>JAPEUS010000002.1:0-2532546 GCA_027946355.1 Collariella sp. IMI 366227 | reverse complement strand
GGGAAGAGTGACTACACGCTAGCCAAGGCGTGGAGGCCCATCTCGCTGCTCTCTACGCTCGGCAAGATACTAGAGGCAGTCGTTGCGGAACGCCTCTCACACGCTGTGGAAACGGCCGGTCTCCTACCCGCCAACCACTTTGGAGCTCGGAAACGACGGTCGACCGAGCAGGCCTCCTGCTACTACAAGAACAGATCTACAAAGCATGGAGAGCCAGGAAGGTGCTTACCCTGATCAGTTTCGACGTCAACTCAAGGCGAGAGGGATACCAGAACACCTGGTCAAGTGGATCGGGGCTTTCTGCTCCCAGCGCACGGCAACCATCATGGTAAACGGGTTCACGTCACAAAGGCAAGACCTACCACAAGCGGGTCTCCCGCAAGGATCGCCACTCTCCCCAATATTGTTCCTCTTCTTCAATGCGGACCTGGTACAGCACAAGATCGATGCAAACGGAGGCTCGGTCGCGTTCGTCGACGACTACACGGCCTGGGTAACAGGACCCTCGGCAGAAGCGAACCGCGCAGGCATCCAGGCGATCATAGACAGAGCACTAGACTGGGAAAGGCGGAGCGGTGCCCAATTTGAAGGGGACAAGACAGTAATTGTGCACTTCACAAGGAACAAGGACCGATCCTCGGAGATTCCATTCACGATCAAGGGTGACACCGTCAAGCCATCAGAGAACGCCAAGATCCTGGGAGTCCTGATGGATTGCGAACTCCGCTACAAGCAACACATGGCTAGAACGGCAGCTAAGGGCCTCACAGCAGCCTTGGCTTTGAGGAGGCTGAAGATGCTCTCCCCGCAGACAGCAAGGCAACTGTTTGTGGCGACCGTCGCCCCTGTCATAGACTATGCAGCCAACGTCTGGAAGCACGCATGTGGGGAAAAGGCGCTGGGCTGGCTGAACAGGGCCCAAAAGACAGGCGCCCTAGCGATCACGGGAGCCTTTAGGACCGTGGCGACAGCGGTAGCAGAAGCCGAAGCAAGTATCCCCTCTATCCGGCAACGACACGCGCAAGGGGCTGCGAAACTCTGGATCAACCTGCACACCCTGCCAAGGGCACACCCCTTGAGCTCAGTAAAGGCTCGGAAGACGATACGTTTCACCTCCCCGCTTCAGAAGATCGCCTCCGCAACGAACGAAATACAAGTCGGGCGGATGGAAACCATCCAGGAGCACGCCATCCCGCCCTGGGAACCCCGCCTACAGGTGACGCTTGAGCCCGACCAAAAGAAGGCAGCCGAGATGGTCAACAGGACCATAGGCATTATCATTGCGACTAGCTCATCCGTAAGGAAGGGCATCGTTGGCATGGGCGGCAGCACACGGGACACTCTCCTGACAGGACAGGTGAAGCAGGGACAGCTACGCGGTGACTCTCGGGACAAGGGAGGAACAGAACCCGTATATAGCAGAGCTGGCAGCTATAGCAATGGCGCTAAAGAACGTGCCACTTGGCACCCTCCAAAGGCATATCACCGTCATCACTAGGAGCATGTCAGCACTCGCAGCCATCCGACAACCGCGGCAACAGTCTGGCCAAAGCATCATACGGCAGGTCTACAAATCAGTGGAGCTGTTGAAGCAAGGGGGGAACTCTATCGACTTCATATGGATCCCAGCGGAAATCGACTTTTCACTAGCATCTGAGGCAAAAGCGGCAGCGCAAAGCGCAACGAAACGGAGGCAACCACCAGACGTCCAACCAGACCAGGCAAAGTCGACAACGATCAGGCTAGCAATAGCCAAACAACAGCAAGGGAGAAGGCTCCCAGAGGACGTGGGCAAGTTCTCCAAAGCTATGGACACGGCGCTGCCTGGCAAACATACACGCGAGCTCTATGACAAGTTGAAGCGGAGAGAGGCCAGTGTGTTGGCGCAACTCCGGACGGGAATGACAAGGCTGAGCGGCTTTCTGAGCATGATAGGAGCTGCCGACTCCGACCAATGTGCCTGTGGGCATGCGAGAGAAACAGTGGAGCACTTTCTCCTGCGATGCGTGAGATGGACAGCACTAAGGGAAGACATGCTACAATGCACAACGACAAGACGAGGGAGCCTCTCGTTCTATCTGGGAGGGAAAGCACCGTCAGATTCAAAGCACTGGTCACCAGACATGAGAGCAGTCCGTACAGCGATTAAATACGCATTGGCAACGGGAAGATTGGAACCGGACAACGAGCAAGGGCCGAGCCAAGCGCAGTGACTCCAGATCATAAATTCCATCCATTCGTCCTGCCCGGACTGGACTCTGGCGTAGATATTCCAACAGATATCAACGGTTGACATTGAATGGGGTCGAGTTTCCGGTCATCCGAAGAGACGATATCCCGACAGGCGTTGTCAGTGTCACAATAACCTCGTACCAGGAGGGGCTAGACCACGTGAAAGCGAGCCTGTTGGCGGGGTCGATGGGGATGCAGGTGGTCGAGGAAGTTGGAGTCAGCTTAACGATATGGACTCTGGATGACTAGTAAATGGAAAATAAAGTAGAACCAGATACAAAAGCGTGAAATGTGATAGGTGAGGGGTGCTTCATGGCAGGCTGCGTCCTGACACAACACGTGCAATGGCGCTCGAAAGGGGGCCGATAACGAGGGAGTATGTCAGACTCGGGGGAAAGATGACCCTTGCCTTGAAAAGTTTGGTTCTTGCAACTTCCTCGTTCCCTTCTAAACTGCGAAGACTTTCCCACTAGTTATTTCTTTTCTTCGCTTTTCTTTCCTCTTTTTACTTTTTACCCCCTTTTTTCCTTTTTACCCCCTTTTTTCTCTCTTTTTTCTTTTTTTCCCCCCTCTTTTTCAGAAACTGTTGACCGTAAAGGGAATAGTTAGAGGTAAAAATTATTGAGATAAATATTCTGGGGGTGTCCCTTGCTGAACTGCCAACGACATAGACCCCTAAATTTCAACTTCCGCTTTGGTAGGGGTCACGGTTTGCCCATCCACGAGCCAACTCGTGAGCTGAGTGGTGATACCCGCCCGAGTGAGCACTGAACTGTTTGAAGTCCGCCTGGGATGTGGTCTGCGGGTTCTGCGGGCCCAGCCTGCTGGAAGGGAAGCTAGGGAGCAGGGCCAGGTGTGCGCCAGTATACACACCAGCTGGCGCCAGGTTCCAATTTAAGTTGTCCGAAACAAAGCCAGCGTGAGCTTGTTGCACCGGGCTGTCGTCGCTGGGGTAGCCAGAGGGCAGTGGCAGACCATATAGGTGCTGATCTGGTGTCTGGAATGCCCACGCTTGGGGTTGATGGTCAACCGAGGACTGGAAACCATGGGCGCCATGGCTCTGGACTTCGGGTTGTTGGTTATACATGAGAGAGCTCTGGGGAGCAGAAAAAGGCGGGATGGCGGGCGAGGGTAGAAATGTCGGCGTCGCAGGGTTTACACTCGGGGTTGGTGCCAGGAGCGGAAGTGCTGGAAACCTGCCCAGAGGCTCTCCATCTTGTTTTCTGCCAGTTGTTTGTGATGGTGCGGCTTGCATGCTGGTATCCGGGTCGCCCTGTTCGTGCCTTTTCCTCTTATTCCTCGCAGCGTGACTGCGGGGAGGTGCGGTGACGTGGATTGGAGGATCCATTGACACTATTGCCTCCTTAAAGCTTCGGAGACACTCAGTGTGACGGTCTTTGAAGATCGAGCCGAATTCCACCGCAAGCTCCATGGCTATTCCAGGCAGTTGAACTGGCACCTCCTCAATCGCTTGCAAACGGGCGTCATTGACTAGCTTGGCAGACTCTTGTGGCTCCATGATGTTGGGAGGTTCGTAGACTGCTCAGGCAGTTGTCAGTGTAAAAAATCTCAGGCAGGGAATATTTTAAACTGGGGATGGCTACCCGAAGGAGGGATATGATCATCACCTGGAAACAAAAGGTTCCAAAGGCCGACCCAAGTACAAGTCTTCTTCCGCCATTTTCGATCCATCAGCTGGATGGGGAAATTTGCTGCAATGCCGTCCTCGAAATTGTCGGGTTTCTCCCGCAGCGGTTGGTTTGGATTGCAAACGTGGCTCGAACAAGATGGTGATCTTTGATGTTGCACCATCTCCATGGCCGACTTGAATGTCAGTCCGCATTGGATACTGACTCGCCCGATCTAATGTCAGTGGCCATTACTAGAGAGGAGATTATGGAGGCGAGGTGGTAGAGTGATAAAGATCACAAACCATTGGTAGATGTCGTCTCGAGTATGACATTTTCGAATATGCTGCCTGAGTCGACACAGTTAGCATGGGGAACCATTGGAATTGAGCTGAGAGGCAGACTTGAGGAGACTGAAATTCTTAAATGGCTTGGTGCATCTGGGGTGGTCCCGAATGTTGAAGCGCAGGTCGTTTCGCTTCCGGTATGGACAGCCCAATGGCTCTCCTTGTGGCCGCCGACCTTGCTTCATCTTCTTGCTGTCTTTGTCGAAATCACCATCTCCTCCAGCGTCCCTTTGAAGCCCATTCTCAGTTCTGTCATTATCCAGTACCAAGCCGCCGCTGCCTCCGTTGAGACTTGAACCGCTGGGCTGGCCAGCTGAGTTGTATCTGCAGCCAGGGCGTATGGTGTGGTCAGAGCCACCGGCCACCTGTGTCGGCTGTAGTCGACGGCACTGTACAGGAATGGTAGACAGCTGGATGAATCTCGATTCGGGTGTCGTGTCTCGCATGCTGGAAATTGTAGTGTCAGAAAGATTGGCAGTCCTTGGGGGGGTTGAATCGTCAAGAGAGGGTTTGGACAGGTCAGACACCACAGAGTGTGGAGCCGATGACTCCAAAAACCTCATCCAGCGACCGACATGGCCATTCGGTGTCTCTCTTCTGTGTAAGTTGGCAAGGTCAGGGTTGGATGGGTGAGCAAAGGTTGTACTGTCGGTGTGCTTGAGCGTGTAGTTGACGAAAGCCGTCGGACCCATGGCGGAGACGAGCGAACGATTTAAGATGCCAGTCTGTTTTGCCTAGAGAATGAAAAGACACCTGGTTGCCGAATGAGACCGGAAAGGACCAGAGGCTTGTTGTGGAGGTATGATCGGAGTGCTGTGAAGTTTGGACATGGGAATGGTCCCATTCCAGGAGACATAGACTCCCGGCCAATGAAACAAGATATGAGAGAAAGGTCTCTGAGGTAGTTAGCCAGAATGAACCTGAGTTGTGTGTGATGCCATCCAGCAACTTGGAAGAAGCACCCTAATTTATATTGAAAAGGCAGAAGAGAAGAATCCCAGGTCCCGGCCATCAACGAAGCTGTCCCTCATGCCGACACGGGCATGAGTTTTCTGCCTTCCAAGTTGTGTGTGGGGGGATTCAGCTCAAACCGGGGTGCTGAAGCGTTGAGAATGGAAATTCAACAACCGCTCGTCGTGTGCGAATTTGTCACCCAACAAAACAGACTTGTTTGTTTTTTTAGAAGTCAGGCGATGCCCCAGAGCCCAACAAGCCAAGGCAGGGCGGCGATCGAGACGTGGTCTCCCAAGGCAACTCAACATCAGCATGCCACCAATGTGCAGGTTATTTGCCAATGATTGGCTTACTAAAAGCCAGGTGCTGGTCAAGGCAGGTGTTAATCGTCCAGAAGCCAGGAGTAGACCGGATCTCAGTGACCCCTGGTTCACCTCAACCAGCGAAATTGGCTCCAGACGACAACAAGCAATCTTACCATGTACACCGACATTGCGGCACAGCCTGAATGCAGAAGAACACAGATCGGGAAACCCGAGGCTGAGCCCCTCGATCTAGCAGCAGACTGTCCGTAGAAGTAAACGACATGTTGAGGGCCGTCGACCGAGTGGGCGGTGACGGTGGTGCCTGGCAGAACCGTGGGACTGCGGCAACCCCGAAAAGTACAGCTCAGATTTGGTCCCTTGCCCTGGGAGGCGTGGTTGATGCAGGCTGGGAGATAAGGTGAAGACTTTGATGTCCGAGCGAATACAAATCAGGGAACAGATGTGAAGAATCTCAAGGCACTCTTAGTAATTGAAGGCAACGGCACAACACAATCAAAGACCACCAAACCCTTAAGAAGGGGTGGGAAAAGAAAAGAAGGTCATCCTTGGAGCGAAGCAACCTGTTGGCCTGCTGTTGAGGAGGTTGATTTGAGAGAGCTGATGGATCGCGAGAGCCAAGACTACCCACGAGACGGCCTAGGAAGGAGCAAGGGCATGGAGGCTCGGTCGGGATGTTCCAGACGGTGGAACCAACTGCCCCACTGTTCCCACACCTGTCTGGATCTACTGGTCCATTCTAGATTGTCGACCCCACCAAAACCACACCCCGGCTGCGACCTGCGGCCCCTGCAACACGGCAGCTTCCTTTGAATCCAATCGCCAATCGCGTCATCCTCCCACATCAACCGCTCACATCAACGCGTTATCCACCCACCGCCCGCGTGACGAAGGAAAATGGCAGCAAACGACGGCCCTAAACTGCTCTGGAACCCCGACAATGTGCGGGATGTGGCCGACTCGATAGGCATCTCGCTGGCCGACGAGCCGTTGCGCGTGCTCGCCCAGGATGTCGAATACCGCATCGGCCAGGTCATCGTCGAAGCCCTCCGCTTCATGCGCGCCGCCAATCGCACCACCCTGACCGTCCAGGACGCCGCCCAGGCGCTCAAGGTGCTTGACGTCGAACCGCTCTATGGCTACGAATCCACACGACCCCTGCGATATGGCGAAGCAAGCCTCGGGCCCGGCCAGCCACTCTTTTACATCGACGACGAGGAGGTGGACTTCGAAAAGGTCATCAACGCCCCACTTCCCAAAGTACCCCGCGACATGAGCTTTACCGGTACGTCAGGCATCAAGATCAGAGCCTCAACTTGCAGACCGCTAATCTCTTGTGTCCAGCTCATTGGCTCGCTGTTGAGGGCGTCCAGCCTTCGATCCCCCAGAACCCAACAACTGCCGAGACATCGTCAAAAGACCTGCTACCAAAGGGACCTGGCGCTAACCCCGCCCTGGCCGCTCTCGCCGGCAACGACAATGTCTCGTTCCGACCATCGGTCAAGCACGTCATCAGCAAGGAGCTCATCCTATACTTCGACAAGATCCAAGCCGCCATCCTCGACGATGACCCAGACGAGGAGAAGACAAGGCTCCGCGAAGCCGCCCTAGAATCTGTACGCTCCGATCCTGGCCTGCACCAGCTCCTCCCCTACTTCGTCAACTTCATCACCAACCAAGTAACACACCACCTCGACGACCTCTTCATCCTCCGGCAAATGATGGAGCTCGCCGAAGCCGTCATCCAAAACCCAAATCTCTTCCTCGACCCCTACGCGAGCGCCCTTTCCGCGCCCGTCCTCACCTGCCTCATGTCCCGCAAACTCGGCGGCGCCACCCCGGACGAAAACTCAGATACCCTCCGGCAGCAGTACCGGCTGCGCGAGCTCGCGGCCAGCCTGCTCGAGATGATCGCGCGCAAGTACGGCGCTACCAACGCCCTGCTCCGCCCCAAGCTCACCCGCACCTGCCTCAAGCACTTCCTCGACCCGACCCGTCCGACGGCCGTCCTCTTCGGCGCCGTCATGCGCTGAACAAGGCCATTTTGGAGGTGCGGCATCTGGAGTAGTTTATCGAGAAGATCTAGGGAATTTGGCGTTTGGGAAGGTGGATTGGAATGGGTGGCGTTGCGGAGTTGGGACAATTTGGCCTGGATGGCACAGATGGAATTGCCATATACCAATGGTCTTCGGAGTCTCTTGGCGATGGAATGCGCATAAGGAAAGTGGATAGGCTTCATCCATACAATATCTTGACATTTTGACCTGGTTCCATGGATGATAACCTGAGTGACTGACAAAAGAAACGGGCCCTATTGGAAGTGCTGTAGTCCATACACGGTGTTTCCCGTAGTCTAGTCCTCCTCCCGACCAAAAAATATCATGACATTCTCAGCCCAACGCCTCGGTCCTATCGATATTTACTCCAACCCACACAACCTCCACCGACCCCTTTCCCCTTGCAAAGCTTCCCCTTTTCCACTCAAACCCCCGCTTTAAAAGAAGAAAGCAAGATACGCCCCCGCCACAAACGACGCACCCCAGATATACCACTCCCCCTTCACGATCGTCGTCCGCTTAAACCCAATCGCCATATCAAACAGCAGATGCCTCACCCCATTAATAGCATGGAACGCAAACGGCCACGCCGCCAGGAACTTGACCCCGCCCTTGACCGCCAGCGGCAGCGCGCCGAACGCCGCCGCAAGCGAGGCGCTCTCCAGGTGCCAGCCCATGAGCGGCGCTACCAGGTAGGCTGCAGAGAAGGCGTAGAATGTGCCGCTCATGGCCGACCCCGTGATGCGCGTCCAGATGGACCCGCCAAACCACGTTTGCTGCTTGTCGTAGATGTCGAGGTGCGGGGAGACGGGGCGCGCGAGGCGCTGCTTGTCGAGGAGGGCGCGCGCTTCGGTGGCGGTGAGGTGTTGCGTTGCGACGGGCCTAAGGGGAGGGGAGGGGAATGTTAGTGGGTGGTGGTTTAAACGGGTGGTGGTGGGTGTTGGCTTGGGTGTGGCAGGACGGACCTGGTCTGGGTGGTGGACAGCGGCTGGGCCAGCCCAAACTTGGCCACGTTGGCGGTGAAGAAGGCATTCGGGTTGGCGACCACTGGTGAGGGGTGAAGAGTCGATGTTAGCAGTCGTTCCTTGAAGCTATCCGTCCCGTTTCCATGCTCCTCCTGGCCGAGGCCAGCGCCTCTCTACCTCCCACCCCCTCTCCTCCCCGATGGAAAAGGCGTACCTCGGCGCAGCGCCGTCGTTCCTGCTCTCTGGGCAATCATGGTGTCTGTGTGGGCTGGCTTGCGGCAGGAGGGGGACCAGGCAAGTTGACCGTGTGTCGCGGATGGCAATGCGAGATTTGAGGTCGATGATGCCGGACCGCGCGAAGTTGCTCGTTCGGAATCAAGCCCCGGCAGTCGGCTGCTCGGCTTCACGCAGCCAATGGGAACCCGCACAATTCGAATGCTTGGCCTGGTTGGCTGGCATGCGCGGCTCCATGACAAGCTTCAAGCACGTGAGATGGCTGGTGCGGCAGGCTCCACTCTGCTTGGCCGCCTTTTTCAAGCTCGACGGCCCACAAATTTTTGTTTTCTCCTTTTCCTCTCTTTCTTCTTCAGATAGTATGGGCGTCCAGCCATGGCATTGCTGCTTCAATCGGCGATGCATATGTGGCATTCGGCACTTTGGTGTCTAGGGACGCTCAGAGAAGAAAGAGATCGGCTCGTTAATCTCAGTCGCCAGTTCTACAGTCTGGTAGCTGTTTCATTTCAAGATCTACATTTTTCCAGCTTTGTGCGTCCGTCTTGGGAGCTGCGGGGCAGCTTGAAGGGCACGGAAACTGAATGCCATTATGGATGTATTATGTTCATGTCTACGTTGTGCCTATGTTGTTTCGAGCCTGCTCTCGTAGCCTCCAGGGCCTTCGGGTCGTCCCAAATTTTCTGCCAATGTCGCCTCGGTGCTTGACCTTTGGTCTTGGCATTTCTGAGCACACAAATTAGCAGACCCGTCGCGACTCGCAGCCATCATAGATGCTTGCGATTTCGACTGGACCACACTTTTGTCCGAGTCACCCCTATTGGAGGTAGTTGAACTGCTTGCTGGGAGTACTGACCCATCATTGACGCGTCCGGGTCGTGCTGGTAGTGGTGCCAAATGTCAATCCACTGCAGACCCCGAGCACCATGGCTTCCGTATGCTACCGGCTTATGGAATGGGACAGTGCCCCCTTCGATTTCGATCATCTAAATTTTCAAGTTAGCGACATGCAACTTGCAATGGCTGTGTCTGCTCGCAGACGGTTTCACCTTGCCTCGAGGCTGGTTTGCTTCTCCAGGAAGGTCACAGACACAACTTTGGACAGACAATTGGACAGATAGACTCCCATTGTGACCCTTTATAATGGCAAACTAGGCTACACCCGTTGGATGTTGCTGCTCGTGGGCCGTCAATGGCAGACAATGCTGTGTTGGATCAGTTTACAAGTGCACTTCAACCAACGAGCCGCGCGTGTCGGCCCAGCGCCTCCCTTTCTTTCATGGCGCCAACCACCTTGTTAGGCAGCAGAGACAATGGCAGCGGTACGTGGCAAAGAAAAGACAATGAATAAGGTAAAATGCCAACAAAGGAGAAGGAATTGCGGGAACCAGAGATCCTCTAGGGCCTTGGGACGGTCCGGGCAAGAGAGGGCACTTTCGCGTTGCGATTCGCAAGCTGACTTGTCCCCTGAAAAAGGGCATCAGCAGCTGGAGCGACTTGATGCCCCGAAAGTATTGGAAGAGATGGTTGAAGCTAAGTTAGTGCCCTGTGTCTCAACTATCCTCAGATTCTTCAACCACTCTCAGTCCAGACCTCCAGATATTGGGACCCCAGGCTCAGTTTGAGACCAGTTACTTAGTTATCAGACGTGCATATAAGCAAGTCGCGCACTTTTAGCCGCGACGCATCCTCTTCACACTTTTCGCACTACGTCAAAACCCCCACATCTGGACCACTTTGGGCAGCAATCCATACCAGGCACTCAACCCACCATTTCTCAACCACGTCATGGCCAACCCTCCTCCCACTTTGTACACACCTTCAAACCATTAAGATGCCTCCATATTCAGAAGCTGAACTTGCGCATGTAACGGGCTGAGCCCCGTGAAGGCCTCGGTGACCCTCGGCCAATCCCTGAACATCTCTCGGCCGACGACCCCTTTCACACTTAGTGTCCCCCTCTGGTCAGAGGAAGGCCTCCGCGACGCGCTGGCCAGTCTTTCCATTTTCCTTTCCTTTCTTCAAGCTTAGTTGTACTCGTAGAGTCGTCATCAGATAGTTGCAATATACTACTGAGACCGTTACACGCGGCAATAGCCTCTACGCTTTAAAACGCGTACGGAGCTCTGGCTGGCGTTCACGACGTTGCACGTCGCGTTCGCGGAGTAGTTCGTTGGCCATATCCTCCACATCATGTAGTCTTGGTGGAGAGCTCGCGCAGATCGCTCACACGGATGGATGGATGGATGGATGGATTTTATTTCGCCCGGAGACACTAAGCCTATAGGGCCTTGACACGCTATGTACATCCGATTCCTCCGCTTTTTCCCTGACCTCTCCCAAGCCCTTGCATTTATTTGCCTTGTACAACGCCACCCCATACCTCTTTTCTCGGTTGCGAGCAGATTGACTTGGAGGCTACATTCTCCAAGTGTTCAGCGTCCTATCTTCAGCGGCTAAAGCGAGACCTGCTGGATGAGTTGTGTGGTGTTGGTTGAGTTCCCGTCTGGGAACTAGGGTTACTGTAGTTGACTCGGTGCTTGCTCGTCGTCCGGTTCCAATCTTCCCGTTGCCAATGCGTATTTAATCGCTCACACGTACGGAGTACAGCCGTTCGCAATGTTCAGATGGAAGACGGTGGGTCTCGTGCAAGATCATCATTGGGTCGAGAATTTCAGTCTTCCAGCGGGCCCGTGCCCAGCGTCAAACATGCCCTGCACTCACCTTAACGGCATACCCGTAATTCTCACTCCTCCCCAGGCCGCGGGATATTGGCTGTGTTGCAAGAGGTCCTTGACCTTCCACACCTGCAGACCGCCCCACCTGCCTTTGGTGCTTGAAACACCCACCACTGTTCCACTTCGGAACACAAGACGAATACATCACCAATTTTTTGCATACGGATAGGTATTGTCAGAACCACCGGGTCTCCGGGCCGAAATTGCGGTGGGATTTTGGGCCCTATTGAGCTCAGCCCCTTGTCAAAAACTCCTCTCCTGGAAGACTGAGGAGAAGACAATGAATGAATCAAGAGATGATCAGTCGAACCCATCGCTAGAGCCCTCTTTGCCGTCTATTTGCTCCATCTTCTGGTGACCCATCAACTCCCGACCAACCACCCTGCTGTTCCAACAGGTATCATCCGACATGTATCAGGGCTAGCTCCATGGAGTTGAGGGAACGCAAGAGCTACGCGGCGCTCCATGCAGGCGGCGTCTCAGAAGCCCAACATAGGACGGAATTACATGGAACCTTGAAATTGCGCTCGACCCTTCGTTTTCTTGTCCCGTATAGCTCCTCAAACGTTTCTGCTAGACCGAACCTCGTCGCCCAACTCATTCCCCAAGTCCACGGTGGCAGCCACATCGCTGACAGGCGAGCAGCAATGGGAGAATCACTTCAACGCTCTGCGGGTATACCGTAAAAAAGAGGACCGCGACTTGGTTCGCAAGGACTGATTCCGTTCCGATATATATAACCCTTCCTTCCTTGCGACGGTCTATTCACCTAGCCGACTCACTTCACACGTTTTCCTTGCTCTTCTTCCCGCTGGATGAGTTGGTTTAGTGAGTTCCCGTAGCGGCTTGCTTGGATCCCCAATTAGGAGCGGGAGCTTCTTTCTCTTGGCATAGAAGCGTAACTCGTAATGGAGTTCAACTGCCTGGTGAATCATCTCAGTAATTAGGGTCCTCTTCAGCTATTGTGATCGCCCCAAAATGGGACTCGGCCGCATATCTGCCACAGGTGCCGCCCCGAATGCA
Source organism: Collariella sp. IMI 366227 (assembly GCA_027946355.1). Classification (NCBI taxonomy): domain Eukaryota; kingdom Fungi; phylum Ascomycota; class Sordariomycetes; order Sordariales; family Chaetomiaceae; genus Collariella; species Collariella sp. IMI 366227. Next base: position 2,520,048 of record JAPEUS010000002.1, on the reverse strand, counting down.
GCCGCCGGGGAGTTGAGACCAAGGCTCCCAACAATTCAATTAGTTGGCAACTAGGCTAATTCAACCTTCGCAATTACAATTCAATCAGGCCGCCCAGTAAATCAATTACAGCCAAGTAATTGAATTGAACTAGTTGTCTTAATTGGCTCAGCCCCATATGTGGCTCAGTCACTGTAAGCGCCACCCAACCAGCCACATTACCTCCCATCTTCCAATTTTTCCTGGGCCAACCAGCCACCTAACCAGCCACTTACCCACCAACCCCCCTCTTTTCCAATTTTCTCCCAGGCGTTTGAGACAGAGGGGATCCCCAAGCGGTAAGCGCCAGCCAACCAGCCCGCCCCTGTGGAATTGATGGAAGTCTTCAGGCGGGGCGGCCAGCCCAGCGTTGCTAAGCAGCTTGAAGCCTTGGCTAATATCGACGTCCGACAGCTGCGTCAAGATTCCATTGCCGACTGGCCGACGATTACCCACACAGGGAAGCAGTACATCGTGGAAAGCTGGCTGGCCAAGAAGAGACCTCGCAGGTCATGGATTTCCCTCCATGGAAGCTTTATTGTTGAGGTTGCTCGCGATAACAAGCTGGGAGACGTCGTCTGGTGCTGTAAGCACTGCAACAAGGTCTTCGGCACCAGGGCATCAAGCAGCTCGACTCTCCATCTCAAGCAACAACAACACCAGATCGTCGAATCCAACGGCAACGAGCCACCCGCAAAGCGACTAAGAACCGTCCTCGAGCTCCAGCAAGCAATAACGATGCCAATCTTGAAGCGAATAAGCGAGGATATTAAGACCGACATCATCATCGCGGTGGTTCAGTACGACCTACCCTTCAGCTTCATCGAATGCCCTCCTATTCGCCGAATCCTTCGACAATTCGACCCAGTACTATATAACCAATTGATCCCAAAAAGTGGGAGTACACTTAGGAACTGGGTCGACCAGCGATACAAACAGGAAGAGGAGGTTCTCAAACAGACGCTAGCGTCCTCACCGTTTGCCAAACACCTGTCTTTCGATATATGGACCTCTCCCAATTCGTACTCGTTCCTGGCCGTCGTCGTCCACTTTGTTGATGCCGAATTCAACCTTCAAACAAAGCTCCTGGCGTTGGTTCGGCTTCGAAAATCCCATACCGGCGAGGCGCAGGCGACAGAGCTTCTGAAGGTCATCAACGACTTCGAATTCCAGCAAGATCTCGGCTTTTTCCAATGCGACAACGCGTCTTCGAACGATAGCTGTATCACAGCTCTCCTTGCCTGCCTCCGACCAACGCGTCAAATCTTCACAGCAAAGAAGGAGCGGCGAGTCCGTTGCTTTGGCCATATCATCAATCTTGCCGCGAAAGCCTTCATTTTGAAAGCTGGGACAACAAGATGGCAAAAGGAGGATAACCTGGGTCAAGGCCCAGTTGGAAAACTACACCATATCGTCCATCACATCCGCCGTAGCCCACAACGACGCGAAGCCTTCCGCCGCATCACCGAGTTCGAACAAGCGCCGGCAGCCGATGTCATTGAGTTCGAACTACATTTGAGCGATGACGACGACGACGACGACGACGACGATATACAACGAGCCCTACAACTAGTGGCAGACAATGACACTCGATGGAACTCGGTCTTCTTGATGATACAACGCGCCCTACAATTGAAGAAGTCGGTGGATCTCTATTGCTTGCAGTCAACGGCTGAAAAGGACGGTCTCTCTCGTAATGACAACTTGACTGCCGACGACTGGGCAGTGCTGTCAGAGATCAGGGACATCTTGAGGCCATTCGCAGAAGTAACCAAGGCGTACGAGCACAATGGGCCAACGCTTTCTGGAGTTGTAGGCGCAATGGGCTTCCTAGTTGACAGCTTGCAAGAAAACCTCGAGCGGTTGAGCCCTATGGCCAACATGGCACCACCACCTACACCATCAAGGCCTCAACGCAATACCAAGTTACCATCGCATCTTCAACAGTTCCACGTCGACCTTCCAACTAGCCAGCGAACGGCATCTTCACAAGCAGCCTTCTCACAAGCAAGCACCGCAATTGAAGAACCAACAGCCAAGACAACCATGGCACAAGCTCTTCGACCAAGCATCAACGCCGCCATCGCGAAGCTTCAAGAATACAACGCTCTGCTCCACGACTCGCCAGCGTACTGGATCACAATGATATTACACCCTGGGCACCGCGTCAGGTGGATGGATCTGTGCCTCTCGCAACAAAGCCGTGATGGCCATGTCGCTACGTTTAAGCGGTGCTTCCAGAGCCAATACGCCCACCTCGACGTTCCGATAGTGGAAGATACGCCCGAGCCTGTCACCCTGTTGAGGAAGCGACCTGCGCAAAAGACTGACAACTTCCTCACCGCCAACCGGTCCGACTATTACGACGACGTGATACATCACGACGAAATCAACGCCTATCTCACAATGCCGAGGAACCAGGTGGACAAGCCGCTGGAGTGGTGGAAAGATCGTATAACCCAGTTTCCACGGCTCTCAAGGATGGCGTTTGACTACCTTTCTATCCCAGCGATGTCCTCTGAGTGCGAGCGAGTATTCAGCCGTGCCAAGCACTGCGTCGGCCTTCAGCGACACTCTCTTCACGCAGAAACAATCAACAAGCTCCAATGCTTGAAGAATTGGATAGCGATTGACGAGATTTGAAGCGTTGGTTGTTATTTTTGATGATTCAGATGTCGGGCAGGGCAGTCGGGGGCAGGGCAGGGCGGTAATGGCGGGCAGGGCGGTCAAGGGCGGCAGTTTGAAATAAAAACAAGATTGGTTTTATTGCGTTTTTGAACGATTCGGCCGTTGGGAATGCCAGAGATCTTTTTTGCCAGTAGGTGCGAGCCGAGTGCCAGAGTTCCTGTGAGGGAATATGTCAGGTCATGTGCCAGGTCACGTGAAACAGCCGGGGTTAGGGTTCTGTATGATAATTGCAATTAATTGTTATGTAATTGACAATTAGAAACAACGCAATTATCATCAAGGCCTGCTCAATTCAATTAAATTACGGCCTCAAAATTTAATTGATTGAGTTGTTGGGAGCCTTGGTTGAGACTGAGTGTTTGGATTTGCAGATGTGGGCGTTCGGGCCGGGGTTGGGCCTTGCTCTCTGAACCCAAAGACGAAAACAGGCGTGTTTCCGTTTCTGGATTGGGGTTGGCGGAATTGCGCTGTTGGGGAGACTGCGTTTTGGATTCTTGTATTTTCCGCTTTGCGGCGTGGGTGGGCTGAGCGCCACTCCTATCGCTGTGTCGCTGGCCAAGAGCCTCGGGTCGGTGCTCTCACTCATCGTGCCGTCTGCCCCTGATCTCGACACGTTCTGCGCTGCTGCGCAGACAATCGACTCTGCCGCCAAAGCTGGGAGGCCCAAGGACAATAGGCTTAGGGTCGATGGCGGAGGCAAAGAACGCGCCGGAGGAGAGAAGGTCAGGCAAGGCCTTACCGAAAATGCGGGATCCGGCAGGGATGTGCAGGGTTGAGGTTATTACGTATATTGAACTGGGGTATAAACCACTGTTTTGCGGATCTGACAGTTGGACCCGCTGACGTGCAGGGGAGACAGTGGGGGGAGGTCTCGACATTGCATTTTTCGTTTTACTTTCTCACGTGCAGGCCACGTCGTATTTAGATAGGCTTGCGGGTGCTTGCTCTCTTTCTCTCTCGGGAGAGGGGGGCAGGCGGGACAATCAACATTCTTTTCTGACGACGAGAACTCAGAGGAGTACACTAAGTGCAGACGGGAGAGGATGATGCTCTGACCGGAGGGATAGAGCTGATTGTTGTCAGAAGCGTGCCATGCATACGACGCCGGAGTCGCCTTGAGCCATGACTTGTTGAAGTCTTCGTTCCTCCCTCAAATTCACGACATCACCGTCACCAGACTTCGCTGACCAGAAGAAGGGTGTGGTGTGGTTGTGGATTTAGGTGCTTTGCACCAGTTCAATACTAGCGTCGAAGAAGATAATGTTGTTAGAGTCTGCGGCAGTAGCAGAGAGCTTGTTGAGCGCTGTGCCATCGTACTGACAGAGCCAATTTCGGTCAGGGTGGTTGTCCCACCAAATGCCCTGGCGGTTGAGTAGCCGTAGGGACAACAGATTGCAGGCGAACGTCGGGCAGAACGCAACGTTGCGTATTGTGTGGATACGTAGGCCTCCTGGCCCACGTAGTTGGACATCGACATCGCCATATCCCTCGATGAAAACCTGGCGGTCGCCTGCACAAACACAGTCGGCGTGCCCTGCCAGGCGGGGTGCCTCCTTGAACCGTCTCAGGTTGTTGACAATATGGATAGTCGAGTCAGAATCAAGGATGATAGAATGGACGAGGTGGTATTTGGGCTCGTATAGCACACTGAAGCTTGAAGCAACAGGGCCTGAGGGCTTGTATGGGGACTCGTATAGACTGAAGCTGGCTGCAACAAGCCCCGAGATTCTACCCATTGGTCGCGCGCAGATAGGCCTCGAATCCCAATTCTGCAGCGGGACCCAGGTATCACACCTAGCTGTGGTATCCGAGGTTGAATTGGCCAGTCAGCTAGTTGCGCCTGCTTCAGCCTCGCCATCTGTATCTTGTTCTCGTTCTCTTGACTTCCTTTTGTTCAACTTCCTTTGGGGATGGCGTTGGCTCTGGCGTTGGGCTTCTGCTCGCAGGCATCATCTTCGTGGCCTCTGTGCTCGCCCTGCCCGCCCCTGTCGAGGACGCGTCCCTTGTTCAGCGGCAGATACTCAGCCAGATTACCGACCAATACCTCTATTCCATTACTCTCCCTGCCTTCAATGTCAAGCGTAACGCCCGTAATCCGGCAACTTTGATCTGGGATTCGGATAGTTGCAGCTCCTCCCCCGACAACCCGTTTGGGTTCCCCTTCATCCCGGCATGCCATCGCCACGACTTTGGATACCGCAACTACAAGACACAGAACCGCTTCACCAATAGTGGCAAGCTGAGAGTTGACAACAACTTTAAGACCGAGTAATTTCATGCTTTTATGGTCGTATTGAAGGAGACCTGGCAGCTAACACTCCGGTTCAGTCTCTACTTCCAATGCCGCTCCGTCGCGGTCAAGGGGGTCTGCGAGGCACTCGCCGATGTGTACTACACTGCCGTGGGAGCATTCGGTGGAAGCACACAAGCGAAGCGAGCTGAGGACCAGGATGAGTTGGTGCGGGAGTACGAAGAGAAGATGGCCATCTACAACAGGCTCGTCGCCGAGGCCCAGGAGCGGGGTGAGCTATGGCGGCTTGACTAGGTGTCAGCTGGCAAAGGGAAAGCCTCGAGGCAGAATTGGCATGTTGGGATATCGTGCCATATCGAGTGGTGGGAGCAACGCTGTACTCTCTCAAGCAAGCTTAATCTTGACATGCTCCGTTGGAGTCATTACACGAGATCCTTTGCGTATGTTTAAGGATTCCTTCAGAGAGTTCCAATTTCCCTTCATCACAAGGAAGAACAACAGCCACTGCAGGGTCAGAACGAGAGCTGACATCAAGAGGCCGAGAGGCTGAGGGGCTGAGGGACTGAAACGGACGTCTATGAGAGACTGAAACTGGGAGACTCAGGACGACTCGATAGACAGAGAGTGTTGGAACAGCAGGGTGGTTGGTCGGGAGTGATGGGTCACCAGAAGATGGAGCAAATAGACGGCAAAGAGGGCTCTCGCGATGGGTTCGACTGATCATCTCTTGATTCATTCATTGTCTTCTGTTCAGTCTTCCAGGAGAGGAGTTTTTGACAAGGGGCTGAGCTCAATAGGGCCCAAAATCCCACCGCAATTTCGGCCCGGAGACCCGGTGGTTCTGACAGAGAGTGTCCGTTGAAACTTGAAAGCTCTCTGAACCAAAAGAGTAAGGGAAGGTAGGTAACAACGGGCATCGCGAGCTAACCCCAATGCGGCACGAACAAGGGTTTAGCTCAACGACCAACCAATCCAGCAAGGGTCTACGCCCGCCTTCCGACTCGGGAGCATCGCCGCAGTCCCTGGCCTCAGGCAACACTCAAGAGGTCGTTGGTCCTCTCAGACTGACGGTCTGGCATGATCCTTCACCGCATCCTCCCCGCATTTGAGGTATTTGAGCAGGCAACAGCATCGCTTCATCCTTCATTCTGGCAGGTTCCTCTTCCTTCAAGTTCACTCTCCGTGACACTTTGCTAACCAACCCAACAGACCCCTGCCATGACGGATTCAGACTCCGAGGTTGACATGATGGACGTCGACGTCGTCGGCAGCGACGAGGACCTCGCCGTCATCGGCAAAGACGATGTCAGCAACTACAACCCCGACAACATCCTGCCACAGCCGCCTGCCACCATCAATGCCATCCGGAAATGGCTGGACCCAACGCCGTACCTCCACGAGGGCGGCGAGTACCGCAGACACCTCGCCTCGCATGCCGAAGGGACTGGCCAGTGGCTCACCGCCACGGAGAACTACCAGAAGTGGCACGCCGGCAGTGAGCACGGCCTGCTGTGGATCAAAGGAGTCCCCGGGTCTGGCAAGAGCGTCTTCGCCGCCACTCTCGCTGATGCGCTTGCCAAGGAGGGTCATCCGGTCCTCTTCTTCTTCTTCCGCCAGATCATCGACGCGAACCACGAGCCCAAGCATTTGTTGTGTGACTGGCTGGTCCAGGTCCTCGAGTACAGTCCGCCGCTCCAGAGGGACTTGGGGGTCTATACTGACAAGAAAGCCCCCGAGAAGAACCGTAAACTCGAGAGTTTGAGTGTCGACGACCTGTGGAAGCATCTGAAGACGGCCCTGACCCACATGTCCAGGGTGTACTTGTTTGGCGACGCCCTGGATGAGATGAACAAGGGCAACGACGAGTTTCTCAAGGCCCTCGCACGGCTTGGCCAATGGAAGCCTGCAGAAGTCAAGGTTCTTATCACGAGCCGTCCTGTCAGCACTGTTGAAGAACCCCTTCGGGAGTTCTCACCGCTTCGGATCAGGCTCGAGGAGCAGCTTGTCGACGTCGATATCGCCACGTACGTCCAGCAAGGCTTGAAGAGTTCAACCATCTCGTCCGAGGAGCAGGTCCTGATCAAGGAGGCGGTGCCCGGCCGGGCGAACGGTCTGTTCCTTTACGCCAAACTCGCCATGGATGCCTTTCTCGAGCCGAACGCCGACGTGCGGGAGGTCCTCAAGACGCTGCCGATGGACCTGAATGCCATGTATACCGACCTTCTCCGGGAGCACGCCCGACGATCTGGCGTTCCCGACTGCATTCAGCGTCTTCTTCTCTCCTGGGTCACCCACGCAAGCCGCCCACTCCGTCTGATCGAGATGGCCGAAATGCTCAGTGTCACGTACGACGCCACGCACGATCTCAAAAGTGCCAAGGCCTTGATACGGGTGGCGTGCGGGCCTCTGCTCGAGATTCATCCCGACGAGACCGTCTCGGTCGTACACCATTCACTCACCGAGTTCCTCCTTGGGTCGACACGGTCCGAGACGGATAAAACCTTGTTTCCAGTTCTGATGCCTGGCCCAACCCATGAGCAGCTGGCAGTTTCCTGTCTCCGGTACCTGCAGGCTTCGAGGTGCCTGGAAGCTCAGACGTTTAAACGGGTTCAGCCAGGGGACTCGGAAGACGAAGACGCTTTCTGGTATGACGAGGATAAACGGGGAGCCCGCCACAATGCCCTCAGACTCCAGTTTCCGTTTGCCGAGTACGCGTGCAAAAGCTGGCCCATCCACGTTGCCAAGTCGGCGGCAGCATCCGCAGAGTTGTTCTCCGCTATGGATGACTTCCTCACAAACGGACGGGCACTCGAGGCTTGGCTTGAGATGGAATGGGGGCTGTTAACTGCGCGTGCCATGCCAACCCATATTGCTGCCCGGCATGGCTTGAGCCAATACCTCCAGCACCTCCTCGGCCGTGAAGGAAGCGCAATCCTCAACTGTGCCGGGCCCAAGAACCGAACACCACTGTCCCTTGCAGCACAGAAAGGCCAAGCAGCCACCGTCAAGCTGCTTCTCGACGCTGGCGCCCACTCGGATTCCGACGACCGCTTCGGACTCAAGCCCCTGCATCTAGCAGCACAGAACAATCATGCCAACGTCGTGTCGGTCCTGCTGGCGGCCGGGGTAGACCCCTTGACGCCAAAGACGCGCGAGAATCCCGGCCGCCGATGCGGGAGGAGTTCATCGAAGGGGCACACGCCGTTGATGTATGCTTGCCAGGCAGGACACGTGGCGGCCGTCGAGGCCTTCCTACCGTACCTCAACGTCGACACGGTGCAGCAGGCGCTCGATTGGGCGGTCAGGGCAGCCATGGCAAACGTGGTCAAGCGTCTTCTTGAGCATCCCGGCATCGACGTCAACTCCAAACTTGGAGGGGATACTCCCTTGTTCAAGGCCTGCGAGCGGAACGACATTGAGTCCATCGAGGCTCTTCTTGCAGCCGGTGCCGATGCTACAGCTTTGTGTTACGGTGGCTCGTACAGCAACCCTACCTCTCCACTGGAAGCATTTTGCGGCGCTAGAAAGTTTGAAGCACTCGACGACGAGCAGCCAGCAGGGCATGTCGAGGGGCTCAAACATGGCATAGACATGCTGCTCGCCGCGTCCGCAGGTCCCGGTCGAAGCAGCGGCCGGCCCGTGGTTGTGCGTCTCCTCCTGCTTGCGGGAGCCGACCCAAACGCTGAGGACGGTCATGGCAGCACGCTTCTACACATGGCACTTGGTGGTGATGATGGGTGGGATATCATCAAGATGCTTGTAAAAGAAGGCAAGGCAGATATCAACAAGCGCCGAGGTGACGGATTAACACCCCTTTTAGCTTGGCTCGAATCCTATCCGTACGACTCTGACCTCTGCTTGCGGTTTATTCAGGAGTTCCGGCCCGACTGTACGCTCGCGGACACTGACGGCAACACCCCGCTGCACAGGGTGGCCGAGATCAGCATAGAACATCAACAAGAGCTGATCGATGCTCTTCTCGCAGCTGGTGCGCGGATCGACCAAAGGAACCACAAGGGCGAGATGCCAATCCACTGCGCTAGAGAGACTTCCGTCGTTGAGCTTCTCGTGAGTCGGGGAGCGAGTCTCGAGGCTCAGGACTGTAATGGAGCGACGCCGCTGATGCGGGCCATGTCGGGGATGCGATATGCGCAAAAGATGTCGAGTCTTTTGGACATGGGTGCGAGGGGCGACACGAGGGACTTTCAAGGCCGCACCCTCCTGCACAAGATCTCAGCAAGGGGTGGTACGAGCGAGACTCGTCGCCGCGAGGGTCTGGAGTGTTTGGAGCAGTTGATAACCCGTGGGCTGGACCCGAAACTGGTTGACAACGCCGGGAACACGCCCCTTCACGACCTTGCGCAACACTCCACCGACACGGCCAAATTTGAGGCGCTGGTACGGCATGGCGTGGAACCTGACGCCATCAACCATGCTGGACAAACCGTTCTCCATATCCTCAGCGAAGGGGGATGGCCCGAAGTTTTTGAGCTGGCCCTCGGGGCGTGCAAGAGTCTCGAGGCACCTGATTTCCAGGGAAGGCGGCCGATACACGTAGCCGCCCGGGCACACACGGGTGTGGTGTTGCGGCTGATGAATGCGGGTGCCGACATCTCGGCGGCAACGAACGAAGGTCACACACCTCTGCACCTTGCAGCCTGGGCCCGGAAGAGCAACACCGTCGGTCTACTTCTCCAGGCAGGGGCCGTCGTTGACGCAGTGGACAAGAAGGGGCGAACACCCCTCTACTACGCCTGCCTGTCCGGGCGTCCCGAAACTGTCGACCTGCTCCTGAGAGGGGGCGCAGGGGTGGGGCCATGGTCCGAGAAGCTGTTCGAGGCATGTTCCAGGGTTGAACGCGAGGAGGAGTTGTGGATGTCTGGCAGCCACCCGCTTCATCGTCCGCAGCAAAAGCGAGGTCCAGTCAAGCAGCCCAGCACCATGGAGGTGACCCCTGAATATTTCTTTGACGTCGATAGCCCAAAGTTCAGCTACCTCAACACCCGTCTGGACGACATCCTCCGCATGCTTGTCAGCCACGGTCCCTCTGGCAACGATTGGGATGGCTGGTCCCATCTGTCCGCTGCTACATGGCAGTTGAGGAACTCAAATCTCGACTATACTGCGCGATGTTTTGGGGAGGTGAAGGACGAAGCAGATGCAGCAAAGGGTAAACCAGATTCACAAGAGGGCGAGGCACCGACTTGGAGATCCTTCCCCTACCGGTGGGCTGAGCTGCGACGACAGGCCGCCCCCCGCGCTTTTCACGAGATACAGTCGTCGCTGGCCAAGGAACGTCACTGCGAACAGCAACGTGTGGTTCTTCAGCTTCTCGCCAGGCGAGAGCTTGCCCTTGTCCTGGCCGCATTCAAACCCGGGGGCTTCGACCCATGCCAGCCAAGCAACGAGGGATGGACTCTTGTGCACGCCCTGGTTGCAGTTGGCCACGCCTCTCTGCTGGCAAAGATTGCGACGCAGGAGGATGTCGAGAGAGTTGATGACGCCCAGTGGCGCAGGCAGCAGGAACAGCCCCTGCCCGGTACGGACAGCGAGGATATCGAGGGCGACGAGGACAGCGTCGATCGACCCCATCCCAGGCCGGACTCCATCTCGCCTCTCGTCCTTGTGGCATGCAAACGCGCAATCCCCAACATGGACGTCCTCCGCTTCCTGGTCGAGAGGAACGCCTCTGTCGATGCCCCGCACGCCGGAGACTCACCGCTCCACGTCCTTGCACGAGGCGAGTGGTGGTGGCAGGTCCACGAAGCCCTCCCTTATCTCTTGTCACGGAAGCCAAACCTGGAGATCCGCGAGAGAGGCGAGACGCCTCTGCATCGGGCGCTTGACGGGAGCCGATACAATACTGGCCCCTTTCACAAGGACTCAGCGAGGCTTTTGATCGCAGCCGGCGCGGACGTCAATGCGATCACCGACGACGGGCGGACATGCCTCATCCTGGCAGGCAATGATATCGACCTTGTTCGGCTGCTGGTTGCCTCCGGCGCAAAGGTGACTGCGCAAGCTGTGTTTGCGGCCATCGACACGCGGGACGCTGGGGTTCTGGATGTTCTTTTGACTTGTGGCTCGGCATTGGTCCGCGAAAAACCAACCAAGAAGAGATCCAGACCGGATACTCAGCTTGGCGACGAAGAGCACGCGCTGTACTACGCTGCGACGTGCAGCAGAGGGGACGACGAGAGCTGCTTCGACATGGTGAGGCTACTTCTGAGACACGGGGCAGACTCATTCGACACGTTTAAAGCTTGGAAGTCAGACGGAGATCAAGAGGCTGCCGGCTTTGAGCTGCGCACAGTCGTCCACGGAGTTTTGTTGTCCAACGGCATCGTCGGCCCATTTCTGGAGCTCCCGATTTCCCTCGAACGCCGCAACAGCGACGGCCAGACTCTCTTGCTCGCCGCCTGTGGCCACTGCTCGACGTTTTGCAGCACCGTGCAGGAACAGCCGCTCATCGATGTCCTGCTACAACGCGGCGCCGACGTGTCCGCCTGTGACAATCTCGGCCGGAATGCTCTACACCACGCTTTCTGCTCCGCCGAGATCTCGAACCGGAGACAGGATTCCCTGTTTGAGAGGCCCCTCGGGTTGCTCCTGGATGCAAACCCCTCGCTCCTTCAACAGGCCGACAACTCGGGCAAGACACCGCTCCATTGTGCCCTCGCGTCCCTCTGTGAGAGTTTTATTGACAGGAGCGACGGTGTTGAGGGAGAGAGTATTGGCGAGAGGATCATTGACCGCCTGCTCTCCGCTGGCGCAGATCCAACGGCGGTTGCCGCTTCTGGCGACAACGCACTGCACCTCCTTGTGCGCGGACTGAATCGGAATCCGGCGTGCCAGGTCCTGTTGCACAAGTTCCTGGCCTTTGGTCTGGACATCAACGCGAGAAACGCAAAAGGGGAGACTCCTGTTTTCGGGTTCCTCGAGGGATTCGGGGGTGCCAAGTCGTATGAGGTGTGGTCTGCGAGGCGCAACGGAAGGGCGTATCAGATACCAGTGAACACCGTTTGGAAGGTTCTCGAGGGCGCAGGGGCGGATTTCAAAGCGAGGGATAATAGGGGGCGCAATCTGCTCCATCTTGCGGCAGAAAGGAGGGAGTGGGCAAAGGTGTACAAGTGGCTGCAGGCAAAAGCCTTGGATCCGATGGAGCTCGATGACCAGCAGAGGAATAGCTTGGATATAGCGGCGGCGTGTAAGAACGAGGAGGTGTTGGCGTTGTTTGAGAAGGAGGGGGGGAAGAAGTAGCGTTCCTAACAAATCAAATTATTCAAATTAACTTCAAATCAAATCAAATCAAATCAAATCAAATCAAATCAAACTAACTAGTCATCGAGTCGATTTGAATATATATGAGTAACGTTAGATTTGATTTGATTTGACTGAATTTGAGTATTAGTAAGGTAGGCCCACATCTCCACCCCCTGACCAAAGGTTCGGATTTTCACTGCGGTTTTGTATAGTTACTGCCCACCACCAGCATTGTAACGGTCTCGTCAACGGACATTCTTCCGAGGTTCATAACCTACTACAGGCGGGTCTACCTCAAGGATCGCCTCTATCCCCGGTCTTGTTTCTCTTCTTCAACGCAGACCTAGTACAACGACGAATCGATAGCCATGGCGGTGCAATAGCCTTTATCGACGACTTCACAGCGTGGGTCACAGGACCTACAGCACAGAGCAACCGGGAACGTATCGAAGCTATTATCAAGGACGCCCTTGTTTGGGAGACAAGGAGCGGAGCAACATTCAACACAGAGAAAACGGCAATTATACACTTCAGTCGCAGACCCTACAAGACCAACTCACAACCATTCATCATCAAGGGACAGAGTATTGAACCCCAGGATCATGTCAAGATCCTTGGCGTGGTGATGGATGCGAAACTCAAGTATAAAGAACACATTTGGAGAGCGGCATCCAGGGGTTTGAAAGCAGCAATGCAACTCCGACATCTCCGAGGTCTATCAACATCAACGGCACGACAGCTATTTACATCAACGGTCGTCCCAGTAGTGGACTACGCCTCGAATGTATGGATGCACGCATATAAGGACAGACTTGTCGGGCCTATCAACAGGATCCAGAAGATGGCAGCACAAGCAATCGTGGGAACCTTCCTCACGGTAGCAACAAGCGTAGCAGAAGCAGAAGCTCATATTGCTACAGCGCAAGATCGGTTCTGGGAAACGGGCTATCAAGCTCTGGACAGACATTCACACACTGCCTCATACCAATCCATTACGCAGAAACACGTCTCGAATACGAAAATTCAGGACACATCGGTCGCCGCTCTACCAGGTGGCAGAGGCACTTAAAGGCATACCAATGGACCAGTTGGAAACTATTAACCCGTTCACTTTATCCCCATGGGAGAACCGAATAAGGACTATCACAAACGACGTCACGACGATACAGCGGAATGCCGAGCACGATATACGCATTGCTGTGAGCAGCTCGGCACGGAACGGTCTAGTGGGGTTTGGTGCTGCTACAGTGCTACCGGCGACGATATATGGAAGCCCGAATCTAAGAACCCTCTCCTCAACGCTTGGCCCAATATCGGAACAGAATCCATACTCTGGGGAGCTTGTAGCGATGGAACGAGCGTTGGGCACGCTAGTATCGCTTACATCCAACCGCATCGAGCTCTCAACGCGGAATAAAGCGGCCGTTCTCACGCTCAGACAGCCTCGGGAGCAGTCTGGGCAACACCATATCCGCCATATTTACGAGTCGATCAGGGCGCTACAGAAGAACAGGAATACAGTCACAGTCCGATGGCTCCCTGCGGGCGAGCAAAGTAACCTCTGGGAAATCGCCAAGGAGAACGCCAAACATGCCACTCGAGACGGCGCCGTCCAGGAGGTACATACGCCCAGGATGCGGTCGACAATCCTCAACCTGGCGCAGTCCAACAGAGGCACCAGAAATCGTCTGCCAGACAAAGTTGGAGCTCATTCCAAGAGAGTCGATGCAGCACTACCAGGCAAACATACCCAACTGCTTTACGAGCACCTATCACGACAGGAGGCTGGCATACTTGCTCAGCTGAGAACAGGCATGGCAAGACTCAACGGCTACCTCCACCGCATTGGAGCATCATCGTCAGATCAGTGCGACTGCGGACAAGCAAAAGAAACAGTGGACCACTTCCTTTTCCGATGCAAAAAATGGACGGCATACCGAACAGAGATGCTCGAATGCACAGATACCCACAGGAGCAATATCTCCTTCTACCTAGGAGGGGAAGTCGACATCGGACAATAAAGACTGGACTCCCAATATGGTGGCCGTTCGGGCAACCATACGATTTGCGATGGCCACGGGTCGGCTTGACACCCATCGACTGCAGGCCGACTAAGACACCTAACCACCACACCCAACCGAACTCATAACCCTCACCTCGTGCCTGGGATAGCAGGCACCGCTTCAGCCGCCGAAGATAGGACGTTGAACACTTGGAGAATCGCCTTCAAGCCAGCCTACCAACAATCCCACTAACCCACGGGAATCCGAAGAGAAATGGAACAAGGGACTGCATGTACTAGAATGGACTCTGTATGGGCTTGGACGAAATCATGTCATATCTTGGGAAATGTATAGTCAGATTGTTATAGTTGCCCTTTCGGCTTAGCCGCCGGGCGTTAATAAATTGTATTGTATTGTATTGTATTGTAACGGTCTCCAACCGAACTCACAACCCTCACCTCGTGCCTTGGATAGCAGGCACCGCTTCAGCCGCCGAACATAGAACGTTGAACACTTGGAGAATCGCCTTCAAGCCAGCCTACCAACAATCCCACTAACCCACGAGAATCCGAAGAGAAATGGAACAAGGGACTGCATGTACTAGAATGGACTTTGTATGGGCTTGGACGAAATCATGTCATATCTTGGGAAATGTATAGTCAGATTGCAATAGTTGCCCTTTCGGCTTAGCCGCCGGGCGTTAATAAATTGTATTGTATTGTATTGTATTGTAACGGTCTCAGTAGTATATTGCAACTATCTGATGACGACTCTACGAGTACAACTAAGCTTGAAGAAAGGAAAGTAAAATAGAAAGACTGGCCAGCGCGTTGCGGAGGCCTTCCTCTGACCAGAGGGGGACACTAAGTGTGAAAGGGGTCGTCGGCCGAGAGATGTTCAGGGGCTGGCCGAGGGTCACCGAGGCCTTTACGGGGCTCAGTCAGTTGCCGAAGATTTGGATACATAATAAGCCATATATCAAGACGAAGTGGCTGCACAAGAAGCGAAAGAGGTGGTCAAAAGTGGATGAGCATGGCGAAAGATACGTCAAACTCGATAGGAATAATAGCAGCCTTGGAGAGTACTGGCTCTGCAGCCTCTGTATACAGAAGGACAAAACCTCGCTATATGCTACTACGAACGGCGCTACAACGGCGGTCAAAGTACATCTTCAGAAGGACCACGGTTTGCTGATCAGCATTGGGAGCTCTGGCGGAGGTAGTGAAGCTGGCGATTCGGAACCTAGTCCTCGCCGTCAGAGAAGCCTGAGAAAGACGCTTGTGACCAAAACAACGGGGCAGCTCTTCCGGAATACTTTACTTGGTTGGATAGCCGGCGCAAATATTCCATTCTCTGAAATCGAACACCCTCTTTTTCGCCAGCTCCTCTGCCTCATGAATAAGGATCTTTTGCAGGTCCTGCCTTGTAGTGGCGATACTATTATTATTATTATTCCTACACCGCTGTGCCCTGCGGGCATGTCGGACCCTCAGATATTTACTATACAGGAAAACCGCGCTCTTGCGGGCCGGGTGAAAAACCTATACCGATGATTAAGGGAAGAAATCAGTGAATGAGCCTGCGAAATACAAAAAGAGAAGGCCTCTTGGCCTCCGACCGGTGGGAGTCAGATTGCCTACTCCAGCTCGAGCTTCCTGGCCAAGCTGTACATCGGCAGTCTTCCTGAATCCATCAGCCAGCCCAGTATCCTCCTCGTCAGCCGAGCAGTTGAAGGAATGGCACCCTGTATCGTCAACAGCGTAACTGTCAAGACCTTCTTCGCTTTAGTAGCCGTCCAAGACCTCGAATACCACCAGTTCGACGTCAAGACCACATTTCTGAACGCTGAAATCCCTGATGGAGCTGAATACTACGTTCAGCCACCCAACGGACTCGACAAACCGCCTGGCATAGTCTGCAAGCAGAAGAAAGCTCTATACGGCCTACGCCAAAGCCCGTTGTACTGGTTCTCAACGCTTGAATTAGTGATGGAACAACTACGTTTTAAACCACCAAAATCCGACATCTGCCTGTTTCGACACACCAACCTCGGCATCCTCATCCTCCTCCGATATGTCGATGACTTTCTTATTGCAGCTGCCTTCCTCAATTTGATCAACGAAACCCGAGACAAGCTGGCCACTACGTTCGAACTGAAGGATGTAGGCAAGGTGAAGAGGTTCCTCGGCTTCGACGTCTTGCGCGACCGCAAGGCCAGGAAGATCTTCATCTCACAAGAAAGCTACCTTCGCGCACTACTCGACAAGAACATGACCGATTAAAACGGTGTTGCTATGCCATGGCCAAACAAGATGGAACTGCCGGCAACGTGGGAGCCACTGGTTGACCGACAGAAGGAATACATCAAGGACACAGATGCCCTCAATTGGCTGGCCTGCGGCACTCGACTTGACATCGCCTACACGGTATTACGGCTTGCAGAGGCAAATTCAAGACCCTCACAAGCCCACATCGACCTCACGAAGCACCTCTTTTGATATCTAAACACCACCGTTGATTATGGTCTGGACTTTGGTGGAGATCTGACGATTGACGACATGAAGATGATGACGTTTGCAGATGCTTCCTTGGCTGACCGTCTACCATCACGGCATTCCACAGGCGGCCACATCGTCTTTGTTGCGGGTGGTCAAGTTATGTTGAAGACGAAAAAACAGACCTTTGTGTCGTTGAGCACGACGAAAGTCGAATTCACTAATCTTACCCCCGCAGCCTTGTCAACCAAGTGGGTGGCGATAATTCTCAAAGAATGCGGCACACCTCAACCGAAACCAACAATCCTCTTCACCGACAGTGTCAACGCGTACCAAACGGCTCTGAACCCACTCAACAAGGCCAGGACCCGTACCATTGACTTGCGTTACAAGTGGATCATTAAACAGGTTCAGCGAGGCATCTTGGATGTGAGGCATATCTAAGGCCTTGACATGCCCGCGGACGGGCTGACGAAGCAACTCCACAAAGAAAAGCATGCCACGTTTGTCAAAATGCTGGGAATAATGGCAGGGAAGATACCTGGGCAAAGGGTTGACAATTGGAGGCATCTGGAACCTCAACACCATGGATTTTTATGTATCTTAGCAATGTGAGTTTGATGATGGCTTCAAACGGCTGATGGCTGTGGTGGTCTGTGGGGGGATGTTGCAAGAATTCCTTGACCTTCCACACCTGCAGACCGCCCACCTGCCTTTGTTGCCTGCAACAACCACCACCTTTCCCACCTCAACAGGAACAAGTAATACATCACCAATTCTGCCCTGCTTGCCTGCGTTCCACGCGACAATCTCTCATGGTATCGGGTTAAATATTACTCCTTATGCTCTGATCTTGTTGTTTGGCCTTCTGTCCTAAGCAGCAGGGACCGAATTTCGGCGGCTGAGTGTTTAGCAATATAACAATAAGATGGAGCACATCCACCAAATCACTTGACAAATTGAAGCTGAACTGTTGTCACTGCCGTTTTTATTTTTGGTTTTAGTGATGCTAAATCATTGGTTGTAAAGAGTGTCCACCACTATCCAAGCAAGTGTGAAATATTTGAAGGAATGTGTGACAGTGACAGTTGGTTTGATCAGCCCAGACAATCCTCAATCTTTTCGTTTAGGTCCACAGTGACCTCCATGGGAGTGAGGCAATGAATCTAGAATACCAATGCGCCATTAGCATACTTTCACGCCCTGAATGTCTGAAGAAAGGGCAAACTCACGGCTCAAGCGGTTCCGAACTGCAGAGTGACCGAGTAGAGCTCAAAGGTGCCAGTCTCGGAGCTGAAGTTCACGGTCATGGAGACGTCGATGCCGTAGGGGTTGGCGTCGGGCTTGGAGTAGTAGGAAGTCGGGACGATCTCAAAGTCCTTGCTGCCGTTGTCGACGTTGTTGCTGAAGATGACGGTGTTGCCGAAGGCAATGCAGAGGTCCTTGACTATGGCACTGTTGCCCTTGCACTCGACCGAGATTTTGGTCAGGGGGTCGGTCTGGCTCTGAGGGTTGGTGATGGGGACGTAGATGGTGGTGTTCTTGTTCGCGCCCGGAGACGTGAAGATGGATCCCGAGACCTGGTACGAAATCTTGTCGCCAACAGCGGCGGTGCCACCAGCAGAAGCGTAGATTGCGCCCATGTTGTCTGAGGTGTGTGGGTTTTGGGTGGACGTGGTGTTGTGTTAGGTTTTGTGAATGGAGTTGTCAAGGTTGAGAAGCCTGAGGGACGAGTTTTTGTTGCTGAAAATGTGGGCATGGCATGCCTTTCATATAGACTGGAGAGGGGGCTTAAGCATCTACCCCGGCTCACAGAGTCACCGTCAAGTTGTTTACGCTTTGGTGCCCACAATCCACTCCATGCTCCATGTTCTATGCTCCTTGGTTCCTATTCGAGGATTCGCGAACTGAACGCGATGTCTCCAGAGATACCTTCATCACAACATACCAACAGCCAGCTGAACTGAGCTTGAAGCCGCAAACCTCGTTGGCCCGGATGACGGGGTGAAGCCACCAGTTCCATCATAGGTCTACAACTGCAACATCATAGGTCCGAAACTGGCATTTTCTAATCTCTTCAGCTGTCTTGAAAAGAGGAGACTGCAGCTCAGCTACCACAGTTCGTCAGTCACTTCTACATCTGGCGCGTCGGGCGCGGGGTAAGCTGCCTGTTGAACATCTCAGCTGTTGCAAGAGCGAACGAAGTTGTACAGACCGACACCAGTAAAGAGACTGTGGCTGCAGTAATCAAAGAGATTATTCACCCCCTCTTATACGCCTTTTGACTCCTACCAGCCACAGCCAAGTCATTGTGTAAGCAACACGAGCCACCTCGCACCTCGGGAGCCGCCCCAACATAAGGCCACACTACTACTTGAAGATAGTCCTAAGATTCTTATAGTTTCTGCCCTGTGTAGGTTTCTCTATTTTGGCCACCCCTGCTTCCTCCACAACACGCCTGTGCTGTTTTTTGCGGTGTTTGGTTGACCATGGCGTTGGTGATGCTCACGGTGAGATTTGGCTGTGGCTGGTACGGTGCTTGGCGGGCTGCCAGGAGTGATAGGAGAAGGGTTGAACAGGATTTCAAACATAGTCTCTTTAATGATGGGATTGGTACAGATGGGTCTAATGGCAGCGTGTTAGGCGCGAGGTGTGCATCCCTGTTGCAGATCTCAGCTGCTGCGAGAGCGAAGCGAGGTTGTACGGGCGGTTCCAATGGCACCCTACCACCCCGTATTGCTTTCTCCATCTCCATCGTTCTTCAACGCACATGCAATGCAAGCCGAATCCGTCGATTTTGGGAGAGTCGTCCTCAGCTGCAACCCCAAGTTGTCAGGTTTTTCGAAGCAGCGAAGCCAACCTGGCCACTCGTGAATCAACAAAGCTTGACCACGGCTGTGACCATCAGAGTCACGGCCGATCGCCCACCCTTCCTTATGTCAGACCGACTCTTGGCAGGCCAACATTGAAAGACGAGGAGTTCCTGACCTCATTGCGGGACCAGCTTGGCAATCCGTGTTACCCGTCAGGTCACCCTCTGGTTCGTGAATGCAGTCATGCACGTTGTCGGAGGACCCTGCGCCATTTTCATCGACAGCTCGGTTGCTGCTCCTGATTTACAGCCTGCTGCTTTCACCAGGCAACACGGGCAAACATCTCGGCCCCTGCCGAGTGCCAAGACGGCTGCCGGTTGCCGAGCCGGCGTCGGCCCCCGGGATTTTAACCGGATGCTCGGGGCGGGGCAGCGGGGCCAATCGGGCGCTTGTCAATCGGGAGGCACAAGCACGCCATCGACTAGCGGCCAACTTCGCGACTCCCTCAAAACGTCCAGTCATCCCCTCAAAACGTCCAGTCATCCCTCAAACTTCAACTTGCTGTTCATCATATCACGCCTCCCATCTGTGCAAAACCTCAAATCACAAAGTTCACCCATCAAGGCAACAACATTGCTCCAAACTCGCCATCTCCTGGGACACCCGCATTTCGCCGGCCACTAAGCCAACGCGGCCACACCCTATCCGTGCAAAGCCCGATGGGCGAGCTTGATGCTAAACGGCCGAGGACCGGCTCTCTCAACTCTTCCATCGATGCCGAGACCGGGATCAAGAGAGGCGACAGCAATGGCATGAGCGAGAGATCTGGCTCTGGCAAGATTGGAGTTGCCGGAGCCGTCTTTCTCATCCTGAACAAAATGATTGGGACAGGGAGTAAGGAGCCTGATTTCTAATATTGGAAACGAGAGGTTAACATGACTCAGTTTTCTCAACACCCTCCAGCATTTTTGCCGCCACCGGTTCTGTTGGAATCAGTTTGCTTATGTGGGCTGTCGGTCAGTCCCAAGCAGTAACCTCATGTCCCTTGGGTGTGACTGACACGCAGCAGCTGGTCTTCTCACCCTCTCCGGCCTCAGCGTCTACCTCGAATTTGGCCTTGCCATCCCCCTCTCAGGCGGCGAAAAGAATTATCTCGAACGCATCTTCAGCCGCCCCCGCCACCTAGCCACCAGCGTTTTCGCCGTGCAAATGGTCCTCCTCGGTTTCTCCGCAGGCAACTCACTAGCCTTTGGCCGCTACGTCTTGCTAGCAGTCGGCCACCCCATGCCCGATGGCTGGATCCCTCGTGCCATTGCCGTCGCCTGCATGACCTTCGTCATCATCCTCCATGCGGCGTTTCCGAAATGGGGTCTTCGCCTCACGAATGCCTTGGGCATCTTCAAGGTCATTGTTCTGCTCTTGATTGTAGGCTCGGGCTTTGCAGCGCTGGCTGGCTATCGACTCGTTCCTGACCCCGGAAACTTCGACAACTTCTGGGCGGTCGAGAAGGGGGATGGGTACGGCGGGGGAGGGGCGTATGCGTATGCCACGGCGCTCTTGCAGGTGGTGTACAGCTACAAGGGCTGGGAGAATGCCAACTACGTGATGGGGGAGTTGAAGAACCCTCAACGGACGCTCAAGATTGCGGCACCGCTTGCCGTGGTTGGTATCACAATTCTCTATACGCTGGCCAACGTCGCCTATTTTGCCGCCATTCCGAAAGGAGAGCTGGCAAAGTCGGAGGTTATCGTTGCGGGTTTGTTTTTTCGGAATATGTTTGGGGAGAGCGCTGCTGCGAGGAGTCTCCCAGCGCTGGTTGCGCTGAGTAATATTGGGAATGTTCTGGCGGTGAGCTTTGCGCATTCGCGGGTCAATCAGGAGTTGGCCAAAGAAGGGGTGTTGCCTTGGAGCAAATTCTGGGCGTCGATGAAACCGTTCAATACCCCTGCAGCTTCGGTAAGCTTTGCCAACACTCATAAGACCCGGGCTTTGTTGCTGACTGAGACAGCTGTTCCTGCACTGGATCGTCACCGTAATCGTCCTCATCGCCCCCCCTCCCGGACCAGCCTACAACTTCATCGTTAACCTGTAAGTTCTTGCCCTTCTATTCCCTATTGGAACCATCCCCAACTAACATCCTTCAGATACACCTACCCCGGAGCCTGGATCAACACCTTCGTCGCTGGCGGCCTCATCTACCTACGCCTCATTAAATCCGAGAACTGGTCCTCCCCGTGGCAGTCCTTCCTCCCAATCCCCGTCATCTATTTACTCCTCAACATCTTCCTCGTAGTCACACCCTTTGTCCCGCCCAACAGCGACTGGAACGCCGATGGGTATCCGTATTATGCTTTCCCTCTTGTTGGCACGGGCGTCTTGCTTTTTGGGGGTGTTTATTGGTTCTTGTGGGCGAGGGTTTGGCCTAGGTGGTTTGGGTACACTTTGGCCGTGGGAACGGGAGTTGATGAGGATGAGGGAGGAGAGGTGCTCTACGGCAGGGCCTTGAGGGAGGAGCGGGAGGCAACAGATATGGCGCAGGCGCCGTTGCTTGGGGATAGGGCGAAGCGGGGGTATTGTTATGACAGCATCAACTTATGAGGCATGAGATATGGGCACTGGGCATTGGAATAGCGCGGAGTTAGGGGCGAAATGACCTTGAGTTGGCTGTTATTATCTTAGGTTTACTCGTATTATTAGAGTCTCAGCTTCATGGAGAAGGAATCTCAGCGCTTTGGCGATACTGGGAAGCGGAAGAGATTTGATTTTTTTTTATTCAGAAAAGCAGCCGTCACTGCATACTTCAAGTTAACTATGTGTATGTGTGTTAACAGTGAACCTGCCTGCTCAACTGAGACTTAAAGAATGAACAACAAACTGTCCCGGCCCCCGAATCTTACCTCCTGCCACGTCACCAGGTCTGGTGGCTCTATGTTTAAATCCAAGCACCTCTTATTCAGTTTGTTTTATCCGGAACATGCATTCCAAACTTCAAACTCCTTTCTGATACCCCACGCTCTTTTGCTGGCGCCCAATATGACTCAACACCTTCCCTACTAAAATCTTGGTGGCGGCGACATCATCATAGAACCACAAACAAGTTGACAACTAGCGCTATTGTACTTTGCGGCAAACGGCATTTTTATCTCCACTCTTCATTCTTTTGTGACTCTTCAAATACTTCACCAATCCATGCTTGCACTCTCTCCCTCGCACGCCCGCAACACAATTCCCACAAACCTGCAAGCACTAAACACTTTGTAACCATCTTTCTCAATTAACAGTAGAAATGTTTACTGACGTGTCGAAAAGTCAAAATAAAATATTAAAATGGGCCAAGAGTTCACTAAAGTCGTCGTCGCTGCGGGCGACAAGCTAAGAGACCACGCGAACGGCGTCCAGCTGCCCAGAAAGAGCGAGAACGGGCCGCCCCGTTGCTGTGGTTGCCCCCCTGGCGAGTGGTACGTTATCTCAATTCTTTTCTACCCATTGCTGTTTCGGAATTCGACCCTGTTTCCTGTCAAGGCTACTTCATCCGCGCCCTGCTGGACTATGTCCCCTGCCGCCTCTGAGCAACCCAAGAAACCGCCTCAACCCCTGTCATGCTAGAACGGCAAGGACAGCAACTCCGGACAAGTACAAAATCTGCCCGTCGACCTGGGTGGCTGTTACTAGGGATTAGCGGCGGCGGCAGCCCTCCCTACCCTCTTCGTCACCACATGCTTCTCACTGGTTTCCCACCACGACACGTGGAAGTATGTGAAATCCAGTACTCTTGGAAGTGTCTGCGGCCCAGTGATTCTGGATGATTGACGCCGTCGCCTACGGAACACCTCTTTTAACAGCCGCTGCGCCCTCCCCATCGCACAACCAGAACAACACTGTCGTCGCGGATCAGTTGCGCGCCACAACCATCCTGACCACCAAAGCACCCAACCCCCTATACGGTCAGCATTTGCGAGTACCCACCAACGTCCTTCAGGCTTTGACCAAATCCCCAACCCTGGCCTGACATTCAAACCTTCCCCGTTTCCACACCGCAACTGCCCCCCCAACTCATCGAGAACACGCTCGACCATACACACACTAACCCATTTCCTCTTCTCACAGCACCTGCCGCCGCCGCCGCGCCGCCACCACCGTCGCCGCCAGCAACCGTGGCCGTGGTCCCGTCCCTGGCGGGAAGGTCACCATCCACAATCCGTGTGGACGGTTGGAAGGGGGAAATTGGGGGAAAGGGGAAATTTAAGGGGAGAGAAAAGAACCGGAGACGGCGGAGGAGACGTTGGAGTTTTTAAGGAGGTTTTGTGAGTGGTGGTAACGGGGAGAGGGGATGGGGGCGGTTGGGATGAAGTCCAGGGGGTTCAGGGAGAGGGAAACGAAGAGGAGGGGCGAGGATTCAGGAAAAGAAAGGTGAGAAACGGCATAGAGGAGAGGAGTGAGGGGCTGGGGAGCGTAGCTGGTTTTTTTTTTTTCCTTCTTTTCCCTTTTTCTTTTTTACTAGGTTTATGGGGTTTCTTTTTTTTGGGGGGTGGGAGAGTTTTTGCAACTGGTGGAAAAAAGAAAGTATGTGTGTTATTGAGTCATTTACCGCATGGGAGCCCAAAGGATGATTACCAGCAATAACCAATAGGACCTTACTCGTCATCCAAGTCCGCCATAAAAGCACTGACAACAGCCTTTGCTTCCTCGCAGTCATTCTGGTCGTAGAGTTTGAGACCGTAGCTAACCACAAAGTTCTTCAAGTTGATTTACTGAGCCTCAATAAAATTGAGTTGCTCATGGGTGAAGTTGTTACCAGCTTGATGGCCTTGGAGTTGCTCCATCGAATTCTCAGCCTCGTCATCGTCATGCCAGTCGAGGAGCCAGTCGAGGAGCCCATCAGTCGTCCACCCAGTGCGAAATACCAAAGAATCTTCCTCGGTCTGTCAGCATTGGCATTTTCCCCCTGCATTATGCCGCGCGCAATCCTTCTGCCGGTCTCAAGCTCCTCTTCATCATAGATGCTCATTCCATGGGCGGCAAGGAACTTGAAATTGCCGTCCCAGTTTTTCATCATCCAGTCCTTCTCAGCAACAACATAACGTTAGTATTGATCGAAGAACTGCCTGTTGCAGTCAGAAATTTCTGACAGTGTTCAATAACAAGGAAACTCAGTTTCCAAAATTTTGTAGTTTAGAGAGCCACATCCATGTTGTCCCAACATTATTAGTTAGATATGATTTTCTGGGCTGCGTAGTGCACATTGGGTATTCACAGTTATCATTAATTTTGTAGTTACCAGCAATTTCACCTTGAGACTTTGACCCCCAATTGAGTCCAAGGTGGGAAAGCAAAGACAAGTGGGCCAAAAACTCTTATTAAAAGACATTGGCCATGGTCTTGGACCTGATGTTGCTACTACATTAGGTCCCAAATTCTTTAAATAATTATGTAACTAACCACAAAGTGATTTTGCCCTGGTAATCACCTTGAACAGAACAGTCTAGACCATAGACATTAACCGCCTTACTTTGACTTCATTATATTATTATTATTATTCCTACACCGCTGTGCCCTGTAGGCATGTCGGACCCTCAGACATTTACTATACAGGAAAACCGCGCCCTTGCGGGCCGAGTGAAAAACCTATACCGATGGTTAAGGGAAGAAATCAGTGAATGAGCCTGCGAAATACAAAAAAAGAAGGCCTCTTGGCCTCCGACCGGTGGGACTCAGATTGCCTACTCCAGCTCGAGCTTCCTGGCCAAGCTGTACATCGGCAGTCTTCCTGAATCCATCAGCCAGCCCAGTATCCTCCTCGTCAGCCGAGCAGTTGAAGGACTGGCACACTGTAGAACAGAGTGAAAGTCTCGTCGCGTCCTGACTTCTGCTCTCTCCCACGTCCGAGTCAACGGTGGGGCCAAACACCACACCACCAGGTGTTCAGCAGTCTCCCGCCCTTCGCCGCATTTGCAGCAGGGCGTCAGCACACTTGGGACTCCCCGTTTGAACAAGAAGTCCCGGAGGCCTATGTCTCCAGTTCGGACTTGGACCAACAACGAGCTCTTCGCTTTGCTCAGTCCCTCGTGCTTCTTAAGAGTCTTGTCCTTGATTAGAGTCTTCTGCTGGTAACTACTTCATTATACATTTACCAGCAGTTTGCGTGTAGTAATTTAAACACTCTCTACTTTCTACTCTTTGATTGGCCCCTTCTATGTCAAAAGACTCAGGCCATGTTTTACTTCTAGTGCAGCCTATGCTGCATGAAGCAACCGAGTGCGTTCTAGAGTGACAGCATGCTACCTAGGATAAAGGCACCATAAGTCAAAGGCCAATAAGAGCGAGAAAAGACCCAAGCAAAACTGCTGACTTTTACTGCAAACATTCAAATATGCCATTCAAAGTCAAGCTTCCATCAAGCTGTGTTTGCACGGTCTGGGAAAAGGGAATGGCTTGCTTGAAAGCAGTGTCCTAATGGCCTTTGACTTTCTCTTCTTCTTAGCTCGGTAGGACCTAGTTATAATTATATCACCTTACATTGTTAAAAGTCTTTCACTGACTGCATCCATCAAAATCTGGATCTCTTATTACTTGCGGCCTCGGTATAGCAACTCCAATATTCAATAACTTAAGCCCCTAAACAGAAATTCCAACGATAGGGAAAACGGCCATGTCTGAACGTATTCTCATTAATATCGCCCAGGACCTCACCTGCTTCAAGGCCTACACCCAGCAACACCGTCTCTCTGTATACTTCTCTGGTGTTGGTCCGAACTGCTACGTAGTAGCTAGTCGATTTCACTATTCAACCAAGCAAAGAGATGATAAGTAGACAGGGATAAGACAGAGTCAGCACAAGTTTGCTCTTGTTGTTCCCTCCCTTCCAACTGTAATTACACGAGGACTTAGACCCTGTACAGCTAAGAAGATAACTGTGACAAACTGGGATGACACTTGAACCACAAATTACCATTTGATCACTTGCGGTATGTAGCAGTTAGTTGCTAGCTGCATCCCTTCTAATCAGCACCCTGGCAAGGCCTTTCATAGATCCTCCAACTTACCTGTCTGTGAGGAAGTTAGATCGAGCCCCCTCCCCAGGTACATACGGCGGGTAATAAGGCAATGGTGCTGATTGAGGCCGCCACATCAGTGAAAGCGGCCCCCACCAGATGAGAATGGGGGTCTGCGATCTTCCACTGGTTGGAGTCCACGGCCCAACTCCGATGTCAAAGTGCCGATCAAACAGAGCCGGTCGCTGGTTGTTGAAGTATAGCTCCGCGCCAAGTTCCGTTCTTTTAGCGTGGAAGACAGCGGCATGGGCATTGTCTGTATCGGCAACGAAGACGTTGTTGTCACTCCGGACATAGTTGTTGCCCCCATATGCAGTCACCCTCAGCTTGAAGGAGCTCTCGTCGACGGCCTCGGCCAGAACGTTGGTGATGGAGCTTAGATTTCGGAGGGTGAAGATCTTATCGCGGAGAATGATTCCGCCTCGTTTGGCGTCGGTAAGCCTGAGGCGCTTTCCCACGAGCAGCGAGCTCTTGAGATCGGGGTCTGAGGTAATGATGTCGCTGCCAGACAAATCCATGCTGGGCTTGAAATCTTCCAAAATGGGTTATTGAACAATGAAGATGTTCGATCGAAACGGAAATTTTACACTCCCTCTTTACTTCTGCCTTCATAAGGCAAAAATGTCCAGTGGACGTATGAGGTGAGTGTGATGTCAATGAGATCCTTGACGTATCCAACAAAGTAATATCTGAGAGTATGGTCTGTTAAAGTTCAGACTAACCCCGAGGATTACTCGCCCATGACTTTCATGCGATCTATAACATCAGATGAGCGCCGCGTCGAAATATTCTATCTCCACGGCTCCTCAGCACCCCATTGAGCATCTTTGCCAATAAGGTGCCGGACGGCCTGTCAGCTAGTTTTCGCATTGTTCCACCACTTATGAAACTTGGGAAAATTTCGCGGTAAAACATTTCGAGAAAATATCCATCGTGTTGAAGAGTGACGGCCATGAACAAGTCCAGCTTGCTCAAAGGTTCTCTCCTCACTCCTCGGTGAGCTGCTGGCAAATTTGGGATGTGGCGGCTTTTTCAAAAAGAACACGGTAGAAGTGCCCGTACGCACGTTGGTAATGAGGACGAGCCACCCAGTCTGGAGGTAGTCTCCTGAGACAGGTGGTGGAAGAAAGAACTGCCGAGGGACGGTGCCGTTCCACTCCCAATTAATGATCCCTTGACTGTTGAGGTCGTCATCCACAATGATATTTAACGCAAGGAGATCGGTGTGAGCCAATACAAAGGGCGCGCGATCCCGTTGAGAATCTAGGAATTTGCTGGGCGTCTTCAGCTCATGAACAGCGAATGTCTCGTATTCTGCGGTAAACGCCGGCATGTCTGGAACGGGAAGGTCATACACCTCCACCAATAGGTTGTATGTAGTACTGCATGGCAACGTCAGCAGTGGTGTCAAACCGTGCTATAGGTGTCTCCGCCGGCTCTTTGTCCATCTCTATGTCAAAATCTTTGGTGGTCCTTTGGAGATAATTATGAGACTGAGGGTTTATAAGGAACGAGTAACTAGCGAATAATAAGTAGAAGAAGCGTAAGAGTCAATGGTAGGTAATGTTAATTACATGAGCTTGATTCATCCATTTAGGTAATGAGAAGAGTTTTCAGGGCTCTAGAAATATAGCAGAACCAACAACTTCGACACTCATCACTACCACCGCCATCACCACTATCATCAAATCATTACCATCACCGCTTTCATCACAACAAGTACGATGAACAAATCATCACTACCATCCAACCCGTCTACCCCACAATTCCTTCCCCTCGTCCCGAAGATCTCTTCTCAAGCCTTCACCCAAGGCTCAATCCGCCCCGCGGGCTCTTCCACGTGGATCTCTTCTCAAGCCTTCACCCAAGGCTCAATCCGCCCCGCGGGCTCTTCCACGTGGATCTCTTCTCAAGCCTTCACCCAAGGCTCAATCCGCCCCGCGGGCTCCTCCACGTGCACCTTACAAAGCGGCAACTGCACCCCATAATCCTCATACGTCACATCCCCCGTCTTGTCATCCGACACCACAACCCGCCTATTCCTCAAATCCCCCTCAGGCGCGCGATCAAAAAAGTTCTGCGGCGCAAACACAATACTACTAACCGCCTCGGAAAACAAAGTGACCGGCACGTCCTCCGACCTGGTAAAGTGATGCATGCCCAGGTTGAACCAGACGACCACGTCCTCGTTGTCGACTGTCTCGCCGTCAAAAAACTTTGCAAAGTCGTGTTGCGGCTTGGAGGGGAGGTTGACGTTCTGCCAGCTGTTGGCATACACCTCCTCGTCGTGCTGGCGGGTGACGGCGAGGTGGGATTTGAGGAAGTGGGAAGAGTGGAGAGTGAAGGGGGAGTCGGCGATGGAGAGGTGGATGGGGGATTTTCCAGGGACGAGGCGGTAGCCGCGTGGGGTGCCCCATTTGTTTGGGGCGTTGGGGTTGATGACGGTGTACATGCCCTGGCCGTTGGCAGGCCAGTTGAGTTGGGACTCGGTGGGCAGGGTTTCGGATTGAAGTGTCATTTGGGGGAAGGTGCCGAGTTCGGGGAACCAGGGCTGAGTTTGATTGACGACCGTGAGAGTAGTTTTCTGGAGGCTGTTGGCGGTGGAGAGAATGTCGAAGTCAGCTTTGAAGGTGAGGACGTGGTCGTGGTAGCTGCCTTGGGTCGAGTCGTGGACGCGAGGGCCGAAATTGGATTGGTCTGGGTAGTAAGGGGAGGATTGGAGGTACCCTGAGGCACGGACTTCGATTTCCATGGAGCCGTCGACGTTGAAGGCGTAGTCAAAAAGGTAATCGTAGTTGCCGACGGTGGCGACGGTTCGGACGTGAAGGGCGGAGCCCTTCACGGAGCCGAGGTGGGAAAAGCCGTTGGGGTTGCTGCCGCTACCGGTGCGGTGGCGGGCGAGGGGGTGGCCCGAGTCGGCTTCGAAGATGCAGATGGCTTGTGGGTGAGTCTCGGTGGTGCCGCTGCCGGTCGGGAAGCTGATGTTAAGCATGGTGGCGCCGAAGGGGCAATCATAACCCTCAAGAAGCGTGGCCGAGTACGTGCCGATGCTGAAGTACGTATCGTGGTACACCGTGTTCGCCGCCTTGGGCTGGTTGCCAGCGTACTGCGCGGCCGCCTCCTGCAGAGACAGCTCGTAGATGATGCGCTCGCCCTTGAACCGAATGTCATAGAACTGCAGGCCGAGCACCCGCGTGAAGCTCATGTAGAAAGACCAGCCCATGTACTCGACATAGCGCTGCTCGCGGTCAAGCTTGTACCGCTTACCTCCAATCTCAAGGCTTTGGGGCGCCAGCCGATCCTCAAGGTCCCGGACGCCCATCTCGGGCTTGTGGTCCAGAACGGCCCAAGAATTGTCGCGCGTCTGCGGGAAAGGGTTCTTGAGCTCACCAGCGTCAAAGGCCTCGCGCAGAGCGGCGACCGTGGGGAAGAAGCGAGTATTTGTGACGAAGCCCCGGAGCGAGTACTTGGTAATGTCGGTGCCGGTCGTGTCCAGCATGATGTAGAAGTCCAACGGCACCATGTAAGACGCCATGCCGGGGTACCGGAACATGATGGTGTTCCACGACGTGCTGCCGTCGAACGAGTTGGGCCCCGTGCCAGCAGCCACAATGTCGGTCCGGTTGTCGGAGGAGCCGTAGTAGGTGCCGTTGAACAGGGACTTGGTGATGTCGGCAACCTCAGTCATGAGCGACTTGAGCAGCGGCTCGTAACCGGCATTGCGCTTGCCGTCATAGTATCGGGCGTTGAACGGGACAGTGCCGCCGCTGCCACCATTGAAGGCATAGTCGTACTTCTCAAGAGTTGTCTTGTCCGAAACAGGGAGCGGGCCAACCATGTACTCCTGGGACACGGGCACATCCTTGCCGCCCTCAAAGATGACCACGCGGGCGTACTTCGGAGGGGCAGTGGCAGCGCCGTCAATGTAGGGCAGAACAGAGGTCTTGTTTGTGTCTGTGTGTTGAGTCAGCAAGGGGTTTCACCTCAACAAGTCGAGGCCAAGTAGAACTTACGAAGGGTATCCAACCAGAAGACGTAGTTGTCCGTGATGCTTGCGTTGGCAGGGTTGGTGAGGTTGAGTCCTCGCTCAGGGGCATGGACAAATGCCCAGACCGCCTTGACGTCTTCCGAGGAGATGGGAGCCCAAGGGTTGGGCTTGGGGGCCTTGACGTAGGGTGCCTCATCCGAGATGCCGCAGGTTCTGGTGTCGTTCGCAACGCTCATGGCTCGGCGCCAAAGGTCTGGTTCAGGGCGCGCAACAACTGGAAGTGCAACTGCAGCCAAGGCCGCAAGAAGGTGTTTGGTAAACATCTTGACTGGTCGCTCGGGTTTCTGGAGGCGCTTGGAGAACTGAGATGTTGTTGATTTCGAGCGGGTTCTTGTCTTCTTATGCGTTTGCGCCGCTTGATCACATTGCCCGCCGCCATTCAACTGGATATGGCAACTTCTGATGCAGTTCCGAATACCGGCAGTGAATGCCGAAGTCCAAAGATAAGCATGAGGGGATCGCCAATACACATCTTGGCAAGCAACACTACAGTCGATAGATCGTTGCTAGAACTGCCGCTTGCCATGCTTCAAGTTTCCCGATGTTGCCTCGAGGTTGCGCCGGATCACGAGGATGAGGGGCGATTGATACCGTGGGGGTTAGGGGCAGATGCCGGCAAATGCCCATTACCTTTTTTTTGCCAACACAGTCTCTTTGTCGACTGGGAAGAGAGGCCGCCAATATTCTTGCATATTGCCCGTCTGCTGTGTCTTGCCTGCTGAACCCGGGTGCTTCTGGAGGTGGTAAAAGGCATGGGGAAGCTGCTTTGGGGACCCCGCACTCTCGTCACTTCGTGTTGTTGCCGTCCCTCATCCGGCACTAGCATCTGATAAGTTGCCGCGACAATGCCAACTGCGCCCAATCGGCACCCGGGAGTCCACCGAAGGATCCCCGGGGCCGTCGGCATGCCAAGTCCGCCGTTCCGGATTCGGAAGTTGTATGCGGAGCGGCCGTGGGCAGAATCCGGGACGTCGTTATCTCCGCGTGCTATCATGCCAAGGCTTACTTCCACTCACACCGACAAGATAAGACATCGGAGGGCGAAGCTTGGTCAGCATTGCTGTTTTGGCGTGGAAGTTGGCATATCAGATTGATAGCTCCGGCAATGAGGGGGTTGGTGACTTGCCTTGAAGTCCGGTTTCGGTGTAACTCCCGTTTGCTGAATCCCCCGCTGTTTGAAGACCCCGAACCTTGTCTCCTAGCACTAAGAGAGAATTGGCTTAGTTAACTGATGATAACTTCTGAGGCTGGCTCAACAGCTGGGTCATGAATTTGTGAAAGTATCCATATCATCCATGTCAAAAACGCCTATCCATAGATATCAAATGACTCCGCTCAACATCTTTGCTGATATGGCAATGGTTGCAGAGCAGTCCTGTATGACAACACATTTTCCTTGTGAGAAAATCAAGCATGTGACCCAAATAGACATCCCAGTCTCAACAATCCTCCGATGCCGCTCCAGAGAAAAATCCCATCCCAGGTTCTAATAAAAGCGGATCATCCGGTTGCTGGTCACATTATCACTCATACGGCGTTGAACCGTCTCAAAACTCAGAGCGCCGCAGGTCTCGCTCTCGAGGTGGTTAATGACAGCACCTGGCGTCTTGAACTCGATGCGGCAGCCGGGCTTAGGGCAGTGATACAGCGCTTCTTGGTCTTTAGTCTGTTAGCGCCGTAGAAGATATCAAAACGGGGAGACGTGAAAATATGAGCAGTGGAACTTAGATGCTAGTTGAGACCATCGAGCGACCCAAAACCGCGGTTGCAAAAGCAGCAGGCGTAGCAGGAGCCGTTCCAGGCCCTCTCGCTGGCCAAGTAGGAAGTGTTGCTCGTGTTGTTACAGGTGGTCGTACTCCATATAATTGCGGCGCTCTCTCTCGCTTTTGAAATTGACATCGCAAATATCAAATTCAAACTCTGGAAGCTGATGGCTGGTGGCATTACAATGCTGGTTGCGAGCCCGGCATCCCGCGGGGGAAGGTCTCCAACAAGTGCCGCACTCGAACATGGTGATGACAAGCTGTCGACGGCGGTGATGATGACGATGATTGATGAGTCGTAGTGAGTCTGAAATAAGGAGTTGCTCAGGTGCCGGTTGCAGCGTTGAGGGACGAGGCGGTGACGGTCTGGAATTTGGCAAAAGACGAACGCGATGAGAAAGGAAGAGGAGAAATTCAGTGCCTCAACTCAAAATTGGCAAACAACAGCTGGAAGAAGCTAGGACCAACTCTGGCGTTGGAGTAATGCGTCCTCGGCCCTGGACCCGCGGTCACATTCGGCGTATGGCTATTTAGCGGTTAATAAATGAGTAGTGTCCCGTTCGTAGTTGAGGCATGCCCGCTCCGTCAAAAGCAACTTGCCGCATGTGTCACAGTCTCGTTGTTCCTCAGAGTTGGTGGGAGAATGATTCTTGGCCCATATGTGTTAAAGACAGCCCTGCTCGGTAGCGAAGGTCTTTTCGCATTTGTAGTGTCAGAACCACCGGGTTCCGGGGCCGAAATTGCGGTTGGACATTGGACCTTATTCGACTCAACCCCCCGTCTAAAACCCTCTTCTGGAAAAAGACTGAACACAATCAATGAATCAAGAGATGACCAGTTGAACCCATCGCGAGAGCCCTCTTTACGGTCTATTTTTGCTCCATTTTTTGGAGACCCATCACTTTCGACCAGCCATCCTGCTGATCTGTTCCAACAGGAACCAACAACCCCTGAATGGTCTGACCCAACCAACCCAACAGGACACTCCCGTTTTAGACATGAGTGCAATTTCCAACCTACCAACTGTGAATGTTGGCACCAGCATCAGAATAAAGAAGACAAAAACGATTGAGACAGAAATGAAGTAAATGAAGCAGACAAACCCTGAAAGAGGTTCAGTTTGTTTTGGAAACCGAACAACTTCGAGAGTGTGCCCCATTCTTTTGTGCCTTGCGGTATCAATAATCTCTGTATTTGCTTGGGTGTCAGCGAGAAGCGACAAAGAGAAGAAACTGGTATTGACCGGCGATAATCCTGGGTTCTTGGTGCAGGGAATGAAGTGAAAAGAAGTGGCAGGTCAGCTAGACTTCACAGGCTTACATAGCCGGTTGCAAACCCCTGGCTCGGTGGCCGGCTAGGCCTCTTGAGACGAGACCAATGGCCAAAGTTAGGCCATAGTGCTGGTTGGCGCATAAAGGATTCGGTCTAAATTGGACGTGAACTCAACTCAAATTTGTCGAGAATGGAACTCTGCGAGGGGCGGGAACATAGGGTCCCACTTGATTGGCCTGGGGCACTCAAGGCTGTGATAGGGCTGTGCCACAGCAGCAGCAGAGGTGAAGTCGTTCAAACACACGGTGCTGAAACAGAAGTTGTGTGGCGTTTCGACTCGCCTCAAAAAGGCTATGCCTGAAGTTGGGTGTCAGGTTTGGGTTGTGATCGGGTCGAAGTTGAAGGTCTAGCTCGGCCACATCCCGGGGCCTCATGTCCCCTCTAAGACGATGGCCTTAGGAGATCGCCAAGGGTTCGCACTGACTGTTCTTTTCATTGTTTTCTATGGAGTGAACAGCCCTGTCCTCCAGGCCGCTCACGCCGGGTATCACGCTGGAACTCTTCCTACAGGTCATCATCAGGTCTCAGACCGTCTATCTGCGCGTCCCCCACGCCGCCAGTTCCCGAGTAACCCCTCATACTCTGGCAGTCCAAGTAGTTGTTCTCAATAAACGGTGTCGCCACTTGCACCCCATACACATCCGTCCATTCCTTCTCTCCCTGAAACGGAAAAGAGCGCGCCTTTATCCTCCCCTGGACCGGCACGGGCGCGTATTTCCCCGCTGACATGGTTGTGTTGAACAGACGGATCATGTTATCGCAGGATGTTGCGTTGGCGAAAATTGGCTGGTTTGTGATGTTCTTAAACAGTTCCAAGGGGTAAGGGATGAGGGTATGTTTTGATAGGCGGTCCATTTCCAGTTCGAAGAATTCGAGGGACGTCGAGCTGGACCCTTTGAAGTAGGTCTTTCCATTGGGCAGTCGTCTGTATGCGTCGCATGGGGGGTCATACTCGGCTGGGGAGGCGATAGTGCCATATTCTCGCGACCCTTCGAGAGCCATGTCGTGGGCGGCGCTGATGAGTTGAGCAGGTGCCCATCGGAAGGACGAATAACCGTCGCCTGTCAAATCCAGAAAAGGGAACTCGAAGCCCACGCGCTAGAGCCAGTCAACATCAAGCAGGGGTAGATGAGAATCGGAATACCAACCGAGAAGTCATCGAGGGTAATGCCGTACGCCGGGAACTGAACGTCGTGATCGTGTGCAGCCTGTAGCATGACGGGGTACATCCCTTCGGGAAAGTCAGGGAGAAGAGCGCGGTAAGCTCCCTCGAGGATGCCGTACTGAGGCGGTATCAGACGGCGAGCTGCCTCCAACGATATTGGAATGATGGCCAATGTGGCATTGAGCACCCCCGTGGCGTTGTTTGGATACAGCTGAGCCAGAGGGTTGGGCAGATCATGAGAGGCACAAACATCCTGTGCCGCGGCGAACCCCCCTTGGCTGAGGATGAGAGAAAAAAGGCCGAGCAAAGCCATGGCTGGGACATGAATAAGTGACAGCCGGAAACCCATCTTGACCACTGCTAGGGTGAAAAGAGCCACCAGACTCCAAACTCGTAGAGGTGAGGGGCGACGAGGGATGGGGAGGGCGGTATGCGGAGAGGCATGCCGGCAATAAAGGGAGACAACAGACAAGAGAGGGCTAGTCAGCCACCTTAAAGCTCACTTGGCCAAGGAGGAAAAGAGAAAGAAGTGAGATGAACATAAGAGATGAGAGCGGAAGGGGGTTGGACCGAGACAAAGTAAACGGAGGGCGGGCCGAGATAGTTGTGTGTAGCTGACTTCTCCAAAGCAGGGTTTTGGCCCAGCACCAGAGGGAAGGGGTCCGGCCTGTAACATGGCCGGCTTTCAGACGAAGATTGATAGAATATTGCAAAACGGAACTGAGGCATGCCGGCGTTGCCACTGCCGGTGACCGTCCCTTGTTTCGGAATCCAAGACCGGTGTCCCTGGCGTTGGCCCAAGCTCCCAGGAGACGAGAGAGGGGTGGCCCGGTAGACTCAATGATGGCAGCCCCGTCCCACCTGGTAACTGTGACCGATCAAAGAGCAGTGTGCTGCCGTTCTGCTCGGTTTGGCACAAAGATCGTGTATCCGGAGTATCGGGACTACACGTGGGAAGTTGCTATGCTTTAGAGGCGCGGATGGCATGGTGCCGACAGCTCGGTTGGTTGACTGCCGCTGTTGGTCGTCCAATTGCGAGGAACGCGCGACACCAGAGAACTGGGTCAGCAATTGTTTCACCCGGATGCTGGAGCTTCCGGGAAAGTCCCACAGTGGCCGCCAGACAGAGCCAGTCACGGCCCGGTGGCGTCGGGAGACTGCCGAGCCAGATGGAAGTTATACGGGCTGTTGCATTTCCGGGAGCGCAATTGTACTCCGTAACAAGCACTGAAAGATATTGAGCGTCGTCACCACCATGAACGTGGAAATGCGAGAGACCTCAAAAGTTCGAGAAATGGTTCAGGGGAAGAGAATGGACCCACTCACCGGCCTTGGCAACATAGAGGCAGTGTTTCGCGGCAGAATCACAGTCTGGTAACCAAGGTCGGTCAATCTTCGCAAGACCCGCACGCAATTTCCAATGTTCTTGCTCTTGCAAAGTGAACTTGATGGCACAGATCTCTTCCTATTCAATATTCACTTCAAACACTGCTTCTGAGGTTCTCGTTTGTGGTGCTGCAGCTCCTGTCGATCAGTTCCAGAAGACGTAAGGGACATGTTTCAGACTGCCACTGAGAGCTTCTCGCCAAACCCTAACCCCAACCATCCCGCACCTTCTTTTTCTCACATCCAGCTTCTTCTTCACCAGCCTTCCTCTGTCCTCGGCACTTCTCTGTTCTTCAAAATGATACCTTTTCACATTGTCTCATGTATACCCGGCACATTAAGCGCTTTCTTTGCTACCCTGTTTCAAAATCTGGAAGTGGTGGCCAATACTCATGAACAGCACTTCTTGTCTTGCGGGTTGATTGCCAACAGTAAGTACCGAGCAAGTCGTGGCAGGAGTATAAACAAGACCAAGCAACAAACATCACTTGGGACCATGCCGGCATCTTTAGACAATGGAGTTCAACTTATTCCGTTGCCGTAGAACCCGCCTCCTTCTTCGTGCCCGGCGGGGCTCTCATTTAGATTCTCAGAGTTTACTTCGACAATTTCCCTTTTTGCAAGCGTCATTGCAATCGGGTCCGTTTGTGGTAAGAACGGCAGACGAAAGCAGAACTTGCAAGATACTCTGAATTTCTAGAACACTTGGTAATCGGCCAAGCAAGAAGGAGTCGGAGCATTGAGAGCATACGGATATCAGCACCATCTTCTCCTCCCCCCACACAGCCCGGAGATAAGGGGCAATGTTGCGTCAGGCAATGAATGAATGGGCAAGTGAATGGTCATCGGCCACAAAAGAGCAACAAAAGTATGCACAATAAAGCTCTTTTATGCCAAACTTTTCGAAGAGAGTTGAGAACGTCGAGGCTCTTGAGGTTGTCCTGAGGGCTCGCCTCTTGTATCGGCGTTGTGTCGGCCGCCCGGTCGGGCTTCGGTGATAACGACCCAGAAACCTGGCTTGTTCCGTTGTGCGACGCTCCAATTCGCAATATGTTGGCAGGCTGCAATGCTGTGTTACACAGAGCATTCTCGCCCAGACACGATGATACGACGAATGGAAGGATGAAAAGGTGCAACATTCCATCCGCCAGGGGAAGGACCGATGGGGAAGTTGGAAGAAGCTGCAGTTGTCAAAAGTGGAGCCAGGTCCAGCTGACTTTGGGGGCGCTCCACTCACAATGGCCCCACTGCCCCCACCCCGCATTCTGCCCCAGAAATCGCTGGATTCGACGACAACTGCAGCTTGGCATGCTTGGAGCCAGGAAGAGCCCATGCTGTCGCGTGCGTTTGGCCCATTTTTGTCAACAGGCCCATTCCAACCAGGCTACCAAAGTCCATATCCGCCGGGTATTTTGGGCACGGGCTGTCGATGAGAGGAACATGGGTTGCGACAAAACCCCGCACAGGACGGGAAGGGCGGGGTAGGGCCATAGTCGAGGGACATGGGACGGAAAGATGGAAGGAAGAAGGCACCTTGAAGACCGGGAACTGGCTGAGCTTCCACCGCTTGGTGCTTTCCCTGAGGCGCCGGATCTCAAACACCACCCTCTGGTTCCACCACCACCCACACCTGCAACTGTCAACTGTCTCACAAGACTCGCAGCCCGCCCGCGTCCAATGGTCTGGCTCCTGCAAGCCGCTGATGTCGTGCACCCAGGAACGGTGACACAGCAAAAAGAGTACCAGCTTTCCACAAACGCACCTGCCGCAGGGCAGCTCAATAATCGGGAGTAAACTCTTCTTACTTGCTGCTCGTCGTTGAGAATTCGAGAATCTCAGGCCCAGACATCTCCGCATGGGAGCTCATGATTGCGTCCCCTCTGGCCTGCCTTGACGGCGCAAGCGCTCGTGGGTAGCCATGATGTCTCTGCCGTTCCGTCCAGCTCTGGCTGGCAACACTTGGAGTGCCGCCTTTCCGGCGGCAATTCGTCTGCTCGGTGAGTGGTTTCTTG
The DNA here is from genome assembly GCA_027946355.1 of Collariella sp. IMI 366227. Classification (NCBI taxonomy): domain Eukaryota; kingdom Fungi; phylum Ascomycota; class Sordariomycetes; order Sordariales; family Chaetomiaceae; genus Collariella; species Collariella sp. IMI 366227. The sequence continues at coordinate 2,481,759 of JAPEUS010000002.1, read as the reverse complement.
CCTCCAACCTCTAGATTCATGTTCTGCTTGAATGAACGGGGCTGACCGCCATTTCTTAGTCTCTCCTCCTATCCTGGCTCGTCGCGTTGCCGGCTGCCGGCGAACATGGCAAAGCACCCTTCGAAGCCCGCAGCCAGGCTCGCCCAGCTTGGCTCTCGCTGTTCGGAAGACCCAACCATTGCAACTTGTTCGCCATGCCTCAGCCCTCTCTGCGATCCCGTCAAACGCTACCCGGCGTAATCTTGCCCCCTACTCCACCGAATCGACTGTTCCTACCACCCCGTTTGCCAAGCTGTGCATCGGAGCCCCGCGAGAAACGTATCCGGATGAACGCCGCGTGGCATTGACGCCCCAGAACGTCGCCCTCCTCCTCAAGAAGGGCTTTGCCAAGGTCCTTGTCGAGAAGGGTGCTGGTGCCCAGGCCGACTTCCTCGATGACGCCTACGCAACTGCTGGAGCAACCTTGGTTGATGATGCCTCCACTGTCTGGAACCAGGCAGACATTGTGCTCAAAGTCCGAGGCCCCAGCGCCGCCGAAGCTGACATGGCCAAAGAAGGGCAAACCATCATCAGCTTCCTCCAACCCATGCAGAACAAGGCATTGGTGGAGAAGCTCGCCGCTCGGAAAGCCACTGCTTTTGCCATGGATATGATCCCCCGCATTTCTCGCGCCCAGGTCTTCGATGCCTTGAGCAGCATGGCCAACATTGCTGGCTACAAAGCTGTGCTCGAGGCAGCGGGTAATTTTGGTCGTTTCTTCACCGGTCAGGTCACTGCTGCGGGCAAAATCCCCCCTGGGAAGGTTCTCGTCATCGGCGCTGGCGTAGCAGGACTGAGCGCAATCGTCACTGCGAGGAGACTCGGCGCCATTGTGCGTGGTTTTGACACGCGGTCTGCTGCCCGCGAACAGGTCCAATCCCTCGGCGCCGAGTTCATCGAGGTCGAGATGCATGAGGAAGGATCTGGTACGGGCGGTTATGCCAAGCAGATGTCCGAGGAATTTCTGGCCGCTGAGAGGAAACTCTTTACCGAGCAGGCAAGAGAGGTGGACATCATCATCACCACGGCTCTGATCCCCGGCGTTCCCGCTCCGAAACTCCTTACCAAGGCCATGGTCGAGATCATGAAGCCCGGATCTGTCATTGTGGACCTTGCTGCAGAGGCTGGTGGAAACTGTGAGGTCACCCAACCCGGCAAGATGATTGTCCACAAGGATGTGAAGGTCATCGGTAAGTTGTTCGCATGCTCGAGGGTGAGCCTGACTGACCAGTGCAGGCTACACTGATTTCCCCTCGAGACTCCCCACACAATCGTCCACCCTGTACTCGAACAACATCACTAAGTTTCTCCTATCGATGGCGCCAAAGGACAAGGAATACGGCATCGACCTGGCGGATGAGGTTGTCCGAGGTGCGATCGTCACGCAAAACGGAAAGATCCTCCCACCTGCCCCTCGCCCTGCCCCGCCTCCTGCCCCAGCTGCTACACCAACCGCTGCGAAAGAAGCTGAGGTCGTTGCCCTGACACCGTTCCAGAAGGTTTCTCGCGAGGTTGCCTTGGTGACTGGTGGTATGGGCTCGGTTGTTGCTCTCGGCAAGCTCACGGGACCCCTGTTCATGGGGAATGCCTTCACTTTTGCCCTGGCATCCCTGATCGGATACCGCGTCGTTTGGGGAGTCTCCCCAGCACTGCACTCGCCGCTCATGAGCGTCACCAATGCCATATCTGGAATGGTTGGCATCGGTGGGCTGTTCATCCTCGGCGGAGGCTACCTCCCGGAATCTATTCCCCAGTTGTTTGGCGCTGCGTCCGTCCTCCTCGCGTTCGTCAATGTGTCTGGCGGCTTTGTTATTACCAAGCGCATGCTGGACATGTTCCGGCGTCCCACCGATCCGCCCGAGTTCCCCTGGATGTACGCGATTCCAGGGCTCGTGTTTGGAGGTGGGTTTCTCGCGGCGGCATCTACCGGTGCGGCCGGCCTTGTTCAAGCTGGTTATCTTGTGAGCTCTGTGCTCTGCATTGGCTCGCTTTCCGGTCTGGCGTCCCAGGCGACGGCTCGCATGGGTAATATGCTCGGAATGCTCGGTGTGGGATCCGGTGTTCTCGCTTCGCTCCTGGCTGTCGGTTTCTCCCCCGAAGTGTTGGCCCAGTTCGGCGGTCTCGCAGCTGTTGGTAGCATCCTGGGTTTCATCATCGGCAAGCGCATCACCCCGACCGATCTTCCCCAGACAGTTGCGGCCCTGCATTCGGTCGTTGGTCTCGCCGCGGTCTTGACCAGCATTGGCAGTGTCATGGCCGACCTCGCCCACGTCACCACGCTCCATCTGGTCACCGCCTACTTCGGCGTTCTTATCGGCGGCATCACCTTCACAGGGTCCATTGTCGCCTTCCTCAAGCTCGCTGGCAAGATGTCCTCCAAGCCGCTCATGCTTCCCGGCAGGCACGTAATCAACTCGGGTCTCCTCGCAACCAACATGGCCACCATGGGCGCGTTTGTTACCATGGCCCCGGGCGCCCCGATGATTGCTGCCGGGGCCCTCGCCGCAAACACTGTCATGTCCTTCCTCAAAGGCTTCACCACCACGGCGGCCATCGGCGGCGCCGACATGCCCGTCGTCATCACCGTGCTCAACGCCTACAGCGGCTTCGCCCTCGTCGCGGAAGGCCTAATGCTCAACAACTCGCTGCTCACAACCGTCGGGGCACTAATCGGCGTCTCGGGCTCCATCCTGTCGTACATCATGTGCGTGGCCATGAACCGGTCGCTCGTCAACGTGCTGTTTGGCGGCATCTCGGCGCCCGCGCAGACAGACTACAAGATCGAGGGCAGCGTGACCCAGACCAATGTCGAGGACACGGCCGAGGCGCTGACCAACGCCGAGTCGGTCATCATCGTCGTCGGGTACGGCATGGCCGTCGCCAAGGCCCAATATGCCATCTCGGATATCACGAATATGCTGCGCGCCAAGGGCATCAAGGTGCGCTTTGCTATTCACCCTGTTGCGGGCCGCATGCCGGGCCAGTGCAATGTGCTGCTGGCTGAGGCGAGCGTGCCGTATGATATCGTGCTGGAAATGGACGAGATCAATGATGATTTTGGCGAGACGGATGTCACGCTGGTGATTGGCGCGAATGATACGGTGAATCCGATTGCGCTGGAGCCGGGTAGTCCGATTGCGGGTATGCCGGTGCTGCATGCGTGGAAGAGCAAGCAAGTGATTGTGATGAAGAGGGGTATGGCGAGTGGTTATGGTGAGTTTCGAACCGAGTGTTGATGTGGAGGTGAGGGGATGCTGACAGTTTGGTAGCCGATGTTCCGAACCCGATGTTTTACATGCCGGGAACAAGGATGCTCTTTGGAGATGCGAGGGTTACGACCGAAGGTAAGTCAATTCAAGTTGGGAAGGGATTTTCCAGATTTTATAAGAGGGATGCTAACTTGCGTGTGTCACAGCCATCAAGGCCGCCATCGAAACTCGGTTCAAGTAAGGGAGGTAACAAGGACGGTGCCGGATTTCGATGATCTAGAACAAGGTCGTCTTTGCTTCTGCATGCATCATCAGCATCTTCATTTCTAGAGAGAGTCTAGAGAGCTACATTGCCGTTTGAGAGTCCTTGAGTTTTCATTTGGGGTTTTTCTTAGCATCTGAATGCCGTTTGTTGGTCGTTGATTTCGTTGGCGGGATCATTGAGGTTTTTCGTTCATCTCGCTGCGGTAGTTATCTAAATCGAAACGAGCCAGTTTCATCCAATTCCTGGCCACAAGCGGGAACATACTCCTGATGAGTAGTCAACGTGATATGACACCATGTATACCTACCTGGAACTTCTGCATCGGTCACTATTGTTTATAGAACCAGAGTAACACCCTTCCTTACCTTGCCTCGAATTTACCCATGGCCACCCAACCCGCAAAGAAAGTCCAGTCCTCGCAGCCCAAGAAAAGCAAAGTAGTCATCAAGCAATCGGAGATGATTCCGCACAGTATTCTATTCGCCAACCTCGTATTTACACCTCCCTCCTCTCTTCCCCCAAACCCTAACCTCATTATCATTCACACCCCGCCTCATCTTACCTCGGAGCAGCGATGGGCTCCCACGCCTGAAGCTTGGGCTTGGTCCTGTTTGTCCAGTTAGCAAAATGAAACCTTTCTTAACTGCCCCCCACAAAAAAAAAACCCCCCTTTGGGAAACAACAGCCCGGCAAGCCCAGGCAGGTTAAACCAAGATAATGCAGCAAAATGAAGAGAGGGTGGTTGTAATGAGAGACGTACGTGTTATAAGTTTTGAACGCGCCACGCGTGAAGGTACGGTTCGGGATGTGCGATTTCGGGGCCCACGGCCGGTTGAGGGTTGACATGAGAGGGTCCTGGGTCGGAGGCGTGTCGACCGAGTAGGAGATCCAGGCGTGCCAGAGGGGTTCGATTTGGGCGCTTGGGGGGTGGTGTCAGTATGTGTTGATGGTGGGCTGGGTGAGAGGGATGGGAGGGGGAGGGCGTACGCGTCAAAGTCATGCTTGGCGTAGTCGACCCATCTTGTCCGGACTGTTTTAGGTGGGGGTTAGCGATGGTTTGGGAGAGTGGTTGTCGGGTGGGTGGTGGGCGTACGGGGCAGCTCGTCCTTGTTCTCGTAGAACTTGTTGCCGAACGAGTCGGTGCCGATCAGCGTGCCGTACTTGGTGTCGCCTGTGGCGGGTCGTCAGTCTCGACCTTCTCGTAAGGTGTGGTTCAAGATTCGGCCGTACCAATGTACTGTCGTCAGGGAGCGGAGGGGTTAGTCGTCGTCGAGTGGTCGGAGCAGGTGAGGGGAGCTCACGTTGAGTTGGTGCCAGTATTCCTAGGGGCGCACGGTCAGCTTCTGGTTCGTCGTGGGGGCTGGGATGGAAACAAACCTTCAGGCCAATCTTGCGGGCATAGCCTAGAGTCCTTGTGATGTACGACATCTTTGCTGACGCGGGCCAATTGACCGTGGCGGGTTGCTGTGATGATGGCTTCGAGCTCTGGGTTCCGTGATGCAGTTGCGGCCAAGAATGGAGCAACTGACGCAGTGGGGCAGGTCAGATTACTCTGTCCAATGAGAGAGCTTACATGGACCCTGGATGCCAAGACATATCCTGGTCTCTGGCATTTCAAGATCTCGGCAAGCGCAACGCCGAGTTCAGATCCAAAAACTCACACCCACGACCGACCCTTCCCCAGCTTCGCGGCAGCCGCCTTTCAGCTCCGGCCTCCGACTTCTGCGGCAATGCTGGCCAGGAGCGTTACACGATGCTCCATTAAGCTCAGGGTCCCGGTTTCGCGGCCGCTTCTGCGGTTCGCACGGCCGCAATGCCGACACTTCTCCGTCCCTCCGCCTGGCCCGTCGCCGGTGTCTTCGCCAATGTCTAGTGCCGGCATGCTTGCGCCCTTCGTGGGGGAGCTGGACCGTATAGCGCCCTCTTTCAGAATCAACGGGTCACAGGTTCGCGTCTTGCAGTCGCCTGCCGAGTTCTACGAGACCCTCAAGGACAAGATCCGGAAGGCAGAGCGGCGCATCTTCCTGTCAACCTTGTACATTGGCAAGTCGGAGGAGGAACTGGTGCGTGCTGCTGAGACCTGGGTTTGGTCTGTGCTAATTCATTCAGATCGCAACACTGCAAGAGGCCCTCCGCGCAAAGCCCGAACTCAAACTCAGCATTCTTACCGACGCCCTACGAGGAACCCGCGAAGCACCGAATCCCTCGAGCGCATCCCTACTAGCGCCCCTAATCACCGAGTTTGGCCCCGACCGTGTTGAAATCCGCCTGTACCACACACCCAACTTGACCGGGCTGAGGAAGAAGTACATCCCCAAGCGGGTCAATGAGGGCTGGGGCCTGCAGCACATGAAGCTGTATGGTGTTGACGACGAGATCATTCTGTCAGGCGCCAACTTGTCCAGCGACTACTTCACCAACAGGCAGGACCGGTACCACCTATTTTCGTCCAGGGACATTACCGAGTACTATGGGAGCCTCCAGGATGCTATCTCGTCGCTGAGCTTCCTCGTCCGGCCAGCGAAGTCTGCGGCTGGGTTCGAAATGGTCTGGCCCGAGGACAACGCAGCGCCGTCACCCCTGGAAGACCCTAAGCAGTTTGTCCAAGAGTCGACCGCCTTATTAGCTGGCCTAATATCGCCCAAGACGGCCCCGTTGACCGCATACGATTCTACACCAGCAGAGCAAAAAGATACCTCAGTGTACATGCTGGCTCAGTTCTCACAACTGCTCTCCCCAGACACATCAACGGAGCTGCCGGCTGTCACCCACGTCCTGAAAACCCTCTCCCAACCACAATACGCCAACTCCTCCTGGACCTTCACTGCAGGCTACTTCAACCCCGCCCCCTCCCTCACCCAGCTCCTTCTCTCCACCCAATCCCACAACAACACCGTTATCACCGCCTCGCCCTTCGCCAACGGCTTCTACAAATCCCCGGGCGTCTCCGGTCTCCTTCCCGACGCCTACACTCTCCTTGCGCGGCGCTTTCTCCGAGCCGTGCACCAGCACAAGCGCGAGTCATCCACCGTCCTCCGCGAATGGCGGCACGGCACCGTCGGCGAGCCCGGCGGCTGGACGTATCACGCCAAGGGCCTGTGGGTGACGCTCCCCGGGAGCACAGACCCGTCGATCAGCATGATCGGGAGCTCCAACTACACCAAGCGGAGCTACTCACTGGACCTGGAGGCCAACGCGCTGATCGTGACGGAGAACGAGGGGCTGAAGAAGCGGCTAGGCGAGGAGCAGCATTGGTTGAAGGAGCATACGAATGTGGCTACTAGGGATGACTTTGCCAAGGCGGATAGGCGGGTTGGGTTTAAGGTGCGCGCCGCGATGATGATTGTGCAGTTGATGGGTGGTGCATTGTAAGAAAGGGGGGGGGGAGGGGATTGTATCACCACTACTGTATCAGCACCTGAGATAGAGCATTATACCCAGAATCGATTCAACCTAATAGCTCTAGCTGAGCAAACCTCTTTTTGCCCCAGGCAGGCCCTGTCTTCGCTTTCAATTGTCCCGGTTGTCCCTCTCCACCAGTCCTCAAACACATCTCCACCACCCCCTTAAATCTCCTGGGAGCGCCCAAGAAAACAAAGAAATCAAGAGCCTGACAGCTCGGATATCAATCTCGCTCTCCGCCGCATGCGCGCATGCATGTGTAATATGTACAGCCAAAGAAATAAACATTAAATGTATTACAAGAACACCTCACCAACCCCCAAGAAAACAAAACAAAAGTAGAGATCGAGCAATTCACTGCGCCCTCATAACCTCAAATATACTCCCCATACTATGCATCGTCCTCAAGCTCCTCCCCACTCCCACCCCCTCCCAGACCACTACCAACACTCCTCTCGCCCCAAAACCCCAGTGAACCCCCAGCCCCAAAAACGAACCACTCAACATCCTCCCCGGCTCTGGCTCCAGCAAATCCACCAGCCCCGGCCCGCACCTCTCCTCCGGCTCCAGCTCCGGATGATCAAAGCTGAAGAATACCGGCCCAGCCCCACTGACACCCATGCCGCCCAGGAACGGACCAGTGCTGCCGAAGTGGGGTGTGGTAGGAGAGGGTGTCGCGGGTGTGGTTGTGGTGGTGGCTGTGGGGACAGGGAGGCGGTGTCGTTGAAGAAGGCAAGCAGGAGGAGGTGGAGCTCGGCGGTGGCGGTAGGGGAGAGAAAGGAAGGGCGGGAGATGCGTTTGTAGGAGCGGGGCGGAAGGGTTGGGGGATGGGGGAGGGGCTGGTGGCGGTGATGGTGTGGTGGTTGAGGGGTTTGGTTTGGGGAGGGAGAGGGTTAGGGAGGGGTTTTGGGTTGTTGTCGGGGGCGGGATGGGAGTTGTGGTGTTCGCGGTATTCGAAGCCGTGGCTGCTATGTTCGGTGTGGTCGACATGGCTGGGTTGGGCGAAGGGCTCGAATGGCTCGAAAGCCTCAAAAGGTTCGAAGGCGTCGAAGGCCTGGTTTGTTGAAATCTGTGGTGCTGCTGATGTCTCTGGAACAGCGGATTGCCAACGACTCGGGTCTGGCGGTTGGTAGGCGGTGTTTGAGACAATCCGTGGGAGGGGAGCAGACGAGATTCTCCTGCTGTGGCGCCGCTCCAGCTCAGCTTGGAGATTCCTCACTGGCGACGGAGACCGGCCGTATCTCTTCCTCGGCTTGGAGGCATGGCTTTCGAAGAGTTGAATTGCCTCGGAGACCGGCACGTTGCTGGCCGTGGTATGGTTCAGGTCGTCGAGAAGGACGGTGATCTGGTTGTCTTCGAGATCGGCCAGGGAGATCGATGACCCGGTCGATCGAGGATCGCGAGCGGTGATGGCCTTTGGGCATTGTATTGGACGAGTCGGTAAGGGGGAAGAAGAAGTGAGTGGATGAAGTTCGCGGAGTGTGGCTGGAGCTCAGGCGGTAAAGAACGGACCAACTGCTCAAAAGAGTGTGTTGTTGAAAGTTGAAGCAAAATAAAATGGAAGTCGGGAGCTGGAGATGCCAGCAGAAATTACGATGCTCGGGACTGGAAACAAGCGAGACGGGAGCTGTCCGGAAACGCGCTCGCGAGCTCCCAACGGCCATCTGTGGGGGTCTCCACTCCTGACAGGGGTTCTGATCCCCTAAATTGCGCTAGTGGCACAGTGCCTGGATCCCCGGTCAGGCACCGCAAACGCCAATTCCAAGCTGGCGGGTCGCTTCCTTCCAGCTCCGTCCCATATGTTTGACTACCGTCCATGTTTCTCGTCCAAAAAAAGTCCAGATGCTCGCATCAGGTTCGACTCGACCTTTAAAAAGGGATTTTTGAATAGATATGGCGCCGTATTTGTCACCCAAAGCTGTCACAGCTCCTATTTCCGCATGATCCAGCACGCGGCTCGCCCGATTGACGACAGCTCATCGACACAGTCGAGCCATTTGTTCCTATTCTGAGAACGGCCTTTCCATTTCGACGACCCTGGTCTGTCCAAACCCGTGTGGCGGTCTCACCATGGCCAAAAGGAACAAACACCATCCCGACGGCTCGCTGCATCGAGTCAAGTCCCGCAGCATCTGCTCGTTTGCGTTTCGAGTCCAACGAAGAAAGGGATGGGAACAATCACACCCATGTCATGCATCTTTCTGTCCTTCTGCTGCGCCTGGCCCTTTGACTCCCTAAAATGGTTCAGCTTGCATTTCAGGGTTAGGGTCAGTCACTTTGTGTAAGTCAACTTCCACAAATGGACACAGCTGCCGCCTCCTCTCGGTCTTCGGAGATCTCTCAACATCAGTCTTTACTCAGCGCAATTGAGAGGGGACTTCGGGGATAGCGCTCCTTTGGGCCAAAACCGGGAAGTATCATGGAGAGCGGACCCGACCCTACATTAGCGTCATCGTCACGGCCAGTCAACTCCAAGCGTTGAGGCTGGTCGTTGTTTTCTCCCCGGGGCACAGAAGAGCTCAGGTAACCACGGAGCGGAGGCAGACGCGGAGTAGGAGAGCTAGTGCTTGCCCGAGCATTAAGGAGTCGGCATGTACAAAGACCCGAGGGATTCCTGCCCTCTCCAACCGACGAGGGGGCACGTCTCAGCAACCCAGAACGCTCGACTTAGTTCCCGCTTATCTCGAGTCAACCTCCTTCACCAGGCCGTCTTCCAAGTCGGTGTACTTTTCAGGGTCTCGGGCCTTCTCCGCTTTCTCGGCAATTGTGAGGATCCTTTCGTGATCCAAACAGGTGAAGAGCAAGGTCTCCACCACGGCTTTCTTCCGTTGATCACCCCTCATGGATAGCATCTCGCAGCATATTGTCGTCTTGGAACTCCCAAGGCGCCCCGTGCTCTTTGGGCTGATATCCGTCATCTTCATTGCAGCATACCGAGCGCTCCGGCTACGCATTAGGGGTAAACACCCGCTTCCACCTGGCCCCCAAGGGGAGGCCATACTGGGGCACTACCGCGTTGTTCCGGAGGATGCTGCTTTTCGGCAGTACGCAGCCTGGTCTAAGGAGTACAGTACGGCATCTTACATGCTGCTATTATGGATCATAATTGTTGACACTGACTTGTTCACACCCGGATAGAGAGTGATGTGTTGTACTTCCAGACTTTTGGCACAAAATGGATCGTCTTAAATAGCTTCGAAGCGGCAACCGAATTGTTGGAGAAACGCGGATCAAACTACGCTGACCGGCCTCGATTTGTCATGTTTGAGGAGTGGGTGACAACCCCCCCGGTTCTTAAACATGGATTTGTGCTGACATGAGCCACAGGATGGGTTGGGCCCCAACACTCACCTGGCTCCGCTGGGGTCCAAAATACCAGTTGCATCGCAAAGTGTTACAATCACCATTTGTCAAGTCCAGAGTCGGCCAGTACCAGTCTCTACAGCAAAAGGAAGCCCTCATTTGTTGCAAGGGGCTGATTGAAGACCCTGAAAACTGGCCCAACGCTGTCAGGCGGTTCTCTGTTGCTGTTATGCTCAAGATTGCCTATGGGATTGAGGTTGAAGGGCCAGATAGCCCCTGGGTCAAGCTCGCTGAAGACACTTCCGATGCGATCGGCAAGTCTGGAGCTCCCGCGAGCTCCATTATGGATCGGTTTCCGGCGAGTATGTGCTGTCCCACCTCAGGGGGCTATAAAAATTAATGAAACCCCGTGCACAGCACGCTACCTTCCGGACTGGCTCCCCTGCATGGAGAGGCTTCGCTATGCCCGCGCTTCGCGGCCCGCCATTGAAAAGCTTACCAGCTTGCCATTCGAAATGGCTCTGAGCAAGATTGTACGCTTCTCTGTGCCATCTTTGGCTGTTTACACCAGCCCGCTGACTTTCCAACTCAGGGTATGAAGCCGGGCGTCAAGTCCTTCGTTCATACCAAAATGGGCATCTGGAACGCCAATTTTCGAGAGGGCATCCGCAACGACTTCACTCTCAACGACATCAAAGGAGCAGCAGCCACCATTGTCATCGCCGGCAACGACACAGTCAGTCCCAATGGCTCTCACATCAACACCCAACCCCTACCCCACCCCCATCCTCGCTCACTGACTAACTCTCCATCCCACAGACAGCAGCAACCCTAACCCACCTCATCCTCCACCTCCTCCAACACCCCACATCCAACACAAAGCCCAACTCGAAATCGACGCCCACCTCACCTCCACCAACACCCCCTCCCGACATTCCCCACCCTCCCCACCTCCCCTACATAACCCTCCTCCTCCACGAAACCTACCGCCTGAACCCGCTTTCCCTCTCGGCATTCCCCACGCCAGCCTGTCCGACGACGTGTACGACGGCATGTTCATCCCCAAGGGCACGATTGTGTATCCGAATGTATGGGCGATGTGTCATGATGAGAGGGTGTACAAGGAGCCGGAGAGGTTTTGGCCCGAGAGGTATTTGGGGGTGGAGGAGGGGGGTGGGAGAGGTTGCCTGTGGGGGTTTGGGTTTGGGAGGAGGTGAGTATTCCCCTTTTTTGGTTTGTTGGGTTGTTGGCTGGTGCTGATGATTATGGGGGTAGGGTGTGTATTGGGAAGCATTTGGCGGAGAATAGCTTGTTGATTGTTCTGGCGACGATGCTGGCGACGGTGGATATTGGATGGCCATTGGGGGAGGATGGGAAGCCGGAGCCGTTTGAGCCGGAGTGGTCGTTTAAGGGGCAGGCGTAGGTTACTCCTGATATTTCGGGAGTTTGTGTGGGTGTGCTAACTGGATGTGTTAGGATTGTTTTGCCGTTCAAAGCGCGTTTTACAGCCCGCTCGGAGAGGTCGAAGTTGCTGTTGGATGAAGAGTTGAACGCTTTGAAGCACGTTGACGGTTGAACGCAAGTTCCTCCGTGTATTGAGGGTTAATTTGGCGGCCAAGTCTTGACTCACCTTACCTTCCAAGAAGTAAAACAAGACTTTACGAGAAGAGGCAATTTCAAAGGGCTAATTCGTTGAACTTGGCTGGACGTTGGTGTCCTTTTGAGACCAAAAACTCATTGTTGACAAGTTTATTACCTACTACTCTAAAGCTTGTACAAACTGAAGGGAATATAACCTTACCAGACCTTCGCCAGCGATCGACTTGTCATGACTTGGCCACTCGGTGTGTGTTGTTCAGGGGTACAGTGTGCAAAGCATTTAAGCCTTGCATATCGCACTGTTTGGGTCACAACGACCATCCAAAAATTTTGGCAGTTTGATGTCAGTTTCGGGTAGGTGCAACAACACTCACTCACTCTCACCCATTCTCATTCACTCTCGACTTTTTGCGAAGTACCAGCAAGAAGGAACAACCGACCGACAAAATGGCTCCTCAATTAAACGAAGAAGAAATTGACGACCTCCTGTACCTGGCTCGTGTTGGCGACAACGATGAGCTCACGACCCTGCTCTCATCACTGGCCGAGCGGGAGAAGGTGTCGCCGGCTGAGATTCTCACAAGCGCAACTGACGAGGGCAAGTCAACATGCCTGCACATGGCGACCGGAAATGGTCATCTTGGTATGTCTTTCAACTTTTATCTTCCCTTTCCTGTTTCAACTCTCGTTCCTCAAAATGAAATCCAAAAATCCAGCCCCACAACTCATCTCACCCCTCCCATCCATCTATCCATCCATCCATCTTACTAACCCCCTCCTAGAAACCGTCTCCCTCCTCCTCAGCCACTTCACCGCCATTCCCACCCCGCAAAGGCAATCCTTCCTCGACTCTCCCAACTCGTTCGGCAACACGGGCCTGCACTGGGCCGCGCTTGGCGGACATCTCCCCGTGGTCAAGCTGCTGGTTGAGACCGGGGCGTCGGTGGCGCTGGCCAACGACAAGAACTATGTCCCACTTGACCTGGCTAGCTTTGGCGACAAGGTGGACGTGGTTGACTACTTCCTTGCGCAGGCGGGCGGCATGGAGGCGGAGAACGCGGCTGAGGGTGCGGGGCTGGAGGGCGTGCGGATTGAGGAGAGGAAGGGCGAGGATGGGGAGGATATGTTGGTTATGAAGGTGGGGAGGGGTGGAGGAGGGGAGTGGGGAGGCGAAGAAATGATGGGAGGGGTGATGATGAAATGACATTAAATGCATCACGGGGTTGGGTCGCGATGTTACCAGTGACTTGGTTGGCCGCATCGTTTATTGAGCGGGCTTGAGCGCGTACATCCTGATTGGGAGCAGATTCATCCTGCCGGTCTGGAAGCCTTTCTGCAGCTCGACTTGGATCAGGCGCATTCCTGCCTCGCTGAAGATGCGCCGCAGGTTGCCATCCTCCCTGAGGTGGCGTGTCAGCGGCTGATATGCGGGAGAGGGAAAGACAGCAACAAACACACCTAGTAACGCTGCTGTCAACGTCATCAAACTCGTCCTTTCCGGTGGTGCTGTTGTTTTCCTTGACAACAATCAAACCATCGGGCGTGAGCGCTGTTTTGCACCGCTCCAAGAACTCAACAAGCTGCCCGTCCGTCAAGTGTCCAACACACCACTGGATCCAGATCAAGTCATACCGCACCCCTTCCGCCGGCTGCCATGCCTCCAGGCCTATGTTAAAGATGTTTCTCACGCCAGGCTTGCCCTGCAGCCCGGCGGTAAACTTTGCGATGGGCTCGATGACATCAACCTGCTTGACAATGCCGTCAAGCAGCAAACCCTCAGTGACTCTGCCAATGCTGTGTGGTTATCATGTTAGTCTGGTTCAGAGAGCTGATTCTGGATTCAGCCCCTTTATGAATATCAAAGAGACTCTTACTCACCCAGCCCCGCCCTCGAGAGCGCTCGCCGCAACACGCTGGCCAGCCTTCGACCCGACGCCCAGCTTAGCAAGAAAGTTGCGTGACCCCCTGATGTCTACCCTGGTAATATGAGGGAACCCTCCCAGCATGCCGTTAACGCTGGCATCGATGCCCTCCCAATACTTGAGCCCGTCTTCCCTGCTGATGAGGGAGTCGACGTGTTCTTGCTCGGTGGTGCTGTTTTCTGTCATATTTATGGGTTGACTGGCTGTTTAGCAGTTTAAATAACGCTCGCCTAGTAATGAATATTGGCGTTTCGTGGTGATGTCGGGTGTAGCTCGGTCTTTTGGTTGTAGCTTGAGACATCTGATTCAAGCAGAGGCCAAAACATTTTGCAGCCAATTTTGCAACAAATAACAGGGTTAGGGTTAAAGGTCTTGTTGCCTCAATTCTCGTTCCCTTGACAACTTGCCCCTTACGAATACGAAGTCATAGTCCTTCTCAATCCTTGACAAATATTAACTATAACTAACGTTACCCAAGTTAAGTAAAAATACATAATTGTGCCACGGCATTTGAGAACCAGTCACCGTAAATTGAAGAAAGGGATAACTAGCGAACTGTAACCTGTTGACGTACAATTCCGACACGATCGATGTTATCATTCAGGTTTCTGACTTGTTGTCTGACCTATTTCAAGGTGCTGCCACTACTAGACGACTAGCGGTTTCCAAGCCATGCGTCCCAAAATTAGGTTTCTCGGGGGGAGAACTGAGTAAAGCACGTCGTCAAACCTTGGGCCCGTCACAGAAACTATGACAAAACTACCATCCTCCAACCTTCAAGAAAGGTGTTGTAATATTCCCACAAATAAATGTGATGTTTCACAAGACACTAGCAATGGTATCATTTTGAGTGATAAGATTTAATAGTTAGTTAGATCAAGTTAGTTAAGATTAATCATGTGATGCTCGATCTTAATATGTTGCACACTCCAGCGCAAATGCTCTCGCCGATGTCTTCGCAGCCCGTATCACCGCAGGATAATATTGATCCTCCCTCTTTTGCCAATGCTCAAGCTTGATAGCCCGCTAAAATACCTGCCAGTGCTGACTCTTCCATATCCCGTCGAGATCAGCGCCCGGCATCTCGGCAAGGGCCTCCCGTACCTCGATCTAGGCGGGATTTCTTTCGGCAACGGCTCGCCAGCGCTCACGAATCTGGTGGATTTTGGCCAAGTGTGCGTTGTCACCTGGCGTTGTGATCAACCGCTCACAGATGCGGAGCTTTTCGTCGTAATTGGGAAGCAAATAGTCAACTCTGGGGTGGACGAGGTAATTCGCACATCTCCCAGCGCGACTAGCTGGCATCTGATATCCTTGGCCACTGTCCAGTCCTAGGTCTCCCGCCTCAGCTCGCTGATGGCGGAACAGATGAAGGTCGGCGGGCTTTTTCCCCATTGCGTCCACAGCCGAGACCAACGCTCCCTTGTCACGGCCCAGAGAGCAGAGAGGGTTATCTAATGGGCTTGGCAAATGCCCCTCAGCGCGGCGGTGTCAACTTCCATCCACAGCCAACCTCACCAACGATCTCATCGCCTCCCTAAACATTGCCACATCCTACCTCCTCCTCTCCCCAGGCGACGCCGTCTCTGACGCAGGATTAACACCGGAAAGGGGTTGAGCCGTGGCAAGTGGATTGGTTTTCCCTCCATCTCACTGATGGTATCAACGCTGAAAGAAGGGGGGTGGAATAAACCCATCTCGTCAAGAGCGGACCCAGTCAGCTAGACTCCCGCCCCGTTGCAAAGAGAGCGTAATTAATTTACCCTTGCGGCGACGGGGCGGGGGTAAGGGGTGGGGGTGGTGCGTTGGGTGGAGTGGGAGAGGGAGGTTGTCCAGCGGGGGTTGAGGGCTGGGGGTGTGAGGAGGAAGTTGAGGTGGGTGAGGATAATGAGTTCTTGGTCTGGGGGAAGGGAAGGGGGGGGTGGTGGGGTTGGGTTGTTGTTGTTGTTGATAGAGAGGGATGGGGAAGGGGTGTTTGCTTACTTTGCGGATGACGAGTTCGTGGGTGGAGTGTTGGGGACGAGTTGGACGTTGCTTTGGGCGCCGCTGGTGCAGTAGCAAAGGAGGATGTAGGAGTCGCTGGGGGAGGTGGTGGTGGGGAAGAGGTAGGCGTATCCCAGGGTGCCGGTTTTGATGCGGTCTGAGTAGAGGAAGGAGAACATCTTGCTGTAACAGAAGGTTAGGAGTACTTACTTTGATCTAGGATAGTACTGTGTTGATATTGAGCGATGAGCGGATGTCTGAGAGAGAGGAGGACGGGATGACGCTCGGCGGTTTGACACAGAATGCTAACTCTTGCCCCCTGTACAGAACAAAATGGTTGGACTGGCATCTTGCTACGACAAACAATATCATTGTCAACTTGGGCAACAAAAAGAGGTAGTTCTCTGGATTGTGAGTCCAAAGATTCAACCTATCATGCTCATTGTAAGTGTAAAACAACTGCCTTATTCTCCAAAAAACTCAGTTTCAAAAGTCACTCCTGAATTTCAACTGAAAGATGGATGGGATGGTGTTGAATACTATACAGGGGCAACAGGAGGAATGGGGGGGTATGACCCGTGGGGAATCTTTCCGTAGCTTAGATACAACATCAAGAAGCACTGGTTCAATGAACAAGGATGTCTTCCAGGTCAAAATTCTAAGCAACATACAGCACTCAGCAGTTATAGCCAGCATGAACTACATGCTAAGCTTTCTGTCGAGCCAATCAGCAATGTCCCCGTAATTATCCACCGCTTGGATCTCGGCCTTGATGTTGAGCATCAGCATGCGCTGTAGCTCTTGCCTCTGGTCCAGTCCATAAACATTAACCTCTCCTGTAGCCGCGACTTCCCGCAAGATTTCAACAGCTTTCTTTCTGTCTGCTTGGGTGAGAGCCAAGACGGAGTCGCTAGGCGTGTTTGTCTTGCTGAGCCTCGCCCTCTTTGCCGGTCTCTCGGTCTCAGAGTCTGAAAAGCCTTCTTAGCCAGCGTACAACACAACAAACGACAGAATTCTTACCATCAAATGAATAAGCAATGGATTCCTGGCTGGTCGCGTCTTGGCTGGATTGGCTCAGACTGATACCGTAGCCCTCATCCTTGTCTGCAGCGCTCAAAATATCGTCGCTTCGTATGCCGAGCCAACGGAGTGACGGTATTGTTGCATTCTCCTCGTGGTCGAGGCGTCGGCTGCCGTACTTGTAGGTCCTCATGATGGCAACTCCGTGAGGGTCAAAATCAACCAGGGCGAAGACCTTTAGCTCGGGTTTAACTGAGTGAATCATGCTCAGAAAGCGTCTGGTAGCCAGATCAGGGAACCCTTTTGCCTATTCAATTGTTACGGTCAGTGAGAGAGCAAAAAACGAAAAGCCGACACGCGGCCCTGCATACCGTCACGAGAATGCCGCGGCCTCCCTGGGAAGTCTTGCAGTACTGAGATGCGGCCAACGTCCGGAACGTAGCCTTGGCCTATCAGTCAGCGGTTCGGAACCGATTGCTTAATGAAGTACTGTACCTCTTTCTCAATGATAAGCAGCCAACGGGCATCGCGGAAGTTGATCTTTTGCACAGAACCGCCAGATGGTAGCAGCATTCCCTGCAGCAGTGAGCCAGACAAACCCGTACAAAGTTAAAAACTCTCGTACCGTCTCCCCTGCGGTGTCGCAACTTTGGATGGAACCATCACGGAGCATCAGGTCGACTGGTCCGGATATCAAGCCCTTGGCAGCAGCCACCTAGAAATTATCAGCCCAGGTTCCACAAATGCCAAGTGTGTGAGAGAATGCCAAAAGCTTACAATGTTGAGATCCTCTCTGCCAAGACCAAGCGTAAAGGCAAGGTTATCTACCATGTCATCAACCACATTCTGCGATCTGAACAAGTCGGGGTTCTGGTAGTAGATGTTCCTGTATAGGTTAGTCGAGCAGGAAACACTTTTGGCGAGATCATATCCAACACCAAAGAGCCAGAATCTTACCTCTTGGTAATTAGGTTCCCAGAGATTAGAGCTTCGTGGGACAGCTGGATGATGCGGAACAGGGCTTCTGGTACAAGATCAGTGTGGCGAAAACCAGCAGCGCATTTATGACTAGGCATACCAAACTTCCTGACCTCTTGAATTGTGCGCCCGGGGAATTTAACGGCATCAGTTGCCCTGCCATCTCTCTGGCTAGTTTGAGAGGATCGAATTGTTTGGTAGGGTATGACAAGCTCGTCGCCGTGGGCAATTGCATCCACGACTAAGACCAGAAGATCTTCAATCCGGGAAAGCGCGCCGTTTTGGGGCGTAGAGGGTATTTGTACAGCGCTCTCAAAGTCCTGATTAGGTGAATTTGGTGAGATCAGAGCCTGTTGTCTGTGGAGACTGAGGGCGTGCTGAGAGCCCCCCTGAGGTCGAAAACATACTTCCGGATGCGGTAATGCTATCAACACCTAGATCTTCGGAGATCAATCACGGCGGTGGCGACGAGCTGAGCGCACTGCATTCGCGAGACAGAACATGATGAGACTTTTAGTGTTAGTGAAGGCAGCAGCGTCGCCCCAGCTCTCCAATTAAAACTCATCTCATTGATCATCCTCCACGATTGTTCTTTCCCCCATCCCTCTCAGCCCTGTGATATCGCTCTTTCCCTTCAACTGCACGACCAAAGCGGATCAGACCCGAACAGGATTGGTGTTGCGGGAAGGTTCCGAGGATCCGCAAGAGACCCTAAAGAAAAGCGGAGACCTACAGGGGCACGCTAACAGGGATTGGCTGAGGCTAGCTGCATGTGAAGTGCAAGTCTGCAAGGGAATTGCCGGATCTGATTGGCGAACCGGACGGGAGACAGCAGCGGACATCACGAACTGTCCACCGCTCTTCCCCCCCCCCCCTCTCCCTGAACATCTCGTTCCCGTTCGCCAACATCAGGAAGAGGCCAACATGTCCCGGAAAAAGGCCAACGGTGTTGCGGCAGCCGCCGACGCGCAGCCCCTCCTGGCAAAGGGATCGACGCGGAAACGCTTCAGCAACGCCGGCGACCCTGAACACGCGACCAAGCGACAGCGACCTGTGCTTGAGGGCCGCACTGATTTCTCCAGATGGCGCCTGCACGACGACCACAGCCGACACACCTGGAGGTATCTCGAGAATGACGACGAGGTCAAAGAGTGGCCACAATCATACGCCGACAAGTACTTTCTAGGCCTGCCGCTGGTGAGTCTGTCTTGAGGGGAACAGCGAGGACAATGGCCCCTTCACTCTCGACTTGGCCCTGACACGCTTTCCGCCAGAATCTCCCCGACCTCCCGAAACCCAGGAACCCTCTTGATGCCGTCCGCAACGGCCTCAGCTTCTTTGAGAAGCTCCAACTCCCCAGCGGCCACTGGGGATGCGAATATGGCGGGCCCATGTTCCTCCTCCCCTGTGTAGTCTTCTCGTGGTACGCGACCAAGACCCCGATTCCCTGGTACTACGCCACCGAAATCAAGAACTACCTCTTTGCTCGCGCACACCCCGAGGATGGAGGTTGGGGCTTGCATATTGAGGGCGAGACTTCCGCGTTTGGGATTGTGCTCAACTACACCGTGCTGCGCATCGTGGGAGTCGACGCAGACCACCCCGTGATGGTCAAGGCTCGCGCTACACTACACAAACTTGGAGGGGCGACCCATTCCCCGCACTGGGCAAAGTGGTGGCTAGCCGTGCTGGGAGTCGCGAACTGGGACCTCGTCAACCCTGTTCCCCCCGAGCTGTGGCTTCTGCCCGACTGGGTTCCCTTCGCCCCTTGGAGGTGGTGGATTCACATGCGGATGGTGTACCTCCCCATGGGCTATCTCTGGTCCAGGAGATGGCACGCAGAAGAGAATGATCTCATTCGTTCCCTGCGCAAGGAACTCTTTGTTGAGGACTGGGACAAGATCAACTGGGCCGGGAACCGCAACACCATCCACCCGAGGGACAACTACCACCCCAAGAGCTGGCTTCTCAACCTGCTCAACTGGATCCTCGTCGCCATTTGGATTCCCCTCTTCCGGTTGAAAGTCATCGCCATCAAGGCCGAAGCCTGGGCCATGCAGCTCATCGAGTACGAGAACGCCAACACCGACTGCCTCGACCTCGCCACCGTCTCCGGGCCCATGAATCTCGTTTGCCTCTACGCCCGCGATGGCCCAGACAGCTACGCCGTGCGCCGTCACAAGGAGCGCTCTCACGAGTTCCTTTGGGTCAAGGACGAAGGTCTCCTCGCCAACGGCACCAACGGCGTGCAATGCTGGGACACGGCCTTTGCCATCCAGACCGTCATGGACGCTGGGCTCACCACCGACCCGCTGTACCGCCCCATGCTGCTCAAAGCCCTCGAGTTCCTCGAAGACCAACAAATCCGCGACGACGTCGTCGACCAAGACAAGTGCTACCGCCAGCAACGCAAGGGCGCTTGGGCCTTCAGCAACAAGGACCAGGGTTACGCCGTCTCAGACTGTGTCTCCGAAGCCCTCAAATCAGTCATCATCCTCCAAAAGACCCCCGGCTTCCCCACCCTCATCGAAGACTCGCGCATCTTCGACGCCATCGACACCCTCCTCACCTACCAAAACCCCAACGGCAGCTGCTCATCCTACGAACCCCCCCGTGCCGGACCCTGGATGGAGAAGCTCAACGCGGCCGAAGTGTTTGGCCGCATTATGGTGGAGTACGAGTACCCAGAGTGCACCACAGCCGTCGTCACCGCGCTCTCGCTCTTCCACAAGCACTGGCCGGAGCACCGCGCCAAGGAGATTGAGAAGTTTATTGACAGGGCTGTGTCCTGGATCAAGTCCAACCAGCGCTCGCATGGCGGGTGGTACGGCAGCTGGGGTATTTGTTTCACCTACGCGACTATGTTCGCGCTCGAGAGCCTGGCGTCGACCGGCGAGACGTACGGAAACAGCACGCATGCCAAGAGGGGGTGCGAGTTCCTCCTGTCGAAGCAGAGAGAAGATGGAGGCTGGTCGGAACATTACAAGGTACGCGCCCATCCCACTTATCAACATTTCCTCCTCCCCTCTCCTCCCCTCCCCACCCACACCACTAACACCCCCGACAGGCCTGCGAAACAGCCACCTACATCGAGCACCCCTCGGGTTCCCAAGTCGTCATGACAGCCTGGGCGCTCATCGGGCTGATGAAAGCCGACTACCCCGACATGGAGCCGATTCGCAAAGGGATCAAGCTCATCATGGAGCGGCAGCAGCCCAACGGCGAGTGGCTACAGGAGGCGATCGAGGGCGTGTTCAACAAGAGCTGCATGATCTCGTACCCCAACTACAAGTTCACTTTCCCGATGAAGGCGTTGGGGATGTTTGCGAGGCGGTATCCTGGGAGACAGTAGTCTGAGAGATTGTGGAGGAGGAGTAGATGGAGGGGGTGGGTGGGTGTTGCGTGCTGATTAGGGAAACTTTGCTTTGAAGCCACAAAATAATAACTGTTAGATAGATGGATGTTGCTTCCAAGAGCGTCATCTAATATGGGTTTCAGAATCAGATAATAATTATGAGCAATGCCAAGGTTGGTCTTTTCCCTTGTTATCAACAATGGTTTTGACTCCTTTTAATCCTTGTTGATGAGGGTTCTCGTCCACCATCCCAGCATCCAGGACCTGAAGGCATCGTGTTCCATGTCAAATATAAAGCCTCCAACCACAAACCCAAGAGAGTTGAAACCCAGCTTAGCTTAACCATATCTAGGTGTTACGAGTCGCGATGAGCAAAAAAATTCACAAGACGCTCTCATTCACAGTCATAATTTTCCCATCCTCCTGCTACCCATGTACATGCGCCCGGAAAGAAACTCCGTATGCTGCTATGTATGCCCACCACCACATCATTTATCCACCCGCATCGAGTTCCGCGCCGAATTCGGGCACGACCCATCACTTTCCAGCCAGCAGGTGAACAAGCCTGGGTCACCCTCCCCGTCAGCCTGACCCAGGCCATTGCCAAACGCGCCGGCATCATCACCACCCTAAGTCGAACCAAGCCTAAGCGCGCCGAAACCAGCCCCCTAAGCAGTCCCAAACGCGCTGACGTCCTTGGTTTCCTCGCGGACACTCCTAAGCTGCGTCGCAAAGTCGCGGTTGACCCACTCCCAGTAGCTGGTCCACACCTGGTTAGCACCAGCCGCACCGGTCGCGGCCGCCCCCGCCCCAGCGCCTGCGCCGCTCGTCGTGTTCAGCGCCGACTTGTTGAGCTTGTCGCCCAGCAGCAGGGTCAAACGCAGCACCGACTTGTTGGCCTCGTCCTGCTTCTCGATCTCCTGCTTGACTGCGTTGTCCTTCAACTTATGAGAGAGCGTCTTGCGAAAGCCGACGGCGATCGAGTCAAGGCGGCGGATCGTCTCGCCTGGGTCGATGTAGACCAGCTTGGACACCATCAGGTTGCAGAGCGCGCGGATGTCGTTGTCATCTGAGAGGCCGGCGACGATGCGCTCGTAGAGGTCGATGATGCTCACGCGGGTGAAGGCCGTCTCCATGAGGGCGTAAAGGGTTTCGTAGGCGGCCTGAATAACAGGTTAGAATGAAAAAAAAAAAAAAAATTAAAAGACAGACATAATCGCGACATACCTTGCGAACCTCCAAACCATCATCAATGATGTGCTTGAACGGACCCATCTGGACCTCGCGGATCAGCTGCGGCTTGACGACCGTCTCGTCCATAACGAACGGCATCAGCTGGTTGAGGTTGACCAAGATCAGCTCAGGCTTGTTGTTGGCAGCCGAGGTTAGGGTAGACATGGCGTGGCGGCGAATGTCCATCTCAGGATCGCTCAACGCGGTCTTGAGCATGTTCACGAGGGAATTCCTGAGGTAGGCATCGAAGGCCTCGTTGTCGTCCGGCAGAGTGTAGCGGAGAGCTTGCACAGCGATGGCCCTCAGCATGGGCGATTGGTTCCTGAGAAGAGACTAGAAGGCTTGTTAATATGCAAACCAACAATATTCGGGACAAGATTAAAGACGAACCTCAAGCTTAGGCATGTACGTCTTCGGGTCGATGATAACCATGCGACCAATGCATTCCGCACAGACAGCCTTGTTGTCCTCGGTGTCGCTGGCAGCCAGGATCTGCTCCCAGATGGGGTTGGAGAATTGCCCAATGTTGGCAGAAGAGATCGCAGCTTGCTGAAGGATCTCCTTGATTGACTGGAGCAACAGGTACTGCGTGCCGCCCTTCTTCTGCATCGCCTGGAGGATGATGGGGAGATAGACGGGAATATTGCCCGCGCCGGCCCGGCCGAGAGCGACAGCTGCCGATACCGACACCTTGTCGTACTCGTTGCTGAACTGCTGCAAGAAAAGAGTCGGCGGGATGGTGAAGTTGGTGCCGAGCCGCAACCCAGCCTCGCCAATGACAGCCAGGGCCAAACTGCTTCTAACATGATCACCCGATACACTAAGTTCATGGACGAAGCTATCCAGCGTGACACCAGCCGAGTCGCCACTCGCGACAAGGAGTGTGCCAATGACCTTGCCAACGACAGAAGGGTCGCCGGCAGTGCCGACATCCTGCAGAAATGCACCCATCAATGGCTTGCCTTGGCCGGCCTGGCCAGCCTGCGTGACGAAGACGAGCAAGGAATCAAGGACAGTACCAGGGGCGGTTGCAGGCACCAGTCCGCAGAGAGAGTGAATGAGCTGTGTCGTCATAACGGTATCCGGGAATTCCTGGACGAGACGGGCGAGAACGAGAAGTCCGGGGCCGAGAAGCTGGGCGTCATTGTTAGTGACAACTGGGACCAGCGAAGACACGAGGTCCTGCACAGTCGCCGTATCCAATGTGCCCCGTGTAGCCGGTGAGAGGATGAGATGCTTCAGTGCCATAATGCTAGAGCCTCTCAGGGCGCGATTCGACTTGCGCAACTGGGCAGCGAGCTCGAGGACGACCTGGCGAATCCATTGAGGGTCGAACTGGGCGGTATGGAGAGACATGGCAGCAGCAGTGTCAATCGCCCGGACTGCGGCCAGCCTGGTAGTCTCGTTCTTGAGCCTCTCGAGGAGGCAGACAAAGGACGCCTTGCGCTTGTCGTCGGAAAGAAGATTCGATCCCTCAGGTCCAGTTGTGCGAGCCAGGAGAGTGCCAAGAGCATGAATGGCCTTACCCCTGACTTCAGCATCCGCATCGTTGGCTGTTGCGCGGTTGATGACCACTTCATACAGCTTCTGGAGTTCGCCCTTAAACTTTTGAGCTGTCAAACGAGCCCGCGGGGGAGTAATGGCCTTGATGACCTCCTCAGCTGTCTGAATGGCCTCGCCAGAGATCTTGTAAAAGCGGTCGTGAGCCACGGAAACTACGCCGGCAACAATCTTAGAGAGGTAAGGCTGCAGCACGGCTGAGGAGTGGTTTTTTGCAATATCGCTGGTGAGGCGGAGCGCGGCGATTCTCAACGTAGTCGCTGTCGCAGAAGCGCTACCACCAGCAGATGAGAGGGATGCCGAGGTAGACGCAACGCTTGAAGGTTTGATGGCTTCAGCGACGGGCTCAATCAGCTGGTCAAAGTACGAATCCAAGCCGCCTCTCTGAACGCAAACCAAATCGTCCAACAGGCTGATGCAAGCCTGCTTCGTCGGGATAAGCTTCCCTCCAAGCAGCTTAGTCAAAGGCTTGATAATTTCAGGAGTCAGGCTGGCTAGTTCAGCGCGCGGGCCAGTAGGGGGCACCTTCTCAAAAGTCGGGGAGGTGAGGCCAGTGCCGGAGAGATTTGATGAGGTTGTGGCGAGAGCAAAGGCAGAGGTACCGGCCACGCTGCTCTGACGCCGCCGCTTCCGAGTCAGAGGCGGCTGGCTTGGATACTCGCCTTGGGCATTATCCAGAGAGAAGTCTGGAATCATACCCTCTCCTGTCTTCCGGACAAGGAGTGCCATTGCCGACAGAACCTCGAGGCGAACATTCTCTTCACGCTCGCCAAACCTCTTGACAAGCGCCGGGGCAACTGTACCGTAAAGGACACCGCTATCAAGCAAGTCTCCGCTGCTCCTGGTCGAGATGATTGTGTACAGTCCCTTCGCGGCGCATCGCCGAACCTTCCAGCTGGCGTCGTCATCGTCGTCGAAGCCACCGGCCGCCTCGAATTCATCATCGTCATCAAATTCATCTTCCTCCTCTTCCTCGTCCTCCATCTCGTCGTCCTCATCGAGAGCATAGTTCGGGTCGAACTTCAGGTACCGAATGCAAGAATAGATAGCTTCGTTTGTAAACGGAATCATCTGTGTTGGGCAAGACGAAAGGAAGGCCTCCAAGGCGACGAGGGCCGCCTCTCGCACCTCATTAAATTCCAGAGGGGCTCCTCCACCCTCGCTAATCTCCTCAAGCTGCGCCTGCAGTTCCTCTTCGCTCAGCGCACGCAGAACAAGCGGGGCCAGCTCCGAAAGGTGGCAGCCAAAACGGTAAGGAATTGAGCGAGCCATGGAACCAAGGACGGTAATGTATAGTCGCCGAATGGCGGCGTTTGGCGGAGAGTTGTTAAGCACCCCAACGATGCGCTTGACAAATGCCGCCAGCACATCGTCTGAGAGGTAGTGGGCGAGCATGGAAATCGCAACGACTGCCCTCTTCTTGACGACCGAGCCACCCTTGTCATTCTCCAGCACCACAATTACGGCATTGTGCAGAGCCTCGATCTCAAAAGACTGAAGCATAGGGCCGAAGCACCTGACCACCTCGATGAGCACGTCGACGGAATCGGAGTTTGGGTCCTCGGAATCGAGAAGAGGCGGGAGCTCTTTGCCGGCTTGGGTGGCGCGGCCGAGAAGACGGGGGATGAGGACCTTGCTGATATTCGAGACCGCTTCGTTGATGTCTTTGGTCGGTACCAGGCCGGGCTGCGGGCGAGGCAGGGCTTCGACGACAGCGCGGATGGCCATGGAGGGGATGGAATTGTCGACCGAGTTCTTGAGCTTCAGGCTGGAGAGTTTTTCCATCATGGGCCCTACCAATGCCGGGGTAACCTTCTTAACCAACGGCCCAAGGCTGTAGAAGAGTGTCAGACTCGAAAAGGCCGGCTTCCTGGGGTGGTTATGGAGTAGGCTCTTACCACTTGATTGCCTGGTTTTGAACCTCGCCATTCTGATCATCCAACGCGCGGGCGACATGATCAACGGTCCGCGCAGCCGTGTTGTAATCGTGATTCAGGAAATCGGGCTTCGCAGCATTGAACACTGTCAGCAGGTCGCTGAGAGCCATAAACCGAAAGTCGGGGTCGGGATCGGTAATCTTGGAGAGGAGGTGCATGACCGTCTGGGGAGACGGGTTCGCCGTGAGGTTGGTCGCCATGATGACGGTCGCGGGTCGCGGAGCCTCTCGCAGTTGGAGAAAATAATTCCGGAAGTACCGTCAAGACAATAATAGAAACAATAAGTGTGCGGAAGTTCCACCGGGTCGTAAAGGAATGGCTCGGACCTGGACCTTCAGAACCACGAGCAGGGCAAGACAGCCTTCGCGCTCGTCGTGGACTGTAGATGGTAATCGAGGAAACAAAGGCCTCAGACGGAGTTAAGATGGGCTGGCGGCGTCAAGATACTTATTTCCACCGCTTGCCTGTTCATGGATACCCAGTGAAGCTTCGCAGTTGTCGGTCAGGGTTTGGAAAGCAATCAGGCAGCTTCCAGGTTGAGGCAGCAGCTGGTGGGGCACAGCTTCCCACCGCGGGGTCGGCGCACAAGCCACCTGCCGCCTTCCCCTCCCACTAATGGGGCTGAGTGGGGTCACTGGGCTAAGGTGGGGCTGTAGGTGTGGGGTCTGAGATCCTCAAGATCAAACGACCACGACCTTTGGTTCACAGCCAGTAGTTGCAACAGCAGTAACATTGATTTTGTGCAAATCCGTTCAGTCACTACATCTTATTTATTGTTACAACAGTAGGGTTCTAGCTTTTCTGAGAGTAATTTGTCTCCTGAAGCTCAAAGTCAGTTTCATGTCGAGATCGGAGTGGGTCTGTCTGTGAGTGTGGGACTGTGGCTTGCCTGCCCTGAGCTTTCTTGGCAGTATTCTCTCCTTCCAGGCCGTTGATGCTGAAGTCTCCCAAATCATGGAAGCTAGACGTCAGTCGGGATGAACTGTAGCCTAGTTTGAAAAATCGAAACTTTTGTATCAAAACCCATAGAGTTTCTCATGGTGATGTGTGGGTAGAAAGGAGGAATCAATCTAGGGGTCCCGCCCCAGAATTGGTTCTTGGGCCCCCCAGACCTGACTTGAGCTCTACGTCACTGTTGAGACATGACACTGAGGATACACTTCCGCTTCGACCTCCTCATTGACTTGTTGCCGTCCGCAGATACTGTTCTTCTTGGAAAAAGCAAGCTTCTAATCAACGCTATTACACTTGACCATGTTTGCGAGCCGACTCTCCGCCCTCCGTCCCGGCCTCCGGGCAGCCTATGGATTCCAGTGGACTCGGACGGTGGGCCGAAGGGGTTATGCCACTCTCCAGGAACGCGTGGGAATGGGCAGTGACAGACCATGGTAAGCATGATGGTTGAGCTTGGCAGTTTTTTCGTCCCTCCACCACTGACAACGCTCGCTTTGCGTTCTCCCAGGCAGATGGCCGCCGTCGGGGTCACAGTCCCGGGTCTCCTTTGGCTGCGTGGGGGAGGGACTTCCATGTCCGGGATCAGTCACCCCGATCAGATCAAGAGGCAGGTCAAGGCCAAAGCTCAGTCTATCCCCAAGGTCATGGCCGAATCAATGCCCAAGGGAGATAAAGTGGCAGCCGTCATGGAAAACCCGCCGTCCACGAACCCGCAGAGCACAACCAACAACCCGGCAAACAGAGCTGCTATCCTCAGCCCGGGAAGCAAGCCCACGGAGGTGGACGCCTCCATCGAGAATGTGGGTTGATGATCAACAACCGGTAAAGTCTCCCAGGGAACAGCGCTGACTGTCTTGCAGCAAATTGAGAAGCTGGCTGACACGCTGCCCTCTCAGCCTGTTAGTCCCAACGGGACCTAGGAGAACTGAAGAGTCAGATTTCAGGTTGTTGGAGGTGGACAACATTATATGAAGAAACAGAAGAAAACAAAAAAAAACCCAGGCGCACGTGTAAGTACATCAAGAATGTGGATGTAAAAGCATTCAGAGCTTTTTAGGCTTCCAAAAAAGAATAAACCCCTAAAAAAAACTCCATGTTTGACTCTTCTTTTCCCGCTCCTCATTGTCTCGGGCATTGGCTTCACCCTGCGTCGTCTCCAAAACAGCCAGGATACCTCGGCGAGACCCTGAATTTACCCCGCCCCCGCGTTCCACACTCGCCCGAGATTTAAATTTCTGCCCCGCCGCAGCATCCGGACTCCAGCAAGAACACCACGATCCTATCCCTGGCGTCCCCTCCACCACACCCGATCTTCCGAACGACACTGTCCTTTCTTCCACTCTCAACCACGAAATCCAATTCCTCCCTCCCTCACTCCATCCCACAAAACACCAACCACCACCACCACCATTACCACAACCCCCACAATGTCTTCCTCCCCCATCAAAATCGGCACCCGCCGCTCCGCCCTCGCCCTCGCGCAAACCAACCTCGTTATCGCAGGCCTCCAACAAGCCCACCCGCACCTGACATTCCAAATCCACGCCATCGCCACTGTCGGCGACCGCGACAAGGTCACGCCCCTCCCCTCGATGGGCAAGGGCCTCTGGACGAACGAGCTCGAAGCCCAACTCGCATCCCACGAGGTTGATCTCATCGTGCACTCGCTCAAGGACATGCCGACGACACTCCCGGAGGGGTGCGTGTTGGGGGGTGTGACGAAGAGGGAGGATCCGAGGGACGTGGTGGTTTTCAAGAGGGAGCATGTCGAGAAGGGGAGGTATAAGGTCTTGGGGATTTGCCCGAGGGCGGGGTGGTGGGGACGAGCAGTTTGAGACGGCGGCGCAATTGAGGAGGAGGTATCCGGGGTTGGTGTTTAGGGATGTGAGGGGGAATGTTGATACGCGGTTGAGGAAGTGTGATGAAGAGGAGTATGATGCGATTATTATTGCGGCGGCGGGGTTGTTGCGGTTGGATTTTGGGGCGCGGATCTCGCAGTATTTGGATTCGAATACCGAGGGGGGTGGACTGCTTCATGCGGTGGGCCAGGGTGCACTTGGGTTGGAGATTAGGGCGGGGGATGAAAAGATGGCGGAGTTGTTGAAGGCGCTTATTGATATGCCGACTATGCTGGCGACGTTTGCGGAGCGGAGCCTCATGCGCGCGCTGGAGGGCGGGTGCAGTGTGCCGATTGGTGTTGAGACGGCGTGGGTGGAGGAGGAGGTGAACGGGGAGAAGAAGAAGAAGCTGCGGCTGTGCGGGACGGTGGTCAGCCTGAATGGAAAGGAGGCTGTTGATGGTGAGAAGACACAGGAGGTGACCAGTCTGGAGCAGGCAGAGGCCATGGGCAAGGAGCTGGCACAGAAGTTGGCGGCGATGGGCGGGCAGAAGATTTTGGACGAAATCAACAAGGGGCGGGAGTCCGGGGCAGCGCTCAAGGTTAGCGATGTGTGAGGCTAGCTTTGTACATTATTAAACCATAGACAGCGACGACTTAGCATGTATGATTAAGTACCTTGCCTCCTCTTCCCTCTCACGTCTTCCTTCTGGCGAATCTTCGTTGGAAGTTTTATCCCCACGCGATTGGATGAGTCACCGGTGCGTCCTGTCTCGAAGAACGCCTGATCAAATTCAGATGCGTAAAGCCAAACACCGGTTGCCCCGTGGCCTGTTATGATACAAATCCGAGGCCCATGTATCTATCAGGTTGAACTGTCCCAAAATGCCCATGTCCGCAGCTCCTCTTGCCTCATGCTGCCCGAAAGTACCCCACTCCCATAGTCCTGCCCCTTTTTCTACTCGCTCTCGGCCGCAATGAACTCCTTGTACGTATCGGAATCCATCAAGTTCTCGAGATCCGCAATGCCTTGCTCGGAAACCTCGACCTTGGCGATCCAGCCGCCGCCGTGCGAGTCGTCCTCGGCGACCTGGTTGATAGTGCTGGGCTTCTCCTCGAGGGCCAGGTTGATCTGAGTGATCTTGCACGAGATTGGGGCGTTGATGTCGGCGGCGCTCTTGACAGACTCGACGGCACCAATGGCATCGCCGGCATCCACAGTGCGGCCCTCCTCCGGGAGCTCAACATAGACGATGTCGCCCAGGGCCTTGGCGGCGTACTCGCTGATGCCCAGGACGCCGGTCTTCTTGTCGGCGGAGAGGTCGATCCACTCGTGCTCCTTGGTGTATTTCCTGATCTAAGCGGTCACAGAGAAGGGGCGGGCGCCGGCAGCACGGGCAGCCGAGCGCACAGCGGAGAACGCCGAGGGCCGGGCGACCCTCAAGCACCGTGCAGCAATTGAGGCCATTGTGGGAGAGGCGGGGGTGGTTGCTGTGAGGTTGCGGGCTGACAGATCGAGCGGGACGCTGAAGTGACGGGCGGCTGCGCGGAAGATAAAGTTGGGTCGAATGACGCCGATTGAATCGAATAGAGATGCACAAGCTCGCGGCGAGAGCCGACAATCACCGGCCAGCTGGCCGCCAGCCACTCACAGCTTGAGCAGGGGACCGAGCTGCCGAGCTTACATAATGCCGCTCTCGGCTTGCTGTGGGTTGGGTCTTAGATCCACACAACCAAGGCAGCCCATGACAACGCAGCTGTGAGCAACCCCGCGATCAAAACAACAGACGAAATTTCGGGTCGATGATGACAGGCAAGACAGCAGCACAAAACAGGGTGTGCAATAACGTGAAGGCTGTTCCGGCCAGCACAGCTGCAAGTACCCAGGCATCCTGCTTCTCTGTTTGGTCTGTTTCTTGTTTATGCTACCGTTTCCAACTTCTTCTCTTTTTCATCTTTCAAATGCCCAGGAATTCCTGGGGAATTTCCTCAATCAAGTCGAGCTTTCCTGTTTCCTTCCACCCGCTTTCTCGCGTCGCGTTGGCTGCATCTCGGCGCGTCGAGTGACGTGCTGCAAGCATTCATTGATTCAAAATCCATTCCACCCGAAACTCCAGCAACGGTTGCCGCCTTGTGTGGCGCCTCCAGTCCCGACTCGTACCCTGCCGTGGCGCCCACTGATCTCCACGGGCACTCCCCAGCCAGTCCCTGTGGGGAATTGTGGGTTCTTGCGCTCGGGCTCCCGTCCCGCTCACTGTGCAGCGGCTTCGACGAGGTTCCTCTCTGCTTGCTTGCAGCTGAATCCCAAGTCAACACAGCACCCCGTCAAAACCTGCCCTTTCCAGCATTTTATTCCCGACCACTGTCAACAACCCGAATCCTCGCTCCAGTGTGTCCTCGAGCGTCCCCGCAGTCCTTTACTGGGGCGGGAGACCAAGCGAGCAACTGGCGAGCACTACGAAGTACAGACGGTGACATCGAGCCGCAGCGAGACGGACAGCCGCCAGCGCCAGCAGCTAGAGGCCTATCGACCCGGCCGACCCAGCTCCGCACCGGACACCCACTGCGTTTGAGACGGACGACATTCAGCTGGCATTCCCCCGTCGCAGGGCTCCATGAGGTCGCCATTTGCCTAGCCAGATACTACACCGCCCATTAGTCGCTCCTCCCATCAGACGAACGCCGTCCGAACCTTTGCGCCCGATCTTGTTGCTCTGAGGCACAACGCCGTCGACTGTTACACTTCCCCACCTTCCGCCGCGTCTTCAACTCACTTCAAGCTGGATTCCTCTCATTTCCCGCCGGCCGCTCCGGCCCATTTTCACAGCGCTGTGGACACCATGGAGCAGGAACAGCCCGTCGCTCCGGGCCCTGACCCGGCCCCGGCGCAAGCCCAAGCCCCGATTGACCCGCACGACGACACCCTCAGCAGCCTCGACACCACCCCGCACCAGGCGCTACCAGAGCACAACTTCCACGACCAGAACGGCTTCCATGACCAGCAGCAATATTATACCCAATCACAACCTCACGACCACAGTGTAGGCAACTCGCCTCGCTCGCATTATCCCCCCGAAAGCACAGATGGCGACCCGACAGCCCGCTACGCAACCCCGCCGATCCCCGCGCCGCCGATATCTCGTCCGCCATCTGGTCTTTCTGGCCAGGGCGCCTCTTACCAAAACGACCAGGTCTCAAGGCCAGGGGAGCAATGGAGTGCCAGCCGAGTCCCAGAACCCCGGGCGCAACCACGTCGTCATCAAAGTCGGCATGGTTGGCGATGCCCAGATCGGCAAGACAAGTCTGATGGTCAAATACGTTGAGGGAAGCTGGGACGAAGACTACATCCAAACGCTGGGTGTCAACTTCATGGAGAAGACCATCAGCATCCGGAACACCGAGATTACGTTCAGCATTTGGGACTTGGGTGGCCAGCGCGAGTTTGTCAACATGCTGCCGCTGGTCTGCAACGACGCCGTCGCGATTCTGTTTATGTTCGACCTGACACGGAAGAGCACCTTGAACAGCATCAAGGAGTGGTATCGCCAGGGGCGCGGCTTCAACAAGACGGCCATCCCCGTGTTGGTGGGGACCAAGTACGACCACTTTGTGAACCTGGCGCGCGAGGAGCAAGAAGAGATCTCAAACCAGGTATGACCACCCATGATGTTGAGAACCTCGACCGCGCCATCTGACTGAACTTCCCAGGCTCGGCGTTTCGCAAAGGCGATGCGCGCCGCCTTGATCTTCAGTAGCACCAGCCACAGCATCAATGTTCAGAAGGTACGTCGATCGCCGTGCCTACCCATTCTGATCCATCTGACTATCTTCAGATCTTCAAGATTGTGCTTTCAAAGGCTTTCGATCTCAAGTGCACAATTCCCGAGATTACGAACGTCGGTGAGCCACTGCTCATCTACCAATCCTGCTAGGTCACGGGCAGGTGATCGAGGATGTCTGGCCACCATCCATCCGCACAGACAATGTTGTAAGGGTCATCGAGGGAGCCCTTCAAATCAAATATCCCCAGCTATTTCTCAGGTTGATGATTACCCCACATCATCGAGGAATAACAAACACACTACTACTACTACTTGAGTCGGGTTGGCATTTCACTAGGGGGTGTCGGAACATACACGGCCCCAAGGGGCATCACTGCCCAGCCCCAGGAAGGGCTTTAGAGGGAATGCTTCGAGGCTCGCCTCTCATTATTAAACCTTTTTTTTTTCTTTTGTATTTGAAGAAGAGCAAGCTGCAGAAATCGACTCAAGGCTTTTTTTGCTGTTGGAAGCCTGTTGATCACATGCTTGGTCATCCAAGTCGTTGGCGAGCGGACTGCATTCATGGTTGAGGGGAACGGGAAAGAAGGGACATACTGTCACCGGAACGGGAGTTGTTTTGGCGCAGACTACACAACCCGGTCCTGGGGTTTTATCTTGTATCCCACGTTTTTATTTAATTCAACCCCAATTCTCCCCATGCCTCGCCGTTGAGATCGTCTAGCCCGCAGTTATCTTCGTTCAACGCACCATCATTTGCTACAATGAATGGGGTGAGACGGTATCATCCAACCTCCTACATATCCCTTCAATACCAAGTAACAGAGGGAGAACAGGTTTCCTAGCAACCCCCGTCCAATTCAAGTCTCCATGACGCCGACACATTCAAAAGGTCTTGAACCCCCCGAGCGTCCCCCACCCATCGCCATCCCGAAGCCATGTCAAAGCATGATACCAAAAAGCCCTGCCCCCGCCATCAGCCCACAATGACGGGTTCACTTCTCTCCTTTTATCTCCAGCATTACCCACCTACCTTAGCTTCACACCCCCCCTTGACGACCCCCAAAACCCATCACTACATCTGAATAATAACCCCTGACTTATCCTTTCTGCCAAACTTCACCAAATAATACTCTTCTCGCCATCACTCCATTTCAGCGGCAACTGCACAGAGGAAGAGACTTCAGTTCCTGACCTTCAAACACAGTCTACACCGCCCTACCCCCAAATCTTGGCCCCTGAACACACTCCCAATTGCAAAACGTAATTGTCGGGAGTAGTACATACACCGCCATAAAAAAGCAAAAGAGGATCTACAGACAGTGAGTAAGACAAAAAGCATATCGGTTTGCCTTCAGCTCGGCCGTAAGTAACTCCGCCTTGCCAGGTTTCCCGGGAGGAACCTTGGACATTGGGATCAAGGTGGTTTGTGGGGAGAGGCAGGGGGTAATCACAGCACAGCAAATACCACCGCGTAGGCTGGGCAACCGATCGTGCTGTAGGTCCATTCATGTGATGGATCGGAAGAACCTGGACGTGATCGATAAATGGGCCACTCATCAGATCCCACCTCTCTCTTCCTTTCGACATGTCTCATCATATAATGCCAGACAGGAATACCTGGCTTGTCTACCTAACCAACCCACGCCAGCTCCCCGTGCTTCCTCCATCACTTGGTTTCCCCCATCCACCCCATTCGTAATTACATAATGCTATCCATCCATAGACATGATCCATGCCCGCAAATCAGACTCCAGACTCCTTCTTTCCTCCTCATATCCCATCCTGATCCCCCGTCCGCCATGTGTTATGATACAAAGTGATACATTACAAGAGATACACCCCTACGGGTCCCTTAACCCTCCAACTCCCCTCCTCAATCATCCTCCCCAAAATCAAACTCTGAATAACCAACTCATCACTCAGCGCGCGCACCCTCTTCACCGGCCGCTGCTGCTGCTGCTGCGCCCCCCCACCCACACTCGCCCTCTTCCTCTTCTTCCTACCCCCACCTTCCCTCACCCCCAGAAAACAACCTCTCCTCCTCCGCCTTCCCATCCACATAAACCCAATCAAACGCCCTCCCTTCTCCTCCGCCCCCTCATCGCCCCCTCGCCTCCTCCACGTCATACACCCTCGTCAACTCTGCCCCCAACACCCTCGCCAAAAACACATACGCCATCTTCCTTCCCTCCAACGCCCTCTTCACCACCGCCAAAATCCTGCTCCCCTGCAGCAACTTTTCCCTCACACCAATCACCTCAACCAATCTCGCCTTTGCAGCATCATACGGCACGAGGCTTCTCGAGCGGATGGCGTCGCCTAAAAAGGCGGATTGCCCCGCGCAGAGAAGATACGGCGTCCAGTCGACGAGTCCGCCGCGGTCGAGGCAGGCGGTGACCCAGCGCGGGGCGATGCACGGCAGGCCGAGGGCGAGGGCCTGCATGTACTTGACCTTGCGGGAGTACCGTCGGCGATGAGGGCGGTAAAGCCGTGGCGCGGCCGGCGGGGTGAGGGTGATTTCGGTGTCAGTGTCGGTGGTGGGGAGGGGAGGGGAGGGGGTGGTTGAGGCGGGGCTGCTGGGGGTTGTGAGGGGATGGGGTTCGAAGAGCTCGTCGAAGCCGTGTTCGAGGAGGCGGCCGCCGGATTGTTTGAGGCGTTTTTGGAGGTGGGAGGAGAAATCCATGCGGGAGGTGTATTGGTCGGTGGTTTCGCCGGGTTTGCGGGATTGGAAGGAGATGGCGAAGGCCATGTTTTCGAATAGTTTTTGTTCTCGCTGGGTTGAGGGCGGTTTCATGGCCGCCCGGCCTGCCCTTGAGGCCGATCGGGATACGGAGAGTCGCGAGACGCGCAGACTCTGCTCAAAGGTTGGAGTGGCAGAGACCGCCCTGGAGATCTCATCGGTCGAATTAGAACCGCGCCTAGCTACCCTAGCCGACTGTCTGAGGCTCTCTGTTGAGCTCGTCTTCAGGTTTGGTAGCCTCCCACGGGCATCACGCCGCTTGGTTTGGGCAACGGCGGGCGAAGAGCTCGCCACTATCATAGACTCGGCGGGAGAGCTGGCAGGTGCTGTAGTGACAGTCGGCGCAGGGTTGCTGGACGGCAGCTGGGGGGTTGATGCCAGATTGGACAAGCTTGAAGTCGAGCCCGAGGAACGAGCATACTTGGTTATTACTTTCTTGCCTTTTCTGGACCTTGTGCTGAATGCTGGGGGAGATGACTGGAAGTTCTGGGTCGTCTTGGCTTCAGACCCAAGGGGTTTAACAGACGGCGCCACCTCCGGGAGAGGCTCCGGCTGCCGTGTGGTTGGGCTTGTCTCGGGAATTGCCTCTCCGTGAGACGTGTCTTTGATAACCGAGTCTAGAATAGGCTGGGATCCCAAATTCGTTGAGACTTTTGGGAGTTCAAGGGCCACAGTTGGTGTCGGCTCCAATTCCAATCCAGCGCTATCCTCCACATCTGACTGGGTGGAATCGTCATCTTCAAGAAGCGGCTCCTGAGCGGGCGGTGGGGGTTGATGCTGAGACTCTTTCACAGCGTCCTGGTCATCCGAGTCCTTATCTGGCAGATTCTTTCCGTGACATTGCGTAAGGTGGGCATCTGCCTGGCTTGCCCGTCGGCGCTGGCTCGTTGAAGGCACTTCGACTTCGTCCATCTTCGGCAGACGGGCGATGCTGATGGCGGTCAGCTGTTTCAAAGCAGCCTCCTTCTTGAACCTTGCTCTCCGTCGCCTAGCGATTGAGTCGTAACGGTCGTCGTCCTCGCCAGAACTGACGAAATCTGACCGCACCTCGGATGTTGCGCGCCTCTCTTGCGACTTGCGCATGGGTTCATATGTGCTCATCGGCTCTGGTGCAGACCGCTTCCGCGGCGGCGGATCGTGCGACGACTCCGGGACAACATGGTTGCCAGTCGAGGCACTGTTGAGCGGGCTGCTAGCTCGTTCATTTTGCCTGGAGGAAGTGGTACCTGGAAGAACATCTGGACTGGATGTAAGATCGGGAGCCGGCGAAGAACGAAGGCCACGAGCCTTCAAAGGAGATGAAATGACGGGGTTGGGAGAGATTGAGTTGCCAGGAAAGTCGGCCGGTGATGGTCGTGACGAGGTCGGGCTTGCGACTTTGAGCGGGGATGAGAATTGAGTACCCCAGAATAGCTGTGATGTTGGGAGCAGTTGAGACCGACTGTTCCGAAACGGGTTCTGAGGCGGCGCGGGCGTCTCTGGGTGGCGAGGCGAGTACTGAGCCGTCTGGTTGGGGGATGGATTGCGGAAGTGAGCGAGACTACCGAAGTCCACAAAGCCGGAGTCGTCTTGGGCTGGCGATGCCGTCTTGTTGGTACCCGTGTTAGCAAGATCGAAGCGAACAGCGCTGGTGTCGTCCTCGTCCACCGTCCCGAGACATGGAGAGCTACTCCTAACGGGTTTGGGCGAGCTTTGAGGCCCTACATCTGGCGAGGTGCGGGTGGGCGAGAGTGGACGTTGGTACTGGTCATAGCTTCGGCCAGTGTTCGATTGGGTTGATGCCTGTGTTAAATCCATTTTCTTCTTGCGCGCCCTGCCAGGCTGAATCGCGGGGATGTTGTTCTGGGGAAGGGTGATTGGGAGGTTCAAGTCAACCTCACCACTATCCTCATCAGCTACATCGCAGCCTAGGGCAGCATCGGCCAGCCGGGCACCAGGGATAAGATGGGCGTCTTGAGTTTCGGAAATGGAAGAAGCCTGGCTTTCCTCATTGATCACAGAACGCGTGCCCCACGTCTTGTTCAGCTGGTCAGTGCAATCCATGGCCAAGGCAGGGGCGGCGTTTGTCATTGGACTTGACCCAGACCGTGCGAGGAGACCTACCTCGTTTGGTGGTTTATCAACAGGAAGGTCATCTGCAATCCGCATGTCGGTACCCGAACCCATGAATCCACATCCACTGCTCCAGATGACAGGCTCAGTCTTCCTGCTGCTCGCTCGACTGGGTGGTCTGCTGCGGCTCGGGGAACTAGGAGGTGAGCTGCTGGTCTGCACAGTGCCCCAAATGTTAGACTCGAAGCTAGATGGGCCTTGTCAACGCCACTCACCAGGCCAACACCGTAATCCTTCATCAGGAGGTGGGCAATGACGAGGGTGTCCTGCGAATCATTGGCCTTGTCGAGCGTCTTCTTCTCCGCCTGGCGCAGTGATTTCGACTGCATCTTGAATGTCGCGCATCCGGATGTGCAAATGGAAAGAAGCCGGTGATGCCAGGCGGCCGAGAAAGCCGCCTGTTGAACAAACTAATGGCAGCAGTTTGTTGATGAAAACAGGCAGAGTAGGTCACAATAAATGGAAGAACCAGTCCACGTTAGGTTGGTTTGCCCGATGCACGGTCTCCCTTCAAGATTCCTGACTCTGCTCTTTTGTCTCTGCCAGGTTGGGGAGGCGCGACGTGAACGCGCTGTCACGTGCCATCTGAATTAGCTTTTGCTGTGCTAAATTCAGACGAACGAGTGTGGGGTG
The DNA here is from genome assembly GCA_027946355.1 of Collariella sp. IMI 366227. NCBI lineage: Eukaryota > Fungi > Ascomycota > Sordariomycetes > Sordariales > Chaetomiaceae > Collariella > Collariella sp. IMI 366227. The sequence goes on along the minus strand of JAPEUS010000002.1, from coordinate 2,443,896 downwards.
TTGAGATTGGGGGTGCACCGATCCGCGCTGTGTGATCTGCAGGGGCTTCGAAACTAGCAGAAATGGAGAAATCCACAATTCCATGACATTTAACAATGGCACGGGAAGACCGAGGCTTCTCACGAACTCCTGCCAGAGTTTCTCTCTCATTACTTGAGTCTCAAAGATTGTGCCATCTGCAAGTTCTGCTGTATCGTACCAGATGACTCCAATAAGGCCTTACCGCCCTGGAAATTCTCAAATTCTTCCTGTTTGTGAGACACCGCCTTGCTTGTGGAGCGTCCACAGGTTCCGCATCGTCTCTTTCAGGCGGATGCCGTCTCGGCCGTGTTATGTGATGTTTTGGTGGCCAGCCCCTGCTCGTTTCCGCGGCATTGGGAGGGGTTCGTTCTTTGCGGTCTGCACAACGCAGTCGAAATGACGGTCAGCGCTCCAGCTGCTGGCTTCTCCTTATTTTCTCCATCCCCAGTCCTGGAATCTCCCGCGTCATCGTCGACACCGCCTTCCCCCCCCTCTCCCCTCAAATACACACTCCACGCAACAGACCACACTCGCCATTGACTCTTCTCGGACTTGGAAAACCTTGCGCGGCCATCGGACCGCTGAGCGCAGCTTATTTAGATCCCGCGACATCCTACTGGCCTACGATCGACCGACACCGGCTGGGCATCAACGGGCAACGAAACGAAACGAAACGAAACGGCCAAATCGCCGGCAGAACTGCCCCAGGGCTCTCAACCGAATTCCAGACCCACGCGGACCCAGGGGCCGAATCCAGCACAACCCTCCGCCCCTCCTCGACACCCCAGCCCCAGGGCCCCAGAGTGCCCAGACAACCCCAGCGGCCCAGGCCAGCTGCCGCCAGCAAGCGTTCAGGGGCAGCTTCGCCAATTAAAACCAGGGTTGCATGAATCGGGTGAGATGAGGTTTCCACCCGCTCTTGTCCTGGTCTGAGCTGCTCCATTCTTTTCTCCATGACCTCTGCCGCCCTCCTACGGACCTGCTTCGTCTGGGCTTGCGCTCCCGCTCTTTTCAACAAACGAGACAGCAATTTGCTGAACCTTTACACGGCCGCCGGCGTCGCCAGAAGAACGACCATTACCGCCCGTCTCAGCGCCCTCCCTGACAGACACCCCTCACACCGACACTCCCTTGCCACCCCAGCCATCCTCGACCACAATCGAAGGATCTCCTGGACCCCTTACGGCCCCGAACCTCTGCGCAAGCCCTTACACTCGTTTCCACTACCACCATTCACATTTCCAGCACTGCGAGCCGACGAAGCTCGCCGTGCCCCCAGTGAAGCCGAAGAAATGGACGAAATGGTTCTGCTTCAACGAAGTATAGACGAGAGTATGCGGAGGAACAGCACATCGCCCCAAGCGCGGCGCTTTCAGGGCCGCGGTGGAAGCAATGACGAGAGTCGACCGCGCCGCTTCGCCGATGAGCCCACATCATCCCCTCCCTCATACCTGGACGACTTGATCGAGACCCGTTCAACACGGTCCGCCTCGACCGCCTCAAGGAGCACCAACCGGTTGTCTCTCACTCTGCCTATTGTTCCGGCCTCTGCTTATCCTTCGCGCCCTACCCCTGTCTCTACGACAACAACCACCTTCCCCCCGACTCCTTTGGACACGCCTTCCCTGATGTCTCCTACCGACCCGAACGACCTCATCACCGCCATAGCAGCACAAGAACGCCGCGTTCTGGAACTGAGGGAGGAGCTTAGCCACGCTGAATCAGAACTCGGGAAGCTGAAGAAGCAGTGGGCGACGCACGAGGCGTACAAGAAGCGCATAACCCGGCGGCACACCGACCTCATCCCTGGGCTTGGGCCAGATGCCGAGCTGCAGGACGAAACCGCCATCCGGCGCAGCCTGGAACTGGACCGCAGGAAGGTACTCCTTGGCCAGCACAACCAACAGGGCATCCCGGACAGGAGTCGCAGGCGCGTATTTACCGGGAGCCACACGCGGACATTGTCGTTACTGTCGCCCACCAAGCCGGAAGGCGGGTTCCCTCTTCCTGACATCGAGGGCGACAACTCCAGGCCCGTGTCGGCCAACGCGTTCACGACCCCCGCACCTCTCCTTCCGGCCAAACATACCTCCTGGACTACACGGCCAACACAGGTGGCCGGAGCAGCCGGAGCGGCCGGAGCGGCCGGAGTGAAGCAACTCGCCGAGGACCTTAAGACAGGCCTCTGGACCTTCATGGAGGACCTGCGGCAAGCAACAGTGGGCGAAGAACCGATCACCGGCCACGGGAACTACATGCGCGGCATGAACGGCAACATGCGATCCATGCCAACCAGCCCAGGCGACCAGGACACGATTCGCGCGCCCACCAACCCGCGGCCGCGCCTCTCCTCCGCTTTTGACGAGCCGGCCCCAAAAGTCTCAAAACAGCAAAAGAAACCCGAACCGGAACAGAACAAAGCAACCGATTCCAGCGAAGAAGACACCCCGCCCCCAAACCCCGCGCCCCCTCCAACGCTCCAAAACCGACGCCGGCACCAGCCGGCCTACCAAACGCTTCTCGTGGACCCCGCTGACCATCGACTCGTACGACGACAACGACTGGTCCAACTGGGACTCCCCGAGCATCTCCTCCCCGCGCTGGAGCGGCACCACCGTCAACGGCGACATCATCCCGACCATCCCCGAGCGGCGCGACGGCAACTGCGGCGAGAGCGACACTGCGTCTGTGTAAGGTGTCCTCCCCCAACCCCCAACAATCTCACTTATCCCAACCACCAAACAACCACTAACATACTGGCTCAACAGACGAAAGCAGAAAAAGAAAACCTCCCCCTCCGCCACCAAAACCAAACCCAAAACCAGAACCCCATCCTCCTCCTCCTCCTCATCATCAACGGCATCATCCTCCCCCTCGCCGCTCTCCCGAACAACCACACTCTCCAGTCCGACAAAACTCGTCGAAGAGCTACTGCCGCCGGTCCTGAACCGGTTGACACCGAGTAATATCAAGCGCACGGCGGCGGATTTTATGAAGGAGTGGGAGAAGAGTCTGGTGGCGCCCGAGGTGCCTGCGGGGAAAGGCTGTTGCGGGGAGGGGGGGGGAAGAAGAAGGGGTTTGAGGATTTACCTGCCTCTATGCATTTGCGGGGCGATGTGTGCTACTGCTGGTTGGTTGGCATGATACCCGATTTTGTTTGACATCGTTTTGCTGTGGTTTGGTGTATGGACATTTGGAGAGGAAAGGGATGTTGGTATGGCCTGGCTATCTACCTAGAGAGGGCGGTTACGTGCGTTTCATGAGCAGACCTGGGTCGGTTGGATCTGGAGAGATGGGGGTTGGGATACTGACTGACTGATTGACTGACTGACTGACTGACTGACTTGTCCGGGTTGTCAGCGTGATGATAATGACTAGATGACTGTATGAATGAGATGCATTGGGCCGTCGGTTTACAGAAGAATTCCACTGGATGATGGTGTGTGAGAGTGGAATGAGATAAGTGAGGCTGGCATGTGGGTGTGCGGTTGGAGGTGTCTCTCACAAAGTTAAATCTGGTCGAGAAACGGCCCAGGAGACCGGGTTTCTGACCTTACACAGAATCGAAGCAAAGAAAGCTGAGCCGGAAACAACAGCCTGTCACCAACATGCAAGTCGCCTCATCCAATAACCACAGAATCAACCCGCAAAAAAAAAAAAAAACACTTTTTCAAGCATAGAAGCAATACTTTACCCCGATTCGATATCTTGAATGCAGGTCGGACTGCGACCGCGGTTGTTGAGGGCGCGGCCGTCGCTGGTTGAGCTGTTGGTTCGCGCGGGAGAGGTCCAACTGGAAGCAGCCCCTGGCACGCCAACTGCATCATCGACCCCACCACTGCTCTCGGCTGGCACCGCCCCGGCATCCGACCAGGAAGAGCTCCAGCTTGCTGTTGCCGGGTTGGCGCAGCTGGACGGGGTCGTCTCCAACTTGGACATCCTGGAACAAGCCGCAAATCGCCCGCTTCCACCATCGCCCACCACATCCCCCCGAACCGAACCCACCCCGCCATCGACCACATCCGCTCTCGACACCATCCCCTCGATTGTCATTGATCTTGCGCCGGCTCCTGAACCCTCGACTCCCGCGCCCGCTGCAATTCCCGCGTCGCCCAGCATGGCCCCTGTAAGCTCCCTGTAAGCTCCCTCACCATTGATTGCTGGCAGGCACATGCATCCTCGACTTGGAGCCTAGAGCTTGGGACGAATGCAACCAACTAGTCCCATCATCGCTCGGCCAGTCTGCGACCTAGCCTCGAACACAACGCGCTGACACTCCGCCTTTACAGTCAAAGACGGACGGCGACGATGGAGCCCACACAGGTATGTCCCAGGTCCCTTTGTGTGTTGGTCCAGCTGCTGACGTCTTGCCAGGCAAGATCTACTCGATCTCGGGGTTCGTCGCAACATATCCCTCCCGCGCGCTCGTCGACGATAGCTAATGCCAACTACACAGACCCGTCGTGGTTGCCGAGCACATGATTGGCGTTGCCATGTACGAGTTGGTACGGCTTCAGCCCGCTACTATATCTGGAGGCGTTGGCTAAACGACAGACAGGTGAAAGTGGGCCATGAGCAGCTCGTCGGCGAAGTCATCCGCATCAGCGGTGACCAGGCAACCATTCAGGTGTATGAGGAGACAGGTATGGCGGGCGCCGATGCGATTTGAGACTGACAGCGCTGACACCCAACAGCCGGCGTCATGGTCGGCGACCCAGTACAGCGGACCGGAAAGCCGCTGTCCGTCGAGCTCGGCCCCGGCCTCCTGAACAACATCTACGACGGCATCCAGCGCCCTCTCGAAAAGATCTCGACCATGTCCCAGAGCATCTACATCCCGCGCGGCATCGTCGCCCCTGCCCTCGACCGCGAGAAGAAGTGGGATTTCACTCCGAATATGAAGGTCGGCGACCACATCACCGGCGGCGACATGTGGGGCACAGTTTACGAGAACTCGTTCATCTCAGTGCACAAGATTCTGTTCCCACCCAGGGCCCGCGGCACCATTACGCGGATCGCCGACAAGGGCAGCTACACGGTCGAGGAGAAGATCCTCGAGGTCGAGTTCGACGGCAAGAAGACCGAGTACGGTATGATGCAGACGTGGCCGGTGCGCGTGCCGCGCCCCATCACCGAGAAGCACTCGGCCGACAAGCCCTTCCTCGTCGGCCAGCGCGTGCTCGACGCCCTCTTCCCCTCGGTCCAGGGCGGCACCGTCGCCATCCCCGGCGCCTTCGGTTGCGGCAAGACCGTCATCAGCCAGTCCGTCTCCAAGTTCTCCAACAGCGACGTCATCGTCTACGTCGGCTGCGGCGAGCGCGGCAACGAGATGGCCGAGGTCCTCAAGGACTTCCCCGAGCTTACCATCGACGTCGACGGCCGCAAGGAGCCCATCATGAAGCGCACCACCCTCATCGCCAACACCTCCAACATGCCCGTCGCCGCCCGCGAGGCCTCCATCTATACCGGCATCACCGTTGCCGAGTACTTCCGCGACCAGGGCATGAACGTCGCCATGATGGCCGACTCCTCCTCCCGCTGGGCCGAAGCCCTGCGCGAACTCTCGGGCCGCCTCGGCGAGATGCCCGCCGACCAGGGCTTCCCGGCCTACCTCGGCGCGAAGCTCGCCTCCTTCTACGAGCGCGCCGGCAAGGTCCAGGCCCTCGGCAGCCCCGCCCGCGAGGGCAGCGTCAGCATCGTCGGCGCCGTCTCGCCCCCCGGCGGCGACTTCTCGGACCCCGTCACGTCCGCCACCCTCGGCATCGTCCAGGTCTTCTGGGGCCTCGACAAGAAGCTCGCCCAGCGCAAGCACTTTCCCTCCATCAACACCTCCCTCAGCTACTCCAAGTACACCACGGTCCTCGACCGCTGGTACGAAAAGGAGTACCCGGACTTCCCGCGCCTGCGCGACCGCATCCGCCAGCTCCTCTCCGACTCGGAGGAGCTCGATCAAGTCGTCCAGCTCGTCGGCAAGAGCGCGCTGTCGGACCCGGACAAGATCACGCTGGACATGGCGATGCTGCTGAAGGAGGACTTTTTGCAGCAGAATGGGTACTCGGACTATGATCAGTTCTGTCCGATCTGGAAGACGGAGTGGATGATGAAGCTGATGATGGGGTTCCATGACGAGGCGCAAAAGGCGGTTGCCCAGGGCCAGGCGTGGAATAAGGTAAGGGATGCGACCCAGGAGCTGCAGGCCCAGTTGAGGAGTCTGAAGTTTGAGGTGCCGAGTGATGGGAGGGAGGGGATTTGCAAGAAGGTATGTTTCTTGACTTTTCTCTGCCTGATGTGAAATGGGAAAGAGGAGAGGGCTGACTTGACGATAGTACGAGGCGATACAGCAGGCTATGTTGGACAAGTTTGCTTCTGTGGTGGATGAGTAAAGGGTTGGTTACAATACTTGGGAAGGAAAGGGTGGAAGAAAGGAGGAAGTGTGCTGTTGGCGATCTGGACTGCTGCTGCTGCATAGCGTGTCTGCCTGTCTGTCTGTCTGTCGGTATGTTTGTGTGTTTGTCGGTTAAAGTGTATGGGCAATACAATGAGATTGTTGTTGGTGTTGTTCTGTCCACTTTTGGGATTGCTTCTCCTATCTGATCTGGTGGCCGGCTACCTTGATTCTGCCTTCAGACAGACAGCGTAGGGTCCTTCCCATTTGGCCATCTTAACGTTCTCTTTCTCATGTCACTCCTTCCAATGTCACCCTCCTGAGAACCTCGAATCCACGGAGTACTGTACCAGAGATGAGACACGCCTGATGTCCCTTAACCTTTTTCTTTTCTTTCCCTAATGGAAAAAAGGGCCGACACGTTCATGGTTGGAACTCTTACTCCAGCATCGCTGCTTCTCTTCCTCTTGTTTATGGACAGGGCGACATGAATGGCAGGTTAATGATTGGTGGACTCGAGGTTCTTGTCTGTCTTGAACTTTTCAAGGTCTTAACTGATGAGGGCGCCTATTGGGCTGAGACCCACTTCATTGATGAAGGTGACCGCTCGTAGCAGGAGAGCCTATTTTAAAGTTCTATTGAAGAACTTGCCTGAGTCGGGTGTCATTTCTGAACACTTAGTCTCCCTCACTATTATCGGCGCCCGTTCTATCGAGGTCCTGGTAAAGCCTATAGGGGGAGCAACCAGGAAGTAGATGGGAAGAACATTGAATACTTCCACGCAAGAAGATGATGGCGTTAGAGGTGATGTGTTCATCCAACTATATATAGTCCCCGCCTAGTGTTGAGACGGTCCGCCTCAATGCCTGGAGGGGCCGAGGACTTCTCGCTGGACAGCAGAGACCAGTGGCCGTGGCACTCCCTCCTTCCCGCAGCCTGGCTTTTATGGTGTACTTGACACAGTAGCTGCCTACCCAAACTGGTGGTCTTCACGGCACCTTTTGTGTCTTACGTCTTCTTTTTGCTAGGAGTCGTTCCACCAGGCGTCTGTCAATCCTGTTGTTCTCTTGCTTTTTGGCCTCGACAGGTTACAACAACAAGCAAGAACATCGATCTTCCTCAATGATATCTATCACATAACAAGAAGCTTTTTGCGCAGCATGAGGTTAATAGAAGCAGGAACCGCACGTTGGCGATGTATCTAGCCCGGTCCTCACGCTCCCCAGGCTCTCGCAAGCAGTCAAACGTGCACAAGACCTTATTTTGTCCAACAACATCCGTTTTCCATACACCCAACTTTGAGGTAGAGTAACAATACCCAAAATCGTGCTCTCATCTCCCTCAACCGTAAGAAGTTCCCAAGCTGGGCAACCCAACAACCAGGTTGGCCAAACACTTCAACAACACAGCAAGCAGCCCACCAGAGCACTCGTAAGAGGGCTTGTCTCTTTATCCATGGTACAAATATATACATCAGTCCACATACCCAGCATGTATCCATTACAAGGCCACCCCATCCGAGGCAGCACGCTCCTTCGTCACACCCAGCCATCGCCCGTCCTATGATCACCACCACCCGTGGCTCAACCAAACCCACCACCATCATCTCCAATCCAAACACAAACAAAAAAATCAGGACCACAGCAGTCCCATAGTGAAATTACCACGTGATGAATTTCTTCGCTCTCATATGCCTCACTCCCTGACCCCAGGAAGCGGAAAAACTCCTATGTCCATTCCCACCAATTCCTTTTTCCCAAAGTTGGACCCCGTATAAACCACACCCCCTTCCCCCAAGGCGCCTTTCCCATTGAGAAAACCGGAACGGGGATCTTTCTCCCCGCCCAAATTACCACCAAGAGATGGTTGTAATGTGTTGCGATGTTCTCAGCCACCACGAGTTGGTGAGAGAACGCGCGATGTGTGTCCTGCTGCTGCGGTATGAAAAACCAACCGGACGGGCCTTTCCTGTTCCCCCAACGGCGGCGGCAGCAGCAGTGATTACGTAGTCTGACAGATACATTAAACATGGGTAATGATATGTGTGTGTTGCTGTTGGCCCGTAGGCAATAAACAGCCCGTGTTGTTCTTGGTCAACGATTAGTTGAGGAAGCCCTTGCAGGCGGCGGTGCCGCAGAGGCAGGGGATGCGGTCGGTGCTGCCAAGCTCGCGCTCGAACTTGTAGTCGTACGTTAACTCCTCGTCTGTGGTACGATGGTGTGTCAGCTGATGTCCTCTCCAACAAATACATAAGAACTTACTCTGCGCGATGTCCCGGAGGGCATAGATGACAATCCGCTTGGAGCCTTCGACCTTGATGATCTTTGCGGTGCAGTTGGGCATGCAGCTGTGGTTGATAAACCGCGCAATGCCGCCCTTCTTGGTCGCGTCGATGACCGTGTTGTCGTCGATGCGGAACAGGTAGCTGCTGCCGATGCCGCTCTTGAGGTAGCGGGCCTCGCGGAGGTCCGCGATTTGCTGCCGCACCTCCTCGCCCACGTACTCGATGATCATGTCGTCCTTGGGGATGTTCTCCATCGCGTACAGCCCCCAGTTGTGGATCGCCGACCGCGCGAACTTGACCGGCTTCTTGCGCTTCTTGAGCTGGTTGAACCGTAGCACGTCCGAGTCCTGCCCGAGGGTCTTGCGCTGGTCGTTGAGCTCCGAGACGAAACGGCGGTTGTTGGCACGGTTGGCGCGCGAATTGCCCTTGGCGACGAGGCTCTCAGCTGCCAGTCTGGCAGCCTCGGCGGCAGCAAGTACAGAGTCTTTGGCGTTCTTGCCATTCTGTGCCTGCCGCTCCTCGCGAACCTTCTGGACCTTGATGTGGTGAGGGAGATACTTTGACTTCTCCGAATTGAGAATCTTCTTCACTCCCTCGGTCCTCGCGCAGCCGGTCGGGTTCGGGACATAATAGCCCTCGATGCGCACCGAGTTCCTCGCCGTCCCGTCGGCGGAGTTCAGCTCGCGGATACGATCTCTTCTCCACAGCCAGAGCTCGGGGTCCTCGAGCTTCCCGCGACCGAACCGCCTCCGGAGTCTTTCCAGATCGGGCTGATCATTCTCTCCCAGGGACAACTCCTCCAGAGCCGCCACATCAAACTTGAAATTTCGAGGAAGCTCGAGAGCCGACATCTTCTCCGACGGATACAAATTCTCATCCAGCTCCGGCCGCTTTTCCTCTTTCTCTTCAGTTTTCCTGAGCTCGGCTTCGGGCTCCGGCGTCGGCTGGGCCTCCTCGACATCCTCCGACCGCAGAGCCTCTTGCTCGAAAACCTCTTGTTGCTGGCGCTTGAGAGCCTCTCTCTCCTCAAAAAGCTGCTTCTTAGTCTTCCTCTTTGTCTTTGGTGCCTGCTTCTTCTTGCCCTTGGCTTCCTGTGGCATCGGAGTGGGGAGTCGGGAGCTGTCAGTATCCTTCTCGGCGGCATCGGCGACAGAGATATCCTCCGGCGACCCCTCTCTAGAGGGAAACTCGGTTTCAATGCGGTCAATAGCCACGCCAAACAACTCTTCGTCAGTCTTCTTCTGCCGCTTAATGGCCGTCTCGACCTGGAGATCCAGCTTCCGCTTCTTTGGCAGCGCCGAGTTGTCGTTAAGCGCAAAGCTAGCCTCCGTCATGGAATCCTCCTCGCCCGCGCCCCAAGATGCAAATTCATCCTTGTCCGCCTCATCTTCCGAGTCCATGCGGCTCCGCGGCCGAGAGTCGGGCTCCTCCGTGTCTCTGCCGACCGATGTTCGATTCTCAACCTCGTCCTCAGATTCACCCTCGCTGTCGCTGTGCATGCGGTAGTGGTAGTGGAGGCCCCGAAAGGCGGTGCGGCGGGCAGCAGGACGATTACGCGCAAAGGGATCGTTGAACCCGTGTTTACGAGTGTTCAGCCCCGTGCTCTTGACCTTGCGGATCCGAGGCAGCGAGGCAACGTCAAGACGAGCCGTGCGCCGCTCAATGGGATCCGCCCTAGAGTTGGGAGTGCCAACCGGAGACTTCTCCTCCAGCTCGTCGAGTACAATCGGAGGAAGCCTGGCACTAAGAGGATCCTCGATATTAAGCCGGCGTCGCTTGGCGAAGTGGTTGGCAGGGTCGAGGTAGTTGAACAAAGCCGGTGCAGCGATCTTGGTGCGGATGTGCTTAATCAACTGCTCCTTCATCTCTTGGAGGACCACATTGGTGGCCTCAAGCACCGGATCAAAGTTCTTGGCCCTCTGCCGCTTTTCCTCTTCCATATCTGCCTCCTCTTCACGTCTGCGCCGGTCTTGTTCGTCCCGCCTCAATCGGTCTTCGTCGCGCCTGGGGCGGTCGTGCTCGCGGTGCGGTCGGGTGTCCTCGATGTGCCTCCGGTCCGGTGACCTGCTATGGCGCCGGGTATCGGAGGCACGCGAGCTCCTGCCGACTGTGCCGTACAACTGAAGGTCCATGACCATGGTGTAGGTGAAGAAGGCGGTGCGGTCGGCGGATCGATAGCATCGCTCGGCTTCGGAACGACCATACCCGGAGTCTTTGAAAACGATGTAGTAGCCGGTCCTGTCAACGCGAATGTCGTCGAACCCGTACGTCTTGAGACGCCTCTTCATATGGGCAACGGTCGCTGGCATAACCGGTACGTGTTCGTGGGCGACGAAAATGTAGGGGTCGTGCTTGAGATGGCTCAGGACAGGCTCGGCCTCGATGATCGAATCTGGCCTAGTCTTCGGCACCCAGACACCCTGAGCGTTGACCAGGCCTCGGTGGGCTGCTGGGCCCTTGGGCGCAGTCGGCGGGGGGCCTGGAATGGCTTCCTTTGACCGCGGGCCCGTGGGAATTCTCGGTTCGTTAAACGTCTGGATCGGCTCCCTGGTCTTCTTCAGCACCTCCTCCAGCATGCGGGAGCTTTTCCTGCCCTCGGCATCGTATTCGACGCGGACCATGTTGGCCTCGATCCTCTTTCCGTGCATCGCTCGAATGGCGCGCTTCGCGGCGTCGGTTGCGCTGACGGGAACGGGGCGTGAGCGATTTGGCTTCGAGTCTCTGTAGCGAAAGGTAGCGAAGCCCAAGTAGCTCCCAGTTTCTGGGTGCATTTTGTTGCTGCTCTCGGCGATGTCGCCAAAGGAAGCAAACACGGCTGTCACCTTGGAAAACGCAATCAGAGGATTGAAGCCAGTAACAACGACTTGGGTCGGGGGCCCGGGTCCGCATGAAGTCTTTGGGTCGTATCTGTAAGGCCTCAAACTGTATGGCGCATGGCGGAGCCGGGCTCTCGGCAGGTGGAAGTCCACGTTGATGTAGTTTAAACGCCCGCCCTTTGCGAGCCGGGGGTCTGAGGGGGGAGCGTCATCTTGTTCACCCTATTTGCCGAATTAGCCAATTGATTCACAATCAAGATGACGCTCCCCCCTCAGTGTGAGACCTGTACATACCAATCCAAACTCTTTATATCTCGATTTCGCCTTTCTCCTTTCAGAGCTCGAGAGAGACGCGTCCAGCAGAGGGTCATATATGCACTTTATGGCTTTGATCGAGCGCGACGGGTCTCGGGCGGGCACGCGGTCGACGGCCGAGGTGTCTTGATGGGCATATTCCGTGGGCATCGGGGCGGGCCCGTCTGCGCCGGTGGTGCGGTGAGGGGTGGTCGACTGCGCCTTGGCATGGGCAGTGGCGGAGAGATATGAGGACGGTGACGTGATACTAGTGGGAGGAGTGAGTCGGCTGTGGTGACCGCTCATCGCGCCCGAGGCAGTTGGTCGTGAGGGAGCACTGAAGACCGAAGAGGCCGTGCTGGCATGTGAGCTGGCCGACCCACCAGCGTTGAGTGTGTCTCCTGTGAGTGAGTCGGTGTCATCGGTGGAAGAGTGTGTTGTATCACGGACAGCCCCAATCGGGCGGGATCTTGATGTGAAGTCGGTGATGAGCCCGTTGGCTCTGTGAGCGGATGATGAGGAGCCCTGCGGTGTGCGATGACCATTGGTCTCGACTGGCTCGGCGGCTGAAGAGTCGTGTGGTTTCACCTTCGCCCGCTCTCGCTCCATGGCCCTGTCCCTGGCGGCGCGAGGTGCAGCAGGGAAGAACTGGGCGAAGCTCGCACCAGCAGGAGGAGGCATGGTGAGAAGGGGGACACAATTACCGCTCCAGTCGTCCTCCGTCCGTCATTTCTGGTACTCGCGATGTTGAGAAACACCATGCGTGAGGGGCGATGAATTGAAGTTTGCGGTGTGGTCGTGAGAGGGACGCGCGACCGTGCTGTCCACGCGACAGGAAGGCCTTTGCCGATCGGCGAGGGCTGGCGCTGGGCTGGCACTGGGCTGTGCCGCTGGGAGGAGGGCGATCAAGCGAGCTGTTCTCAGAAAGCAAAATCCCCAGAGCGAGCAACAATCCTTGCGACAAAGGCCTGGTCGTTCAAATGGTAAAAAAAGGCGCTGTCGGGGCCAGAATGAGCTGGCGAGGTTTAAGCCAGCAGCAAAGTGAAGTTGAAAGTTTGGGGGACTGGGGACCTGCAGACCAAGATCCGCGGCGTGTGAACGTCGCGAGCCATGATGACGCTAAACCTAATGAGGCTGGCAGTCTCCGTGCCAAGCTGGCTCGTGCGTCTGAATCTGTGTGGCGTTGTGGCTTGAACGCGTTCCTGATGGAAATGCAGGAGACAGATGGACATTGCGTCATCCAATGAGCGTCGTTGGTGGGAAGCAGACAAGGGACACAGAGGCCCCTGAACGACGGAACAAACCCTCAAGATGGACAAATGTGTGTGATTCTCAATGAGTGGCCTCTGAGTGGCCTGTCTTCTGTACCAGTAAGCATATCATACAATAATCTAAAACTCATCCACAGCCGAGAGACCCTTCTTTGCTCACTCTCATTGCCAAATGACCAGTGGGGTCTTGAGTGAGGGCGCCAAAGACAGCACCAACAGAGACGCTCAACTGCCCCTGGAAAAGGAGCGTGTGGCAACCTCCGACCTGACCGTCCCTCATGCCAACAAAACCCAACATAAAATTCCCGCGATCCATTCCCAAACGCCCTTGACCCAATGCCCAACCAGCCGTCCTCCAAAGGAGTATCCCCTGGGCGCTCAGTGAAAGTTCACAGTAAGCTGGAAATCATCCTCATCGTCATCCACCGGCGGCATGCCGCCACCCAAATTGCTCTCGTCCTCCTCTGTGTCGAAGATGGCGAGAAAATCTGGCTTCTTCCATTCTGCAGATGGCTGTGACTGGGCGAATCTGGCGGGTGTGATGGTGGCATCTGAGCTTGTAGATGCCGTGCTGACGGACCGCATCAGTGTCCGCGGTTTGGAAGCGGCCGAGGGTGGGCGGCTGGCCAAGTCGCTGTTGGTTCCGCCTGCAGTCCCATGAACTGCTGATGACATTGAGCGGCCTTTGTTGTAACCAAGTGTGCTCCGTGAAGCGGCCGCTGCGGCCGCCCTCTCCCGGGCTGGAATTGTTGGCTGGGATACTGGCTGCACAGCCTTCCGCTTTGGCAGGAGGTAGCTCTTCATCGGTGGCTTAGCTGCTGCTGATGTTGAAGTTGTCTTAGTTGTTGGGTTTGCCTGTGAGATGCTGGCTGACCGAGCGGGCATCGCCAGAGCTGATGCTGCTCTCCTTGATGCAAATGTCGATGGCTGTCTGACCGCCGGAATCGCGGCCTTCTTGGCGGTCATTATCGTAGACGCCGGCGCAACCACGCTCTTCTTCTTCTTGAACACATCCTTGCTTTCGGGGATGTCGCCAACGCTCCAGTCAAACTCGTCCATGTCCTTCAGAATCTGGTCCTCGCCGCGCTTAAAGCTCTCCTGCTTCCGCTGTTCCATCTGGCGCTCCATTATCGTCTTGCCGTCCTCGCCTACACGGTTGTGGTAATACTGGTAGTAACCCTTGAACAGGTTCTCTGGCTTCAGCCCATCGAAAGTCAGAACCCCATCGGGGAAGACGTCGGACTCGTAGGGAAGCTCTTTGGGCTTCGGGGGCGCATATTCGATCTCCTCCTCCTCGAGGGGGCTCCTGTCGGTATGCACCTCGAGCTTGGGAGCTTCAATTTGGGGTGCGGCTTGCTTCAACCGACGATTGCTGGTCGGCCTGATGTTCGTCTTCTCAATATCACGGCCAATTTGTTTGGCGCCTGGTGTCTGATGCGTCGCCCTGGCTTTGGCATTGGTGGTCTTGTTCCCAAGAGGCGCGCGGGCGGTGCGAGCTGTGAGTACTATTAGAAAAGAGAAAACCACTAACCACGGTGGCTTGATACATACGGGCCGGCGTCACCAGAGCCTCCTTGCCGCTCTTGATACCATTTCCACCCTTTCCGACTGTCAAGATGTTCTCATTATTTCCTTTGGCCCGCAACACGCTCTTCCCACCAAACCCGTGGTTCGTGTTCTCATCATTGAGCGGGACCTTCAGCGGGGTCTTCGGATATCGGGCGCCCGGCGTCTTTGCCTGCAGCTGCTGCTTCGAAGCACCCGCCTGGTGCGTGTAGACATTTTCTTGGTCGTGGTGAGCGGCCAGCATCGTCTCAAAAATATGGGAATGGCCTCCCAGTTGGCGGATTGCAATAACTCTGGATGTCGTAGCCAATTACTAACACGAATTCGTGATGCTGTCGGCAAAGTGGTTTCGTGACTTGTCGCGACTCGCGTGGCTCGTTCCCATGTCGCTTCCACGAATGGAAGTGGAATGGCTGAGGTTGGCACAGCAACGGCGCCAGCTGCAAGCCTGCAAGTGCCCCACCATTAGCCGGGCCTGGGCAATCAGACAGACGACGGCCGCAGCAAATGGAAGAAGACCCGCGGGGACCCGCCCCTCCTGGCGTCTGGTGAGGGGCACTTGCTGTTCCTCATTTCACTCCACCAGCAACTGCCTGTTCGCACCCACCGACTTCTCTCCCCCCAACAACCCCTAACCGCCAGTCGCAACATCACCGCTGCTGCTTTTCCTGCTTCGGTACTTCGCTGTATATCTCTCACCTCGGATACCACACCCCATCACCGTCAAAATGGACCGCATCAAGGAGGTAAGTCTCGCGATTCCCTAGAGCTGGACCCCTGTTTGGCCCCACCATTGGGTTCACCAAGGAAGCCCCCCGAAGCGAAGGCGACGAGTATCACCAGCTTCATGCTGCGACGCCTGCCCATTGCAACGATATACCCACAGTTTCCTGCTTTTTGTTGTTTTTCTCAAACCGCTAACGATATGCCGCGCTCTCTAGAAAATGGGCCAGCTCCGCCTCGAGGCTGAGGAGTCGGCGGCCAAGGTCGAAGAGCTCCAGACTAAGGTCAAGACGCTCGAGCAGGAGAACCTGCAGAAGGAGCAGGAGATCATCTCCCTCACGCACAAGAACAGCGTGCTAGAGACCGAGGTAGAGAAATACGAGGCGCAAGTCAAGGACCTCAAGGCCGCCGCCAGCGAGGGCCAGCAGCACGGAACCCAGAACGAAACGCTGACTCGAAGGCTCCAACTTCTCGAGGAAGAGGCCGAGGAAGCAGACCGCACTTTGCGCGAGGCCAACGAGAAGTACGTTTACCAGTTCAAGTCACTCGATACATCGCACTCTGAATGCTGATTGACAACTTTCCAGGCTTCGCCAGACCGACGTCAAGGCCGGCCACTTCGAGCGGAAAGTCCAGGCCCTCGAGCAGGAGCGCGACCAGTGGGAGCAGAAGTACGAGGAGATGTCCAAGAAGTACGGTGCCGTTCAGAAGGAGCTGGACGACTTCCAGGCCGAGATCAGCACCATGTAAGCGTCGAGTGCTTTTGGCGGAGAGCGGGTTTCGTTGCGTCGAGCGGTGTATTCGATGTTCGGATTCTTTACACATGGCATGTCGCATCGATGGAGGAGGATTGGACGGACTCGTCTGTAGCATCTCTTTGGTACTTTACCAGATCTTGCGACACCACACGGCACACCCACCGCTTGAACCACATGCGTGACATGTACTTAATTAAGTGGTATCAAAGGCTCGTCTAAACCGGCTTCTTCTTCCCCCGTTTCGCTCTTTGTTTCTTTGCCTCTACCGCTCTTTCAAACTTGTTCTCGTAACGGAACTTCTTCTTTTTCTTCTTGGGGTCCCTCAATCTCTTGGTGTTCTTGTCCTCCTCCTGTTTCTCCGCGCCGTCTCCCTCCTTCTTTGAGCCTTCATCTTCCGAGGACTGCTGAAGCTCTGGTTTATGCAGGCCGTCGCGGTCAACACTGACGGCCTCCACTGTGACTGTTGTGTACTTGTCCTCGTCGATGTACTCCTCCTCCAAATCAACGGGCGGCGCTTCTGGTACCTCGTCGTCCGGCAAGCCTCCCCACTCCTCGTCTTCAGAGCCATTCTCGTTCTGCTCGGCCGTACCCGCGTGCTCGGCCTCCCGGAGAATCTTGGTGATCGCTTGAACGTGGTCTTCGATGGCTTGTTTCCGCTCTTCCCGGATCTACAGCAGTTTGTTAGCCACCAACCCATAATTAACACAGAGTAATTCGACCCATACCTGCTTCCGCATCTCAATCCTTTCTTCCCGCGCCTGTACTGCCGCTATCTCCTGCGCATGCTTGATCCGCGCTTGCTTGCGTTTGCGGAAACCGGTCAGGTATTCGGCGCGGGCATCTTTGTCGAAGGTAATCTCCTCAATCGCGTGAACCGTCTTTCGCTTCTTCGGCGGCGGCGCCGCTATCTTTCGTGCTCTCGGTTGCGCAAACATATTGTGTCTTGATCTGCTCTTGGGTAAGATTCCTGAGTTGCGTTGCTGCACCGTATCGGGGCTCTTGGAAATTTACGATAGCCCCTGCAGGTCATCGGCTTATCGGGGTTTCTGCCACACTTCACCGCTTGGCGTCTGTTGGCTTGGCTGGGCTGCATCATCCATCCCAGCCAGCAAGCTCCCAGCAGCAGCAAAGCCAAGGCCAAGCAACGAGCCGCGCATCTCCAACAACCGACCTCCAAAGTCCAAACCACCACCACCATCCACGCCGACGCCAACACCACAGCTCGGCATCACAACATACGCCACCACAACAATGCGCCTCTCAACAGCAGCAACACTCCTGGCCTGCGCCGCCTCCCAACAAGCGCACGCCTTTTCCGATAGCTCCCCGTTCATCCTCTTCTCCACGGCCGAGTACGTCCCCAGCGTCATCCCTTTCTTCCTCCCAAGCCCACCCAACTAACACCTTGTTTCAATCTAGGCTCCCCTCAACCCCACCCCAACCAACTCCAAACCGCCCCCGCCTCCTCACAACCCTCCACTCCTCCTCGCCTCTTGCCCCACGTCCCGCTACCTGCTCGTCTCCCAGCCGAATCTGCACGTTGTTGGGCAGGTGGGTGGGAAGGGATTGAGGAGTATGTGAATAAGGTTTGTGGGGAGATGGGGAGGAGGTGAAGGTTGAGAGGGTGGAGATGGGGCGGGTGGCTGCGGTGGGGGTGGTGAAGAGAGGGAGAGGGAGAGGTGTTAGGGGACAATGGTACGTTTTTTTTTTGTTTTTGTTTTTTCGGTTTCTGAGCCTGACTTGGAAGATGAAGGGGGTGGAGTGAACCGGAATGCTGACGTGGTAACAAACAGATCATGAACTGGGGAAGATGCTGGGGAACTTGGGCGGGGAGGATTACACTGTGATGGTCTACTCCGATCCGAATGAGTTTAAGGCGTACGAACCTGAGTTTGCTGCGCCGGTGCATATGGATATGAAGCGCTGGGCGGAGCAGGTGGAGGTGATGGAGAAGAAGAAGGGGAATGCCACGAGCGGGCTGCCGTTGTTTAAGAAGTACCAATTTTTTACGCCTGGTAGGTTACTTCCTCTCTGTTTGGCTTTGAAGGGTTGGGTACTAATTTGTGTTTAGGTATCTTCATGTCCCTCATCGTTCTGTTGGTGATCCTCTCCATTCTTGGCGTCGGCCTCAAGGCGCTTGCGAGCCTGGAGGTGTCCTATGGCGCGTTTGACAAGGAGATGGGCCCTGCTGCTCAGAAGAAGCAGATGTAAGGTAGCGCGCGTTGTACTGTCATGTTGAATACGGTTTGGTTTCGTGGGTTGTAGCATTTCCTTCCTGGGCCGGAGTTGGAGGTTAGGCATAGTTCGGCATCAATATCTAGACTTTATTGAATCGGCACGATCCTGTCCTGAATGTGAGTCCTTGAGGTCTACATTGGTGAGAGCCTCGGGATTGAGGTCTCCTTCGAAATGATGATGGGTAAAAGAATTCATTGCTGGTAATTCCGTGATTGTGAACGCCGTGACCCAAGCCAGTCTACCTCCCTGCCGATGACCGTTCCCGCACGGCATACTCGTGCCCGCAGTGCCCGCAAACCAGCTTGCCCTCGATCATCTGGGTCTCCATGAGGAGCGTGTGCAGATCCTTGAGTGTCTTCTCATCCGCTTGAAGCTCCTCAGCAGTGGGTGGCTGCTCGGGAAGTTGGGGGAAGCCGAGCTGGGGGTGGTGTTAGTTGGGGTCTTCATGAAGGAATAATGATGAAGAGGGGGAGTGATGAGAGCAGGAAAGGGTAAGATAGGAGAGGAATCGGAATGAAACAAAACAGGTGGTCAAAAACAGAAATAGACCGCGAAATTCAAATTCAACCTAGATTGAAGAGAAAGTACTAACCTCAGTCGACGTCGTCCGCAGGGCCTTCCAGTCGATGCGGGGCAGCAGGTTGACTAACAACTCGGGGTTGAGTTCGACATCGTCGCTGGCGAGCTCGGCGTCCTTGGGATGCAGGGGGAACGAGTCGTTCGACGTCTTGCATGTCTTGACCGCGCAGGTCAAAAAGTTTAATGTGAGGACCTTCATTTTATTTTTTGGGGTGTGTGGTTGTCTGTTCAGGGGTTGATAGACTGAACTTCAAGATCACTGGAGTCGAGTGTTGGAGTTTCACAAAAAAATTACAGATGCCTGAAACGGGGCCACTTATGCAGCTAGCCGAGCCCTGCATAACAAGAACCCCTTCGGCCCTTTCCAACCCCTTCATATCCAAACCAAGGTTTGAATCTAAGATTCTGCATATCCTGTTGTAACACTCGCTGTTTAAGCCAGGTGCTTCTGGTAGCTAGCATTGCCATGGTTGCGGCTGCTGCGCGAGAACTTGAACCACGCCCCAATCACGGCCAAGATGATACCAAAAAGCGCGACCTTGACCACCAGCGGCCAGTCTTCATTGCTCTCGACCGTCAGTGGTGTCTTCTCCGTGTCGGTCTTGGCTTCATCCGCGGGCGAGTCGGGGTCTAAGCATGGAAGCAAAGAGCCAACGATCAGCACATGGTTCCCTCAGGCGGTTCAAAAATCCAATGACATGCAAGTACAGAGCGATATCGTCGACAACAGGCCGGTTCGCCGTTTTAATATTTGGTGCTAAATCCACAGGGCTTGAATGGCAAGGGAGGATGGCACACATCGTGAAAGAAGGCTTAAAGCTCCGAGCGAATACCTTCAGCAGGGACCTCCAACTCGCCGCTCTTGGCGATCTTGATGGGCTTGACGGGCTTGTCGCCGGCACCGGTCGGGGAGTTCTCGATCTTCTCAACGACATCGTAGCCCTCGAGGACCTCGCCGAAAACGACGTGGCGGCCATCAAGCCAACTGTTCACATCTGTGTCAGCGGGAGCACTTCTGAGTTTGGGTTTCGTGACCGGCGGCTTACGAGGTGACAACGGTGGTGATAAAGAACTGCGAGCCGTTGGTGTCCTTTCCAGCGTTCGCCATGGAGAGGAGACCCTTCTTGGTGTGCTTGAGCTTGAAGTTTTCGTCGGCGAACTTGTCGCCGTAAACTGCAGGTATGCTTGTCAGCCTCCGGTCCAAACACCAATCCGTGTAGAATCTTCGGGATACGTACTCGACTTGCCACCGGTGCCATCGCCCCGGGTGAAATCACCGCCCTGGATCATGAACTGCTTGATGACGCGGTGGAAGGTAGAGCCCTCGTAGCCGAAGCCCTTCTCGCCGGTGGCCAGGGCGCGGAAGTTCTCGGCGGTCTTGGGGACAGTGCCGCCGTAGAGACCCATGACGACACGACCGAGAGGCTCGTCGCCATGCTCAATGTCGAAGTAGACCTTGTGGGTGATCTTGGGGCCCTTGGCGGCCTCGGCGGGCTGCGCAAACATCAGGGCCGCGCCGGCCATCAGCGCGCCGGCGATAACGAGGCGCTTCACGTTGAACATGGTGGTGTTGGTGTGGGTAGCTCGGGAAGATCAAAAACTTCGTGGCAGGTCAAGATCAATTGGCGGGATGAAAGAGAGAAACGGCAAAGATGAAGCGAGTGTCGACGCTGTTAAAGCTACGTTTCAACTTGACTGGAGCTTCCTCCCTCCCCCATGTTGCTCACGGCCCAGGAGACAGGGGTTGTGGCTTTGGCACCAGAGTCGCAGAAGGCGAATGTGGGGCACTGCAACCGCCGAAGAGGAAAAGCGCCTTCCCATCCGCGCACCCCCAACCGTCAGTTTAATGCCAATAGGCCAGGGCCTGGTGTTCACAAGTCGGAAGGCACCTCTTCGGCTGCAACGTCATCCTCCACCAAATCAACACACCGGCTTCCCCAATAGCCTTCATTTTTCCCCCGACAGTATCTGGCGACATGCGCAGATACTGCCCCTCAATGCCCGACATTTCTTCATAACGCGACACTAGACTGGCGCGCGGGGATGATGTCCTCGACTAACGAAGAGGACCCGTTCCTCCAGGTCCAGCAGTGCGTCGCTCCCATGCTCTCCCCATCCCAGCATGCTTTGATTAACACAACCCAGAGATGTCCTAACCCAACTCAACACCGCCCGCCCCCTCTTCACCTCCTACCTGCGCATCCGCTCACTTACCACGTCCCCACCTCCCCGAACTCGCCTCCGCCCGCGCCGACCTCGAAGCCTCGCTCACCTCCCTTGCCGAAGACCTCGCCGACCTCGTCGAGTCTGTGCAGGCCGTCGAGTCCAACCCATCGCAATATGGCCTCTCCGCGGCCGAGCTCACGCGACGGAAAAGGCTGGTGCAGGAGGTGGGCGGGAGGTGGAGGATATGAGGAGGAGCTAGGCAAGGTTTCTTCTTCAACTGGTGGTGGTGGAGGAAAGGGCAGAGCGACCTGCCGGATCCGTCGGCGTTCGCAATTCCTGATGGGGAGGGTGGTGGTGGTGGGGAGGATGCGGATTATGCGGCTGAGTTTGAGAGGGAGCAGCAGGTGGTGATGATGCGCGAGCAGGATGAGCATTTGGATGGGGTGTTTCAGACGGTGGGGAATTTGAGGAGGCAGGCGGATGATATGGGGCGGGAGCTCGAGGAGCAGGTAGAGATGTTGGAGGTGGTGGATGATTTGGCGGAGAGGGTGGGTGGGAGGTTGCAGACGGGGATGGAGAAGTTGAAGTATGTGATGAGGAGGAGTGAGGATCGGTTGAGTAGTTGTTGTATTGGGGTTTTGATTGTGGTGTTGATTATACTTTTGATTTTGTTGTTGGTCTTATGAGGTGGGATACTGAGTTGGGGGCGTAGGTGTTGCATAATACCCCGACCTTATGGGTGAGCGCAGATAGACCGGAGGGACTGGATTGTTAGGCGTTTTGGGTTTGATTTGGCATGTTGACGGTATGTTGGGTATCTACATCAGCCACAGCGGAATTTAATGTGGCTCAAAACCATGGCAAACCTCCCCTAACCTGCGTGGCCCCTAACTTGGCCACGATGTGACATCTAAATAAACCGGTATGCCCCTTCTATCCCTGAACGAACATGAATAACATCTCAGGCAGCTCTCTGTACCCTGTTTAAACATTATCCAAGAACCAATCCCGTGTCTTTCTTGAGCATCTGCGCCAGGACCTCTAATGAGTTGACGGCCGCCGACTTGTGTGGTGCCCGCGCTGGGAACTCGATCAGCGCCGTCCGCAGAGCAGCAACCGCAGCTGTTCCATAAAACTCGATAAACTTCTGCTCGTAGTTCTGTATCATCGACTTCAACACGACACACTGCGTGTTGGAGATCTCAGCAGGCGGCGTGTTGACCATTTTCGCCATTGCCGTCCAGTAGTTGCTGGGGGGGTATGGATTCTTCTTCTTCGAGAAGGCAAAGTTCCGGAGCGAGACAGCGGCAAAACCAGCCCCGAGACCGGTCATGCGGTCCATGTGCTGTTGCTCCGGTACCCAGTTCCCGGCGTCTTTCCACCAGCCTAGCCTCTGCCGCCCCTGCTCTGTCTTCTCGCTTCCCCGGTATCCGAAGAGGACCGGGCAGACGATCCTGAACTTGGCGAGCAGGATGTCAATCATCGACCCGCCGCGCCAGAGGAAGTCTGGGTCCGCAAAAGTTGCAGCAATGCAGACGCCGATGGGGTCTGCTGTCTCAGGCCGCGCGCCAGCCTCGTTGATGAACTGAGATATGGCGGCCTTTGCGAGGATGTTGAGAATGTAGATGAATAATGATGGGACGGCGGGCTCGTTGAACGAATCCCCTTCCACCGGATTTCTGGGCGTCAACAGGAACTCGTTGGGGTCTACAAGTTGAGACTGAACTGCATTTGTTCGTGTTTCGCGTAATATATCCAGGATGTTTGCTTGCTAGTCCTCATGTCAGTACTGCTAATCATGCTGCGAAGCGCAGAACCCCTCTCATACCTGAGTCTTGTTCGCCCCCGGGACACCACCAGAGACGGTAAGTTGCCCGACGGATTTGCGGATGCTTCGCCTCATGTCGCCCATTCGTGACTTAAGCTGCCGGTTTGTCTCGCCTTGCTTGGCCAAAAATTTCCGCAGGACTTTGAGGTTCTTGTGAATCTCGGTAAGCCGGTCGGGACGGGCTTGAGTGGGAGTTGGAGCAAGGGAGCGGAGGGGCCCCGACGCTGGAGTAGACGCCATTTGGCTGGGGCGTATTGTTGAGAAGGTTGCCTATCCCCAGAACCGAATTTACTGGCTTTCCTGGTTCGGGCGCTTTGATCGGGGCGGCTGCGGGGGGAGCAGCAGGCGGCTTGGGCTGGGCCGGTAGACTCGCAGCTGCGGGCGGTATCGCTTGATGCGCGGTCGTACCGTTGGGCTGGGCCGGGGCATTATTGTTGGTCGTCGGCGGTGCGGGTGCCTTTCTGTTGACTACTGGAGCTGCTGGAGCTACTGGGGCGGCTGGTGGTTCGGGATCGGGCAGCGGAGCTGGGATCGCAACCTTCTTCGCCTTGAGGGCATTCAGCCTGGTCCGCTCGGCAGCGAGCTGCTCTTCGAGTTTAATCCTCTCTTCCTCTTTTCGTCGTTCGTCGAGAAGACGCTGTCTCTCTTCCCGTTGGAGTTGTTCTCGGTATACCCTCTCGGCTTCTTCCCGGACGCGCTCGTGTTCCCTTTTCGCGTTTTCGAGGAGGGACCTGTGGCGCGCCTCCGAGTTTCTGTCGTCGCCGAGGATTTCTTCGAGGGGGGTTCGCTGGGGGCTTGCCCAATGGTAGCTCTGGCGGCGCGAGGGCGAGGACTCAGCCATTGTTGGAGTTGATTCGAATGTGAGTGTGGACGGGTGCTATGAGGCCATGTTCAGGCGATGTGCCATTCGCGTGTTGGCGAGAGTGTCGCGACGAGTCTCGGTTTGTCGATTTAACGCTGTCCGGGGTGTAGAGCTAGACCCACCCTCGGTGTCAGCAAATGCCGATCTAGCCGCTCTTGCAGCCAGGTCATGCCTGATTAGTCATAGGGCCAGATTCAACCCTAACCCTTACAGTGTCAATCTGGCCGTCTGTTTCCTTCGAAGTCAGAGCAGCGCGAGCGACTCTTAGGTTTGGCTGGAAAGTCATAAAACGTTCAAGAAATTCGTGTGGCCATCCAAGCGTAGGTGTGGGGTTCAAGCAGGCCACAATCCACCTTGAGAGTTGTGAGAAGCTCCAGAGCTGAAACTGTCAAGGCTTCGGCGGGAAGGACTGAAATACGACCTTTCTTGAGGAACCTGAAAAAGGAGAAAGAGCCCCGGTTTCCATGTTCAACTTTAACTCATGATGTTCACACTGTTCTCGTCCCAAGCAAGCTGATTGAATGTTTGCAAATATATTTAAACCACAAACTATAAACTGACAAGCCATCTGCTGATGATTCCTGTCTGCAAGCGCTGCCGCTGCTCGCTGCATTTGTCTTCGGGCTCGAGCGCGACAGGGGCTGAAGCGCTGCCGGCAACCTCAGCCCCGCCTCTCTTCCCCTCGCGGTCCATCCATGCCCGTGGTCTTTGCTCGGGTGAGGTGAGCTGGGCGGATCTCGCCCCACCTTCCCATCCCTTTTGGCTCCATGCTAGCGCTACTTGGGGCGCTGAGCACGGAGCTTTCGACAAGATCAGGCCTGGAAGATCCCTCCTGCTTTGACCTCCAGCTGCCTTCATCCAGCGTCATCGCCATTGACCTAACCTTCCCTCGAGTTCCTCCTCACTCGCTCTCTCCTTCAATCATTCCCCCAAACATCACCAACGGCTTCAGGCATCCAGTCCTCGCCATCAACACATCCGTCCATCTCTCGAGACGCTCCCCTCTTGATTATTTCGATCTTTCATTAACCTCGTTGGCCTCGGAAATATTCAGCCTTCAGGAGCCTGTCCGCGAGCAGCGCCTCCGCAAAACAACCTTAACACCCCTTCCCAAACCCAAAACACAGCAAAGAAGCAAAATCCCCATCTACCTAGTCGTCACGACATCCAGCTTCCGTCCGGTCCGTGACTGCCTGCAACCCGCAAACGCATCCGCATACGTCCGTGTCGCACTCGACGTGCATCAATTCGACTGCCCTGCTCGCTCTCCCTGCCGCCCGCGAACCCAACCGCCGCCATGGACCAGCAGCAGCAGCACCAACAGCAGCCTCAGCCCGGAGGCGTTCCCGGTCCGACTGGCCGCCGGCTGCACATCGCACATCGCAGAAGCCCGTCGGAGCTGACTCCGCTGATGAGTATGTTTGCGAATCCTGGGAGTAAGTTGCTGCTTTCCTTCACGTTGCTCTATTCTCCTCTCTCTCCGTCTTGGATTCGGCTCGTCCGAAAGCCACCGGGCTCGTGCTCGCCCTCTATCTCTCTCTCTACGCCTACCCTGCGCACCTTTCTTGCGCTTGTTCTGCAGTGTGGAAGCTGACCACCGCCGTCAACAGTGGAGCAGCTGGCTATCCAGCAGCAGATCGAGCTGTTGCAGCAGCAGCAGCAGCAGCTCCAAGCTACCTACCAGCAGATGGCCATGATGCCTGGCCAGACCATCAACACTGGTGCTTACAACCCGCTCCAGGCCGCCATGACCAACATGTCGCCGCAAGCCGGCTTCCAGTTCCCGGCCCCGATGCCTCAGCAGAACGTGTCTCTCGCCCCGCCGACCCAACCTATGTCACATCGCCGTAATCAGTCGGCTCTCCCGAATATGGGCATGGGACCCCCTCCAGCACCCTCGTCTGGTGCGTCCGGATCCGCCTTTGGCAACTTTGATGTCTCGCTGGGACAGCCCAGGGACAACGCCGGCGGCCGTGGTGGCCGTGGTGGCGGCTCCGGAGGCGGTCATCAGAGACGCCACTCCCTCGCGCTTGCCGATGCGAAGAAGGCGGCCGAGATTGCCCAGCAGAAGCGCACTACCTCCGGCTTCCAGTTTCCTGCCCCTGGCCCCTCGGGCTCCGCCGAAAGGCCGGAGGACGACGCCAAGGGCGCGACCCCATCCCAGCCCGCCGCTGAGCCTCAGCCGGCCCCGACTCCATCCTTCCGCGGCGGCCGTGGCGGTCATGGCCGGAGCCAGAGTATGGCTGTTGGTGCCAACGGCCGTGGTGGGTTCGGCGGTGATTTCCCCCGCCGTGGCGGTGGCCATGCCCGTACTGGCTCGCGGAACTTTGACAGCAACTGGCGCACCCCAAACCAGAATCAGGGTCAGGAGCAGCCCACCGGTGCCGGCCAGAACCAGGGATTCCAGCCCGGCCACCGGAGTCGCAGCTCCATCAGCCACCAATCCATCTCCGGTATTGGGTCCTTCCAGTATCCTGGCCAGCCCCAGCTCATGCAGCTCCCTGGCCAAATGATGATCCCAGGTCTCTACCCTGGCCAGCAACTGAACCCCATGCAGCTCAACCAGCTGCAAGCTCTGCAGGTTGCTCAGCTAAACGGCCAGCACATGACTGGTCTCGCTGCGAGCCAGCATGCTCCCCAGATGGCCATGCAGCAGCCGCAGCAGCAGCAGCAGCAGCAGCAGCAGCAGCAGCAACAGCGCAAGACGCTTTTTACCCCTTACTTGCCGCAGGCTTCGCTTCCTGCTCTTCTGGGCGACGGTCAGCTCGTTTCTGGCATTCTTCGTGTGAACAAGAAGAACAGGAGCGATGCCTACGTGACGACCCAGGATGGCTTGCTTGACGCCGATATCTTTATCTGCGGTAGCAAGGACCGCAACCGCGCTCTCGAGGGCGATCTGGTTGCCGTCGAACTTCTCGATGTCGACGAAGTTTGGTCCCAGAAGCGTGAGAAGGAGGAGAAGAAGAAGCGCAAGGACATTACCGACACTCGCTCCGCATCCAACGCCGGTACCAGCCAAGGCACCGACGATAATGCCACCAATGCCAATGGCCAACTTCGCAGACGTGGCAGTCTCAAGCAACGTCCCACTCAGAAGAAGAATGATGATGTGGAGGTTGAAGGTCAAAGCCTGCTCCTTGTAGAGGAAGAGGAGATCAGCGACGAGCAAAAGCCCCTCTATGCCGGCCATATTGTTGCTGTTGTTGAGCGTGTGGCGGGCCAGATGTTTTCCGGCACATTAGGCCTACTCCGTCCCAGCAGCCAGGCGACCAAGGAGAAGCAGGAGGCCGAGCGGGCTGCACGTGATGGCAGTGGCTCGCGCCATCACCAGGATTCCCGCGCTCAAGACAAGCCCAAGATTGTGTGGTTCAAGCCAACCGACAAGCGCGTTCCCCTGATTGCCATCCCCACCGAGCAGGCTCCTCGTGACTTCGTCGAGAAGCACCAGGACTACGCGGATCAGATCTTTGTCGCCTGCATCAAGCGCTGGCCCATTACATCGCTGCATCCGTTCGGCACCCTGGTTGAGAAGCTCGGCAAGATGGGCGACCTGAGGGTTGAGACAGATGCCGTCCTCCGCGACAACAACTTTGCGTCTGACGAGTTCTCCGATGCCGTGCTGCGCAGTGTTGGTCTGCAGGATTGGTCCATCGCCAAGGAGGATGAGGCGGCCGTTGCAGCTCGTCGGGACTTCCGCGGGGAGAAGGTCTTCACGCTCAACATGGACAGCTCCGTTGAGATTGGGAACGGCGTCCACGTCAAGTCGCTCCCCGATGGCAAGATCGAGGTTGGCATCCACGTGCCGGATGTCACCCACTTTGTCAAGCCTAACTCCCTCGTTGACCGCGAGGCCAAGAAGCGCGGCACTGCCGTTCAACTTGTCAACCGGTTCTGCGCCCTGCTCCCCCCGAAGCTGTCGAACGAGGTGTGCTCGCTCACCCCGAACGAGGACCGCCTTACCGTCAGCGTCGTGTTCCAGGTCAACCCGCATACTGGCGCCATTGCCGAAGGCGACATTTGGATTGGTAAGGGCATCGTCAAGAGCGGCGGCAGACTTTCGCTTTCGCAGATGGACGAGGCCCTCTCCAACGCCGACGGATTCAGCCATGACGTTGCCGAGGCCAAGGACATCCAGACACTCAACGTGAGTGCTTTTTCGATTGGCTTGTGGGAAAAAAATGCTAACAGCCAGCTCTAGGTCCTGACCCAGAAGTTCCGTGAGGCCCGCCTCGGTGCTGGGGGCGAGCCCATCGCCCCTCTTCGTCTCATCCAGCAGCTGGACGACGAGAACATCCCAGTCAAGTTCAACCTTTTCGACACCACCCTGGCGACTGAGCTGGTTGAGGAGCTCATGCACAAGGCCAACGCGTATGTTGCCCAGCGGTTGGCCCGCGCTCTTCCCGACAAGGCGCTTCTCCGTCGTCACTCTGCGCCTAGCCCTCGCCGTCTGCAGACTTTTTCGGAACGCATGACGGCCCTTGGCTACGAGATTGACTCCTCCAGCAGCGGCACGCTCCAGAACAGCCTGTTCAAGGTTGAGGACCCCGACGTTAGGAAGGGCATGGAGACACTGCTCCTCAAATCGATGCAGCGTGCCAAGTACTTCATTGCGGGCAAGATGGCGAAGCACCTGTGGCCGCACTACTCGCTCAACCTGCCTCTATACACGCACTTCACTAGCCCTACTAGACGCTACGCGGATGTTCTGGTTCACCGCCAGCTGGAGGCCGTCCTCTCTGACGGCAAGATTGAGTACAACGAGGATCTGGAGAACCTCGTCAAGACTGTCGAGGCATGCAATACCAAGAAGGATTCGGCCCAGAACGCCCAGGAGCAGAGCGTCCACATTGAGGCCTGCCGGGCCATGGACAAGACGCGCCAGGAGGCGAACGGCGATCTCATCAGCGAAGGCATTGTTATCTGCGTCTACGAGTCGGCCTTCGACGTGCTCATCCCCGAGTGGGGGTTTGAGAAGCGTGTGCACTGCGACCAGCTACCCCTCAAGAAGGCCGAGTTCAGGAAGGAGAAGCGCGTCCTTGAGCTCTACTGGGAGAAGGGTGTGCCCAGTTCGGCGTACGTGCCTGAGGACGAGCGCCCCAAAGCGGCCATGTCGCAGCGCATGTCCAGCGCATGGGCTGCCGCGCGGCAGGCTGACGAGGCCGAGAAGGCCAGGAAGGAGCGCGAGGAGGCGGCCCGCAAGCACACTGAGACGGGTACCATGTCGACGGACGACGTCGATGCGCTCTTTGATGACGACGATGAGAATGCTTCGGATAATGGGTCCGACATCACCGAAGCGATGGCGGGCGCGTCGCTTGCCGAGCGCCCGACCCAGAGCGTCCCTGGATCGCCGACTCGCTCGTCTGCGGACGCGGCCGGTGGCCTCCACCGCACACGCTCAGATTCCAAGGTGCCTACTGGCGATGTCCCCGAGACGCGCCTGACCAACAAGGAGAAGTACCTGGGCCTGTTCAAGCTCAGGGAGGAGGGCGGCGAGTACATCCAGGACGTAACTGAGATGACGCGCGTGCCGGTCATTCTCAAGACGGATCTTACCAAGAGCCCGCCGTAGGTTTACCCTGCTAGTTGCAGTTCTGGCGACGGCATACAGCTAACATGAATTTCAGGTGCCTGACCATCCGGTCTCTCAACCCATACGCACTCTAGAAGAGTCATCCTTCCAGGAGGAGGCAAGTTGCCGCTGTATCAAAGAGGCAACAACGTCTGCAGAGATGGAAATTGACGAGACGACGCAGAGGGGTGATTCTAAACGGAGAAGATGATCAGTGATGAACCAACAGTTGGTTCTCCCATAGAGGGTTTACACCAGGATGGTTATATGGTAGTTCGGTTTTTGTATGGTCATGGATGGACTTTACATTTGTGCATTTATTTGCGCGAATGAAGTTTGGCCGCAGCAGGGTTGCCGGGGACGGTAGAAGTTTCTGGTGGTGCTTGCTGTGGGTGGTGAGGTGAGGGGAGAGGGGGTGGTTAAAAGGAGAGATGGAGAGGGGAGTTTGAGGAACAGAGACTGATGGACAGAGAGAGTTGAGTAGGAGGAATGGCAGGGCACATAGGCAGCCATCTAATAGTGAAGTACGCATTGTTATTTGAGTTTTGCAGTGTGCATTGCTTGGTGAGGTGAGGGGGTGAGGGTGCCGGTTTCATGAATCCGGGGGTGTGGATGAAGATGGGGGCCGGAAGTGCTTCGGAAGGGAAGATCAATCGGGATCATCATTGCGTCCGCTTCCTGACAACACACGGGCATCCAAGATTGTCGGGGGGGCTAGACAGGGCAACCGAACTTGACCTTCGAAATAACCTCTTATTTGAGACTTCATTGCTAAAGATGAGGTTCAAGGACGCCGGGTCCTTCACTGAGGTTGTTGTTGAAGAGACGAAGAGTCGCTTTTTTTTTGCAAAAGAAAGACAATCTTTTTTTTTTCTTTTTTTTTATCCATTTTTCTTTGATAAGAAATCGACGATCCTTTTTCCTTTTGTATGCTGTTGCCAAATCCCAATCAATCTCGTTGTCTCTGTCCAAAGACCCAGGGCCAAAACACTTGCAGGCTGTTCTTGTATGGGATATTTGGGCTGCACCAACAGAGGTGCATTATCCCTAGGGACCCACTCCTCTGTCGGTGTTAGGTTTCCTTTTTCTGTTCTTCACAGACCATGACGATGAAATGGACGAGCGGGAGTCTTCTTAAGTCCTGTCTCTGTGGCTGATGAAAGGAACAACCAATGTTCGGGTTTATGTCTAAGGTAATGCAAGAGAGAGCAGAAGGGCCTTCCTTCACTTAATCTCATCAACTGACTTCGACAACCGACTTGAGCCAATCCACTTGCTGATGGACTTGTCCATCAAGGACAAGTTGCCCTACCTTACTTACAGACTTCAGTTTTTCCCCCACTTTCCCGCATCAAGACTGGACAGCTGAAGAAGGAAGATTAAAAGATTCTCACCCGTTCCTTGAATCCAGAACAGGAATTATTTTGGTCCAGCTTGAAGGAACAGCCACACAACAAGCCATGCCGATCCCGGAGGATCTCACCCGCGCCGAATGAACGTTGTATACCGACTCGTGACAGGCGGATGGCAACGCCAGAGGCAATGGTGATCCTGGGTGCACGGTCACACTGGATGAGAGATATCGCCCCCTCGCAAGACAAGGCTGATGTGTTTATGGGACAGCTGTCAGCCCATTGTGACCTCACTGCCCTATCTTGGCAACGCCAACATCAGTGTTTCCCGAAGGCTTCGATTGTTCGGCGGCCAAACTCTCGACGGCGTTATCAGAAGGGCATCATATCACCACCATCATGTCCCAGATCTCTCCGAGAGGAGCATACGCAGCTCATCACCAGGCATTGTCTGGAAGTAGATTAAGCTGTCGCAGACGGACAACCAGACGCGCTCCGAGTCCTCGGTCGCAAGCGGACCGTCTGATTGAAACACGAGTGAGACGAGCATCGCGGACGCCACTGTCGCAAATCCTCCACCGTGCAAGCCCCTGGCACCGCCTTGGCACTCGCCCCGGTGGCCAATCCATATCGATTCTGGACTGCCGGCACCGCCCCCACAGCGTCCTGCACGCGAGCCACATCCCAAGCAGGGATCTGAATCTCTTCACCCCAACCTTAAAACACTCCCCGGCCTGGCATGATTGGTCCGCTTCAGCCTGAAAACGACGACGTTGTGAGAGCGCTGCGAGGGTTCCTGGGGTTTCGACCACGGCGCGTCTAGTGACTTACGGGGTGCTTACAGCGTAGGACCGGAACGAGGAAACGAAACATGGCCATGTCTTTGACTCCCGTCCTTCCATCTGAAGTTCCTTCTTGGCTGCAGTTCGCCATCCCCAGAGGGAGGCAGGACTGGTAACCAGGTGCTTGACAGGGCAGCAGACGTAGGACCCCCAGGTGCGAGGGGTTCTAGGCATGTCCGAGCGGTTGACAGAGGGGAGCGACATGCATCCACCCCCGCCGGCATTGTTCTAGCTTCTGTCTGTTCCTGATCCCCCTTCCCTGTCTCTGGGGGGCGGAAACGCGACGATGATGCGAACACCGGAACGGTCAGTAGCCGCCGGGTTGGAGAAGACTGCTGAGATGGCGATCTTGGCAGGTCGTCTTATTCAGGGCCCGTTTCCCACTCACCACACGGGAGGAGTCCTTTCTTATTCTACTCCCTCTCTTCATCCCACCGCTTGCGTCTGCTCTGTTCGCCTCTTCTTTTTCTTCCTCACCCCAAAGCGCTGGTCTGCTTTTCACTCTCTCTTCTCAGCAGCTCGGCCTGTCTCTCTTTTATTCCTCTTCACTTCCAGTATACCCCCCTTCAGGTCTTAATATTTTTGTAATACCTACCTCCCTCGGGCAGGCCTTCGATTTCTCAGCCAGGCTGGTCTCTGATCTTACGCCCGAACTTCAACTTACCCCAGACGGCCGGTAACTCACGTCACGGAGAAACGAAACAAGAAGGAACCTCACCATAATCGACTACACATACGCCCACATTCAAGATGCCCTCCATCAAGAAGACTCTGGGCGTGCTCGTGGCGGGCCTGGCAGCCGTCTCATCCGCCCTCCCAGGCGTCCCCAAGCTCAGCAAGAACCAGATGAAGATGTACGAGCACGCAAAGCGCCAAAACGCCGCCGCCTCTGCCCTAGGCTTAAACGACGTTGACATCCTGCAATTGTAAGCCCGCCTCTTACACCACCCCTTCCCCCATCCACATCACTAACCCCCCTTCTTCAGCGCCCTTACCCTCGAATGGCTCGAAGCGACCTTCTACCAACAAGGCTTTGCCAAGTTCCCCGCGACTGACTTCCAAGCCCTTGGCCTCGACCAGCGCCAGATCGATGACCTCCTCAACATTGGCCAGACCGAGCAACAGCACGTCGGCCTCCTGCAAAGCGCCATCGCCCAGGCCGGCGTCCAGCCCGTGCAGCCATGCACCTACAACTTCGGCTTCACCGACGCCGCGGGGATGGTGGCGACCGCCGCTGTGCTCGAAAATGTCGGCGTGTCGGCCTACCTCGGTGCGGCTGCGCTTGTGGCTGACGGGTCTATTTTGACTACCGCGGGGAGTATCCTCACCGTTGAAGCCCGCCATCAGACGTTCGTCCGCGCCGCGACCAAGGCAGTCGCGGTCCCGCAGGCGTTCGACACGCCCCTATCGCCGAAGCAAGTCTTCTCGCTCGCCGCACCATTCATCGAGTCGTGTCCCGAGGGGAGCAATCTGATCCTCACTGCCTTCCCGACCCTGGCCATGGCCGAGGGACAGGATGCCCAAGCGGTGGCGGTGGCGGGCCAGAGGGTGAAGCTGCAAAGTGACTCGGCCGCCGGCGCGACGCACTGCGCGTTTACGACGGGTGGTGTGCCCGGTGGCACGGCGTTTAGCGTGTTTGATCAGGCGACGGGCGAGTGTGAGGTGCCGCAGGGTTTGGCGGGCGTTACGTATGTGAGCTTGGCGAGTGAGGGGCCGTTGAGTGGTGTGTTGACGGATGAGATCTCGGTGGCGGGGCCAATGGTGATGATTATTTCGTGAGGGAAGGGGGGTGGTATACATTATTTAGCTGGAGTTGGGCTGGTTGTATTCTGAAGGGAGAGGACAGTTCTACTTGGAAGAAAACTTATTTTGTTTTGTTTTGTAAATGAAGAAATGGAGTAACTATATTACTTTATCTGTCGCCATGGTACACATTGTTCCGCTTCTGCTGACGTACGAGCAGTACAGTAAGTTGGGCAGTAAGCGGTTGCTCCTCAGATCTTATGCAGTGGTGCAGCGAAGAGTTGTGAGATGTAGAATCGTCCGTGCATGTGCCTTTGTCCATTGCCATCCTCACGAAGACTTACATATCACCTTGCAGAAACATTAGACTTCAAGCATTTCTAGTCAGGCTGAGAAGTCAAGCAACCTGAACTCACCATCCCTAGCATCTGTCGACATCCGAAACATCTCCCCTCGGCTCATCCGCCTTCCAATACGGAAACTCCCACCTCTCGGAAAAAAGCCCCGCCGTCTCCCAATTCGACACACACACACAGAATCCTTAACGTCTCCAGATCCATTCAGAATATTCTGCCGGTCCAAATATGTGTGACAAAACACATATTTATCCGTCTCCTTCACCACAGCCGGCCACTCCCTCCCCTCCTTCCACACTCCCACAGCATCCTCGGCGGCATCACAGGCAGCGCCGGATCGACACTTGCCATGGCATTCCGGCGCAGGCGCCGCAGCTGCGGGAGGATGTCCGACTCGAGCTGAGCCGTGACGGCATCGGCCACGGCGGGGAGGGTTGAGGGAGAGAGGGACGGGAGTTCGACGCCGGTTTGGACGAGGCCGGTCTTGAAATATACTAGCCCATTGTCCTCCTCCTCCCACAGGGGGAGGGGTTTGGGGACAGGGATTGTGGTGTTCTCGGCGACAAATTGGAGGGCGTCGGCTTCGTTGCGGAGGCGAGAGGCGATGTAGGGGTTGATGGCGGGTTGGGCGTGGATGTCCGTGCCGAGTTCGGTGGGGTTGGGTTGGCGTTTTATGAAGACGGAGGTGGTGTAGAGTAGTAGGAGATGGAGCGGCTGATGGGGCGGGTGATGCAGGTGCCGTCGGATGGTGTGAGGGTTGGGAGGAAGGCGTCGGTGAGGGGGAATTGGGATTGGAATTTTGAGGCGCGGGCTTTGATCTGTTGTAGATGAGGGGTGAGAGACGACGTGATTAAAACGATGAGGGGGGGAGCTGGGGGATTTGGGGAATGAAGCTCAAAAAAGATGGAAGCAGGGCCTCCATTTCCTCCTACCAGAGAGGATCTCCATGACGTCGACGTTACACAGAATGCCACCGGGAGTAGAGCGGCGGTCTGCCACAGCGATGGCCGTTCACAGACAGCATATACTTCTATTTGAGTTTGATCCCGATGTCTTCAACGAGCCGATCAAACCTCTCGGTAGTCCCGCCAGATCTTCTCCTCGACGATGTTCTCTTGTTCGATGGGCCACATTCCCTCCCCGGACCAACCCTCGCTCCAATTCTCGTGGTTCCTAAAAAAGAGGGTTACGAGAAGCGGAGTGGTGTCGAGTATGCCCCGAACGGAAACTTCGGTTAAGTGAAGGACAAGGACATTGTTTGGTACCAGCAACCCATCAACAATTCTTGCAGTATCTCTGCCATCCTGCATGCGTAATCAACGTTGCAGCTTGAGATAATATTTCTTGACAGAAATTGTTGCTGACAATTGAGGCGGTTGAGGGTGCTCAAGCGAGTGTTGAGGGGGCAGACTTCGTCGTGAGGATTTGTTCTCAGTTCGCACAGGTTGATTGATACCTGTGACTGCAGTACCAGCCGTGGGGTCAAACATCTCCCCAGAAAGTCCGCGGAGGAGGGCAGAGGAGGGCGGAATTGTCTTGCCTCTATTACATTAGAAATTTGAACTGACGAGCGCCTTATCTCCCCCTCCTCACCTCCACGGGGGTTCAACGTGTTCAACTTCCAGATATGGGTATTTCACGGAACCGGACGCCCGAGCCTCAATCAGTAACAAGCTAAAGAACACTCAACCGGTACTAACCTCCCGAGCCATCGGGCGACGTCGGAGCTAAGTGTATCCCCTCTCTCGACCGAGACCGAGCCGCGTCCAACACCCGTCCATCATCGTTCGGCCCGTGGCCCGGAGACACGGCATCCAGGGACCAGTGCCAGGAGTAAATACCCGGAAGCTTGTGTCTTCGGGAAAATGTCTGGCGCCGTCATCCTCCCGACGCCGCGCTACGCTACGAGACGCCAACCGCTAGTGCCCGATGTCGAGACCACATCCTGGTCGACAGAGCGAGCGGGATTCGAGACTGGCCTGCGGAGACATCCCATTTCATGTGTCCATTCCCTACGGGTACGTACCTGTTCGTTGTCTCTTATCTCATGCACGACACCGCACGTTCTGGAAGCAAGCGGCGAGACATCGACAAGGGACCTCCTGGCTGGGCGCGCCTCGCCGCAGCCAAACTCAAATCAACAGCAACACTGCGAAAACAAGCATTGCCGGAGCCAAAATCTCACTTGCTTGGCACAGCACCAACAACCCCGGTGTTCCCTTTTTCTCTTCGCGAATCTACCCGTACCCAGGACCCAGAAGTTGTTCAACCAAAGTTCACATATCCCTGCAAGTCCACTCCCTCACTGGAGAGGGCCAGAGTCTGAAAGCGGCATGGAAGGGACTGAAGGGGGGGCGACAGTTGGGATGGGGGGTCTCTCAGGAAACACGCCTGCAACGGTTCAGGCAGGTTGCGTCGGACGGGGGAGCATGAACCATAGGGGGGGTTCGTCCCGACCGGTCCTCGATCCAACATCTGTGTCGTGCAGCCCGCCGCCACCACCCAGAGATAAGGTTATCTCCATCCCCAGGACAGCCAGGGGAGTCCCTTATCTCAGACCCTGCATCCCTCCCTCGCCTCCCTGCCTGCGCCGCACATGCTGCCTTGCTGGGAGGGCCTCAACCAGGGAATCGACGAGGTGTGGTAGGACCCGGCAGCCAACCGGGTAGGTATCGCGATAGGGCTGTCCGGCGACGACGGTAATCTCGGTGGTGTTGCGACTTTGCTGGGCTGTGTGAGGCAGGCATGTGAATCCGGTTTGAGGCTCGTCGGGTCGGGGTACTTAAGGGTCTGAGGTTTCCCATGTGTTCTTGTCTGAGATGTTCCAAGATGCTCCCAAGATGTCCGGCTGTCTGGTGTTCCCCACTCGGCACGCTTTCGACCGAGACAGGCAAAGTCGGGGTCGCATTGGAACCCCGCAAGCCCAGGTCCTCGTCATCGATCGCATGGCCCAGCAAACATGGGATTCTGAGAATCGCATCAACTCGGCTTCGGTCGCCATCTCGTTCGTCGTCGTCCGTCCGTCTGCCCGTGTCGTCTCTCTGTCTCTCGCCCTCACCGCCGATGATGGGCCTCGGGGTGGGAGGGACGACAGGAGACGAGTATCAGGGGCTTCTCAGTCCCCCTCCCGGAGGGATGCGCCCGACGATCATCAGGAACGTTGCGAGGGAGAATGGAGTGACGGACCGATTGTGGTTACCTATCAAGGAGGACCTGCCCACAAGTGATTACCAGTTGCGATGACAAGTCGAGATAAGGTGGGAGGAGTGGGTGCTTCGGTGGAGGAGCGGAAGTCGAAGGGCGCAAGGGCGGCTCGTCTCCCGCGGGCGGCAGCGCCGAGGGGTGGCTCGGGGTGGGAGGAAAAGCTGGGGTACCATGTCCTGACTTGCCTCATTCGGGACGATCCGGAGGCGAAAGGCAGCGCGGCAGGGAGCCACTGGGAGCCCACTGGGAGTGCAGCCTCAGCGAGACCGGAGACGGGCGAAAACAGACCGGGTGACTTGTCATAGTTTTGACGGACCCTTTGGGCGCGCAATGCACCACAGCCGACCATTGACGACGCCGCTGACATGGAGAGCACGCGAGCGGCGGAGCATTTGGCGGTGGCATTCTCCAATTCCAAGAGGAACCAAGACCACCACCGCCAATCACAGCCCCAGCCGCACAGTTCGTTAAGGCACCAACGACCCAGTCAACGAGGCTTTGTGGGTGAAGCGTCCAGAGACAGCAACTGATGTTCGTCGTGAGCTCAATATCGTGGTTCGGCGCTGAGATCACCAGTCGATGGCGAGACGATGATCACCACTGCCAGGGCAGGCCAGGGCAACCAAATTGGCCAATGCCACCGGCCAGGTGAAGAGTGGTGCGATTTTGGGCGTGGGATGACGGTGTGCCGTTCTTCCAGGCTGAGCGAAAACCGGCGCGGCGCGAGCTGCCAAACCCTCGCCAAGACGTGGCCACTCGTCCCGCACCAGGAAACCGCCTCCACGCTCGAGAACAGCACCCTCTTCCAGCAGTACCCTGAGTACCGCACGGCGCTCAAGATCGTCTCGATTCCCGAGCGCATCATCCAGTTCCGCGTCGTCTGGGAGGACGATGCCGGCAACGTCCAGGTCAACCGCGGCTACCGCGTCCAGTTCAACTCAGCGCTTGGCCCCTACAAGGGCGGCCTGAGACTGCACCCCTCGGTCAACCTGTCCATCCTCAAGTTCCTCGGTTTCGAGCAGATTTTCAAGAATGCGCTCACTGGCCGTAAGTTGACATCTCGTCCGAAAAAGGAATAAAAAATAAAAAATCAATTGGCAGCACTTGCTGACATGTGGGGAAACAGTCATGATGGGCGGTGGCAAGGGTGGAGCCGACTTCGACCCCAAGGGCAAGTCTGATGCTGAGATCCGCCGCTTCTGCGTCTCCTTCATGCGCGAGCTCTCTAGGCACATTGGTGCCGACACCGACGTTCCCGCTGGTGATATTGGTGTTGGTGGCCGCGAGATCGGCTACCTCTTCGGCGCCTACCGCCGCGAGCGCAACAAGTTCGAGGGTGTCCTCACCGGCAAGGGCCTCGGCTGGGGTGGCTCTCTGATCCGCCCCGAGGCCACCGGCTTCGGTCTCGTCTACTATGTCGGCCACATGCTCGAGCATGCCGGTGCCGGCAGCTGGGAGGGCAAGCGCGTCGCCATCTCGGGTTCCGGCAACGTCGCCCAGTACGCTGCGCTCAAGTGCATTGAGCTCGGCGCCACCGTCGTCTCGCTTTCTGACTCCAAGGGCGCTCTCGTCGCTGCCGAGGACGGCCACGTTACCGCCGAGGACATCGAGGCCATTGCCGACCTCAAGATCAAGCGCCAGGCGCTCGCCGACTACACCCCCAAGGGTCAGCTCCAGTACATCGAGGGCGCCCGCCCCCTGGGTCCACGTCGGCCAGGTCGACATTGCGCTTCCCTGCGCCACCCAGAACGAGGTCAGCGAGGAGGAGGCCGTCGCGCTCGTCCAGGCCGGCTGCCGCTTCATCGCCGAGGGCTCCAACATGGGCTGCACTTTCGAGGCCATCGAGGTGTTCGAGAAGGAGCGTCGTGAGAAGGCCGGCGAGGCCATCTGGTACGGCCCCGGCAAGGCTGCCAACTGCGGCGGTGTCGCCGTGTCCGGTCTCGAGATGGCGCAGAACAGCCAGCGCCTCGGCTGGACTTCGGAGGAGGTCGACCAGAAGCTGAAGGACATCATGAAGAACGCCTTCTACAACGGCCTCAACACCGCCAAGGCGTACGTCGAGGCTGCTGAGGGCGAGCTCCCCAGCTTGGTCGCCGGCAGCAACATCGCTGGCTTCGTCAAGGTCGCGCAGGCCATGCACGACCAGGGCGAGTGGTGGTGAACGAGGATGGGCGTCGAGGACGTTGAAGTCGCGGGGGTGTGAGTGCTTGGGAGGATTCCTATTTTCGTCTTCTTTTTTTTTTATGCTCGCTGGCGTTCTGGGTGTTCCCGTCAGGGTGGAGTTGGGGGGCCTGACGATTTGACGATATGATTCCCTGGGTTAGCGGGTGGTGGGTGGTACATATCCCGATATCTCTTTCGCAAGCGTGCTGCCATTTCTTCCTTCGAGAGCGCGAAGGGGAGGATTTTGAGAAGCAGATAGACCAGCGGCCTTGCTTTCAGATATATCAACAAGTAATAAATTTGAAAAAAGTCAAAAAAACTCAACAAAACACGCCATTGCAGATTGTGAGATCCAGGTGACCAGCCCTCGCCCAATCACAGCACCACAGATAAGCCCAAAGCCACCCCCTGCAGGCTGTTCCTCTCTATTCCAGGTTCCAGTTGTGTGCGACGGCGATAACAGCGTCAAGGGCCCTGATAAGATGCTGCAGCTTGACGCGAAGGATGGTATGTTTCGGTCTGGGAGAGGAAGGAAGTCCAGGGCTGCTTCAGGGAGGGGGAAATTTGAGGATTTCTGATAAGGAAGTATTGTCATTCTCGGGAGGGAAACAGACCATCGCCAAAACAACAACAGCTTGGTGTTGTGGCAAAAAAGGCGGCGCCTCCCGTCCTCCCCAACAGACCGGTCCGAACTTGGGTCCCGTGCCTGGCAGCGGATTATCCGACTTCCCACAGAGTGTTATTCACTCAAACACCCAATCAATAATCAACCCGGCTAGTCTGGCACTCGAAGAGCCTGGACCTTCTCATGAAATGGGATGGAATGCAACCTCAGCCCGTTGTCCGTTGTACCAAGACAGATCCTTTTCATCGAGGACCAATGGCCTTTGAGCTTGGGCAACACCTTCGTTCTCAGCTCGCTTCCCCCCAAATTGCCCGAGTCAACCGTCACATACTTTCTTGATGCCTGCCAAGGATCTGAGTACCGACCAGCCGGTCCCCAATAGTTTTCGAGAAGACTTTGGAGACTGTCACTTGGGGTCCAAAAGGCGTCTCTTGACCAGCCAGAGGACGTCCCAAGTCTGGCCCGGGAGCTGGATAAGGTTCGGGACACGGTGCGCGTGCGTGGCGCTGCCCCCCATTGCATGCATCCGATCTTGCCGGGCGTCATCCAGGGTCGTGCCAGGGGAGCGGGCTGACGGCTCCCTCTCCCAGGGCTGAAGGATGCGGGGCGCGGCAAGGATCAAGACTTTCTGTCAAGGCACGCGAGGATCCCGCGGATGAAGAGAAACGCCATCAATGACTCTCTCCTCTCTGGCGCAGCATAAGGCGACCAATGGCAAGACTGAGGCACCGAAGCCATCCCTCACAAACAGCCACCTCCTTCATCCTCGATGTCAGAGGGCAGCGGTCTCGCCGAACGCGAATGCAGTTGCGGTTTGCGCGCTCGCGCGGATTGGACCATCGGGGTGGACATGTCGTCCGCTCCAACACGAGCCTATCAAGGACCGAGCGCTTCCCAACTCGTTCGTTTCCCGCCCAATAGCGCCTTCAGCGCACTCGCCCTCCTCGGGCTGCTTGCGAACTATCTGTCGATCCCCCATGTGAGACATGATCTTCCCATGGCTGTGTGCTCGGCGAAGATGGTGCCCGGTGAACTCGACCATACTGTTTGCCGCCCTCGCCGATGAGGAGGAACAAGTTGGGAGTGACGTTGAGTGCGGCACGGTACGGATGGAGGAACGGGCGGCAGCATGCTATCATCAAAGCCGACAGACGCCACAAGGCAACAACGGCTTCAATGTCCCGAAAAAGACTCCTTTTTCAACTTGTGGAACCATAGCATGGCTATCTCGTGGCTATAGCTCCCATCAGCTGTGGCCTAGCCGACCCGTGCTGACGGCTTCTCCACCACCCTTCCCATTCCACACCCTCCGCCTGGATCCCGCCCTCCCACGACATGCCCTAGTTCGCGGTATTCTAGCCAATGACCGTCGCCCTTGAACGTCGTGATTATTTTTGCCCAGCCCAGCCCTGACCATGATCCGACGACGCGCTGACGGGCTGTGCCCTGAGGGGGGCATGGAGAGGGCACGAAGGGGATGAGAAGGTGAGAAGATGGACCCTTCTTGTGCCCCCCCCCACATCAAAGGCCCCAGGACCGGGGAAGATCCGCAGCGTTTTTTCGACTGCCTAGCGCGCATCCACTGATGAACTCGGGAACGCTTGTCCAGGAAAGGTAGGGTACGATGGGGTGAGTGGGTGTGTTCGCTGTGGTCTTGAGATGGGCTGGACCGCGGCGAAGATTTATGAAGATGGCGCCCGCCCTGTGTCGTGAGATCTCTCCTGATTCTTTCCTAGATGTAAGACATATCTAGCCGCTCCCTCTCTCGACGACCTCCTTCATACTGTACAAGACGCAAACTCCATCCTTATTTCCGCTGTCTATGCGAGTTCAGACCTAGCGCTTGTA
Source organism: Collariella sp. IMI 366227 (assembly GCA_027946355.1). Taxonomy (NCBI): domain Eukaryota; kingdom Fungi; phylum Ascomycota; class Sordariomycetes; order Sordariales; family Chaetomiaceae; genus Collariella; species Collariella sp. IMI 366227. The sequence continues at coordinate 2,402,400 of JAPEUS010000002.1, read as the reverse complement.
GTTCAACTTTGTGGGAGAAGATCCGCATCAGATCATAGACACCACCTCGCCTCAACCTGCCCTGCCCATCAACATTATGGACAAGCACCCAAGACAAAACCAAACGGGGTCATTACAGGCCAATGCTCCCCTCTCCCCCCCTCTCACACCTGCCCTCACCTGCGAGGGCAATCCCATCGGCATCATGGAGCCCCTCAACGACACCACCAACCGCCGCCCGGTCTCCCTCGACTCCAGCCTCTCCAGCCCTCCCTCCCCTCCCTCTCCAGCAGCACCCCTTCCAGCCCAACCCAGCACTCCTCCTCCACCTTCTCCTCCACCACCTTCACCACCCAAACCGACACCCAACCCCCTCCACCACCACAAAGACACTACCCCCTCTACCCACCACCACACCCCTTCAACCAAAACCCAGCAAACCCCGCCACTTTACCGACGGCCGCGACACCCACCCCTTCCCCCGCCTCTCCAAACCTGTCGAACTCCTCCGCAGCACTTATGACGTAGTCGTCATCGGCTCGGGCTACGGCGGCGGTGTTGCGGCCGCGCGCATGGCGCGCACAGACGGCGCGGTATCCGTGTGTGTGCTGGAGAAGGGCGCGGAGAAGTGGCCCGGGAGTATCCTGTGAGTCCGCGAGGCGGTGAAGGAGGTGTGTTTTTCTGGGGTCGTGGCGGCGGCGGGGTTGAAGGGGTCGGGGTGGAGGGGGGATAGGACGGGGTTGTTTCAGGTTGTGATGGGGAGGGGCAGAGTGCTGTTGTGGCGAATGGTAAGGGCTTTCTTGATTTTGTTTTGTGGTAGGGAGAAGGGGGGAGGTGAGAAAAGGGGAGAGAAATGGGGGGAGAAAGGTGTGCTGAGACAAGCGGTTTGCTAACGCCGTGTGTTTAAATAGGGCTTGGCGGGACCAGCTTGATCAACGCCAATGTGTTTATGGAGGCGGATAAGGAGACGTTGGCGATGAAGGCGTGGCCGCCTGAAATCAGGGAGAATGTGGATGGGCTGGATAAGTGTAAGTCTGAGACCATTTGCGGACCAAACACTGTGCTGACACAGCAACAGACTACAAACGAGCCGCGGATGTCCTCGAGCCCGAGGAGTACCCCGCCGACTGGCCGGAGTTGCCCAAGGCGAAGCTGTTCCAGAAGCAAGCCGAGTCGCTCGGCCTGGGGAAGAACTTCAAGCGGGTGCGGCAGACGACGCGCTTCATCAATGGCCCCAACAGCTGCGGCGTCGAGATGTTGCCGTCGACACTGGCCGGCCAGGACTGCACGGGAGTCAACGACGGCTCCAAGAACAGCACGCTCGTCACGTACATCGCCGACGCGTGGAACTGGGGCGCCGAGATCTTCTGCGAGTGCGAGGTGCGCTATATCGAAAAGATTCAGGACGGCGAGGGTTACCGCGTCTACTTTGCCTGGCATGGAAGGAATAGGGGGCTGTTCAAGGCCAATCTGCATGGCGACCTTATGTGGGTGCATGCGAAGAAGGCCGTGTTCCTTGGTGCGGGCGCCATTGCTACAACGGAGATTCTGCTGAGGAGCAAGGCCATGGGGCTGGAGATGAGTGATCTGGTGGGCCAGAACATGAGCGGGAATGGTGACATGTTGGCGTTTGGGTAAGTCGGCGGGAACAAACATATTAAGGAAATGTTGCTGATATCATACAGCTACAACACGGACGAGAATGCAAACGCCATCGGGCGAGCGGTTCCGTCGCCGTACGAGCCCATCGGACCAACCATTACCAGTGTCATCGACTGCCGAGCAGGGCATGACAACCCCCTGGATGGCTTTGTCATTGAGGAGGGCGCTATTCCTCATGCACTATCACCTCTCTTCCAGGTGATGCTTGATCTCATGCCGGGGAAGAAAGAGCCCGCTGATGAGACACCCGCGGAGCAGTTCCAGGCCACGCTGGCAAAATACGGCAGCAGGTTCCTTGGGCCATACTACAAGAATGGCGCTGTTGAGAAGACCCAGATTTACCTCGTCATGTCCCATGATAGTAAGAGCTTCACAAACCATTTCCAGCATCAACCTGACTGACCTTATACAGGCAACCAAGCAGTGCTGTCTCTCAAGGACGACAAGCCGGTGCTTGAGTTCCTTGGTGTTGCCCGCAGCCACCACGTTAAGAAGCTGAACAAGCTGCTTCAGGAGGCTACCGAGGCGGTTGGCGGCACCCTCGTACAGAGCCCCTTTTACGAGCTGCTGGGGCAGCAGATCACGGTCCATCCCATCGGGTATGTAACGATCCACCCGCTACTACCCCTTCTTGTCCTACCATTACTGCAACACAGCCATGCTAACGTCAGACTGAACCTGCAGCGGTGCTTGCATGGCTCGAGACAATACTGGTAGGACCGGTGTAACCAACCACGTGGGCGAAGTATTCACCGGAAGAGGGACTGAAACCCACGACGGGCTGATCGTCACGGACGCCGCGGCCATCCCGACGGCACTGGGCGCCAACCCCTTTGCCACGATTGCCGCGCTGGCCGAGCGCTCCGTCGAGGCCTACGCCGTCTCCAAGGGCCTTGTCATTAGCACGGAAAAAAATGGCATCCTCAACCTGCTTGGCGAACCGGAGCACCCCCCTCGGTGCGACCGGCCGGCGGAAAAGGGCGACCATGTTGACATCATGGAAGAGCTGGAGAGCCTTTCCGTCACCGAAAAAGTTATTCGCGAAGCACGCGATCAGAGGGCGAGCGGGTTCGGCTTTACCGAAGTTATGTCGGGTTTCATTCACTACGATAAGAACCTCACCGAGGACAACCGCGAGACGTACGAGCTCGCCCACCGCGTGGCCAAGTCTCTCTGCGAGAGCGCCCGCTTCTTCCTGAGCGTGCAGGCATTTGACATCCAGGATCTGATTAACCACTCGCAGCACCGGGGCATGTTGACGGGCACATTTGTCTGCCCGGCCATCCCCGGATCCCCCTTTATGGTGCAGCGGGGCGAGTTCAACTTGTTCATCCTCAACAACAAGGCGCCTGGCACCCGCAACCTGACGTACGACTTCGATATGACGGGCGTCAACGGTAAGAAGCTGCACTTCCACGGCTACAAGGTGGTCGACTCGTCGGTCGCCCTCGCGCCGTTCCGGTTCTGGCAGGCCACTAGCACCCTGTACGTGACCGTCAGCGAGCACGTCCCGGGGATGTGCTCTGATCTCGACGACGAGGATGCCTGGCGGCGGGGCGCTGTCATCGCTAAGGGCATGATGCACATTCAGCCGGCCGACTTCCTCTCGCAGATCAACACCATGACGCCCACGGGAAGCAACCTGATCAAAAAAGCCGTCAGCGCCGCCAGCTTCCTGACCTACTTCACCCGTAAATCCCTCTCCCTCTTCCTCTCCCCTCTCACCTCACTGCAATACCCGACTCAGACCTTCAGCGGCTTCGTCAACAACACTCCCTGGGACAGGTCTGTCGAGGTGACGGCCTCCGATGGCGTCGTCTCGCGCATGCACATCTGGGAACCCACCCACGTCCCCGGCAACGACCCTCGCAACATCCGCAACCTGTTCATGATCCCGGGTGCGTCAGTCGACCACCAGATTTTCGCCCTCCCTACCATCCCCTTCAACGCCGTCAACTACTTCACGCGCGCCGGCTACCGCGTTTTTGTCACAGTGCACCGCATCGGCCAGACCATGATTGCCGGTAACCTTTGGACAACCTACGACGCCCGTCTCGACCTGCGCGCCTGCCTGGAATGGATCCGCGCCCACCATGGCCCCCATAAAGTCTACACCATCGCGCACTGCATGGGCAGCGTGGCCTTCTCTTCGGGCCTCCTTGACGGCACCATTCCCTCCTCCTGGATCCTAGGCATCACCTGCTCCCAAGTCTTCATGAACCCGGTCTGGTCCCCCACCAACATGGCCAAAGTCAGCGCGGGCCCCATCCCGCTCGACAAACTCTACTCCAAGCTCGCCGGCAGCTGGTTCAGCTGCAGCACGTCGCACAACGACACGCTCGTCCAGAAAGCCCTCAACCAACTCCTCCGTCTCTACCCCCAGTCCCGCCGCGAGATGTGCAACAACGCGGCCTGCCACCGCACAACCCTCGTCTTCGGCCGCTGCTGGAACCACACCAACCTCAACGAAGCGACCCACCGGCAAATCGACCGCTTCTTCGGCGGCGTCAACATGCGTCTTCTCAACCTCCTCATGAAGATGGGCTACGAGGGACACGTGATGAGCAACGCGCCACTCTACGACCATCTCACCACCTCCGAGAACATCGAGCGCCTGCGCGGCATTCCGATCATGATGTTTGTCGGGAGGGAGAACGCGGTGCTGTCGCCCGAGGCGACGGAGCGGACGTATGAGACGCTGTGCGATGCGTTTGAGGACGGGGAGTATAAAAGGAAGGTGGTGCCCGGGTATGGGCATTTGGATGGGTGGATGGGGAGGAACGCGTGGAAGGATGTGTATCCGTTTGTGAGGGAGGAGGTGGATCGGGTGACGAGGGGGGAGGGGTATCGGTTTGAGGAGCCGGAGGATCGGTTTAAGGCGATGGTTTGTGGGGGGGAGATGCTGTATTGATGTTGTGTTTGAGCGAGAGTTGGATTTTTGGATACGATATCGGTGGAGGTGTGTGGATGATATCAATGTGTTGAGTAACAGGAGGCCATTTTCTTTGCAGATTGGATTCTATTTTCTTGCTATATACGACTTGTCTCAGGACATTGGAGGTTATTTTGGCTGGAACGAACAGGGTCTCGTTGAAGATAGTGTAGTATCTTGTTCAACACAAATTGACTCATTTTTCATTTCGACTACAACAACACTCGCCTTGGCTTTGACCAGCGTTCTCGAGCTCCTCTTCGAGGAACCAGTGATTCCAAGGCATGGTTAACCTCAACAACGATCGAGACTTTCCATGAACATTTTTACTTCAACCTAAGGTTCGCTGAGCAATTGAAATTCAACCTAAGGTTCGCTGAGCAATTGAAATGGAAGCCGCGTCACCTTCAGTCTACAGGGCATGCACTTGGAGACGACACTCGCAGAGAAAAGAGCTGCAGAAAAGAAGGTCGCAGAAAAAAGAGTCACAATCCCAGCGAAAATACAAATACATGCCAATCATGCTAGTCACTGATCCATGATATACGATGCCAATATGTCCCAAGAACGCCATGCCGTTACCAGTTTGTCATCTTCTTATGACCGAACACTTCCCAGACCCAATTACCCCCCTATCAAATCCCCTCCATTCCCCATCACTCCCTCTTTCCCACTCACCAAATAGCCGCCTGATCAAAATCAAACCTCCCCAGCTCCTTATTCGCATCTTCCAAATCCTTCTTCGCCTTCATACGCATGTAAAAGATCGGGCAATCCTTACTACTGCAAATCACCTCGCAGTGCATACTCCCCTGGCAGCGCTGGCACTGCGTCCATAGCCTCCCGAACCTGACCTCCAGATCCGAAACCTTATCCAGCGTCTTCTTGTACAGCTCACCGACGCGGGGCGCATCATCCGCGCACACGGCGCCTTGGCTCTCCTCCTTGCCCGTCAGCGGCTTCTTGCAGCCCATGCACGTCTGCGTCTTCTTGGCAAACTTCATCAGCCCGCCGACGGTAGGGGCCGCGACGGAGATGGCGCGCGTGTGGGCGCCGGTGAGGAGGGACTTGGCTTTGGTCTCGCCGAGGATGGGCTCGAAGATGCGGCCGAGGGGCTTGGCGAGCTGGTTGTCGAGGTAGTACTTGGTGTCGATGGGCACGTTGTGCTCCAGGACGTAGATGGGGTCTTCAGAGCGCTCAAAATTCTTGGATCCGGCTGCACCCTTGACCATGACGTAGGCGACGCGGTCGCCGAGGGCGGGGGCGGAGCCGGCGTCGCGCTTCTTCATGCGCTGTGCCAGCTCGACGTGGGCTTGCTTGGCGGCGTAGTCGTCTTTGGTCAGGGCTTTGGTGATGACCAGCTTGGACATGTCGACCTTGTTTTGCAGGAGGTCGGCGATGGTGTCCTTGACATATCTGAAAGCGGTCAGCATGGCGTATTGGGAGGCTGGGGGAAGTTGTAACAAACTCTTGAGCCCCCGGCACGTCCTGGTCAATGAGAATCATCCTGAGGACCTTCTCAATGACAGTTTGCACCAGCAGACAGTTGTCACGGCGGACAGTCTCGATACCTTTGGTGTCCATCTTGTCGTACTTCTCCGGCTTCGTCCAGTAGAGACCAGCATACCGCTTCTTGTTGATGAGCAGATACGGGAAGTAGACCTTCTCGAACTCGAGCTTGATGGGTTTGACGAACTTGTCCGAGACGAAATTTGAGGCATCCTCGCCGAGCTTCATCGCCTCAGCCAGGTCCTTGGTTCCGAACTTGACCATGACTGAATCGGTATCACCATAAATTACCTGGGCATCGTGGGAGTAGCCATTGGCGATACAGTACCTCTTCTCGACCTCCTGCTTGGTCTTTTCAATCATCTGACGACCAAAACTGGTCGTGCTGCTAGCGATTTCCAGGCAGGGCAGCTTGCCGTTCGTCGCGCCGGTCAAACCGTAGACAGAGTTGGCACTGATCTTCAAGGCCAGCTGGCGACCGTTCAGCACAGCCTTCTTGAAGGGATCTGTCTCAGCAGCCAGTTCCCGCTTTGCCTGCTTTCTGGCCGAGAGCAATTCCTCAAGAATCTGGGCCAGAAGGCCTTTCCGCTTCTTAGTGGTGACGAACATGTCTCCATTTGGAGTCACGATGTAGTCCTCTTCCTTCTGCAGCCTCCACTTCTCGATGTCCCTCTTCTTGATCAGGGTGGTGTAGCAAAGGTTGTGGGCTTGAATGATACTGGGATACAGAGAAGCGAAATCGAGCGTCGCGATGGGCACATCGTAGTAGCCCCTGGTAGGCTCAATGACTGTGGCCCCTTCGTACTGCTCTTCCGACGACTCTGGCCTCAGGTTGGGGATGACCAGCTTTTGCTCCAAGGCTTTACGGAAGAGCTGACTCAAGAATTTGACCTGCTGACCTCTGGCGAGTAGGAAGTTGAAGGGCACGCCCGTGACTCTTGCCATCTCGGTGTAGTTTTCGAGACAGGAGAGTTTGTCCATCAGCCGCTGTGGCAGGTAGGCATCCTTGAGACAGTACAGTGCCAGTCTGCGTCTCGATTCTGGTGTTCCCTCGAAGAGTTCCGTAATCATGGAGTGGTGGACGTCCTCCTTCTGCTCGCCCAGGAAGTGAGAGCAGACCGAGTTCAGCGTGTGTAGCTGCGCAGCTGGTGATCACGCTGGATCAGCTGCAGCAAGTCAAGTTGCAGCCGCCCGTTGGTGTTGGTCGCCTTGGTGTCGCGGTTGCCCATCTGCTTGCTGGAAAAGTTGGACTCCTTCGCCACAGACTTGACCCGTGTGCGAGACCAGTACTCGAAGTCTTTGACCTTCAATGCCTTGGCACGGTCAAGGAGGTAGGGAAAGTCGAAGTTGGCGATATTGTAACCCGTGATGATGTCTGGGTCTACCTTCTCGAGGAAGTCCCTCCACGAGGAGAGCATCTTCTCCTCTTTGTCGAACGACATGACCTGGGTGGCAACGATGGGGCTCGTAGTGTCGAGGCAGAAGACATTCCGGACAAACGGCTTCTTGTCTCCATACTTGGTGACGATGTTGGCGATCTGGATGACGGAGTCGTGGTTGGCCTCGGGAAAGATACCCTTGCGACCAGCGCACTCGATATCGAATGAGAGGATTCTAAGAGGAGCCATCTTGGACCACTCGCCAACGGGTTTGTGAGAAATGAGATCCCTGTAGCTCATTTGTGCCTCAATCTGGCAATTGGACTGCTTGTTCCCGCTCATGACGGTGTACCGCCCAGCTGGTGCCTCAACCCAAGCCATACCGGCAATCTGATTCTACGATCAGCTTGTTGTCTTGAATGTAGTTCCAATGACTACTTACCGAGCAGTCGACCATGAAGCGGAGGAGGTACTGAATGTTGTCGTAAGTCATGATGGTGCCGTCGGCACTCTTCCACATGCCATTGTAGTTGGCATCGCCCTTTTCGATCAGTGTGCGGACCCTTGTAATGAACTTGGGGTCGTTCACGGTGATTTTGATGTAGGGGTTCTGGATGTTCCCCTGAAAGCCATACATGTTCTCGCGCATGGTCAGAATAACCGAGTGGATGATGGGTTGTTGCATGGCGAGCTGCGCCTCCAGATATGTGCGGAACTTGGGGGCAGTCCTCTGGGGTGAAAGATACCGGGGCAGCAACATAGATGTAATGCTTGAAGTCGGTTACGTGCAGCAGAACCGAATTGCCGTGCTCGGTAACTCCAAAGAGCTTCACGGCGGGTTGTCCTCCTTGAATGGTACCTTCTTCGGCCTCAATTGCCTGGAAGCTCAGACTTTCTGTGTCCGGGTCGAAGTCGCGGGGCACAGGTGGGCGTTCCCAGACCTGGTCCTTCTCTGCGTTGCTCTGCTTGAGGTCTGAAATATCCTGGCTCATGCGCTCGAGAACTTCGCTCTCGAAGGTGCTCTTCTGCTGGCTGGAGGCAAGCTTGCGGCCGTCACTCTGGGAGCTGGCGAAGCGGGCGGTGGGGGACGAGGACGGCTGTTCATCGAGACGGCGCTTCTTGGTGGAGGAGACGGGAGGGGCGATGATGTTACGACGGGCACTCGAAGCCTCACCAAGCACTCGCTTCTTGGGGATTGTTGCGCCGGGCATTGTGAGGAGGTCGGTGGATGGACAGCCGGTTTGGAGGTATTGTGTGATCAATTCGTCATGTCAAGGGCCGGTTTGTTGTGGAATGTCCAATGTAGGTTTTGGGTTCGACGTGGAGTTGATAATTGTTGATAATGGAGAGGCAGTAGAAAGCGAGTGGAAATCAAGTGGAAGGCAAGTGGATGCTGAGGAAAGTGAATGGAATCACGAAATTCAGTCCCAGAGACGCGTTCCTGCCCTTGTTACGTGACTGCCCCACTTCCCGACGCGACCCGTTTAATTGATCGCGGTATGTACCTTTCTACCTTGATGGGCAACACCTGGATTTAGGGTTTGTTTGGCCGCTGTGACTGGCCAAAAACATGAGAGAAGGCTCAATGAGATCCTACCAAGTTACAAAGATGTAAAGGTTTGAACTTCTTGGTGGTTCAATCATTTCCTCATTCTCCAACAGGCGGGCTCAACACGCACACGTGAATTCGCGTCACCCAACCCTAACCCCTGTCTACCCTTTACCCCGCCAACCCTGCCACCCCTGTCTACCCTTTACCCCGCCAACCCTGCCAACACAAACTGGCTGTTTACACAACCCTCCACTCCCTCCTCAAGCCAACCTCTCATCCTCATTATCTCATAACCAGCCCTACGAACTATTCTGTACAACCAATTGCTTATCCGACTGCCTCAATGGCTGATAGACACGCACCTTCCGGCCGGGTCCTCACATCCGGCGTCTCCAAGTCCCGCGCCGGAATGACATCCACCCACGGCGTGCGCCGCAACCTTTTCCAGAGCCACCTCACCCGTCGCCAACCTGCGCCGTCGTCCACATCATCCGAAGAGCTGCACCACGATGCCGACGCCCATAAGGAGCATCAAAACGGCCACCCGTTCCAGACCCCGCCTCATGCACAGCCCGCCGAAGACGACATCGTCGTGCGCGACCACAACGGCGAGGTCGAGCTCGGGAGACCCGCCCTCGCCCACCATCGAGGACCCAAACGAGATGGAGGCGCTGAACTCGCAGCAAGAGAACGAGCGGGAGAGGCAGCGCCTGGCTGAGGCCGTGAAGCAGCATCAGATTGATCAGCATAGCATGCCAGCGCAACCTGAAGGCAAGGACCCATCATCTTCCTCCACCGACAGCAGCAAGTGCTCTGCCACCGTTCCACACCCGCCGCCTGGCATTACGCCCTTGACTAAGACTCATGACTTTCAATCGACTATAGAGCTCCTTGAGGCAGTCAAGGCAAGCCTGAGAGCCAAGGTTGCTGCACTAGATGAGGATAACTGGCTGTATGAGCGGGAAGAGACTCCGCAGCACCGCTAGTGATGGTCGCTTCATAGCACGTTTCTCTATCCACAACTCCAAACATGAGCCTCAACTTCCTGGCTCAACCCCCTCATCCACCTGCCCTTCAACGCTGCCAGGACATCTAATCCAGGCCCTCCGCAGCCGGCGCCTCTACCCTCTTCGCTGCTGGCTTCCTCTGTCCACCGCCCGGCGCGCCGCCACCGCCAAACAAGCTGCCCATCATATCAAACAGCGGATTGCTCTGCCTCGGCCGCTGGATGCCAAAATACATCTCGGCAACCAGATCCAGCGCGGTATCCCAGCACCCGCCCAGCTCCCCAATATTCGCAGCATACTTGATCTTCAGCTGCCGAAACAGATCCGGGCTCCCCTTTTGCACCGCCAGCAGCAGCAGTCCCAAGAAATTCAGCAGTGGCAAGCTCGGGAACACGCGCAGATCGGCGCCCTGTGAGCTGACCTCCTGAGCAGCCAAACCCTTGTTATCTGCAACAAGCGCCGCCACAAAAGCGCGGTACGAGGCGTTGGCGGCGCGCACGTTGGCGACGAGTAGGTAAGGGAGCACGGCGCGCGCGCAGTACAGCGGCGCCATGTGCGAGTCGTCCTCCTTGTACCACTCGTACTCCATGCGGCTCAGCACCTCGGCCGAATCCTTGGTGCCCAGCACCAGGTGCCGCTCCGCCTCCTCGGCCTCATGCTCTTCCGCGTAGAGCGTGCCAATAACGTGGTGCAGCTCCGGGTCGCCCGCAGGGTAGTCGCCGAACCTTTTGGACCAACTGTTGTCGTTGTGTGTTGTCAGCATATGTACCCCCTATAGCAATACCAGAAAAGAAAAGAAAAACCCACTCAATCATCTCCTTGATAAACTTCTTCCTCACCGGCTCCGCCGCATCAAACAACCTCAAGCACGTCAAAAGCTTCCCCCGCGAACTCCCATCCGGCTTTTGTCCAGCCTGTCGGTACACGTCCACCAGCAGCACTGCCAGGTCACCGCCGCTGCCGCCCTGGCCCGCCCGGAGCAGTGCCTGGGAAACATTGGATAGGATGTCGATGGCCGCGGGCCAGTTGGCCTGCTTGGTGTAGCGCGCCGCGACGAGCCGTGTCTCCTGTGCCGCCTCGTACTGCTCCTCGAACTGCCCCTCAACGATGCGCTTTTGCAGGCGGGCGATAATCTTTTCGATTTTGGAGGTGGACATGGTGGGCGGTTTTGATGGGAAGGGAGAATGGGAGGTTGTGACGGTTCGCTGGTAGGGGAGGTGGGATGATGGTATCGTCGAGTGTTTGTGGTGGGAGGTTGGTTGGTCTTGTACCGCGTTCGAGCCTGATTCGGTTGGCGATAGTCCTGCTTTTGTGTGGGATCAAGATGGGATGCTGGTGTGTTTTTAAGTCGGGTGTATGCTGTAAGCTGGAGGAAGCAAGACCACAGCAGCGCCAGAGGCAATGACGATCTGGGCCTGGAAGTTTGACCCCGAAGCTCTGGTGGAGTGGTCCCGCCTTGAGCTGTCCCACCTCGATAGAATTGCCCCGCAATGCTTCTCTAAGATTCTGCCTGTTCCTGTTCGCTGTGTGAAGGAGAATCCCTTCTCGCCACAATCGACAAGAGACTAAAGATGTCTTTCCTTCGACTTCTTCTCCCGCCGTAATCTTTTTTTCTTCTTCTTTTTCCATCAATTTCTCCAACTTTCCCTTCCCTCTCAAACCAACCTTTGTCCCCTTCCTGATCGCATCCATCCCACCGCACCCCCTGTTCGTCCGACAAAGCGGGGCACCCCCAAAAGCTGACCCATGTCATGTAGGACAAACCCCTCTTCGTCCCGCAGCACCACCCCAAATTCGGACATATCACCCGGGGAAACCAAGGCTGATAACAACCAAGTAACAAAGATGCGACGTTGGTGTAATGGTTAGCATCTACGCTTCCCATCCTTCTGTGGCCTGCGTAGGATTCGAGTTCGATTCTTGAACGTCGCAAAGCACCTTTCTTTTTGCTCTTTTTCTAGAGCTCGACTGATTTTTGACGATGATTTGACTTGTGGCTTTCCTTGCGTCCAGTTGATTTTTTTGATTTTTTTGATTTTTTTGGGGGGAAATCAAAATATAGGATATGATCAACTGTGGCCGGGGAGACGGGTTGGCACGAAGACGACCTGTTTTGACAGCAGCAACATGCAACTCAACCTCCACCCCGATTTTTCACACATCAACAAGGGCTCAAAGCTTTAAAACGGCAAACCCCAGGTTTCCACAGTCCGCCCAGGGGTATCATCCGTGTCCATATGTCTCCGATGCCACTCCCAAGTGCTACCTAGTAAAACAGACAATATCCCTAACAACCGAATCGCTATCTCAGAGCGCATATGCCTTGATTCCTTGAATCCACCAGCCCATTGAAGAAGCTTATCATGCAAACCCAGGCAGCCATGCCCCAACTCTCCACCATCACCCATGCACCATATCATCAATCATCTTTCAACCCCTTTACAACCCATTCACTCTCCTCCCCCTCCCCAGAATCCCTATCCTCCAACTCAAACAACATCGGCACCTCATCCTCCTCTGCCTTTGCCCGCCCGCCCACAAAAAACGGCGCCGCCTTCACCCTCTCCTGCATCTCCGGCACCGCCCTCGGCGGGCTACCCGATTCCTCAAATCCAGCCTCTCAAGCCAGGGGCTCATTCACCTCCCCCAACCCCATCTCAATATCCCTCTCATAAACCGGCGGCGGTGGCGGGTACTTCGGCGGGGAGTACCTTATCCCTGCACCCTTTGTACATCAGAAAACCAATCAAATCCGGCATATCCTCCTCAAACCCAACCCCACCCCACCATCCCCGTCTTCACCATCGCCGCCCCAAACACATCATCCCTATCAAACGGCGCATCCCGCATATCATCATCACTCCCCTCCCAATCCCCCGCCGACGCCTGGTTGCTGGCCAGCGAATCCATGCTGCTCGAGCGCTGCAGGCGCTTGGAGCCCGAGAGGGCGTCGTCGCCGAGGAGCATGACGCCGCTGGCGCGTTTCTTGTCCGGGGGGGAGTGGCCCTGGTTGTGGTTTTGCTGCTGTTGCTGCTGCTGCTGCTGTTCTGCTTGGGCGAGTTCCTGCTTGAAGAGGCGGTTGTCGAGCTTGATGAAGGTTTTGAGTGCGTCTTCGAGGGGGACGCGTTCGGTGTTCAGGGCGGAGGTGTTGGCGTAGACGAGGATGGGTTTGCAGCCCACGCCGCAGGCTTCGTGGAGCACGGTTTCGAAGGTGGATTTCTGAGTGGATATCAGCATTGGGTGTTGGGGATGGGCGAAGGGAGGGAGACGTACCGAGTGTTCGACCAGGTTGGTCTCCTCGTTGAAGCGTATCCGCCACCAGCTCTCTTCCTCAACAGGCGGAGCAGCAACATCCTCAGCAGACGACGGCTCTTGCTCGCTCACGGGGCCACATATCCGCAGGTAAACGGTCGCCGGGTCGTTCACCACACCACGCAGCATGTACGGGTGCGACGGGGTATACTCCCCGTCCTCTGTCGGTACCGTGAGAGCCCGCTGCATGGCGCTGTTGGTCCGGCCGAGGCATTCCCTCTCGTACCAAACTTGCTCTGTAGTCATTTCAGTCAGCAACAGTACAGTATACGGGGACGGGTTTCCACATACCGGTCATAACACGCTCCATCTCAGCCAGATCCGCCTCAAGTTCCCGAATCTTAGCTTCATAGGAGCCAACAACCTCAGCCTCCTCGGGCAGCAAGTCCGGCTTGCCAGCATGCTCCGGCAGGTAATACTGCTCCGAGCTATCCGCGCACGCATCTTCATGGTTTCTCCAGAAAGCACGATCCCTAATCTGCCGAATCCTCTCGCTAATGCGGTGGACGCCGGCAGTGCAGAGCGCCCTGCGGTCGTACGACCTGTTAGTCTGGGGGCTGACATATCTTGTCAGCGCCTCCTCCATGGCGATGTTGGCGTCCATAATTGTCGAGTGCGCGACCATGTCCATCTGCAGCGCTTGGATCCTGGTTGCGTTGACCTTCATGTAACGGTCGAGCCAGAGCGTCTCCGGGATTTCGATCGGCTTGACAAAACCCGGGTCCCCGTGAAAGCGCAAGGTGATGACCTCGGCGGCTTCTTCGATCCAGGCTACGCGAGCCAAGCTGACATCCTCTCTGGCGAGTCTCAGATCGGTGAAAAAGGTCCAGTCCAGGATATCGTACAGGCTGTTAGGCACGCCGGCAGGATCGCTGGTGAGCTGCAGGTCCAGCAAGCCAAAGCGATCTTCATTATGGAATTTGAGCTTGTCGAGCGTCACAACCTCGACCGACGACATCAAGGCCCCAATGTACTCCGAGGCCATTCCTCTCGCAAACTGCTCTCGGGAAAATCGCTCAAAGAAGTCCTTCTCCGTGTCGCCCGACTCCCAGTAATCGCCGGGGTAAGCAAGGGTCAGGGAATCGGCGGTGCCGTACGCCCGGTCTGTCTCCTCAAGGAAGGCCATCAAGCGATGGAGCTCCTCGACCCAGTCTGTTGCCACAGCTCCCATGTCAGGATGAGCGGGCTGGCCTCCCCTCTGGAGAACATGCCCCTTCCACCAGTCAATGTAGTTGCCGTAACCGGTCGCGGACAGGTCACCGGTCTGGAGCAGTGCATTGCGGGCTGCGGGAATCTGATGGTAAATCATCAACAGCGGCCCAACGCGGTGCCTGGTCCAGGTCGCCTCTCCTCGATAGCGCAAAAACACCGGTGTCCAAGGCTGCCTCGTCCGAGAAGGCGGGTCTGCATCTTTCTCCTTTCTTGCCACCTGCACCATGGCCCACTCGTTCGGATCATAGTCTGGACGATTGGCAGGACCAAAGTATGCCTCCCCATTATTTGTAGTGACGCCCGACTGCTGTGGCAGCGCGGCAGGAGGGGGCGGCGGCATGGTCTGGGGGGTCTGACCGCCCGAGACATGCAGAGACTCGCTGATGGCTCGCTGGAGATGGTCGTCTTCTTCCTGGCGGTTGCTCGGCATTTCGGTGGCAAAACCGGGGGTATTGAAGTCGACTAAGCGGCTCATGGGCGATCGGTTGTTCGCTCGTGACGGGGGTCGTGACGGCGCATAGAAACTGGTCGGCTCGGTTCCGTAGATAACGGGCGGGTGAACGACGAAGGCTAGTAAGGAGCATCTTCGTCAGTACTTCGCGCGCTGGCCAGGTCAAGCTGGATTACCCACAAGGATTGTTCCCTTCTCCCGCCGTATTCTCGCCCTCGCCCTCGCGCCCCTGCGTAAATACGGCCTCGTCCCAACCGTACTTCTTTCGAAACTAATCGCAATGTTAGAGGCGCTGGGTCAGCCATCTGCAAACTAGCGAACTGACTTTCTCCGCGTCATCAAAGAACTCTCCAATGACTATCTCGACGTTCCCATTGTTTGCCTGAAGCGCGCCCGTGATCAGACCGCGGTCCGAGAGACCGGTGACGTCGGCGATGGTGTCGACGTCGCCGGCGTTGACGGCGGCCCCGTTGGAGCCCATCTTGAATCGCTCGTCCTGCTGGCTCTCAGGGTCTGGTGCTAGCTACGCCGCCCGAGACTGAGGTCGGCTTGATTCGCGGTCAAGTATGACATCCAAGGACCGGACTCGAGGCTGACCCAAGCTGAGCAAGATACCAACAAACTTGGGGAGGAGCTGGCGGAAGGTCGTGGACTCGTGGGAAGGTGAGCACCTGGATCTTGGCGTGATGCTTGGCTTTGGAAGCAACTGCCACAGATGACGACGTCCGGGAAGGATGTTTGTTGTGGAAGGAGGCGGAAACTCTGTCTTGGGGTGGCTGGGGTATGGCTCGGTGCTCAATAATATCAAAAGCTCAACGGATGGTGCAGACACAGATGCTGCTCGGGAAGGTCTGCTCTGGCATTGGAGGGGCAGGTGAATGCTCGCGGAAGGAGGCAGCTCCAATTGTTGGCGGGGAGAGACACAGCTGAGGGACGGCATCCCTGTCTAATGCCAAGGGCTGAGGTGGTACGTACCCCGGGGTGTAACCCGGGATTGGGGGTTGTGACCCGGGGTGACCCGGGGTCTGTGTGCCGTCCCGGCCGGAGGTGCTCCGGTCATGGCCCGAAACACAGTACTGCGTGTGTGCAAATGGTGCTGTTCTCTAACCTGCAGTTCTGGCTTAACAGGACATTGAACCCCTGAATGAGGAGTTGGACTTTGTCAATAAAAACAGAAAAGATGAAAAGGTTGTAGCAGTGTCTCCAGCAATTCCAAATACCAATTTACCAAAGCAAGACCAAAAATCATCTCAAGGGTTGCATCAAATTTTGTGAATGCCGTGAATTAGAGCAGAAAGACAGTCTATCAACGCTCTGGCCCTCCCCTGTCCCAGCAAATTCAGACTTAAGTTCGCTATATAGCCCTCTCGAACTCCACAAGACACTCGTCCTCCCTTCCCCCCAACTCTGTCCCTGTCCCACTCAAACCCAGTTGCCCTGACCTAGGCGCCTTCGGGTATCGTGAGCTCGCGAAAAAAGGAAAAATACGACCAAATCCCAGTTCCATGGACGTCAGACCAAAACGCCCCACCGTGGTACGCTATGCATATTATAACCGAAGATGACGGGAAAACAAGACGGGAGGAAAAGAAGAAATCCAGGGTCGACTGATGCTGCGTCCGTTGCGAGTCATCCTTCGACCAGGAGCAGCAGAAGGCAGCATATTTAGTGACGACCAGCCTTGTCCTCCTCTTCTTCTCCGCTGCCTTCTTGCTCTTCGTCCTCCTCGCCCTCATCATCTTCAAAGTCATCCATATCCTGATCCTCGTCGTCATCCCCGGTGTCACTGCCGCTGAAGTCGAACTCGCCGTCGCTCTCAGCCCAAAAGTCGTCGTCGTTCTCTTGCTTCGGCGGGGGTGCAGGCTCAAAAGTCCCGGGCATCTCGAAGCACTCGGGGATGTCCATCTTGGACCGTTCAACCGTCTCGCGTGCCTTCTGATTATACTCAGTGCGGCGGTCGCGGTACATGACGCTGGCGTCCACGTTGGCAGGCGAGTTGATCTCGGGGTCGTCGAGGAGCAGCAGGATGGAGCGCAGCACGCTCTCGGCGCCCTGCAGCGGCGACCAGCGCTCACTAGCGTCCTCGCCCGATGTGAGGTCCTCGCCGGGCTTGTGCAGGATCGAGATGCAGAGCTGGCCGTCCGGGTAGATGTTGGGGTGGGTGATGGGGATGAGGAAGCGGAACTTGGGCGGCTGATACGGGTACTCGTCGGTGAAGTGCATTTCGGCGCGGAAGTAGCCGCCGTTGAAGGCGCTATCCGAGTTGATGACCATCAGGGCGAAGCGCCACTTGAGGATGTTGCTCGACTCGTCCTGCGAAGGCAACGCTGTCAGTATCTCTCGGTATGGAAGAGGGTGTTGAGATCCAAAGCCTACATCTTCAAAGTTGATCCACTTCTCCTTGCGCAACGCCTTCATCTCGCTCATGAGGCGAGTCTTTGCGCCCGTCGGTGCCCGAGACATGGTGGCGAGGGAGTGGTTGGGTGTCGAAGATCACAGGGTGGGCGGGAGAGAGGTACGCAACGCAACGAGGGCGCGGTATGCGTCAGATTCGTAGGGAGAATTTGCGGAAGGAGGAACGAGTGACGCCCGAGAGCAGACGGTTTCGGTTTTAAGGTTATGGAGGAGGGAAGAGGACAAGAAAGAGGTGGTCTGGCGGGAAGTTGGCAAGTTGGGCGGTGGGGAAGAGGTGGCGGCGAATGGGAACCGGGAAGGAGACAATTACGAGCGAGCCACGATCCTATTCAAGGCCCCAACACAAAGGTTACTCTTCAGCTTGAAGCCCAAGAAACACAGGAGATATAAGGAAGAGAAAGGGAAAAAAAGAGGGTTGGGGCCGAGGAGGCTATTGTTATTTTGTATTTATTCAGCAGACCGGCGGTCTCTCAGGTGCCTGGTCACAACTCCATGCCAGCCCGCGTTCGGCATCGGGCAATGAAAGAGTCACTCCACCAGTCTTGGCAAGGCTCCCATCCGTTCTCGAACCCCCCTGCAAGTGCCTGAAATCGGGCCCGCCGAGGCAGCGAACCAGGGCCCACAACGCCAAGCCCGTGCAGGGATTTTAGCCTTGACCCTGGCCTGGACTGAGACAACACAGATCCACATGACGATGATGTCGTCTTTTCAAGTTTTGTTGTTCCGAGTCCTTCTGACCAAATGACCAAGCAGCCAAGCAACTGAGGACGGATTGGGTCTTTGAACCGTGCAGCTGCCAGCATAATCACAGTGTCATGGCTGACACTACGGGTCAAAGACCCAGATACTGCTTGCTCAGAATCTCGCTCTGATATCTGCTGAAAAATAACAACAAATAACTAGCAAAGCAGTCGATTGCAATCCTTCCGCCCGGCGGAGCAGCACAATGACTCTCAACAGGCAAACCTCAACATTTCTAATGTTCTCTAGAAGACATAGCGACAGCAAATCACCCTCACAAATGATAATTCAATTCTGTCAACAAAACAACAGTGCTCCATCAGCCGCCGCTCTTGGAACTGTTCCTTTGTCCAAGCGCGAGGCTCAGCCGAATCTCATTCCTCAATACAACTGCGGCGGAGCTGACAATAGCCATCCGGGTATCAACCAACAAAATGTACTAATATCAACAAGCAAAAAAAAAAAAACGCGATGACAGACACGACGACAGGTTACGGTGCGAACCAACTGGCTCCCAATCCTAAACCGCTATTCAGACATCCCCCTTCACCACGCTTGCTCCCCACCTCCAGCGTCATCAACCCCATGAGAATGCGACCCCTCCTCCCCTTCTTCTCCAACTTCACCTTCCCGTCACGACCCCACCCTCCCGGGCGCCTCCTAAGCGCCCAGGTCGTAGTACACACACTTGCCTGTGCGAAAATTATACACAAACGCATTCGTCGGCTGCTGGCCCTGCGCCTGGCCCTTCTTGGCCTCCCACCAATCCCCCAGAATATCATGAATCTCCCTGACATACCTCTTCTCCGCCGTCCCCACGCTCTGCTCCACGCGCTTCCAACTCTCGGGATCCGAAAGGCTGGTGCCCCGGATGAGGTCCATCACGGCATCCGACGTCTCGATGGCGACGATGCGGCCCTCGAGGAAAGATTGCACCAGGCGGGCGGCCGCGGATTGCGCTTGCTCGACGACCGCCAGGCGGTTGAACTTCTTGGATTTGGTGTGCGACACGAGCACGTGTACTTGCTGCTGATGCTGCTCGGCGCCACCTGATGAGGCTGAGGCTGGCAGAGCGCCCGCTGAATCCGAATGCGGCATGCCAGCGCCTGCGGTGGTGCTGCGGAGTTTCATGCCCGAGCGCGACTCGCGGTCGCGGATCTCTGATTTGAGCCAGTTGAGGAGGTCCTTTGACGGTGATGTCAGCGTCGGGCGCGTCCTTGCGGCCTACGGTTTTAATCTTGAGCAGGTTGTCCTGCTTGATGATGACGATCCAGCTGTATGATTCATCGCGGTAGCTTGATAACAGGTCCTCGGGCGACCGCGCGTCGCGCGCGAGTTCTGCGCTGATGCCGTGCGCCCAGAGCAGCTGGAGGATTTCTATTCCTGTGGAACGGAGGACGCAGGGGTCGAAGCTGGCGACCAGAACGTCACACTATCTATGTTAGCTACGGCGACCAAATGATTCAGGAGGTGGGGGTGGGAGACCAACCCGCTTTGCGCTGAAAATTCCCTGTGCCTCCTCCTCAACCGCCTTCTTGAGAAAAGCCTTGCCCGTCGTTTTCGGGACCTGTTTGGCGAGCTGCTTCTCCCAGTTCAAACTGAAGCCGACAGCATGGCGCTCCTCAAACCGGCTGCCAATCTTTGGTCTGTGCTCCTTAATCAACCCGTCGTAGCGGCCGCCGGCAGCAAACACGTCCTTGACCTTCTTGTCGTACAGGCAAGCGAAGAGGATTCCTCCGCGGAAGAAGGTTTCGTTGATGCTGCTGAGTGGCGCAATGTAAACTTTGCTAATCAGGCCGAACTTCTTGGTGTATTCGTACACCTCCCTCAGGTGAGCCAGAGTGGACGAGACCTTTTCGCTGTATTCGGTCCCGTCGAAGAGCCCCCCGGAGCTTGGCGATGACCTTAGTTGGAGAGTCTGGAAGGACGTTAGCAAGATTGCCCGGCCAATGACAAAGGGTAATGGGTAATTTACCTCGAAAGTCGAATCTCTGCAGCTCATCAACGCTGGTGGCCGAAATACCCACAAGCGGCGACCTCAGCTCGCTGCGAACCTTCTGCCAGGTAAAATTCCGGATGTTGAGCTTGCTGAGCACTTCGGCCGCTGCCTGCCTGGCGCCCAATTCAACCCCGCAGAACTCAAAGATCAAGTGCAAAAGATCCGAGTGTCCGATTTGGAAGCAGACTGGCGTCGACGACGTCGTGGGAAATGCAGCAACAATCTCATCCAGAACCTTGATGGCCTCAGCCTCTTTCAAGGCAAGGTCCAAGGCGTCGGTGGTGACAATGTCAAAATCCACCTCCCCATAAACATCCGGCTGGCCGCCGTCATGGCGGTCTCGGAAGATGTTTCCGAATGAGTACGAGCGCTGCGGAACCGTGCCATTCGTGATTCTGGCAAGGGAGCGCGCGTGGCCCATGACGAGATCGAAGGGCAGCTGCAGAACTGAGCCGTTTCGGTCAAGCAGGTGGACAGCATTCTGTCCGTAGTGCGATGACCGAGGATACAAGGATGCAGTCGGCGCTTCAACCGCGCCGTGGCGCCGGAAGATGGAGATGAGAGTGTCCTTCACGATGTATCGACGCATCAGATCAGCAGGAGCTGGTGTTGAGGAGGACATCTCCCAGGCGTAGTCCTTTGCCTGTTCGATCTGTCGAGCGAACAGGGTGCTGAGCATCTTCTCAAAGTAAGGAGAGCTCGGGTCGGCCATGCCAGCGATGGCACGCCGTATCGCCTCGCTCTCCATCTGCACAGGCATCTTCCCGCCCTTGAGCAGCTCCATGCTAGAGGGCCGCTCCTTGGGGTTGTGGGTGAGAAGGGAGAGCAAAATCTCCAAGTGGTTCTTGTCGGCAGGTTTAAAATCGGAGGGAAGAGCTGGCGGGTTCCGCCGCACTCGCTCAAGCACCTGAGCGCGCTGCATCCCAAGCATCGCTGGATAGGACATCTCAAAGAAGATGACGCCCAGGGAATACATCTTACACGAGTCAGCACTTTGGGCGGATATGGCAAGGACAAATACAACGCAGCACTTACATCCACTTTAGCAGTATACGAGCCACTGCCTCCTGTTCGGACTTCAGGAGCAACATAAACCGCAGTACCAATACTCCGGGTCATGTCACTCGCATCCGCGCTCGAGGCTGACTTGTCAATAGCAAGCTGGCCGCTGGTGGCCAGGCCAAAGTCTCCGATCTTCACATTCTCGACCCCGTCTGGGCCGGCAGTAATGAAGACATTCTCGGGCTTGAGATCCCGGTGCACAATATTTAGGCTGTGGATGTGGGCAAGACCCTCGAGGATCTGACGGAAAAGACGCCAGTTTTCTTGGGTCTCTTTGTACAAACCTCGGGAGATCAGATCGCGCAACGTCTTGCAGAGAGGGTTAGCCCAGAAAATGTTGAGTCCGACAAAGAACAACTTACCCTCTTCTCGCAGTACTCCATGGAGATGTACATGATGGTGCTACGAAACCGGCGGGTGCTTCCCCTCCTCACCCGCTTAGCTGGAACAGCAAGGTGGTCTTTGAGCGGAATCTTGCTATTCAGCGTCGAGGTGTCTTCGTCTTCTGACGAAACACCCTCTCTGTCGTCTTCGTCTTCATCCGAGTCGTCCTCAACCGCGGAGTCATACCCAAATTCGATGTCTGGGTGGCCGCTGGAGGACATGAAGTCCAACCCTCGACTCTTGCTCTCAGTGAATTCAATGTTGATGCTCCGAGAAATTGTGTCTCCAGAAGAGTCTGTGTCCGGACCCTCGGTAGAGGTGTCATCTTCCGCGTTGTTGTCGGGGGCGTCCTCGAGCCAGGTGTTGTAGTACCGGACCACTGCCGGGTGATTCATCTGGGACAGCAGTCTGACCTCCTTGAGCATCTCGGACAGTGTTTCCTGAGACCGCTGGGTAATCTTTTTGATGGCGTAAAGCCGACCGTCAATCATCTTGCGAGCCCTGACGACCTCTCCAAAACCGCCCTTCCCTAAGCGAGCCTCTTCGACATAGTCTTGAATATATCTCGAAGTCACCGCAGTGCGATTCATCGAATCGAGACGTAACCTCCGCGGCAACCCCTGAGGAAGGGCAAGCATGGAACCGCCCATCACAGCGGTGTCGGACTCGTCCAGTATCGGGGCGTTCGTGGCCAAGAACTCGCTTGAGCATAACTCGAAAGCTCGAGGACGTTTCTTGGGATCAGGCTTGAAGAATTTGGAGACGAGCTCCTCAAGTGGATTCGACAGCGAGAGTGACTCCATGAATGCCGATGGGGAATGGTACTTGTTCGGGACATCCATACCGAAGAGCATTTGTAGAAACACAATGCCGAAATCCCACACGTCCGTCTTCTGCGTGTATTGGGGTTTCGACACACCTGCAATCTCGGGCGGAAACCAGTAGGCAGACTTGGCCGCTCTCAAGGTGTTCAAGCTGGCCACCTTGGTGCATATATTGTGCAGTTCTCTCTGATAGCCCGCGTCGGCGAGTTTCGGGACAATATCCCCTTCTGGCTCTCTGAAAAGCAGGATGTTGCCAGGATGAATGTCCTGGTGGATAATGCCGTTGTTGTGCAGATACGCGAGGGCATCGAGAAGATCGGTTGTCCAAATCCTGACTTTGCTGATGTCAACCTGACCGGCCAAATCCAGCAGCTCGTCAAGCGGACCCTTATCCGAGAGAGGCGTCAGAGTACTGATGCTCCAGACCGCAGGGGCTGATGAATCCGTCTCGCTTATAGACCGGTCGATCCTGAAGCCCAGAAACTCGAGGAGATTCTGGTGGTGCAGTTTCTTCAGGCTCTCTAGCTGCATCTCCAGTGCCTGAAGTTGCTTCTTGGATTGAGCAGAGTCTTTGCCGTGGTATTTCAACTCCACTTGCTTCAGGGCGAGGCTTGGCCTCAGTGTCCTGGCAGACAGAATTGGCTTGACCTTGTAGACAGTCGTGACGGGGCCTTCGCGGTAAACGGACCTCCCAATGACGGTCTGGAAGAGCATGGCGTTGCCCGAGCCATCCAAGAGCTTGCATGGCTGGTCGAAGATGAGTGCGACATCCGTCTCGGTCGAGTCCGACGCGTTTCGATCGGGAGATAATCGCTCCCTCCTGTTCTTTTGCCTCGCGTCCTTTGCTCTGGTCCTCTGCCGTTTCAACTCCTCCTGAAGCATGTCGTTGAGAACTCGCTCCTCCTCCTTAGTCTCCTCGAGCTTCTTGCGCTCTTCTTTCTCCCGTTCACTTTGGGCCTGTCTCGCAAGTTCCGCCTCATGAGCCGCTCGCTCTTCCTCCAACGACGGGAGTTCCAGGCCATGTGCCTTTTTCAAGGCAGCCTCTTCAAGAATGTCACGGATGCCCTCAACAATCCGGTAGACCATCTCGGTTTCCTCCGGCGCCCAGACCTTCGGCTGCGTTTCGATAAACTTCTGAATCTTGAAGCGGGTTGATTCGCGCAAATGGGCATCGTTTTTGATGGTCAAGAGTGGGGGCGATTTTGGGTATGTCGCAACCAGCACAACGCCCAAGGTGATAGCGCAGTCATCATCCGAAGGTGCCTTGATCGTTATGTCGAAAGACGGCTCGGATTTCTGAGAGGTGTTAGTGACAGGCCACATAAACAACGTTGATTCCACCAGAAGAAAACATTAATTAGGCGCTTACCTGCCACGCACTATGAGCAGCGCTATGTTCGGTGTAGTCGGTGTCATAGATGGCCTTCAACGCAAATATTTCGTCCTGCTGCACTTCCTGGTACTGCGTCTTGAGCGGGGCTGGCCCTGGACTCTTGAGCCCAGGGAAGCCGTCGTGACCATTTTGCTTAGATTTTTGCGCGGGCTTCTTCTTCCCGGCCATATTGGTGTTGCGTGACGGATGAACCAGTGGTCTCGGTGGTCGACGGAGAGGGGTCTCATGGAAGGAAGAATAACTCGGATGAAAGTTACGGCGTGGTATGTACCAGAGAGTACTAGCACTAGCAATCAACTAACACAGCCAAAAGCGGCTGTGAGACTTTACCGAGTTGAGCCCATCATGCTTTAATGACTCTAATCGAATGGATGGAGTTTGTCAATGAGATTCTAGAAAGGGGAGCCACAGGGTGTGACTCGACTTCAATGAGATGCTGGGATGGCGGGGCTTTATGACAGTGTTCCAGGGAAGAACCAGTGGAGGTCGTGTGCTGTTGTTGTTTCCGCCTTCAAGGGACTCAGCTGCAGAAGAGGTGGGGCATATGCTTGGCGAGGGGTCCGTTGGCCCACAATTTTCCCCTTCTTTGCCGAGACGCGCCCAGACCATTGGAAGCCAAGCTCGGAGCCTGGAAGCGAGTGGGCATTTGTCCCGCCAAAACCCACAACAACGATCTGCGTCCTTCAGTGGCTGCTTCTGGCAATCAAGTAAACAGCAACAGCCGTCAAACAACGGCCTAGACACGTCTGCGCTGGAGTTTGAAAACCGCGGATTAATCGATGCTTTAGCTTGTAACAGTGTGACTTGGTGACGGCGATCACATCAATTCCCACCACGCGCGCGACGCGGCACAATTACAATGATCAGCTGGGCGCTGAAGCGCAAGTCGGACACAGCGCGCGACGCGCCAGTCTCCGGTACGAGAGCCATCTCCACCAAATAAGCCCATCTTCGGGATGTTGAAGCTCACGATTGCAGATGATACCACCCAAATCGACCTCCCCGATACCCCCGCGCCCGTATTTGCCGTGCGCGCATTCAAAACCGCACTTTTCGGAACCCCGGCGCCCAGAGATCGCCGACCCGCGTCGAGGGGAAAGGACAAGACAGCACAGCAGAACGCGAACCCACCACTTGCAATCGACAAGTCACCAGCAAAACCGGCAGGAATACTTCTGACACCAGGCACCGGCACGACACGCCGGAAACGCGTCTCCTTCAACCACGACGTGAAGCCAGGCTCTGGAGGGGCCGTGAGGACGAGCACAGTCGGGTTGCCAGACGATATTTCTAGGAATATCCCCACTCCATGGGACGACGCCATTCAGAACGGGGTACAGTCGCGCCCCAAGACAAAGCTTCAGCAGGCCATGGAGAGGTCGCAGAAGAGCAATGGGATTGAGCGCGGGGCAGACGAGCAGATCTTGGGTTTCACGACAAAGGAGCCAGAGGACACATGGGAGGAGGTTGAGGAGGACGAATCCGACTTCGAAGGCGACGTCACGACCGACCTCAACGAACCGCACTCGCGCTCCGGCAAATACTGGAAGTCGTACTTCGAAACCTACCACACTGACGCCAAGACGGAGATGGAGAAGCTTGTCAAGTACAAGCATCTCGCCAAGTCTTACGCAAAGATGAAGGACGCCGAGGCTCTAGAAGTGAATCAGAAACTCAAAGAGGAGCAGGAGAGGGTTCAGGCGATGGAGGCCAAGGTCACTGAGCTGACACGGCAGGTGGCTTTGGCGTCTAAGAGGAAGGGGGCCGGGCCCGACCCGGCATTGGTGGACGAGCTTGACAAGCAGACAGCTCTTGCGGCCGAGTACAAGAAGCAAGTGGAAGAGCTGGAGGCATTGCTCGACGCGAATATCGATGAGGAAGGGGCTGGGCGCCGTCGACATGGGCGGACTGCGTCGCCACGGACGCAGCGCACGATAATGGAAACCCAGCGGGAGCTGCGGCGAGCAAGATCGCAAGCTCGGGAGCTGGAAAAGATGGAAGAGGAGCGGGACCGGTTGAGATCCGACCTGAAGTTCGCCGAGCAACGAGCCAGCAAGCTTGCCGAGGAGAATAGGAAGTTGTCAGGGGAGCTGTCGCAAAGCGCATCAAGGATGCAGGAGCTGGAGAAGAAGTTGGAGGATTCCAAAGGCCTTTACGGGAAGCTGAAGGAAGACGCCAAAGCTCGATACTCCGAGGCTGCGCAGGTACTGCACAAGAAGAACGAGAAGATCTCAGAGCTCGAGAAAGAACTCGAGTCGCTGAAGAAGGATGGAGCAGAATTAAAACGGGCCAGCCGTTCAGCACGGGCAAGGACCCTCGACGAAAAGCCCACAGCTCTCAAACCCCTCGAAACATCGGAAGCGAGGAGCGAGCGTTTACTAAAGGAGCTCAACGAGCGAAGGGCCAGCCAAAAAGGGCTCGCTGCCTCTAAAGCGCTAGTCCTTTCCCGTCAAAAAGAAAGACTCACCACCATCGAAAACTCCAAATGCGCATCCTACGACGACCCAACCCTCGCCCAATCCCGAGCCCTCCGCGAAAAGCTCGAAGCCGAGTTCGGCACCAAGGGCTTCCCCGCCGCCGCCTCTGTCCTTAGCGACCGCGGCAACCTGCAAGACAGCCGCAGCTCAGCCTCCAGCGGGCGCTCGGCCCACGCGCGGGAAGACGACACCCCGTACCCAACCCGAACAACATCAAAACCGACCTGGGCAGCAGCGACAGCAGCAGAGAAGACGACGCTCGATGTCCTGCTGGCCAAGACGCGCGAGAAAAGGGCGAGTAGGACGGCGCTGGAAAATTTGGGGAAGGTGTCAAGGGAGAGTGCGGCGTCGGTACCAGATGTTGATGATGATGTGCAAAGTCGCTATGTGCCCATTGCTGCAGAGAGTAGTGCGATCTGGAGCACAATGAACACGTCGCGGACGACGCTGCCTGCTCATCGGAAAGCGGCTGCTTTGGAGAGGCTGGAGCGGAGGAAGACGGAGCGGGCGCTGCAGCAAAGGGTTGGACAGGGGAAGGAGAATGCGAGGCCATGAGGGATGGGGTTTAGCGTGGTGTTTGCCGGAGCGATGGTTCGGTTGTAAACATGCGTGCAGTACATTTTCCTTTGTTTTTTCGGATACCTGGGTTATTGGTAACGGCGGTTGGGATTTTGCGCGGTGTTGGGATATCGGCCATTTCGCCATGTATGGGTTGAGCCTGTTACATGAGGTTGGTGTTGTGGGAACCCTTTTGTTCAGTTTGTTGTAATTGAATGTCATTATCCGGGGGCTTCAAGATAAGCTTATCAGCGATGATATGTTTGAACCACAATGAACTTCCATCAATCAACAACTGAGACTCTGAGCATGTCAACAAGTTACCAAAATGAGCCCTTCTTCAACGGACACCAGTTGTTGCAATCACAATGAAGTAGAAGACGAAATTGCCGACCTCGAGCGGCGGCTCGCGGAGGCCAAAGCTAGGCGCCAACAACTCACCTCTCACAACTCCAACCCACCCCTATCAAGTACACCTCCCCACCCCCTTTCATCACCACCACTAACCACCCTCTTTCAGAACCATTAACATCCATTCTCACCTCCCCAACGCACTTCCTGCTCCTTCTCTCCGACTCCGCCCTCCCCTGGGCAGCTTCGCCTTCTCCTCCGGTCTCGAGTCCTACCTGGCCCACCAGAAATCCATCTTCCAGCAACCCTCCTCTTTCACCTCCTTCCTTCCCCTCTCCATCTCTTCCTACGCCTCCACCACCATGCCCTTTGTGCTGGCCGCGCACTGGAATCCAGCCTCCCTTGTGGCGCTGGATGACACACTGGATGCAGCGATTGTGTGTACCGTCGGCAGGAGGGCGTCGGTCGCGCAGGGAGGGCGTTGTTGGGAATTTGGGAGCGGTCGTTTGTTGGGGCGAGGGGTGGAGGAGGAGGAGGGGGTGGTGAGGCAGTTTGCCGCTCTGCTTAAGGCGTCGTCAGCACCCTCTTACTCGAGTACCAACAGCAACAACACCTGGACCGACGCCGACCCCCCGCCTGTCGCAGCGCACCTCGCCCCCCTCTTCGGCGCGATCTGCGCGCTCGTGGGCTTAACGCTAGAACAAACGGCCTATGTCTTTCTGCTGGGGCACGTCAAGGCACTAGTGTCTGCGGCAGTGCGCGCGGGCATGTTTGGGCCGTATCAGGCACAGAAGACGCTCGCGAGCGGCGCGGTGCAGGGGATGATCACGGCGATGGTGGAAAGGGAATGGGGGACGGAGGTTGAGAGGGCTGGGCAGGAGGTGCCGGTGATGGATTTGTGGGTGGGGAGGCATGAGGTTTTGTATTCGAGAATTTTCAATAGTTAATGGGGATGTTGATGATGTTGAAATTGTCTATTTGACTTGGTGGTATCATGGACTGGGTCTACAAGGAGAATTATGTAGCAGCGCTCATTCGCTGTCGTCGTCGCTGTCGTAGGCGACTAATGGCCCAGATGGGGCTGCAGCCTTTGGTTTTGACGCGACAGACACCTGGGCTGCTTGCAGAGCAGCTAATGTGCTGCTTGAGAGGATCCCTCCTGTTGGTTGCATCGCCTGTGCCTGTGCTTCCTCCTCCGCGTACGCCACTTCCGCAGCTTCTAACATCAACCGCTGCTCATGTTCCAACTCGTACCCCTCCCTTCCCCTCGGGTTGACTGCATTGGGCCCCCTAGCAAAGTGTACTTCGTCCGGCGCTTCGTATCCCTCCAGGCCGTAGCTGCTCTCGAGTTTCCGCCGCTTCCGCGCCTCTGGGTCCTTGCCTTCAATTTCAGCCACAAACTCCGCTGGTAATGCCCTGCGGATGGCCTCGGCTGCTTGTTCTTCGATGCGCCTCGCCTCGCGCTTCTGTGCCATGGGGTTCGGGTCGGCCGTCGCCCAGCGGACGTTCAGAATCTCGTTGTGGTCGAGGGATCTGCAAAGTCGTTAGCCAAGAACAGCCGAACAGATAGTTGGGTCAAGACATACTGATGCGCCATCGATTCCTTCGCAAACTGCGCATTCGCCTCGTTCGTGTAGGTCACAAACGCCACGCCTCTCGTGTTGAGCACGCGGGTGCGCTCGATCTGCCCCCACTCAGCAAAGTGGCGCGCAACGATCTCCTCGATATCGTCTGTCACATGGATGCGACCGATATAGATCGTGCGGTTCTGGCGCGTGAAGCTGCCCACGCCGCCCATGTCATCGCGGTAGTCGCTAAACTTGTCGCGCCCGAAGCAGTCGACGTTGGGGTTAAAAATATCGTGGATGCCGGGGAGTCGATGCAGGTAATCGCAGTCCTGACCTTTGGGGCTAAAGCGCATAGATTTTAGCAATGCGCCTGACTGGAAACTAGAGAGCAACGTACCATATCCCCCTCGCGAAAAACAAACAAAAGTACGACCCCGGCCGGGAATCAGCGCGCGTGTATCCCGAGTCCTGCGCAATATTGCACCTCCCCTTGGCGTGCGTCTGCGACAGGTACTTATCCTCCCGGTCGCCGCCAGACCACTTGTTGTACCAGATGTTAAAGACGGTGCCTGTTTGCGGCGGCGGCTCCGACTTGATGAGGGCGGGATCAATCTGGGGTCGCGCTGGGCGCTTCTTGCGCCGGATAATCTTTTTCACTTTCTTCTCTGTCGGGGCGGCCACCTCGGTGCTGGTTGTGATGAGCGCGAGCTCTTGTTGTTGCGCGTCGTCGTCGGCGGTGGCGGTAGCCACGTCGGACCTGGTGTCAACTTCCGCCATGTTGAAACTCGGCGAGTTTGGTTAGAAAATAATGTATTTAGCGGTGGTTTCAAGTCGTGATGGGGGTTGGTCGGTGTGGACGATGCGGAATCGCGAAGGTGGTGATGGAGTGAAGCTTGGTCGATGAGGCTGTCGATAAGAGGATGCATGGAGACGGTTGCTCAGGAAAATTCCAAGCTTCAATGCCAAGACAACAACTGGGTCCACTGGGCTGAGGCTTGGCATGATCTAAAGGCGGTAAGTGTGCTGAGCCGCCCCTGGACCCCGCTGCCCCTCGGAATTCTGCCGCCTCAAATCGTGGGGTTCAAGATCGGGCGAGGTCCGCCAGGATTCGTCGAGCGGCAACATTTGAACGCGAGTCTTGTGTCGCTGTCAACAACCTTTCTATCTTGATTTTTCAGCCAGGAGTTACGGAGGGCCGCTTGCCCCAAATTATTCAAGATGGTGAACATTACAGAAAAGATCAAGGAGTAAGACAATGCCGTTGTTTGTCGTTGGTCGTGGACGGGACTGGGACTGACCGAAGACAGGATCGAGGAGGAGATGAGAAAGACCCAGAGTTCGTTTGCCCACTAACCCCCGTTGCATGGAGCTATTTGTTTCTAACACTGTTTGCAGAGAACAAGGCAACTGGTACGCTCTTTGCCTCGGACGGCCAATGGAGTGTCTCGGAGGAGTAGCTGCTAACAACCTGCAGAGTATCATCTGGGTCTCCTCAAGGGGTGAGTAAGTTCCCGAATCTCTTATCTAGCCCCAACCGTCTGACAATTCCAAGAAAGCTTGCACGTCTCCGTGCGCAACTTCTCGAGCCAGGCCCGGGCGCAGGAGGAGGTGGTGGTGCCGGCTTCGATGTCAGCAAGAGCGGCGATGCACGCATAGCACTAGTCGGATTCCCATCCGTCGGCAAATCGACATTCCTCTCGAAAGTCACCAAAACGAAGTCCGAAGTCGCCTCATACGCTTTCACAACACTCACCGCCATTCCTGGCGTCCTCGAATATGGCGGCGCCGAGATCCAGCTGCTCGATTTGCCCGGTATCATCGAAGGAGCCGCGGAGGGCAAGGGTAGAGGGCGGCAGGTCATTTCGGCGGCGAAAACGAGCGACTTGATTCTCATGGTTCTCGATGCGACCAAGAGGGCAGAGCAAAGAGCGTTGCTGGAGGCTGAATTAGAAGCAGTCGGCATCCGGTTGAACCGCGAGCCACCGTAAGCCTCTCTTCTTCTTCCCGCAGAAGCACCTCATGCCTCTCTAACCCTTCAACAACAGAAACATTTACCTCAAACCCAAAAAAGCCGGCGGCATGAAAATCACCTTCCAAGCCCCCCCAAAGGGCCTCGACGAGAAGATGATCATGAACATCCTGCGCGACTACAAGCTTCTCAACTGCGAGGTGCTCGTCCGCGACGAGAACTGCACGGTCGACGACCTAATCGACGTCATCATGAAGGACCACCGCAAGTACATCAAGTGCCTGTACGTGTACAACAAGATCGACAGCGTGTCGCTCGACTTCCTCGACTCGCTCGCGCGCGAGCCGCACACGGTGGTAATGAGCTGCGAGCTGGACCTGGGCATCCAGGACGTCGTCGACCGCTGCTGGAAGGAGCTCAACCTGATCCGCATCTACACCAAGCGCAAGGGCGTGGACCCGAATTTCAGCGAGGCGCTGATCGTCCGCAGCAACAGCACCATTGAAGATGTGTGCGATCGGATTCATAGGACGCTCAAGGATACGTTCAAGTACGCGCTTGTGTGGGGGGCGAGCGCGAGGCATATCCCGCAGAGGGTAGGGTTGGCGCATCCGGTGGCGGATGAGGATGTGGTGTACATAGTTAGCGGGTGGAAGGCGTAGATACGCGGAGATGGAATGGAGAGCAATTTTCATTGCCAGTCCAAGTTAAGATCTTCGGTGCGAGAAAACCGGATAACATTTGCTACCCGCAACTTTCTGTCTCGTTCTTCCCTCTCGTCATAACAATTCGTAAACAACCCAACAACCCAACAACCCAACAACCCAACAACCCAACCCTGATACCCAGCAACCACCGACGGTGATGATGATAGAGATCCCCCAAAAGCTCAACCAAACAGATATAACCCACAATTTCCCCCAAAACGCCCCATAATAGACCAACCCTTTCCCTCAAGAGAACATCCCTCTATGCCGAAAGCGGAAAGGAAAAAAAAAAAAAACAAGGACAAAGGAGACGTGGCAAACGAGTGCCAAAGAACGCGAATTGCCGCCGTCCGCGGCGTAGGTCGGGGAGGCAGGCAACCGCTGCAGCCGTCTCGCGACGGACTGCTTTAGAAGTATAGAAATGAGAGGTCGAGCCTTGAAAAAGAAGACTCAGTTCTTTGCCGACGGAGCAGACTTACTCCCGAAGAGCGCATCATCGCTGCTGCTCCCGGAGCCGAGTTTCTTAGCTGACGCCTGGGCGAAGAGCGATTTGGGCTTGACCCTGGAGAGAGAGAGCAAAAAACCGCGTTAGCATCCTCCGTAACAGCAGTTGGACAGTTGACAAGGGGAGAGGGGGATGGGAGAGAGTAACCTACTTCCCAACCTGCTTGTTCCGGAACGCGCTGAGCTTGGCCGTGCAGGGGCTCATGATGTTGTCCGAGGGGGAGATGTACGCCTTGTTCCTGACACGCCAAATTGTTAGTGTCTCTCTTGTACTTAGGGGATGGGGTGGAAGTGCACTGCCGCGGGGTTGACATACTCGCCCTCCTCGATCTTGGACTGGAACACCTGGCGGTGGTACTCCATGCTCATAACATCGGGCTTGGCGGGCGCGTCGGTCTGCTGCGCGGCGGGCTGCTGCTGGGGAGCCATCGACGTGTTGACGTCTCGGGCGGCGAGAACGTTGGAAGACATGTCGTCGATTGGGTTTGTTGGGAGTGTAGATGCTTGTTGGAGAGCGGCTCGGATTAATCGAGAGACGAGGTGTGTGTGCTGGTGGTAATGCGAAGCAATTGATGTTGTTGGTGAGCAAGATGCAGTTGTAGGTTGCGAGTCGGCGTTGCGTGTATGTGGAAAGAACAAGCGGGAGATGGAGACGGCTGGTGGTGTCCAGTTTTAAATCGGGCGCAGGAATGCTGGCGGCAGGGCTGTGGCCGCTGAAAAAAAGGCTGATCGAAAACACATTTCCGGTTTAGGCAGAGTCGACCGGGCAACGGGGGCATGACTGCACCAGCCCCACCGCATGCAGCTTGGCAAGGGTCGTCCATCCAGAAATGGGACGTCATGGCCGCAGCAACCGGACAAGATCATCAGATCAACACTTTGTCAACAATGGACAATGGCTGATAAATTTCAGGCCATAAGAGTGATGCTAACGGTACAGAGATAAAGAAACCGACCCGGCTGCTGCCGACTGACTCGCTCCGCTTAAACTTTGGAGGAGTGCTTGATGTTGGACCCAATCTCGGTGTGCGTCGCGCCGTACTGCTTCATAAGCTGCACCGTCTTGGCCTTCTGCGCCGCGATCTTTTCCGCGACCACCTTGCCGCGCTTGTTCTCATTCCTGCCCATCTGGTTGAGATGCACCTCATCAGGTCCATCAGCCAGCCGGAGCGTCCGGATGCCCGCCCACATGCCGGCCAGCGGTGTGTCCTGGCTGACGCCGGCGCCGCCAAACGCCTGCACGGCGCGGTCGATGACGGTCAGCGCCGTCTGCGGGACGAGCACCTTGGCCTGGGCAATCTCCTTGAGCGCGGCCTTGGGGCCCTGCTCGTCCATCTTGATAGCGGCGTTGAGCACGACCAGACGCGCCGCGTCGATCTCGATGCGCGACTTGGCCACCCATTCGAGGATGACGCCGTGCTCGCGCAGCTGCTTGCCAAAGGTGGTCTTCTTTGGGTCGTTGATGCGCATGAGCATCCACTCGAGCGCCTTCTCGGCCACTCGAGCGCCTTCTCGGCCGCGCCGATGGTGCGCATCGCGTGGTGGATGCGTCCCGGGCCGAGACGCCCCTGGATGATCTCGAAACCGCGGCCCTCGCCGAGCACCATGTTGAAGGCGGGCACGCGCACGTTCTTGAAGGTGATGTGGCCGTGGCCGTGCGGCGCGTCGTCGTAGCCGTAGACGGACAACATGCGGTTGATAGTGATACCGGGGGTCTCGGCCGGCACGACGATGACCGACTGTTGCCTGTAGGGGTCCTTGTTGTTGGGATCGTTCTTGCCCATGACGATGTAGATCTTGCAGCGCGGGTCGCCGGCGCCGCTGGACCACCATTTCTGTTTCCAGGTCAGCCTGAGTGAAGGTAGCCGGGGTTGCCGTGGGTGTACGTACCTGGCCGTTGAGAACATAGTGGTCGCCATCCCGCTCAATCTTCATCTCGATGTTCCGCGCGTCAGACGAAGCCACCTGGGGCTCTGTCATCAAGAAGGCTGAGCGTATCTCGCCCTCCATCAACGGCTTCAGCCACTTGGCCTTTTGCGCGTCGTTGCCGTACTTGGCCAGCACCTCCATGTTGCCGGTGTCGGGGGCGGCGCAGTTGACGGCCTCAGAGGCGAGATGTGACCTGCCGAGCCACTCGGCCATGAGGCCGTACTCGAGATTGGTGAAGCCCGGGGACTCCTTGTAGTGGCCCTTGGGAAGAAACATGTTCCAGAGACCCAGAGACCGGGCCTTCTTCTTGAGGTCCTCAAGGATAGGGGGGTGGGCCTCCCATCTCGCGTCACCGGTGCCGATGAGGGCCTCAAAGACGGGGTCGGCGCTGGAAGACGTCAGACCTGCGGGTGAAAGAGAGAAAGGGGGGTCCCAGCTTACGGAATGCAGTCCTCCTCAACGAACTTGGCAACGGTATCCAGCGCCTTCTGTGCCCGCTCGCTCACACGGTGGCGGACCTGGAGAAAGGCACGTCTTAGTGGAGGTCTGAAATTGGGGTAACTGCACATTGGGAGTTCCTACAGCAGCTGGGATCTGAGCAGACATGTTGGTTCTCAAGATTGTGTTTGGTGGAGTTGTGGGATATGTGTGATATGGATGTCGATCCTGAACAGCAAAGACAGGAGGAATCACTTTCAATACGACGTCTGGGAGCTCTGCTGGTGTTTAATCAACGTCTGAAGCGAGGCTCAAGTCCTCACTGGTACGATTAGCCGTCCCTGCCGAGGTCCGTCGGTACCCCCAGTTCCAGTGGGGCAACGAGAGCCAGCGGTGCGGAGTGCCAAGACTCCCCGTGGCTGGTGAAAACGCGGAGGTGGCTTGACGCGGCAACGGGGACAGCTCCTCTTTGGCGACAAGTGCCGGTCCTTGGCGACGGTCCGTGACGGAACCTGGACCCCTCAAAAGGGGATGAATTTCCAGGTTTCCCAATTGGGCTGACTTTGCTTTGACCCTGCATTTTGCACGTGGTTTTCTGTCGTCTTTGACTCTGCTTATTTCTTCTGTCCAATTTTGAGACTCGATGGGATGGCTGATGGCGCAAAGACTGACTTTGAAAGCATGACCCAATTCCATTGAGTTGGTAACAGCGAAGAAAGAGGGCACTCCATACAGAAAGTAGGTCCCTCAACTTCAACTTCAACTTGATGCTTTTGGCATCTTGTTGTTGAGTCTTGCGGTAAGCTTTAATTATTGACATGCTTCTTGATTCGGACGACTCTTTTCTGGCGTGGGCCTTCTCGGTGTTGATCCGGAGCCCGGGGGTCGGGCCGGTGGTTGAGCGGGTCCTCCAAAGTGCAAGTTCGGATTCCTCTCGGAGACGCGCACGGCCCAGAGGTGAGGCCAGCCGAGCATCAGGAGACGCCCTGTGCCATCCCACAAATACAAAACGAGACAGCTTATGGCCTCACGGGACGAACGACGGGAGCTGTCGATCCTCTCTTTCCGTTTTCCCAGAAGTCTTCTTCGTCTCTGCCTACCACAGGCACCGGAATTGCACAGTTCAGGTGAACCCTTCGTCAGCCGCGGACGTCATTGGGGACGTCAGCCTCCCGCCCCATGGAGTCCAATGACGGACAAGGCAGGCGAACGGGAGGCGATGGCGAGGCAGGGGTCCCTGTCGCACCGTCGATCCAGAAACCCAGACTGCGAACTGTAGCGGCCGATGCAACGTTGTTGGGAGAATGTCCCCAGCGAGGACGATCTTGGGGAGGACCTCATGAAGAAAAAGGTGCTGTGATGCAATATCGTAGGTGACCGACCCATCAGCCGGCGCCCGGTTGGGAGACACAGAGAAAACCTGTCGGGAGATTGGGCCACTGGCCTCCAAATCCCATATTCAGTCAAAGTATTCTGTAGTTGCGCAAAGATGGCCAGAAAAGCGAGAAAGCGAGAAAGATAGACCATGCCGATTGGGGATGCGGCCAAAATGTCCCGTCCGCGCTTGGGCATGAGACAGGGGTTGGAGAAAATCGAGCAATCTGGGCTGGCGTGGCGGGGACGCAGCAGCCCACGTCTGCAGACCCCTCCTTCTTCCATCCACGGCCCACCAGCCCAGGCTCCCCTCCAATTTGTTGGTTGAGGTGTGAGGTGAGGTGCTTTGATGCTGCTGCCCGCGTCCAGGCGCCGACGCTCCAACCTTGAACCTCCAGCTCCATCCAGTCTTCAACAAGACACCGACCACTCGCCAGGGCTCCCCCTCACCATTTGAACAGCGCTTTCATCCCAACTCCCAACATCCACCCCATCCACCGATCCACCGACCTACCGCACTGTCCATACTCTGTACCCACGCGCGCGTCGCTCGAGCCGAACTTGACGTCGATACCTGGACTTCTTTTACCTTTCATCCTTCGCTTTCTCTCGACTAAACACACCAGCGACCCGCACCCTCGGGACGCTCACAGAACCCGACATCGCGTCACCCAGTGCCGCTGTGCTGTCGGTCCGGAGTACCTATTTTTCAGCCCACCGTCTGATCCATTTAGTCATCGATCCCACGCGCACATAACCTCACCATCAGACACCCCGCGTCCGTCGTCGGGTCCCTTCACGCGATCAGCAACTTCCACCTCCCACCCACATTCTGGCTTTTTACTCCGCACTCCTGTCCCGACCAGCTCTCCATCAAAGCAGCATCTAGATCATGGTCCCGCATTCTTTCGCGTACTCTTTGTCTTGACCTGCAACTTCACCTCAACCTTGCTTGCGGTCACTGGTCCATGACCGCGCCTTGTCACCATGGAAATGGTAAAGGCAGCCGGATCGCTCATGGTGCCCAAGAAGTTTCGCAGTGTGCGGGAAAAGAATGGCCATCGCCGGAGTAAATCGGCCGAGGCCGCCCCCAAGGTGCGTATCCAGTGCCCTCTGTAGACATATATGTCCAAGCTCCATCGTTTCTGACGCCCCGCCAGCCCCGACCCCTAACCACCGACACATGGCTCTCCATTTTCAAACCCGACGCAGCGAAACAAGCCCTGCTTAGAGAAAAGGAAGAAGAAGACAAGGTAGGGCACAAAAACACCGAGAACCTGGGGACACCATCATATTAATTCATGAGCAGGTCGATGTCGTCGCCCAGCGCCTCGAAGTGCTCAACTTCCATGAAGTCTCCAAGGACATCATCCGCCTCACCCTCCAGTCCAAGTTTGCCGCTGGTGATGTTGAAAAGGCAGTCGATCTTGTGAAACTTGAACAGCAAGCTTTTTCGGGCATTATACAGCCCTACGATGCCCGCGTTGAGATGCTCGGGGCCGAGAACCGGGGCAACGTCACTTGCTACCTGGATTCCCTGCTCTTTGCCATGTTCGCCCATCTGACTGCCTTTGAGAACATGCTGAACCATGAATTGGAAAGTGACGAGCAGAGGAAGTTGGCTGCTTTGCTCAGGCTGTGGGTCAACATGCTGAGAAGCGGCAAGTTGATTCACACAGATATGGTTAGGCGCACCCCTGAACACCACTGTCTTCTCAAGCTGACCCTCTGCTTCTAGACACAACACATCCAGGAATCATTAGCCGCTTGCGGCTGGCCGGATGCTGCGCTTCTTGAGCAGCAAGACACCTCTGAGGCCTTTGCATTCATCGCCGACGCCCTACAGCTCCCTCTCCTGTCTCTCCAGGTCGACCTTTTCCACCAGGGAAAGAAGGATGCCGACGACCACAAGGTTGTTCAAGAGAGACTGCTCAACCTGGCGGTACCACCCGACACCGAGGGCAAAGGAATCAAACTGGAAGACTGCCTGGAGGAGTATTTCAACAACAACAAAATTGACGTGCAGCGAGATAGGGTTGAAGAGAAGAAGCTTGCTGTTGACAGACCGCCGTTGAGAACAGACGGCACGATCCGGAGGGTGCCCGAGGAAGATACCGACGCATGGGATGAGGCGCTGGATGGCCCTCTGGGCCCGTTGTTGCAACGAAGATGGACAACACATGCCTGTGCTGCTGACTCTCCGGCATCTACAACAAACTCCGAGTCCACAAAGTTTGGTTCACCGCCAGGCTCGAGGACTAGGTCGACCAGCATTATCCAGCGAATCGTGGTTGACCAGAATCAGGACGCTGCTTCCGCCGGTCAATCTGACCCTGAGAGGCTGGGCCTCCTCGAGCGAGTGAAGCGGACTGGTTCGACAGTTGTCAAAGCTGTCACCATTCCAGCCTGGCAGTTCTATCGATTGATCCGTGAGTTTGCATCCTCTCTCTAGTGTTGCAAGGAATGGCAGCTAACAAACGGTTCAGCATGGAATGCCACGTCCAACAGTGCTCCAAAGAACGACATGGAGCTTGCCCAACATTTCAACCAGCGGCCGGTTGTTGCCATTTGCCTAAAGAGATACACAATGACAGAAGACGGCTTCCCCATACGGCACAACACCCTCATTGACATTCCCGAGAGTTTGCGCCTCCCGCACTTTATGGTTGTCGACAAATTGACAGCCGAGGACGACCCGAATGGTCTGAGTCTGACCCAGGGATATAAGCTCGTCCTACAATCAGTCGTCTGCCATCGCGGAGAGTCACTTCACAGCGGCCACTACGTCGCGTATGCTCGTGTCGCGCCGAAGCTCTTGACCGAGAACCGGAGGGTCGAGCATGATCCCCCTCCTGACTACGAGGAGCCGCAATGGGTCAAGTTTGACGACCTGGCCTACGAAAAGAGAGTCCAATATGTCGACGACATCCGCGAGTGCCTCAAGGTGGACATGGCGTACCTACTCATCTACCAGATAGTACCTATGGTCGACGTAACCGCGGCCCCCTCAACCAACGGCTCCGTCACGGAACCCCCCTCCTACCTCGAATCCGCCTTCTGCCAGCCCGGAACCCCCAGTGTCGCCACCATCTCAGACGTCACCGGCTCCCTCTCAAAGCGCCCCAGCGACTACTTCGGCTCATCCGCCACCACCCTCGCCCA
The DNA here is from genome assembly GCA_027946355.1 of Collariella sp. IMI 366227. NCBI lineage: Eukaryota > Fungi > Ascomycota > Sordariomycetes > Sordariales > Chaetomiaceae > Collariella > Collariella sp. IMI 366227. The sequence goes on along the minus strand of JAPEUS010000002.1, from coordinate 2,363,550 downwards.
CTCCGCCCCGCACATCCGCTTCAGCCAGGACCTCGACGGCCCCTCGCGCTTCAGCTTCGAAGATGACGGGCTCGCAAAAACGGACAGCCCACGCCGCGGCAGTACCACCGCCTTCTCCACCCCGGACGGCATCTCCCCCGTCGTCACCCCCGCAGAGGATTCTGCCGCCGCCCGTATATCTCGTGCAGCAGCTATTTTCAAGTCTGGCTCGACTAAGTCGTCCCGCCCCAGCAGTCAGGGCGGTGAGGGCCGCGTTAGCCAGGCGATGTCGAAGTTGGGGTTTGGGCGCGGGAGCAAGGATGCGTCGAATGGAAATGCCGTGGGTGGTGGTACTAACGGGGGTGGCAGTAATGGGAATGGTGAGGATCGGACTTCGGGTGAGGGGGATGATTCGACTGGCAGCGGCAACGGCACTGCCAATGCCAACAGCAACGGAAATGGCAATGGTACTAAAGAGCATCACCACCACCACATGCACCATCATCATCACCACCACCACAACAGTGGGCATGGGCATCAAGAGAAAGAAAAAGAGAAAGAGAAAGAAAAGAAGAAAGAGAAGGGCAAAGATAAGGAAAAGATCAGGAACAAGAGCCTGGAGAGAGAGGAGAGGAAGAGAGGGAAGGGGAAGGGCAGGGTAGCGAGGGAGTTGGAAGGGGTGGAAACGGGTGGAAAGAATAGCGGGGTACTGCCTGATCGGGAGTGCGTTATTATGTGAGCGTGCTCGGCCAGCGGTCGGGAGGGGCTCCGACGGTTGTTGAGTTAATGATGGAGGGGGGATAGGAGGGTGGTTTGGTTTGGTTTTTGAGGGTGATTTGTTGGGTGGCAACCGAAGGAGAAAAGAGGGAAGGGACGGGTTGGATGGAAGAAGGGGGACATACCCAAGAAGAGCCTTTTTCCGTTAAAGGAGGTGGATGATGAATGCCTGGATAGGAGGCGTCTTTGGATCCTTTTCTGGAGTTCAGACAGAGTCGGAGTTTTGGGAAAGAGGTGCATAACGGGGCAACAACAACAACATACCATGGGAGACGGCGTTTGCTCTTTTTTGAGGCGTTCTGTTCTGCTTTCTGGCTTCTTCTCTCTGGGACGTGCATTGGGGTGGGGTGGGTAAAAGAAGAGGGTGCATTCTCCTTTTTTTTTTTTTTGTCTTTTTTCTTTCCCTGGCTTGCTTTGGGTGGCGCGTCTGGGAAGACGGGGCGCTTTGAATGCATTCTTTACCGTTTTTTCAAGAGGGGAAGTGATACCACAGAGGATGAGGATGAGGAGGAGGAGGAGGAGGAGGATAAAGCACACGCTGAGTCCCTGCTTGGGATTTACACGATGAGTGAAGGGAGGTTCTTGGGTAGTTAAGGGGGTGGAGGGGAATTCAGAGCGGTGATACGCAGCTGCAGTACAGCGAGCAGATCATACGTATTGTATGGGTAACGGATAATGTACATAATGAGTGCGAGGAGGTTCAATGCAAAGAAGACGAACGGATTGTCAAGACAAAATGGGTCTGAAGACTTGCTGTTCTGTGCTGTGCATGTGTAGTCACCAAGAAGTGAGAAACACCAGTACACTATATAGAGAGAATGTAAATGTTGATGAAAGTGTTAAAACAAAACCCAACTGAACAACCAGATAAAAGGATCATCTAGCTCAATTTCTATCACATTTCTCCATTCAACTTCCAGGTCGCATGCTGCTATTTTACATCTCGTTCAATGCCAGTAATATCTACAACGCGGCCACCGAGAGGGCAGTCAAAGCGTGAAACAAACCCTTGGACTCCCCCCCGCCGCTTCCCAAGGCTCACACCAATTGTCGTGCAAATGGGAACAACCCCTCCTCCTTCCCAACGTCCCCCCGCGGCAACAGAAATCTATAGTACATGTTTGGTTTTCCCCCCTCCTTCCTCCGTCTCGCTCGCTTGCCCCCTTGGCTACGCTCTACCTCCCTCCGGAGCCGTTCAAAATAGGAGGAAATATCTATCGTTCGTTTCGCGAGCCGTTTATGCAAGACGTGGGCCCAGCGATACTGAGAATCCGTCATCATCAATCCGTTGGGCCCATGGTTGATGTAGAAAAAACGCGGAGATTGGAGAGAGAGTATGAAAAGGCGAGAGTGCTCTCCGCCCTGTCGCTAGCCAGGCAGCCGGATGGTATTGGGATTAGGCGGTCGAGATGTGGACGGGCCGGAGCGGAGCGGGGTGAAATTGTTTGTTGATCGCAGAATCGAGGCCTCATGTCGCTCTGCCTGCTAGCCGAGCGTCGTCATTTAGAAGGGGATGTTCGGGGGAGGCTGGGCGCCCATGTCCTGCTGCTCCTGCATCTCCTCGCCGCCGGCCTCGATGGAAATGCCCATACCAATCTTCGCTTGTTGCTGTTGATTTTGTTAGCCCGTGTTTCCCGTCAAGCGGAGGCAATTCTCTTACAGTCATGTGGTCAACATCAGCGGCAAAGGTCATCATGACAGGGGCGGCAACGCGCTTCTCAAGCAGGCAGCTGAGCTTGCCCTTGGTGTCGATCTGGGCGCGGAAGGTAGACATGCGGAAGTCGTACTTGGCACCGAAGGTGGTGACACCCTCCTTCTGGATACCGCCCATCATGGGGTTGCCGGGAGCGACCGAGAGAGTCATGTCAACACCAGCCTGGACCTTGTCCGACAGACGCTGCCAGAACGACGCGTTGAGGGCACCTTGAGCCTGCAGCTGGGCGCTGGCAATCCAGTTGTCGGTCTTGTAGCGGCCAACGTACGAGACAGCTGTATCCGGGCCCTGGGAAAGGCCAGTACGCTGCCAGACAGCCTCCAGACCAAGGGCGAGCTTAGGAGTGACGGACTGCAGGTATTGGCCAATGAAGATGCCGGTCAGGCCGCCCTCAAGGATGGAGGGGTTGAGGGCCTTGAGGGTGGCGGTGAAGTCGGAGCCGATGTACTCGTTCTCGAACTGGGCCATGTCCTGGCCGGTGGCGCCGGGGGGCAACCTGGACGCGGGACTTGGTAACAAAAGAGTTGCTCCACCTCCAGTTGAAGGCGGCGGAGAGGGCGCACTGGTCGTCGATGCTGCCTTGGGCGAAGACCTTGCTGGTGCCGTAGAGGGCGGCGAACTGGTAGGGGCTCAGGCGCTCGCCCATAGCGAACTGGTGAGATACTTGGAATCTTGGATTTAATCAGCACCGCGCGGAGTATGTAGAGCGGCATTGACAATCAAAGCAGTGTTCATGTACTGTACAAGAACACCCTTCGTGTTTGCGAAGCCAACCGTTAAGATCGTGGAGCAGCGAAGTGACATACAGGGGGTTGAAGCTGAAGGCCTTGGTGACGTCGGCCCGGAGGCCGGAGAACATCAGGTTCGTAGAGAGGACATCACGCTGGACCTCTGTCGGTGTCTGTTAGCCATGTCCTGATGACTTCTTTGACCGTGGCCTTGAGCGACAGCAGGGCGACCAGAAGGGAGGGCAGGCTGGCGGTAGTGACGTACCCTTGGCAATGTTTTCAACAACACCCGGGTTCGAAAGACCCAGCCGTTGCCTCCTTTCTTGGAAACCATTGTAGACATCTGAGAGACGGGAGTAGATGGGATTCTTCTGGAGGAAGGCCAGCGGCGCATCGGAGGCGAGGGCCATGGTAACGGTTGTTGGCGGGTCGCGGTCGCGAGGTCGGCTCGGCGATGGAGGGTCTGTCGGGATCAGGGGATTGAGGGAGCTTCACGCGTGGCAGTCGATAATTGTGTAAATCCGACACTCCCAAGCGGCTGGAGAACGCTTGCTGTCGCGATCGGGGTAGGTGGCTCTGGGTGCAGGAGAGAGGTGAGCCGTGGCTGGAGAGTTGGTGCTGGTCAAAGCTGGTCACAGGAACTGGGCCAAAAATTTCGCGGTCCCAAGCCGGCGCCAGCCCGGTTCCATTTGCTCATGGCCAAGCTGGCCCATGCACTCACTCTGTGGGTCCTGGGGACTTTGCTGCCAAGGAGCGTGACGACCTCCCTGGAAGTCAACAAGGGATGCCGGCTCGGAGAAACTGGGCAACCGACATCCCTCTCCCTGGCCCATGCCCCGCGGTTGGCTCCGGCAATTCAAGTCAGTGCCGCCTTGATAAGGAAGGATAAGGAAGCAGGATGGACGGGACGCTTGATCCAGACGAGATGTCTTAAGAATACAAATTGTACACGTGCTGTGTTCCCACATTGGGCAAAGAGGACAATATTGAGCATGTCCATGATTCAGGTAGTATCTTGTAAAACAAACACCATTTGGCCTTCCTTGCCATCAGCGTGAAGGCTCAAACCGTAAAGGCCACACACGGCACAAGCCAGTGGGAGGTCTGCCCGATCCAACCCGAGCTCGAGCTGCCATTGCCGGGTTGATGTCTCGTCTCGCTCGCATCTGCTGATCAGACTGTGTGCCTTGCAGAACAATACACGCCCACGACGCTTCACTATTTGCTTTGTCTTCTGCTTGGCTCTCAGACACCGTCAACAACACCCTCATCCAAACTCAGGATTCCCATTCCTGCCCGAGTGGAGCCACTGTTGGCGTGTGTCATTGCTCAGATTCCGGGCAAGAGGCGGAGAGGGAGGGACCACGAACATCTGCTACCGTCCTTGCCACCAGTGAGAGGCCCCATCATTTCCCATCGAGCATCCATATCCAGCAGTCTCACCCGGGTCTCACGACGCCGAGAAGTCTCACGACTCACGAAATTCACACGTCTCACAACCACTGAACTCGTGAATTCGCCCTTTCTCATCCCGCTATTTGCTACGTCCAAGGAAAACACGCAACCCCTCGCAGGCCCGCCCTTGCAGTCCACGTACCACAGCTTGGTTTTGAGCGTGGGGTGGTGATACAACTTGGTGTATTTCAAACCCTCCAAAACCTCTCCCTCCTGCTGTAGGTCCACGTACCACAGCTTGGTTTTGAGCGTGGGGTGGTGATACAACTTGGTGTATTTCAAACCCTCCAAAACCTCTCCCTCCTGCTGTAGGGAACCTCTCTGGAAATTACTCCGCCTGGGCGAAATCTTCGACCACGACCATGGACACCCTTTTGTAAGTACTCCAGGCCCAATGGCGATGGTAAAGTCTGCTAACCATATCAGGACCGCAGCCATCGCGGCCAACGCGCCGCGCTACCGTCGCAAGAGCTCGACTTTCATCGACGGAATCCACGATGTCCCCGACGACCAGTCGCTGGCTCCAGCCCAGCTGTACAGCACTATGTCTGGCAGGCTGTTCCACTCGGGCAGAATTGCCATTGTCATGGTTGGCCTTCCGGCGCGCGGCAAGACGTGAGCACCTTTACTGGCTTTCAAAATTGCAAACTGACAAGTTTCCAGTCATATTTGTGTGTCGATGGCCCGTTATCTCGCCTGGTATGTCCAACTGTGTTTCATCAAGGATGCATGGATTTACTCTAAACTACTCACAGGCTCGGAGTCAAGACCCGCATCTTCCACTTGGGCGACTACCGCCGGGCCACTGTCCCGGGCGGCCATGTCCCCCCAGGACTACTTCTACCCCAATGCCTCCCCTTCCTCGGTGGTGTTGCGCCAGAAGATCCTGAAAAAGTGCAGAGAGGACATTTACGCCTGGTTGAACCATGAAAACGGCCAGGTCGCCATCTACGACGCGGTCAACCACACAGCGAGCGGGCGCATTGCCCTGGCAAAGGAATTCGCTAAGCACGACGTCCAGGTGAGACGCCTGATTGGGTTCCAAGAGTTTACAGTGACTAACAAAATTACATCAGACACTTTTCATCGAGTCATATGTCGATGACCAGGAAATTCTCAAAGAGAATGCTCGCAATGTCAAGATTTCGTCGCCCGATGTAAGTGGTAATCGCGCGGCCATTTTCGGCAGACCAGCAAGTACTGACCTCACAGTTTCATGGAATGGATCCGGATGAGGCGGCGAAACACTACCTCAAGCGGATCGAGGCGCGGATTCCCGTGTTTGAGACCATGGAGGAGGATGAGCTGAACTACGTCAAGATGATCAACGCCGGCCAGGCCTTCTTCTACAATAACGTCAGCTTCAACTACCTCTCTCACAGAATCGTCTTCTACCTCACCAACCTTCACATAAAGTCGCGCACCACCTTCTTCGTGCGTGCCGGGCCTTCTTCGGAGGAAGACCGGCTCAAGCCCGATGCCCCGCTTTCCGAGGACGGTCAGGAGTATGCTAAGAAGATGATTGACACACTTCTCAAACACCGAGAGCAGGAACGCCAGGCGGCGATTGCCGAGGGCGGCGCCGACGTCCCGCCGCGCCCCCTGAGCGTGTGGACTTCGACGCGGCTCCGGACCATCCAGACTGCTGAGCCCCTGAGGGAGATGGGGTACAAGGTACGCCAGCGGTCTCAGATGAGCCAGATCAACGGCGGCGTCTGCGAGAAGCTTAGCGAGCATGCCATCCGTCGCTTGTATCCCGAGGAGGTTGAGAAGCACGAGTTGGACCCGTACCACCACCGCTATCCCCGCGCCGAGGTAAGCATTCCCCCAGAATATCACCCTTGCCCAGACACCAGCTAAACAAGCACAGTCGTACCACGATCTCGCCGTCCGCCTAGAGCCCATCATCCTTGAGCTGGAAAGGGAGCAGAACGACCTCCTGATTATCGCGCACGAGAGCGTCCTGCGCGTCCTGTACTCGTACCTGATGCACTGCAGCACCATGGACATCCCCAAACTCAAGTTCCCGCGCGACGAGATTATCGAGATCATCCCGGCGGCGTACCAAAACGAGGCCAAGCGGATTCACATCCCCGGTCTCGACCCCAAGACGATACCGGGCTCGCCCGAGGACATCCGCATCCCCGTCGCCACCGAGCCCGGCGCCAACCTCCCGCCCATTTCGGGCATGAGCAGCCCCGAGCCGTACGAGGTGGTTGCCGCGCGCCCGCCCGAGAAGATCATCAACAATGCGAAGGAGATGGTTTCGGACAAAGTGGCGGATGAGGACTAGCTAGCGGGAGTGGGTGAGGAAGGAAAAACTGTTTGTACTGTGTACGGTTGGGATCATATCCCATATCTATCGCGCCTAGGTTAGCACCAGGCTACTCCTGGCTGTTCACGAAGACAACGATCGTTTGGCTTGCTCCATGAACCCCTTTCATAAACTATCCCTATTCCCATTATTAACCCTAACCCACCACCTCCCACGTCAATGACGCCAATGTCGTCTTGGCAACCCCACGACAGCTCCAAGCTCCCCGCAGAGTGTGGGGGTTTCGGTGTTCTGATGAGATGGGAATTGGAGAAGTGCGATTCTTCCCAGCTCAACAATCCCATATCCCTCCTCGCAAAAACAGTTCGTCATACCAGCCATGTCTAACAAGACTGTCCTCGTCACTGGTGCAACGGGTCTTTTGGGCAGGCAAGTTGTCAAGGCCTTTGCCTTCCACGGCTGGACTGTCAAGGGTACTGGCTTCTCGCGTGCGGATGGGAAGAACATCCTCAAGGTTGACCTGTCTAACGCGGAGGAGATTGAGAAGGTCATTGAGGATGTGAAGTATGTTTTTCTCCCAGTGTATTATTCATTTGATATGTATCCCGCTAACAACTCTGGTGTCACCAGGCCGCAAGTCGTCGTTCACTGTACGCCCTTCCCCCACCTCCCCTTCTCTCCTTCCCCCTCTCACCATCAACTCTCAACTCCCAGGTATCTGACCCAACCCTCCTAGGCGCCGCTAACCGCTCCCCGACCTCGTCGACGCCGACCCCGCCGGCACCCGCGTCCTCAATATTGAAGCCTCGCGCACGCTCGCGCACGCCTGTGCCCGAACATCCGCCCTCCTCATCTACATCTCAACAGACTATGTCTTTTCCGGTCGGCCAGGAAGCGCCCTACGAGGCTGACGCAGAGACGGGGCCGACGAATTTATATGGTGTGACGAAGCTTGAGGGGAGAAGGCTGTTTTGGGGGTTTGAACAGAGTAAAAGGAGGGGTGGGGAGTGGTGTTGAGGGTGCCGGTGCTTTATGGAGAGGTGGAGGGGGAAGGGAATGGGGAGAGTGCGGTCAATGTGCTGATGGATGTTGTGAAGAAGAATGGGGGGGTGAGGATGGATCATTGGGCGGTGAGGTATCCGACGAATACGGAGGATGTGGCGAGGGTTTGCTACGGTGGGTTTACCTTGCCGATGGGTGTTTGGGAGAGCGTGGTGCTAATGAGAGTTAGATGTGGCCGTCAAGTATCTCCAGACCGACGACAAGGCGGCGCTGCCGCGGGTGCTCCAGTTCTCGAGCGAGGACAGGTACACCAAGTACGAAATGTGCCAGCTGTTTGGCGAGATCATGGGCCTGCCGATCGACCGCGTCGAGCCCAACACTGAGGGGAACGATCCCAACGCGAGCGTTCAGCGCCCGTACGACTGCCATCTCAGCACCAGGGCGCTCAAGGAGCTGGGAGTTGATGTGTCGACGCAGGACTTTGTGGGGTGGTGGAGGCGGGAGTGCAGGGCGTTTCGGCATTGATAAGCGGAGGTTTGGAGGGGGGAGAACGCGCCATTGACGTGACCGCGCCGAAATGTCCAAGGCGCAGAGAAACGCCGTGACGGAAGTCTCGTTGGAGATATTGAGTCAGGACAAGAAAGCATCAACTCTGCCTTGTGGCTGGATGTTTTCGCGGTAAGATTGTCCCGAACAGCCCTTGCGTCACACGACGTCCAATCAGGGGTCGGCGGTGCTCAGGGACGGCTCATGATGCGGGATGGGAGCGCGGATCAATGTCAATCTTGAGCAGCCATGAACTTGTTCATTCCGTGAAGAGGCAGGAGTGACCGCGACGACGTGTCCGGAATGTCTTGGATTCCAGCTTAAACATGAGCCCTGGATGCCCGCGGCGGGTTGATTTATTCGACGGGATCCTCCCGTCTCGTATCGCGTCGGATTTCTTCGTTTTCAGACCATCAGCCATATCTTGCGGATGCACGAGGCCTGCAATTTCAAGGTTGCCATCTCCACACGTTCGGTTTGCCGTCATCCGATCCCCACAGGACCCTGAAAGGCGATCCCCACGCGCCCCAGAGATCCCCACCAACAGCTGAACGTCCAGCCCTGGAAGGACCCACACTACCTGGAGCCTGCCCTGCCGCCCCCTGCAGGTGCCCAGCCGACAGGGGCTTCTGGTTGGCCAGCATGTCTGCCACGGCCCTCTCTCGCGCTCCTCCCACTTCCACTTCGACCTCCGTGAGCACCAAGCCGGCAATCCCCAAAAAGTCGGGCCAGAGAGTCAGAAATGCGGCAGGGAGGCGAGCGGTAATTGTCAATGGGTCGCTGCAAGTTGGCGATCTGAAAACGAGCCCGTCGTGGTCCCCGGCGTATCTGCTGGCCGCACTGGAATGGGCCGAGGATGGGGAAAATCTGAAGTGTGACAACAGCAGAACCAAGACCAGCACGGATGTCGACTCTAACAAACCCAAGCACACGTCACGAGCCAACCGCAAACCCTTTGTTGCGCCGCAGCCGTTGGCCCAAAACAAGACGGCCTCGAACAAGCTCGACGCTCGGCCAAAACCCCCCATTGATGACGTGAAGAAACCGCCGCTCCCACCCCTCGCAAGGCGCACCGCAGCAGGCCCTGTCGCGCCACGCTTGGACGTGTTGGATTCATTCCCCTGCCGCCGAGAAGCTTGTCTTCCCCTTCCGCAGAACCCCTGCCTCGTCCCTGTCCGTCCCTTCAGCCCTGCCCCTTGAGACGGCAGTCCGGCCTGTCTTCCTCTCGCCATCGTCATCTCCGTTGCCTTTGCCCTCTCCCATCAGTCCTGGCTCCGGTCTTCAACATCGAGATCGATCCGCGCACCCCCTACGACACCAGCGAAGCCACGACCCGGGACCAAGACGCCGCTGGTACGAGCAGGAAGAGGCCGCGCTCTCAGTCGACAGGGTGGCACAGCCGGCGGTTCAAACCGACAGGATTTTCAAGCCGGCCAGCAGCAAATTTGGAGAGGACAAATCCGCGGAGAGCAAACAAGCCGGAATGTATCAATCAACGCGGTCGCCCGGGGCGATGCCGTCCTCGCCTGCCATCTCAAGTCCGCCGCAGAGCCCCCTACGAGAGCGCTTTGCCTTTTTCTCTCGCAGCCGCAAGAAGAGCGTCACCGCCGACTCACCGCGTTCGACGTTAACGAAACGGCCTCCTATATCACTGCCTATCTCGGCGAGTTCGTCGACTGGAACTGGGACGTATGGGAGCAGGTCTATGCCCTCGATCAGTGCTGTGACAGAAAGCAAGATGCCGCGCAAACTTAGCGAGCCGCAGGATCCTTCGATCAGAGTAGGTGGAGATGAGAGATTTTGTCTTTTCTTAAAGGACTTTTTTATGCTAATGGAGATGTATGTAGACCGTGAGCGTGCGGTGCAGAGGCAACACTGTGATCCTCCAGGTCGACAAGCAGACGACTGTCGACGACTTTCTGCAGTCATGCGCTCAGGAGATGGAAAAGGCTGGGCGGCCGATCAACCCCAATACCTCAGTGGTCATCGAGCCATGTCTTCGGCCGGGGCTGGAACGGCGCCTCCGACGCTACGAGCTGGTCTGGGACGTGCTGAACACCTGGGAGCCAGACTCATTCAACACCCTCATTGTGTCGCCAGACTCGTCCGACCCCGACGGGGAACTCATCCTTGCCACCGTCCCTGACACGCTCGAGGAGCCTGACGGTTTCATCCTCCCTCTCTACGTCTTCCAGCGGCCAGGGAAATGGAGCGTGCGTTATGTCACGTTGAAAAGCAACGGGCAAATCTACGCCTCCAAAAAGAAGGACTCAAAACCTGGTGACAAGGACATGGTCAGGCTCTGCCACCTCTCTGATTTTGACCTGTACATGCCGACTGAGGCCGAGATGAGGAAGCAGCTGCGGCCGCCGAAGCGGTACTGCTACGCCGTCAGGAGCCAGGAGAGGGCGTCCCTGTTTGTGGATAATAACCACTACGTGCAGTATGTCTGCACCGAGGACCCGAACGTGGCGCGGGTGTTCCGCGCGGGTGTCCAGGGTTGGCGGAGTTGGTATCTGGTCAACAAGAAGCTGAGGTTGTATGACCCAGAGGAGGTCGTGTCTCCAACGAACCTTTCTGCAGCCGCCGGATTCAGGGGTAGACCTTCGATAGACCATGGTCCCAGGGGAAGGGCTTCAATGGACCACGGTTCAAGGGGAAGAGCGTCGACCGACCATGGTTCCCGGAGCAGACCGTCAATCGACCTGGGCGGCTCGTCGAGGTCACTTTTGGCCTCCCTTGAGGACAACACAGACCTATCAGGGAAGTCAGCTGTGCCTCCAGTACCGCCCTTACCTACAGGTCTCGTTGAGAATAATCCTGCGGTCTTCGCATCAGGTGGGTTACTCGGCAACGGCTACGATGAGCGCAGACAACAAACCACCCGGAAAGAGAATGTGATCATTCAGCAACGAGGGAGAGCCATGTCAATGAAAGGCGACGGGCCCTTTGTCGACGGGCCCAACCTTCTCAACACCCGCGCCGCAGCCCCTCCCGTACCCGACAGCCGCCCACAAACCTCCAGCTCCGACGAGCACACCCGGTCCGCCGCTCCCGAAGGCGGCTGGTTCCCCTCTGCGGTCCAACACTCGGCCGAACAACGCAGCGCCGTCCCCTCTCTCGCCGCTTAAGCACCGCCTCCCGAGCCCCACCCGCGCCCCCTCCACCCGCCAACGCGAACGCTCACGCTCACGCTCCACTCCCGCCCCCTCCTCTCCCAACAACAACAACAGCCCTCCCCATCCACCACCACCACCACCACTCCTCCGCACCTCAACCCAACTCCCTCACCAAATCCACCAAGCACACCACCAAAGCCGCCACCACAATCAACCTCTCCCTCCAACCCCAACCCCGCACCCGCACAACCACACAACAATTCCCACCCCAACCCCTCGTAGACCTCACCCCGACATTCGTTGAACCCCCGCAATGGTCGCGCGACAGCCGTGGCCGCGGTGTCCGCGCCCCCAAGGCCGTCCCTTAGTTGACTTGGCTACGGGGCCGAGTACTTACTTGCCGCCGAGCTTGGCGGCAAGGATAAGAGATGGGGGCCACCTGGTAAGCTTGTTAGGAGACCTGATGCGGATGGTGGTATGCAGATGAATGGGGGCGGGGGGATGGGGATGGGGAGGAGGGACGTTGATGGGTGTTTATGAACAGCAGCAGCAACAACAACAACAGCAAAAGCAGAGGGGAGGGCGGGGACGATGAAGAGTAATGATGGGGGTTGATGAGAGGGGACGGTGAAGAGTATGGATGGTGGGGGTGGGGGAAACAATAGGCCGGGGACGTCGGGGAATGGAGGCCGCCGGTGGCGTATAAGCAGGTGTCTTCGGCGAGGGGGAGGTATCATGGACGGGGGGAGTATTATGATTAAGGGGGGCGTTAAGACAAGGTTTTGGGTGGATGTGGAGTTGAAGAGGGTTGATGAAGCATCAGCTCTAGTTTCTGGGTATCTTGGTTCCCTTTTTGGGTATTTCTTCATGATGTGGATGGACACAGCAAGCTCCTTCCAGACTTTTTTCTAGTTTAGTTCGATTACTTGGCCCTTGGCTGGCCTCGAGAGTTCGTTTGTCAACTTTTTGGCGTGGAAGATGGATTTATAAATGAGTTTATGAATGGTACTTTGAAGGGCAGGGGCGAGGAACACGGTAGCTCCGGCGTCAGCATACATTGGGCCCGTTGGGTAGTACAATAAGATGACAGGAAACTCCGGTTTATTTATTAGCTCTCTCTAGAACTCCGAGTCCCTATAGAACGATTACAAATGGGTATTATGGTGGAAGATCCGCACGCATCTGCTGTGAAGAACGCCGCGCTATCTCCCTCCAAACAGAACGCAAAAATGCACAGCACCAGTTTACTTGGTGCGCTTGTAGATCTTGCCGAGGAAGGCCTCAAACACGCTCTTCTTCAGACCCTGGGCCTCGTCGATCTTCTCGATCTTAGCGCGGATCTCACCAACAACCTTCTCCTCGTACGCCTGGTAGCGCGCCTCCAGCTTCAGGTCGTCGTAGAGCTTCTTGATGACGGCCTCCTTCTCTTTGTCCTTGCGGCCGTAGTTCTCCTCAAGGATGCGGCGCTGCTCGGGGGTCACGATGGCCAGGGCCTGGTTGACGAGCCACGAGCACTTGTTGTCCATGATGTCGGTGCCGATCTTTCCGATGTGCTCGGGCAGGCCGAAGTTATCGAGGTAGTCGTCCTGGACCTGGAAGTACTCGCCCAGGGGGATCAGGATGGCCTCAGCCTGCTTGAGGTTTTCGGGGGTGGCGAGGTCGAGCATGTACAGGGCCAGGGCGACGGGCAGGTAGAAGGAGTAGTAGGCGGTCTTGTAGATGACGATAAACTGGTACTTGTCCATGCTGAAGTTGTCGAGGTTGACGACATCCTCGGGGGCGGTGAGCAAGTCGCACAGCTGGCCGATCTCGGTCTGGTAGGTGACCTCGTGGAACAGCTCGAGGAAGTCGACGTAGCGCGGGTGGTCGCGGAAGTACTTCTTGAGCAGGGTGTAGATGGCGGCCTCGAGCATGAAGGCGTCATTGATGGCAATCATGCCGACGCCCTCGTGGCGGTACCAGCACGGCTTGCCGCGACGGGTGATGCTGCTGTCCATGATGTCGTCGGAGACGAGGAAGAAGGCCTGCAGCAGCTCCGTCATCCAGCCCAGGGTCGCGGCCTTGAAGTACTCGTCCTCGTTCAGGGGGCGGCCGAGCAGCAGGGAGGCCGAGTCCGGCACGGACATGCCGCGGTTGCACTTGCCGCCGACGGCATTGATCTCGAGGGACTGGGGAGATGCTGTCAGTGCTGATTACTTCTTCCTCTAATTGAGTAGGTCGTGGGCACCCACCTGCTTGTACCACTCAAGGGCCTGGGCCGGGAGCTTGTAAGACTGGGCATGCTCGAGAAGCACCTCCTCCAGCTTGGGGAAGACGGACTCGAACTCCTTGATGGTCGTTTTCTGGGCCATGTTTGCGGTTGGGCTGGATCGACGAGATTGTTGGAGAAGAGGGGTTGAACGGGAGCTCGAGCGGGTGACAAGGGGACAGGAGAGAGGAAACGGCGCAGTCGTGACAGACGGGAGCGGTGGACCTTGTCGAGCGGGAAGCACAGGCGGTGGGCCAGGAAACAACTCGCCGTGACCCGGAGCGAGATGTTGGTCCAATTGTTGACCCCTCCTTTTTCTCTGATAGTGGGGTTCAATCGCGGAAACAAAGACAGGACCCCTGAAAAGACCCCTGTTGATCTGACCCCTCCTTTGGGCGGTGAGTGGGAGGGTGGGGTCTGGCTCCGGCAGAATCAGGAACACTTTCCCAGCGCGTCATCTACACAGACGCGTTCAAGGTCCCATTTCCATCTGAGCCTTGGGTGTGATCAATCGAGAACTAGGTGCTCAACAACAACATCAGCCGAAACATTGGGGGATTCTGCAACTCCCATCTAAAGTACATGAGCTTGTTGTACTTTTGTCATAATGCTCAATTGAAATTTTTACCATTGCTTTTGAAAAGCTAGCCAGGACAGGACCAGCATCAAACTTGTTACAGTTCAAACCCTCGGAGCTTTAGATCGCCTGGGCAACGGTCAACAACGAGTCAACAATAGCCCTCACAACCCATAGGCCGCCCACCATGCGTCTCTCATCAAATGAATCGCTCCAGCTCGGGGAAGCTCTACAGATAGCGGTGGTCAAGTGCTCGGAACGATGTCTGTACCAGTCGGCAAAGTGGTATGCTTGTGGCTCCGCCTCCCATTCCTGAACGGCTAGCTGATGCATCACTAGGGCCGCTGAGCTCCTCGATGCTCTCCCAGAACCCGAAGTTGACCCAGCAGCTCTGGGCACACCACCGAACCATGTGCACCCCGTCCTCACTTCGAACCCCGATCCCCACGAAGCCGCCCTGGAAGCCCGCGAACTTGGCCGCTACCTCCTCGCAAAGTCATACTTCGACTGTAGAGAATTTGAACGATGTGCCGCCGTCTTCCTCCCCGAATCCATGCTAGCCAGCTTGGTGTCGGCCAATTCGAACGAGAACGCGACGTCCAAGGGCAAAGCCAAGGCCAGCGCTGCTGGCCCCATGCCATCCGTAAACTCACTGCCCGAGATCAGTCAGAAGAGCCTCTTCTTGGCACTGTATGCTAAAATCATGGCCGGGGAGAAACACAAGGACGAAGAGGCTGAGATGATTATGGGGCCCCAGGACTTGGGTTCAGTTATCAACAAGGAGCTGGTGGTGGTAAGCCGCTACCTCACGAAGTGGTTCGACAACAGGAAAGCCGACGATGGAGATTACCCTGCCAGCCAGGGTTTCCTGGAGTATTTATATGGCATGGTTCTAGCCAAAGAGAAGAATGATAACCTTGCGCTGGAATACCTGATGCAGAGCGTCCACCTGTTCCCCTGGAACTGGGGTGCATGGCTGGAACTCACCAACCTCGTCTCAAGAGTTGAGCAGGTAAGGAGTTCTCTCCCGGCTTTCGGTCTTCCTATTGACTCCCCTAGCTCACCAAAATTGCCCCCCACCTCCCGCAAAACATCATGTCCTTCATTTTCCACGCAAACGCTGCCGTCAACCTCTACCAGCAGGGATCGGACCTTGCCGCCTCGCTGACCGACCTGCTCACCATCTTCCCAACATCATCCTTTCTTCTAACCTGCAAAGCACTGCTATGCTACCACTCCAAAGACCTCTTCGCAGCCGAACAAGAATTCAGTCACATCCTCGCCCTCCACCCCCACCGCCTCGACGCGCTCGACCACTACTCCAACATCCTCTACGTCCTCAATTCCCGTCCCAAACTCGCCTTCCTTGCTCACCTCTGCTCCAACATCGACAAATTCCGCCCCGAATCCTGCGTCGTCATTGGCAATTACTACTCCCTCCTCTCCCTGCACGAAAAAGCCGTGCAATACTTCCGCCGCGCCCTCACCCTCGACCGCGCCTGCCTCTCAGCCTGGACACTAATGGGCCACGAGTACGTCGAGCTGAAAAACACCCACGCCGCCATCGAATCCTACCGCCGCGCTGTCGACGTCAACCGCCGTGACTACCGCGCCTGGTACGGCCTCGGCCAGACGTACGAGGTCCTTGAGATGCACGCCTACGCCCTGTGGTACTACAAGAAGGCCGCGGGGCTGCGGCCGTGGGATAGCAAGATGTGGCAGGCGGTCGGGTCGTGTCTGCAGAAGATGGGCCGTGATCGAGACGGGATCAAGGCGCTGAAGCGCGCGCTGTTAGCGGATAGTTACTATGACACGGCCGCGGCGACTGCAAACAGCTCGTTTGCGAGCAGTGTGGACAGGACAGCCGCGCAGATGGATCCGGAGGTGTTGTTGCAGATTGCGAGCATGTATGACCGCCTGGAGGAGCAGGAGGAGGCGAAGGCGTATGTGGAGCTGTGTTTGGCGCAGGAGGAAGGGGGGGCGGGCGCACATGGAAACAATCATAACAACAATTCAGAAGGCGCGGCGTTGGGCGAGTCTGTCATCACTATCCACCGTGACTCTGCACCAGCAGCAGGTTCGGACGATGAAGTGGAGGGCGGTGCTGGTGAGGGCAAGGCGGGTCATGATGCTGGCACGGGCGTCACGTTTGCGACGAGTAAGGCGCGCATGTGGCTGGCCCGGTATGCCATGCGTGTGGAGGACTATGATACGGCGAATAGGTTGGCGATGGAGCTGTGTCAGGACGGGGTGGAGGTGGAGGAGGCGAAGGCGTTGATGAGGGAGGCGAGGTCGAGGATGGAGCCTGGGGTGGGAGGGAGAAATAAAGAGGAGGGAGAGTGCGTTTGGGGTTGCGCCTTGAGGGGCTTTATGGGCGATGCTTCCTTGGCACTGGGGGACCGAAAAGGATATGGGAGGGAGCAGGGCAAAGGTACCGCTTGACAACTTCTACCACCGTCTCTGTGTCTGCAAGTGCTGGCACCTCTCAGGCTGCGCGGATCAGCGAGAGCTCCACGTAGGCCACCTGATGAAATGTACCGCCGCTCTAAAACGCACCCGACGGAGACCAACGGCCACTCATCACCGTGAAGGGTTGGAGCCGAGACAGGACAGGTGTGCGGTTGCATAACTACGGGCCTATCTTTACCTGCACGCAAGGGCTTGTATCAAACATGACGAGGGACAGGTTGCTCGCTCCTCGAGCCGGTTCAACTAGGGGAGCATGCGTGGTATGAGCAGTTAGTTGTGACACAACGGCGGCCACCCGCGGCACACATGCACCTGCGCTGCTGTGAGGGAATATGGGGTCGAGGGGCTGAAGATGGAATGGCAGGGTTAGTTTTATGATCATCATGGGAGGCCGGCCGCGGGCAGATACGCTTCGGGGACGATGTAGTGCTTATGTGGGAGGAAAGGGAGGTGGACTAAGTCGCCATGAGAGGTTGATGAGTGTTGTTCATGGTTAGAGATTTTAGTGGGGAGCGCAGTAGGGGGGATATGATATGATATGTATATTGCGCGAGGATTCCCTCTTCCCAGTGCTTTTTGAAAAATGACATGTCGCCCTGTGATGCGGATTGAGCTAGGTGATTGTCACCCTGTGATACTCCAGAGGTTGTTCAGGCTGTACAGGGCGTTCGATGTATGTGCCTTGAAGTGGGCAAGATGCCAGTCCCCAGCCGTTTTAAATGCGTCGCTGGTTGGGCAAAGGAAAGAAGAAAATGTATCAATCACAATGGAATTAAACAGAAACAAGCATGTCAACATATCCCAATGTAGTTCGAACGTCATGTCTCATTCCAGGGTATAAGCTCTAAAATCCTTCTTCAAAAAAATGGTTGTTGGCCTCTGAGCCCAAAGAGTGCAAGAATGTTAAAAAAAAAAATCCGATCCTAGATCAGCCATAACCATTTCCAACGATGGCCTGGAAAAAGAAAAACCGAAGTAAGCCTCCAACGCCGGTCCTGTGTATCCCGTGTTTTCCATTCCACCAGCGGTGTGTCTACCGCGCCGTCCGTATGAATGACCCTATCCCATCAACCTGCTGCCATTTTTTCTGGCAGTGCTGGGTATCATCAAATTGAACCTCTCGTTTCCTTCATGACCTCGTAGGGGCACGACCAAAGGGTATCATGGCGCATCCCTTAGATCTTCACCGGCAGACCACGACCAAGCACGAACTCGCGCGCAAAGACAGCCACGCCATCCTCATGAACATCGCGCTGGTCCACACCAATGCTCGCCGAATCCCCGCCCAGGGTGCAGATAAGATCCGTCTCCTTGGTCGCCTGGGTCTGGATATCATCCGGCAGGTAGTACGCAAAGGCACAGGGGAACAGGTCACACCCGGAGGCAGGCTTGCGCTCGGTGGCGGGCCACATCTGCTTGACGCCGACGTGGTCGTTGGGATCGACGATGGCGGAGACGTCGAAAAAGGTGATGCCGCCCCACGAGTTGAAGGCAACCTCGCCGAGCATGCCCGGGACGACGGGCGAGCCCTTGGAGATGGAGAAGAAGTTGCCGATCCAGCCGTGCGGGATGTCGACGGTGGCGTTCTTCTTGCCGGAGACCTCAACGGCCTTGATGTCGGGCATGCCTGGGTTGGCGGTGAAGTGGACAGTGCGGTCGACTGAGTCTTGCGAGACGAAGGTGATGGTATTGTCGGCGCGGCCGAGGGCGGCGGCGGCCAGGGTGAGGGCGAGGGTGATAAACTTCATGTTGTTGAAGGTTGGGTGTGTTGTTTGTTGATTTGGAGGAGGGAGAATGCGTTATTCCTAGCGTCCTGGCTGGAAAATTCGTGATGATGCTGAGTCGGCTCGCCGTGGGTGAGTTCTCGATAGAACTATAGGTAGTGATGGAGTGAGAGGAGCTGGATCCTTCAAGGATAGCAATCAGAGAGAGTGTAGTTAAGGAATGAAGACGGTTTGCCGACAACCAGTGTGGGTGAGAGAGAGTGAGATGGTGAGAAACAGAGATTAGAGGGAGACAAAAAAGGGCAGGAGAAGCGTCGCACCTCTTATACACAGCAACAAGGTATTCTTCTCCCAACCAACAATGTGAAAACACCATCCAGGCACGCCAGGCTTCTGGCCCCTTCGTCTGCGGCCCATAAATCCACTACCTTGCCGCTGTGGACCCCTCAATGTCCCTGACAATAACCTGGAAGCCCTAATGTGGCGTTGAAGATGCTGTACCGAGGGGCACCACGTCACGTCGTCACGCCATGCCGGGCTTCCGTCAGGAACACAACGCAAGACCTCCTTTGCTCCCATTGCTCGAACATTTCATAACGTCCGATGGCCCCGGAGAGAGGGAAGCGACGAAACAGTCGTTCGGCTCTTCTGAAGTCCCTCCCAACTCAACAACTCCCCGTCTCGATTCCCTGCCAACTTTGGCCCATCCATCACCAGCACCGCCCTCCGCCGATCGTCCAACTCGGACCGCGGAATCCCTCCTCACACACCCCTCCACGAGCCTTCCTCCGAAGAAGGCCCATTGAAAAGAAGAAGAAAAAATCAAGGGGCGAACCGTGTGGGTCGGAAGGAAGAAACAAAGAAACGAAGCCAGGAACCGGCCTTCTGGGCCCACGGAACCCGGGCATCCAGGAGGGTGGGATCGCGCCGGTATTCGCCAACAGCCAGACGAGGTGCATCTCCGAGTCCAGCGAGTCCAGGCACCTTTCGACGGCGATTGGTCGGACGAGCGGCGGACGGCACCAGGCGGGTACCTGACAGCAAGGCCGTCCCGTCCCATGTGTTGCGCCCTGACAGGCTGATGGGCGGGGATGCGCGTGCCGATCGCAGGTGCGTGAAGGGAAACCTTGGAAGAAGGATGGGGAGGTGGGGAAGGGAAAAGAAAGAGCTGGCTTGAGTCGTCGAGGGCAGCGATCGAGGAAGAATTCTTTTTTTTGCTGCGGTTTTTTTCTTCCGAAAAGCGGGCTTTTTTTTTTTTTTTTGGAGGGAAAAGAAACGGGATCCTGACATGTGTTATTGTGACTGAGAGTCACCCACAACCAAAGAGGGACACACAGTAGAATGGAAGTCGACAACCCCTTGAAAGAAAAGAGCCTGAGCCTTCACCGCTTTGAAAGTTACACAGTAAGAGAGAGGGGACAGTAAACCACCCGACGATGGTGCAGAAACTCCCGCAATGGGCCGGTCAAACCTTCACCTCTCACTGTGAAGACCTCGATGGTGGCGTCACGGATGTTGACGGGTTCAGCTTTCCTCTTCTAGCTAACAAGGATGCTGTCGGAAGCGGTCAGCCTGGCCAGCCGGAGCCCCACCCAACCGCCGGGTGGGGCATGGATGACAGTGCTGGCCCACTCCTTCGGTTGCTCCTTCTCTCAAGATTCCCTGGACCTTGGCAGGTGCCTGCCAAGGTCTGGGCTTTTCAGGGCAGCCGCGCCTTTCCAAGCAGATTCTTGTTACAGAGAGGGGACTGTGGAGGCTCTCATGGACCTTCTCAATCTCGACCTCGACAGAAATAGAAAACAGTTCGTGCTGGTGAGGGAAGGGGGGGCAGTTTGTCCGGGAAGCCCGGAGATGGAGAGCTGAGGAAGCGCCCTGTCAGCACCAGAGTTGTGAAACATAGCCAGAACTCCACCTGACAGCTTTGACTGGGAACATGACGCGTACACAGCTTTCAAAGGGAAGGGTCTTGGAGACGGGAACGAGAGGTTCCCGAGTCGACTCGAGGAGAGAAATGAGTCCAACGAGTTTAAGCCAAGACATTCGAGCCAGATTGGCGCCGCGGACCAACCACAAACAACAGACGTAATTTGACCAAGTTCCCTCTCCTTTGGACAACCAATAACCCAAGGTCAACGGGCAACCAGGTAACATCGACTGCGAAGTCCCAGGTGGGTGTTGCCCATCCCCGCAACTTGTGCACCTTATCTTGAAGAAAAACATTTCCACAAAACGCCCCCATCCGGGGAAGTCATCAAAGTCATCAGACTCTCCTGCTGTACCATCTGACCAAAGCATCTACCCGACAACTCGACACCCCCTCCCGAACTCCGAGTCCACAGCATGGCTTCAAAGTCGTGAGAAGTAATCCTGTCCATTCAGCATATCAAAAGACCCCCGAGTATCGTCGCTCCATTCAGAACAACATGGATACAACCACAAACCATCTATACCACATCCATATGTACCTATGATAGGCAGTCGAACAACACGATTGATTACCCCTTCACCCGAACCCGTTACGCCATGCTAGACCGCTTCTCCCCCTCCCCTCTCTCTTTCACCCCTTCTCGCTAGAACCCCGGCTGCACCTGCCCAGCCAGACTCCCATTCCTCCCCCCCGCGGCCTGCGCCCTCAGTTCCGGCGAAGTTAGCACTTCCGCCCTCCCCTCGGCTGACTTCTTTCTCCCTTCTGCCTCTCCTGGCCCAGGGCTACTACTCGCCGGAGAGGAAGACGATGATGCTGTTGCTATGGCTGCTGGAGGAGGAGAAGAAGAAGCTGTCGCTGGTGCTGCTGTTGGTGGAGGAGGAGAAGCACTGATCTGCTTCGCCGTGATGATCTTGACCAGGTGCTCGCCGGCGTCGTCGAATCCGTCGATCTTGCCGAGGCGGGATTGGAAGAAGGAGACGTCGCGGAGCATTCTGTTAAGTTGTTAGTCAGCATCTTTCTCAATGATGATGAGAAAAGAAGCAAAGAATGGAGAAGACATACCTCTCCCTCCCCCCCGCCGTCCTAACCTCCACCTCCTGATACGCCTCGCCCAACGTCTCCTTATAATTCCTAAACACCGGCACCATAATCATGCGCACCGTGCCCTCAGGTAGATGCTTGGTCAAATTCCGGTACAGCATGCCCGTCTCCTTGACCAGCGTCTCGACATACTCGTTCGTTGTCGTCGAGCCCGGCTTCTCCGGCTGGTCCCAGTCGGTCGCCCTCAGCTTCTTGCTTCCCGCCAGCGCGCGCAGGCTCATGATATCAACCAGCTTATCATAGATATTATTCTGATGCTCCTGAAGCGCGCGTCGCACCTTATCAAACTCGCCCATGACCGCGGACGCACCCGGGCCCGCGGCGCAGTGCCGGCGCACGAACTCGCGCACGTGCGGGATGATGGCGGCGATGAAGGCGAGGGACTGGGAGGCGAGTGCGAGGTGCTTGGTGTTGATGTTGCGGAGCCCCGCGGACCGGGTGGCGCCGGCGCCGAGGATGAGCTGCGTGCAGCGCGAGTTGAAGAGCTGGAGGTAGGCGATGAGGGAGGCTGAGATCTCGGCTGTCATGGAGGGGATGGCGGCCATGAGGTGGAGGAAGTGGGATATGCCATGCATGCAGAAGATGGCGGAGTTGGGGAGGAGGAAAGTCTCTGAGTCGACGGCGGCGCTGCGCGTCTTGGCCTTGCTGGTGGTTGTGCCGTTGGTTTGTGCGGATAACGGGTCGGCCTCGTCGCTGGTTGATGTCTCCATGTCGGGGTACGGAATCCACACCTGTGTGCCCTGGGTCCAGGCGGCAGCGTCCCTAGTGCTGCCCTCGAGGATCCGGTTGAGCAGCTCGGTGTCTTTGTCGCCGAAATCGGCAGCGTTCCATTGATCTGATTCCATGCCTTGGGCAAGCTTCTGGTTCTCGGCATCGCCGTGGTTCTGAATAAAATCTTTGATATGGCCGTTGACGACCGTCTTAAGGGTGGTGCCGCTGCGACCGGATATGGCCTCACACTCGTTGGCAAAGTGGAGGTTAAGCGTAAAGTAGCGCAGAAACCAGACAAGCTCCAGCCGCTTGCTCTGCTCAGACCGCACACGAAGAATCTTCACAATCTTCTCGTGCGCCACGTCAACCGCCTGGCCCAAAAGATTGGCAATGTCGACGGCTCGGTGTATCTCCTCCTGAGCCTCCAGGGCGGCGTCTGATTGCCTTGCTGTTGGGCTGAAGGGAGGCGACTTGAGCGGGGGTGAGCGGATTCCGGAGGGCAATGAAGGTTCGCCTATCGAGCTTGCAACATCCAACAAGACCTTGACTTGGGTGCTCAGCCGTCTCAGCGCCTCGGCCACTCCGATGTACATCTTCACCAACAATTCCTCGGCATCCTTGGGATCCAGAGCGCGCAGGTTACGGGCCAGGGTGATGGAGCGGTCTTGCTGCGTCCGCTGCCTGCCTCCTCCCGTCCTAGTGCTCGTCGACATTAACGACTCGTTGTCGTCGTCGTTGGAGCTAGGCAAGGGTTGCCGGATAAGAGTTCGGATTTCCCGTATTGCTGCCTCCCGATATGTGGTAGCCGCAGCTGTGAGATACTTTGCACGTTGCAGTCCAGTCAAACTCGAGAGAAGCTCTGCCCGGATCGCATCTGTTCCCGTCATGTAGGTTGGGAAGGCTGAAGGCTCGCGGCTGTGGGTTCCGCGAACGCGCGCCGAGGCACTATTCCAGCGCATCAGGACTTCCTGCGATGACACTCGCTCAACGTGTCCGCGAAGATCTGTGAGTAGGGTGTTCAGAAACTTGGCTTCATAGGACCTCCCAATGCGGAAGCGGAGGGTATCCAAGTCGCTGCTGAGACTTTGCAAGGCTGTGGCGCCCCTGAGATCTCTCAACTGGATGTCCAGCTGGTTGGCGTCCGACCCTTCTCCAGCCATGAGCTTCTCAATTGTATCGATGTTATCGAGAGCCTCGTTGACTTCTCCAGCATCGACCAGGGACTCGCAGACAGCAACGCCATCTACGATCTCCCTCAGCTGCATGACAGCATCGTGAAGCTGCTTTACGTTTTCTCTCTTCCGACGCTGGTTGACAAGGTTGAGTCCTCCGGCAGCAATTTCCTCGTCCAACGCTTCCAACTCTTTCCGCAGGGTCTTGATCCTCTCCACCGAATCCGCAGCCTCAGCATGCAGTTCCCTCAGGGATCCGAGGGCCGTAAAGAAAGAAGTGGACGCTGACGATATCGACTGAATAAGATGCATTTCAACCGTATCCATGTACCACGACAGTTTCTCTTGGAGGATGGCATTTGTTGCCAGAGCCTTACGGGGCGCACCGGCCTGGCCGTTAGATAAACCCTTCTCATCGCTGCCTGGTGCTGGCCGAACCACCTCGGAGCGCTCGCTGACGACATCAAACGTGCGCGGGTTTTCCAGGCGAAAGTCTTCGTCAAAGTAAACGGCTGGGATGGTGGATAACGGTGGGGGTCCCTGTGCCTGGATTCGTCTGGTGCGGGAGCTTGAGCGCCTTGTGGTTGGGGTAGTGGTTTCTATTGAGGACAAGGAAGCGAGGGAGGCGGTTGACGCCCGTCTCGAAGATAATCCTGGGCGCTTGTTCGGTCGCAGGTAGCCCTCGTCCAGAGCCTCGGGGTATTCATCCGGCCTGGAGGTTCGACGCGAGGCCCCCGTTCCCTCCTCTTCATCTGCTTGTATCCGCCGCAATTGGTCGTATAGGGCGCCGACTTGGGTTAGGTATGGCGTGAACTCGGAGGCTTCGATGTGGGGGACGTTCGTAAGGGGCACTGGGGGTATGTCTCGTGCTGTCGGGGGTTTATGGGCGCTCGATGCCGGAGGGACAGAATGTGGAAGGAGTCCTGTCCTCACAATCGGGGGTTGTAAGAGGGTCGAGATGGCATTTTGGCCGGTTTCACAAAGGGTGTTGGCCCAACTCCCCGCGGTATCCAGGGAGCCCCCTATCGAGTGGATGGAGCTTGCCGTTGACCCTCGGCGCGGGTTGGGGCGCTGTTGGCCATATGGTGCTATCCTTTGAGGTGTTAGTTTGTTGTGCTGGACAGACGCTCAGGCCGACGGTATCGAGCATACCCATGAAAGGGGAAATCGCCGCGATGCCCAGGCGACAGAGTTGGCGACAGGCTATCGACCGACTTGCGCGCCCCCTGATTCGAAAACATGGTAATTCGCCAAGACTCCCCTGCCGCAAGGCGAAGCTGTGATGTTTCCGGTGACCATCCAGGGCCGAGGCAGACGAGGCTAGGGAGCTAGGGAGCGAGCGAGCGGGCTGAGGTGAAGCTGAGCTGACAGGAGAGAGGCCGCCGTCACCGGGGTATCATTGCTTGGGGGCTCAGAAACGCATGCGATGGTTCGTTCGGTTCGTCGTCGCGGCCGAAGTGCTATAGGATTAAGCCACAGAAAAGATGCCAGATGGCTATCATTCGATCCGAGGGAAAGTTGTCGTCGTTGTTGTTGCTGAGCTCCTGGCCGCGCCTCATACAGGGGAGATATCTGGCCGGGAGAGGCCTGCCAAGCATTGAACCCCTGTCTTGACTTCGAAGACGGATGCATCGATAGCTGCATCCTTTTTGCGGCTTATTTGCATAGCAACTTGTATGCCTTTACCGAAGAGCCAATGTGCACACAGACCATCTCACAAACTGTGGGTCCAATTAAGATCCCTGGCAACAGACGCGCTTAGTCGCGTTGCTCTGGAGCTTTTACGCGTCGCGCGACATTCCCCGTCCCCTTTCGAACCTTCTGCCCCTCCATTCGCTCCCACGCCGACCACTGCCCGCCTTCAAAACACCCGATTGTGCTGGCCAGGACATCAACAATATCGTCTCGTCAATCATTCAAATTTGAAGTCCTCCATAATGGACCGCCAGTCCGTCTTCACGAGCCGGCTCTACGATACTCCCAGCCAGAGCGAAGACTCAAACACGCACGTCCGCGGCCTGCTCGAGTCCTTCATCCTTGACTTCAGACTTGACAACATCTTCATCTACAGGTTCGCTCAAAATCTTTACTAGGCGCAGGACTTGCAGTCATTAACACCCCCGACAGAGACCAACTGCGCGAAAATGCCCTCCTTAAGAAATACTACTGCGATGTCAATATTGGCGACCTGATCAAGTTCAACGAGGAGATTGCCCACCGCCTGGTTACAGAACCCGCAGAACTCATCCCCCTCGTACAGCTTCCCCATCTACTATATCTTGATATTTTCTGACAGTGCTGTAGTTCGAGGCAGCCTTGAAGCGGTGCACACACAGGATCGTCCATCCCCACGAGCCCAAGGTCAAGCTTCCCGAGCACCAGTTACTTCTCCACTCCAACGCCGAAGATGTGTCCATCCGCAACTTGGATTCCCTCACAATCTCGAGGCTAGTCAGGGTACCGGGTATCGTCATCGGCGCCTCGGTCATGTCCTCCAAGGCGACAGAACTCCACATCCAGTGCCGGACATGCGATCACGTACAAGACCTTTTTGTCAACGGCGGCTTCACCGGCGTCACACTCCCACGGCAGTGCGGCAGGTTCCGGGCGCCAGGCGACCCGACAGAGAAATGTCCTCTCGATCCCTACTTCGTCGTCCACGAGAAGTCGAGGTTCGTCGATCAGCAGATCATCAAGCTCCAGGAGGCACCGGACCAGGTGCCTGTCGGAGAGCTGCCCCGCCACGTCCTCATCTCTGCCGACCGTTACCTCACAAACCGCGTCGTGCCCGGCTCCCGGTGCACCGTCATGGGCATCTTCTCCATCTACCAGAACAAGGGCTCCAAGAACTCGACAAGCGGCGCCGTCGCCATTCGGACACCATATTTGCGCGCCGTCGGCATCCAGACCGATCTCGACCAAACCGCCAAGGGGCAGGCTATTTTTTCCGAGGAGGAAGAACAGGAGTTTCTCGAGCTCAGCCGGCGGCCGGACCTTTACAACATCATGGCCGACTGCATCGCGCCCTCCATCTATGGAAACCGAGACATCAAGAAGTCCATTCTCTGCCTTCTGATGGGCGGCTCCAAGAAGATTCTCCCCGACGGGATGAAGCTCCGTGGCGACATCAACGTGCTCATGCTCGGTGACCCGGGTACCGCCAAGTCGCAGTTGCTCAAGTTCGTTGAGAAAGTCGCGCCCATCGCCATCTACACCTCGGGCAAGGGCTCCTCCGCCGCCGGTCTGACCGCCTCCGTCCAGCGCGACCAGTCCACGCGCGAGTTTTACCTCGAAGGTGGCGCCATGGTTCTCGCGGACGGCGGCGTAGTGTGCATCGACGAGTTCGACAAGATGCGCGACGAAGACCGCGTGGCCATTCACGAGGCCATGGAGCAGCAGACCATCTCGATCGCCAAGGCGGGCATCACGACCATCCTTAACGCACGCACATCCGTTCTGGCGGCCGCCAACCCCATCTTTGGCCGCTACGACGACATGAAGACGCCCGGCGAGAACATCGACTTCCAGACCACCATCTTGTCCCGCTTCGACATGATCTTCATCGTCAAGGACGAGCACGAGCGCGGCAAGGACGAGCGCATCGCCAAGCACGTCATGGGCATCCACATGGGCGGGCGCGGCGTGGAAGAGCGCGTCGAGTCCGAAATCCCCGTCGACAAAATGCGCCGGTACATTAGCTACTGCCGATCGTAGGCACCCCTTTCCCTCCCCTTTCCCCATCCACATCATACTAACCCCCACCACAGCCGCTGCGCCCCCCGCCTCTCCGACGCGGCCGCTGAAAAGCTCTCCTCCCACTTCGTCGCCATCCGCCGCCAAGTGCACGCCGCCGAACTCGAAGCCAACACACGCTCCTCCATCCCCATCACAGTGCGCCAACTCGAAGCCATCGTGCGCATCACCGAGTCTCTCGCCAAGCTGTCACTCTCGCCCGTCGCTACTGAAGAGCACGTCGACGAAGCGATCCGCCTTTTCCTCTGCTCGACCATGGACGCGGTCAACCAGGGCAGCAACCAGGGCAGTCGGGAGCTGAACGAGGAGGTTAGCAGGGTCGAGGCAGAGTTGAAGCGGCGGTTGCCAATTGGGTGGAGTACGAGTTTGGCGACGCTCAGGAGGGAGATGGTGGAGGGGAAGGGGTTTAGCGAGGCGTCTTTGAATCGGGCGTTGATGATTTTGCAGAGGAGAGATACGATTATGTTTAGGAATCAGGGGGCGCAGGTTTATAGGAATGGGGCGTAGTTGGGTTTGAGGGTTGAAAATGGGGGGATATGGGATGTGTGTATTTGCATGGTATGGGGCGCTGGGCGCATGGGATAAGGGGTACTGTTTACTTTCGACGTCATGGGCATGTGTCTAAAGATCGATGTATTTCAACTCGTTGCCCCTAATAAGGGCGAGGTATCCTATACAGACCAATTTTGCAAGCAATAACAAACGTTAAGTCTATTTGTGTAAACAGTAGAGTGCCAGTCTTAGACTAATTGCCGGCTTCAAATCATGCTTCATCACTACCGAGCCTTAACAATACGCAAGCGTGTTATCCTTCCTGATCTTGGCCGCAACCCCCAGCGCCACCTCACCCCCAGCAACACACGGCCCCCTCACAACAATCTGTTTTCAAGTCAGTTATCATAGCCCACCCAATGTGTGTCTTTTCAGGAATGTACTTACCTCGCCCCTTGAAGCCCAATCCGTCGTCATCTCCTTCCCCATATCTCTCAAGTAGATCTCATCGCACGTCAACGGCGGCCCAAAGGGGGCATGCCCCTCGCCTTCAACAACCCTATAGTCAAAGAACCACGTCTGCGCCACCGCACCCGCCACCTTGGCCGCCGTCAAGGCGTAGAGAATCCTCGCGCCAGTGAACGCCCTAAGATCAGCCAGCACAGCCGACGACAGCGCGGGGGTATCACCCCCGACGCGCTCAGCGGTCAAAATCAGGCGCAGCTTGCTGTCCGAACTCCCCACGGCGCGAGAGTAGGTGCCAGCGAGGAAGCCGGTGCCGGCCAGGGGCATGACGCCGGATTGAGTGAGCTTGCGGATGCGGAGGTGGTGCAGGAAGCGGGCGAGTATGGAGGTGAGGCGGGCGGTGGTTTCCTCGTGGGTGCGCAGGAGCGCGGCAGGGGTGGCGACCATGATGGTGGGCTTGACGCCGCGGGTTGCGACAGCGAGGTCGTTGGCTTGAGGGGCGACTGAGTTGAATGCGACAGAGGCGTTGGAGAAGAGCGCAGCGAGGGTGAGGACGAGGGTGTAAGTGTTGGCGAGGGAGTCGGCGGGGAGAAAGAGGTCCGACGGGCCCATACGGTGGGAAGTTGAGATGGCGAAGAGCTGGGCGGCGATGGCGGAGATGAGGTTGGCCGAGGTGAAGCGGACCATCTCCTCCTCGCTGCCGGACTTGGTCTGCCAGAAGACGACGACGTCTGAGGGTGCCTTCTCGCCTTCGCGAGGGGGCAGGGTCTTTCCAGCTGCCTGTGGGCTGTCATTGATGATGTCTTGCCAGGTAGACACCTTGATGTTGCCGCCGGAGCCCGGGGGGGGCTCGTTCCAGTCCATGTGCTTGCTGCCCTCGTCGACGACCCAGACAACGCGACCCAACGAAGGGTAATTCTTGGCGACAACATCAAAGGGAAACGAACCCGGAGCAGTCACGACAGTGTCGGTACCAGAGCGGCGGAGCATGGAGATGACAGCATCCTGCGGCTGGTCGAATGGCAGGATCACGGCTGTCAGGTTGTAGAAGGCACAGGCGAACAGTGTGACGATGAGCTCGACCGAGTTCGGGAGGTAGATAGCAACCTCGTTGCCGCCCTGGCTGGCGAGATGCTGGCCGATCAGGTTGATCTGGCGAGTGAGGTCCTCGAGCCTGTGGTTGATGACCTTGTCGGTGCCCAGTACGGTCATGATGCGGCCCTTGGCACCCTTGGTCGGTCCGTCCTCCTGCACACCAGCAATGACCTGCCTCCAAACATCCCGAAGATCACCATCGCGCCCCTTAGACCACTTGGAAGCTCCGGAGTCCTTGACGTTCAAGCCGGCATGGAGGGG
Source organism: Collariella sp. IMI 366227 (assembly GCA_027946355.1). Taxonomy (NCBI): domain Eukaryota; kingdom Fungi; phylum Ascomycota; class Sordariomycetes; order Sordariales; family Chaetomiaceae; genus Collariella; species Collariella sp. IMI 366227. Next base: position 2,333,960 of record JAPEUS010000002.1, on the reverse strand, counting down.
CATGCCATGAGGGGCGCCTTGGGCACGGTAGACGGGAGACTGTCCCGGCTGGCGGACGGGGGAGCCCTGTGCCTGGCGGATGAGTAGGAAGGGGTGGGCGTCGGCCTCTTGTCGGGTGACAATGTGGTAAGTGAGGAACCCGACGAAGACGGTCGCGATCACGGTGGTCCAAAGATTCCATTGTGCGAGAAGGCCGGAGACGCTGTCGTCCAGATGGACTAACAGCTCGGTGAAGCCCATCTTGATTTCTGTCGCTTGTGATGCGTTGTAAGAGCCAATCCCACGTCCACAACACCTATGTTAAGGAGAGTTGTCCTGGTGTCAGTCGGAGTCCGAGGCGTCCTGCACATGCCGATTGTGGGCGGTCAATAGGAGTCTAGAAAGAGGCAGCTGAGGACTCGGGACTCGGGGGAGCTTGGAAGCTGAAGTGGGGAATCCGCAGTTGGAGCTGCCCGATGCGGAACGTGAGGCGGGAAAGTGCCGGCCGGTGGAGCCAATGCTGACCCTCAGCTGCCGCCAGGTGGCAAGCTGCCCTTGCCGAAGCTGTCTCCTGGTGAGAAATGCCAATGTTGACTTCGCGCCCAAACCGCAAATCGCGGGCGTCTTTTGTTCGCAACAATCAGAGCAACCGACGACAACAGCCAGCAACAAGGACGCTGCTTCGAGCGCCCAAGGCTTCGGCCGTCCGATTTACTAACCACACCAACAGCAGGGGTTTCGAATCATTTGCGCTTTTAACCGGACCATCCTCGACCTCAACACCCCCCAATCAACAATCAGCCCTTGTCGCAACCGTTGCTAGGTCATCAGCACCCTCGCGACCCTCACGTCTTCCAGTCAGCCAACCCACGAAGAATACCAATCGTCTCATACAGCGCCATGTCTTCCTCGGCGGTCGCCGTGGCGCAAGCCAAGTCCACACCAGTCAAACAGATCTCGATGCCCTCGGTCGTTCAGGACAGCCCCGGCAACTGGAAACACCCTAAGCTTGCTGAGATCACGCGGCGCCAGAACAAGAATATCTTCTCGGAGAAGAACATACGGCAAATTATATACAATGTCGGTGCTCTTGTCGCCCTGGGAATGGTGCGCCATGTGTTGCAGCCACTTGTGCCCGCGGGATTGTAGGTCGCCCTGGAGAAGTGTCGCAAACCCGGCGCTAACCTGGATCCAGCTTTCCCAAGGAGTTTAAGCAGTACAGCGGATGGGTGTACGCCGCCCTCTTTTTGATTCCTTTAATCAACATCGGCTTTGCGCTGCTGCCACTGGTCCGACCCCAAGACGACCTCTCCGACATTGCCCTCACACCCGCGCAGCGTCAGCTGCTCGGCCTGCCGCCCAGCTCGAGGCCAGCGACGCCGAATTCTGTGTATAACACTCCCCCACGCTACTCCCGGACACCATCCCTCGCCGGGTCGCCTGCCAGCATCAAGAGCTACGCCAGCTCTCCCATGTCCAACCTTGGCAGCCCAGCCTCCGGCCAGTATTCGTCTCCGAGACCCGGGCTCTCGCCATCGAAGTTGAACGCCGGGCAATACTCGCCGTCGGTCAGCCCTTTGTTGCAAAGGGCTGTGGGAGGAGGCATGAACGGGGCCCGGGGCTCGTTTGGGTCGCCGAGCCCGCTCAACACTAGCACCGCCTCGAGCGTGTTCAGTGAGGGCCCTGGCACCCCGACGCCAGGTGGGAAGCGGTCGAGCGTCAGCCTGAACAACAAGTGGCTTTATGAGAAGGGGAGGAGGAATTCGGGGAACAATTGGCTGCACCAGAACATGTCATGAGGGTGAGGTGACATCTGTGAGGTTGTATTCTATCATGGCGAGCATGGCGTAATGATAGCTGGTACATATTGTACATATTGTGTACTCTTATGACGCATGATGAATTTGTGGTTTAAATGACATGGTCACCACCGCAAATATTTTCCAAGTTGGAATCATCCCCGGCTGGTGCTGCGTTGAGATGAACCGCTTGGCGTTCTCTCCTCGTAGTAGCGTCAAAACTTCCCTCGTCCGTCAAAGCATCCACAGCTTGAATCATATTAACATTACATGTATACATGGGTATCTTTCGTTCACCCCCAAGCTGGTATCATCTCAGAAAATACCTTTTAACACGAAAACAAAACGGAAATCAGGGGGAACAAAAGGAAGGAGCAGAAAGGAAAAATACTGTTAGACAGGCAATGTCCAGGTACCAACTTCTCACCTTCACTGACTCCTCTCCAACGGCGGCGTATTCACCAGCGTATCTGGGCTCTCGTCCTCAGAACCCTGGCCCTTCGAGGCAGGCGATGGCGCCAAAAAGTCCTTCCCCTTTCCCTTCATGTCACCCTCTGCAGAGGTCTCCTTAGCTCCCACTGGCTCAGCAGTATCTGCGAGTGTCGGGGTGTCATCCGGGGCAGCAACAACAACCACGGGAGGCTGGAATGCTGCAGCAAGTGCCCCTGCAGGCTTGCTGCCATCCCCAGGTCCAACAGCAACGTTCTTGGCTGGCTCGACAGGTTTAAGTCGAGAATCCCTGGCCAACACCGCCTTTGCTAAGCCCCGTATGCCGGTAAAGATAATCTCGGATTGCTCGAACGTGAGCAGACCGCTGCTGGAGCCTGCTACTCGTTGGGTGTGAACGACGTCGAACAGAGGATTGGCCCAGGCGGGCGGATAGTAAGGCTCCTTTCGAGAGGCCACTTCCTCAGACGTAGGCCAGAGTCCTTGGAGATGTTCTCCTTTTTCCTCATCAAATGTCGTATTCTCCGCCGCGGCCGGACCCTTCCCTTTAGAGCTTGAGCTCGAACCCCCCGTGAACACCGTAATAGCCACCGCAGGCTTCTTCCCCCCTTTCCTCTTCTTGCTCTCCTCTCGATGCTTCCCAGCGGCTGACCAAAAGCGCAGCATCCCCTCTGGCCCAGGCAACCAAACCAAACTCGCCAGTGTGACCACCTCCTCCTGCGTCATCCTCCCCTGCGATTCAACATTCCCCGCGGCCTGCCTCAAAGCCCTTAACACGAACGCCAGCGTCCCAACAGGCGAGTCACACAGCGCGTAGGCTAGTGTGTTGGGATCTATGACCCTCCCCGTTGCGCCCAACCCTTCGCCCTCCTCCTTATAATTCAGTCCCCACCACCACCACCAACACCATCACTCCCACCTTTCGACCGCGCAAGCGCCTCAAAATCCCCTGAAATACCCATTACCCCCGCCCTGCTAACCCCAGCCCCAACCTCCTCGCAACCGTCCATCGCCCCACTCTCCCAGCCCCGAGCTCTTTACCGTCGGCTCCTCGAGAGAGGAGAGATTAGATGCCCTCCGACACAGTTTCCTCCATGACTGTGTAATAGATCCCTCACAACCCGTTCATCAACCCTCCCCAACCCGACTCCTCCTACCGCAGAGGTGGAAGATGCGGATGTGGTGGAAGCGAGGTAGGTATCGTATCCCAGGCGGGACATGAGGGTGTTGAAGAGGGAGGCGGTAAGTTGGATTGGGTTTGTGGTGTTGTTGGCAGCATTGTTGTTGTTGGTTTTGCTGTTGGTGGTGGTGGTGGTGGTGGTGGGACCGGTGGTAGTGCCGAAGAGGGACTGGTGGGAAGGGGATCGGAGAAGGCTGTTCCTGGGAAGGAGGGGATTATGACGTGGAATGCTTGTTGGCGAGTTGTTTTATTATCTTGGTGCTGGTTGTGGGGAGGGACAGTAGCAGAAGGAGTGCCGGTGGTTGTGGTTGTAGCAGGGGGTTAGTGAGGGGTTGGATGAGATGCTGGAGGGAGAGGCTTGTGAGGGGGAAGGGAGGGATCAGGAGGAGAGGAATGGCGTCAGGGTGTGAGGAGCGAGCGTGGATGAAGTGAACTCGGATCGGTGCGATATGACCCGGGGGTGTGATAGCTGTGCGGAACTGGGGCAGGGAGGCAGAGGCGTTGAGGCGGGCTTCGGCTGCGCGCCAGGAGTAGGATTCAAGCCTGGTATTGCATCAGCAAGAGCGAGCAAGTACAGTGAAGGCGAGGGATGGGTTTATGAAGTCTTACCAGTAGTCGATGAGTGACTCGATCAAGGGTTTAGGGGCCCATGTGTTGCCAGAGGAATCGGATGGCTCATGAGGGAGGCGGGTGAGCTCGAGTTTCTGGCGTGTGAGGTCGAGGTGTTTGCTTGGGATCTAAGTCTCTGTGTTAGTGTTGGTTGATGAAACGACAGGCGGGAAAAGGCAAACATGAATCCTATACCGTCTGACCTCGTCAGCGAGTGGAGAGCCAAACGGCAACGACATCTTGAGTTCTAATCTCCTTCAAGCATGAAGGTCGTGGTACAAGAGTCCAAAACAAAAGAGCGGTCACTTTGAGGGCCACAAGAGAGATAAAACACCGCGACAACAAATGACACAGCTGAGCCTTAACCGCACACTAAAAAAATAAGAAACACGCTCGGGGCTACGGAGCTCATATACACTCCAAATTTGGCGCTCGCCAAATTCCTCAGTCATTCCTTCGTTTCCATCCCGTAATCACATGGCTTGCGCATGGCAGATGAGACGGGGCCAACAGGGTGACAACGTGCCAACCGGACCGAGCCGGACGCTGCATGGCGTGCCACATGAGGAGCAATTGTTCCTGCTTTTCCAGGGTATCCGCCAAGAGAGAGTGCCGGTGGCTGAAGTCTGGGGGTGGCGAGCGTCGTTGGGCCAGACCAGCCACAAGAGTCCAGAACAGGTTGGGCCGGTGGTGAAACCGTGGCGGTGCTGACGAGGCCACCCTGCAGCTGGGCGTGATACAGCGTCTCATTGGAGCGCGGTGGGAGATGGATGCAACATGGATTGCCACCGCATGGGCTGAGGAAACTTGTTGTCAATGCTGGTTGCTAGGCATTGGAAATAATACTTTGATAACGCTGGTTTCCGAAAGAAGAAGGTCGTCTTCTTCCCTTCCCATTCGGTACGCTGCTGTCCGGGACACGCAAGCTGCTATTCCGTTGGCATTCAGTCACTTGTCTTTCTGCCATCTCTGACTCCCAGAAACCAGCTCCGCGGCCATGTTCAACCCCTTTATGTGACAACACGATGCTCTCCCAGCCAAGACCCCTCTTTATTCTATCAAGCGCCCCCTCCCAGGAGCCGCCTGCTCATTCCCATTCCCAGCCCCGGGAGCAGCTACACCACGCAAGTTGATCGCCCCAATGCGGGACACGATATTACTGCCCACGGCGTCGACAGCCCCGCGTGGCGATGTCAACGTTGGCCCCTGTGGCGCAGTCTCCTGGACGCGGAACAGCTTGATATGCGTCGTATTCCACACACCCACAGTGCCCTTGGACACCTGCATCTCGCTGGCAAAGATGAAGCCCCAGAGCAGCGACTCGTACCACCCAAGGGCCAGGGGCGACCACTCAAACGAATGGACGCGGATGGGCGAGGGCTCGACCCCGACGAGGTGGACGTCGCGGATCTTGCCCAGGGCGGCCGACGACGGCGTGTCTGCCGAGAGCTGGCGCGAGATCAGGGCTGACAGCTGCTGGAGTAGCGTCAGGGTCGTGTGCAGGGGGAGGTCCGCCAGCCAGGTGTCGATCCACTGCGCAGAGGGCTCGAAGACACCAGACTGCGATTGGCCGGGCACAGGGCTTCCCAGGCTTGCGGTGCTGTTCTGGCGGGAGAAGGTTCCTGCGCCAGCTGGCCGTTTCCCGCGCGCCTTCTCTGACATGCCCTCCAGCTGTCGCGGCACATCATCATCCGTTGCGGAGGCTACTGAGGACGCCACTGATGGGTTTTCCCTCGGACTTGAAGCGGCGGGTGTCGGCCGTGCTTCATCGTCGCTGTCGTCGTCGTCACCAATGGCAAATGTTCCATCTTCTGGGACAAAGCCAAGCGATGGTGTCCGAGAGAGAGGCGCCGTGGGACTCCTCAGACTGTCAACTGAACTTCTAGTGGAGCTGGGTTCTAATGGGTCGTTCGAAGCGCTGCTGTCTTTCCGCCGGCGATTGCGCCTTTCTATTTCCTCTTGACCACTCTCCAAGGTCAGAGAGCGCAGCGCTTCAAATCTCTTTCTGTTTTTAAGAATGGAAAAGATGAACTGGGGATTTTCTGCTCGCTGTTAGTATTGAAGACTTGGTCAGTGACTAGGCCAACTCACTGCTGTACTGATGCTCCACAATGGAGTTGATAGCCTCAAGCAGTGACCGCAGCAAGGCATGATTGGTCTCGTTGGCCAACAGGAACGAGGGGGAAGACATGGAGTTGAACAACTGCATGATTCTGGAGCATGTTGGCGCACTCAAGCCTTCCAAGTGCGCGGCAGTATTGTTGATGACGGCCAGGAGGGCAGGGTATATGGCCGTGAGCTTCCCCTGGCTCGTCGTGATGAGGCCATAGATGGACTGATACCAGTCAGTGCCGCGCTGAAGAAGTTTGGGGACCTAAATTAGCTTACCTGTATCAGAAAGTCTCCGTAGGTGCCCCTAAAACCCGCGATGCGGATAGACTGTGGCAGCGTGTCCTGTGCCTCAAACGCCTTGTTCAGATTTACGCCAAAGTTCTTCTCCACGCTCAAGGTCTGAAGTAGGAAAGCGCACATCCTCACAACCCCTTGCTTGGAAGCGTCCCCCCTTGTACTCGAGGGCATAGAACAGTATCAAAATGACGAAGTCATAGGCCCTCTCGGTGTCGATAATGAACGACCGGAACCTCTTGTTGCACTGGGTAATCTCCCAGAAAAGCATAATGATCTCGGGTGCAAACTTGATTGTAGTTTGGGCGCCTGGGATGTAAGATGAGTTGGCCTGCAACGGCTGGTTCAAGATGCGCGTCATGCCATCCACGACAAACTGGAAGTCTTGAGGCCGGTGGAGGCGACCAAAAAAGTGGCGGTAGTAGTTCTTGGGGGTCATGACTCCCTCCCGTTCAGGAATGGGATACACTACAGTAGCCAGGAGGAACTGCAGGGTGTACGTAACAAGCATCTCCTTGGGGTCCTTGAAGACGAGGGCATTGTACGGCACGCGCCAGCTGGCTGGGTTGTATTTAAGAGTCTAACAGGTCAGTATCGAACCACATTACGTCGAGGAACCAACTTACTGTGTTCAGCAAGGAACACAACACAGACAGAACCAACTGCTTGTCTGGACAAGTGCAGATGTATGTGAGAGCCTTGGTACCCTGGTTCGGTAGGACAGCCGGCGACAGATACATGCAGCGGCTTGCGAGGGTCAAGAGCAGGCGCAAAATCTCGCAGCGGTTGCTCTCATGCTCCCTCGTTGTCGGAATCGTTGTGTTGCAGCCCACGCCGCTCTGCCAGATAGCGTAGCTGACCTTCGGCTTTCCCTGTGGGCACTTTGGGACCGTGAGGTCTGAGAAGAACAGAAGGTCAAGGAGAGTGTCGATGAGCTCCTCGGCGAGCGGTTTCGCGTCCTCGAACTCATCCACGAGGGTCTTCGCCTGGTCATCAGGACCCCCCATCAAACAGAACCTCATTGGCGATGACCGCCTTCCTGGTTGGCTTGCGCCTCGGCAACCAGAACAGCTCATCGTCCCATTGTTGCAGTGATTCTTTCTCGTATATAAAGGGAAGAACGCGAGTAAGAACACGGATGCAATTCAGGGCCTCTCGGTCGGGGGCGAGTTCGGGGTCGGGGAATGAGGGGTGGTGGCGTAGAACGAACAGGCGGTCCGTCACGGCGTTTATCAGGCTCTCGAGGTTCTCGGGAGCATTGTCGCGGGTACGGCGGACGTCGGCGGGAGCAAAGAGGCTGAAGATGTCTTCTGAAGACTCGGGGAGCTCCCAGAACTGCGTGGTGGTCAGCGCGACAAGGCGGGGAGATGATAGTTGGTGGCACTTACAGAGGCCCAGTAGGCATCACGCGAGGGGATGTGGCGGTCCTCGGAGAGCCGGAAGATGCCCTTTTTGAAGACGAGCTTCGAGTCGCTGGCGCCCATGGTGGCTATGGGTTGTTCAGGTTATTCGCATTGTGCGGCCGGCTGTGGTCGGGGAGCCGGAGCTAATGAAACGGCAAGACCAAGCAGTGTGAGTGTCGATCAAAAGCAGTAAGTGGACAGTGGGCGATGTGGACTGGGACCGAACCGGATTGGGGACAACAGCGGGAACTTACATCACTGCACCAGCGATAGCGGGAGGTCTCCAAAGTCAACCCTAACCCCTGCTGCATCCCCAGCTGGACCACTGCTTCTGCCCCCGGTTGTTGCATGAAAGACACCCACGATCTGGCCTTATCGCTATCACCGTCAATCGCATGAAGCTATCCAGAGCTTCACTTCGCGACCACCCCGAGACCGACGACAACAACAATTCCCAAACTCCCAACCAATGCCAATGTCCAGGTGACACCGGCCTCATACTTCCCCACCGAAGGCGACCACTTCCAAACCCAAAACCGGAGGGGCAGTCCCCAATTCATTCTCGCCCACCATGTACTCCTCCATCGTGCGCCTCCAGAACACCTTCGGCTTCTTCACCACCGTCGCCTTCGTCGTCGCCTTCCTTATCGCCGCCTCCGACTTTCTCTCCCCACGCATCCCCAGCGTGGGCGTCCTCAAAGCAACCAATGTTCAAGTGTACGTCTCCCCCTTCCCCGACCACCACCACCACCTTCCCCAACCACAAACTAACTAACACACACACACCCAGCGTCCGCGGCCGCCCGCACTACTACTCCACCAAAAAAGAAGAATACGCCATCATCAAGTTTTCGCTCGACGCCGACCTGTCCTCCCTCTTCACCTGGAACACCAAGAACCTCTTCGTCTACGTGACCGCCGAGTGGCCGTCGGCTGGAGGCTCCGGGTCCGGCGCCAACGCGACCAACCAGGCCGTCATCTGGGACAGCATCATCACGTCGCCGAGCGCGGATCACTTGGCAAACTTGGGGCCCGTGGCGATGAAGAAGCTGAGGAGGAGTGCGCAGGGGAAGAGTGTGGATCCTAGCCGGCATGTTCGCTCCCCCCCTTTTAAATGTGTACTTTGCTAACAGGAGGAATAGTGGGAGACTCTCGATCAAGAACCAGCGGCCCAAGTACCAGATTACACACCCCAAGGGCAAGGTGGCTGAGGAGGAGGATGTGGTGCTCAGGCTGCATTACAATGTGCAGCCGTGGGTGGGCATCCTGACATGGAATTCGGATGCGGATCTCTGGAAGTGGAAGACGTTGAAGGGGAATCTGAGCAAGAAGTTCGCGTTGCCGGCGATTAAGAAGAGGGAGGAGAAGAAGAAGGCGTCGGTTTGATTTGATAGTTTGTTTCGTAGCTAAGGGGATTAATCGGAATGTTCAGTTCACAGCTGGTGAAGGTTTGCTTACAGTCATTCCACTGAACATGAGAACAGCACCCCGACACGCCGCGATTTGAGCTCATCGATCTACTTGCCATTCAATATGCAAGATTCCTCTAGGTTCTACCTCTGATTTAGTACACTACATGTCGCCCGGCACCTCTATGGCAGGAGTCGTAATCATGATCATCGTGGCATTACACCCCCGGCCTGACCATCATCAAACCCAAAATTCCCACACCTGCCCGAAAATCATCCCCCAACTTCCCCCGTTCCTCAACCAGAGCCACTACATCACAGCAGATGCTCCTACTGCTGGGCCTGCCCCTGCTGCACACCACCGGCTCCACCCCTTCCACCCCGTCCCCAAACCCCTGCCCATCCCTAAGCCCACGTCCACCCCTCCCACGCCCACCTCTTCCACCCCTCGGCGCATCCAAGCTCGACGGAGGTGGCACAGCGCCATACACAGGCGGTGCCGAAGCCGGGTGCTGAACACCATCCACACCGCCACCACCAGCAGCGCCAGGATGCACCGGCGTCGGCGCATACATCCCACCGCCACGGGCATACCCACCGCGGGGACCACCACGACCTCTGAATTGTCCACCAGCACCACCGGCACCACCGCGATAACCACCGCGGGGCCCGTCAACCTGCTGTTGCTGGTTGTGCGGGCGGTAAGGCAGGTTGCCGTGGATCGCACCGCCTTGCTGCTGTTGCGCCCCGCCGCGGCCACGGTTCCCACCGTTAAGCGCGCCGCGCCAGGTTCCCTGGAGCGGGGCAGGCTGGGGCGCGTTGTTAAAGCGCTTGCCGTTCATGTGGTAGCCGCCGTGGGCGGTGAGGGTGGTGACCGAGGGCGCAACAGGCTGGCGGGCGACTTGGGTCTTGGATCCGGCGACGACCTGGCGGTGGGCCAGGTTGAGAAGACAAGTCGAGGGGACGGTCTGCCCGCGGAAGGGCGGGCAGCGGTCGCCGAGGGTGGTGCCGCTCATGAAGGTGACGTCGAAGACGACGTCGAGGAGCTTGGCGGTCGGGGTGCGTGAGATGCCGACGACGGTGCCGCGGTAGGCGATGGGGACCTTGCCGGTGCGCGCGACGTAGACGACACGGTCGCCGAGCGCGAAGTATTGGTTGCCGAGGCGGTGCTCGGCGTCCTCGGGCCGCATAAGCGCGTTGCGCGGCACGCCGTTCATCTTCTTGGGGTTGGCCGGGATGGTGCTCAACTGCAGCCGGTCAGCTTCGTTGGCGAGCTGCATGACGACGTCCGAGTCGAGTTGCTCGGCGTCGAGGGGCACCCGCTCCATGGAGCTGGTCTTGAGCGTCTTGAGCCAGGCGCCAACTTCCTTGACACGGGTGGCCGCGACAGCGGGGTCGGTCCAGAGATCCGTCTCGCTCAGCTCAGCTCCTGATGGGTTTCTCTTGACACCGGCGAAGAAGTCGGGGAACCGGGTCATGTACTCGACGATCAGGTGGACGGCAGCCGGGCTAAACTCCCAGCCAGTCTGCGACTTGCGGGAATAACCCAGCACCTTCTGCTTCCTGGCCTCAAACTTGAGATTGAGGCCAAGGTTGACCCGGAGGCCACCAACTGTTTGGATGAAGTACGAGGATGTGATCTTGCTGAGGGTAAGTGGGTGAAGCTCCAGCTGCTTAGCCACCATGTAGGAAGGCATATAGTGCATGCCACTCTGGGCATCGTGGATGATCTGCTTGGTGAAGTCAGGCTCACGCTTCTCTGGGACGGCAAGCCAGATCGCGAGCTTCCCAGCAGCATGGCCTGCAACCTCCAAGGGCTGGCCGTAGTTGTAGTCGCCCAAGAAAAAACCGACCGACCCAACCGGGAATTCTTCCTCAACAGGCAAGGCGGCCTTCTCAATGAAGCGTTCATCCTCGTTGACCACCTCATCAACAACGATCTGGGAGGCATACTCGGTCTCCATGCCGGGAATCTCGCCATACTCCTTGATCGTCGCACCCTCGTCAGTCTTGATGAGACCCTTCAGCATCTGGACAGTAACCAGGGACTCAACAGGACCGATCAAGATGGCCAGGCGCTTGCTGTAGAAGTTCTCGATCCTGCTCGACTTCTTATTCCAGTCCTCAATATCGCGGGGAGTGTGATTCCTGCTGACAACCTGCCCGCTGCCGTCCTCGGCCAGCGTGTAGTCAAACAGCTCATCCGAGACCCTCACGATTTTGGCCTCTTGCAGGAAAGGATAACCCACAAAGCAGCGCTGGCCAAGCTTGACCTTGGCCGCCTCGACCTTGGTGCGCATTTCCGTGCCCGAGAGGTGGACAACCATGCTCTCGTTGCGGCTGTCTTGCTGAAAGACGTTGACGCCGTGGAAACCGAGGCTGGCGGTATACGGTAGAGTAGCCAGGCTAGGGAACCCAGCCAGTGCCTCCACGCTTAGCAGAGCGCCGTCGGTCAGGCCAGCGCGGTACTCGAGGCCCTCGACAGCGGGCAGATCGAAGATGTTCTCCACGCAGTGGCAGTGAGCAATGGGAGGGAAGACGTCTACCAGCGACGAAGGGTAGACGAAATCCACATCCTCGGAATACGTGAACTTCAGGGGAACTCCAAAGTCATTGCGCGCCTTCTCGTCGTCAGAGAGAAGCAGGTCCTTGGGAGCCATGGCCGCCAGCAGGCGCTTTTCCTCGATGAAGGGAATCTTGATGACAGCCTCCCAGTCCATCTTCTTGCCGTTCATGTCCAGCTCAAAGTCTCTAGGATAGAAATCAATGATGGGCGACTTGGGATCCGTCATGAGCTCCCAATACACGGTGGGCACAATCTTCTTGCTGCGGTCGGGCAAAACTCCCATGAGTTGCTCGTTTGGCTTGAAGGGTTGGCCCAGCTTGAAGTTCAGGTCCGCTTTCAGACCCTTCATAACGTCCGAAATCATCGGGGCGTAGTGGTAGCCGTAGAACCACGGCCAGGAAGCGATACCACGGTAGTAGTAGTAAAGCACCCATTGCAGGCCTTGGACGTAGTTCTCGGTCAACTTCCGAAGTTCCTCCTCCTTGTTCTCCGGGGTCCAGTCCTCGAACTTGTCAAAGTAATACTTGTCCTTCCACTCCTGGAATTTCTCCTTGTACTTGGCCTCCATGGCAGCTTGAGCGTCGGCCGATGTAAGGTCGATCACCTGCGCATTGTCGTATCTCTTGACGATGCGCAGCACGGCTGACTGGGACTCTTCGTCATCCTCGTCCTCCTCATCTCTAGGGGGAAAGGTCAGAATGAGATGGCGATGACCCTCGTCATCCGGTTTCGTGGCCCACGGAAGGTAGGCAGCCTCGGCAAGATCCTGGACAAACTTGCGATCGGCAGCGTTGAGATCTGTGCCAAGATCGAGGGTTTGAGAGTTGCGGTTGGTGAGGAACTTGCGAATCTTCCCCTTCCAGAGAGCCTTTTGTTCCGAGCTAATGATGAGTTTGCCCTTGATCTTGGCCCGAACCTTCTCCATCTCGTCTTGCTCCAGCATCTTTTTACCACGAAGCCAGCCGGCATCCTCGTTTTCGTGCTCGAAGAAGCGGTATTCTTCTTTTCCAAGCTCAGCGAGAAGAAGTCCGAGTCTCTGGAGGTTAACCGTTCCGTTTTCGTTGATGTAGCCGTCGCATTTGGGCAGCATGGACTTGTATATCCTGAACATCGTGACCAGAGCGCCTTCGTTGATGTGTAGTCGGGGAAGATTCGGAAGGAAATCGTTGCCGACAAAGAACGCCATCAAGATGAAGTCGTCAATGACCTTCTCCATGTCGAAGGGAAAAGACATTGCGCCCGGGGCCTTAAGCTCCTGAAATTCGAGTTCTAGGTATTCTCGGACGATGCAGAGGTGCATCAGGTAGAAGTTCTGGTGCTCCAACTCTTTCGACTTGTGCTTGGCTTGGCGGCCGAATGTCACCTCCTCGCGAAGAAGGCAGAAGTGTGGGTCGTGGCTGAGAAGGCCCAGCATGATGAGATCGGCATCGAGACCGTACAAGCAGTGGCGGACGTTGGGGTTGTAGTCGGGTTGGGCGCGGGCGTTGCGGATATATTCCATGATTTTGTGCTCCCCCTCGCCAGGAACTTCGTGGCCTGAGAGCACAATCTCGGGCTGCTGCCAGTCCAGATCCTCGGACACCTTCTTGTTGATGAAGTACTTGAGCTGTTGCGTCAGCTTGGCCATGAACTCGGTTCCTGTAGAAGTCCATGTTAGCGGTGGAAGTTTGACACAGCCAGACAGAGCACATACCAGGCGTAATGCAGTTGCTGTCAAAGGGCTCCTCCTTGGGCAGCTCCTTGCCCTCCTTGATCGCTTTTTCGCGGGCCTTCTCGGCATCTAGAGCAGTGCGGAAACGGCGGGCGCGCTGCTGGTTCATCTTGGCACGCGGGGCCACGCCATCAATGGCCATGAAGAATAACTTCTTGGGCTTGATCTTTCCAAACAGATGCTCAATGTAGTTGAAGATGGCTATGAACATCTGCTCCTCGCTGAGGCGGAACTGGACATCGTCCGAATCCTTGTGCGTACAGTTATGGATAATACCGTTCATATCCAACTACCAGAGTCAGTTAGCGAACTACGTGGAGGGGAGAGCCGGTAAGTTTCCGGAAGGTGAGGAGGCTCGCGCACGTAGAGGCAGTCGAACTCGGGAATGCGGTTCTCGGCGATGAGCTGCGAGATGGCAGGGTAGCGCTCAGAGAGCCATCTGAAGAACTTGGGGACACTGGGCGAGTGTTAGCTAGCTTTGCAAACGCAAGAACCGATCAAGGACGACATACCCCATGTTGGCAACAAGGCGCGCGGAGTGGCGCTACTTCCGTCAAGAGGGAGTTTGGGTTCGAAGATGCAGATGCGCTAACTTCAAGGTAGTGGCCAGACCGAGAGTCGGAGCGGCACAGCAAACAGTGTCTACAGCGAGAAACACTGAGTGTCTGTCGGAGTGCCGGCACTAAATAAAAATGGCCGGGCTTTCGAGAACTCGCGAAGGGCACAGTGGCGGCGAGCGAAAGAAAACACAGAAGGACGATGCGATCGAGCCCAATGAACTGAGGGGATGGTTGTGGAAGAGTGTTGTCGTGAATTTGTGAGGTGTAGGTCAACAGGGCAAAAAAATGCCGGAAAAACGGCGATGGGAAAACACCCAAATAAGGCGGAAGGAAAGAAGAAAGGTGACGATGTGTCTCTTTGATGTTTCTTCTAAGTTTCGCCCGAAGCTCGGTTGAGGACGGACCATGCCAGCAAGTGGAGGGCGTGAGGCTGCAGCCACCGAGTTGCCCGCTGCCGGTGACTGACTGGCCACCTGCCCCACTTTGACATCTTGGCCCCACCACGCCTCTGTTCCTGCACGCCACTCCCCGCTCTAGACCCTGGCTTTGGGCTAAGCCTTTTTCAGTAAGGCGTCTTTATGAGCCCGTTCGCCAATTAATTAAGCTTATGAGCCCGTTCGCCAATTAATTAAGCTCGCGACGCGCTCTGCTTCGCGTGTTCGCACCTGCAACTCAAACTCAAACTCACATCTTGCAGCTCCTTGCAGCTCCTTTTCCAGGCACAGACACATCGTTCAAGTCTGTGGCTCTGGGTACATTAAAAATCTTACCGGTTCACTTAATTAAAACCCCGACATACAAAAGCCTTATACCCCAAGACAGAGCTCGGCATCACCTCAACTGGCTTTGTCTGACCAGAGATAAAATCCCATTCAAAATGGCCCCCGGTGAGATTGTAGATGACGTCGACGGTATGTTCTCTGACCTCTCATCCTACTTTAAATCTGCAAGCATAGGTGAAGCTAACTGCGCGCAGTCAGCATGGACGACCAGGAGGACGCCGATCAGGAGCAGAGACTCATCAACGAGGGTACGTTCCCATCTCCTGCTCTGCCTTACTAGCTCCCTAAATTTGTGTCAGAGTACAAGACATGGAAGAAGAACAGCCCCCTTTCTCTACGACATGATTCTGAGGTGAGCACATGTCTAGCCGGTGAGCTCAGAAATCAGGCTGACCTTCTCTAGCACTGCGCTGGAGTGGCCCACCCTGACGACCCAGTGGTTTCCGGACGTTAAGGACCTCAAGGACAAGAACTACATGGTCCACAGACTGCTCATCGGCACCCATACCGCCGAGGGCAAGCCCAACTACCTCCAGATCGCCGAAGTCGAGATCCCGAAGTCGGTCGACCCCAACCCGCGCGAGTACGACGAAGAGCGGGGCGAGATCGGTGGCTACGGCAGCAAGGCCTCTTCTGGAGAGCCGCCCGTCATCAAGTTCAACATTACTCAGAAGATTGAGCACCCCGGCGAGGTCAACAAGGCACGGTACCAGCCACAAAACCCCGACATCATCGCCACGCTCGCAGTTGACGGCAAGGTCTTGATCTTCGACCGCACCAAGCACAGCCTGAACCCTACAGGCACACCGAAACCCCAGGTCGAGCTTATTGGCCACAAGGAGGAGGGCTTTGGTTTGGCGTGGAACCCCCACGAGGCCGGCTGTCTCGCGTCTGGTAGTGAAGACAAGACAGTTTTGCTCTGGTATGTATCTACCCAAGTCCGCGAAGATTGTCGCTAACTTGCCATCCAGGGATCTGAAGACGTTGCAAGGGAATGGAAACACGCTCAAGCCGTCACGGAGGTACACACATCACAACCACATCGTCAACGATGTGCAATATCACCCCATCGTCAAGCACTGGATCGGTACCGTATCAGACGACCTGACGCTCCAGATTCTTGATGTCCGTCTTGAGAGCACCACTAAGGCCGCTGTTGTTGCACGCGACGGACACACCGACGCCATCAACGCCCTGTCCTTCAACCCCCGGTCCGAGTTTCTCATCGCCACTGCGTCGGCCGACAAGACGATTGGCATCTGGGATATGCGTAACCTCAAGCAAAAGATCCACACGCTAGAGGGCCACCACGACGCGGTCACGTCACTTTCGTGGCACCCGCTCGAGTCGAGCATTCTCGGCAGTGGCAGCTACGACAGGCGCGTCATCTTTTGGGACCTCAGCCGCACGGGCGAGGAGCAGCTGCCCGAGGATGCCGAGGACGGACCGCCGGAGCTCCTCTTCATGCACGGCGGTCACACCAACCACCTTGCCGACTTTAGCTGGAACCTCAACGACCCCTGGCTCGTGTGCAGCGCGGCCGAGGACAACCTGCTTCAGATCTGGAAGGTCGCGGATTCCATCGTCAACGCGGACGACATTGAGATGCCGATGAACGAGCTGGACGCGTCCAACTAGAAAGGGGATGGTAAGAATCCGGGGCTGCGGCGGGCTGGGGGCAATGGTGCGCGCTCAGAGCCCCCGGCGAAGGACAAGTTGCCTAAGCCTGCGGGGAAGAAGTTGGATGCGAATAACACTAGGCCTGCGTCCACGGCAGTTGTGGAGACGTCCACGCAGTGGCGTGTCATGACCAGAAGGCAGTGGGCCGACTGGATGGGGATCACAAACGAGCCAGAGGAACCAGAGGAGCAGAACGAAGACGTGTATGAGGATATGGAGGAGGGCAAGGACGAGGACATAGATGAGGACGAGGACATGGATGAGGACAAGGACATGGATGAGGACGAGGACATGGACGAGGATGAGGAAGAAAGCCTGGAAGAAGACCAGGAAGATAGCCTGGCAGATGACGCTGAGTACTCAGAGTCGGATGATTGAGGCCATGCGATGGGGGACATGGCCGGGGATTGCTTGGGGATATTTGTTTTGTAAGCTTGCGATCTTTTTACTCTGGTCTACGTTGCCCTCGCTCTTGAGGCAGATTTATGGGCTCAGCCAGTAGCTGAGATGAGGAATCAAGGGCCATTTCTGTACCGCTCTGGCAGATGAGCAGCGACTGTGACTTGGCACAGGCTATGTTGTGTAACATGAGATTGTGAGGGACAAGCATGCTGGACATCAACCTGTTGACCCCGACCAGGAGTGGAATAACCCCCGCGTGTCTGGACGAACTGTAGGTGTGATCAACCAGCTTGGGTCTTTTATTCAGTTTCATTCATGTAGATGGACAATGTGCCGCGGTGGGTGGATCATGAGTCAATGTTGGTGGGTGAGTACATGAGGGTCTAGTATTGTTCTTGGTTACCCGCGCTCATTGTTGCTATTGTTGATTCACAGTACGGCCCCACGACAATAACAACTCCCGACTGAATAACCAGCACCGCCAACTGGAACATTCTCTGCAACCCGGGCTACACTGAGTGTTCTGCACACATGGATTCCAACTTCTCAAAATATTTCCCTCTTTTCATAAATCCGCAACCGAATATATTGTCGGCGACTGACGATCCATTTCCAGTTCTGACCATAACACTCACCCTCTTTTTTCTAGTATTCTATCATCAAGTCTTCCAACCCCTATCCTATCTTTCATCGAGGAAAAAGATTCATGAGAAAACGGTGGTGGCACTATGTCGACCAACCCTGACCCATACGCTGCCCAGCGCAGACTCGCCGCCGCCAGAGCCGCCCGCGAGAGAGCGACTCCTGATGAAATTGAAGCTCGGGGTATCAGACCAGACCTCCGCCAAATTATCTCTCACATGAATAGGACGCCTTCCCATTCATTCAAGCGGAGCAAGCTCAACGACTCGGGTGTTAGCAAGGTCTACGATGAGGAAGACGACCACTACGACCATGACAAGCACGATGACGAGGAGCGCGAAGAGGACGAGTTCGAAGAGCAATGGCAAGGTATCCTCGCCGAAGAAGGCCTGCAAGACGCCAACATGTTCGTCCTGGCCGAGTTCCGCCAGATCGCGCGCCAGCGCATCCGCATGATCAAGAAGGCCACAGCCAAATGGCAAGCTCTCACCCACCCCCCGAAGCAGGACCGCTTCAAGCTACTCGCCTCGCTCTGCACCTGCACCGAGCTCATCGTCGAGGTGTGCAAGCACCTGCGGCCCATCGACATCGTCACGCTGTACAGCGTCAGCAAGGACTTCCACTCGACCATCAACCAGAACATGCGCAGCAGCATCTTTGCCTGGGCAAACCATATGGCACCCTCCGCCACGCGCATCTACTCCTCCCCCGTCTATTGCCGCTGGTTCGTTCCCGACCCCGCTGGCCGCCTCGTCACCGCCGCCGACACGGAGCTCAGCCAAACCCTCCCCGACTCCGGCGGTCGCCTCGTCACCGCCGCCGACACGGAGCTCAACCAAACCCTCCCCGGCCAAACCCACGTCCTGGGCCAACACCCCCTCAACAGCATCGAAGGCCACGTCCGCCTTATTCCGGGCCTCCTCTGGCTGCAAATAGTTGTCAACCGGGAGATCCGCATCCGCGACATCATTGCGACGCTCGCGCGGCACGGCCACCGCCTCCCTCCGGGCGCCCACCTCACCCTCAAGAAGATCTGGCTGGTCATGGACGCGGCCACCACGCAGGCGCGCATGATGCTGCTCAACAACCCGGACTTCTTTTCTAACGAGGACATGTACGTCGCGCAGGTGTTCATGGTTAAGCTGGTGCTGCTGTTCAACGACCCCGTGTACGGCCCCGGGTCGAGTATGCTCATGCGTCTGATGCTGGGCCAGCGCGGGCTGGCGCCACTGTGGGCGCTGCTGCGCGGGAAGAAGTACCGCTCTTTCGAGGAGGTAAGGAGGTTGAAGTTGAGGTATGATGTTGGCCCGGATCAGGTGGCGGTTAGGACGGGGATGGCGCTGTATGGGGTCGAGATTGATGAGTTAGGGGTGTTGCATTATGAGGGCTGGGGGACGGGGAGGGATCATTTGAAAAGGATTGATGAGTTGATTCCGCTGGAGGCGGCAAGGCGGCAGCTTAATCTTGATAAGTGCCTGCATGAGATGATGATCTTTGGGCATGTTGATCTGGCTACAGGCAACAGTCTGGTTCCGAGCCTGGATGAGATGTACATGAGCGACGAGGAGGTTGGGCCTGCGTTTAAGGAGTGGAAGCCACTGCGACACGAGCTAATTCATGGCGGGTGTGGTAACGTGCCGTTTGAGCGCAGCATGTGGCAGCCCAAGCACGCGCGCAAGGCGCGGTGGAAGATGTTGACCAAGGAGGAGAAGGACATGATTCTTGAGGCCGAGGCCGAGGAGATTGAGGAGGTCAAGGAGCTGCAGGGCGCGGACGTCCGGTTTGAGGTTGCCTGGGCCCAGCTACACGAGGTGGTCTACAACTTCAACTGCAGCAGCAAGAGGACGGGTGTGTTCCGGCTTCTGCAACCCACCGTCGCAGACATGCAAGACCAGCTTCACGAGTTCGACCGCCCACGGAAGCTGCGGTTCGCGAGCGCCAGCAGCCGGTTTGAGTCCGACAGAATGCAGATCGACTCGGATACCGACTCCCCTCCTCCGACCGCCGTGCCGTCGACGCTGCCCATCCGTCCTGCTCCGCAGCAGCCGCTTAACCCCGATGATCTCTCGACCATCCCAGACGATGACCTCGACCTCGATCCAATCCCGCCCAACGAGCTCAACCGCATCTTCCACTCCTTCCGGCCGTCGCACGGCCCGCATTCCGAGTCCGACACAGAGTACGTGGAGGAGGAAGACGATGAGGAGGAGGGCTACAATCGGATCTATACCTACAACTACAACGACCAACCTCCTCCCACTACCTGCAACCAACCCCAACCCACGCAAACATTTCCAGCTCACCTCCAAGCCTACCTTCAGCAAAACCAACAACAACAACAACAACAACAACCACAGCAATACCAACAGCCGTACCACCCCGCTAACCCCAACACCAACCCCAACACCACCTCCCACTCAACAGAAGAATACTACAAACAAGAAGATGATGACGAAACCGAATCTGACACCTCATCCTCCACATCCACCCTCCACTCCCTCCCCTCCCGCCCCTCTTGCTCCCGAGGCAGACCTCATTCTCGCACTCACCCCGCGACAGCCATGTCTGAGAACACTGACGACACATGCTTGCGCAGCCTGATTTGGAATATTCTGAGGATGAGGTATGGCGGGGATGATGGTGATGGGGATGAGGATCAGGATGAGGGTGGAAGGGTCAGCGTCAGGAGGGTGAGCGGGGTGAGAGGCGTGGTTTGGAAGTGGGGTTCAAGGGGTTATGAGCAAGGGGTGATGAGCAAGGGGTGATGAGCAAGGGGCGTGGCATGTGATGGGGATTGATGGTGATGGGGTTGGGGGTGATGGTGGTGGTGGGGATGTTGAGGCTGATAGGGTGGCCAGGACAACGCCGCTATTGCCGGCGTGGGAAGTGGATTTGGGGCAGGGTGGATGGATTGGGATTTGTTCTTGCGGAATCCCGCGGCGTATGCGGTTGAGCAGGGGGGGGATGAGGGTGAGCAGGGACATGAGGGGTGGATGAGGCAGAATGAAAATGATCAAGATGGTGATGATGAAGATGACGGCGACGAGGAGGAGCAAGATGACCAATACGACGGGATGGACGAACTCCCGCTCGGATTTCTTGAGATATTACAGCAGGCGGGAGACGACGATGAGACGGACTTGGATGAGGAGATGGAGGAGGGCGATGAAGAGGAAGAGGAGATTGATATTAATGCGCTGATGGAGCAGCTGCAAGTCGGCGGGCCTAATGATCAGGGCAACGGGGGCGGCGCTCATCAGCTTCAACAAGGCGGTCAACAGCAGGAAGGCGACGAAGACCGGGATTTCGACATTGACCTGTACATCGCCGACGAGGACATCGGCGAGGACGAGCGGACGAGGAAGCTGCGGGATTGGTTCCGGCCTTGGTAGTTGGACTTGCCAGGTCTTCTCTGCTGCCTGCTAACTATGACATTTTCATGTCAGATTTTGCTTCCGTTTTACTTTTAGTGGGCCCAAGAGTTGATATGATTTGAGTTCTTAGACGGGCCAAGATGGGAGGCCCGGCACAGGGCAGCATTTGAGGTATTGGGCACTCGGAGGGAGGCAAGGGTGGATATTGGCGCTGAAAACCCGTCGTTGTCTGCTTATTCTTGAGCCATGGATTTCCTCCTTGAAATGTTTGTTAGAGGCTGTCAAGTATCAGAGAAAACGTTCTTGTCAGCGGGATACTTCATAAAAACGCTGACTGATACGTGCTTTTCCGAGGACCGCAAACCTGCCTTTGCCCAAGCTGAAGTTGTTGTTCGTCGTCTGTTTCCCAAATAGTTTTAATACGTGGCGAAAATATAGTGACGGTCGAAACGTTCGGTCTCTTCGCCGAAATTACACCAAAACACACCTAACTAATGCACTGCACGTTTTGTACTCCAGAACCATCTTTGAAAACAAAATACGAAAAAAAGACAACATATATGTGAAGAAAAAGATTGGGTTGGATCTAGTCGTGTTGCCTTTTTTTTTTATGTTTTCAGGAAATGATGCCTACTCGAAGACGACATACCTCGTTTCCCATAATTTCTCACACCAATTATGTAGAAAAAAAGTGACCCAAACTTTTGATCGCCATTTTACTAGGCCAGACTTGCTGTTGCCACCGCAGTAGGTCAGGTTTGAGAGTGACAAAAGACGCTTCCATATTGGATTCAAGCTGGATATAGCTCAACCCCAACCGGGTTCTGACGAAGTTCGAAGCTAAATGGTACCGGGATGTAACCTCGACGAAATTTGTTATATCCTAGAGTGCGTTTGAAGTCCCCTTGCAGGTTTTGGCCTTGGTTGTGATATCCTCTGCGTAACGTGTTGTCCAAGTGGTATCAAATCTAACCTGGTAGCTGAGTCCTGTATCGTCATTCTTGAGGCTTCCCAGCGTCGGGGTCCCAGAGTTACTCCAATCCTGTGCATGAGATAGGAACTTTTCCCCATGTCCCTCGAGTATATGTCTACATCTGTATACATTCTCTCTTCACCCATCAATACATCAATATATAAGTTCCCGAAACCAAGACCTCAGTTTGTATTATTCCCGATAACGCCTTGTCATCAATCATTTCAACTTCATCCCATCAGCGTGATATCAGTAGTCCCCTTTCGTGGATCAAGTGACATCAAATATGTTACCAAAACAACGCGAATGCACTGCGCACCCCATCATCATCACCAGTGGGTTCAACCCTCCCGGCCTGGTTTCCCCTCTCCCCACTCCTATCCCCGCCCCTCGTCCAAGCAACTTCCTCAAACTCCCCTCTGCGTTATTCCCCAATCCCGCCCCCGACCACGATTATGATGATGCAGATGCCGAGGATGATGCTGCCCTCCTGTGAGAATGAAGAAGATGGCGACCGCCAGGGCACCCACGCGCCCCATCCGTCGTTGCCAGCAGCAGAGCCATTATTCCCAACTGCTGCTGCAGCAGACATGGCTTGATGGCCCGGGCCCGGCGGATGAACTGCTGTCCGAGGTCGGCGCTCGGATGTTGGTGCGGTTCGCACGCCCAGATGGCTTCCTGATGTTTGGGGGCGGGCGGGTTCGCTGCGGAGGTCGGAGGCTGTTGATTTTGGTGGTTTTGTTGTGGTTGTTGAGGTGGGGTTTTTTGAGTGTTTCGAGGTGGAGGATGGGGTTGTGGTGGTAGTTGTCTTCCCTGAGCTGCTGTCCATGATAGCTGTGGCGAAGGAGGCTGACTTTGCGGGCCAGTCTATTGTTGTTGGTGGTATCCGGGTCTGAACTTCCCGACCCCTGCCCCAACGTTTTCGGATCAATTCCCCATTCCCCGTCGACGTCGACCCCGGCCCGGTGGGATTACCATCCCACGCCTTCGTCGCCGCCCGCCCTCTCACCTCCCCACCAGCTCCTCCGCCGATTTCTTCTTCGACTTGTCCTCCTCCGATGACCTGCTCGACGACATGATCGTCTCCAACGTCCCATACGCCACGCTCTTCCTCCTCCCCCCACCACCAGCACCGCCACCGCCATGCCTCCTCCTATACCCCGACCTCACCGACGTCTCATCATCCGACCCAACAGCCTGCAGCGTGGGCCCACCACCACTCCTACTCCGACTATGCCCCTGATGCCCCTTGCCCCTCGCCGCCGAAGGTGGCACCGGCGGTCCCTGATCCGACGACGGCACAAACGCGGCGCCGGACCCGTGCGGCGCCACGTGCACCTCGTACTGGTTGCTCAGTGAGTAGCGGGAGCGGGCACAGATCTCTGCGATGCGGTCCAGGTCCGCGCTGATGTCGCTGTCGCCGCCGCGGACTTGGAGTTCGGCCAGGAAGCTCTTGAAGGTGAAAGCTTCGAGGGGTGGCAGCTTTGGTTCCTCAGGTTCGTGGCGGGAGTGCCATGGCCATAGTGGAAGGGGGAGTTTGCTGCTGGTCGTAATATTGGTGGTGGCCGTCTTGGCCTTGTAGGGGCGCGGCATGCTCACTTCATAGGCATCGCTGCCGTCGACCTCGAGGGTGGTGTCGTTGGTGCCGGGCGTGTTGGCAGTGCCCACGCCGACGTCGCTCACGGTGGGCTGGATGGGCTGGCTGGGGATGCTGCCGCTGCCTGGGCTTGTGGACGAGGGCAGAGGAACGCGTCTGGAGACGCCCCGACTGCTGCTTGGTGGTCTATACTGCCGTGACCGGGTGCTGCGAGAACCCTGGGATGGAGGCGGACCGCTGTAGGTGCGGACGATCACTGGTTGTGAATAGGTGCTGCTCTGGGCTCCGGGCGCCTCTGGCGTGTAGCCGTGACGGCGGATCGTGGACGGGTACTTGCTGTTCAGCTTCTGCAAGGCGGACGTGTGATGAGCGTCCGCATGTGTGAGCGGCACTGGTCTCCCCTCGGCAGTGGACGGGGCAAGTGACGCCGACGGAGTGTTGCTGCGCTGAAAGGAGATGAGCGGGAACGAGATAGGAAAAGATGTTCGTGGCGTTTTGGATGAGCCCCCAGGAAGTGGTCCAGCCACGAGGGACTGAGGGTTGGAAGAAGATGAGGGAAAGGGCTCGGAAATATGAAGAGCGGGACCAGGGGGCTGGTCTCCCCGGGAGGAGGAAGAGGCCGGCTCTGCGCTGGCAGCGTCGGCCGGGTCGGCCGCTGCAGAGTCGGAGGCCACCGGGCGAGGGGCGAGTGGCTTATTGGATATATACATGGCAGGCAGGCGAGGTCGATGCAAAATTAGACGAGGAGGACGGGTAGGGGTCGCACCATGCAGACGTGTCGACGTAGCAGTAGCAGCAGGAGGGCCAGGAGAAGCAAGCAAGCCAGCAGAAAGAATGCAGCGCAGACCAAGCAACAGCAAGCGGGTCCGGGGAGGCAATGACGGCGAGCCGTGGGACTCGACGAACGGACAGGAGCGTCAAGGGGTCAATGGGCCGTGGGGTCGGTCAGTGGACGAGGTCGACGTGTTCGCGGGACGCGGACGGCACGAGAACGACAGCGGGAGCAAGGGCATGGACGACATGACAGCTCCTGCGTGTCTGGAGGCGGGCGCGGGTTGAGGTCGGGTCGTTGACGTGGGCGTCCGGCCGTGGGCACAGATGGACGGTTCCACGGTACCGTCTAGGGTAGCACTGATCGCCTGCGTCCGCCGTTGCGTTGCGTTGCTGGGTTCAGGTTGCCTTTGGCCCTGTCTCAGTTGCAGGAGGCAGTCTGTGTCCAAGGTTGGTTCAATGTATGGCTCGTCTCTGGTCGGCTCGATTGGGTTGATTCGATTCGATATGGGAATCAGAGCATAAAGCCACCGACATGCGGGCTGTAATGGCGAGATTGGCGGGCGCTCAATCTCCGCTTCGGGCTGGCTGCCCCGATGTCGTGGTGAGTGGTCGGGAGATGTTCGAGAGCACATAAGTCGAAGCTCCCGCCATTGGACGACAAGAAGCTCGCGTTCTGCAGGCAGTCGTGGCTGTCGTTCAAAGGCCGGTGCCAGGCCACTTGCAGCAGGTGAGCAGGGGTGGTGATAAGCGGGGCTTTTGGCTGCCCCACATCTGCCCCTCCGAGACATGGGACCTCATACTTTTAACTTCTTCCAGAAACAACCTCATTGCTGCAGGGCAACACATCCGGAGCTCACAAGAAGCCAAGAACTACCCTGGGAAACCTATAATGGGGAGTTTTAAACTGATTTGGATAAAAAGGAGATTTAAAACTGCACCATGCCCAATCCGCCATTCAAAACGCAGCAGCAACACCAGGACGTCCCGCCACAGCCCTCAACCAGCAGTAGCTGAAATCGAGACATTGAAACAGGCCAAACTCAACGCGCCATAACCGTCTTGATATCATGCTGCTAACTTCCAGCACCCCCAAGTTTCAAAAGAGCACACCTCACCAACTCAGATCCGCCCATACGCCATCCCACCCGACTGGACCTTGTCGCTGTAGACGAACGGCGCTCGGGTGAGAGGGATCCGCCCAGTCCTATACTTATCTCGCCGGTCGTAGTAGACGAACAGGAGGTAGAAGGCGTGGATGACGCCGGGGAACCAGCTATCAACAGTGGTCAGCCGGTCGTCAGCGGCTTACTCTGTTACTCAGCCCTGTGCACGGGGCGCTGACTTACAGCCAGATGGTGAGCAGGACGTTGATGAGTAGGTCGGCACCGCAGCCGGCCATGATGCCCACTCCGAGGGGAGGGACTGTTGGTTCATGAAAACTGATCAGTGTCCAGTACTGCAAGGCTGACGGTGGGAAACGGAGCAAGGCTGCGGCTGCGGCTGCGGCAGGGACTTACAGAGAAAGGAGAGGATGCCAACGAGGATGCCTGCGACCCCGTCCATTTTGTGTGTTTGATGGTATCGACTCTAGGTTAAAAGCGTTTAATAAAGCTTTAGGATGCGAACCTGTACTGGTCATGTCAAAAGTAAGATCACACCTCGGCACACGTTGCCGTCGCCATCAGGATCATATCGAGTGCTGCAGCCATTGGCAGCAGGTGTGTGATGACGTCGTTGGCGCACGAGCCATTCATAAGCACTCTTGCCGTTTTCGGCAATCTTCAAAGTCGGAGCAGCTTGTTTTTGACTACCAATTTCGTCTCAAAGCAATTCAATCTCATAAACATGAAATTCTGAAAATACGTTTTTCAGATAGTTCCAAAAGCCACGTTTGACCATGAGGCCTCTGGAGCTTTGTGCCAAGAGATCATTTTCGATACCACTCGGCCGACTTCGAAATCAACAGGAGCGATGAGGTTGGAAGCTTGGGTCAAGAACACGAAGAGGCTCAACCGTAGTTATGAGGTGGCAATAGTTGGCAATATTCCTGACCATCGAATGCTCATCGCCAGTATCTCGAGATCCGTTCTTCATGCTCCCCGCATGTTCGACTCGTCTGATGTGGAGAATCACTCTGAGTGGAGCACTTCATGTCTCACCGTCTCTTTTTGGTGGGAGATTTTGCCCAGTACTGGAAATCGTCAAATTGGTTATTCTTTCAGCTCTCGAGCAGGGTACTGTGCAACATCGAAGGACGAGGCTGAGCCGAGTTTCAGGAGCTGCGGTTTGCCTCGTCACCCTCGTGGGAAACGAGCGGACCCACCATTCCAAATCCCAATCCCAAGGGCGCAATTCCGGAATTGATTCCGGGACTGGGATGGAATTCATCTCGAAGAGTGGTTGGCGGGGGCTGACATGAGACCTTGCAACGTGGAAGCTCAAGGAAGCCGCACCTTGAAGGCCCCATCGACGCTGATGAGATGAAAGCCGGGCTTCTGGAAGAAATTCCATACAACACTGGCAGATATCGCCTGCAGAGGTATGTACACTGTTTCGCAAACGCCGAATGCCGAACGGGTGGATGAACAACCAATAAACCAGCAAGTCAGTAGAAGGATGTCCCGGCATCCAATGAATAGTCACCATCACCGATGGGAGTTGCAAAGTTGCTGACAGTTCCTTTTCTCGGCATCGAGCTGTTGTCACAAGTCGGCTGCTATTTCTGGGCTCAGCCATCCAATAATAAGAGCAGGAGAGCGAAAGAAAAGTGGGGTTTCGATTTACTCCTGGTCAGAAACTGCCTCGGAGATATGGTCAGAAGCCCATCCTCCCTCTTTCAGTAATTCTCGGAAAACTAGAAAGATTAATTGAGCTCTTGGATACTAAGTACTAGGTTTGGCATCAGGTATTGCTGACAGGTTCGAGGCCTCTCTGCTCGGTACGGGTGTAAATACAATACAAGCGCACGGGCCACACCTCATCCTGCCCGGCCTGAAGCAGACCCACCCTCGAATGGCGCGAGACATGAACTGTGCAGCAACAGCCGATTTGGAAGGCAGCTGTCAGAGCTTCTCATCGGGACAGAGCTGAAGGAAAGCTAAAGGTGCTTTTCAACATCGCTGTCTCTACACGGGGTTCCATCGTCCATTATCTGGAGCTCCTCAATCGCTAAATACAATACCCAAAAACCCCCAGCTGAAGGTGTTCTGACCCTGGGAATGTGCCGGGCTCCTGCCTGGACCGGCCTGATCAGTGAAAGTCCACCTGTTCCAGTGCCTGCCATTTTTTCCGTCTTGCGCGTCTCCGATTTCCTCCTCACGCTTCCCCTTTCCACACCCTCGACCCTCCCGTATGGTCAACCCTCGACCTCCACCCTCCACCACCTCCACCCGTCGTCTCCCTGCTCCCCTTCTCCACCCTTCCTCCCACGCTTCGAGAAAGGGGCGCCAGGCCGAATTGACTTCGACGGCCTCCAAGACGCAAGCATCAGAGCATCGTTGTGTGCCGCTTGCGAGGGATTCTTCTCTGGCCTTTTTGTTCGTTCTCGTCTTTCATTCTGCACACGTCGTCTGCTCCTGCCGCAGGTACGAAGCTGGGACTGACTGGACTCGGACCGTGCTTCTCAGCTCCGCTATTTTCCCCTTGCTAGGTTCCTGCTGCCAGTGCCAGTGCTGGCCTGCTGTTGTCAGGAGTGGACTCTCGCTCAGCCGTGGACCTTTCCCAGCCTGCTCCTACATTTTCCCGAAAACCCGCTGTTTGTTGCAGACGTCCACCGGGACGATAATAAGGTTCGCGACGCCCGCCACCACCGCTGTGCCACTTCTTGATGGCCCCATTTCGCTGACTGACGCTTTCAATTCCCAGGCAGCATCCTCGGATAGCGGCATCATCCCTATTCTCCCTTCGAAAACGAGTTCGGCCCCCGAGCCCGAACGCTACCCCCAACCGCCATTATGGCTACTCAACAGAACCCGCCCTTCAAGGTCGACCGCTACGTCGTCGTCCACGTCGCCACCACCTGCGACGAGCATGGTGTCTATGTGACCAAGGACTCGGCCGAGGTCATTGAGCTTGGCTGGATCCTGCTGGACGCCAACACACTGGATGAGGTGGGCTGAAAACAACCCCTGAAAATTCGCAATGACATCGCCCGTTGCTCACCAGCTGGTTCCTGTAGCTTCACCGCGAGAGCGTCCTCGTCAAGCCCGTCAACACCCCCATCACCCCTCTCTGTAGTGAGTTTTGCTCCTCTCCTGCCCCATCCGAGGCCTCCCGACGGCCAATTCGGCCCCGTGTGACTCGCCGCATCCCCGGCCGCTGACCCTATCTGCGATAGCGAGCTTGACCACATTGACGTGGGAACATGTCCGGAACGCCGGCACCTTCAGGGACGCTGTCAACCGCTTCGATGCCTTCGCCTCGGAACACCTGACCTCGCAAAACCTCGACTTCGTCTTCGTCACCCTCGAGGCTTGGGACCTGAGGGTGCAGCTTCCCCGGGAGGCTCGCGACAAGTCCGTCGTCCTGCCCCCGTACCTGCAGCACTCGCGCACCTTCGAGCTCCGGACCGAGTACCAGCGCTGGCAGCAGCACCACCCCGAGTCGCTTCCCTTCGGCCCGTCGTCGTTGGCCAACATCTGCGCGGCTCTGGAGGTTGAGGCCGTTCAGGGGAGCGCCCCTATTAAGCACAACCTGCCTTTCCATCTGCAGGCCCTGGCCCCGGCATCGCCTCGCCGGGCCATGGAGGAAGCCGTGACTCTGGCCCGCGTTCTTCGCGGTCTGATCCGGAAGTCGCAGCCGCCTCATGAGCACCCCGACGTCCTCACTCGCCCCATGGACGCTCGTGCTGATGTCCGGGCCTTTTTGTCGGAGCGTAGCAAGGTCCTTCACATGTCTGGTCTGCCCCATGACACCACCCAGTCGGAGCTGGAGAGCTGGTTCACCCAGTTTGGCGGTCGTCCTATCGCTTTCTGGACCCTCCGTACCCCAGAGCAGCACAAGCCGACTGGCACCGGCTTTGCTGTCTTTTCCTCTCATGAAGAGGTAACATCCGCCCTCTTTGTCCGGAAAACCATGTTGCATTTACTAACCTGTTCCAGGCTGCCGAGAGCTTGTGCATGAACGGCCGTGCCCTAAATGAGAAGGCGATAGAGGTGTCTCCTTCATCCAGCCGTGTCCTGGACCGGGCTGCCGATATCCTCACGCCCTTCCCTCCCAGTAAGAACCGCCCTCGGCCAGGTGACTGGACCTGCCCTTCTTGTGGCTTCTCCAACTTCCAGCGCCGCACCGCTTGCTTCCGGTGCTCTTTCCCGGCTGTCACCGCTGGGCCCGCTGGCGAGATGGGCTATGGCTACGGCTATGCGCCCCCGGCTATGATGCCTCCGCCTCCCCACATGGGCGGCCACCATGGCCACGGCGGTGGCCACGGCCGCATGGGCGGTTCTGGAGTTGTTCCTTTCCGTGCCGGTGACTGGAAGTGTGGCAACGAGGTCTGCGGCTACCACAACTTTGCCAAGAACGTCTGCTGTCTTCGCTGTGGCGCTAGCCGTGCCGCTGCTGCTGTGATCGCTGACTCAGGCTACCCTTCTGGAATGGACGCCCCTTCCTCGTACGGCATGGGTCAGGGCTCCATGGGCGGTAACGCTGGTCCGGGTCCCTTCAACTCTGGTGCCGGTGGCTTCGGCTCCGGTGGCGGCTATGGCCAGCACTTCGGCGGTCCCCCGAGCACTTACGCCCTCCCGTCCGGCCTGGGCGGTGGCGCTGCTCCCTACCCCCCGCTGAACACCCACTTCGGTCCTGCTGCCGGGTCTCACTCGGCCGGTCCCTTCGACAGCCGCGCCGCTGAGGCCGCCTTCCAGTCGGCTGGCAACGGCCCCGCGTCCGCCGGTCCCAACAACAACTTCTACTCGCAGAACGAGACCGACCCCTTTGCTTTTCTGTCCTCGGGCATCGGCAGCCTCTCGGTTAGCAACCAGGATGCTCGCCAGAACGGCGGTGCTGCGCCCCAGAGCAAGTCGCCCGCATAAGCGTCTTGCACATCGTCGATTGCCAGACGGCAAAAATGGCCCGTTTTTCGGAAGCTGCCGAGCGTCCATCTGCTCTTCAATGCGTGGCTTTCTTCTTCGGCGACAGCGGGAACGGGGGATAGACTCTGGTCTTGGCGATAACTGCTGCAAATTTCGTCTGTTTCTTCAACATGGTGCAGGTAATGGGCTTAGGAGGTTGGGGGGCTGCGGTTGGTCACTTATTTGGTTTGCGTGGTGAGCGGGCGGCGACGGATGGGATGGCGGGGTCAAAAAGTTACAGGGCTGGAAAGACAAAAGAACATGCCATTCTTACAGGGTCCCCTTTTCAGGGCGGAGTTTTGTTCGAAACCGACAATATCTTGCTACTCGGCTCTCTCTTCGGCAATGGGGCACAAGGGGGAGGGGGTTCTTGGGACGCGCGCACGCAACACACACAATGCGGTTGTTGTTTCCAAACTATCGTCGAACTTTCGGGACGCGTGCAACAAATGGGTTGAATCAGGGCTTATGGCTGGGCAGGGTTTGGAATCTGGTGGGAAGGGAGGGGGGTCTTGGTGGTTGGTTGGGCGCGTGGGACTAAAAGGGGAGAGGCGTGCATAGCGAGGGAGTGTACAGGGGTTATATCTGGCCTTTGGTGCTCGTAAACGGCGGCGGCGGCTTGGCCTATGTGCCTGGTGTTCGTTTTCCGTTTCTGTGTGTTAATCTTGTCACCTTTTGTCGGCTGTTTATTTCGTCGTTTTTTCTCTTTCTCACTCATTCGTTCTACGACATGCTCCAGATTGAAGGCCTTTTTTGTTTTCTGCTTTCGTTTCCCCTTTTTTTCAAGGACAAAAGTTTGCTGGATGGGTTAGGAAGGGGGCTGGGGTGGGCTGGCGGGAGTCAAGCGGAACATCAGGGGGCGAAGGGGTGTTGGTTTCAGACTTGGAAGCGAGGGAGGTTGTTATTTGTTTCGTTCTTCGTTGCTGTGTTTGAACAGTTATCTGTTTTTCGAGGTCTTCGTCTCTTGGTCTTGTCTCCATACCTCCCAGACGCTCAACCTGACTGGCACATATCCTCACCATATACACGCAATCCTCTCAAAGACTTCTGCAGCTACTCGAGATTTGATGTGCCTACGTATTTGAATGTCGTCGTAGCTGGACGCAACAGAGGTTTGGCGGAGCTGTGGCTAAGAGGATAGAGAACTGTCAGTGGTGATAAGAGCTAGTCTGGGCTAAGCCGTCATTCATCAGGACACATAAGGAAACAGACGGCACAGTCCTGACCCAGATTGGCAGCTTGTGAAGCCAGCTTTGCGATCTTCGAGCCTGGATGAAGAACAAACCCGGAGAACGATAAAGCGGGCTTGTGCTATAAAGGTTGAACCCGGGTTATTACTCGGTTGGGTCTTGGTTAAATCTCTGTGTTGGATCCAGCTTGGAAGTGTCTCTCGTCTCTCTCGAATCCAGCTCCCCTCCACCTTATATCACACATCCATTCTCCATGCCAACTGATAGCTAGTCCTAGATCCGGGTTTCAACCCGGTTAGGTTTTGTTTACCTCTAGGTTGGATCGAAGATTGAGGTGTGTCTTGCTCCTCTCTACTCCAACACCCATGCGTTCGCCATGTGTCGAACGATAACTGAGACCATACAAGACAAGCGACAAGCTGTTCGGCATACAAGTCCCGATCATAAGCTCAGGTCCACGGATAAAATTCACTCATTCATGTTTATTTAATATATACCCGCTGACGCCTCGCCCTGCCTGATCTTCCTTCCCCAGCCACGCAGTAAAAACACACAGAAGAGGATCCCAAGCCCCATCACAAGAGCAATATGTATCCATCTCATCCGTTTTGCCCAGTCCAACTTGCTGCTCGTAGCGACTTCCATTGCGGTATATGCATTTACCTTACTCAAACAATCATCCCGTCCTCCCTCGCTCATGGAACAGGCAAGCCAAGCTTCCCATCCCGGACCTTTTCTTCCCTTCTTTCGCTTGGTGAGCTGCGAGCCCTTATACCAGGCCGCCAACCTCTTCTAGCCCAAACCAGTCGTTTATACAGTAACTAACCATGGTCCCGCCCTCACCGCCTCGACCCCCTGCCCCATCTCAACATGCGGCCTCTTAGCCTCGCGCTCGTTGGCATCCGCGGCAGCGCCTTCATGAGGCCTCTTCCGCTCGCCACCCACCCTTTCCCTTTCCTTCCCCTCTCCCCTTCCCTCCTCCTCCCTGCCGCCGCCATTCTCCGCCGCCGGATTCCGCAATTCCTCCTTGATCCACCAGACCTCTGGCGCCGATGCTGCTGCTGCTGCTGTGCGACAGTGTCAGTAGCAGCAGCAGCAGCCACAGCAGAAGCGGTAGCCAAAGCAGCGGCCGCGCGCTCCTTCTTCTCCTTGGCGCGGCGCAGGGCTTTGGACTCAAGTTCGTGCCAGTCGCCGGTTATGGATTTGAGTCTGTGAAGAGGTGAATTAGTTACTGTTTGGTTGTGGGGAAGGTTGGGGAGGTGGGAGGGGAGATCGTACTCGATAGCCTGCCTCGGGGCGGGCTCCTCGGTGGTAAAATACGGATGCTGCAGCACGTCCGCAGCCGAGGGGCGTTTGTCGGGGTCATACTGGAACATGGCAGAGAGCAGATCGAATGCGGCAGGGGTGAGCTGGTCGCGGTACTTATCCGCAAA
This sequence comes from Collariella sp. IMI 366227, assembly GCA_027946355.1. Lineage (NCBI taxonomy): Eukaryota > Fungi > Ascomycota > Sordariomycetes > Sordariales > Chaetomiaceae > Collariella > Collariella sp. IMI 366227. The sequence continues at coordinate 2,300,979 of JAPEUS010000002.1, read as the reverse complement.
TACGTTGGGGCGGCGATACGTCGGGCGGAGCAGCGCAAACCATGGCATTTCGACCAGGTTCGGCCAGTCCTTCCTGTTCGGGGTGCCGAGCACGGCATGGATCTTGTCGAGCTGGTTAATCTCGGTGCCGTCGCCGGGGAAGATGGCGCGCTTGGTGAAGATCTCGACGAGCACGCAGGCGGCGCTCCAGATGTCGACTGCCGGGCCGTACTGCGTCTCGCCGAGGAGGAGTTCGGGGGAGCGGTACCAGATGGTGATGACGCGGTTGGTGTAGTCCAGCTGGTGGTGCTTCGCATAGAAGCGGGCCAGGCCGAAGTCGGCGAGCTTGAGGACGCCCTCGTTGCTGACCAGGATGTTGGCGGCTTTGATGTCGCGGTGGAGGACGCCTCGCGTGTGGAGATAGTCCAAGCCCTCAAACAGTTGTCGAGCCAGGTGTTTCTTGTGACCTGGCTCCAGAGTGTACGTCGGGTGGTTGAGCAGTCCTGTTAAATCGTGGGACAGATACTCGAAGACCATGAAGCAGTCGTTCGACTCAACCATGACCTCCTGAAGCTGGACGATGTTCATGTGGCTGAGCGAGCGGAGCAGCTTGATTTCCCGTACCGCTGTTACGGGAAAGCCGTCCCGCTCACCCTCCATGCGAATCTTCTTCAGAGCGACGAGCTTCTTGGTGTACACGTTCAGGCCCTTGAAGACCTTGCCGTATGTGCCGGAGCCCACCACCGATCCATCACCCGGTTTCCTGTAGTACACAGACTTGGAGGCTGCATGGTCAGGAGGGAGCGTCGGCTTCTCCTTAAGGCGCTTGACGATTTTCTTCACTTTACGAGTTCTCGGTGTCGGTTCAGGCTGCCTCGACGGCTCGGGGGGTCTGCGGTCACTGGAGCCACTGGGGCCTGTGGGAATTCCGGGGCGGGGCCGTGCCGATGCGGGCTCCGTGGGAGCATTCCTCGGAACTCCTCGGTCCCGTTCAGGTCTTGTTGGGAGTGGCTTCTGGGCTGCTGGCTTAGTCGGAGGATCTCGTGGTGCTGGAGCTGCATTGAATTTGGACGATATCTCGGGCCTCGGGGCTGCCACCGGTGGCTTGACCGCGTTCTTCATGCTGAAACTAAACTTATTAGGTGTTGTCGACTGCGGACCAGTCGGCGGTGGCCGACTGGGAGGTGGCATCTGGTCTTCCTTAGGTTGCTCATCCTTGCTTGTGTCTTCAACCTGCAAGTCTTTAGACGGCCTGAAGGGATTGTCGGAGTCTGCCATGGATACATCACCCTTATCTGATGAGGGCTCAGGATGGGTGCTGGGTGACTGGTGGGCATTGGGGTGAGATGGATCGAAATCGGGTCGACCGTTGCCGCCCTGAGCGTTCCATTGTGCGCTCTTGAAACCACCGCGGAGTCCTCCACGACCGGCAAACTGGCTGCCTCGGAAGGAGCCGCCCCGGTGGGTACCACGGTAGGGCCCGGAGGGATATTGGGAGGAAGGTCCAGTCGGTGCGTAGGGAGGCGAGTGAGCTTGGCTCGAGTGGTAATGGCCTTGGGGTCCTGTGGGTGGTCCGTAATTGCTTTGAGGGTATTGAGGTGGATATTGACTGCTAAAAAGCAAAGTTAACGCGTGTGTCACAGCTATCGGCGAAAGGCCAAGCTTACCCTTGCGGTGAAAATTGCGGCCCGTTGTTCCAGCCTCGTCCACTGCCGCCATACGGTGACTGGGCTGGCGGGGAGCCGTGAAATGATGAGACAGGAGTGGCGTGCCCCGAGGACTGGCCATAGCTGCGGGACGGATAACCAGATTGCCCTTGGGAGTTTAAGCCTCCACGGTAACCCCCTCTGGGTCCCATGTTCACCTCAACACTGTTGGCACCTGATGTGGGGTCAAAATGCCTAGATGAGGGTGATGTATCGCGAGTTCTCCTTCTGCTCGACTCTGTGTGCCGGCCCCGCGGAGAATCAGGCGGGGGTGGGCCGTGTGGTATACGGGACGAGCCCTGATCAAGGCTCAGTCTCCGCCGCGACCCAGTATCGGATGCAGTCGGCGGCCGGCTGCCCCACGCGGTCGGGCTGCGAGGACTGCGAAGGCGTGATCTTGACCGCCGTCTAGGTTCCAGTCGGGGCGATCGATGCCGAGGCCTAGGAGACCTACTCCGGTGGCGAGACCGCTCCTCTGGCGGTGGTCGGGCACGGGCGTTCCGAGGCGACCGAGATCTACGCCTGCGAGAAGGGCTGGGTGACCTGGAACGGCCTGGGCGTTTGCGGGGCCTCGAGCGTGGTGCAGGGGAGCGAGAGCGATGCTGACGCGGAGAAAGGGGGCGGTCAGGCCGGAGTGGCAGAGATTTCGGAGATACGCCCCTATCTCGTCTTGCGAGAGCAACGTCCTGCCGAGCTTGCTTAGACTGTGGCTCTCCACCAAGCGATGGGCTGGGGCTGCGTCGGCGCTTGCTCGGGGCTGGCGAGCGTGATGCACGCCGGTGTGCACGGGAATCTGGGCGTTCACGAGGGTCCTTCCTAGATCTCGATGAATCACGCTCTCGAGGGCCGCGGTCTGGCGAGAGACGAGGCTCGCGACGTCGAGAGGGATCCCTGGAACGATCACGACGACCGCGCGGCGAGCGATGGGACGGCTGAGACGGACGGCTGCTGGGACGGTCTGGGCTTCGGGGGCGGTCGCGGCGGCGTTGCTGAGACTCGGGATACAATGGGTCGACCTCGCGGCCGCGGGGACGGGGAGGAGAGGGAGGGCGTCGGGAAGAATGGCGATGGTGCTTGCGGGCTCGATCTCGATCTCGATCGCGATCTCGGTCTCGCTCTTGATCTCGGGCGTGTTCAGACGGCCGACTCAAAGCAACGGCGGGCGGCGAGAGGGGTCTTCGTGAAGTAGTCATGCCGAGATCATTCCCGTCCTGGCGGAGGTGCTGGTGGACTCGGTGGCTGGTCCTGTTGCCATTTGGTGATGCCGCGTTGTGTCGGGGCGGGAGGAAGTGCGCAGCGTCGTCCATGGCCGGGCCCAGAGAGATTCGACATGCGGATTTTAGTTGGTCAGGGCGGCGCCTTGCCCACGGACAGGGGTGGCCCCCACGGGTCGACGACCGCTGTGGGCACGCTTGACGCGCGCTGCGCGCCTGGGCCAGGCCCCCAACTGTGGGCCGTAGCAGTGGGGTAAGCGCTGAACTTCAGCGCTCCGACAGCCCAGACGTCGCGTCCGTGTCCAGCCTCAATCGCCTGAGGTGTCTCAATTCGCGATCAACCTCTCGACAAGTTTTGGTGAACAGCCAAAAGTCGAGGTAGATGGCTACTGAGACCCCAAAGATGAAAAAGCAGAGTAGAAGGTAGATGGCAAGTCGATAAAGCCCGATTGCTCTCCCGCCGAGTCGCCGTCGCTGCGCAATGGTCTACAAAGACCATGACGCGATGCCAGCCGAAGCGAGCAACAAGTGGTCCTCGAGGAAGACAACTCGCCTCAACATCCCATCTCAGTGGCCCAGAACCCTTCTCTTCTGCAGTTGTATCGTACCAGAGATAAAGCGGGGAGGTAACACGTCCTCCACTCCCCAGTTGCTCAGCTGTCGCTGAGCTTCAGCTTCAAATGAGGGGCAACCTTTCCCACCTGCCGAACCCTCTCGCCACGCTTGATAAAGCCCAAAGCTGGGGGCTATCAGACCGAAGTTGCCAGTTCGGAGACGATTTTGTTCCGGCATACGGAATGGCAGATTCTTGTGGCCAGGCTCAAGGACAGCAACTCCCATGAGGCGTCCCTGATGCGAGTCGCACCCCTAGCCACCAAGAAGCTCCTCCCATGACTGTAGTCCTTCCCTCGTCCTGCAGCCCAAAGGATAGGTGCCTATACCGGGACCATGCAGACACCTGATCACGAAGCAGAGACCACTATATACTGCACAGTATGCTTTACGAGTTCAAACCCATCCTCCGCCCGAGCTGGCACATGAGACGCAGCTTTGCCGGCGTCAACACCACAGGCTGATACTCCCCAGGGTTAGTAGGTTAGTATAGCCAGCAGCTCCGCGTCCTCCATATGTCGTTGCTCCATCCGAGCGTAAACCTGCGTGAGGAAGCAGACGGTAAGGTCGACTGGTGGGAAGGCAGCTGCCGGATGGGATGCCCGATATGTTCCTGAAACCATCCGCAGAGTCTGCGAGCAATTCAACGGCGAAAGAAAGGCATGAAGAGACGCCCCACAGACGCAGGGTCGATGACTACCTCAGTCCGGGACGAAAGTCCTTTAAAGTCACCATCTCAGTCAATGAGAGTGGTACAAGTATGGTGAAGGCGAACGCGGGGTTGACGGTGGCACTGTTTGTCGTTGGATGGTGGGCATCGGACGCAGTGGGCGAGATGCTTTGTGGGCACAGTTGCTGAACGTGGATGCTGACTCCCCGAAAGTGACAACGAGAAGAAGCCCCATCTTAGGTGTTGGTATTTGCTGAAATTTCTAATCCGTCGGAAAACGAGCTTGGATGGTTTTCTGCTGATGGTAACCCGGCGGCACATTTGGCGAGGTTGGGCGATCGACCTGAGATGGTGCTGGATGGGCGGCATAATGCTCAAGCTGCAGGCCATATAGGCGTCATTTATCCCAACCGCAGATCTGCGGCAAGTGCCTAGTATTCTTCATCGTCCTCTTTTCATCGGCCGTGTTTGGAGACGACCGTCATTCTGCGACGAGGTCTGCCCTCTGGTCGCCGGTGCTCTGATGGGAAACCCCCGCATCAGTCCGAAACTCGAGTTGGCGCTGGCGGTTCGACAATTGCGCGACGTCTGGAAGAGAAGGCCGGCGAGAGAGGCTGCATCAAATCCCGGGCTGAGGTCGAAATCTCAACTAGCAACGTATCAAGCCAAAGCAGAGGTGCATCCGAAACGGTGTGCTTGGTTGAGGGCGGAGATGAACATGCTCCGAAAGAGCGGTCGTGGAGCGTGGAATAGTGGTTTGGAGTGTCAAGCCTGTGGCTGGCCGAAGCCCAGGGATGGGGAGAGCGTGCACAGACAGACTCCCGTAGAGGTCACGTGATTTTCTGGTCTACGTGATCGCCCAATTGGAAAGCTTGAAGTACAACAACAACCAAGAGTCAAAGAAATGAGTTTCCAGGTCACCATTTTAAATTCGTCTTCTAGACATAACGTTAGTTAATCTTATTTTATTTTTGCTACGGTTTTTATCAGGTCAATTTTTTTAACCTCTTACCATTCATCTGGCGCCAGTTTCTCATCCTACACAAGCTGTTTTCATGGTTGTGATTGATCGGGGATGGGGGCCATGGACCTTACGACGAGCCCCATTTCCCCCGAAACTTTCCATTCGGACGACGGCGAGCGGATAACAGCGATCATGGCAAATGGACCTACAGTATCTCTTCATCCAGAATTTGGTTCACCGGATCTGGGTCATGTCACCGTGACGATGCCAGAGAAACCAGCAACGGGAATGAACTGTGACATGTTAGCATCATGATCCCCGTTGTTCAAACCTCGTTCTAAGTGCCAGCGGATGGCCGGTCCCCATACATCATGAAGTTGCTGCCGTTGAATTCCGCCAACGCACAGGGAACTTGAGCATTGGCATCCGACATATCAACATCGCCGTCGTCGTCCGGTGTCTGTGTTCCCTGCACCAGATTGCTGGTGAGCCGGTGAAGCCTGAGGCAGTCGGTTTGGCTGAGGTGTAGTCCTTGGACAATATGCCCCCAGTGAACAGTTCATTCATCTCTTTGTTGCATGTCAACTGTCCCACCCTGACAATGCTGTTGTCCTGATGACTTGCCCACTGACCAAAAAGAATAGCATTGTTTCCGCGCTTTTTCCCTTGACCAAGACACCGGCTTTCGCCAAAAGCTGCTAACTCGGATGGAGGAGGGGCAGATCTGGGCAACATTTGTGTTGATGCAGGTGTTGATTGGCTTCGTGTCCAAGCTTCCCGACTTTCAAGGTTTTACGAAGCAGGTTCTGTCTGGAATCAGTCTGGGGAGAGGGAGTGGAGGCAGGGATCCTCAGCCCATTCCTGCGCTAAGAGATGAAGTTTTTCTGTTGCACAGAATAGGCACACAAGGTTGCCAGAATCGTTTCTCCTCGGTTAGCTGCACGTTGACCATCACCTCACACAGCGGCTCAGCGAGCTGTTCTCCCCCATGTCTTGACCCTCAACACGATGCCACTCCATCTCGAGTGGTTCGTGGGGTTTGGTTCCCGATGCAGGCCCCGCAGCGACCAGCGACCAATGTCGTCATCAATGATTTATTATTGGTGGGACGGGTGGTGGGGTTGATGGGGACCTGCACTGTCCGATCAACGGATGACGCAGAAGAAGGTGGGCCGTTACCGGCGGTCGGGTTCGAGACACAGCTGTATTCGTAAGGCTGGGGATGCACTTTTTCTCGCCTGTCTCAACATGATAAACACCCAATTTAACCTGTCATAGTGAGAGCCAAAAAAATCTACTGATATCTTCCCATATCTTTGCCAGGGCACGGCAACACGGTGGCGAGAGAGAGAATTTTCTCTCGGCGAACCCGAGGAGGAAACACAACATTGAGGGAATGGTAAAGATTGATAAGATACCGTAACGGGACACCATCCCGGCAGGCAATGCAGCTCCGTCACTGGTCGCTTCAGAGCTCCCCCTGTCTTGAGCTTCGCTTCCCTGGACTGGGCCCCCACCCGTCTCGCCTCTGGCATCACGATCCTGCCACTTGGGACCAACCAACACAAGCTGAGCGTCAGCTCTCACCAACCCACCATCTGCGCCAAACGCTTCCCCCTTCCGCCTCCCGCAGACACATCTGGGATAAAATTCTTGTCTTTCCAAATCGAGTCTCGCTTCTGCTCTGCTCTTCTGGCCAAAGCAGCTTTTACCGTCGATCCAGCCACTCTTGCAGTTCCCGCGACACAGCTCTGTTTTACATAGTATTCTGGTGCATCCCTTAGCTGGACGGAATCCGACGTCACCCCGCCTTGTGCTGCAACCGGCCCTTTATAAACAGTCAGCGACCCGCCCTCGTTCTCCCTGGCCTCAATCTCGGCTCGCTCCGACCATTCCTTGCCCAGATTCCTCTGAAAATATTCTACGAAGGGGGGAATTGAGATTGCGACCGTCGACAGCGCCATACACCAATTGCCTAGCTTCTTGCTCGCGGTTGATTCAAGATGTCTAGCGAAGATGCAGAACGCCCTCTCCGCGAGGTGAAGGGCCACCTCCTCTTTGAGATTGCGACCGAAGTCGCTCATCGAGGTATGCGCCGCAGGATGCGATTGATCCATCTGGTCGGCAGCCCGACTAACGAGTACCCTAGTCGGCGGGCATCTACTCCGTCATCAAGTCCAAAGCCCCGGTTACGACGGCCGAATTTGGTGATCGCTACACACTTATTGGGCCTCTCAACCACCAGTCGGTACGTCTCAACAGTTGTCGCTTCGATAGACTTTAGTCCTCTGGGTCAATGCTAACAGTGTTTCAGGCAGCGGTGGAGGTTGAGGAGATGGAGCCCACTAGCCCAGAGCTTGCGGCAACAATCCAGACGATGAAGGAACGCGGCATTGGTATATTGTACGGCCGCTGGCTGATTGAGGGTGCCCCGAGAGTTCTCCTCTTCGATACGAAGACGGCATATGGGTACATGAACGAGTGGAAGGCAGATCTGTGGAACGTGGCGTCCATCCCGTCGCCTGATAACGACGACGAGACTAACGAGGCCATCGTCTTCGGTTACCTCGTCGCGTGGTTCCTCGGCGAGGTCAGTGGTCGAACAAGAACACACTGGAATGCGAGCCGCAGCTAACAAGACCACAGTTTGTATGCCACGAGAAGAAGAAGGCGGTTATTGCCCACTTTCACGAGTGGCTGGCTGGCGTCGCCCTTCCCCTGATCAAGAAGCGCCAGATTGATGTTACTACCATCTTCACAACGCATGCCACACTGCTCGGCCGATACCTCTGTGCGGGCTCAGTCGACTTCTACAACAACCTCCAGACGTTTGACGTCGATGCGGAAGCAGGTAAGCGTGGCATTTACCACCGCTACTGCATCGAGCGGTCCGCGACGCACTCCTGCGACGTTTTCACCACAGTCTCCCACATCACGGCTTTCGAAAGCGAGCATCTCCTCAAGCGCAAGCCGGATGGGGTGTTGCCGAACGGTCTCAATGTCACCAAGTTCGCAGCCGTCCACGAGTTCCAGAATCTCCATCAGGTGTCAAAGGAGAAGATCCACGACTTCGTGCGGGGCCACTTCTACGGCCATTACGACTTTGACCCCGAGAACACGCTGTACTTGTTTACGGCGGGGCGGTACGAGTTCAGGAATAAGGGTGTCGACATGTTCATTGAGTCGCTCGCTCGGCTGAACCACCGGCTGAAGGCTGCTGGTAGTAAGATGACTGTCGTCGCCTTCATCATCATGCCCGCCCAGACGTCGTCCCTGACGGTCGAGGCCTTGAAGGGACAGGCGGTGATCAAGTCGCTCAGGGACACGGTGGACACGATCGAGAGGAACATCGGCCGGCGCATCTACGAGCGGTCGCTCAAATGGCACGACGGCGACCCGTTGCCCGAGGAGAAGGAGCTCATCTCCAGCCAGGACCGCGTCCTGCTCCGCAGGCGCCTGTTCGCCATGAAGAGGCACAGCCTGCCGCCCATCGTCACGCACAACATGGTCAACGACCACGACGATCCGGTGCTGAACCAGATCCGTCGGGTGCAGCTCTTCAACCACCCGAGCGACCGGGTCAAGGTTGTGTTCCACCCCGAGTTCCTGAACTCGGCGAACCCGGTGCTGCCGCTCGACTACGACGACTTTGTGCGCGGCACCCACTTGGGCGTGTTCGCGTCGTACTACGAGCCGTGGGGCTACACCCCGGCCGAGTGCACTGTCATGGGCGTACCCAGCATCACCACCAATCTCTCCGGCTTCGGCTGCTATATGGAGGAGCTGATTGAGAACTCGAGCGACTACGGCATCTATATTGTGGATCGCCGTAACAAGGGCGTGGATGACTCGGTTAACCAGCTGACGTCGTTCATGTTTGATTTCACCCAGAAGAGCCGCCGGCAGCGGATCAACCAGCGGAACCGCACCGAGCGCCTCAGCGACCTGCTCGATTGGAAGCGCATGGGCCAGGAGTACTCCAAGGCGCGCGTGCTGGCGCTGAGGCGGGCGTATCCCGACTCGTATGAGGGTGGTGAGGAGGAGGACTTCTGGGGCGGCGGCGTGGAGCAGAAGATCTCGCGGCCGTTCTCAGTGCCTGGGTCTCCCAGAGACCGGACGGGCATGATGACTCCTGGTGACTTTGCCAGTCTCCAGGAGGGCCGTGAGGGGTTGAGCACTGAGGACTACGTTGCGTGGAAGCTTCCGTAAGTACTACGATTGCTTATCATGAGAACTTAGCTAATAAACTGCACAGAGAGGAGGAAGACCCGGATGAGTACCCGTTCCCACTCACCCTGAGACAAAAGAACTCGGGCATGGGAGGTTCCCCCGGACGGGCTGCCGATTAAGACCAACGGCAACTAAAGGGACCGGCTCCAGTCCACTACTTTCTACCGCATCGCACTAAACAACAGCTTGCATCAGCCATAAAAAGAGCATTGTCATTCATCGCTCATCAGCCGGCGTAGCTCAGAAGCATCATCAGCATCCGCATATAGCACCGGAGAGACTGGCATAATTAGGAGGGGGGGGCGCAAGTGCTGGGAGTCTGTAGAGCTCCAGTTGCGAACATGAATCTGCAACTACCAGCACTAGTTTAGGGAAACGGTAATTGCTGGTGACGAAGCTGCAGTTTTTTTTTTGTGTATCTATGTGTCGTTTGTAAGATCGAATGGCAAAAGTTTTGCATTGGATTGGATTGTCCACATGTTCGAAATCATGGTGACACCGAGACACCGTCAATCAGATATCTACCCATGCCATGGCGGTAAAACCTGCTGATTGAAGACTGTGTGTTTGTTCCAGACATTGCTATTTTCAGTTTCTCCCCTCCGTTCTGTTCTGTCCCGTCCGAAGAAGGATTCCTCATCTGTTCCACGAAGGAATGGCATCCCTGAGCTGTCGTCTTTGACCATCCCGTCCCTTTCCCATGGTCAACCCTGAGGTAGGCGGCCCCGAAAGAAAGCAGCCGAGGGCGGGTCCTCCCCTGTGTAATTAGGGGACCAACGCCCCGCTATGCTGCTCCGTCCTACAACAAACATGTCCTCTTCATATCGAACGGTGAAACTGGGTCTTTGTCCCTCGACTTGTTCTTTCTTCTGGAAGCTGGTCTGAACTCAAATTTGGGCAGGTTTTGTGTTTGCAGCCAGGTTTGCTGCCATCATCTTTCTCGATTCAAGGTTGCTGAGCTAAGGCTGTTTCTAACTTGGACTGAACCATCCATTTTGACAGGTGAGCCTCCAATGTCTTCAATGTTGGTTTTCAATGACACCCTTCGCTGGATCAAGCACCGAGGCCCGCTTCCCCGTCTTCTCGGCGACAGACCCGAGTACGGTCGTCAATACCTCAGAGCCTATGGTCTGCTCCATCTTCTGCGAACATGTGCTGATCCAACCGTCCATAGGACTAGAGTCGTGATCTGGGCGCTTCCATAAATACCACATGCACGTCCACTCCATGCGCACGACCTTCTGAGCGATCACCACCAAAGAAAGCCGTTACCTGGCGGCGTCCAGCCTATCAGTTGCCCAGCTGTGAGTCGCTGCAGGGGTCTTTCACACTCTAGCTGCAGGCCACAGACAGACACACACCTACAGGAGACAGGGGCCCAAGCCGGTGTCCTCACGACAAAGCCACGAAGCTTTATCCTCCCGGCGTTGCGCTGCCCCTCCTTCACTCGCAATCCCCCTCCTCCTCCGCAATGGGGATCGCGACAACAATTCTGCGCACAATGAAGTTCTTCAGGAGGAAAGACAAGCACAGCAAGACCGAGCGCGACAATGGGGGCATGCCGGGCTTCGGCAGCAACAGCAGCAACAGCAAGTACTCGGCGGCCCCGGGCCCCGCCGGTCCCCGCACCTCCGACAACAACAACAACACCAGCTACCGGCCCTTCGGCGGCGCTTCTCTCGGCGCCTTCGACGACCCACGCAACTACAACGCACACTCCTCCTCCGCCGGTTTCAATTTTCTCTCGCGGCCAAGTTACCGCTCTGCAGCCCTCCTCGCGCAGCTCCCGCGCCCGGTCCTCGCACGCATCTTCGGCTTCGTCTGCCCCCACGCCACCGACGAGACGTATGCAACCTGCGAGCAGAGCGCTGTTGACGATGGGTGCATGCTGTGCGACCTGCGCGATTTGGCGCGGTGCGTTGCGGTGGGGAGGAGGTGGAGGGAGGAGGGGGTGAAGGTTTTGTGAGTTTGACTTTCCTGTCTGGGGGTGGTGGTGTTGCGCTTTGGTCGCAAGGTACTGACTTCCTAAAAGATACCACAGCATCCGGATAGATACCGTACACTACTGCGACGTCGAGGCCGTCCTGGCCGAGCGCCGGAAGCGCCGCTCCTTCTTCGACCGCAATGGCGAGCCCGAAGACCCGGCCCAGGCACGCCTGAAGCTGCTCTGCCGCACCCTGCGCGACGACCCCACGCGCCGCGGCGCCCTGGTCCAGTTCCTCAAGATGCCGTATATGCTGCGCGAGTCGTGCCAGGCCGACTTGGCGCGGACGATTGCGGTGACGCCGAATTTGCGATATGTTGATCTGCCGGAGGGGTTGTTCACCGACGAGCCGGCGTTCGTGACGCTAAGGTTGGAGGTGCAGGCGCGGTGTCTGGAGCTGAGGAAGATGACATACATGGGGGGCTCGGAGAACAGTCTGCAGGCGCTGGCGAGTGGGAGGGGTGTGGACGAAACTCGAGGTGCTAGAGTTGATCCGGATTGAGATGGAGCCGAGCATACTGCGCCAGGCGCTGGGCTATCTGGGCAACTTGCGCGCGCTCAAGATCAGCGACGCGACGTCGTTCACCGACGACACCCTCGCCTGGAACGACATGCTCCCACCGTTCCCACCCCTCGAAGAATTCATCCTCACCAACCTCCCCAACATCACCGCCGCCGGCCTCAAATCCTGGCTCGTCCTCCCCGAAGCCCAACACTCCCTCCGCGTCCTTACCCTCAACAGCACCGGCGTCCGCCCCTGGACCCTCCAAGACCTCCTCCCCACCTCCCCTGCCTCAAACACCTCTCCCTCATAACCACCGTCTCCACAACCCTCCCTCCGCAGCCGGCACCCCCACATCCCCCGCTTTCCTCCACAAGCCTCGAATCCCTCCACTTCGAAATCACCGCCGCCTCCCCAACCCCACATCAAACCCCCTCCCCAACACATCAACAACAACAACCGCATCCTACTACACCTACCTCGCCACCTCCCTCCTCGCAGGCACCCTCCCAAACCTCTCCGCAGTCTACGTCCGCGACCCAACCTTCCCAGATCTCCTCCTCCACGGCTTGCCCCCGCCCACAACCTTTGCCGGTGGCGGCAGCAGCCGCCCTGCTAGCAGCAGCGGGAACCTCGCCCCGAACCAGTTTGGGCAGAACCCAAGGTTTAGCAGTAACAACCCCTTCGCCACCTCGTCCCTCACCGTCCCTGGATTTGGTGGTGGTGGTGGGGGGACGTTTATGAACCTCCCCACCAAACTAGAAGTCTTCACCAAAGGCGACGACGACCAGATGGGATGGGATTTCGTGCAGGTTGGGATGGGGTATAATACAGGTCGCCGCGGCTCGGCGGCAGCAGGAGCAGCTGGCCGTTCTGACCGGCCGCTGAGTAGTTATGGCCTTGGGGCAGATGTCATGGGCGGGAGTGTGGCGGGTTGGAGTTCGGGCGCGGGGGCGAGGAGGAGTGTTCTTGTGGGTGGGCAGGGGCGGGGGTGGGTTTTGGCTGTGCCTGGTATGGATGGGGGTGGTGGGGGCGGGTTTGGGCAGAGGAGGGGAAGGAGGGGAGGTTGGGTTGGGAGGGGTTTGGTGGGGAGGAGGTGGTGGAGGAGGTGGTAATGGGTATGGGGCGTCGCTGAGTGTGGAGGATGAGTGGCCACGGCCGAAGAGTAGTGCCGGGGAGACGAAGAGGGAGAGGATGGATTTGTGGCGGTGAGGGGATTTCTTTGTGCGAGAGAGGGATCAGGGACGAAAGTTGGGTTTGTTGCTGGGGAGAAGCAAGATGGTCATGGTAATGCCTGGTTTGGATGTGAAAATGATTTGGCTGGTGTGTTTGGAGTCTGAAGGGGGATGAAGGAAGGGAAGGGCAGCCGGGTGTTCAACCTTCGGATAGTTGCTTGATGGGGTTTGATGGTGCTATTTGTGACTTGTCGTGTCTGATTTTGTGTTTGGTCTTATATTGTTGGGTGTTTATGATGTACATACTATACCCCCTTGCGCAACAATGAAGCTGGGTTCTTTCCTCCCTACATTTTCTTATGATTCCCCATGGGTGAGTGCTTCCAAAACTGCCCAGGGTGGTTTCAGAAGCGCTCACCCACAGGCTATCTTGAGTATATGAAGGACCAACAACAGCGGTATGGTCTCAAACCTGGTCAATCTGGATAAAATGGGGCTGGCAGGCTCGTCTTCAGCCGCTTTTTGGCAGTATCATATACAATGACATATCAACGTTAAACAGGATTGTAAGCCTGTCATCTCACCTGCTCAACTGAGGGCTTGGACTCAAAGATGGGTCAATCCAGTGACAACACCAACCCTGTTGTCTTTGCTCCGACCTATTAAATTTAAAACAAAGTATAGGTCATAGCTCAAAAGAGGGTTCTATATGTAAACTTCGCTCATGATCAGTCATTTCTCGTCTGTGCCTGGGGGACTGTGCCATAGCTCAGCACAGCCTGTGTGAGAGCAGCTGGGCGGTTGGAGGCAGTCCTGGGTTAGGGTTGTCCGAAGATGAGATCTTTGCATCATAGTTTGAATTCTTTTCGCAAGTTATGCTCTCACACTTACACCGCATGCATGTTTGCAATATGGGCTGGTATCATGAGTCTTCTTACATAAACCCAGTGTATTTGTTGCTCCTGGGAGATGGATGCTGATGGTTACAATTCCAACTCTAACTTGACTCTGTCTTCCCAATCTCTTAACATAACCCTGACTACCCTTGTCAGGTAGTCGCTCTTCCCGAACAACTGCAACATCTCAACCTGGGACTGCCCCTCCTTCCCTCCCCTCCAACAAGCTGCTTGCATTCAACTCAGTTCTTCGCATGTCGCTGACGAAAGGGCCTAGAATTGGTGTTTTTCCACTCTCCTGAGAGCTCACTTGGTCGAGGGATGGAAGCGACATCGACAGACTCACCGAGCGACTCGGGATTCATCTTGAACTCATCGCAAGAGCGAGAGGTTCAAAAGTGGGTGTCACGGGAACACAACGGCGGCACCGTGGTGCGCAAAGAGCTCGTATATTGGTTTATCCAACGTCTCGGGCAACGCGACGGCCTCAAAAGTACGCTCGCCCCGAGTATTGTGGACGCTTTCCTTGGCCGCCATCCAGACCTAGCGGAGAGGCTTGTCGTCCCGCCACAGCCCGTTCCGGAGAGCCAAGTTCCAGCTCCCCCGAAACCCCCGGGCAAGCGCCTTACAGCACCAGAACGAATGAAGGAGATGTTCCGCCAGGATCGTGAAAAGGCCCTCTTCGGCGACTCTCCGCCACCTCGGCGCCAGCCGGCTCCTTATCCAGAGGGCGAGATCATCTACCATCGTGGGACTGATTACGTTGTCCGCCACGGCGACGCCCTCACCAAATACACGACATACACCCACGGCTTTGGTGCGAACCCGCACCCGAATGAGGCCATGGTGATGCGCTTCATCAAGGAGAACACCACAATTCCGGTTCCCGAGGTTATCAGCAGCGACTTCGACCGAGTGACCATGGAATATGTCGAAGGCCAGACTCTTAGGCAGGCCTGGCCTGTACTCACTACCGAGGAGCGCACCAACATCCTGATCGAACTTCGCGGCTATATCGCCCAGTTGCGAGCCCTTGAGAAACGGGACGATGTCTCCATCGGCCGCCTGGATGGCTCAGGTGTCGAACTTCCCAGCATTATCCCGCGTGCAGGGGGACCCTTCACGACCACTGCCGAGTTCCATCACTGGCTCGTTCGGCCGCCGAAGCGGCTGGACCAGCAGTCAATGTACTGGGACCAGATTACGAGGCAGCTTGCGGGCGACTACCCGATCGTCTTCACCCACGGAGACATCGCCGCCCGAAACATATTGGTGCGGGACGGTCGAATCGCTGCCATCATTGACTGGGAATATGCGGGATGGTTCCCGAAGTACTGGGAATATGTTTTCACATTGCGCGGGTTGGACAACCTTGATTGGGTGACACTGGGCAGCGAGGTTCCATCTCTCTTTGATCAGCACTACGACATCGAGTATATTCTTATCAAATTTATTCTGGACATATCATGACAGCAAGAACGAAGCCGGTTATACATAGATAGGTATAATCAACCCACGTTCGTGTCAAGCAGCCTATCCATCACCTCACCCTCAACCCAGTCGTACCACTCCGTTCCATGATAACCTTGAGCCACCAGCTCCTGCATCCCTTCGTACAGGAAACTTTGGCAGTTCCAGTCGCCTGGGCGGTTTTTGATAGGAGTGGCCGCGATGATGTCCACAGGCATCATCTCCTGGCCCGGGGAAACCACCAGGGCGCCGGCGTTGACATGGGTGAGGTATGTCCGCGACTCATCCCACTGCACACGCTTATGTACCTGATCGACCATCCACTCCCCCTTGTTCGGATCGTCGTCGTCGACCTTGTATTGCGCGTGGACCGTCTCGAAGAAGTTGGAAAGGTCGGGCGAGGTGAAGTAGAGCAGCACGTGCCGCTTGTTCCACACGTCTGGTAGGCCGCGAAAGATGTAGATCGTCATGGCGAGTCTGATGGAGTCTGGGAGGGTAAGTGGCTGTGTCGAATCGACGGTGTCGATTCTGTTTGTTTTTTGTTCACCGTTATCGTTTGTGTTCGACGGCGGGTTGAACTTGTTTTTATTTGGAAATAAAAAACTGGAGACCATGGTGCCCGCGGCCCCCCCACGAGAGAGGGAAAGCCAGAAAGGAGGATTCCGGCGGCCGTGGGTGCGGCAGCTGATAATCATTTTTTATATTCATAAGGGGGAACGCGAGATGTGGTCTGGGGAAAGAGATGGGAGATCCCCCAGAGAAGGACAGAAGACCCAATATACCTTTGAGCGCCTTCAGCGCGAAACTCTTCCACGGATGTTTTGGTGAGTCACTATGTGTTGGGATTTTGCGTTGAACGTCATGTTTAGGAGAATGAGAGGTCATCGTGAGTTTGGGCGCGGAGCAAGGCGGCTCTAGCCCATCGGTCAGAGCGAGGCCTGCATGGACAGATGCAGTGTCTGCCAAGACGTCGTTCACTCACCGTCCTCATATTGTTGAGGTGACGCGAAAAGATACTGTATATATGGGCTCACGCTTGGACGTTGGACTTGACTGTTGGGTCATACTGTGCTACTTATATCTCCCCGTAAGGTCCACCCGTGGCAAGCTGTTGTGGAAAATCCAGGCGAAGACACATTCCTGAGTTCACATGACTTTTCTCTTGTCTTCTCTTCTCTCTCCTTTCTCATTCTTTTTCCTCTTATTTCTTTCCTCTATCCTTTCCTCTAATTTTTCCCTCTATCTTTTCTTCTACCCTTTCCCTCTATCTTCCTCCTTTCCTCTTCCTACTTGTCTCTTGTTTCCTTTTTTTACTATCCTCTCCTTTTTTTTTCCTATTCTCTTTTCTCTTCTCTTGTCCACCGTATCTTCTTTTGCTTTTGTCAACTCGTTTCTTATCCAGAATTTTACGTTATTTTTCTGTCACTTGAAAAAGACAGCAAGTGAAGAGTAAGCTTGTGAGTTCCTCTCCTGTTTCCACCAACGGTTTCTTTATCCTCTTTCCGTTTTCTCTTGGAGGTCCGATGTTGGGAAGATGAGAGGACTTGCAGCTATAAATTTCAATGACTAGAGCTGCAATATTTAATAAGCAATGAATTCAATAACGCTCCAGAGTTCCAGTACTCTTTCTGGTCAGGAATCTGTTGATAATAGTTTGAGAGCTTTTATCATCATGCCTCGGCATGGTTCAAATGTGGGACGGAAAGTCTCAGACGAGGTGCTTTGAGAGGCAAATGCCAACCCGCTTACTTCATTTCATCCTGTCCTATTCTGGTATGAAAATCCGAGTTGAGTACTCCGTCTTTCTCTGCAACACCAAAAGTCAACTAACCAGCCAACCCCCCACATACACGTAGAAACGGTCACCACACGAATTCAGCCACTGAGAAATCACGAAACAGAACCGAACGGCTGCCTGCGGCGTGGGATGCAGATGTTCTAGTACAAGCAATCTTACCAACAAGACTGCTGCCCCGCTGGCCGGAAAGATTTATTTGACTGTTCTGATATCGCGGCGTTGTAACAGAACTGCAATGTCTGCTGGAATTTTTGTACGGACTACGAAGGCCTCCGCAAGGACACAAACAAAGAGATCGGCCTCAATCTCACACCAGTCCCGTGTCACCCTGATTGCGGGGTAATAAACAAAGCAAAAAGACATAGCACAAAGAACAAAGAGTCATTACCCCGGGCGTGGAAGGTCTGTGGAAGAATCGAGTTCTTCCTGCATCCTTGTCAATCATACCGTCCCGAACCGAGACGGCGTACGGTGTACGGAGTAGTCAGCATTCCTATTCTGGGAAGCATGAAGCTGAGCGCCCGGACCGAGAGCGGGGCCGCACGGCAGTGCCCAGATCTGAGCCCAGCTGAGCGTTCCCAGATGGCTGGCGGGCTTCCTCCAAGGTAAACCCAAAGCCACGATTCGCCTCTGCCAATTGCTCAGCCGGATCAGCCCCATGCCGTAAGGAACCTCTCCTCTCCGAAGAGTGGGTGTGTTGGTTGCCGGCGTGGTCTGCGCCGCAGCATGCCATTAGCCGGGCCACCACGAGGATCGCGTGGTTGCATCCCTCTCGTGACGAAGGACCAGCTCAGCCTTGGAAAGGAAAAAAAAAAAAAGAGAGGGCATGTGGCCCGAGCATTGCATCGCTAGGGCGGTCGTATCTCAGGAACGGTTGAAGTCGGGCATGCCGCAGTCTGTAAGGAACAGGTGACGGGCGATCTGGAATCGGCAGTCGAGGTGGAGAATTCGGTTGATGGCTTCCAGCACGAGGCCAGGACGGTTTTAGCAACGAACGGTGCGCTAGGCTGGAATTGGTTGGTGTAGGTTGTCGTGTGATTGGTGAGGGGCGGCGTGGAAGCTTGGGCCAAGGGTTGTCTGCAACCCTCGGATGGGCATGACGCAATGCCAGATTCAGGGTCGAACGCTCTAGTCAACATCGGACGAGATGCTCCCACGGCGCGCGGGTGGGAGTTGGCAGCGGGAATGAAAAGTCAGTCCTGCAAACAATCGAGCCGTATGATTCACCCGCTCAAAACAAGGCGGCCATCCCAGCAATCGAGCGTTTCGAACTGCTGTTGTTGGGGTGGTGGCCATCCATCGCTGCTTTGGTTAAGCACCGCTCAGGCACGCTTCCCTGTGTCGTCGGCATGAAGCATCCCGGATGTTAGTCGTGTTTCCGAGCCCTCGGCTCCGCAGGGGCGCATGGAACGCTCCCGTCCATTGAACCCCGAGTTCATAGATGATCAAATATAGTCGTCGCCGGCTTAAAATGGACGAGCGGTTCGCGGCAAGATAAAGTTGCGGTGGCACAAGATCGCCAGGGGAACATTGTTGAGACCAGTCGAATGAAATGAGACGAAACGGAGAGCACGGGTCCCCAGCCAGAGCCCCCCACGACGACGGGATCCTCGAACAGTTTCGTGATGGAGCCCCTTCCAGGTGCTGATTGCGTGGCGTTAGGCTAAGATTAAGACCGCGTTGGCGGAGATGGGCTCGGTTTCGAGAAGACGAAGGATGAAAGTCGCAAAACGGAGCATCGTCAGTGTCATGAAGTGCGAAGTGGACGAAAAGTCGGTCAACCTGGATAGCGGCTGGAATGAGGATGCTGCTTGTCGGCGACTCTGAAGGTTGTGAAGGAGCGCCACACCCTCCTCGCCAACCCTGCAGCGAGACACACCTCGCTGTTGGAAGTGTCAGGAAGACGTGGAAGAGGCGATGTTCGGTGCGGGAAAGAAGCAACTTTCGACGGTCAGGGTCCTGGATGCCAAGGGTCGAGATGAAGGGTCAAGCCCCGCCCTTGGTTTGTTACAAGCACGTACGAATACGCCGTAAAATACAGACCTTGGAATTCCAGCAACGCCGCAACGCCTTCTTTCATCCTGCATCGCCAATGTCTAAAAGTACTCAATGCAGCCACAACACCGGCCAGCCTCTGCAGGCGCTCTCTGAATTCGGCGACTTCGACCGCTTCATACAAGGCCAAGTTTCGAGCAAGCGAGGGCACGCGCCGGTGTCCCCGGACAGCGCTTCTGCTTCGGCGCCTGCGCGGTCAAACATTTGCGAAATTTCTCCCGTCTCGCTGCAGGCAATCTGAGGGTTAATGCCGACGACGGGATGGTCGAGGGTAAGACGGGATGGTCGAGGGTAAAATAGTAACCTGGCCTCGTGGCGTCTTGGGCTGCTCGGATGGCCGACACAGACGGCTTGGTTGCCAGGCTGGTCGGGCTCCGTTATTGCATCTCAACGGTTTGAAGTCAAGGCCTCCCGGACACGCGCCGGCCAGGACGAGAAAATCACCCAACCCGGAGCCCTCCCAGTTCCGAGTCAGCGAAGATGGTGCTCCGTAAAGGCCGCCCAGCCGCTCTGCGAAACCTTCTGACCACCAGGTGAACCGGTTTCGCCTCCGACCGGCCGCCCTCTATCGACGACGACAACGTGACCGCTGCGCGCAATCCCCCAGCCCGCCGTGGCTCGTGGTTCGCTGTCGTGACCTTGCAGCCGCCCACTGCTGGCTGCGAGTCGTCGTGCCAATCGCCGTCGAGCAGGCCCCCCACCACCTCAACCATGCGCCCGAGATCCTTGGGCCTCCCCTGCAGCGCCCAGGCCAAGCAAGCTGGCTGGGGCTGATGACGAAAGGAGAGACGGCGCAGATCTTTGGGCCCAGAAACAAGTTCAAGAGGTTGGGGTGTGGCTGTGACGCGCAAAACGAGAGTTTTGTCAGCGATGTCTTCCATCATGATCTCAACGATGCGGATAACGACCTGCAGCGCCTCGCCAGTCGACGGATCACTACTCCCCCGGATGCTGGTTCATGGGTTCATGTGGTGGAAGTCCAGAGACGGCTAGCGTCCACATTTCGGTCGCACCTCGCTAGCACGTCGCTTGCTTGGCGGGGACTTTCTTCTCCGAGTGTTGCTGTCCACGCTGGCCGTCGAGGATCTGGTTCGACCTGAAACACACGCGGCCATGACCAACCAGCACTCGCCCTTTTTTGAGCACTACCGCGGCCAGTTAGTCCGCGACTGGATCGCAAAGACAGCTCGGCACATAGCAGTGGAGTGCCAGACGGCCCCGTGGAGGCGCTGAATTTTCTTCTCCCGAGAGTCTCCTCGCCGAATTTCAATCACTGGTGATCGCAGGAGGAAATGGGCAGACCGTGTTCGCGAGACTCCACGATCCGCGCTGTGGAAGGCACCAGCAGGGGCGACGGTGGCAGGGGACCAGGGCCCGGGTCGCAGCACAGGGGCAGGGGCAGGGTCAGGGGAGCCTGGGTTGGCATGCAAGGCCTGTCATGCAAGTCGTTCTGGTTCAGGTCGGCGACGTAAACGGACCTGCTTCTCGCACATCTGGGACGGAGCGACATGCAATTCCTGTGCGCCCACCACACACACGAACGTCCATCCAGGGGTCTTGACAGAAACCGTCGACCGTTACGACATGACATCTCTTGGCACGCCTCACCTCTTCTGCAATAGCCCCCGTCCGAGACGCCCACCTTGGGCAGCAGCCTTTCCGTTAAAATATCCTCCCACTCCCCCCAACCTCTCGGCGCTTGTTCCCCTCTCATGCCAGTTCTGCCATTCTGCCATCCCTCGAAGAATCTCAGCCCGGGAGACCGAGAATCACGTCACAGCTCACTCTCCCTCACTTGGCTACTCCTAGTCTCCGACCTGAGCATTCTCCCTCAAGGCAATGTCTTTCCCACACCGACTTCTGCGTTCGAGGAGCACACGTCGCTCGCTTACACCAAATACCACGGCTCCCGACAGCAAAGCCGTCTCGCCCAAGCCAGCAGCTTTCGACGAGCCCATCTTTGACAAGTTCGACGACATGGACAGCCACGACACCATGGCCCCAAGTCCGAAGCGAGTTCGTTCCAACGACGACGCCCCAGCGCTGCCGCAGAAGAGCGTTCTCCGGGCCTCCAGATTGCTGGACAACCACGGGCTGACGCTCGGAGGTGCCGTTGAGGCTGCTGAGCTTGCCCAAGCCACCACCCCACACGATGTCTATCTCTCGTCCGAAGAGGACGCCTCCTCAGACGCCGACGACTTCTCCGACTCCGACTACGACTCTAGCGCCGAGGGTCCCAGTTCGCACACGCGGAGGAGCAGCCGCGAGGATACAGCCAGGGTGGTCTCGGTGGTGTTCGCAGGGAAGCCATCGCTAGTCGACCTGCCTGCGACGAGGAAACGGCCGACGTCGAGCAGCTCTTTGGGCACATCCAGGACACGATCGAGTACTCAGTCGTCTGAGAAGCCAACTACAACCACAACAGCCCCGACAGAGGACCGGCCAGCCACCCCGGCGAGCACATCTTCCTCACACTCTCGCTCCTCCAGGAAGGACTCCTCGCCCAACCGGAAGAGCATCCTTCTTACCGAGGTCTTCATCAAGAAGAGGCCGCCATTCCTTAGCATCGACCCCTATGCCAACGGCAGCCACTACTCTCTCGACGCGTCCAAGGCCGTTGACAACCTCGAGCACGAGAACCAGCCTGCGAAGACACCGCGCACACCCACCATGCTGCTCAAGGGCGTGACGAGGTCCCTGAGCTTGGTCCGGAAGAGGAGCCGGCCCACTCTCAACTCACCGCGCGAGTCCAACCTGAGGATAGACTCATCCGCACCGTTGTACTCAAATCGATTCTCTGTCTATTCTCCAGCTGCGACACATGTCGACCGCCCCGAATTGGTAAAGGAGGAGCCCGAACCTCCCCACCACCACCACCATCATTACTTCCACAGGCACGACCACCCCCAGCGGCCGAAAACACCCCTTACCCCAATTTCATACAGCGACATCTTCAAGACCATCAAGCGTGGCACCATGCCAAGCGCACCATCACCCCCACCCAGCGACACCATGTCGCCGATTGACCCAGCACCAGCGAGGAAGGGGCTGTTGAGCGGCATCTCAGCCAGGCGGAGGAGCATCAAACTGACGGCCAAGCCCCTGGCGTAAAACACAACAAGGATTTGCATTTAAAGGCGTTTGATGGGCAGTCTGGGAATACGGATCTACGGCGTTCATCAATCATGGGGATATTTGGCATGGGGCAAGCCGGCGTTTTTGGGAAATGACGGGATCTGCATGACTCTCTGGGATATTTTGTGTTTTACTACAATGATGATACCACCGACCGGACAGACTGGTTTAGTTTTTTTTTATGGCATGCATGGCTTCGTCGTTTATTTTTGAGCTTCCATACGGAGTAGGTAGCGTGAGCAAGCAATCACTGCATCACCTGAGCAAGCAGGCAAGCAATTGACCTTCTCGTCCTCTTCCGTCTGCATTACCTTGCATTGCGTCTCCGGGTACACAAGCACGGGACTTTTGTCATCTTTGTCGCGGTCGCCTTTCCCGAGCTGAGCTCTTTGTGATACTCCGCGTTAGTAACTCGTGTAAGTCATGCCTCCGTCGCCACATCATACCGGCAACTTCAAACTTCGAACTTCCATCTCGAGTTTCGCCCCTCCCCGCGTTTCTCCCTCCGCACATCACCCTCCCCTTCAAAACACCACACCGGCCGAGCGCTTGCCCTGAAAACGGTCCGGTTTGAGCTTGAATCGGATCCCGCCTCCCCGGCGAGAATGACTTGCCACCACAACCTCAAACGTTCCCTGCTCGGGATAGGGTTCACCCCAAGCCTACCCCGTCTCTCCCCTCTTTACACCAAAAAGAAACATCTTCCCCTCCATTTCTACAAGTAGTATCCACCACCATCGCGTGTTGCATTCACGTCTCTGCTCCGTTTTCTCAGAGCGACAGGTAAAATAGCTAGCTTTCGACATCTGCTTGCTGGGTACCGGGATGGAGAGGAATGGGGTTTGTTTCAAAACCAAACTAAGCCCACATCCGCAATTCGCGATCCCGTCCCCTACCCTGTGCTGCCGTAGCGAAGGGTTCCCGGCCCGGAATTGGAGATGGGTTTTTTACATCCTTCCCGTGTGTGTTCCGTTCGTTGGGTTGTGGGGGCGGGGGTTCGGACGGAGGTGAATTTTGTCTGTCTGTCTGCGAGCGGTTTGTTTTGGTAAAGGCTGATGGGATGGGGGAGAGGAGGTCATTCTTGTCCGCGTCTTTGCAGTCTGTACCACAGAACATACTCCGTACATACAATCCCGAAGCGCAATATGGATGGATGGGTGTCCATTGAGCGATTAATTCCATCACCCAACTGATTTCGACGTCGAACAACCCCAGCAAGAGAAACCCTCCTCTCGCTTTTGTTTCAACCCTTGGCTCTAGGGCCAGATGAACCCCACATGGACAAGATTACTTGACTTACATCCAGACATTTCTGCAACACCACCACACCAAATTCAGGCGAGAACATCACAACACCGCTCAAACCGTGATCTGTCTTGTCTGATGATGATGAACAACGCGACGCTGCGCAGGTACGGATACCACCACCCACCATCCTGACCCGACGCTCCGGAGTGTGGTGGTAGTGGTGGTGTCGCAGGTTAAACACCGGAGCATTGAACGCACAAAGGAACGGGAAGCTGGTTTGGGAAGGTCGAGACGGGGAGTGTAGTGAGTGGTGTGGTGTGAGTGGGTTGCGATGGGTTGGCGAACTGGGATGGTCAGGGTTAAAAAGGGACGTTGACACCTTGAGGTTCAGGGGTCAAGAACGCTGCCGAGTCCCGACGCTGCCATTGACTGGGTACCCCGCTTATAAAAGTGCGTTTTCTCTCCCACCCTTACCATTGGTATCGGCTCATGTGTGGTGGTGGTTTTCACATGGGTGTTTTGTTTGGTTGTGGGAGAGGTGGAAGGGGAGGTTGTGTTGCGTGAGAAGGGTGGGGTAGGGTGCGAGGTGAGTGGTTCTTGAGAGATGGGGGTGGGAGGGATTGGACGGGGTGGTTTGGGGAAAGATCATGGGATACATAAACGGAGAGAGGTGAGGGTTGAGGGAGAGAGTGATTCGTCGATGCTCCCTTGACTGAAGTTTGATCACTTTAGGTGTGGGTTGAAAGGAAGCATGTGTTGATCGCCATGCCAAGGGATATTAGTTTATGGGGCGACCGGACGAGAACACACCTCTCTCCCTCTTGTCCAAATGCTCGCCCTCGAACGTGCCAGCGAGAGACATTCTTTGGACTTCTCAATGACAAACTGAACTATCAGGCTTCCCGTTTTCTCTTCGCACTGCCCCCAACAGCGCAGAGAGGCTTGCTGGTTCTGACAAGGATGCGACTGAGACTGGCGACCTCTGTCCTGCCTCCGTCATTCACTCATATCTGCATTGAGACTGGTTGAGGGATGGCTTCAGCTGTCAGCCTACGATGCCCATGCGAGAGCACATCTTCTTGCCACGACACAGGCCCGTCTGGGGTACATATGCCAGTTCCCGTTGGCACTTGGACGGAAGACCTGCATCGTCACAAGCACCATGGTCATTGGTAGATTCTCCGTTCCTTCTGGGGACGGAACAATAGATTACGGAAGGATTGAAACACATGCAATGGCGCTCTTCAGTGATTTGAATCTGTTCCGGGCCCGGCAGGGAGGTTTCCGGTGAGGGGAGTGGGCGATCACGGTTTCAGGGGGGTACATCAGATCTGAGTGCAAAGGAAGGGCTGATGCCTAACGGTCCCTGGCCGTTTCTACATTTTTTTTGAGATACCGCCGAGCTTGGTTTGAGTGACCGAGTACGTACACTGAGTATACTAGGGATTTCTATGTCTATGGGTCTAACTCGTCGACATGCACGTATGGACACGAAACTCGCCGAGTATACCGGTGTTGTACAACGGCTGCACCCCGCGTGGCCTGGGTACGCGGCGCTTGTCCCACACTCGAAAATGCTGTTGGCTCACCTTCTCCGGTTGTGTGACGGCCAAGTGAGTTGAAGCGGGTTCCGAACCGGCAGTCCGGGGCAACCACTTGGACGACTTACCGGTCCACTGGCAGCCAGGCTTTCAGAAACCGAACGGTCACACACTTGGCGTCCTCTTCTGTATCCATCATTGGGCCAGCTCTCTACATCGACCCTTAACATCTGCAACTGTATTTGAAACTCACTGTCAGCTAGAGCATTATGTGCCATCAGGCGTAAGTAAAGAGCAGGGCAGAAGTGCCTCAAAAGTTTCTATCTTCATGGGTATTGCAGAGTCCGGTGAGAAATGAATTAACTGAATGTAATCATACTCGAAAAATTAGGCTGCGGCTATTGATGGGGAATGACAGCCTTATTCAAACCCGAATCACGCATGTCTGACAGGAACTGTCCACCTTGTCCGACCCCAAAACTCAATCCTGAGGCCTGACCGGCTAGACAGGGTCTGTTGGGTAACAAGCCAAACGAGAGGAAGAAAGAGTTTCGTAGCTTCATTTCCCGGTGTGGGATGGAGTAGTTGTTGATGGTTATGAGCCCCATCGTGGGCTCAGGAGTTTTCAGCCTCAAGAAAGCCTGGCCTCTAGATAGACAAGTGACTGCCACTGGCAAGTCTTGGGTTCTCAACATGCCGTATGTTTGAGTCTTGTATCAAAGGTTCAAGATCACCGGTTTCTTCTGAGAGCTGTTCAACTCCCTTTGGCCAAGATTTCCTTTACCCCTGAGCACTACACTCACCTTACCTTTCCAAGGCAATGCATTTGAACAACATAGTTACCTTAGGTAGACATCACCCAGTCTCATCTTCACGGCCAGACTTTAATCATATCAACTTCCATTCCGCAAAGCTATCAACAAGAACCAATAATATATACAGACTCAATTAAGTACGTGAGGTGTATGTACCTTCAACTATATTCATGAAGTCAGAACCTTCTCCCTTCTTATCCCTTTTCCTCACCTCCTAAAGAAGGCACTGGCTATACCACTGATTCGACACCTTGCACGTCCCCTGCGCGCACCCCGTCGGCCCGGTATACCCCTGCCCACCACACTGCCCATAGAGGGGCACCGTACCCCACCCGTGCTCGGCTGGCTCGTCTGTGCGGGCGCCGCCGAAGTCGTCGTCGTCGTCGTCGTCGTCGTCGTCGTCACCGGATTCCCACCACCCCATTACCCCCACCCCCGAGCACGTAATCGGCCTCGGTCCGGGAATCTCATACGTCCTCCCCATCGTCGGCTGGCCCGCACTATCATAAATACTGACCACAATCCCGGGATGATTGGCAGGATACGCCCCTGGGAACGAGACGTAATTCCCGGCTCCATTGTTGTTACCAGAGCCAGTGACTTCGATCTGGGCGCACTCCATGTAAAACTGGGCGCCGCCAGGGGAGGAGGCCGAGTGCAGGGCGAGGAGTTCCACGCGCATGAGATATTGCCCCGGGGCAACGCAGGAGGGCATGTCGAAGTAGTGCCACCCGTTGGCAGCGATCAGTTCGTCGACGGCCCAGACGCCGTTGTTGAGGCCGCGTTCGGCGATTTTGAACCATTGGAGGTTAGAGGTGCCGGTGGTGGAGGCGGAGGTGACGGGGGCGAGGTAGACTGAGATGGGGCCTGGTTGGGAGGTCAGTATGAGGGAGATAGGGAGGGGATAGGGGGGGGTTAGGAGGGGTGGGAGGAGGGAGAGGAGGAAATGTACCCTTGTGGGACTTAGCAATCGGGTTATCCGGATCGTTGGGCCCAGACGGGCCGCCAATTTCATGCTGCCACCAGGCGCCGACCTTTGCGCCGGCAGGGACCTTGATGACGGTGCTGTCTTTGAGCTGGAGGTTGGTGTTGCAGGCCAAGTCGGCGTGGTTGACATTCTCGATGGGGAAGTTGCTGTAGGGGGCGCGGATGCCCTTGAGCTGGCCCTGGTCGACACCATTGACCGAGACCTTCTGGAAAATGGCGTGGCCGCTGACGGCAGTCGCCAGAGCGACGAGAGAGAATGGCTTCACCATGTTGAATAAGAGGGGTCGTGTGGTGTAAGACGGGTACCGACACTCAAGAAGCAGCCTACAGAACGGGAAACAACAGAGATCTCCTGACCACCCGTCCAACAACACCACTCTTATACACCTCCCGCACCTCCCCCTTTTCGGGGCGGACCACCATCACCACCCCATCCCCGTGAAGCCGCCGTCCGCCTCAGGCGGAAGTTTCACAACTCCCGCCCGCCCCAAAACAGACAGCGGAAGCAGCCTCCTCTCCCAAAACCAACCCAACCCGGCTTGCAATAACCTAAACCACCCACTCCGGCACATTAGAACCCCATCCGGGTCATACGCACCCCTAGCTTCCCGGATTTTCTTTGATGAAGGGCGGTCTCGATCATCAAAAGCCAGTTTTGCAAGGTCGCAGGCGGCTCCAAACCCCAGAGCCGGTCCTGGGTGGCAGCGAGATTGGCGCCCACCCACCTGAGACAGCGGGCCTCGGGCCGGACTCCGAGCGGGCGGTATGGCGGGTCCGACGGTTGGGACGGTGAGGGTTCCGGTGGTAGTGCGGTTTTCTAGAGATCGGCGTCTTGGCTGGAAGAGGGGCGGGGGGGCGGTTCCCGGCTCTTGGACGTTGCTTGGAGTTTGGGTGAATTAGAAATCAGGAATATTTATAACTAACAAGATGCCGCTCTGTCCTCGTGATGGGCCTCTTTGTCGCCGAGTTGCTTGCTCGAACCTGATTGTTGTCTCTCGCCCCGGACGCTAGGGAACTTAGACCGTTGGCTTGTAATGATGTCGCAGTGATGCCACTCCAGATTCTTTTCGCCGTCGGCAGGGTGATGAAGTTGGGGGCTTGAGCGCAATCACTGACACATAAACCAGTCTGGCACCCCCCTTTCGTGGCGCTGGGGAAAATTCTTTGCTCCCTCCAGCTGGCCCGACAATCCCCTTCCGTTTATTCCCTCAATCACCGTCATCTGCAAGTGGTGGTCAACTCTGTTATTAAGACTGTCTATGGTGAGTGCCCCGCTTGTATCCGCTGAGGGTCCGGAGTACAGGACGAACGTATACACATAACGAAACGAAAGCATAAAATCAAAGAGATTTTTGGTCCGGGCTCTGAACACTGTCCGCCAGGGGAGAGGAAAACGACGCCCGACTCGAATCGACGCCCGGCTGGAACCAGCGTTTCTTCTCATCCTCCAGCCGGCGGGGTTTGGGAGTCCAGTTGATGCCGCCCAAAGTCAAATCCGTATTCAGTCCGTCCATCATCATACACGCGTGCCTCCCGCCTGCCCGCCCGCCCGCCCGTCATGCCATTGAAACCACCACACACTTCCTTCCCCCATTAAGCCGCTCTCTAGGTGAGCGCCGTCCTCTATTGTGGGTGGGATCGTCCCGTGGTGTTGTGTGTGTTTGTGTGTGTGTGTGTGTGTGTGTGTGTGTGTGTGTGTGTTTGTGTGTCGTCGTGAGAAGCTTCGAGCCCCGCCGAAAATGACTTTCCCCCGTGTTCCAACTCCGTAAATGAATACCAAGATGCCCATTATTATGGTACCAAGGAAATCGTGCCCAACACTCTTCCCAAAGACGGCGGCGCGTCAAACGCACGCGGCCTGGTGCTGTACAAACTCCACTCAATACTATTCCAAAGCTCTATTTGCCGTCGTTGTTGTCGTGCGAGCGCAGGCGCCCACTGACACGACTCCTTGGTCCGGGTAGGTGCCCCGCAATGGTTGAGACAGACGGCCCCGTTCCGTCAGCGATGGGGCACCCTTCGTGCCAACCGCTTAGGCCCTCCGAGACCTGGTCGAAGTGCCGTTGGTCTTGACACCCGAGGCCTTGGCAGCGCCGTTGGTGCCGTTAACGGGCTGGCTGTGGATCGGGTCGGGAAGGGGGGCCTGGCTCATGCGGCGAACGGCCTTGCGCCCGCTAGGCCGCTTGCCGTCCTTCTTGTACGTGGCGAAGTAGAACGAGATGAAGAGGAACAGGTACGAGCTGAGGATGCCTATGCCCGAGAACGCAGCGAACTCCTCACCAGCACACTTGCCGCTGTTGGGCACCCACGGCCAGTAGGTCGAGGTGAAGTACGTGTACGAGGCGTAGTAGACGAAGCCTAGAGAAACATTGACGTTAGCGCAGCTCGTGAATCAGGTGTCTGGGGCTCTCTTACCGAGATCAATGACAAACTGGATAATCTGGAGACGGGTGATCCACTCCTTCCACCAGATCTTGACGCCGCGGGCGCTCTGGAAGTAGTACCAGTACATGACGACGTGGACCATCAGGTTCAGCGAGATGACAACCCACGACACCGAGGTTGAGCCTATCAGCTGGGTGTAGCAGAGGAGAGCGGTCGCGCCGTGATGGTAGCAGTGGAGGAAGGTCAGCGGCTTCTTCTTGAGGAAGAGGAAGCACGTGTCCAGAAGCTCGAGGTACTTGGTCAGGTAGTTCAACTGCGTCGTGTGTCAGCGCCGGCTCGCTTCACTCAACAGAAAAGGGTTACTGACGTAGTAGAGAACAACCATGGGCTGGGTCCAGCCGCCATCGGCGTCACAAATGGCATAGAAGATGCCGCGGCGGACGACGGTGGGCAGCACCTGCTCAATGAAGAGGGCAAGAAGAATGCCGCTGATGGCGGTGAGATAGAAGTTGTGGATCAGGAACAGGGTGCGCAGCTTGAAGGGCTCGCGGTTGCGCATCAGTTCCCTACCGCCGAAGATGATGGTGTAGTAGATGACGATGAAGATGCTCGTCTCCTTGAGAGTCGACATGGGGGTCGTGCCGGGCTGGAAGCGGAAGTCCTCGGCTGGGTAGCCGACGACATACTCGAAGGCCTTGCTGAAGATGGGCCAGAGATGGATGCCGAACGGCCGGTCCAGCGTGGGGACAGGCAGCTTGTCGAAGAGCGCGACGGGGGACGCGGACGCCATTGTCGAAAAAGAACGCAGATGCGCGATGATCTATCTCTATCTGGGAGCACGCGGCGTGTCAGCGGGATGGGATTGCTAATTGACTGTTTTGGAGTGATGTACCTAGCGATGTGGTGGACAGAACGCGCAACACGTCGCAAGATGAAAATGAAGGCAAGGGCCGATCTGCCAGCCAAAGAACAACAAGATGCCAAGGACGGCAGCGTCAAGAACCAAAAAGACGAAGTGAAGAAGCGAGGAACGAACCCTCAGCAGCCGCGAACCTGGACGTTAAGAAGCGATGACCTGAAGGCAATGGCCCGGCGGAGAAGGAAAGATTCACGGACAGCGGAGGGTTGCGGTTCCAGTTCCAGAATTCCACGAGCACGAGCTGGAGAAAAAGGACAGGGAGCCAAATATTTTTCAGAAGGTCCGCCTCCCGAAAGGGGGAGAGAACAAGGCCAGTGCATGCGTCGACCCTGGTCGCTCATTTCCAGGGGACTGCATGTGAATTCTCTGGCGGCCAATCAAACAGTGTTGCTGCACATCAGATCTGCCCCACCCGCTGCCAATCCTGGGCCTCGGATCTGTCTTTCCTCAGCTCAACGCAGCGACAAGCCCCCGCGTCAGCCTCATCGAGGGCTTGTTCCAGACAGGGTTGGCTTCTGGATGCCATGGACTGCCTGTTGACAGCGTCGAGAACGATCCATGCCGATACAACAGTTAATGCTGAATGTTCTCCGCACATCCATCCAAGTCTCCCATCCAAATGTGGCAGAGCCAGTGTTGCGAGTCGAGTCGTCCGACTCTCCCGGCTTGATCCCATGTCCCGGGCACCACTCAAAATGTCGAGAAGTTCGGATGGTCCAGAAGACACACCGAGGAATCGGTGATTTGTTGGATGACTGACAATGAGGTTGTCTGACCTCCCTCGCGCCGCCGGACACCACGCCATTGGTCAATTGGTCTTTAGGGTCGGAGACGGCGCTCACTAATGACCGCTCTTGACACGGCAGTAGCCGAAGATCCCAACAATGTGGGTTTCGGGGCGCCGGCTGCCGATATCACCTACATCCCCGGGCTCCGCGGCCCCGAGCGAGGCCAGCGTCAACTTTGTCTCAACGACGCACTTGGCGCCTTGAAAACACTCATTTGCCCAACTCGCCATCGCTCGAGTCCACCTCTGCCCGCTCAACGAGCTGATTCTTGTTTTGGCGTGGTCATGAAGAAGGAACAAACTGCACCACACAGCAAGTTCGAGTTTCCCTCATTGATTTAATCGAAATGTTAAAATGCTGGGTGGTTGCATGCAACAGACAATCTCCATGAAGTTGACATGAGCATTTTTACCTTGATTGTTCATCGGTGACGGATGAAGAGGGAAGAATGAAAAGTGACGGGTGAAGCGTCAGAGCGTCACTGCCATCAGAGCCAAGACATGGCACGAAAAGACAGGCCCCAGCCACGTGCTTTTCTCCGCCACACGCGCAGCCTCTCCCGGCCAGCCCATCGTTGTCGCGCTCCCCCCACCCCGCCAATTGCCAGCCTCACGACTCCTCCCGGCTCGGGATCTCTGTATCGTATTTTTTTTTTCGACTCCGAACCCGCGAAACCACCGCCAAAATGTCCGCCTCCCTGTTCCGTGCTGCCGCTCGCGGCCCCTCCAGCTTCCTCCGCGCCAACTTCGTCGCTGCCCGGCCGCAGCCGATGGTTACCCGGGTCCTCGCCGCCCCCAGCTTCAGCACAACCACCCGCATGCGCAGCGAGCACCACGAGGAGACCTTTGAGGAGTTTTCCGCCCGGTGAGTCGACGATATCGGGCGCCGTCTGTTGTTGTTCGGGGAGGAAACAGAGCTTTCCCTAGCTCCGCTGCTAGCTTCGCTCTCCATGACGTGACCCGTCGTGGACTGCCCGCCCCGACACAACACACCAGCCACAGCCATCTCGCCCGACCCAATTGCTGATTGCCGACCTTCGCGCAGGTACGAGAAGGAGTTTGACGGCGTCCAGGATGTTTTCGAGCTCCAGGTATGCTCCGCTAAGCGACAACCGAGCGTCGCATCTTCGTCACCCGTGCTCTGCTAACCCTCTATCTTCACCACCGCACAGCGCAACCTGAACAACGCCTTCGCTTACGATCTCGTCCCCTCCCCCTCCGTCCTCTCCGCCGCTCTCCGCGCCGCCCGGAGGGTCAACGACTTCCCGACCGCCGTCCGCATCTTTGAGGGTATGCCGCATGCGGGAATATCCACCCCCAAGAGATAACAGAACGCTGACGACATGAACTTCAAAACAGGCATCAAGTCCAAGGTCGAGAACAAGGGCCAGTACCAGCAGTACCTTGACGAGCTCAAGCCCCTGCGCGAGGAGCTCGGCATTGCGCTCAAGGAGGACCTGTACCCGGAGGAGACCAACTAAGGAGCGTGCTTGTCTAAGTTACTGCCTCGCCGAGGACCCGTCTCCTAAAACAACCGTGGATACCAAAGAGAAAACCAACTGTATATGTTCTACTAGACTTTCTTCTATGCAACACAAGGGAGGTATCAGGGGTCTCAAGCGAGCCGCAGCGAGTGGAGTGATAGAGGGGTGAACTGGGGAGTTTGGATGTATGAAGCTAGAGTGTGAAGAGATGCCACATTCATTTCTCTCTTGTTGTGAAGATCTCGTCATGCTTGGGTGCTGTTGTTTTCGACACATATTTGCCAACTTTGACAGGCGTAATCCTTGGACTTGTTTTGCTTCTGCTTTCCCCAGATCCACCTTCGCTGACGTCTATCATGATCACCGACTTCTGACACCCATTACCCAGCCAAAATCGACAACACTAAAGTGAGTTATGCCCTGAGATGTCCACCAATACTGCCAATACCCTCATTCCTTCTTGCATAGCCGCAGCCGAAACCTCTCTGCTTCATATCTTCTCCCTATGTTCTTCATCTCTCACCACCAGTCTCGCATTTCAAAAATAGTCACATCACACAAACAGCAGGGTACTCGTATTCTTCCACGTAATAACGCATGCAATGCTCTCTATTCCTAAGGAAAAACGCTGAGGCCACAACCAGCCCTTGACCACCCCTAAATACCCCAAACCAACCTTGATATCAAAACACTCCTCTTTGCCCAAACGCTGAATGCGATGCAAATGCAAGTGACCACCACCATTGATAAGAAATCAACCGCCTACTCGGCGACTGACTGACCCAAGCCTAAAAGAAACAGGAACAGAAAAATAAAATAAAAAAATCATCATGCCATGCCAATCCAGTCTCATCGAGCCAAGTCGTCCCTTTTAAAAGGTCGGAGCACTTGCGCTCCATATATATATTTACCTTCCCTCTCCCGTTCATTCCCAACCCCAACCCTTCAAGACGCCCACCCTCTCATCCCACCCATCCCATCCTAACCCCTCCATCACAACACCCCACCCTCTCTACATACCCCTCGGTCCCCTCCTTCTTCCTCTCCACCCCAGCCCCCAACCGGCCGCGGCCTCGCACAATCCCAATCCACCTGCGTGATCGGCCGCCGCGGATTCACCACCTTCTGCCTCTCAAACCGCTTCTTTATGGCCTTTTGTATGCACTTAGATGACGGGCGGAGAATGAGCGGGACGCTGCGGTCCAAGGGAGTGAGAGTCTGCTGTTGACCTTTCTTCTCGAGAGGAGACAGGAGGGGAGAGATAGGAGGGCGAGGAAGGTGGGGAGGATTGGTATTTGGGGAGGGTTTTGTTTCTGTTTGGTGATGATTTTCCTCTTTTTCTTTCCGGAGGATTGTAACTGTCCACTGTCGTCCACCCCTCCTTCACCATCCCTCCTCCAACTCCAACTGGCCTCGGCCTCGGCACAATGCCAATCCGCCTGCGCCATCGGCCGCGACAGATTCATTACTCTCTGCCTTTCACGGCGCTTCGCCATCGCCTTCTGCACACGCTTGGACGGGGGGCAGATGATAAGGGGCACTCGGTTCAAGGGGGTGGGGTTTTGTTGTGGTTGATCTTTTTTCTCCTCAAGAGGAGAAAGCAGAGGAGAGATAGAAGGGCGAGGAAGAGGATGGGTATTTTGGGGTTGTTGTTTCTGCTTGATAACGATCTTTCTCTTTTTTGTTGCAGGAGGATTGTGACCGTCCGTTGTCGTCAGGTGGTCCTGTTCTGACGAGGTGAGGAGGACAATTCTTCTTTTTAGGGGGCGTTCGTCAATATCCTGGCGGTTTGAGATACGGGGAAACTGGGGCTGTTGTTTGGTGGAGGATGGGCGTGCAGCAGCTCTTGTCTCCGCTGGGGGTTTCTTTTCCTACGGCCTCCGGCTCGGAGTCGGTGGTACAAGGGACCGAGATATCGGGCGGGGGGGTTTTATTGTGGACTTGGTGCTGTTGGTTGCCAGGTCAAGGAGCGGGTCCGCATTGAGTTTTAGCTTCCGCTCCCGCGTCGGTTTTAGTTGAGGTAACAGCAGTTCAGGCTTGGGCTGGGTGGAAGGCTGTTGGGTGGGCTTGGTTGCGGGGGCTCCAGCCCCTTTCGATTTCTCTTGTAAACACTTTAGCTGCACTTTGGGTCTGGGCTGGGTGCGAGACTGATGGGTGGGCTTGGTCGCGGAAGCTCTAGTCCCTTTCAACTTCTCTTGCAAACCTGAGGCCACAGATTCCAAAGTTTTCTTTTTGGGTGAAGCCTTCTTCTTGCCCTTCCCGGGAGGACTCGTAGAAAGGAAGGGTCGACCGGTGGTCGGACAACGCTGAAGGTCTTCCTCCGGTGTCGATGCCGTACCAGCGTTGACGTGGACTCCAGAGTCCTAATCCCGAAGATGTCCCCAACGACCACCAGTGCCCGGCAGGAAAGGCATACCCGGCACGGGCGTGTTCCCAACCCCACTGCCCAGCCCATCCGAACTCATCAGCGGCGCCGGACTGGTACCTCTGCTCCCAGCACCCCCCACCCCACGACACGGCCGGGGACTCATGACGCCGGGGCGCGGACTGCGCGGGACGCTCCCCTGGCGTGTCTCGCGGCGGCCGTTCTTGAGGAACTTGAGTTCCTCCTTTGCGCGGTCCAGCTCGCGCTCACGGTTCTCCAGCAGCGCTTGGAGTTCGTCGATCTGCCTGGCGACCTCGGACATTTCGTTGTGAGCGTGCACCTGGTGAATCTTGAGTAGGTTCTCGCTGGCGCGCCGCTCGAGGCCGGCCACCTTCTTGCTGAGCTCCTGGTTCTCCTGGTTGAGGACGGTGTGGGCGTTGGATGCTCGCTGGTAAGCATCACGAGCGTATTCCGCGTCGGCTTGGAGGTTCTTGAGCTTCTTCTCGAGCTTCTCGACCTTGGCAAGAGCTTCGGCGCAGGCGTTTTCGGCCTGGGCCACCTTTGCTGCCTCGGGAACGGTTGAGTTCGCCAGCGCGTCGTTGGCCTCTTTCAGCTGGGATTCCAGAGCCCTGTTCTTCTCCTTGAGAGCCTCCACGTCGGCCTTCTGGGTTTCAAGTCGCTCACTGGCCGCGTTCATCTTGACCACAGCAGCCTGGCATTCTTTCTCGAAGCGGCCCCGGTCGCCGATAGCCTCCTTGAACCTGGGCTGAAGGGTGCTGGCAGTCTTCTGATGCGAACGAACTTCGCTCTCAAGGCTCGACACCTGGTCGCGCAGCTTGGCTTCGTAGTCGCTCTGCTTTGCGAGGCGGGCTTCCAATTCCGCGATCTTGCTTGCCATTCGCTCGAGCTTATCGACGGGCACTTCGACAACGGGGGTGCCTGCCCTTGAAACCGGTTGCTTGGCGAGGGTCTGCCTCAACAGATCACTCATCTGCGCCGGGGTCGCGGTCCGAGAGGGTAGTCGCGACTCCAGAAGTCTCAGCCGTTTAGGCGTCCCCTCATCGATGGCATTGTCCTGAAAGGATGTCGTTAGCGGATCTTTTGATCAACAAAGGAAAGGCAAGACTTACCAAATGCCGTTTTCGCAAGATCTGTGTCTGGTGGGCGTCATGAGATTCCTGACCCTGCGACAGCCAAACCTCGACAATCTCAGAAGGCAGTGGATGAGGCTCCCATTCCAACCCACGCTCTGGATCCCTCAAGAAATCGGAAAACATCTTGGCAATGCTGTGAGGCTCAAGATAGCGTCCCTTGCTGTCCCGAAGGTACTCTGGATTTCGCACGTGTTCCCGTGCAGCACCGGTCGCCAAGTTGAGTGCATTTTTTCTCTCCAAGACATCCAATCCAGGTTCGCTCTGGAGCTGCTGGTCGATGTGCTCCAGCGAATACGTCGTGACCAAGGACAGGATCATGGGCGGCATGGACTCATAGCCTAGATTTGCCGGGAGATCGATTGACCTTGCAACGTGGTCAAAGGCAATGACCACATCAATACCTCCCCGGATCCTCGACAGGTCCTGTCCAGCCACGGCCAGGACAACAGATGAACCATCACTATCCATGGTCTGCCCGGAACCGTCTTGCCCGAACACGGTGTATGGAAACCCCGAGGCCGAGATGACGGCCTCAAGGCACTCAAACACACGGCCTGGCTGAGACAGGATCATGATGCGCGTATTGATGTCATCTAGGCCGTGTAGGAACTCATAGACGAACGAGTACTTGCTGTTGGAGTTTGTCGCATGTTTCCTAATTTCCTCCTTGCTCAGCGCAGGAAGCGAGTCGTCATACGCGGGGAGGTCACAGAGATTCAGCAGCTTCTCAAAGATGATATCCATCTTAGCCACCAAGGAGGCATCCGGACCGTCCGGTACCAACTCCTCCGAAAAGAACTGGCCGAACTCTATCATGGTCGGCTTGTTCTCAGCGATGGTGTCGAGGTAAATCGACCGGGTGTTCGCCGCCATCGGGAGTGTCACGGTAAAATGCCTGCTCAGAGCCTCTTCCTCGTCCTCATCCTCCTCCTCCATGTGCAGAGGGAAATGGTCAGGTTGAATGTCGGCTGAAACAGCGGATTGCTCAGGAGCACCAAGGAATTGGTGGTCGGTAGACAGGTCTTCATCGCCACCATGCAGGTGTTCGATAGAAGTAGTCAGGTCTGCAGGCGCCACTGTCGTTGGTTGTTGCTCGAACTCCATGCCGTGTCCAGTATGCTCATGGGGTAGATTGAGACCAAGGCCAAAAGGGTGATTGTTTGATGAGGCATCTTGTGCGGGAGGTTCGTGAAGATGTGCAGCTGAAGACTCCTCGAGGTGCTGGGCAAAGTGGTCCATTCCAGGAAGAACGGCCGATGGCGAAACCAAGTCTGTCCCAAGCTTCGATTCAGCTGACGTATCCACGTCGGGGCAAGCACCAAACACATCGAACCCCAGTTGCTGTACGATATCGACCGCAGAACGCGGCGTCTCTTGGGGAGTACCGTCCATGATCTGATTTCGTGGGGCCGCCGGCAGGGAATTGTTCTCCGGTGCCGGTATAGATAGACTCAAGGCTCTGACGCTACTGGTGTGGCTGTGAGCAAGCCCAGTGCGTTCACCTAGCGGACTGCTGAGAAGTTGATCAATGACTTCAACAGCCGACTGCGCCCGTGCCCTGCGGGGAGTTTCAAAAGGATCGTCGTTGGAACCACGGATCCCTGCGGAGCTTTGTGTGAGGATTTGCCCTGTGTTGATCTCAGGCAGCGACACCTCTTGAGCAGCCTCGCAAAGGCGTGACGCTGATGCGGGCAAAGAGTAATAATTCTCGGCCTCGGTACCGCTCTGTCGGGTGGGCTCGTTTCCCTGAGAATTTTGTACCAGTTCTTGAACACCAGTAAGTGTTTTTAACGTTTGAGAAGACTCGGTCGTCGCGCAGGAAGCTGGGAGATCATACGCTGGCTGCGTCAAGAAGCCAGCACCCCAAGGACTGTCTTCCGGAGGAATCTCCTGGACTCTCTGTTCTTGAGGCTTTGAGCTGCGCGGCTGGGTGGCTTGGACTGCCTCGGAAGCCTCGAAAAGACCAAAGGATTGTCGGCAAGTTTGATGCAAACCCTCAATCTGTCGAGAGGGGATCTCCTGGTCTCCCTGCAGCTCTTGAGGCCTCGAGCTGGACAGCTGGCTAGCTTGGGCTGCCTCGAGGGATTCAAAAATACCAAAGGATCGTCGGGAACCTTGAGGAGCCTCGACCTGTCGAGAAGGAATCTCAACCTCAGAACGGCTGGCTTGGCCCTCAGAATTTGAGCCTTGCTGCTGGTTCTCTACCTCCTGCGCGGCTACAGCAGGTTGAGACGGGTTCCGTGAGGGACTAGTCCCGGAATCGGACTGTGTAAACAAGGTATGCAAGGAATCGAAGCTGTCCTGCGAATCCGGGATGGTCCGCTGGCTGATAGGCGTGACTCGGCGGTTGCCCTCGACCTGCGAGGAAGCGGCGTTCGAGAGGACAGCCTGTGAAGCGGGCGCCGATTGCGCCGAGCTGATCACGAGGTACTGAGACGGATCGAAGCCGGGTGGGATCGAGAGCTCGCAGACAAGTCTGCCCTTGTTGTTGGGTTTTGAGGATAAAAGCTCCCAGCTGGATTGGGGTTCGGCTTCGGTGGATGTGTATCCAGAATCGGCCGATTGTCTTGGTCGTTTTGACGCCCTGACGTTCTGTTCAGAGAGCTCAAAGTCTCGTTGACGCTTCGCTCTCGGGTTCGGAAGGAGGACTGGCTGACCGTCGGGTTCGATACTGGGGATAGGAGTGCTGGAACTCGTGCGCTGGCGCTCTTGTTGCTGACGTTTGTGCTTTTTCCAATCCGCGACTGTGGCTTCAGTGACGTTCGCTGCGGGTTCCTAAACTTACAAAACTCGCCAATTAGTAATTATGCCTGCAAAGCATGGTGTTGTCACTTGAAGGGAGACATACCCAAGTGGGATCGTATCGTTCGCCGGTGGTGGGGTTGTCGGCCCAATCTACTCTGTACAATAACCTGCCCTTTTCGTACTTCTCCCCAATGATATCGCGAATCTCGTACAGGCTCTCGTCCGGGGTCAATTCCCGTGTGGACAATCTAGAAGATGCCAATTTCCGACGTTTCGTTTTGGTTGGTTTCCTGGAGACTAACCTCGGCATTGAAGGGGCCTTTGGCTACTCGAGGTGTTCGAGTTCCCGCGACGCACCCCGAATGATGGTCGCAGCGGGTAGTTTTGTCTTCCAGTTATTAACTGGACGTACACCCACGTAAGACGCGCCTGGTTCCAGGAAAAAGTCGCGAGCGCAGGAGGAAACGCGAAACTGTCGGTCGCAACGCGTTTCTTCCCTGGGCTTGCGAGTGAGCTGTCGCGCAATTGCAAGGCTGCGCTTTCCCTTTGTTGGAGCTGCCACCACTGACACGGTCAGCCGCGGGTTCGCCTGCCTCGCGCCACCCCACTATGCGCTTTCCGGTGATTGGCCAGCCTTCTGTCAAGGTCACGTGGAGATGAATGTCCGCCAAGGATGGCTTGTTGCTGGACATAGTCTTTTAGGAGCCTCGTGGATTGACGTTCCGTCGAACCGAAGTTGCCGATCAAACGGTGATATCGGCGGCGTTGAGGCCGAGAGTCGATGATCTTGCGCAGGATAGTAGAGCAGTTAGGAGAGAAAAGGTTGGGTTGATGGACGCAGTTGCGAAACAACCAAAAAAATTTTTTGGAGTGGTTGGGAGAAGAAGCTGCCTTCAAAGACGAGACTTTCTTTCGAAAGGGTTGCCGAAAGAAGAGAGAAAGGAAGAATTGAAGCAGACTGGGGAGACTGAAAAAGATGGGAGAGAAATAGTATCCGCAATAACGTCAAGAGGCATCAGCGCTCAGGGCCTTTTATTGTTCTCAGACACACCCCTCATTCTGGCCATTCTCCTCTCCCATACAGTTTCCAACAGAGAATCATCCAGACCACATTTGTGGACTTTGCAACAAAGTCCAATTTTCACCACAGACTACTAGTCACGAAAACGGACAACAAGGTAATGAGCGAAGTGATGTTATTAAGAGACTGCTAGCGAGTGACGCTCCCACCATTCCCTTCCCGTCATATCCCCCATCCAACACCCATACAAACCCCATCCATAACGAATGACCTCCAACTTTTCATCTTTTATACACCCCCATCCATCTGTTTACCAATCTCTGCCCTAGTATTGGTATCTTAGCCATTAGTCCGATTAACCATTCTGCCTGCTCACCCAGGCTTCACTCAATTCTCCAAAATATCCATCTCCTCCTCCGTCGGCAGCGCCGGCGTCTCATACTTCGGATAATCCTCGCCCTTCTCAAACGCCGCTCCCGGGCCCTGATAGCTCGGCGCCGGAATAGCAACCCTAGAATCCCGGACCGGCATCTTCCCCTTACCACTCCCCTGCTGCTCCCACTGCGCCACATACCCAGGCTCCTCCCTAAGCATTCTATTCCCCCCACCATACGGCTTCATTGGCCTTGGACTAAACACCCTTGCGTCCTCACCAACCCCCCCAACAACCGGCGTCGGCGCCACATACGTTGGCGAAAACGCATCCTCCGACCCAAACGGCATCTCCCTCGCGGGCAGCCCCCCCTCCTCCTGCTGCCTCCTCAGCACCTCACCCAACCGTTCCAACATCACCAGACTCCCCCTCTCCCTCGTCAAAATTTCCAACCTCTCGGCCGGATCCTTTTCGTCAAGAAGACACAAAACCGCGTTAGCCAGCTCACACACACAGTCCGCCGGCCCCCACCACAGCCCGTGCACACATACCCATTCCGCGGGGGGCGGCACGCCCTCGGCGGACGGCAGGCACCACCCGTCCGCCACCCCGCCATTCCCGGCTACCCCGATGCCCAAACCACTCGTCCCCGACGCGCTGCCGCCAAAGGAATAATCCCCGCACCAGGTCTTGGATTTGCGCGGTGCGGGGTCACGGGCAGGCTGGGGCGCTCTTCGGCGGTGGGGAAGTCCGTTATGACCGAGGGGCGGCGCAGGACGAGGTTAATATCCTCCTCCTCGTCGTCTTCGTCGTCGTCGTCTGAAAACACCTTGCCAGCGGCGCGGGCTTGGGCCCGTCGGCGCTCGTGGATGCGCGCGTGCTGTCGCTCGGCGATGCGCTGGATTGAGGGGTCCTTGTCCCATGCGTTGGTGAACCTGAGATTGGAGAGGGTCCGTGGAGGGGTCTCAAGGTCGATGGTGTTACTACCCTCCGCCGGTGCCGTTTGAAGGGGAGGGGTTGCCGGTGCGACCGCTGGCTCCGCTGCTTGGGATGGTTGACCGTGACCGTGGCCGTGACCCTGATTTTGTCTGTCTCCTCCCGCTGCTGAAGGGATTTGGCCCTGCCCAGCCCTTTCTCCTCCTGGAGGTCCCTGCCACTGCTCATCTGGCCATGCTCCTGGGAAGGGGTCTGCCGCCTGTGGCTTGACCTCTTCGACAGCTGGGGCCGGAGGAGACGGAGGCGCAGGAGGAGCAGGGGGGGGTGCAAACGTACGGGCAGGCTTTGGCCGGTACTTTTCCCAGTCAAACAGCGGCTTTACCTCGTTCGTCGGCGGTTGTTTGGGTGGACTAAACCACATGCCTGCTGGTGCATCATTGTACTTCTCTGGGGGCACGAAGAGTGCTGTGTCCGAAGACATGGTGTACTGCATTTTGGGGAAGTTCGCAGCCTCTGGCTTCGAGTTCGCTGGAGGGGGATGCCTGATTTTTTTCAGTATTTATCATGATAGATGCTAAAGTGTCAACTCACCATTGAGCATCCCAGCTTGGAGCAGGGTCGTGCCGAGGCTGAGGCTGGGCTGGCGCCTGAGAAGCCCAGTCCTTTTGGTCCGTTGCCTGGTCTTGTTGAGGCTTAGTATGCGTCCCTTCTGCAGACTGAGAAGGTACGCTGTGAACGCTGG
Source organism: Collariella sp. IMI 366227 (assembly GCA_027946355.1). NCBI lineage: Eukaryota > Fungi > Ascomycota > Sordariomycetes > Sordariales > Chaetomiaceae > Collariella > Collariella sp. IMI 366227. The sequence goes on along the minus strand of JAPEUS010000002.1, from coordinate 2,259,087 downwards.
AAACGCTGGGGAAAGCAGGAGGCGCAGACGACTGGGCTGAACCTCCGGGCTGTGGTAGTGAAGCATGAAAATGATAAGGCTGATGCTGATGCTGATGCTGATGCTGATGCTGATGCTGATAATGATAACGTTGGTGATGATCATGATGGCTATGCTGCGCTGGCTGGAAATGATGCTCATGCTGAAAAGACTGCAAAGGCACGCGCGAAGGGGATGCTGGAGGTTGATACTGCTGACCATGAGAATTGCTGGATCCGTGTCCTAAAGGCTCGCCAGTTGGAACACGGTATTGCTGGATAGGTTGATATTCGCCCTTGACGAAGTACTGCACGATCGGGGGAACCTCTTTCCCCTGCTGCGCAGAAGCGGCCTGGATCGTCTACACCAGCGGGTCAGCAGAAGCCTTCAAAAAAGCGCGGCTCAGGTACGCACATCTTTGTGATAATGACGGTCATAGACTGCCCACCACCTGCCCACCATTTGGTCGAACGGCGAGCTTCCCGTAGACCTGTCTCTGCCCTGCACCCATGGCTTCTCCATGCCGATGAAATGGACCATGTTGATGCTGGACTGGTAGTGCTTGTAGGCAGGGACATACTGGTAGTGGGCCGAGGGCGTGACGTTGTAAGTAAAGCTGAGGCGGTTGTATGTATTCCTGAAGTACATGTTGAGCAAACCCTGGTCGGCACCGTCGAACGAGATGCCCCTCTGGGCCATGGACGACATGGCGTAGTAGTCACCTATGTTTGGGGTCAGTACCATCAGACCTGTGTTGAAGATATCGGGCCAGCCGATGTCGGGCGCCGCTGAGAAGGCGTGAGAGAGGTCGAAGAGCTCGTCTGGGGCCCGGTAGGCCACCATGTCGGCGTCGACATACACGATCTTGCGGAATTGGGTCTGCTTCCAGAGGTTGATCTTGGTGAAGGCCGAGTGGAGATCCCGCCGGTTCATGAGATCCAAGTTCGCGGGATGCTCATTCTGGATTCGGCTGACGGGTATCACATAGTCGTAGACAGTCTGGGTCAGGGTTAGTAGGACGGAGGGTCATAGGTGTCAGTGTGAGGCCAAGGTGCATGCCTTGAGTTGTGTGATGACTTCGGCCGAGACCGTGTCCATCGTGACCAAGATGGCCAACTTCTTAGCAGTGCCGGCATCACGAAGTGAGTGAGCCAACACAAGGGCGCCTTGAGATATTGTTAGTGATACAAGATGACCGCATTCTGCCATGAGCTCTCGACGTACCGGGTAGATATGTGTCGGTCAAAAGAAGCTATACCGGTGGCCAGGTTAGCGGTCTAAGCTCGGAAGTCCTCCGATCCATCGCGTGATTATCGCGTCAGGACGGATCGAAAGTGATCCTGGGCTGAAGTTTGGATGGAGCAAGGGTCGAGCTCGCACTCACGCTGGCATATACATCCTCCCCATCTTGCGAGCCCATCGTCGACTCAAGAGGAGGCCAGTGGCTGACCGCTGGCAACACAAGCAACGAAGCCAAAGCCAAAATTTTTAGGAAAGAAGAGAATCCGAGGGCGAGGGCAGGGCGAGGGCAGGGCGAGGGCAGGCGAGGGAGCGGACCGTCTGCGCTCTCTGGAGTCTGGGGTCGGCGGGAACTCGGGAAATCTTCCCCACGGCGGGACCACACCTCAGTCAAGGACCCGTCAAGTCGATGTCACTGTGAGCAGCGGAGACGACGCGGTGAACTGTGTGAATGCAAAATCGCTCTTGCAGTTGCAGCTTGCCGATGGGAAATTCGTGTGAAGACGGCGATAACGAAGGCAGGCGCGGGTTCCTGCTCCCGGTCCCAAGCATCCATGGATGTTGGCTGACGCACAGGGATACAGAGGGTATTTTAGGCCTGGAGCATGGCAACTTCCAGGCGGGGCAGATGAATCGGATGTATCTCCCCCTCGAACTGAGCACCTGAGGTGTTGCAGCAGACTCCTCATCACGGCAGCGGGAGGATGGAGTGGGCAAGGAGGTGCATTCACCGGCATCAACGGTGGCACAGATCATTGTACATGGCGCCAACCCATCCCACAACGTCTGCTGCGGTCGCCCTCACGCTGGTGCTGTCCTGGCTGGCTGATAAGCTGCCAGAGGTTGACCCCTGCCTCCGCGGCGACTGCTCGGCCACTCAGCGTCGCCTGCCAAGGTGAAAATGTTGTGCTCGTTCGTCAAGTCTTCGATGTTCCATCCGGGAAGCATGGCAGCATGGCTTGCAGCTGCAGGAGACCACAACGGTCGAGTCGGAGATTGGAGGTGGTTGTCTCATCTCGGACCCCAGTTGTACGTACTGTGTAGGTTTCTCAGACCAGCGCTGTTTTTTTCCTTCTCCCTGTCATTTTCGGGACTTCGAGGCTCAAGCCAAAGTTTGGATGAAGGGACCATGACGGACTACCTCAGTCAGCACCGGCGGACACGAGGGAAATCATTGGACGGGACGATCTGAGGTTGTGGACCGTAAGACTGGGCCTGGAAGACGCGCCACCCCACATTCCCATCAGGGATGTCTTAGCGCGTTTTCTTTTGTGCTGTGGGGCTGATGATGGTGGGAACCATTGCATCATTGCTCCCGTCGTCGGGCTTCGAACCAACTGCGATCGGGACACAGCCCGAACGCAAAGAAATATCCAACAGCAACAGATTTCTCCGTGGAGTTTCTTATGTGTACTACGAAATAAATCACACTGTCAACAATAATGGAGTATCTTCAGCTCACAACTCACCAGAGTGAAGACCATAATATTGACATTGACCTCGGGAACAGTCCACACCACCACACACCACCTACACTCCCGAGTGATATTTATCACCTCAAGCTAATAATTTCTTGTTTTCTTGGCCACTGGTAATTTCTGGTTGCAACCGGAAGTGCCAAAGTGCTGGAATCAAGATCTCCCTCCATCCGAGCCCGTCGATCCTTTTACCCTCATGACCTCCTAAATGGGGGTTTACCTTTTGACTTTGCCCCACGATGTAACCGCCGCCTCCCGAATTCCCGTGACTACCATTTTACCTGAACATCACATGATGATTGGTGTAGCAATAATGGAACATAGACATCAAATCATGAGAGTAAAGAGGAGATCAAATGTCCAAGTAACTGCCTACAGATGAGGGGCAAAGAACAGACAAGAAAAGGATGAGAATATCATAGGTTGAGAAAAAAACGAAAGAAGAATAAAAAGGGGGGAAATGGAGCAAAGATGGCCAAACTCGCTTTCTAGAATTATACTTGGAGGTTAAGTTGAGACAAAACATTGTTTACGTCTTGTGCCACATGCATATCATAGGGTTTAGCGTTTCATGTTTCTGTTCTTATTCTTTTTCTTTTCTCTTTCTCGTTTTTCTTTTTCCTTTTTTACCAGAAGAGAATGTGCCACATGCATATCATAGGGTTTAGCGTTTCATGTTTCTGTTCTTATTCTTTTTCTTTTCTCTTTCTCGTTTTCCTTTTTTCTTTTTTACCAGAAGAGAAAGAACAAAAGAGAAATGCCAAACCAAAACTCCCACGACTTCTGCAGCATCATACACCAGACAGTCCAGGTCCACAATTCAGGAGTGATACATCAGAAGGGAGATTCACATTGCCCAAAACAGACAACTAGAGATACTCATACAGCCAACCCACACCACAATGCACCCATGACCCCTTTTAGCTCCCGACACCAGACACCAATTAAACCAACCAACTACACCCCCTCCCTCCCACTTCACAAATCCTTCTTATACCCATGCTCCGGTTTATGCGTCGTCTCATAATCCACATGCACATACGCGCGCTCCACATCTGGCAACCTCTCGAGCTTAATCTGCAACTCCTCGGCAATATCATGCGTCTCCATCAGCGACGCATCCGGATCCATGACCACATCCACCTCCGCAATCAGGCGCGGTCCGGAATGGTACGCCCGCACGGTATCAATCTGTTTGATAGCCGGCGAGTGCGTCACACACACATACGTGATGAGCTGCTGAATCTCAACAGGGGCGACGACACCGACAAGTAGCAAAAACTCGGTGAACGCGGTGCGCAACCAGAGGGAGGAGACGACGACAGAGAGGAAGATGGCGCCTGCGGGATCGAGCCACCAGACGAGCTTGCTGCCGCCGACCGAGGTGAGGATGCCGAAGCCGTTGACGAGCAGGTCGTTGCGGTGGTCCTGCCACAGGATGCGCACCTGCGAGTACTTGTCCTTGATGGACCAGGTGTAGAGGAAGAGGGTGAGCTTGGTGCCGAAGGCGACGCACACTGACACGATGGACGGCAGGTGGAACAGCTTAAGCTCGCCTGTGTGCTCGGCCAGCTCGCGCGCGGCGAAGGCGATGATGATGAGCGAGACGGCTGTCATGAGGAAGCAGAAGACGATGTTGCCAACCGTTTCGAGACGTGCTTTGCCTGACGGGAAGCGGTTCGGGTCGACGCGGCGGACGGCGCGGTTGGTAAGGATGAGGGTTACGTTGCTGAGCGGGTCGAAGATGGCGTCGGCCATGGTAGTGAAGAGGGATAGCGAGCCGGAGGAGATGGCCGCGTAGAGCTGGAGGCCTGCGAGGACGACGTTGGCGACAAGCGAGCCCCAGACGGCGATCTTGAATTTGATGTGGTCGTCGCCCTGCTCCTGGCGCGCCTCAGCGCAGTGTTCCTCGACGCTCTTGAGCAGGCGTTCGATGGTCTCGTTCTGGGCCTGGTAGAAGCCCTCGAGGCGCCGGGCCATGGTCGCCTTCCGAGGCTGGCGAGCGGCATCGCGTTTCCTGGACGTGTTTGCCTTGATCTCGGCCAGCTCCGAGGCCGTCTTGTATCGCTGGGACAGGCCGTAGGGGTCGTTGCCGGCGCCAACGAGCGGGAAGCGGCCGGCGCGCTGGCTCTCGACCTCGACGTCGGCTGCGGTGGTGGCTGTATGGTGGCGCGAGACGGCGGCATCGTCGCCTCCGTCAGTGGCCTCGACTCCCGTGCTGTTTGCGGCGCCTCTACTAGCCATGCGAGCGGGCGACGGAGACCTTGCCAGGCGGCTTGCTGAGTCGCATTGCGTCCTAAAGGGGTGCGGGTGCAGCGAGATGCTGTTCGAGAGATCCGGTGTGTCCATGTCAATCGCGGGTTCCCCTTTGACGGTTCTCGCGCAGTGCTCTTTGGCTCAGCTGGGTCTTGTTAGTTGCGATTTCGGGAGTCTTGATGAGATGAACTGTGGATGCGCAATCCCAACTGATTGATTGATAAGATAAAATAAACGATCAAATCCGACCCCCGCCCCAAATTGTCGACGCAGCACTCACCTTTTGAAGGACCTTTCCTCCCCAAAATGCACGCAGGAAGGGGGATTTTCTAAGAGGCGCAGTCTGTATCGCGTCGCTCAGTCTCAGGATCCAGGAGTTTCCCAGGCTGTGCGCAACTGTCACACACGACTGCAGGAGTTGATCTTCCCAAACAGCGGACCCATCATCTCTCGGCACGGGAGAGATTCCATTGTGGGTCGGCGCCGGTGTCGGTGTCGGGGATAAGAAGGGCGGCACCCCGAGGGCGAGAACACCCTTCTGTCATTGTCGAGATATTGTTTCTCAGATCCGTCTTAAGGGCAAGTTATGCCTCCTTTTTCAGTTGAATCCATCTTGAGAAAACCCCATCTCTCTGTCGAGCTTCGATTCCATATGGCTTCGGTTTCGCTTCATGGCGGTTTACCGCGGCTTTAATGATCGGCTCCAGGAGTTTGGGTGTGTCAATGCCAGTGGGGGGAATCCGGGGCAGTGTTCGAGGGGCGCCGTGGTCTGAAATCAAGGGCGGTGCTGTTTCAACACAAAAACAGAAACAGAGAGGAAAGAACTGTCGAAGCTGAATATTGAAAGTTTTGGAGACACTGCCGTCCTTTTCCCATGCTCTGGCGGGGAACAGCCCACGTTTCGGCGGCTTCCGGAACAGCTTGGCCGGGTCCAGGTTCCGAGTTGGTGAGTAGAATCGATCCCGGATTCTGGGGAAGCTTCCAATCCATGTTTCCGCCAGCGGCCGAGACTGCACGAGCTGACCTTATCGCGGACTGGAGGTACATACATACAAGACATGGAGTTGACACATGTTTCAGCTTCATTATGAGTTAGGCGTCCCACCCTGCGGGGTTCGAGACCAGCTGAAGAGACGAAACCATTGACAACTATCAATGCCAAGCAGATATTCGTCCCACATAAGAACAGACAAAAAACCATAAACCTCGCTTACAGTCCCAAACCAAAAGAGAAACCTGACCCTGATAAACCTCCACCCCAAACTTCCATTACATTCAATCATCCCTTGTTTTCTCCCACATCCTGATAAAACTCCACGCTCTGCGGCCCATCCGCATGCAACTGATGATACCAGCCCTCATAAGCCTTAAACGTCCTATCCCCACTTCCTTCAAATACTCCTCAAAATACCTCCTACTCGCCTCAAACCACGTCGTCTTATCCTCCGTCCCATGGCCCATCCACAAACTTCTGATCTCCCACCCTTCCACCGGCCTGACCACCCCCAGCCAACGCCTTCGTCCGATCCAACAAACCCGCCAACCCTCCAACGTCCCCGTATTATGCATTAGCTCATCCTTCTCAATACTCTTCACCACCTCCGGGTCCCTACAGCGTCAGCACCTGCCCACCACCCATCGAGTGCCCCATCACGAAAACAGGCGGGTCGGCAGGGAGGAGGGCAGGTGGGGTGTGATAAAGGCGGCCATGTCGGCAAGGACTTGGGCGGTGGGGCCGGTGTGGCCGCGGTCGGCGGGCTTGGAGACGGAGCGGCCCCAGCCGCGCTGGTCGAGGCCGTGGACGGCGATGCCGCGGGAGGCGAGGGTGGGGAAGAAGGTGGTGTAGCGGCCGAGGTGGTCGCTGAAGCCGTGGATGAAGAGGAGGAGGGCTGCGGGAGGGTGTCGGGCTGGGAGGGGGTTAGTTTGGTGAGGGCGAGAAAGAGGGGTTGAGGGTGGTGATGGGATGGATGAGGGTTGGGGTGATGACGTACCAGCCAGGACTTGGTGTAAAGGCTGTGGCCCCCGATTTCGACGGTGCCCTCTTTTTCGACAACCATTTTGACTGTGCTATTGACTTGCGATAGGTTTCTACGAAAAAACGAGTTGATTCTCGGAGAGGATGAGGAGAGCCGGGAGGATGAGGAGAGCCGGACGAAGCAGGATATGGTGAGCCAGGCAGGGTAACACTTGGCGGAACGACCGGGTGTGCAAGTGCGGGTCCTCGGCAACACAAAGATGCTGCTCTTTTCAGTGTCACCTCGTTTACAGCAGCCTCGGGTGGTTACTGACGAAAAGGATTCGGATACAACGACAGAAAGTGAAAAGAGGTTGTTGGTGATGAGATAACACGAGGATCAGGCGTCCCAAGCCACCGTCCAGCCTTCGGGCCATGCGGGGCTGCGCTTGTCGATTCCCCAACACCTTCACGTGCCAAAACCGCACCATCGCGACGCAGAGTGGAAGACATCACGAGTCAAAAGCGACGTCTGAAACAGAAGAGGCAAGTACACGAGTAGCATTCCAAAAAGGCAGCCAAACAGAAATCTAGACATTCAGAATCTCATCGGCATTAAGGTAGCAACCTTATAGAAAAGTATCCCTTCTGGGCTCTGCGCCCTGCCCCCTCTACTTGTGTGGCCTGAACCTCCAACCAACACATCCAATGCAGGCACGGAGACCTCCTTTTCCAGACACGTTAGCAATAGAGCATATACCCGGTATGACTCAAACCCGCCGTCAAGCATGACAGACATCAAAACCCAACAAAAAGCAAACACCAATACCCCATAACTCTCGTCCCAATCATCCCAATCGTCAAATCATGACTCCAGGGCTTTACACAGCGAGCGATCCCCTCCTGTGTGTAACGCCTGAACTCCATCCACAAAACTCCAGCCCTAGTAAAACAATGCCGAACAAGAACCACCTCCAATTATCCGAAGTCAAAGCGACGGCATTAGATCTCCCCCCCAAGTGATCCTGCAACTCCGCCCCGGCGAACAGATCTTGAGCATGCGCCGGAGTAAGCCCAAATTTGTCGCTCGGCAAGTCCTCGTCAGGGGTCCTAATCCCGATCCCACTATCGTCGTGGCTCCCCTGCTGGCTGTTAGCCGCTGGGCGTGGCGGAAACGGCTGGTCCGGGTGCCGCTCCAGCATGCGCGACAGGTTCATGTTCAGGTCCAGGTCATCGCTCGCGCTGCTATAGCGAGATCCCTGGTGGCCCAACTCCCGGTTTGCCACCTGCCTCTTCGGAACGGTAACCGGGCTCTGTGCCAACTTCTGCTGCATGAAGCCGCCCTGTTCCGCCATAAACTGGATCATCTCGTCCACCCAGCACTTTGTGACCCACCACGAGCCAAAGCTCTTCCCTTGCCCGATCGTGAGGTCCCTCATGAGGGCTGTGCTCAACCTCTGGACACACCACACAAGGTCCGTATCTGAGGCGTAGGGGAAAACGACCGGGAAGAGAGCGGAGGAAGTTGACCCATCGATCGAGGACATTAGACGAATCGGATTCCCCGTTGGTCGTCCCCCGTGGCTGTCGACCGTTGCGCATCGCAGCCTCGCCGTGAAGTGTCAAACACTCAATCTCCCAGGGAACATTGACTGGGTCAAGCAAGTCCCGCATCTCGTTGAGGAGAAGAGTGACGACGTCGTCCATACCCCGGGACGGGATGCTCTCGGCGATCTTGCGTACGTTGATCATCGAGATCCATTCCGTGTACATGAGATCGCGGTTTGCCGGGTTCGATAACATGTTGGCCGCGGCGTGGGCCGTGAGGTTGACCCGTAGAGCCCGATCCAGCAACCCGGCGAAGATGGTCGCCGGGCCCTCCTTGGCCCTGATGACATGCTGAGGCTGCCCTTGAAAGGACTCCCGGACGTGGGGAACCAGCCGCTCCGAGATGCTGCGAAGCGTATCGAGAACAGGTTTTGGAACAACCTGAAGGGTCAGGCTAGCAACAATGCGCATCATCCGCTGATACAGAATAAAGTCGCACTCCTCGATCCAGGGCGCGATTGCTGGATTTGAGAACAGTTTTTGTACTGGCATCGTGAGGGTACCCTGGAATGATGTAAAGAGATGAAAAAAGGTTTTCTCTTTGCAGTACCGAATGCACTCGACCAGGGATGTGCAGTACGACCGGTAGAGCGCCATAAGGGATTTGGCCGCATCTGGATCAGTTCCGTTTGGCAGAAAGGGCTCAATCCGGGGCAGGAGTAATGGGTCTGACTGCTTGAATGATTCGTTGGTCTCTGTCTCGAAGCGGAGCTGCTGGGTTGTTTTCCCCATTGTAGTCTGTAGCTGGTCGAAGCTGACAACCTGGGGCTGGTTGTAGAGACTGTGCTGGAACTCATGAGATCGCATCTTTTTTGGTGCTGGCTCTGCCGAAGGGGGTGCTGAGAAGTGAGTTCTCTCGGATCGCATGGAAACGGAGTTGTTGGGAAGAGCACTTTCAAATGTTAGAATGTGCTTGCACAACAACAAACAAACGGGTTCCCACCTAAAGCTCTGCGTCAAAGAAGCGTTTTCCCCCAGGGGCATGGCCGGTTGGCTGGGAGTATCGCGCAGGTCGGGTTGCTCCTCCCTCAGCTGAAAATTGACATAATGATATTTCGACTCCCCGCGCACACCCAACCGCCGTGTCTTCAGGCCTGGGAACAGAACCCGCACGAGTTTGCCGAAGCTGGCTGGGTTTAACACGGTGATCCTCTCGGTGGCGCACCGCGATGCATAGTTGGCATATACCCGTCCTCTCGGCACCGATCCCTTACCCGCAGAGCAAGTTTGGTTTATCCTACAGAGCAGTCAGCATTTGCGTATGGGGACACCCGACCGCCGTGGCGTACCAGAGCATGGCGAAAACCTGGCGAGTCCGCTCCGAGTTGGGGCCGCGCTCGTTGCCGTGCAGCTCCTGAGCAACATCCTGGAGACCACGGTGCTTATTCGAATGAAATAGCTGCCGCATCTCCATCTCGTTGTTGGCATTTGACCGCGAGCCCGACCTTGCCGGCCCAGGCGGCCCATGAAACGAGTCCCCGTCATCATTTCCATCCCTGTCCAAAAGCTGGCTGTCATCGGCAAAGCTGGTGTTGCCGGCAAATGAGTCGGCAGAAAGTGACTGTCGGCTCATGCTGTGGGTGTGATGGTGGAAAGAAACATTCTGGAGAGACTGGTTTACTGGCGCGTCGATGGAGAAGTCGCGACTCGCCTGCAACTGCGACGCTAGCAGAAGGTCCTGTCGCTTTTCTGGGTTCGTTGTTTCGATTCCGCAGCTGAAAGGGACAGAAAGAAACAACAAACCAGGATTTGGGCAGAGTTGAGGCTTGTTGTTTCATTGCACAGTTTGGCAGCCAAACAAATCGGGGCAATGTTTGCTCACTATGAGATACCCTTTTTTTCCTCTTTGCATGGTTGTCTCTTCTTGCCCATGCCGGATCCGGCCAGTTGTTGACTCCTCGGGTTTTCAGTGCACGCACGCCTCTTCTCACTCTCAGGCTTTTAAGACAACAAGCCTAGAAGACCTCTTGGCCGTTCAAGGTGCAACTCGAGCTCGACGTGACAACAGTGTGAACTGCAACCTGGAAAAAGCGGCAACACCTGAAAGTTCTTCCTTTTATCAGCAACCCAATTTATTGACTCAACCCTGAGCGAAGACACCTGGTGATGGAATGATCACCTGTTACCTGGCCCCAGCTGACGTAGTCTTGAGGTTGGGTGCATGGAGCAGGCCAGATGTTGAATGGACACCTCTTCCTGGTGCCTCAAAAAGAAAACAACGAACGGGCCCACGAGGACCGTCTAGCACAGTGACGATGTTCAAAGTATTTCCAATAAAAAGATCAAGAGCAGAAACCTTCAAAAGATAAGGTTGATTCGATCCAGGATTGAACTGATTGAAACATTTTGCGCCTGCCGACTCGTAAACGCGGAAATCAACCTAACAACAGTGAGCACCCGCTTTCCTTTGCCCCTCGTCTCCCGCGATTTAGGCTCAAAGAAGCTTGGTCGATTCCCCGCCGGAGCTGCCGAAACAACTGCAAGCGCTTTCGCACCAACCTCCCGGCGGCCTGCAACCACTTACATCTCAACCGGATTTCCACTGAACAAGTCGCTAACTTCAAATCTTTCTGCCTGTTTTAGCTACAGCTTCACCCTCAAACACAATCGCAACAATGTCTTCCCCCCAGGACCGCGTTCAGCACTTGGTCGGACAGCTTGACAAGGAGGTGCGTCCCGTATCTCGAATGTGACCTGGTCGCGGATTCGAGGCGTATGCTGATTGAATGGTGTCCCAGCTGTCCAAGTACCCCGCTCTCAACAACCTCGAGAAGCAGACGTCAGTCCCCAAGGCGTACGCTGTGCTTGGCCTGGGCGCGCTGTACTTCTTTTTGATCGTCTTCAACCTCGGCGGCCAGCTCCTGACCAACATCGCGGGCTTCGTCATCCCCGGATACTACTCGCTCGCCGCGCTTTTCACCGCGAACAAGGCCGATGACACCCAGTGGTTGACCGTAAGCTCCTTTCGATTCTGGACTGTCGGGCCTTATCGCTAACAAAATGTGTAGTACTGGGTCGTGTTTGCTTTCCTCACGTAAGGATTTCCACCCGCAGGGGTAATTCGACGACAGAAACTAACCGCATCATAGTGTCATTGAGAGTCTTGTCAGCGTCGTCTACTGGTTCCCCTTCTACTACACCTTTAAGTTTGTTTTCCTGCTGTGGCTCTCTCTCCCCGCCTTCAAGTAAGCTTCCCCTCTCGACCTTGTGTCGCATTGACGCTGACAACTTCCCAGGGGTGCCGAGATCATCTTCCGCTCCTTCATGGCTCCGACTCTCGGCCGCTACTTCCACCACGGTCACGGCTCCACTGCCAGCGGCCTGCGCGCGAAGGCCGATTCTCTCCACACCGAGTAAACGAACCTCGGGTCCTCGAGCTGGGCCCCCTTTGGTGAATTACAAAGCGCATGGCTTTGAACGTGGCCCAGCTAGGATTATGGAGAGCGGGTAGATTGGAGACGGCATGCCGATTCCCCTTCTGCCGTTGGACATGAGTGATGATTTGCTTGCCGCGCAAGTTCGACGGCAGGAAGCGGGGCCGTTCAAACAACTTGGCAGGCCGGGGATTTCAATTGTTTCCTTGCTACTGGGTCAATTGGGAACTATATTTGGCGCGGATTTCCTTGGGATTTCTATAGGGATGGATCGACTATTCTTCTTTGGAGTAGAGCGGTGGCTTATTACCAGATGTCAGTTGTGGGTGGAGGATGATTTGGATTTGATGGGGCCGAGGGCGAGGGCGAGGGAAAGTTAGAATCGAATTCAGTGCCTCTTCTCTTGGTCTCTGCTTCACCGTCTTGAGGGCTTTCTGAAAGCTTTCTCGCCTGTCAAGTCGGCTGCCTCGAGTCCCGCATCCACAAAAAAGGATCCAGGTTCACATTTCACAAGCATGTTGGTGCTGCAATCCATGGTTTCATGTGCAAACCCCGTATCGGCACGTCAGACCCCGGCTCAGCTTGGCTCCTTGTAGGATCGCTTATCCGGCAGAAGGCTTGGCGAAGCCAACATGGTCGGGAACCCCACTTCCATTCAGCGCTGCAAGGGACGCTCAGCCACCAGCCCTGTCACTGCCTGTCATCAGCAACCGGCCCGGCCAACGTGAACCATCGGGACGGCAGCGCGACTGCTTGCCGGCGCTCCTGCGCCTGACAACTTCAGCACATTTGGACGACGGCAGTGGAAGACCAAGACGACGACTCGACTTTCCCAAAGACCAGCTTTCCCGTTTTGTTTGAGGGACAAAGGGCAACATCGGCGACGTACCATGTTCCCATAGCCTGCGGTCTCTCAGTGGTCAGCAACAGGGGTCAAATGATCCGAACGATCGACAGGGACGAGACAAAGAACAACAACTCGTCAACTGCACCGGCAGCCTATTCTCGAAGCGACGACAACTACCATCCGAAGGCTCCGCGGGGCCACATACCCACGATGCATCTCAGTCCTCTCCAGTCACGGCTGGCGGCGTCCTTCGCCGCCACCTGTCTCCTGCTCCTCCTCTACCTCTATTTATTCCCACCGACATTCGCCTTCGCGGCCGAGTTGAAAGAGGCGTTGCCAATCATCTTTGACGATGTCGATTTCTCGACGAATGAGGCAGCGCGCGGCCTGGAAGACCCGATTTACGAGCCCGAGTTTGCGTCTTTCGAGCGGAGCATCCTTGGGCGGGCACCGGCTGACATTACGGCTTTAACGGACAACGAGCCTATACCCATGAACGTGGTTAACGGGACGACACAGTGGTTTGTGTTTGTGCTGCCAGGGACGGTGTCTGGCCGGGAGACGGAAGGAAGAAGGCTTGAGCTGAGGGATCTCCACGACGCAACTCCGGAGCGAAGCGCTGGCGCTGGGGTTACGGAGCATCAAGAAGCGGGGAAACACAGAGTTGAAATGAGACAGGACCAAAAAAAGGTCTACATATCAGCAAACACCTGCGAGCAGCCACAACCAATCGACCCGTCCGAAACGAAGGCAGATCCTCCGCAGCTCGTCCTGTACGTTTCAACATCACCCGACAACGACCGTCCTGGCCCGTTGGCGGACGGCAAGACACAAGACATGGTTCCGTTCAGAGAGGGTGCTGTTACATATAGCTTGGATACCAACAAGGAGGTGTACATTGGCATCCACTCGCCGAACGTATCGGCTGCCTTCTCTGGCATACATAACTTCAGAGTGGCCGCCTCGACGGCCGACTACTACTTCAACTACAACGAGAATGATGACGCCGACCTGATCTGGGTCGACAGCGACTCGCAGGGCGCCCTGCTGATTACGCACAACCTCACGGACAGGGCGGATCCCGTTCTGGAACAACAGGTCATGATCACGGAGCCCTACGTTCTTTTTGCCCACAACAAGAAAGACCGCGCCATCAACGGTTTAAAGTATTCATTTTGCGGACTACAGAATTACGCACAGATTGCGGCTACCAAGGACGGGAGGCGGGCGAACATGGTCCGGACGAGCATGACGAAGAGAGGCCTCGGGAACCTCCCGAAGCAGCAGTTCTTCTTCAGCGGGCTCAACTCGAGTGCGGAGTATATTGGCATCCTGGCACTGGACGGTTCTTCTCCGAGCAAGAGACAGAACTCGGCGAACAAGGGCACGCGTGTCTTCGAAGCGACCAGTTTTGAGACCAAGTCTGGTAAGCCCAAATTCCCTACCGCAATCCCCAGTGATCTGTACTAATTTGCATCCAGACCACGGCAACTGCGCCCTAATATTCGACCTCACCTTCTGCGACCAAGTCGCCTACTCCGTCCCCAGCAACCCCAAATTCGGCAACTCCTCGCAGCTCGCCCACTTCTACGACGCGTACGCCGCCAACATCTACGCCAACTTCAACAAGTCCCTCTCCCAAATCGCGTGCGAGGCGCCCTCCGCGCAGCGCTACTCCCTCGCGCGCAACTGCACCGACTGCGCATCGGCCTACAAAGACTGGCTATGTTCCGTGACCATCCCGCGCTGCGACGACTTCTCCAGCACGGAAACCTACCTCCAGCCGCGCGCCATCAGCCAGCCGTTTCCCGACGGCGAGGTCATTGATCCGAGCAAGATTGGGGTGTTGAGTATGAAGAACACGACGAGTTACAACTCAAGTCGGAACCCGCTTATTGATGAGGTGGTCAAGCCCGGGCCGTATAAGGAGTTATTGCCGTGTGATTATTTGTGTAATAAGCTGGTTCAGAATTGTCCGGCGAGTTTGGGGTTTGGGTGTCCCACTCCGGGGGGCATTGGGTTTGAGGGCAATTATGCGAGGTATGACCCCGCGAAGGGGTTGACGTGTAACTTTCCGGGGTCGGCGCATCTTCCGAGTTTTCCGAGTGAGGGGGGGAGGTTAGGGGTGAGGTGGGAGTGGGTAACTGCGCTTCTGGTCGGAGGGTTGGTGGTGGTATGATGATGGGTGGTGGATGGCTATGAAATGAGATGGGTCATGGGTTGGTGGTTTGAATGGACTTGATTTGTTTGGCGTTTTAGGGGGCTTGGGTTTGACGGGTTTAGCGATGGAAGTTCATAGAAAAGATTTTGATGTTGGACTCAAGAAACGATCTAGAGGTGGGAGACCTTTGGGTTGATCTTACGACAAGGCGGCTGAAGCATGTGTGGGAGGGGATTTGGTAATTGTGGATTTAGGTAGAGGACTACCTCGCTGTTTTGTTCGTTATCATAGACAACGTGATATGCTACACGGTTTCACGGCATGTTTCCCTTCCCTCCTTGCTCATACATGCTGAGCACCTCCCCATCTCAATTCCATCCCTTCATCGAGGAAACCCTAGCCCTTCAACAACCCTTTCATTTCCACGACCACCACGACCCGCCCTTACCCTTCTCACTCCCACCCTTACCCTCATCCCCACCACTCCCACTCCCTGCCTCCGCGGCCTTCGCCGCAGCAGCAGCAGCGGCCTGTTTAGCCTGCAGTCCCCTCGCCTGCGCCTCAAGCTTGTTAATCTCAGCTGCGTAGTTGGCTCTGTGTTAGCCAACAATGCGACCGCCAGTTTGAAAAGTGCCCAGAACTGAAAACCAGGAGATGACAGCTGACATATTCACTCACTCTGGCGTTCTTCCTTAATCTCATCCGTCTCGAGACGACTCCAGCCAAAGTAGACGAGCTGGTAGACGAAGACGGCGAGGAGTGCGCACTTGGCCACGGGGCGGGTGAAAGTTTTGTAGAAGTTGCCCTGGGGGGGGGTGTTAGTGAGGGATTGATGAGCATGCTGGCTGGATTATATTCTGGGGATATGGTCCGTACAGTTGCTGATGGTTGTTGTGAGTAGCGTCTGAGTTGAGTGTGAGTAAGGGAGGTGGTTGATCGTGTGACCCTTGTGAGGGCGGTTCTGAGAGGGGGAAGCATTGTAGGGACTGGTGAGTTGATGGGAAGGTTCTGCTGTAAAACTGCAAAGTTTAAAACGTTGAAATGATTTTTTTGTATTCGAATCGTTGATCTCAGATGAAGCGTAACCTTGGACTCACAATAAACCATGCTCACTGGCGTCGAACTTCATGAGATGCTGCGGGCGTGCCAAGCCTCGATGATCTGCAGCCCCACGACGCGTTTGTGATTGGCCGGCGCGCGATTCCCCAAAGTCCCCGTGGCACCCCTGTCTTCGAGCCAGTGCCGCTTGCCGAAACCAGCAAGGGGCCCCACTCATTTATGGGCGACCCACTGGAGCTGTGTCGGTCGTGAACGACAGATGGCCAGAAGTCGATGGGCTTGCAATCTGTCCATTCTTCTCCAAATAAGAACTCCATCTTCTCCAGGCAACCGTATTTCTGTCTCCGACGACATCCGAACGATAACCAGACCAATTCTTCTTCCCAACTACCACCATACACTTTCGAACGACACCGAACCCTTATTCTCTCCCATCCGCATCTGTCGCCCCTGAGATCGTCGACAGCTCGGCCGCAGCCACCACCCCTTACCCTTACAACACATTCCACACAACACACCTTCATAATGGTACGCCCAGCGTTACGTTTGGATGACTGTGACGGCTAACCGCCACGCCCACAGGCCCAAACACCGCAGCAGAGGAGGGCAAACCTCAAGTTCGCCAAGGAGAACGAGGCGCGCATGGGCAAGTCGGAGGAGCAGCTCAAGAAGCGCACAAAGGAGGTTCAGAAGTCGCCCATCTCTCCAATCTGGCTCGGTACGGACCTGTCCCACTTCGGTTTCTCGACTGTTTTGCAGGGAAGCACGTTGACTAACTTGGGATTCTTCAGTCCTCCTCGGCTTCGTCGTCTTCGGCGGCCTCATCTTCGAGATCATCTCCCGCATCTTCTTCCGGTGATTCGATGGCGAACAAGAGACACGAAAGATACCCCGTGAGAAGGGGAAGGATCGAAAGAATACACAAAAACATCGCCCACCAGCTGGTTCAATCCGGAAACCAAGCTGTTCACGGGGAAGAGGGATCCCCGGTCGTCGGGTTCAGGGGTCGGTCCCATCGTGCCACCCATTGTACCACTACTCGGCCTGGTTCAAGGAAAACCGGGTCTGATTTTATTAGCGTATACCATTTTCGTCGGAACTGCAGAGGATAGCAGCGGCAGGGGCTTCTACATCATACTATTTACGCCTGTATGGTCTAGTTGGCGCAGGTATTTTGAGCGAGATGAAACAAATTTGGCAACCTCTGCAAATGCTTTCATTCAAGCGCCCAGCCCCCTCCTCTGACCACCCATGCCGAACTTGTGCTGGATGCCGGATTCAAACTGCTTCTCGAGCTCCTGGGAAACGTGTCCGACGTCGAACCGCTTGCGAGGACCGTTCTTGGATTCGCCAGCTGTGGTCGCGCCGGCCTTCTTGCCGCCGAGGAGGCGCATGAACTTGCTCTGGCGCTGAGAGCCGCCGTCAAGGCCATGGACGTTCCACCGCTCGGCGAGCTCGGCTGCGGGGACCGCGGCGGGTGCTAGAGCTGGGGTTTCTGCCTTGGGTGCCTCTTCCTCTGAATCCTTGCTCTTCTTGGACTTCTCTTTTTTCGCCTTTTTTGTCTTTCTTCTCCTTCTTCGGCTTCGACTTTTCCTCCTGCTCTTCCACCTTAAGCTCCTCGACGATGGCGCTCACATCAGCCATGTCGACATCACCATCTTGATCCTTCTCTTTCCTCCCCTTCTTCTCCTTCTTCTTCTTGTCCTTCTTGTCCTTCTTGTCCTTCTTCCCAGCCTTGAGCTCCGTCTCCTCAGTTGGCTCGGCAATAACACTCTCCTTGGACTTTTTGCTCTTCTTCTTCTCCTTCTTCTCCTTCACCGGCTCAAGGCTCGCCTCTTCAGCCTCCTCAACAGTAACCTCTTCCTCCACCACCTCCTTCTTCCCCTTCTTCTTCGGTGGCTCAACAACCTCCTCTTCCGCCTTCACCTCCTCTTCAGCAGCCACCTTCACCACCTCAGCAGACTCCCCGGCAGTATCCCGCTTGCGCTTGCTGTCCTTCTTCTCCTTCTTTGCCTTCTTAGACTTCTTGTCGTCGGTTGCCTCAGTGACCTCGGAGATCTCTGTGGTTGGCTGCTTGTCCTTGGATTTTTTGGACTTTTTCTCCTTCTTGGCGGAAATATCGACAGTGTTTGCAACAGCTTCGGTCTTGGGCTCTCTGGCTTTCTTCTTTGATTTGTCGCCCATGTTGATGATTCTATGGTGGTTGTGACTTGTGAGATAAAACTCTGAAAGAGATGCTGAGTTGTAGGAGGCTTTGTTGAGGGAATGGGGAGACGATTGAATGGCGAAAGCAAAAAAGAAAAAAAAAAGGTTGAGAGTTTTGTTCAAATGGTTGTGATGAACGTTCCAGGAAGGTGCGATCGCGACGTGATGTGAGGCCGTCAAGGTGCTCATGATGAAAATAATTCAACAGGCCAACTCTAGTGGATGATTTAACCCTAACCCTAACACACTCATTCAGGAAACAAAAGACGGTCGAAGAAGTAGAAGCACCATTTCCTGGGACGAGCCCAGAGCAAGAAAGTTAAAATGCATGAAGTAATTCAGGTAATATTTATGCCATTTTGTCAATATTCTTGCCGGTCTCCCTGAGTACCCTCTCACTCTCCGAAGCAAGCTCCAAGAGCCTACCGTCTGCCATCTAGGACTTCATGAAGACATCACTGTACGATAGCCTCAGTGACAAAACATCCCATCCTTCCGTCCATGTTCCTGCTTCATATCTGGGTATCTAAACCAACAATCCCCCACCCCCCTTCTACCTCGAAGGACTCAAAGGCCTGTTGAACCCCCTTGCCGATTCATATACTGCCTATACTCCGTCTTCTTCTCCTTCTATTTCCCAGCACCTTCTTATTCTTTGTTGTGCCAAACCCGCCGAACCCCATCATCGCTGCCATGTCGTCTAACCCATCGTCCTCTACCTCGATCTCCTCCTCGTCCTCGTCCATGGGCTCTGCGTCAAAGCGGCCCCTGCTGGGTTGGTGGTGTGGGTGGTGCCTGTCTTCGTCATCGTGGTAAGATTCGTGGTCGTCGGCGGTGAGGGTTTCGTGGGTTGGGGGTGGTGGTGGTCTGGTGGGTGGCTGTTATCGCGGCTTTTGACTTTGAAGGAGACTGGTGCGGCTGGGGTGGGGTTGCTGGTGCTGCTTGGTTTGGAGCGGGTGGGAAGGGTGTGTTCGTCGCTGTCCTTTTCAAAAACGCGACGCGGGCTGGCTGAGTGTCGGGGCGAGTCTGTGGTGGTGCTGGCTTTGCGGTCGTTGTCGCGGCGGGGAACGTCTAAGGTGGTTGTGTTGGTGAGCTTCCGCCGCGCTTGTAAAGCCAGTGGGGAGAAAAGTACCTCGCTCCGGTCGCTCAAATCCCCCCCTTGAGCTCTTCGCCCCGCGCTCCCGTGGGGGCGCCCCCCGATCCTCGTCCCGCCGCCGATGCTCCCTGTGCCTGTCTCCGTCGCGCCGGTCGTGGCCCCTCTCACGGCCGGGTGAGCGCGAGCGCTGACGGTCTGTTCTGTCTTTGGACCGCGACCGGTATCTGCGGTGGTCCCTGTCTCTGTCCCTGCCGCGGCCGTGGTCGCGGTCACCTCCTCTGGCTCGGTCGCGGTCTTGAACGCGTCGCCTGTCTCTGTCGTCGTAGTGCGCTCTGTCGCCCCCGCGGCGGGAGTAGCCGTCACGTCGGTCGGCCATGTTTGTTGAGTTAAAGGGGGCGATATGGTTGGCTGAGGAGATTGGCTTTGGGAGAATGGAGGTTGAAAGCCAGATGGGATGGGACGGGACTGGTGACGTCTACGCCTGCGGAAGTTTCTCGACGGGCCGCTAACGGGCTAAAATTACAGGGGGTCCCAGCCACTGAACTGCAATCTTGCGAGCGCCTTGTCTCAGCCGCAGCTGCCTGAACCGTAAAGCTCAAGGTTGAGCGATGGAGTTTTATTCAGATGTCCGAAATGACATGAGGCCGTTCAAGAGAGGTGCTGTGCAGAGAACCTCGTTGAATCCTCTTGACAAACTTGAAGCGCAATGATATCAAAGCATACACTGGTGATAATTTAAATTTTGAATTAGTTGCATCTCAAGAATTGGCATGGTCTCTGTCCCGTCAAATGATTGTCTTGAACAGCGTTAAATCTCATTCACTCTCATGATCAGAGATGAGATCGAAAAAGGCCATGGCTTTACGTTCTCACACTCTCAAAAAGACTTTCCTCCAATCTGCCCCCCCCACCCTAAATCTCATCCTCCTCCTCATCAAAATCGTCCTCCCTCCCCATATCATACAAAATCCTCCCCCTCCCCCCCCCCACCTCCGTCTGCGCATCAAAATACGGCAGCACCATCCCTCCTCTGCTTCTCCGTTAACCCCAAATTAAATGACGCCTCCTCCCCCTCCCCCCACCACCATCTTCACCTCCCCTCTTCCTGAACTCAGGATGATCCCCATCACCATCACATTCCACCCCCTCCCACCCCCTCTTTTGCACAAGCACAAACCTATCCACCACCGCCCTCCCACTCCTTCTCCTCATCTCCATCTCAACCACCAACCCCTCCCCTGCCCCAAACCACCAACACCATTACCCCCTTCAACCCAACCCCCTCCGCCCACTCCCCAGCCCCCACTCCGGCTCAGCCAACTCCGTTCCCGTGCGCGACGCGCCTCGACGGCGTGGTGCAGGCTGGAGACGCGGAAGATTGTGGTTGCGAGGTGTGAGGAGGGTGAGGGTGGGGCGTACTCCGTTGTTGTGAGGTGGGGGTATGGGGTGGTAGGGGAGGTTGAGGGACGTCGAGGTGGTAGGCGGCTACGAGGGAGGTGGTGGGGAGGTGATGACTGAGGAGAAGAAGATGGGGAGGAGGTGAGGGTGGAGGAGGAGAGGGGTTGAGGGTGTCAATGAGGAGGAGGGATTCTGGAATTGTGAGTATGTAAATCGGTGGGGTGGGAGAGGGAGGGGGCTTACTTTGGGAGGGGTGGTGGTGGTGGTGTCTTTGGTGGTGGGTCGGGCGGGGTGAGGTGTGAGGCTATTTCTGCTGTGAGGGCTTTGAGGGGCTTGCCTCGGGTTTTGATAAAGATGTCTGCGGCTGCGGGTTTCTTGATGGTAGCGAAGGAGACGAAGATGATTTTGGCTCGTTCGAGCTGAAGTTGGGTTTGTCAGTGTTTAGATCTTTGAGTCATTAGAAGATTGCGAGTATGTCTCACCTTGGCTCTCCTCATAAACTCTTCCATTAGTGGCTGGGCACTTTGCTCCAGGGTATCAAGTATCAATGTGAGAGGGCTGGCGCTGTCTCGTAGGTTGAGCAGCTTCTCAAAAAGCAGCAGGCTGTGAGCCCGTTTGTGGGCTTGGGCTGAGGGCGCCATGATAAAAGCGGGAGATGCTCGAATTGTGCGTTGTCAATAGTACTTGTAGCCTTCCGAACTATGTTCTCAGTCAATAACCGGATGGATGTTGGTTGAGAGACCTGTGGTGAATGTCTCTTTTGAGGTATGGTTGAGTTGTGGATGGAGATTTCAGTGACTTTCAGACGTGAAGGCTGAAGTGAGGAGCCAGTGGGGCAATTCTTCACTAACACCGCACAGCAGACATCTCCCCTCCCAACAAGTCTAAGTATGTGTTGCAAGCCAAATGTGGCGAGGCAAGATATTGTAGTTCATCATAATTCATTGCTAACTCCTACCTCCCTTTTTGGCAGCAGCCTCTTGCTGAGGGGTATCTTCGTACAATTTATTTCATGAGTCGTAGGCCTGTGCCTTCCTAACCATTCCATCAATAAATCTCGAGCGCTCCCATACCCAGTTTTACCCCCAACAGGAAGTTAAAAACGGGACAGGAAACAAGAAGCAAAGAGCAGCAGTAAGACTTCCTTAATAGCTCCTTCTCCGATGGCACATGACCCGAGACTCCTTAGCACAGCGCCCCCTAATCGCACATCTCACCCCTCTTGCATGATCTCAGCTCAACTATGAGCTTCCCCTTCCGCTTTCCCTTGGTTAGAGGGGACGAAATAGGCGCGGAGTCGGCTGTTGCCTCCATCTCGCCTGTCGAGCAACGCCTGAACGAGTATCTTCCCGGTTCCCTTGTGCCCTCTGAACCAGCGCTCAGTCTCTTCGGTCGGCCCTTTGCAGCCTGCGTATCCGGATGCTAGCCAGGTTGAACAGTAGAAAAAGGTGTTCCCCTTTCTTGTTCTTGGGTTGTCTTGGATGGGTTGCTGACGCTTCTCTGCTGGGAAGGGGCGGTTATCGATGGGTTGAGAGCTTTGACGGGGGCCGGAAGGCTTCCGGAAGCGGCGTGATTTTGTCCTGGTGTATCCTGGTCTTTCCTTGGCGAGGTTGCGTCAGCAGAAACCTGTGAGGCAATAGACGGCCGCCTGGAATGGCGCTTCGTGGGCGGTGTCTCTTGATCCTCGGTTTCCGAGGCCGGCTGGGACCGCTTCCCCTTGCCTTTCTTCGGCGACTGCGCTGCCGAAATTTCTGACTCACGATCCGAATCACTGCCCTTGGGCTTGGATGCATGTGGCAGCTGAACCTCCCAATCCTCCTCGAACTTCTCCCGCAAGAATTCATCAAAATCGCCGCGCCGGTGCTCCTCATGGGCAACCCAGGCCTGGTACAGCCACTCTTCGTCGTGCCGGCCGAGCTCAATATTCTCGCAGTAGCGCGCGCAATCGTATCTGAAGTTGTCGTCGTTACGGAGTGAAACCGTATTGGGGCGGGGGTCTGAGGTGCTGGCATCTTTGATATGGGTTTCGTCGGGGAATTTGGCGAGAATATCTTTCTTCTCCTCCTCGGTCAAGACATCCCAGGCTCCTGGGAGTAAGAGAATAGCCTGTGATTCAATGTGAGAAATCAATTTCAGGGATACAAACAAGGTAAAAACACGTACCCTCAGATCGGCGTTCGCCAAAGGCGACCCCGAATCCGTGTAGACGAACGGCGCGTCCCACTTCTTGTGCTTGGCAGATCTCTTGATCACAGGAAGAGTCCGCCGGGGAATTTTCGTAGGGGTCGACTTCTTAGTGACACTGGCCTTGCGTTTCTGGACGCTGGACTGGCCATCACCGTCTGAGCCGGGCGTCCTGGGGCCTTCTCCATGTCCATTTGTGGTGGTAGTCGGTTCAGGTTTGAGAACCTCCGCGATATCGGATTTCATGATTTCCGTAATATCGGACGCCAATTCCAAATAACTCCCAGTAAAAGGTTGTTTGCGTGGACTCACGGCTGGGCTACCAAGCGCCACGTTGATGATGCTGCTTGGAGTCGAAGACAGAGGGCTCGATGCCTCGGCCATGATGGTGACTGCAGGATATGAAATTGAATCAAGAAACATTCAATGCCATTGAGGTATAAATATTTGTGAATGCAAGCAGAAATGTTTCGGTTTTGAATTGCCACACACCCGCTGCCTTTCCACTGCTGGAGGAATTGAAAGTGGAAGGGCGACGACCAGTAAGGAGGGAGGATGCAAAAGAGTGTGAATGATTGACCGAGACGTGAGTCTCTCTTGAGAAGTTTGTCGTCACATCTGAACTTTGAGCAACAATAGGATAAAAGCGGAGCTTCAATAAGCTCAATGGCAGGTCAGCGAGACAGACATGGCTAGCAGTCGGCCTCGATTACAAGGCTGAGAAAGTTGAAGGTTGAGGGGTGTGGCCGTTGTGGGGAAGACCCCTGAAAGAGGGACACATCAGGATTGGCCAGCCTTGCAGAATATGACCCACCGGACAAGGGAAGCTTTGGGACCAAGATGACAGGGGCCAAGAGTCTCCATGGACTCCTTTTCCCAGATGCAAGACGTGATACATTGAACCAACAACAACTCGCCATTCTCAATTCTTGCACCAGCAATTGCACTGAATTTATGCTGCCTGAACTTTAGTCACGACACCTCTTTGCTGAAACGCCAATATTCCTGCCGCTTGCCTGGCATTGTTGATGGCGACGTCTTGCCTTGTCTAGAAGCCACGTTTCCCTCCTTCAGTTCAGTGGCCACTTGAACTTGAACCTAGCTCCCGCCTCTAACCTCGAGCACTCAACACTACACCTCGCAACCCCAAACCCAGTCCAAGATGATCCGCTCAACACAGATTGCCAGGCTAGATGGTCCGCCCCCTCTTCCCCCTCCCTCCCTCCCCAAACTAACCACCCCCACCAGGCCTCATGCTCTGCGCCTCCGTCGACGACTCCGAAACCGAACGGACGCTCTCCGAAGTAAAATCCCAAGTCAAGCTCATCCTCCGCCGCCTCTCCCGCACCTCTGAACCCCAAGCCTCGATCGAATCCGGGCCCTACACAATCCACTACCTCATCACCTCCGACATTGTTTTCTTCGCCATCACGGAGCGCTCCTACCCGCGCAAGCTCGCCTTTACCTACCTCTCGGATCTCGCCGCAGAGTTTACCATCATCTACCCGCCGCAACAGATCCAAGCCCCCATCCTCCGGCCGTTCGCCTTCATGGAGTTCGACACCTTCATCAGCCGCACCAAGGCGACGTACAGCGACGCGCGGGCGACGCAGAACCTGGATAAGCTGAATGATGAGTTAAGGGATGTGACGAAGGTGATGACGAAGAATATTGAGGATCTGTTGTATAGGGGGGATAGTTTGGACAGGATGGGGGAGCTGAGTAGTAGGTTGAGGGATGATAGTAAGAAGTACAGGAAGGCGGCGGTGAGGATTAATTGGGATTTGTTGTTGAAGACGTATGGGCCGTTTGCGGGGTTGGGGTTTATTATATTGGTGTTTTTGTGGTGGAGGTTTTTTTGAAGGAGTGGGAATGGGAATGGGAATGGGGGTTGGGAGTTGGGATTCTTGAGCAGCATTGGAGTTTAGGGGGTGGGTTTTAGCGGCTGGTTGTGCCGTTATGTTCTTGTATTGTTTATTCTTCTGGCATCTCTGAACCGAATACTCAATGGTCCATCCTTCTTGCTCTTAAATGGCCGTAGTGGCGCGAGAATCACAGCCTGCTTATCCAACACGACGACCGCCCAACGCCCTTTCAAAAACCCCATGCCAAACTCCATGCTCAACCCAAACAAATCCCAAAACACCCCTACATAACCCGACAACCCCCCTCCTTCCCCGGAATCACCGCCGACGCCAACGCCGAAATAGGCGGCACGGGCATAGCAGTATGATACCACTCCAAATGCGCCCTCAACGCCTCCAAATCCTCAAATCCCTTCTCGTCCTGCACGTACTTCAACTCGGAACTGTCCTCCCCCTCATCCAGATACGTATCCTCCTCGCAGTACGGACACAACAACCTCGCTTGCCAGTCGCCTGGCTCAGGCGGCATGTGGTTTGCGATGGCCAGCGGGGGGAATATGACTGTTTTGTCCTCGCCTGTGGCCGAGTTTTGACCGGTGGCCTGCCAGTGTGGGTAGCCTGTCACGGCGGTGGGGGAGGGGGCAGCGGGTGGAGGATGGAGCTCAAGTCGGGCCAGATTATGTAGCCGGTGCAGAAGTCGCAGATGAAGGCTGCGTCGTGGGGGGTAGTGTCGGTGTCGGTGTCGGTGTCGGTTTCGGTGGTAGTGAGGCGCTCGAAGCGGCCGACGGTGTTGCAGATGGGGATGAGGAACTCAAGGCTTCCGCGTCTTTGGAGTGGAGGCGTTGGGTCGGGGTGGGGGGAGAAGTAGTCCCCTGTTGCTGTTGGGCCTTCGCCGAGGCTTTGCTCGTTGCCGGATGCTGGGCTTTGGTGTTGCTGGTCTTGTTGCTGCTGCCATGGGGGTTGCCCTTCTCTGTCCTTCTGAGCCTGTTGCCGTTCCGCCTCGTTGCGCTTTTGCTGGCGGTAGACTTGAAATGCGCCGAGACACCGCTCGCCGTCCTGTTCGGCGGCGAAGATGTGTCTTGCGGCGCGGCATTGGGCGCGATGAAGCTCTTTCCGAAGCTCTGCTGTCTCCCGCGCCCACATCGGGTTGATGGGACCGCCTTGGCGAGCCCAATCTTTGAAGTTCTGAGCGTGAAACTGAAACCTTGTGAGGAGTTTTGAGAGATCATGGAGGGATTCAGCTGCTTGGATATTAGCTGGTTGGTTGGTGAACTGGGAAAGGCGAGAGACGTACGAGTTCGATCACTCTCGTAGTAGAACTGCCCATGCACCAGCGGAGCCATCTCCTGGAAATCCTTCTTGGCCTCGTCGAGTGCTTCTTCCAGCACTCGCGTCTGCTCAAACTCGTCCGGTCCCCATTGCCGTTTGTCAGCGAACATGAGAATTCGCAGAGCGTCGGTCATGCATGCTGCTATGGCAGCCAGCAATGTGCCAATTGTTTGGGACTGAGGGCCATAGTCGTCAAGGCTGCCGCTGCCTAGGCTGCCCTTCCTACTGGCGCCCCCGGCACCGGTGTTCATTGCTTGCCCTCTTGATTTCGCGGGAGTTAATCTTCGTGGAGTTGCCACGGTTTCGGCGTTGGTTGATTGAAGTTGGGGAAGGTGCCGATCAATGCGGGGAGCGTGGAATCCTTTGATGTCTTGGAGAGAATGCAGGCTTGTAATCCAGAGGCTAAAGCTGCGAGATGACCAAGGGTCTCCCGCGGCTATCCAAAATCAAGCCTCCACGGGACGCTCAGAAACCAATTGCTGCGGGAAGAACAGAAGTTCGTTGTTCTGTCTGAAGTAAAAGCTCGTGGGATCTTATGTCAACCCAACACGAGGACCTTGAGGTTGTCTTGGCAGCAGGGTCAGGGAAGCCACGCTTTGGCTTTGGCAGCCTCGGGACGCTAAGATAAGCGACAATGAGACAGGACGGTTAAAGATCTGGTCAACAGTAAACTGCCATGTGGAACAAAGAACCTGGGATGTGTCTTGGATGAAAATGGCAGACCTTTTCCCGCCGACAGGATCAGGCATATGGATATTGCAGGGAATCAACGAGTCTTTGACAGGGGTCAATGAAGCTGCTGGCCCCCACACCCTGTTGTGGAGGATTTCGGGGTGTTGGTCCAAGTGGGGAATTCAATGCGGCAGCTTCACCAGAACCAGACCTCCCGTCATGCATTCCTCCCCCTTCGACACGAATCGACGGGGGCATTGATGTTGCAACCGTGACAGATGAGGGGCGTAATGGGCAGTTCCTGTTTCCGGATTCCCATCGGAATGGCTCAAATGCATGAAAAGGGCTGGTCGTTGACCAATACATTCGCACATGGCTGGAGATGCCTTTCAGCCCTACGAAGGACGAGGCATTTCAGGGGTTGGATTCGCAGGGTCCCGAACAGTTGTGGAACATCGGCTTCTTTGAATGCATCATCCTCGGATCTTACTTGCTGAACAACCTATTCTCGAACCACCGTTATTACGTGCCTCTGATTTCTAATAATCTTTACAAATTAGTAAACCAATCATCCCATACATTATCCTACTTCCTCTTCGTGGCCTTAGCCTTGGGCGCATCCGCCCCCGTGGCCTTGGCAACAACCTCCGCAGGCACAGCAGGCAGGCTCTGGCCCTCGTTCTTCTTCTCCTCCACCACTTCATCCTCCTCGCCGCCCTGACCAAATTCATTGACACGAGTGTAATCAACCTTGTACGCCCACCGTTGGTAAATGTAGACGAAGAAAATAATATCGTCTCTGAACGTCGCCAGGCGGTGGAGGAGCGGCATCTTGATGGTAAACGCAAACAGGTCGTCGATGAAGGTGTTGAGGAACTTGTACACCATGGCTTTGCCCGGCATGTGCGCCACACTCTTGAGCCGGTAGTTGATGTAGAGCGACGGGATCATCATCAGGAAGCCGTACGCGTACACCGAGCCGACCAGCGTGGCGATGATGTACGAGTACCATGACTTGTGCGTCTCGTAGATAAGCGAGTAGATGGCGTAGGCGATGAGCAGCGGGACGCCGGCCATGTACATGTACTTGAAGGCAATCTCGTCGTACTCCTTGGTCTTCTCCTCGGTGTCGCTGAGCTTGTGTTTATCCTCAAAGGAGATCCGGTAGGGAAACAGGGACCCTTGTGGCGCTGGGCGTACGCGGACGTTGACGATGGTGGTGACCTTCCACAGCTCGATGACAATGCCGACAGCCTGAGACCCGAGGATCATCCAGCTAGTGTTTTGGGACTGGTCGACGAGGTACAGGAAGATGACAGTCTGCATAAAGACGTTGGCGAGGATCGACCGCACCGAGATGCCGACGTTGTCCTTCTTCTTGCGGTAGTGCGCGATGTCGGAGCCAAACGCCAGCGTCTCGAGAATCATGTGGACAATGCTGACAACAATCGTGATGGTGAGGAGAATTGGGTTCGTGTCCAGGAAAATCTCCTTGATCATCTCGATCTCGCTACCATCGCCGCCACCAGGCATAGAATTTCCGTAAGCAGCCTGACGGGCAGACTCCTTGCCGCTTGCCTCAATGGACGCCATCGTCTTGAATTTCCAGTCGGACAGGCTATTCAAGTCGATGCGAATCGGCAAGCTCGAAACGGTATCGTTGAGCAACGTCATCTGAGACTTGAGCTGCCAGAAGGTGTTCACGAATAGGATCGGGTAGTACCACGAGTTCTGGCCAGTTCCGTCGCGGGCACCGGTCGCCTCAAGGCGCAGAAACTGGCGGACCGCTGGATGTGTCTGGGTGAACGACATGACCCCCGAGTTCGGAATGAAAGAGAGCGAGACGTTCGGATGGTAGTAGTTTCCGATGATGGGCCCGGAATGCTCGGGATCCTCCTCCACTTGTTCCTTCGGCTCCTCCGCATCACTCAAAAGGTTCCGGGTCTTGAATTCCTTCTTCCTGGGGATGTACTGGGTAAGCGGGTAGGCGAAGTGATAGGCCGAAGCGGGGTCGTAGCCCTGTTGTGTAGGGTCCAGAGAGGCGCCGGAGAGCCCGACGTAGAAATGCCCAAAGAGCGTGGCATTGTGCTGGACCGGAGTCGGAACGTAGATGGTGCTCTCAGCAATACGCGTGTCGCTCCAATTTCCAATCCGAAACTTCTTCTCCTCGAAGACAATGGCATCCTTGGACAGCTCCTTCAGGGGTATCGGATGGTATGAGGGTGAGACGGTGACGATGATGTCGACGTCGCTGTTCTCGGGCCAAATCGGCGCAATCTTTTGCGGTACCTGGTTGTATGTGGCACCCTCGTCTAAGCGCGATGGCCGCTCGCTGTATGGGGGGGGATGCTGCTCGAGGTCGCGACTTGAACGGTCTTGCCTTCGGTGTCGGTGACGGTGGTGGTCTTGGGGCCCCCGACAAATTGCTTCATGACAAATTGCATCGCCATCCACATGGCAACTCCCTGGAGGATTGTCCTGAGCATGGACTGGCGCCGAGTTAGTCATATCTGTTATGCGACAGCAGTTTGCACCAGGGGCGAAGCATTGACGTACCTTTCCTCCTCCTTCCTCCTGGCGAGCAGGCTGTGCACCCGCCGGCGCGTTTCCTTCGGGCATTTTGGCAATTAGACAAGACAAACTCCAAAAAATGACTCCAGATGACAGTTGCACCCAGATCGGGGTTGTTGAAGACTTGGGTGGGCGGTCCGTGTGGTGTCGGTCCCAGTCCCAGGTTGGTGGTTCCGTATCGGGAGTTACTGCAAATCGGAGCCGACGATCAAGCCACGGTGCCTGGCTTGAGGCGTGCTGGGGTTGCATTTGATCCCTGTAGCCAATCGCTGGGGCAGACTCTGCCCCACTTGTTGACGCCATCCCTTCGGTTCAGTTTCACAGTGTGAGCTCAACTGCCTCGTTGCTGCATCACACTGGACTTGCAGTGGCAGACTCGACCTGTTTTGTGCATCTGTCCGCCTCGCCGTGCTTTGATCCTCGTGTTTCACCTCGCCGCTCAGGTTGTCCGCATGTCGTCGGATTCCCTATCTTGGAGATTCCACACGGTTCTTTCCACAGCAACCGCAAAACCAGGAACCGTCCTACATGTACATAACACCCCTGAAGAGCAAGTTTATGTGATAAGGGCCGCCGCGATGTCATACCGTTGTCCCCATCAAGGTCCACATCAAGGTCCACAGACGGGTTACAGGGTAACCCTGATTCGCGATGGCAACGACCGGCCGGAACGAGAACATAGGACAACAGCCACCGAGGGTAGCGTCGGGTCAAGGTATATATA
Organism: Collariella sp. IMI 366227; assembly: GCA_027946355.1. Classification (NCBI taxonomy): domain Eukaryota; kingdom Fungi; phylum Ascomycota; class Sordariomycetes; order Sordariales; family Chaetomiaceae; genus Collariella; species Collariella sp. IMI 366227. Next base: position 2,229,049 of record JAPEUS010000002.1, on the reverse strand, counting down.
CGACAGACCATCCTTTGACACTCTTCCATTTCATGCCAGTGACAGTTTGCTTTTCCCTTTCGCTTGATCCCAACCATCTGCTTCCGCTGGCTCCCCTGACCGCAACCCGCGCCTCTCGATTCGCCGCCCATCTGAAACTCCACCCGCCTCTTGTTCCGATGAGTCTTAGTCTAGCTAGCCTCTCGCAACGGAGTCCGTGAAGGATCTTCGACTACCAAGAGACGAATACGTGGCAGTGCCCTTGTCGGCGCATCAAGTGACTCATTTGGCAAAGCAACATCCAGTTTATAAGTACCGGCTCCGTTCCATCCGAGTCCAGGAACACAACAGCAACCTCCTCGCCGCCTCTCGCCCTTCCGAGTAACTCAATCACAGACACAATGGAATCCGGCGGCGCTTCTCCGTACCCGGAGCCCCGCACCATGACACCCGCCAGCGACTCGCCCAAGCGGACCAAGATCTGTGTCTACTGCGGCGCATCAGCAGGAACCAAACCAGAGCACGTAGAGGCCGCCCGCGCCCTGGCAAGGGCAATGGCCGCCAACAATATCGCACTCGGTAAGCCCCTCTCCTCCAAACCCAAACCGCAAGTTTACGGCGGCGGCACAGTCGGCCTAATGGGCGAAGTCGCCAAGACGCTCGTCTCCCTCTCCGGCCCGGACGCCGTGCACGGCATCATCCCGGAAGCGCTCGTGCGGTACGAGCGCGACCCAACCTACACCTCCAAACAGCCCAACGGCACAACAGGGCGGCACCTCGCCGTCCCCGAGGAGAAAGTCTTTGGACGAACGACCGTCGTCAAGGACATGCACACGCGCAAGCGCATGATGGCGCAGGAGGTGGTGGAGGGCGGGCCGGGGAGCAGGTTTATTGCGCTGAGCGGCGGGTATGGGACTGTTGAAGAGTTGTTTGAGACGGTGACATGGAACCAGTTAGGGATTCATAACCGGGGGATTGTGGCGCTGAATATTAATGGGTTTTATGATGGGATTTTGGCGTGGATTAATAAGAGCGTAGAGGAAGGGTTTGTGCATGGGCAGAATAAGCATATTCTGGTGGAGGCCAAAACGGGGGAGGATGCGATTGCTGCGCTGAGGGAGTACAAGGTTTCGGAGGCGGTGTACAAGCTGTCGTGGGGCAAAGAGTAAGGGGGGGGGGATGATATCCATAGGTTTTGTCATTTTTCTCGTTAGACAGATTAGAAAGGATACCATGCCATTGAATCGCGTTTACCCTCTATTGGACTCCTCGGCTGTGTCCGATCCAGTAAAAACGCTAAAGGCTGTTCCCTCAGGGGACTCTGATAGACATGTAGTACATCCGGTCATGGCGATGCCGGTGATTCGGTCCCCGAGCGCTCCGTCTCATGAATGATTGCCAGCTGCAAGGGCGCATCCGCCTATGAATCAACCTCCATACCCTCGTCAGCGGCCCCGCCCTCCTTGTCGTCCGCCACGCTCTCTATCCACGCCGTCACGTCCTGCCCGTCGTACACCTTGAACGGGTCCACCTTGGTGCTGCCGTCGGCCGCCTTCTCCATGCCGGCCACGCCCACGCTCGTGTTGTCGACCGTCAGCTCGCGGTCCTGCACCAGGCTCTCCTTGAGCGCCCGCAAGCCGTGCCGGATCAGCTCCTCGCGGTCGCACTCGGCAAACTTGTCCATGTTCTTCTCCAGATAGGTGCGCGCCATCTGCGAGCGCGCCCCAATCGCGAATGCCACCATCTCCTCGGTCATGCCGCTCGGCTGAAACTCGAAGAGGTGCGGGCCTTGCTCGTCCACGCCTGCGATGAGAAGCCCCACGCCGTAGGGCCGCTTGCCGTAGTGCTGCGTGTTGATCTGCGCCTTGGACCCGATCATCTCAACCAGCGTCCGCACCGGCATGTCGCGCCCGTACGTCAGCCGGTGGCCCAGGCATTGCTGCTTCATGAAGTTGGAGAGGACGCGGGCGTCCGATGTGAGGCCGGCGATGGCGATTCCGATGTGCTCGTCAATCGGGAAGAGCTTCTTTTGGTACGAGGAGAGTTCTTCGGCGTTGCGCTGGAAAGGGGGGTTGGATTAGCTCTCAGTGGCTAGCGGGGTTGGTAGAGATGGGAGGCGCGCACCTTGATTGCTACCAGCACGGCATGTGTCTTGCTCGCGATTCCCACCACCACTGAACCCTGCTTCACTGCCTCCGCCGCATATTCGACCTGGAATATCCGCCCTTGCGGGGAGCTGAGAATATGTTTAGCTATTGTTAACGCAGCCCAAGGCTGGAATACAAGGGACTGGTAAATGGATTGGAGCTTACAATGTGACCGAGTCGTTGTCGTAGTTGTTTCTGAACATGATGGCAACGGTTGTGATGTAGAGTCGGGAATCAAGCGTGGTGTCAACTCTGGACGGGGTCAATCGAAAAGTCCGTTCGTCGAGGAGGCAGGTCGTGGATGGATGTGGGATTCGTGGTGGTGGTTTGGTTGGAGCTTCCTCTGCCGGTGCCAGGCAGCTCCGAGCTGCGTCGCCCAGGCAAGGCGGCAGGGTACCTGGTCCCCGGTATCACATATTACTGTTTAGGTGCATAGTGTTTTGAGATGCACTAAACCAAACCCGGCTAGCGTACCAGCCCCATCTCGACAAGGGTGCCAAGGCTGACGACTCCATCGTCACAGCTCCAAGCCTCCAACTTCCCCGTCATCGCAACCGCCAACAGTCGAAACCAGACAGCTCATCCATCCCAATACCCCACGACCCCCGACGATTAGACCCTTTCTACAGCTACGGTATATACGACCTCTTCTCATCTCCGATACCAACCACTTGACACCATCCCCAAAACCCCACGAACAACGAACAACCCCCCTCCAGGCCCAATTCACTCGTCCAACCACCCCATCCATCCCATTCCCACCTGCGCAAAGCACGCCGTTCGAACCAAAGCCAGCCCCCCCTCCCCCGTCACAAATACCACACACCACCGCCAAAATGCCAACAGCAGGCCTCAAGACAATAATCGCCCTCTCCTTCGTGTTGGCCGTCGGCTTCCTGCTCGTCATCCTGTCGTGCGCCCTCTGGCAGGCCTACTACCCGCTGCTGGTCGTCGCCACCTACGTGCTGGCCCCCGTGCCCAACTGGATCTGCAGCCACTGCGCAAATCCGGACGACTTTGTTGAGAGCTCGGGCGCCGCCGTGCTGGACCTCGGGCGGTTCTGCACTGGGTTCTTGGTGGTGATGGGTGTTGGTAGGTCCCATTCCCTCATACAAAGGATGGTATAGACGAGAATAGATGCTAAACTAGGTGATACAGCGCTCCCAGTTTTGCTCGCGCACTCGAACCTCATTTCAATTCCTGCGATGGTCATGTCCGTTATTGGCGGGCTGTTGATCTACGGGACGATTATCAGCTTTACTATGTTCTTCCAGGAAGAGCAGGAGTTTTAGGAGAGGCACGGGTGTTCAATGACAAGAGCCGTTATGAAGTATGTCGGTGGCTGGGTAGGGACATGATTTGAAGGGTGGTTTCTCTGCATCGGGTGTACATTATGGCGTCCACTTTGGCAAGCGGGTAGGGACGGACGTGGCTTCTGCAGGGTGTTCATCGCAGGAAGTATTGGGGGTTGGAAAGGTTTGATGGGCCAGGTTGCCCGGATACTGTATCTCATCGTATATACTGAGCATTTTCTATCATCTAAGTCCCGTTTCCAGTGTTGAGTGTCGTATGTACATGCACAGCGCGTTAAAGCCTGGTATCCTAAATGCCGGGTTGAGCCCAACCTGTCCAAGCGACAAACGCCATGCCTCCTGGTCTTCCAAATACATTTCCAGACAACGTTGAGTGTCCCACCCATCTATCCGTTTTTAATACCGTTGAACCCCGTCCAGCCACAACTATCTTTACCCCGTAGACACCTCCCCAAACACCCTCAACGGCCCAGCAAGCTTCGTAAACATCTCCTCTCTCTCACCCTCAGGGGTACTCAAAATCGTAACCGCACCTCCCGCCCCAATCCGCCACACCTCATGCGTCTCCGGCCCCTCCTCCCCATTCACCACAACCTGCTCATCATCCCATCTAAACAAACTCCGTATCGTCACGCTCCAATCCCCCTCCCAGTCGCACACATATACCCCACCACACCTGAATACAAACCCCTCTCCCTTTCCCCTCCACCTCCTCAAAATCTCGCAACTCCTCTTCTTCGGCGCCCCCGTCATACTCCCCGGCGGCAGGCTCGCCGCGAGCACATCCAACCCCGTATACCCTTCCCACCATCCTCCCTAGCCGGCAACCTCCCTTCCACAACGGTAATCATCTGAAAAACACTCTGATACTCCTCGACCCTCAACAAATCCGACACCGTCACCTGCCCCGCCCCGCAAACCCCATGCAGGTCGTGTCGCACAAGGTCGACTATCATCAGGTTCTCGGCCTCCTCCTTGGGCACGTGTAGAATTTTCTCGGCTTGCGCGAGGGTGGAACACACGTCGGATTTGCGAACCGTGCCTTTCATGGGCCGCATGGAGCAGCGGCCGGAGCGGTCGTAGGTGAGGAAGCGCTCGGGGAGGCGCTGACGAGGGTGGCGGGGCCGAGGCGGAGGTAGGAGGCGAAGGGGCGGGTTGGAGGGTGCGGAGGCGGGTGAAGAGGGACCAGGAGGAGGAGGTGTGAGAGGGAATGGGGGTTGGGGTGTTTGTTGCTGCGTGGGGAGAGGGGAGTGGTGGAGGCGGGGTGGGGACTTCCGTGCTTAGGGGCGGGTGAGCGTTGTTTGATCGGTGAGGCAGAGCTCGTAGGAGTCGCCCGCGGCAATGAATTCCTGGCAGAGCGCAACTTTGGCTTCGTACTCTTTGGTTTGGGGCGTTTGGATCGACATACTCCATGAGGGACGCCGTATCTTCGGGAACTGGGGCTTTGTTGCTTCTGACGGGCCATGCGAGAGTCTTCGTTGGGTATTCTGGATAGATCGTAGTGTATCCGCGGCCTTGTCTAGCCAGTTTGTTCTCTCGAGGTGCCTTGAGCTGAGGTGCTGGATATGGATAACACCCTGCAAATGGTCGACGACAACGCTTTTTGTAACCCAGGTAAGACAGACATCAGGCCGATGATGCGGGCGCGGCTGTTCCAGGGGTACGTCGATGTCGCTCAGTCCTTGTTCGTAAGTGATGTAACCCATAAAGCCGCCAACAAATGGCGTGGTTGACGGCTCAGTAATGGGTAGATGCCGCGTATCCTGAAACGCAGCGATCAGGCCCCAAATGCCGCCATATCGGCTAAGAGATACCTGATCCGATAGGTTCACCGGCGAACCATGGACGTTCTTCAGTTTGATGGTGGCATAGCCGTCGCCAACGTGATGCTCGATACTCATGGCCTCCTCTAGCCCCGCCGCGATAATGCTGTACCGCCCGCGGACATCAGCTCTGGATGTTGCTGGCGCTGCGTTGGCAGAATCGAGGATGATGCGCTCTGGTCCCTGGAGATCGAGAGCTTCCACAATATCCGGAACCTGTACGCCAGGCGGCAGCGGTACAGTGAGCGAGTCCAGCGTAGGATTTGTCTCGAGAACCTCCCACCACTGCTGTGCCGAGTACCCTCTGGCCCCCGATTCAGCCAGTTGCGAGAGCAAACTGGGCTTGGTTGCCGCTCGTGCCAACTCCTGTCCACCCAGCACTAGTACCCTCTCTTTTCTCGCATTCCATCTCTGTGACTCCCTGAACCAATTCAGAATGACCTTGTTTCCCTCCTCTTCCGTGCAAACAGATTCAGGGTGATATTGCACCCCCCAGAACGGCTTCGTCCTGTGCTTGACCGCCATGAGGATTCTCTCCTTTCCACCCTCATTTCTCTCCTCCTCCACCCACGCAAGAGGAACCAAATCAGGGCACCTGCCGAACGCCTTCCACCTCATCTCCTCCCACTCTTCCCGCTTGACCTCCCCTTGCCCAATATCCCCACACAAACTGTGATAAAGCGTTGCCTTAAATTTTCCAACATCTTCAAAGATATCACCCTCCTCCTGTCCCTCGCCATCACGGTGCTGAATCTCTCTCACCATCCCATGCAGCCCCCGCCATAACCTCCCCACCTTCCCTCCATAAGCAGACACCAAGCTCTGAAACCCAAGACACACCCCCAGCACTGGCAGCATATTGTCCTCCCCCAACTCCCACACAAGCTTCATAACTCCAACATCAAAATCGTTGTCTGGGTGGCCCGGCCCAGGCCCGCACACGATGGCATCGTAGCGCTTCAGTTCGGCGAGGAACCGGGTCCGGACTTGTTCCGAAAACAAAGTCTGGGGTGGTAGCGATGTGATTGTGGTAGTGGTGCCATTGTGACTCAACTCGGTGAGAATTGGGTCGTCAATCTCCAACACATGGACGTCAGCCTCGAGAAGGGTGGTGAGTAAGGAGGTGATGTTGTTGGAGAAGGAGTCGTGAGCGTCGAGGAAGAGAATGCGGGGACGGCCCATTTTCACAACCTTGGCTTCCCTTCTTTAGAAAAAGACTGTCTCTTCCGTTTGGACACCGTTCAATGTTGTATATACGAGTTAAGCCGAGCTGAACAAGACGGGATTTTTCTTTTCTCCTAGTCGGAACTTCCCGCCGACGTCGGATGCCACTTTGTGATCGATAAGAAAAACTGAAGAACCGCGAATAGCCGCGTGTAAGTGAGCGTGATGGTTCAAGTCCCGAACTTTTGAGATGCAAAGATGAGAATGAGAGGCGGGTGGCAAACAAGTGTTTGAGTCTTTGGTCCAGACTAGGAGGTTAAAGGCCTCCCAACTTTACTCACATATTAAACCCTAACCCTATTAGTCACTGGAGCCCCTGAGTGAACATTAAGATTCTATCCCTGAGGTAAACCACCAAATTTACAAGCGGGGGAACATTGGATCACGACTATTCTCAAGGCCTTTCTATATGTCAGATCAATAACAGTAACAGTGCTTGAATGAAGAATGACATCGAGAGGCCGAAAGTCACAAGCATCAGCCCCAAAGAAAAAACGGGCAAAAAGACAGGAGGAAAAAACACACAAAGAGCTCGCCGGCGGCCCCCGGTGGCGGCCGGCTACGAAAACCCCCGCGGGATTTTGCTGCGAAAGTTCGTCACCCCGCGGAAGCTCGAACGCGGAACATCGGCGAGTCTGAGGTCGTACCCCCAGACTATTGCACCATCCGGGGGTAGGTGTGCGTATCTGGGGGAATTGACTAGGTGATGATTCAGATACACGTACCGTGGTTGAGCTCCTTCCCGCACAATTTCCAAGATAAGAAGATAGGGGGTTTCCATCTGATACCTTGATCCGATCTTCGTCAACATATACGGAGCGACTCCTCCTTGCTTGGTAGGAGATGTTTTTTTGCTTTCCAAGATGCGAGTCAAGGTTGGAAATGCGCTCAACATATCATTGGCGCCTCATCAAGTCTATAAGCTCATACAACATTCCATGCTCTGTATCAACCCATTGCCCCAAATCAACACATAGCATACACCGCCCATTAACCACGCCTATTCAACATTCGAATTGAACCATCACCGATCCCCAACCACCAACCTACAAGGCCTCCTAGCATGCCACACCCTCCTCTCCCTCTTCCCCAACGCCGCCCCCAGGATCATGACATTCGCCTCCGCCTCGCTCTTCCCCCCTCCTCCTTTCCACCCTCCTCCCCATTCTCATCCCCTTCACCTTCCCCACCCCCTCCTCAGGCTCCGGATCAACCCACAACCTCGCCTCCTCCACACTCCCGGCAATCTCAAACTCCCCTACACAGCGCCGTAACCCCCATCGTCACCTCCACCACGCCCCACCCCCTTGAGCAGCGGCAGCGGCTGCTGCAGGTTCCCGTTCCACGCAAACTTTGCCATCTTGCGGGTAAAGTCAAGCGAGACGTTGAAGGGGCGGTAGGCAAGCGCCGGAGTGAGACGTAAAAGCGGGTGGATTGGCCGTGTTGAGCGGTTCGTTACGCGGATGCGGAGCTGCAGGAAGGCGTCTACTGGGACGGGGTAGCGCCCATCCAGACTTGGGGTGGGGATGGGGTTGGGTTGGTTGGGTCGAAAACAGAAATGTTGATATCAACCTCATCAATCTTCACCGCCTCAATCATCCTCGCCGTCAACCTCACCGCGCGCAGCTCAATCTCACCATACCGCTTCTGCTGGCCTATGCAGCGCCATGTTGCCTTGAGGGTGTCGAGGACGCGCTCGCGGTACCAGAAGGCTTCGCGGTTGGCGCGCTCGACCTCGGGGGAGATCTTGGTGGAGACGACGAACTGCCGCTGGCGGGAGGGGTTGAGCGCCGGGATGAAGGCGTGCGGGTCCTCGAGGTAGACGCGCTTGATGGGGAGGATGACGCGCGCTGTGTTGCCCGGGAGGATGTGTTCTTCGACTTGGAGATTGGTGGGGTCGTCCGGAGAGGAGAAGGTGAGCGTGACGGCCATTTGGCTTGGCCAGGAGTTGCGAAGGTCGAGGAGGAGGAGGCAGTGGGTGTCAGGGGTGAGGTTTTGTGGGGGTTGTCTTGAGCTGAGCGGTTACGCGGGACCAGAGGGGGGCTGGGATGCTGCCCGTGAGGGGCAGGACGTCGACTCGTGTGATTTCGACGCTGGCGTTGACGGTGACGGTGAGCTCCATGGAGACCTGGCGCGTGTAGAACTTCTCTGCGACCTCGTCATGCGGTACACCGAGATGGGCGTAGTCGACTTGTATGACACCATGTGTGAGACCTGGTCTCCCAAGTATCTCAAAGTCAAAGGTTGCTGTTTGTCCCGGAGCGATAAACCTCTTGCTGTCGTCGCGGTTCCTCAGCCGAAGCGGGTGCTTCTTCGCCAGCACAAGCTCATACTCATACAGCTCCGTAGCAGTGGCATCGCGGTTGTTCAACGCCAACTGCAGCGGCTCCTGCGTTGAGTCCTTGAAAGAAAACAGCAGGAAGTCCACCGGCGTCGTCGTAGACAGATTCTGCAACGTCATCGAGAAGCACTGCCGCTCCCCTTCCAGCACCATGACCGACGATTGCGGCAGCGTCGACGATTTAACCACAACTACCGGCTGTGGCGCAATGACGTTGAGCTCGATACTCTCTGGCTTCAGCCGCTGCACAGCAGGCGACGCAACCGCAGCGTTCACATCCAGCGCACCCAGCCCGATAGCCTTGACCTTAGCCTCATCCTCAGGCGACCACGGCTCGACAAAAATAGGAAACCGCCTCTCGCGGCACCCTCGCACCTTGATCATCGCCCCGGTAACATTAACCATCCCCGCCGCCTTCGGCGTGCCATACACCCTCAATATCTGCGTCCTATATGGCCCAATCGTGGTCGTCTCCACAGCCGAATCAAACTCGGCCCCCTCGGTATCAAGCCTGATACTCTCCAGCTCAACCTCAATCTCAAACGGATTCTGCAACATCAACCTAAAACTCGCCGGCTCGCCGGCCACCAACGTCCTCTCCACCGCCGCGGTATCCGGCCTCTTCAAAAACGGATTATAAATAAACGGATCCACATCCTGCGACCCCCTGCCCGCCGCGTTATTCCCCGGCAACACCGTCTTCGCATGCGGCACGGGCGTCCTCGTCGGCGGCAGCGCCTCCAGCGTAATTCCCCGCACCAGAAACTCATCCCAATACTCCGCCGTCAACGCCCCCATCCCCAAGCGCTTCGACAAGCTCGACGTCTTGAGGATATTCGTCACCAGCCGCACCTGCTCCTCGCGACTGATACTCGGGTACGCATTCTCCCTTCTCGGACCCGGCGCCACGCCGCTCCCGGCGGTGCGAAGCAAATCGCTCGAGTACTTCAACACCCCGGCAAAGTCCGGCAGCGCCTCAGACAGGTTGATGCACGCGCGCAGGATGTTGATCTTCACCCCCGGCATGCCAAAGAACCGCGCCGCTGACTGCCGCTGGATGCGGGTGATAACTGCCTCATCGGTGCGGTCCCCTTCGTCGCCCAGGGTGTTCCCCCCGACGACCCCATACGTGTGCATCAGCATGCCCAGAAACGAGTCAATCCCCTGCTCGATGTCCCCCTCGGCGAGCTCCAGCGCGCCGGCGGCGCCCCCGCCGTTCTGGGAGCCGTTGAGCCCGACTAACCCGGCCGCGGGGTGGATACCGACGTCCGCGGCGCCGCGGGTGCGCGCCTCGACAAGCCCGCCGACGAGAACCGAGATGAGCTCGCGGATGACGAGGGCCTTTTTCCGCTGGAAGCCGAGGTGGCCTAGCAAGGAGGCAATCCCGCTGAGGATGACGATGCGGTCTGCGGTAGTGAGGAGTTCGGAGGAGGAGGCGGGGAAGGCTTTGAAGAGGGTTGTCGCGATCTGAATGCGGTTGGGCTGGATGGGGAAGCGCGGGGAGGTGGTGAGAGGTTTCTTGGGGGGTTTGCCAAAGATGATCATGCCGAGCGAGTCGGGGCAGAGCTTGCCGTCGGCGGTGTGCATGGCGGCGAGCATGCGGCAGAAGCGGATGATGGCTTCGGAGAAGGGGAGCGGGGGGAGGTGTTCGCCGGATATTCTTGAGTAGAGGCCCGTGATGCGGTCGAGGAGTTCGGGCATGTAGACTTGTAGGGCGCGTAACCAGCGCGATTGGGTTGGGTCTTTGGCTTCAGCTTCTTGGAGGGCGGCGGAGGAGCCGGTGCCTTTGTCGTGGGGTGGGAGCATGATGCTGGGGATTTGGAACTCGATGCCGGCCCAGCCTAGTAGGAGGAGGCTGATGAGGGCGAGCTCGAGGGCTTTGCCGTGCCAGAGGTGGTCGTTGATCGACTTGGCTACTGCGGCAGCCTCGATAAGTTCTTTGAGTGCGTTGGGCCATAGACCTGCTTGGAGGTAAAGCGACCCAACCACCACCTGGACGCGACACCTCCCCTTGCTCCTCCACCGCTCGTTGAGACCGCCGGGGCCATATCCTTGAACTGTGACTCTGTCTTGGCTTTGGGTTCTGAAACCTTCGGATTCGTGGCGTACGTGGTTAATCCGCTCGGGGCTCATAGGCTCCATGGGGCCAATAATCCCTTCAAAGGTGGATGGCGGGGAAGGGAGAGGCTTATTGTTGCCTACTGGGGTAGAAGGGCGACCGGGAGAAGAACTACTCGAACCGAATGCTTGGGTCTTGTTGGAAACGGGTGGCATGGACATTCTCACACCCCTGTCTGGGATTCCGCTCGTGGAGCTGGACCGGCTTATGGGCATAGAGAACTGCGAGTTTCTCCTCGGGAGCGCAGTGGGCTCGCCTGAGCCGCTCATCTGACGCGTAGATGAGTGTCCTGGGGAGTCGACGAACGACATGCCCTCGTAGGACTTGGCCAAAGTGGTCATCTCAGCGAGGACCATGGCCGAGATGTCGCACATGACGGTCTTCATGGTTGTCCGCTTGAGCTGTTCGGGCGGTGGAATTGTAACAATCCCCTCGGGTATCGGTATTGGGTTCTCTTCGGCCGGAACGTAGTCGAACACTAGCACCTGGTGGGCCAGCATTTTGGGGTATCTGTCCCTCAGATCCTCCAGCTCCTGGTACAGCGCGCGAATGTTTGCCTCCTGAACAGTCTTGCCGGTCGAGTGTCTCTTGCTGAAGGCGCTATTGGATAGCTCGTTGCCGTCGGCAATGGCGATCACGGTGAACGGTTCGCGGAAGAGGTCGAAGGGCGAGAGCGCAAGGTGAGATGGGGGTGGATGATGCGTTACGAGGTCGTAGAACATGGCGCCGTCAGGGAAGGCCAGGGGAGAGAACATGTCTGGGCACATCGTGGTCAGCATAAGTGTTGACGCATGGCAAGAGGATTCCCTACTCCTGTGTGGGCGTCCATCGGGCGTGACGTCCCGGAGGAAGACGACGCTCTCGGCATCGAGACGTTCGACAAAGGCAGTGAAGCGTTCGCGTCTGATGAGGCCAATGGGCAGCACAAGGGCCTTGACCCTCGCCGGGGCGACGGGCAGGAGGGGATCGACAGTCATTCTTGGGGTGTGGTCATGCCCGGCGCAACAGAGAATCGGGGTGTCGTCGAGAAGTGTCTAGTTCAGGGGTTGGACATGTCGGGTCGCGGCAGGCAACGGAGCTTGGAGCTTCAAAAGGCGCGCCGCTGCCTGGTTCGCGCCGGATCGAGGGCCTCAAGGGGAGGGTCGCAAGGCCGAGCTCGAGATGGAGACACGGCGGCGCTGTCTTGGTCGCGACGTGTGTGGCGTCTTGGTGTGACTTGGGAAGTTGAGATGCCAAAAATCGAATCGCGATCCGAGATCAATGACATCCCCAATCCAATGCCCCAATGCAACCTCCCGTGCTGCTGGCTGCAGGCCCGAGCGTTGGGCTAGGGATGAAGCTACGGACGCTGTAATTGGCGGGTCTTGGCGGGTCCAGCTGCAGATCTGGGGCTGTCTGGGCCCCTTGCAGGTCTTCATTCAGGGGCTCCCCCGACATCAAACCATCACCATCAGCACCTCGTGAGATGTTGAGATCCTGAGATGAGATCTCCTCACATGACATGTTTTGTTTCAGATATACGTACGTATTGATCAAAAGTGGTATCAACATGGCCGTCCAACCTGTAATTTTCTATCCCAAGCCAGCACCAAGTCCCAAGCCTCCCCCAACAGATCTCAAAAGATTAACTTGACATGCCCCCCATCCCACTCTCCATCCCCAGATTTGACTTCCCCTGCCTCGCCTCCGCCTTCAGCTCACTCTCAAAGATATCTACGGCCAAACTCGCCTCCACAAAATCCTCCAGCTCCTCCGTGACCGTCTTCAGCTTCTCCTTGACCGCAACTGCCCCCTCAAACCCCACAATATGCCTCGACGGCGGGTTCTCATGCCCCCCTATCGCCGTCAAGGCGTGCACCGTCTCCATGACCAACTTCTCATACGCCGCAGCCGGTAGTTGCGGATAGCGCTGCTGCACCTCCTCCTCCCCTCCCTCCTCAGCCTCATCAAGCGCCGTATCCGGGTTCGCATTTAACACATTCGCCAGCATCTCCCGCATAGTCGGTACCTGGCTCGCCTCAGCGCTCTCATAGCACGCCAGCTGTGGCGCAAAGATAATCTTGTTCGTGAGCGACTGGATCTCCTTGTTGGGCTGCACGATGGTGACCTTGATGTTGAAGGGCGCGATCTCGTACGCCAGCGAGTCGCAGTAGCCCTCGAGCGCCCACGTCGCCGCCGTGTACATGGGCATGCAGGGCGTGCCAATGTGACCGCCAATGCTGGTCAGCACGATGATATGTCCCGTGTGCTGAGCCCGGAACTGGGGAAGGGCCGCTTTGATGAAGTTGACTTGGGAGAAGAAGATGGTTTCGAATTGGTCGCGCGCGAGGTTGCGGGTGGAGGGGGTGGCGGAGAGTTCTTCGACTGTGCCGATAAGGGCTGTTCGGGATCAATATCAAAGTGGGAGTACCGTAGGATGAGAGAGGTGTGGGAACTAACCCTCAAACTTGCAACACAGCAAAATATCTATCCTGCCAAACACCTGCACCGCCTCGGCGATAGCAGCGCCACACTGGCCCATGGCGCGGCCATCGCAGCGGATGCCGCGGATGCGGTCCTTCCAGCCATCGCGGTCCTTGCGATCGCTCTTACACTCGTTGATGAGCTCGCGGAACTCGGCGCTGCGCTCGTCGTCCTCGACCTCGGCCGGCGGCAGGCAGGCCACCACGTGGTCGCCGTGGGCCAGCAGCAGCCGAATCAAACGGATGCAGAGCGGTGATAGGGACGATGTTAGGAACCACGTCCGGGGGGAGTTGTGTGGTGCTGTGTAGTCCATTAGCCGTTGAGAGTCCAAGACTTTGAGGGAGAGTGAGATGTGGGGTTGTTCAGAAGAAGGGGGGTTGTCGGTGAGACACGAATAATTCCACAGCCACTCACGAAAAGATGCTACTGGCGTTGACTGATTGTTTCGAGACGGCCCAGCTTCAACATTCTTTTTGTCGGCCATGCTGGTAGCGCCCACGTAGAAAAATTAGAGTATTTCTCACTAGTGGTTGTTCCGTCATATCAAGAGGGTCACTTATATGTTTTGATAGCGGTGGTGATAATTGCCATCCCTGTCGCTTAGCGTCCGTGAAGTGTCCAAGAACGCTAAAGCCGGACCTTGTCTTGGGAGCAGAACGGCAGATGGGGTGAGATGATGGTTGGAGTCGAGCGACAAGACACGGACTATGTGCCTGTCAAAGGTCGAAATCTGGGAAACTCAGACTCGGCTCGAATGCAGCCGAGAACATCAATCTCCGGAAGAAGGATATCCCACCACCCAATCCAAACTCCAAAGTGACCCAGCTCGACTGAGTCAAGACTCAGCCAGAGAAGGCTACTGACCTGACCACTAGCGGCTACAATATATATATATATATATACCGACACGGACAGGGTAGTTGAAGAGGCTTGGAGAGAGAGATGGCTAAAGGGACGAGACAGTCGGGCGACGACGAGACCAGCGGATGACCTCGACCACCAACGGGAGACTCTATTCAAGGACAAGACTCTTAAGAAGCACGAGGTACTGAGCAAAGCGAAGAGCTCGTTGTTGGTCCAGATCCGAACTGGGGACATAGGCCTCCGGGACTTCTTGTTCAAACGGGGAGTCCCGAGTGTGCTGACGCCCTGCTGCGAGTGCGGGGAAGGGCGGGAGACTGTCGAACACCTGGTGATGTGGTGTTTGGCCCCGCCGTTGACTCGGACGTGGGAGAGAACAGAAGTCAGGACGCGACGGGACTTTTACTCTGTTCTACAGGGTGCCAGTCCTTCGACTGCTCGGCTGACGAGAAGGATACTGGGCTGGCTGATGGATTCAGGAAGACTGCCGATGTACAGCTTGGCTAGGAAGCTCGAGCTGGAGTAGGCAATCTGACTCTGACCCGTCGAAGGCCAAGAGGCCTTCTCTTTTTGTATTTCGCAGGCTCATTCACTGATTTCTTACCTTAATCGTCGGTACAGGTTTTTCACCCGACCCGCAAGGGCGCGGTTTTCCTGTACAGTAAATAGCTGAGGGTCCGACATGCCCGCAGGGCACAGCGGCGTAGGAATAATAATATATATATATATAAAGGCATACAAGGTGTCATCGCCCGTATACCAGTGCGGAGACTGCCGGCCGCTCTCTCATCAATGCAGCCCAGATCTCAAGAGCATGGTAGGTGTGTTGAGTCGAGGGCTCGTGCTGACTGAAAACAAGCAAGAGAATCAACCAAATATCACTCTCTATCTTTAAGATAACTCGCAACCTGCGATGTCGTATGTGTGAAGGACCAAAACCCACCCGGTCCAGGTCCGTCTGACCGGACATGCCGGACCTGGGCCTGATGGGATCCCGGAGCCAGTCCCGGCGACTCCCCCGCTGCATCGGTGCTGCAGCCCCCACTCCCACGTTCGGCGAGCGGTAGCCCCTGTAACACCCCACGGAGAGGGGCCTGAATACCCCTGTAAAATCTTGCGTAAAATCTGGGGAAGACGTGAGTCACGTCATCATCAGTGGGCAGCCTGAAGAGCGGGCTGCCGACACCGGGGATGAAGAGACGGAAGTCGCACCTGCAACAGCAAAGAGCAAGATGTTGCAATTTATGACAATTCCCTCCCGCGTTCAAGCAAGGGCTTGCCCCCATTGGATGGAAGAAGCAATGGACTGCAGTTTTAAGTTCAAAGACACTGGAACAGCAAATGGAGGGCGGGGTCGCGTCCCTTGGTGGAGGGGTCCAGGCTGTCAGTGAGTCGGATAAAAGAACTGCCCCGCTACACCCGATAGCGCTTCAAGCTTCACTTTCAGGAGTCACAACAGCAGCTGTATGACTGAGGTTTGACTCTCGAGTGAACGGAAAATACCCATTGACTCAGATCCGCCCATTTTCTCAAGAGTATAAACGACACACACTCGCTGAAGTTAGCGAAAGTGAGACAAGATAAACCAACAAGAAAAATAAGAAGAGAAACTGAACGATACATCAAGAAAACAAAATGCCCACCCGCGCGGACATCACCTACTTCGGCGCCGGCCCGGCCGCCCTGCCGACCGACGTGCTCGAGACTGCCGCCCAGGCTCTCCTCGACTACCAGGGCACCGGCCTGGGCATCGCCGAGCACAGCCACCGCTCCGAGCTGGCCGCCAAAATCATCAACGAGGCCAAGGCCGACCTCGCCAGTTACCTGGACATCCCCGCCGCCGATTACGAGGTCATCTTTATGCAGGCCGGTGGCACCGGCGAGTTCGCCGCCTCCGTTTACAACCTGGTCGGCGCCTGGGTCGCCCGCGAGCACGCCGCCGTCCGCAAGGAGCTCGGCACCGACGACGAGGCCGCTGTGGTCGCTGCCCTCCGCGAGCGCGTCGAGAAGAACCTGAAGCTTGATTACATCGTCACTGGAGGCTGGTCGCTCAAGGCCTATCAGGAGGCTGTGCGTCTGCTTGGTCCGGAGTATGTCAACCTCGCGGCCGATGCCCGCACCATCAACGACGGCAAGTTCGGCAAGATCCCCGACCAGAGCACCTGGAAGCTCAGCAAGGACGCCGCTTTGGTGTACTACTGCGATAACGAGACAGTTGACGGTGTTGAATTTCCCGAGTTCCCGGCAGTGCTGGCCCCGAGGGAGGATGGGACCGGGCCGGTGGTGGTTGCCGACATGAGCAGCAATATCCTGTCCAGGAGGGTACCGGTCAGCAACTACTCGCTGCTGTTCTTTGGCGCGCAGAAGAATCTGGGCTGCACTGGCGTCACCGTGGCGGTTCTCCGGAAGAGCCTGCTCCCGCCAGCTACTACGCAGCCTAGCCCGGCGCTGATGAGGAAGCTCGGCCTGCCCATTCCCCCGATCATGCTGCAGTATGAGATTATTGCGAAGAACAACAGCTTGTACAACACTTTGAGCATCTTCGAGTACGTCCTATTTTACCTCGTACGAGAGTTGACACTGACACTCGGCAGCGTGTACATCGCCGGCCAGGTGCTCAAGAAGCTGCTGAAGACCTTCTCCGACAAGGTCGACGGCCAGCAGGCCATCGCTGAGAAGAAGGCGCAGATTATCTATGCTGCATTGGACGCGCATCCGGAGGTGTACCGTGTTGTGCCGGATAAGGCCGTCCGCTCAAGGATGAACATCTGCTTCCGCGTGACCAAGGTAAGCAGTTACCCTTCTCTATTTTGAGAACAACAGTATTGACGTCAACAGAACGGCAACACCGACGAGACCGAGAATGCTTTCCTCAAGGAGGCTACCAGCCAGAACCTGACGGGCCTCAAGGGGCATCGCAGTGTTGGCGGCATCCGCGCGAGCAACTACAACTCGATTCCCCTAGAGGGCGCGGAAAAACTGGCCAAATTTATTGACGCCTTTGCGAAGGCGTAATTTTGTGCCATTTCCGGTGGAAGTTGGGACTACGGAGCAGCATATGGCGAAAGTAGATGGGGCTGGGTTGATATCTAGGAAGGCAAAAAACATCTTGGGTTTTCAAGAAGCGGATTGCATATTTACCGCGAGGCTCGTTCAACGGCTGGGCCAAATAGAGAAATACTCTTCATTGCCTTCTCTCCTCTTTTTACAGACTAACTCTCCGCTCACAATGCGCTATAGCCTTCAATAACCACCCCTCCCCACCCCTTACATTAGACCCCATCTCCCCTCAACCACCCCGGCACATCCACCACCTCCCCACCCCCATGATACTCCTCCTCCCCAACCCCCCATCCGGCTTTGCATAAATTCCCGTCACATACCACCTTCTCCCCTCCCTACCCTCCCGTGCAGTGTCGGTATCACCGTCCTCCCCTCCACCAAATTCGAATTCGGATCTGCATTGACCAGCATCGCCCTCCTCCCCGCTTCCCATCCCCTCAAGCGCCCTAATCCCCCACTGCCCCCTCACCGAAACCGCAAACGCCCCCTCCGCCCCGCGCCCACCCCTCTGGCGTAGCAACGTCATAGTTGCCGATTAGTCTCGGCTGTGTCCCCTCGCAGGTCACGGGTCGTACACTCCCAGATTCCGTCCATCTCCAGCGCGCACACTGCAGATTGCGAAGCTCCCGTCCGCGGTCATAACCTCCCTACCTTCAGCGTGGATGTGGTGCGCGCGGATGTGCCAGTTCGGGTGGGAGGGTGTGGGAGGGAGAAGGTAGGTTGTGATGTGCACGTCGGGGAAGGGGGTCCAGTGGGAGACTAGGATAGGGTCGCCGTTAGGAAGGGTGCGGAGGGTGGATTGGGACAGGCGCCGGGTTTTCCAAGACTCGCCGCCGTCGTCGGAGAGGCCGAGTTGCGAGGCGAGGGAGTATTGCTCGAGGGTGAAGGGGCCCGTGGGGACGGAATAGGCGTAGGCGGAGGAGTAGGCGAAGGCGCCGTATTTGGCGTGGGTTCCTTTCATGGGGTAGGAGCACGCTTGACCGGAGGAAAGTAGCATGCAATGCCCGCCGAGGTTGCTGGTTTGGGGTTAGATGAGATGGTGGTAAAGGGAAAGGTGAGGAGGGGGGGGAGGAACCTCATGATGTGGCCGGGGTTATTGAGGGCTTTGGTCTTGGGGATTACGTCCCAGTGGTTTTCTTCAAGGGAGGTCCAAAAGGGGTGGGTTTCAGGGACGGCGAGGCAGATGAAGGCCAGGCAGGCCCAATACTGAAAGGTGTCAGTAAAAGTCTCCAAAGAGTAATAACTAGAGAGTGGTGTTTACCGGGCTACCAGGGCTGTTGTAGTTCTCGGCCATCTGTTTTCTCGTGAGCATCTTCTCTACTCTTCGTCAAGAACCATCCACTTACATACATGTTCGGGTACGAGTACCCGATGGTGAGCGTGCCGCTTGAACTCCAGATGTCGTCTTGCGTCTGCCACCATCTGAGATTGCGCATCACAATACCCTTGACCATGCCCCAGGTCAGAGGAGCCGGTAGCTCAACATTGGCGTAGGCGAGGGCACCCCAAAAGGATACCATAGCAAAACGGTAGCCAACGCTGCGACCGAAGGGAATGGCTCGTCCTGGACAAGTCAGCTTCGATTCTTCCCTTGATAAGGTAAGAAGCATACCCTCCTCGTCATAGTAATGCGCAAGGTCAAGCGCGGCCATCTGTGCCCGCTTCTTAAACTCCTCTGCCCGCTCTGGATCATCCTTTGCAGCCAGGTTGGCATACAGCAGCTGGAGAAAATGAATGGCAAAGCTGGAGGAGTAATAGTCCATTTCTGCGCTGGTCAGCACCCCGGGTCCCAAGAATTCCTTCAGATACACCTACGATGAATTCCCTCGGGTCCGTCATTCGACCACCCATCACCTCGATAAAATGTATCCAAATGCTTGATATCAGCATCCAGCCTCTCCTGCGAGAACTTCCCCCCGTTCTTCTTCAGCCCCAGATTGGCAAACACCCGAAACCAAAGCCAGTTCGTGTTCGGCATGCTATCACCCGTCAGCCCCCATCACCCAGCACCCTCTGCCCCCTCAACCCAAGAAAGACTCACTTCTTCTCATTAACACTATTTCCCAACCACCTCTCCACTCCCCTCCTTCCCCCTCCCCAACCCCTCCCAAATCCCAGGCACTACCGCCAGCGCAAACCCCAACGGACACATCTCCACCATGCGCTGGTCACTATCCGTCGGCCAGCCCCAATACTCCTCGCTGCCCTCCTCCGTGCCCGCCCTAATTCCATCAATCCACCAGTGTGTGCCGTGATACTCCCCGCCGCCAGCTAAAAGACATGCCAGACCCCAGAGTGGGCGGCAGAGGCCCTCGATTTCGGAGGCCGTTTGGTCGAAGCGCACGGCTGTGGCGCCCGGGATGCGGATGCGGGATTTGAGGGGGGAGAAGAAGGGTTCAAGGGGGTCGAGGAGGCTGTGGAGGAGGTGTTGGACGGAGGCGCGGTCTGTGAGGGGGATGAGGGAGAAGGGGTGCCGGGTGGTGTAGCCGAGGACGAGGCCCTGGAGTGGTGCTTGAGAGGAGGTCATGGTGATTGGAATATGATGGTGGTGGAACTTAAGTAAGGGTGTTGGGAGGTGAAGGGGCCAAAGAGGGAAGCTCAACACAGAGGGGTATATGAAGAAGGGAAAAGAGTAGATGAATATGTATTTGTACTTCAACATCGACTTACACCACAGCCAATCCCATAATTCTCCGTCTTGCAGGGCGCCATCCTGAACCTACACGACCATGTGGACCCGTCAGGTTGGGTAACATCACCCCTGGATGAGGGGTTGACGTTCCTTTGGGCCTTGTTCCCCCTCATTCTCTGCAGTTGTAGTGGGGGAATGTTCGCGGCTAATTGCGAAACATGGCAAGAAGGCGAAGAGCCGGCATGACGTTCTCTCTTGCATGTCGGTGGTGATCTGGGATTACCAGGTAGGGTGGTTGCATTACCCGGCAGTGTCGAGGGTCGGTGAAGAGGTTAATCTCTCATGAATGATTCCTAAATTCGAGGTTCCTCAGGTGGCTGTGAAACGGTTTTTGGGCATCAATGTCCTGCGTAACATCAAGTCACCTTCCACCGAGGACTAGCCTAGGGGTGTAAGAACTTCAAGCTGTATTCGATCCGCCTCCAGTAACAACTACCCAAGCCCGATAAGGCTACTAGATTTCAACGCCATATGCTCCAAACAGCACGCTGCTTTCCCTGCTCCAAGTAGTGTCCTCCCTCTTCCATCGGCCCCGGAGCCCAAGGTTGTTCTTGAAGCCAAATACCTCTAGTAAACAGAGCAAAAGTAAACATTAGATACTCAAGTGCTCGGGTATACTTTCCCTCATCTGTCCACTCTTTTACCACTCCGCCATACACTAACCCTATCCCTTTCCCACTCCCATCCACAACAGACGCCTCCCGACTCCGAGGCTCACACTCAACTCCCATCCGGCCCCGCCGACTGCGCCATCTCCTCCTCCTCCTCCGCATCCTCCTCTCCTCATCCGCAGTCTGCCTCCTCGACCGCCTCAGATTCTCCCGCTTCTCCGCGTTCGCTGGGTCCCCCGCCGTCCGTGCCCGAGCGCATACCCTGAGTAGGAGCGCGGCGCGCGCTGCGACATCGTCTTCTCCGCCGCCGGATGCTGCTGATGCGCTGCCGGGGGCGGTGGGTTCGGTGAGTGGACCGGTGGTGGATGTGGGGCTGAGGAGGTCGGGGGTGGCTGCGTCGGGTTTGGTGGGAATAGTGGGGTGTTGTCGTCGCCTGGGCCGGCAGGGGTGGAGGGTTCGGAGCCGTTGGGGCTCTGGATGGTTTCCAGGCCGGGTTCCATGGCGGCGAGCTCAGCAAGATCGGGGATCTTCTGGCCTGAGGCGATGCGCACCTGGTGGCGGTCCTTGAGGCGGGCGCGGCGGCGGCGCTCGCGGTCCCCGCGGGCCTGGGGGGCTGCGGCGCGGAGCTTTTCGAGCAGGCTGTCGATCGCGCCGGTGCTGGTTGGGGATGAGGCCTGGGGTCCTTCGGCGACTTGCTGGGCGGCCTTCAGCGCGGCATTCTTGCGCTTCATGGATGCTTCGTTGCGGCGGCGCTGGTCCTCAACTTCAACGTTCTTGTCGCGGGATTTCTTCCACTCCGAGATGAAGAAGGCCAGCTTGGCAAAGAAGTCGCGGCGGGCGTTTTCGTCGCTGGGGTCCTCGCCGTAGAAGGTCATTATATCGTTGTACGTGCGCACCATCTCCTCGAGGTACACCTCCATCTGCTCGGCCTTGCGGCGCGCGTCCTTCATGCAGCGGCCAACGATCTGCGCGACGCGGTCCTGTGGGTGGAACTTCTTGGGGTCCGACAGGTTGCCCGAGTCGAGCGACGACTGCACACCGCGGATGTTGTTGATATATTTCTTGGCGTCGGCCTGCAGCGCCTCGATATTGATCTTCTGCGCAATCAGCACACCCGAAATGTCATCGGAGAAGTGCTCCCACTCCGGATACTGGTTGCGGACAATCCGCTCGACCAGGTCGGCCAGGGTGGACTGGTTCTTGTCGTCCTTGACCATACCCAATCTGGCCAGCGAAGACAGCTTGAAACCGCGGGCCTGCTTGTTCGCGTCGTTCATGTAATTACCGATATCCAAAATGAGGCCCAGGACATTCATCAGCGACACCGAGTCCCTGAGCGACTCAGATACCCCAACAACCTGGCGCATCTTCTCCGTGATCTCATCGTACTCCGCCTCGAAGCTGCGCGTCAGTGCGAGGGCACGCATCCTACTCTTCCAGTAGTGGTGCAGCTCAAATGCTGTCTGCAGGTAAATCTGATCCTGCCTCGTAAGCTCCGCCGGATCTTGCTCCCGGTTCTCCTTATTGGCTTCTGGCCCTGTCCAGTCCTTGCTGTACGGCGCCATCTGCTTGGCGGTATTATCAGGGATATTGCAGAGGTCTTCCTTCTGCAAGAAGTCCATGACCACGGGATTGTCAAGCACATCAGTGTCGCATTGAATGATCATCTGCACCACTCTCTCAACAGAGTGCTGCGAGAACTTGGCAAGGGCAATTTCTGCTTACAGTCAGTCTCTGCCTTCCATTGTCTGTTTTGGATGAAGACCTACCGAAAGCCTTCCGCAGATCGTTCGAAATGACCTGCTTCTTGTCGTCTTTCTTGTTTCCGCCCTTGCCAATCTGCTTGATCTCCTTGGCCATGAACAACTTCTCGACCTCGTCGAGGATACCCTTCTTGCTGAGCTCGAGATACTTCTCTTCCCTTTCCTCTGCCGACGGCGTGTGCGCCGCCCAGTGAGTGGTAAGCGGGGAGTCCACCTTCTCCCAGTGGAGCGCCTTGAGCTTCTTCTTAGGCCGAACAACGGATAAGCCGAGGGACGGTGTTGGCGCAATGTTTGCTTGCCGGGCCAAGAAATGGCCGGACATTGCTCCAGGCATCGGCGGCGGTGGAGGGGGCATGCCCTTCATACCAGACATGGGTGGTGGAGGAGGAGGAGGGGGAGGCATACCCTTCATCCCAGGCATGGGTGGAGGAGGTGGAGGCGGTGGTGGTGGTGGGCCACCGCCAATTGAAGGAGGCGCACCGGGAAGTCTGCCGGGCATCGGCGGAGGTGGTGGTGGAGGAGGTGGAGGGGACCGCCTCCGATCGGAGCTGGTGCGCCAGGAGTCTGCCAGGCATAGGAGGAGGCGGTGGGGGTGGGGGAGGAGGCCCGGCTGTGGCAGGCGGGCTGGGGACAGGTGATGGTGCCCCGGGATATGTCCCGGGAAGGGAGGTGGTGGTGGTGGCGGCGGAGGAGGCGGTCCGCCTGAGACCGGAGTAGTGTCTGTAACCTCGATCTTCGGAGGCTCGTGGTCGCTGGGAGTGAGGGGAGTTTGCGACTCCAGGCTCGGATGAGACGGGCCGGTTGTAACGCCTTCGCCTTCCTCCGAGTCGCTGGCATCGTACCTCTTGATCTTGTCTTGCAGCTCGTTGAACATGCCAGCAGCAGCTTGCTTGGGATCCATGACCGGCCGCTTGAACTCGACCAGCCTGGGCTTCTCATAGATAACGCCCTCCTCGTCCTCTCCAGCATCTTCAACCTCTTCCAACACCTCTTCGGCTGGCGCGATACGTGAAGCGATGGGTTTCCTTGGGATACGGGTAGACCTCTTGACGCTCCCGAGCATGCTGTTGGTGAAGTCCTTCGGCGGGCCGCCTGCGCCGGGCCCTGCGTCTCCGAACCCGTCCATCTCCTCCCGCAGGGCTCGCAACCGATCCGAGGGGCCAACGGTGTCGCCCCAGACTTTGCCTTCCAGCTTGAAGACTGTCTTTTGACGCTCGATCTGCATCTGGAGCCGTTCCATGAGCCTGTCCCGGTCGAGAATTCCTTGCATCCGAGCAGGATCCTCGTCCCCAAGCTTGGACGTCCCTTTGGCAGCATTGGATGCCGCAACATCTTGGGCGTCACGAAGCATAAGATAGAGCTCACGCGTCTCAAGCTCGTACCGTTGTGCCTCCTTCGACCTGAGAGTCTGCAAATTCTCCAGCTCGGATTTTAGCCCCTCGGCCTGCCTCCTCTGCGCGTCGATAAACCTTGCCTGCTCGTCAATCTGCTTCTGGAGTTTGGCAACCAGCCCATCAGCGCCCAGGGCCAACCTCTCTTTGAGCTCGTCCCTCTCAGCAATGGCAGCTTCAGCAAATCTCCGATTCTCGGTCGCCTCCTCGTAGGCCTGGCGGGCCTCGGAATCGGTGTGCAGCTTGTCGAGCAAGCTCTGAACGGTGAAGTTGAGACTCTGCTTGAGGTCCATATCCGGCAAGCGCCGGTCCATGGCAACATAGCTCAGCATCGAGTCAACGAGCTGGAACATGCGCAGGCGCTCCTCGCTGTCATTGTCCCTGATCAGCAGCAGATGTTGCAAAGCCGAGATGAAGTAGTCATGCGTCTTGGTCCCCTTCAGCCGCTGCTGGATCGCGTCCACAACCTGAACCGGGTCGTTCAGATCCCTTACTTCCCCATCGACGCTGTCCTTGATGCTGCTATTCTCCCGCTCCATGATATCCTCATAGTCGATGGCCTCATTCGTCCGGAACCGCTCGATCTGCTTGTCGATCAACTCGTACTGGAACGCTTCCATCTTGTTTAGCATCCGCTTGATGCCGCATGCTGTGAACTGCGCCCTGATGTGAACCCGCATCTGCAGGTCCTTCTCGGCCGCATCGATCAACATGTTGATCAAGATGAGCGTGGCGACGGCGTATTCCATAAGCAGGTTCTCCATGCCAATACCACCGCTCCGCACCTCATCGCTTGCTCCCACCAAGCTGCCCATCTTGCCCCGGCCATCGACGGTGACCTCGACGAGGCGCATCCAGGCGTCGAAGCGGCCGTTCTCTCCCTGCTGGTTCTTGGCGACGTCCATGGCCTCAATCACCTTGAGATGCCCGCTTCCCTCACCCCAGTGGCAGAGGAAGGTCAATACTTCGCTGACGAGTTTCCTGGTGGTGAGTCGAGGCGAAATCAGGGATGTGGCCAAGGCCACAAGGACCTGCTGGTGAGCGAGGGCATCGTCCGCCCCGAACTTATTGTTCATCAAAGCCTTTAAACACTTGACGATGTCGTACTCCCGATCTAGGTTCTTGTCGCCCTTGCTTGAGTCCTGAGCCGGGCCCATGGCGGTCCTGCGGTTGATCTTCATAAGAACATTGGTGAGGGCAATTTGACCCTGGCACTCAATGAAGCGCTTGACCCAGCCGATTTGCTGCGTCCGCAAGTTTACCTCCAAACTGCCAAGCCCCTTGCTGTCGAGCGTGTTCTCCATGACTTTGCGGACGTACCACTCTGGACTACCCTCCTCATCCGGTAGTTGTGTAAGGTCAACGTTGCTGTACTGGCCAATCTTAGCGGTTTGCCTACGCTTCTGCTCCCCTTGCCACTCGGTGAGGCGGTCCTGGTAAATCAGGGTCCATTTCTTGGATGCTGGATATGCAATCATCTGGCGCTTCGCTTGGTCCGGGAGATTGTGCCAGCCTCGTTTTTGCATGAGGGCCAGGAACATCTGTTCGATAACGTTGTCGTCGTCGGGTTTCGGGAAGTAGAATGGATCACCGGCCTGAGGTCCGGAGGAGGCCGGAAATTTGGTCGAGCGGTGATCTCTGGGCGAGTGGGGTGAAAGATAGGAAGACTGTGACGAGGCACTAGGTAGTGCTATTCTTGATGAGCGATGGGATGTGGCCGGGTCAAAGTAGGATCCTCCGTTACCTGACATAATGCTTGAGGCGTCAGAGCTGCGTCCTCCGGACGTCATATACGAGTTGTACCGGTTGCTTTGCGGGACTGGTTGGCTACTCTCTCTCGGTGGACCCCACTGTTGATATTGGGTCTGGCGGCCGGTGGAAGCCATTGTGATGTTGGAGGCGCTCGGTGGCGGCCGTGGTCCGGAGGGATACGGGCTAGTTGGACGGACGGTCGTTGGGTCAAAGTTAGGATACTGATGGAAATCACTGGTCATCTTATTTAGATGGTGCGGTAGTGGCTCCCTCCGAAGACTGGCCTGGTCGCCGTTTGGCAAATATTCCTGGGGAACGGGAGAGCGCCGTCCGGCGCCGAGGGCATCAAACGGCATCGTCGTCATCAGGCCAGCGGTCATGTTGAGCCCAGAACCTGAAGAGCCGGGGCGGTCACTGATCGACACAATCGAGTCCCTATAGTGGTGGCGCGAATGGCGCGAATTTACCGAACCCGCGTCGTGGTCAGCGGAGAGGTTGCGGCCGTCGTCGCCCGTGCTTCGTTTGTCGGCTTTGTTCTTGGACCGGTGGAAGAAGGACGAGGCCTTCCCGCTGGAAGCTCGAGATTTGTCGTAGGAAGACATGGTGCCGTCGGAACGCGTGAAACAGCCGTTTCTGCTATGGCGGGCGGCAAACCGCCTGTGTTTGGGTTCTCAGCAACGGGGTCGTGGGCCGTCAAGCGATGTGTGGGTGATATGGGCCGACGCGAAAGGCGCGGGATAATGCCGTCAGTAGACTCTGTGTCTCAGATCCTGGGTGCATCGCATCATGGTCTGGGAGCGCAGACGGGGGACCTGGAGGCGTTGAGTCGCTGGGCCAGCGGCGTCCTTCTGTGTAAAGACGGTATGTAAGTATTTAGCCTGGCTTCGGTCTCGTAACATGGACAGAAGGTTGATGTGGACCCTGACGTACGGGCAGCGATTTTCCGGGTCTCTGCTACGGCAGGATCGCCGAAGAGCTGGCGGGTGGTTGAGGGCCGTCAGGCAGACAAGGGGTCCGTCTTCGATGGAGTTCTTGAGTCGGACGAAAATAGCCAACGGCGTTCTGATCTGGACTGGCCAAGATAGCGCAGTCTTGGCTCCCGCGGCGGCGACGGGGGGGTTGTTTGTTGTTGGGGGCAAGTTGGCAACGACCAAGGAGCAAAGTGTTTGTTGTGAGGGTTTCGAGGGTCGAATGGAGCGTGGTCACGGCCCGCGAACACGTCCAGGATGTTCCGCAAGCTTCTTGGGCGGGCGGAGCAAGGCGTGGTAGTGAAATGGATGCGATGCTGGGAGGTGCCCCTGTCGTTTGTGGGCAATTGCAGCATCGCAGAATCGAGAAGCAGCAGCGAGAGCGGGTCACTCGCGACAAAGGGGGTCCGTGTTTTCTGAAACAGACCTAGCGCGGATCGCCCCTGGCTGCTTGGTGTTGTCGGAGACACCAGAGGAACCATGTGGTGGCCTGTGCGCTACCTCCAGGCTCCATGCTTCCTCCATGTCACCCCCGCCTGCAGGGTCCAAGCAGCTTCCGAGGTTGAAACAACCACCGCCAGCCTTCGATCCAAGAACAGACATGTTTCACCGTCTCTTCTCACGCCGAACGGTTCAACAAAGGGCTATATCAGGTTTACACGGGAGAGGCCCGAGGACACAGCGCTCGATCTGCAACACTGCATCCGTCCAAGAGCACGTGAAGATGTCTTGGCGACGCCCTCATCAACCAACCAGCGGGGTTCTCTCCCATCGAAATCACGGATGGTGATTTCGGGCGGCTCCAGTGAGCCGATGATGCCGCCGTTTCTCAGCAGATTGGTTGATGGATCCAGGCACCCGGAAATGCCCCTTTTGGTAGTTGATGCCCCCTTTTTTCCCCCGTCTCACAGGAGGCCGTGGCTAGCGGATCGAACCGACTCTCATGCAGCTCACTAAATGATGGAGAGCGTCCTCTTGGAAGGACTTGATTTCAGAATGAACGTTGGCTACCGGATCCCTCCAATTTGCTAGGTTATTATATATATGAAAGGTTTTTGGTATGGCAGGGTGGAAGTATCGAATCTAAGCGGACGAGCTATTCCAACTGTGAATTTCTAGTAGTGACCGATCTCCCCTTTTCCTTTCCATCATCGTTTCTTCTCTCATTTTTACTAAGCTAGCAACCTTCTGTTTTATCTCTCACAACCCAAGAACCATGCGCGACTGAAGTCTTAAAGGGAGAAATTTACTGTCTGTTGAACATGCCCATCATCAAGTGCCACATGCTTGACGGAATGAGCCGCTCTTGAACCTGAGATGTGACAAGGGCTCCTTGAATGCGGGATGCCAAGACAACCCACCATCCACGAGCGCCAAGCAATATTTCCCGACAATTGCATGACTTGCATTCCTGCTTGCATGGCATTCGCGGATGTTCGGAACGCTTGCTGGCAATCTGTCATTGTGTTTGCCCTTTTTGCCCATCTTGCTGCTGTCTTTCATAACGACCATCTCAAGCGGTTTGCGGAAGAGTTTTCTTTTTTGCTTCGCAACCTGCGCGAAAGCATCAGCCTCGCAGACGGATCAAGGGACCATCCACGGCAGTCAACCAGGACAAGGGGCAAGATGGGCGCAACAGTCGCGGCCGTCAAGGTATGCGCGGACCCCGAAGTTGAGAGGACCCTCCAAAGCTTGGTTACTAACCTCTTACCTTTCCCAGACCCTCATCATTCCAGCAGCCATCTCGCTCCTCCTCTTCCTCGCCCTGACCTTCGTCCTCATCCCCCTATGGCAGCGCTACCGCAACCGCTACAGCCAATACCTGCCGATCGAATCAATATCCAACCAAACACTGTCGATTCGAGGGAGAATTCAGGGCGCGATAGCGCGCTTCTTTACGGCCCAGGCGGCGTGGAGGGCGCGCGCCTCGCAAGGGGTCGCCGTGGCCGAGCGCAACTCGTTCGATTCGGAAGACGGGGAAGAGCTTGGTGAAGTGGATGAGGATACTGCTAGGAGGGTTATGGACCGGCAGAGGAACAGCATGGCTGTTGATAATATGAGGAGGTTAAGCAGAGAGTGAGTCTGGGCAGCGACTTATTGTGGAGGATCGAAATGCTAAATGTGTGGCAGTCTTGAGGAAGGCTTTATGGACGACAGTGACGAGGAGGATGAAAGGAGTACAAGGCGATAGCCTCTGGCATGGAAGGTAATTTTTGAGGGAAGGAGACATAAGTCACAGCTCTGGGCGTTGGTGGTTTTTTTTTAGAAAGCGTATGCAATACTTGCAAGATGGTCTGGGTGTCAGCTTCTCCTTGGTCTTGAACGAGCTGACTACCCGGATGTCCCGCAATTCGTCTCAGGCCCGGCGTACTCTGACGCGGTATCAAAATCTGTCTCGGCAGCGTGTGGCGTCCTAGGCTCTCTGTCCGACTCATCTTACCCTTTGTTCTACTGGAGATTTCTGTTCTTCATGAGCCCCCTTAGGACACCTGCATTATGGTTTAACAGATGTGCCGCTCCAGCCAAAATCCCCACCTGACAATGTCTTCAACCCGGGCAGGACTGGTTTTGAGGGTCTGGAGCCTTGAACCATGGGTCAGAGCCAACAACCAACACTCTAGGTACTGGTCCAGGACGAGCGCCGATCCTTCTTTACTTGCATTGTGTAAATTTTTAAGACGGTTACATCCAAGCCATGGTCTCCTCTATCTGGACAGGCAGGTTGAGATCTGCGAGCTGTTCTGCATGTAACCATGTGTTATTTCTATTATGGCCAAGATCCCATCATTAAGGTGCTTGGGTGGTTCCCAACAAGAGCCGCATTTCTGGACGGAGGAGAATACTTCAGTTCCTGGCTTACAACTACTGGTTTCCGCTTACGTATAGACCGAAACCGATGCCAGGCCCAAACCACCAGGATGCTTCCCAACAATGGCTCGTCGACCCGTCAGCCCTACCCGGGATCCTTGCTTATCTAGCGTTTAAATGCATGCGGGGTGCGGATGCTTATACCAGGATCCCGCCCACGTTTCGTTTCTCTGCAAGCCAAGGCTCTGGAACCTGCGATTTGCGCGCCCGAGGCAGAAGTCAAAGGACCTTCGATCCCATCTCGCCCATGATTCAGTGCACTTGCCACCACTAGCACAGTCTATCTTTGCTCTTTTCTGCTTGAGCAACAAACCGTGTAGCCCGATCGGACCATTTCCAACCTCCAACAACCATCCAATCCCTCGAGATCCTGCCGTATGCTCCAGCGCCCAAGGTAGACCCTACCAGATCAACGAAGATGGCGACTCCCAAGGAGAAGGCTGTCGAGTTCAAGAACCAGGGCAACAAGGCTTTTGCCGCCCACGACTGGCCCACCGCGATCGACTTCTACACCAAGGCGATCGAGCTGAACGACCAGGAGCCAACCTTCTGGTCCAACAGAGCGCAGGTCCGTCCCCGCAATTCTCCCCTCCGAGGTCCTGGTCGCGTGACTGACAGCAAGCAGGCTTATCTAAAGACGGAAGCGTACGGCTTTACGATTCGCGATGCCACGAAAGCGATCGAGCTCAACCCCGGCTTTGTCAAGGTGCGCAATGTCCCTTTCGGTTCCCGTCGAATTCGCGGTGCGGGGCTGACGGTCTTGTGACTCTAGGCCTACTACAGGAGAGCGACAGCATACGCCGCGATCCTGAACCCCAGGGAGGCCGCCAAGGACTTTAGGACATGCACCAAGATCGACCCAGGCAACAAGGATGCCAAGCTCAAGCTCGTTGAGTGCGAGAAGATTGTGCGCCAGCTCGCCTTCTTCGCCGCCATTGAGGTCGGCGACGAGCCATCAGCCGCCGAGGGGCTCGATGTGGACTCGCTTGCCGTTGAGGCAGGATACGATGGCGTTCAGTTAGGAAAGGAGATGACGCAGGAGTTCATCGACGACATGACGGAGCGGTTCAAGAACGGCAAGACAATATCCAAGAAATATGTGTACCAGATTATCCTGGCCGTCCGGAAGATCGTGTATGACGAGCCCACCATGGTCGAGGTCGAAATCCCCGACGACGTGGAGCTTACCGTTTGTGGTGACACCCATGGTGAGTTGATATTCAAGTCGTGTTACACGGGGCTGGTGGTACTGACGCTTGCTCGCAGGCCAATACTTCGATCTGATGGAGCTGTTCAGGTTAAACGGTACGCCGAGCGAGAAGCACTGGTACTTGTTCAACGGCGACTTCGTGGACAGGGGTTCATGGTCCTGCGAGATTGCGCTGCTGCTCTATGCCTACAAGTGGCTGAGGCCGAACTGCTTCTTCATCAACCGTGGCAACCACGAGACAGATGACATGAACAGGGTATACGGCTTTGAGGGCGAGTGCAAGCACAAGTATAACGAGCGGTAAATCCCCCTTGACTCGTATGCAACGTCAGATGCTAACTGGCTCCAGTGTATTCAAGCTGTTCTCGGAATCCTTCTCGGCGCTGCCCCTGGCTACCCTCGTTGGCAAGAAGTTCTTCGTCCTGCACGGCGGTCTGTTCTCCGACGACAACGTAACCCTCGACGACATCCGGAAGCTCGACAGGCACAGGCAACGGCAGCCCGGCCAGGCCGGCCTGATGATGGAGATGTTGTGGACCGACCCTCAGACCGAGCCTGGCAGGGGTCCCAGCAAGCGCGGCGTGGGCATGCAGTTCGGCCCGGACATCACCAAGCGGTTCTGCGACCGGAACGGCCTGGAGGCGGTCATCCGCAGTCATGAGGTGCGCATGGAGGGCTACGAAGAGGAGCATGACGGGAAGTGCATTACTGGTATGTTTCATCAGTCGATTCGGCTTGCTGTCTTGGATGCTAACGCGATGCAGTTTTCTCGGCGCCCAAGTACTGTGACATGACGGAGAACAAGGGCGCGTACATCAACATTGGCCCCGACCTCAAGCTGAGGTTCACAAAGTTCGACGCCGTCCCGCATCCCAACATCAGGCCTATGGTGAGTCCTCATCCGAAGAATTCCTTTCTTACAAGTCAGCGTCCTAACAGTGCCCAGGCATATGCCCAAAACTCCGTGATGTCCGCCACCATGTAAATGCAGTCGTGGACATGAAGAGTTAAAGGAATGATAAGGTGGTTGAGTCGCCGCAGCAGGGCGTAACTGCATGGCGTGGCTGGTTTCATGAGACGCCGGCGTTCAGGGGCTGAAAGTCAACTATCAAGTTGGCCTCAGTTCCGCAAATGGTGCCCGCCTATGAGTTATGCACCTTGGTTCCAACCAGGCGAGGAGGTGCCCCTTCCCCTCCATAACCCCCAGGTTGCTGAAGGGCGCCCAGCCCACAGCAATTCTTGGTAAATAGATAGCCACCCAGAGTGATATCCATTCTAGACCCCCAATCTAGAACAGACCCAACCAATTCAAACCAAATAACCAATCCAATCCATCTTCCCTCCCTCTTGCTCCTGCTGAAGCCTGATCAAACTCCCCATACTGCCTTCTCCTCCTCCTCCCAACCAACGCCCCAACCAATCTCCACACGCCTCACCTGCAACACCATCCTCCCCTCACCGCCCTGCATCACCCCACCAAACGCCGTAACCCCGCCGCAAAAGCGGGCAAATCCCCCTCGGAACCCGCACCCACACCGATGATCCAGAGAGAAGCAGGATGTCGATCGGGATGGCCGAGCCGGTGTCGCCGAGGAATTGTCGGAGGGCGGTGGTTAAATAGGAGCGGGTTTGGAGGAGGTCTAGTGAAGGGGTGGTTGGGGTGATGGGGAGGGTTGGCGAGGGTGAGGTGGGCGTAGGCGAAAGGGGGTGCGGAGGGTGGTTGTTGTTAGGGTTTGGGTTTTGGAGAGGGGGTTGGTTTGGGGTTGGGGTATTGGTGGATGTGGTGGTTGTAGGGGGGTGGTCGATGTCCATTGTGTCTGGGTTTGTTGCCATGGTTGTTGATGTGTTGTTTTTGGATGGTGAGAGGACCCTCGTAGTTATAAGTTGAGGTTGCAGTGACCGAGGCGGGAGATTTGAAGTGAGATAGA
This sequence comes from Collariella sp. IMI 366227, assembly GCA_027946355.1. NCBI lineage: Eukaryota > Fungi > Ascomycota > Sordariomycetes > Sordariales > Chaetomiaceae > Collariella > Collariella sp. IMI 366227. Next base: position 2,196,533 of record JAPEUS010000002.1, on the reverse strand, counting down.
ACTTCTTGCAGCTGGTGCCGGCTCTCTTTCTGTTGAATCCGTAATCGTTCCAATCCACGGGGGATTCGCGACTCAATGTCAAGCGCAAAGGAGGAATTACTATTTTTGGTTTCTCAATCTCAAGTGAATGAAGCTGGAGATGAAAAGATGCTCTTTTCCAGGATGAAAATCAACAACACCAGAAAGTTACAAGGAACAAAGGAGTAATATCGTTGTATCGAATAGTCTACCCGATTTATGCATACCCCGGCCTCAACAATCGACGTCACATCGTTGTTCCTTCTTCAAGACCTCCTTCTGTTACACTGTGGCTGCGCGAGCAGCTTGTCGTGGCAGAAGGAGAGGGACAAAATTTGAAGCATTACTGGTCCATGGTGAATTTGATTAGATAGAATTTGCCCATTCGTTCTCAGCCAGGTTGACCGGCGCCAGCCACGCAAGACGACTTCATCGCCGAGGCTGTTCACTTTCCTGAAACAGGGTTTAAGTCAACCAGTTTGTTCAGTTTTCTCTTGCGCCAACTACACAGTACTGCCAAACTCATGCTACCGCCTTGCTCAACATCTAGAATTCGCGGACACCAGACCCGTCGTCACCTTACCTAGAGATATCCACCAAACGGGCGCAATACCATCAAATCTGGTACCGATGAAACTATGGATTTTGAGCCCTCAGATTTCGCCCGCTCCGTCGGCGGTGGTATCGTCTTCGTCACTAGAGGTGTTGGCGTCACGGCCGGCTTTTTCAGCAGAATGTTTCTCAGCGTGGTCTCGGTCATCTCTACCCCATTCCTCTGGATGCTCTACGGGACTTTCTCTGTCGTCCGCTTCATATTCAGCATTGTGGCGTTTCCTTTCGTTTGCTGGTGGAACATGATAGTTTGGGTCTGGGATGCGTTGACACCATACCATACAGACTTTGAAGTACGCAGCCCCCTCCTCTCATCACAGCAGGCGATTCTAACCTCACATCCACAGATCATAGCGAACCTTGTAAGCCCAAACACTCACCACTTCTTACCTCAACCCCCCTCATCTCATCCGGCCAAATACCAACTAACAACCTCCAGTTTATCCCCTGGCTCCTCCTCAGCCTCTTTCTCGGCTGGTTCATCTGGGGCCTCAACGACCGCATCCTCTCCCTCATCCACCACCACCTCCCTTCCTCCGCCCAGACGACTACGTCGACCCCAGCACCACTTCCTCACCATCCCCTCCACCGCCGCAAACACCACCTCAAACCTCTCCTCAAACCACCCCCATACCCCCATCACCGTTCCTCCTACTCCCATCCAGCTCCGACACGGACGCCCCCAATCCCTCCCACCTCAAAGACAAACACCCAGCTCCCGCACCAGCACCAGCACCAGCACCAACCAGAAACTCACCGAAGCACAAAAACGCCACCGCTGGCAAAAACGCCGGCAAAGATCGGTTCCTTCACCACCAACCCCGCCAAATGTGGGAGCTCACCGAGGAGTTCGGTTGCGAATTCAGCAGTAGCAGTGCGAGCGACATCGATACTGACACGGTTGGTGGTATGGTTGTAGGTATAGGCTCGCCGGGGGTTGGGGAGTAGTAGCGGTGGCAGGGGGTTAAGAACCGGGGGGTGTGAAGTCGGCTGGGGCGGGGGCGGGTTCGGGCAGGTCTTGGCTGGTATCCGCGGCTGCGGCTCCGGTGGGGGGAGGGTTGATGTAGATGATACGATACATGAGGAGGAGGATGAGGAGGAGGAGGGGGAAGTGGAGGTTGGGGAGAGGTGGCCGGAGGAAGTAGAAGGGATGGGATGGGGCGGGTGGGTTCGGTTGTTCTGTTTATGTTCGTTAAACGACATAGCAATTGTGTTGGCAATGGGGTGAGGGATATAGAGGGTCGCTCGATTAGAGTATGGTTAATGGAATCATGAAAATATCAGGATAGAGCGAGGGCAAATATTGAGGGTATGCTCTCATTTCAGCGACCACCAGCAAATCATCTACCCGGAACCCAATGCCTGTCCATCCCGGAGACAAGGCCCTTACGCTGAGACCAAACTGGAGATCCCATATTAATCGCATATGCCGCGACCAGCCAACGCTGCGCTAACTCGATGCGCGAACGGTAATTCCTCTTCGCCAGGCCCATGCCTGAACGACGTAGCAAGAAGCATCCCCAATGTCTACCTCATCCACACCCTCCCGTCAAACGGCGGCTGCTGATAGACCCGCATATCCTATCTGCGGTATCCGTCGCGGTCGCGGTCCCTATCCCTATCCCGGTCACGCTCGCGTATCGGCGACCGGCTGCGGCTCCTCGTCCGACTGTTCACTCCCCTATCATCATAGTCTCTTGGCCTCCTCTCCCGGTCATGCCGTCTGTCATCCCTATCATCCCTCCGGTGTCGGCCGTCTCTCCTCGGTGCATCCCGGTCGTAGCTGGGTATGTACGTGTCGACGTCCGGTCGGCTGCTGCCGCCGCGCGGCAGTCTCCTGTAGTCTCCGTGGTCGCCGCTTTCGGCAGGTGGGGGTGGTCGGGGCGGGAGTCCACCGCCTCTATGCCACGCGGGTACCCGCTCCTCGGGCGCTCTGCTGTTGCGCGGATAGCGGTTGCCGTTGGCGCCGTTTCGGCTGCTGAAGCCATCGCCGCTGAAGGAAGTGTTTGGACCGTCGTGCGGCCCGCGGCCGACGGTGCCGCCCTTAGGGGCAGGCGGGAGGGCTGCTCTTCTGTCGTGGAACTTTCGCCTGTCAAGCTCGTGGCTCTCTTCGAAAGAGGGAAGTTCGTCGGGTTTGGCGGGGTATGGAGCGGTGCGGAAGTATGGGTGTTGGAGGGCATCGATGGCATTGATCCGGGTCCGCCAGTCGAGCTTAAGAAGCTCTCTTAAGAGGGAGACGGCGCCAGAGCCGTATTCTCTGAATCTCTGTGGCAGGCTGCCCTGTCTGGGTTCGGGCTGCAAGGCCTGGGCGCCCGGTAGCGACCGCCATCCGGGCATGTTCTCTTCTGTGGGGGTTCCGCAAAGGGTGAAGATGCTCTCAAGCTGATGGAGGTCGCTCTCTCCGGCAAGGATGGGTTTGCCAACGAGCATCTCACCGAACACACATCTAGCATGGGTTAGCGCGGGTTTGCCCTTGAAATGTATTGGACAACTTACCCAACTCCCCACATGTCAATAGCAGTGGTGTACTTTTTGAGGTGCATTAACAGCTCGGGAGGCCGGTACCAGCGCGTCACCACCAGGCCTGTGTAATCGCGCCGCCCTTCACCGCCACCCCGCCCAGGTTTCGGGACCTCTCCATCGTAATGCCTTGCGAGACCAAAATCTGCAATCTGAAGGATCCCCTTGTTGTTGATCAAAAGGTTGGCTGCCTTCATATCTCTGTGCAAGATGTGGCTGTCGTGCAGGTATCTGAGACCCTCAAGCAGCTGCAGCATGTAACATTTGATCTGCGGCTCGGTGAAGGTTACCGAGGGATTGTCGAGGAGGCCGGAAAGATCGTGGTCCATGTAGGGTGTAACCATGTACATGATCGGTCGCTTCCGCTTGTCGGCTGAGAGAAGGTTAGCAAGGAGTCGTAGTAGCTGGTAGGAGCACAGTGAACTTGCCGGTCCGTGATGGATGTTCGACAGCCATGTCCGCAAGGCGCAGAATGTTCTTGTGGGAGAGGAGCTTCAACAGCTTGATCTCGCGCAGAGCAGTGATGGGAAACTAGGCGATGATCAGATATGTCTAGCAAAGACCAAAGCGCTAGGGGGGACTTACACCATCCTTCTCGTTGTGCATGATGATCTTCTTGACGGCTACTATGGCGCCAGTCTTCTTTGACCTCGCACGATGGACCTCACTGACAAAATGTGTCAGGGTGCAGTGCAAGATGGGGACAAGACGTCTTGGACTTACCCGAAGGTACCCTCGCCGAGTTTGCCTAAGATCTCATAATCGGTGATTCGCGAACACCCCAAGAAACTGTTCCTTGGTCGCTGATGCACAATAGCAAAAGCGCGAGGAGACGGGCGGCTGAGGCCACCGTTGGTCTCGGGAATGCTCATTGCTAGTCGTGGACGATTCCTCACTGTCAGTCGAGGTCATCGGCTTCGTTCTTGTCGGTCAGTGGTGGTTGGTGAAACGCGAGACTGGAGTGTAGTGACGCTTGCTGGAGAGAAAGTTTGGGAGTTGAGGGGAAAAGAGAAGTTGTCAGCTCCTCAACCAGGTATGACTTGTGACATGGCAGTGGGGGGGATTTAGGTGTTTGCTATTGTGAAGTTCAGCACAATAAAAAGGTTCAGAAGTTCGGTCTGGAGAATGTCAATCAGTCCGTGGCGCGCGCCGTGCCAAAGCGGCAGGCGATTCTTGGATGCGCCAAGCCAAGCCCAGCCGCAGTCGCACCTTGCTGGATAGCGCACAGACCAGTCTATATCAGACTCTAAAAATTGTGGCCTGGAATTTCAGGCGCGCTTTGGAGCTCTGCCAAGCTCGCGGCTCCGGTACGTACCCCAACCCTGGTCGTCCGTGCCACCATCTCGACGACAGCCAACTCCAGAGCTCAAAACATCGTCATCAGACTGTGACGAACCACCCGCTCACTCCCAGCGCACACCTCCAATTCGATCCGCGAAAGGGTCCGTACGAACTTCCACTTCTCCGCCTACCGAATTGGCTCTAACCGACCCTCCTCCAGAGGCAGAGACGCACACAATGGCCGGCGCAGGTCCCCCCGTTCGCCCTATCTATCGGTTCGCCGCCACTGGCCTCGGCGCGACCATGTGGTTCTGGGTGTGTGGAAGTTCTATGCTGGCAAAGATTGATCAGAAGCTAATCAAGGACAATACAGCTCTTCTATAGGGCGAAGAAGGACGGTACGGCCCAACTCGACCATCCGCCCATCCCGACTCGACGACCAGCCGCTAACATAACCTTCCAGGGCCGGTCCTCCTCGGCTGGAAGCACCCTTGGGATCACTAGATGTGGGGCTAAGCTCAACGGGGGTGTTGTACATACCATATCGTCTGTCGCATTATACGAAGGCCTTGCTCGCAGCCAAGAGGCATTTCCAAGTGTCCAAAACCAAGCTCTTCTGGATCACATATCTCGCGTCGATTCTCTACCTTTGCTAGCTCAGATTTTCAATATTTGGTTCAGTGCTTTCTCCGTTCTCACACGGCCCAAATCGAGTCCTACAGACCTTTGTCTGTTCTACTTGGTCAGCTCTTATTTGACATGGGATTCTTTTCTATTCCTGGCCGCTAAATTCGGCGGCGGGATAGGCAAGAAGTGTGTGTCCATTGGCTTCCTTCCCTATTTATGTATTGATTTTTGTTTCCCCTTTCCTACCATGCTCAATTAAGGCTATGAGAAAGTATGATCTCCATCTGGTGCCCGGCCCATCTCTAAAGTCGCGAGTCGTGGGGTATCTATGGCAAATGAAATCCAGAAATTCCCGTTTCGCCAATCTCTAACTCCTCTCTTATCCAATTACTGAATGCTCTCCCTGTCTTAACAGCCCATTTTCCTGGAAAGCGCCATCTCCAAGATATTGTCATCCGAATATTTCGTTCCCCTCTTTCCTGTTCATCTTCTATCCACAACTAAAAGCCGGACAAATTTCACGGACACAACTCCTCGCGGTGGGCTCCTTTTCCCCAAACTAACATTCATCTCCCCTCTCCCCTTTCACTTCTCCGTCTTTTCAAACAGATAATGCGTCACCCCATACGTATCCCCACCCCCCGACACAAACATCTCAGCACACGCAAGATAATACACCTGCCACCTCTCAAACCACACACTCGCCTCCTTCCCCCATACGTCTCGCACAAGCCCGGCCACGCCCCTTCCCTATTCGCGACAAAATTCCTCAACCAGCACTCGATCGTTCTGTTATAATGCCTCCCCTCAATCCACCAATGCCTCCTCACCTTCAGGTCCCCCTGCTGAAAATACAGCATCAGATCCGCGCTCGGCATTGTCCCGCCCGTAAAAAAGTGCCTCGCCATCCACCCGTCTGCGAAATGGTACGGCGTGTCGCGGTGGCAGAACACGTGCAGCAGGAACTGCCCGCCGGGACGCAGCGCGCGGGAGGTCTTGGCCATGAGCAGGTCGTAGTTCTTGCAGTGCTCGAACATCTCGCAGGAGAGCAGGCGGTCGTAGAGGGCGGTGCCCAGGTCGGCGGTGGCAATGTCGCCGGTGTGAATTGTGATGTTGGGGAGGTTGAGGGATGAGGCGAGGGTGAGAATGTAGGTGTGCTGGCGCTGAGAATTGGTGAAGCCGGTGATGTGGGAGGAGGGGAAGCGAGATGCGAAGTAGAGGACGGCGGCGCCCCAGCCGCAGCCGATGTCAAGGAGAGTCATGCCGTCGGTGAACTGGAGTTTGGTGGCGTAGCTGGCGAGCATGGCGGTCTCAGCTTCGGCGAGGGTTTCGGTGCCGGTCTGGAAGAGGCAGCAGCTGTACTTCATGCGCGGGCCCAGGGCGGCTGCCATGACGCCTGGGGCAACGTCGTAGTGCTGCTGGTTGGCGGTGTCGGTGTGGATGGCGATCTTAGACTGGCGAAGCTCCTCGATGAAAGCCATCTTGCGAGCGTGGGCCCGGGAGAAGTTCGGTGATCGGATCTCTTGGGCGCGCTGGCGAAATTGGTACTGGGCGGTCAGGCGGATGATGAATTGAGGGAGGTAGCCGCCGTCGATGAGCTTCTCTTTAAGCCACTCGGTAGCTCTGGTCAAGATATCGCTGAAGCCTCCTGAGGTTGTCTTGTCTGGCACAGGGCGGGGGGTTCCCAACAGTGCTTTGGTTCTGGTTGCCTTCTGTACTTGAGATTGTGGGAGAAGCTGATGGGTAAATGTCAGAACTAGAAGCGCCAGAAGTCTTCATGGAATCAACGCTGCAGGAACCAGAAGTGACAGTTGACGAAGTTTCAGGGGGTCGGTGTTCGTCGTAGAACAAGGCTGGTCTTGAGCCCCCGGCTGTGTCGGGACGCCATCTTTCGAGGCTGAGAACTATTCCCATGGACTTTGAGAGAAATTGAGGCGAGCAAGGCGTAGCAAGGGAATTTAGGTGGGGATTGTTCAATGGGTGATACTCTCTGTGAATAATGAACGGGGTAAAGTAGAGGATAGGGCGATCCTAGAATAAGTCCTGAGGAGATTTATAGATGAAGATGATGGACTCGATCGAAATACTCAAAGACAATAACCTTGGTCCAAGAACAGTCGAGTTGTTCAAGTGACAGGCACCCAGTTCTGCGAACAGTCGTTACAGTAGCATTAGAGACAGTTGAGTTGACCACCGATGGGATGAAACTAAATAAACTCGCTGGTTTAAGCTTCCAGGATCTCCGATAACAATGACCTCAACTTTAATGAAGAAATACAATTATCCTCTGCCCGCTACGCTCTACTCTTGGGAACAAGTCTGTTGTTGGTTCAATATTGATTCCAAATGTGGTGGCTAGAAGCTACCTAGTGATCTAGAGCAACTCGTGCCTTCAGCTCACACTCACTTTCAGAAAGCTACCACAGAGATTCGATCATCACGGCCGTTAAGACATCAGAAAGTAATTTGACAGGGCTGGTCAGACTATGGTCAAGAGCGAATTCGACGCAGTTGCCCCTGACTATCTTAGATATGCTCATCTTGCTGATCATCAACTCCATTCATTACGGACAATGCATAGCTTGTCATCGTACTGTGTACATTATATCTAACATACTTATTGGGATGATGAATGGCGCATTGGGTCAAACAAGTGCTCAAGCAGCCCACAATAGTAGACGAAAGGGGCGTAGGAGGGACCGATCTTCGACACGAAAAAAGGAAGTGGAAACTACAGGCTAAAAAATACTTGCAGCAGCAGCTGGAATATAACATATATATAACCTTTCAAAGTGCCCGGCTTGACGCCAATCCCAACTCTAAATCTACCAAAACACAAGACCAAACACAAAGCACCACCCACAGCCAAACCACCTGAAACCTAAAACAGCATCTGCTCCTGTATAACCTTATAATCCTTCCTCTTCTTCGGCGTCTTCAACACCGACTGCCTCATCTTCCCAATCCCTCTCGCCAGCGGCTGGAACGCCCAGTGCTCCCCCGCCCACGCCAGGATGCAGTACAGCACGCCCAGCCCAATGATGAACAGCTTGAAATCCACACTGGTGGGTGTGAGCTGCATGACGCGGGACAGCCCCGCAAACGGGCTGGCGACCATGAGTAGAGTTATGATGAGGGTGGTGGCGATGGTGGCGACGAACGGCCCTAATTTGTGTTAGTGGACTGATGAAGAGAGGGAAAGAGGGTAAGTGAGAAGGGGGGAGCTCACAGTTGTGCAACGCGGGAAGCCGGAACGGCCTGCCAGCGTTGAGCACCACGCCCGCCAGGATGTATTCAAAGCACGACGTCAGGAAGAGCGCAGTGTTCTCCGAGTTTTCAATGTTTGATTTCTCGGGGTCGATGACAGGCGGGATGAACCATGGCTGACGGCGGACAGCAACAAATGCCAGTGCCTGGATGACGATGGCGATGTAGATCTGGCCCAGCAGAGGTGTGAGAACTTTCCTTGAGACCAAGTCCGCAGTCGGCCGCTTGCGGCAGAGTTCGGGGTATGGGCCGGCCCAGCTCATGAAGATGGCAATGGGCAGGATAAGAGCGAGGTCAATGAAGAGGAATTGGAAGTCGCCAAGGTTGGACGCCGACGCGTACAGGAAGGTGACAGATGTGAACTGGATGGCCGAGTACAGACTCATGTACTTGAAGCAGCTGAAGCTGGTGACGAGCGCGGCTCGGCCTTCCCGGATCACCTCAGGCACGCATCGGATGTCGAAGACACGAGATGTGAATGGAGCAGCAACGGAAGCTTCGGCTTCCGAAAGTGAGATGCCCACATCAGCCGCCTTGAGCGCGCCGCAGTCGTTCGCGCCGTCACCACAGAAGCCGCACGAGTAATCGATGCTCTGGAGCTTTTCGACCAGTTCGTGCTTCTCGTCTGGAGACATGCGCGCAAACACCTTACCGGTGATCAGCATCCTCCGCATAACCTCTGGTGGTGCGTAGTCGACGACCCAGCGGAAGACATCTCCGCTGACGGCAACCGAGTAGTTGCGCAGGTTGGAGATGTCGTAGGGTAGGGAAGCATCGTCCTCTGCTGGGGCGGGCATTGGAATCAATGTCTTTGGGTCCAGCTTGTACAGCTGGTTGTCGATACTCTCCCACTGCAGGCTGGCGTTCTGGTCTGTCGCGTCGCTGGTAAGGAATCGAGGCACAAAGCAGTGGGCGGTTTTGCTGATCATCCCACATTCCCTTGCCACGCTAATGGCAGTCAGAATGTTGTCTCCGGTCACCATGACGGCGCCGATGTTGGACTCGAGCAGCTCCTTAAGAACGGCAGCAGTAGTGGGCTTCAGCTTGTTCTCAAAGATGATGAAGCCGACGAATTCGAGATCGGACTCGACCTCATGCCGCTTCATCTTCTGCGCCTTGACCCAGCTGAGCTTCTTGATGTGCCGCGTCGCGCAGCCAATCACACGATACCCCTTATGGGTGTACTGTGAGAGAAGCTCGTCATAATCCGGGGGGACTACAAGAGAGGTTAGCCAGAGCGTTCCATCTTGCACTCAAAAAGTACCACTCACATGTCTCTGGTCTGCAAATGTCCCGCATACACTCCGGCGCCCCCTTGACATAAATATCTCCGCTAGGACGGCCAAAAGTCCTCACTATGACGCTAGCTCGTCGAAGCTGGGAGACAAATTCAAACGACTTCAGAACGCCGAGTTCAAAAGGAACCTGTTGTATATTAGAAGCTGGGCACATCAGGCACCGGTTAAGCAGCTACTCACGTCTTGCCCGGAGGCCTGGCCATTTGCTTGTAGTTTAGCCCCTGGCGGCGGCCTGGCAACAGATGGGTGGAGATTTCCTTGCTCCTCGTCATCGGCGTTTCCGCCGAGGTTGCCCTCCTCAAACAACCAATTTGTGAACTCAAACATCTTGACGTCGAGAGGGTCGCCGACCGCCTCACCATCCACCATTCGGAGTGAGTGGCATGTAGCCATGGTATAGAGCGCCGCCTTTTGTGTGTCGATGTGATTCTTGCCCTGGACCGTGGAGCTATCACCTGATGCTAGCGCCTCAGGGGTAGTAAGGAGGTCTGTGAACCGGTTGTGTTCTCGCGAAACCACGCGAACTCCAAGAATATCGAGCCCCTCTTCGGTCAGGGTTCCGGTCTTGTCGAAGCACATGAGGTCAAGTTTGCCACCGACGTTCACTCTCTGCGGGCTGATGCAGAATATTTGCTTTGCCTTCAGCCGCCTAAGGGCGAAGTTGGTTCCGATAGTCAAGGTGGCGGGCAAGGCTGGGGGTACCACGATGGTGATGAGATCGAGAGCGCGGATCACAATCAGATGCCATTCCAAACCAAGCCTGATGAAGTTGACGAACGACGCGGTGAATCCGAGCAGTGCCACGCAGGCCATGACGGAGATGTAGCGGAACGAATCCTCGTAAAACTTGAACCCGGACGGCTTAGGAAATAACATTGAGCGAACCAGGGCACCCTTGGTCGTGTTGAAGCCGGTTCTCACGACCATGGCGAGCGCCACGGCTTCCTCATCCCGATCTTCCTGTGGACGCCGGGTACGGATAATTTTGGTACCGCAGAACAAAAAGTGCTTCGCAACTTCTGGAAGCATGGCTGATGCTGCCAGATCCAGCTTCCGTAGCGCCACGTCGGTTGCCGGGCTTTTCGAGACAGGCACGGATTCGCCAGTGAGCATGCTTTCGTTGACGATGCAGTCACCACTGAGGAGAAGACTGTCTGCCGGAAACTGATTGAGGCTCGGATCGCTAACTTCGTAAACATCACCAGGCACAAGCTCGCTCGAGGGAATGTACCGCCCTAGTCACAGTTAGCACTGAGTTCAGCCATGCCATGCAGATGACCGAGACGCACAGAAGCCGTTCCGAAGAACTCTAACGTCACACACAAACCGAGAAATCTCCCGAAGCCTTTTCATCGTCTCAAGAAATGTCAGCTCATCTGGTGCATCGTCCACTAGGATAAGTGTACCCACAGATTGAGTTTCGTGAAGTGCAGCTATGATGCTACCACCGGACATGACGAAAATAGCGACGGCGTAGTAGTAGTACTGGTCAAGAGACCAGAGTATTAAACTGGCAATTTGAAAGACATAGAAGGGGTGAAAAACCTACATATTGTTAGCTAGGCGTGCACTCAGCCCTGCCACAAGACAACTCACCTCGTCAACAAGAAGGCGAAACACCGACTTTTGCTCAATATCAATGAGATTGCTGCCAAAGACGGCTTCGCGGTGACTCCCTTCTTCGCCGTCAATGCCAGCGCGAATCTCACGGACGTTTGTCCAGAGAGGATCCTTCCAGCCGTTGCAAATAAGGAATTTATCTGTGAGAGGATGGAAGTAGAACCGCACGTAGCGGTAGTTTATCATGCGCAGATCCGGGACAATAGGATCCGGATCCTCGTCGAAAAGGTATGAAGTCATCTTCCCAGGGGCTCCAAAGACGGTCGATAAACACCTCCCATAGGGTGTTGACTCGACGTCCAGGGTGGCCATCTCATTCCACTGGTTCTCGACCACAACCCATTTGCACTCGCGGAGTGGTGATGACTTGCCGACCAGCTTGACATACCACCGAGGCATCCAGCGGAAGAGGAGCCATGCCAGACCCAGAGTCACCACGCACAGGAGGACGTAAATGGCGTAGCCAATGGAACTGGTCCGAAAGCCGGCGATGGCAATGTAAAGGTCCTCGTTGACCATGTACACCTTCTGGCTGTGCCTGTTCCCACCATAACCGCTGCCGGCCGACACGCCGCTGTCCCGCCTCAAAAGTCTGGCGCTGGCCGAGCCCCTGGACTGTGTCGATGTTCTGCGTAGGAAGACATGATCGTTATATGATGAACTGCGCTCGAGGTCTGTCGAATCGTCCGGTTCTTCGAAATCCTCATCATCGAACGGTAGCTCGTCGAGATCGTCCACGGACGGGCGCTGACTGCCTGATAGTAGAGATGCCCCGGGTTCTTCTGGTTCATCCTCCTCCTCCTGGTAAAATGAGAAGCTCGTGGTCGAATCGGCGCGGCGGCGGCGGTGGCTGAAAGCCGAGACGCTCGTGGGGAGAGATTCGGCCATGGGTCCGGCGAAGACCTAAGTTCCACCCTGTTAGAATCTCCCAGTCGCAAAACGCTCCGCGAATCGAACGAACCTCATCGTGTGCCATCTCCACATCCTCAAAGATGCTGGCGCTGCTCTGGTTCCTCCCCAGGCGGTAGAATTCGGGGGCTTCTTCTCCCGTGTTGGTGGGTTGGATGGGGTCCTCGCGGACCGAGCCACTGGGTCCATCCATCTCGGCTCTCCCTTCAAGTTGCGGTACGGTGCCAGAAGCTGATTCGAAAACTGGGCATTGTAGGGACGAGTGTACAGTGGGGAGAATGATCGGCCGAAGTGGTAATGGTTGCGCAAGAGCAAGAAGCGTTCACTGCCCCTCCAACGCGAATTTGAAGATCGGAGGAAGCTCAGCTGTGGAGCCATTCTAGAGGTGCCGTCCCTTAGTGACGTCGAGGCTTGGCATCTGGACTTGTTGCTTTGGTTGGCGAGAGGACATCGACTCGGTCTATGGACATGAACTGTGTATACATAGAAGACAAGAAGTCTTCTAAAATTGGGATGATGAAGTTCAACCCTTATTTGACCGTGTTTTATGATCGTTTCCTCTTGAAGCAACCATAGCTGGCACAACTGTTTTGGTTGTCCAGGTATGCAAGTAAGCGTGTAGCATGTAAGTACATAACATTTTATTTGCTTGCTGTAAGCTGATGCACTCATGGATGATTGTCTCGTGTCATCCTCCGGGACAATGATGGTTGAGTAATCTGTCTCTGACAAGCCTGATCATGCTGCGCAAGACTCTCAAGTTCTGGAAGAAAATTCACCAAATCCCTGGGTTGAGTGAGAGCATCCTGTCTATCTGTTCCATATATGCTGATGATGCAGACTGGAGCAGATAAAACTCACCTCTTTCAACAGAGTGACACCACTTGTTCCCGTTGCTCAAAAGAAAGAGCAGATTGTCGTCTGGCAAGATTGTGAAAAAGGAGGGTACAAAAAATGTCACCATTCAGACGAGAAAATTCCTTGGCTATCCGGCAGTCGACACAGAGCATGGGAAGTCGGTGCTATTGTCACGATCTTCGACAAGGGCCTTTCTCGGCGTCTCCGTTTCGAGGTCAAAAGTGGAGGAACCGACTCAGTGGGTCTGCGTCGTCATATCGGCTTATCATTCACATCTGAACATCCTCACACCGGCAGACTCACAGCCTCACAAACCTGGGGCATGCATCTCATCCCACTCTTGTGAAACCAACAGGCAGGAAGGTACCAGAAAGAATAACAATGGCAGCCAGCGAGCCAGTCAGCCAGCTAGCCCACATCCCGCTGGCCCTGACAGCCGCCACTCTTGCCGGCTCGGACTGCATGTTCAGTGTTCGAGACCCAGGGTCCAAAAGGCATCCTTGACAAGTGGGGCGGAGGCAACGAAAATTCAGCCCGTTCCAGTGGGTGCCGTGTCGATGGCGAGCAACCTTGTTGTGGCCAAACAGTGCAGAGCGGTGAACAGTTGCGAGGTTTGAAGGATGGGATGAAGTGTTTTTTCTGACTGCCACCAGTCGTGGAGAGGGGCCAGGACAGCGCTGAGATTGTACAAAAAGAAGCGCGTTCAACCCGAGTCTGCTAAAGACAGCAGGCTTGTCAGATGCATTCCGTGCTGAATGTGAAAGCCCAGCCGGTCATGAACAGAAGGAGGGACAGTGAGGGTTTCCTATCAGATTCACCGAGAGCGAAGTGTGAGAAGTGAGAGTGAGAAAAGTCGGCGGTGCCAGGACCCCCCATGCTGAGCCGGTCCACAAGTCACTGTCTCGCACTCTCATTGGCTCTGCAACTTTTCGTCCAGCCCCTCCTCAACAAACCATTTCTAGAACCTCCATTCCCCCCCATCGACATTTTACCACAACCACCGGTGCCTGTCTTCTTCGCCTCGGTCGCAGATCTTCATTCTTCATCCCGAAACCCATTTCCCCATCAACAACCTCTCACAAAGTCGCCATGGCTGAGCCCATCAAGAACAAGCGGCCTGACCCCGCTGCTCCGTACGTCCCATTCCGGCCCTTCTCGGCACCGACCATGGCACCGACCGACCATGTCATCTGGTGCGGGACTGATCTGCGATAACTGATACTGACAAAAGTCCGAAACAGTACCCCCCAGAATACCCCGGCGAATGCTGCCCCAATCTCGTCGCATGCCCAGCAGCCCGGTATCGCCAGCATCAAGGAGGGTGAGTCGCTCGTGGTCGCTTGCTGCCCAACAACCCCAAAGTCAATAAACATACTAACTGCTTGGATAACACAGAGGATCTGACTGCCGCTTCCATCTTTGCCAAGGACCCCCGCCTCGTATCTCTGATCCAGGGCCGTCTTGGCTCGCTCGTCGGTCGCTCGTCCGGCTACATCGAGTCGCTCCCCGCTGTGGTCAAGCGCCGCGTCGCCGGCCTCAAGGGCATCCAGAAAGACCACTCCAAGCTCGAGGCCGAGTTCCAGGAGGAGGTTCTCCAGCTCGAGAAGAAGTACTTCGCCAAGTTCACCCCTCTGTATGAGCAGCGTGCTGCCATCGTGAACGGCAAGACCGAGCCCACCGATGCCCAGGTCGAGGCTGGTGAGGAGGACGAGGATGACGATGAGGAGACTGAGGGTGCCGCTATCAAGGAAGAGAAGTCTGCCGAGGATGCCGACAAGGTTTCGGGTATCCCCGAGTTCTGGCTCTCGGCCATGAAGAACCAGCTGTCGCTTGCCGAGATGATTACCGACCGTGACGAGGGCGCCCTCAAGTCCCTGGTCGACATCCGCATGCAGTACCTCGACAAGCCCGGCTTCCGTCTCATCTTTGAGTTCGCCGAGAACGACTACTTCACCAACAAGACCATCACCAAGACCTACTACTACCAGGACGAGTCTGGCTACGGTGGCGACTTCATCTACGACCATGCCGACGGTGACAAGATCGAGTGGAAGGCCGGCCAGGATCTCACCGTCCGCATCGAGCAGAAGAAGCAGCGGAACAAGAGTGAGTTCACCTTTAAACCAAACGCCGGAAACCAGACATTAACAAACGCAGCCACCAAGCAGACCCGCATCGTCAAGAAGACCGTCCCGACCGAGTCCTTCTTCAACTTCTTCTCGCCTCCCAAGGCCCCGAACGACGAGGATGACGATGCCGCCTCGGACATCGAGGAGCGTCTCGAGCTCGACTACCAGCTGGGCGAGGACATCAAGGAGAAGCTGATTCCCCGGGCCATCGACTGGTTTACCGGCGAGGCTCTCGCCTTCGAGGAGCTCGACGAGGATGACCTTGCCGACTTCGACGACGAGGACGATGAGGATGAGGACGACATCAGCGACGACCACGATGATGAGGATGAGTCTGAGGAGGAAGAGGTATGGAGATTCTGATTCCAACCCGAATAATTGGATGTGGTGTACTAAATTATCTTGACAGGAGGAGAATGGCAAGCCCAAGCAGGAGCCTACGGAGTGCAAGCAGAGCTAAATGGCTTCCTTTCATTCACGACCGTTCACCACTCTTCTTAATCAGGGCGTCAAGCCCCTTTTGCCCGTTATTTTGGGTCGATGACGCATATTATCCCGATCCCACAGCAATTCGAGGACGGGCCCCGGCACGGGGCGGATATGGCACTGCACGGATTGGGGTATCATGGAGGGCCAATACATCCTAATTTGCACACTGGGGGCGCGGACGTCTTCCGGAAGCATGGCCACATGCATTGAGGTTTGGTTGTTTTCCACGTTTGAGCTATCCTCGGGAGTTATTGAGTTTGCGGCCTGTTCGGCCACTTCACCAGCGGTGGCTGGGCGGCTGTTAAAATGGGGAGCGCAACAGGGCATGGCAATGTCTGCTACGGGGAATTGTTTCTGGCATCAAGGCCAGCAATGGCAAGGTTGAGATTTGCACCAGAGCTTTGAGAGAAATGCGATATTCGAGATTTCCGTCTAATGAACAACATAACTTGAATGGATGTGCCTCCGGGATCGGTGTTTGTGATTCTGTGTTTCGAGTCAAGCTCTGCATGATTGTGCTTCCGACCAAAGACCAAAACTCGTAGCCAAGGACCCGAGAACCAGGAATTACTGTTTGAGACGTTGAGCAACGGCTTCATTCGCGTGAACATCCAGGTTCCCCTGGTTTTTGACGTGTAACAGCACTCAGTTCCAGTCATCTTAGCCGTGGGCGAAGAAGACCTAGAAACCTGGACCCCGGCCAGATGTTCTTGTTCTCTCTGGGTGAGAACGCCAAAGAGGACCGTGGAAACTGCAGCAAGGCAATGACACAGACTTCGAGAGGGAGTCATGGCGCTAGGATGGCGGGAGAAAGCCAAGAACGGTCATTGATATTCGTAATAGCGAGGCGGGTGAAGTCGAAGGCGGCTGAGTTCTTTTCCAGGTATTCCGTCATCCAGAAAGATTTTCCTCAGTGAGTCAACCCCGCTATAATAAAGGCTCCCACCCCACCATTCGCATCCCACCGTGGGGTCTCCTTTGAACAAGCATCCCAGAGACTTTGACACATCCGTTCCAGCAGACCGGCGATAATAAAGACGACGAAACCCTACCTCCTCCAGATCAACTCCTTCTCTTCACCATGACCGGTCCCAGAGACATCGCGCAGTCGTCGTTGGCAAGGGCCGTTTCCTACAGTCTCAGCATCTCCCCCACCAACACCTTCCACTCGCCGCCGCCTTCGTCGGCCCTCAGCAGCTTCATGGCGGGGTCACTCGCTCACAAAGCCTCGGTGGCCGAGGTCAAGCAGCTCAAGCCGTTCAACGCTGAGGAGGTTAAGATCCTGCTGCTCGAGAACGTCAACCAGACCGGGCGGGACATCCTCACGGCCCAGGGCTATCAGGTGGAATCGCACAAGAGCTCGCTGCCCGAAGCCGAGCTCATTGAGAAGATCAAGTGAGTTTTTGACTCTCTTCCGCATTCGGAGCTAGGATTTTACCCTGAGCCAACACCTGCGACCACCAACCCTTGGTTCCCAATACTTCACAACACATGGCGCAAGCCATTAACGCATATCGGATGGTCTTCGATGGTTCCGCGGGAGCCGGTGTTTCTTGAAATTCAAAGGCTAGGCAAAACTGACGCTCACTAGGGATGTACATGTCATTGGCATCCGGTCCAAGACAAAACTCTCAGCCAAGGTGCTTCAGGAGGCCAAGAACCTGCTGGTCATCGGCTGCTTCTGCATCGGCACCAACCAAGTAGACCTGGCCTACGCAGCCAAGCAGGGCATCGCCGTGTTCAACTCCCCCTTCGCCAACTCGCGCAGCGTGGCCGAGCTGGTGATTGGCGAGATCATCTCGCTCGCGCGGCAGATTGGCGACCGCTCGCTGGAGATGCACCGCGGCACCTGGAACAAGGTCAGCGCCAAGTGCTGGGAGATTCGCGGTAAGACGCTCGGCATCGTCGGCTACGGCCACATCGGCTCGCAGCTGTCCGTTTTGGCCGAGGCCATGGGCATGTCCGTCATCTACTACGACATCGCCACCCTCATGGCCATCGGCTCAGCACGGCAGGTACCCACGCTCGAGGCCCTCCTTGAAGAAGCCGACTTCATCTCCCTCCACGTCCCCGAAACTGCCGAGACCAAGCACATGCTGTCCGGCCCGCAGTTTGAGCGCATGAAGCAGGGCGCGTACCTTATCAACGCCAGCCGCGGCACAGTCGTCGACATCGCAGCCCTCATCAAGGCTATGCGCGCGGGCAAGGTCGCCGGCGCGGCCCTCGACGTCTACCCTAACGAACCCGCCGCCAACGGCGACTACTTCGTCAACGACCTCAACACCTGGGCCGAGGACCTGCGCGGCCTGGCCAACATCATCCTGACGCCCCACATCGGTGGCAGCACCGAGGAAGCGCAGCGCGCTATTGGCGTCGAGGTTGCCGAGGCCCTCGTCCGCTACATCAACCAGGGCATCACCCTCGGCAGCGTTAACCTGCCCGAGGTCACCATGCGCTCGCTGACGCTGGATGAGCCGGACCATGCGCGCGTCATTTACATTCATCGCAACGTGCCCGGTGTGCTGCGCAAGGTCAATGAGATCCTGGCGGAGCACAATGTTGACAAGCAGATCTCGGATAGCAAGGGCGATGTGGCGTATTTGATGGCCGATGTTAGCAGTGTCAAGACAGAGGATATCAAGGAGATTCGCGATAACTTGGATTTGCTGAGCTCGAGGATTTTGACGCGCGTGTTGTACTAAGGGCGGTATTCAATTGGTGGTGGTAGATGAAGTAGGGATTTCTAGAGGGAGCATTGGGAATGGAGTTGATATGATGTGATGCTGGGCGGGCGGGTGAGTTCAACATGGGATGGGCGTGCTGTTGTTTTTTACTGTTTTCTTCAACATCTCATCTCTGGCATGGTGTCTTAGGAACAAAATATCTGGATATTAGAAGGTTAAGACCAGGTTTAGCAAAAAGGTGGCTCTCGGTCACCGTGTATCTCAAATCAAAGCCAAACGCGAATTCAGGCCTTTTGGAGTGTATCCTCAATCTTGACCTACAGTGTTTGAATGTACTCAGTGACTGTTCTCAATACATGTAGAAATACCGTAGGGAATTGAGAGTCCTGTGCGGATGGCGATGTCACCCCAACTCGATGTCACTGCATCCCAATGTCTTGGAGAGAAACAGCCTCGATCAAGGCAAGGGGAGCGAATGTGCTGGATCTGAAACAGCAGCGGAAAATTCCCCAGTCGAGTGGTGATTTCCAGGGGCTCGATCCCGGGCGCTGGATTTCTCGAAGGCACCTTAGAACAGGGGATCCGAGATCTTGGGTGCCATCCTCAGATTCAAGAACATAAACATGACTTTGTTAACTATTGAAAGGAACGAAACTGGATGTTTTAAGCATGCTGTGCTACCCACTTCCTCAGGGGCCGAGGAGACCCTCGAAGACACGGCAACCGACTCCTTGGCAACGGCGGCCATCGAGTCGGTGAACGAAGTTCCACAAGGTTGAGGATCTGGGGTGGGGATCATGACCCACTTGTCAAGGTGTTGACATTGGACCCTTGGAGAAGGCGAGAAACAACACCCCAGCGATTTTCAGGTTTGTGCTGTTTAGTGTGGAAATGAAAATATTTTGAGCTGTTGATGGTTCTTCAGAAATGAGCGGTGATGGTAAATACTCAAGTTGCTGGCGTGATAATTGGGAGACGAGATGGCAGGCTGGCCTGCATGGGACCAGATAGGGAGCAGGCATCTCCAAATTCAATGCATGATGCAGAGGCCAGGGTCAGTCAGATGGAGGCAGGATGGGTCGATGGCGAGTGGTGAGTGCCTGTTGTGCGTTGAAAAACCACGTTCCCCGTCAGAAACCAACGGCCCGCCTCCCGTAGGTTGTTGGTTCGTGGCTGTGTTTCGACACGTTAGTTTCGAGGTTCAGAGAGTGGTGTTGTCTGGAAAGAAACAGTCTCCAAAATGCAAGATCCGTCCCAACGAGTGGCTGCTTTGACCCCTGAGCCTTGCCTAAGCTGGCCAGTGCGCCGTCGCCAACCCCAGAGTCTGTGCTCCAGCCTTCTTCCGTTACCGTTTGTTACACCATCTTCCCCCTATCAACGGCCAACTTACAACACACCCTTGCACCTTTTTTTGCTGTCCCCTGAACTCGAACGACGGTCCTTCCCGAAGCTTTTGTGCTGAGTTCGTTTTCCTCGAACATCACACATCCTGCAGCAGTCCGCACGCGTCGACATTCTTACCGCCACATCACTCGAGCAGTCCAACGCAGCATTGGCGGCGACATCTGTGTGCTCAGAGCGGAGCCCTTTACCGCCTCTTACGTCCGACTGTCCAACGGCTGCGTTACATACGGTAATCTTCCAGGAATGAACGCCTTCGCCCGACCCAGACCCAGCGCATCCTCCTCCACCATCACCACCACCACCAACCCCCGCCCACTTCGCGCAACATCCAGCTGCGCTGCTCTTCGACTGACCACGAGCAGCCACCGCGCTCCCGACCACAACTCCTGACCATTTTTTGACGACCCTCTCGCGACGAGAGCTTGGCTCTTGAAGCCGTCCGCACCACGACGGACCTCAATCCCCCCACCTCCACCGCTCCTCTACTAGCTCCACTTCTCTCCAACCACCACGCCCAATGTCGGAGCACTATGAGGTCGGCACCAGAGCGTGGCAGCCCGATGCCACCGAGGGCTGGATTGCGTCCGAGGTCACCAAGAAGACAGTAAATGGGTCAAAAGTCTTGCTCGAATTCCAGCTGGAAAATGGCGAGGTGCGCAGCTCATGCTAGTCCTGGGGGGATGCCCCAAACTGGCCTGTACGAGGTTGCTGACCTTTCGTCATGATCACAGACCAAGACACTGGAGGTCGCCCTCGCGGCCCTCCAGTCCGGGAACCATCCCTCGCTGCCACCGCTCATGAATCCCACTATGCTCGAAGCCAGCGATGACCTGACGAACCTCTCTCACCTCAACGAGCCTGCCGGTAACAAACCTCTCCTGCTTCCTTGGTCGACGAGCGAAACGCTGACAGAGTTTGCGCGAACTAGTCCTCCAGGCCATCCGTCTCCGATACTACCAGAAAGAGATTTACACATACTCCGGCATCGTGCTCATAGCAACAAATCCCTTTGCTCGTGTCGACTCCCTCTATGTGCCAGGCATGGTCCAGGTCTATGCCGGCAAGCAGAGGGCAACACAAGCGCCGCATCTTTTCGCTATTGCCGAGGAGGCTTTCATGTATGCCTTTGCGCCGCCTGCGGGCTGGAAACACGGGGACAGGAGCGTTACTGACCGTTTCACAGGGACATGTTGCGGGACAACAAGAACCAGACCATTGTCGTGTCCGGCGAGTCCGGTGCCGGCAAGACCGTGAGCGCCAAGTACATTATGAGATACTTTGCGACAAGAGAATCGCCAGACAGCCCGGGATCGAGGGCGAAGAGGGGGCCCGAGGCATTGAGTATGAGCAAGACGGAGGAGGCCATCCTCGCCACAAACCCCATCATGGAGGCTTTCGGCAACGCAAAGACAACGAGAAACGACAACTCCTCGCGCTTCGGCAAGTACATCGAAATCATGTTCGACAAGGGCACCAACATTATCGGCGCCAAGATCAGGACATATCTGCTGGAACGGTCGAGGCTGGTGTTCCAACCGCTCAAGGAGAGGAACTACCACATTTTCTATCAGCTGGTGGCCGGTGTGACGGAGAAGGAGCGCCAGGAGCTTGGGCTACTGCCTATTGAGCAGTTCGAGTACCTGAACCAGGGCAACACTCCCACCATTGACGGCGTGGACGACAAGGCTGAATTCGTTGCGACCAAGCAGTCTCTCAAGACGATTGGCGTAAACGAAGCAAACCAGGTCGAGATCTTCAAGCTGCTGGCGGGTCTGCTTCATTTGGGCAACGTCAAGATCGGTGCCTCTAGGAATGACAGCGTTCTGGCCGCGACGGAACCCTCCCTGGTTAAGGCTTGCGCAACTCTCGGTATCGATGCCCCTGAGTTCGCCAAGTGGATTGTCAAGAAGCAGCTCATCACCCGCGGCGAGAAGATTACCTCCAACCTCACACAGGCACAGGCCATCGTCGTCAGGGATTCCGTCGCCAAATTCATCTACTCCAGCCTCTTCGACTGGCTCGTTGAGATCATTAATCAAAGCCTTGCGACTGAGGAGGTGCTCAACAGAGTTAGTTCGTTCATCGGTGTGCTCGATATCTACGGTTTCGAGCACTTCGCCAAGAACTCGTTCGAGCAGTTCTGCATCAACTATGCCAACGAGAAGCTCCAGCAGGAGTTCAACCAGCACGTCTTCAAGCTCGAGCAGGAGGAGTATCTGCGGGAACAGATCGATTGGACCTTTATCGATTTCGCCGACAACCAGCCGTGTATCGACCTGATCGAGGGTAGGCTCGGTATCCTCTCGCTGCTCGACGAGGAGTCGAGGCTACCCATGGGCTCTGATGAACAGTTCGTGACGAAGCTTCACCACAACTATGCTGCCGACAAGCACAAGTTCTACAAGAAGCCCAGGTTCGGCAAGTCTGCTTTCACCGTGTGCCACTATGCGATCGATGTCACCTACGAGTCGGAAGGTTTTATCGAGAAGAACCGTGACACCGTTCCGGACGAGCACATGGCGGTTCTCCGCGCCTCGACCAACAGATTCCTTGGGTCGGTGCTTAAAGCGGCCTCGGCCGTCAGGGAGAAGGACGCTGCATCGGCAAGCTCTAATGCGGTGAAGCCGGCGGCAGGCAGGAGGATTGGTGTCGCTGTTAATCGCAAGCCGACACTCGGTGGCATCTTCAAGTCCTCGCTGATTGAGCTGATGAACACCATCAACAGCACCGATGTGCATTACATTCGCTGCATCAAGCCGAACGAGGCCAAGGATGCTTGGAAGTTCGAGGGCCCCATGGTGCTGAGCCAGCTCCGCGCTTGCGGTGTCCTGGAAACGGTCCGTATTAGCACTGCGGGTTACCCCACGAGGTGGACCTACGAGGAGTTTGCCCTGCGGTACTACATGCTGGTGCCGTCCGCGCAATGGACCTCGGAAATCAGGGAGATGGCCAACGCCATCCTGACCATGGCATTTGGCCAGACGAAGGTCAAGGGTATGGACAAGTACCAGCTCGGCCTGACCAAGATCTTCTTCCGCGCCGGCATGCTGGCCTTCCTTGAGAACCTGCGCACCAACCGGTTGAACGACTGCGCCATCATGATTCAGAAGAACCTGAGGGCCAAGTACTACCGCAAGAAGTACCTGGATGCTCGGAACTCCATCATCGCCGTCCAGTCCTTGGTGCGCGCCCACAAGGCTCGCAAGCAGGCCCAGGAGTTGCGGACGGTCAAGGCTGCCATCACCATCCAGAGGATGTGGCGCGGCTACAAGCAAAGGAGGGAGTTCCTGCGCATTAGGAACGATATGGTTCGCGTTCAGGCCGCCTTCAAGGGGTACCTGCGCCGCAAGGAGATTATGGAGACCCGGATGGGCAACGCCGCCCTCATCATCCAGCGGAGCTGGCGGTCGAGGAGGCAACTCCGCGCCTGGAGGGACTACCGCAGGAAGGTTGTTATTGTTCAAAGCTTGTGGCGCGGCAGGGCGGCCCGCAAGGATTACAAGGTCAAGCGCGCCGAGGCCCGCGATCTCAAGCAGATTTCCTACAAGCTGGAGAACAAGGTTGTCGAGCTGACGCAGTCTCTCGGGACCATGAAGACTCAGAACAAGGAGCTCAAGACGCAGGTCGAGAACTACGAGGGCCAGGTGACTATCTGGCGCAACCGGCACAACGCGCTCGAGGCCCGCACCAAGGAGCTGCAGAGCGAGGCGAACCAGGCCGGTATCGCGGCCGCCCGTCTCGAGGCCATGGAGGCTGAGATGAAGAAGCTGCAATCCAACTTCGAAGATTCGGTTTCCAACGTCAAGCGGATGCAGGAAGAGGAGCGCCAGCTGCGAGATTCTCTGCGTGCTACCAGCACGGAGCTCGATGCTGCGCGCCAGGAGAGCCAGCGCCACGAGGCCGAGAAGAACTCGCTGCGGCAGCAGCTCGTCGAGCTTCAGGAAGCTCTCGAGCAGGCCAGGAGACACGTCCCCGTCAATGGCGAGCTCACTAACGGCCATACTCCTCTCGCCAACGTACCCGCCGGTCTCATCAACTTGGTGTCTGCTAAGAAACCCAAGCGGCGGAGCGCGGGCGCTGAGGTCCGTGAGTTGGATCGGTATAGCATGGCATATAACCCCCGCCCGGTGTCGATGGCTATACCGAACATGAACCGCCAGACGACGCTGTCCGGCTCGACCTTCATCCCCGGTGTCGACAGCATCGAACTGGAGCTCGAGTCGCTGCTCGCTGACGAGGACGGTCTCAACGAGGAGGTCACCATGGGCCTCATCCGCAACCTCAAGATTCCGTCGCCGGCGAGCAACCCGCCGCCGTCGGACAAGGAGGTCCTCTTCCCGTCGTACCTCATCAACCTGGTCACATCGGAGATGTGGAACAACGGCTTCGTCAAGGAGTCGGAACGCTTCCTTGCCAACGTCATGCAGTCTATCCAGCAGGAGGTCATGCAGCACGACGGCGACGAGGCCATCAATCCGGGCGCCTTCTGGTTATCCAACGTGCACGAGATGCTCTCGTTTGTGTTCCTCGCTGAGGATTGGTACGAGGCGCAGAAGACGGACAACTACGAGTACGACCGTCTGCTCGAGATTGTTAAGCACGATCTGGAGAGTCTCGAATTCAACATCTACCACACCTGGATGAAGGTGCTCAAACGCAAGCTGAACAAGATGATCATCCCTGCCATCATCGAGTCGCAGTCGCTGCCTGGCTTCGTTACGAACGAGAACAACAGGTTCCTCGGCAAGCTGCTGCAGGGCAACAACCAGCCGGCGTACAGCATGGACAACCTGCTGTCAATGCTCAACAGCGTCTTCCGCGCCATGAAGGGCTATTATCTGGAGGACTCAATCATCACCCAGACCATCACGGAGCTGCTCCGCCTGGTGGGCGTGACGGCCTTCAATGATCTGCTCATGCGCCGCAACTTCCTCTCGTGGAAGCGTGGCCTGCAGATCAACTACAACATCACTCGCATTGAGGAGTGGTGCAAGAGCCACGATATGCCTGAGGGCACGCTGCAGCTTGAACATTTGATGGTGAATATTTGGGTCTTTTAAAATCTACCGGGTGCAGTACTGACCTCTTTCCAGCAAGCGACCAAGCTTCTGCAGCTCAAGAAAGCGACCCTGAACGACATCGAGATCATTCAGGACATCTGCTGGATGTAAGTAGTATCCCGCAGATACTCTTTTCTTCTTCCACAACGGTTACTGACAGTTACTTTCAGGCTCTCCCCCAATCAAATCCAGAAGCTCCTCAACCAGTACCTGGTCGCCGACTACGAGCAGCCCATCAACGGCGAGATCATGAAGGCGGTTGCGTCGCGCGTCACCGAGAAGAGCGACGTGCTGCTCCTCCCCGCCGTCGATATGGACGACAGCGGGCCGTACGAAATCGCCGAGCCCCGCGTTATCACCGCGCTCGAGACGTACACCCCGTCGTGTACGTTCCTTCCCCACCCCCACTCTTCTCCCTTTCACAATAATTACTGACGATATACCAGGGCTCCAAACCCCCGCCTCAAACGCCTCGCCGAGATAGTATCCCAGCAGGCTATTGCCCAGCAGGAGAAGCTCGAGTTCGGCTCTCAAATGGACGAGGACGACGAGTACGATGACGACGACGAGGACGACCACCACCCCACCACCACCAACTCCAACACCATGACGGCATGGCCGACATGGGCGTCGAGCCCGGCCCGGTCGTGACCAGCTCTGCTTAGATGGCTGTCGCTGGTAGTTTTGCGACCGGGAGGAGGGGGTGGATCTGAGAAGAGGGGGAAGGCCGAGGGGTTGTAGGATGATGGTTGGTGGGGGAGGGGGGAGAGGTAAGGCAGAGGCCTGCGAGTGTGGTTTTCTCGCCGTGGAGGAGGGGATGGGTCCTCCAAGGGTGAATATGAGTCCTGGTGGGGGAGGTGGAGGGAGAATTGGGATGGTGGTGGGGGTATAGAATTGTGAGGGGGGAGAGTGGGAGTGGATAAGGGAGGAGGAGGTGATGATCTTTTCTGTTCATTGTTTTGTTCTGTTCTGGGATATCTGATGTCGCTTTGATTGATCAAAACATGGGTTGGTGATGTGCTTCGTTGCTTTCCTTCTGCTGCATCTTGTTGCCTTTTGCTTGCTGGTTTTGGGGGGTGATGGGTATTAGAAATGTTCCTGCTGCGTTCTGGGTTTCTGTTATGTGCCTTGCTTGTTTGCATTTGTTCTCGGCTTTTGGTTCCTCGCTCATTCCATCAAGGTCTTTCTGGAGGAATAAAGTGGCGATAAGAGTATACGGTATGACACTACAAAGGTCAACAGCTGGCCATGGCTGGTGATACAGGATAGAGAGCGAAGAGAAGGGAGGGGCGTTGTTCATCTCAGGATGGAGTATCCTTGAGCTACGAGTGTTCCTCATCAAGTAGTTGTCTAGCCATAGGAATGGGATTTATGTATCCAGGTAGATATAAAATTAAGTGGTGTAAACAAGCGGTACTGTTTTTTTGTGTTTTTGAAAAGCCCTGAAGGGGCGTTATTCTGCTGGCATGAGGAAGGCAGGCCTCAACCTCATATTGTCTCCTCTCATATGCCTCCCACAATCGCACAGTGGGGATTTCCCATCCTCGCACCCAACCTGCAACACAAAAATATTTCTGAGCGGAGCAGACACCACCACTTAGACCACCACTTCACCCTTGCTCACAACAACCTCTTTGAAATCTTTGAAGCAAAAAGAAAAGAGAAGAGTACACTAGAGAACAAACACCAACCCCCAAAACCAGAGGAAACGAAAGCACACAATGTCCCGCACCTCCCCCAACATCATCGTCACGGGCACGCCCGGCGTCGGCAAGACCAGCCACTGCGAGCTGCTCGCCGAGCGCACAGGGCTCAAGCACCTGTCAGTCAACGACGTGGTTAAGAACCGCGAGTGCCACGAGGGCTGGGATGAGGAGTACCAGAGCTGGATTGTGGATGAGGACAAGGTATTTTCCCTCTCTTTCTTTGTTCTTGTTGAAAACCTCACTAGATGCATACCACATCACATGAATACTGACTGAGGCAACAGCTGCTGGACGCTATTGAGGACGAGGTCAAGCAGGGTGGCTGCATAATAGACTGGCACGCATGCGACCTGTTCCCCAAGAGCTGGATCGACCTGGTGGTGGTGCTGCGGGTGGACACGGCGACGCTGTATGATCGGCTCATGGCGAGGTGAGTCAGGCCGTTTTTTTCTTTTTTTTTCGGCATGCACTCTTCCATTTACCCCAATGGCAACACCTGCGCCTTTGGTTTGACATGGAGTATGCATTAAAAGAGAGAGACGGGGAACTGACACGGGAATAGGAAATACCCTGAGTTGAAGCTGCAAGAAAACATTGATTCGGAGATCATGGAGGTGCTGCTGCAGGAGGCAAAGGACTCATACGACGAGGAGATTGTGGTTGAGCTGCAGAGCTCGACGGCGGATGAGATGGAGGGCAATGTTGATAGGATCGAGCAGTGGCTGGAGCAGTGGAAGAAGAACAATGCTTCTTCATAGAGGGGGAGAGGAAATAGTGAGGCGGATAATTCATGAGATATGACATGACAACCAAACCACAGACTACTTTTCATCACCTCTTGTGAAAGTGAAAGCTCGCAGAGACTGCTCGACACAGATCTGGTACCTGAATATGCACCAACCGGGGCTTCAAATCTACATCCCTATGACCCCTCTACAACCCCACCATAAAAGAGTCCCTCACAAAACCCCCTACTCACCCATCTTTAACCATCTCATCACCCAGGTACACCCTTTTCTCCCCTCAAAACGACCCCACCTTTCAAGATGGCAGCCCCCACCCCCGCCCGGCACATAGTCAACTTCATCACGGGCAACGCCAACAAGCTCCGCGAGGTCAAGGCGATCCTCGAGCCAGCAATCCAGGTCGAGAACCAGGCGCTCGATCTGCTCGAGATCCAGGGCACGCTGGAGGAGGTGACGATTGATAAGTGCCGGCGGGCGGCCGATTTGGTGTGTACCTCCCATATCACACATTGAACTCTTCAAACCAAACCAAAAAAAAAAATGAAAAACAGTCGGTGCCCAAGCTAACAAAACCAAAAGGTTCAAGGCCCCGTCTTAGTCGAAGACACCTGCCTCTGCTTCAATGCTCTGAACGGGCTACCGGGGCCGTACATGTACGTCTCTGTTTCTTCCCTCTCTAGACAATGATGCTAACCATGTGCCGCCAGCAAATGGTTCATGACCTCCCTCGGGCCACGACGGGCTCAACAACCTGCTGGCCGCCTACGAGGACAAGTCGGCCAAGGCAGTCTGCACATTCGGTTACTCGCCCGGCCCGGGCCACGAGCCGATTCTGTTCCAGGGGATTACGGACGGGAAGATTGTGCCGCCAAGAGGGCCGGCGTTTTTCGGTATGTCTCTGTTCTGTTATCTCTGCCTTGACGGTTGAAGCCTGGTTTGGCTTGTTGAGTGTGAGATGCTGATGGTGGGTGATGCGAACAGGTTGGGACGCGATCTTTGAGTATGAGGGGCAGACGTGAGTTTTCCGCCCATTTCACTTCTCGGAAGGAGGGGTGTTGATACTGACTTGCGCAGATACGCCGAGATGGACAAGACAGAAAAGAACAAGGTCTCGCACCGCGGTCGGGCGCTGGCCAAACTGCAGGACTGGTTCGCAAAGGAGATGACGGCATAGAGAATAATAGACAACGGCGCTACAAGGGTATACGTAGACAAGACAACGCAAGACATGACATGACTGATGATGAACTCCGGCGCTTCGCTCCTGTTGCCATAGTGCGCCAGAATGTGCGCCAGAATGAGACCGAAAATTACCCAATCCCAAACCCCAAGCTCGCAACAAAACTAAAGCCACACCTAGCAGCCTGCCGCTTCTGTGCGCAAACTGTATGGGAGTCAACCTCTCTAGTCATCCATCACTCGTTATCTGCGGATATAACAAACCTCAAAATCTCAAACTCCCTATAGGCCTTCATGTACCTATTCCCCCTCCGATACTGCTTCAGCGCAAGGTCCGGCGTGGGATGCACGAACGTCTTGCCGACCAGGCGCAGCATGTACGATGAGTCGTGAAACGAGGGGTCAAAGACGAGCAGCTGCTTGGAGCCGTTCTGGAGTCTCTCGAAGCCGATTATCGTGAGGGAGTGGCCTGCGTGCTGAAAGTAGATGGGCGGAAGACTGGTTTGGCGGATGAGTTGGGTGGGGTCTGTGACGCCGGACTGGAAGTACGTCTCGATGTACTCGAGGAGGTCGGCTTCGGATTTGCCGGGCTCTTTGTGCTTGATTCCTTGGGCGTCGCAGGGGATTTCGAGGAGGCGAAACATGGCTAGGGCCTGGGAGGGGTTGGTTAGTCCTGGTGCTAAGGGGGGTGGCGGTGGGTGGGTGACAGTACCTCTGGTGTGCCAATGTATTTTCTGGTTCCCCCTGATGCCGCCCGTCTCGAGACGGCCTTGGGCGTTAATCCCCCGGTCCCAGGCAGTTTCGATGTTCTCCTGAATCTGAAAGACCGAGGGGAGGTCGTGGCCCAGGCGCTGGTGCCCCTGGGACTTCGTGTGTATCACGTAAGAGGATAGCATCTGGATGTTTCGGTACCCGCAGAAACCTCCTAGTGCTTCTGTCAGCTGATGTGTAGGGATTGGAGAGTGAGCGGTGGGATCAAGGCAAACCTTCGCGCTTCAGTTTGGACACGTGCTGCACGCATGGGTGGCAGAGATAAGCATATTTTGTCGTCGGGCTCTGCTCCAGGAGTTGGGCTAGGACAGGGATCACGCCTGGACTGGTCAGTGATCACCAAGTACCAGGGATTCCTTCGGACTTACCTTGAGACGTCACTTGGCCTTCTTTTCTGAGTAGGGTAACAAGCCAGTCTGGCATCCGTTCTTCATGGGCATACTTGCCAAGCTGTAATTTCTAGGGGACTGTCAGTTGCGCCCAGGAGTATTATGAGGACAAAATCACGCACGCCGAGCCGCTTGCCGCGAGAGGAATGAGAACTCGTTTTATGAGTTTCATCATGCGAATGTTTTGACAAGATTTTATGTGCTGTCGACGAGCCAGGCATCCTAAGCAGCCGCTTCCACGCTGAGATGGCCGAAGCCTGCCGGTCGTGCTTCTCAGCGCTGTGGTTAGACCGGTGGTGGCGTCTTTCTGCTTCGCGTTGATCTCTCGAAGGCCCAGAGCTAGAGAGCCGGCCGTTGACACCCATTTCTGATTCCGGAGTGGATTCGTCCTGGTGGTTGTCCCCCCCGATTCGTCGGCGTGGAGCTCGAGGTGATAGTCCAGCTCCTGGAGCAGAAGGAGCTCGCCGCAGTTATCGACAGGGCACTCTGCATATTGGGGGTCCTCAACAGCCTCAGCGTTGCCAGAGGGACTGTCTTCTCCCACAACAAATGGCGAGTCTCCCTCAGAGTGGAGAGTTTCAATGTGCTATGTGTGTGGCGCTTGTTAGTTTATGTAGTGGGTTGGGGACTGGGGGGGAGGGGTATTAAACTCTCCAAGACTTGCCAGCAACATTTGATATTCGCCTGCCTCATTTACCCAGCCACAGAATGGACAGGCCACCCCAGTGTTTTCGGTCATGTTTCTTTGATGCTGGTCACCTTTCTTTGTGCGAGTGTGATGGCTGAGCGGACAGGGTTGTTGTATGCTGAGCGAGCCGCGGCTGGAATGAACACCAACTATGACCAATGACTTTATTCATACTAGAAGTCTAGGTTACTATCGCAAAAAGCTGAATAGTGTCATGTTGTGAGGTCGTCAAGCAGGGAACTTGGAGAGGAAGCAGCGGCACGAGGTCGGTCAGGTGTGCCATCCCTGAAAGGGCCAGGCAGGCAACAGTTAACCGTGTCTTGTTGGTTATGGTAGTTAGTTCCGCGGTCCAAGCGTGCAGGTGGCGAGGGTTTGCATCAAGTGAAGTGAGGGTGATGCTCTCTGCTCTGAACATTCAAATTGAGATCACCAGACCTAGCACTTGGAGCATGTCAAGAAGAGCATTGAAACCCGCCACAGATCCAGTTATAGTGCGTTCTGCGTGTAAGTGTTGTGGGAACTGCAGCACCGCCGACGTAGGACCGGACGGGACGAACAACCTTATTGCATTTAACGTTTGCCCCACTGAACTTATGACGATTGTGGGGTGGTCCCTACTGTAAAGGGTTAGTGCAGGCCAATTTGTTGTCTCTGATCTTTTTCTCCTTCTCAATATTCAACCCTCCTCTTCCACCGTAATCTCTCCTTTTTTCCAAGATGAAATGAGTTATCCACGGCTTTCCTGGTAACTCAATTCTTGTGTACTGCCAATCAAGCCAATGAGTTGTGGGTACAACTTCCTGCTTCTGTGACTACAACTCAACTCCTAAGGACCGTCGGGTCTTCTCAGTCAGGAGCCGAGCAGGTTAAAAGATCGGACGACTGATCGTCCCAGCGTCCTGCCGGGGAACTGCCGGAGATCTCCATGTTACAATCTGTCAGGCCGCGGGACGGCCATGCCGACATTAGTTTGTGGGTAGCGGGGACGGCGCGGGAGGCTTGCTTGGTCCCACGGTAAGCTGGCCGCCAGGCAACTACATTCGCAGGACCGAGATTGGACGAGGGTGGAATTTTGGTCAGCTACTGGGGACTTCTCCATGTCGAGCTTCGGCAACAGAACGCATGACGCCCGATCGAGGCCCTCTGTCAGTCCCGAAAGGCAAAGCCGAAGACCGACTCGTGCAACATAGCACCGAAGACGGCAGCCTTGCCGAGTTGTGATTCCAAAGCCTGTCTTGTTGAGACCTTTACCTCGCCTGTCAGCCATGTGGTGGGGGTGTTTGACATCACGGGCCTCGGGGACGGTGAGCTCAGCCTACTCAGTGGGGGTTGCCCGAGGTCTCGTGGATGAAGATCTTTGAGATTTTGTTGTTATCGTGAGACAGGAAAGTGGAAAAGGAATCTCAGGAGGTACCTTCAGCAAGACTTTTCATACTTGAGGTGAGAGCGATGGAGCTGAAGGCTTCTTGATGAAGCGTGTGGCTAATGGGGGATAGTTACCGTATTGTCGTGTCTGAATATGGATGAGTACCGTTTTAAGAGAGTAAGAATGCCATTTTAGTGAGGTCTTCTGTCACTACTGCCGGAAATGCGTTGTCACGGTACGGTGGGTATGTCACAACACTTGTGGCTGGTGTCAGGTTGCTGAGTAAACCACCCTGCAAGAAATCAGCAAGGAGTCCGCCGACAAGGCTCACGTTATGGAGCACGTCTCCATTGCCGACATCCCCGGTTTTTAGTCCGGAGATAACTTGACTCAGGGATACTGAGCCTTTGATAGAAAATGGGGATGTTCCCATGGGTTGTAAGTCGGGAGAGCACAAGAGTGAGGCGAGATATTCCCAAGACATAAACTCACACTCAAACTTCCCAATGGCCCAACCACTTAAACGAACGTTCCATGGTGAGTGCCCCTGCCAAGAATTCCCCAGTACTTGGTTTGTGACTTGGGCCTGACTTTGATTTCAAGGTTGCTTGACATGCCGGCGGAGAAAAGTCCGCTGTCCGGGAGGTAGTCCATGTCAGCACTGTTCCCGAATGAACATTGAGTGCCAAAACTCGTTCGATGCCAACCTCAAGATCCGGGTTTCGACACCCAGCGGCCAAAAAGACTTGAACCCCAAGTCCCAGAACCAGAGCCAGACACAAGCACCAACATCAGGTTTCGAACCCACACCACCCCCAGACGTTCTTGAAGACGACACTGGCGCTTGGGTAGCGTGCCCATCGCAGGACCTCCAATATCAATATCAACTCCCACTTCTCGACCCGACGTTTGGCCAAGAGCTGCCAAGTCTCCATCCACCTACCACGTCATCCTCATTCAGCAGTGATACCATGGGGCTCGATTCTTGGCAGTGCCTTGGGCCATGGGATCTCACCAACCCTTCCTTCAACAACCCATATCCCCACGGCGCAGTCGACGTCTTCGGAACCCAAGGGCCAGAGCCTGCATACTTCAATATGCCAAGTTTGGACCCACCAACCCATCAACATATTGATCCCACACACTCCTGGGAAACAGCGTCGTTTCCGAGCTGCCAAGGTACTGAAAAGTACAGAGAAGAGTGGTGGGTTCCTGGTATCGCTGCTACATCAGGTCGGACGAGTTGATATGCGGCCGAAGCGGAAGATGGGGGAAGGTGACAGAATGTCATTTAGTGGTTGCTCAGCGGGGTTGAGTAGGTAACACATGGGAACGAAGCGAAATGCTGGGTTTAAAGATATGGACAGGCCAGGAGTGGAATTTAGGTTTGTTGGGAGACGGCGTTTTCGGTCAAAGTGGGAGCTGTGACTCCCGTTCGGCAAGAGTCATTTTTTTGAGCCAACTGATGTTGGTCACCGGGTGTTGATGATCTTGAGAGACGGAGATGCCCACCATAGAATTTCATTTATTTGGGTTTGAGTCAACAGCGATAATAGAATAAGCTTATCGATAAGCTGCCGCAGTCTGGACCCCTGGTCTGAAGTCACCCCACTCATCCACCTCCCCTCCACCCCGCCGAAATATATTCTGCCCCGCCATTGATCTGTCTGTGCCAGCAACTCCATCCCGTCTCGTAGTCGCGCCCTCCGCCGTCCTGTACCCTGAACCTCTTCACCACGGCCGTTCGTGATACCTAAACAGCCAAGATGTTGGACGTTAACGATTTCAGTACGAAACCCCCAATTTCCTCCACGGCCACCATGACCCCCCTACCAGACATCAATTTGCATACGACTGTCTTGGCGCATCGCGTGTCGTGTCCCGATCTGGTGGTTAACTCGAGTCTTGAACAGTTGTCGAGCGCGGCGGCAACCCTGAGTTAATCAAGGAGAGCCAGCGCAGGCGCCATGCCCCCGTCGAGGCCGTCGATGAGGTGATTGCCATGTGGGAGGACCACCGCAGGAGTGAGTCGACGCCGCCTCTGCTCCCCTCGACGCCCGTCCAGCCGCTGATACACCCAACACAGCCAACTACTCTGCCTCCCAGCTCAGCGCCAAAATCAACGAGGTTCAGAAGCAGATTGGCCCCAAGAAGAAGGCATGCGACCCTACGAACTGTCTCGGATTCGATAGGTTCTGACCGCATTACAGGCCAAGGAGGATGTCACCGATCTCCTGCAGGCGAAAGGTTAGGGAATTCAAACCGAACTGGACTGGCCGTTATGCTGACATGTCTCAGCCGCACTCGAGAAGGAGAAGAAGGACTTGCTTACCTTGGCCGCCGAGAAGGAGAAGGCCCTGAAGGCTAAAGTCCGCGTCATCGGAAACCTTGTCCACGACTCCGTCCCCATCGACAACAATGAGGTCCGTTGGACGATACAAACCCCTTAGGAGATTGTCCGCCCTGACAGTACATAGGACAACAACAGGGTCGAGCGCACCTGGGCCCCCGAGGGTGTCACCTTTGAGAAGCGCAACGTTCTCTCTCGTGAGCACAACGCTACTCCGTTGGTGGGCTGGGACTGGACTGACGAGGAATTGGATAGACCACGAGGTTCTGGATCGTCTGGATGGCTACGACCCCGAGAGAGGCGTCAAGGTTGTCGGCCACCGCGGTTACTTCCTCCGCAAGTGGGGTGTCTTCCTCAACCAGTATGGCCGCCTCTCCACGCCAACGGTTCATGTTCTGACAAAATCATCCAGGGCTCTCGTCAACTACGGTCTCGAGTTTCTGCACAACCGCGACTACATCCCCCTCCAGACTCCTCAGCTCATGCTCAGGGATCAGATGGCCAAGACCGCCCAGCTTTCGCAGTACGTTACATCCAACACCGCTATCACGCCCGCAGTTTCAACTGACATAGGTATTTAGGTTCGATGAGGAGCTCTACAAGGTCACTGGTGACCAAGCAGACAAGTACCTTATTGCGGTAGGCTCCTCTGCCTCTCCCCTGACTGGTCAGTGCTGACTCAAGACAGACCTCGGAGCAGCCCATCAGCGCTTACCACAGCGACGAGTGGCTCCAGCCGAAGCAGCTTCCCCTGAAGTAAGCCCGCCGTATTTGGATACTATGCTCCGCTGCTCACACCTTACTAGGTACGCTGGTTACTCGACGTGTTTCCGCAAGGAGGCCGGTGCTGTAAGTTTAATGCCATGGGCTGTGGTTTCTTCGGATAGCTGACTCCCTACAGCACGGGAAAGACGTGTGGGGTATCTTCCGCGTCCACGAGTTCACCAAGGTCGAGCAGTTCTGCATCACCGATCCTGAGAAGTAGGTTCAACAAACAAGGATTGTATTCTTGGGCAATGTCTGACATGACACAGGTCTTGGGAGATGTTTGACAGCATGATCAACACTTCGGAGGAGTTCTTCAAGTCGCTCGGCATCCCCTACCGGGTTGTTGCCATCGTCTCTGGTGCTCTGAGTATGTCCCCCTTTTCATTTCATTACCACTGAATTTCACTAACTCGTTTCCAGACAATGCCGGTATGTTGGGATAGTTCTCAAATTCAGAATTGACCGCTAACCAAAGTAAAGCCGCCAAGAAGCTTGATCTTGAGGCCTGGTTCCCGGTATGACATCTTCTTGAACAAACATTGCAGAAATTCAAACACTAACTGCTCAATAGCACCAAGGAGAGTTCAAGGAGCTCGTCAGCT
Source organism: Collariella sp. IMI 366227 (assembly GCA_027946355.1). Lineage (NCBI taxonomy): Eukaryota > Fungi > Ascomycota > Sordariomycetes > Sordariales > Chaetomiaceae > Collariella > Collariella sp. IMI 366227. Next base: position 2,161,192 of record JAPEUS010000002.1, on the reverse strand, counting down.
GCTCGTATGTCAACTTAGGTATTCTGGATTTCTGGGCCTGATGCTAACATCCACAGGAACTGCACTGACTACCAGAGCCGCGACCTCGAGATCCGCTTCGGCATCAAGAAGCAGACCGACGTCAAGAAGACTTACGTCCACTGCCTTAACTCGACCCTCTGCGCCACGACGAGGGCCATTTGCGCCATTCTGGAGAACTACCAGACCGACGACGTAAGCTGCTTGACTGATACTCTTTGTACGCACAAGCTAACTCTTCAAAGGGTGTCCAAATCCCCGAGCCCCTGCGGAAGTACCTACTCGGTGCCCCTGACTTCATCCCGTACGCGAAGAAGGCAGCGGAGAAGAAGGAAATCCCTGTTAGGTAAGGGATCATGATGTCCACAAGTGGAGGTTCTGCGTCCGTTGCTATGCGAGCCAGTAGCGCTGCTCTGTTTTGCGATGGGACCACGGTCTTACGAGCAAGAGGATATCCGAATAGACGAGACTTGACTTGGCGCATCCCATGGCGGAATTTCTAATGAATCATTGCTGATTTGCATGCTATGGCTCCTTCCTATATGCTTGAGCCGCTACTCCATCTACATGTGCCGGTTCCTGTACCCCAGGAAGCCTCCCCAGCCCTGTAAAACGTAGAGGCAGAGCGATCTCCCGCTCTGCAAATCCAATCCCCCAATGTACATAACCCAACAATTCCCCAAGCAACAGCCAAATGGCAACCATTCTGTAAACCCAGAAACCTGCCGCTGCTCTTGAGCTCTACCCAGGCGCCCTGCTTGCCCCCGAGATGTCCCAACAACGCAAGCAGAAAAGCAAAAAGGAATTCCCCCACACAACGTGTAACAACGGAGAAAGGCTCCAAAGGTTCTATGACCAACCAGACATCAGACCAAAGGGAAAGCAAACCAATCAACCCACCAACCCATCATTAACCATCTCACAACGGCCTCGTGAGAAGCCTCGTCATCCATTCCAACCCGCTCCCATCATCGATCACACCGCGAAAACGTATTGCAACATAGCAGGCTTGGTGCTCTGCTCAAACCAGTCCCTCCCTCTCTCATCACAGTCTTTCTCTCATCACAGTCTTTCTCTCATACTACACCAGAACACCCCATTACTCCCCATCATCGCCCCTGACCCCATCAAAACAGGCAAAGGTTTAAAGCGCTTCACATAACAGCACACTTTCCCCCACCACTCGGCTCAGCGGGGTTCACCGACCTCTCAACCTCGCCCAGCAGCAGCTCAAAGCCCTTGGCCACGTTCTCATTGTAGCGCGCGCTGGCCTCGGTCCACGCACACTTGTACTTGTCGGCCAGCGCCTTGCCCTGCTCGGGCGTGACTTGTCGCTGCTCCGGGCGCAGGTCGCACTTGTTGCCGACGATGCAGATTGGGACTGTGTCCGTGCCCTGGTTACATACACATTAGTAAATGATTTGGGTTGGGAGGAGAAGAAAGGGGGGGGAACGCACAAGGTGATTCAGAATCTTGTCGCGAATAACCTGGACCATCTCAAACGAGGGCAGCGATGACACGCTGTACACCAGCATGTAGCCGTGGATGCCGATGAAGTGCTTCGAGTTGAGAATGCTGTACTCGTCCTGGCCGGCCGTGTCAACAATCTCAGTCGCGTACTCCTGGCCCTTGAGCTTGATCTCCTTGCTGAAGGTGTTCTCGATTGTCGGGTAGTACGACTCGACAAAGTGCCCGTCGACGTAGCGCACTGCAAGGGACGATTTGCCTAGATGGGAACAGAAGTTAGGAAAGAAGTAAATGAGGATCGGCAAGGGAGAGGGATGCGTACCGACAGAGCGGCTGCCTACTATGGCGAGCTTGCGCTGCTTGGCGATTCCGGCGGAAGGCATTTACACGGATTGTGTCGTTTGCGACGGGGAGATGCTGTTGGTTGGTATGTTGAGTTGTAAATTACCGTCGCAAAGAAAAACGGTCCGGACTTGACGTGCGACAATGCGATGTGACGAGAGTTGGTTTGAAACGAGGTTGGTTTGGGTTGTTTTCGGAAGACCTGTGCTCGCAGAAAACGAGAGAGCGAAACGAACGTGGGAAGGAAGAGAAAGGATGCTTTGGATCGATCCCCGCGCTTGGTTCTGAAATGGAGACGAGATTTTTGGGCAGGGGCCTGGAACGAGAAGAATAACTTCGACACAGAAAACACGCGATGGTGCAGGCTCGTGATCGGTTGGCAAGAAGGGGTTGTGTGGACGGGGTGAAGGGTTTGCTCACCTGAGAGAGGCACGGCATCCAGACTCAACAATACAACCACATTGTCTTTGTTATGTAAACTTCCTTCTTATGTTGGCATGTGATTGTGGTGAATCACCAGAAACCGGTGGCTGCTGGAATGCGATGAAAGCTCAACGTGCTCTTGGACATGGTCATAAGATCTACAAAGCACAGAGTCAGACGAACGTCGCCATTGGAGGCCTGGGATGGATTCAGCTGTCTAGAATGTTTGTGTGATATCATCCCCCAATGTCCACCCATTGTCATGTCCTAGGTCCCCAAGTCATTGTCCCAATATCTCAGACTCATAAAATCAACCCCGAGTATCATCCCGCCCGTCTCTGTATGCAAGCCGTTTCCCAGATCCCGGCCGCATCCCAAACGCCATGGCTAAAAAAAAAAAAAAAAAAAAAAGATGTAACGAGTGTTTGTGAATGACCTCTAACGCAGCGCTGAAAGCTGGTCGGCCAGGTGTTGGAGGCGAGCCAGAGACCCAGAGTCTTGACTCTCGCTGCCTGTTCCCTCGGCGGCTTTGCGGTTGACGGCAATGAAGTCGTTGACCGAGTCGAGCAGCGGCTGGATGCTCTTTTTAAAGTGGACAGCAACAAAACGGTCCCTGATCGGGGGGCTCAGGCAGAGATAGCCGAGGAGAATCGAGAGGTAGCCAAGCGCGACATTGAGTTGCGTCTTCTCCATGGAGTCGGCCTGCATCATGTCAGTAGCTGGGACGCGCTGTGTTGGTCGTTGGCTGACTTACCTCTGCCGTCTTCAAGTGGTTGTCTGCAAAAATGCGAATGAGCTGGTTCAGGGGCGACCCAATGCCATCACCCCGCTCCTCCAGAGTCCCCGATGCAGGTGGATAGTAAACACAGAAATTGATCATGGCTCCCAGCATCATGATGAGAGAATCCAATACCTTCGACATAAACGAGTCGACCTCCATCGAGCTCATCACCAGTTGGAACGCACCACATGCTGATTCGGCCAAGCGCCGGAGAAGCCCCTTTTCGACAAACATCCGGGAAGCCTCTCCGTTTTGGTTCGTGATGTTGATTGCAATTTTTAGCGTGATGCTCTCAAGGTCTCCAAGCTGTTCCGTTGGCCGTCCCAGAGCGGTTTCCAAGACAGCCGCGACGATCGGTGCGTACTCCTGGGTCCAAATGGAATTGTGCTGAGACCCCATTGCGCTGATCGAGTGGCCTTCGAGCACATAGAGTGCAAGGTAGAAGTCACAGGCCTCTTGTTGGCTCGCCAGGTCCCAACACGCCTTGTTGGACACGCCGTCGGCGAGAATCGCAAACAGGTGGTCCGTAACTGCCTTGGGAGAGCACCTCGTCTTCGGCGGATGCATGCAGAGGTTGCCGCATGAGAAGGTCCAGGCACTTGAGTGCCAGTGTGCGAGGCGGCAGCAACGTGGGCGTGAAAGGCTCCCAGACGGGTAGCTCTAGGAGCGAGGATTTGATCGTCGTCAACGTCAGCTGGCCGTTCCTGGAAACATTCTGCTTCCTGTCCTTGGCAAGCTGCACAATGTCGGTCGTCTGCTCAAGAAGCCTGCTGATGAGCGTGGCAAGGCCCTGTGAGCAAAGCTGGAGAATCAGGTGGGCCGACGTGGTGGCGGCGAGGAGCGTTGTGACGGTAGCCAAAAGTGCATATCCAGAGATTAGATCCGTCTCGTCCCCGAGAGATTTGAATAAACTCCCACCATCACTGTGATTTCGAAATTGCTGGCGAAAATCTTTGTGTTTCATCTTCTGTGCGAGTTCAAGCAGCGCACCCCTCCGTAGAGACGATGGCTTGGCTGATGGGGAGCCGACCCTGTCGAGGATGTCATCCATCTCATCGGCAAAGCGGCTATTGGCCCCAGCCTGCCTCAGTTCGTGGAGACTTCGAACCGCACCAGTGTTGACCGTCTCGTCATCTTCATCAAGATAAGAAAAGTTGTTGATGGTCGCACTTTTCGTGAGCCGGCCAAAGTTGAAGAGCGCTCCCCCAGACGGCCCACCGCTAAGGTCCTCAAAACCTCCACCCCCAAGCAAAGGGTCATCTTCATCAGCCAGCATCGTCCTCTGCTGGCTGTACGTGAACTTTGGGCCCGTCTTCTTGGTTGTGAGCGCCGGCCGTGGGATGGGTTTGGGCGGGGCCATGCTAGATGAAGGAGGGGAGCTAGAGTGTGGAACCGCCGATGGTGACTCTGATCGGCGAACTTGCGATGATTGAGATGGCATTTCGTCCTCAGATGAAGTGTTTTCCCTCCTCCGCCTGAGCCGCGAGAGCATCAATGAGGCGCCGTTTTCGGGTTGGTTGGCCTGTGGAACTCTTGATCTGAGTCCTGGCCGCCACAGGCAAGGGTTGGGGTGGCTTTTTGGGAGCAGGTTTGTGTGAGGCTTGGGCGGAAAGGCGAATGGGAAACTGTTGCTTCTTCGTTGTTGAAGCTTTCGAACCGACACTCAAATTTCTGAAAGTTCGCGAGGTCTTTGCAGAGAATGGCATTGACGTGGACACATCTTCTTCCATACGCACATCGGGCTCAGGCGTACTCTGTCGTGATGTCGCAGACGACCGCGCTTTTGGCCTCGGTAATTCCTCCTCCGCGGGTGGTACAGGGGATCGCCCACCTGTGGGCGACGTATCTGGTGTCGAGTATGGGCCGGTGGACTTTCCCGCATCAGGCTTGTCCCGCCCGAGCCTCCGCTTCTTCACCCTTATTCCCTCATCGGGCAGCGAGTCGAAGTCATAGGGATCTGGAAGTGGCTGACTGTGTAATTCCTCGGCCGGGTTTTCTCGTGCTTCGAATCCATACTTTCTTTCGGATGTCTTGCTGCCTGGGTTTAGCAGAGCTGGCAGTGCGTGCTAGTCGGCGAGGCGGCTCTGGTGAGTTGGATGGGGATTTGGCAAAGGAGGTCGGGATGGTCGGCGCTGACTCTGCGTGTCTCAAAGTTGCCGGTCTTGTCGCCTCTGTTCTCCTCCTTCCTCCCTTCCCATACGTTGCGGGTTTCCTCTTCGGAACGTAGCCGAAGTCGTAAATGTCGGCGTTGCTGGCGTTGCTGGCCATCATTGTTGTGACGATGGATGTGATGGAACGGGAAAGAGCGGATGGATTGCAGCAATATGCGCTGGCAAATTTGAATGTCTTCCTTGGAAGTTCGAAGGTGGAGAGTGGTCGTGAATTTCAGGTGCGCATCCTGCTCGGAGAATTCGAATGTGTTTGGGGAGGGAGCGTGTGTCGTGGTCGAGGCCGTGACCTTTGCGATTGCCAAGAGCACTGACGCGGGTGTCGAATTGGCGCGATTTGTTGTGGAAGGGGAGGTTGAGGTCAAAATTGACGGAAGCAGAAGTATCAGCAGGTCATGCGCATCTAAATTACGCTTTCTGTTCAGCGGAAACCGAGCCTGCGAGCTGGTTTCGTGGTGGCGCAAGAAGGATTGAGTGATGCGATTCGCGAGCTTCTTGCGACGAGGCGCTGTTGTTGTTTGGGGAAACCACACCCTTGCCAGCCACGGCTCCCAGGCCCCACAACTGCCGCCTTCCTCCTTGCAGCTGGCCCGTGCGCCCTGTGCCTCAGCTGAGGAACCCCACAGCGGCACTGAGCAGAAAGGACAACCTGAAAGGTGGGGTCACGGCCAGCTCCGCTCACACAAAGAATTCCCGTCTTGGAAGAGGAAGATTCTTTAACTTTTGTCTCAACTTAAAATGTTCCAGGTCTTTGCTTTGCTTTAATGGAGTAGAAGGGATCTGAAGGAAAGGAGCCAGAATTTAGAAGCGCCCTTTTTCATTGGGATCCTGGTTTCTTCCGCTACCAACTCAGATTGATTCGACCGATGAATTGTAGCAGGCAGGTTTAGTTTGGTGGGGGATCTCAAATCTCAACATCGAGGCTCTTATGCGATGAAACTCGCTCTTTAATAGCAAAATACACACTACTATCCACCATCCTCACCTCCTTCTTCCCAGGCTGTTGGAGATGCACTCCAACTCATTCCATATCTGTGGGTCAAACAAGATAAGAATCTCTGCAGTGGCGTCGTCCTCCCATCCAGCCTGCCTTCGGTGGGGTTGGTCTGGATTTGCCGTCCATTGAGAACTGAGGGGCAGTGAATGAATTTATCGAGGATGCCATACAATTTCTTTCTCGTAGCTCACAGAAACCCAACTCCTGCCTGAATCCTTCACAATTTGGGACTGAGTGATCATCTTCCCCGTCATATCTGTCTTTGTCAGCTCCCTAGGCAGTGCCAATCCAGGTAGGGATCCCCTTCGACCTTTGTCTTCTGAGGGGTCGTCGTCCGCAAAATACTTCCTTGTGGATTTCCTTTGGCTCACTCCCACTGGTCAAAGTTCTTTCACAACCACAACAATGTCCGACGCCGTCAAGCCCGCCCCGACCCAATGTGTAGGCCCAGACTACCAGTCTGAGAGCCAGAAGCCGACGGCGGCGGTCTCCACGGACGTTGAGTTCGACACCGTCACCGTCCTCCCGCAGACTCCCCAGCTGATCGCGCTGCTCTCGTGAGTACCTGCCCTCTTTGGCCGGCCGAGTCAAAACCCGGATTCTGATATCCCCCGTAGGATCATCCGCAACAAGGACACCCAGCGTGGCGACTTCATCTTCTACTCCAACAGGATCATCCGTCTGCTGGTTGAGGAGGGCCTCAACCACCTCCCCACCGTTGCGCACACCGTCACGACCCCCCGTCGGGCGTCCCTACGATGGACTGGTGTTCCAGGGTAAGATCTGCGGCGTGTCCATTCTGCGCGCCGGCGAAGCCATGGAGCAGGGCCTGAGGGAGTGCTGCCGGTCCGTGAGAATTGGCAAGATCCTGATCCAGAGGGATGAGGAGACGGCCCAGCCTAAGCTCTTCTACGACAAGCTCCCGGAGGATATTGCCGATAGATGGGTGCTCCTTTTGGACCCCATGCTTGCCACTGGTAGGCATTGCTCCCCTGACGAAGTGTGGGTTGCGACTAACCAATTACAGGCGGCTCTGCCATCATGGCTGTCGATGTTCTCAAGTCGCGCGGCGTGCCTGAGGATCGCATTCTTTTCCTCAACGTCCTCGCCAGTCCCCAGGGCATTCAGGCGTTTGCGTCCAAGTTCCCCAAGCTCAGGCTAGTGACCGCTTTCATTGACCAGGGGCTTGATGAGAAGAAGTGAGTTGCCCCGCCCCCTTTAGACGTGATATCAGGCTCACCAATTTCCTTCAGCTACATCATCCCTGGCCTTGGTGATTTCGGCGACAGGTACTATACCCGGTGAACCAATCGCCCCTCGGCGATCAGGTAGCGTGAGCAAATTCAACAGCGTAACATTGCACTCCAATCACTTTGTTGATGTTGTGCTTCGTAAACCCGGTGGTATAATTTTGGTATCGCCTGCGATCGCCACCTAGTTCATGGACCCATCCCAAGGAACCGTACAAATAAGTAAAACCCCTCCCGTATGTGGCCCATCAATCGTAGTCCTCGTCATCGGCGACAACACCCTCTCCACCATAATCGGCTTCCTCTTCCTCCTCTTCTATCCTCCGGCTCGGCGCGCTAGCCCTACCGCTGCTTAACTTGGGGGCGCTGCTGCGGGGTGGTCCTTCTCGCTCGCGGTTCTCTGCAGCTACGGCATCTAGAAAAGTGGTCAGTCTATGTACCACCAGCCAGCGCGGAATCCGGATAATTCTCTGCATACCTGCTGCATCAACCCACTCGCTGTACACGTCCACCGCCGCGGAGAGATCTGCCATGTTGTAAGCCCCATATCCCGCGCTGTTTTGCCGCCATGCATAGTCGCTTACAGTTGACTCCGCATTGGAACCGCTGACCGCATATTTTGCATTCGAGAGATCCGACGCCCGCCTTCTTTTCCATCTTGACCTCAACAGAGTTCTCGTGGTTGCAGAAGAGGCATGTGAAGCGCGTCGGGAGGGGTTCGTTCTAGGAGAAGTATGGCGTCAGCGGGGGTCGCATTAACATCGTGCCAAAGATAATTTATGTATGTACCCTCTTAGGACCTTGCGGCTTCCTCGAGCTCTTTTTGCGCTTGCCCATTGTTGCTGGGCTGGCTGTTCTTGATGGTCGCGGGGGATGACTTCAACGTGTTGCGATTCGGTTTCGTCACTCGACGGGTTCGGGGTAGGTTTGGACTCGGATTCGCAGCGGGTTCCCAAGGGCTTCTCCGATGGGAATTCCGGGTCGGTTTAATGGCGCGGTGCCAAGGTCGACTCGACGGAATGCTTATTTGCTGTGATGGATTGGGGTGTGCCAGCTCGAAGCTTCAGCCTTGTGGTCGAAGTTTCCTCAGCCCTGGCACGGATGCCAAGGAAGCGGAAGCACAACCTGGTCCGTGCATGTCATGGCCGCTGCCCCGCAATCTGAGATCCACAATGCTCCCTCCCATCGCCTTGGCCAAGATTGGAGTTCATGCCTTCCAGATTCCTTCCATCTTGCAACTTATCAACCTGGATTGAAGTTGTCAACCCATTCTTACAAATCTCCAAAAAGTAGCCGAGAATTAATCTTCACCTTCAGCCCTCTAACTTCCCGGTCAAGTGCCATGCTCACCGTCACTCCGTCCCTCGACGTGTCCAACCCGACCAACACACAGTGCAGCAGCCACCCGAGATCCACTGGCGCGGCAATCGATCCGATTGCGGTTCCCCGCCGTTGGCGCCCCGAGTGGGGGCGTGAAGCAAGGGTCCTGGGTTCTTGAGGGAAGCACTCCCGGCCGCCACGACCCTTGGTTATCGGTCACCTGGCCCCTATCCGTGTCCATGCTCTCCGGCCACTGTTGGCGATAGCAACGACCGTCCGCCAATGAGGCCGGCTTTATCTCTGATGGGGGTCTCACTTGGGACCCGGATCGTGGCGCATTCCGATCCATCCAGCGACCATTCCTCCATGTCTGTCCCTCCGCACGGCGCTCGGCCAGGGGACTTGACAGCGGGTTGATGCTTCAATAATCCAGCCACTGCTTCTTCACCGCTCCTATCCAAAGCTTCCTCTCGATCCCCGAGGAAAGCTGCAGATAACAACTGCTTAAATACCAACACGTTGCTTGCTTGCTTGCTAGACACCCACTCATCTCATCTCGGTCTTGCTCCATCTCGCTTGGTCTCGTCCGTTGTTGTTGACCCGCGATTCACCTGTTCTGCTCTTGCCGCTCACCACATCATGGCATCTGGTCTCGAAGACGTGAAGGAAGCCCTGAAGGCCATCTCCCTGGGCCAAAGCAAGCTGCTATCCGCAGTCGAAACCGTCTCCCAGCGCGTTGCTGAACTGGAGAAGGCCAGCGAACAAGACCGTCGCCGGCCAAGCCTCACCGGAACCGATAGCTCCAAGCGGGCCATGACCCCCCTCGCTGGCGGCTTCACCCCCTCGCCCTCGACCGTCATGCCCGCCGAAGCGGGCACCCAGCCCGCCCCAACCTCCTCAGCATCTGCTTTCTCCTCCCGCGTCGTCCTGACAACCTACCCCCGCCAGCTCGGCATCAACCCGCTGCCGCTGAACTGGGGCGCCGAGGACCCGCTGGAGCGCGGCCCCGTGGCTGTCTCGCGGTCCCCGTCTACCATCGGGAGGCGGAATGCCATCGGCGCCCACGGCGGCTCGTATTCCATCTACTATGCCCTGGCTCTGGCTAGCAGGGAGTTGAAGGCAGACCACAAGCCCGACTTCACTAACACTGAGCCGGCCGTCAATATCGGTCCTTTCCCCGGGTGGGCTGGCGAGAAGAAGATTGTGGCTATGGATCCTTGGGGGCATATGGTGCCTTGGATTTACAAGGATTTCATCGAGAAGGAGGATGGTAAGTCCACCGAGATGTGACCCTTCCACTGATATCTGATTATCCGTGCAGTTGACCTCCGGCCGACGATTGCCATCACTAAGGCTCACATGAAGCTGCCCGAGCTCGAGGAGAGCGTAAAGTTGGGCCGGTTGGTCCCCGATGGCAAGGTTTGTCTTAATGCGGCAGGCGAGCTTGCGGTGACCAAGTTTGCTGTCGAGCCGGTTTGGTATCTTCCCGGTGTTGCGGAGCGCTTCGGTATTGACGAAGGCACGCTTCGGAGGTCGCTCTTTGAACACACTGGCGGCATGTATCCAGAGGTAATTAGCGATCTCAATGGGGAGAAGAGTAAGAAGCAAAACTGATGCAATATATAGTTGATAACCCGGGGTGATATCAAGATCTTTCTGCCCCCTATTGGTAAAAACACCCCCGCCTTTTGCCCCCCCTCTGGATGTTTTCTGACTGGCTACAGGCGGCTTGACGGTTTATTGCTTTGGAGATCCGGCGAGGATGTCCGATCCCACTAAAAAGCTCGCCTTGCGTATCCACGATGAGGTGAGCTACCACAAATTTGTCTGGCTGGTGCTCTGCTGACAACTTTCATCCCCAGTGCAACGGCAGTGATGTCTTCTGCTCCGATATCTGCACTTGCAGACCATACCTCATCTTCGGCATCGAGGAGGCCGTCAAGGAGGCACAGAATGGCGGCAGCGGTGTTGTCATCTACTTCCGCAAGGAAGGGAGAGCTCTTGGTGAAGTGACAAAGGTATGTTTTCATCGGGTCCAATACATTCTGAAAGCAGAGACTGACGTGAACACAGTACCGTACGTCGAGCCTCTTTCAACCAGTCCGCGAGTGTAGTACTGGCCAGCTAACGAATTGCAGTCGTCTACAACGCCCGCAAGCGTGGGCAGGATCTGGCCTCGGACTACTTTAAGCGGACCGAAAACATTGCGGGGGTCAAAGACATGCGCTTCCAGGCGTTGATGCCTGATATCCTACACTGGCTTGGTATCACCAAGATTGACCGGATGCTCAGCATGAGCAAGTGAGTTACACAAGATATCCGGTTCTTGCTCCTCGCTCTGACTCTTTCTGTTTTCAGCATGAAACACGATGCCATCGTTAGCCAAGGGTAAGCACACCCTCATTCATGCTTGATCCGAAACCAGTGACACTGACTGTGTACTTTTTAGTATTCCCATCCACGAGCGCGTCGAGCTCCCGGAGTCGTGGATCCCGGCCGACTCGAGGGTTGAGATCGATGCCAAGATCAACGCCGGTATGGTGTCCCATGCTGCGATCTTCTTTGAGCTTCAATCTGACTCACTTGTTTCCAACAGGCTACTTCACCACTGGTCACCGGATGACAGAGGAAGAGCTGAAGTCTGTCCAAGGGCGGATCTGGGAAGAGTAAGCACAGAAAAAAACCCTCCCTAAGGGCTGCTGACGAATCGCGAGGGGCAAGGGGCTGACAAGAGACAACAGCATCGACCACTAAACTCGGCCGGAACACCCCATTGCAGCATCGAAGTTGCAATGGTTGGGTCTTAAGAAGACCACCCCGTGCCGTTGCGAGCCGTGAGGTTCTCTTCCAACCAATGTTGTTCTGGTCCTGCACCACGAGGTTGAGTCGGAAGAGTGCTGAGGAGCGCAGATTGGTTGTTTTGATATCCCGTCCTCCCGTTGCCCCCCGAAAAAGGGATTTAGATTCCCGCAGCGGGATTTTTTTCGCCAGGGAAAACAACCCCCACAGAAGAGATAGAGAAAAGAAACCCAATTCCGCCCTCACAATGCTCAGCTGCCAGTTATCGCTGTGACCGCCGCTGCGGCCTGTGTTGATCAACACGAGGATTTTCTGTGGGTGAATGCCGCTTGTCATGCCATGTCACCCATCACCGCCCCCCTTTTCGCCGCCTTGGGCCGATCGGTGCCTGTCGAGCACGAGGCTTGTTTGACCAAATGTCTCTTTTCGGTGTCCCGAAATGCCCCGTGTGCAGACTAATTTTCACGATCTTCATCGCCGGTACCGAGGGAAAAGTCGGTCGAAGGCGTCAACCATTCAATGTTGCTAGGTCCAACAACAGCCCCTGGAAAAATCATCGCATCATGTCACATTCCTCCAAGGAATTTCTCGAAGGCCCGAAACCAAGGCAGGCAGGGGGGTTTGCGATCGATCCCTTTTCTCCCCCGTCATCCTTTTTCTTTTTTTGTTTCTGGAAGGGAGAGGGGAAATAACGAAAAAGCCACTCCTCTCTGTCCAAGCTGACGAGTTATGACGTGATGACCATCTCCCTCCTCCTCGTTGATTTTATCACCCTTGTCACTCCAATCCCAAATTCCCACCCATTACCCCTTACCCCTGTACATCCCGGTTCCCAGCAGCGGGAAGTCGGATGCAATGGGACGGGCGGAGGGGGGCGGGGAGAAGGGTCTTGTGGACATCGGACGGTTAGGGCGGAAAGGCACAACCCCCGTTTTGGGAAGAAGATGGCCTTGGTTCCTGACAACATTGATGTATGTTTGTGCTCAATTCAATTCGAGACTGGGGTGATAAGTGACACGATCTGATCCGGATCCGGGGAACAGCGCCGGCTTGGGACTGGCTGGGCTGAGAGACATCGTTCGGCGGACCAGGGGGGCGGGAAGGGCAGAAATGATGGGATTGGGCATCTTTGGGCTATGGGGAAAATCGCGCAGGGTTATTTTTTTTCTAATTCGTCATCTTTGGTCAGTTTGTCTGTGGTGGATGAGCTGGTCGGTTTCCCACACGGTTGCTGCTGAAGGATGGAGGTTTGTTGGCGGAGAAGCTTGCCTCCGATCCCCACGTTCCTCGTGGGAACAGGGGGAGCTCGCTCGCGGCCGGCGGATGTGGGCGGCGGCGCTACGCTAGGTTCTTGCTGGGTTTTCTGGGGATGGAGTCATCAATCCGGCAATCGGTGATCGGCCCCTGTCTTTGTGTGTGTCGGGTCTGATGCGGTGTGAGACACGGTTTCAACAGCTGTCGCCAACAGTGCCAAATCACGAGGGTGGGGGGATAAGATGAGAGAAACATCTGAACAGATTACCCATCGTCAATCCCCTTAGTTATTCCCATTCGTCCCCCCGTGGTCCCACGAAAGCGGCGGGTGTGGGTTGCGCTGGCAACACCGGTGAAGTGAGCCCCCATTGAGGTGGTGGGCGGGTAATCAAGCTGATATTGTACCGAGATCTGGGTCTGTCACGAGGTCAGTGACAGAAACGATGGATGATGGGTCCCTTTTGTTGCTCGTCCGAAGGAGCCTAGCTGCGTCGGGAGGATGGTCGATGATGGTGGACTGACAATCACCGACTTGGTGCCTGGGATTTCCTGGGCTGGGGGGGTCGGTGTTGTTCCCTGGCTGGTTCGGTGGTTCCTAGCCCGCAACCTGGCCCACATCCGGCTTGTTGTTGACCAGTTCGAGCCAGTCTGGAATCCGGGCTTTGGTTCCCACGGTCCCAATCGCCGATGGCCGCTGACACCCCATGCGCCGCCTGCAGGTTTGCAGCTTCAGAGCTCCTGAAGTGTCATGCCTTGAATGGCTGGCGGTGGTTACCGGTCCCCACCCCGGCAGTGTCTGGAAGCCTGACGAGGGTGAGGGGGTCGGGGAGCCACCCCCTCCTTGGCACACGCCCTGGCTGCGGGACAGTTGGACACCGGTTCTGCAGGCGCATTCTTTTGGGAGGACAGCGTTGGACAGCCTGGACGCCCTCGAGCCCAAGGATAGGCAGCTCATCAGTAGCGCGGCGTGCGGTGGGTGTGCGGAGGATGTGCCTCGTGTGGCTACGGCCCGCAGAGAGCCTGTGGGTGGGTGGGATTGGGAAACCGCCATCTCAGAAAGCAGCCAATTTGGCATTGCCTCTGGCGTGTCTCCAAAGGCTGGTCGTCCGAGCAGGGTTGTGGTGGGTGCCAGGCCTCGAGTCTCGACGGACCAGGCCCGGCCAGGGGAGCATGGGAACCAGCCCAGGCAACGCCGTCCCACCCATGCCTCGCCTTGGTTGAGGGACAGCAGATCCCTCTTCTTCTTTCCCTCCTCTTCCATCAGTCAGCGTGCATCGATCTACTTCAACAACCTAGAATCAACCTTGTCGACTTGTCAGCAACACACATGAACTAGTCATCCAACAACCTACACTCAAATATCCAACCTTAAACAACCCAACAGTGACAACACGACGACTTCTACCATGATGGCTTCGGTTACTTCCGACTCGGGTCGCATGCAGAGGAGGGACTCCAGCGCGAGGAGGCCAAGGTTAATGAGAGCGACGGCAACAGAGCCCTCTATCACAACTTCCAACGCCAGCCCAAACGCCCTGGCCACGCCATCAAGCCGGAGAGCAACAGAACTGCTTACGCGGGTGGCGTTCATCTCGGGGTCACCGCCGGAGTCCGTACTCCGATCTAGCGCTATGCCAACCCGGACACCGATGTTCGACAGCGTGGACCGGCATGCCGACCTGTCATCGTCGCCGGTCAGCCAACCGGACCTCGACGAGCCGCATCCCCATCCACGTACGTCTGCCTTGCCTTCCCTGACTCATCTTTTAACAGTCACGCTGACTGTGGAGACAGTTTCCGGGCGGTATTTCAGCTTCCCCAGCTTCGACGAGTACGAAGCAAGCCAGCAAGGCGAGAAGGGGTCGAGCGAAAAGTCTCCTTGAGAAGCCCGGGCTCGATGAAGGATGAGCCGCGAGACGGTGTCAAGGGCCCACAGTGAAACTTGACTCGGCCGCGGAGAACGAAACAGCAGCACTCCGAGAGAACGCCCACACTTCTGGCCCCCGGAGACACGAGCATCGCAAAGCGACGGCGCATCATGCCCGAGGCACACGAGGCACCAGCAGGGCAACCCCCGAGTCCCCACGCAACTGTGGGACAACCCCATGTTCGGGTTCGGGGGAACCATCTGCAGTTGGGAGGGAGCCAGGACGGAAGGAGTGCCTTTTGAGCCGTACATATTCCTTGTCACTGTGAATGTGAACAGAGGAAACGAGGAGCATCAAAAGCATGGATTCCTCAGGACGTCTGGAGGCACGCCCCAGACGGTCGGAATCCGCCGACGGATGGAAGGACGAGCACAAGAAGGGAGGCGGTGATACCTGACAGCCCAGCGAGGCCAGTCGGAGGCTTTGTGTACATTACTGTCGTGTCGTCGGGACACGACTCGTTTGCGGGGATGGGAAAAGGCGATGGCGAAAACGCCGCCAATATTGGTTCGACGAGCAAAAGTTGTGACATAGGAACTTTAATGGATATTGCAGAGTGGCCTTGCTGCCGTCTCACTCACTGTCTGGTCCCAATCGTCCATGTTTCGTGATGTGTACCGGTGGAGACGTTGGAGTGCTGTGCTTGATCACGTAGTAGCGCGCCGCTCAAAGCAAGAAGGAATAAAAACAAAAAAAAAACTACCTATCCAATGGGCGCTTGAGTCCGCGAGAGGCTACAGAGAGTTTGAGTTTTTGAAGGGCGAATGATGGAAATCTTCTGGCGATGCAGTCTCTTCCTGCTGCTGGCGTCACGTCACAACTCACAAGTCCAGCGGACGCGCAGCAGAGGCCAAAACGCACAGACCTCCGAGCCCTAAGGTCCGAGCAGCCAATCACATTAATTTTGGTATGCCCCACATCTCTAGTTTTTCCGCAGGCGGGCTGCGCCCACACAACGAATTCACAATTTCGACCGAGCTGCGAAACTCCCAAATTTCGCGACCCTCGATTCCACGGTCTCCATCACTAACAAAGCAGCACATCTGTCCCGTCGTTGACATCGCTGCTCGTCAAGATGGCTGTTGGCAAGTACGTTCGCACCCGCAACAATCGACTTTTCCAGCGATTATACGAACTGAGCAGCCGTCACGGCACCTGGTGGATTTCGATGGCTGATATTGGGCTGCAGGAACAAGAGACTGTCCAAGGGCAAGAAGGGCCTCAAGAAGAAGGCCCAGGACCCCTTCGCCCGCAAGGACTGGTACGGCATCAAGGTGCGTTACCATTTCCCGTCAAAATCGAGATGTGCGGCAACGAGACTGACAATCTACAACACAGGCTCCCGCGCCTTTCGCCATTCGCGAGTAAGACTACATCCCCACGAGACGCTTGCCACACGAGGCTGCTACGAATTTCGAGACGCTTTCTAACAAGGCGCTCAGTGTCGGCAAGACCCTGGTCAACCGCACCACCGGTCTCAAGAACGCCAACGACGCTCTGAAGGGCCGTATCATCGAGGTTTCCCTCGCCGATCTCCAGAAGGATGAGGACCACTCCTTCCGCAAGGTCAAGCTCCGCGTCGACGAGATCCAGGGCAAGAACTGCCTGACCAACTTCCACGGCCTCGACTTCACCTCTGACAAGCTCCGCTCGCTCGTCCGCAAGTGGCAGACCCTCATTGAGGCGAACGTCACCGTCATGACCACCGACCACTATCTCCTCCGCCTCTTCGCCATTGCCTTCACCAAGCGCAGGCCCAACCAGGTCAAGAAGACGACCTATGCCGCCTCTTCCCAGATCCGCGCCATCCGCCGGAAGATGACCGAGATTATCCAGCGCGAGGCCTCGAGCTGCACCCTCACCCAGCTCACCTCCAAGCTCATCCCTGAGGTTATCGGCCGCGAGATCGAGAAGGCCACCCAGGGCATCTACCCTCTCCAGAACGTATGTGGCTTTGGGCGCTGGAGTGTTTAGGGGGGGAGAATTGCTGCACAGGTAGCTAACTCGGGAAAAACAGGTCCACATCCGCAAGGTCAAGCTCCTCAAGAGCCCCAAGTTCGACCTTGGTGCCCTGATGGCCCTCCACGGCGAGTCGAGCACGGATGAGCAGGGTCAGAAGGTTGAGCGCGAGTTCCGTGAGCAGGTCCTCGAGTCGGTATAAAGGGTGTTACTGGGAACGCACTGGGCAGGGTTTTCATCAGCAATACCTCACTGGGGATCTTGGGCTTGCTTTCGTTGCATTTGGCGTGGTATCATGGTACAGTAGTCAAGGTAACGAATTTTCCGTCCCGACGGCGGACCGCACGGAATCAAAACGGATGACCAAACGACCGTGACGCGGCCAGTACAGCATTTCGCTGCGGGGGCACCAGCATTCCTTGGATGGGACGGTCTCGGGTACTTCATGAGAGGCGCCTGGTGATTCCGTGAGGATTGTGAGCCGTCAGCGGGCGGGCAGTCGGGGAGACATGGCAAAGGGTGGACGCATCCAGCTAGAGTTTCGGCGAATTGTCATGTCTAACTCACCCATGCGTTTCAGTATCCTTTGAAATGCCAACTACCTTCAAATCCACACCATCCCTTGCCCACAGTGATCGGTCCAACCAATACAATGCCTCGTGAGCATGGAGAGGCCGGTTGGACTCATCAGCAGTTTCACACCCCCCTCCATGAGTTACGCAGGCTTGGTGGATGCTCATTGTCGGTTCCTGTCCATCGTAGGGCTAAGGTTCACACGGGACACCAGACTCTTGTCTCTCCTATCCATCAACGTCAAGGCCCTGTCTTGTCCGTCTCTTGGGACCCACCCGCCAAGCCCTCCCCAAGCATCTCTATCAAATGGGTTGCTCGAATTCAGGCTTTTCAGCCCTGATAAATAGTTGACATGTTGACACGAAGTTGCCTCCTCGAATATCACCACCGCTGTATTTTGAGTTCAGACTTTTCCGTCCTAGGCGGCCATCGCTAGAACTCGCCTCGGGCTCATTGCCACAAAAGCTTACACACCCCTTCCAGGCCCTCCGTGTCACCCCAATCCTGCGGTGGCGGCTGCAACAGGATACGATACCACCCATCATGGTGGGTTGGAGGCGACAACTCGCGGTGGGCAAAGTTTCAGATAGATAGACGCCGCGAGGTGAGTTGTAATTGGGGAAGACGGCTTGTGTGTAGGCTACTCGATATTCCGGTGGGTGTTTAGTTGGGTTGCATGTGGCTCTGGGCTAATTACTTACCGGGCAGGGCGCTCGGAGTTAAAGTTTTAGCGGAGTCTATTGTCTTCATTTGGTGAGTTCTCATGGTTAAAGGGCGAGGTTGACTTTCTGGATGGGTTGGGGGTTTCATAATCCTGGGAGTTGTGTGCTTTGTTGTGTTTAGATTTGTCTATGCTGGTTTTGTCTATCCTGGGTATGTCTATGGGAAGGGATATGAAATAGGGTATAACGACTTTATACACTGGAATATCCATTTTTGAGATCGCTTTCGTTCCACCGCTGGCTGCTCCTGTCTTCTCCTACTCCTTCGACTCAAGGAACTGGACCACAGCTATGAATTGTCAGCAGCCATCGACTTTTAACCATCCACCCCAGAGAGAGCACTCACCAGATCTAAAAGCCTCGGGATTCTCCGAGATCACCCAATGTCCCGCCTCAACATCAACCAGCTCAAACATGGGGAAAAATTGGCCAATGAGCGGGATCACCTCATCAGGCACGTACTTGCTCATTGTGCCGCGAACAAAGAGCGCCGGCTTCGCAAACCGCACCTCGCTGGGGTTCTTAAAGGGGAAGTCGCCCATGTGGTCGAGGGCCTTGGCCAGAATACTCAGCGGGACACGGAACTTCTGGGTCTTCTCTGTGCCGTTGCCGTCGGGAAGGGTCGGGCGGTGCAGGTTGCCCAGCAGGAACTGGCGTACCGCCGTGTTCTTCTCGTACGGCTCCAGGATCTTGTCGGCCTCGGACTGGCGCGTTACGCCGGCCTCGTCGATCTTCTTCATGCCCTGGATGTAGCGCGCAAAGTCGGAGCCGAGGCGGGCGTCGATGGGCGCGTTGTCAACAGCGACGATGTTGGAGATGAGATCGGGGTCGTGGAGGGCGAGAGCCATGGCTGTTTTGGCGCCCCTGTTAAAGTGTTAGGGGAGGGTCGGTGGTGAGAGCCGGGGGGTTGGCTTACATGGAGTGGCCGATCAGGGTGGGCTCCTTCAGGTCATGCTGACGGATGAAGTCGGCAACATCGGCGGCCATGGCGGTGTAGTCATGGCGCTGGTCGTGGGGTGACTCGCCGTGGTTGCGCAGATCCTGTCGCTTGTGAGTGTGAGATCTCAATCAGGGGGTTGAGGCTACTCACCACAGCATAGACATGGCGACCCAAGTCACGAGTAAGGACCCTTCATTGGATAACGTCAATCAATGACTCCTCTATGCTAACAATAAGAATGAAGATATCAAGAACTGCTTACTTGCTGATGCTCCTATTGTTCTTCTTGGAGCCAAACAAGCCATGCATGACAATAATTGGCGACGTCTGCTTATCTGCCACCGGCTTCGCCGGCTCATGATGATCGTATGCCAACGGGACTGTAGCGAAAGACGCAGTCGTCTGGGTGTTGAATCTGGTCAAGACCGGAGCCGGCGCCGAAATCGGGACACGGGCCCGGCGCATGCCCCCGGACATTGCCTGCCGAAAGGCCGGGACAGTTGTTGTAATGCCAATCATTTTCCTCCTACACGACAAATGAGTGTGATATCGAAAAGAACGCCAAACTCCAATGCCCCAAGTCTAGACAGTGGAAGGAAAAGAGCGCGGGTGTTCAAGAGTAACTGTGAAAAACGGGAATTGGAACTCGAAACCGGGGCCGGTGGAAAGCGATGCAAAACTCAAAGATCTACAACGTTGATCGGACGACTCTCTCACGGCGACGCGCTGGCACGCCTGCACGACGCGACACTACGCCCAACTCGCGCCGACTCACCGATTCCGAAGAGAATGCCATTATTCAATACATCATTGAGCTATGTGCTCGGGCGTTTCCACCACGGTTGCGTGGTGTGGAAGATATGGTCAACCAACTCCTACGTGTACGCGACGCGCCCTCTGTCGGCAAGCTCTGGGCACACAACTTCGTCAAACGCCAGCCACAGCTCTGTACGCGTTTTTCGCGTAGATATGACTACCAGAGGGCCAAGTGTGAGAATCCAAAGGTCATTGGCGAGTGGTTTGCCCTGGTACGGAACGTCAAGGCCAAGTGTGAGAATCCAAAGGTCATTGGCGAGTGGTTTGCCCTGGTACGGAACGTCAAGGCCAAGTACGGCATCGTGGACGATGATACCTACAACTTCGACGAGGTGGGGTTCATGATGGGCATCATCTTCGCAGGCATGGTGGTCACGACCTCGGATGGCCGTAGCAAGGCAAAACTAGCCCAGCCTGGCAACCGCGAGTGGGCAACGGTTATTCAGGGAGTCAATGCCCTCGGCTGGGCCATCCCTCCGTTCATCATCTTGGCCGCGCAGTACCACCTCGCCAACTGGTACACCGAGTGCAACCTCCCAGCCGACTGGCGTATTGCAACCACCGAGAACGGCTGGACTACCAATGCGGTAGGCCTGGATTGGATCAAGCACTTCGACTACCATACTGCACCCCGGACAAAGGGCAAACACCGGTTGTTGATCCTCGACGGCCACGAGAGCCACCACTCGACCGAATTCGACCGCTACTGCCAGCAGAACAATATCATCACGCTTTGCATGCCTCCGCATTCCTCCCACCTCCTCCAGCCACTCGATGTTGGCTGCTTTGGGCCGCTGAAGCAGGCGTATGGCCGCCGGGTTGAGGAGTTGATGCGGATGCATATCAACCACGTGAGCAAGCTCGAGTTCCTCTGCGCTTTCCGCGAGGCTTTCTTTGCCTCCATCAGCGAGAAGAATATCCAGGGCAGCTTTGCAGGAGCTGGACTCGTTCCATTCAATCCAGAGAGGGTACTTTCTAAGCTGGATGTCAAGCTTCGTACGCCAACACCTCCGACCTCACGGCCTGGCACCCCCCAACCTTGGGTCTTCCAGACACCCCAGAACCCCCGAGAAGCCAACTCGCAGTCAACGCTCATCAAGACTCGCATTGCGAACCATCAAAACAGCTCCCCGACTTCGATGTTAGCTGCTGTGGACCAGCTTGCCAAGGGTACAACGGCTGTAATGTATCAGGTGATTCTCCTTCAGTCAGAGGTCGCTTCGCTCCGCAAGGCCAACGAGGCACTAAGCAAGCGCCGAAGAGCGGGGGTTCGTACGAAGGTTCGGTGCTATGGTGTGTGCAGCAAGCCTGGTCATAATGCACGTACTTGCCAGGGGGTTGCAGAAGTGTCAGATTCAGCAACTTCTGATGTAATTATAGTTGGTTCTTAGTGTTGATGTATTGCAATGTAGAATAGTATTTGTAGTGTGGTAGAAAGTGGCTCACTCGCTTATATGGCTCACTCGCTTATATTGTACGTTAACTGGGTAATTAGGATGTTCCGCTTTGAGTTCGTTTCAAACAAGAACGGAGGCTAGAGACAGAAATGGCACCAGCTCATCCTGACAACCACTGAGGGATTCCCTTTTAGAGAAGTTATGGGGGCATTTTTGCCAGGAAATACTTAACCCATTTTCTTTGAAAGCCTTTCGTTTACCTGAACAGGAGTCAGACGATGAAGGAGGTTGATAACAGAAAGAATGCTGTCGCTAAGGTCCAGCTTTTTCAATATGAAATGGGACACATGCCGCGTCAAACGATACGCAGGGCTGGTATCTTCCAGACCATTCCGTCATATTTGAAAACCGAGATATCTAATACCAATGAAGCTAACTCAGAAACCCGTAAATAAAAGTAACGGTGGAAATTAAAATGGAGAATGAGATGAATAGACGTTGGGATGCGATCTCTCGTTCTTGCCAAGACATTGAGGTCTCCTTTCCCAGCGGCCCCACTCTTACCTTGGCTTACTCCACAGAAATCACCAAAAATTGGCCAGCAGGTGCCCCGCAATTAACCTCCTGTCACCGCATTGCAGCAGTTGACACTTGGAGCATTGGAGAGCTCAAGCTCAACCACCCATCCCTGACCATCGAACTCAAGCCAGCAGCCCGAGAAAGCACAGACGACCGTGTTCTCCCCCCGCGAGCGGAGAACCACCCCCTCCTGGTTGAATGCGCAGCAGCAAGTCCTCCAAGAAACGCTCAACACTCCCGTCATTCCCGCCGCCGACATGGGAGATTCCGCCATCGTCGCTCTCAATTCCCTCCTCCGAGGCGCGTCCATCCAAGACCATGCCGAGGCACTCGACCTCGCAGCTGCCGCCCTGCGCGCTGCAAAGGGCCGTGGTGCCGACCTGGCCACAGCCCACCACACGCGCGTGGTCGCGCTCCTGAAGCTCGACCGCTTCGACGACGCCCTGCGCGCCATTGCCGACGGTGGCGACGCCGTGGCCAAGACGTGCGTGTTTGAGAAGGCTTATGCGCTCTACAAGACGGGCGATTTGGACGCTGCCGAGGCTGTGCTGCGGGAGGCTGGTGTCAGCTCAGGGAGGGCACAGAGGGGCCTGAAGCACGTCGCTGGTCAGGTCGCCTACCGCGTCGAGAAGTTTGAGCATGCCGCTGCGATATACCGGGATCTTGGCGCGGACGAGGGCGGCGCAAAGTACGGCGAGGAGAACGATCTCAAGATCAACCTTTCGGCAACCAATGCGCAGCTTGAGTGGCAAGGCAAGAGTTGGGCGGTACCGGAGCAGGACAAGCAGTCAGGCAGGGAGGACATGGAGGCGTTCGAGACAGCGTACAATGCTGCCTGTGGCTGCATGTCCCGGGGCGACTTTGCGAAGGCCGCTGTCTTCCTCAAGCGCTCAAGAGATCTGTGTGAAGCGACCGAAGACCTAGACGAGGAGGAAAAGAAGGCCGAGCTGATTCCCATTATCGTCCAGCAGGCCTATGTTTATACAAAGCTTGGGAAATCAGAAGAGGCCGCTAGCCTTCAGAAGTCACTTACCCTGGACGACATCTCAGATTCTGCCACCAAGCTTGTCGCCAGGACAAACGACTTTGTTCTCAACGCCGATAGCAACCCTTATGTCGCACTATCAAGGCTCTGTGTTGAGGCGTAACAGATACGTCCTTAACCTCCGGCTGCAGAAATTCTCGGGTGTTCAGAGGTCCACCTCAAGGAGACTCTCCAAGGACGAGGTGCCCGCCATCTCGAGTCACAAGTGTGATCTTGGAGTGCTGGAGGCTGCTACGGCGAGTCAGCTGCAGACCGGCCAGGACGCCCTTCGCCATATTCTCCCTCTGCTCGAGACCAGGCCAGACGACGTCGGCCTCCTCCTCACCGTCATCCAACTCTACGTCCAACTCCAAAACCCCGGCCCCGCCATCACCCTTCTTGAGGCCTTCCTCAAGCGCCTCGAGACTGCCACAACGCCCGACCACGCCGATGTGCGCTTCGCGCCAGGCCTGGTCGCGCTCACCGTCTCTCTCTACCGCACCCAAGGCCGACACTCCGCCATCCGCTCCGAGCTCGCCAAGGCCGCGGCGCACTGGCAAAAGAAGACGGGCCCGGCCGCCTCCGGCGCCGGCACCTCCCTTTTGCGCGAGGCAGGGATTGAGCTGCTCCGCTCTTCCCACCCCGCTGACCTCGCCGCCGCAGGCGAAGCCTTCTCGCACCTCGTGGCCGCCCAGCCGGCCGACCGCACCGCCAAGGCCGGCCTCGTCGCCAGCCTGGCCACCACCGATCTGCCCAAGGTCCAGCCCTACCTCGACACCCTCCCCTCCGCCGAAGACCTCACCCGCGGCGTGGACATCGCCGCCCTTCTTGCAGCAGGCGTCGCCACTGCCCCTGTTCCGGTTCAGCCCGAGACTGCGCGGAGCAAGAAGCGCGGCCTCGAGGACGACGCGACCAAGGAGAAGCAGCAGCAGCAGCCGGCCAAGAAGCGCCGCAAGAGGAAGTTGCCCAAGTCGTACGACCCGGACAAGAAGCCTGATGCCGAGAGGTGGCTGCCGCTGCGCGACCGCAGCAGCTACCGGCCCAAGGGCAAGAAGGGCAAGAAGCGGGCGGCGGAGGCGACGCAGGGTGGTGTTGTGCGCGAGGAGGAGACACTCGAGCTGGCGGGGGGTGCTGGGTCCGTCAAGGTCGAGAAGGCGCCTGCTGGTGGTGCTGGGGGAGGTGGGAAGAAGAAGAAGAAGGGAAAGAAATGAGCGTGGTGTAGTCCGTCCGTGGCAGAGGTAGAATATTTAAACGAGATGATTCTGGTCGTCACATCCAAATCACATTTAACCAGGGATCGATGGACAAAGAGATGCATTTTACACGCCCGTTTTCAATTTCATAAGACTGCTCTGTAGGCTCTACCATAAAAACCCTGATGCCTATCTACCAGAAGCAGACACGAAAAAGCCCTAGTATAATCTCGCACGCCCACCTTGTTTGCGCCGCGCCAATGTCTGCCCGTCCCAAACCACGAAACCAAACATAAAGAACCCAGAGTCGGTTCGACGGCCTCGAGGAGTAAGGGACAAAAAGCGAGTGTTTCAACAAATACCCCAGACAAACACCACGCTCCTCCTCTCGTACAGAAACAAAACACGTCTCAATCAGACACCTGATTCACCCTCCATTGCCGCACATCCCAATGGCCTACACACCCACATAGTCGCCGGACTGATCAAACCGCGACCTTTTGCCCCCAACACGCTTGTTCCCAACTAAACTGGCCAACTCGTTGTCCTTATCAAGACAAGCAATCAACCAACCAACTATCAACCAACCAACAAACGTATTCTGATAGAATATCCCAACTCCCGCCCCACGCGAAGAAGAAAGATGAAGAAGAAAGGTACCAAACGCAGAGAAAAAGAGTGATTAAAAGGAGTGTAGTAGTACCAGTAATAGTAGCAGTAGTGGAAATAGTAGTTCCTGTGTATGTCATGTGTGTTGGAGAGACAAAGTCCCCGAGTCCGTCATTTGCCTTGTAAAAAAAAAAAAATGAAAAGCCAGAAAGATGTGGTGGTTTTCCCTTCCACGCAAAAGACGAGAGAGGGCGAGGTCTCTCTGCTATTTGGGGGGGAGTGTTTCTCCGCCCGTGTTGCCATACATTATTAAAACGTGTTATCGAAAAGGAGAGGCTTGCGTCGCATATATCGAACTCGGTGAAGGAATGAAGTTTTTGCGTGGATGGAATGAGTTAAATGAGTGAGTGCGTGGGCCACGGCTCGTGGTTGGTTTCCTTCAATGTCGGAAGCCACAAGTTTTAGGCATTAACAGCCTGCAAAGGCGGGCTCGGCAGCCGTTCGCCTCCATCGAGACCATCTCCCTGCTCCGCCTCTTTCTCCTTCGAAGTCTCCACAACCGGCGACGAGGGCTCAGGAGTAAAGAACACCGTGTTGCGGCCCTCGCGACTGGGCGGCGGGCTAACCTCGACGTACTCAGCATCAATACTGCTGCGCGACGCCATGCCTGACTTGCGCTCGCTGTCCTCCTCGCCTTCGATAGGCGGCAGTGGCGTGCGCCGACCATCGGAAAAGCTTACGGCCGCGTCGCTGTCTTCGTCGTACGGCAGCGCCAGGTTGTTCCCGTTGGTCGTCCGGGCGGTCGAGTACTTCCTGTGCAGCTCGCGGAAGCTGCGCGCCGTGGCAGTGCTCGCGCTGGCGGCGGACCCGCGGTGTTCGCGGTCCGAGAGAGACCGCGCCGTCAGAACTGATTGGAAGTCCGCGGCCTCTGAAGAGGGGCCAGCGCGGTTGCTGGAGGCTTCATCGCGCTGGATGCGCTGGCGGATACGTTCCTCGGCCGTGAGACCTTGCATCTGCAGCTCGTTGCCGAAGGTGATCACCGAGGCCTTCTTGCCGTGGACGACAAACGACCCGGTGCCGCGCGGCAACACATCGGGAGCGTCGCGGTTGGCGTCGTCAGACAAGGTCGCATTCGACGTAGAGTCCTTGGCTCTGCGATGGCGGTGATGCGAGATGTGACCGGCGCCTTCCCGGAGTGTCCGCTGCAGGCTGCGGCGGATCTTGCTGCGCTCCATGCGGTCCGCGGGGGTACCGCTGGAGGCGCGCCCGCGCCGCTCAGGGGTCTCTTCGATGTCTGCGACACTGCCCTTGCGGTCTGAGCCACGGGATACCTCGGGCTCGAGAAGCCCGGTCTGCTCCAGCAAGTCGCGTTCGTCCGCGTCCACGTCGTCTGACTGTCTGAGCTCGCGCTTCTCCGGTGAGATAGAAGGACCAGCCTCGTTCCTCGGTGGTGTCATGGGAACGTCCGCCTCGGATTCGACCGCGGTTGAGACGGAACCCTTCCTAAATGCGCTGTGATCGGTCGATACACGCGGAAGAACCCATGAATCCTCCCGGCTCACGGTTGCAGTAGTCGGCGGAGTCTGGAAGGCCTCTGTTACAGGTGAAGACTCGTCATCATCGGTCCTCGCAGTGACGACGGTGGACGACCTCGTCATTATGGGCGACTGTGGGCCCTGGTGACTAGCCGAGATCTGGCTGATGTTTGACTCTTCCTTGGTGAGAGGCTTCGGGGACGCATCGATCCTCGGGATAGGAGGCAGACCAAGAAGCTGCCGCTCTTCCTCAAGATCCATCTCCAGGATATCGCGGTGACACCTCAGTCTCCAGATCTCCATGCGGGTCCACTTCAATTGCGCTGCCATCCGCGCCGCTGAGAGCAGCATCGATTCTCGGGTTTTGGGCGAGATCGGTGCCAGTATTTGAAGGTGCCTCGAGTTCCGCAGTTGAGACTCGAGAGTGGCTTCAGCCTCCTTCAACTTCTCGTCGGCGTCGGCCATCTTCTGGTGCATGATATCTCTCCGGGCGGCCAAAATGTCCTGAGCCATCTTGTGGTCGATCCGGCTGCGGGTAACCATGACCTCTCCCGACGGCGTCTGGATAACTTGAACGTTGTCGCTGCCCGACCCTCTTATGGCCCGCCGTCCTTGCCCCTCGTAGCCCCCTCCAACGACACCCCGCATGCGGACCCCTGATGTGCGGAAGGCGGCAGCATAGTTGAGCTTGGCCAGCCAGTCGTTCATGTCGTCGGCATCCTCGGCGAGCAGGACCTCCTCAAACCCGCCGTGTCTGACATAGACAAAAGCGTGCTTGTGCTTGTTGTAGCTCGAGTCCATCAGAGCCACAGCACCATCCGTCGACATCAGGGCATCCGGCTTGAACTCTTCCAACGGGGGATTGAAGACGCACGGGTCGCTATCATGGCCCTTCCTAAGGTGATCCTTCTGCTGGTGCATCAATCCCTTGATCCAGTTGGTGTTGCGGAAAAAATAGAGCTGGGCGCCGGTAAGGATGGCGCCCCATTCCTGCCAGGGGGACCGCGTCTTCTTCTTCTTGACATCCTTCCGCCACAACAGACCGACCTTGGTGATCTTGATGTCGACGATGCCTGGGTGGGCCTCCTCCGGGTTTGTGGCTGTCTTTTCTGTCATGAACGCGTCCGGGCGAGATCTTGCCGACACTATCTGCAGCACTCCGGTCTTGAAGAAGGTCCTCTGAAGCTCCTTCATGTTGAGGGCCTTGGCCGTCCCAAGATAGCTGTACGGATCATCCAACTGCATCACCTCCTTCAGGTTGGGCCTGAGCAAGTCCAACCTGTTGTCAATGATGAGCGTGTAGGGGTCGACCGGTTCTTTTGCCACCCGCTTGGCTGGATCCGGCACGGCGGTGGGGAAGATAGACTTCTTGCGAGCCTTCTGTGCCACAATGCGGTCTCCATTGATATCCAAGTCGTCTTCAACGTGGATGAATGGAGTATAGCTGATGTTGTCGTAGAAGACCTCGAGAATATCGTCAAAAATGCCCTCGCCGTGCGTGTTCTTCAGGTAGTCGGCTTTCTGCATCTTGTGCTTGTTGTTCTTGTTGAAGACATCCGTGTGGAGGATCAAAAGGGAGAAGGCAATGAAGTAGGCCTGGTCGGGAGAAGAATAGATGCCGGGATTGCACTCGTGGTACCGGTTCGCAAAAGCCTGCACGAAGCGGTCTATCTGTTGCGTCTCCTTTGGCAGCTCGGCTTCCATCAGTAACTTTCGCAACGCCATATCCATCGGGTCACCAAAGAACCTAAACCCTCGCATGTAACTCCTCAAGACTGACAGTGAGAACGCCTCGTTGCTCTTGGAGAGAGCTGCTGCTACCACACTCCGACTGACAACATCCAGCAGGCGCTCGAGGTACTTCGCTGGCGTGTCATCATCCCGACGTTCGGGCATAATGACAGAATCCCTCGGAATCTGAAGTGAGTTGTTCTTCGAGGCGCTGGAGCCGGGTGTCACCGGCGTCAACGTCCCCTGCCGTGACAAGATATCCGAATTTTGCCGCAGTCGGCTGAGGCCAAGAAGATCACCAAAACTCTTCCGCCCCGTCGATATCGAGGTTCTGGTGGTGGGGGGAGCCAAGTGCTCGTCCACCGACTCCCTTGGTGAATTCCTTCCCAGCGAGCTCAAAGTCGAGGACCTACCCCTCCTATTCATGTAACTCCGGGTCGGCGAAGACTGTCCAGACTGCCTCGAACTGGGCCGAAACAGCGCTGTGGCTGGGGAGGCGCCGGGCCTGGCCAACAATGCAACTGCCTGGTTCTGTGGTGGTGGAGTCCGGACGCCATTCCTTGAAGGGGTCCGTGAAGGCGTCGGCGTAAATTGGCTACCTCTTGACGCGTTTGCGGGTGGAGAGCCCGGGACGGCGCCAAAAGACGAACGTGAAAGGTTCGAGTCCTTGGCGAAGGAAGGCTTGTTCCTCGGTTGCAGGTGAGCAATGGGGAACAGCGGTTCGGGTTGCTTGTGTTTCCTCCGCGGAAGCCTGAAGAACGTGGTTGTCGTCTGAACCGTATGGGTAGTCGTCGTGGTGCTCCCATAGACCCTGTCCCCTGAGCTAGCATCCGACCTCGAAGACTCGGACAACCTGTTGGGTGGAAGTGCCAGCCCTGAGGAGTGGTCGTCGCCGTAGGGTGGTGGCGGATGCATGTGTGAGGAAGAAGGACGATTGGTTTCGTCAAACGACACACTGTGTTTGCCCCTCGAGCCCTGATCGGGTACCGGATAGGCCTGCCCGCGCACCGCGAGTCCGTTGTTCGCCTCGTCGGTTTCCTCTGTCCTGGGCAGCTCGCCGGAACGGCGAATTCGTCCGGTGAACATTCGAGACGACTTTTTACGGGGCAAAAGGGAATTGAACGTCGGTGCGGTGGTGATAATTTCAGGAGCTGCCATCCAGTATGTTAGTGTCTCCAGTTCATATACCGATACCTGGGAAGGGGGACACCCGGTTAATCGGATAGGCACGTACGGGACGGTACCGGAGGCGGCTTTTGAGCAGCGGCGTGCATCTTCGCCTTCGCCGCGAGCTGCGAGTCTGACGCGTTACGAAACCTCAGCATGGAAAAGCGGCGATGTTTCTGGGAATAGAAATCCGGGACTGTGAGGGAGGCTGGCCCGTCAGAGGGCTCGACTATCGACGGGACTGCATTGCTGGAGGCGATAGAAATGCTATCTCGTGGCGGGTCGGGTTGAGACGGGTGGATGTTGAGAGAGAAGTCCTCTGCGACAGAGGGGAGTTCGGCGGCAGAACTGGAATGGGTAGGGGCTGCTTCGGGGGCGGGCGCACGAGACTGTCGAACAAGGTGTGGCGTCGCATGTCAGTCTCGCTGGCCATGTTGCCACGGCGTCGTAGAAACGGCATGGCTAGTAATAGAGGTCGGTGCGATCGTCATAATCCATCAAGAAGCAGAATCGGTGGCGGCGCTCTGGGGAGCTCTGCAAGTTGAGAGCGACTGAAATCGGGTCGGGGGGTGGCTGCTCTACCAATTGCCCGTGGGTCTCGCCGTGGGTATTTTGGCGGGAGAAAAATAAAACGAGTGATGGGGGTGTCGCGGAGAGTACGGACACGGTCGGCTGGTTGCGTGTTGGCGTCGTACGGGCGGGTCTGGAGCAGGCCGCTTGGATTCGACTTTGGGTTGTGGAGGATGACGGGAGAGTCGTTGCCGGACGACGTTGGAAAGGTGAGCCCTTCCAACGCACACAGGGGGTCGGAGTGCCCGCTGTGGGCTGCGGCGCTACCAGTGCCAAATGCCAAACCCACGGAAGCGTGGAGTGGTGGGCTGCTGTGGGCCCGGGCTGACCCAGCTCCTTCCAAGCTGAGTTCTGGTCGCCCCCACCTCGCTCCGCTAGTCCCGTTCGGGCCCCAAATCAGCCACTGGGATCCACCAGGCTGCATGTCCGCGTTTGCTCCTTTCCTGGCGCCAAGGCTTCCATTTTCAGGGACTTCGAGAAGCTTTGCTGTGCAAATGACAGCTTTATCAAAGGACCTTTGGGCTTCAATAGCTCGTTGCGTTGCAAAGCCTTAGCAAGAATGATCGAGGGGATCAAAGTCACCATCATGGATCATGTAATCGATGAATCCGGACGTAACGGGACCGCGATGACGCAAGGTGGGCACGGAACCTTCCAAGGACCTGGTCAGGGATGGGGCAACGAAGGTGGCACTGCTGACGGACGGGAAATGGATGGACCAAAGTTCTATTTCACAACCTGGAAGACCTATCGTGGTCCTATGTATCCACGCTTTCGCAAAGAGACCCTATGTGATGTGATGACTTGATGGCCCCAATCTCATGCAAAAAAAAAAAAAAAAAAACCCTGCCTGAAAGTTCAAACAACAACGCCCTCGCCGTGCTCTTTTGAATGCCCAAATCAGAGATGCCCCAAAAAAAATTCAAGATCGTTCAGCCAACCCTTCCCATGTCCCCGTAAACGCCGTTGTGTTCTGTTCCCTTCACCGCTTTCGCCTCTTCAAGTCCTTCCACTGCCCAGATTGCTGCTGCAACACCGACTTCTCGATGCCGTTGTTTCCGAGGAGGTAGTCGGCGAGGTACTTGAAAGCGCTCAGTGTCTCCTCCCCCTGTTGGGACGATGTTGTCACTTGGAAGCAAGAATCCATAGCTCCCAGTGTCTCTCAGTTTAATTTGGTAGCTGTAACGTGCTTGGAGTTCGTCTATGACGGAGTTAGTCGTCAATTATGGGTGAGAAAAGAGAGAGGTAGACACCCACGGTAGAACCAATCAATGGCGGAACCGCCAGCCGTCTCAATACGGGGCACCGAGTTGCTCTCGCTGTACGAACGAGCCATGGCGCCCTCACACGCCGAGGTAACAGTGTAAGGCTCGCCGCGCGAGAGCCTCATGGTCTTGGCCAGTCCCACAGCGAGCTCCTCAAGATTTTCAAGATTCGGTGGGTCGACCGAGCAGGTGTATGCGTAAGGGAAAAGAACCTGCTGCGAGTAGGAGTGGAGGTCGAGGAAGGCGACAAATTTGGCCCCATATTCGGTCTCGTTCTTCGCCCATTTGGCCAGCGCCGACGCCTCGACAGCTTGGAAGGGTTCGTCGCCGCCGTAACTCTCGGAGCACGGGTCGCTCTGGTGTTTGACGGCATCCCATTCATAGCCAAAGGCATGGTCGAGATCGAAACCGCGGCAGACGCGCATCTTGGTTTGCTGCCTCGACTTGCGCCAGAGTCTGTCTGTCTGCCACGTGTATTCGTAGCCGTCGACGTTAAGGACGGGGATAAACACCACATCGAGCTCCTCGAGAAGCTTGGTGATGCTCTGCTCGTTGCCGTATGATGTAACTACCGACCAGAGGAGGTAGGTCACAGAGCTAGTAGAGATCCACTCGCGACCATGGAGACCACCGGTAATGAGGATGGTCTTCCGCGGTCCCTTTGCCTCCTTGCCGGTTCGCACCCCGAGGCGCATTGCGTAGATATCCCTGCCTTCGTACGACTTCCCAATGCTGGTCATCTTCGCCATCGAGGGAAACATGGCCTCGATGAGACGCATCCAACTCGTGATAACGGGAAGTGTCTGGTAGTCTGTGAAGAAGATATTCCCAAGCCCCTCGTCCAATATCCCCAGTTTGGCTGCATCGACCATACTCGACTCCAACCGCGACTTCTCCACTACCGTCGAGGGATATGTCGCCCAGACTGCCGCCGCCACGTCGGGAATCAAAACCGAGGGCTGCAGGGAGTCGGGTAGCAGCGTCCGCAGCGCCGATACATCATCCTTGTCCAGCCGTATGTCGACATAGTCGGGTGTAAAAGCCCAGATGTCTAGGAACATCTGCTCGGTCGCCTTCGCAAGCGCGCCCTCCTCCTCCGAACTGGTGACATTGAAGCGGACCACGACGTCATTGCGGTATCGGGTGTGTATCTGCGCGCCTGGCCTCAAGCTCTTCGCCCTGGTCGAGGGTTTGCCGAACACGACCTCGACTGCTGTGTCGCGCAACCATTTCAGGATCGGGAAGACATGGCTGCTTGAATCGGGGCCCGCGTCGGTCTCGTGGCGGGCTGGGTGGATGCTGGTGCCGCTAACGGTCGGGAGGTTGAGGGCCACGGCCAGGGCGAGAGGTACCGTCGCTAACGTTCGCACCGGTAATCGCATCTTCGCTGGTTTTGGGTGTGCGATGTCGACTGCATTGGAGATCGAGCTGTCTTGCGGCAGCAAGAACCCAGGACGAGGACGTCAATCACACCTTGGATGTCGCCACTGGCAAGGGGATGGAATCGCGGCTGCCTGACACATGCCAAATCTTGACAGCTGTGAACAGCTGCTGAGTAGGTGACCACCCGATTTCTCTCAACCACTCTTGAGCCACTCAGCGCGGGAGCGACGGCAACTCCCTCTCTCAACCTGAACACGCTCAATGGCCTGGGCTGCTGTGCGATTGGTTGTCGCCGTCGCCCCCAGACAAGGAGCTCGGCGGCTACACGAAGGCAACTTCATTGAAGCTCAAGATGGCGCCGTGTAACCCCGCATCTCGAGTTAAAACATCCTTTTAAGAGGATGGTATCTAAAGTGATCTTCACCTCTTTTCAGAAGTTACGGTAAGATTGGGGTAGCGTCATGAAATATGGCTTTCAGCAAGAGTATCAAGGCGCTGCTCAACACGTATGCGAATTGCATCTCTCTCCTAAAGGGATTTAGACACCGAAGTGAGGAGGATGGAACAGCCAGCACTCGGGATCCGCATTCTCATCTCCGGAAATCTTTAAGATCTGACCGCTCTCAAATTGAGCGTGCCTATTCATCGAGGCTATCGGAATCAGGGGGCCGTTTCAAAAAGGGCGATGGTAAGCATGCCTCTGTTCATGGCGTTCAGGCCTTGCTAAGATCCACCCAGACCGATCAAACACAGCCTTGAACCGCGTTTTGAAGAGGTTGAGAAATGCAATCACAAAGCTACTCCGTCTCTCCAGCAAGAAGGATGGCTTCGCCTTGGACTATGCCTCCCTCATGTCGCTGTCCAATACTTCGAGGGTAGATGCAATCAAGACTATCGATGGCCTTTCTCTGAGGCTAGGAAGCCAGTCTCGTTCCTCCGTGGCCTCTGCATCATCGAAGACGTTGTCTCGACATCAGCGCAAGTCGTCACCCAAGACGGAGGTTTCCCCTTCCAAGCCAAGCAAGGAAACCCCTCGGCAGCCAGCCTCATCCGTCTCCTCGAAGGAGAATAAAAAGGCAGGCAAGCGGCTCAAGGAAGACAATGACAAAAAGCTCCGCAAAAACCAGCCGCCATCGCCCTCGCCTTCACTCAGATTACCGAACGCACAGCCACCGGCCCGGATCTCCCGGACCATGGCCGCGAGCCCGAAGGCTCCGAAGCCGGGAGCCCCCAACCGGATATCGATTCTGTCCTTTGACTCAGATAGCACCAAGCTGGGGGAGATCCCGCAGAGGAAATGGCAGTCGACTATGCGCTATACTGAAACGGACCCCGACGGAGACGAGTATAATGTCTCTCCGGCGTTTCCCCTGAGGCCTTACACTGTTGAAGTCAGGGAGAGGAGGTTTTGGGGGTTGTTTAGAGATCGGAAGAGGGGTGGTTGACGGCGCTTTTTCGGTCCGTGTCCTGTATTGTTGAGCGGGAGATGATATGTACTTGCATGGTTTAGTGCGATGAAAGATACCCGGTTGTTGTTCAACGAGCATGCCGCGCTCAATCTGGAGTTGGTGGAGCTCAATTTCATGTGCCAAGACCACTCTATCATCCCGGCCACATGAAGCGGATCCCAGCGAGGTGGAACAGTGCCGCGCCACAATCTGTCCGTGGAAAACCGAACAACTTCATATCATCATTCAGCGCCAGGCGTTGCCAGTCTCCAACTGCCGTCAACACTTGTATTTAAAAATGAACATTACCTCAAATTGTTATATTTGCTCTAAAAGAGGTCACTTGGCTTGCAGTTGTTGTCCTCAAACAAGATTTCAAGACGGAAATCGTGTCGAAGCTCTAACAACACACAAATCGACGGCGAGAGGGACGAAAACGGGTAGGTACTGAGTGTCGAAGATTTTTTGGGTGTTTCTTGACCATCATGTTCAAACATCTTTTCTATTCTCTGCCTCAATTTTCCATAGCAAGTTGAATGGAAACCTGGGTATTCATGCGCCGTCTCGGGCACACGGGTTCGTGGACAATTCCGAGAAGCGGTTTCATCTGTCATTGATTTCTAAGAATACCTTGTCTGGCAGCCTCACGAGCTCAATTTTTAGTCATCAGACAGTCGTGTAATTGACGCCCTTGAGACGCCAGTCATGTTGGATTTCTGCGAGGTTACTGTGTACGTCGTCGTGGGCGGTCCCTCCGCTGGCCGCGCGCACTTACTATAGTACATGGATGAGCAGGGGTGTGTTTCCGGATTCGGCCAGCGCGCGGCTTCTCATGCGCGCGGGAAAGGGATGTGGATCAAGAAGCCCAGCGCAAACGCTTCGCCGGCGACTTTCCTTGTGTGTTTATCTCTGAGTATTGAAGATGTGGCTAATCATGCCGAGACTTGACTCGGGATCGGGAAGATTGATAGCTTGTCTGTCTCGTCGGCCTGTGAGATTAGTCAAGGGACAATCACCGCCCGTGGAAAAACTCAAAGATGTTGATGGATGAAAATGTGACACGAGATCCACGGAGACCAGCATATATAGGTCGTCCTCTGGCATTGGGAAAGATGGCTCTGCAGACTCCAGATACCCAACCTCATCCTCAACACCATGGCGAGAACCATCATTATCCTTGGGGCCAACTTCACCGGCTTGCCCGCCGCCCACTACCTCCTCAAGCACACCGCGGCCAAGACCAATGATCTTAAAGTGATAGTTGTCGCACCCAATACTCACATGTACTGGAATCTGGCATCAGTCCGCGCTATCCTTCCTGACATGATGGAAGACGACAAGCTCTTTCTCCCCATTGCTCCAACCTTCGCCAAGTACCCTTCCGATCGGTATGAGCTTGTGCAGGGTGTGGCCGAGCGAGTGGATCCAGATAGGAACGCCGTCGAAGTTCGTGGCAACGATGGCTCTGCGAGGACCATCCAGTACGACGAGCTGTAAGTCGCAATAGAAAAATCCGGTCACTCAATATTGACCCTGCTCACCACCACCCCACAGCGTCATCGCCACCGGCAGCAGCTCCAAAGGTGGCATGCCCTTCAAGAACCTCTCCTCCACCGAGAAAACCAAAGACGCTCTCCACGACTGGGCAAACCGCATTAAGTCCGCGAAATCCGTTGTCGTCGCCGGCGCAGGCGCCACAGGCATCGAACTCGTCGGCGAGCTCGGCCAGGAGTACGCCTCAACAGGCCTCAAACAAATCACCCTCGTCTGCGACCAAGACCTCCCCCTCAACTCCACCTTCAGTCGCGACGTCCGCAAAACCGCCAAAAAGGAACTCGAGCGCCTCAAAGTAAAAGTCATCACCAACGCCAAAGTCACATCCTTCTCCAACTCAACCATGACCCTCACCCCAACCCCCGGCTCCTCCTCTACCACCCCCACCACCCTCACCGCCGACCTCCTCATCCCCGCCTACGGCATCACCCCCAACACCTCCTTCCTCCCGCCTCCATGCTCGATGCCCGGGGATTCGTCAAACAAACTACCTCCTCCGCGCCGAGGGACACGAGAACATCTTCGTAGTCGGCGACGCGGGAAACCTGGAGACGCCAAAGGAAGCATGCAGACTCGCAGGTGGTGCATGCTGTTAAGTTGATTGAGGAGAGGGTACTTGCTAGTGGGGGAGAGTGAGAAGGGTGTTGGGGAGTACCAGCCGGAGGTGAAGATGGCGTTCGCGGTGACTCTGGGAAGGAATAAGGGGACGGGGCAGATGGGGGTGGAAGGTGTGGAGTTGGCTGGTGTGGTGGCTGAAGTGTCGGTATATGGGGACGGATTATGCGCAGGCGTTTGTTAGGGGGGAGAGGACGTTGGCGGTGAAGGAGTGGTGAAGGGTGGTGGGGTTGAAGGGATGGGAGTGAGTCGGGGATATTGTCTATTTGTTGGTTGGTTCGGATACTTAGAGTATGATTTTAGTTGATGGTTCGAGAGAGTACCTTACCCTTGTGTTGTTGGCTCGCAATCATTGCTGCTTGCCCACAATGTGTTCCATCTCATCCTCCACCATCGGAAAAACACCTTGGGAGATCAATGAAGAGGAAGTGCGATGAAACTAGAAACAATAGCGATTTGAGAATACATAAAAATAAAACCAAAATTATCATCAGATTGATGCAGCATAATGTTCTGTGCTGAAAACGGTGATCAACATGATGCAGTTGGTTAAAGATAGTTTGCGGTTTGTTGGTGTGTTTGTACTTTACCCGAATAGGAAGTGCGGAAAGGGGTGCATAGAAAAGGGGGTTGTGATTTGGAGAGATTGGTTGTTGTGTTGAATCGGACGACTCAACGACAAGGGTCATCAAAGTGCTGGCTCCGGGCGGGGCGGGGCTGCTGCCTTGAGCCCGGAGTAGACGGAGGGCCTCCTGCGGGGTATAAATAGGAGCCCCGGGGACCCCGCGGACGAAAAGTGCAGCCAAATTTTGTCCCAGTTTCATCGATTTCCGGCCGTCCTTTCTGACACACAGTGTTGGGCCGAGAAAATCGGGAGCGTCTGGTGCGGCTTTCTATCGCTTCTCTCCAAAGTGGCAGCCGATCCCTGTCCCAGGGTGGCCCGTGCTCGCGCGCCTCGGCGCGTCACAGGCACGAAGCGGCAAGCTGCCCCCCACTTCGCGTCATTCACCTGCATCCCTGTCGCGCGCCAAGCGCCAAGCGGCCAAGACGAGCAGCTCCCCTCGACACCAGAGCAACAACAATTGACATGAAGTAGTCTCGCCCATTTGGGTGTAAGTGATTTAGACATTAGCATTGGGGCCCGAAAGATCCAACTCGTTTTCTGTTGAATTTTCTTTTCTTGTCTCGTCCAAGCGCCCTTTTTGTTGCACCCCTCCGTTTGTTGCCGCTGTTCTCTGCAGCAGGGAAGTGCAAGCCAGATCCGGATTGCGGGTTGGCGTGGCTGACCCACCGACGCGCCTTGCCAGAACGCGCTCTCGAGAATGGAACCAGCCATTCAAATTCGGCCCACCCAACGTCAAGATTCCAGCTTCGTTCCTATCTTATCCTCTCACATCCCTCCGACGACGACCACCACCAGCTTTCTTGACATTTTGCCGACGACCTCTTTTTTTCCCCTCCCCAATTACATGCGGAAACACCAATAACGCGGCGCCGTGGACTATCGTCAACATGGCGGCGACACCGACAAACGCCTGGTCCGCGCCCTCGCCGCACCTCCAGCCTGCCCAGCAGGTGCAAGTCGGGATGGAAGAGTTGGCTATGCAGACGAGGCCCATGGGACGTAGGTTTTTTCCGAAGCTCCCGAAATCAACACCACCGATCGGCTGACCGGATCCTGCATATAGTGAAGGTGCATTACACCTTCGACCGAGATAATAACGTGCACTGCATGGCTCGGTGTCCCCACGTTCTTCAGATTCAAACGATTCCGCTTGACGAACGGACAGCAATTGGCGTCATTGACTTGCGGACATGCCTATTGGCAGTGTCCAGCAGCAGTCCCGAAATCCTCACGAACCAAGAGAACGACTACAGCGTGTATGCGTACGATTACTCCGAGTCGGATGTGCCCCTGGTTGGGCAAGGCATGTTGTCGTGGGCTATGGACTCGCAGCGCGAGCCGCAACAACAACAACAACAACAACAACAACAACAACTAGTCACTGGGCGCGTCACACGAAACCTTTTCGCCTTGATGAATAATGGGTGTCGGGATATGCTGGAAGTGAAGCTGAAGTTTACGGCCGTTCCGAGAATGGTGCCACGGACAGATTATGCCGGCATGACGCCAGTGAGCGAACCGAAGTCTACTCCTCTCCCCGCCGACACAGCGTCCGAGTGGAACTCTTTTATCCAGGCCAACCCGATGTTGGGGCACTCTTCCAACGTGGGCGCCGTCTCGTCACCAGCGCTCGCCCCTGTCCAACTACACCAGTATCACAATTCGATGAGCGAAAAAGGTCCGATGGAGATGCGGAGCGATAACCAACTCCAACAGCCCATGCGCCCAGCTAGCATTCCTCCACCGAATGCATTCCGAGTTTCCGTTCCACCGGTCAGCAGGGCGCCCAGCGTCGCCCCCGCTCCTCCAAGGCCCCAGGGCGCTGCCGAAAATGCGCCATCACCGGCCGCTTCACAGCCCACCGAGCCAATTCCTCAACCCCGCCCTTCACGCCCTGCGTCGAGATCTCGGAGTAAACAGCCAACCGGCAGACCAAGAGGCCGCCCTCGGAAAAAGCCCGTCGACACTGGAAACACATCAGCTGCTGAGGAGGCTACGGATGGGGACGATGGGCCGCAGAAGAAGAGGGCCAAGGTCACCAGGACCGAGTACAGTGCGATCGCTCCATTTGGCGCGGTGTCAGACTCCCTCAGGGTGGCTGCCAGTACCTCAGGCTCGCTCCGCAATATGAGGCCCGTTGGTGCAGCGGGTGAAGGGCCCGCTGCTGCGAACCACCTCCAGGACGTTCCGCGGGCACCTACTCCTATTCCCGACGGGTCTTTGTTGCACCAGCAGCAGAGGAGGAGGGTGTTGGACAACCAGACAAGGTCGGAATACATGATGAGCATGGATCAGTCAAATTCCAGCAGACAATCAATGCAGAGCATGAGCCAGGATGCCAGGTCACCCGCAGACTCCATCGCGCAGTCGCCAGACCACGGCTATTCCCCGGAAGATAGCGCGGGAGACTTGGGGTCGTCGCCGCCTGTTCCCCGGCCGACCGCTTACATGCAATCCAGCCCCCCGGCGTCGAGCCCCATTCTCCCAACCATGCCCATGCCGCCTCTCGACTCGGGGTTTATGAGCGGCGGGCTTGAGGACTTTTTCGACGACGAGGACGTGTTACAACACCTTCCACAAGGACAAATGCAGGACCAGGTCCTCCCTGTTCCGTCTCTTCCTGTGGCCTCAAAGCCCAACTCCCGTAAGAACAGCCGTGCTCAGCAGCAACAACACCCCAACTTCCCGTTTCAGGAAGTGACCCCTGGGCCACCGGAACTGTTGCCGACCAAGAGCATCTTCAACCCTGCGGGTAAGGCCAAGGCCTTGAACAGACACACACCTGCCCCCGCTCAGGCCGCGTCCAAAAAGCCAACCAACCGCTCCCTCAAGCGATCCAATACGGCCCCAAACCCGGTGAAGCCTGAGCAGGCGCTGCTGCAGGCGCCGCTTCCGCAGGAACATCCAGGCTACCATCACCAAAACGGGCACGGCTTTTCGCAGCCCCCTGAGCAGCAGTACCCATTCCCCGAGCAAAACTCGTTCTCCGATTCCATGAACCACCTTGCCCAATCTTTGGAACACCCCGCGGGAAACGGGTACGCGGATGTTGGTCAGCAAGAGCAGGCGTCAGCAGCCGCGATACCGGTTCCGATCTCAGAACATCCGGAGCCGGAGCCGGAACCCGCCCTGCCTGCCCCACCTCAGCCGGCGTCGATGCCTGCCTCGAGGCCTGTCTCAAGAGGTCCATCCGCCCCGCCTGTTCCGGTTTCGAACTTCCCAGCAAGCGAGCCCGCTCCAGAGTCTTTCCTGACCATGCCGCAGATGCCCATGTCTGAGGCGCTGTGTCCGGCCAGCGATTTCGACCCTCCACGATACAGCAAGAATCTAGTCAAGAAGCAAACCATCAAGGAGCGACTAGAGACCGCAATCCAGAAAGGAGAGTCGCCCCCGTTCTGCAACAATTGTGGAGCCATTGAGACCCCGACCTGGCGCAAGATCTGGACTCAGGAGCACGATGGCGTTCCGGGGTTTCATGAGTTTTCAGACAAGCCGGGCTGCGTGACCATGATCGAGGTTCTAGAGAGGGATCCCGCGGGACAGCCCTCCAAATACCGGATGGTCAAGAAGAACCTGGGTGCGAAAGATGACAAGAAACTGTGGGCGGAGACACTGCTATGCAACCCGTGCGGCATCTGGCTGGGGAAGTTCAAAGTCCACCGGCCGCCTGACAGATGGGACAAGGACGCCGCCCGCTTGAACCAACCACGTAGGAAGCGTGACGCCAAGAACTCGCGGTCCAAGAAGGGGCGCTCAAAGAGTGATGCCCAGGTCAACCCCACGTCGGAGGCCTACTTCACCACCGACCCGATTGGCCCCATGGACCTCGACGAGAACTATGAAAACGGGACACAATCTGGGCATCTGAGCATGGCCGAGGACAACAAGCCTTTAAACTTACAGAGCTCCCCAAAACAGCGCCTGTTGGGATCGACTCACTCGAGGGGTAGTGGGACTGCGGACAGCCCCATCGCAGTGGAGGACGATCTTGGCAGCACTAGAAGACTGCTCTTCCCGTCACCCAGGAAAGACGGTATGCCCAAGGTTCTTGGGGAGCTTTCTCTGAACACAGTCCAAAACACCAAGACACGCATCGAGCGTCCCGGCACCCCTGTCCCCGATGACCACGACGACCTCGAGCAAGAACTCTTCGGCACCCCTCCGCGGTGTCCCTCCACCCCACCACCCAAGGGCGCCTCTAACGCGGGCCCCTTCAAAACCCCGACCCGCCCAACCCCAACCACCGCCCCATCACGCGCAGCATCTCCCGCTCCATCCGCTCCATCCGAAAATCCCCTTCCTCAACACCACCCTCCACATCCAACGTACCCCTCCCAAACCCCGCGCTCCAGCGCCGGCGGCGCAACAGCCTCTTCCCCCGCCCGGCAGTGCCGGCAAGCGCCACAGCCCGCGCAACCACCATACCACCACCACCACCACCATGGTACACTACCCCACCTCCTCACACTTCGCCCTGGACGACCAGATGCAGGCCGCCCTCGCCATGAACTTTGACTCGCCCTTCACCGCCACCCTGCACCAGCTGCTGGTGAAGCTAATGACTTCACGGCTGGGTCGCCCTCGCACGGGCTGGACCATTTGGATTTGAGCAGCTTGGGAGGAGGAGGAGCAGGGACCGCAGGGCCGCAGTTGGAGGTGGGCGAGGATGGGCATGCGACAATTGATTTTGGGGCGTTTTTGAATGGGGGAATGAGAGGAATGGGAGATGATGGGCGGTTGATG
Organism: Collariella sp. IMI 366227; assembly: GCA_027946355.1. Taxonomy (NCBI): domain Eukaryota; kingdom Fungi; phylum Ascomycota; class Sordariomycetes; order Sordariales; family Chaetomiaceae; genus Collariella; species Collariella sp. IMI 366227. The sequence continues at coordinate 2,119,997 of JAPEUS010000002.1, read as the reverse complement.
CCGAGTAGTCCGCCGCTTCTTAGGGGGAGGGGAAATCAGCTTCAGCATCAGCAGCTTGGGATGAGTGGGAATGGAGGGCATCAGTTTGGTGGGGTTTTGAGGTGATGGGATGGGGAGGGTTGCTTGTTTGATGCCTTTGGTCGGGAAGGCGAGAGAGATACCTGTCAACACCCGACATGTGGATTTTCCTTTGCCAATTTTGCTTTTTTTTTGTTGTTCTTTTCTCTACGGAGTAAGACTCGCGATTGCTATTTTCTCAATCAGCACATCGCCTGCTGTACGGCGCGGTACAGCGTCTTTTGCTTGTTGTTGTTCATGATGGATCAGATGGCATGGCATGGTGTAAGGATGGAGCTTTTGTATTTTTCGGGGACCGAGCGCGAGCTCAGGGGACTCGCTGGTGTACTCGCCATTGGAGGTGGCGATTCTTTTTTGTTTCGTTGCCACGGGAAAGGAAATAAGAGGTTAGCATCGGCGGTTGGGCTGGTGGACAGCCCGTTTCCCCGGCGTACGTACAGTACTTGGACGAGTAGACCGGATGGTTCTTTCAAGGTGTGAGAAGACGAGGCCGAGACATAAAGTAGCTTCTTATTTCAACTCGAGGTCATTGATACATCTTGCGGATTATTCTCGTGCAGGCAGTTTGAGCTGGAATATTAAAGTGATAGGTAACTGAGACGCGTCACGATACATCCATCCATCAGGCAGTGAGATCGAACTCATCTTTACTGCCTGGTCTTTCTCAAAACAAGCCAGCATTACGGAGAACAATCAATTATCATATGCCACAAATCTCCAGATCTTGCCCAAAAGTACCGCAACTCAAAAGAGACACAGGGGCGTAGAAAGAGTACTGTAGGGCTGTCCAGTGGAGTGTGATCGAGCCCACTGCAACGGAGGGCACGCAATATCGCTCAGGTCGGTCGTATCTCTGTTTTTCTTCTGCTGTTTGTTGGCCCTTTTCTCGAAACGTGTAGTGAGGCTATGTGGACCACTGGAGTTCTTAATCACTCAACAGTGTTGCTAGTGTCGCCATTTTCTACCACTCTCGCACTGCTCGACGCGGGGCGATGGCCATTTTCTGCCAGCCGTTTCACGCTCCACATTACCACGTCTGCTCATCACGGCGGAGCTGTGCGTGTGGGAACAAGCCACCATGCACTGACTCACAGCAAGCGAGTCGATGAGCGTAGAAAAGGTGCGATGGAGCTAGGGAGAGCAGGTGGCTTGAGGGAATTCCATTCTGCCTAGTCTAATCGTAGGCGAAGAGGTTCCGATGCTGGTGGGAGATCTCAACCACCGTGTTGGCCAAACTGTAGTCTGTCACCGTATGTTAGGACTCCACAAGCTTCATCATCGGACGGGGTTTAAGGGAGGCATTTCTTCCGATGCAGACACAAGGTGGCGAGGGCGGAAGCGGGCAATGATGGGGAAGGGGGACTGTCTGCTGACTCACCTACGGCCGTGCCCAGGTTCATCGAGCTGAGGACCTTCACGGAGAGATCGGGGTTGACCTTGCCAATGATTTGGACGCCGCTGCCAGCGGTGAGATGGGCATCCTGTGTCTGGTGTGAGCAAGTGGTAGGTCTCCATCGGCTGCTTTGCCTGATCTGATCTGATCTGGTGTGTTTGCGGGTCCCCTTTGTGATGGTCCGCCGAGGTAAGGCCATGAGCCACTGGTATCCCACTGTGACCCTCGACGTCCCTGTTCTCCCTTTTCCATCCCATCGCCTCCTCCTTGTCTTAGGTGGAAATCACAGGATCGGAGAAGCAGGAGAAGGGGACATGGGAGGGGCAGAAAGAGGCGGAAAGAACGAGGGGTATGCTGCTTACGACTAGGATCCCAACGTCAACCGTTGTTGCCCTTCCCAGCGAAACTGCATCGGCGATGGAACACGGTCGGCAACAAAGAAGAAGTGCCTCCAATTGTTCATGAAATTAGCGTGCAAGAACGCACTCAATGCTTTCCACCATTGTGTTTGCCAAGCCGCTCCGCAAGCGACTTCAATCGCGGGCCAATTGGCAGGCATCGGGGTCTGTCGGCTTGGATTCCAGTGCGCAGTTTAAGCACCCACTTTCGACGAAGCATGGCATCGATCGGGGAGATGAGAAGCAGGTACACTGACAAAATATTGCGAGGACTTCCAGTTGATTTGTTCGTTCTTTCTGTCCAGAAAATCGCATGATTTTCCAAGCTCTGGGATGCTGACAGAAACGGCTGGCTGAAGCTTTAAGCCGGCTCCGCAAAAGAACAGCTCTCTTCCCTGGCACGAGCAGGAAGGCTGAATCGTGTCCAGCAATGAGTCCGGACGAAGACCTGCCTAGAACCACCCGCCGTTGTTGTCTTTTCGCCAGCGTCGCGACCTGATCAACGGAGAGGAGCGGCTGACACCGACTCGAGACCTAGCCTCTTCATTTTTTTAGAAGATATCTTGGAGCAACTCGAGGAGAGCGGCGATTGAGTTGAATGTAGCAACGTACCTGTGCTCCGAATCCACGCAGAGAACAACGGCAGGGGTACCCACGGCAGAACGGGTGGCTGCGGGGCTGCCCTAGTCCATGGCTGGAATGGTCCGGCGTGCGGGGGGCTTTGCAGATGGAGCTGCCCTATGGGAATTCCAGATTTCCCCATGCGGGGCTCTGGTTTGTTTTCCATCTCGATAACTGCTCGATCCTCTCCCGGCACTGCCAACAGGTATTCCCTGCAAGCGGAACTGTTCAAGTTGGATGCTCCGATCGCTGCGTCTGCCTTGCTGTCTGGCTTCTGCGGAGCTCTTGGTGCGGTCAACCTTAAATTAAAAAAGGGTCTCCAGCACGACCAAACCGACAGACCTGTATCTTGGACAGCCCATGATGCTCTCGTCCACTGCTGGATCTGGGTTAAACAATGCAAAGGCAGCCTCAAGTCTCTTATGGAGAGTTCGTGGCGAAGCTATCGTCCTGAGGTGTCCAGGTGTCCTAGCGACTCTCCACCGTTTGCGGGCTGTGGGTAGTAACTGGGTCGGCGGGGAGAGCACAGGCACCATATTGACAGTACCGATGTCGAGGTAAGGTGGTATCCAGCTACATTCAAAACAGAAAAGTGCTCCAGACTGTGCCAGTCCCCAGTGTCGACTCCACGGCTCGACTCATCTGTCGCATTGACGCTCTTTTCATCTTGGTGGAGGGCCGCATCTTCCCACTTCTTGAGCAATTGATCTGGCGTCTTTTCAGAGTACTTAAAGCTGACCCCTCCCCGCAGGTCATGTCTTCCCTGCTTGGTTTCCTAGGACTGCTTCTCCAACTCTGAGTTCTGACTAGCTACAATTTCAAGACCCAAAATTTGGTTGCACCCTCACACACCATCCCAATATCTTTGATAAGGTTTGACCTTCCAGTCGTCTTTTGCCAAGCTTCCAGCCGCCTTCCTTCCTGGAACACACAGCAGACACACCACAGCACCCAACACAGACCACCCAGAGATCCATATCGCCAGCAGCTGTCAAGCACAACGTCGCCAGCACGCGTCGTCACACAACATTCCCCGCAAAAACATACGCCACCCGGCACAAAGGTACGTTCGACTCACCCAGCTTCCACAGCTTCTGCCAACCAAGAGACGACCCACACCCGTCCACTCACCTCGGGGAATGTCGCGCCCACTCCGTTGGGATACCAGTGCTGAACGATGATTAGATAACACTCAGATCGAGGCAACTGCCCCTGGAGAAAGCCGGAGCATACCTCCGGCCTACCCATCAACACCCTCACTCACACTTTCCTTCGCCTACCCGCAAGGGCCCCGCTCTGCCCTTCCTTCTATCTAGTCACCTTCGTATCAACCGAAGGCAAGATGGACAGCCTGGACCCTTCGTTTTTTACCGACTCGATGGCCCTGGATGAGGCAAACGCATACCAAAGTCCGGATGCCGAGACCGGTTGCGTAAATCCCACAGCCACGTACGCCTCCAACTTCGGCCTCTGTGACTCGCAGGCGCCCGCCGAGCAGACCGACTATCGGACGGAACCCAGCCCGTGGACTAGGGACCTCCACAGCCAATTTGGAGTCTTGGAAAACGAAGTCCAGCCCCAACCCTTCCTTCAACCGGGACTGCAAAGTCCAGAGAGCTCGGGGGAGGAGACGAAGCAACAGATTCAAGTCGCTCCGATGCCAGTGTCACAACCTTCCACCCGGAGAGCCTCTCGCGCCGTGTCATCCTCGCTCCCACTGCGGCAAGTCAAAGAGGCCAATCCGATCAAGAGGCGAAAGGTGGCGTTCAAGAAGGGCATGCAAGACGAGGCGAAGACACCTGAGGAGCGCCTGAGGCGGGACAAGTTCCTTGAACGGAACAGGGTAGCGGCGAGCAAGTGCCGCGAAAAGAAGAAGACGTACGTGCTGAATCTGGAAGTGGACCATGCCAAGCTCGAGAAGGACAACATCCATCTGCGCCAGACGTATGGAGAGCTCCTGGGAACGGTCAGCGCACTGAAGCACGAACTCATGCGCCACGCCGAGTGCAACGACTGCAATATCAACGCCTGGATCTCCACCGAGGCGAGGAAGTTCGCTCAAACGTCGGCCAACAGCCTGGTGTTCCCACAGCCGTTCGTGGGCTTCAACAACGCTGAATCTTCAACAACACCGGAAATGTCCCCGCAGGCCCAACACCAGGCCATGGTCCCGCCGTTCCAACACCTCCAGGCGATGACTCTCGATACAGTTGGCCCGCCGGCCGAGCCCCAGGCCGCCCTCGCATATGCCAATCGTGAGTTATCGGGTCCCCCTGCTGACTTTTTTGCGCGAAGACTTACCCTTGGCCAAGCTGACATGACCTTTGCGTCAGAGGGATCTCTGTACCCGTCGCCCACGGAGGAGGCCTTTGCCCCCCAGGGTGTGTCGCCGGTTTTGAAGACCGAGCCCGGCATCAACTACGACCACATGCCCGACTCCATGTTCAACTCGGACGGGTCGAACTTCAACGGCATGTAGGAAGTAGCTCCTGTTGTGGAGCTGGGGGGGTCGTGGGACGTCGAGGGGTTTTTGGTTTCGATGCACATCGACCGTTCACGCACCCGGTGTTGCGATCGCGAGGTGGAGTGATGGACTGCTTGGTACCATCTTTGGCCGCCGTCGCAAGGCAGGCCGTTCCGACCAGACTAAGGAGGAGTATCGTTATGGGTGGTTTTGTTGATTCCCTCCCCCCTTAAACTCAACGGCCATTGGTCTCATGCGTTGGAGGTTTTCGGAGGGATCTGTATGTCTGCGTCGGATCAGTGGAAACCAGAGTAGATAGAAATAAAAATCATAAAATTACATACTGTGTCTGATGTCGTGAGCTTGAACTTGAGTAGTCATCAAAACCATCATGATCAAGAGACGTGAGATGCAAGGTGAAAGTTTGTTGCTGAGTTCAAGAACGGGGGGGTGTGGGCTTTTATATTCAAATCCGTCTCTTTGACACAAACAGATGACGGAAATGTGATGGTGCGCGAGCGTAGCGTCAACAGCCTCGTCGTCCGGAGTAGGCCTCAACCGTGATGTAGGAGTTAGGTGAACTTTGCATACATTGCGACCTGAGCCCAAAGACGTCATCATGTGACACCCCACGGCCAGGATCCGTAATCAGCGCGTTGAAGTCATATGCAGATCTGGGGTAGCTGTCTGACAGCTGGCTGAGATCACGGTCTGGGATTTATGAGCAGTCGTCTGGAAGATCCTGTGGATGGCTGTGCTGGCCTCGCTCATGATGTTCGTAATGTTGACTTACACGGGGGTGGTTTTGATTCATCTGCATGGACCTGCAAGAAGCGGGTTATGTCCGTTTTTTCTTTCCTTTTCTTTTCTGAACAACATCTGTCGTGTAAAAATGAATGAGATAACCAATTGCTTTGACAAAAAGACGAATCAGCTTGCAAGCGAACTAGCAACCCCTGTCTGGGGACAGGGAGAAACGGCAAAAGTTAAAGATGATGCGGTTTATGTGGATCGAACACATGACCTTCAGATTGACTTCCCGAAGTTTGACTTCAGTCTGACGCTCTCCCAACTGAGCTAAACCCGCTAATTGTAATATAGCGTGTTGACACTATTCTAATGTACTACAGTCTATTGGTACATCGTGGCCCTGTTCAAATGTTGTGTGCTTCTGGTGAGCAAAACATCAGACTGCTTCTTTGGTTCGTCTTGCACTTGCTTCATTTATTATTGTTTCGCTGTGGTAATTTAAAAGACACTCTTATGGAAACCGATGATAGCATTCAGAGGCTGCAATTGTTACTCCCTAGCATCATGTTGCAATCTGTCCCGCATGTGGTGTTGGGATGACTTGATTTGGTGAAAACGGTTTTCAAGAGACATTGTGGGATATATTAGAGTGGAGTTGCTTGAGTGGCATTACATCACTTGGTTTTGTACTGAATGGCGGATTCTAATAAGATAATGGTAGCCCCCATAATGGCATAATCAAGACGAATCATCAGCACCCGGCAATGATGAGCCCGAGATTCGGCAGGGAAACCGAGACCCAGCAATACCTCGGAAGAGAGACCGAAACTTAACATACTTCAGGAAGAAAGCCGAGTTTCGGGAGGAGACCGAGATGGGAAGAGACCGAGAGCCGGCGAGGAGACTAAGATTCGGAAGACCGAAAGTCGGTAGAGACCGAAAATTCGGAAGGAAAACCGAGACTCTAATAACAACATTTTTAAGGGTTAAACCAGAGAAAATGGGACGTTGAATTATTACCGTATCTTATATTGAAATGATCATCCAGACTGGAATTCAATATGCTGTCCATACCATCCCGGATATAGTCATCTTCTAAGCACAGATAACTCCAGCTTCCTCGTAGACTCGTAAGACCATTGCCTCGATCATGCTTACATGTCGGAGAAAAGAGGGGTTTCCTAACCCTCTTCCTTCCTTTGTTTTTCCTCATTCCCTTTCGCGCCCAAAACAGTCGAGCAGTAGCACCTTCAGTGACACCTTCGCTGACCAAGCCTAACCCTCAAGGGGTGGCTGCAGCACAAGGACGTTAGTGGCACAGTGCCCTCCTCCTGCCGGCCCAACATTTGCCGCGCACTTCACTCTGAACCCTGTCATATAGACGATAATCAGAGCACTTGACGCTGCAACTTCGGTCCCCATGGCGCGGTCTTATGACAGCACATAATGCATCATGTCACACAGCTGACCAAGGTATGACCTCAAAGAATCTCCTCTTCTTCGGGCTGCTGAACTGGCACCGGTGCACTCTGCGCTGGCACGGCCGGTGCCTCGCCGTCATCCTCCGCCCCCTCCATATCCTCATCTCCATCAGCATCCGCGTAAAATGCGGCCACTACGGCATCCTCCTCCATCTTCGCCTTGGCCTTCTTGCTGAGCTTGGGCAGGGCCTCGGCAGCCTGCGCCTCCCTGTTGACCTCATCCCAGGTCTTCTTCCGCGAGTTGATGACCTTGGCGGCGGCGTGGCCCTTGCTCTTCTGAATCTTGACGGCCGTGCGATCCATGATGGCCTCGGCGCGGTCCATGCTCTTCTCCTGACGGCGCTTGGCCTTGAAGCTCAGCACGGCCTTGCGGCCACTCTTGGCCTTCTTGGAGACGCCGCCGGAGTGGTGGGCGGCGAGGACGGCGGGCCGGTGGTCGGCAGATTCTTGCGGGGCGCGGGCATCTTTGAGGGACTTGTCGGTGTTGATGCTTGGCGAGGAGGCGCGGCGGGCGGCGCGGGAGTGGACGGAGGGGCCTGGAGGAGGGCGTGTTAGTTAAGTTCAGGGATAGCAAAAACAAGGCAAACGAAAGAAAAAAAAAAGAAAAAAAAGGAAAGATGGGTAGACATCTAAGCGTACCCTTTTTGCCCTTGGAGAGAGTGGGCTTTGCCATATTGAGAAGTGTGTGTGTATGTATTTTTGAGGTTTAGATGTTAGCCTCTAGTTCTCGCCGTTGAGGTTGTCTTCTGCCTCCGCAGGGCTGACAGCCGCCGCTGATCCTCAGAATTTCCTTATCGCAGCAAAATGTCGAGGGCTTATCGCATTTTGACGGTGGGGCCTGCAAGGGTAGCACAGGCGCATGCCCCATCCACTGCTTGCCGTGACCAATGATTGGCGCCAACAGATGGGATGCCAAGAAGGACAGGGAAGGAATCTCCAACCAGAAGCACATGAATTCGATCTTGCCTGGCGCAACTCTTTCCAGTGTCTGTCTTGGTGTTGCTCCTGCAATTCATCGCCAGATTCCAGGCTCCCAAACGAGACCACCACCCGCCGCTCGCTCTCTCTCTTGCCACCGTTCTGCCGTGGTCTCTTGCGAAAAATCTTTTCCCCTTCTTTTAGCTCACGAATATGTCATTTCTCGTCGACCACTGATGTCAGGCGCCTGATCGAGGACGCACAGTGCTCTTCTGGCGGCACCTCCAAGCCTCCGTCTGGCTTTGCCCTAGCCCTCTCCTCCGCTTCAGTGGCTAAGGCCGCCCTTTGCACCCACCAGAAATGAATTCCGACGCCCGCCGCATCTTGAGCCACTTCGATTCTCGAGGCAGTTTCGACCCGTACCAACACTACGCGGGAGGCCAGCTGCGCGATCGACTCCACAACCCCAGTGTCCTCGTTACCGTCATCCTCCTTGCCGCTACCATCATATATCAAGCCGCCTACCAACAAGGCCGCGTCCCTTGGCTGCCTCATCTTCTCTGGGATAGCTTGGTTGCCGTCATTCCAGCTCGCCTTCTTTTTGCCGTCCATCGCTTCCTCAAACCCTCGCTTTTTCCGCCTCACATGTCGCCAACCCCGGCCCCCACCCATGCCGCCAAAAGCGAGGCCCTGCGCAGCATTATGGGAGTCGACAATGCAGCTGGCCTCTTAGGCTCTGTCTCCCAGGTCGGCCGCAGGGGTTTCACCACTGTTGCGAACATCGCTTTTGTCAACATCCCTGCCATGTCCAACTGGAGCAGCATGTCTCCCATAAGTATTGTGTCCCCTTTTAAAGGTGGCTCAAGCGGTTCTGGCAAGAACCAACCGCCCGGTCTCGGCAACTACTCCAATTCATGCTTTCAGAACAGTATCCTCCAGGGGTTGACGTCCCTCAAGTCGCTCCCGGCATATTTGGCAGCAGTATCTCAGGAGAGGTCCCCGGATTCGCCGCCGATCAATACCGCCGACGCACTTCGTGATCTGATTGCCCAGCTCAGCAGCCCTGCCAACAATGGCAAAACTCTTTGGACTCCGGATCCGTTGAAGCATATGAGCACCTGGCATCAACAAGATGCACAGGAGTACTACTCAAAGCTTCTAGACCAGGTCGACACCGAAATTGCGAAGGCAACCCGTGCTCGGCACAGCTCGGGCATTGAATCCGACGAGGAGTCCGCCCCCAGCCAGCACAGCGACGACAGCGGATACTGCGGCGCGGAGGTCTCCCCCAAGCCCGAGCCGGACCCTCGACGTCTACGGCATCCGTTGGAGGGGCTTATGGCCCAGCGCGTTGCCTGCGTCAACTGCGGCTATTGCGAAGGGCTGACTATGATCCCCTTCAACTGCCTGACGCTCAACCTCGGCAATCTTAGGGAGCACGACCTCTATGAGAGGCTGGATCATTACACAAAAATTGAGGCTATCCCGGGCATAGAGTGCTCCAAGTGCACCGTCCTTGCCTATCGGGATCAGGTCAAGACTCTCGCCGAAAGCACCGGGCTTCCTCATGTCCTGGACCGATTACGGCTCGTGGAGGAAGTGCTAGCAGAGGAGAAATTTGAGGATGCGACGCTGAAGAAATGTAACATCACTCCGAAGATGCGAACCAACACGACCAAGACTAAGCAAGTTGCGCTCTCCCGCATGCCGCGGAGCATCGTCTTCCATGTCAACCGGTCAGGCTTCGACGAGTCGACCGGTTACATGTTCAAGAACTCGGCCGCCGTCCGCTTCCCGATGGTGCTGGATATGGGTCCTTGGTGTCTGGGAAGTGCGGATGGCCCGCTGACTGTGGAAGAGGGGGGCAAGATTACGATACCTTCTCCCGACGAAGAGCGGTGGACGCTAGAACCCAAGTCGACTATGGTTGCCGCAGATCAGCAGCCTTCTAAGTTTGCGGGGCCAATCTACGAGCTGCGTGCGGTTGTCGCGCACTACGGCCACCACGAGAATGGCCACTACATCTGCTACAGAAAACATGCTGTGCGGCCTGGGCCTTCATCTACAGCTGCGGCTCAGGAGGACGCGGCAGAGGATCCGTTTGACACCCTCACTGACGAAGGCATATCCATCGACGACATGACTTCCGGCAGCGAGACGGAGCAGGCCATTACACCGGACACCTCGACACCAATCCCCAGCGAACTGCAGTCGCGCTGGTGGCGGTTCAGCGATGAGGACGTGGACGAGGTGGATGAGAAGACTGTCCTGGCTCAGGGCGGTGTATTCATGCTGTTCTACGACTGCGTGGATCCCAGTTTGGTTCTGGTATCAGGGACAGGCGAGAAGGACCAAGCCACACAAATTCCCGAGGACTCGCAGGCTATCGACCTTTCGAATGTACAGTACACGCCTTGCAGTACTCCCCCAACCCCATTCTCAGTGCAGGAATCTATCCAGGAAAGCATCGAGAGCCCAGCCACCAACCCTGTCAGCGACTCCGTCAACACATCCGTCAAGAAATCCAAGACAAACCGTCCAACGTCTCGGTCAGAGTCGCCTGAACGCGAGGTGCCCCTTGTGTACGCCGATATCTCATCATGCCAAATGCCAATTGCAGTCTTGAAGAATGTCCACGGCGGGGGCGTCACTGTGGTGAAGACGGGCGTCAAGCCGCAAGATTGGCACCCGCCCCTGTCGGAAATAGCAGAAGGTCTTCTTAATGGGATTGTGGACACAGCACCTGCGGCGGGCGATGGTGTCTAGGTGCACTTTCCCCCAGCAGTGACGGATTAGGATTGGTGGGGTTGGTGATCAAATTTGGCTACTTTTTATGCATAGCGAACGGCGCACTGGTTGTGAAGGGATATCCTGGGATCATGTTTTCTTGCTGGCCTTTGGTGGGCCTGGGACAGCGGACATGGGATGGATGATGGGCTGGCTGTTAGTTATTGGGTTGCTTTCAGGGTTAGACGACAGAGATGTATTCAGGCTGCCTTGTCCTACACAGGCCAGCGCGATGGAATTGTTGTTCTTCGAGGCCGCCTTGTGCTCCGCGGTTGTTGATGTCGGTCACACGGCGCCGGATCCATGGCACCCATGGTTGAACAGCCGGCCCACCCTGGGTACGGTACGCCTTGCCCAAGACCACAAACAGCCGCCAGAACCGATCACGACCCACAACGCCGGGTTTGCGTCGATTGTTAGGAAGCAGATCTTCCGATCTAAGATCGAAACGCTGGTCCTCTCAGGAAGACGGCATTTGCAACACCGAAACTCTCTCCGCTCGGGACACATGGCCCTCGGCGTTCGTCCCGTCTTACCCCTTTTCTGCACGTCCAAGCTTCAACGTGCAGACTCGAGCGCAACACCCCATTGGCCGACCGCAGGATCAAACAACGGGAACCCCTGTTTGCTGACTGCCAGGTTTGGCGGAGCATCTCAGCCTGGACCAGTCCCGCCCGCCGAGCCCACGATCCTTTCGGGCATCGCTCAACAAGGGGCGCAGGGGAGGAAGCCTGGCGGACGCATCTCGCTCAGCCTGTGCTGTCCAGGGGGGGGGGTTTTGTTGTTTGGTGGCTTTTTTGTTGGTCTGGCCTGTCCTGTCGGGCTGACTTTTTTGAACCGCCCACCGCGAACACGAACACACCTCCGCTTCTCGGTGTATGCTGGCTGACGACTGGCTTTCTGCTGCTGCTGCTGCTGCTGCTGCTGCTGCTGTCGTTGCCCTCTCTCGCTCTTTCGTCGTCTGTCTGTTTTCGCTTTGTTCGGACCCTCACATCCCAGCCTTTGGCATTTTCGATTCTTTTCTTTTTCGCTCGTTGCCAAACACACAAAAAAGACATTCCTCCCGATCGAGCGAATGCCCGGCTCAGCTCTCGTCGCTCCTTTTCCTCGACTCTCGCTTCCTGCGTTTTCGTTCCCTTGTTTCTGGGCTTGAGAGGGGAGTCGTAATTCCGAAATTTCGCTCCGCCTCCTCCTCCTCGACAACGACCAACCTTTCGACGACCACCCCAAACCCGTTCCCTTCTTCGCCTTCGACCGCCGCGCCGACATGGCTGAAGATGATGTAGAGCGCCAGGTGGAAAAGCCGCGCCCCGCGGAGCGATCGGTACATGCGATCTTCTACATCGCGTATGTTCTGACGCAGGGTTCTGTTGGCTGCTGGGGTCGCGCTGACGGTTGGCTATTGCAGGAGTTGGGTCTTTTTCTCCAACTTGACCATTCTCTTTAACAAATGGATGATTGATGGTCGGGGTTCAGTAAGTGTTCCCTGCAGTGGGGGATGGAACCGAGGAAACTGAGGAAATACTAACCGCTACCGAACAGGATACCGTATGTTCACCGCTCGATCATCCCCTCCCACGCGCGCGCACGACTAACCAGCCTGCTTCCCCTCCAGCTGTGATCCTAACATGCTGGCACCTCATCTTTGCGACCATCGCGACGCAGGTGCTAGCCCGCACTACCAAGCTGCTCGACGGGCGCAAGACGGTTAAGATGACGGGCCGCACCTACCTGCGCGCCATTGTGCCCATCGGCCTGCTCTACAGCGCCAGCCTGGTCTGCTCCAACCAGGTCTACCTGTACCTCAGCGTAGCCTTCATCCAGATGCTCAAAGCCGCTGCCCCCGTCGCCGTGCTGCTTACCTCGTGGGCCTGGGGCGTCGAGGAGCCCTCGCTGAAGCGCTTCCTCAACATCCTGCTTATTGTGGCGGGCGTCGCGCTGGCTAGCTTCGGCGAGATCGATTTTAGCTTGACTGGTTTCCTGTTCCAGCTCGGCGGTATCGTGTTTGAGGCGGTCCGCCTCGTCATGATCCAGGTGTTGCTTTCCGGCGACACCCAGAAGATGGATCCGCTTGTCAGCCTGTACTATTACGCGCCCGTCTGCGCGGTTATGAACGTCATCATCGCCATCGGGTCCGAGGCCAACAGCTTCAACCCGGCCGACCTCGCCAAGGCAGGCTACGGCCTGCTGCTCCTCAACGCCATTGTCGCTTTCATGCTCAACGTCTCGAGCGTTTTCCTGGTACGCTTCCCATCCTCCCCTCCACCCTTTCCCGCCACCAACTAACCCTCCTCCCCACCTAAGATCGGAAAAACCTCCGGCCTCGTCATGACCCTAACCGGCATCCTCAAAAACATCCTCCTCGTCATAATTTCCGTCCTCATCTGGCACACCACCATCTCCTGGCTGCAATTCCTCGGCTACGCCATCGCCCTCTCCGGCCTCGTCTACTACTCCATCGGCTGGGACCAGATCGTGGCCCTCTCCCAGGCTGTCTACGTCTACGCCAAGGGCGGCTATGAGTCGATCTCGGGCACCCCCAGCACTGGAGGTGACGACCAGCAGCAGGGGCGTCTGCCGGCCGCGGTGCGCCGCGCGCTGATTATGGGGGTGGCGGCGATCGTGGTGCTGGCGCTTGCGGGCGGGGTGTTGTATGGGTATGGTTGGAATTAGAGTTTCGTCGTGTTTCTGAGCTAAAGCGCTGGGCAGGCGATTTTTCTGGTTTTTTTTTTTTTTTGTTTGGTTTTTGTGTCTTTCCTTTGTGCTGGTTTGACCTGGTAATGGATAGAACGGGTCAGCTAGTTGATGACAATTTCAGGATGTTTGCTGGACATATCGCGAGGGCTGATCTGTTTCAAAATGGTCTGGGTACGGGAAGCGAGGAGAGCATTCCCAAGAATTTGTAGAGCCACTTTGGACTGTCTGAAATCGCATGTTTTGTCATGACAGGAAAGACTGCTTGAATAAGACTCCAAACCTCTTTTTCAGAGTCAAGCAAAAGCCATAGCCGCGAATAATGATTCAGAATTGTGGTATCAAAGATTTCCCCCTTTGCCAAAAAGCCCGTGATGCCTAAAGACTCCTTTCCTACCTCTGCCCTAAGAACTGTGTGCGCCGCTAGCCCACCATGTCCGTGACGATAGATATCGTACACCGCCGTTGTGGCAGACTAGTCCCATCCGCCTGTCACATTTAACCACGGCTTCTGCTCCGCCTCCGGTCGCGGTCGCGGTCGCGGTCGCGGTCACGGTCACGATCCCTCTCTCTATCCCTATCCCGGTCGCGATCCCGCCGAGAAGAGACAGAGACACTCCGCTCCTGGCGGCTGCGACGATAGTCCCTGTCGCGGTCCCTGTCCCTATCTCGGTCTCTTGACCTGTCTCTATTGTCGCGCGCACGGCTGCGGCTCCTTGACCTGCTGCGCCGTCTGGTGTCGCGGCGGTCACGGGAGCGGTCGCGGTCACGCCTATCGCGGTCCCTGTCTCGGTCCCTTGGTCTATCTCGGTCGCCGTCATATCGGTCACCGCCGCGGTAGTCCATCAGCCGATCCCGGTCCCGGTCTCTGTCCCGGTCACGATCCCTGTCCCGGTCGCGGTCGCGGTCCGCCGGAACGTAGCGATCATGCTCATCGCGGCGTTTTACTTCCGGTGACCTGTCTCTTTCCCTTTCTCTTTCCCGATCGCGGTCCCTCTCACCGGCGCGACGGTCATCAAGGCCTGGGATGGGCAAGCCCTTTGCACGTGCCTCCTTCTGAGCTGCAAGGTAGGCCTTAGCTTCCTGCTCGCGCTTCTTGACCTCGGCCTGCTTCCACGCCTCCTTTTCAGCTTGATTCAACCGGGACGGCGGTCGCGACCGGCTCCTGGGGCGACGGTCATCGTCCTTCTCCTTTTCCTTGCCCTTCTCCACATCCCGCTCCCGGTCGCGAGCAGCGCGCGAGCGGCTGCGGTCCCGTCTGTCGCGCTGAGGATCACGGTCCCTGGTGCGGGAACGGCTCCTGTCGCGACGGCCCGGGCGAAGTCTGGAGCGAGAACGGTCGCGCCGCTCGGTGCGAGCGCGGGGGGATCTGCTGCGGTCGCGGGCGTCGCGACGGCGGGAACGGCTTTGATCGCGTTTTTCTTCAACCCGGGCGGTTCGGGGACGAGATGCGCTCCGTTCGCGACGGGTTGCTCTGGTACGGGAGGCGCTGGGGTTGCGGGGTTGGTCTTTCCGATCGTCTTTGCGCTTATCCTTGCGATCGTCCTTCTTCGCCTCTGGACGGTCGTCCTTGCGAACATCACGGGAGTCGTCACGTCGGCTGTGGCGGCGGTCGTCCCGACGATTGTCTCTCGGATCATCTCTCCTGTCGCGTAGCCTCGACCGACTCCTCCTGCGGGATCGGCTTCGCTCATGCCGCGGCCGGGGAGACCGTGAGCGAGTGTCCCTGCGCCGGCGGTCATCGTCCCTGGATCTGCTCCTATCTCTGGCGCGGTGGGTGCGAGAGGGGGAGGGACTCCTGGACTTCCGCCTCTCTGGCTTGGGTACCGCTTCCTTAGGTGCCGCAGGCGGCTTGATATCTTTCGTGTCCTTGATGTCTTTCGACTCCTTAATCTCGACTGGCTTCTCTGCTGATTTCTCCACCGGCTTCTTGGTCTCTGCAACCTTCGGGGATGGTCGGTGAATCGGTTCTATCGCAGAGGCTGGCTTCGCTTTCTTAGGAGGCGGCACCAGGCTTTCGTCGATCTCCAGTTCCGGCTGCTTCTTGGCGACGCGCTTGCTCTCGCGGAGAAGATCAGCCAGAGCTTCCTGCTCCAGCCGCTCGTGGTCCTCCTTTGTGAGCTTCTTCTCGACTTCCTCCGTCCGGTCTTCAGTCGAAGGCTTCGTCCGAATGTCACGGCTGTCGCGCCGATCACGGTCGCGATCCCTGTCTCTGGCCCTGTCCCGGTCCCTGGACCGATTTCTTGGAGTGCCTCTGTAGCTATCATAGCCCCGTTCACGATACCGCTCGCGATCTCTGTCACGGTCACGGCTTCGCTCCCTCTCCCTATCCCTGTCTCGTTCCCGATCCTTCTCCTTCTCCCGTTCCCTTTCCTGTTCCCTCTCCTTCTCGCGCTGCTCACGGCGCTCGCGGCGCTCCTTTTCCCTCCGCTCATCTTCTTCCCGCTCCTTCTTCCGCCGCTCTTCCCGAGCAGCCTTTTCGGCCTCCCGTCTCTTGGCATCCTCCTTTGCCCTGATCTCACGCTCGAGTTGCCGCTTCTTTTCCTCGATAGCCTTCAGCTCTGCCCGAACTTTCTCCCTCTCGGTTCGGCGGGCGGCGGTCTCGGCTGCGTATTCTGCGTCCGTCTTTGAGCCGCGGATTTGTTCCTCCTCGGCTGGTTCGTTGCCAATCTCGGCGCGGCGAAGTTCGCGGATGTGAGCCTCGATGGCATCGCTGTCGATCAGCGCGCCAATGACATCCTCGGCTTTCTGGTAGACGCCGCCACGGTCGAGTGCTCCGTCAATGAGAGCCGCGGCTTTCCCGCGTTCGAGAGTGAGAAGCTGGGTCGGGTTGCGCTCGATTTCCTGCTCGGCAACTTCGAGGATGGCTTTGGTGACCTGGGCTTCGTAGTCCTGAATGGAACGTCAGCTGGGAGAGGTCGTAACAGCCAGAGGCGCAAAAAAAGACATACGCTGGCCTCAAACTTCTCCCACACCTGTTTGCGGATCGCATCGTAGCCGCCCTTCTTCTTGAAGCTGTGTGCAAGGCCCTCAATAGCGGTTCGCGTCGCCGAGGGAAGGGGAAGATCGGATGCCTTGAATTTGCGCGCGACAGGGACGACTGCAACTTCTTCAGGCATGCCTGTCGAAACAGTCATATTGGCTGGAGCCGAGACTAATGGCTCAACGTCTGTCGACATTATTTGCAGTGAGAGGTGCTGTGTCTCGAGGTGTGTTGGTTCCTCGAAACTCTGTTGCGGTTGGGTGAAGGAGGTGCACAAAGGGCACTGGTGGGAGTAGAGTGACGCGCTACTCAATCCGTTCAAGTCATTTTATAGTATCCCGTCAGAAAATATTTTGGGCGAAAAGAGATTTGTTTGGGCGAAAAGAAGGAAAGGAGGCAGGTGCTTGTGGGATGTTCTCACTGCGCGATCGACTGCCGTTCGGGTGTTGGAGACCCTCCAGAAAGATTTGGGTGGAGCATGCTAAGAGCTTGGCCTGACATGGAAGGTTAGGCTGGAAGACCAGCGAGGATGTTCAGCCACACCTAGGCTTGACGCCTCACCCCACCACCATTCAGTGGGCAGCGCACAGGGCAGCAGAGGTGGCTTGCCAATTCGCAGCTACCGAACACCCGCAAAGCAGCGCAACGTCAGATCACGAAGCTCTGAGCAGTCGACAGCTCACCGCGGGCGCCAATTCCACTCTCTCGACCACGAACCCGAGCGCCAGAGGAGGAATTGAGTTCCATACCTGGCTGCCTCTGACAAACCTTCCCTCCCACAACCTGAACCCCCTCGTCTCCCCGACCCATTTCGAGTCATCACACAGCAAAGATGGTCAACAGAATCATCTTCTGGACCGGCTTCGGTGCGTCATCCAACGGCTTTCCCGACGACTCGAGGCCGCCAACTATTATTTGAGTCTTACAACGGTCATACTAACCTCCCGCCAGGCTTCGTCGTCCGCTTCTGGCAGCTCGGCATCGAGATGCGGCCCTTCTTCACCCGCCAGGCGCTCTGGGCCTACCCTGTCTTCGGCGGCGTCGGCGCGAGCTTCGGCTACTGGATGCAGGGCGTCGACGAGCGGCAGACCAAGATGCTGCAGGATTCTGGAAGCGGGCACGGCCGAGCGGAGGCGTCGGCTGCTGCCGCGGCGCCGAGCGAGGTCGCTGCTTAAGGGGACTGAGAGATGTTCTGGGAGATCATTTGAATAGAGTGGTGGGAAGGATGAATGGTTGGGCGAGTTGGGAGTTGGGAGACAGGTGGGGATATGGCTATCTCGCGCAAGACGAGCCGCGCAAGAGTCTAGAGTCGGTGTACAAAATTATTTTGATTCCCCAAGTCCCAGGAACGAGCTACCCTGCTAGATGGATTCCAAAGCCGGGAAACTCTCCGTGCCCCCGACAAACCCTCGAGACCATATCAGCATCTCGATCTGGCCATAAACCAGCTAGCTATCGTGCCCCCCAGACGGTGATATTAAGCCACCTCAGTCCCTCTCCCTCTCCTCATTAATTAAGCAATCAACGGGTCCTCCTGTTTCCGCAGCAGAGCCAAGATAGCCTGGGCAGGCGAATTACCACCACCGCTCTCAAACTCGGTCATTACTCCCGTGATGTACTTCTCATGAGTGTTGTCAAACAGCAACCGGAAACAATCCGCCGTGTTCCTCTCGGGGTCGATCTCGTTGTATGTGAGCGAATCTACAGAGACACGGTCACGGTCGAAGTTGATCGTCTCGCAGAGTACAATCACCTTGACGCCGGCATTCTCGGCAGCCATGGCCACATCTGCCGTCCCTGACGAGGCCTGGAGCGAACCGTTTGCAAAGATGGCTTCTCCTCCAAGAAACACGTTTGAGGCCGCCGCAACCTTGGGCCGCAGCCCGCCAAGATTAGGCGAGTAGAGTACGGGAATGCCGGCTTGCCGTAGCGTCTGCGCAAGCTCCTGCCCCTCTCTCTCGTACGGGTCGTCGATGATGGTGACGTCGAACGATTTTCCGCTCTGCTTGGCGTCGAGGAGCGTCTTCTCAACCAGCCGGTGCCGGCCGTATGTGAGAATTGTGTCGCCCTCGTTGATCGATTCGGCGGCATTCCGAGCAATGGCGTACTCAGCCAGGGTAATCCGTTCGTTGAGCAATACATCGATCCACTCCAGCAAGTCCTCCTTCGCCTCCTCCTCGGCCGCGTCAATGTCGAACTTGTTGACCTTGCCCTTAAGCAGCCTGATGGCGTTGCCCATGGCAAAGCACATAGGCCTGCACTCTGTCAGGTACTCGATCTGGGGGTTCAAAACGTGCGGGACAAGGTGGCGAGAGAGCGAGTTCCCCTCAGGCGTCTCGTATGACTCAATCACCTGTGAATGGTGTCAGTTGAGGGGTGGGGATGTAGCTCAGTGGGCTCAACCGACCTTCCTAAATGCCAAGAGCATCGCCCTCAGACGCGAGATGCTGTCTTTTATGGCAAATGCCGCCATCTGCTGGCCAACGGCAAGGACCGTAGGGTGCACGTCTTTGTGCGCCTGGGATGTAGGTATCCGCTTCGCCATTGGCACATGGCTAAAGCTCTCGGGAATCCCGCCCCTGACGTCCTTCTCAAAGAATGGCATCGACGGCCGCCGCCCACTCATGGATGGGCGGTGCGCCTGCAGATGCCCGCCCTTGTTCTGAGATTGCTGTCCATCCTGCTTTCCCTTGCCCTTGCCCTTCGCGTCAGCGCCCGCGCCCCCCTTATCCTGTGCCGGCGGTGCTACCGCAGCGGCGGCCCTGGCATCTTTTACTTGCGCGCGCCTCGCAGCCTTCTCCGCCTTGGCCTTGGCCTTTAGCTGGGCTGCTGTGAGCTTCTCTGTGTTGGCCGGGGCGGCAGTAGGGGTCGCTGGAGCTGGGGCGTTCTTTTTTCCGTCATGTGCTGCGG
Source organism: Collariella sp. IMI 366227 (assembly GCA_027946355.1). Lineage (NCBI taxonomy): Eukaryota > Fungi > Ascomycota > Sordariomycetes > Sordariales > Chaetomiaceae > Collariella > Collariella sp. IMI 366227. Next base: position 2,100,520 of record JAPEUS010000002.1, on the reverse strand, counting down.
GAGCCCCGGTGGGAGCCCCATTGCTTTCGCCTGCCATGTTCTGTGAATTTGAGGGTTGGCAGTGCCGTGCCGGGAAATGTGGACGAGTGTGTCGAGGCTGCGCAGTGGTATGTTCGTGATATGTTCGTGGGGGAGAGCAAGGCTTCGTCGTCGTGTGTGATGATTCGGGGGCTTTTGCGAACTCTTGGAGAGTAAACAAGAAATGATGATCGATCAGGGGCAGCGGCTGGGATCGCAGTTCGAGTGCTTCAAGGAGCGTTGCGTGGTCCACTGGGAATTTTGTGTTGCGTCGCGAATTGAGTCACAAGCAAAGAAACATGCCGCATCAGACTGGGACCCCGCGCCCCGCACCAATGCGGGCCCTCTCCAATCACAAGCACGGACCCCTGCCTTTGTTCTCGAAGCTCATCAACATGGTTGGAACAAGTCCTGATTGATATTCGTACAAGGAGACAAAAAGACAAAAAACAGAAGAACAGGAAGATACATGAAGGAGTAATATGAAGGACTTGTCTTCATCTGTGTGCAGACAGCTCGGTATAGAATACTGAGAAATTGTACAGTCGCAAGGGGGTTAAATCATTTCCAGGTCAAACGATCCGGAGAGCATCTCACTCTTACATCCAGCCTGACGCCCATAGTATCTTACAAGATGGCTGTCCTCAAATGCTCTACCCCTCCTTCGCTGTCGGCCCCTCCGGCGCTGACTCTTGCGCCACTGACTCTTCAACCGCCGCGGTCGCCCCTGACGCCGCCGAGGCTGCGTCCTCCGTCGCCTTCTCCTTGACACTCCCGGTCGGGGCGTGAAGAGATAACACCACGGTATCCCCCACATTTCCCTCCATCGGCTTGGTCTCCTTGGCCCCGGGCACTTCCGCAACCGTGTCGCGGACCGTCTTGAGCGCCTGCTTCGCCTCGTCGGTTGAGGCCCTCCTCTTGTCCCGCTTCTTGACGTTCAGCAGCGTCACCTGGACCGCATATCCCTTGCTCAGGAACCGCTTGAGCTGCAGCATACGCGTGCGCATGTCGTTGGGCGCGATCGCCCAATTAATCTCCAGTTCCTTGTTCGTGATCTTGACCGTCTTCTTCTTGGCCGCCTCCTTCTCCGCTTGCACCGCCTTCAGCACGTTGCGGTCCATGATCTGGCAGATGGCGTGCTCGGGCCCCTTAGTCGCGTCCTCTGCCCGCGGCCGGGCGAGGAGCACCAGCATGTACCGGCTGAGGTCGAGTTTCTTGAGGATGAGGGCCGTCTTTTGCGGGAGCGTCAGGGTGCTGTCTTCGCGGCGCAGTTGGACGACGGAGTAGGGGATGGCGTGGTTGTGCACATTCTGGCGCTCGGGTGATGGAGCGGCGGGGCCAGTAGGAGGTGTTACTCGGGTGTACTTGTACTGGGCGACGGGATGGGTGGAAAATGGTCGTGTCGACGGGGGCAGGGGTGATGGCGACGGCGGCAACGGCGCTGTCAAGGCCGGGAGGAGCAGCCGTTGAAGCTGCCCTGGGGCTTCCGAAGCCGCTCCATTGCCAATGAAGAAGACCTTGCGGAGGGCGACGGCCGAGTTGAAGAGACACGGTGAGGCCTTCATGGTGGATGAAACAGCTCCGAATTGGCCGGCCAAAAGAGTGATGTCAAGCAACTTTTCCGTTCGCGGGATCTTGAAATTCAAGACCAGGGACAGTTCTGCCGCAACCCCTGTCATCGAGATTGTGGCCAGTCAACGGCCGGTAACTCAAGAGGCTTGTCTTGGCGCGTCTTGCGGGTCCGCGATGTCATTCATCCCCATCCTCAAAGCCTCAAGCTCCATCTGACAAGGCTCATCTCACAGATGAACCAACTCACCAAAACGACGATATCACCACAACCATGACCCCATAACACCAATTCAAGCCCACCATCATGCCCTCAATAACCCCCATCCTGCGCGGCCTGCTCAGGACCACCAGACCCAATCTCCGTGCCTCACCTCACCCACCCTCACCCTCACCACCAACCACCACCACCCCGCCTTCCCCAACAGCCAAACTCCCCACCCCCTCCTGGATAGGCCACCCCCTCCGCGTCGTCTTCAGCATGCTTCCGACCTTTGAAGTGTTGGGCGAGTGGCTGGTCGTCAGCAAAATACACCGGTTTGGCCGGGGCGTGACCGTGGGTGATGTTGTGGCATACAACATTCCGATTAACGAGGAGGTGGGGGTGAAGAGAGTGCTGGGGTTGGAGGGGATTATGTTTTGATGGATGGGCCTGGCGATGGGGTGGGGGAGTATGATTCAGGTTAGTGATTCATAATTGACGTAGTTTGGGCGTGGGAACTGGTGAGGTGTTGACTTGAAATAGGTTCCCAAGGGACATTGCTGGATCGTGGGGGATAATCTGGTGGCGTCGAGAGACTCGAGGTATTTTGGTCCAGTACCGCTTGGGTTGATCCGGGGCAAGGTCATTGCGACGATGCGGCCGTTTTCAGAGTTCAGGTGGATTACCAATCCGTTGAAGAAGGCAGAAAATACCATGGAGAGTTGAACTGTCGGCAAAAAAATGGAAGGTGTACGATACAAGTAACTGTATGCACAAACCAGCGATAAGTCGCTTGAACATACAATGTACGTGGAAGTCCAGATAACGAGTTGGATATTCATGGATTCACATCTAATTACATCATTTTAGGATAGACCATACCCGAGGCACGAGGCGGTCGTTATAACGAGAACAAGTCATTGCGGAAACCGCTGGGGTATGATAGTAGCTCGGATTGCCCGGCATCATCCGTGTCACTCTTCTGCGCCATAGTACAAAAAGAAAATATAAAATCCGGCAAGAGGGTCGAGACCCTCTGCCTCTCCCACCCAACAATATCAAGACCTCCAGATGCTCACCGGCAGAATACACGTCTCCCAGAACCCTAAGCTTCCCACCCTTGTACGTGAACAATATGGACGCCGCCAACTCCGTGCCGCTCCTATGCGTAATGAACAAGCTAGGAAAACGATGAAAACAGAACAAAAAGACAACAACGAGGCAAACGCCCTCGTTAACCAGAGGGGGGCGTCAACCCTCGATATGAGTCTTTGACCCGCCCTGTCCCAAGAGCTCCAGACACCGCTGGGCCAGGTTGACAACCTCTCCTTCATCATCGTCCTCGACCTCGTTGTCGGACTCGGACTGGCGGTTGGCAATCTGCTTGATCATGTCGACAATGTCGTCCGATTTCCCAATAAGACCAATGAGCTTCTTGTCCTCAGACTCGAGCAGTTGCAGCAACGTCCAGATGGCGATGTGCTGGAAAGTGGCATCTCCACTGGCGAGGAATCTGCTGAGGTAGCCGTGGATGCCCTCGCTGGGTTCCATCCAATTTTGAACAAAGATGCTGTAATCGCCCACTATTCTTTTGTCAGCACCGGGTAACATGACGCAGCAAATGGGTGAACAAACCTTTCGATGACAGATTTCCCAGGGCAGCGGCGCTATTTCCTTGGACCTCAACGCTGGGTGACTTGGTAAGGGGAATCAGGACATCGAAAACGCCAAGCTCCAGAAGATGTGTCTTGAGCTCATCGCTCAGCGCGAGAACCGCAATTGCAGCCGTCATCTCGGACTGAACAGTGACAGGAACCTCGAGAACAAGTTGCTTGCACTTCTGGACCGCGCCCGCCTCGAGCACAAGTGACTTGTTCCGATCCGAGCTGGCCGCCAGGTTACGAAGTGTCGAAATGGCGTGGCACTGGATTTCCTCGTTGTCTGTCGAGCCAAGCAGGTCAACCAGGGGCTTCAAGAAACCGGCGTCGATAATTGGTGACTCGTTCTGAGGGTGGATCGAGATATTCCGAATACATGCGACAGCAGACAGGATGAGCGGGAGGTAAGACGACCGAAGCAGGCGGAGAAGCGGCAGAAGGCCGTGGGCCTGGACGATCTCGAGCTGATACTTTTCGTCGGACGCAAGATTTCGGAGCGCCAGTGCGGCCTGGCATTGGACCTTTGGCGAGGATGACTCGGTGAGATTGACCAGATACTGAACAAGCCGGGGCTCTGTCTCAGCCAGCCGCCGCCGGTTGGTTGAGTCGACGGCGATATTGCTCAAGGCGGTCGTGCAGTAGTACTGAACATCCACATCCGCGGACGACAGGAGTTGGACAAGCACCGGAATAGCGCCGGCATTCACCAGCTGCTGCCGATTTTCATCTGCAAGCTGTCAGTTGCGAGTTCATGAGGAGAACAGCCAAGCCACGTACCAGAATGCGTCATGTTGAGAAGGGCACCAGTGGCGTTTCTCTGGACCCTCATGTCCTTGGACTTGGCCAACCGAGTCAGGGGACCCAGGGCTCCGGACCTGGCAATCTTGGCCTTGTTTTCCTCATGGGTTGCCAGATTGGTGATGCACCCAACGGCATTGCACTGGACCTCGACGTTCGGGGACATCATTTGCTTGATCAACGGTTGCAGGCCCCCAAGCTGGACTATTAGGACCTTGTTCTCGGCTGGGTAGACGTTAGACTTTTGCTTCCGGAAAATTTTCTTCAAGACGGGCCTTACTATTGACGGCGAGGTTCCCAAGGGCGGCGCTGGCAGCCCTCTGTACCTCAATGTCGGAGTTTTCAAGGAGGAAGAGGATGGGACCGAGGGTGTCACGGTCAACGGCCCGGACATCTAAGGGGGCTTAGGTTAGAAAGGCCTGTGTCGTCCTGGCAACCATTTTGCAAGCGCACCTCTCTCTGTAATCTCGGCAAACGTCAAACTCGCGCTTCGTTGAAGGTCGATGTTATCGGAATAAACAAGGGTGCTTAAGGCGCGGAGGGGTTCACCCGAGAAGAAGTCGGTTTCAGCGCGCTTCCAGCAGGTCAGCATTGGACAAGGCTCATTCGGGGTCTGGCGAGTATGCTGACGTTTTCGAGATATTGTAGGAGGTCAGCGACGGCCTCCCGCTCGTTTTCAGCCAGGACATTCTCGTAGAGGGCATCGCGGGATTTGCCTATGATACGGGAGTTAACGCGCTGCATGATCGAAACAAAGGTTGGCAAGCGCAGTACCTCCGCAGCATGAGGAGCTGCAGATACCCATGGCCGCTGATGGGAAGACAGCGACGGGCCCAGGGCCGGCTTCCTTGGTCGTCGGGAATTCTCGAGGTTGATCGGCGTGTGGTTCGTGCAACTGCAGGTGAGGAGGGAAAAGGCGGGAGCGCAGGAGCTGCCACTCGGTTGCTCGGTCGCAGCAGGCGCCGGGTCACAAGTGTTTCGATCGATGGAGCCCAGGCTCAAGGAAGGGCTCTCGGAGGACGAATGTCTTTGTCGGTCGGATTCTTGATGGTGTTGCTGTGCTGGCCGGCGCCTGTTGGATTCGATCCGATGTTTGATTGTTTAGGCGGGTCAGCTGGGCCGAAGGCGAGACGCAAGACAGAGCGACTGGAAGTGGAAGTCAGCCATGGTTGAAGCTGCGGCCTGCCTCGTCACGCCGATTCTGGGGTTCAAGGGTCTGTGCTCGAGTGGGTCAGGTCGTCTTGGCGCAGAACCAAGATTGTGGAGCATTCAGGAACCCAACCCCCCGCTGATGGTGCATCTTGTGATCATGTTTCATTCAGGAACTCATTTAAAATTTCTTGACTAAGATCAGGAATGACACTTTCTATCATGTGAGTTGGGAACCGTAGGCAGGTACTTTGGGCTTCCATAAAAAAATTTCAGCTGCCCTGTGGTGGCAACAAGGTGTGTTGTAACTTGTTAGTGATATTCACAATTGCTAAGCGCAAGATACTGAGTGAAGACTTCTCTAGTGCATGAGTTCTGGGGAGAAATGAAAGACAATAGGGTTGGAGAAGCTGAGAAAATGCGAGCAGAGACAGCTGAGTATGTCGACATGTCTTAATTTCTGCCATTCTTTGTTGTTTGCTGTCTCCCTCCCTCCCTCTGTGTCTGCATTGCCAAGCTACAGTCCTTGATAGTTCCCGACCACAAAAGAACAAGAGGCGCCAGAAAAAACACGAAACCTCAGACTTGGGGTAATTCAAGGCTTCTAAATACAAACTCTCAAACATCAACAGATCGCTGAAACTTTAGAGTGCTCATGCTGAAGAAGTTAATCTTTTTCTGCTGATGAATGTCCAGTGGGTCTGGGCTCTTTGTGCCGAGCACAATTAAGCGGAGCACGCCAGGCAGGGCCGAAGCTCTGCGTGATGCGACTTCCACTTTCCTTCCTCATGTCCGCCCGACTAAACCATCACGAAGCCTTCGAAGGCATTGGCCTGGAGTGTAGCGCAATCGAGGATACAGCTGACTGACGACGTCGCAAATCCCCTCTCCAGTACCTAATCCGTACCGACCTATCTGTCGATCTTCTCGTCCTCTTTTTTCCTCCAGTCTGCTTAGCTGGTCGCCCCAGCAGCCAGCGCAGCGGCAACTTGCGTCGACCCGATAGCGGGTGGTTTGAGTCGAACAGTGCGGCTTTGCCTCCCCCAATGTGTGTTCCACGATCGCAATAATGGACGACCCTCGTGCTCCCGAACCGGCACATCCCGGCCCCAGCAGCAGCAGCGCTCCCGCCACTCCCACTCCCGCTCCCACCATCTCGGGCGGAGAAAACGGCACTGGGCAGCTGCCGCTGCGGCCGGGTCACGAGCTCCCTTTTGTCGCGCCCTCGTCGTACCTCCGCCCAAAGCCCCCCAGTCGCACAATGTCGGAGAGGACTCCCAGCGCCCTCGATAGGGAGCAGATGCAGGGTCTGGTGAGCATCCACGCGCCTTTTCCTCCCCCCGAGACAGCAGCGCGCGCCGTAGCCCCGCGGCCGCATCGCAACGTCTCTGCCGCCAGCTTTTCCCACGCGGCGAGGCTGCGATGCGGGGTTGCCGCCTGCTTGTCTGCTTCCAGCATCACAGCAACGGCCGGCTAACGCTCGAGAAAACAGCGGGGGATTCGGGAGTTTCTCAAAGTCCGGACCAGTTACGATGTGCTTCCCCTCTCATTCCGTCTCGTCGTCCTCGACAACGACCTCCTCATCAAGAAGAGCCTGAACATCCTTATTCAGAATGGTGCGTGGCCCCCCTCTGCCCCTCCTTGGTCTTGTCTTGCTCAGGAGGGCTATGCTGCGAGGGAGGTGCTGACCGAGTATCGCAGGCATCGTCTCGGCGCCGCTCTGGGACTCCCGAAATTCGACCTTCGCCGGCCTGTTGACGAGCACCGACTACATCAATGTGATCCAGTACTACTGCCAGTATCCTGGCGAGATCGACCAGGTCGATCAGTTCCGCCTCAGCAGTCTTCGAGGTAAGTTACCTGCTGGACAGATAACCATGCACGGAGGGGCTAAACGTTGGGCGTGCTCGCAGACATCGAGCGAGCGATCGGGGTCCTGCCCCTCGAAACGGTCTCGGTCCATCCCATGCGCCCCCTGTACGAGGCATGTCGGCAAATGCTCAAGACGAGGGCAAGGAGGATTCCGCTGGTCGATGTCGACGACGAGACGGGCCGCGAGATGGTGGTCAGCGTCATCACACAATACCGCATCCTCAAGTTCATCGCTGTCAACAACGAAAAGTACACAATCCTGCTGAAGAAGTCGGTGAGGGAGATTGGCCTCGGCACCTACACCAACCTGGCCACGGCGACTATGAACAGCCCCGTTCTGGAGGTTATTCATCTGATGGTGAAGCACAACATTTCGGCAGTGCCCATTATCGACAAGCATAACAAAGTTCTCAACGTCTTCGAGGCAGTCGATGTCATCCCCTGCATCAGGGGCGGGGCTTACGACGAACTGGCCTCTTCAGTTGGTGAAGCGCTCTCCAACCGCGCCGAGGAGTTCCCCGGCATCTACACCTGCAATGAAGATGACCGCCTGGATGCCATCTTTGACACAATTCGCAGGTCCAGAGTGCACAGACTGATCGTGGTCGACGACGACAACCGACTCCGGGGCATTCTCTCCCTCTCCGACATACTCAAGTACGTTCTCCTCTTCGGAGAAGAGGGGGACGATATCCGGGCGGGCTAGCATCAGGCTCGGACGGGATAGCGGTCTGTGACGACCCTGCCTGGGCGCTGTTGGTCATCCATCTCTTCTTTCTTTGCCCTTTGATTTCCGGGTACTGGTTTTTTGCATTTGCAAGGCGTCAGTGGGATGTGGACTACGAATACCATGGTTGCATATGTCTCTTTATCCCAAGGTATAGACCTGCTTTCTTCTCCTCCTGTCAGCGATGCGACACAAAGTTTCCTCCACTTGTCCACCATAAATTGGCATGATCTTGTGAACCCTGGGAAATCGCCGAATCGGCCGGCACAGTCTGAGTTTCTCACAGCCCCCTCAGCTGAATGTGCCGAATGTCGGGTCTGCGACGTCTGTGTTCGATCAGCCCGTTCCGGCTTTCCTTCTGTTTGCCGTACTCGAGGGGAACCTGGAAGGAGCAGAGCACGGTCGGTTACAACCAAGCCATCTCAAACCTGCGCGACGGGAAGCAGCAGCTCGAGCTGACCACACATATTCCGAGCCGCCAAGTTCCATTCTGAGACTGTCAAAGCTGCCCTGGATGTCTCTGTTGCGATCCAAGACCATCTCATGTCAACATCTCTACTTTCGCCTTCCAGGCACTTCCCTTGCATCTCATCCTCATGCAAATCGGATGAGGGCATCTATCTTGTTTGCTACCTTAGTACTGTTATAAGCAAAAATGGACGCGCTTTCGACGCGATCCTTCGACTCGCCGTCGACCGGCTGGGGCCCTTCTTCCCACCGAGCACGACCGTTTCGCAACTCTGAACCGAATCCCACGCCCTGGGCCCGGCTTTCTCAATCGGCTACAGTTGGACAGCTCGTCGTCCCAGGAATTGAAACGCGCGTGATCTCTAGCAGCGCGACTTGGACCTCGTCCAGTGGCGATTTGGCCGATCTGTCAGAAACCGACGATGTTCAGCATCGGGACGAGTTTGTTCTGGAGTACAACCGGGTTGCGAGGAAAGTTGGTTCTATCTTGTGCCGGTACTTACAGACGCGAACCTCGCTGACCATAATAGCATGGCGTCCGAACTCTGACTCCCGAGCACTTCGTTCCAGCCTTGGTCAATCTTCTCTTGCTCCCGTTCTTAGTGGTACACTCATTCTGACAATTGAATAGCCAGGGCAATCTCCGCACGAGCAAAGAAGAAGCTGGTTTTCTCGAACCTTTCTGCGCCAGGTCTCGGGAACAAGCGATGCGAGCTCCGTCAAGTCGGAAAGAAGGATCAAGCCCAAGCGGAGTGTCAGCGACCTAGCATCACATCTCGTAAATGGAACGAGGAGGGACAACCTCAGGGACGAAGACCTTCAGTCGCTTGTCCGGATCTGCGGCAAGAGCAAGCTATATCTACCGTCCGAATATGCCCCTGGCTCTCTCGTCCTTCCAACATGCTTCCGAGCGACTGCGCAACATCTAATACAACATGGTAAGCGCACCCGAGATTCGCATACTAGGTAGCCTACTGATTCGGTTACAGGACCGGAAACGAGAGGTGTCTTTCGAATCCCTGGATCAGTCCGCGTCGTCAACGCCCTCTACAGTTACTACTGCGCCGATGTCGATGTGGATGACATTTCCAGCACGATCTGCTGCCCGAATCTGCCGTCTCATATCAAAGCTGGAACCCATGATGTCGCTTCCACCTTTAAGCGCCTGCTGTCCGGTCTTCCTGGAGGCGTCTTGGGCTCCCTGTCTCTCTTCGATGCGCTCGTCGCCATTCAGAGCCAACTGAACGGAGACTCCGAGCTCACCAAGACGAAACAAACCAAGATTAAAGCGAGGCTAATTGCTCTCGCCGTCGGCACGGTCAAGTCACACCTCCGCCGGGATTTAATATGCGCGGTCTTTGGGTTGCTTTGTCTAATCGGGCACAGCGCTGAGAAGGCACCACGGGATGATGGACAGGGTAAGCCGCTGTCTACATCTGACTTGATGGGATACAACGCACTGGGCATCGTGTTCGGCCCGCTTCTGGTTGGCGATCTTCTCAATTCATACATCATGAAGATTGCTGACCCGAGCTCTGGTCTTGTACTCTTCCCGGTCACGCCACCCAACATGCGAAAGGAAAAGCGGAGGAGCAAGACGATGGATGACGTCCAGCCGCCAAGTTTGTCGGTCGACAAGATTCACGTGGCAAATAGCATTACAGAGATGCTTATCACACACTGGCGAGAGGTTGTCAATCAGATGAGGAGTTCTGGGGTAATGAAGGCGGGTACGCCCGAACAAGGCTCTGCGCGGAGACCTCGGTTGCGGCCCTCCAGGTCGGGGTCGTTCTCGCTGAGAATACCTCGTGCCCCTTCGGGATCATTCGCCCACCGCGACGCGCCAGTCCCACCGAGTCCTACTCCTGAGCCTGGTAAGTAACTTCCCGTCCGACGCTAAAAGAATACTAACCAGAACTCAGTTAGGGGGAGGTGCGACATATCTCGCACTCCGCTTGTACTGCCACGCCGGCGACCTAGGGGTATGAGGCCGATGTCCAAGGGTCGAACCGGTGCAGTGGCATCATTGCTATCTCCGCCTGTGGAGGAGCCGTCTCCCGCCGAGCACGCACGGCCGGAAGGGTCTCGTGATGGCCAACGTCCACAAGGCGACGGTTCCCCAACCAGGCACTCCGTCACAGACAGCGAGAACCGCCGTCTTCGAGGAGACTCGCCATCTCCAGTAACGCCAAATCGGAACCCGGTCGATTTAAAGGATTTTGGTGAGGACCTTGACGATGCGGCAAGACCGCCAACTCGGGGAAGCATCTTCTCATCCAAACCAACAACGTCCCAGGCATCTCCAGGCGCCCCAACGCCTTCCTCCAAGGGGCCGAGTTTTGACCGCGAGGAGATCATAGCACCACCACAGGAAGCGACCAACCTGAAAAGGAGGTTGTACAGAGACTCTGTGGCGTCAAACTTGGCCAATCAAGGACGGAAGTTGCTGCGAAGGCCATCGGAAAAAATGTCTCAAGATCCAGCAAACCCTGTTTTCAAGGATTTAGAAAGGAGCGCCGAGGCTAAGGAGACGGAGGAGAAGGAAAAATCAATAATCGACGTCTTCGGGCGCGGAAAATCGCGACTGACAGCCTGGAGAGCAAGACGCAAGTCTCGTGTGACTTCAGATGCTGGAAGTCCGCCCATCCGCCCATTTGGCTTAAAAGATGTCAAATCTGAAGCTCAGGGCCCGGAAACCCCAAGCAGACTGCCATTGAACTACAACAAGTCAGGGTTCAAAACTGATGAACAAGACCGTTCAAACGAGGGTCTTGATGGCGCTTTGGAGAACGCAGGCTGCCATGCTGAAGCCCAAGAAAGAAGCCCTACTGAGCACAATGGACAACTTCTCCGCCCAGCAACACCCTACACCAATGGCATCCACCCAGGCGAGTTGTCGGAGCAGTCAGAAAAGACCCTTCCTCTTAAACCGCTGTCCAGCAACCTCACAGGACACAGGAAGTCTGTCGAAAATATCAATCCGTTCCAGAACGAAGAGAATCTCGCCGTGGAACCGCTTGTCGACAAGGGGCTGGCACCATCACACCAAGCAACCCCACGGGTTCTCCCTCTCGGTCCCAGAGCACAACCAGACCGGTCTACTCCTGGCACAAGTAAACGGCCCAAATCAACGAGGTCGTCCGGCAGCGCGGTCAAAGCCATGGCAGCAATGTTTGAAAGCGCCTCGAGGGACTCGAGACCCATTTCACCCCCAACGGAGAGAGTTTGCAGTCTCGGCGGCTACAAGCCAGCCGGTATGCTCTCGCCATACACAGTCAACCCGTCACCGGTGAAGCCCAGTACCCCGTCTCCCAGGGGGTCGGAGACGAGCACAGCTGGGAAACACACGTGGTTGTCGACGATTCGCGATCGGCGGTTGTTGGAATCGAGCTCGGGAGGGGATGAGGCGACGAGAGGAGAGAAGTCTATGGAGTGGAGTAGTTCTGGGTATGGAGAAGGGACGACGCCTGGGACGGTGAGGAGAAGGAGGGTTGATACCTGGTATGATGGTACGGTTTCCTCGGGCACGGAGGCTACGGACGAAGGCCACTCCCCCGTTCCAAAGGAAACGCCGGAACCCCCCGGCGCGCTTACACCTCAAACCCCAAGCCAAGACACGGGAGACTCACCGTTCAAGGGAGAGCCGACCCAGGATACACCCCTCGTTGTACACAACCTCGCCGCGAAACCCACCCTCGTCACCATCACTCCCAAAATTTCACTACACCAACCATCAACAGCCCCTCACCTCAGCCAACCCACGCCCTCACCGACCCAGTCTCAAACAGCTGAACCCTCCTCCCGACGAAGCTCAACAACCCGACGAAGTTCCACAACCCGCCGCTTCCCCTTCTCCCCACCCCCGACAAAGCCCAGCACCACCAACACCAACAACAATCCACACTAACCCGACCACCACCACCACCTCCCACCCACCATTATCATCGCCAGACCACCACCTCCTCCACTACCCAGAACAGGACACTTGCCTCCCAAGTCTCTGACGTCGAGCGCCTGCTGGACGAGTACTCTTCCACTGAGGCAGCTGAAGCGACTAGGCAGCGTGGCGAGCTGGCAAGGCTGAGGGAGATGCTGAGAAGAGCGGAGGTGGAGTGTGGGATGTGGAAGGCGAGGGCGGAGAGGGCGGAGCGGAGGGTGAGGGAGATTGAAGGTGGAGGTGGGGTTGAGGTTAAGGGTGGTGTGAGATTGATTAGGTTTGTTGGGGGTGTGATGTGGACGGGGTTGAGGAGGGATGGGGCAAGATGGGCTGGGGTGGTTAAGGATTATCAGCAGAGTCTGAAGGGAAATGAGCAGGCTGCTGAAACGGGCGAGAAAGTTGAGGGGTTTAGGGCGTTCTGGGTTGAGGAGAGGAATGGCGGCACGGAACATCATTCTGATAGGGGCGGTGGAGGGAAATCAGCCCACTCAGAGAAGGAGCCGAGTTCAGAGGGGGAGGCGCTTGCCAAGTGCGTCCGAGAGATGCGTCGGGCCCTAAATAGGGAGTAGGAAGACTGGCAGCCATCTGAGGTTGGCACTTGGGATTGGTAATGCATGGAAGATGCAGACGGGCTGTTGGAACATTAATGAGAAAAGCAGTGAGTACGGTGTACTGTGTAAGACATATCTAGTTGTGTACGGGTTGGGATAGAAAGTTTCAGGAGAGAGAATAATGTAGTACTATGACTGTTCAAAACGCGTGTCGGCGTCGTCTTAATGTTTGCAGTTAGGCGAAGACCACGCCGGGAATGGCTACGTGGACTTCTTGTCCTCAACCACTTGATTGTGGAGCTACGGTAAGTGGTGATACGTATCTGGGACCAGCGGCCGCGACGAAGGAAAGCGTTAAGGTGACGTTGATATCATTGTTTAGAGTAGAAGGAGGTCTAGAAACCCAAATATACACCAGTTCCATGGATATCGCCCAAGCCAGCACCCGAGCGAGAACGAAGCGACTTTTTAATGCAGCAGCGCAGCACAACCCTCAGCCTCCCTCCAGTCCTTGCATACCAACCAGCAAAGAAAACGAACCAAGCGCAACCACCTCGCTCCTCATTATTGCCTATGGTTGCCGTCTATCTCGGCCCAGCGGGGGGTAAAAGGAAGATACGCTGCAGTCAAAAACCATGGATCGACGTTAAAAGCCCCCGTTGCCCTCCATCATATCGTCCCGCCACCCGGCCATAACCGTCGTCCCATGCCCTCAGCGGCCTAGCACATAACAAGCGTCATCTCCAGCTGCCCAAATGTCGTCGTCCAAGCCATGACTATCCCCAGACGACGTGATGTCCCCCCTGTCCGAGACCAAAACCAAATGCAGAAACCCACCCGTCTCAAAATCTCTGTAAAAAGAGTCCCTCATTCTTGGGACCAGAAAAGCCCGAAAAGCCAAAATCCCCAACGCCGTGCTAATGTTCTCAAAAACGCAAGTGTTGACCTGCTTGGGCTGCTCAAGTGGCTAGCCGCATCGCAGCGGGGGCTGCGCGGGTCCGTGAGGCAAGAAAGAACCAAATCTCTCCATGAGCCAACACGCCGCGAGTCGGTGCCCCATGTCCTTTTTTTTTTTTTTTTTTTTTGCTTTTCCTTTTCCTTTTCCACTCCCTATCCAGCCGTTCGCACTCGGTAAAAGCCCAAGAATCCCAAATCGTCTTTCTTCCGGATCGGTTGTCGCCTTGCTCTCAAAATCGATAGCGATGCAGAAGACAAACTCGGGTCTTGTTCTGCGTTGCTGCGAGATATGTGTAGTCAACCGGTTCCGCCAGGTATCACCCTGAAAACTGATCAGGGGGCTCTTTCTTCATGAGGTGTGCAGACGACGTCTGCCCCTTCCACGCCGGAACTTGTCATGCTTGCCCACCGGACCGCCTGACGCGTCAAAGGCGAGCTCCTATATCCCGGTGACCCCGGCACTATAGGCGGGTGTCCGAGTCTGGTTAGAGTACGGGGTGTTGACTGAATGGGTCTGTTGTACGTTAGTAAAGGGTTCATCAGACAGTACTTCAGCTGTTGATGAGCACCTTTTTTTCTACGCTTCTGGCCGGAGAGCATGTCGCCCTCCCCAGTTGAGTAGCCGGTGTCGGCGCCTGTCTCGTCGTCTAGGTAGCCGTCGCCGTAGCCTTCGAAGCTGCTGTCACCGTAGCTCCGTTTCTTGATGTTGCGCTTCGCCCTAGATGGGTCCTGAGGGATCGGCGTGCCGACCTTGGCCCGAGGAACGCCTGGGAAACCAGAAGAGGGAAGCGGTGTATTGGGGGCGGTCGGTCTCGCCGAGGCCGACTGCTTGTCGCCCTTTCCGGGGCCGAGATCCCCAAGCACTGAGCTGTCCCACAGAGACTTGGGGACAACACCCTTGGCCATGGTCATAGCCCTCAGCAGCTTCTGCTGGATCTCGTTGCTGAAGCCGTCGCGAGTGGTCTTGCCCCGACCGAAGCGGGTGTCCCACACATCTTGAGGACACTTGGCGAGCATAAGCAGAGAGTCCTCCTGGCGCGAGTCATGCTTGGCTTCGTTAAAATGGCCTTGAACGCCGAGCTTCTTGATGTGGCCTTTGTAAGTCTTCCTCAACGCGTTCTTCTCGCCGTTGGGAAGCACACGGGCGACCTCGGTGGCAAGCCCCGTCAAGCCATACATTTGGAAGAGATCTTGCGTCAACGCGGGGCGAGGAGCAGGATGCGCTGCAGAATCAGGATGTTAACCAAGTCTCTGGATGTAAGCCAAAAAGAAGCTCGGCCGTTTCAGCTCACACACGGCACGATCGAGCAAAGCGGAGGAGACCACATGCGCCACGGAAAGAGCGGAGTGGGAACGCCTGCTGCTGCTACTACTGGTGCTGTTGGTTGGAACATGTAGAAGGGAGCCTTACGAGTTCTGCAAAGGAGGTATTTGTCGCCGACGTCCAAATGGAGATCGTCAATACCAGATTTGCGGTCCTCGACGTGAACTTTCTTCTGCGCTCTGTCGCCTGAGTCGTCGACTCCTCTCTTGCGCTTGTGCGGGGAATCGTCTCCCATAATCGTGTCCTGGGTCATTTCTGAAGGGATCGAGCTACCGTTGACGCTGTGGGCGGGGGTTGGCAGCGTGGTCGTGGTCGATGCAACAGAGCCAGTCATGCTCGTCGTCAGGTCGGTCGTAGCGGGGGAGAATGAGGGGCTCTGCGGAGTCTGAGGGTGGAAGGACATGATGGATTGAGGTCGGGTGGGCAGGTAAAATCTTGGCGTGATGACCGCCCGGCTCGTGGCGACCCCGGAGACAAAGGGAGGCTTGTTCGCGGCGGTCGCTCGTGGCGAGTATCGCAAAGAAGGCGGCAATCGGGTACGGAAACCAAATCGCTTTCGGGAACGTGAGGACAGCGATGCGAGCGGTCGGAGAGGGGAGGAGGCTGCGTGACGGGTCGCGCGAAGACGGCGACGACGGGAATCACCGAACCCCCAACCACCAAGGCTCCTTCTGCGGTCGGCGCACGGCAGAAAAATTCGAATCCAAGGCGGCTAATGGTCGGCAGGACGGTATTGAAGATGTTGAGTCGGTTTTCGCGTGGATCGCCTGCCTCGTCGCGGCGCTGGGCGATTGAAATTGGTAGGGCAGTAGGAGGTTTGTCGATGATGATGGGGTGAGGCGACAGGCGGAAGGGAGGAGACGCTCTTCATCCTGTGCTGGCAGTGGGCTGTGGGTCCCTCGGGCGCACTAGCGGTTCAGTCATGGGACTGAAGAGCCTGCTGAGGACATGCCGCAAACTGTGGGGCGGATGCAGCCCCAGATCTCGCCTATCCCAGATCACGAGCATCGATCGTCCTCACTCTCGAAGCCTGACCCGAGCTCTGTTTCATGGTTGGGCATGTTTGAATGGGGAAGCCATTCTTCTACAACCGACGCCTTCCTCCCTGCCGAAGCGGCAAACAGCAATTCAAGACAAGGGAAGCAAACAAGAAAGAAAGGAGCAAGCAAGTGTGTCGAGCAAATTGTCAGCAATAATAGAATGTGACAGTTGGATGGCATGTTATCCCCAGGGGAACAAAACCTCCGCTCGACTACAGGATGACATGTCTTGACCGCGTCCAAGCACGTACGTGGACGTCGCGGCGATGCGAAGCGCGGATCCAACAAACGCCATGGAGTCGATCAAGGCTGACGCTCCGTGCGGCCAAAATGGCCAACACAACATGGCCTCGGCTGGACTCATCAGGCAACCAGCTCCGCGGCCCAACGCAATATCCGAACCCCCTGAAACAGTTGGAGCTCATCGGAAGCTCGTTGGCGCTGGTGTTGGTGCATTCGGCGTCGCTCTCGTTCTAGAATCGACCCATCAGCCCATCGGCCCAATCCATCCACCGATCCTCCTGCTTTGCAGCCCCCATCCTTCCTCGCCACGCCCGACAAGCAGGCGTTGGCAACGAAAGATGAAAAATGTTTCTCCGACGAGAAATGACGTGTGCCAAAATTGAAGAGAAAACGGTAAAGATCTCGGGAGGGGGGAAGTGTTTATATATCCCGAAAGGACTGGTCTGTGCACGGTTGCAAATTCACCAAGAGTGGGTCAACAACAAAGCAGTCGCCCCACCTCAGGTCCACGAACAACAGGGCAGTGTTGGACCCTGTCGCAGGAGCCCAACTTGGCAGGCTGCTGAGAACGGACAGCTGGAAACTTCCAGATAAACTATTTATTCGCACTCCTGCCTGCTCTCAGCGCCCTGTTATTCTACCAAAATTACTATACTCTAGAAATGAAGAATGAAGAAAGGATAAAAAAAAGAGAGAGAAAGAAAAAGAGAAAGAAAGACAGGTAAGAAAGAAGGTAAGAAAGAAACAAGGAGATTTAGATTGAAGGAAGAAAATAAAAGAAGGAGAGAAAGGAAGGAAAGAAGGAGAGAAGAAGAGAAGGAGAGAAGAAGAGAAGGAGAGAAGAAGAGAAGGAGAGAAGGAGAGAAGAAGAGAAGGAGAGAAGAAGAGAAGGAGAGAAGAAGAGAAGGAGAGAAGAAGAGAAGGAGAGAAGAAGAGAAGGAGAGAAGGAAATAAAGGGGGAAAAAGCGGTACAAAGAAATAGACTCTTGTAGACTCAGACGGTTTTTCTAGACTCGGGGTTCTCAGAGTTCCAAGTCGTCGTACCAGCATGTCACAAGTTCATAGCAGCCCTGAATTGCACATGCATAACTGTTAGGGTGATTCTACGAACGTAGCGGCAAGGGCGATGGGTCGTCTTCCTGCCTGCCATAGGTCACCACGTGGGCGGATGACTGTTAGGAAGTGGTGGAATCACACTTGAGGGGATGGCGTCGAAGAGAATGTTACATTTTACAGTGACTGCGCGTCGGCAATAGCCCTTCCAGCGGCCAGACGGCATCACGGGATATTGTACAAATCATACACTCCCCCCTCATTGGACAAGCACCGTCCCCAGCGCCGGCCTGCTCTTCAGCCCGTTAACCACAACCCGCGAGACAAGGTCGCTGGAGTGCGCCTTAATCATCTCCCTCAGCGCGCCCCGCTCAATCACAATCCTGCCCGTCTCCAGCAGGTCCTTGACATCGACATCCTCCAGCTCCAGCGCCCGGCCGTTCTCGCCCGCAATATCCATGCCCGTGAACAGGTTCGGCCGCCTGTCACCCGTGATGAAGGTGGTCCGGCCGTGCGTTTTGTCCCACTGCAGCGTGGCCATCAGCTCGCTCACATACTTGCTGACGAAGCTGTCCTCGAGCTCGCGGCCGAGCCGGCCGCTCTCGGCCAGCTGGAGGAACTCGTCGGGCAGCGGCAGCTCCAGCCCGTCCTCAGTCACGATCAGCTCGCCGCGGCGGTAGCGGTAGGAGAGTGCGGTGCGCCAAGCCAGGTCGTACACCTTGCGGTTGAGTTTGGTGCTAAAGTCGCGCGGCCTGGGACCGTGGGACTTGCCACCGCCGCGCCAGAGCATGTACTTCCCAGCGTGTCTTAGCCGAGGCCGTACCTTGGCGGGTCTTGTCGCCCTCGTAGACCACGGCCAAGTGGAGGATATCGCGGCGCAGGGGGAGATAGAGGTGCTTGGTCGACCAGGACTCGAGGGAGCGTGGCTCGAGCGAGGGGAAGGAGTGGATGGTGAGGGGGACGGTCGTGACTGGTAAAGAAACTTGTTTAGCAAGGGAGTTTCGAGGGTGGTAGTGAGGCTTGTCAAGCGCAGCCGGGTGTGCACATACGGGAACTGTATGGGTCGTTAAGGGATCTTGTGATATTGGCGGGCTGGGCGTCGACTGTGGTAGCCATTGACCTCGTGCAGGCCGCAGGTAATTGCCGGATCTGTGCCATGGATATCAACCGTCAGAGGACCCGTCATAACCAAGAGCAAAGAGACGACCACGTACCGGCATTGTCCTGCATGGCTGTGCTGCAAGAGTCAGGCCTCTCATGGCCTCGCTGAGGCTCCTCATCCCCTTCCCGGCCATGGCGGTAGTGTGTCTCGGTAGTCCACCCTGGGTTGGGCTGGAAGTGAAATTGGTCGAACTTGCCCCTCGCTGTCGTCGTCCGTCGGTTGATTGTCCAGTTGTCCAATTTCCCAGTCCAAATTCCACCCAGGAGCTCGCTGCTGCTGCTTGGCTGGAGTCGCGAAAAAAGATCTGGAGTCGCAGCGCACAGACGGCGCTAACCGCGGAGGTTACCGGCCCCTGTCACGGCGGGTCCACGAAATTTCGTCGGCGCGCGTTTCTGGGGTCTCCAAGCGCAGCTCTCTCTCGGTCCTCAACCGAGTCCGCCCAGCAGTTGCTGCTCCAATTCCTCGACGTCGACGACACCCCGCCCCTCGCCGCCGCGCCCGCCATGTCGAGGTCCCAGCAGGTTGCACGGCCCATCGTGCGGTCGCTTCGACAAGCGACCAGCACCGCGCAATGCTCCTCTCGCCCGCTTGCCCTTCGCCCGTTCTCGACGACCCCGAGCCGGAAGGATGACACAACCACGACGACAAGCTCGCCCGCAGAGCCCGGAGCCGACGCACAGAAGGCCGCCCCCGATGCCGCCGTTCCTGGCCAGAAGAAGGCTTCGCCATATCCCACCATGATCAAGCAGGGATCTGAGGAGGAGCTGTCGCAGTATCTGTCACCACAGCTCGGTTCGCGGAGAAGGCGTGCTGCCCTGGCTACGACTGGCAGCGTTCCCTTTGAGCACATGCCATACCAGTGCTTCCAGGAGGCCCGCAAGATTCTGGCTCAAGACCGCGACGAGAAGGTGGCCAAGATCATTTCCGAGACCGCTAAGATCAAGAGGCTGGAGGAGGCCGATGCCAGCACCTTCCGCGGCGGCGAGAAATTCAAGCAGAGGCGGCTGGAGAGCATGAGAAAGTACGTCGAGGAGCTCAAGATCCTGGCGGATATCAACGATCCGTTGGTGAAGAGGCGCTTCGAGGACGGCCAGGGTGCGTATTGTCCTCCTTGAGCTACCGTGCTTGTCTCCTCTCCCGCTAACCCCAACAGGCGACATGAACAAGCCCGTATACCGCTTTCTCGCCGAGCGTAAGTGGCGCTCCATGGACCGCAAGATGGTTCTGCAGCGCATTGAGCAGTTCCACATCGTGCCGGATCTCCTGCCCAAGTTTGAGCCCACCATGGACCTCAAGATGACCTTCCGCGGTTACAAGGTCGCCCCGGGCGCCATCCTCAACAGCCGCATCACCGAGACCGCCCCGACGCTCCGCATGCAGGTGTTTGACAAGGGCGAGCGCCTGTTCTCCGTCGTCGTCATGGACTCGGATGTCCCCGACGTGGCCACCGACTCCTTCAAGAAGCGCCTCCACTTCATGGCGACCAACATCCCCTGGGACCCAACCAAGACCTCGCTCCCCCTGACCAGGTTAAGCGGTGACGCTGCCACCTCCAGCTACGAGCTCGGCTCGCTCGCCGTTCCCTGGCTGCCCGCCTTCTCGCAGCTGGGCGCCCCCTACCACCGCATGACCGTCTTCGTGCTGCAGCACAAGAACAACCAGCCCATCGACGCCGCCAAGCTCAAGGAGCTGTACGACGGCGAGGGCCGCGACGGCTTCAGCCTCAAGAGCTTCCGCGACAGGTTCCCCCTGAACCCCGTCGGCTTCAACATGTTCCGTACCGTGTGGGACGAGAACACGGCCGACGTCATGGCCCGCCATGGCATCCCGGGTGCCGACGTCGAGTTCAAGCGCCAGCGCGTCTACTCGCTCAAGCCGCCACGCAAGGCCCGCGGTTGGGAAGCCAAGCGCCAGAAGCCCAAGTACAAGCATCTGTGGAAGTATACCAAGCGGATCAAGGGCGTCAAGTTCCAGAAGGGGACCGGAAGGAGGATTGTGTAGTTGGGGGCGCAGCGGAAGATGTGGCGTGTACTTGTATCATATTATTACTGTACCAGATACGTATAGAATGGGATTGGGTTGGATCCGAGTTGCGTCCGGGTTGTCATGTGCCAGCGTTGCATCACCACAGGTAACTTTCCGGGTTACTGCTCCCTTGGTTTCCCCTTTTCTCGAAATGTTCAGGCTGTTGAATTGGTATTCGTTTCCGTGTGCGAACTAGAACGTGAATACATTACATTAGACTACGTCTCTCTTCGTAACTCTCATGCTCATAACCAGGCACCAAGATGGCTTGTTCCCGCACCTCCCAGTCTAAAATCAAAATCTACCCCCTCTCAACAAAGCAACCGCTTCCGTATGCAAACCGGTCTCACCTCCCCTTCCCTAAACCCTCCAGGCCCCGATCTTTACCCCCTCCTAACCGGCCCCCACCTCTTACCCTTCCACACCACACCCTAAATCCTCCCCCAACCCCCTCCACCACAGCCTCCGACTTGCCTCCTCCCACACCCACCCTGCAATCCTCTCCCCATATCTCCCACCAACTTCTCATAATGCGGTCCAGGCATGAACAAGCCACAATGCGCGCCGACCTCGTCAACACCCTCCATGTAAACCTCAATCCAGGCTGTGTCGCGGGTTCCTTTGGATCCCCCTGACTTGGCGGGGAGCATGCAGAATTTGCGGCGGCGGGGCGCCTTTTTGCTCTGTTGCTGCTCCCTTTCTCCTGAGGGCCGTGAAGGGGATGGGGGACTTTCGTCGTCGTCGTGTTGTTGGTGTTGCTGGTCTAGCTGCTGCTTGTGGAGTTTAGTGGCGGCTTTCTCCTCGGCTTTGCGGGACTTCTCTTGCAGTTTGAGGTCTTTGCGGTGTTGCTTTTCAAGGGCTTTTTGGTGGGCGTTGAGGGCTTTGATCCTGGCTTTGAGAGCCTTGTCACGGTCTTTGACAGCTTTGGCGTGCTCCTTTTGGAGGCGTTTGAACTCGGTTTCGGCGAGCTTGCGGGATGCTTTATCCGGGCAGGCGTCGAAGTCGGGAGGGTGGGGTGGGGGAGATCGGGGATTTGGGGTAGGTCAAAGGTAGAAGGCGTGTCCGGGTTTTCGTCTTGGGTGGAGGAGGGGTCGAGGGATGTCGGCTCTGTGGTTGAATCTGCTTGGGTAGATTGGGCTGTGTTGATGGCGTCGGAGGGTTCGGTCTCGGGTTCAGGGATGGGGTCGAGGATCTGGAGGATTTCGTACCGCCCGTCGCTGTCGTACTCCTCAACGGATATCCTTGGGGTTGATACGTGGGATTCATCCACCGAAGCCCTTGGAGTTGATCCACGAGACTTTTCAGCTGATGCTCTTGGCGTCATTGAATTCAAATCATTGTCTTGCGGTGAGATGGTTGGAACTCTGCTGTCCTCGCTGTGTCTTGGGGACCTTGTCGGTGAGGGAGACGGCGACCTGGACTTCTTGACAATGCCTGTTGAGACGGTGTAGTAGTTGACGAATCGTACCCGCGCGGGCTGCTGCCCCTGCGGCGTTTGACGCCAATCATCAACATCCTCGAGGCTCCTCAGCCGGCTGTATCTGGATTTCAACTCCGAATAGTCGGCTAGACAGGCGCTGAACTCGAGGTGAGACATGATATGGTTCGCAGCGGCATAAACGAGGTTTTCTTCCTTGTGCTTATTTGCAAAGTGAAGGATGTTTTTAACCCAGCCGCGGTCTATGAAGGCAACATCGTTGAAGAAGGGGGGGTTAAACGAAGGGTCAGGAAACCCGGGGGCCGAGGGGCTCGCTGCTACACTGGAAGGATACGGCATGAGGCTCGGAGACATTGTTCCTGATGGGGGCGAGACTTCGGCATATATCGAAGGGTCCGATGAAATCCTTTGGTCAGGCTGGAAGTATTCGCTCTGCCTGCCGTCGCCTACCACGGGTGGGCTGGGGGATGGTCTAAACAGACTAGCGATTCCTGACACCACAATGCCCGGATGTAGACCGAGCAGTGGTGCGTCAAGAGAAATCGTACCGAGGATTCGATGCCGGAAAGGCGATGAGCTGTTGTATGGGTGTTGGCTTGGCTGAGATATGTCAGCTTGCTGCAAGGTAACAGAACCCCCCAGTACACCAACAGGGTCATAATCCGGAAGCATATACCAGCAATACCACGTCCGCCGCAAGCAGGCCACCCATGGAATGCCCCACGAGAACTACATCGGTGGTGGCGGATTCATGCGGTGCCAACCACTCGCTGAAGTTCTCGCAGGCCACATCAATGGCCTTGTAGGTCTTGTACCGGGGGTAGATTTTGGTGTGGATGACATGCGTCTCTGCAAGGAGGTCCTTGAGCAAGCCGTGAACATGGGCCGGGAACGAGCGGAAGGACGAGTTGTTGCCCATGAAGCCATGGAGGTAAACAACAAGCAACGTCCGTTTCTGGTCGGCCCCGGATGTTGATGAGGGCACCAGGGACTGTGTTGATGATGTCCGGGAGTCTCGAGGAGACCAGTGGGGGTAAGGAGAGGCCCCCGGCCCGCCGGCAGCCTGACCCGGACCGCGAGGCGGCAGCGGAGGGCCAACGGAGGGGTTTGGGACCCGGAGCATCGGAGAGCCCGGGGTCGGGTTCGGTGCCCACTCCATGACGTCAGCCTTAGTTGGGGAGGGCTCTTTCGAGGCAGGTTGGATGGTCTCTCAAAATCGCCAAGGCATAGTGATAACCAATGAATGGGCGTAGACTTCTGCGTCCAGGACGATGTCAAATAGGGTTGTGTTCTGGAAACAGAGTCCTCAACACTGAGCAGCGAGCGACTTGTTGGGGTTGTGTTGAGATGTTGAAGTGACTGAGGCCAAGTGGGTCAGGCCAGGCACAGCCAGGTACGGTAACAATGTTGAAACGCTATACGGTAATACAGCCAGGTGTTTCAAGGTTCATCTCATCACACAGACAGACAGGTTCCATCTCTCATCAGCCTTTGAGAGACTGTTGGTGTATTTGTGTGGTGGCACAAACCAATGACGGGCATGCAGGGCCAGGCTGGGCAAAAGCCACAGCCATGGCCCCCCAGACCAGATCGATATCGGTGAAACATTCTGGACCAGATGCTGAATATCGAATCCGCATTGGATTCCTTGTGTCTTGGAACACAGTCCATCCCGACATCAGCCAGTGGTGGAGATCAGGCTCGACGGCCAAATCTCGTGTTTGGTTCAGAAAGCAGGCAATCGACCGGGCCAGGTGGAACCCCTGGACTCCATCCATAAATGCGTCTTTGAGAGTCTCGACCAATGGACGCGGCCAGGCCCGCATTCCTGCATCCTGGCTACGAAGACGATTGGCCAATGGAAGGGTGCTTGCTGGAGCCAAAGACGAAGCTGCCCAACGAAGCGAAATTGCAGCGCCGACTCAGGCCTGATGCCCACGACGACGGTTGCGGAGCCCGCTGTTTGGCTTCCTGGGCTTTGCTGGGCTCTCCTGGGCCTCCTGGGCCGGCAATTTTAATTAAAATAGATCCGTCGCCGCAGCTCGCTTTGGAAGGAGGCTGCTTGATATTGACGCGGCGGTGCCCATTCACGCTGCCTCGTTCCCTCTCTTTCTCACCTGAATTGCCAGGCGTGCCGGTGCGAGTTCTCATCGACCTCCTCCCGCAGCTATCGCGGACATGTGGAGCGGGTGAGTCGACGACAGCACAGCCCCCGGGGGACCTGCACGTTAGGTTGGACTTTTGGCTGACATGCCCTGCGGTTAAAGTCGAATTTCCAGATTACTTTCGACAAGACAGACGGCCGAGATGATGGGGTGATTGCGACCATGACGAGCCAGCACAGCCAGCTTCGACTTTACGAGCCGCAGCCATCGACATCCACCCAGTCGCTCCAGTCGCTCTAGTCCATCGACGGGGCCTGACACCGACGAGATCGACCATCCTTCGAATACGATACGGACCGGGAGTACGGGGAATCGGGCTGTCAGCCTGCAATTCGTGCCCACCACCACCACTCATTTTTGGCAGCTCTTGCCCACATTCGTTCACACAGCCACCCACTCGCCATGACACACCCAGCCAACAGCGCTGGTGACGGCGGGCCTTCACTCTCTCAGGCCCGCACCAGCAGCGCCCGCCACACCCACAACCACAACCACCACAACCACAACCACCTCCACCTACACCGTCGTTTGCATACCCCCGAGGTCGACACCACCTCACCACACATTCGTTCACCGCCAACCGAGAAGAAGCTGCATGACCGCCAGGTCGTCGTCGTCGAGACTGTCTCCGTCGTTCACTACATCGATGCCACAGGTTCAGTCACCAGCGTCGAGACTCTTCAGACCGAGCCCGTCGCACCACCGACCCCGATAAACATCATCATCCCGCCCGGTGCCACCGACGGTCTCACAACTCCGGGTGACGCGTTGCCCAGCGTGTCTCTCTCTGGCCTCTTTCCCGAATCCACTGATGGCGCGCCATCGACCACAGCAACCTCCGCCGAGTCGGAGACCACTTCCGCTTCTTCGCTGTCGGCGTCCTCAGAGACGCTGACGTCCGCTCCTTTCAACAGCAACTCGACTGCCTTTCCCACTTTATCTGGAATTTTCAATTCTTCGTCAAGTGCGTTTCGTCGATCCCCATGCTGCCTTGTCTTTGTGCTGACACTTTAACAGCACGCATACCGTCACTCTTTAGCAACCACACAATAGCGCTCTTTCATAACTCTACGCGGACTTCGACCTCTTTTCGTTCCACATTCGCTTCGACCTCAACCAAGAGCAGCAGCAGCAGCAGCAGCTTTGATCTTACTTCGACCATTTCCGCTTCCAACTATCCCACAATTGAGGCCGGTGCACCCGGAGGCGATTCAGATGTTGAGGCTGGAGCTCCATGGCAAAGCACCGTACCCGTCGAGCCGACCCCTGAGGCACCGTCTGGGGGACTTCCCCCCGAAACTCGGGACGCCCTGGTCGGAGGTATCGTGGGCAGCGTTGCCGGCATTGCGCTTGTCGCGCTGGCATTTTTATACTTGATGAAGTGGAGGAAACAGCGAGTCCAGGGCATCATGCTCCTGCGCGATGGGGATAACGCTGCCCGAAGCAGAGGCTTCGTATCTCCTGAACCGACTAGTCCCACCCAAGGAGGGGCAGGGGCGGCAGCCATGGCCGAACGGTCGGTTCCGTTCGCGGTGCCAGCCGCTCTCGCCAAATTAACGGGGGGCAAACGAGCCATCGAGGCGCCCCCTCCCGAATCACCGACGCAAGAGAAGGGATTCTACCGGGTTTCTGGGCGCAAACTGATCTCGGTCCTCGAATCCGGCGGCGACGGCTACAGCGACCCTCACGACAGTATTGGCAGCCAGGGCTCATATTTCCGTGACTCGGAAGCGTTTGCGGGTAGTTCCAACCTCCAACCACTCCAACTCGGATCACCGATGCGGCCGGTCAGCGGCGTGCCCATCTTTAGAGACGGTCCTGGGCGGACAGCCGTTGAGGAGGAGGCGCCCATATCGCCCAACCACCGGAGATCCGCCTTCCCGACAACTCTGCGCGTTCCTGACCCAGTTGGCCGAAGCTTCGCATCGCGAGACGGCTCGCATGGGTCAGCGTCGCGGTTCACAGAGGATGCGTGAGGGAGGGTCCGGGTTTCTCTTACCTAGAAGTCGATTTTGCATTGTACATGCCGCATTACTTATTCGATAATGTCTGGAACAACGGCGTCAGGGCGGGGACAGGGCTGCTTTGCACGGTTTTTGCGAGGCACTTTTGGAAGCATTGGCCGCCCTTGGCGCGACCTTTTCGGCACTCATTCCCGCCTTTTTCGTTGAAAACGCCTCGCACCACCATATGGGTCATTCTGTCGGCCGCGGAACAGTATAGACGGAGGAAGGGTTCCGGCTGGCGACAGGCTTTTGGATATATTGGCCACTTTTCTTGGAGGCTGGTCTTGGGGGTACCCTATATATTTCACTGTACATATTCATGGGGAAATAATCATTCAAATGTGATATCTTTGATGCTAGTCACTAACACTGGTGAATCATGTCACTGGAAGACAAAAGGAACAGAAGACAAAACCAAGGGGCTCTCTTGAAGGTCACTTCCACGGCTCACGCCTCACCAGACGCCAGGCCCACAACCATCAACCTCAACCAAACAACCCCAGGCAATCAAATCAAACCCTCCTTCACTACTCCATCAGATGGAATTTGTCATTTTCACGAGCGTTCAACCTAAAACCAGTGGGCCGGGCCGTTGGTGTTGGGCTCCCGAGAAGATGGACACGCCGTGGGTCTTGTTTCAAGATTGTCTCATAAACGTCGAGTCCTGGGAACCCCCGGCCGGAACCTCGACCGAACTACCACATATGACGACAGATCTGGGGAACCAACTACGTAGCTTGCTCAGTGATTTCTGACACGTAACGGTGATGATCGGCGTTTTGGTTCTAAGATTTTGGGCAGTTGGACTTGGGGGTGGGATGGTGAGATGGTTGCTGCTAAGGGTTTGGTGGTTGACTGAAGGCGTCTTGGTATATCTTAGGGGCTGAAGAAACGGATCTGGCTCTCGCTGTGACTGGACCCCTGAGACGGGGGGTTGAATGATGGCCACAAGGCGCAACGCCCACAAAACTCTTGTCAGTGTTTCTGACGATGCAAGGTGCAGGGCTGGGACCACTGGTGAGGTTCTTGGCCGTTACCAAGCACAATGCTAGGTCGGTACTGAAGGCCGGACTCCGGGGCCAGACATGGATGGCGGTCCTGCCGCCTGATTTGCCGTGCTGTTGTTGCAACCTAAGATTCGGATGTCACTGCTGTTGGTTTTGGGGATCCCCTCGTAGCTAAGGCACACCATCTGGGATGTGCCCGGGGTGTTCGCGGGGGGTCTCCGAGGCTTTACATAGGTATATAAGGTATTCTACTGTCTTCCACTCATGTTATCTCAATACAACCAGAAACGGCCTGGTACCTATCGGCCTGTCCCTGTCCTGTGTCTCTTCAAAGTGCCAGTGTCGGAGGAGCTTACCAATCACTGTACCCTAGGCACGCTGAATTCAAGCGGTTGTCCGTGCGCTTGGGGAAATCCATGCTCCACTGCAGGGGATTGATGATTGAATTGGGCCAATGCCCCGCCAAAATGTTCAAGTCCTAAGACTCGACCCTCACACCACAGACTGCTTTCATCAACGGCAATATTTATTTCATCTCATACTTGGCGATTTTGCCACACAAGTCATATCTGTTTGTGTGTGTGTCTGCTACGTGCCTTCTCTGACCATCCATAGCCCCAGACATTGTGATCACGGCGACACTGTTTCGGCTCCACAGCCGGCTTATCGAGATCCTGCAGCCGCTGATTGCCCATCTGCGCCCGCATCCATCTCGCATTCACACCCGCAACGCCTCCTCCACACTAAGACGATCCCAGCATCTGGGGAGCGATCGCCACCAACTTCCCACGTTGTTCTGCCACGAGCCTCAACTTCCACAGTGGGCCACGTTGTTCTGCCACGAGCCTCAACTTCCACAGTGGGCCCGCCCGACGCGGTCCTCGCCTTCCCACGTGCTGTCGACAACCACAACATCCTCTGTCTGAGCCTCTGCTGTGTTATTGCTCAGCCCCCAATTCCCGGTGCATCCGGCGCTTCCCGCCCCTCAGACTGGACAGTAATTTATAGAACCCCCTACCAGCGCCCACAACTGCAGGACAATATCAACACCTCAGCCGACGGATTCCGCCCTGCGAGCTCGAACATTTTCCCCCGTTCAATATCAGAAAGCACCCGAAGTTCCAGTCCACCAATCGACTTTGAAACTCAGCGCAATCAGCACAGTACCGACTGCCCTCGAGGGCCACCCCTCCCACCATGGACCCAAGACATCCGGGCTTCCAGATGCCCATCCCACCACCACCGCTTATGAATCAGCCCCCCCAGATCTTCGGCGCCTACAACGACCATGGCCTCCAGATGCCGCAGCTATCGCACGACCTGCTCGCTGCCCAAATGTTTGGAGACCCCGGGTTGCTGGAGGACACAAACGAGGCCAAGAGGAGGAGAATCGCGAGGGTGAGTTAGCAGCGGCCCCCCGGCTCGGTCCGAACGGGTGTGACCATGCTGTATTATGGCAACTGACGCTCCCGTAGGCCTGTGATATGTGCAGAAAAAAAAAGATCAAGTGCGACGGCAAGCTGCCTGCATGCACACACTGTATAAACTACAAGACGGAATGTGTCTTTACACAGGTGGAAAAGAAGCGGAATCCGCCAAAGGGGTGAGTCTGCCCCCCTTTCACAGAACTTGGA
Source organism: Collariella sp. IMI 366227 (assembly GCA_027946355.1). Classification (NCBI taxonomy): domain Eukaryota; kingdom Fungi; phylum Ascomycota; class Sordariomycetes; order Sordariales; family Chaetomiaceae; genus Collariella; species Collariella sp. IMI 366227. The sequence continues at coordinate 2,071,517 of JAPEUS010000002.1, read as the reverse complement.
CCGGCAGGACGTCGGCTTACACTGTTGGGTGAAGGGCCAAGTACATCGAGGGATTGGAAAACCGCTTGGGGCGCATGGAACATTTGTTAAGGCTATCAGGTATGACGTCCATTTCTCTCTGTTCTTGGTGGTTCTTTTTCTGACAAACTGTTCATAGGCTTGCTAAGCGAGGATGACATTGGCACCGATCTGGGGACACTGGAGAAGAAGCTTGTAGAGAAGCATCAGCAGTCGAGGCAAGCATCCCAGGCAGCCTCGGGTCCTACCACGCCATCACACCCGCTGTCGGGCCAGGAGGGTAGCACCTCGACGCCGCATAGTTCGTTGGCGTCACCCGAGCCAGCAAAGGATGGCGACAAGGCGATGTCCGGGACACCGGAGAAGGACAAAGATGACGACGAGCCGGAAGAGGTCGCCGAATTGTCCGAGATGATGTGTTCCCTGGTCACCAACGGCTATGGCGAGACGAGGTTTCTCGGTATGTTGCTAGCACTCAAGGCTCGATTTGGTTGCCAGCTAACCTTCAAAGGCTCATCCTCCGGCTTCTCTATCTTCTCTCCCAAGGGGATACAGTGGGTCAACGAAAAGATGGGAGACAACTCATTTCAGCAGATGATTTCGGATGTCTCGATTGATGACCACAAGTGGACAGCCTGGAAGCCCGATGTGTTCGGGGACCTTTTCCGTCGGACCATCTTTCGGGACCTCCCACCGAAGCACGAAGCGCTCTCGCTTCTGAAGGACTATTTCGAAAAACGTGGCGCTTGCCATTGCACACCGTCTGCGTGTGACAAGCAAATTGGTTCCTCAAGAGGAGGATGACAAAGCCTGGGCATACATGAAGAATGCCATGGCGGTATTTTCTGAGCTGACCATGCGCAATACTGATCTGCTTAGCGTTCAGGGATTGCTCGGCATGTCTCTCTTCATGCAGGGGACGCCCAATCCCCAGCCATCCTCCCTTCTCATCGCCACGGCAATCCGGCTTTCGCACAATATCGGCCTTCATAAACGCGCGACAAACTTTAACCTGAATCCTATCGAGATAGAGCAGCGCAAGAGGGTTTTCTGGATTGCTTACATGCTGGATAAGGATTTGTGCCTTCGCTCTGGCAGGCCGCCAGCCCAGGACGACGACGATATGAACGTCGAGCTCCCGGATGAGGATCCTCCAGACGGGATTGGAAACATTCCGTTGGCAGATGGCAAGGGAAAGATGAACCTGTTCAGGGTCATGTGCGAGCTGGCCATCGTTGAGAGCAAGGTGTACAGGAAGCTGTACTCGACCAAGGCGACGAAGCAGTCGGATGGCGAGCTTCTGAACACTATTGGGGAGCTTGACAAAGAGCTGGAGGACTGGAAGGACCGCATACCGATCGACTTCCGGCCTGAGCATGAGATCAACGCCCACCACACGCCGCTCATCCTCCACATTGTCATGCTGCATTTTAACTACTACAACTGCCTCACCACCATCCACCGCATGTCGACCCACCACGGTTACTGGACCAGCAGATTGTCAAACTATGCGATCCAGGGGCTTAATGCCAGGCCGCTGAACCCCCGCATTTTCTCCTCGTCGGCCTTGTGCACGTCTGCTGCTAGGGCATCAATATCTCTGCTCAAGTACATCCCTCAGGGCGACTTCTCTTGTGTCTGGTGAGTGACCCCGGAGCTTTATATTTTGAGTTGCCGTTGCTAACAAACGTCCAGGATGGTCTTGTATTTCCCAGTCTCAGCACTGGTCACATTATTCGGCCATATTCTTCAAAACCCCCTCGACCCAAGGTCACGCGCAGACGCGAAGCTGATGAACGTTGTTGTTACCTTCCTCTCAACGCTCGGCCACGAGGCGGAAACAGGTGGTGTCCACCGCATGCTCGGCGTCTGTTCTGAGTTTGAGCGCATCGCCAAGGTGGTCATTGACAAGGCAGAAAAAGACAACGCATCCCGGCGCAAGCGGAAGATCAATCAGGACCAAGCAACCAAACCGGCCAACACCACCGCGACGGGCGACTCCCCCTCCTTCAACCCCAACCCCGTACCACCCAGCTCCCGACCTGCTACCTCGAGTTCCGCCACCCCGCAAGCAACAGGACTCCACGCCCCCAACCAACGCTCGCCATCTCTCCCCGCCTTCCAACGACCACCGCTCACCACACAACCAAACCACCTACAGCCCCATGACAGGCACCGCCTCCCAATCCCCTCCCCGGCCTCGCACCCACAGGATGGCACAACGAGTTCACCCCCCCGGACAGCGGCGAATACAGCATGTACGCTGACATGGCAGCGTTCGGGGCGATGGACCCGCTGCACGCCACGGGGATCCCCAGCCCGCCGTCTGTGGCTGGCGGGAGCGCGGCGCCGGCAGCAGGAGGAGCAGGAGGAGGAGGGGGGTTCTTCCAGCAGCCGATGCTGCCACAGGATCTGTTCAGTTTGCCAATGACGTTGGATTGGGACTGGGCTGAGATGTCGGGCGGTGCGTATCCGAGCGTGGAGAATGGGAATTTTGGGAGCGTGGAGCAGGGGCATTAGCAGCAGGGTGATGGGCAGGGACGGGGAGAGGGGTTGCAGGGAAGGTGATATTGGTGCTGTTTTTGAGGTGAAGGGATATGGAGGAGATTGAGCGCGAGAGAGTACTCCGTAGGTTGGGGTTTTGATTGATAGCGGGCGCAGTATGGTTGTTTATTGGCTGGGGTCCAGCTGCAGCTTCGGTTGCGGGAGTTGGTGGTCGTTTCCTCTCTTGGGCTGCGCGCTTTTTACTCTGGCGGTGGTTGATACAGCGGTTACTACACCATAGCGCGGACTGTTCGGTATCTCCTTTCTACACTACATATACAATACTTGACTCATTGTTTCGATACCTCGGCATACTTCCCGGCCCACGTTGTCTATCATGGAACAGAGGCTGGTGTTGCTCCTGTAATGAGGGGTCTTCAGCAAAGAAGGGAGGCTGAAGTGGGCTAGAGTCGATTACTCTATCAGACTGCTCCATCACCTCTGATTCGAGGCCCGGGGATCTGGGTCAATTCAAAGTCGACGTTCGGGGATGTCGATGGAAGGTTTGCGGTGTGATACATGGGCCGATGCCGAGATTAGTCAGCCACGTGACTCCACATAAAGCCCGTCCAGGACTAGCCCATTGGCAACTCGCCGCCATGGAGATCGTCATCCAATGGCTGGCTGAAGCACTGGATTTTCCGAGTCGGCCGCTGCGAGCTCACGCCGAGACCACATACCACGCACCTTACACCACGCACCACACACGACTCATCCACGCACCACCACGGCTTCTTACTCCTTCCGGTTGCGACACGGCGATTGCTAGAGTGCAGGGCAACGAGCCCGAGGAAAACAGCGGTTCGCGGAGGGAAGGAAGAAGAAGGCCGGCGTCGCCTGTGCCTCGGAGACTCAAAGCGGATCCGGCTTAAGAGGAGACGACAGAGGAGACCTAACCAAGAAAGAAGAGGAGGGACCCGCAATCTCGACGTGCTTGACAGCTGCCGCCACGTCAGGTTCCCGTTCGTCATCGTCGACCTGGTTCCCGACACCTGCCCACCACCCCTCACCACACCATCGCCGCCATGTTCCGCACCTCGGCACGCCAGCTGGCGCGCTGCTCAAGGTTGCCACTGACCCCCTTCGCGAGGCCTGCGTACCGCATCGTCCGCTTCCCCCAGACCACCACAACCGCCGCCACCCCCGGGGCTCAGAGATTGAAGTCGACCAACTCGAGGAATCCCGAACCCCCGAGGATACAAAAGGAGACGCCCAAGGACTCGCAGAATGGCGCCACCAACCCGCCACCTCCGCCACCTCCCCGGAGACGGGAGCCCCCGCCGGGCTGGGTCCGGCTGACCGACGAGGAATAGCAGCAGCTCAAGGAAAGCATGTCTCTCATGCCAGCCCGGGGCCGCGACGACCTCAAGGCTACCCTCAAAGACATAGAGGAGTTGGGCGCCCCCGAGGAACTCCGCACTATTCTGCGCTCCGCCCGGGATGGGGAATTCAAGCTGAGGGATGCGCTGAAAATCCCGAAAATTGCACACCAGATGGCCGAGGAGCTGGCGAAGCACGAGTCCCAATCCAAGGGAACCAATTTCACCTCGAACAAGCCGGGCGAACCAGACCAGACGGGCCAGAGTCAGCAGCAGGAGCAGCAGCCGCAGGGGCAGCAGCAGCAACAACAGCAGCAGCAGCAGCAGCAGCAGAAGGCTGGTGAGAACAAGGGCGGCAAAAAAAGCAGGTGGTTCGATCTTACCGACCCGACCACGTGGATCCTCATCCTCATATCGGCGTACTTCAGCTTTTACCCCGGCGAGGACTCTCATGAGATTACCTGGCAGGAGCTGCGCAAGAACTTCCTAGACAAGGGCTTGGTGGAGAGGCTTGTGGTCGTCAAGGACCGTGTGCGCGTCGAACTCAACCGCGAAGCTGTCAAAAATATGTACCCCGACTCCCGGGCGGTGAGCCCCGGTTTCGTTTACTACTTCTCGATCGGCTCTGTTGATGCCTTTGAGAGGAAGCTAGACGAGGCACAGAAGGAGCTAGGCATCCCGTCGGCCGAGAGGATTCCCGTCAGCTACTCCCAGGAAGGTATGCTGAGCAGTCTTCTCATGGCCTTCGGCCCGACTATCCTCCTCGTTGGCCTACTCGCCTTCATGTCCCGGAGGGCCAGCGGCATGGGCGGCGGCTCGAGCGGCATGTTTGGCTTCGGCAAGAGCAGGGCCAAGATGTTCAACCATGACTCGACCGTCAAGGTCAAGTTCTCGGATGTGGCGGGCATGGACGAGGCCAAGACGGAGATCATGGAGTTTGTCAGTTTCTTGCGGACGCCCGAGCGCTTCCAGAGGTTAGGCGCCAAGATCCCCCGCGGCGCCATCCTGTCCGGTCCTCCCGGTACCGGTAAGACGCTCCTCGCCAAGGCGACCGCCGGCGAGTCGCAGGTGCCCTTCTACAGCGTCAGCGGCTCCGAGTTCGTCGAGATGTTTGTCGGCGTCGGCGCGTCCCGTGTGCGCGATCTCTTCGCCACCGCCCGCAAGAATGCCCCCTGCATCATCTTCATCGACGAGATCGACGCCATCGGAAAGTCTCGTTCTGAGGGCAGCGGCTTCCGCGGCGGTGGCAACGACGAGCGGGAGGCGACGCTGAACCAGATTCTTACGGAGATGGACGGTTTCAACACCTCAGAGCAGGTGGTGGTGCTTGCGGGCACCAACAGGCCGGATACCCTCGACAAGGCCCTGATGCGTCCTGGCCGCTTTGACAGGCACATCCACATCGACAGGCCGACGATGAAGGGCCGCCAGGCCATCTTCAAGGTGCACCTGCAGAAGATCTTGACGAAGGAGGACATGGAGTACCTTACGGGCCGTCTCGCAGCTCTGACGCCGGGCTTCGCTGGTGCCGACATTGCCAACGCCGTCAACGAAGCTGCTCTTATTGGTGTGTACCCTTTCTGTCGTTTGGTGCCTTCGGATTGCTAACAGTCTACAGCCGCCAGAGCCAACGCCGCCACGGTTGAGATGATCCACTTTGAGCAGGCTATCGAGCGCGTTATCGGCGGTCTTGAGCGCAAGTCGCTCGTCCTCAGCCCCGAGGAGAAGCGCACAGTCGCGTACCACGAGGCCGGCCACGCCATCTGCGGCTGGTTCTTCCGGTGGGCGGACCCGCTGCTTAAGGTTTCCATCATCCCGCGCGGGCAGGGCGCGCTCGGCTACGCGCAGTATCTCCCATCGGGCGACGCGTACCTTATGAACACCAACCAACTGATGGATCGCATGGCCATGACGCTGGGCGGGCGCGTGTCGGAGGAGCTCCACTTCCCGACCGTCACGACGGGCGCTTCGGACGACTTCAAGAAGGTGACACGCATGGCCACGACCATGGTCACGCAGTGGGGCATGTCGGAGAAGCTCGGCCCGCTGCACTTTGAGAACGACCAGAACCAGCTGCACAAGCCGTTCGCCGAGTCGACGGCACAAGCCATCGACGCCGAGGTCCGCCGCATCGTCGACCAGGCCTACAAGCAGTGCAAGGGCCTGCTGCTGTCGCGCAAGAAGGAGATTGAGCTTGTCGCCGAGGAGCTGCTGCGCAAGGAGGTCCTTACCCGCGACGACCTCGTGCGCCTGCTCGGCCCCCGCGAGTGGGCCGAGAAGGAGGAGTTCTCCAAGTTCTTCGACGGTAGGAACGGGAAGAAGAGCGCGCCCCCGCCGTTTCCCACCGAGAGCACCGACTCGCCTGACGGGCCGCAGCCGGCTATCATGGAGAAGGCGCCCGAGGCTGAGAGGTGAGAGGGGAGGATTGGGAGGAGAGTATGAGTGTCTGTGAAGCATTCAACTATGTTGGTCGGTAGGAGAGAGCGGGAGAGAGACGGGGCGTTGGGCCGGGTGGGGTGTTGTTTGACAGAGACTACGACCACTACTACTTCTCAACTCGTACAATGTTTGTATCAATACGGCGCATGCATTCAGCAGGTGGCAGGGGAGAGAGGGGAGTAGGGTGGATGAGCAGAGTGTTCGCCTCCTTTTGCTCTCTTCATGGCCTAGCCAGCCCGCTAGCCAGGCGTGTGGATAGACTGGGTTGGGTTGTTGTACGATAACTTCGTTGCGGTTGGGTTTTTATTTTCTTTTGTATTGTATGGGAATATTCAAGACTTGACGTTTGCTGTGTTTGTATCTACGAGACTTGTGAGACTAATGGCCATGGGTTGAGAAGTGCACTTTCTCTACGTTCCGACAAAGAATAGAATGTATTCTAGAAATCTCAATTTGAGTGTTCCAAGGCTTCTGGGCATTCCAGATGGTGTTTTAAGTCCTGGTCTACCCCACCACGAATCTACACTGTGGTGTTGATGGCATGGAAGAGTCGAGCCACATCTCCAAGCCCTTTCCGGGGATAAGCTGAAATCATAGTCTCGAGGAGCACAACATCACGAAACTGTCGAAAACGAGAACGGAAAACCGGCAATAGATTTGCAAGGCGTCAGATGGCCTGAGACAGGAGGGCAGCTAGCGCCTTTGCCGCTGTTGCGGTGTGCTGTGGGTCTTTGCCATGGCCCCGGTTTGCCTCTCCCGCGCCGCCATCAAACTTTGTTCACTTTTCGTCATGCCGGAGTCCCTTTCATCTTCGACGGCGGGGATACCTCATCAGGAAAACTTTGCTCTTCAGTTGGCTCAGTATTATCATCGACGATCGAGCTCGGTGTTGCCGACATAGCGCTAAAATTGCGCCATCTGCCATCCCGTACTTGGACTCGCTCCAGGGAATTTTACCAGACCGAAAATTCAAGGTGATGGGATGTGGTGATGTTGGAGCACTCCCTCCCACAGCTACCTGCTTAGCCTTGAGAGCCACAGTCTTCTACGTGTCTCATCTTTCTTGTCACCACCCCTGACCGGATAGCCTTTACTCTCCGCCTCCATGGCAGAAAAACCCACCCCCGGCCCCGGGTCCGGACCCGGAGAGAACCACCTCACCCTCCCGACAACCAACGATCGCTACCACCATCCCGGACCCGAAACCCAAAGCCGCCCCGGGCTCAGAATTCGTGACTGGACCCGCTCTCCGCAGTCCGGCAAGGCCCGCCATTCCCGGCACGACGCCACCTCCGCCGCCGGGCCCGGGCCCGGGCCCGGAACAGAAACCGGCATGGCCCCGGAAGGCCACCGGCCCCCGATACACGACCCGTGGTGGAGGATCCACCTCTTCCGTGGCATGGTTAACGATGTCCGGAAGAGGGCTCCGTATTACCTCAGTGATTGGACTGATGCCTGGAACTATCGCGTTGTGCCCGCGACGGTGTATATGTTTTTTGCCAAGTCAGTTTATCATCATTGTTGTTTCTAAACCCTGAGTGACTTCAAGAGGAATGATGGTGAGACGAGAGATGAGAAGGCTAATGATGTGATTATGCAGTATCTTGCCTGCGCTGGCTTTCTCGCTGGACATGTTCAACAAGACGGGCATGCAGTATGGTGTAAACGAGGTGCTGCTTGCGTCGGTACTGGGCGCCGTGGTCTTTGCTCTGCTGGCGTGTCAGCCGCTGGTGATTGTGGGTGTGACGGGGCCGATTACCGTGTTCAACTAGTAGGTTTTCTTCGTCTTGATCGGCTGTTGGTGTTGAGCTTACCTTGTTGGTAGCACGGTGTACGACATCATGATGCCAACCGGCACTAACTATTTGGCCTTCATGTGCTGGATTGGGATGTAAGTTGCCTTCAGATACTGAGCCTATGCTGATGGGATGAAGTCGCTGACCGCCGTAGATGGTCCCTTATCTTCCACTGGATTCTCGCCATCACCAACTCCTGCAATTGGCTGCGTTACGTGACTCGATTTCCCTGCGACATCTTTGGCTTTTACGTCGCTTTCATCTATCTCCAGAAGGGCATCCAGATCCTCGAGACTCTCGGCGATGAGGAGCCCTTCTACTTGTCCGTCGTAGTGGCCCTCCTGGTCTTCGCCATTGCCTACATCTGTGGTGAGCTTGGCCAAAGTAGCCTGTTCCGCCATCCAGTCCGTGTCTTCCTCAAGGATTACGGCACTCCCTTGACTGTGGTATTCTTCACGGGGTTTGCGCACATGGGCAAAATGAAGCACATCTCGCTCGAGACGCTGCCAACGGGGATAGCATTTATGCCGACTGTGTCTGACAGGAGTTGGTTTGTCCACTTTTGGGACATCCCCGTCGGTGACATCTTCATTGCCATCCCCTTCGCCGTCTTGCTGACCATTCTGTTCTGGTTCGACCACAACGGTACGTCTCCTTCTACCTCCCACTTACCGCTCCAGCTCTTAACACCCACCACCAGTATCCTCCCTCATCGCCCAAGGCACCGAATTTCCCCTCAAGAAGCCCGCCGGCTTCCACTGGGACCTCTTCCTCCTCGGTCTCACCACCTTCGTCGCCGGCATTCTCGGCCTGCCCTTCCCCAACGGCCTCATCCCGCAAGCCCCTTTCCACACCGAGTCCCTCTGCGTCACCGAAGTCGTCCCCACCACCTCCCCTCCCTCCTTCTTCCACCGACTCCGACGACAACAACAACACTACAAAAGCCTACGCCTTCCGCCCCTCCTACGTCGTCGAGCAGCGCCTTTCCAATCTCGCCCAGGGCCTGCTTACTCTCGTTGCCATGACTGGCCCTCTCCTGACCGTCCTGCATCTCATCCCCCAGGGCGTGCTTGCCGGGCTTTTTTTCATCATGGGCTTCCAGGCCCTGCAGGCTAACGGTATCACGACGAAGTTGCTCTTCTTGCTACGTGATGAGGCGCTGACGCCGGCGAATCATCCACTGCGTCGTCGGAGGAGGAAAGGGAGTGGAAATGGAGTGCGCCGAAGTGCGGTGTGGTTGTTTGTGGCTGTGGAGCTGGTTGGGTTCGGCGCGACGTTTGCGATTACCCAGACTGTGGCGGCGGTGGGATTTCCAGTGTTTATTTTGTTGTTGATTCCGGTTAGGGCGGTGGTGTTGCCGATGATTTTGAGGGAGGAGGAGTTGGCTGTGTTGGATGAGCCAACGGCGAGTCCGTTTACGATGGAGAGCGTTGGGGGACTTTTGGCGGGGCGGCGGCGGTGGTGGTGGGAATGGGGTGCGGGACGAGGAAGCGGTGGTGCTGGAGGATGTGCGGGCGGGAGAATCTGGGGAGGAGGCGGATAGGAAGGGAGGAAGAGGAAGGAGGCGGGCGATAATGGGAATGGTGGGGTGCTGGGTGCGAGAAGTGATGAGGAGCTGGCTGAGCTTGGGGAGAGTCGGTCAGGGGTTGTCAGGAGGAGGTTGAGTACGCTCCATCGCGAAGGGAGTGCGTAGACATGGTCATGCCAGCGGTAGTTGTTACTCGGTTTTGAGTAAATTTCTTGGATCTCTTCGTGGAAGATCGAGTTGATAGATGGTATTGGCATTTTCGGGGGGGGGAGACGTTCCTCACCATTCCCTGTTGCCTGATCTTAAACTGAGAGCAGTTTTCCGCCATCAACGCGTTGTGCTGTTTCTTCATGTCTTCACGCTGTTGAAGGGGGTTCTCTTTGGTATCGTTAGATTGGAGTTGACTCGATGGTAACGGATACCCTCTTGTACACCTTTTGCCTTTACGGACTTCAATATGGCTAGGAAGAGACACTTTTACGAGAACTTGGTGCCTGGGCAGCTCAACGTCTAACGTATAAATCATAAACTCAATGATACTGCAAGATGTCATAATCCGAGCTTAATGTGGCCAACTTCGACATCATCTCGGCCTCGGAGGACAACGAGGCAATATGAGAAAGGCACTTGGGCAGCTTTCTTGACAAAACTGTGTGCAGGTAGGAAAAGGATAATGTGCAGTAAAAGACGTCGACAACCGCCGACGCCGACTTATTCGATTCTAATCTGGATCTAACAGCAATCTCAAAAGGGCCTCACCGATTACCAAAGTCTCTCAGCTCGCCACCCAGGGATGGGCACTAGCCTAAATTACGTCTGTCAATTATCCTCCGTCAATGTACTCATCAACAAGAATTACACCAGTAACGGGGAATTCTCAATGGATGTTGGCGCTGAAGGGCCCTGGTCTTATTTTGGGTCGAGATGGCCACTTATGACCCTTGCAAAGATGCCATTCTGGAGAACAAAAATGGGCTTAATTTTTTTGCCGGAGTAAATTCAGTGGTTAGAAGAGGGTAAAAGTCTCTTGGTACAGCCACGAATGCAACTGCTCCCTTAACGAAGCCCTATTGAAGGCTTGGAAGGGAGGGTGGTTGGGCAGGCGTGTCAGAGGTGATATATTACTGGTACTTTGCTCGCCTAGACAGCCCCAGGCCATTCTCAGCAACACAGAATGCGACCCTCAGGTAGACATTGAGAAGGAAGGTTCTGGCGGATCAATCACGGCACCTGGGATTGATCCCGGACAAGCTTGCGCAGTAGGCTTGACTCCTTGCATACGCCGGCTTCCTTTTCCGATGCGGACACCCCTAGATCTAATGTATACAGTAGGGTCTTAATACCGGCCGCGTGATTGACGCAACTTGCGATGTCAGCCAAGAGACGGAATCCTGAAGCCAGAGGCCGCTGCAAAGCGGCGGCAACCCGGGGCCGATGGAGTCAAAGCTCTCTTCCCACTGGCTCTTGTTGCTGGACCAACACCTGCCTAATCCTCCTTCAAAAAGCCGAGACGCTGGCCCTTGCTCGTCGCAGCAAACCCCCTGAACGCTTTGGAAGGATTGGTGTTGGATTTCCCACAGGATCTAGGTTGGCTGAGTGGATGACCCGAGCTTCAGCATGCCGAGGGGCAGGGTCTGTTCGACATGCCCAAACCACCTCACTCTCCGCTGTGCCATGGGTGGTGATGGTGGACGGGGTCACCGAGAAGCACATGCTATCTTCTCAAGAAGGCAGGTGGCCAGCACAAACAGACCATCTCGTCAGTTGTCGCTCGGAGCTGTCACTCAACAGCTTCTCAAGACCTGCGCTGTCATGGGTTGGCGAGATGATCAGCACAGGAGAGTGAACTAGTGGGCTTTCAGCCTGCTGCTTCTGCGGTGCCCGCGCGTGGAGAAACACATTCCGTTCTCGATGCCTGTTTCCGGTTTCGAATTTCGTTGTTTGCTGGCTTCGAAACGGTCTTCTCAACGCCAGGCCTTGGTACCCCAGAAAAGCCAAGTCTGGGGATAGGTTGAGCGCGTCTGAGAGCGGCAGTGGTGCGGGCCGGGAGAGAGGGTAAGGGGGGCCGCAGCATTTCAATCTGTGTTCCTGCCACTCAGGCAGAGAAGAGACAGGAAAACAACCAGAGAGGTGGCATGGAGACGGGGATTCCGCAGGGCGCGATGCAAGGAGAATCCGGATAGTCGCTTGCTGACTGCAGCATCTCACCGTAGCATCTCGGTGGAGTTTTCCGTCGTCGCCGGGCTCACAGCTCAACTTGGTTTGCAAATGATGGCCACAAGGGGCGGGCTAGGCGTCACGAGCGCCCAAAGACACAATGAATTGATTCCTCGGTCACCCTTCGGTAAAACCCCCCAATAGTAGAAATCAGTTGCGGAGAAAAAAGGGGACGCAGACCGTTTTTGGTATCCCCTAGCCGCTATATAAGAACTCTTATAGATCTGAGGCCCGAGATTTTGCTGCGCCTCGAACCAGTGCAGCGAGAGCACACGCGATCCGTTGATCGGGGACAGAATTATTCTTTGGGCGGCTGTACAAAATAAAAATAAAAAATAAAACAAAGGGAACTTCATGTTGAATCTAAATTCAATTTTTGAATTAAGGTCGCCATAAACTGTCAGCGTCTGGAGATTTTAACGATAGAGGCGCGCATGTGCAGTGCTTTCCTGATGGTGTTTGGATCTGGATGAAGGAACGTCGTCCTGGCCCCCTGCCGTTGGCCCCGCCAAGCTGCAGACGCCTAACCGTCTTTGGCCGTAGCGTTGGTAAACTGGTCTGTGCGTGGCGTTGAAGCCAGGAACGACAGGGATCCTAACGGCTTGATCGGCCGAAGCGGGTCCAGATCGCGCCTTCCCAGCTGCCAATTGTTTCGTTTTCCAGATCAGGGTGTTGTCGCTGCCTGCCTTCTGCCGTCCCTTGCCCTGTCGCTTCCTTGGGAGAGACGATGGCTCGCAGCGCCTTCTTCCGTGCTCGCTTCATTTCCCTGTCGTTTTTTAGGTTTTGATTTTCTTTCCTCCGGGAATGCTCCAGGCTTGAAGTCGACAATTGCTGCGCGACTCCTCAAGGCTCAAGCTGGCTCGTCGGGAAACCGCAGTCCTTCACCATCCCGGTTGTTTCAACCGGCTCGATGCAGCTTCGCTGATCTTCCATTCTTTGCATATGCGGGAATTCGCATCGTCTGGTCGCTTACTCCATACCCAGGAGTAACAAAGCGATGGCCACATGACCACTGGAACCTTCCGCTCAAGGTCGGCGAAAGCTGTCAGGACGGGTCTTGATTTTCGATGACTGGCCTCGAGGAGCGAGATCTCCGAGCCAATTTGGCTTCAACACTCCCACTGTTCAGCAGCCGGAGCTCCCACGTCCCCATTTTACGGACCGTGCTTCCTCGTCCTCGATCGCCCACTGTGAGACGTGCCGCCTTGCCGGGTAGCGAGCGCACCGTACGCGGTACTCCGTGGCGATATCGAGCGATACGAGAAGCGCTGCAGAAAGACCGTTTCACCTGATTTGCCGTTGAGATCGAAGGCGCGCCGTTTGCTGACATGACAGTCGAGGAAGTGGGACTGCTCACCATCACATTGCCACCCTGACATCGAGATCCAACAGCCACCAGGCTCTTCGCCGTCAACACCTCCTCTCGCGCACCTCGTGGCCACGCTCCGTTTTCCTGCGCAAAGCAGGCAGCCGAGGAGAATCGGTGCGGGGCAAAGTCACGGCCGACTACGCCGCATCAGAGTCAGATACTCTGGCTGTCTGGATCTCCTGTTGCGAGCTTGCAGCGATGTGCAGCTCCATTTGTCAACTCGGTTGGCAGGATGTGCCACAGCAGTGCGCTTGTGCATCACGCAACCTGTTCCAGCGGCCAGACACGCGACGTTTGCTGGCCTGTCGCTGAATTGGGGGGGCTGGTTGCAGTCATGTGGGCCTGTCTCTCAGAAGCACATGTTTCTTCCATGTTCGTTGGGCATGCTTGACAAAGAACACGGCGGAGGTAGCCGCCCATCTCACCCGGTTCGACTCTAGCTGCGTACCAAAGTCTTGCCTGGCCGTTGCTGGGGAAGCTGTTTTAAGTTTCTCTACAGTGTTTTTGAAGATGTCGGCTGATCACGTTCTCAGAACCCTCCCAACAACAGCATTTTTTTTGCATATTCGAAGCTTGACTGTCGCCTGTCTGCAATTTGTGGCCTGCAAAACATTGCGAACAACACTGACCCTGGCAGAGTCACACTGACCAGGCCGACACCTTGCAGGCCCTGTTCCCTTACCCGCAGAAGTTAGGGCGGGGGCGGGTGAGACACAAACACATGTTGCTCAAGGCACGTTTCAGCATCTCGAGACGTATGGTTCTATTCGTAGGGAAGGCCAACACCGATGCCGGATTCTAAGCACCTCTTGGAAAAGAGGTGTCAACAGCAACTGATTCGCACGGAAACCTTTCCGTCCTGGCTACTGTCCGGTCTCGCACCAACATGACAGGATCATTGGGCATGCTCCGTTGAAGGCAAGATCAGCCGGCAATTACATGATGGCATCTGAATCGCGGGCCATGGAACTCACTCTGCACTAAGGCTGTTGGTGGCAATCCGTTCGACTCTTTGCCCTTTGTCCCTCCAATGCTAGCGAGGTTTGATGCAGGTTGCGCTGAAGAGGTGTCCCAACCACCCGCATCAGCGGCTTGCCATTCCGCAGTCAGTGACGAGGCACGTGTTTTAATCTGCCTTATTTTCCGATCAAATCATCAAATCATCAAACCGTTCATAGGAAGCAAGCCATCCCTTTTCCCGCGATTCCATTCATATCATACGATACTCCCGCGGTAGCCTCTGGGCTCTTCGGAAAAGGAACCACAGAGCATGACGTTCAGGGCACGAGCTTGAGAGCCCTGCGGCCGGCTGGGAAGCGGCTTGATGGTTGGTTGTCAAGCGTTTCCCGATACGGAAGTCTTCGAGACGTTCCGCCGAAGCAGCGCCATGCCTTTCTCGGCATCTGCACTTTTAGCGTAGACTAGGCCGCAACGGCGCTGTTTCCCCCCCCTGCCCGAAGCGCCGAAGGGAGTGGGCAGCGGCTTAACGTTATTGCTATCGCGGGGTTTGCTGCACTCGCGGGCTACCACTCAATGTGCATACCGGGAAGCGTTGCGAACCAGGTGAAACACAGGACGGTAGAGCAGGCGTCGGCCGAAATGAGGCCGTCGCCAGCATCAGCAAAATCAGGCCCAGTACCAGAAGCTGTTATCGGCACCGGGAGCGCCGAGAGGTTCCGACATCCGAAACGACGCCGGCGTCCTGTCCATGACGGCTTATTTCATCATGCCCGAGCAATCGACCGAGACTAAGACGCAGGAAAAGAGTTTGACAGCCCGAAACTGGCAGAGCGCCCAGGAACTGACGGCAAGTTTGCTGCTAAGGATGATGATGTAAGTCAAAGAGGGAAGCCAAGGCAGGTGTTCTTCCGTTTCCCAGACACCCTCAAACCGGGGATGGACTTGCGCGCGTGTCCTCGCCCTCCCCGATTTGTGCCTGTTTTCTGTTTCTGCACAACAGAAAATAAAAGAAGAAAAAAGGCCGCAGCAAATGGTAACCATGGCTTAGTTGCTGCATGGGAGGAGGCAGACGCATACAACTGTCGTTAAGGTACAGTGCGTCGGGGTGTGTGAGGATCTCCTGCAAGCCCCATTGCAGCCTCGACTGAAGTGAGATGTGAGCGTCGTCCGATCTCTCTCCCCTTCAAAGACTTTTATGGGGCTTAACTGGTTGAGGCATGCAACCCTGAACGGGGTGGCTGATCTGTTGACAACCCCTCCTTCCCCTTACCTGTCTGCTATTGTTGTTGGAAATACACCCTCAGCAAGTGGGCTTGCTTGCTGCCGGACCGACAACCCCTTCCAGGCAGGTCCCATTCGTTGATGAAGTCTCGGGCATGACAGACTTTCTCAAATCTGTGCTGGTAAGGGGTGAGAGATGAAGACCGACAACAGCTGGAGAAAACAGACAGGGCAAGGAAAAAGAGAGCGGTGAGTCTGAACGTCATCAGTTTGCCTGTCCGTCTATCCAAATACAGTGGCAGCAGAGCCGGCCAGCCACCCCCTATTCTTCCTAGAAAACAATAACAGTACACACAAACACAAACCAACCTCCCAAGCCCTCCAAGCCCTCCAAGCCCTCCAAGCCCTCCAAACCAACCCCCCATACAAACTAACTCCACTAAGAAGAACCTGTCCGCCGTTGAAGGGTGATTTTCTGTTCCATAATGACCATATTTATCTACCCTCTCTTTTGCCAGTCGTAGAAACGTGAATGTGTTGAAGGGGATTCGTCGGATCGAAATGGTGTGTCCAAGTCCTCTGTAATTCCGGGTATCCTGGAACCCCAGGAGCATACAAGACGCCGCCAAACCCAGAAAAAAGCTGCGGGCAGTTTGCCGTGTTAACCTAAAACCGCAAACCCAAGATCATCAGATTCGTAGCCAATCTTTTCTTTGCTTCTCGGCCCCCTTGTCTTCATGTGCCCCCCGCCGTGTCATGCTTTATTCCCACATCCACCGATTCTTATCATGTGCTCCCGTAAGCCCCCGCTCCCGTCGTAGTCGCAGCCGCCGGGCCCGTGAAGCTGCGCTTGCGTCTCATTCCCAGCGGGTCATCCGCATACCCATCATTGCGTTCCCCCGCGTGTTGGCTAAGCGGGCCACCACCGCCCCCAAACGTATCCCTCATGGGCGTCCTCGAGCTCGAGCTTGACATACTCGCCTGAAAGGCCTGCGAGAAGTCGTTGGGCGGGGCGATCGGGGCGCTCAAGTGCGGCATTGCATAGTCTGTCGTCGCGGCCCGGTAGCTGGACGTTCGCGGGAGGGAGAAGTCGACGGGTGCGGTGAGCGGGGCGGAAGGGAAACTTCCTGTGTAGCTGGATGAGATGTTGTTGAGATGGGGGGATGGTGCTGTTCGTGGGGCGGGTGGGTGGGTGGCTGAGTGTAGACCGCCGGACCCGAGGGTAGGTCGGTATTGCGTCCGTAGATCTAAGCTGTGCGGGAGGGAGGCGGACGCAGCCCTGAGGCGAGAGTTTCGTTGTTGGTTGGTCTGGAAGTTTGGGTAGCTCATGTGTGGGGGGGAGTGGACGGTAGGTCCTGCAAGCCACGGTTAGCACGCAAGCTCTTGCTTATCGTCGACGCGGAAGGCCACTTGTGACCTACCTGAATAGGAGGTCGTGTCGTAAGCACCCATGCCCCCTGCAGATGTGCTTCCCCCTTGGTCTTGTGAATAAAGACTATGCTGTCGGCTCCCAATCTGAGGCGACGAGCTCCCGCTGTGGTATGTTGTGTAGTCAATAGATTCGCCCTTCCAAGACATGCTCGTCCTAAGGGGTGACTGGAGCGTGTCCGAGCGAGATCGAGCCATGGTGTCACGGAGCTGAAGAGGTTGCAAAGGTCGTATTTGCTGCCCTGAATGATGACCGTGTAGTTGCATTCCTGGATCGAGGCTTGTTTGCCGCGTAAATGGATTTGAAGTCCTTGGTCCAGCCCCTAATGGAGTTGTCGAGATGTGGCTGGCATACCCGTAACGGTCGGTCGATGTCGGCGAGATGGGTGAGAGGATGCTGGGTGTGCTGAGCCCTGCTGAAGGATTAAACCCGATGCCCCCAAAGGCCGGACTGAGGCCAGCGGGCGAAAGATGGCCTTCCCCATGATGCCGCCTTACATCCACCAGAAGCGGCCTCATCATGTGCTCGGCATAGGACGAAGCACCCAAATCCACCGGCGAGGCCATCGATGGTCCCAAACCATGAACTGCGCCATACGGAGAATGGAGGGCGCTCAGGCTGTCAAAATCTTCCGGGACTGCCCTCATCTTCATCATCCGCTCGCGGTCGTCAGCTGTCAATCGCTTGATTTTCGCGCGCCTGGCGAGATCGTCAGCCTGCGATGCTTCCCTCAAAATGACCCTGCTGATGCTGCAAAACCTACCGGTTCTGAAACCACACCTGCACTTGTCGAGGGCTGAGTCCTGGAATCTCCCGGGAGAGCCGTTCTCGGTGTGCTGCGTCGGGGTGCGGTTGCTTTGCAAATTCGCTCATGAGGAACCTCGTTTGTTGGTGGGTAAGCCTGAATAGAGTCAGCTGGCCTTTTACATTCTGCAGAGATCAACGTAAGGCCAAAGTACCTGAAGCGCTTCATCTTCCGTCGCTGTGCCGTCCTCTCGGCGGCCGTTTGGGGTTGTGGCTGGCCATCACGTTCTGCTTCTGCTTCTATCATCTCTTCATCATCTGCCACCTCTTGTTCTCCATCTTTCACAGCGTTTTGCACCGCATTTTCCGAATAACTTCGAGCATTGTCAGAGGTTTGACCAGCCGAAGACACCGAGCTAATAGGTTTCAATCCAAAAGGCAATCCTGGCGTCTCAGCCGAGGGCAACGGTTCTTCATGAACCAAATCGGTCGCCTTTTGCCGATACTGTCCCTCTTCATTCCCTGGTTGCTCTTGGATGGGCGACGGTTGTCGTGGCTGCCGGAGTCCCAAGGGATCGAGGCGATGGTTTAGAGGTGGGTCGCCTCTGGGTTTCGATGTCTCGCTTGGTATAGACACACTCCGCGGTTGTGCCTGTCCTTCAGCGTTCTCATTTGAACTCGCCACATGGTGGTATGGTTGTGGAAAGATGTTGGCGTCTCCTGGCGGGATGAATGAGTACTGGCCCTGCCAGTCCGACTGCGTCACGGCGTCGAAGTTGTTCGACATGCGTAGCCTCTCCGCAGAAGTGCGAAATGCAGTCTCAAACTTGCTTATAGACCAAGGGCTCTGCTCCGTGGCAGTACGTCTGGTGACGAGCATTGGGAATGGGCGGTTGGTTGTGGAGATAAATAACGGGACTCCGAAGGTGAAGGGGCGAGGGGAAGTTCGTCCAAGTTGCGCGACTGATTCCTCAGGAGGTTAAGATCCAAGAGAGCTGCCGAAAATTGATACAAGTAACGAGCGTGGATGATTTTGAAGAACGATTAGAACCCACTGAAGGACGTCGCCGGGAGCAGTTCGAGTTTGTCGAGTTGACGGGCTCCGGAAGCTCAGATGTTGTTTTGTGATGATATCCACCCAACAGTTGTCGGAGTGCTGAGGATGAGAAAGTTTGGAGGCTGTCAATAGTCGCCAACTGTGTATTGCTGGGCCTTGCTGAAGATGAAACTTGAGACCTTGGGCCAAGTTAAAGGATGAGGCGACGGGGCGAGCGCGAATTCGCCGGGCTGATGTGTGAATGAGTCGTACCAGAGGACACTCCCACCAGTCAAAAATGATCAGAGGATTCTGAGGTGTCTTCCAGTCAAGAGAAAGGAAGCCGGCCCGTTCTCTTGGGCGTCCAAGGAGTTTCAAGTTGCGAGCTGTGTTAAAACTGGTGCCTGCCCGTCCGGATCGTCGTCCGTGTCTGGTGAGAAAAACAAACCACAAGAAGAAGGAACTGGCCTGAGCCTCGAAACCTGGCACCTCGAATGTCTTGTATGGGACCTGGGGTTGTTGACCGATCTTCGGCGGAACCGTCCTGGTGGATATTCTCTCTCGTGAATGAATGGGATAGGTTCGGGAGTTGCATTCGATAGCAGAACGCAGTTCTACCTGGAACCTGTTCTTAACGTAGGATAGAGGTGGGATTAATACCGATGGAGAGCCCAGGCCACACGGAGGAGGGCCGGAGGCGCATTCGAAGCCAGGACAAGGGGCGCACGAGCAACAATGGCCGGTAGCAGCCGGGGGGAGGATGGGTACTTGGTACCGGGCAAAAGACAGGGAACCTATAACGGCCGCTGACCTAGAATCGCAATAGGAAGATGGGGGAGCGGTTCGATGGGACGGAGGCCACGAGGCGTGAACTCCGCTATAATGATATCGGGTTTCTGCAAGACGATATTGCTGAGCCACACCTCTCTCTGCGTGGGTCGCCTCTACTGAACCGGTCAATAGGCCCCAGCTCCAGAGACGTGAGGGCGCGGAGCTAGAAAGATCTCGGCTGAATGGTTAATGCCGTGCCAGGGCATCGACGGAGCCAACCGAGAACGTTGCTGCCACGCCGAAGAGTAAAGCCGGAAAACGGGGAGGGTAACGGTCAGACCAAGACCAACGTCAAACGGAGGGCGAGGGAGGATTTCTGAATAAGGAAAGAAGTAAAGGATAAGTGCACAGCAGGTGCTGCTGGAACTCGGGCATGAAGTTGTGAGGATGTACTGGGTGCGGGTGCATGAAAACATGACACGGCCAGAGATAGACAAGAGACGCCGCTGGGCCAATGGGGCAGACGCAAACATCCGATGGCCTAGTCGAGCAGGCGAGACAACGGCGTTGAACTGCATATGACGGGCAGACAAGCTGTGGCAAGGCTCATGAGAGAGATTCGGGCTTCCTCGACAAGGGGACACTGATCTTCCTGTCGTACACTGCAGCCCAGGCGTGCAGCCACCCTGGGGCTCACTGGAGCCCGTCATCAGAAAACGCCATCAGTACGAGGTTGAGGGGTGCTCTCAGAGATGCAGAGTTGTACAAGCGGTGCATGGCATCTCGGCTGGGGCATGTTGGAGTGGCCGATTGGTCCTTGGTCCACATTAGCTTTGTGTCAACTGCACGGAAGAAAGCGTGACCGTTGTTGAGCTTCCTCTCACCTTCAGCCAATTGAGTACGTGCATCTTCGAAGGCAAGGGGTGTGCAGTGTCGGGGCCGGGGAGAGGGGTAGCGGAGGGTGGGGAGGGGGCGGAGAGGAGCAGGGAGGGGTGCAGAGGATCACCAAGCGGCATGGAAACTGCCAGGTTCGCTGATGGGCTGGGTTGTTCAAACAATTGGACCTGGCTAGTTATTCTGGCAGAACTCGCTCCGAAGCGGAAACCCTGGCTGGGGAGAGAAAGCCTTAAGGTGAAGTGAAGAAAGAGACAATTTGTGATGTCGACAACCCCCATTTTCAGTTGGAGGATGGGTATGAGGAGTGAAGGGAGATCACGGTTGGGCAAATCTTACCCAGTTTGCCGAAATATACGCCAAGAAGGTGATGGGAGCCTTGACGTGGTAGCAGCGGTGAGAACGTCGCAGTGACGGTGCTAGTGGTTGCAGCGAGGTTGGTGTCGATTTGGAAGGGACACATGGAAACAGTTCATGTGCTCAGCCCCAAACAGCCTTTTCCCAAGGCTCAAAGAATTTAGCCTGCAAAAAGCAGCACCATGCCTGATGGCCGTTGCCCATCGTCTGCTCAAGAAGTGGCACAGAGGAGCTGAACAGACATATTCGCCTTTGTGAGATCCAGCTGATGAGCCAGCTTTTTCTGTGGTCAGTGAAAGGCATGTCAAAAAAAAGCAGCGTGGTGCAAGTTCCAGGCATTGCTTGAAGCAACCAAAACACGATCGAGCAGGGTAGAAAACGCGGTAGCGGTGGGTTGACGATCTTTACAAGGACGCGGCATTTGATCAGGCTGGGTTGCCGCACCATGACCTTCCGCGTCCTCGTTCCGACATAGACGCTCGATACGACTGGAGAGCCGCGAGTCCTGATGAAGAAACACCATAGCATCGTTATCCTTAAGAAAAATAAATAAATAAAATAAATAACATAAATAACATAAATATATATAAAAAAAAAAAAAGGCGTAGCGGGCAGTCAATGCTGGCAGAAGCAGAGGCCGGGCAAGACACAGGCTGAGATGATGTCCAGAAGGTCTGGGGAAATCCATGGAGTGTGTGTTGGCCCCGCGGTGTGGGAAGCGGACCTGAGGCAAGGTGTCGTGCAGCGAAAAGTCGGATCAAGCAGGCGCGAGAAGTGTGTTGTGAGCAGATGGACCAAGGTAGGGTGCCGCCCAGGGCTAGATGTTGGCTCGCAACGGTTGAAGCTTCTTTTCAGAATTATGCACCCTGGTGTATGTCTAGCCGACGGTGAGATCGAAAGCGTGCATGTCTGAGGATCCTGGCTCGCAGGGGTGGCACCCTCGGTTTCATCAGGGGTCTTGTTCTGTGCGCCCCGAGAACCAGGGCTCAGCATCACCAACGACGCAGGCAATCCGGGAAGATCAAAACAACAACGGTCCGATCTGCGAGCGGCAGCGAGATGCCAGGACGGCCGTGTGGGGATGCGGACTCCCCTGTGTTTGCTGTTCCCCCAAGTGTGGCCCCTTCTCGGCGGCTTCCATGGGAGCGCACAGATGTCATCGGGAGCAACGTTTGCTGCATCATCTTGTTGGCGACACAGCTGCTTGTTTTCCGCTTGTTTCCCTTGGGACTGCTCCCGTTCGCCATGTGGGTTTTGTGGAACCTTGAGTGCCACTCCCATGAAAACTGCGTTCCCGTGCTGGCGTGATGAAGGCGTGAATCGGTGGTCAGACGGGCGTACCTAGTCGTAGTCGTCGACTTTAGCGCGGGCCTGGCACACGAGGTGCTCGGTCTTCGGATGACGCAGGGGATGGTCGGGCCGTAGGGAGACGGGCAGCTCGGGTGTAGTGCATTTTTGCGACAAACTTCAAAATAGAAAAAATAAAGCCGCTCCTCGGCATGTTCGTGCAAGGTGGTTGCCGAGTAGTCGATACAAAGCCGCGACGACTTGGCCCAACTTCAATGACGATTGCCACCAGGGAGGACGGGGTGCTGTGTCACGGTGGCTTTGTGATGACATTGGGGCAAGCCCACCGCTGACGGTTTTGTTTTCCGAACCCAGGGATCTGGCTCAGTCGCGGGAAAGGTGCGCAATCGCGGATCTGGTAACCTGGACGGTGTGTGTGGGTGTGGGCGCCTGTGTGGTGAAAATTACCAGGTAGACAAGACAAGGTAAGGCATCTCCCGGGCATCAGCCACCTCCAGCTCTGCGGACTCTACTCCGTTCTTGGTCCTTTTGCAGATGCTGACTTTGACGAGATGGGCAATTGAGGCGTTGTGTGCATAAACGTCGGTGCGTCTCATCCACGCGCGGCGCCAGGTACACGGCGAGATCAGACAAGATTTTTGGGTTCTGGGGTAAAAAACAATAACCCTCCCCCTCCTCCTCCCCAAAAAAAAAAACGAGTTAGGACGATGACACAACAACCGGCGCCTTCCCGGGTCCTTCTACGGATGGGGCAAAGGGCCAGACAGCCACGACACCATGAGGGACAGGAAGTCAGTCTAAGGGAGGGCGCTGCTCTGTCCATGACGGTCTTTGAGGCAAGGAACGAACGACTCCTGGATTCGGGTGCTGGAATGAACTATCCCCACGCCCAACTCCCCCTCTTGACCCCCAACAGGGTACTTTTGTTCTTCTATTTCTCGAAAATCTTGAAGCTACACCTAGCAGGAGATTCACCTGCCTGTGGTTTCAATTTTGGTAACCGCAACAACCCTCGACTCCGGCAAACACTTGTTTGGGAGCAATTTGCATAGGGTCGAGAGCTGGCGTCCCCATGGACCAGCAAGCGCGTCATCCAGACCCCCCAACCCGCCAAGCTTCCTAGACTCACCCCACCTGGTGATGTGCGTCACTTGCCAGATTAAGGGTCGCCAGGTTCCAGAACTTGCCTGCATCAGACCGTGTCACAACCCCGAGCCGCGAGTGTTTGCTGGAGGAGTGCCTCCGAGGAAGGATTCGTTGGTACCCGGAAAAACCCTACAAATCAGCAAACGCGGAGCCACCGCCATCAAAGCAGCGCACAAGAAGGCCATCTTCCAGCAACCTCTTGTCAGTGATGGAGGGGTTGTTGATGGTTGATGATGGATGGCTCTTCTCGGTTCGAGCTGCCGTGGCTGACCTGGCCCTGGCTGCCAAGGGCTCTTGGCGTCTACTACTACATTCGGCTTAGCGCCCTGGGATGGTGGCTTGAGCTTGCTCCCCCCCGTACACCAAGCCACCAAACCCCAAGACTCGACCCTGCACTCAACAGACCAGAGAGCCCCAGGACTGTGGACAACCTCCGCCTCCCCAAAGATTTCGCAACAGTGTTGATCCCCGGTAATCATTGTGTGGCGCCCGGGTTCTGGGTTCCGCTTTTCGGCCCGCACAGGATCGCTGCTCACCCCCCCAGACAACACCCGACAAAGTCACAAACCTCCAAACCTCCAAACCTCCAGGCTCCTGACACCCAGCTCAAATTTTGAGACTTCGGCCGAAAATTCGCTGCGAGTCTGCGCAGAGAGAACGGCTTGAATGCCTGCTATGCAGCTAACCGCGTTTCGAAACACGTCATTCTTTGCAGACTCACAAGCTACCGAGACCATCACAGTCCAGTCCGGGCAGGGCGCCCTGCACTTGAGCACCAACAGCCAATGGAACCTATTCGGCACGCCCCGGGCCCGGTACCTTGCAGCAAACCTCGGCTTTGAAGCTCCGATGTCCTCACCATGTCCTTCGTCTGCCGGGGAAGGAAGCGGTGGTGGCTTGCGTCCTTCTCGCGCCACATCCAAACTTCTCACCCCTGGATAGCTGGGATGTTGGAGTGGTTGGAGTTTCCAGACACACATGTTGAGGCACGCTCATTTCCAAACCGAGGTTAAGATCTTCTCTTCGAAGGGTACGCTTTTCTGCAAGGAGGCCGGGCCTCTGCTCTGCTATTACCGGGCTTGCTAGTTAAGGTGTTCCAACTTGCTGCGAGGTCTCGGGACTGACGGGGCCGCCCGCCAGGGGCCTTCTACTACACATCCCGCCTCATCGGTCCCGACGGCCATCACAGAGAGGAAAGCGACGACACGTGCTCTCTCAAGACTCTCAACCGAACGTGTTTGCTCGCAGCCGGGCCCGTCTCGGCATTCCATCAATGACCAACCTCCATCGCAGCCGCCGTTGAGGCTGGTTGTGACGCAGGACAGAGAGGGTTGATCGGCTGTTCATCATTCCCCGAGGGGCGTTCCAGGAACACACTTACTGTCGTTGTGCTTTCCTACCATCGAAAATTATCCGCGCGACTGGTTTTTGAAAGGCCGCTACGAACTTCAACAGCGAGGCAGCACAGTTCAAAATGCGGCCACGAACGAATCAGACAAGCCAGTTACGCCCAGGGATCTAGGGATGCTCGACCTCTCGCGTCAGCCAACGAGACCGCTGACAACAAGGGCGCCCACAGATTCTTGCCACTCTTCGTGAGTGAGTTTCACCCATAAGCCATGGGCGGCCGTTACGACCCCGAGTCGCACAAATACGAGCGTTACACAGCTCTCGTGGCTTCTGGGCTGCACGTTTGGAAGTACAAGAAGAATTCTGTGCAGGTGGTTGATCCAGATCCGGGAATCCAGCATGCAACAACCCGTCTGCCTCTTCCAATGAGCTGGTTCTCTATCCCTTGCACAGCAACCCCGGACTCCAAGACTAGGCAGAGTACCGACCCAGGTCCAAGCGTCAACTTGACCTGTTAGCGCTGAACGGCAACGAGGATGAGAGGCACGCCTTCGCATCTTGCCATGAGCCCCTCATTTGACAGTACCGGTGTTTGGCCAATCTCGCCGCAAGTGCCGCGAGGGGTCTATGGTCTTATAATCCATTGCGATTGACGGCCTGACGGCCTTGGTTGGTCGGTGAATGTAGTAGTATCAGGTACGCTTCTTGCTTCTGTGATGAGGAGACAAGTTTTCTAGGCTTGTCATAGTCTAGCCCTTTGTCATCCTACCGCTAAACCCTCCTGGGCTGAGAAGCCGTGGATTGAGACGCATCTCGCGGCCATATCTCGGAAGTCACAGCATTGTCCGAGTATCGGGGCCAACCATATCACTCACCTGGCTAGAATGTGCAACATCACAGGCAGTGACCATTCAGCTCCCGCGGAGTCGGAGGAGATGGAGCTATGGACTGGTTCACTCAAATCATAGTTTCTTGCTGAGAGGGTTCGCCACCCACGCCATCTGGACGGGGAACCTCGAGGTGGTTTCGCAGAAAACTCCTAGGGAACGCTTGAGGACCCGAGGAATCCATATTCTCGCCGGATTGCATGGTCGTTTGAGACTCGTCCACCAGAAGACCGTCCCATCAGATATGCCGACATCATCTTAGCATGCCAGGCGTCCAGCCGTCGATTCAAGGGGCTGGAGTTCATACTGCGCGAGCAGACTCTCGGGAGCCATGATGATGGGCGGAAGTGAATGTCCCCCGCGAAGAAAGCGAGTGGGCTATGGCGTGGCTATCCTTTGTGGTGCGACGCTCGACGCAGCTGGGTGCGTTCCTCAACAGCTTGCAGCGTGTTGGACCTTCCCTTCAAGGCATGGTGGTTGGTTTGGAGTTGCGTCTTGTTCCTCGCCCGGAGAGACATGCCATGTGTGATGATATGGATTCCTTGCCAGTCGACGATCCTGCAAGCTGATCCGTTCGCAACCCATTGGCGCTCTGTTCTGGGTCAGCGTTACCCCAGGATGGCCTGCTCTTCCGCTACCCTGGCGCGTGATCGAAACTGCGCCGCGTGAGGCACAACATGACGTGTGGCGAACTCGCCCAGGTTGGGGCTGGTTGCTAGATTGGAGTTTCATGGTCCAGGCAACAAGCTATGGACAACGCAAAGGGCCTCGTGGCAGAACAGTCAGGTCTTCTTCTCTCTTAACACAGCTCCTTTCTCGGCGTTAGACTCCGTTCCCCAGCCCAAACCTCGAGCCCCCTTGCCCCTTGGTGAATATGTTAGGTTGTTTGATGTAAGGGAGGCTACCGCGTCGTTGAAGAAGAGGTGCGCTGCATTCAACAACCCATATTTGCTTTAAGCCGAGCCTCCCTTACATTCAAAAAGCTCTGCGACCGTTTTTATGTCCCCCCGCCCCAACAAACACGTAACCCCTCACGCCGTGCTTGCTTTTGGGTTTCTGGCCTGCTTCAACATCACCCTTTCCCCAGTTGGTCTTCAGTCCCTGGGCATAAAGATCTCTATTCTGGGGAATCGTCCGCGCCAGTTTGCTCACCATACCGCTGGTGATGCTGCAAAAGGTCCAGAAGGTAGATGGGGTGGTACTTTTCTCTTGTTCGCCGGTCAGTGCTCTGGTTTCATAATGGAGTTCTTTCGAGAGGTTGTGGGCGAACATTCTTGGCGTAGGATGTGGCCGCCGCCTTCTCTGAAGCCTCCAAGAACATCGTTTGTGGCCTTGATATTGGAGCCTGCCACCTTAAACTGAGCGTCCCATGAGGGCCATCTACCGCCAAGTCTACACACGAGAGTTACTGCTTGGGTTATTTACGAGAGGAACTGGTAAAACCTCCATTGTTTCGATTGCCGCCATGTCCCTTTTTCATATTCGCTGTTCCCGCAGAGCGCCGTCGTTTATCACTAGTAACAAACCTCCTTAACGCTCGAATCAAGCTGACGGATGACCCAGTCCTTCTGGTTGAGCTTTGACGATAATCGCCCTCTGACGCCCTCGATATCCCTTTCCACGCCCCCAGAGAGCCCCCCATGTTCCTCCCGAGGCACCAAAGGCCCTGGTTAATGAAAGATACATTTATTGCCTGTTCGTGTTGTTGCTGCAGACACCTGGGGTTATTCGATCACTGCACTCCGTCGTGGGCGACGGCTCGATCCCGTCTATATCCCCGCTGTCCATCCCGCAGTATGAGTTTCGCTTTTCTCTCCGTCATCCCTCGCAGATTAAGGAGCATTTCGGGCCGGGAGCGGGACAGGTTCCAGGGACGAATGGACTCCGTTTTGCGGCGGCAGGTCTCTCTGCTTGTTCCTAGCCCTTAAGACCATGGTGGGGGGAAAAGACGGGTTGTGATTGATATAAATGACGGAGAATTCCGCCGCCGGTAGCTCTGAGTTGGCCATCAAAAAGAAGTCGGGCCGAGATGCAAATCGGCCGCAAACCCACCTTGAGGGATGAGTCCTGCTATCATGAGCGACCTGAACGTGTAGATTATCATGATAGAACGAATAAAGTTGTGCATTTTAACCCAAAACGTGTGGATCTGCAACGATCTTGAATGTGTTTATTTACAAATTGACTGAGCAACCACCGAAGCCCCTATTTAACCCCTTTATGAAGTGTGGGTTCTGCGCTCAAGATGCCACACTACATAAGGATGTCATAAGGTAGAGGCAACACGCCCCAAAAATTACGTTTAACCTAGGTTTGAAAGACCGCCGGGGGTGATTCGAGATTCGACGCCTTTTGGGTGATAATGTGACGATTACTTCACGTTCCAAATTTCATGCGAGGCCGAAAGTCGAGAAACATCCCCACTTGCTTCATCTTCCAGCTCTGAGGTGGGTATGAACAATCCAACTCTATTTCTAAGTCCAAAACATTCAATAGTCGTAGAAACCCTTCCCGCTCTTCTTGCCCATCCAGCCGGCATCCACCATATTCTTCAGCAGCACGCTTGGGCGATACTTGGAGTCGCCAGTCTCGGTGTGCAGGACCTTCATGATGGCCAGGCAGGTGTCGAGGCCAATGAAATCGGCGAGCTGCAGCGGGCCCATGGGCACGTTGGTTCCGTTCTTCATAATGGCGTCAATGGAGTCGCGGTCGCCGACGCCCGTCTCGAGGCAGATGACGGCCTCATTGATATAGGGCATCAGGATGCGATTGGCAAGGAAACCGGGTGAGTCGGCGGAGACCGAGGTGACCTTGCCCATCTTCTTGCAGAAGGCGACCGCCGTCTCGAGGGTCTCGGCCGAGGTCTGCAGCCCCGAGATAATCTCGACACCCTTCTGGACGGGCACGGGGTTCATGAAGTGGGTGGAGACGACACGCGAGCTGTTGGAGACATCGGTCGGGTTGCCGCCGGTGGTGGCGGCGGCGATGCGGGTGATGGAAATGGACGAGGTGTTGGTAGCTAGAATGGCATGCTTGGGGCAGATCTGGGCCAGCTTGGAGAAAATGTCGAACTTGAGCTGGGGGATCTCGGGCACGGCCTCGATGACCATGTCGACCGAGGAGAGGTCGTCGAGGGAAGTGGAGGGCTTGAGCAGGGCGCGGGCGGCGTCAGCCTGCTCCTGGGTAATGCGCTGCTTGGTAACATCCTTTGCGAGAAGCTTCGCTGTGAGAGAATAACATTTTAGCGGGCAAGCTCTGAGGGGTTCTCGATGCCGGTGCTCACCAACCTGCAAAGGCCATCCCCTTGTCCAGGGAGGCTTGTGACGAGTCAACCAGCGTTACTGGGACTTGCGCCCTCTGAGCGGCCACGAGCGCAATGCCCAGACCCTGTATTCCAGCATCCCGTTAGCCAATTGATCATTAAAACAGCTAAATATAACGGTGGGAGGAGTGTCATGTCCGTACCATCTGCCCCGCGCCAATGACACCCAGACGCTTGACCTCGGCAGCGGGCCGGGCAGCCGTGGAGCTGAAGTATCTCGCGCGGCTGGCGAGCCGGAGCGCATGCCGTGTCGACATCATAGTGGCTGTGGTTGGGGAGAATTGGGTGGTGAGGATGCGAAGCTGGAAGTGAGCAGAAGCTCGACGAGACTCGGCACCAAGGTGTCGGAAGGAGTGACCTCACGCGGCTAACCTCGGTCATCGCTCCCCGGTCCCTGGCTGTCGGGTGGGGCCAAATCCACATGTGCCGACCTTGACCCACCGCATTCCGGGGACAGTGTGCGCTGCCCGGCCTGGCTGTGGAATTAAGGTTTCTACTGTATCGCACACAGTGTGCCTTCTGCCCCAGTGGAACGCGTCGCGCTGGTTGATTGATTGATTTCGACGCGTCTTCGCGTCTCAGTGCCAAGCAATCGGCCACACTTTGAAGACCCCCCCAGGTCGACACCACGATCGCCTTGTCGCCGTTTTGACACTGAGCTTCGCATGCCAAGATTCGATTCTTCTCTGCGCTCTCCGTGATCGCTTTCCAACATGGAGGACGCAGAGGGCGCCAACGACACAGTGCACCCGCAGGTTCGGGCGCACATCAACAGTCTGGTGTCTGCTGTAGGTGACCACCTTCCCTTGTTTCAAACAACTTATTGGCTGATAATCTGTGTCTAGCTCGGTGGGTACAGTATCGACGACGACGATGGCTACAAACTCGGTGACGACGCCCTCGAGGTGCTGCGCGACATCAAGAAATGGATCCGCTTCTACGACGAAAAGACGAATCGCATGGATGTCGCCCGATGTCTCGCCGACGCGAACCTTGTGGGCTCCGACCTGCTCCAGATTCTGGCGACATGGCCTCCCAACGAAAACAGCAAGTACAAAGCAAAGATTGCGCTCGCATGTCTCGAGGTCATGGTGCCTCTCACTTGGCCCATCGAAAGGGACCGCGAGACCATGACTGTCAACCACTACCGACATCTACCGACTCTCCAACTTGCCCAGTTGGGCTACAAGCGCGCCATCATAAACTTTGACGCCGCTCAGATTCTCCAAACTGCTGTCCGGTTGGCACTGCCTTCCATGGCCATTTCGATCGGCGACCGCTCTGCTCGCGATCAGGGCATCATCAAGCTGGTCTTGTATTTTCTGAGGAATATTGCCATGATCAGCCCCCCACCCGGCGTCAAGTTTGACGGGGACGAGACCCAAATCTCCCGATCAACGCTTATCGACGCCTTCACCTTCCAGGACATTACATACACGCTTCTGATGTTTGCTTCCAACATGGGCGAGGACTTCCGGACCGAGGATGTGATTGTCATGGAGACCATTTTTCATCTTGTCAAGCGTGTTGAGTCGAAGAAGCTCTTTGTCAACGAGAAGCAGCTACACAAAATGAAGGCGAACGAGCTCACCGCTGCCATGAACAAGGAGGCGGCCATGTTAAGATCATACAACAAAAATGCTCCGACCCGCCACAGCCGGTTTGGGAGTATGATCTGGGTCAAGCGGGAGAGCGGCAAGCTTGCAACAGTGTCAGGCCAAGATGCCCTGCTTGACGCGGCGACCAGGGAGAGGAAGATGGACAGCACCAAGACCTTCAAGCCGCCACGGAGGGCCAGGAAAGAGGAGATGGAACCTAAAGACCTTGGACCTCCGGTATCTCTCGACGAGAGAGCCCGGCAGCAACTACAGAACTTTGTCTCCGAATTCCTCGACTCCGGCTTCAACCCCCTGTTTTCGCACGTCCGCAAATCACTAGACCGGGAAGGGCCCCATGTTCTCCACTATCATCAGGGGCAGTTCTTCTACCTCGTTGCTTGGTTTTTGAGGGCTGAGCGGATGCGTCGGCAAGCTAAGAAGGACTCTAAGCAAGTTTCATCTGCAGACGGGGTTGGGAGCTTCAACCTCGTTGCCGAGGTACTCAATCAGGAGATGTTCATCACTTTGAACAGGGCTATGGATCGGGCATACGGCGACAAGGACTGGAGACTTTTGACCACAGTCATGCGTTGTTTTACTCAGATCCTGCTCACTGTTCAGGAGATGACTGCTTCAGGCAACGAGGAGAATGAGGAGATTGCCGACAATATCCTCAGCCGCCTGTTCTACGAGGAGACAACACACGATGCGATCGCAAACATTGTCCGGACATATAAAGACCAGGGCTTCGAGTACCTCGATGCCAGTACTGAGCTCTGCCATACCTTCCTTCGCATCCTCGAGGGGATATTCGAAGCAGAATGCCGACCTGCAGGTCCGCTCTCGCAAGAGGGTGCGTAGGAAGAAGAAGGCGGCACAGGCTGTCGAAAATCAAGATGGAGATAATGGGCAAGCCGATCTCGAGGACGACTCCGCCGATGACGAACGGCAGGTTGAAAAGACGAGCCAAGAGAGGAAGTTCGACTTCAAGCGGTTCGCCATCAGGTTCATTCCTCAGGGTGTCGTTGACACATTCGTTACCTTTACAAAATACTACCGGGATCTCGACGATGAACAGCTGAAGCGAGCGCATCGGTACTTCCACCGGGTCGCCTTCAAGCAAGACATGAGCGTCATGCTCTTCCGGCTCGACATCATCCACCTTTTCTACAACGTGATCAAGGGCCCAGAGCCCCTCGATAAGAACTCATCCGTGTACAAGGAATGGGAAGACTTGGCGAAGCATGTTATCAAGAAGTGCGTGCGGAAGCTCGAAGAACGGCCGGCGCTTTTCACGGAGCTGCTCTTCTCCCCAAGATCAACAGCACAGCTCACTATCTGGAGTATGGCTACGAAAAGCAGACCATCTCCAGCAACCCTCGTCCGGGTGCTGAGCTAGAGTTCAAGCGCGAAGTTGAACATGACCAGCAGATCGCCATCGTGGTCGGCGTCATGATCGATCGAAACCAGACTGACCACCTGGAATGGATCAAGACGCAGCTCTCTGAAGCCGAGCGCGAGCGCCGTGCCTGGGAGGACGCCGATAAGGCCCTCGCGGCCGAAAACCCCAACAGCGGCGAAGCATCAGCCGAGCCCAACACAGACAAAACCCCTCCCCACACCACCGTCCGCCCCGACTCCGACGCCCGCCGCACAGCCATGTTCAAAAACCCCCACCTCCGCCTCCTCATGCAGCTCGCCGGCATGGAGCGCCTCACCTCAACCCTCGACGAATCCCCGGATTCAACCTGGATCATCCCCGGCTCCCTCCCTGCCTCCACCCTCAAAGAAACCATCATCCACATCAACAAAGCCGAGTTCACCCCTCCAACCTTCGAAGACGGCTCGCTAGCAGAAGACCAACTCCGCCGCAAATCCGCGGCCGCGGCTCGCAAAAAAAGCGCGTCGCCTACGACGACGACGACGACGTCGGCGACCTCATCAACGACGGCTCAGACGACGAAGGCATCTTCTTTCCCGCGGGCGGTCCCACTACGCGCAAGCGCACCGCCGAGGACGGCCAGCCGGCACCCAAGAAGCGGCGGCAGCGGCGCAAGCAAGCGGCGGGGAGCCAGGAGCCCGAGGATGATGGGATGTTTGACGAGCAGGCACGGGCGCGGAGAGAGAAGCAGCTCGAGAAGGCGCGGCGAGTCAAGAGCGAGATGTATGTGGATCCGGCGGACGATGACGATAATGTCGTCTCGGGGGATGTGGAGTTCTTTGCGCGGGAGGCGGCGAGGCAGGAGGCGAAGAATGCGAGCTTTGGGTTGAGCTCGAAGGTGGGCGCTGGGGCGGGGGCGGAGACGTCGCTTTGGGAGGCGTTGCTGGAGGAGGATGATGAGGTTGCGCCAACTGTGAAGGAAAAGGGGAAGAGAGGGGCGTCGAGGAAGAGGAAGTCAGATGTTGTCGAACTTGATGAGAGTAGTGAGGATGAGGAAGAGGAGGGCGGTTCTGCTAGTGGCAGTGATGCTTCCTCGGGGAGGACGACGGCTAAGAGGAGGAAACCGGCGCAGAAGAAGAGGACGATCGAGATCAGCAGCGATGAGGAGGACGGTGACGAGATGGATGTTGATGAGGACGCGACGCAGTCGAGCAAGGCGACTGACGGGGCTGCCACAAATGACACGCCTCTGTCGTCGAATCCCGGGCAGGCAGCCAAGCCACCCGCGGGAGCAGAAGAGGATAATGAGGATGATGACCTGCCCGTTGCCAAGGCGGTTGCCAGAGCTAGGCCAAGGGCAAGGGCGGGGTTTATTATTGATAGCAGTGACGAAGAGTAGGGGAGGATGATACGTCAAGGGCTGGGCAGGTGGGTGGTCTTTATCTCACCCTTTTACATATTTTCCATGTCACAGTAGCATAGCGTTTTTGGCATTAATGAGGGACTTTGTATGAATCATGGGCCTCAATGGAAGGGCCACTCCCCATTGAGATCAGTGTCAGAGTGCTAAAGGGCTGAGACCACGGCGAGATGCTCATTTCCGTTTTCGCCTACTGTCGACAGCAAAGGGAGAGAGGTGGTCAAGGCAGAAGTCCCTTGAGGTTGATGAGGTTGACATCACTGCAGTGACAAGCCACAGGAAAAAGGGGTAAGTAAACAAATGCTAAGGCTTGGCAGTCGGGGTAACACCTGTAACCTCTCACCGGCACACCACACACGCGCGCGCGCGTCTCAAAGTGCCTGTTCACAACACGCATGGCACTAATGAAGAATAAATCAGAGGGTAATATTCGTGAACCTTCCGTAGTTCCATGTTTCAAGTCCAACGTAGCACCTGCTGGGCGATTTGGCCAGCAGCGCAGGAACTAAGAGGTCTCACCATCACAGTTTTCCTCCTGCCTGGGGCGCACTTTCTCTCTCAACCGTCTATGTCTCATGGAATTTCTTGGTACTTTAAGTTGTCACATCGTTCGTCTATAATCCCATGGCAGGCCAAGAGGCCTTCTCTTTTTGTATTTCGCAGGCTCATTCACTGATTTAACGATATTATTTTATCTATCGCCTCTCGTCGCTGTCCAAAAGCGCTCAACCCTAAACAGGAAAGCCAAACAACCCGCCTGAAACCTTTGCACTCCCAAGAGTTAAGGTGCCCAATCCAAACCATTATGTTTCTTCAAGTCTTCCCCAAAGTTCATCGCCTCTCTACTCCTCTTGCCGGGCCAAATTTGAGTGCAACTTGTGCTGCCTCATCAAGGAGACGCTGATCAAGGCCACAACGGTCAAGACCAGAGCCATCACCCACACGCCCCTGAACGCCTCCATGAATGACTCAATGACACCCCCATACCAACCTTCAGGGAGCCTCGTGAGCTCGCCCAAATCATCCCTAATGCGCTCGATCTCTTCGGCAGCCCCGGGCAAGTCTCCAAAGCGGTCCCACAGGCGTGCCTTGAGGATGTTTTGGTACACAGCAGACGCCACCGTAATCCCCAGCGTGGCTCCCACCGAGCGAAAGGC
Source organism: Collariella sp. IMI 366227 (assembly GCA_027946355.1). Lineage (NCBI taxonomy): Eukaryota > Fungi > Ascomycota > Sordariomycetes > Sordariales > Chaetomiaceae > Collariella > Collariella sp. IMI 366227. Next base: position 2,037,306 of record JAPEUS010000002.1, on the reverse strand, counting down.
GTACGTTGCCGAGGTGATGACGGCCTGGTGAGAATGGTCGACGGCAGCAATGCAGGCGAGCAACGTCACGGTCAGCATCCCGCCGTAGCCCACCCCGAGGAGCGCCATGGCGACAAAAGGGACCCAGTTCGGGGCGTTCTCGTCGAGAGTTGCCACAAGGGACATGGCGACCGTGTATATGGAGAGAATGGCAATACCAAGACCGACGTACTTGCCCGTCTTCTTCATGATCAGACCGCAGCCGATGGATGAGATAGAGACACCGAATGAAGAAGCCAGGATGCGGAGGCCGGCCCCGGTTGCTGAGTGGCCGAGTACCTGAAGGTACAGAGGCAGATAGAACATGGTCATCATCATTACCATGGTACTGGGGATCTGTCAGCCACATTTTCTTTTCATGATTTGACAGAAAGGAGAATTGCTTACCACAAGAAGTTGGTGATGCAGGCGGTGAACACAGTGCGGTCCAGGAGCAAGCGGACAGGAATGATGGGCTGCTTCGCGCGGCTCTCCCACCAGATCAGGACAATGAACATGACAACTCCCAACGGGATGGTAGTCAAGACGAGCGGATCAGTCCAGGGGACAAGGTTGCCGCCGGCGTTTAAACCAAGAAGCACCAAGACGAGAAAGCCAACCGTCAGAAGCGACCCGGCGAAGTCAATGCGTGCAAGCAGCGACTTGTTGGAGATCTTAGGCGGGACATCAACGAGATACCACACCAGAATACCCGATGCCACAACAATAGGCACCTGAAAGAGGAAAGCCAGCCGCCATCCCCACGAAGAGGTGTCGTTGATGAACCCGCCCAAGACGCCTCCAAGCATGGCTCCCGACCTGTCCATCGAAGCATCATCAGCACAACCATCACTTTTTCCTCACACCCGCCCATCAACCACTCACCCATACGCAATATTCCCAATCCCCTGCACCACCCCCCTCTTCTTCAACGGCACCAAATCCGACGCCAAAAACGTGCTAATACTCATCAACCCACCCCCTCCCACACCGGCCACCACGCGGCCCAGAATCATCCCCACCTCATCCTTCGCAACGCCACACATCAAATTGCCCAACGCAAACATGGCATTGCTAAACACCAATCCGGGGCCCCTGCCAAAGATGTCCGTCAACCTCCCCGACAACGGCTGGAACGTCGCGTTCGCGATCAGGTACGCGGTAGCGAGCCACGACAGCAAGCTGAGAGAGTGGAATTCGCTCGCGATGGGCGCCGACAGCGTCGCCATAATGGAGCTGTCGACGGCGCCCAGGAAGACGCCCACGTACGTGGCCGAGAGCGTCAGCCAGAGGCGGCCTGGGGGAGAGCGTGGCGGTGGGGAGGAGGGTGGTTTCTTCCGTGTCGCCTTCATCTTGGGCTGACACGGAGGAGGACGATGAGGAGGGGGTTGTTTGGGGGCTGGGGCCGGAGAAGGGGCGTTGTTTCGGTGAGAAGATCTCGGGGTGGTGAGTTTGAGGAGGAGAACCCCGGGTGAGAGCCGGGGGCGCCGGAGCTCACGGCGGGGTTGTTCCTGTCGGAGATCATGTTGGGTGAGAGAGGCGATGGCCGCTGGAGGGCGGTAAAATAAAAGATAAATCCCGAAACTTGTTCAACCCCTGGGAAAAAAAAAGATAATCAACATTGGGCTTTATGCAACAATGATGCTGGGGACGAAAGAAATGGGCTTGCGTGCTTGGACCCAATCCAGCGACATCGGCTTGGACTTTCGAGGCATCCACTCCGGCCCGAGACTTCGGCGGTTTCGGCCTCTCTCCACTCCTTGGTTCGGATCTCCGAGGGCCCATCAATAACCCCAACCCTTACAGTAAACCCCTTGCACAACACCATCATGAGACGCTTCATGCTCTCCGCTGGGTCAGAAATGGGTTGTCGTTGAACAAGTTTTGATCGTTTTTCTGCAAAGAAACATATGCATGAAACAAACATTGCCTCCCTTTATTTACTGCATCTCAATCCTTCTCTCCAACTCACAGGCTCATAGCTATTCGCGTACCGCAAACTGTGTCCGCTCAACAGACACCAAGCCCAGCCTGCCTAACTCGCCCAAGGGCCGAGACGAGTCCTGCCAGAGCTCGCCTCCTTTAGAGAACCCCATGGGTACATTCAAATGCAAACTTCCACTACATTTTTACGAGCACCTCCTATAGCCACCCCTACCACCACTGCTTTCCCCCGTTCTTCAGACGGAACCTCTGGCTTATTTCCCTCTCCTCCTCTCTCAATTAGCAACTAAGAAAGCCCTAGAGAATTCAGTGTTTTTGCTGCTTCGAGCGGTGTCTCCTAAGATCCCGGGTTAACATCCGCTCCTCTGTCCAGCAGTAGCCGCCCCAGTTCTGTGCAGAGAGTACCGCTTAGATGTCCCAGCTGTAGCACAGTACCCCCAGGAAGTACTTGTACAAGCAGTGACGGATAGTTGTGTTCAATTGCCGCCCACAGCACCGCAGCTTCCAACGGAGTCTTTACAATCCCATGATTGATATCCACCCCTTCATCGAGCAATGACAGTACCCTCTCCGTCCAGCCTGACCGTGCCGCACATTCCAATGGCATCCTGTCAACACCCCGGTTAACATCCGCTCCTTTGTCAAGAAGAAGCCGTGGCAGCTTAATGTCGCGACTCTCTACTGCCGCTTCCAACGGAGTGTAATCAGTTTCGCAATTTGTGTCCGCCTCTCGTTCGAGGAGTAGCTCCACGATTGGACGAAACCTGAAGCCACACAATATCGCGCATACCAACGGAGTCCTCTGAATTCCACGATTTATATCTGCTCCTCTCTCCAGGAGAAACTCAACAACCAGGTCCTTCCCCTAAGGAACGGCTTTTCTAGAGGCTTCGTCCACAAACCCAGATTGACATCCGCTCCTCGGTCAAGGAGTAGCGGCAGCAGCTCTAGGTTGTCAATGTACCTCTCTAGCGCTGCTTCCAAAGGTGTCTGCTCCTTGCCTCCGTTTGGGTCAGCACCAAAGTCTAACAACAGTTGCACTACTGGTATCTTTTTGGCATCAGAAGCAATAGCCTTTGCGGTTCTCTCGAGAATGGTTTGATATGCGTACTCGGAATGAACGTTTGCGCCTCGGCCGAGGAGGAGATGGACAGCCGGAGGATGCCCACGCTTTGCCGCAAAGTAGAGAGGGGCCATTCCTTTGTCATCCTGCGCCTCTGTATCCGCGCCCCGCTTGATGAGAGTTTCGCTCACCTTGACGCGACCTCCAATTGACGCTTGATGGAGGGCGGCCTGTCAGGAGGCTAGCATATAGTTGACATCGGCGCTCTTGTTGAAAACTATTTACACAATCCTGACATCAGACTGCATGGACGCGGCAATCAAAGTTAATCCAAAATGGTCGTGATGGTTGGCAGGAATTGAGTGCTCAAGAATCGTGCGAACCACTGACAAAAGGCCTAGACTTACAGCGAAACAAAAGGGCTTTCAACGTGATTTGGACCTATCCGATGCCAAAATTAAGCTGGAAGCTGGACCACCGAATCCCGTGATGGAGCATTTCGAATTGCGGTCCGCGAAAGAGCCGCAGCGCGAGGGCTTCTACGAACGGATCCCAGGGGTTTCCAGCAGCATAGCGTGCTTGAAACCCCCCAAGAGGCATGTGATGCAAGTGCGTATTCTTTGGGGAACTCTCTCTTGGACAACCACATCTCGTAGAGCCTAGAGTCTAGCAAGTAGACAAGACAAGTTAAGGCAACAGTTGTGTTTGCATTGACGCGCTCCACGCTATACCGCGCCGCAGCTGATGTGCGGGTTCGGTCTGACTCCAAGTACTCCTGGACCGAGTACTGGGCGATGCGTATTGTGGTGCCTCGATCACCCCCACGGATATCAAGCTCAATGAATCCAGGGCAGATATGAACGACGCCATCTGCGTTCATGAACCAGCTTTCCTCGTTGAAGCGTGGATGTTCATCGAGCTTAACAGCAATGCCATCGATGAGTTTCTCAACCGTCAACGGGTACTTGGCAGTGCATAAGAGGGTCAAAATGCGTATCGCATCATCTCCTGACTCTTTGTCAATGTTTGACAGCATTCGTTCGTATGTCTTGTCCAGGGTCTGAGATAAGGAGCCAAAAAAGAGCGTCAAGTCGTGTTTTGCTGCATGGACAGGCCTGCCAGGCGGTAAACTGGCATTCTACCCAGCGAAATCTGGCAAAAGTCAGTGACTAAATTCTCAAGCTTGATTGTGAATTAGAAAACTCACACGCCTTTGGAACTTTCGGTCAACACCCGCTCAATCTTATCATGGTATTTCGCCCATTTCTGCAATCTCGGGTTCTTCTTCAGATGACTACCGATGAAGGAGGCGATATCCGCATCGACCAAGGATCTTTTCATCGGCACGACTTGCTCATCTGGTGGGTCAAAGTGCTCCCAAATATCTCGTTCGTCTCGAGAGGGCACCAAGAAATGCAGGCCAGGCTCTGACCAGCCTCGAATGTCCTCCACAGCTTCGAGTAAACCTTCGCGGTGCTTTTGTCTGGGGCTCTGGTCCAAGGCATCCAAGATTGTGTAAATGTTTTCGAACTCCTGAACTAACTGGCGAAGGCAGCTCAAAAGAGCCTGTTTAGGTGGCGTAGCGCCATAACAACTCCGATGAAGTCACGAGATAGATTCGTTGTGGTTCGTTTTACTGTATTTTAATCCACAAAGAAGGGAAATCCAGGGGTTTGCCGCAAATATCCTTCGAGACCATGGGGCTCTTCAAAAAAGTGGTGTATAACGACAAGAGGGTCTGTCTGATACATACACAAGAAATAATTTGGTGTATGCAGCCAGTTGTTGTATACCAGGCTCTTCACAAATCATGATCCGGTGTCACGGCGGTTCACGCCGTGCCTGCTAGAGCCCACAGTGGGGCGTGCTAACACATGGTGGGCACGGGCCACTATGGGTTGAAGATCTTGCACCTCGCTGTCGCCAATCCTGTATGTAGCTCATTGAGCTACGTCTTGACTATCAAGCCTGCCCGTACCGACGGAATAGAGCCCGAGACTGTAGCTTAGCCCGAATATACTGTCATTGGACTATCTGCCTGTCTAACCCGTGACATCCGGTGCCAGTGTGTTTTCTTGGCAGGTCTCGTCGTAGTTGATCAAAGCATCCGGAGCCTTGAGGCAAGCGGTAATATCGGGGGAAAGCTGATCAGCTCTGATCAGCCCTAGGAGTTGCTGGGTATTTCGTGCGTCATCTCGAACGTTACCAATGTCCTGCTGCTGCAAGACCTAAAGAGTCGGTGTTAGATTCGCGCATATCTCATCGTGTCTTCGTCGAGCTTCTGCAAAGTGCTCTGGCGCAACGGATAGGCTAGTCGACGGTTTACTGTACGAGCGGCGGCGCTAACAGTGGTTGATGAGGGACGTGTAAACTTTTCCGTCTCCTGCTGAAGGTCGCTGATGAGGTTTTCGCAATTCCCAATTCAGCTGTTGAGGGTCTTGACGATAGATTGTTCCTCGGGCTGGAACTTGCGTCCGGCAGCTGCTTTTGTAGGGCTTCGATAATATGAAGGGGTTGTGTAATTCGCTTGACGGTGTGTGCCGTATCTTACTCTTGTCCTTTGCATGCTGTGTAGTACTTTTCACCAGTCCTTGAACCACCTGAATCCCAAGGGAAACGACCCCGACAAGAGTGCCCGCTACCTCATTGCGAGATATGAGGCAGATCATTTAACTTTTCACACAACAACGGGTGAAGCGCAAGCGTGGCTCGCAGACTGTAATGTAGTGCTCAAGTGTGTGGAAGGAGGAGAAGAGGCGCGGAGGAGGACAAGGTACCAAACCTGCCCCCTCTCCTCAAGGTCAAGTATCGAGGGGACCATAACTGCCAGATGCCTCCTGCAACCTGCAACCTGCAACCTGCAACCTGCGGTCTGCAGGTTGCGGAGGCGGGGTTGGGACACACTCATTGGCAAAGCCGCGCCGGTCATTTTCAGATACCAGCTTCGGCGAGGACATGAGCTACAAGTACCTGCAGCAAGAGACCGATATCACTAGGGACCATTTAGCAAAGCTGGAAAATTGCCTGGTATTGACCCTATGAAGCCTAAAAAAAAAAACCTTAGACCAGCTTCCACGCACCGTCCTCACACTCAATCCGAACCTCTCTGTTCTCGTCAATGCTGCGTCTCCCAGCTTCTAGAATCGCGGTCGTCGCGATCGTATTCCGCAGTGTCGGGAGTCCCTTGGCGTCGAGGTCTGCGGGCTTCAGATCGCCGGCATTGACAGCGCGGCAGCCGTCCACAAACTTCTCAAACGAGACATAACCGTACCCGCTCTGCCCGTTGAAATTGCCATCCTCGTCCGGAGCGTACCGCATGTAGAAGGGGTTGTACCACACCAGCTGGCCAGCGGCGTCTTCAGCAACATCATAGCCGCGCTTGGCCTGGTTGATGGTAATCTCTCCGTTCTCGGCAAGGTAATGGAAGTATTGGTTCGAGTGCACGCCGGCCTTATGCGGAGCAGTCCACGAGGCAGTATACACACCAGTCGCTTGCTTGGATGGGTCATCCTTCTTCTTCCAATGCACCAACAGAGAGATGGTGTCCTCGGTCGATTCATGGCATCCGAGGCTCACGGCGACACCTTTCGACGCCGAGGCAGACACTTTAACCGGGACATAACCCAGTTGGGACACCATAGAGTCGCAGATGTCGACGTGGTGGCTGTTGAGGTAGTACGAAATGTCCGAATCGATTCCCGCCCATGCCTTGAACGTCTCGAGCTGAAACTTGGGCTGCGACATATAGCTGTAAAAGTAGTTGAAGTCTCCGAGCTTCTTAGCCCTAGCCTTCGCATCCCAGTAGGCGGGGTCGAAGCGCTTGTGGTGCTCAATGTAAACGTAGACGCCGTGCTTCTCGGCCGCTGCGAGGAGAGCAAGGTGGTGCTCAAGGAGCTTGACCGCCGGCTTGGTGATCATGACGTGAACGCCACGCTCGATCGCGTAGAGGGCAATGGGGTAGTGTGTGGTATCGGGGGTGAAGATCGTGATGGCATCGCCTGGCGAGAGCGCATCGATAGCCGTCTTATACGCGTCAGGGTCCTTGGCATCGTCGGCGGGATATGATTCGAAGGAGGTGTCCAGATTATTGTAGGCCTGGTTGATGTTCTTGTGGAGGTGTTCACCTGAGCAGAGCGTTAATGTCGAATCTTGGAAACCAGGCTTTGGTGGACCAAACTTACGAATTGCTGGAAACTTGGTGCCGTTGACACCTGCCATCGAAAGATTGCCGACTTTGCCTCTCCGGCGAAGGTCAAACAGGGTGAGTCCAACAACCCCAACCTTCTTGTCCGACTCAGAAGCACCACCACCGACAAAACCGGTGGTGTACTCTCCAGTTCCAACCTAGCTGCCTGTCAGTGTAAGGGGTTACGATTTTGCCAAGTGCAGACTCACCATCAACACATTGAGGGGCTGCATTTTGATGGAGATGGCTGTTGGATGATCACTTTGGATTGTCACTAAGATACTATAACAGAGAGACTTGAGAAGGGGCAGCTGGTCAAGTTATTGCAAAGGCGGAACCTCTAAATCAGATGCCAATTCATCGCTTGGATGAAACGGATACGGTTCCGAGGATGTTCCCTTGCAAGCATCGGCAGGAACCGTTGCTTGGGCCGTTCGGAAGAATTCTTGGATGTGAGGGGTACAGGTCCAAAGAGGGGGCCAATTGGGGTTGCCTATTGGAGAAGCGAGATACTCCGTGAACCCAGACGTCGGGTCTTCTCAGGAACGCCTTGGTCGTCAGTTTAGTTTCGTGTCACCGCAGCTGTCTGTCCGTCGATATTCTCGATGGTCATTTGTGGAGCGTTTGGAGACACCACCGTCTTCCAACACGACTGTCCAGTTCTAATGCTAAGTTATAACGTAAGATTCAAAAGGTTGATGGCACGAGACGTTGTTAAACTCGAAACTGGAGTTCGATTTGGGAGAAGAGATCCTGCGTCACTGGTGGACTGTGGGGTTTGGAGAACCTGGCCAAGGCGGCCCCGCTTCAAGTGGGCCCACCCCCCACGTTGCATCCCCCGCATTCAGTGCTGAAGAACAACCACACTTCCAATCTTCCATTACAGCCTCAGCTCCCAAATGCCTGACCGCTGCCCTTCTATGTTTGGATTTTCTTTTGCTTTATAAATCCAATATTTCTTTAAGAAGAAACTAAACTTTATTCAGCACTTCAACAGCCCTAACAGCATCCACGCGAACTGTATGGGACGACTCCAATTGTTTTGCTGGTGGTTGTGGAGCTAGGAGTGTGGCTGCCGATACATGACCTGATTGGAGGAAATTCTATCTTCCGGCACACCCGTCCGGACCTCACCCGCATTGCATTGAGGCTGCAGGACCGTGTCTCGTCCGTCTCTTTCAACTTCAACATCAACTGGGTGAGTTTCTGTCAAGATTCATTTTGAACATCACGGGTTGCCGCTGGACATTCATTCTCCCTGGACCGAGTTTGCCTTCACCACGTTTTCCAACATTCTCTCGCGGCATGGGTTTAAACATCCAGGCTAATCCTTGCCTCGCTGCAAACACAACCCGAGCTCGCCCGTTTCCCATCTTCCATCTTCGGCCCACGACTTTTGCAGGTTTCCATCCGACAAGCGTCTGTTATGTGGGGCACCCATCCACCTGGCACATCGCGTGCCGGCCTGCTTTTCTCCGACCGCTTGCCGTCTTTGCTCCCCACACCCCGCTATCCCGCGCATTCTGCCGCCATCCTGCTTCTCCTCCAGCTGGTTGTCAACATCCCCGTGAGCTGCTGGGAGACGACTCCAGCGGCACGCAGGCTCGTTCTTAGACGGCACAGCTGGTTGCAGACCCCAGGCTGCCGAACATGCCGGGCGAACCGTGATCTGATGGGTCTTCTCGTGCTCTGACAGATATATCTCGAGATCGTGACTGATGCAGCATCCTGCACCAATAAAGCATCGAGGCTATTCCAGACCGGGATCCTAGTTCGGCCTCTCAAGGCTTTGCCATCTGGGAATGTTCAGCCATGGCCCAACTTCCCGGGCTGATGAGTGGCACAGGGGCTCCCCGTGTCTTGTCCCACAAGTGGAATCAAGATGACTCTTCTCCCCGCATTCTTCAAGACTGGGAGGGTGCATCTTCCTTTTATCCAGCCCCCATTGTAGGTACCTAAGTATCTTGGCCGACTAGACGCCGCGCCCCTTGAACCCAGGCGGAGCTTGCGGTTTTTTGGCTGGTGCTTGTTGACCCGGGGAACACCCCCCTCGGGCATCTTCACCGGACTCTCAAACTGGTGTGGTTCTCTCCAGATGTCCCTCAAACGTGGAGTTCACACCACTGCGTGTACACCAGTGTCTGATTCGGGTCCGTTGCTGGTTCCAGGTTGTGGGCATGCAATCCCACTGCTGGGACCCCACCGTTGCCGGCTCAAGGTTTGGAGCGTTTGTCCCTCGCTTTCAGATTCCCTTCATAAGCGCCCGGTTTGCCTCTCTCATATCCCCTGTTGTTGCTCTCTCCCACGTGCTTCCCTTAATTTTCTCTGTATCTTACCTCTTCCCCTTCCTTAACACTCAGCAGTGTCCCCCTCTCTGTCTCTTTTTTTGCCGCCATGACCAACACCAACGGAGCCGCCAATGGCCACGAGGCCACTCGGAGGCCGCTTCCATGCGGCATCTACGCGCCTACTATGACCTTTTTCGACCCTGAGACTGAAGACCTCGACATCCCCACCATCAAGAAGCACGCCGAACGCCTCGTCAGGGACGGGCTGGTGGGCCTCGTCACTATGGGCTCCAACGGCGAGGCCGCCCATTGCACACGAGAGGAGAAGCTGGCAGTAACCAAGGCCACAAGAGAAGCCCTCGACGCCGCCGGCTTCACCAGAACACCTATCATCATCGGTGCCACCGAGGGCAGCGTGCGGGGCACCATCGAGCTATGCAAGCTCGCCCAAGGGGCCGGTGCTGACTACGCCCTCATCCTCCCGCCCTCCTACTTTCGCCTCCTCATGGACGAGCAAGCCATCCACGACTACTTCATCGCGGTCGCCGACGAGAGCCCCATTCCCCTGATCCTCTACAACTATCCGGGCGCGGTGGCCGGCATCGACATGGACTCCGACCTTCTCATCCGGCTCGCCTCACACCGCAACATCGTCGGCACCAAGTTCACGTGCGGCAATACGGGCAAGCTCACGCGCGTCGCGCTCGGCACCGACGCCAAGACGCCCTGGTCTGAGGGGTCGGGCTACATGGCGTTCGGCGGCATGTGCGATTTCACGGCGCAGACGCTGGCTAGCGGCGGCAGCGGCATCATCGCGGGCGGCGCCAACGTCATGCCCAAGGTGTGCGTGCGCGTGTGGAATCTGTACGCCGAGGGTAAGAAGGAGGAGGCCGTCGCGCTGCAGAAGACGCTGGCGCGGGGCGACTGGGTGCTGACCAAGGCCGCCATCGCGGGGACCAAGTCGGCGATTCAGAGTTACTACGGCTATGGGGGGTATGGCCGCAGGCCGCTGAAGAGGTTGGATAAGGCGAAGGTGGCGGCTATTGAGGAGGGGGTTAAGGAGGTGATGGAATTGGAGAAGAAGTTATAGGGGGGTGGAGTAAAGTTGGGGGTTGTATGTGGTTATTCTGGTGGCTTGATAGGGGTTTGTCCTGAATGGCGTATAGGATAATCTGTAAGCCAGGACTGCAGCACGCACTACGCATCGATGGAGTTTGGGTCTATTCAGTGTCTTTCCATCACTCCGCCTGTGTAGCACGCAGTCCCTGGTTGAGATTCAAGGTTCACCTCCATGTGTAGCTCATTCCGGTCTTGTTCGACGAAGATTTTTACAACCGCTCGCAAGCCGAATAATTGAAATTCAAAAAAGGGTGTGACTGACTGTCGTCAAAGAGGCGTGTTTGGGGTCACATGCAACATGGGACGTCAATTCCACCAACCACAGGTCCCCTGGTGGTCTTCCCCTTTTTTGACAACCACCCAACTCCCGTTTCATGAGCTGTGCATATTTGTTTTAGCCCTGCGTGGTGTCTTGAAGACAATCTACTATTGTCAAAAACCCGCTCCTCAAGAAAAAAAGGAGGTAAAGGGAGTATTTCTCCTATCTAAGTCAAGCCTAAGCCCATGTGGCTAAGCAAAGCACCAGAAATGCTAAATACCAAGGTACCAGAACTTGCTCGCTAACTCAATCATGTATACTAGCCTTAAGCTTCTTCGGGAATGCATGACCTTTTTCCGATTTTAACGCATCAGCGATCGGAAGAAGACGCCCCTCTCACCACTTAAGAACCCGTCTTCTCAAATTGGCTCAGAGACAACCTTTTCACATCTTCCTCAATCTTGCCTCCCAATATCATGCGCGCCATCAAGTGCCCCGTCCCAGGGCCATTCTGTATCCCCCAGCAAGTATGCCCGGCCGCAACCCAAAGTCCAGGCACAGACGTCTTACTGACCAGGGGGTCTGTTTGCTCTTCGTTCCGTATGTGCCGCGGCAGGTAGCACGCCTGGCGCGCCTTAATGGGTGCGGAAGCAAGTTGCGGCGAGATGGTGCTGATGTAGGCGATGATGTCGTCGCATTGAGATGGGTCCGTTTCAACCTCGTCGGCGGTAGACGGGAGGGGTGTGGTGCTGTCAGTCTCGCCTTGATGAGAAACAATGTTAGTGACGAGGGGCGGTTCAGGGAGAAGGGGGCCTCGTACCACAGGCGTATACCTCGCCAAACGGACGAGCATAGATTTCAGGGTCCACATTCCCCTTGTGTCGTCTCTTCTGGCGCTTGCCGGCGCGATGTCCGGGGACGTAGTTTGTTGGTAGCTGGATTTCGGTGAAGACCGCGTATGGACTGACATCGGCTTCGAAGACGACACTGTGAGCCCGTAGGCCTTCGACCTTCGATTCGGGCAGCAGTGCCCCTGTCCATGGTCCTGCCGCCACCACGACATCCGTCACTCCATCAATTTTAAATGTCTCCCCTGTCTCGCGGTCCTCATACTCGACACTTTTTACGCCATCTGTTTTTGTACTGTTGATTTTGTTTACTTTGGCGTGGAGCCGAATGTTGACACCTTTTTCCTTTGCCAACTCGGCCAGGGCGTTGGTGAAATGGAAGGGGTGCACCTGAGCTGTTTCGGTTGATCCTGCAACGCCCATCTCTTCGTAGTACTGAACCAGTCTGCCATCTATCCAGTCCAAATCAGACGGCAAGGGCGAGTCCTTCAACATCCCCGCGGCTTTTTCGTCTTGTTTGGGGAGCTTCTCCCAATCCTTGGCCTTGCCGTCGGATACAGTGCTCTGAATTGGTAATTCATTGTCGACGCTGTTTTCCGTTGGAGGTGATGGCGGCTTCCGTGTCCTAGCTGTGAGGTCCCTTGTCTTCACTATTGCCCCCAGGCTACCGCAGCCCAAGCGACGGTAGCCCCATCTTTTTGCGCCATCGTGTTCCTTGGCCAATTTCTCGTGTAAATCGTAGGATAGAGGGACGAGACAATCTGGATAGGCCCAACGAGCAAGTAATCCGCCGGCTTTGCCTGATGCGCCCGATGCAATTGACGTCGCTTCAAGGAGGGTAATGGTGGGGGGGATGTCGGCTTGGAAGTCGGGATGGCGCGTCAGGAAGTATGCCGTGGCACATCCGATGATGCCGCCGCCTGCGGGTTGGTGTTCACTCATCAGCTTCTTTGTGTGCTTCAACTGGAGTAGACGGGCTCGGGAAGTCGGTTTGCGTACCCACGATAACAATATTCTTCTTCCTTGGAGTGTCCATGACTGCCGTCTGTGACATCGCTAAGGCTTGGAGAGGGGGGCAAGGTCGGATAGATCTAGGCAAGATTGGTGGAACCAGATTCAACTCTTCTACAACTGCCAAATTTCAACCCTATTATCCGCGAATACTACAGATCTCAATCCATTTCTTTGGGGTGTGAGAATTGGGACATGACCAGTCGTGACCCAAGGTGCTTGGGACGGTTTGCGTCATAGCCGGCCCGAGCTTCAGAGTGGGGTTTGTATGGGCCCCACATAGAGGGGTAACAGCAGGGCTGGGATATTGGTTGGAGTCACCATTGATACACAGAGAACGAAAAGGCAGAGAAAGGAGAACTGGTGCCTCTATTTGTGCTAGCTTTAGAGCAGTCATGCCCAACTCCCAAAATCGCCCAGTTTTTGGTGAAATAACATGAATCTCAAACGGGTGAAAACAACCCCGCCCATCCCATCGTCTGGGGGGTCTGAGCTGGTGGGGCTCGCCTAAATGTCCCTGCAGCCCAGTCATGTCTTGGCATCTGACCTTTCCCCCAAGATTTCTCCATCGTCTGGGATGGAAAATTGAAGAGTTGATGGGCAGATGGTAGTAGCAGGCAGGGAAGTCCGCTGAATACATGGCTTTAAGGAGTGTATTGTAGGCGAAGGTTTGGCGCACATAACTACTGTCGTATGCACAGTCGATTCTCCTTCTGACATCTCTTCCATGTGCACGTCACTGGAGACCACATGCAGCCAAGTGGAATCCTCCGGCAGCCGGCGGGCGGCGAAACTCGATCGGTCTGGAATCCGATGTTCGACCCCACGACGTTCGTCAGGTCTGGGTCACGTACTTACTATTAATATTTCGCCATCCTTCCGCTGCGCCCGACGCTTCTCCTCCTCTTCGCTCACTCCATGACCATCATTCGCCAACCAAGACTACTCATTTCATCTATTCACGCAGCGAGATCCAGTGCGCTCGTAGCTCGTTCATTTCAAACATCCCCCTCATCGTCTCCCCGCCACGTCAGGACAAGCTCCCTGATAACTATCAATCCGCAAGCGGCATTTCACACGTCTCGCGCGACCATGGCCTCCGATAGTGTATCCGATGCTCCCAAGGGCTTCTACGACTTTACCGCCCTCAATAGTATGCACTCCCTTAGTCTCCTGTTCAGCTTGATAAATCCAGTTTCCTAACAATCTACAGACCGCCTCTCGACCGTTCCCATGTCCGACTTCAAGGGCAAAGTCGTCCTGGTCGTTAACACGGCCTCCAAGTGCGGCTTCACCCCGCAGTACAAGGGTCTCGAGAAGCTCTACAAGTCCATCCGCGAGAAGCACGGCGACAACTTCCAGATCCTCGGCTTCCCTTGCAACCAGTTTGGCGCCCAGGAGCCCGGCAACGACGCCGAAATCGAGAGCTTCTGCGAGCTCAACTACGGCGTCACCTTCCCCATCATGACCAAGATTGACGTCAACGGGTCCGATGCCCACCCACTTTTCGAGTGGCTGAAGGGCCAGCAGCGCTCCATGGGCCTCAAGAGGATCAAGTGGAACTTTGAGAAGTTTCTCGTCGCTAAGGATGGCACCGTGAAGAACAGGTACTCGTCTTTGACGACACCCGAGTCGCTGGAGGCCGAGATCCTCGAGGAGTTGGCCAAGTAAAAACCCAGCTGGTTGTCGCATTGGCTTGGACTGGCGTTGGAGGGAATGTATGTTTATACCCGATCTACAGCTACTAGGCTGAAGATCTGCGATACTTTCTACAATAATTTGACCGGACATCATTTTGTTTCCCTTCGGTGACGGTGATGGCCAAACAGTAGTGGTTGGTGTGGTCGTTGTATGTTAATCTAATTATACTCGCTGCACTTTGAACTCTCTTCTCGATCCCGTGCTGGTACGAAAGCTTCAACAAAATATTCGTTTTGGAGGACCTTCATGGTACGGGTACAGGAACGCTCTTGTGGCACCATGATATCAACAGCAGCTTTCTGATGATACAGTATCGACGGGAATTTCTTTGAAGCATCAAACAGACCATAAATGTAGTGGTCTCGTCTCATTCCTATTACATGCCTTTACGAAGCGGCAGAGATGCTTCCGCAGACCGACCCCAAAGTATCAACTCCGCAATCTTTTCTGGATTGGTCACCTGCGAGATGCCTTCTTGTCCAAGAAGACATAACTCTACTACCGTTTTACTTTTCGGTCCGGCTGACATTTATACAGTTCGTGCTAGGTTTAGTCTCATTCCTTGTCCTGGGTTGCAATGCTGAGTCCAGCTGACCGGGTTGGCTTTATCCTAAGCAAGGCATACTTTACCTCCACGTCGAAACATTCTCAGCTCAACCCTACAACAGCAATCTCGAAAGCCAAGATCTGTTTCTGTGGACGCCATCTTGTGGTAGACTGCTCAACAGGTGACGGTGAGGCTCGTCGTTCTTGAGCAATAAACCAAGCTCTTTTGGGACTTTGCCATCGCGCTTCGACATGCTTCGGGGAAATGATACCCCTGATTAATATTACCAAAGTTGCTCGCTCAGATGTCACAATAAGAAGCCATATGTGGATGACAAATATCATGCTTAAGGCTCTTCCCCTGACCGCCAGTGGCAAAACAACGTAAAACGACCACTAATACCACCATTTCCCCCAGAGATGACTTCGCTCATGAGGTTCATGCAAGGTACCGGGCGGTACCTACATGCTTCTTTTTCTTTTTGACACCGCAGAGCTATTAGGGTAGTGCAGCCGGCGCCGCCGATCCGGATTCTCAGATCTCGAATACTGTCTGTGTTGTGTCAGCGATGTTCCAGCCTCGTACAACCAGCCATGGCGGCTATGATGTCGTCAGGCCCGGATCCAAGGTGTAACCCCGGGCCTGAGAACGGCCGGAGCGGACAACTTCCTTGATCTCGGAGAGTACGAGCGGCGTCCAGCTCACGACCTCTCCGCTCTGAACTGAGATGCGATCGTCAAGACTCTTAAGCGGTTTTAGAAAAGGATTTCCCTGACTTGAAGTTGCAAGCTTTGAGTTACCTATTCACAGAATAGGTGAGTTACTTGAGAACAAGGACATGGTGATATAATGGAAAAGCATATTACGGAATACGGGAGCTCCCCTTTGATAACATGGCTGACTACTCCGCAAACTAAAGGCCAACAACTTGTAAACCTCTCTTCCATCGTATGTATAATATCGACCAAGATGCAGCTTGATCAATAGAACTCAGTTAGATGATAGTCTACCAAGAGCCTTTTCAACCTCAACGTCCAAGAATGACCCCGGGTCAGGAGAATCTCTAGCCCAATTGATGGAATGATAATGGCGGAGGACCACTTCGTGTTCCAAAATCTTGAGTCATCGGGGAATGATGCAGTGGCATGAGATTATCCATCCTGCAGACTTACCTTGAGACAGAGACTTGTCATCAACGTATAATACACTATGGGTTTACAACCACCAGATCCCCTGAATGCCAAACTTACACGACAAGAAGCAGCTGGTGCCACGGGACCAGGCTAACATGCCTGTGCCTTAGATGAAGTGCCCTCATCTTCAACGCCTAATATCCAATCTCATTATTCATCAGTGTCACTGGGCCAGGATAACCTAACCCGCGTGGGGACAGAACAAGCCTATCGACCCAAGAACATACAGCACATGCAGTCTCCTTTCACGCACGCATCGTAAGCAATATCTCAACTCCCGAAGCATGCGCCTGGCTAATTCCGATGCCTGCGCCTGGCAAATTCCGACGCCGAGCTCAGTACTACGTGACGCCAGGCCATGGGTGCAACACATGGCTAAGCGGGAACCGACTTGTCTTGCCTCACTGTGTGTTCTCCGGCCTCCAAAGGACGACCCAGGACACGACTTGGTCTTACGAATGGCGAGGGTGGCCCCGTGAGTGTAGCGGTAGCACACATGATATGCATGGCTATTCATAGCTCAAGACATCAAGGCACTTGACCACTCGGCGATTCTGCATGGCGAAGATCGATATTGTAGAACGGGTCTGAGACAAAAGGTCCTGGGACATCAAGCACATCCCCTGCTCCGGCCGCCTTGTGGAGGCTGAGGAACTGCATCTCACATGCCCAAGGAGCCCGGCCCCTCTCAACTTGCAAAGCCCGCCCCGGACTGAGCCGGGAATAGGGCGGTTTGGACAGGACACTGCCTGAGTCGAGGGCAACAGGGCCCGAGTACATCTCGAAACATTGGACATCGCGATCGAGATTGGGTCCCAAGCAGCTGGGATGCTGGCAGGTTCCTACGAATCCCTCACGGGCATCGTACCCCGCCCGCGTATATCCGCGCTTGCTGTGTCCAGCCCGTCGGGGATCTCCCTCCTCGTGGCAAGAGATCGACACGATCTGTTGCCGATGGCTCGAGGGGTTGAGTTCGGGGTCACGCGAATGATGGTTGGAGCAAAAAGGGGTTTGGCGGGTATCCGGCACGGCGGATTTGTTGGGAGAACTCAGATACCGTGGTTTCTCCAACCTGGAATCTGTTCAATTTATTGTTGACGGCGATGGTGACGAGAAGGGGCTGATCATGGTCATCTCTGAGCCGTCCAGCCCGGCTCGATTGGAAGCGAGATGATTGTGTGTTGGTTTGGGTGTCACTGACAGACCCCAAAAGAGAGATTTCCTTTTCTGCGCACCCACAGGACGAACAGTGCCATGTCGAATGCGCTTACTGCCGACTGGGCTGACCAGACATGCGACAGCAGTCGCGTCTTGGGCTTGGCGCTCGGTGACAGAAAGTGGATTAGGGCGAGCCAAGAATGCGGGGAGTCCGTGCGCCGCGATCAGAGAAGCGGCAGTCAAGCCTTCCCAGAGCCGGCAAGGCGTGGCAGTGATTGCAACGTTCCATCCACCCACGCAACTGTCTCAAACAGCTGCTTGTCGCATGTCGAAGGAAACGAAGCACGCGATGGCAGCATCAGCGCTCTCGAGGCCCTTGAAGCGATGGTATTCAAAAGGCACGGACCCCGAAGTGAGATTACCATGGCACTTGAAACCTTCCAAAATTGTTGCTTCTCGAGACTGAGGCAGTTCGCATCAACAAAACCAGGACGCTCATGGACGTTTGAGAGAGGGGACGAATCATTTGAAATCTCGATAAGCTGACTGGCAGGACGGGCTGGCCGCAAGCTTTTGCTGCATGCTGCAGTGTTCCCGTGTGATGAGCGCGTCCCAGACCGAGAACCGCTCGGTTTTCCCGTCGTTGTTTTCTGTTCCGTGTCGCCCAAGCACAAATCTCCGAGTAATTGGGAGCCAGTCGGTGATTACCTGTATCAATGCCACTGAGCTTGCCATCTTCTCGGAACTTTTTGATTCAGCTCAGCTGGAGCTGAGAGGGCGAGGCTGATGACAAGTGTTGCCGAGGCTCTCGCCAGCCCATACAAGAAGCCACCTCAGGGCTTTGAGAAGGCCCCGCTGAGCGAAAGCCAAGCCGTGAAGCGGCGTCGAAAAAAAGGGCCGTTTTCTTCAGCCACATCTCTGGGCTTGCATCGAGGTCCCAGGCATCCCACTGGTTGGTCAAAGGGCCACAAACCTGGCTGTTGCGCACAGCCAATGAAACACGCAGCTGTTCCTCGGAGCATGCCTAAAGCAGCATAGCGCTCACCACAGGCAAAGCGTGGATAGCACAAGCAAATCATCACTAAAATTCCCCATCATGGCTTTTTGCTGAAGAAGATGAATGCCTGTCTTTGACATTGATCAGTCACGCAGCCTCTCGGACGAAACGGACTGAACAACACTTATGATTCGCCGCCTGTCTTTCAGGGCTGCAACACCACATCGCCAGCTGAAGAGGCACTGTTGTTGCGATCGGGTTACCGGTCCAGAGCATGTGAAGGTGGGGATGCTCTCTGGTAGCTCAAGAGCCAGTGTTTTGGCAAAGGGCTGGCCAGTCAACGACCGCTCTCATTAAAATTGCGAAAAGTTGCGGAATGTGGGGGGTCGCAGCACCCGATATGGCTCCTTGCTTCATTCAACATGCGAGCTGCTGGCTGCAGCATTGGTTCGCTGGTAGTCTTCATGCAAGGACACCCTTTCTGCGAGTGCAGCGATGTGCCCCATCAACTAGTCGCTGTTGGTCCATAGACAGGACGGATAAGGAGGAGAGCGTTGAAAGGAATTGTGGCGATGTTGATTTTGGGTGTTAATTAAAGGATGAAGCGGCTCCTCATCGTGGATATTACCCCAGAGAGCCCACCGCTGTTTGAAGCCGAGGAGTTGTGGGACGCCTTGGGGCATGCTTTGGGCCAAGCCATTTCTTATTTCTTGTTGGTCCGTCACGAGCCCGTGACGGCGTCCCAAACTCAAGGCCCTGCTGTGCGGGTTGTTTTGGTTTCTCCAGTGCCCTCCTTCAGACAATTTGAACGTCGCTAGTCGATGTTAATCAAGTCAAACATCGAGTTGACATCAAAGTCTCTGTCTCGAAACAGGGGGGATTCGAGAGATCAGACTCAGACTTCTGCTAAAATCGTTGGGCCAATGGTTACTGTAGAAAAGGTCAGTTCTGAGAGGCTCAGCTAGGGCCCCTGGACATGTTGCGCAGTTGAGGTTCTGGCGGCCTGCCCTCCGTCAGCGGCGTCCTTGGCGGCGTTGGATTCAAGGAACTGCCCGCGTGTGGCTGCCGGATATCGTTCCGGTGGTGTGGCAGCACCTCGGCCTTGAACAGCGAACTGTATCCGGCGCGAAGGAACATGGGCATTTTAACTGTTCATCACGGAAAAGTTTCGCAACACCAAACACCAAGACTAATTCAAATAGCGTCAAGAAGCTCGTGTTCGCCGTCTCCTTGCTAGAGCTCCAGGCTTGCAGCGGGGGCAGAGCAAATCCAACTTGGTACGGATAACTAGACACTTCAACTTCGTGGGGACCCGGTCTGAGAAGCCGATCGACAAACTAGGAAAACAATTGGCTGCAGAAGGGATAGAAGCTTTCTGAGAAACGTCTGGCGGTGGGTGGCTGCAATCGGCCTGCGATTGATATCGGCCGATCTCTCCTGACGCTGTTTCGGCGTATCCCGACACACAACGTTGAAAAAACGCAAAGCTGTGAGGAAGATGTGAGAACGGAGAGCGATCACAAGGAATCCCTCCAGAGGGGTCTTCTGGGGCATCGACAAACTCATCGAACTCCCCTGGACTCGCCAATATCTTCCCTCCATCTTAGCAACAATTACGGCGAGGTCATCAAAACCGAGCAGTCGCGGTTGAATGGCACAATATCTCGCTTGCGCGAAACCAGCAAGATGATGAAGAAATCGGCGAATGCCACCCCCACCCTGGCATGTTCAGAACTCCAGGCCTGCACGCCCCAGGCCATGGGAGGGCTGTTGATAACCGAGTGGTAATGCAAGCGGGACGTGGCTGTTGTGGGCCAAATGCCGCCTGCGAACCCACCCACGCCACCTCCCCTCAGATTTGGGCGCTAACCGTGCCGAAGCCGCGGGATGAGAAGGAACGGAAATGCCGTGATCGGAAAGTAAAGCCAGCCGCCGGCAGTGCTGTGCAGCCGCATGTCTGTTGCCCGGCGGAAGAGAGGAGACAGCCACCGTGTGTTGATGCTCGTCGGGTCTGGAGGAAAACAGCTTGAACTGATCAAGATCTCAACATTTGGTAATGAAGGGCGAAGATTGGAGTGGGATGAATGGCCACTCGTTCATTGCTCCACAAATTGGAATGGCCAATGATCATGCTTGCCCTTTCCCCAGTTTCCATGCCTGCCACGCTGATGAGGCAGGAACAGGGCTTCGAGACTGTGCATTCATCTGGTCTCGCCTGCTTCTGCCAGCTGCCAGCTGCTTGGGAGCTCCTTCCAGCGTTCTTCCAGATGACCATCTACGCATCTCGACATGGAACCACAGCAGTTTGTCGATCCTGCACCATCCATGGCTCAGGCTCGTCGGTCCGGCTCTATTTCTCACATGGAATCCCATGCAAAGTTCTTCCCTTCAAATGAACGCGAATTTTCGGAAACTCGAGCTAGCCTTCTGATAACGCGGCGGGTTCTCCGACTCGACAACCTTTTTGCAAACGACATGTCCCAGGTCAAACAGACAGCAGAGGGCAGCGCGGGAAAATGCAGTCAACAAACCAGCTCAGTCCGGTCTACATAAATAGTACAGAATAAAACGGGAGTTGCCGTCCACATTCCATCACGATCTGAAGACTGGAAGCCAGCCTCTGTGGGAAATCTTCCTCCTCACCTCTGCTGCTGCGGTTGGTCCTTCTGTCAACCGCTTGGCCCGGATCTTTCTTCCCACGACGACAGGTTCAACGCCCAATCACACCAACCACTACGAAGCAAAGACACCACGACGACTTGAAAAAATATTTGAACTCCCCTGGCTTTCGGAGACTCTCGGACCAACGCCATGACCGCCCCCATCAACACGCCGGCGGCCTCGACGGCCAAGGATGCTGCCTCGGCCAGGAAGCGCAGGAGAAGAGCCCCAGCTGGTGGAGCCGCGGACGACTGCTTCACCTGTGCTAAGCGCAACGTCAAGTGTGACAGGAGGAGGCCGTACTGCTCACAATGTCTGGAAATCGGCAACGAGTGCTCCGGTTACAAGACGCAACTGACATGGGGTGTTGGCGTTGCCAGCCGTGGCAAGCTGCGGGGCTTGTCGCTGCCCATTGCGAAGGCCCCCCCAGTGAACCCGGGCAAAACTGTGAAGTCACCAGCGGCAAGCAAGGCCCGGACCGCTTCTATTGTCTCGGCAAACCAGTGGGCGGCGGAGCAGGATGAACGGGTTGTCAGGGAAGAGGTGGAAACGACCATCAAGATGGAGATGGGTCACCGGCGAAATCCCTCTCTGTCAGTCACCACGGCCTTTCACCCTTACGACATGTCACACATGTCCCCGACGGAGGCCGCACCACCAGGCTGGACTCACATCCCGTTCTCATCGAGCATGCCCACAAACGATGGGTCGAGATATTTACCAAGGCCACTCCACATCCCAGTATCGTCGCCCGGAGACATGATGCCGCGCGAGATGGTCCAGTCACCGATCGACGCGATGAGCGACGTCGACTACATGTCTCCCTTGGGCCAGTCGTTCCCAAGGGAGGACGTTCCCTCCTACATTCACAGCCCGATCGTTTACGAGAGCTATCCCAGCCACGCCTCCCCGGTTCCGCAAAGCCCGGTGGCCGCCATGATGATCGAGCAGTCACGGGCACCCTGTCCTAGCCTCGTGTATACTCCCTCAGAACCGGCCTCAAGTCTCCATTCCCATCTCTCTCATGTTGAGAGCATGGAGACACAGCTCAGCCGCAAGCTCCCCAATGATTGTGACGTCCTGGGTAAGTTACACCGCCCTTCACTTCCGTGCAACGCCTGCTTACACTGGAGCCAGGCCCCTGTACTCCCGACTTGGATACGTACAGCTCGAGTGCTCAATCTCACGGGCCATTCTGGGCCTCATCGAGCGCGGATGACGAATCTGTGTCGCAGAGCGTTCCCGATAGGAATCCAGCACCATGGCCTGTGTCGTATCCCTCGCAATCCCCTCCGCCGGTTCTGCAGGTCAGCCCGGACCTCATCACCAAGATGCCCTTCTTCATGGACTATTACGAGAAGTCCATGTGTCCGGGCATGGTCTTTATCGACGGCCCCAGCAACCCGTTCCGGGAACACATTCTCCGGCTCAGTACCAGCAGCAGAAGTCTACAGCACGCCATCTGCGCGCTTGCAACATGCAATCTGAGGATGAAGAGAAAGCTGAGCCTAGGCCACCATGGTAGGGACATGGGAGAGAGGCGGTTAGACATGAGCCCGATCGACAGCGGGTCCGACATACAGCCTAGGGACCAGTCGCTCGCCGAAGAGTACCAGCACCGAAACTTGGCCGTCCGTCTCCTGAACGAGCAACTCAACGACCCCGAGAAGTCGATGCATGACTCTGTCCTGGCCACTATTTTGTTATTATGCCATTACCGGATGGCCGAGTCGGGCGTGGCAAAGTTCCAGACACAATTCGCAGGAGTCAGAAAGATCTTAGGACTGAGGCGGCTGTCACCCTACCCGGCCTCGAGGGATTCGGCGTGGATGGAAGCTTTGTTTACTTACTTCGACGCTATTTCTGCGAGCGTCAACGACAGAGAGCCCCAGCTCACCACCTCCTTTTACGGTGTGCCGCCAGATGCACAACTATTACCACCCGGAGCAGAAAATCTTGTCGGTTGCGATCGCGAACTGTTCAAGACTATCGGCAAGCTTGGTCGCCTGAACCTCCTCTCTCAACACCGC
The DNA here is from genome assembly GCA_027946355.1 of Collariella sp. IMI 366227. Taxonomy (NCBI): domain Eukaryota; kingdom Fungi; phylum Ascomycota; class Sordariomycetes; order Sordariales; family Chaetomiaceae; genus Collariella; species Collariella sp. IMI 366227. Next base: position 2,014,283 of record JAPEUS010000002.1, on the reverse strand, counting down.
CCCGTGCAGCACCTGCTTGGCCCACCACTGCCCCGTCTCAGCATGTCCTCGCGTGCCGAATCACCCCTCGGCACCTCGTACAAACCCCCTCCTTCAATCCTCAACGGCCCAGAACATCATCACAGCATATTCGGCGGCCCGTCGCACCACATGAATAACAGCGTCCGATTCGACAGCAACGGTTACAGCACTCCCAATCTCGGAGACGACGACATGCTTGGCTCGACCCACCTCCATTCTACAACGGCCTACGACGACCCCCGCAGCATGTTCTGGCGCGAATGGAAGGAAACCCGACAAGCCCTCCAGAGCTGGGAATTCGATGCCGGCCGCGTCCGCGCCTCCCTTACTGCCCTCTCCCCGTCGATTTCACCGTCGTCCCCGGCCGCAGTGGGTGCAATGCTTAACAACCTGCCACCGCCACCCCCATCAAACGCTCAAATCCAGGACCTCGGCTCGCTGAGCGAAGCCTTCCGCTACGCAGCGCTCCTCTACACGGAACGACTCGCCAGCCCCAACGTACCGTCAAACCACAACAATTTCCGAAACTTGGTGAGCCAGGTCGTCTACTACGCCACCAGCCTCGAGTCGGGAAGCGCAGCCGAGAAGTTCCTTCTCTGGCCGCTGTTTGTGGCAGGAAGCGAGTGTGTCAACGAATTGCAGCAGAATATTGTGCGGTCCAAGTGCAGGGAGATCATGGCGCGCAGCGGGTACATGAACAATCTGGCTGCGTTGGAGGTGTTGGAGAGGCTATGGGCTGGCGAGGGGTGGAGGGAGGATACGATGCGGAGTCATCAATTCCAGGGGAGGATGATTGGGGCGAACAATGGGAAGGGAGGACCGTTTAACTGGGCGAGATGTATTGGAGGGCCGGGGGTGGAAGTTGAGTGGATCATGTTTTGATGATGATGATGGGTTGGGGCTGGTGTTAGGAGTACATGATGTGTTGGCTGGGGAGGGGAGGGAAAGATTGAGCGGCGGCGACATTTGGACATGGCCTCAATTTCTTTTTGTCTATGGTTTGTGAGAGTCGGAGCGGGATCTCTCTCAGTTTGTTGTTTTGTTCATACCCTGGCTGCGGGCTACACGCCATGCTTTTCTTCTCTATCATATTTGCATACCCTGGATGGTCTAGGATGGCGCATGGTTTGGGCATCAAGGAAATATCTCAATTCATCATCGCAGGTCGTTCACAGTCGGTTGGTATAGTTAGGGCAGGTTCTTGGGGGGCAGACAAATCGTCCCAATCAACAGTTCACCTCTCATCTCATCTCATCTCCCAGTGACAGTCCATGTGTTTCAAGGCGGTCAGCCTCAAAAAGCCAGGTCCAGACCGAACCCGAGCGTCTGTTCTTCTCCAACCAAGTGGACCCCTTCGCCAAACAGCCTTTTCCCCGGTTTCCAATCTCATCTCATCTCATCATTCTCAATGCTGTCGCAGAAGTCACAAGAGGTACTGGTCGGTACATCCGGTACCTCCCCTCATGCGTCAGGCACTGTTGCCCGAATGGAACTGGGCCTAGCCAAGCAGGGAAAGGCTCGTGGGGGGTGTGGGAAGGGCAACCAGACAGGAGCTTTCTCTGTTCTGCCTCTGCCCCTGTCCTCATTTCCCTCATCTGCCATCGTCACCAGGGCTGGAGTGGACGAGCTTCCCAAAACGCGTTCCGCCCGGCAGCTCCATCTGGTTGTCTCTTATTTCGCTGCTATGCAGTGCACTGCCCTGTCTTTTGGTGCGCGGGATGGCCCCTGTTTGATGGGGTCATGGCAGATATCTTTAGCGATAACGTTGCCTACCCGACCCCGAGGCGACCGATATCTTTGGGCCCTATCTACGTAGGATCCTTCTGGCAGTTTGACGTCGCAGCGGGAAGGGGGAAAAGAATGGGCAAGCCCACTACGCAAGAGGCGAGACCTGGCGGTCTCGAAGGGGAAAGGCACGGCAGAGAGGGAGGACACGGCATCAAGCCGCTGCCGTCACCCCATGGCAAAACTGCCACCACGCTATCGACCGTGATCGACAATCATGCGCGGTGGCAGCGCGACAGGCCAACGAGACGGTGGCTTGCGGTCTTCTAGACGCCTTCTAGAAGGTGGCTCCCCCCCTCCCTCCCCTCCCATTATCCCTTCTCCTTCCAAGGCAAACTCATGCGCTGCTACACACCCTCTTGTATGCTTGGTTGTGGTCGCCCCTCGTCAATTTCCCCTCATTTTTTGCGCGCCCCTTCATGATCCTGGGGGGCTGAACTTGGCAAGGGCTTTGCATGATGTACGTAAGGTTTGGGGAACGGGCGGTGGAGGGTTTCTCGGTGGTCTGGGGTAATGCTGGATTTAGGTTGAGATGTGTCATGGAGGGGACGTTGGCAGGGGGGGGGCAGGTACGGCAGGTGAGGTTTTGTTAGGCACATTCACAGAATCTGATGGCCGTGTACCGGGTCTGGTCGGGTACATGAGGCGATCACACCTGTGCTAAACCCGTGAGGGAAGGAAAGGGAGTGGTGGTGTTACGCTGGGTCAGGCGCGGGGACTGGGGATGGGAATTGGAGTTGGGCAAGGGGAGGAGGGAATGCGGTGGTTTGCGTCGGCCTACCTGCACGGACACGGTCCCGCCCTTCTTGGCTCTCTATTCTCTAAACTCGGGAGTTTGCGTTGTCGTTACGAAGACGAGATAATGACCGGTGAGGGCGGGGGAGGGCAAGGTGTTGGGCAGCGGTAAGGGTTGGTGATGGGACGGTCTGGATGCTGGATTGAGCAACGAGATCGTCCTGTCTTGGATCAGGTCATGTCCCGGTCAGACCAACATTTCCATAACCACATTGATGGTGTGCCTCGTCTTGCGCAAAACCACTCAGGTGCAGCAGCACCAGGTGATTTCCTTTGAAGGAAAACCGTCTGATTGAACGAAATGGCGTTCTTAAACGCCGTTGAGGTCAAGCTTAATAAATGCCAAGGACGCAAGACAGCTGTGCCAGTTCCCAATGCATGTGACAGCTGAGTGCCGATGGATAAGGTTAGACAAATGGCGTGTATGGGCCGAGCAGAGACCGCAAATTCGGAGTTCGGGATTTGAAAATATCTTTGTTTCTTCAACAAAACATTGTCAGGAAGTATCCGTAACTCAGAGACAACTGTGCTGTTGACACTTGACTCTCGAATTCTTGGCCAGGAAATGAAAGGACCAGGTGGGATGTGTGGGTTGAAGGACTGGCCAGCTGTCGCCAGGTGTCTTCCTTTAGCCCCGATAAGCGTGAGGCCCCACCAAAAGTCTGCCTTATCGGGGATCAACGCATGGGAAATTTTGGAAGTGCAGTGCATCGCAACCAGTTGAGGACTCGAGGCTGCTGTGTTGCTGGTACGAAACACACACTCCAAACCAACAACCCCCCCCCCCAAACACATACACAATGGGTCGCGAACTTCAAAAGCGCAAGCGGCGCTCGTCGCGCGCCAAGACTACCATGCCAGTGCGCCGCAAGAAGGCTCTGAACCCCCTTGGCAACGGCATCATTGCGAAGAACTGGTTCGTCTCGCCCTTAACCCCCCCGCAGTCTCCCTCCCCTCCAATTGTGACACTAACCCTCTCCCCTCACCCCAGGAACAAGAAAGAAACCCTCTCGCAAAACTACACCCGCTTCGGCATCGTCGCCAAACTCGGCAAGCAAACCGGCGGCACCGCGCCCAACAACAAGTCGACCCTGTCCACGTCCTCGCACGACTCGCTGGCCGTGCAGTCAGCCAACCAAGGGCTCCTCCAAGTCCGCGAGGTCAAGGTCGAGCGTGACGCCGAGGGCCGCATCACGCGCGTGCTGCGCGACACCAACCCGCTAGAGGACCCGCTCAACGAGCTCGACTCGGACTCGGAGGAGCAGCAGCAGAAGCGCCGCGACCTCGAGAAGTACCAGGACGAGTGGAGCGGCATCCGCGACGACCCCTCGCGTCCCGAGGTGCTGCGCGAGCTGGAGCGCCAGGCGAGCAGGCCTGTTGAGAAGACGGTGAGGCATCAGAGTGGTCGGGAGATGGAGTGGTTGGAGCGGTTAGTGGGGAAGCATGGGGATGATACAGCGGCTATGGCGAGGGATGCGAAGTTGAACCCGATGCAGCAGACCGCGGGGGATATCAAGAGGAGGTTGAAGAAGGCGGGGTTGTTGGCTGCGTAAGACCAGTTAGGGATGCTAGAATGGGGGAAGGGAAGGGGTTTGATACAATAGAGCCCATTACTCTGCGGTAAGAGTAGATATCTACTCCAAGGCCAGCGGATGGGAGAGGGCCTCTGGAGAGAGGGATCTAGCGAGGTTGAAGTTTATCCATATGCGGCGTCTGGCGTTCTCCGAGGGGTAGAGCAAAACAGGTAGATTACATGAACAAGAGAATTGTAATAACTTTTTCCATATTTGTGGTATCTCGTTTGCGATCTACCCTCTGTGACGCCGGCAACACCAAAACTAAGCCAAACCAACGCTATCCTTTATATCCCCGACCAAGCGAGGGAACAATATGCCCAACTATTACAGCCCCCAATTCCTGACGCTTTCCCAAACCATTCCCGACCGTTCCCGTCCGTACGTACAGCACCTCCCCGCCAAAATATTCTACCCTCAGCTCCAACTACCGTCCACATCCTCACCTCTCAATCCTATCGTAGTTCGCATGGGGAAAACTCGCGTCCGAATGTCCGAACCCGTCCGCGGTTGAAGGCGCGGCCCCATACGTCTGCCCCGCAGCCGACACCCTCCCAGAGTTATACTCGGTATCGTCATCAAAGGGATTCGCCCCCTGCTGCTGGCGGAACGGGTTATCCTGGTACCCGCTGACCGTGCTGCCACCACCGGCCACCGATGCAGTCGGACCGTACGGGTCCGAGTAGTCGGAGCGCGAGCCCATAGTGCTGGCGGCGCCGGCGTAGTGAGTGGAGCTGCCGTGGTGCGGATCGTCGTGGTCCGACATGTTGACGGGCGCGTAGGCCTCCTCGTCGTGCGGCGCCATAGAAAAGGCCGCCTTGTCCGGGTCGATGTTCTGGCTGCCGATCTGGGCGCGGTCGTAGCCGGGGAGGCGGTTGTTCCACTGGTAGTATTTGAGGGTCCAGATGCTGAAGAAAGTCGTTACGCAGAAGAAGAAGCTGTGGGAAAGGAAGTGGTTGTTAGCGGAGAGTGGGTTTAACAGGAACGGAGTGAGCGAGACGTACAAGACAAAGAAGCCTAGCGCGACAATGCCCTTGCTCATGCCGCAAGCCGTGCCGCACATGTTGGCAGTGTTGTAAGCGGCCTGCGTGGCAAAGCCCGAGAGCCAGATGACGGCGAAGAGGGCGTCAACGGCAACCATGGCGTGGGGCTGGGCGAGTTTTCGGGTGCGTGGGAATCGTGGCGCCATCAAGAGGTAGATCCAGGCAGGTATGGAGAGGAAGAACTACCAGGCAGAGCCAAAGTCAGCATTTACACTAACTTCGCTCAAAATAATAGCGAAGGGGTCCATACCACTGCAAAGGTCCAGCCATTGTTGCCTGTGATTTTTGCCTTGTCTGCCCGAAAGACGGCAATCTCGAGACACCATGACACAAAGCCGAAGACGATCTGGAGAGAGTGGAAGACCAACTTGAAGGTTGGGATCCGCTCAGGGTCGAGTTCAAGGTCCTCCCACATCGTGCGCGACTGTTTGGTGGGGTTATTGTCTTGTGTTTCCGGCTCGAAGTTGGACGGGCGATGTCAATGTTGACTTGGCAACCGACGGCACTTGGGGTTGATGGCGCTGGTAGCAAGACGCTAGACTTTGAAAACACTGAAAGAATCCCAAAACACGCAGCAACTGCTGGTTAACGAGGGCGTAAGCAAGCAAAAGATGAGTGTCTTGTGTCAGAAAGAGACGAAGCAGAGACGTGTGGTTTGCGAACAAGTTTGGACGGCAAAGGACCTGAACCTGAACCGAAGAAAATGGAGCCCCAACACAGCCGCTGCTCCTTTGCCCAGGCGACGGGCCAGCCCTGTCTTGGCGGGGTTTGCAAAGCCACAGCCATGACGCTGCCGGAGCCCGCCAGCCAATAAGAACCCGATGATATGGATCATAGGTGGACCTCGCTGTCTGCGATTATCCTTTGTTGTTGCGAATGGCGTTCGTCCAGAGTTCATCCCAACGAGATTTTGACTGATAGAACTGGAACATGAAAAGTGAGACGGCGAACCCCTGAATTACGTTGTTTTGACTGAACGCTGGAGCTCGATTCTGGTCAAAGTTCAACCATGTTTTTCCGAGTATTGAGTCAAGGTTTCACAAGGACATCGTGCTTGCTTTTGGCGTGGGCCCGCACACTTGGCCCATTGAAGAAGGCCTGCATCTCAACTGCCGGCCGCAGTGTTCTCTGCTCGGCCGCACTCAGAAACATGAACTGGGAGGGCGCCCAAGTTCTCTGGACATCAATTCAAGTTCTCGCTATAAGAGAGGGCAGATCTAGCCTTTGACTCGAGGTTCTTTGGACTTGGAAAGTACTGTGTACAGGAGCCGACAGCCACACCAGCTGACGAATCACTCGCATGAAACCCAAAAATAGCAACTGCGCCCACTGTAAAACCACCGCCGACGTTTCCCTGCCAACCCCCGGATTCGGACAGCAGCGCGGGACCCACTCCGCTCCGACCCGGCCATGGCGAATTCTTGGCCGGTCCGGTTGTGACGTCGTCCGATACAGGTATATTAGGCGCAGGAGCGATTGGAAATACCCTGTAAGGATCATCTATCCAGTGACGCCGGCGCAACACCAAAAGATCGAACCCTCTTCTTTCCCTACCCCCAACTTCAACTCCGTACGTGATATCTGCGAGATTACCAACACACTCCCTTTTTCTACCCATCTCCTCCCACCAGGGTCTAGAAAACCGTGATCATCGCTTGAAAAGGGGACCTTTCACCCGCTCCGGATACTAATGCAACCAACCGAGGGCGACAAATGTCCAGATATCGACTCTCCCATCAGCCGTCGCAGTGATGATCTTATGGCCATGACAGCCGTTGGACACGCCGACCACCGCCTGAATAGCTCTGCTTACCTGCATGATCGCCGGTGGCTTTCTGGGGTAGCCTTCCCAAAGCGCGATACAGCCATCAGAGGACGCGGTGATGGGAATATCGACGCCAATGAGCGTGTCAGTAGCGGTAACATGTCCCTAATGACTATAACGTCAGTCCTTATAATCCCGACCATGGTTTGCCTGTCAAGGGCCACCGCATTACCTTGTGCCCTGCCCGAGTCGTTGTTGAACTCATTTTCCCATTGCTGACATCCAACTCTAGACGATCTGGTCTTGGCTTGTCGTGACAAGTGCCGCTGGCGAACGCGCGCCGAGTGCACATTTCATCGTACACACCTCCCCGGTAAGACCGTTTTCGTCTTCGCCCAAAAACTCCAGTGACTCCTGATGCATATCTCAGAACTGCACACGCCCATCACAGGTTCCAGCACCGACCAATTTTTCAAATGGCAGAGTAATCGAACTTACTCGCTCGCCAGTGGATAAAACAAGGCGGCACATTGCTAAAAGTTCTCACTCCTCGGAGGAGTGCACCCACTCTCCTAGAAAGATTTTCCCCTTTTTCGCAGGATCATGGCTCTTCTTTGCGAGTTCAGTCGTTTCGATGTCCCGGAGCCAGAATGTACCGTCCGCGCTACCGGAAGCAATAGTATCATAGTCGAACGGATGGTGAGGAGATCTAACCCAACGGACCGAGTTCACAGAGGCAAAATGGCCCTCCACTTTCATCACAACCGGCCCGCTCTCGATACTCCAAATCTTGGTGCCGCAATGGTCAGCAACCAGATGAAGCTTAAAAACAAGCGCAAATCTTACCGTGGCTATCCCACAGTCATCTCCAATCACAAGTCTGTCCCCGGTCGGACTGAACCATGCAGAAACATATTTTACACCCTTCGACCCGCCATCGGGCAACACGAGCTCGCGCTGGCTCGCACCAGTCTCCATGTCAAAAACGTGAATCATTTCGTAGCACGTCATCGCAAGATGCTTATGGTCGGGACTGGGGCGCAATTCGGTCACTCTCGTGTTGTATCGCTGGGTAATCAGAGGGGACAAGAAGATGTCCGCAGTAGTTTCCGGGCGATGAACGATGCTCCATTTGTCTTCGACTGTTTTGCATGCGGGCGGCACATCCGCTAGGTCCACATCAAAACAGACTGGTTGCCATGCACTTGTGGTATCGCCGCCATGTAGTAAGGAGACGCAGAACGGTGGCAAAGGCGACGAACGTGCCTCTCTTGCAAGATACAATGCTCCATCCTCGGCCGCAGTTGTCCCGCACCCTGACGAAGATTTAGTGGCAACTTCACACGAACAACAGCACGACTTTCCCCAACTTACCATCGGTAGCCCGTTGGCATGGCATCTTGATATTGCACAATCTCGACGCCGTGGGAGTCCACGTCCTGGTCTTGGAGCAATCGCGGAAGCGAAAAGAGAGCAATCTGCTGAAGATAATGGCCAACATGCCTCCGGAATTGGTTGGTATCCACAACAACGTCAACATTGTCCGGGCAAAGCGCTGGGGTCGGCAGATGCCCATTCCTAATTTCAAAAGGGGCATTCGCTCGGCTTGATGAACTCAGGCTGTCGTTTCAATAATTCAACGACGATTGTTATCTATTTCTCTACGACGTCCCTTTAATAGCGCCTGCCGATGTGCTGCTTCAGTGTCTTTGGAGATGGAAAAGAATCAGAGCATTTGGGATAGAACTAGCGACCTCGGTGGGTGAGCAGCTCATACATGGTGTCAGGACCGGTTCCTCAAGCCCATACCGTATTAGACGCCCAAGTAGAGCCAAGATTTTCAACTCGATTTGGGTTACTCAGTTTGACAGTTCCTTGGTTGCCAATGTCGGGATTTGAGGTTGCCGGTATTGTTCTGGTATGGTTTCCCATCCTCATGAAATTCATCTAACACTACTGTGCGGGCTTCTAAGATGCCATGGAGTGGTGGAATTTCTGCACCGACTTTAGCGCCTTCGTTGATGAAATTGAGCATCAGAAGATGAGACACCGCTCGAATCTGCAGCGCCTGCTTGGCCCAATCATTGCCAACATATACAATCTTGACAGTCTCATCGAAAACCTAGAAGACCATTGCTGGCATAATGGTAGTTTAAATGATTTGTTGAAACAAAGATTGGCCAGTGAGCATGACAGAATCTTTCGCACTCTGAGCAGAATGCGGGAGGTGATGATTCGCTTGGAGGAGTATAACTGTTCAATTTGATGGTGAAGTAAGCCTTCATCCCCCCCATACTGATTTTGGTTACCACGGCGACAATAAATCTCAGTTCAAAAATCTCACACAGTATTAGGTTCTGAACTTGGACCATCCCGGCACGAACTGGAATTATGGCATTGGCATGTCAAGCGCATGAGAACCAGCTTTTCCAAGAGAAAGCATAGAAGGGTTCAAAAACTGGCTGCCTACAGCCAGCATCTTAAGGAAATCCTTAGTTACAGCAAACACGCAGCCGACAGACTCAACTCTTCGGAGCCGGTCAAATTCTTTGAGGAGGTTCGGAAGCATGCCCACTGCCTGCACAATGTCCTAAGCAACAATGGAGGTGCAATGGTAATTGCCAACTTGGAGACCACAAGGCCCTCATAAACTTAGGCACTATCACAGCTTCTGTTTGCTTGAGCATGATAATCAATCTACGGAGCACGTCCGGTCATGCCCAATCAATGTGGCAGCAGGTCGAACTCACGCGAGTCGAGACCAAGTCAGCAGTTTCTAACAAGATCAACCACCTTAAAGCGATTGCTTTCATTCGCCAGTGCTCGGCAGAACCAGGTTGAGTATGATTTAATGGGAAGGGGGCACAAACAAGTTCTCTTGCAGATGCAGCGAGAACCATCAAAACGGCCTCTGCTGAAGACGATACTTGGACTTGGACAAAAATCAGTATCTCAAAAGAAACGTCAAGTTCGACATAACGTTAGTTTTCTTTGCCGAACCTCTGACTACACCCTTTCAGTCTATCACCGATCTCTGCCTTTTTCTGTTTAATGGAAACTCAAATTCGGGCATTTTTAGGGAGAGAAGGACTCCGGCAGCCAATTCCAGGTTCGGAAATTGTCTACGAGCATCCAAGTGACAGGCGCAGACCAACTTCAGCTCGTGGCACTTCCAGGCTTGACTCGGCTCATCAAGTGAACACAATAAAAGTATCACGACGGTCTCACATCGAAACTGCGGCACACACCGCATTAATACCCCTTCAGGCACACTCATCCCAATGGCTCTCAGAACAATGGTCGAAAACCGAATTCCACTTCTTGGTCGACATGGGGTTACAAAAGCTTTGCTCACCTTGGCCCTTTTCTTTTGATGGATTTCCAGCCTAACTACTCATCACAGATTGTTATCAGTGGTTCAAACAAAAGCATGAGTTCCCAAAGAGTGGCTCACGTTGTCTATGGGCCACTTTTTGCTGAAGACTACCCGTGCATGCATCTTCCCTGTGGGAGTCATGCTGCTTGAGCTGATATTCGGGAAAACCAATGAAAACTGCAGCTCTCAAAAAACAATACTATGGCATCAACGGCAAGTCAAACGACCAGACGGACATGTGTACAGCACGGGGATGGTCTGACGAAGTGCTTGAGGAGAGCGGGCCAAATGTCGCACGTGCCGTCAGGAGATGCTTGAATTGTGCGTTTGGTGAGACGCCCGACTTCAGGAACACTAGGTTCTGCGACGAAGTGTACAACTGTGTGGTCAATCCTTTCAAGGAGTTTGCGAATACCTATGCTTATGGGGCCGTTTAGTCTAAATGCTGGGCTATTGGCATTTTAGTCTGTTTTTCCTTTTGTTTTTATGGAATCATCTGCTAGAATCAGGCAACATCATGAGTCTCCTGGGAATTGATCATTGTTCCAGATAGCGCACCGAGACCACAAATACAGGAGAGAGAGCCCGCAGGCCTCTTTGCACGTATATTTCCAAGAGCACTCCGTACTATTGTCAAAAAAAAAATTTCTTTTTCTCTTTCTATCCTTTGATCTTTTGATCCTCTGATCTTGCAATCATTCAGTCCCTGAATATTAATGGAGATATTTAGGAAGGGCAAGAATACAGAGTCTTTAGCAACACTACAGTAAGTGGACATGAACTGGAAACTGTGATAAAGTTTCAGATACTAGAACCAATAAAAACAAGAAGTTGAGCTAGAGGTTTCGGTTTTGGAAAGATCGTGAAGAAAAATAATCGGAGATTCACTACCTCTTGGAGACCCGCAGCAGTGTAAAGTTGGGAATTGAAGACCACGGGCAATGGTTGGAAGATTGTGAGAGGCTTCAGAACAACCAAACAGCACGAAGCCTATTATTGTCACATAGTGTGTTACCAGTATGGCTGACCTGACAAGTGCTTCTTTCACTATTCTATCTGGGGCCTGAGGGAAGACAAAGGCAAAGTCCATCTGAACAGTCGGAAGCTCTTTTTTATCGCTTCACAGTGACATTCCCAAAATCAACAATTTTACTCGAAGATCCAGGCCTCCTGAGCGGACTTCCAGCTGATGAGCTCCTCGTCCTTGAACCACAGGGCAATCTCCTTCTCAGCGCTTCCCTCGTTCGTGTCAGATCCGTGGCAAACGTTCCTTCCTACAACCTGGCAAAAGTCTCCGCGGATGGTTCCGGGCAGGGACTTGAAGGGGTCGGTCTCGCCGAGGAGGTCTAGAGATGGTGATGTTAGTTCTGGTGTTGAGAAAAGCAAGGGGAGGGAAACTGGGTCAGGAAAAGTGGGTCCATACCGCGGCCGAGCTTGACAGCATCCTGGCCCTCCCAGACCATGGCGACGATGGGGCCGCTGCTCATGTCTATCACAAAGGATTAGTAGACGGTCGCGCGATTTGAAGCAGAAAGCATACACTCGATGAGGCCAGCGAAGAAGCCCAGGTGGGAGAGGTCAGAGTCTGCCTGGTGGTCAGTGTGCTGCGTCAAATGTGGGAGCCAAGGGAAGATAACGAACAGTGCTTCTCGAGGTGCTCCTTGCCGGGGGTGACCATCTTCAGAGCAACGAGCTTGAGGCTAGAGTGTGATGTCAGCGCGATCGGAGGGCGCTATGAATGACAGCCTCAGTTTCTGGGCCTAAAAGCTGTCTTACCCACGGGTCTCAAAGCGGGAGATGATGTTGCCAATGAGGCCACGCTGCCAAGCAAAATCAGCATCAAGGGCAAAGCGGAGGCAATAGTTCGGAGGAGCATACCTGGACGCCATCGGGCTTGATGGCGATGAAGCTGTCTCGACGTCAGTCTGGGTCGGGGAAATGGCGGGGTAAACGTCGAAACAAAGGGTGGGATGGCGGGGCAAGCGAGGGGCAAAAGCTTCGCCGAGCTTGACGCCTGGGAGGAAAATGCGGGCGAGACTCACGTCCGCTGGATCTTCTTGGTCTGAACAGGCGACATGGTGACTGGTTTGGGGGTTTGTGCGAGTGGCTCGAAGGTTGAATGGTCTTGCGGAGGCTGGGGGGTCGGGAGGGAAGAGGGAGGAAATTGTTGTGGGAGAACAGCCAGCGAAGAAGGGGCCTGGCCGGTGAGCAGCTGAAGAGTGGGGTCCCGGAAAAAAAAGATGAGGAGGCAGAGGATGGGCCCCAGCATCAGGTACCCATACATTTCTCGGGCATAGGGGAATCTCGGGGCTGCAAGGCGACCTCGCGGCCTCAGGTAGTGCATCTGGCTGGCTGGTTTCCCAGACGCTTCCTCAGCCGCTCTCTTGCTTTGCTGCGTCTCCTCCATTCCCTGGCCGTAGCGGTCAACAAGGCGTGGGTTCGATGCTGCCTCTAAGCTCAAGAGCACCTCGGGGACACGTCTAGTCCGGGTGGTGTCACAATGGGGGACACACGACGAATTGGGCGCTAAGAAAAAAGCAATTGAAACACTGATTGAACTGGTAGTCAAGGAAACGAAGTGGTTTCCAATTCGAGTGTGGGTTTTTGCCAATTATCGTCGACTCAAACAGCTGGTCTTTCCATGTTCTCGGGCATTTTTAGCTCACCCTGTTCACGATGCCTTCCCCACAGATGAGGGGCTGCAAAGCCAAGATCTACCGTAGTCATTAAAGCGAGTTTATGCAGCTATCAGAGGGCCAAATAAGCAGTAGCTCTGCTGCATGGGCGGCAGGGATTGTCATCTCAAGCCCCTGTCTCAGCAAGCTGGCCAATCCTGTTTCCAGTTGACAGCTTTCAGACAGCGGCGACCTCGCTCCTCCCACCGCGACAACCTGGAAACACCAGTCGCCGGCTGCCAGACATCTATTGAGCACCTCTGCGGCCCTGGAGGTCTCTCGATGAACAACAAAGGCAGTGTAGACGCCTTTTCTTTTTCGCTTTTGTTTTAATTCGTTTTGGTTGCCTGAATTCGCAATTCACTGCCCCTTTCCCTGCAGCTGCGTGTAAGGGCGCTACAGCACAGTCTCTTGGCCAACATGTTGTCCGGGCCTCTATCCTCGAGATGGACGGCCTACCTTGGCCTGCTGTCTGCGCTTTCGGGGGCGTTTGCGCCTGCAGGTAGAGTCTACACATCTGAATACACTTCGAATATAGTAATTGACAAATGTAGTTGCCGTCAAGGAACATGACTTCAAGAAATGCCACCAGTCCGGCTTCTGTAAGCGCAACCGCTATTTCGCAGACCACGCCCTCGCCTCGAGCTCATGGGAGTCGCCCTACAGCATCGCCCCCGAATCTGGGTCTTTTAAGGACGGCCAGTACCAGGCTGTCATCTTGAAGACCATCAACGACAGCGGCGAGACCGTCCGCCTGCCCCTTACCGTTTCCTTTCTGGAGTCTGGAACGGCACGAGTCACAGTCGATGAGGAGAAGCGCCAAAAGGGGGAGATTGAGCTGCGCCACGAGAGCAAGGCGAGGAAGGAGCGGTACAATGAAGTTGAACAATGGGTGATTGTTGGCGGGACAGCCCTCGACAAGACGGCCAAGGTCGACTACGAGGATAAGACGCAGCTCACCGTCAAATACGGCCCGTCGTCCAACTTTGAGGCCGTCATCAAATTTTCTCCCTTTACTGTCGACTTCAAGAGGGATGGCAACACACAGATCAAGTTCAACGACCAGGGCCTCTTGAACATTGAGCACTGGAGACCCAAGATTGAGAAGGCTGAGCCAGAGAAGAAGGAGGGGGAAGGGAGCGAGGAGACCACTGAAGAGGGGAAGAAGGAGGAGCCCCAGGGTGAGGACGAGAGCACCTGGTGGGAGGAGAGCTTTGGCGGCAATACCGACACCAAACCCCGTGGCCCAGAGAGCGTTGCGCTGGACGTTTCCTTTGTCGGCTACGAGAACGTGTACGGCATCCCGTCGCACACTGGTCCCCTTTCGCTCAAGCAGACTCGCGGCGGAGATGGCAACTACCAGGAGCCCTACAGGCTGTACAATGCCGATGTCTTTGAGTACATCCTCGACAGCCCCATGACCCTCTACGGCGCCATTCCCTTCATGCAGGCCCACCGCAAGGACTCCAGTGTCGGTGTGTTGTGGCTGAACGCCGCTGAGACGTGGGTTGATATCACCAAGGGCAAGAATTCCAAGAATCCACTTGCCCTGGGAATCAAGTCCAAGACCAGCACGCACACGCACTGGATCTCAGAGGGTGGTTTGTTGGATGTATTTGTCTTCCTCGGCCCAACTCCCAAGGATCTTACTGCAAAGTATGGCGAGCTCACCGGCACTACTGCCATGCCGCAGGAGTTCTCTCTTGGGTACCACCAGTGTAGGTGGAACTACGTCTCGGACGAGGACGTCAAGGATGTGGACCGCAAGATGGACAAGGCCAAGATGCCCTACGACGTCATCTGGCTCGATATCGAGTACACCGACGAGAAGAAGTACTTCACCTGGGACAAGCATGGCTTTACCGATCCGATTGGCATGGGCAAGCAGCTGGACAGCCACGGCCGGAAGCTGGTCACCATCATTGACCCCCACATCAAGAACGTCGATAACTACCCTGTCGTCGCGGAGCTCAAGTCCAAAGACCTTGGCGTGAAGAACAAGGAGGGCAGCATTTTTGAGGGTTGGTGCTGGCCGGGCTCATCTCACTGGATTGACGCCTTCAGCCCTGCCGCGCGGCAGTGGTGGTCGTCGCTGTTCAAGTACGATTCGTTCAAGGGCACCATGGAGAACACCTGGATCTGGAATGACATGAACGAGCCATCAGTCTTTAACGGGCCCGAGACCACCATGCCCAAGGACAACCTCCACTACGGAAACTGGGAGCATCGCGACGTGCACAACCTCAACGGCATGACCTTCCAGAATGCCACGTACCACGCCCTCACGTCCCGCAAGTCTGGCGAGCTCCGCCGCCCTTTCGTGCTGACCCGCTCCTTCTTTGCGGGTTCTCAGCGCGTCGGCGCCATGTGGACCGGAGACAACCAGGCCGAATGGGACCACCTCCAGGCGTCCATCCCCATGGTCCTCAGTCAGGGCATCTCGGGCTTCCCCTTCTCTGGCGCTGACGTCGGCGGTTTCTTTGGCAATCCTGAGAAAGAGCTGCTCACCCGCTGGTACCAAGCCGGCGCGTTCTACCCCTTCTTCCGCGGGCACGCGCACATCGACGCCCGTCGCCGCGAGCCTTACCTCGCCGGTGAGCCGTACAGCACCATCATCGGGGCTGCCCTCCGTCTGCGCTATAGCTTGTTGCCGTCGTGGTACACGGCCTTCCGCCACGCGCATCTTGACGGCACGCCGATTGTCAAGCCCATGTTCTACACCCACCCCTCGGAGGAAGCCGGCTTCGCCATCGACGACCAGTTCTTTGTCGGCTCCACCGGCCTGCTGGCGAAGCCCGTCACAGAGAAGGACAAGGAGAGCGTCGACATTTGGATCCCTGACAACGAGGTCTACTACGACTACTTCACTTACAACGTCATCCCCACCACTAAGGGCAAGCCCACCACGCTCGCTGCCCCGCTGGAGAAAATCCCGCTTCTCATGCGCGGCGGCCACATCTTCCCTCGACGGGACATCCCGCGCCGGTCGAGCGCGTTGATGCAGTGGGATGACTACACCCTTGTCGTGACCATTCCCAAGGACGGCAAGCATGCGGAGGGTGATCTGTATATCGACGACGGCGACTCGTTTGACTTTGAGAAGGGGCAGTATATCCACCGCCGGTTCGTCTTTGACGGCTCGGCTGAGAGCCTGGAGTCGGTGGACTTTGAGGGCCGCGAGCAGCAGAGCGTCGAGGAGGGCGAATGGATGAAGAAGATCCATGCCGTCGGCGTGGACAAGATTGTGATGGTCGGCGCCCCGGCGAGCTGGGCGAACAAGAAGACGGTGCAGCTTCAGAGCGAGGGGAAGACGTGGGAAGCGAAGGTCGAGTTTACGCCGGCCGCTCAGGGGAGGGCCGCTTTTGCGGTTGTGAGGAAGGTGGGGGTTAGGATTGGCGCGGACTGGAAGTTATCTTTTGCATGAGTTGCTTCCGATGTCACTCGTTAGGGGAAGGGAGTGTTGGGTAGAGCTACCTTAGATCATGTTATTTATAGTTCGTTGCAATGACAAGGCTGTTTGGGCCGTGCGGGCGGTGCATAGACTCAAGGGTCAGTGCATCTCACCTCTTCGGCTTTTACATATGGAAAGTGTTTCCACCTTCCAAGTGAGGTTGGCCCGGTATTGCCTGTGTGTCCTCGTACTAATGCTTTGTCTTCAGCCTTTGTCCACCCTCAGTCGGCGAGTTGCATCTTGCAATTGCATGGATAGTAGTTGCAGGTTGGATTATTGCTCACATCATATTTCTTGGTCTTTTCATAGCATTCTTCTTTTGTCCTCCCCTCTCTCTGTTGCTCTTTTAATTCACTCTTCGTTATCACTTCGATATACTCTTTATCTCACTTGGCCTCTTTCTCATTTTCCTACTTGGAATCTCTTTTCGTCTTTTCTATAACCTCTCCTTCCTTCACCCTTGAAAACCCTCTTTCTTTTTTTTTTTTCTTTCTCAATTTCTTACTTTATTAAACGCCAAGCCGTTCGACCAACAGCCAGAAGAAAAGCGGTATTTTGCAGACAAAGGTCCTCGTACCTGCAGGTGCAGCCGTTTTGCTGCAGCGGTCTGGTTACACAGAACTGCAAGCCGCAGGAGAACCTGCTGACGCCGTTAGATCATTGCATTAGCGTGGTCGATGTTGGTGAGGCGGGCTGTTGTCTCGTTGACGGCTCGGACTTTGAGAGCGGGGATTTTGAGCCCTCTTCCCGTCTATTCTTGGCTTCATTGGGCATACTAGACAAATTTATCATAAGATGGGGAAGCAGTTGATGGAGGTGATTGGAAGTCACCCCTGAAAGATCAGCACGGTGCCGCGCTGCAGCCCAGGTGAGGTTACATTGCTGAGATGGTACTCCGTATCGGCAGGTTCGGTTCAGGTCTGGCAAACTTTAGATTGGATGCAGTGTTACCAAGGTTAATCTGAGCCGTCTGGTGGAACGAATTGTGGAGGGGTTGGGATGGAGTTGTTAGGGTGGGATTTGCATGTGTGTGTCTGCCTGCTTACCTACTCAAAGAGATGAAGGCTTGCTGCATAAAAGGGGGCCAGGCCTCGTGGCGTCTGTGTTCCTCGGGATCTGTCACGCGAAGATCTCTTCCTTCTTTATATTTGTTTGTTCAGCTTAGGGGTTTGGTCTTGGTCCTGAGAGAGCATTTTGTCTCTTGAATTCCCTTCCCTCCCCTCTTCCAAATTTTATTTGTGTTGCCATCAGAAGAATATATCTCTGTATAATACTACGCAAGCAGAATGAAGCCGACAACAGTCCTTGTCCTTTTCACCACGGGCGCCTTGGCCGCGACCCTCCCCGTCCAGAAGACGCCAGCCAGACCCCGCGACGCCTCTCAGCTTCGTCTCTTACACACCTTCACCCCTTCCGCGCCCCCAGGCGCTCGTGTCCTGGCCGCCTCCACCGAGTCCACCAAAGGTGGCGCGATTCTCACCGTCCCGGACGAAAACGAAAAGATCTCTTCCGTCCAAGCGACCATCCGCATTCCGCTAGGCGACGCGCCCATCCGAGGCCCAACAGCCAACAACCCCGTGGGCGTGTACGCGGCCTCCTTCTGGATGGGCATCGACAGCGCGCGCTCGCCCGGCTCCGATTCATCCTGCCCGGGCTCTCTTCGCGCGGGGGTCGACGTCTTCTTCGACGGCACCCTCGGCGGCCCGCAGACGCCGTTTGTATGGTACCAGTTTGCGCCCGCACAAAGTGGCGCAACTGGGTTTGCCGACTTTTCCGTCGAGATAGACGATCTTGTGCGGTTCACGGCGGAGGTCGGTGGTGGCGACTCTGAAGTCGCTGTGGTGGCGGAGAACTTTGGGAATGTGACTTGCGTGAACGGGGCAACGCCGGTCAAGACTGCGAGACAGACATGGCCGGCGGGTGGTGAGGGGCAAAAAGTCTGCGGAAAGGAAGCGGCATGGGTGGTTGAGGATTTTCCGCTTGCTGGGCTGCCTCAGTTCCCTGTGGCGCTCGCCAATTTCACGAGTGTTGCGTTTGGGGCGGCGGGTGTGACGCTAGCGGATGGGCAAAGGAGGGATATCTCCGGGGCGGAGGTGATGGATGTGTGGCAGCAGCGGCAGGGCGGAAGGCTTACAGATTGTGAAGTGGTTTGGGGCAAGAAGCTGAAGTGCTCGAGAGTTGTGGGTGCTAATTGAAGAGTTGAATCAATGTATAATAACAAGGAGGTTGACAAAAGAATAAACTGTTACCTAGGTAGATATTGGAGTATTGAAACATCGAAGAACAAGATACTATACTTACTAATAGGGGTAAAAGGATAGCGCTTTCTCTCCCTCTCCCTTCTCTTCGTTCTTTTTTTTCCTTTCTCCTTTTCCTTTTTCTCCTTTCTCCTTTTCTCCTTTTTCCTTTTTCTCCTTTTTCCTTTTTCTCCTTTTTCCTTTTTCTCCTTTTTCCTTTTTCTCCTTTTTCCTTCTTCTTCTTTTTTTCTTTCTTCTTTTTCTCTTTCTTCCTTTTCTCTTTCTTCTTTTTCTCTTTCTTCTCCCTTTTCCTTTCTTCTCCCTTTTCCTTTCTTCTCCCTTTTCCTTTCTTCCTTTCTTCATTTTTCCTTTACCTCCTTTTTCACTATTTCTTCTAACTATTCTTATTTTACCCCCCCATTCCCTTAATTCTTTCAATTCTTTCAATTCTTTCAATTCTTCAATTCTTCAATTCTTCAATTCTTCAATTCTTCAATTCTTCAATTCTTCAATTCTTCAATTCTTCAATTCTTCAATTCTTCAATTCTTCAATTCTTCAATTCTTCAATTCTTCAAGAAAGAAAGACCTACTGAAGTAACACTGATGAAGCGCGAGGACAACAAGGAGACGGCAAGTATCATGGAAGATGAGATTAGGAAGGAGGAGGGTGACCACAAAGCTTTTGTGTTTGGTCAGGTCGAACACGCCGCCCGTCAACCACTTGCAGAGCATTACTGCGTGTATCGTGACTGGGCCTGGTCCGCTGGAAGGTAGTATCCAGAACGAGATGTCCCTCCACACTAGAAAACGGCCGTTGTCGTGCGCATCTTTCGAAGTTGGGATGAACTCGCTGATATACTCGATGAACTATCGACGAGACAGTTGAGGATCATGGTTGTGTTGAACATCGCCAAGGTGCTGTGGCATGTTGACAGGCTGCCAAAATTCCAGATCGCAGCCATGGCCCGGGAACCGTCGGAGTAGTGGGCTGCAGGTGTTTGCTTCCTCCCGCAATTGAGGTTGAGGTCTTTGGCGAGATTGTTTTGAACCCGGAGTTTAGGAGTTCCGCCTCTGGCCTGCGATTGTAGTACGCGACAGCGCTGACAAGAGTCACGACACACTCGACGGCAGTCTTGACGGTGACCTTGGTGTTTTTTGTTATCTTCGCCGGCTTGTGGCTGTTGGTGTAAAGGTTACCAGTTGAACTGTCTGCCAGCCAGAAGAGGAACCGATGGAGCGTGAGCCGATCTGAGAGCGGCCTGTCCGGCTTGAGGTAATTGGGCCGTCGATGCGGTTCAACTTGGCCTCGAAGAACTCGCACCAGAGTCTTATGATTGAATCCATTCGTTTGAGCCACTAGAGAAAATAGATCTTTTGAGCCCGCGTGTCCAGATCATCCCGGTTCATTGGCTTCTGCTCGGGTGCCCTTGTCTCCTTCTTTGCAGCGTGTCTGAATTCTCGTTTCTGCCGATCTCTCTCGAAAAGCGGAGTGTTGAGGTTGGCGGGAGCTTCTCGCGGTTGCGACCGGCGGAAGTGGCTTGAAATATCGAGAGATTGTCGTCATGATGGATCCTAGGCCCGGAATCAGAGGCGGTAAGTTGCTGTAGAAGATTAGGAGTGCTTACCACGTATTCCTCCGGCGCTGGGGCCCTACGCTGCTGTGTATGGGACTATGAAACTGTCTGGAAGACGCCCTCGCGTGAGCGGATGATGGTAAACCCCCGCGAGCCTCGGAGCCGAGCGGATCGACGAGTATAGGCGGCTGGCGAGATACCGCGGGCAGCAGAGCGGGAATTTTTCAGCCGAAAAGACGGCGCGACAGGAAAAAAGAGATGGTTCCAGAGTGATCTTGGCAACGAGGGCTTGTAGTTGTCACCGAGGGGCAAGAGGTCAGGGCGTTGTCGTGGTGAGATTCGTGGGAGAAAGAAATTGGGCGTGAGATTTCGAGGTTTCGTTGAATATTTCTTGGGGAGAAAACATGTTGCTGGAGAACCTGGAAATAGCATCGTGAAAAGGAGCGACCTGGAAAGCTGCGAGGCGGTGAGAAAGAGGGCGGTTGGCCATGGAAGCTAAGTGCAGAAAAGTAACGGTATCTTCAGTTGCCAGATAAGTTTCGCCTGGTCCATGAACGATGCTCCCTCTGTCTTCGATTGTCTTGCCTTGATGTAGTTGTGTTAGTTGTCAAATCTCCAATCACACATTCCCTCAGCCATCACTCTCTGCTTCTGCCTTTGCTCCCCCGATGACGAATAAAATCCGGGCAGCGTTTAAGAAGAAACAGACTGTGGTAGGCCATTCCAATTTCGAAAGATACGTAGGAGCGTTAAGCGGCAAGTCGGACAACTTCTAGATCGTGGCGCTTATAGAGCCGGTTACAGCACTTCAGCAAGATGCAGAGGGAGAGAAAAGCAAGAAAGACATAGAAAAGGTAAGAACGTTCACGAAACAAGATCAGCATATTCTGAACTTGCAGGTCAACTCGTTGTGGATTAATGTTGGTAATGATCACCCAATAGAACTAATAGGCTCAGCTGTGGACTACCTAGGTTGAATCGAAGTTGTTGATCTCTGGCTCTGGACCAACTCCCTGACGCTGTCGGGTGGTCCCTGCGACAGGTCAAGGAACTGGAAACGGAAACAAAGAGTACGAACGACAGCCAGAAGTCCCGGTCGGGCTAAGCGCTTTAGCAAGAACTGAGGCCGGCAATGCCCAATTAGAAGTCCAAAAACATAATGTACTTGTATGACCACCAAAGTCCTTGCCGCTGGGCTGCCTTCTCAACGTGTTGATCTTCTTCGGGGGGTGGTTGTCTGCCCGTGCCATGGACATCACCCTTGTCTCCATCCCCATACGAGAAAGCTTGGCACCGTCCACTCACAGGACCCCTACGGCTTGGCGGGCGAGTGCCAAGACCTGGAATGTGTTCATTGCTGCCGTCACAGGCCTAGAGCTTCCAAAGTTCCAGATTCTGGCTTTAGTTCCTGTCACAAGCAACCTACCACTCGCCATGATTCTGGTCATCCTTTTGATAACCCAAAGACTCGTCACTTAATAATTACTCTGCGACGGAGCGCGCAACAATGGCTGCTTCGCTTTCTCCAGCCAAGCTTGTGCTGCTGGCCGTCCACTGCGCCGTCCACGCCGACGTCGCCAGCTTGACCACCCTTGCCGCCCACCACACCGATGTCCTTCGGAAAGACCTGCTGTTGCGTATACTCCTGACCTATCTGCCCGAGACTCTTCCCTCGAGTCACTACATCCACCTCCTCCAGGCGCTCGAAACCGGCGCGTTCCCGCCCGATGCCGACAACCACGTCGATTGCTCCTCCGTTGAGGGCCTCGCTGAGGATGATGCGGCCAAGAAGGTCAGGAAGCTTCGTCTGCTTCCATTGACGTTTTCCGAAACACTCCCAGACGTCTCTGAAGACGCCGTCACACAGTTTCTCCGGCGTCGATCATACAAGGTGGACGAGGAAGCCGGGTTGCTTGACGAGCTACCTGCCCTGCTGTTGCCCTTCCTCGACCATTCGCCATGCATACGGTCGCTGTTGGTTTCGACGATACTGCCACTTCTGAGGCGGAACTGTGAATACTATCCCAACGACCCGATTCCATACACGCTGCTGGCGTTCCAGGAGTTGCCGGACCAGGTTGCCGTGAACTTTCTCCTGTCACAAACTGGTGCTCGGGAAGCTGATCTTCCTTTGGTCGGACGGGATCTACGGGGTTTGGTCGCGCCGTGGCTATTTGGGGAGAGGAGGTGGAAGCAACGGAAACACACCTCGGGGACAGTGGAGGATATGCCGTCAAGCGAAGGAGCTGAGGAGATCTGCCCAGGCTGGGACGAAGTCCTTCGCTGGCTCAACACACAAGCTTCTAACAAGTGGAAGGTAGCTGTCAACGCCATACAGCAATGGGATGGTCCAGGAGATGTGGATCTCGGCGGCTGGGGCTCGGCGGAACTCGACGACAGCCAGCATCGCCTGAAGAAAAGCTATGCACGGGCAGCGCTGGCATCCGCATATCTCATACCGGAGGCATCTGTGGATGCCTTGGAAGGGGCATACGACATTGTTGCAAGAGTTGCAAAGCTCTACGACCTGGAGGCAATTTCTCCACTTTCATCAACGCTTGCCGTGCTGCCGCCCCTGACGGAACAGATACCCGAAGACATTATGTTGGCCAGGCACGCAACTCACATGCGCAACGATCTTCTGGATTCGTCAAACATCTTGACGTCTCCAACCGATGCATCAGTGTCCTTGCTGCAAGCACTCATCTCGAGCGCCCACATTCTCACCAATGCTGGCTGTTCCTGTACAATACGGAGGGCTGGCGAGCTGGCATTGCTCCGGGATGAGCGAGAACAGAAAGCCGAAGCAGCTAAGCTTCTACGCAGCATAAGCAACGCCGGGCCGAAGACAGATGATAAGTTTTGGATCAAGGCGCGCAACGAGATCTTGTGGCTCAGGGACTGGGGCGCAGAAGAAGGCTGGTCCTCCGATGCCGTCCCCCGCGGCATCTTCAGCCAGGTCAAACGAGAGTTCTTGGAGGTTGAGCTCTTGAAAGCCCTTTTGTCCGGCACACGTAAGTCAACCACTCTCTTGGCTGTACGAAGTGCTAACTAGCGAAGGCTACGCGCTTGCAAGATCCATCTATGAGGACGCGCCAGACCAGCCCCTGGACAGAAACGTCCTTCAAGACACCATCTATGCGACTGCAATGACCGCCTACGACAACGCATCCAACCCTAACCGCAGCCGCGGGGGACTGAAGAGATGCGATGATATGTAAGTTTAACGACGGTTTAACCCGAATCTTTGCTCACCATCATTAGAATCAAAGCCTTCCCCAAGACCATCCAAAAGTCAAGTCCGCAGGCCAAGCGAATCGAGGCCCTTCTCCAAGCCACGCATTCCCTAAGCGATTACCGTCTCGTTCTCAAGCAAGGCGAGCCGTTTACGCCCGTGGTTCTGCGCGTGCACAGCGACCCAATCTCCATAATCAGCAAGATTCTCGAGCAGAACCCCAAAAGCTACACCCAGCTCCACGACCTCCTCGACCTCGGCTCCCACATGGTTGACGCGGGGCTCACATCTCGCAACAACAGCAACCAGGACGAATCCGCCGTCTACCACCTGACTGCCAAGCGCCGCATCACAGCCATGTGCATCGGCGCGGCCCTCGCCGAAGACGACTTTGAAACCGCCTACTCCTACGTCATCACCCGCCTCGCCTACACCCCTCCCACCACCACCACCAACAACAACAACTACCTCCCACCAGACGACTACTCCTGGAAAGCCGCCCTCCAAGCAGGCAAGCACCGCATCGTCTCTCCCCACCCCCACTCTTCCCACCCCACCCCCACAGACACTCCCACTCCGCCTCCCACGGCCTCGGCACCACCCGCACCTCGGCTAACCCGGAGGTGCGCCACCTCGAGCAGCGCATTGAGTGCCTTGCTACGGCGCTGCGTGTCGCTCCGCCCCAGACGCTGCAGGAGATTGTCAATGCGTTCCGCAGAGCCGAGGAGGAGCTCGAGGTGAAGATCCGCGAGGAGGAAGAGAGGGAGGACGAGTGGGATGCGCGCGGGGATGCGATTCGCGGGAGCCCTTTGGCTATGCCGGGTGGGTTTAATAGTCCTGCGGCGGGTAGGGTTGGTGGTGGAAAGAGTCAAGCAGCGGGAGCGGCAGTCGCTGCTGCAGAGAAGAGAAGGAGGAGGAGTACAGCAGCGGCGGATGAGGACGCCGCGCCGATGAGTCTTTTCGACTTGAGCAGGGCGAGCGTTCTGTCCGCGCAGAAAAACTTGTCTGCTCTGTCAGGGCTGCAGAGGTCGGCTGGGTTTGGCAGGTTGGCGCGTGTTGCGAGCGGCGGGGCGATAGGCGGAGGAGGAGGGGGGAATGGGAATGGTAGTGAAGCCGGTGGCAGGAGCAGCATGGACCAGCCGCCGCTCTCGGTCGCTGACTCGACGACCTCTGCTGGGAGCGCTGATGAGGATGGGACGGGAAAGAAGCGGGCGCGGAAGAGGGATCAGCTGAGGGAGGCTGCGTTGGGGTCGCTAGTATCGGGGTTGGGTGGCTTGTTGGGGCCCCGGCCCCGGCCCCGGCCCCGGGCATTCGGGGAGGGAGTGATTGCGTTGTGTATTAGGTTTGTGATGAGAAGTGCGTGACAAGACGCCTCGCGAAGATATCTATACCCTGCTATTCTGGAATGCCACAAGGAGTTGTTGATGGCTGTGGTTATTTTAGTTCTAGTAAACACTATCACTTCGTACCATCACAGAGTTGGCAGCAAGGAAACGACAGCTCCGTCAATACCATAGACCACCTCAATTATGCAGTCAACAGCACTATCGTAAAATCAAAACATCTACATACGCAAACCAGCCCAGACCATCCCTATGCCCTCTTCCAAACTCCATGCCAATTCCTGATCCGTTTTCACGAGCCGCTTCCACTAGAGGTCGTGCCAGGCCGCCCATATCATACATCCAGGCCAAGCTTCCTCTTGTCTATGATGAAATCACCCCAAAAAGCCCGAGTCCTTCTCTTGAGTGCCTCCTATCCTGCTAGAAAAAGCGTTGGCTCCGCCAGCACTACTCCGAGTCCGAATCACCGTCCATACCGAGCAATGTCTTGTCCACATCATCCAACTCGTCCTCGCCCTCATTCTCGCCCTCGTCCCCGACACCATCACCCAGCCCAAGGAGTTCCTTGTCCACCTCATCCAGATCGTCCGCATCGTCCATGGGCGTATCCCCATTCGTATCCGCACGGTGATGCCGCCGCACACCGTTCGTCTGCCTCCTAACCGGCAAACCATTCTGCGCCCGCCGTGCGTTGACCAAAAGGTCTGTCTCATCCTCGGTTTCGGCCGGATCGATGGCCTCCTTCATGGGTGACCCTTCGCCGTCGCCGTCGCCCTCCATGTAATCTTCATCGTCTTGCTCCGCACCATTCGAGATCTTGGGCCGCTTCACGGGCCGAATGACCCCTAGGTCGGGCCCGTCATAGTTCTCCCAGCGTGTCAACCTCCTCTCGGCGCGACGCAGCGCCGCAGCATATGAGCACATCTGCTCGCCAAAATCATCCGGCTCGTCCTTGAGCTGGACCAACCCGCCATAGCCCTTTTCGCGCATGCGCTTCAAATCGCCATTAGCGAGGGAAGCAGATGATGCATTCTGCGGGTGCTGCTTGTTGTGGTGGTGGGCCGCAATGATCTCGTCGTCTTCGCTATCGTCGAAAGGGTCCTGCATGTGTGCGAGGCGCGGCAAGGCGCGGATGACGGCGCCTTCGTAGCGGCGGTCCTTGCGCGCGCGGTGGTGGCTGCGGCGCATCCCCCGGTCGAGGATGTACTCGACGCGCTGGGAGCGATTTCGCTCGACAGCGAGTTGGTGAGCAGTTGGCGGACGC
Source organism: Collariella sp. IMI 366227 (assembly GCA_027946355.1). Taxonomy (NCBI): domain Eukaryota; kingdom Fungi; phylum Ascomycota; class Sordariomycetes; order Sordariales; family Chaetomiaceae; genus Collariella; species Collariella sp. IMI 366227. The sequence continues at coordinate 1,988,144 of JAPEUS010000002.1, read as the reverse complement.
GGCTTACGAGCTACTACCCCCTCTGCCATGCGGTCGCCTCCGGGGGAGGAACCGTCAAAGAGTTGGTATTTGAGGGAGTGCGGGACTCGGCGGCTGGTACTGCCGAAGGCGACTCCTGGCCGGCTTAGAGCACGGGGCGGAGGGGTCGAGCGTACGCTGTCGAGGTCGCTGTCGTTCTTGGATGGCCTGATTCGTGGGAGAATGCCTGTCGTCGGGCCGATCTCATCACCAGCTGGGAAACCCCGTCCACGACCGCCTCTTTTGGTTTGGCTCTCGGCCATGAACTGCTGGTCCGCCTCGATGATCTTGGCACGCATTCTTTGCTTGGTAACACCGAACTCAACCTCCTCTTGCGTGTCAACGTTCTCGGCCTCCTCTTCATCGTAGGTAAGAAGTTCCAAACGAGGGACGCCTTGGTTGGCAACATCCACACCGTAGTCCACGCCGGCGCCGAATGGATTCTCTTCGCAGCCTTCTTCGGTGAAATCTGACTCAAGGTAAAACCACATGAGCCAAAGGAAGGCTCGGGCACGGCTCGGGCTGCTGTAGTTGGTTTTCATGAGCAAGTCGTGGAATTCTTGATTGGGTGGGAAGTGCAGTTCTGCGATCTTCGGTGCTGCCTGGCAGATGACGAAGAGAAGGTTGACGGGATTCGTCCGGGGCACGTCATTTGACTTAATCTCGTCGAGGGTATTGGGTTCATGTCGGTCGTCGGAGCCTCCCTTCAAAATGGATTTTAACCTCGGTGCGTCTTGCAACTGCTTGTAGGCGTGCGGGTCTTGTCGTGCTTGCAGAGAAGGTATCGCATGGTAGGTGCGCAGTTGGGCCCTCATTTCGGGGAAGACTGTTGCACGGTGGTCAGCGTTGATCAGTCGAGCGCGAGGCGCAATCGAGGCTTACAATTGAGCGTGGTGTTCATCCGGCCGATGTTGACCAGAAGGCACACCATCGCCATTCCCTTCGCAGCATCGCGATCACTAAGCAGCTTATCTCGAAGGACCTTGCTGGTCTTGCTGCTCCTCGACATGGTGTCGATATAGAGGTCGGCAAAGCACTGCTTGCCCAGTCGGTCGGGTTCGTAACTATTGGTAAAGACTTTGCTCTCGTCGTCGAAGACGGCTTTGAGAAAGTCATACTGTATGTCCTTGCGCCAAAGGGGTTCGCCGTCGTCTTTTTTGAGATGCCTGATCTTGCCGATAGGGTTGCTGTTGGCAGCGTCATCACCGCGACCGCGCTTCTTGCCGCGGGGCTGTCGCTCACCAGGCTCTGGAGTCGCCATGGCCATCCTGATGTCGTCGTCCTCGGTGACGGCGGTCATAAAGGACTTTTCGTGGTGAACAGGCGAACTGGGTGGTTCAATGTCGGACATCAGGGCCATCGAGCTTGGTGTGGCGGCCATGGCGAGGAAAAGTGCCCCCGGGGATGGGGCTGAACAGGCGGAGGTTGGCTGGCTTTATGGTTTGGTTGTTTGTCGGGAATCACCGATGGTCATCAAGAGGGATGCGGCAGAGGGTGCAGGGAAAGGACGGCGGCCGCGACAGGGAAGCAATTAATAAATTCCGGCGCTGTTCGGAAGACACAATGAAAGAAAAAGATTGGGCGCCGTCACAGCCTGAAAATTGGGGGAGAAATGCAGATGGAGAGGGTTCAGGATTTCTTAGCGGGCGAGGAATTTGAGAAGGGGAGAGGCACGGGCGACTGCCTGCCACAGCTTGGCTCGCGCTCTGCTCTGTGCAGCCATCGCGTCCAAGTGTCGCAGTCTCATTTAATCCTCGTTTGTTGGCGGTCGGGACTCGCAGGTGACGTGGGAGCGGGTCCTGTGCCTGAGCCACCCGCCATCCATGGATGAAATAACACTGTACGGAGTATGCGACACTTGTAACTATCAGGGTTAATAATCTGCAGACTCGATAACCGATAACCGAGACGTCACAAGACAGTATTTTGTCCGTCTCTCCGCCATCACCAATTGTTCACACCGCCAACCTCTGTGATCAGAAGAAGAGAGAGGGGAAGAGAGACGAGAAGAGAAAGGGGGAGTACGAAAATAATGAGGGATGGCAAGGTATTTTTTCCTCCTTCTAGCATCTTCTTTTCTCTCTTCTCTTTACTCTTTCTAAGCATTCGGGTTTGGAAACGAGAAGTACCAGTAGTGTGTCCAACCTTTTTGTCTCTCATGGGTTCCTAAATTAGTTTCATGGCTAGATAGCCCAAGGCAATAGACATTGATCTGAGTTAATCTTGAAAGAAGTCGACATTGACCGGAGTTGACAGTAACAACATTGGCCCGAGTCGACGTAACCAGCTTAACGATGCCTTAGACCTACGCCCTGAAGTTTAGAAAATTGTATCTCGAGTTGGAACGATGTTGTCACCAGTCTGTGGCTAGTTATTTCCGTTAAAAAACATCGATATCATCATCCGCCCCTCCTCCTCCGGCCTACATCCCAGCCCTTCCTCCTGTCCTCCGAGCCCTACGCCTCGGTGCCGCAATGCCTTAGCAAAGCCATCAAATCGCCGCTGTCAATTGCATCCTGTAGCCATCTGCCATGGCTTCCCCTTTGGCTCTGATTCAGGATTCCTGAGTTGAACTGTAAGTGATGCTGTGGGTTTGACTTTAAGGACGAGTTCGACTTACCTGTCTGAGGAATCCCAAAGCTTCAATCTTAACAACATCCTCCAGCATGGAACAAATACCCCGGTCTCTGTGCCGGTAGGCTGCCGCCAATTTTTGAATAGCGTGCGTGAAAGTAGCTTCACTACGCCCACGTCAAGAGCGACGGCGTACTTGTCGAAAAGCTCGTCCAGGGTAAGCTTCTCCTAGATCGGATCATCAACGTTGTGGGGATTTTCTCTGTCAACCTTGCGGGCTTTGACAAGAGCCCGACCCATAGCCGGCTTGACCGCCAGAAGAAGCTTGGTGTCGTACTCTGGCGAAATCGGCATCATCGGCGCAACATAACCGAGCATGTTGTTGGTCAGCTTCGACGCGCTTGCGCAAATCTTGCCTGACTGAGGGTTTTTGTCCGAGCCTTGAAACAAGATTAACATCTTGAAGTTCAGAATGAACGGGCGTAGAAGTCAAAACTCGATCGACAGCCTATCCTCAACAATCTGTCTCTTGATGAGGTTGGCGTCTGTAATCGTCAACTCGCAGAAACTCCGTGTATTTCGCCAACGGTCAAAGAACTCTGATGACAATCTCATAAAGAAGTCTTGGTCGTCACAATTGGGGTCGTCGATTTTCATGAACTTCCTCAGCGCTGGGCAAGGGATGAACGGAACACCGTCCGCCAAGTCCTCGTCCATCTTGTCGAGGACCCACTGGATCTCGCGAAGGTGTCACGTCTCGCCGTGCTCCATGAACAATCTCAAACGCATGGAGATTTTGCGCTTAGCTGATCTGCCCCATGTTGTTAATCGCTTCCACGCTTCTTCAATTTGGGGCTGTTACTCACCCTGTTTGATCTTGGACGACCCTCGGCATCGGCTGAGCTTCCGCAGGAATCTCCGGCTCCGCAGAGGGAGCTGCCGGGGCGCCTATGGTTGGGCGGACGCACTTACTCTGGACGAGCTGGTTTCAGACTGAACCGCGGTGCTTCAAGTCGGTGGTGTTGTCTCTGAACTGAGGTAGGTAGAAGCAAGCCTTCTGCCCAACGTGGTGCGGGACACAGAGACCATCCCTTGGGCCGATCAGGGCATAGAGCGGTGTGCCACTGCCCTCAGACTCGGGTTGATGAAGTCATGTAACCACCATGATGGGCAAGTTGGGGCTGTCGGATTACCGCTGCCGGATTGAGTTCAACGTCTACTACCTTCTGCTTCTTCTGTGAAGGATGCTTCCTGAGACAGTCTGGCTGAAGCCCTCGCAAGTTAAAGACAACCAGCAAGTAGCGAGAGGTGCTAGCTTCATCATCGTCTTCCATCTCAATGTCCTGTTCCCGGGCGGTGAGCGCAAGCGGCGACTTCCAGGCCTGTTGACCCTTTGCCACCATCGATGGAACAGCTTTTTCCCATGGCCTGCTGCTCGGCTCGTAAGCATTGAGAGTTGTGATCTCGTCGGCATTGCTAAATTGGTCGGGAATTTTCGTCGACCAGCCGAAAATGTTGAACCCGTGGTCTGGAACTTTCAGGGCGGGCTGCACAAGTTCTGTAGCAGCCGCGTAGCAGCAGCTCTCCCGTTTCTCGACGGCATGATGAGGAACTGGCCGCTGAAACAAGTCAGTATATAGGAAACATTTGACGCCGTCAATTATATGGGTGTAGAGGGTGCTTACTGTTGACCGTCAACTGCGAGTGCAAGCTTTTGAGGTGTTGCTGTTGATGAAGAACGGTCTTGTTGGCGCGGAAAGTCTTCTTCGAGGAAAACAATATAATTGTGGATCAGCCATACGGGCTGGAGTGCCCCAGGGTTCCCCCCCCTCTCCGGCTCTCTTCATTCTCTATATCGCCTCTCTATACAAGCAGCTAAAAGAACAACACCCCCACCTCGCGATAGCTGGCTTTGCAGACGACACCAATCTCTTAAGTCTTTGGCCGAGACCCGGAGACCAACGTCCGACAGCTGGGGGCAGCCTGGGAGACATGTTTGCAGTGGGCGGACACTTCGCTCCCGAGAAGAGCGAACTGATTCACTTCAACAAGGGACGACGGCAATGGACCAACCAGCTAGACCTCGCCCAGCCGGGGAGAGGCACCAGTCCAGTGAAGCCGACAGAATCAGCTAGGTTCCTAGGTGTCTGGCTGGACTGGAGGCTCAACTGGAAAGCTCACCTGGGGGCAGTGGAACGGAAACTGGTGACCCAAAGCTATGCTCTGTCAAGAATCGCAGCCAAGACGTGGGGACTGGGTCTGGCTAAGGCACGGGAAGTGTACTCAAAGTGCATCCGGTCGGCGCTAGCTTATGGGGCTTCATCTTTCCACATCCCCACAGAAAAAGGAGGCAAGCCAGCAACGAAGGGGATCACCAAGGATCTTGGGAAGGCTCAAAACTCCTGCTTGCGGATCGTGGCGGGAGCTTTCAAGTCCACTCCAATCCGCAATCTCGAGACAGAAACATGGGTGCCACCATTAGACCTATACCTCAACAAACGGCTTGCCGACTTCGAAACCAGGCTTCAACAACCCGCTCTCGATAACGGCCAAGGAGGCAAAAAGGCCCTAGGGACAATTGTCCGCGCAGCTTGCAGCAAGATACGCCGGAGATTCTACTCAAGGCCGAGCAACAGGGGCCAACCGCGGGCCTTTAGACCACAGAGGCTGACAGCGGTAGAAGAGGGAGCAGGAGTAATAGCACGTTGGACCGGGGGAACCACCGACACGGACAGGGTAGTCGAGGAGGCTTGGAGAGAGAGATGGCTAAAGGGACGAGTCGGTCGGGCGACGACGAGACCAGCGGACGATTTCGACCACCAGCAGAAGACTCTATTCAAGGACAAGACTCTCAAGAAGCACGAGGGACTAAGCAAAGCGAAGAGCTCGTTGTTGGTCCAAGTCCGAACTGGGGACATAGGCCTTCGGGACTTCTTGTTTAAACGGGGAGTCCCAAGTGTGCTGACGCCCAGCTGCGAGTGCGGCGAAGGCCGGGAGACTGCTGAACACCTGGTGGTGTGAATAGGAATAATAATAATATAATTGTGGATGGTAGAGTAATTGGGATGGGAGAAAACTTGAGTCTTACCTGAGGAAGAGGAGGAGCGCAAAGAAGACCAAGTGAAATCAGCATGCAAGAAAAAATTCTTTCCCAGAAACAGAAAGCTGGCGAGACTTTCGAAACTCTGCAGACTCCGAAGTTAAACATTCAGTGAACGAAATTTCTTTTCTTGGAGACCTTTGGTTTCAAACCGAGGATTGGAATGCCCTTGCGCCTGCCTTGGTCTCCGAGGACGATTCAAAGTCAGAAATATGTTGGATTTGCTTGCCTCGGGGTCCAGGCGTCATTAAACATAAACCAAAATTGTCGTGACGGTAGTGTAAAGTTTACAAGTAAGGTAGTCTCTGTTGTTTCGAGACCACAACTAGGTTAGATATAGAGGCTTGAAAGAGGGTTTTCAAAGTGGAAGATGTCAAAATTTAAGGGTTTTCACCGTCCAGTTACTCTCAACGTTGTCATCAACGTTATCATCAATGGCCGTTGAGAGGCAGATTGACAGTATATACCAAGGTGCAAGATATCAAACTGAGGGTTTGTCACCGTTCAGTTACTCTTTGCATGATCATCAATAACCGGTAGTTAGCTGATTGATAGTATAGTTATACTAAAGTTGAAGATATCAAATTCAGGAGTTGTCACCAATGACTAACTCTGTACACCAATGCCCGCTGAGCTGGTTGATAATATATTCCAAAATGGAACATGTCAAATCCAGGGGCTGTCACCGTTCAATTACTCTGTAATCAATGGCCGCTGAGCGTAATGGCACTATATACCAAAGTGGAAGATGGCAAACCCATGGGTTGTCACCGTTCAGACACTCTTTACGTTGTCATCAATAACCGCTGAGATAACAACGTCTAACTACTATAGGAGGTCCTATATAACTTTCTCTTTGTATAGCCCGGCATAGCTAGCCTTCAGCCTATAGAAGAGTCAGTCTTAATAAGAGGAAGAAGAGGAAGAAGAGGAAGAAGAGGAAGAAGAGGAAGAAGAGGAAGAAGAGGAAGAAGAGGACGACCAGGGGAATGACCAGGGGGATAACCAGAAATATGACCAGAACAATCGACTCAGAGTGAAACGGAGAGAAAAGCTTTAAGGGGGGCTAGGGGAAAGATAAAAAGAAAGGCAAGGAGAAAGACTAGAGGGAGATCTAAGAAGACGAATGAGGAAGAAAATGGGCCAAAAAGGGAGAGGTAAGATAGAAAAGCCTGGGAAAATGGAGAGAGAGGGAAGCACAATACAATGAAGAAGAAGAAAATTAAAAAGAAAGTAGAGCGACTAACCTCATCCTCAGATGCTCATCCGCCGTCATCACCCTCCGTTCGGCATACGGATTCCCCTCAGCTACCCCCCCCTTATCTCCCTGTACTCTTTCACTCGGCACCACCCCCAGCTCAGTGCCCCCAAACGGATGACAAAAGTACGCAATGGAGTACCTCGGCCCGTTATCACCCTCCCCCCTTACCTTCTCGCCATCCCCAGTTGGGAAGACAACTCGATGCACGGTACTCCTCAGTAACCCATTGGTCCAGTACGAGAGCAGATCGCCAATATTCATCAGAATTGGCGGAGCCGGATCGCCCTCAGTGCCAGGCGGAATGACAGGGACAGGGGACCAAGTCACGCCGTCACGCTCAAGGATCTCGAGCCCGGGCTGGCCACGCAGGCGGAAGAGAAGGGTCAACGAGCCGTAGTCAGAGTGAGCTCCTGCGCGGACGTCTTCGACGGTGGTGGAATCGGAGATGTCAGTTCGCGGTGGGTAGCGCAGAAAGCGCAGGATTGTACCGGATGGCCCGGCCGAACGGACATGAGCGGAGGTGAAGAAATCGGGAGGCGAGACCTGTAAGAGTCAACATGACTGGGGCATGGAATTGAAGAAAGAGAGAAATACTCCGAGGCCAATGCCAAGCAATGTGTTTAGCTTGAGTGAAAGAGTGTAGCAGAGGTCCCGGAAGGCGCTGATCTGGGGCTCATCGCCGGCAACGGTGGGCGGAATGGGTTGCTGGGCCTTGTTGTCGATGAACTCGCCAAAATTGAACGCTCTTGGGGCTATCTGTAAGTATCCTGGTCTTGTCTTTGGACAGGAGAGCCATACTCTTTGAAGTCACCCACCTGGGAAAACAGTCAGTAAGGTGCCGAGGGATGACTCTGAGTTAGGCAGGACTTACACGTTGGTTTGCGGGATCAAGTGTCTCGTAGTTCATCGCGGACCACTGAACAAACGAGTCAGGCATCTGCTTTCTTGTGGTGAGAATCTCGACTTCGACTTACACCCCGGTTATTCTGCTGGATTGTGCAGGCCTGCTTCTCGCTCAAGGGTGCATCGAAGAGTCTCTTGGACTGCGGGACAGCCGGTCAGTGTCTTGCTGGGTCATGTTGCAGACGGAGAACCATCGATATGTACCATCTCAAATGCACCATTGATCGCCTCAGCTGGAATGTCATTGCCGGTGTTTTTTATGTAGACAAAGCCATGCTCAATGGCAGCCTCGACCAGCTTTTTGGCCACGCGAGTCTGATCATCCCCCCAGAGGTCGATGACAGGGATGTTCGCGGCCTTGTCCATCTTTCCTATCGTCTTTGAATCGGCACTGGGCGACAAGAGAGCGTCCGATATAAGGGGTTTGATGTTGAAAGGTCCTGACAGAGTTTCTGTTTAAAAGTCTGGAAGGTAGGACATCCCGTTTCTTTATCTTAGCGCTTCTGCCCCTCACCGAGGTGCCGAAGCTGAGAGCATTGGCACCCGCAACCTGGAACATCGCATTGCACAAGTCTGAGTCACAGTTCAGGAAGCAGACCCAGGCCCAAGCCGACATAAAAAGCCAAATACCTTGCAATAGATTTGATCAATCATACTGCAAAAACAATGCGTGAGCTTGTTTCCTGAGCCAGAGTGTAATAAAAGGCAGGTGTAATTTGAGGCGGTTCTGTCTGTGCAGTTGGTTGTGAGGCAGAGTAATCAATTGTGGCTTGTCTCTTAACCAGATGTGGCGTCACCGTCACCTCCGCTGCCAAGAATGCCGAGGTTCTGCCAAGACCTCAAGCTCCAAGCCGGCCCGTGCGTGCGGCTTTGAAGGTCGACGACATCAGAAGACGCTTCCCGAATCACACCCGCCTGCCGCATCCTACTCAAGCTTCTACGCAGCCCACCATGGCCTCTGGATACGGCTTGAACGGGGGTAAGTCTTGCTTCTCTACCCAATGGCTCAACCCGGCAGAACAATTGCCATTTCCACGACTTTCAGGCTGACCCTGCCCTGCACCGTCACAGGCCCCTCCCGCTGCTTTCCCTTCTGGCAGGAGCTACTCTCCTGCTACGTTGTCAACAGCTCCGACGACGATCCTTCGGGCAAGAAGAAGTGTGTGCCCGCGATGGAGGATTACTACGAATGCCTCCATCACCGGAAGGAGGTGCGCCGCCCTGTCCCACATCCATCCCGATTGCAAACCGCTCGAATCAACTGGCTGACCCCCGGATTGCTCGCTTTGACAGGCTGCGCGAGTGAAGCTGCTGCAGGCCGCCTACAGACAGGCCGAGGCGAAGAAGCTGCAAGAGAACCCGCCTACGGCTGGCCAAATAAGGAATCTCGGGTTGCTAGACAAAGAGGAGGATACCAAGAAGGTGCTGGGGACGAGCTAGAGCAGGGTCGACGACCCATTTTGTCGATAAACGGCTACATATTTTGCAGTTGTCACGGCACTGCGTTGGGGTTGGCGGAATTGAAAGCTTGTTGTTTGTGGGTCGTGCAAGTCCTTCGATCTTTGGCTTGAACCTGAATCTTCATCCTGAGTCTTGAATGCTCACAATGGCCGGTTGCTCGAAGAATGTTGAGGTAATTTTCTGTCTCTCTTGACTAGTAACCAGAACCCTTTCTGAGAGGAAATGGGAACGTACCGACGGTTTAGATGGCGCGCCGTTATCTAAAAGAAATCGGAATGAATGGTTGGATGGATGAAATCACAATACGCGCCTTCCCATTTCCACCACGATTCTCCCAGCAATTAAACATTTTCAGGCAACCCGTTTAAAAGAGACACGCACGCCCTGAACTTTTAACAGTTGAGACCACAGTCCCCCTCCAACACAACACCGCCCTGAGGCTTTCGAATTGCTTCTGGCACAACTCAACGATCAAAATGCCTGGCCTTCGCGGCATCGAGGTGTCGCTGACCACTGAGCCCGACGACGAAAACATACCCGAATATCCTCATCCAGAGGGCGCATCGGCTCAGATCCTCGGCAGCCCACCAAACAGCCCGGATAGCCAGGGTTCACATCGCAAGTCCGGACCGACCGTTTCGGTCTACATTCCTTCTGTCCCAGGTTGGTTGCTCACCAGGCCCAAATTGAAAGAGGCAATGAATTCAGATTGACACGGTCAGCAACCCCATTCTCCATCAACTACACAATTAATCATGCGCCACCTGCCCCCTGCAAGTACATCTTCTTTCGACTGTACATGAACGCCCGTCCCATTGCCGCTTGGGGTGTAGACCCGAAATTCAAGCCCAAGGGCAAGGTTGTCAGGACGCTTTGGGCACCCAGCGCGCTCTATCATCACCGGGTCGGCTTCGAAGGGCGAAACTTTGTTTTCCTATCAGGCCCAGCGGCCCAGACTGTCGCCGAGGATGGTGGGCTCATCGAGATCCGTGTCTTCCGGGCAAAGGAGAGACGTGCTCGAGCGCCGCGGCTGGACGAATTCCGGTTCCGCGAGAATTACGGTATCGCGTAAGTTCTTGCTTGGTTTGTCTTCGACTCTATCCGTCACTAACAGACAGCTTGCCAGCGCACCCAGTATCGGCCTTCTTGACAGGCCTCAGGACGCATCCTTCTACGACTGGCACCTGCTAGATGCCAAGGACTCGCCCTTTGCGTCTTTCCGGCTCCACTACCGGTCGTTGAAGAACCTCCAGCAATTGAACCTCATCCCGGCCAATGAGCTAGAGCTCATGTGTGCCGCGTCCCCGAGGGCTCTCAGGAGCATTGCCAGAGCCGATATTGTTCTCAGACGGCGAATTGGCGGGATTGACAGCCTTCTCAGGGAATCCAAAGACGTGGACGAGGACGTGTTTGATGCTTGCACAGAAGCATCGAAAAACGGAGAGGGAGGGGCTGAGATACTGGCGAACTTTATCAAGAGTCCGCCCGAGCTCTTTCGGTTCGCACAGTCCAACTCGCGCGTCCCTCAACCAAGTAAGGTGCTGCGAGATGCTGAGGCGCAGTCACATCTCCAACGTCCCTTGCCGGACCTCCCCGCAGCCGAAGAGCCTGCAAGATTTTCGAGGCGGTCCTCCATGGTGTCGCGGGTATCCGCTACCCCCTCGCTAACGCCATCTCTTCAGCAATATCTCGACGAAGGGTCCTTCGATCCCGAGGAGACCGAGTTTGGTATCGCGCGCCTTGTTCGCTTGTACCCGGTGGCGCCGACCCTGCGTAACGCTTCCGTCGAAGACTGTGGCTCCGGCACAGCAGCGGACGACTCAGACTCAGACTACGAAGCCTCTCCAAAGTCTACGGATGATTCCCCATTGGCAAAAAAGCTTCCTCCCAGCCGTTACCTACCAACGACAGGCAGCAGTCTCGAGCGCGGCATGGCCCTTTTTGGCTCTCCCAAGCTGTCGGCTTCGGCGAAGAACTCAACTTCCAGACGGTCTCTTCCGAGCATTTTTTCCCCGGAACGCCAGGCTATGCGGACTCGGAGGATGACTGTGAGCGGCATGGACTGTATGAGTCCCTCGTCTGGTGGTCGAGCAAAAATCACTACTCAAGGTGCTGATGAAAACTGCAACCCCGGTGGTGGGAGCAAGTCGCTATTCGCGGGGCTTCGTGGAAAGAGATTCGATTTGGCCGACTCGCCTCGTAAGTTGGCGGGCTTGGTTCTTGGCCGCGACTTGCCCAGGTCGAAGGATGGTGGGAGTAGTGAAGGGGGGAAGTCGGATAGCTAAACGTCACGCAAGGCTGCTCCCTTACTTGAGAGGGGAATTTTGGTAGTAGCATCTTTGGGAGACGTTCGACCCTGTGGCGTTGAGGAAAGATCTGGAACAGCTGGATTGCAGTTTGACGGGACATTTTAGCGAGGCGTTAGGAATAGCAAGCTGATGAGAGAATATCGAGATGCTTACCAAGAAAGATACGATTTGATCAATGCGGCTGACCCCCTGTTGGGAACTATTTGACGGACACAACCACGACAAAACTGGGTACCAGCCCGAACTTGAGACATTGAGAGAAATGTCAGACCTGAGGGCCCGGCGGCGGAAACTATAATCACCACCACTTCTCAAACAAAACTCTCCTCTCCTCCAGCCCAAACCTTTGTGGCGACACCAACCCCTCGACAAATTCGTCCGTCATAGCCGGTGGGCCACAAACATAGACCACCGCGGCATCCTTATCCTTCCCCACCGCCTCTTCTACATCCCGCACTGTCATCCTCCTCCTTAGGAATGGCACTTGAGCCCCACCACCACACTTTAACACATCTCTCTGCCCATCACCAGGACCCCTCCCCCCAGTAATAAACAACTCCAACCCACCCTTGACCCTCCCACTCGCAAACAAGCTCAGAATCCGATCGAGAAACAGTATGCTCCCGCCGTCTACTGCATGTTCATTACCATTACCAACACCACAGCCGCCAACATGACCATCGTCGTTCGCATTATCATCACCCGGACTGGTAAACGGAGGATCCTTAACGCTATATAACACTCGCACCTCTAGGTCAACATCAACCCCGCCCATCTTTCTTGTGTTGTCCTCTTCCTGTCTCTCTTGAGATTGTCGCAACTCCCCGATGGAACTGAGCATGCTCATCAGTGGGTTGATCCCCACACCGCCTGCTACAAGGACGACTTTGCGCAGAGAGAGGCTTGAGGCGGGTGGTGTGTTGTTTCTGGAACTAATGCTGGCCTTGGAAGTGGACGGGGCCTGAGAATTCCAGGGAGATGGAGGAAAGACAAAGCTGCCTCCGGTGCGGATTTGGACTGGGGAGCCGAGGAGAAGATGGCAGGGCTGGAAAAGATAGGCTGCGGGTGGGTTTTGGGGGGAGCGTTGGATTGCGAGTTCTATGTAGGGTCCCTCGTTGGAGGGTGAATTGCGGGCATTGGAGGAAGAGACATTGCGAGAGGTTGGTGGAGGAGGTAAGGCGAGAGAGGGCGGGGATGTGATAGTGAAGCCGCCTGGCTTAGGGATGTTGGCGCTGGGTGGAAGATAGAGGTCGACCCATTGGCCGGGGAGGAACTGTCAGGTACATGAGTAGGGATCATGGGGTTGAGAAGGGAGAATGCTGACGTCTATTCTGTTGCTGGGTAGGATGGCAAGGCGGAAAAGGCATATCGTGGGAGTCACTTGATCGATACGGGAGATGGTAAGAGTGTAGAGGGACTGGAAGATGTGTTAGATTTTTTTGGGTGAGCAGGGACAAGGCGCATGTAAATGGTTGGATGCATACCGCGTCGCGAGGCTCACTGGCCGTCCGTTCTATATGGCTTTGCTTGCTCATGGCTTCCTTTGTCAGTTTGTATGTAGGTACAGGCAAGCTCACATGGAGATGGCAGAATGGATCCGTCCCACAGGCAACTCCCGGCCCGTTTGGCTGGCATGGACCACCTGCTTGTTGTTCCTGGACATTGCGACGAAAGTCGTGTGAGATCAGGGCTAAAGGAAGTAAGGAACACCTACGGTCTGGTTGATTTGCTGTCTTTTTTACCATGCGTACCGCACGTTGTCCTTTGGCCGTGGCACTGCCTCCAAAATGTGATATATCCAGATACCGCTGAGTTCTTGCCAGTGGCATCGAACAGAAGCCTGAAATTGGTCGGGATGGAACTTGAAACCTGGGGCAGCAGAGCAGCAGCTTATGTGTGTAACTAAGAATTGTAGACTGTGTAATCCGTAGACACTGTATGGAATCTTGACAATGCTGGCGGGCTTGGCAATGACGGGGGCCTTCAAAGCACAACCTCAACCGGCAGGCAAGTCTGAATGGACCCTTCAACTGACTGCAGCGTCGTGACATGTCCATCCCTTTTCCGTCTGAGGACGCAGATGCGGACTGCACCTCGCACTGCGAAAGAACTGACCAACATAAAATCCCGAAACTCAAGTTAAACAACTCCGCCTTCTCAGAATTCTCATTTTCTACCGCAACTCCAAACCGACCAACTTCAGCATGTTTCTATTGCACTGGTGGAACCGAATCAGTTGAATGCCCCACTCTCGACTGAAATGGCCCACCACGCCTCAACCTCGGACCCACCCGACAGCTCGTTTCGCGATCGAAATCGAACAAAGCCGACAGCGAGACGGCCCAACTTTGCGCCCGCTGCTGAAAGCGAACCGGCGCCTACCTGTGGGCAAGATTTCCAGAATGCGCAAAGGTCGAAAAAGTGAGTTCCTCCAACGACAACCGGCCGAGCCCGCGATCTGACCCAAGCCACAGCAGGCACCGTCTCAGATTCCACAGAACCGCACATTCGTTCCCAGACTATGGGTACGACTTGCCCTGCCTCAGCCAAACCGATTGCCGGCCGAAGCTGACCACAGCATACTCCAGATCTGTAGAGGGAGCCGTCAGAATGCCTCATCCGCCTGGGGGCATGAAAATTGTACGTCATTTCAGCTCGCCCCGTGACGTCCACCACCTCGCAGCGTGCTGACCGACCAACGCAGAAAGGCCTTGCGCCTCGTGTGTCCATGAACACGCTCAACTCCAGCCCCCAATGCCCAACTGGGTCCCGTCAACCCGACCCCGTCTACGCCGACCTCCCAGCTCCTCTCTCCAAACGGCAGAAGGTATCGTACACCGGTGGTTCTTTTAGCGTCCTGGGCGAGGGCACTGCGGATGTTGGCCAAGATACAATTTCAAAGAGAGAGCGCCAAGGAAGTCAGTCCAGCTTTGCCCACTCGGCATCACCTGGCCAATCTGAGTATCAGACAGTTGAGTCATCCCGGAGGCCTGAGGGACGTTCGAACCGGCGCCGCCGTCCAGGCCCAACAAACCGCCCGCCACTGGTCAATCAAGAGAGGCGGAGGGCTACCGAGTCCATCGAGAGTTTTGAAGACATTCCTCCCGCTTTCAATCCTGCGGCGCACCAGCAACGGACCGCTCGTCTAATTTCCACAACTGGGCCAAAGACATATGCGATAATCAGAGACCCCGCCGACGAATATATCCTCCAAAGTGCCACCCGGCCGGAACACCGATTTCAAGGGTCAAAGAGAGGCAAAAAGCGCACCAACTATGAGATAACCGACGACAAAGACGAGCTGGGGGATGGTGGCGATCGTCATAGAAACACCAATCCCAAGGCTGACGACTTGGCGAGGTGCAATGCTCCCAGTCTCTCGCGAAAAGGGGATATGAACCAAACCAAGTGGGCGACCAAGCCTAGTGCCGGTTTTTCAACTTCCGAAGCTCGAATTGACTCCGCAGTGTGCCAGCCGAATCTTCGGTGGGACGGCCAGACGCCCTGCCTTCTACAACAAGTTAACGGCTCCGAGCTCCGAGCCTTTACCGACGACGGCAACCCGGCGGAGCCGTATGACTGGCTCAAAATCGCCGGGAAAGTGAAATCTCTGTCTTATCATCCGGATTCCGACATCATCAAGATTGCTCAGGCGATGGACCAAAGCTCATCCGTGCCCGTCGGGAGTTCAATGGTCGTCAAGTTTTGCAGCAATGCCGACGCTTCCTGGGTTGCGGAATGGGCGCAAAAGCACCCAGCTATACGAGTCATTCAGGAACAGGACAGGTATTTTTGAATCCCATCTTAACTTTTGCTGGTCGGAACATTCCATTTCTGACCATTCTTAGTGGCAAGTTGTCCATCATTCGCGACAGATTGCTCCGAGAAATTACACAGGCCCGCGTCCGGGCGCCAGCAATGCACCTGTCTGATGCACCTCTGGCTCATCATCCGTCTTGGACCGCTGGGCCATCGTCATTCACAGTAAATGGCTCGCCTCAAGCCAGTTCTCAGACCCCCTCCCACACCCCGGTTCGGGCCCAAATGCGAGTCTCGGAACAACAAACTCCCTCCCTGCTCCAACCTGAACCCTACAACGACGTTGCAGCATCTACTGCACGCTCGCTGAGGACGAGACAGGTTGGACAATTACGGAATGTCGCCACTCCTGTCACCCGGCGTTGGAGCGAGGAGCACAACAACTGGCTGAAGGATTGGAAGATGCCTTTAGTGCTCAACCGTGCAACGGTGAGCAAGGAGGATATCCCCAGACTTGACGAGGGCGAATGCTTGAACGACAACCTCATTGGCTATGGTCTGCGGTATCTTTTTGACAAGCTTGGTTCAAGGCACCCTGATTTGCACAAGCGCGTCTATCTGCACAACTCGTTCTTCTACGAGAAACTCAAGGCAGGAAGGGGTGCAATCAACTATGATGGCGTCAAGAGCTGGACGGCGAAAGTCGACCTGCTCTCTTACGATTACATTGTAGTCCCGGTCAATGAGCATTATCACTGGTGGGTAGCGATCATATGCAACCCGGGCAAGTTGGATCCAAATGCCAGATCCGTTTCGAACAAGGTGGATAAGGAGAGCGACCAGGCGGAAGGGAAGATCGACGAAACATCGGCCGACGTGGAGATGACAGACCAGACGGAGAAGCAAGCCCTGCAGTCGCCGAGGACGTCGGCAGTGGACGAGCTCGAATTGGTCAAGTCCGACCTCGTGGACCTTGTTTCTGACGATAGGGTTGTCAGCATCGACCTGGCATCGGGTTTTAAACCGAAGAAAGACAAAAAGCCAAAGCCCAAGGGGAGGACCTATAGTACCGAAGACCCCAGGATCATTACGCTTGACTCAATGGGTGGAAACCACCCTCAAGCAATTTCTCACCTGAAAAAGTATCTTTTGGCTGAGTTCGAGCATAAGCGCAACAGGATCATCCCCGACTCTGCGCAACCATTGGGGATGAAGGCCGTCAACCTCCCGGAGCAAAGCAACCTGCATGATTGCGGGATCTATCTCCTCGGGTACATCATGGAGTTTGTCAAGGACCCGAGTCAGTTTATTCAGACTCTGCTTAGAAAGGAACGCCCTGATTGGAATTTCGACGCATCAGATCTGCGGGGACTCTGGAGAGACACGATTTTCAATGAGCATGCGATGTACCAGAAACAGCACCAGCCAGCAAAACAGAGCCGGCGCGGGTCATCTTCTGCCAACAACACGCCCAACAGGAGCGCACAGCCGAGCCGTCAGGCTTCTCGGGAAACCAGCGCGGTTGCTCACAGGCCTAATGGTCTCGGTGGTGAGCGGCTGGGGTCCACTGAACTGTCTAAAACAATGGCCACTCCGCTCAACTTTGAGGCTCGCCATCTCCATGGTTCTTCGCCCCGTACCCCACAGCCGAATGGCGACACTCTGCCGCGGTCACCAGCAACTGCTTCCGGCTGGTCTTCGCAACAGACGCGCCCTCCTCAAAACCAAGGTGACGACGTTACCATCCTCCCTCCCGAGGAGGAGCGGCCCGAGGCCGTCATTCCATCCATCGAGACGCAGGAAATCGAAGAACTCCCCGGGCCGCCGGGCAAGTGGTCAAGCGACGAGCCCAAGTTCATCGCTAAGCTTGCCTCCTCGGCGCCGAGCGAGTCAAGCGAGGCAAGCGACGACTACGCCACGGAACTCAGCCCAAAACACTTCTACACACCGTCCTCCGTCCCCAGGTTGAATAACAGCAGTTACCACCACAGCAACGGCAACAGTGGGCGGAACATGAGGGCAACCATGTCCTCCCCGGCCTCGAATGTATCGCATCGCACCAAGACAGCCATGACTCGTCCAGTGCAGTCGCCTACACGTACCGCCAGCCCGTTCGTTGTTGCTGGGAGCAGCCCGAGCCGCGGTGGTAGTGACGATGCGCCGGTCGTGCAGAAAGCGGAGCTGGTGAGGCAGTCGGAGGCAATCGACTTGACTTGATCCCGTTCCTCTCACTTGAACAACAACGGGCGGGGTTGCAAGGGTTTTTCTTGTCGTTGAGACAGCTTAGCTGCTGGTGGTGATGGCTCGGGGTCTTCCCCTTTTAAGAGAACATTGCGTTGCCTTTTTTCTTCTTTATCTTTGTATGTGTTCATGTGTAATGATTCCCTCTTTTGTTGTCTGAGAAGGGATTGCACTTTGGCTCCCTCGACTGGTCTGGCGCAACGGGACCGGCATAGCATGGCCTGGCGTGGCAACGGCGCGGCAATCGGGCATGATAGAGGATTTGGGGGCAATGGTTGTTTTGCTTTTTGATGTCTGCTCTCGGGGACACCTCAATGTGCATGCTGCTGGGTTCTCGGAGGGGGGCGGGAGAATGATGATGTCTCTTTTGCAAGGCGGACGTCTCCCAGTGCTTTGGCACTGGCTTGTCTTGAGCCTTAACTTGTAGCGGCGTCCGCTCGGGCAGATATAAGCGAATTGGCCGAATAGCACGTAAAATATACTCTTCAGCGCACTCTGAGTTGGAGTGATACCTGCAATGAACCAAATCCCATCGGACTATGCGTGGCAACTTAAACTCATCCTCGCTTTATACGCCCTGGTTCTAACTGCTAACGCAAATTTTGTACATCGAAGGCCACATGCAAATCCCTTCATGTCTCGGGTATAGACCACGCGCAGATCCTGAACACCCCACACTCCTACTCATTATCCTCCGCCTCGTGCCCATTCGCCTCCTCCCCGTTCTGCTGCTTCTTCTTGGGGTCGACCCGCGGCACCTCGAAGATCACGGCACCGCACCGGCCTTCTTTCAGGCACTTCCACCTGCCCAGGCGCATCTCCTTGCCCGTGACGGCCACGACGCAAAGTCCGTCCTTGCCGCGGTCGCCTCGCTCAAACATGGCAATATCGTTGATAATGCCACGGACAATGTCCTTGTTCGACCCCTCCTCTCCGTCACCCCCGTTCACCCCACTCGTTGTTGCCTGGTCTGACTCTGACAGACCACCCAGGACACCTACGACCTGAATCTTCCTCTTATCCTCGCTCAGCCGCCACACGCGCACGCACCCGTCCCAGCTGCCCGTCAGGATGACGTCCGAGTATGGAATCGTGCGCAGCGCGGTGATGCCGCGCGGCTGCGGGGCCGGCACTACACTCGGGTCAGGGACCTCGTCGGCCGACGATTCGGTGGGCTTGAGCGGCGGCTCGATGCCGTGAGCGCGCGCGACCACGTGCAGGGCCTTCTTGCGCTGGGTGCTCCACAGCGCGAGATCGCCGTTGTCACTCCCTGTGACGAAAATCTCGTCGTCGATCATGGCCACGCGCTCCATGCTGCCCTCGTGGGCCGCCGAAGCTGGGTCCATGCCGGCCGGGAGCCGGTCCTTCCGCTTGCTGGTGCTGCCGCCCTCGCCGCCACCGCGGAAGACGAGCTGCGACTCCTCGGGTACCTTCCAGTAGCGAGCTGTGCGATCGCGCGCACCGACCGAGACGCAGCGTTCTTGGGCAAGAGCGTCGACGTCGAGAATCTCGTCCTGGTGGCCGAAGAGAGTCTCGACGTAGGCAAGCTCGTCGAGAGACCAGACCTTGACGGTGCGATCCTTGGAGCAGGAGAAGAGCTGATTTGTGCCACGGCGGAAGGCAAGGCCCGTGACAGCGTCGCGGTGTTGGGTGAAGGCGCGGATGGGCTTGAGGTCGGCAGCGTTGTAGACAACGAGTCGCCTATCGACGCCGCCTGTCACGACGAACTTGCCGTCCTGGGAGGCTTTGACGGTGATGGGAGCGCCGGTGTGGCCTTTATAGGCCTTGTCTTTGGCTTTACTCGGGTTGGCTTTGGCGAAGCATATCCTCTCAGGTCTCCGTTTGGGCGGTGCAGGAGGCTTCTTGGGTTTCCTCCGTGTCGTCTGGGGCCACTGATTTTTGGGCAGATCTTGCAACTTCCATTTGGTCAAGTACCCGTCCTTCGTAGTGGTGTAGGCGTAGGGAGCACAGACAGCGACAGATGTTACCGACCCCGAGTTCCAGCGGTGTTGAGTGTGTGATGCCTCCCCGAAGTTCAAATCTGAGGCCAACTGGCGGTACACCTTGCCCTTTGCTTCAGCAACGTCCTCTTGTAACCGCTCAGCCAGAAGGTCCCTGTCGATTTCCTCTGCGTCGAACGCATACTCGTCTTCCAGTTCCACCTCTTTCCGGGTCTTCTCGAGGTACCGCTGTGCCAACCTCAGGCGCTTCTCTGCGACCGTCTCCCCCTCGTTGTCCGACTCGTCTGAGGACCCCTCAGAGCCACTCCTGTCGTAGATGTCATCACCGCCCTCGTCGCTTTCTATATCGCTGCCGGATATCGACTCATCGCGCTCAATGGCCTTCTTCTTTGGCGCGGTGGCAGGCTTGGTGGGGGTCTTGCTCGCTGATTTCGACGAGGACTTGGTGGTTGCAAGCCGCTTTTTCGGGGCTTCGGTCGCTGATGGGCGTTTTCGCTTCTTTTGGGCGCCAGGAGCCGTGAAAAAGGACGACATTGTGGCGGTTGGGGCCGGTCCTGTTGTCTGTCGGCGCCGTCGTTGGAGTCGTGGGCTCTGGCTGTCTTTTGCTGGGAGCGGCTGCTTCAAAATTTCTGAGCGGGTCCAAAAAAAAGTTAGCTTGCATCGGTGGAGTAAGACACCGATGCCGAGCCGCCACACTTCAGCCCCAGCCTGGTGAGGCTGAACATGCTGTGGAGCAGCTGCGGCATGGCGCAAGTCTGCTGGCGGGCGACCGTGCACTCTCAGGCTGAAGCTCCAGTGCGCGTTCCCTCCTGCCTAGCTCCATCCAGGAAGCAGTTGACGAGAGCTTGCCAGACCACCACCAACATAACAACCACAACAATTCCACTCAAACACCGCAAACATGTATGTTGCACATATTCTTCAACTTCCGAATTCTTGAGCTGACACGATTCTAGGGAGGTTCTACTCGGCATCACCGGCAAGGACTTCACCTTGATCGCGGCGTCCAAGGCCGCCATGCGCGGGGCCACGGTCCTGAAGGCATCTGACGACAAGACGAGGCAGTTGAACAAGCACACATTGATGGCGTTCTCTGGCGAGGCGGGCGACACAGGTTTGCGGCCATGGACTACAATAGATAGTGGGATCCACACCGGCTAACGGCTGTCCGACAGTACAATTCGCCGAGTACATCCAAGCCAACGCCCAGCTCTACTCAATGCGCAATGAGACCGATCTGTCGCCGTCAGCACTTGCGCACTTTGTCCGGGGTGAGCTTGCATCGAGCCTGCGGTCGCGGAAGCCCTACAACGTCAACCTTCTGCTCGGAGGCGTCGACCCCATCACACACAAGCCCAGCCTGTACTGGCTCGACGGCTATGCTCAGTCCGTCTCTCCGCTAATCCAGCCGTTGTGGCTGCCAAGACATCGGCCATTGCTGACCGCTGCGCAGATACTACTGTCTCTCCATCCTCGACAAGCACCACCACCCCGACATCACCCTTGGGCAGGGCATGAAAATTCTCGAACTCTGCACAGACGAGCTCAAGAGGAGGTTACCGATAGATTTCAAGGGCATGGTGGTCAAGGCGGTGACTAAGGACGGGATTGTGAACATCGAGTTTGATGACGACAAGGTGGTGAAGAGCGCTTGATTTTCAGGTTGGGAATGGAGTCTCGCGGGGTTATAAACTGTGTATGATACCTGGCCAAGGGGCTATCGCGCATTCTACGACGGCGAATGAATTTCCTTTCGGTATCACGGTCCTCGTTCTGGCGGAGTGAGACCTCCTGTTGGGCTTCCTTGCTCTGTCTCAGCGCCTGATCCGTTACAGTCATTTGGTTCGAGGCCATCTCAGTGCTCTCAGTGACTGCCAGATTCAGCCCATATGCTTCAGCCAGGGGCAATTGTTGTTGCAATGAGAGACCCTGTTGCTCTGCTGCCCGTGTTTTGGTCAGCAAAAAGCCAACCATCCGGGCTCTGCGCCGGCTGCAGGCAATCTCATAAAACAGCAACCCCCAGCACAGGTGGCTCTCCACTCTTGTTTTCTAGTTTTAGGTAGTTATATCTCGTTCCAAACATCTGGGCGGTGAGTGCTGAAGCAAGCAACTAGAGCCTTCAATGCTCTCGCCGATGACATCGCCATGCCCCGATAAGCAATCGATCCCCGCCTGGGGTGGAGCCGCGCACCCAAAAGTGGCTGGTAATTCGACTGTGTCAACCCAGCATTTATGCCCAATGAGGCACTGCCTCAGGTTCAGGTTTGGCTTGCATTATCGCAAGGCCGTGGGCTGAGAGGGCAGACTGCAACCTGTGTGTTTGTTGGTCTGCTGCATTCAAACGGGGAGTCCGGGCCACGGGGATGGTTCGCAAGGGATCAGGGCAGGTTGTTTCCAGTCAAAGCGATCCGTTTTCCATGCCAGGTGGTAGGACGCCTGCTGTGGATGCTTCCAGGTTGTTTCGTCCAGGTCTGGGGAATTGTGGACTGCTGGGGCGCCGGGCAAACTGGCTGCGATCGACTGAGGAAAGGGGCAAAATTGCTCTCTCGACTCGAAACATGGGTGACGGGCGGATTCTCGACGCTTCCTTGTGTCGTGGAAAAAGACGGGCACGTGCAAATTGGCTGGGGAGGGAATGAATCGTGAAACTCTCGCCTCCCGGGAATCCAGCCAGATCGCTGGGCTGTCCATGACCATGCCAGATCTCTCATGTGAGATGCCGCGGGCAGCAACGCGACAATGCCGACATAAACACCTGCCCCGGGATACCCTCAGCTGACCTGGTCGCCACAGGCGCAAAGCACTGGAAACCGAACTGAGACAGAGCCATCTTCTTTGCCATCAGCTCGCCCTTTCCCCACTAAAACAAACGATCCATCTGAGGACCAGATCCGGTTCCCTGGCAAGGCCCTGGCATTCACCGCAGCACTGTGAGCAGCCGTCAGTTGGAGGAGACTCGTGGGTGGCCACCGCCCCAGTGAGCCCCCCAGACCGCGAAAAATTCGAGCAGGGATCTTTGTGGCACCCGGCTGCTGAAGTTCGCCTTACCTAAACCGCGAGGAGTGGGTCCAGCACCCCTTCCAAAACTCTTTTTGAATCCTGGTTCCTCCCATCCTCCTCTTCCTAAAAATTCTCCTCCTTTCCACAACACCTCCAGGATTTTTGAATCCAACCCGCAATCCAACTGGTTTTCCCTTACCACTGGTCTTTCCTTTTTCCTTTTGAGAATCTCCATTTCGGGTTCTTCGAGAGGATCGCAGGAGACACGCTCCGTCCTAATAATTCGTTTTATTGACGCGAGCCCTGCAATTCAGCCACAGGCAACCAAAATCGTGGAACGCGATCGCGAGAAAGGCACCAACTTCGGTTTTCTTTTTCGCCGTTTTCAGATTCCCTCGCGTTCATTCGGCTTCGTTTTTACGACCACTCTCATTTGAACAAGCGCGTTCTTTTTTGAGAGTCGAAATTTCCGACCAACCTCGTTTACTCTATCAAACCAAAACCAAGCACCACCTTCCCCCGATCTCCGACAATCAACATGGCGGATCAACTCAAGAAGTACGACGACATCCCGGTCACTCCGTCTGGCCACGATGTCCCCGAGCCTGTCTTGACCTTCAGCCACCCGCCCCTCGACCAGCATTTGCTCACCAACATCGAGCTCGCCCGCTACAAGATTCCTACCCCGGTCCAGAAGTACTCGATTCCCATTGTCATCAACGGGCGCGATCTCATGGCCTGCGCCCAGACTGGTTCTGGCAAGACGGGCGGTTTCCTCTTCCCCATCCTGCACCAATCTTTCACCCAGGGTCCCTCCGCCGTTCCTGCCCAGGGCGGTGGCGGCTACCGCCAGCGCAAGGCTTACCCCACTGCCTTGATTCTTGCCCCTACTCGTGAGCTGGTGTCCCAGATTTACGAGGAGTCCCGCAAGTTTGCCTACCGCTCGTGGGTGCGCCCTTGCGTTGTCTACGGCGGTGCCGACATTGGCTCCCAGCTCCGCCAGATTGAGCGTGGCTGCGATCTCCTTGTTGCCACTCCGGGCAGACTGGTCGACCTCATAGAGCGTGGTCGCATCTCACTTTGCAACATCAAGTACCTCGTTCTCGACGAGGCTGATCGCATGCTTGACATGGGTTTCGAGCCCCAGATTCGCCGCATTGTCCAGGGCGAGGACATGCCCCCCACCGGCAACCGCCAGACTCTCATGTTCTCGGCCACCTTCCCCCGCGACATCCAGATGCTTGCCCAGGACTTCCTGAGCGACTACGTCTTCCTGTCTGTCGGTCGCGTTGGTTCCACCTCTGAGAACATCACTCAGAAGGTCGAGTACGTCGAGGACGTTGACAAGCGGTCTGTCCTGCTTGACATCCTCCACACCCACGGGGCCGGTCTCACCCTCATCTTCGTCGAAACCAAGCGTATGGCCGATTCGCTTTCCGACTTCCTGATTAACCAGAACTTCCCGGCCACCTCGATCCACGGCGACCGCACCCAGCGTGAGCGCGAGCGTGCTCTGGAGCTGTTCCGCAACGGCAAGTGCCCCATCCTGGTCGCTACCGCCGTTGCCGCTCGTGGTCTGGATATTCCCAACGTCACGCACGTTGTCAACTACGACCTCCCCACCGACGTCGACGACTATGTCCATCGCATTGGTCGTACTGGCCGTGCCGGCAACACTGGTATCGCCACCGCCTTCTTCAACCGCGGCAACCGCGGTATCGTTCGCGAGCTCCTCGAGCTCCTCAAGGAGGCCAAGCAGGAGGTTCCTTCCTTCCTCGAGACCATTGCCCGCGAGTCGTCCTTTGGTGGCAGCAGCCGCGGTCGTGGTGGTGGTGGTGGTCGCGGCCGTGGCCGTGGTGGCAACACCGATTTCCGCAAGTATGGCGGTGGTGGTGGCGGCGGCTTTGGCGGCGGTGGCGGTTTCGGCGGCCCTCAGGGCGGCGCCGGTGGCTTTGGCGGTGGCTACAACGCTCCTCCCAGCGGCGGTTACGGCGGCAGCGGCGGCGGCGGCGGTGGTGGTTACGGTGGTGGTGGTGGCGGCGGCGGCGGCTACGGCGGCGGCGGCTACGGCAACCCGGTGGTGCCGGCGGCCAGTCCTGGTGGTAATCACCTGGCTCACCCCGCGGTCACTGTTATTGGCGTTTCCTTTTCTTTCGTGTGGTGCGTCGTTTTGCGCATACGCCATGCATTTCTCTCTCGGTTTCACGGCACATTCGGATTTCTAATGCGGCGAACATGGCTTATCATTTCCGACGGGGGCCCGGCAGGATTCGATGCTCAGGTTCCCTCTCTGGCTTTGACGATAGACCGGGGTTTTCCTGTTTCGATGCAACAGGATGGCTCCATTCGACGATTTGATACCCTTAGACCAGAAGGACGTCGACAACGCCCTGCCCGCCCATGCCACGGATGGCATGGCATGCAGGCCTGGTTGACCTTGTCAACCCTCACGACCGTCTACGATTCTGCTCTTGGCCTGCTTTTCTGAGAGGGCACGATGCTTTCACATAGAAATGGGGGGGGTCATGGCACGCCGCAGGCTTTTTCTCATTGTTTTGTCATTTGTTGTTTTCCACGGCACATCATCTCATAGACAAAAGTGGATTTCTCGGTTTTTATCTCTGGTCGGCTCGGCGATTTTCGACTTCGGCCAGGAGGTCTCAGGTCCAGGGAGGATATCAGGAGGCACCCCTGATGAGCGCGAGAGATGGACTGGTAATTTTTCGGCAGTTGAGGACGGGAGCAAGTTGATGGAGCATGATACCCCTTTGATGATTTCGGCCGGAAGGGGGGAAGAGTGCTTCCCAGCTCTCATCGTTGGCACTGGAACACCACCGGCGATTTGCGAAGGATGGGCGAAACGCGCATAGAATGATGCGCAATTGGGTCAGCCTTTCGCAAAAGGCTTCGGTTGGTCTTCTACCAACTGAGCAGTTTTACTCGAGCAGTGGCTTCTGTTCCCACTCCGTGGCTCGAGACCACAGTCTATACTGAGGAGTCCGAACAAAAAAACCATTTCACTTACCTTGACCTCGGAGCTCTTCAGGGCTCTGGGACGCTATCTTTTGTGACTGCTTGTGCTTCGCCTTCCCTCCGGTTTGTGACACTTGGTCTGACAACACTGAACACCGCCAGATCTATGACACGGTGTGTGATTGGTTTCCGTGATTCAATCCTGTGTTGTGCCACAGGCGTTGGGCTGACAATATGGACGACATGCCAGTCGATTGCTCAAACAGGCAAAGAAAGCCCTTATTGCATTGAAAACCAGAATATTGTGATGTTGGCATGAGCATAATGTTTCTCGCCCAGAAACCACTGTAGCCACCTTTCACCTTAGCCTGTTTTATCATTTCTTCTTGTTTAATTATATTTATCCTGGAGGGTTATCATATTTGATGTAAGCGAGGATGCCAATCAAGGCTCAAGAATGCGAGAACAAGCTTCATATGAAGTCCACTCAGCATGATGCTCTCCCCAACTGGATGATTGGGTCTGTCTATTTGGTATCATGTCTGCCTTCAAAGTTCGCCGCGCAAGAGTGCAACACCAGACTCTGCTTCCCCTACCACTCCTCTAGCTGAATTTATCCATTCATTACAGAGCCAGCAATGGTCTTCGTAAACCAATCAGGACATCAACTCTTCCAAAATCGACTCCAGCTCCTCCTTCCTAAAGGGGAGGCTTAGCAGCTCAGTGCCAATTGAGTCCTTATAGCTAGTGATGATCTGGTGGTCGTGGAATCTGCATCTCGTCAGCATCTCGCCTCCTCGTCTAAGGAGTCAATGGTAGTCGGTACTCACTCCTTCAGCAACGTCCGAAACGCCATCTCCGAACTACAAATAAACTCCTCCACCGCCTTGTTATACACTATCCTATACTCCACCGCCACCTCCCAAGCTCGCACGCCGCGTGCGCCAAGAAAGTGGTGCAGTCGTGAAAGAGGAAGTTGAAGGACGCGCGCAGCCCGGCATCCCAGAGGAGGGGAAGTCGGGCGTGTCAGCGGTGCAGGCAAGGCGAATGTGTGGGTGCGAGGCTAGCTGCGAGGAGGGATTGCAGGGCTGGTTTGCGGAGTGAAGGGGAGTCGATTGAGTTGAGGAGGATGGTAAGGGGGTTGGGGGTGGTGTTAATAAGGGTGGCGAGGAGGATTTGGAGGGTTGTTGAGGGGTTGCTGGCGCCGAGGGTGGTTGTCGGGGAGGGGGTGAGTGCGGAGGAGAGGGTGGTGAGGATGTCCCGCGCTGTGAGGGTGCGGACGTAGCCGTTAATGATGATGATTTTGTTGTGGGGGAATTGGGAAGACAGGTAAGTCGCGAAGTTGTGGAGGAGGCGGCGCTTGCTGCCGTAGCCGTAGAGACAAGCGCTGAAGCCCTGGGAGAGCTCGAAGGCCCATTGCGGGAATCTTTGAGCTGCCGGAGGATGGAGAAGTATTCGTCGTGTGTGAGGAGGTTCAAGGAGGATAGTGTATTGTTGGATGTTTTGGACAAGCCGGGTTTGTTTTGATAGAAGTATTGCTCGTGAGGTGAGAGGTCTCGTGGCGGCGTTGGTGACCTCTTTCTTGTTGCTGCCCGACGTTTCCTTCCTGGTGTTTTTGAAGGCGTGATTGGTTCTGGGGCTTCATCTTCACCCCGAGTCGCTTGTTCATCTGCTTCCAATTCCTCGTCCTCGCTGGACTCGTAGATCTCCCGGGCAATGTCACCTTCCTCCACTTCGTCATCGCTCACTGCGCCACCTATCACGCGGTCGATGAGAGCCCTGGCACTTTTCCTCCGAGCCGACCTGTCGGCAATATTCCGTTTGTTAGGGGTGTTGATGCCATTGAGCTTGACTGGGGTTTCGGCGACCGGTTTCTTTCGCTGGGCCGAGGGCGTCACTGCCTGACCGTTCGGTGTCCCTGTGGTTGTAGACGCGGGAGGACGGCCTCGCCGCTTCGTAGGGGTGGGCTCAGCAACAACCAAAGGCTCTGCAACCTCCTCCTCCTCCTCCTTGTCCCTGTCTCCATTAACGTTCGAGAAACCCTCGTTGCGCCGTCGTCGTTTTGGCGTCTTCGCCTCGTCTGGAATCTCGTACGGGTCGATAGGCAAGTCACGCTTCCGAAAGGCATTCGGCACTGGTGCCTCTGCTGCAGTGTTTTTTTCGCGCCATGTCTGTCAACAAGTCGTGTTTCTCAATTTCTTGTCGGAATTCCCCATGCTTTTGTTGGTGGGAATTGCAGTGACGTTCGTTTAATGTTTAATTGAGACGCGCTTGACGCGACTTCCCCAAATCTCTTGGCTGAGTGGTCCGTGCACCCCTGAGAAGCGACTTCCACCCTTTGTTCCAGGGGAACAAACAATGAAATTCTCATCTGCTCCCCTGCTTCATGATTTCAAGCCTGCGCCTTTCAATCGGTTTTTCAGATACTCTATTTTTGTTTCTCAATTTCTAATATCTGTCGTCCTCAAAAATCATTGGCCGTTGAAAATGAACTTAAACCTGTCAGCATCCCTCAACATCTTTAAGCTCATCGCCAAACCTTCGTTATGCCTTCCACACGCAACCGTCGCCACCTTCGATGATCTGCCCGTGCCCCTCAACAAGGCCTTTTCGACAAAAGACCGCCAGGTCGATATCAAGGCCGTGGTACTCGACAAGGATGACTGCTTCGCTTACCCCGAACGCAACGAGATTTATGAGCCATACAAGGTAACTCAATCTCTTCATCAACTCATTGGAATTTGCTTTTTTTGATTTTCAATCTACATCTGCTGTGTATTCAATTGTTGTTTTCTGATTTGTCTGGTTGTTGCTTTATTTGTATCTCTGTTCTTGGACACGCTCAGCTGTTCTTTGCCCTGGTTCTTTGTGATTTTCGATTGTTGTTGTGCCACGAGTCCCATGCTAAACTGCGAAGCATCGATTCGAGGCTCTACGTGCAGCATATCCGGGCCGCCGTCTCCTAATTGTGTCCAATACTGCCGGCGCCACCAGCTACGATGTGAACGGTAAGCTGGCGTCTGAGGTCCAGAAGGGGACGGGTGTTGACGTCCTCCCTCATGCCGTGAAGAAGCCTGGCTGCGGAGATGAGATTTTGGCCTATTTCCGCCAGCACCCAGAAACTGGCGTGACAAGTCCTAACCAGATTGCTATTGTCGGGGATCGTCTGGCCACCGACATGATGCTGGCCAACATGATGGGCAGCTGGGGCGTCTGGGTCAAAGATGGAGTCGTGCCATTGGAACAAAAGAGCATCGTAAGTCTTGGGGACGCCACATCGTTTGTTTTGTGTTGCATTGTGCTGACCTCATGCATCAGTTCTCCAGGATCGAGAGGAAATTGGCACCATACCTCCTTTCGCGTGGATACTCTGCTCCTGGTCCGTCCAGCCCATTTGAATGAGTGGTGGCCCCGCTGGAAACGTCAGCCGGACAAGTGTTGGTTTGCAGTTTCTTCCACAATCTGAAGTTTACACAAGGACAGGTAGCATCATCGGTTCGGGAGCCACAGGTCACTCGATAGGCGAGACGACGACGTCAGACCCTTGTGCCAATACAAATAACCTAAGCAACAAAGAGAGTTCCAACTGCTGTCGATAATGGGTTACGCTGAACTCTGAGTCGTACCCCAAGAGATTTGATTGGCTTTGTGCCCTTCAGGAGTGCCGACTCGCTGGAGATAGCCGCGGACAAGCTCAGGAGAGGGCAGGTTAAACTTCGCGGCAAGGACTGGGCTGCTGGCGTGGGTGCCCAAAGCCATTGGTGAAAGTCCCACAATCAGCAACCCAGGCGATTGTTCCTATCGATCCTCCCGTGGTTCCGTTTCTCAACAAAAAACCCAAGACCAGCTATTAAAGGCGGCTGCTATCCCCACATTCGAGGACCCTGGGGACAGGTCATTTGTTTTTCCAGGACACTATTGTGCCCTGGATCGAAGATTAGACGGCGCCTCACCGAGACCAGCCCCCACAATCGACAAGCCCAGTGACTCGGGCTGTTCACCCTCCCGTGGTGCTCTCTTGTGAGAAGCGGGCAAGTTCAGATGAACCTTCAAGCACGACTGCTGCACCCTTCACTTCTCAGGTATAAAACCTCCCCTCTCGGTCGGCCTCTTCAATTTCTTTCCCTTTCCCTCCAACTTACACCACCATTCCTAAGAACAGTCCAGCTTGGCCGTTCTCAACATCACACACCACATCTACCTTTACCCTTATATTCTCTCCCACATTCATACATTTACAACAACAATGGGTGGGCGTATTTGGTCTCGCGATGAAGAGCTTGTTTTCTGGACCAAGCTCATTCCGCACTCTGCGAAGCGCCTTCAAAAGGATCAGGGCAACCCTGAGCAAACCTGGCGCTGGGTTCGACTGCAGATGGCGGCTATCTTGGGTGAGAAAGCTCGTCGGGAGTACACTGACCAGGGAGTGTGTAAGTACTCTGAATGTTGTGAAGACAAGCAAGCGCGAGACACTCGCCACAACGACCACAAGGCGATTGCTAACTGGAGTCTCAGTTGAGCACTACCATCAGAACACGGTCCAGGGCCGTTTCTCGCCCAATGCCGGCAAGCTGCCTTATCACTACTACGTCCACGGTATGTCAATCCCCTTTGCTCTAGGTTCATAGGCGAAAAAGGTGGCCTAACGCGAGTGTTTAGAGCAGAAGCTCCGTGAGGAGCAGGCTAAGCGCCGTGCTGAGAAGACGGCCAAACTTGAGGCCCTGTTGGCTGCTAAGAAGGCGTCTGCCGATGAGGCTGCGCTGGCTTCCGAGGCGGCCAAGTTGGAGGGTGCAGAGGAGAAGGCCGATGGCGCTGATTCTGCTGAGGCGCCCCAGGAGCCCGCAACTTCTCTGTTTGTTACCCAGACCAACAGCGGCTCGCTTGGCGGTGCCGAATTTCCGATTGTTCTCGACGACAACTGTCAGTACCGCATGCCCTTCTCCTACCATAATCGGCCAACATCTCCACTTTTCCCAGTCCCGGTGGCGCCCCCGAATCGAGCCTCCCACCACTCTATCCTACCTCCAAACTACTCCAATCGATACATTGCTAACCATGATCGCTTGGAATTCAAAGAGTCAGAAGACAACAACGGCCTGTTCGTGACGCAGTCTCCTGCTCACTGGTATGGTGCTCCGGCTCCCCCGGGCTACAGTCACTACCACCAGCATTAAGAGCAGCCGTCATGAGGCTTGCGATGCAGCGCACGATTTTGGAACGACAGATGAGAAAGAGACGGGGAACAGGATAAAGACAAGAGCATATTCCTTGAGGTGGTGGATGGAGGTTCCTGGGTTATCTGGCGGAATGAGAAATCCCAGGCATCTTTGGTTTCTGAACCTAGTCGGCGGTTAGGCATAAAATTCACAAAGCGCTGCATTTACTAGACTGCTGGACCGCAAAGTTGAGTGTGATCTGTGTGTTTGACTGGGGCGTTAATCATTTCTTTGGACGCTTGATTTGTCGTGGGCGCTTCTGCTTGCGAGATGCGAGACTTGTGTCATTGAGTTTCGTCAAAGGGCACAACTGGCTTGCTTGAGAATATGTCCTGAGTTTCATGGTTGACCATGTCCTTATTGAAGTGATTGAAGAAGGGGACATTGTCGCGATTAAGATTTAACAGGTCCAGATGAGTGTCGGGGTAAAGCGGGTCATGCATGAAAACTCACCGCGGGGTAAATCCGGACCTCTGTGACAACCATGGAGTGAACGACGGGGCCAGAGAGACTCAATGGGACACACCAACTTCTTCCCTAGCCTATGGCGTCGTTAAAACAGTTCAAAGGCACGTGGGAATAAGGAAAATTTCAGCAGACACGTGTTTCCCCAAACATTGAACGGTTTTGCGACGATGAGCACGCAAGCCAGCTTAGAAGTGCCTATCTTTGGGCCAAGTGATGGCGCTGTGGCAGTTTCACTTGGTGTTGGCCGACTTGAGCTGAACCGGACTGGTTCTTATCGTGAGTTCTCATTTTGGCTGTTTGTTGACACCCCCTTTTCTACCTTCCCCTATTATTCTTGGCTCTCTTACCGAAACCGTAATGGGCTGTCTCCCAACGCAAAGTTCTTGCTCCTCTTGCTCGTCACACTGAACTCCCAAGAGTCGACCCAGGCTATCTAAGTAAACAAAGTACAATTCGAGTTTCACTAACCCCTCTCCCCAGTCCTCGGCGGAACAACCCCCACCCTCACCGAGCTCACCACCCTCCTCTCCTGCCTCACCAACACCACCACCCGCCCACCAATTCGCCTCATGATCCGCCCCCGCGCCCCCACCCTCTCCTCAACCACCACAACCCCACCACAAGACTTCATCTACACCCCGCCGAGTTCTCCGCCATGGCCGCCTCCATCCGCGAATTCACCTCCAGCAATCTCCTCGACCCTTACCTAGGCGACGGGTTTGTCTTTGGCATCCTCCGCCATAGCAACACCACAGCAGGGGACCTGGAGCTGGATATGGTGCGGAATGCTGAGCTTGTCATGCTTGCGAAACAAGTTGGGTTGAAGTGTGTTTTGCATAGGGCTGTTGATGATTTGCTCACTCCGCTGGATCCTGATACTGGGGATGGGATGGCGGGGTGTAGGGAGGTGATGGAGCAGGTGAGACGGTGCGGATTTGATGGGGTGTTGACTTCGGGGAAGGGGCGGGCGACGGAGGAGGGAATGTGAGGAGGTTGAAGGGGTTGTGGAGGAGAGAGTGGGATTGAGGTTGTTGTTGGGGTGGGGTGAGAAGGGAAATTTGGAGGGGTTGTTAGAGAGGATTGGGAGGGTGTCGGGAAGGATAACAGAGAGGATTTGGGAGAGGGGGTATGGGTTCATTCAAGCTGTTTGGTGGGTGGGGAGATGGAGAGGAGGATCTTTTGATGTTGAGGAAGCGAGGGGGTTGGTGGAGATTTCAGGGAGGTGGTGTTTGTCGTCCCAGCTATTCTAAGAGATGAATGGAAAGGGGATGGTGGTTGGTCAAAGGATGGGTAACTAGACTCAAAAGAGAAGACATATGTGCCCTAATTGAACCCTCCTGGGAGAGGAACGCCCAAACCACCTCTTCGCCTCAATTTTTTCGCTTGGGGAGCAAACTGTTGGTTTCTGCTTCCAAGGATGCCACTTCGGCAACCACAACAACAACCACCATCCCAGCTGTCTCCACCAAAATGAGTGATAGAAGGAGACTAACTCTAACACATCTCCACACAAACAAGGTCCGATGGTGTAGTTGGTTATCACGTCAGTCTAACACACTGAAGGTCTCCAGTTCAAACCTGGATCGGATCAGCTTAACTTTAACTTTTGATTCTCCTCCATTTTTGTTTTGATTCCCCCCCAAGACACCATCCTCCCTCACCGACTCCTCTCCTTCCTCCCTTTCCCCTTGCCCCCTTCCAAATCCCCGTGCTCGTCCGCCGAGCTCCATCCATCAAGCTGTTCCGAAATGCTCCCATTACTCGACCTATTACTAATATTCTTCGCCGAAACCCCATTCTCCTCCTTGAAAATCTTTCCTTTCAATCTCTGAGCGCCCACATAACAACAACACCCGCGGTCATTCCCGTCATTACCGTCATCAACGCCACTGCCACCACCACGGATCACAGTCATCCCAACTTTAATCACCCCATTCCCACCATCATCATCCCCACCTCCATTCCTCTTGCGCGCTCCGCTAGAGCGACGACGCTCAGGAAAAAAAGTACCCGTCAGGGAACGGCAAGTGAGCGCCGGATCCAGGGCATAGCCCGCAGAGGATGGGGTGTCTGAGGGTGTGGTGACCATGAGCCGCGGCAGTAGGCGGCGCAAGAGCAGGCGGATGGAGGGTAGGCAGGGGCAAATTACGCCGACGTCGAGCTCGATGCCTGACCAGAGGCATACTTGGACTATGTCCTCTGCAGGGGTTTTGAGGTGAGTATTTATGTGGGTGGATGGAGAGAGTTGGCAGGGGGTAATGGGGGGACACTCACTGGTGGGGTTGACCGTTTGGGTGAATTCGTTGATGGTTTTGAGACGGACGAGACTGATTACCATGACGCTGCAAGTAAGAGTTCATTAGCTATTCTGCTGTGTTATGTCTGTGAAGCTGCAGTGGGGGGGAGGAGGGTTGGCATACCCGATACCGAAGAAGAACATCAGCCCGCCGACAAGCTTCTTCCTCCACGGCAGGGTCAGCGCCAGAAGCTGCGACAGTGGTAACGCCAGCATCCATATATCAAATACAATGCCCGTTGTTGCCGCCACCCAGGCCAGGACGTTGTAGTTCCCGCAGTGGCCCTCGTGAGCGCCCTCCCATTGCGACCAAAAGTACGGAAGGGGCTGGCACTGAAGGACGACCGCCATAATAAAGCTAAAATTGTAGATCACGTTGAAGATCATGGTGCCTACTAGGAGCCGATTGAACCTGTTATCGGCTTTGGGGAAGACGCGAAGGTAAAAGAGGAGGATGGAGGCGCGAAAGAAGAGTCGGCCAACGGTGTAGAGGAGCATGTCGCCAAAGAACATCTAGCACGAGATGTGAGCAACAGAAACATTAGGTTTTAGTGGTCAAAAGACACAACATACCCTGACAACCGTAGTGATATTATCGAATGGGACGAACCACATTTCCTTCCCCTGGCCGATTTCGATGGCTGTGACGAGCGTCAGCCTTCAGGTTCTGGTGTGCATGGCAAACATTGAGGTCACACCTTTGATGTTAAATCCGGTGAAGATGGCAGCGCAGACCTAGTGAACCGATGAGTACTCCGGTTTTAGACGGCGCCTGCCTGCAGGGAGAACATACAAAGCTCAGGAGGTTCGCCAAGTCGTCCCACCAAAAGTAGGCTTGGGTCAAGACTCTCGCAAAAAGGCGGAGTACAACCGCGATGACGGCAAGGGCGACGAAGACGGAATAGAGAGGGATGAGAGAACTATCCGTCTTGATAGGAAGGCCGCAGAGATGAGACGTCACGTTTTTAGTGACTACGGAAGCAAAGTTTTTTAGCATCCCACTCGCAGCTACGTAGATGAAATGAAGACTCGTCGTACCCAGCGATTCTCTGACGGTGCAAGACGACCTGACGCAGGCCAGCGCTGCATCGTTGAGCTTCTGGTCGCTGCAAATACACGAAACATCGGTCAAGGGGCATGGTGAGCGGGCTATCGCGCTGCCCATACAGCTCTGCGCGCAGGATGGCAAGGCGGCGTAGGCTTCGACCAGCGTCAAGGAGCCGTCACCGGCGCCGGCGGTGGCGGCGACATTGCTGAGAGATAGAAGACACAAGCCAAAGATAGTGTAGGTCTTTCTGATGGGCGTCATGTCAGGTCACCATTCGTCGTCGGATGACAGCCTTCGGCTCGGCCAGGAGGCGGATATGCGATGGCGCTTGGGGAAAAGGCAGATGGAGTCGACGGGAGATGGAAGGTTCGAAACGACTTTACAACGATCCACCGGTGCGACATCCAGGTGGGCTGGCTGAGTCTTAATGTAACATAGTTTGTGTTGACAGCAAGGCCTCACCCGCTTGGACTGCCGAGCCCATGTTCCAACACAACATTCTCTCGCACTTCCACGGCATGGATCTTGCAACCTTCTGGGGGGAGGGGGACCCGGCAGATCGCCGTTCTCACATGGCGAACGGGAGGTTCCCCAAGATGGCGATGGGGCCACCAGTCACGATCCGGGGTAGAGCACGGACGTGGGCATCGTTCCCCGGTGTGCCCGGGAGGAGGTCATGACTGGCCAGATCCTTGCAGTTGTGGTTGATGCTGGGGGGGGTTCTCAACCACTCAAGACCTTGAATTATGCGACCAGGGCTGAATCTGCTACTGCAAGCTTGGACAGAATGAGGTCGTCGCGGACGCATCAAGTCGCGAAGAGAGACGTTGGTGAGGTCGCTTCTTATCTGTCTGGCTTAGCGCATGCTAGCGCAATGCGATGTGGCTGGGATTAGCAAAATGGTGGCGAGTTCTAGACGGCACATGTTTGGATCCTGCAATGCCCGCGCTGTGCCAAGTCCCCTAGTGTGTCGCGTTGCTGCCAGGTTGAGGCGCTGGGTCGTGGCGACGAGGCTCGACGTGATGCCGGTGAGGGTGTTGGGGAGGACTCCTCTTTCTTGGCTGGGGAAGAAACCTGGGAGCTAAGACCTGGGAGTGCTGGGTAGGCAGCGGAAAGGGTGGATTCTTCTTGATGTACGAAGTACGGATAGGTGGGGATTAGGCAGTCAGGGTCAGGAACGGGAAGTGGGTTGTCCGTGCGCAGACGCCCACCACCAGGGGTGCAGGGCCACGCGCCCGGAAGAGCGACCCCACCGCTTCCGTCGGCCAGGGAAATGCAGGAAAACGCATCTCGACTTCTCAAACAAGTCGACGGTCGTCCTGAACCAGACACCTCAGACGGCAATGCTACGCTGCAGGTTTCGACTTCTCGTGTCACACCAAGATGGCCACGAGGTGGCGCCTGCCGCAGATTCGAACGCCCGGGCAACGGTCTGTGCACCGCCATGCGTCGTCTGGAAAGAGCGACAATCTGTTTCCCGTTCCTCGCAGAAAACGCCGCACGGTGCTTCTCGTCGAGAGTGTCAACACTAAAGCTAAAGAAGCTAAACCGCGTCAGGACGCGTGCTTGGTTGGGAGCTGCATCCTAGCAACCTAAGAAGGGCCTGAGCAACCACGATATCAGGAACAAAAAAGGTGCTTCATGCCCATTCTTCCAGCCAACCAACTGCCGTGTCACCAGACAGCCCAGAAGGATCCCCCGTTCCTGGTGATGTGCATCATGTCGACTCTTCGACCCACTCACTCCCTTCCACGAGCGGCCTCCATCCAAAGCAGGCCGAAGATGCTTCCCGACTGTTTTAACAACTCTCGGGGCTCTTCGGGCAGTTGACCGAGCTGCGGGCGGGGAAGAAGGGGACCAGGGGTGGCACTCCCCGATTCTGAGAGAGGACAACTGAAACATCACTTACAGGCACCTACAGACTTGCTTGGACCTCGTGGGTGAAAGAAGCAGAATCTCTCCTCAATTCCATCAGGGGTTCTGCAGGAACACTCCAACCAACAGGCGGCATCAGGGCTAGTGGCCCAGCGACAGCACCTTTCTTCGAGCTTTTGGCCTCCAGTTTCAGACTCACGCTTGTCACAACCACCGAGTATCACGAGAGCGACTTGGGTTATAGCGTTCATCACGCTTCCACGGACCTTTGAATCACTAAAGCTTTTTGGGGTTGGTTCAGCGACTGGCTCTCAAGTCTAGCAGCGGCCTTTGATGGACAGCGTTTTCCCGGTGGATTTTCTTGTCATATGACAGTCTAGATGCTGTCGTTGTCTAGCCCGACGACATCTTCAGAATGTTGGGTAAGGTTAGGCCGGTTATCCATTAGTTGAGGATGGGTACATTGTCTACGCGAACGTTGTCTACGCGAACGTGTAGCTTGTTGAGCGTAGTCAGCCTGTTCCTTGCCAAAAACCATTCAAGAGCCCTCCGAGACTACGCTTTCCCAGCCTTTTGCCCTCCTCAGGAACTGGTCACTCAAGCTGCTGCTTGCTTCTCCCGGTGAACAGCTTTTTTGTCACGATGCCAGTTGGGCTGTGCTTCAGGTCGTGATCTAGAAACAGGTTTGCGATCCCGAGAAGTTGGCTGCTTACAACAACATCCACGCTGCAGAAACAATCCCTACTACATCAAGGACAACTAAGTTTGACCACAGCTCCCAGGTATGTACAAACACTCCACATCTCCAGTGACAGACCAACACCAAGTCCCTCCCTCACCTGATATCACTAGCTGCCAGACCCGAGGTGTTGAAGCCGCTTGTTGCTCATTCCGTCGAGGCACACTGCTTTCTAGATACCCGCACTAGTTGGGTCCCCATAATCTGTCTTCGTATGTCGGATGACTGGGAATAGGGTGCCCCAAATCTAAATGCACACCCACCGCGACTGGTGTCTCCTCACAGCCAACTCATGATGGAAGCCCATACCTGTCTCGACTCGCAAGCCATTCATGATTTCAAAAAAGCTACCCACTGTGGTTGAACAC
This sequence comes from Collariella sp. IMI 366227, assembly GCA_027946355.1. NCBI lineage: Eukaryota > Fungi > Ascomycota > Sordariomycetes > Sordariales > Chaetomiaceae > Collariella > Collariella sp. IMI 366227. The sequence goes on along the minus strand of JAPEUS010000002.1, from coordinate 1,950,574 downwards.
AGGCGCTAAAGTGTTCAGCACACCTGCGAGGGGTCGGTGTCTGTCTCAACTGGCAGCTTTGGCTTTCGAATATCCCGCTTGCAAAAGCCGATGCTGTTCTTGGAGAGAAGGTGGAAGCGGCTGGCCAAGGGTGATAAAAGGCACTGCTAAAGTAGCAGGAGGATGGGAACACGAAATGGGCAAGGAAAGGACAGGAAAAACTGGGGAAGAACAGGGAGCATCGTTTCGACGATATTTTCTGGCAACGGGGAGTGCTAATAAATATCGACAGGTGGTGGTCTCGCTTTCGGTATGCCTGCTTTCAGACCAAGGGACCAGAGGCTCGGGTCCTGGGCACCTAGAGAAGATTCACACGTTCATCTCGCGATACCTCCCACATCTCATCTGCGGGCCTCCACACCTCTCATCATCAACCTGCAGACGTCCCGGGACGGTGTTCCTGGATGGCTCCCCGATCCTTGGCTCTCGGGAGTGGCGTCGCCAATCAGACCCGCGGGCCGGAGCACGTTGAGACGGGGGTCCGGAAATGTCTTGGCATCAACACCACCAGCACCGCTGAATGAGACGCCCCCAGACCGACGGCCCCGCGCCCTATCCAGTCGTTCCGAGTACAAAGGACGTGGGGGGTAGCTCTGACGATGGGGAAATGGCGCCCAGAACGAGCAGCTCGTCGAGCACACGTGCGCGAAAGACTGTTCCTGATTCCCAGTGGCTCGTCCGCGTGTAAGTGGCAGGATGGCCCTCAGTTTCCAAGTTGGGAAGGTCGCGAGCTGGTGTGTGCGGTAGCTTTCCACTCGTGGGACTGCACGTCACCTCGTGGTCCGGGGCGATTTGACATGGATAGCTCCGAGGAAGGCACAATGTTTGGGTACACTGCAGGTAATCCCCAAGACATACCTGCCTGTATATAAACCAACGCGGGGTTTGTCGCCCACAAGAAGACTTTCCATTCGAGCTGCTGTTGTTCGTGACGAAGCTTTGTTTTATCAATCCACAGCTTGTCAATACATCTCGCTTCCCCAGCGGCAAGGCAAGATGTTGCTCAAAGCTAATGCCGTCGCCCTTTGCCTGGCAGCCTCCGTGGCGGGCCAGACATTCCAGCGCTTGGGCACCTGCCCAACCTTGGGCTGCGTTCTCCCACCTGACCAGCAAGACTTCCTCCCTGGCCAGGAATTCGACATCCGCTTCGAAATTCACGCCCCCAAGAACGGATCCGAGGTCTTCAACAACGGCGTGCCGGACGAGAAGTTCACGGCCACCATCGCCAAGGACGGCCAAAAGCCCAAGAACATCGCCGAGTTCTTCAAGCTTAAGGAGCCCGAGCTGGAGAAGTGGACGTTCTCATGGTTCGAGGACCTATTTGCGCAAGATGCAAAGACGCCATCGGTCGTCAATGTCGCGTCCAAGGCTTACCGCCGTGTGGCGCTGTATGAGCCGGGCGATTACACGGTAACCCTGAACTACTACAGCGGCAAAACGACGACGGCGAAGTGGACTGTCCGTCCCTTGGCAACCAAGAAGAGGGCGAAGAACGTCATCTTTTTCATCGGTATGGCTTGCGGTGGTTCTGCATGAGTGGCTGGGCTGACTCGGAGCAGGCGACGGCATGACAACCAACATGATCACCGCTGCCCGCCTGTTGGCGCACAAGACCGTCAACGGCCGCTACCAGACGCTGCTCGCGCTCGACGACTTCCCCGTTCTGGGACATCAGATGGTGTGTCTGGTCAATGTCAGCTTGAATACGGGCAGGATGCTAACCTCGGACTCTGTGATAGTCGCACTCGATCGACACTTTTATCACTGACAGCGCCAACTCTGCCTCGGCTCTCTACAGTGGCCACAAGAGCTCGGTGAACGCTATGGGGTGAGGATGCGGCAGAGAAAGGGTTGTTTGTTTTCAAGGACTGACATCTTCCAGCGTTTATGCCGACTCTTCCCCCGACCCACTCGACGACCCCAAGGTCGAGACCATCGTCGAGCTTTTGCACCGTATTTGGGTACGAGAAGCCCCCACATTTCTATAAAGGCCAGCTCACTGACGTATTTCAGGGCTCTGCTTGGGGTGCCGTCTCGACCGCTTTCATTGCTGACGCCACTCCCATCGCCTTGACTGCCCATTCTCGGCTGCGGTCGCGGTACGGCGATTTGGTCGACCAGGCGCTCAACGGTGTCCGGAACTATTCATGGACCAAGACCGACGGCCCCGACGCCTATTTCGGTGGCGGCGCTGAGCAGTTCCTCCCCGGTTCCGGCTCATACAAAGGCCAAGACTTCTATGCCGAGTTCGCCAAAAAGGGCTACTCGGTTAGCTGGAACAAGACTTCGCTGCTCGCTGCCTCCAACAAGCAGAAGGCGCTCGGCATCTTCTGCAAGAGCAACTTCCCCGTGTGGCTCGACCGCAACATCTTTAGCGACAACCTCAAGTCGCTCAAGAACGACCCGTCGGGAGCTAACAGCTCGGCCACGGATCTTCCCGGCCTCAAGGATATGACGCTCAAGGCCATCGACGTTCTGCACACGCGCGGTGGCAAGAACGGCTTCTTCCTCATGTCGGAGGCGGCCTCGATCGACAAGCAGATGCACGCGCTTGATTACGACCGCGCGCTTGGCGAACTTCTCGAGATGGACGACACTATCCGTGCCACCATCGAGAAGCTCAAGTCCCTGCGGATTCTGGACGATACCCTCATCGTCGTGTCAGCCGACCACGGTCACGGCTTCGGTAAGCCAATACCGGATCCCTTCTCCCTGACCTCCCCATCGGCAGCTAGCTGACAAAGCGATTCGCAGACGTCTTCGGCAGCTCGGACACCAAGTACGCGGCCGCGCAAGAGGACGAGCGCCACAAGCGCAACGCCATCGGCGTGTACCAGAACTCAGGCCTGTCGCAGTACACGGAGCCCAAGCCGGGCGTCAGCTACGGCACGGGCGCCAACTTCCCGCTCAATTGGGACCCGCGCTACGTGATCGCCGCGGGCCTGGGTGCCAACCCGGACCACCGCGAGTCCTTTGGCGTGGGCCAGAAGCCGCGCACGCCCGCGGCTGTGGGTGCCAATGGGCAGGTCTACGTCAATGACGCGGATAGGCCGAACGGGTTCGTTGTTAACGGCACGCTGCCCACCGGTGAGTCGCAGGGCGTGCATTCGCTGACGGATGTGCCGGTGTATGCCATGGGGCCGTGCCAGGAGACGTTTGGCGGGACGTACAACAATATTGATGTGTTTTTCAAGATTGCGGGGTGTCTTGGGCTGGGGCAGCCGAGGAATAGGACGATTGGGGGGAGAGATTGTGAGAATGATAAGCAGTGAGTGAGAGAGAGGGTTGGATAATAGGGAAAAGAACAGAGAGGATGCGAGTTGGAAAGATGGAGGAGATGAATAGTCGGTTGGATGGGAAGTACTCGGGATGAATTATTAGATAAAGCTTCCGTAAATGACTCTTCGTAATACTGTTAATAAAGGATTCTCGAAAAATGCGCCTAAAAAAACCATGCCTTGATTTGGAGAGATCTAATTTCAGATTTGGTTGATGAGGCAAGAGAGAATCCATGTGCACAAGAAGCTGCCAAGAAGGGACGTCTTCGTGATCCCTGCCAAGCTGAGTGGATCCGCCATGACAGAGTGCCAAGGCGCTAACGCCCCAAGCTCCTTGAACCGGCGCCCCACCTTCAGCGCTTTCAACGCGGCGCGTCACCCTCCCCTTGGCAACCGCGCCCTGCAATATTGATGTTGACTTTGAGAAGGGGTGAGCGACCGCCCGCACTTCTATTGCTCGCTCCAGGCGGCCGCCCCATGTTCTTTGGAATGTTTGCTTGAACAGACGCCCCCCAGAAACGCCTATTTCTCAACCAAAACTCCCGGCAAGCCCAGGTCGAGCCCAAACAGTCCCTCGGACCCCTCGCCGAAGACAAGCCGCAGAAGCAGCCATGGCTTCGTCGCAACCCAACATGGAGAGCTTTCTTCGAGACTGGAGGCAGGATGCTCTAAATAAGGCTCAGTATGAGTCCGCCATCTTTATTGGCGACAAGCTGCTGGCAATGACAAGTGGGCAAACCCCTCTACCGCCCTCTCTTCTCTCTCCGCTGACCGTTCTCAGAGGACGACAACGACGCATTCTGGCTGGCCCAAGTCCACTTCGCTGCCGGAAACTACACACGCGCCCACGACTTGCTTACAAGACACAACCTCATCGGCTCAAACCCATCATGCCGCTATCTCGCCGCCCATTGCCTCATCCGACAGAACCTCTTCACCGAAGCCCTGGCCCTGCTGGGCGAACATACCCCGACCCATCTCTTCACCACAAATACCAAGCGAAAGACAGCACGCACAGCAGCCCGCGGGGGAAGGGCCGGCTCAAAAGCCCCTCTAGATGATGTCAGCGAGGAGGAGTGGTCGACAAGGCGGTATGAGGCCGGCATGTGCTACCTCAGGGGGCTCTGCTACGCCAAGGAGAACGCCTTTGACAGGGCTAAGGATGCCTACAAGGACGCTCTGAGAATTGACGTACAATGTTACGAGGCCTTCACCCAGCTGGTGCGCAACTCGCTGATGTCGCCCGACGAGGAGGATGAGTTCATGCAGTCGCTCGACTTTAACACAGTACGGGCGCCCAAGGGGGGGGACGATCCCGAACTCAAGACCGAACCCGGCGATTACGTGCACATGCTCTACCAAACTCAACTCTCCAAATACCGCAACCCTCGCGCCTTCAACACAGCCGTCGAATCGCTCTCCACGCACTACGGCCTCGAAGACAACGCCGACATCCTCCTCTCCCGCGCCGACCTGCTCTACACCCAATGCCGCTTCAAAGACGCCCTCGCTATTACCAGCTCCATTTTGGAAGAAGACAAATCGAAATTTACCGCCTACCCCGTCCACCTCGCCTGCCTTTACGAGTTACGCGAGACCAACCTCCTCTTTCTCGTCGCCCACGAACTTGCTGACAACCACCCGGAACACCCCTGCTCATGGTTCGCCGTAGGCACCTACTACCTCGCCACCGGCAAGATTGCCGACGCGCGGCGCTTCTTCTCTAAATCCTCTATGATGGACGCGACATTTGGCCCGGCCTGGATCGGCTTCGCTCACACATTCGCCGCGGAAGGCGAGCACGACCAGGCAATCACCGCCTACTCAACAGCAGCACGCTTGTTCACGGGCACGCACCTGCCGCACGTGTTTCTGGGCATGCAGAACCACGCCATGAACAACATGACGGCCGCCGAGGAGTTCCTCAAGTCGGCGTACGCCCTGTGCCGGACCGATCCGCTGCTGCTCAACGAGATGGGCGTGGTTTTGTATCACCAGGACCGGCTGAAGGACGCGGCCAAGTTCTTCCGGCAGGCGCTGCGCGTCGCGGACGACACCGAGGCGGATCCACATGCGTGGTTGAGCGCGCGGACGAATTTGGGGCACGCGTACCGCCGATTGAGGTTGTTGGATGAGGCGCTGGAGGAGTTTGATATTGTGCTGCGGGATGGGGGGAAGGATGCGGCCATGTTTTGTGCCAAGGCGTTGATTCTGCTGGATAAGGGGCTGCCGGACGAGGCGGCGAAGGTGTTGCATGAGGCGCTGGCGGTGAACCCGCAGGATCCGATTGCGACCGAGTTGTTGAACAAGGCGCTGGAGGAGTCGGCGGCGGCGGATGTGGGGTCGATGATGAGCGCTCTGAGTACAGGGCCGGATCATCCTTTGGGCCATGGTGGGGAGGAGGAGCTTGGCGGGGGGTTGCTGGGCAGGTTTGAGGCGGAGCTGGAGGAGAAGAAGATTGCCGCGAGGGCGAAAATTGAGCGGAGGACTAGGGGCAAGGCGGCGTCGTCCTCGGTGGATAAGGGGAAGGGGATCATGAGGGGGAATACACGCGGCGGGAGGCGAGGAGCGGAGTATGTTGAAGGGGAGAAGGGATTGAGTATGATGGAGATGAGCGATGATGATTGAGGGAGCTGACGGTACTGTATATGTTTGGGTGAAGATTCTGCATTTTGTATCAACCTGGGATGGGTACTGCCATTGGTATGGCACGGCAACCTGGGAGGTATAGCATAGCGATGGCGCCGGAGTATTTATGGGAATGGATCAAAAGGCGGTCGGTAGGAATATATTGGTGGTAGCTGTGATATCTTAGAGGGCGCGTTGTGTTTTGTGACGAGGCGCCTAACAAATAGCGACGAGTTCTTAAGCACTACACGAGTCCAATTCGGTAACCTTCCTCCAACCAACATGGCACAGCATCAAGTCAACTTTATGTAGCCGTCTAAGGCTGTAACTGTTAAGCACGGGCTGTTGATTTCGCATCATGTTTGCATGTTCTTCAAGATGTTCGAAACGGCCAATAGTCTATGTTCTACTGCATTAAAGACCATCGCGGCGCCATCCTGACCTCTGGGAACGAGGCTTTGAACTGTCTACAGCTTTTCCTTTGGTCCAACCAGCTCCTCCACCTTGGCAAATTGGTAGTAAAAGTCTAGACTCTGCGGGTTGGCCAATGTGCCGCTGGCCTTGATAGTCTGGCCGGACACAATCTGCTTGACGGGCAGTTCAACCTTCTTGAGGTTGATGGTGGTCTGGCCATGTCAGTTTCCCTTTCACCATCAATGGCGGTTTGACTTACCGGAATCTCGGGCGTCTCAAAGATATACCTCGGCACATGCCTCTTGCTCAGGTCCTGGCTAATAGCATGCCTGACTTCATTCACTAGCCCGCGATCAAACCTCTGCCCGGGCTTCATCAGCAGGAACAGCATGACCGACTCGTCGTCGTCCTGCGGTCTCCTCTGCCCGACACACAGCGAGTCCTGCACGCAATCCGCAAACCGTCTCTCGATCACCCCGTAAATCTCAGCCGACCCGAACCGCACCCCTGATGGGTTCAGCACGCCATCCGCCCGTCCCAAGAACGAGATATTCCCCGTCACCGGGTGGACCACGCAAAAGTCGCCATGCGCCCACACATGGTTGAACCGCGCGAAGTAGGCGGAATGGTACTTGGTCCCCGGTGCAGCTGGACCACTCCCACTGGTCGGCTTGTTGTCGCCCCAGAAAAAGCAGGGGATATTGGGAAACGACGCAGCAGCAACCAGCTCGCCTGGCGTTCCGTGCGGCACTTCCTTGCCTTCAACTCCATCCGGCAGCAGCGAGTCGTAGATGGCGACGTGCACACCCAGTGATGGGCCCTGCGTTCCGCCCACGTAGACAGGTGTTAGCGGATTCATAATCCCAAAACAACCTGCGATGTCCGTCCCTCCAGAGATGTTGGCCAGATGGACGTGTGCAGGGAAGCCGACGTCGTAGAACCATTCGAAGAGCTGGTCTGAAAGAACCATGCCTGTGCAGGTGACAATCTGCAGATGCGAGAGGTCGACCATGTCGCGCGGGCGGAGGCCAGACTTGGCCACTTCGAACATCCAGCGCGGGCTGATGCCTAGCTTGGTAACCCTTTGCTCTGCGGCTACCCGGATGAGAATGCTGGCGTCGGGTTGAAACGGCGAGCCGTCGTAGAAGACCGTGCGTCCGCCTGCAAGAAGCACGCCGACGTTGGCGAGGTACATGATCCATCCCGTCGTGGTATACTGAAGCGTGACGCTGTCTGGGCCGAGGCCCTCGTGAAGACGACCTTCTTTGTAGTAGCTGACCAAAACGCCGCCGACCGAGTGGACGATGGCCTTGGGCATGCCTGTTGTGCCAGATGAGTAGCAGATGAGGTAGGGCTCGTAGAAGCCAACGCGGACAACTTCAGGCATGGCCGTGTTCTTCCCCGCTGCCATGAAAGAGTCCCACGTCTCAGCTTTGGGAACCCGCGAGACATCCTTTGCTTCCGCAAACCGGCGAATTGACACCACGCTCTCGAAGTTGGAGCACTCCTTCAGTCCATCCACTACCTCACCCATTTTCTCCCTCAGATCTACCACCTTGCCGTTATAAAGCGCTGCATCGTCCATAAACAAGAACTACCCCCACTGTCAGCACTCTTCTTTGCCTCCATCCCTAGGAAGTAACTCACCTTAGGATTAACCTGCACCGCTCTCTGCAATATCCCCTTAACCCCCATATCCGTCGAGCTACTACTAAACACCGCCCCCAACCACGCGGCGGCAAACCACACCGCCACCGTCTCAACACTATTCGCCCCCACAATCACCACCCTATCCCCTTGCTCAACCCCTCGCCTTCATCGCCCTCGCCAACCTTCCCACTAACGCCCTCAGCTGCCCATACGTCACGTCCCTGACCTCGCTCCCACCCTCGCGCACTTCAGTAATAGCCACCTTGTCGTCTTCTTTATCCTTGATGCCCCTCGCCGCAGTGTCGTTGTTATTGCCGCCCCCTTCGGAATACAGCCGGGAGTAGAGCGCATTCTCGGCAAAGTTGAGGCACACGCCCTCGAACCAGCGCGGGACCGCGTCGATGGGCAAGGACTCGTCGACGACGGTCGAGTAGGAGCCTTCGTAGATGAAGTTGGCCGAGTGGAAGACGTCGGACCAGAAGGTGGTGCGGTGGGTGAGGGAGAAGGCGTGGAGGTCTTGAAAGGTCTGGGAGGGGGGTTAGTGTTGTTGGCCAATGTGAAAAGGGGGGGCTGTTGAGGGGAGAGGAAAGTGGATATTACCTTGAGTTGCAGGCCGTGCTTGCGGTTGGTGTCCTGCATGAAGCGGTACATGAGGGTGCTCTCCGGCTTAGGGTGTTGCCTGCATAGTGCCGGTGTAAGTGGCAAGGTTCAGGTCCATGACATTGCAGCTCTCAAGCCCCGTACAGATCTCCAGAGAGTGAACGGACAAATCGGTCGTGAGAGAGAGGGGGGCCATACCAGAGCTTCCTCGGCACTGCCATGGAGTGCTGTCCGTTGTCCGCCATACTGATCTTCGATGCCAAATTGCAAAGTAAACAAACTCCTTGCTTGAGATATCCTCGTCGCCTCTCACTCGACTCTTAGTTGTGTAAGTTGTGTAAGCCAATGGGTCTTGCTTCAGTGATCTTCCACGGTTGAGAGCGGGTGAGGAGCGATGAGAAGCAACAAGCCGAGCCGAGGCAGCGAGAATCGGAGTTCAAGGGCAGGAATCAACAAGAGAGTCACACACAAGGTAGGACAAGGGGGCCGCAAACAATGCGGGGTCTGGAAACCAGTACCCGGCACCCCGGCTCGGGTCCGCCGATCGACCTCGGGCCGGTGCCCTTTGAGGTTACCATCGGCTCGGCAAGAGCTTCTGAACGACATCACACATCTAGATATCACAGATCCGAGAAGAAAGGCGGAGCTGGGTCTTTTGTTAAGTAAATTAAGGCAAAGATGCTGCGGAGCAAGGGTAGATGATAACACCATCCGAAGCCAAATCCAAACACGGGCGCCGCCTACACCGTAGTACTCCTCCCTTTTCCGTTCCCCTTCCGCCCTTTATCAACAACGTACATAGGCATCACAAATCACCGTCCGCCTCCGACTCCAGTCAAATCAAGCCCGACCTTCAGCAAGTTACAAGACAAAAAAAGAAAATTCTCCCGCAATCAAAAACCTTCCCCCGCTGCCACCTCAAAGGTACGGCATCCACAACGCATCGCATAGCGCCAGATTCATCGGGTTGACCGCCTTCGCTATCAGATCAATCACCGTCTGATGCGCCGGCAAGTTCCCAGACGGCGCCTGGGCAAGCGAGACCGCCTTCTTGACGATCATCTCGCTGTTGGCCTGCACCGTCTCGCGCAGCTGGTTTTCCGTCAGGTTCATCGACCTGTGGCTGCTGGTGAACCAGTACATCATCTCGTCGCGCACAAACAGCGTCAGCGCGTGCTCCAGCTGCAGCTCGGGCTCCGTCAGGCAGCGCGCGATGGCCATGACCGAGCAGGCAAAGATACCCTCGGTCGCGAGCGGGCCCATGAGCGTCTGCAGGTTGGGGGTGAGTCGGAAGGGGACCGGCTCCTGGTTGTGGAAGTAGGGGCGGTTAGCCGCCATGTAGGAGACCAGTTCCGAGCCCCAGATGTTGCCTGATCCGCGCGCGATGTTGATCTTGTGCGGGTACCGCTTGTCGATGTGGAGGATGTACGTCATGAACGTGAGCGCCGCCATCTGGTACGAGAAGCGCCGCCGGAAGAGCCAGAACTCGGCGAAATCAGGGAAGGCGCCCTGGAAGTACTCGAGCGCGACCGTGTTGTCCACATACTTCTCCTGGATGGCGCGCATAACCTCCAGCCGCGCTGTGACTGCGTGCTCAGGCGGTTTCTGCGAAGAGATTCTCGTCAGCTCATCATGTTTTATGGGAAATTCAACAGCAAAACTTACCGGTCCCTTAATATCAACCAACCCGCGCAGCTTCTCCATGGTGAACAGCACAGGATCGTCCTTGGACATGCCATGTCGACGGCAGTGGTCCTCGTAGACGCCCTGGAGCGTGATGTACGAGGTGTCCTCCTGCACAATCCTGATGTGAGGTGCCAGGGGCACCATCAGGGGCAGAGTGAACTGCAGATCCCGCCGACGACTTTCCTTCTTACTGGCCAGTGTCTGGTTGAGCTGCCGGAACAGCTGTAGAATCCGCTCCTCACGGCGGCAGTGCCTTGCCGCTGGGTGCTGAACGGCAAAGGAATGCACGCTGCCGTCGTGGCCGCGGATCTTGAGCCGTCTATGCGATGCTCCAATGGTGCGCACGAGGTCGACGTTGGGCAGGAACCTATCAATGCGGATGAAGTCCTGGTTCTTGTCCTTGTGTTGCAGGTACTGCCCGGGGATCTCGACGTCATCAAACTTCTGGTACCGGAACTCGCTGAGGTGCGGCGAGTAGTGAGCAAAGCTCTCGAGCGGCACCGGCGACGGCCGGCGGTCAAGCTTCTCCTCAAACTTGTCGCGCCACTTCCGGAGGTTTTGGATGTACTCGTACATCGTCGGCTTAATCTTGACAAAGTCGGCCTCGAAGGTGCCTCGGATGTGGCTCGGCAGGATTGTCTCGGCGAAACGCGTTATGTTGTTCTCTGTGGCGGGAGGAAGCTTGACATCCTTGGCGTACGATGGCGGCATGCGGCTGACGTAGGCAAGCCCGTCATTAAGGAGCGCGACAATCAACCGGTAGGCATCCTCATCGGGAGGGCACTTGAAGTGCTTCTGGATCTGGTCGACCATCGTCTCCATCGACAGTGCGAGCAGCGGGAAAGCTGTCTTGAGGACACTCATAATCTCCTCGGTGAGCTCCCATGGCGGCTTCTTCTGCCCAGCACCCGTTTCACCAGCGTTGGCGGCAGGAGTCTGGCCCGCCGGCGCGCTCCCATCACCACCCTCGGTTTTCATCTCCGGCTTGACCTGCCCGGCAGCGTCACCATTCGCAGTTGCCGGCCGGGAATCAACACCGCCGACCGCCGCATCCTTCTTAATCAACTGCGGGGAGCCATTCGGCTTGTTTGCTGCACCCTGGCCACGCCTGGCGCGCTCCTTGGCCTCCTGGTTCTTCTTGATCGTGAGCATATCCTCCCGGTTTGTCCTAAGCTGGAAATACAGGGCCTGCGGGTAGGTCTTAGCGATTTTGAGGAGGATGTTCTGCACCCTCGGTGCCTCCTTGTACCCAAGACCGACCAGGAGCTGCGGAATGAACGTGATCCACCACCAGACTGGGATCTCGCCCTTGAAGTCGTCAAACCCTGCGGCGATCGTGCCGTTCGCGTCGTCGAGGCTCAGCAGCCACAGAATCCGAGCGATCAGCTTCCGCGACTTGTGGTTCTTGTAGCTCGACGCAGCCTGCAGGTAGCTGGTGAGGGCCTGTTTAGCCGCCCCAAGGTCCGTCGGGTTCTCCTTAAACTTCCGGTCGTTGAAATAGCCCCACTCAGCCCATGCCTTCGCAGCCGTTATGTCGAAGTACAGGGCTGTGCCGTAGGCACTGTCTGCGTCATCCTTTTGCCCAAGCTTCTCCAGGAACATCCCCTTGAGCGTGTAGAACTCGGCCTTCTGCGGCGCGCTGAAGTAGTTGAGATTGGTGTTGTTGATTACATCCAGACCGCTCGTCAGCTCTTCCGGGTTTTGGTAATGGCACTTGGCCTGCTCTCTCAGCTTGAGGAACGCTTCCTGAATCTCAATGTTAGGGAGCGTGTAGATGCGGCTCAGCTGGCTAATGCAGACATCCGGTAGGGCGTGCTTCCTGGCGACGTGGGCAAAGCGGTTAATGATCCATGCCGTCTCGTGGTGTCCGCGATAGGCAAACGAAACGCCTCCGGCATTCTGCGCTTGCTGAGGCAGAATGGGCAGATAAGTTCCGTTGATAAGTCCGAAGATGTGCTGCCTCCATGTGACCAGATCTTGCCATGCGACGATGTCGTCCCACGTGTTGGGCAGCCTGTCTCGCCACGACCCAAGAAGCAGCTTGAGTTCTCCAGACTTCACCTCCAGGTTGTTGGCGTTAGTGCCCGAAAGGCTCTGGCAGATGACGCTGGCGTCGTGAAGCTCCACAAGCTGCTGAAAGTTTTGGAGAACCGGAATGTGCGCCGCTGTAAGACGCTTCGGCAGCTGGTGCCACTTCCTAATGGACAGCTGAATCGCCTCGTCGACCACCCGGTTGAAGTCTTGCATGCTCTCCTGCTTGTTGTGCAGTTTGAGGAGAGACATGAAAGCCTGGAAGAAGGATCTCCGCGGCGTTGGCGCATCCATGACACCCTTGATGAGGGTGTCCAGCTGGTCCCGGTTCTCCTGGTTCTGCCAGTACTCAGGGTTTCGCCAAGCGCACTCCAACAGCAGATCCTGGAAGTTCTCGTGCTTTGCGAAATCCTGCAGAACCTCCCACTGCTGAAGCTTTTGGGCACAAATCACCCAATGATCCTCCCACAGCATGTACTCGGATTCCGAGAACGGAATCACACCGGTCCGGGCCTTGATCTGGGCCGTCTCGTACATTCTCTGGGCTTTCTCCCACATGCCGTGTTGCTCATAAGACAGGGCAGCGTTCGTCTCAACGAACTGGCACCGACGGCGCCAGGTCCCATAGAACAGGTCGTCTTCGCCAAGAGAAGCGTAGAGATCGACCAAGGCATCCAAGTTGCTCTCCCGCACAGCCGGTGAGTCAATCTCAGGCTTGATGGCCGCGTTCTCCAATTGGTAGAGCGCTGTGTACCACGCATCGTACGTCTTGGCTTCGAACTTGAGGACATGCGGCGGGATCTTGCAGTGCGGCCACGTCTTCACGGCACCTGTCATGAGCGACTGAACCACGTTTGGCCTCTTGTCCATCTGGCGCGAGTGGTAGTCCTTGGTGAGCAGAGTGACCATGCCACGCTCGAGGTCAGGCCTATCCTCCTTGGCAATGGCAGACCAGAACATTGGGAAGAGGGCAACCCAGAGATCGTTGGCGAAGTTGGAGTCGATGTGCTGCAGTTGAGTCACAGGCTCCAGGACGTCGCGCACCCTGACATCGCCTAGCTCGGCAACGAAGCGGCGATGGGTTGCCATGAAGGAATCGTACTTGTCGTCGCTCATGGTTGTCGGCTCCCGGGAGTCCTTGGCATATCCTGCGGAAAGTTGCGAGATTTGAAGAGTCTTGAAATCTCGCTGGTCAAGCTGGACGAGAGGGCTCTGGTCAACGCCACCGAGAAGGAGCTGTGATGCCTGTGCCAGCCAGTAGGAGTCCGCTAAAGTGTCCCAGTTCTGTCCGAGGATGACATAGGACAACCGGGCGCTCGCTGTCTTTGACAGGCACTTGTCGAAGATGGTCATGAACTTATTGCGCATCTCGACGTCTTGAGCTCTCGTGCCGATGAGAAAGGCATGTTCCAGACGAACTGTCAACTCCGTCCGCGTGATCTTGGGGTCCTCGTAGATGCGGAGCACAAGCTCAAGGAACTTCATCAGCATGGTCGGATCTTGACGGTGTTCGAAAGAGATCATCTTGTGAAGGACGGCCGTTTTCTCCTTGAGCGTTGGCCACGTGCCTTCGGAGCGGAAGACCCAGCCCTCAACCATCTCAAGGATCTTCTCACAAAGCCCCACGTGCAGCGACTTCTCCACGATGGTAGCGAGGACGCTGAGAAAAGGCCGCCTGTTATCGCCGAGAATCTCCATGCGCATTGCCGTGACTTCAATCGCCTTAAGAATCAGGCCCGTTTGGATCTCGAGGTCATAGGCGTTCATCTCGGTCGGCGCATTCGGGTCTTGCTGCGGCCGAATGCCACTGGCCTGATGCGCCAATGCTGCGTAGTGCGAGACGTGATCCCGGGCGAGCTTTGACTGCAAAGACTTCATGATGGCTGGGATGTGCTGGTCGATGGTAGAAGGTTTGCGACGTCCCAGGGACCAGAGAATGTTTATACCAGATACGTAATTCCCGGCAGCCATGCTCTCATTGGCGATGCCAGAAAGGAAGGTGATGATTTCCGAGGTCTGCGACTCCGACTCCCCATCAGCGTCGGCGTCCTCCATTGGCGTATCTTCCGGAACCGCATCCAAGATACGCTTGACAATGGGCTTGATGTCACGGCCGCCGTCGTACTTCTTGTCGGTCATGTGCAAGCAGTCCTGAATTTCTGGGTTCTCCGACTTGAGGCACTTCTCCAAGATCTTCTGAATGTGGCTCATGTTCTTCAGGATCCAGTCATCTGACTTGAAGTTGAGAATGATGCGAACAACTTGCAAAGTGTTGACGATGTTTGTGATGAACTTGTCGTCATACTTGTCCGTGTCCGATGGCTCAGCTGCCAAAAGAGAGGCCGACTTCTCGCTGGCCAGCACCACGTCTGTGACGTTGGGGAACAAGTCCACTTCAAGATCACCCCAATACTGCGGCTGCAGGAGATTGTACAGTAAGGTCATGGCCTTCTTGCACAGCTCTGTTGCTGGAGAGGGCAGAGCGACGCTGGCCGCCGCAGCAGGGTCGCGGGCCTTCGCGGACGGAAGTTGGTACCTTTCGTTCAGCTGCGCGATGAACTCGACAAGGTACTTGACCATCTTTTGGCGACCCACAGCGGGGATCTGGAACTCTGCCTTCTCCGGCTGCCGGGATGCCGAAGGCGAAGAGCCTTGCAGCTCCTCCAACTTCCGCTTCTTGGTGGTGGGCGACTCGGAAACGGACCGGAGAAGCTCGCTCGTCTTCCCCTCCACACGCCGCTCCTCCCATTGCCAGATCAGCCACATCATGTTGAGCGCCAACTTTCGGCTCTCGTTGGATGGATTGGGCGGGGACGCCACCTTGCGGAGGCATTGGATGATCAACATAGCGAACTTGTCCCGGGTGTGGTAGAACAAGTCTGGATGCCGGACGAGAAAGTGGAATATGCAGGTCATCTGGGACACGTTCTGGCTCTCCTCGGCGAGGATTCGGCGCGGTGCAACCGCCCAGACTGGGTTGCGATCAGTCAAGGGAGTGTTACATCTCTGTGGCATCACTGGCGCCATGAGTTCCAGGGCTTGAGTGACGAGCGTCCGCCCCTCATTCTGGTTGGTCTTGAGGAGCGAGAAGTAAATCTGGGTAACGATCTTTGCCGGCGTCTCGTAGTGAGCGATGAAGTACCCAATAACCACATAGGCCGCGTGCTTGTTGATGACATCGTCCAGCCGGATGTACGTCCATCCAAACTTAATGAAGTCCTTACGCGCATCTTGGAGGATGGTGTAATGGTACTTGACAAGCATGGCCGAAAGCTGGAGGACCTCCATGCGGGTATGATCGATTCGCGGCTGCAAGAGGTCTTCCTGAGGGTCGGGCAGATTGACCTTCCAGATCTTGGTATTGATCGAGTCGATGACCGTCTTGTCCAAGAACCGCTGGCCCTTGTTCTGCTCAGGGCGGTTCCAATGGCGCATCACATCCATTGCGACGATCGGGTTGACGACATTGTGAAGCAGGTAGCACTTCATCTGTTGTGATGCGCTCCTCCCAGCGTAGATGTCGAGACAGCGCAGAGCCACAGTCCTCCAGAAGTCGATCGAATCGCTACAGATGACGTGCTTGTAGATGTGCGAGAGCAATGCTGGTGTCTCGCGAAAGTCATCTGCGGTGATGGACTCGATGAGACCGAAAAGTGGCTCGAGATCTTTGGGGTTCCTGGCCAGGGCCTTTGTCAGGATGGCCATCAACTGCTCAGAGGCCTGATCAGCCGGGAGGCGCAGAGCAGGGGCCAGCGTGTTCATCTTGAGGTTGCGCTCAAGCTCCTTCCCGACCTGCTTCAACCAGTCGATGTGTTCCCTGTTGTCCAGCCACGACAACGTATTGGGGAACTGACAGAGAGCATCAAGCATGTTGATGGTGTTGATGATGGCATTGAACTTTGTCTCCTTGTTCTGGACGATGATGTTGTTGCACGTCTTGATGATAAACTCAACATTTGCCGCACCGTAGTCTCGGAGGACTTGGCTGTCTTGATGCCGCAGCACCTGAGCCAGAAACCGGCCATATCTCAGCTCCTCGAGCTTGCCCAATGTGAACGCCCAGACATCCGATGGGTACTTGTTAAGATACTTGTAAATAGGTACGCGGAATGGGCTGTGGTGCGTCCTCCGAAGCTTCTCTTCAAGATCCAGAACGTTGTCGATGACCCGCTCCTTGAACTGCTTGGCGGCCTCGGGAAGAAGATGAAAGATCTCAAAGACGGCGGCAATCACCTTCAACGAATTGTGCTGTTCGAAGAAAGTGAATGAAACCTGCTGGAGGAAATTGGGCTCTGCGATCTGCTTGACGTGCTCCAAAAGTCGTGCGCCGATCTCAACCTTGAAGTAGGTTGTCAAGAGCCGGAGCAATCTAGCAAGGTTATCCAGACTATGGACAGTCAAGCGCTTGGCATCCTGCAGACTGGCGAGCACAGGCCGAAGACCAGACTGCAGCAGGTCCTTGGGCAGCTTGTTGGTGTGCTGCAAAACTGCTTTCAATGCATCGTTGGCCGCTTCGATTGTGGGCTGAGAATCTGAGTAGAGGCATTTGAAAAAGACTGAGACCACCTTAATCCTAGTCGGGTTGCTGGGGCCGCTCCCAAACTCATCAAAACTCATGGCACAGCTGAGAATCTTGATACAGGAGACGCGAAGGTTGACAATGAAGTCATGCGTCCTAAATTCCAGCGTCTTGCCCGCCAGTGACTCGTCACTCGCATCGGCCAGAGCTAGTGACTCCATGAGGAGCCGGTTCAAGTTCTCGTCGAACGCCACGAAATCGCGCTTCAGTGACATGTAGTACGTCACGGCGTCAATAAAGCCGATCTGAATGGCGAAAGGTAGAGCACGGAGAGGCTTGGCATAGATGGGCTGGAGTAGGTGCTTCCGATGCGGGCTCAGGAGCTCCCAGACCTCGGCCCCAGCTGCCTTGGCAATCAGCTCGATGGATCTCCTCGCCGTGTCTCGAACGTGCCGGTTCATATGCGACAGTTCTCCGTTCAGCATCATAACGATCTGCGCAAGCCTGGAATGCTTCGGCTGCTGTGCTGGCGGGACACCGGGGGCCGGGGGTGGAGGTGGTAGGCAATCTGCCTTTTTGACGGTCTTGGTGAGCCTCGTCAGGAGTATCTCAAGTGTGACTTGCGCCGATCTCCTCGTCTTCTCCGGCAGATCCTGGGGCATGTCCTTGATGACATACATGAGCGCACGGACAAACTCGATTTGCTTGGCTGCGACCCAGAGATCACCGAGCTCGATGTCAGTGAGAAGGGCCTTGATCCCCAACGTTCCGCCAGTTTTGGTGAACCATTCCTCCTGGTAGCAACCATGGCAAAAGGTTGCGGCCAAGCTGTTGAAGAAGGTCAGGCGGGCGACCTGCATTGGGGAACCAAAAATGATGACGGCTGAGTTGTACATCTCTCTGATCAACCGCTCGGCAGCGTCGCGAATATCTGGGTTCTCGGACGCGAGAGATTCAAGGATGGCATCCGAGAGCACCCTGCTGTCAAGGAAAAGAGGGCCTTCCCCTGATTTGGTATCAAAGGGACTGAATGCCCTCTTCATGTCGATCACCGCGCGACCAACTTCAATGATCATGAAGTGCCGGGACAGGTTCAGGAGAAGCGCATCCACCTCAGCCTTGAAGTCTGGAATCGACTGGGCGAACATCAACGCCTTGATCAACCGTTTCAGTAAGTCCTCTTCTTCATTCTTCTTTGCAATGGACCGGTCCCGATCGGACGTCTCGAAAAAGGATATGTCTGCATCCTTGTTCCTGGCCAGAATGTCTTGAACCTGAAGACGGACAAGACGAGACAGGTCCTCTGGGAGATTGTCGTAGCCAACGCGCAATTTGACCTGGGTGATGATCTAGTTAAGGGCCTGCATCTTGTAGTAAGGCTCATATTGCTTCGAGGGCGGCGGCGATGGCCCCTTAACCGGCTTGGGCACCTCAGTCAGCTTCTGGATGGCGAGGTCGATACCAAGGTGGGCTGGGAAAGACCTGTCGCGCCTTGAGCCGATGAGCCTAACATCGAAACTCGCCGGGTCGTCGACATATTGTTGGAAGGTGACGGGCAGCGCATCAGTCATGAACTTCCGGTTTCTGCCGCCCAACTTGCCAAGAATCCGAAGGGTAGTGTGTGCGTGAAAATGACTGTACGGATGCGGCTTCAAGTGATCAAAGAGCGCGGTCATAAGTTCATCGATGACCGGGGCCATTATGGGGTCCAGATAATCGGCGGTCAGATTGTCGACACACAGCTCCAGGGTGCGAAGCCCTTGTCCAACGAGATCTGTGCCGGCGCGCAGCGCGACGACTAGGGGTCGCATGAGGAAGCTGAGATGCGGCAGAAGGTTGCTGAGGCGCGCGGGTACTGTAAGGCACAACTCCACGTAAAGATCCCGTTCCGCAGGCTTGCGAGCAGCGAGGAGCAGGTTGTTGAGGACGTCCAGGAGCATCTCTAGAAGCGGCAAGATCTGCTTGTAAAGATGCTCAAATTTGCCGCCGCCAATGCTCCTGAACAGAGACCTCAGCAGCAAGAAATAATTCATCGGCTCCTCTGCCTTGGTCGACAGCTCGATGGACTTGGTCACGATGTCAACGACGTGCGGCAGGAGCACCTGTTCGTTCTGCGACGCGAAGAGGGTGACGGCCATGAATGCGAGCTTAAAAAGGCGGAGGAGGATGGACGACTTTTTGATGTCGGCAGACCCAACATCTTCAATGCGCTCCATCAAGAAGCGCAGGAGCATTCCGCAGAAGCTGGGTGACGTTGCCTCGCTGGCAAGGAAGAACTGGGGTATATGAAGGAGTGCAGTGTGTTCATGAATCATGTCGTAAAGTCGTGGGATCTCCTGCTGAAAAACCTCGTGGAACGTGGCGGGATCGATGCAATGGAAGACCGTCGCGAACGTCTCGAGCAGCTCCTTCTCCTCCTTGCTGCTGGAAATCATGTAGAAATTGGCCATGTACTCGACCGGCGAGCTGTATGGCGATTCGGATGCCGGTTTCTCTATCTCATAGTAGCGAAACACGTAAGCGCCCTCGCGAAACAGCTTGACGATGACCTTGACCTCCTCGGCGGTGAACCCATAAGCCACATCTGTCCAGTGGGCGGGGGCGCCGGTCAGGTCCACTGCCCCGGGTTGATTGCAACTCTTGAGTTGGTAGAATGTGTTTTTGAGGCCGTTCATTAGATTCCGAAACAGGAACTTGTTGTCCACGACCGGGTCTGCGGCACGGTCCCGGGGGTTGGAGGCTTTGATCGGCATGGCGTTGAAGATGTCAACCTCGTCCCACTCCGGAGGATGCTCCTTGTCCGGCAGGTACGTCTCGGGGATGTTCTCGGCGGCTTGCTGCGCATAGAGTTTCGAGAGCCGAACCGCATTCGGGTATTGTCTGTTCATGGCGGCAAACTTGTCGCCGATGGCGTTGAGAATCATGATGAGATAATGCCGAGCGTCAACTTTGTTGGGCATCCGGGCGATGCATTCGGCCATATTGAGGAGGAGTTTTGCGCTCATGGTTTGGAAACTGGTGCCCGGAAAGTTGTCCTGCAAGTTGCGAGTGTAGACCTCGACCGTCTTGCGGATCTGCTCCGGAGACAGGCTCTCCCGAACATGGTGGATAAGGTCAGCCAACATACTGTATGCCAGTGGCCGCATGGTCTCGTGCACAGTCAGGCCGTCTCCAATCAGGGTCCTCTCGTCCAACAAGTCATCGATTTTCGGGAGGAAAATCTTTCTAAAATTGAAGTTGATGATATGCCGAATTGCAACCAGCAGTTCCTTGCGCGCGCTAGACTTCTCCCTTGGGCAGTCTTTGAGGAGTCGAACGGTGATCTCTGGGAGTGACGGTAAGAAGTCTGTGAGCTGGTTGGAGTATTGTCGCAGCAGGTAGGCTAGAAAGCTCATGGTCTTTACTTGGGCGGTGATGAAATCGCCGAAGGCAACTCGGTTCTTGATGTTTGGGCTGACTCCTGTGTGGATCGTCCCCCGAGCAGCAGCGTCCTTGTGAGCCTGGTCTTGAGCTTTAGCTTGGCAGAGCAGAGCCGACTTGATCAGGGGCACGAATGCCTTGACATTTTGGGCGACTGTCGATCGATAGACCTGGAAAATCGAAACGACGATGATGGGGCATTCAGCCAGGACCTTGAAGGACTGCATTCCCCTGAGCAAGGTGCGGTTGGACTGCTGACCACCATCGACGCTGAAGTCGGTCGCCCCTGTGGCCACCGGGGAGCCCGCCCTCGGGGATTGTTGATGTGGGAGAAATGTGGTTTGCGTGCTGCCTGGCGTAGATGGCGGCCCCGGTGGTCCTGTCGTAGATGTGTTGTCCAGCTGCTCGCGGACCACCCTGTCCAGCTGCTCAAACAGCTCTTGGATCAGGGAGAGGAAGGTCTGGACCTTGCTGCCCATCATTTTGTGCTGATGTCGCATAATATCCGAGATAATCTTGACACAGAGCACCGCGTTGTCCTCATTATCGGTGCGCACGAGGTGCATGAGAAGATCCGCCACCTCCTCAGCATAGGGCTCGAATGGCTCGGGGGGTGTTTGGGACGTGGGTAATCGATGGAAGATTTCGAGGACGCAGTTCCGCAGTTTCTGGGTGTTAATCTGCTCGGCTGTGGCGGTCTGGAAAACACATGGCTGGCGGAGGATGTTGACGAGCGCAGGCATTACCCGCTTAAGGAAGATGGGGTAGCCAGGCCCGGTGGTGTAGTGATCGAGACTGTCGCGCAGCGTAGATGCGGCCTCAACCCGGAGCCGGAGCTCTGCATTACATTATGCGGTCAGGCCGAGGGTAAAGTAGGGGTTAGGTCGAAGGATCAACGACATACCTGTCTCCGGGTTGCTCAACTTCTTCACCACATCCTCAATGAGAGCGCTCGCCATGACTGCGACGCACCCGTGAGGGTGGGAGGGCGGCAGCCGAGGTCGAGTCTGAAGGTTTGTACGGTAAAATTTCGGACGGTCTCAGCGACTGGATCTTGGCCTGACACAAAGTGTAAGCAAGCCGGCGCAGATGCAGGGCCCCCGAGGAAATGCCAACCTCTTCAACTCCATAAGGCTAGCCGGCGCTTTGCGAGGATGGCAGTGAAATGGGTGGGGAAGTGCACCGCGTTGTGTAGGGTAGGACAAGGTTCGAGGAAATGGTTATTATCGAATTATTTGCGCCCAAGTTGGGGAGACTGGAAAGGAGGTTGAGGGTATTGGAATGAAAGTCAACATCACTGCTCGGAGCTTGAACTCACAAGGCTGCGCTCCACGCTGCGCGTCGTTGATGACCGAAAAATCCCAGGAAACGCGAAGCTGGGGCAGCCCGTCGCCAAATCAATCTGCAGCTAGGGCTGGAACAAGGTAAGTCCGGATCAAATGCAGGGGTTAGAAAGCTTCCTATTGGTTGGTAGCTGTCTACTTTGAGACCCATATTCTACAGACACCCCACTCATGGGGATTTAGCCAAGCCGCGGGGCGAACGGTGGGGAGCAGGGGGCCTGCAACAGCAAACCCAGGCCTGAAAGGAACAGAACCTCAACTGACCTCATTCAGGCTGGAACGTCTACATCCAATGGAGCATACAACATAACGGAGAGAATGTCAGGTCGCAGGGTTGGTGGCCAAACTTCACAGGGGGTAAATACAGATAACGAGGCATTGGTGTGTTTTTTGAGAAATTATTATTGCACAAATGAATGGATTTCTTGACCAAGGCTCACCTATCGCTGATTTCTGTCTAAATGTCAAGCTTGCCCAGCAGCTATCTGAGGTCTTTGCCCAGATGAATGATCTTGTTTCAGAAAAGAACAAAAACAGGCGCATTCACCGTGTTGTGTTGACCTTGAAGTAGCTTCGCAAATAACTCATCAAGTCAAACCGACCAGGTCCAACCCCCTCCCAATCTATTCAACTATCTATCCCCAGTTTTAAACGAATGTACTATGCGCCAGGTGTGAGAAGCCCGTCCTTGAGCGAGCGTACTATAGAACGAACGAAAAGGTTGTTAGGCACGGGGGCTAGGGCGCCGGCCACGGGTAACGGTGATGGCGCGAGGAAAACCGACGCCGTTGAAGCCACGGTCGGCTGCCTTGCCGCAATTCCCGCTAGGAGCACCCAATGCTGCACCAGGGTTGGTCTCAACCGACACGCCAGGGTTGGGGTACTCAACATCGATGCCCTCCTTCGTCGAGCAGCCGTTCCCAGGGGCAATGTTGGCAATCAGCATATCGGGAAGCGTAGCCAAGGTCGCCTCGTTGCCCTCACTACCGGTGATCTCGATGGGCGCGCAGTTCATGTAGAACTCGCGGTTGCCGATCTTGTTTAGCCACGACCAGGCAAGAGTAGCGTTGCCACTTGGGATGTCCTCCGGAAACCTGAACTCGTACTCGTCCTTGGCCTGAGCATTGGGATCACTCCCGGCATTACCAGCGACGCCGCGGGCAGGACAGCCGCCTTGTATTGAGTGGATAACCTTGAAGACGCTTTGAGCAGTGGGCGGGTTGTCGTAGGTGATCGATATTTGGCAGGAACCACCACCGTGGACAGCAGAGCCGGTGAAGCCCATCTTTTGCTTAATAGCTTTCTCCATCTTGGTTGGTGTTCCGGCAAACATGGCGCCGGCAAAAGCCTGGCATGGGTAGTTGCTGCCGCTGGGGTCGAGCGGGCTGCTCTGGAGAGCTGGGCTGGTGTAAGGGGCCGGGACTCTCAGGAGCATATGGGCGGAAGCGAGGGTGATAAGGCCGCCAACGGCAACGAAGGACTTGGTGAAGAACATGTTGTCTGAACTAACAGGGCAAGGAGATTCGATAGATTATGTTGAGCTGATTTGTATCGGAGTATCCAAAGAGAGAGCGGGAGAAAGGCCTGATCAACAAGGCGTCGGTTTTGGAGAAAGAACCACGGCAAGCAGCCACTTGCATCAAAGGGGCGTGGGGAAAAAAAAAAGGATATTGTGCCAGACAATCCAGGATAAAATGACTGAAAGGAAGGTCGAGACTGGGTCATGGATGGGAGTAGGATGAAGAATTGGAGACCAAGAGAATTAAGTAACGTTTTTAAGTCCTCAATGGATATCTCGCGCGGACACCACGCGCTGCCCTGCGGCAATGTCTAAGTCTGTTGAGTATGAGAATTCACGTCGGTTGCCAGTGGTCGCAGCCCATTAGACTGAGTCGTAACATGCCCAAAGTAGCTTTGAAGCAGATCCCTGTGTCAGTGTGATGCTCAACCGGCCTGAACCAGCCCAAGAGTAAGTCGTCTCCTCTCAGCCATCATGAGGCATTGATTGAGCGTCTTGGGCCAAGCACGATGGTCAAGAGAGGCCGTCCGTTCCAAGACTGTCTGGCAGGTGATTGAGGCTCCGCCCAAGGTTCAAGGCCGGCCTGGGTCCTGGCCAAGAGACGAAACAACAACCAATACTCCGTAAAGGGCGACAGGGGCCAGCCTTGGTCTGCGCAAGCGGGAGAGAGCATCAGTGATGTTCCTGGCCAGTTTCCGGTGGATTGATGAAGATTAGCTAACGCAGCATTCAGGCGTCAGGAAATGGCCGGGTTGTTTCCAGAAGGCCAGATGGGAAACCGATCTTCGAGCCAGGATTCTTTCCAGGCTGCTTCACATCCTAACCCACCGCGCTAAGCCCTACGCAGCCATCCCTGTCAGTGGTTTCCAAAAATAGATCGCTTTGCAACACCCGAACCTGCAGCCAGCGAGACATGGAAAGTGAGTTTTGAGTTTGATCGAGAAGCGAAACTCATCTTCAACTCTCTTTCTATCCAAAGACACCAAGGTTCAAACCACAAGAACACTCACAACTAGATTCCTAACCATTATTGTGCGCTGAGCATTCAGCAGTGGCCCTCATGGCTCAGTGGTAGAGCGTGTCACTAGTAATGACAAGGTCGCTAGTTCGATTCTGGCTGAGGGCAATCCGACATTACCTTCCTTTTTCGCGACGGGTCAGTGGCATTTTCATGAAGATCAGGGGTTCGACTCTTCATTTTCGAATTAACAGAAGCTTTTTACCGTCATGGAGTAAGAGGCCTGGCTTATGGTAACAACGAGTACGCTTAGACAACAGCACGACTCTCTCAAGACAGCCGCGTCTTTATCGCAATGCAGGGAGTGTCGGGGCTAATTTAGAAGCCTGTTCACTATGGCTGGCCGTTCATACATTTGCCATCCCCTTTTTCCAGATTTCATGCCCAGCTAGACTGCCGCGCCCGAGGCGACCCTCGCGGGGTTGTTGGGATCGCACTCTATGCTCGAGTTAGCTGAAGCCGGCGGCGACAACCTGGCAGCAGATATCACGTACCGTCGAAGATGTGGCCCGCCCGTGTCCAGAGCTTCAGCTTGTCACGCCGGAACTCTTCCAGATCCCTAAATTCCGTATCAGCGAACCAGCTCCGAGACCCTGTCGAAACATGTCACCGGGCATTCCAGGGTATTTGGACGTACCACTCCTTGTCCTCAAGATTCTTTTTGTCCCGATACACGTAAACCTCGGCGGTCCTCTCCTCCCCCTCGACGTTCCCCTCACCCTTGAGGTTGCCGAGCTTCTCCAACAGCTTGACGGTGACCTGCCTGCGCTCGTACTCAGCGCCCTCAAAGTAATCCAACTTGCCCATGTTGGCGTTGGTGAGGCCCGTGGTGAAGGTGCCAAACACCTCGTGGTCTTGGTCCTCGACGATACCTGGATAGTCGGCATACGTCACGCGGCGCCGGCAATACCCGTGGAGGATGGCCGATTGGAAGGTGTGGAGTTTGGCGATGGCTTCAGGTACATCTTTGGTTCCGTAGCAAACCGAGTAGAAGACATCGGGGACCATCTAAGTGTGGCTGGTTAACATCAGTGTCGTTGGTGCGTTCGGGGACTGCGCATACGAGAGTGCCTATTTCCTGAGTTAGCATTTTATCCTGGTGAGTTGGATAATTGAAGACCAACCATAGAAGAAGGCGCAGTGAGTGTTCTCATCGCTTTTGACAGTGTATTGGGCAGCCATGTTGTCTCGCAGGCTGTTGAGTCACTTGTAATCGGGTGTCCAAGTGCACCCAGGAGGGCCGGGGCAATGGGGATGGGAAAGGTTGGTTGGCTTGGGATTAGAAGTGTAGGAGAGTGACCTGGACTCTCAAAGGATATGGTTGCCTCGCCGGTTGTGACAAAAGGGGCTGGCTTCGCCTTATCGTTCGGGTGCCTGATCCCCGGTTCTTTTGTTAGTTGGGTTAGGCCAGGACGCCAAGCAATGGAGGTGACTCGCTCGGACGACATCGGACTGTCAGCCACGAGGCACGCCGATCCGCCGCCAGTCATTCATTCCTCAAAAGATATATATTCGAAGGACTTCCGACCACTACATTCGGGAATGGCCCGCTTGACAGCAACCCAGAGCAGTCTGCTGAGACCCTTTGGGATCACTGGAGTGAACTCATGTAAAACTGAAAACCACGGTTGAAGAAGGCTTACCCAGGAACTTGGCTTATCGGATGGACTGTTTCAAGCAGAGAGAGCGAACTTAAAAAGAATCGCCGCAGAAAATTTCCCTTCCTCTCAGAATGATGTTCTCTGACATTGACAAACCTGAAAACAAAGAGCGGGAGAATACAATCCACGACCTCATCAGCTCGAGTTTGGTGATGTGTCCTTAGCATCTCATTAACTATTGCAATTGCTATGTTTGTGATGACCAGTAGCTTTTGAAGTGCCCTGAAGCGAAACCAGTAAACTTAAGACACAAGTTCATAAAACAGCTTCTTGTGTAATTTGTTTTGCGAGTCTCTTAAAAAAGCATTGTAAGCATCGCGCTCTTCTCTCAAGGTGATGTTAGAGTTGTGTTAAATCACTCGAAGAGGGACCCGACACCAGTCCCACTTTTTACAGTGTTTTCCAAGGATGGGCTCCCCAAACGGCCCCTTTCTGCTCAAAACAACTCGCTCCTCACTCATTGTATTCAGCCGTCAGGCAGTCTCAAGACCTTTTACCTCATCAAAAATGTCAGAGGCCCTTCTCGACGAAATAGAAGCTATCAACTCCATTTACGGCGATGAGACGCTCAGCCCACAAGACCAGGACCCCAGCATCCTCATCCTCAACCTGCCAGGCGAAACCGCCTCATTAAGACTCCAATTCCCTCCCACCTACCCCGATGTTCCCCCAATAGTTCTCGGCACCCACAGCTCCGGTGTTTTAGGCAAGCGTGGCACCGCCGCCCGCGACTTGGCCCTCTTTCGGGACGCCGTCAGCGAGGTGTACGAACCAGGGCTAGTCTGCCTCTTCGATGCCATCGAAAAAGTCCAAGAACTTCTCTCCGCCGTTAAGGAAGGCGAAGAAGCGGACGACAGCCACGAGCAGGACGATGATGATGACGCCCAAGAGGGGAACCCCTCCACCCGCTCTTCCACCATCCCCTTTCAAGAAGCCGACCTAGGTCCCCCGCCTCCTTGGACACTTTCGGTACCTTTTGTGGAAAACAAATCCACCTTCATCGCCCGCGTCGCTCCCGTAGACTCCCCAGACCAGGCAGCGTCTTATCTCCAGCATTTGCTGGCGTCAGACAAGCGGGTGAGGACGGCGACGCACAATATCACCGCTTGGCGCATCCGGGGGCCGAACGGGACCAGCTTCCAGGACTGTGATGACGACGGGGAGACGGCGGCGGGGGGGCGGCTGTTGCATCTCATGCAGCTTATGGATTTGTGGGATACGATGGTTGTCGTGACGAGGTGGTACGGAGGAGTGAAGCTGGGCCCGAGGAGGTTTGCGTTGATCAACCAGACGGCCAGGGACGGGTTCGTGAGAGCGGGTTTAGTGAAAGAGGAGGTGCATGGGGCTGGTGCTGGGGGAAGAAGAAGGGGGAGGTGAGGCGGTTTTGTGGTCATCGCTGGCATCTTCAGAATGGAGGGAGGAGAGCAGGATCTTGTGAGGTTACGCTACAGGTCTGGCATATCCTCAACCCTTTGGGATCCCGGTTGCCGCCATTTCAACCAACATACACGGCCCCAGAAACCCAACGTTCACACAACCAGCTCCTCGGCCGCTTTTAAACCCCAACTTCATCAACACCAAACCTTTGGATCCTCACCCACCGCTCACAACAGCCCCTCCTCCCCATCACTCCTCTCCCTAACGCCTCCCCAAAACCTTCACCGCCCCTCCCACCATCCCCTCCAAAATCACCGCCCCGGCTCTCGCCGTCGACAAATACGACAAATCCACCCTTCCCTCTCTAGCCCCCACCGTCCTCGGCAGATCCCTCACCAACCTCCCTGCCACGCCCGAAACAATTCCGTCGCCTCAAACGGCAAGTCCGCCAGATCCAAAAGATCGGCACCAGCCCCGCCCCGCCCTCGGTCGCGCCGATCAGGGCGTCGCCGAACAGCGGCAGGAGTTGCTTGTCGAGAAGGAGAGAGGGCGGGTCCTCGTGCGCGAGGGTGAGGGAAAGGAAGCGCGGTTGGGAGACTAGGCCGTGATGAGGCTGGTGTAGAGCTTTGTGTCAATTGTGGAGGTCCAGGTAGGTTGGGAGGGAGGTGAGGTGGTGGTGGTGGAGGTGGTGGTTTTGGAGGTGAGGGAGTGGTGGGAGTGGGCTGGGTGGTGGAGGCCGGTGCATTGTACCAGGGTGAGGTTGGGTTCGATGTGGGGGAGGATGTGCCGCTTTTGAGGAGGTCGAAGGTGCGTTGTTGGAGGTCGGTTACGGAGAATGGGGAGGGATGGGTGGGGTTGGTGGTGCGGTCTTGGCTGGTGGTGCGGCTGTGTCCGCCGCGGGTGAGGCTGAAGCTGTAGGGGGGTTTTGCTCGTGGGGATGGGTTTGCGGAGACGAGGCTTGACTGGTCGTCTTCGGAGAAGACGAAGCCTCTGACGAGCAGAGTCTTGACCACGGCTTGGCGGTCTTTTGTCGGCACAAGGATGAAATCTGAGTAGTACGTTGTGATGAAGAAGATGGGGATGTTGGCCAACGCCAGCGGTGAAGTCAGGTCTGCCACACGCGAGCCAGCGTCCATGCTCTGGCCATAGACACTCAAGACAGCATAAGTCTCCTTGGAGATTGCGACCATTTTAGCCTGGTCCTTGGGCAGGCGCTTGATGGCGGGCTCGAAGACGGACGTGGCCCAGGTCGAATTGCAGACGATGGAGCACTCAATTGGCGTGACGCTGATGTTGAGGAAGCCACCGTGGCTGTCGGTGGTTGTCAAGCCAGCATCTCCGTCGGCAGCGCTTTCGTTGACGAAACCCTGACTGGGTGGGAGGAGAACCTTGAGAATCGGCTGAAGAAGGATTGAGTAGAGGTCAAGTGGGATGTGGATCAGACTCAACGTGCCGTCCTGCAGTGGGACATGTCAGCATTGGTTTGAGACTTATTGTGTGTGCTAAAGTTGGGCTCAACTAAAGGGGCTTTATGGGGTGATCCTTTAGGCTTCAAATGTCAAGAGCGAGACCTACGAGGAACGACACCTGGGCATTCATGGCTGCGGGCGTTCAAATGTGTGCCTTTGTGCGAATTTGTGGCAGGCCCTGAATGTTGGCGTTGATGTGATGTAGGTAGGTATTGAAATAAAAGGGGGTCAATAGTGTGAGACAGAGAAAGATCGAGTCACCTCAATGTCTCTCACTATTCTCTATCGTGAAGTCACAGCGACACATAGTCTTCAGAGAGAAGACAAGAAAAACGTGCAAGATGTCTTGCAAAGTATGACTAATCAAGAGAGACCAAGCGGCTTGACCTTCAAGAAGTAAGGGGAGCCGCAAGGTTAAAACGCGGGTAGAGCCAGAGATTAGCTCCCGCGGTAGTAGCAACCTAGGTCCCGTACCTCCGGGTACTCGGCCCAAGGTAAATGGTATAAGAGGATATAAAATGAGATAAGGTGAGATCAACAAACGATTGATCAGATATCAAAGAGTCAGGACATGACTAAGGGTGTGCAACTGTCTTCAGTGATGACACCCTTTATGGTTTCTCTTCTGCTGTCCGCCTCGGAGGGCCGTCGTTGGGTCAATGACACCCAGATGCCAGTTTCGTGCCAAGCCAGCGAACTCGGTGACAGACAAGCTAGGCCTGCAGGCTGGGAGGCGTTCCCGGTCCCAGTTGTTGGCTGGCCTCGATGCAGGCTAGAAGTGGCTGCGTTGGTCGGGATGTAACCTGTAAGATGATGCGGTCTTCCGATCGGCAGTCGAAGTGCGAATGAGGGTGGCAAAGTACACGATGAAACCAGAACGTAAATGGTAAAAGTAGTAGGTAAGGGAAGAGAGAGATAAGAGATGGATCCTGATGGGGCCGGGAGAGCAACTCCAATTACTCCATAGATAGGAAGCAGTCTTTCCCGAAGAATCGGATCAGACCGTCTGAAGTTTGCTGCAACAGCTCCACCAATTCGTGATGGCCGGAGGTTAAGAGCCGTCTATCGCCAGTTTGAGGCTGTGTGTTTTCGGACGGCGACCCTCTTATGATCTGCCAGAAGGCCATCGTTGGGTGCCAAGAATTAAAGCTAGAGACTTCTCGGCTTGGGTTGCAGTTCGTCTGCGGATCATGTGCAAGAGACGTGGGGGTGTTCTTAAGAAAATAAGTGCATGAATGACTCGCCATTGGACAAGGCTCCAGGAGAGTCAGGCATGCTTTGCGCCCTGGACATTAAAGAAAAAGGGAAAGTCCTTGAACTGACGAATGATAACTGAAGTTGAGGCCACCCTCGGTCTCGATAGGAGACAAAACTGGGTACGAGGATACTCATCAGTGGCTTTATGGAAGGGTGACGGATCCGAGCACGGCTGAAGCACCCCGCATCTGCAACCCCTTCGTCAGATCCCCCTGCACCGGCAAGTTTCGAGCCAACTCTAATGTTTAAACATGGCAGAGGAAGCAGACTGAAGAATCAAAATGATAGATCGTATAAGCCAGTGGAACAGTATCTGCTGCTGTGTTCAAGGGAAAGGGGGGACGACATGAAATGAGCAATGGCGCCATCTGGGACCAATAAACCAACGAGAACATGCAACACACCTTGTCACAAGAGAATATGTTTGTGATGAGAATGGGGAGTCCGTGACTTAAAAGGTATCATTTCCCATGATCCGGGCCAACAATATTGACTTCCGCCAGAGGGAAGCCATGCTGCCCCGGGCAGCACCCCATCTCCCAACGTAGCCCCTTCCTCGCTTGATCTTGAAGGGCAGACGCCCTTCGACTTAAGATGGATCGCGCGAGATATATGGAGAAGCAACCACGACGTCGACATTTAAATGTTTAAGATAGAACGTCACCGTGCTCTAGACGAGCCGACCTTTGAGGTGCAGATGGCGGATGCCGGCATCTTGCTGATCAGATGATGCCGAGAGTATGGCGACGCGGCGACAACGCAAGAAGAATGGCCGGCCATGGAGGGGTTATGGCAACCAAGATGGCACGGCGATAGTCCATTGTCTCATACTTGGGAACACCATCCAGGATTGCAGTTGGCAGGTCATGGTGATAAACTCCCGGGTGTGAGCGCGTCCGGTTGTGCTACCTGCCCGGGCCGAGAACGGGTGTCGTGTATGGTTGGAAGCTGTGGATGGAGGTTGCGGTGGAAGGCGATGGCCCAGCACAATCTCCAATATTACCCCTCGGCTGGATCTAGCTGCAAGCACGGGGGGTGCTTAGCTCCCAATGCATTGGTCTTGATGTTGTGTCCTCCTCATTTCTTGATGCCCACAACGACCAGGTTCCGTGGACTCTCGCGGTAGTCGAAGACGGTTTCAACCCAGCAGTCCCGGACGATGTCGGTGTGCTCGCGGAGGAAGAGCCAACGGTCGGTGACGATGAGGGATTCGACAACGCAGGCGCTGAAGGCCATCAAGGTCCAGACGGCGCTCAACTCCCGCTTCCGAGCTCGGAAGGCTTCCTCGTACTGGGCAATCTCCTCATCCGTGATGCTACCCATCTTCTCCTTAATGACTTGGCTGTATTGGCCGAAGTCCAGGTTCGTGGTCAGCTTGTTAATGGCGCCCCGGACGTAGGCCTTGAACGAAGTATAACACTGCTTTCGCAGTGACCCGATGACAACCGGGTTGGTGCTCGAGTTGAAGGGGCTCTCTTTGTCGGTCTCCTTG
This sequence comes from Collariella sp. IMI 366227, assembly GCA_027946355.1. Taxonomy (NCBI): domain Eukaryota; kingdom Fungi; phylum Ascomycota; class Sordariomycetes; order Sordariales; family Chaetomiaceae; genus Collariella; species Collariella sp. IMI 366227. The sequence continues at coordinate 1,919,173 of JAPEUS010000002.1, read as the reverse complement.
CCGTGGTACACTCTTGAGATGACGCCCTTGTCAAGGAAAATCTTTTGGAGTACGGCGCGGTAGAAATGGCGGGTAAAGAAAGAATCGCTCTCCTCGTCGGTCCAGTTTTGCGGTGCTTGACATGCCATCATGCGGGCTGTGATGTTGAGCCGAATACCGTCGTCGTTGTAGGTAGAGAGCCGCTCGCTCATGGGGAAGCCTTGGGGGTCGCGCCGCTCAGACTCCCTGACGACGCGGGCATTGATGGGTTGCAGCGTGGGACGACTGAAGGGCGGCTTGTAGGTCGGAGGGCCTAGTTTCTCGGTGAGGAGGTTGTAGCAGCAACCCACAATAGCCACCGCCCGAATGCAAGGGTTCAGGATCATGGAACGAATGCCATAGTGCGACAGGTTTCCACAAGAATGGATCGAGACGGCCATCATCCGTAGGTCGTCATGCCGAATTTCATCCTCGTGGCCCCTCAGCTGGGAGAGCACGCCGGTCAAGTCGGCATGCTCTAGACGGCCGACGACGTACTCGATGGTACCCTTCCCTTCCTCAACGGTGTATGTTGCCTGCATCTCCTTTCTAGACCTCAGGTCAATGGTGGCAATTTCCTCGTCTGGAATGCCCAAATCTTTCGCTGCCCGCTTCAGGGCTTCTTGATCGTTGTGAAGCGACGGATCCACGGCCTCAATAATGCGGTGATACAGCTTCTTGTTGCGCACGCGCTTTTCCCTTTCGGCCAAACCCGACAGAATGTCGAGATCCTTAGCCCCTGCCATGTTGGCCTCCTTGCTCTCCACAGCAACAATGTGCTTGTTGTAAGGAGGGCTGGCCAATGTCCGTCCAAGGTAATTCTGACCGCTCCCAAAGTCGACAAAATGAGTGATACCCTGGCCAGAAACATGGGCAACGTCCTCGGCCAGCCTGTCGATGTATCCGGCAAAGTGTGTGACTTCATGAACCTTCTTGGTCTTCATCCCGAGCGCGACTTGCCTCGGAAGAACGGGGAGCTTCGGTTTGCTTGGATGGAAAGACCGCAGGAGAGAGAACCTTCTGATGTCCTTGACATACTGAAGGAGGGACTCGGGGGGTGCAGCAGAGTCCGGTTCTGAAGAAATAGCAAGGAGATCATCCCGCATCAGAAAATCCAGCAGATCCATCGGCTTGGTCCGCACGAGGTAGTCCTGCCATTCTTTTGGCACGGCTGCGACGAACAAGCCAGGCTCTGTGGTAAAGAAGTCGAGAATGTGCACGCCGCCGCAGAGAAATCGAAACAGGTCCGAGTTTGCGGCAAAACCGAGCAGCCTGTCCACGTACTCGTCTGTAGAAGAGAAATCGTCCGAGTGCGGGAGCGGCTTCTCTGGCCGGGTCTCAAAGGAACTCATAGCTTGGCGCATAATGTGAGTGTCGTTGCTGCTTGTTGAGTGAGTTTTGGATCGAAATTCATTCACAGGGGGTGGATTGAGGCAGGTGTCATTGGGAACAGCTGGTGACAGGTGGTGGCTGATACCTACACCTGCCAATCCTTGGTCGGATTTTCGTCGGCAACTTCCGCGGCAGTGTGCACCTCGTGAGCCGCTTGTCGCGAAGTGCTGTTCGCCCTGGTGATGCTTTTGACGAAAAATATTGGCTGAGGGTGTTTGGCTACAACTGACAAGATGGTATGTTTCTCTAGATTGGATTTTCGAAATTAGTCTAACGACACCTCTAGGTGTTCATCTTCGGCGTCAACTTCCACGAGCAGAAGCTCGTCCAGGTGCGCCCATTCGCAACCCTATTCGCCCCCTTCGACACACTCACCTCGTTCTAGAAAGCCCTCGAGTCCTTCTACGCCCTCGGCCCGCAGACGTCGTCGCGCATTCTGGCCAAGTACTGCATTCACCCGCGCGCAAAGATTGGCACCCTCCCGCCCAAGACCCTCACAGCCCTCACGGCCGAACTCTCGACCATGACCATCGAAGGTGATGCTCGCAAAATAGTCCAGGACAACATCAAGCGGTTACGTGACATGGGTACATACCGCGGTAGGCGGCACGCCATGGGTCTGCCCGTCCGCGGCCAAAGGACAAGGAACCAGACCGAGACGACGAAGAAGCTCAACAAGGTCGAGCGCAGGGGTTGAAGAGCTGTTTGGACTGGAGTACGGGATTTGGGCGAGCTATTTGGCATGGTATTTGGCCTGGGTTGGGTCGTGTAGAATACATGGTTTGCATCGGCGTTGGAAGAGTGGGCGAGTCTCGGTTCTGGGATAGGGCAATGCTGCTCTGTTCTCGAATGTACGATATCAACAACACTGGGAAGGATCCGAGATCCTTGCGCTGGGAGATCCGCTTTGTGTTACCTTCAGTACTCTAACTTACCAACACTGGCTATCCTAAGAAAGCAGGTTATCCAAATCATCCTCCAGCACCGGCTCGCCCGCCTCCTGCATCTCCTTCGCAACCTCCTCGACCTCCTTCCAAACCCGGAGAATGTTCCCTCCAACAATCTTCGCCACATCCTCGTCGCTGACTCCTTGTCCCAGCAGCTCAGTCACCAAATCCGGAAACTTTGACACATCCTCCAGCCCCTTCGGGGTGCTCTCAATCCCGTCAAAATCGCTCCCCAGCCCAACATGCTCATATCCAATCCTCTCCCCAATATATCTCACATGCCTCACCACCTGCTGCAGCGTAGCGTTCCCCGGATAAAAATCCGGCAACCCGTCCTCCCTCCCGGGCGCTTCCACGCACGAGATGAAGTCCGGCGCGAAATTTATCATCACCAACCCCCCCTTCCGGCCCACCACATCCAACACCTCATCTGGCACGTTCCTCGGATGCGGACACAGCGCGCGCACACTCGAATGACTAAAAATTACGGGCGCCCTGCTCCTCCCACCCATTCTCCCGCTGGCCAAGCACATCCAGCATCGTCTCCACACTCGTATGTGCCAAGTCCACAACCATCCCCATTCTATTCATCTCCTCACCAGCTTCCTCCTCACCACTCAGCCCACCCCACACAGATGGCGCCTTGCGCAGCGGGCCCTCCCAGAGCGCCGCGTCGGCGAAGCGGTTGCCGCAGTTGTGCGTGAGCGTCGCGTAGCGCACGCCCAGCGCGTGGTACCGCCGCAACGTCGCCGCCGAGTTACCGATCTGGTGCAGGCCCTCGATGCCCAGCGGAGAGATGAGCTGGCCGTTGTTGTGGAAGTTGTGGAGCGGGCGGTGCTGGTGAGGGTGGAGGGGAGAAGACGGAGGGGTGGGCTTGGCGGAGGCGGGCGAGGAGGTCAATTTGTTGGAGGGTTGATTGGACGACTTGAGGGAGGGGGATTAAGTAAGTGACTGGTGGTGGAGGAAAGGGAAAGGGTGGGGAGAGTGCGTACTGGGGTTGTAGTTTGCGTCTGAGTAGTCGGTTCCATTTTCGGGGCAGGGCCAGAAGACGCTCCAGAAGGCGCCGCCGTTCATGCCGGCTTTGAGACGGGGGAGGTCGACGTGGGCCGGGAGACCGCCCTCGGCGAAAGGTTTGCTGAAGGTCTCATTGTAGATGCGGTTGTTGTAGAAGACGCGGATGAAGATTGCGAGGTCGTTGTGCCCGTCTGAAAGCGGTATTAGCTGGTACACTTCTTAAGTCGTCACAAACTTCAGGGGCTTACCGATGAGGGGGGTGTGAGTCAAGATGTCCTTGACTCGTTTCTCAATGGTTCTGGACTTTGGGCTAAGCCTGTGACCAAGACAGGAAGACTGTAGTGGAAGTCTGATGAAGAACACAAATAATAGCAAGGGCAGTGCCATGTACAAAACTGCCTTCGTCATCCGGGACACGCGCCGAGTCTCAGCAGGAGCCCCAGCTTCAGGCCGCACCAAGGGCAGCTGCCCTGGGATGTTGAATGGCGTCTTCATCAGTAATGAATATGGCTGAGAGATGTATACAGGACTGATCAAATGATGATACTCGTTGCCTACAGAATACAACAAAACCAAACAAATATTAGGGACTGTTCGTGACTGTGTTGGGGATATCTGAGGTGGAGAGTCAAGATAGCTCGGAGGATTTGATGACAAATGTGGCCAGGGATGGCGATCAAGCTCTCACATTGTTCGGGGCTCTTGAGACTTCACTCAGTTATCTAGAATACTTATCTTGATCTCAGGAGCCCGAATATGACAACTGCCGTATTTCGCCAAGTGTGTGATGCCCGTGCTCGCCCTGCCTTCTTCATCCAGGCTGAATGTTGATCAGACTGTAGCCACACTAACAGAAATCATGCCAGATCGCTTGTGTTTGTGTTAGTACCTTCCGCTTGGCATCAGATTTGGGACAACATGCTCCGAACAGTTTGCCTTCGGTCTCCAGGACATCTCTTTCACCTCATTAGTAGAAAGGCTTGCGTCCCAAACGCTTCCTTAAAGAATCTCTTCTTGAACCTGTGTGTTATTCCCTCCCGGGGTTTTGGTTTCGGGGGGTCATAAATCTGCCTACCCCATAGTCAGCTCATCTCAGGTACCACCAACACGGTACGTCATGATTGATGCCCACCTCAGCCAGGACGGCAGAGATCCACAACCTGGGATCATCAATGGCCAAATTAAGACATGTCCTTCCTGCTGGGAAACTGTCGCAGCTCTCCTGTGCGAGGAATTCATATGGCCTGTGTCGCTGGCTTCAGAAGAACACTGGTTCCTGCAAGCTGCTGCTGCCATGCCACTTGTTTCAAGTGTCGGTGTGTGTGAGGGGATGCCGAAACGGCTGCGTGGTCCTGGGCTATTTCCAGACTGGACCCTGCAGGGCTGCAGGGGCGAGCGAAACCTCAAGCTGGAAGCGGGCCACTGCGGGCTAGTGGCCTCAGGCTGTGGAGATGGGTTGTCGCTGGCAACAGGCTGTGCGCCATCCAATGAGACACCGCGGGCAGGGGTTGGGCTGGGCATCTGCATCCTCCAGGTTGGGGGCGGATGCCTTGGGACGAAGCTGCCATCTTCAACACGAGTTGGGTCTTTTTTTCCCAGACGACCCTCAGCTCCTTTTTTTGCTCGACTCCTTTTAGCGGCAACACCATCGCGCTCTGTATCCTGCCATTCCAGCCCCTCAAGGACGCGACCTGCCGACACTCACATTTTTGGTCAGCCGTTCCTTCGCCGACCCCAACTTCAACCCACCAGGCCAAGATTCCGGTCAGCCCCAGCCTCAGTCGCCGCCAGCGCAAACTCTGGGCCCCCCTGCATCAGCCAGATTCGGAGCTGGTTTCCAAGAAGTTCAACCTTCGAACAGCCCCAGTTTCATTCTCAGTCTCTTGCCTGACGAACCGACGCCCACACCTCGAGACCGCGAGCGGCACAGATAGCAAAGATGCCAGGCTTCGCAGAATCGTTCTGGTCGAACGACTACGCCGCAGGTAAGCTCCTGCTCTATTGTTGACATGATGGAGCATCCCGCCCACTGACTGATTACAAGGCCTCGGGGTTCTGTTTGGCAAGCTCCAGCAAGGCGTTGTCGAAAACCGCCAGGTCCTGACCATTGCCCGCATGCGCGCCGAAGCCGAGGACGTCTATGGACAGCGCCTTTCTGAAATCCCCCCAGCCGTCGACAAGATTCAAGGGGGCTTTGGCCGCGATGATGGCGCCAGCGTGCGGAAGGCCTACGACGGTGTGCGATCTGAGATGGAGGATGCTTCCAAGAACCACAAGAAGATTGCGCAAAACATCCGCGACCTCGTCGTGAACCCCTTCTCGCGCTGGTGCGACGCCCACGAGGCTCGGATACAAGAATCTCATGAAGACCTCCAGGGGCGCATCAAGGCCCACGACAAGCAGGCCGAGGCCGTCAAGAAGCTCAGGAGCAACTACTTCAACAAGTGCCGCCTCGTCGAGGATATTGAGGAAGAGAACAAGCTGGCGTTTCAGGACCCCGAGACCAGCCCGCAAGGGTTGCAGAATATTCCCGAGATCAAGGTGGAGCCCGAGGTTCAGGAAGAACAGGAGCCCCTCGAGATTGGCGACCAACTGTACACTCCTGAGCAGGTTAAGAAGATCCTTGCGCAGATTCTTAGCACCGTCAAGATTGGCGAGACGAAAGTGCCCATCCTTGGCACTTATCAAAACACCTCCGCCGGCGCCGACATCGTCGAGTACATTCAGCAGCACATGGGTAGCACGAGTGTGAGCTATGCTGAGAGGATTGGCCAGGACTTGGTCACCCATGGGTTCCTGCGCCTGGTTGGCAATGTTGGGAACACCTTCGCGAACAGCTCCAAGCTGTTCTACCAATGGCGCCCAAAGGCATTTGAGGTGGCGGGCATGCCAGAGAAGAAGGCCCTGGGGAGGACCTTCTCGATGCCCACGGGAGGGTCTGACGCCGGTGACTCTCCGGTGGTTGGCACCGTGACGGAGTACCTGGCCAAGTGGGACGTCTTGAACACCTCGCGGCCAAACGAGACGCCAGCTGAGCGCATGCGCCGGGAAGCAAGGGAAGCGGATGACAGGTACAAGGCCGGTATCCAGAAGCTCGACGAGATGCGGTGCGACTTGGAGGAGGCCATATTTATGCATCTGAAGTTCCTCGAGCGCTGCGAGCTCGACCGCCTCAAGGCCATCAAGACGGTTGTCTTGGACTTCTCGGGTACCATTAGCAATGTCATCCCCAGCCTCCAAGCCACGGTCGACAATATGATGCTCTACCAAGAGACGGTGCAGCCGCTGGGCGATCTGCGCTACCTTTTGGGAGAGCTATCGGACAGGCAGCTTTGCTCCCAAGGTTGTGGTTTATGAGAACTACTACAACAAGGTTGATGAACAAACCTTTGGCGTGGATCTCGAGGCCCGTGCTAGGGCAGACCGGAAGCGAGTGCCTGTCGTCATTACCACGCTCCTTACCTACCTAGACCACCACTACCCAGATCTCGAGGGTGACGAGGCTCGGAGGGGAGTGTGGCTCCACGAAGTTCCTCTTGCTCAGACCCACAAGTTGAGAGCCAAGGTCAACAACGGGAAGCCGCCTGCCTTGGAAACGTTTGCCGAGTTCGATATCCCCACCGTCGCGAGTCTGCTGAAGCTTTACCTTCTTGAGCTTCCTGGTATGTCGAATTCGGTCCCCTTTTGGACGAGCAAGTTTGCTAACGACTGTCAGATTCTCTTGTCTCCTCTCACGTCTACGAAATTATCCGAACTATCTACACCACCCCAACCGCGGATGGCGATGCCGCCCGCGTTCCTGTTCTGCAGCAAACCCTCTCCCAGCTACGACTCACTAACATTGCGTCTCTGGATGCCTGCATGAACCACTTTACTCGCTTGATCGACCTTACCTCGGCTGATGAGGAGTACATCTCGAAGCTGGCGACCGCGCTCGCTCCCCTGCATTCTGCGCCCGCGCACCGAGACGTCGCTGACGATGGAGGAGAAGCACGCCTACCGCCTTGTCCGCGATCTCTTCACCCACAAGGACGCCATCTTCGACGAACTCAAGCGCCTGTCCACCATGAACTCGTCTGGCACTGTTAAGGGCAACCAAAACCGGCCGCGGGCGATCTCCACTGACGAGAGCAACCGCAAGGCGCACATGGAGGAGCGCAACCGACTCCTCCTAGAGAAGGCCGGCGGCGGCCGTAGCCGCGCGACCTCGCCTGCACCCAGCCCCCGTGCCCATCGCCGCGATAGGAGCGTCGGCGGGCCTGAGACGCGCTTCCCCATCTCGACCAACATCTCCAGCCCGACCAGCGAGCCCCGAAAGCGCGGCAGCCTCGGCCCGGTCCTCCCTAAGCGGGCGAGCCTGGACGTCCCCGGCGAGGCCGATTCCACTATGGGTCTCAGTCACCCCTCCGACGGGAACTTTATCATGAACGGCATCAGCTCAATGGTGCAGCAGCAGCAGCAGCCCGCGGCAGCGGCATCAGCAGCGGCGGCTCCCGTCGACCCGCAGCTGACCAAGGTCGGCGAGCAGGAGGGCAGGATTGAGAAGCGGAACAGCCTGGGTCGGAGCGGCGCGCGCTTCTCTGTTGCCGGCCGTCGCGTGACGCCTGCTACGGCTAGGACCGCCACGCCGCCGCCGGGCCACCAGCGTGGTGGCAGTGGGCCGCAGCAGGACGGGCAGCACGGTGTCACGCTTGTGGACGCCCCGATGGACTATTAGTAATAGTTTCATCGGCCTCCCGAGGTGTGGCCTGGTAACTGCTTGTGTGAGTAGCCGGAATGAGGGCAGAATACGATTTCATGATGCAGGCGGAGCGAGTGGATTTGGATTGTATGCTGCATTTTGTATCAGTCTGGCCGAGGAGGCTGCCTTGCTTGGTTTTCCTTTGTTCAAATAGGTTTGTTTCTCTTGCGTTCTGCCACTTGCGGGACAGAAAATTCTTTGGAGAGTGTTTTGGGCGCCCTGCGACTGGGAGCTTGTTCCCCGAGCTGGATGGTTGTCACGATGTACGGTTCGATCACGAGGAAGCAGGGAGTTGGAGAAGTTGGGCAGGTTACAATCGATTCAGTCCATGATGAGAAGCTATGTTTGTTCATTGCTTTTTCTGCTGTGTTTCGGCCTAGGCCCTCTGGCGATGTCGGGCCGGTTCGGAAGCCGTCCATCAGCAGAGGACAGGAAGTTGATTGATTGTTTGCCCTTTCCAGCGTTGGCCGAGTTTTGATAAGGACCAACAGTTAAGACGTTCAGGTTTCACTATCCCAAAAGGGTCATCCCGGGCTGTTGCAATCTCAATTTTTCCGCCTCGTGCAACTGTCTCATAAATGCTCGCTTTCATCTGACCCGCGACATGTCGATTTCCTCTGTCTTCAGCCGACGACCACATATCGAGTAAGCAAAACCTTGCTACACTCGCAGGGCGGCTGTCATCCCTCGCGCCCCTCCCTCTTTCTACGCATTCGACAAACGATGGCACGGCTCCCGCTGCAAAGATGCGCCTGGACTTCATCACCACCGCCACTCACTTGGGCGGCGACCGTCACCCGGCGCTCACTTAAGCAGACCCTCAGGCACAGCCCATCCCATGTCGACCGCACTCCTTTCTCACCTCACTTTTACAAGCAAGCAGTAATACCATTGCGTCCACGGGCGTCCTCTCGCAGACGCTCTCCTCCATCACCTCCATCAAACTTGACCAACTCCAGAAGCAGAAGCAAGCCTACGAGGCCAAGCAACGCAGTCTGTGCGAGGATGTCGCCTCCGAGCTCAACAGGGCCAAGCGCGTCAAGAAGCTGCTGAGGGGTTCCGCGGGGTTGCAGTCAGTCGGCCTGCGGAAGAATGAAGCATTCTCAGAACTCGAAAGCTTCTTTGATCAAGCCGAGTACGACCCCTCCATCACCGAGCTCCTCCTCCAGCAGTACGATGCCGAAATACATGGCCACTTACGCACCCAGGCCAACAAGTACGAGTTCGCCTCGCTGTACGGCAAACTGGTCGAGAACTGGATTGCTTCCGGTAATTTAGCACCCGCTTCCGTCGTGAAAGAAGTTGTCGTAGGCCGCGAGGAGGGGCATCAGCAGCGGGCGAGTTGGATGTATATTGTGTTGCGGATTTCCTGCGGAAGTCGTCGGAAGAACAGACTTCCTCTCTGCGGATCGACCGGAGTCTCAGACCCAAGATGCGGGTCATGTTCCTGGTTAATTGACGCCATGACGTTGGCCTGATGATGGTTCACGCATGATCCAGACATAGCCCGAAGTTGAAGCTCGAGGGTTATTAAAACGGACAATACTAAGAGGACAATGGCAAAACTCCCTCTTCCTCCACCTTGATGCTAAACCGCATCGGTCAACAACTTAGCCCCTTCCCCCTGTCCGCGCCCCCAGCCCACATCGAATTCTCCAGAGTTTTCTTGAAGTTGTGGCGAGGAAAGGTGTAGAGAGACGCAGTAGAAAATCAGTGCTTGGGTCTGTGCAGCGCAGCTTGTGTGCCTCTCCAGCTACATTCTCAACCTCAAGTTTACAGAAGCTGTTCTGGACGAAAAGGGGCACAACAAAGTTACGTTGTCACAACGAGACTCTTGTGAAACCATCAAACGAACAAGAACCGAATACAAAGCTTCCCTCCATCAGGGCGTGTCTTTAAGGATCGACAGGCCGCACTTTCATGGTTTGTGTTCCATCTTTGTCTTTCTGTTAACATCACATAATTATATTTTTTGCTACATCATTATTTACCCCCTGGTCTTCAAGTTCAAAATAGTTGTATATCTGTTTCGGGTGGAATCCGGTACTCTCGGTCAGGGGGTCCCAACGCTTATGTTGATCATCTGAAGTTTTGAGTATCAATCCTTCAAACAGCATTGCTCACGGATCCCTGATTCGTCGACCTACTCCCCGGCCGCCACACCCTCCTCTGCGTCGATGCGCTATCAAAGCTCTGCCTCTTCTCCTTCTCCGTCATATGACCGTCCACACTGACCCGTATCCCCTCCTCCTCCTCCTCCCTCGGCGACTGCCTGATTGACGCCAACCGCGACACGCTATTCTCCCTCCTCCGATTATGATACACATCCTGGAAATCCATCCCCGCCTCCACCACGGCCGCCCTGCTGTTCGCCCTCCTCCTAGCAGCGGCCGCGGCATTCGGGCTGGAAACAGACGGGGGAAACCCGTCGTTCGGTGGGACAGCGCTCTGGTACACAGGGGGCGGCTGGATCTGCGTCCAGTACAGCGGCATATCGCGCATGCCACCGGGCTGGACAAGACGCGGGGTCTCGAGGCCCATGTCGTGCATGTGGCGCATAAGTTCGCAGGCGAACTTGTTGTGGCGGTTCAGGCGCAGCAGCTCGTTCTGATAGTTGCTCTTGTGGAAGAAGATGATGTTCATGGTGATGCTGCTGACCTCGTCGATGGTCTGCACCTCGGAGATGATGCGTGGCGCATAGTCGCGCTTGTTCTGCAGACAGAACTCGAGCATGCGTGACTTGAGCTCCTCGATCTGGACCTCGGACGTGCCGAAACGGAGCTTGAGGTTGATCGGGTCCGCGAGCCCCTGGCTGCGCCGCTGGTTGAGAATGAAAAGCGTGTTGAGAACCGAGTTGGGGGCTTGCACGATGTGGCCTTCCATCTTTTTGAATTCGGTGTAGAGGAGCGAGACTTCGAGGACGTAGTAGTCGTCGCCGCGCATCATGGAGCCCGTGTTGCCGTAGACGGTGACGCGGTCGCCGACGTCGAAGGGGTGCTTGACGAAAACGAAGATGATAGACTGACGGCTTTAGTGTGTGGACAAGGGGACTTGGGAAGGCAAACAAACCTGCAAGAACTCCTGGGCCGTCGCTTGTAGCAGCCATGACAGGCCCAAGATAAATGTACCTGTCGATGTCAGGGCAGCTGCAGCCGAGTTCGAGATAATGCTGATGAAGACAATGATGACAATAACGAGAATGATGAACATGAACACCTCGTCGAGCTTCTTGATAACCGAGTCCAGGTCCTTGAGTGAGGCTGCGATGGCCTTCTTCTCCAAATGAATCTCGTTGCACACCATTTCGAGCTCCTCCATCGAAATGTCGCCATTAAGATCCTTGTCAAAAACACCGAAACACGCCTCGGCGTCCTCTGAGTTCGGGAAGACCGGAAACAGATCCTCCACGGTAATGGTCGACTTCTCCGGCTGGACAAACGTCCTGTAAAACACGCGAGCAAGCGTGTAGCTGGACTCAGTATTGCGCAACAGCTCCAGCACGACCTTCCGCGGATGGTTCCCCTTAAGAAGCTTCCTGCCCGTCAAGTCCCCAGCAACACGCGTCGCAGCATTCCCGACCTTGCTCAAGACATGTTTGGCGTTGTGTTGCAGGCTCTTCAAGGGCGACGGGCTCCCGCCAGAGCCCCGTCTGCTATCCGGGGACTCCCATACCGGATCCTGCTCTTCGAGGCGGGTCTTGGCGTGCGAGTAGAGAGCGACAAGGCACTCAATCTCCATCTGGTTGTCGCGGATGCGGTGGGAGTATGTCCGCATGTGGAACGAGGTGGCGATCCACTTGATCAGTACTTTCTCCGCCAAGTTGAGCGTTGCGAGAACAAAGAGGGCAATGATGATCTTGTACACGACGTTGATCCACGTTATATAGGGAAGCTTGTCGTCTTTGCCAGGATTGTCGATGACGCGGTGGTCGTTGAGGATGGGGTCATATGAGACCAGCACGGCCAACAACCAAAGAAACAGCGCGGTGGGAAACTCCATTTGCCGGCCGATGTCCTTCCATTTCTTATGGTTCGTGGATCCGACCGTGTTAGCGATGAAGCCGACAATAGGGGGCATGATGGAAGTGACAATCCGGGTCGCCCAAAGCGTGAGCCACACGACTTCGAGCCAGATGCCAAACCACAGGAGTTGAACGCCCCCAGGACCTCCAACGGGGGCGCCTTTGCGGTCATAGGCGAAGAGATCGAGAAAGACGGGAATCAAAATGATGATGCCGGCGGGTATGGCGTAGACAACGTAGCGTAGGACGCGGGGGAACTTTTTGAGCGAGCGCCAGAGCTTGGTGAGCCATGTCTCCTTCGAGGGGGTCACGGCAGTGGGTGTTGCCGCGGCTGCAGTCGTCGTGTTGAAGGCGTCATCGACCCGGTCCATATGGCTTCGCCTCGACCGAGCCTTGCTGGCCGTATCATGGTCCTGGTGCGAGACGGCACGCTCGGCGCGGAGGAGCTCGATGTCGTCGTGTAGTCTGTTTGCTACCTCTCTCGAGTCCCTCGGGCTCGCGGGTGTTGCTTCAGGAGCGAGATGATCCGGGTCAAACTTGGCGTTGGCGTCGTCGGCTTCAGGGCTCGGGCCGGAGTAAGAGGGCATGTGAACGTGTAACGCCGGCCTCATGGTAGGCGCCGGCGGGTCTGCTGGCGAAGCCATGCTGTCGCATGGACGAGAGGGTTTCTGGGTCACTGGGAGGTGTCGAGGAGAAGAGGGAGAGCAGCATCTCCACCGGTCTGAAGCAGCAAGCCTGGATGGAGCAGGCCCGCGGGGTTTCATGGGGTTTTCATCCCGGGTTCAAAGGACGATCGGCACGGCGACCCACAGCGCCTGTGGGACGACTGCATCCCAAACCTTGTCTTCGCGTCTGAGCTGGTGGTGTTGGCTCCAGTCAAGCGCGGGATGGTGTGGGCGGACCGCTTCATTGCGGCGAGCAGGTGGCGATCGGCAAACGGTTTGTCCAAGGGTCCTTTGATCAGTGGCTTATCAACCGGGGAAGAGGAGGATGTCATCTAATATTCGATATTTACTTGGGTCCTCGGAGAGGGGAGGGGGGATGTTGTGCTCGGCACACAAATCCCGGGAGCTCGCTTCCTATCAACCCGCAGGTCCCCTCAGACTCTTCTTGGCTGTCACCGCAGATGCGAGACATGATTTACTGGTAGTTATCTGCAGGAGGGTTGCATGGAACGGTTGCTCTCAAAAACCGTTGGCTCGTTCCTGTCCCTGCTTCTGGAGATCGACACCATCTTGGGGGTAGGGCCCGGGAGGGTCGGAAAAATCCTTGGGCCCTGAGAATCACTGATTTCCATGATTCGGGCAGTTCCGTTTTCGTTTCCCTCTCGGATTTTCCTGTTTCTTCCAAAACGCGGCAGAAGAGTGATGATGGAGTGAGAGGGTTGCTGGGCCCAGCCTGCCCCTGGAAAAAATCACTGGACATGACGTCATGTTCGATCCATCGCCGGCTTGGCGCCAAGCTCACTCTCCCAGGTCCTCTCAGTCCCTCCGTCTCAACCTGGAAGTTCTCGAACCAAGTCAGCATCTGTCTCTAATTCTTCAGGGAAACTGAAAGTGAGCGGCTGGCCAGGAAGCTAAATTCACTTGCTAGGATGGGCTTCTCCATTAAGAAAACTCCTGTGCTTTGCCTTTGGAAAATTTAAGTGACAACCCGTCTTGAAGCTCCCCCCCGTCCCTGCAGGACCCTGATGAACATCGATTTGCAGCAGCGGCTCCACTGCCATCTGATCTTCCAGGCTGAAGTCTTCACGAGGCAGACATCCAATTCCACGAGAGAACCGCCATTTCGTCCACACTCCCAGAAGAGCCTCAACAGCCACGTGGATCAACACTGTGATCTTCGCCTTGTCTTGCTCCAAGCAGCCACCGCTTCGCAAGGCTAAATTTGGACACACAGTGTGTCTCGGCATTGTGCCGCTCAAATTGCGGGGGACGATGTTGCAGATAACCGCCCATCCATCTTGTGTTCCCATTCAGGCCAAAAGATATACACTTTGTTTCAACAACAAGAGTATTCTTGCAAAGAAAGCCAGTCTTTTATCTCACCAGAGCTCTCTAACTCTCTCTTTGTTCAGATGGATGGCCTGAGCTTCCGCACCTGTCAGTTGGGCACGTTGATGCCAGACTGCCTAAGCCCGCCCGCCATTGGGAACAAACGCCGAGCCGCAGGTTGAAGAATGTCGCGCCTTTATTGGACCCCGCCATCTTGGGCTCAGCCGCACCTTTCTGCTTCGAGGAAAGTGTGCTCGCCAAGTTTGACGCCATCTTGTTTCGGCTTCGATTCGGCAGAGTGCGGTCTCGAATTGCCCCGTTCATTACCTACGTACCTATCTAGCTGCCTTCATCCGACTCCAGGGCGCGTTGCGGTGCGCCCCCTGAACGAGACCGCCAAAGGCCTCTTCTAAGCGGACTGTAACTTTGTGGATTTCCTCGCTTGTATTTGTTGCTCAGCACGGCCGCCCGTGGCGGCTTCGGATCTCGACAGCGCAAGGCTGCGCCCGCATCGGACCTTGGGGCCACAGCCGCACCTCCTCGTCTCGGCCCACAGTTGGCAGTCGGTTGCAACAACTTCTTCCTCGCCTGGTCCTCGCCTGGCATTGATTCCGAATATCTCAAAGCCACCCGCTGCGGGCAGGAAACGAAGCGAAAATGGCCGCGCTTCCAGACAATTGGGAATGGGACTACGACGGCAACCGCTGGTTTTACCGGTACAAGCCTACTGGCCTGATTCAGTTTACCTTTCCGAAGCCTGGCGACGAGTTTCCCGAGTTCGTTGACGATACCGCCGCACCGCTCGATTTGGCCCCCGAGGACAGGCTTGTCAGCCAGCAACAGGTCAGGAGGAGGAGCACCCTCGACAAATCGTCCAAGCCGGCAGACACCAGCAAACGAAAAGGGCGCGCATCCGCGAGTGCGCTGCCTGAGCAGTATGAGGACGGCAGCTCTTTCTGGTTTCAGCCAGACGGCTTGATGTACATGGGGCCTGGTGCCTACACTGATATCAGCCCTTTGCAAGAGGAGGAGGAGGAGCGGGAACAGGGAGGTGGCAAGGAAAATACTGTTCCGGGAACCCCCGCTTCTATCCTGGAGACCATCGCTTCTACACATCCCACGACAACCACAACTGCCACAGACCTCTCGGCCAACCAGGATTTGGCTCTGGTTTCACGCTCCCAGATATCGCCAGCCGTGAGTGCGGGCACCACCCCACATGTTTTCGAGAGTCAGCTTGCCACCACAACCCCTGAGCTCGATGGCGCCGTAGTAGTTGTCTCGAGTGACAACATTCCAGTCGATTCTGCGGCTGTACCACCTCCAGACATCCCGTTTCTCGACGGTCGGGAACTGCCGTACAATCCCGCCAACGTTGCTGAGCTCGCCAGCGAATGGACTCCGCAGTGCCATGATGAGCTCAACCCAGCCCCTGTGGAGTTGCCCAGCAATGAGATGATGGTTGATACATCAGAAACAATGCCATACTTCAATGCTTTTGATATGGCCCCAGTCGAACTTCCCTCTGACGCAGCCCCCGCCAGACGGCCTGCAATGAGCAATGTGGTAGAGCAGAAGTCCTTGGCCTTGCCAGCTCTGGGGCAGAAGCAAGCTTCAGGACAACAACCAAAGGCACACCAGGCAGTGCAGGAGGTGCTCAACCGGCCATACAAGCCCCTTCGGCAGAACTCCATGCCTATGGCAGCAACCACCTCGGCCAAGACCCCCGATGCTGTTGGTGAAGGGAAGTATCAACCTTACAATCCAGCGAAGCATGCCATGCTCGGAGCCGCCGCTACCAACCGTGCCTCTACTGCTAATACCCCGGATCTTGCGACGGCTGGCGACAACAAGAGGCGCTCCCTCGCAAATCCCGCCCTGCCGCATTTTCATTCCAATATTCCTGCTGCCCTGCAGCCAGCGGTTGTGCCGAGACAGTTGTTGGACGCCGCGAGGAATGGCGGAAAGACCACACCTCCCAGCCAGAATCCTGGCGGTTTCTCATATTTTCCCTCGGTTCTCCAACCCGCTCGTGGTCGCCCAGCCATTCGTGCCCAGTCTCCCGCTGAGAGTCAAAGGGCTAGCCCAGCGCGAACCTATGAAGCCTACCAGCCCTACCGCAATCTGCAAAAAGACATCGAGGATACGGTACAGCTTCTATCCCAGACGGCATATGGTCAGGCGGATACATCACCTCCGAAGACATCAAATTCTGGGATGCCTCAACTTTCCAGGACGAACACGCTTCCAGCACATCTCCCTGCGCTGCCGTTCATGGGTGGATCACCGCAGTTACCGCCTACGGCGAGCGGACCGGTCAATTTGCCGAGCCTGGCATCGCAACCAGAAGGTCCTGGCAGTGTCATTGGGGCGGTTGCGTCTCCAGGCGTCGTGAAGAGTGCCGCTCCAGTTCAGGGATATTCCGTCCCTCTTTCACCTTCAAACCCAGATCTGCCGCCGCCTCTGAATCTCTCTCGGAAGTCACCCCCACCCCAGAGTGTACTTCCAAGTGCTACCTCTGCGTTCACGCTCTCAATGGCACCAGAGCCGGTCTTGGTATCTAGGGAAACAGAGCAAACAACACCGGCTTCCGTCAGCTCGATGATTGTCACCGCCCCTGTGGTAACCCGCTCGGCTCCTGAATCAACGACACAGCCTCGTGGCGTTGATGAACAACCAGACGGTCGAGAGAGTACTACTGTCCTTAGCATGCCTCAACAGGCAGCCATCGAGACAGAAGTTGCTCAACGTCCCGGCCAGATAGTTGCACACACTAAGGATGCACAAAATCCGCAGCAACTACCGTCAGGGCAGACTGCACCTGGGGGTTTCAGCGTCATCATGGATTGTGTTCCCACTGCTCCCGCAGCCCCTCCACCTCTCAAACCGTCCAATGCCAAGCCGGAGGGCAAGCAGCCACTTCCTCCCGCTTCCTTCGCTGTAGAGGTTGCCGAAATTCCCTCCGTGTCGAACAGTGCCGCCGCGATATATGCAACTCAACCTTCCCAAGCGGACATGGTTTCTAACAGCGCAAAACCCTTAGAGTCAGCGAGTCAAGTGCAAACGGTTGAATCCCGACAGCCAGAGATATCACCACCTAAACCCATCCAACCAGCAGCTGGCCAGGCGGGTCATTATCCGTCTAGCTGGGCTGGATCTGGCAGTGCCCAGAACCCAGCTCATGTCATTTCTGTTTACCACCCTGTTATAGAAGTACAGCACCAGGCTCCATCGCAACCGAACCCAGTGCCGTCGGTTCCTCAGCCTGGGAAAACTCGGGAGTCAAGCTTGCCCTCTGCTGTCCCTAACACACCCCCTTCCGTGACTGGAAGAAATTGCCCCTCCTTGAGCCAATCTTCTGGACCGGAGGCTCAACGGGTACCAACTCCATCACCGCCATCTGTGGTGCCTCGCGCGGTCGCCCCTCGGACGCCGAGTCCTGTTTCCCGCGCCTCGTCACCACCGTCAAGTGTCCCGCCAGTCACAAGCCTTCCAGCACCAGTTTATGCCATCCCAACTGGCCATCACCCGCTTGCTTCTCACCAAGTGGTCGTCCAGTCTTCCCCACCAGGACCACCGAGACCACCGAAGATTGACTTGCCTACCGACAATCTTGGTGCTCAACAACCGCCCCAAGGGCCCCCAAGGCCTCCTAAGGTCGCCGATCCTCCTCCCCCAATTGCCGGCAGGCATCCACAGCCAGCTGTGACGTTCGCACCAACGGCTGCGCCTGCTACTAAACTTTATGGCCCTCCACTGATCTCGAGCGGTGCTGGAAAGCCCCAACAGACTGGAGGGTCGAACCAACCGCACCCTCAAGCAGTACCAGTTCAACAGTCCGCTCCGCTCACCCCATCAAACACCGGCGCTGGACAAGGTCCTAGTATTCCGGCTACACAGCCGGCTCCTATGCAGCAAAGAGTTGCGTCAGCCCCTCAGGCAACGGCAAACCCCGGACAAATGACTGGTCAACCGCTGCCACTAAACGCTGGTTCGGCCCAGATGCCCATACAATCAGTTGAGCAGATGCCACCGACTCAGGCTGGTGTGGTGCCTGGTCAGATCCCTCCACAGCGAACGTTGTCCCATCCGGTGATGTCGCCGTCGGGTCCGCCAATTCATCCCGGAGCACCTGGAACAGCACCGCCCCAGATGATGATGATGTTTGCTCCGCCGGCGATGCCCCCGGGAATGCCACCACAAGGTGGTCAGCCCATGATGCTCCCCCAACAACAGCAATTCGCTTTCCAACCCGGCATGTTTCCCCAACAAGCCGGCATGCAGCAGCAGCCGATGCAACCCATGCCCCCACACATGATGCCGCCAAGCCAGATGCCCTACGTCATGCAACCACCCCAACCCGCCCAGCCGGTAAAGGAGGAAAAGGGCTGGTTCGGGCGCCTCTGGCGAAACGAGAGCATCAGGAAGCCCAATCAGGCTACCAACCCGAGCGCAGGGGACAAGGTACAAAAGGGAGCACAGCCACCATCACAAATGCATCCGGCCTTTCCACCCCACCTTCAGCCAAACCAACCGGCTGCTTTCCAGCATCGGTTTACCTCAGGGCCCCAAAACCAGATCCCACCTCATTTGATGATGAATCCCGCTCATCAACAGCAACAGCAACAGCAACCATTCATCATGCAAAACCAACAACACCAATCCCAACAGCAGCAACAAAACCAACCCCTAAAATGGAAAACCGCCACCGGCGCCACCGCCCAGCCCCTCAAATCCGCGCCCCAAACCACAACCCCAGCCAACCCGTCGTGCCCCGCCACAAATCGTTCACTCAATCCAGAAGCAGGCACAGCATCTGCCACAGCAGAGCCAGGGTCAGGGTCAGGGGATGAGCTTCGGTCCCGGTCCCGGGCAGATAGATGGGCAAGGGCAGGGTCAGGGCCAGATGGGTCGACCAGTTCAGGGAGGGCAACAGATGGGTCAGGGGTTCAAGGAGGGCAGGGGAAGGCGGAGAACAAGCTTCCTGTGGCAAACGCTGGTGGGAATGGGGGCGGTGGTTGGGGAAGGGAGTGCCACGAGGTATGATGGATCTGGGTGGGGAGATGATGATGATGAGGGGATTATAGGTGAGGTGGTGTTGGGGTGGGTTTATGTATATGAATGCGGTTCTGGAGAGGTGGGGAGGATGGAATGATGGTGATGGGTTTGGAGACTGGGTGGTGGATGGAGAAGACTTGGGTGCTGAGTTCTTAAATGATTCATTCGGATGACAGTTTGGATATCAGAAAAATGGTGCGCTTTGGGATAGGTTTTGGGAAGCAGATTGCCGCGGGAAGGCTTAGAGATACCAAGATTAGGCATTTTGAGACACAATACCTCGCAGTACTCTACGGCGGTTTTAGTTCCTGCTGCTACAACCATGGTCCCCCATTGCGAGCCTCTCTTTTGACGCAGTTGAACTCAGTGAATGGGAAGAGAGTCGAGATGGAGTCCGAGAAGGTGGTCATTACGCAGTATGGTCTGGGAGATATTCAACAATAAATAAAGGGGAAGAAAAATGCCAAAAGCTCGCCAGCCAGCCCCCCTTACGGTTGAGGGGAGGTGGCTGGGTACGAAAAACCCAGAGGGGAAGGGCTTTTGCTACGGGCGGGACTCGAAGGAGAGACCTCTCGTGAGAGGTGTGAAAGGGCACGAGGTTTTTTCAACCTGGGCCTGGCCCCATTACACCACTTGGGTGTTCCAGAGCCGTTGAAATTAAATTGATGATTCAAATTCATATACCCAGGGACAATGAGGTTGCGGGAAGGAGCACGATTTACGGTGGGGCGTCTTGCCTTCTTGCCAAGCTGTTCCAGCCTTGGCAAAAGCTTATTTGGATTACCCCGCACTAGCCACAAGCAGAGCAGTGCCCCACAGTGGCTGACATTTTTTCAGATTCTCTTGGGTCTGCGACTCGAACTCAACCCCGGTGTAAATCCCAAAACGAGTTTTCGCATCAGCAATTTCTGGTCCCTCGCTACAACACAAACATGGCGCCGACAACAAGAAGTCAAGTGTCGCCCTTCCTGGACCCAGGCCCGCACACGAAGGTCAATTCGCTCGCTATCGTCCAGCTCTCGCGCGACAATTTCCTCCCCGTCTATCTGCAGGCGCCGACAGCATCGCACGATGGCTACGCTGAGGGCGCCGTCGTCAACACCCGCTATGGGTCATTCCCACACGCGACAATGCTGAACGTTCCCTGGGGCTCTCAGATCCGAGCCTCCAAGGTTGACACCGGATCGCGGGGTCGTAAGAGGAAGCGCGAGGCCGGTGACGACGCGTCCAGGGACGCCACAGCCTCCAGCGAGAAGGATAACGAAGACTCCGCCACTCCTGCCAATGATGACGTCGCAGTCGCCGTCAAACAAGCCGTGGCCGATACGAGCGGATTTGTCCACGTTCTCCCACCGACACCTGAAGTCTGGACGAGCAGCTTGCCCCATCGAACCCAGGTTGTCTATACCCCCGACTACAGCTACGTCCTGCACAGGATACGTGCGCGCCCCGGCTCGGTCTTGATAGAGGCAGGCTCCGGCAGTGGAAGTTTCACCCATGCGTCGACGCGAGCTGTCTACAACGGCTACCCGACCGACGGGCAACGCAAGGGCAAGGTCTACAGTTTCGAGTTCCACGAGCAGCGCTACCATAAGATGAAGAAGGAGCTTTTTGAACATGGTTTGGATGGTCTCGTAGAGCTAAACCACCGCGACGTCTACAACGGCGGCTTCCTCGTCGACGGTCAGAGCCCCGGTGCCGACGCCATCTTCCTCGACCTTCCCGCGCCCTGGGAGGCACTCCCACACCTTTCTCGCCGGAGACCGCAGCCACTTCCTGGTGCGAACAGCACTCCTCAAGAAGGAAAACAATGGGTTTCGCCGCTGAACCCGAAGAAGAGCGCCCACCTCTGCACCTTTTCGCCCTGCATTGAGCAAGTCACCAAGACCGTGTCGGCCATGCGCCGCCTCGGCTGGGTTGACATCGAGATGGTTGAGATCGCCAACAGGAAACTGCACACCTCACGCGAGCGCGTCGGTTTGCATCTCAACTTCGACCGCGGCGTCAACAACTCACCGCACGACGTCGAGGAGGCCATCACGAGGCTGGCCGAGATCGAACAGCGCTTCCGCGAACATGCTGGGAAGTCGAGGGAGGGAGAGGAGGATATGGATTCAGGCGACGAGGACACAGTGCCCGTCGCGAAGAACAGTGGTGCGACCAATGGCAACCGCATCGTTCCGACAGAGGACGAGGTACCATCTTCTTCCACGGCGCCCTGGATGGAAGGCCGTCTGATTACGCGCGGCGAGCCCGAGATTAAGACGCATACTTCATACCTGGTGTTTGCGGTCTTGCCTATGGAGTGGACTGAGGAGGACGAGGCTGTGGCGGCTGTCAAGTATCCTGTCAGCAAAGAGCAGAAACTTGTTGGGGCTATGGACAAGGCGGCGCGGAAGCAGGAGAGAAGGGAGCAGCTGCAGAAGCAGAAGCAGGGGAGTAACAGGAAGGCCCGGAGGAAGGAGAGGGATGAGAAAATGGGGGAGGTGGCTGCTTGAGAACGTCAGTTGGATGGGATTAACGGAGAGAGCGGCAACCGAGTACATGCCAAGTACTGATGAAGAAGAGAGAAGGCATGGGATTTCCATGGTGGATATACCCAAACATGGCATGATTTGTTTGAGTTAGCGGGATCGCATTATAACGATCTGGATGAGAGAAAATAATGAGACGTGGAGATAGGTGCTTCCGTATGAAGTTTGATGATCGAGGACTTGCGACACAACCTTCCTCTATTCTTTATGACTCGTTCACTCAGCTGATGAAGGTGACTTTCTTACAGTTCAAGATGAGCCAACCAACCTTTTTACTTCAGAGTCCCTCGAGGATTTCTTTGCTTTTTCATGGAGAGGCAGCTCCGTCTCAGGGGCTTGGTTAAGGGTAATCAAAAACACCGGGTCTGTGCGTCGAGGTTAAGCCCCACCAACGCGTATCACGAGCATCGGTTTCGATGCTCGAAACGGCAGCCAAAGACTCTCTGGATCACCTCCTCCATCTGCCCACATCAACCTTCTTTTTTTTCCCCGTCCGGTCAACACCCATATCTACAGTTATGCGACCACTCCAATCCCCCCATCTCTCCCTCCAATCCCTCTCCCGCACCTTGCGATCCAGCCGAACACCCCGCCAACAACACCCCATCAACAACCCCCAACTCCGCCAGCAACCACCAAAACGACTTTACAGCACCACCCCAACCCCCAAACCCAACACGCAACCACCAATCCACCCCAAACGCCCACCTCCTCCGCCCGCGCCGCCCGCATCCTCTCCGCCTCCCCGCCCCTGCAGCGCTACACCTCCCGTCTGCGCGGCGCGCCCCTCACGCATGTCGTCGCGTTTCTGATCCTGCACGAGATCACGGCCGTGGTCCCACTCTTTGGTTTTTGGGCTGTTCCATTACACAGACTATGTGCCGGTGTCGTACATGATGGAGCATTATGGGGGTATGTTAGGGAGGGTGGGGCGGTTTGAGAGGTGGTTTCGGAGGAAGGGGTGGTTTGGGTTTGGGGAGGGGAGAATGAAGTGGAGGGGAGGTGAGGTGGGAGGGAGGGTGAAAGGGGTTGGGTGGGGATGGGGAGGTGCAGGAGGCGCTAAAGAGGTGGGAGACGGATGAGAAGTACAGGATAGTTGTGGAGGTTGCGCTGGCGTATGCGCTTACTAAGGTGCTGTTGCCGGTGAGGATTGTAGGGAGTCTGTATACGCCGTGGTTTGCGGGGTTTTGGGGAGGGTAAAGAGGGCTGTGGGGGGGCGGTAGACTTCTGGAGACTGTGGTGAGGGAATATTGGGGTTTCATCCACGCAGTGCGGAACTCGTGGTTGTGGTAGTGCGAGAGTTTAGCACCTACGATAGAGCTGAAGTTTGGGAAAATATTCAACTGCGGTAGGTACTAGTAGTAAGGTCTGCGAGGTCATTTGAACCCCATTCCTCGCTCCCACCAGTTAAGGATACCCCTATTCTCCATGGCAGCGGCAAACTCCTTCACAGCCTCCACCTCGAAGAGCCCATTCTGCGGTTCTGGCTGGACTACCTTCGATACTATCGGCCCCGGCTTGAATACCAGCTGGAAGTCCTTGTAACGTAATCTCTGTAGGGTCGTCAACACGATATTCCTTCACCACACCACATCCCGACGAGACAAACCTGGACTGTTCCAACCCATTCCCGGACCGCCTCTTCGCTCCCTTTACAGTACATGATGCCCGGACAGCCTCCGCTTCGAAGAAGGGCATAGCAGTCAAACTTGCCTGCTGCCTTGCGGAGGTGGGCGACCTTTTTCCGGGAGGTGATGTGGTGAGTCCGGATCAAGGCATGGAAGAGGGACATTGTGGCCGGCTCATATTTGTTTGGCTCGGGCCGAGCCTCATGTCTCTTCTTTGTCCTGTTCTCTCAATATCCACGACTCCAGCGCTTTGTTGGAAAAAGCTTCGTCACTTTAGGTTCAGGAGATGGCAGTTTGTCAACTGCGCTGAGGACTGGGTTTCTCCCTGATGTTGCTGAACCAAGAAAGTAAGACACCGTGTACTTGAACTTTCCACACGGTATGTGGCTCTCTGCCTCACGTGCTCACGTGTCACCGCGCCAAGGTCTTCTGTTACATCCACGCGACCGTGACTGCCTCGGATGAAGGTATTGGACAGCCTGAGGAGAGAACTGGCCTCACTTGAGGCCTCGTCTTGCTCTTTCGTCCCAAATGTAGCTAGATTTTCAGGACTGCTGCCTACTAGAGGGCGCCTTGACTCTCGAGTTTTCCCACGAACTTCTCACTCAAAGTTCTCACCGACACTCTTGATAACAGTTTGCGATACCGACACGCCAGCTCACTCATGCGCCGATAGACAATGCCCTTTCTTTTTTCCTATGCTTGCGATCTCCTGCAACGCCTTGAGGACAATCGACTCGTACGCTCCGGGCTGAAGAACAATGCCACCATAATCCAGGAGTGGTTCAGAGGACATCAAGGCCTTCTGCATCGCGATGACCACAATAGTGCTGCCCTGCTTTCGACGCTCTTGCCTGAGAAAAGGACCGACAGAGTCTACTTCATCCGCGAGAAAAAGCTTCAGATCATCATCGGTCGTGCCCTTGGCTTGGGTCGGTCACGCATCACAGAACTTGGACGATGGAACAACCATGAGGCTCGAGTCGACTTGGCCGAGTGTGTCGAGAGCATTCTTGAACAGACAGTAATTGTTGCCCTGTGTCCCATCCCATGTCAGGACAGCCGATAATTGACTTCTGGCAGCCAAATCCTACATCTCCCACTCACAGACCTGTGACTGTTGAAGAGATTGATGAGCTTCTCCATAAACTCGCAGTTGTATGCCGCTTCAGCTCGCCTGCGGTCCGTAGCTCAGCCCCTGAGAACCGAACTGCTGATCAGGAGCTTGGTATTGGAGGATTGTATCAGCGCCTCTCTGCCAGAGACGCAAAGTGGCTCACTCGACTGATCCTCAAGAATTATGAGCCTGTCGTTCTTGACCAACGTGTTGTATGCGCTGGGCACCATCCCCTGCTCCCAGCAATCTTGAAGGTCCAAGACAACTTGGCCGTCGCTGGACGCATTCTTGACACCCTACGACGCGACAGGACAGTCGCAGGGAAAAGTGAACTCGCCGAGTATTTAAAGCCAACCCTCGGAGTCAAGATTGGCCGCCAGACATGGATCAAAGGCCGCAGCATCAAGCACTGCTTATCCATGCTCCAGGGCCGGTTTAGCTGCGAGGAGAAGATGGATGGCGAGTATTGCCAGATTCACATCGACCTCAGCAAAGGTCATGACTGCATCAAGATTTTTTCAAAGAGCGGAAAGGACAGCACAAAGGACCGAAGGGCGCTGCATGAGTAAGTGCACCAGAGGGGCATTGGCAGTTGGCAGTAATTTACAGTGCTTATGAATGATAGCTCCATCCGGAAGTCACTCCAGCTTGGGCAGCCTTCATGCCCCTTGAAGAGCAGTTGCATATTGGAGGGTGAGCTTCTGGTCTACAGTGACAAGGTACGTCTCACCCCTAACCGTGACACTGCTATTGCTGACCATGTGACTAGCACTCCAGAATCCTCGACTTCCACAAGATCAGAAAGCATGTCTCGAGATCTGGCTCCTTTTTAGGGACAGGAAAAGACTCTCAGTATGTGCAATGTGTTCATTGAATCCCCAGGCTCGACCATGCTAAACAATCATAGGCCTCATCCATGGGAATACCTTATGATTGTCTACTACGATGTATTCATGATTGACAATGAGTCTCTTCTTGCTGTAAAACAATCTGAGAGGTTTGAGCGTCTCAAGAGCCTGATCACACCTGTTCCAGGCCGGTCGGCACTGGTGAAGCGGGAGCTCATTGACTGCAGCAGGCGGTCTGCGGTATCTGACCTACGGCGAGCCTTTGCCAAGTGCATAACAGCACGTGGTGAAGGTCTCGTCCTAAAAGCAGATGATCCATACTTTGACTTCGGCACTCTCCGGCGACCTTACAGTTGCTGCGCAATCAAGCTCAAGAAGGAATATATTGCTCAGTTTGGCGACATTGGCGACTTTGCTGTCGTTGGTGCACGCTACGACGCGGCCAAAGCCCGCACATACAACATCCCGAGACTCAAATGGTCTCACTTCTATGTGGGTTGTTTGGAGAACAAAGAGGAGGTCCAGCGGTTTGGGAAGCAACCGCATTTCGTTGTGACGAACGTGGTGGAACTCAACGCAACCCAGTTGGAGGCCTTCATGTCTTCAGTGAACCCGGAGTCTGTACGGCCAGAGGATAACACGGCCATCTCCCTGAGGATCGAGCCCGGAATCGACGGCGGGAAGCGGCCTACCATGATATTTCCCGCACCCCCGGTGTTTGACATCCGTTGCTTTTCTTTCGACAAAGAAGGCAACACAGGATTTTGGAGCCCTCGCTTCGCATCGGTCAGCAAAATCCATTGCGACAGGACATACCACGACGTCCTTTCCTTTTCGGAGCTGCAAGAAATGGCTGCCAAAGAGAAGGATGCTCCTCCGCCAGACGACAGCCAAGAGCTCTTGGGCTGGATTGCCGCGTTGGAAAGATGCGAACCGAAGACCACCGTTGAAACCACCAGCCAGTCGACCGTTTCCACGGTTACCGCGAACATGTCGCCGTCGCCTCGGAAATCGGCGATGAACGACGCGACTCCGACATCGCCAATCAAGATGAGGATTAAAATCCCGGCCGCGTCTCGTGCGCCTCCGGTTGGCGATGATTTGATGTTGGCAAAAGCATCTGCCACCAACGTTTCCGAATCGACACCGGTTGATGAGACCGGCAGCCACGGGAGGTCGGATGCCGTTCAGAAGAGACCGCTGGAGTCATTGACGCAAGACAGCGACATTGAGAGAACCAAACGAAGGCGCTCGAGCGCTCAGGTCCGCTCTACAACCCCTTTGGCAGAGAACACCAAACCCGACCCCTCGAAGGACCAACAGAAGCCACAAAAGGATGCTCGTTTGGGCTTGTTGCTACGTAACACCGCCGCCGACATGCCCATGCCTGAGCTGTCAAACTCGGTTTCCATGCACCAGCCCGCCTCAAGCACCGAGCAACTTTGTGGCGACAACACCAAGCAAGCTCCTATGCAAGCCTCTCAGTCATTCCACGGCGGCCCGTCTGTCTCGATTCACTGCAACGTCGAGCTCACATTCTCGGCTCAGCCTTCCAAGACCCAATCTAGCAGCGCCTCAGCAAAAGCGGAGGGCACCAAAACTGAGACCGCCTCAGAGACAACTAGCGAACCCACCGTCGTCAAGTGCGGCTTGCTCCCCGACGAGTGCGGCTTTCATGGATACTCGATCCTGCTTTCGCCCTGCATCGCCGACTTCCCCTGGGTCACGGAAGATCACCTCTCGTGCCACGGCGTGACCCAGTTCCTCCGCGTCCCAAATGAGTGGCTTAACGACCAGCCTACAGCGTCCGCTCAAGCCCCAAGCAGCACATCCACTCCGCGCCGAACCAAGATCGTCCTAGTCGATGCCCGCCGCCCAGAAGCAACGAACGCCTTTCTGCAGTCGATCGAGGCAGCTCAGTTAATGCGCAGCAACGGCGAACGCGAGTATGTGCCGGTCTATGACTGGCGGGCCCTCGAGGAAGTCAAGAAGGAGGAGCAGAAGTGTGCGAGGAACGGACAGAGGGCGGGCCGGAGGCTTGACCTGAACAGCTTCCATAGTGTGTGGAGGCAGTTCTGGGTTGGCTTGGCTTAGGGGATCTCTGTGAGCCTTCGCTGGGAGGATCACCAAGGGGAAAAAGAAAGATCAGGGAGTGCAAGGCCAAGGGGAAGAGAAAGCAAGAGGAGGAAGAGTGTTCTTCCAATGGACCCTAACCCTGGCTGCTGGGGACCGAGAGTCGGTAGGAACCGGCTTGGCGCGGAGCCAGTTTCGTGGGGTGAATGGGTCTTCTCTTATCGACACCTTATCGAGAGGCGAAGATAACCGCCGGTGTGTGGCACGGGCATGGGCATGGGCCGGCAATGTCATGAACTCTTTTCGAGGACGAGAGATGGGCTCACTTTGACTGCTGGGCTTCTGATGGGAGCCCGCCATGGGCAGTTGGTGGAAATTGGCCTGGTTAGTTTGAAAAATACCTCGTGGAAGGCATGGGGCATGACATGTCAAGGACGTCTTGTATGGCTTTAAGGTATGTATGTACATTTACACATCAACTCAACAGACACAGGAGCTGTTAGTGGCAAATACCGAGCAGACCTGAAGGATTTCAGACAACCGTCATCTCAACTGTCAAAGTTCGAGGCCGTGGCGTCCAATGCTCGGCCCGCGTGCATCTAGGTTCCCTTGTCTGGTCTGGCCGAGTCTCTTTCCGCGGGGGGTGGGTCCCGAGCACCTTCTTACTCACCTGCTCACCCTGACCATTCGCCGACGCGGACCTGAGCAAAATGTTGCTTGATTTTTTTTTTTTAGCTGACCAAAACTGATTCCCTGGGTGACTCCTTCCAGCATCTTTGCTTTTATGTAACGCTTCTGATTTTCCCTTGCCTAAATTGTCTGGACTTCCGCTCTTCCTTGAAATATCTTTTCCCCCTTCTCTCTCACAAGTGACCACAACCCCACCAACACCATGACTCCTCCGGACGCCAGACCCGACGAAAAGTCCCCGCCGGGCAAGGACACGACCGAGTACGGCGCTGCTCCGGTCATTCCCGCCGGCCGATGGGGCCGCGCCGCCGACGTCTTCCAGAGGGCCATCCGTCTGGGCCGCGTCGAGGTTCGGGGCATCCAGCCCATCCCCGTCAAGGAACGCACTGTCGAGCGGACCATCAACATCTTCACGCTATGGTGGTCCATGAGCACTAATATCCTGGCGTGAGTGACACCCGAAAAGCATACGAGATGCACATAGTCTGACATGGCTCCGATAGTATCACCTTCGGCTTGCTTGCCCCAATGTACAACCTGAACCTCAGGAACAGCTCCTTGGTCATCTTGTTCATCACCATGTTGACTACCATCTTGCCCGCATACTTGTGTACGCTGGGCCCCAAGATTGGCATGCGCCAGATGGTGCAGGCACGGTACAGCTTTGGGTAGGCACTCTCAGAACCCACCAAGACAAATTCTGTCACACGATACTGATATCCCTAAGCCGCTACATTGTCTCAATCCCCCGTCCTGCTCAATCTCGCCACGCTCATCGGATTTTGCATCATGATGGCCGTCATTGGCGGGCAGTGTCTGTCTGCGGTCGCTGGCGGCAACCTGAGCGTCAGCGTGGGCATCGTGATCACGGCCATCCTTACGCTGGGCATCTCGTTTTGCGGCTTCAGCATCCTGCACCAGTTTGAGCGCTACGCTTGGATCTCGGCCCTTATCTCCATCATTGTGGCCGTCGGCTGCGGCGGCAAGGAGCTCCAGAAGCAGGTTGTCTACGACAGCTCCCCAACAGCGCCAAACGTCATTTCCTACTGCATGATTGTCGCCGGGTACATGATTCCCTGGGCGTGCCTGTCATCGGATTTCACGACCTACCTCAAGCCAGACACCTCCTCGTAAGTCTTCTTTCCTCTCACCCAGGATCTATCAACTCGTTAACAAACAAACGCCAAGTGTCAAAATCTTCACCTACTCCTACCTCGGCCTTGGCGTCCCTACCATCTTACTCATGATCCTCGGCTCTGCCATCGGCAACGCCATCCCCAATGTCCCAGCGTGGAAAGCTGGCTACGACGAGACGCTTGTTGGCGGCGTGCTGGCCGCCATGCTCTCGTCAGCGGGCGGCTTCGGCAAGTTCCTCGTCGTGCTCCTCTCCTTCTCGCTGCTCGGCAACCTGGCCGCCACCTCCTACAGCGTCACCCTCAACCTTCAACTGCTCCTGCCCATCCTTGCTAAGGTCCCGCGGTACCTCTTTTCGCTCGTCTTCACGGCCCTCGTCATCCCCCTCGGTATCCGCGCCGCGGCCGATTTCTTTGTGAACCTCGAGAACTTTGTTGGCTTGATTGGGTACTGGAGCTCGGCGTTCCTGGCTGTGGTGCTGGTGGAGCACTTTGTGTTCCGCAACAGAGACTGCACCGCGTACGATCCGGAGGCGTGGAATGATGCTAGCCTCCTGCCGTGGGGCGTCGCGGCGATCTCGGCGTGCGTGCTGAGCTTTGGGTTGATTGTTCCGAGCATGGCTCAAGTGTGGTATACCGGGCCAATCGCGAAGACGACAGGCGATCTCGGGTTTGAGTTTGCCTTTATTGTATCGGGGCTGTTGTATGTGCCGTTTAGGTGGCTGGAGAAGAAGCATATCGGGAGGTAATGCGGTGGGGGTTGGCAAGGGTTAGAAAGAATGGGGTGGTAATTCTGACTTGAAGGGGTGAAAAGTATGGCGTTGGAAGACGATAGACGATGTCATAAATATGAGAGACGGACATGCATGATGATAGATACAGGAGGGAGGCAAAAGTACACGAGTTCAACGGATACCCTAGGATAGCTTTTCAACTGCAATCCACATTTTCACACTTCCATCACACCCCTGAACTCCAAAATGACCAGACTGGTCGCCAAAGCCGGCAGCACCGGCACCGACAGCTTCCCTCCCTCCAACCACCAACTCACATTCCCCCACAGGGTGCTCTCAATAACCGTCGCATCCCTCACCGACACCTCCACCCCTTCAACATCTACATACCCCGCATTAACAACACTCACCAGCATCCTTTCCCCCTCACCCAGCACGCCACATCCACCACCCCCTCCCCTTCCCATCCACCTCCACCCTCCTCACCTCCTCTCCACCCCCAACAACAAACCCCACCACCTCCTCCCCCACCACCCTCGCCAACTCCCCATGCGCCCTTCCCAGTTCCTCGCTCGTCAGCCACACCCAGCTCACCACCCCTTTCGCCCCATGATTCACCGCCAGCAACACCATCGCCCAGCTCTCCTCCACACTTGGCATCCGCATCCAGTACCCCTCGCCCCAAAACGCCTGCGGGTTGATGATCTTGGTTTTGACCCACCGCCCCAGCCACTTTTCGTAGGTTGTGTAGTCGTCTAGTCTGCGGGGGACGTCGTGTAGATTGCCCAGGCAGTTGTCGCAGCCGCAGTCGCCGTGGGTGGTATTACATGGTGTGCCCCACTTGGAGAAGGTGGCGTTGATGCCCACGGGGTAGGGATCGGTCATGAGAAAGTCGGAGGGGAGGGAGTAGGCCGCGAAGTAGTAGTTGGCGCAGTTGAGGGTGGTGGTGGTGGGGTGGTAGGGGTCAAGGGTGTGAATTAGGAGTGGGTTTTGGTGAGGGGGAAGGGGTTTGCCACCCGTCGGGCTCGTCGGAGACCCAGTAGGCGAGGAGGAGGGGAGGTGCGGGCGAGGAGGATTTGCGTGGTGATGGTGGTGTGGTTGGTGGGGGATGTCGCGGAGGAGTAGATGAAGGGGAGGTTGATGTGGGAGAGGTGGTTGAGGAGGGTAGTGGAGGTGGGGAAGGTGGTGAGGGGGACCATGGCGTTGAGGCTGAGGGAGGCGTAGGCATCGACGTCGGCGGTGTTGTTGTTGCGGAGGAAACCGTCGTAGGAGGCGTAGAAGCCGTAGGGGAAGAAGGGGGTGAAGGTGTGGTTGGAGAAGGCGTTGCGGAACCAAAGGCCGCCGTTGAGGTTGTCGATTCGGGTGATGCTGCCGTTGGTCTTTTCGGGGAGGTAGTAGAAGGAGCTTGTTGCGGTCCATGTTGGTGTACCTGCTTCTGGTGCGCCATAGAGCACGACTTGGATAGGCTCTAGGCGGGGCTTCAAGCCAGATAGATTAAAGCGGAACAGATTGCTGGTGGTGTTGACATGAACCGTGTTTTGGACAAGAGGGTCATCGTTTTCAACCAGGCTGATGGAGAAGACAAGCTTGTCAGGAGACTTTGACGGGCCCAAACCAAAGGGCCATTGTTTGCCATGAAAATCGGAGAGCTCCGCGTTGACGATAAACTCGCCATACTCTTCACTGTCTAGGTAGAGACTGTACCGCGGCTGGAAGAGTACATGCAGAAGCGGTGCGCCGGGTGCGGGCAAAGGAGCGCGTGTCTGGCCACCTGGGTCATAAGTTGGGTATCTATCTCGGTCAGAGAGGTTGAATTTCGAGCTGTTCCGAGTGTCGACTCACCCCGGTTGGTAAACCTTGCCGCACCACCGCGGCCAGTCGGGGTGTTGTCCCGTCTGCTGGCAGTTGACGGCAACAGAGATGATGGTTGCCATCAGGCAAGACTGCCAGAGCCACGACCAGGCCATACTTTGTGTGTACCGCTAACACAAGTGAAGAAGGCTGAAGGCAGAAGCTTCGCGATGCTTTGACAGAGAGGTGTTTTCCTCCACTCAAAACCCCCGCTCGTCCTGATGTTGAAGACATGCAATGACGTTCTCCGCAACGAGAAAGTACAACCCGAGATATGGCTGTGTAACAGCGATGAGAAACAAGCCTCGTCAATTCGGATCTTATTAGGTCATGGGGGTTTTCACATCTCGAGTCAACTTCCAGTGACTCGCAAATCAGAGGTGTGGCGGAGCCATGTTGGCCAGCACGACTCGGTATCCGTCTGCATCCTCGAACGTCTTGCCGACACGGTCCCAGTAAGGGTTGAGGCTCGCAACGGCTGATATACCACACCCTTCCATTTGCGCCACCGCCATCGCGTAGCTGCCGCTGTCCAGGAGATAAAAGATCAAGAGGTTGTCCTGCGTGGGAGCTCTTCCGGCGTTGTGTCCTCGATGCGTCGTGAACTCAAGGTGATAGCCGGCTGACTTGTGTCCAAGCATAACTCCGTCGAAGCCTTCGTGGTCTGTGAAACTGCTCAGGACCTCGAATCCCAGACCATCGCGGTAGAACGGCAGCAACTTGTCGATGCCATCTGTCGGCCGCGCGATGCGGACATGTGCTGTAGCGAGAGCCATGGTTGGCGAGACGAGGGTTGCTTACGGAGTTTGGAGATGTCGACAGACGACAGGAGCAAGCCTTGGAGGAAGGTCAGACGACGGCTCCCCTCCCTGAAACTTCAGCATCATCCCAGCCAAATCAGGGGCTTCCCCCACTGAAGCCCATCGACCCCTGTCGCTCGTGGGTACACCCCGGCAGTTGCCAAGCGAGCGCAACGCCGCTAAAATTATCCCCGGTCCAAGCCACCGCCAGACCCACCCACGCACCCGGAGGAGCTGGCTCACCACCGCCCGCTCTACCGCCCCGCACATCACCCGCATGGCCGCAACCACCTCCTCCGCCGCCGTCCTCTACCGCCGTGACCTCTACCGTCGCGACCTCTCCGTCAACGACGCCCAAAAAGTCACCCTAGGCATCATCGCCGCCTACGTTGTCGCCATCGCCCTCCTATGGAACCTACCATACATACGCTGGATCCTGTGGCCGTTCAAGGTACTTACTCCCCCCCTCTCAGCCTCCCACACAGGAACCCTCAACCAACCACCCCGGGGTTGAATAACAGATGCTCGTAATTGCCTTCCACGAATTCGGCCACGCCATCTCCTGCGTCCTCACCGGCGGGCGCGTCAAGTCCATCTCGCTCGACCCGCGCGAGGGCGGCGTCACGCACATGCAAGGCGGGCGCAACGCCGTCACGCTTCCCGCGGGGTACCTCGGCTCGTCTTTAATCGGGGCGCTGCTGACGTTCGCTGGGTTCAACATCAACGCGAGCAAGATTGCGAGCATTGCCGTCGGGGTGTGCTTTTTGCTGACGCTGTGGTGGGGGCGCAAGGACTGGTTGACTATTGGGACGGTGCTGGCTGCGGTTGGACTGTTGGTGGGGTGCTGGTTTATTGCACATGCGGAGGCGTTGAGGTTTGTGGTGTTGTTTATTGGGGTGATGAGCTCGCTTTATAGCGTCTGGGATATCGTACGTTCTTTTCTTTTCTCGGTTATGGTTTGGGATCGATAGACGCGGTGCTGACAGAGTGGATAGTGCGACGATCTCATCCTGCGCAAGGTCAACTCCTCTGACGCGAGCGTCTTTGCCCAGCGTTACGGCGGCTCGTCCCAGTGCTGGGGCGTCATCTGGTCCATCATCTCGCTGGGCTTCATGGTTTGCGGCATCATCGCTGGCATTGCAGCCTTCCCGCAGACTGCGGCGCAGCAAAGGGAGGACTCACAGCACTTTATTCCCACCAAGTTCTAAGAGATCTGGTTTTCATGGGTTTGCGTTTCTGGGTTAATATGGGTACCACCGGTTGGTCAACTGGGGGGTTCTGGGATTTCAATGGGAGGCGTTGGCAAGGTGATGATAACGAACCTAGTGATACCCGCGGTCGCGAGGACGACAGGATTGGCCTCACCGTATGATAACGGGAGTCTGTGGTAATGACATGCGGTCTATAATTCTGGAAGGAAGTCGTAGACAAAACGAAAATACTGCTTGAGAGCAAACGACTTTGAAAGGACCAACAATACAGAGTACAATTCATCTCTCCATTATCCTTAACTTAAACCCTTCTCGACTCAGACAGACTCCGAGACAGGATGGCAGCATCACCATTTTCTCTAGATTGGAGACGGGTTTGCAAGAAACATGCGAAGAAAACTGTTACATGCGGAATATCTGTTCCTATGTATACATGCAGCTAGCAAAGCCATTAACTCCGGGTAGAAGCCCATCCTGACCTCCTGAGGGGCGACATATCCGTATCTACATCTTCGTCTCTTGACCTAGATAGGCCACTTCTCACTAGGGCCGTCCTACACCAGCCCATCTAGCATGGCAGATCCCAGAACAATTGTTCAACGGAAACCTAGAATAAGTCCCTCCAATGTTCCCTCCTCATGCGTCCTGCCCTGAACGGTCTCGTCTCTAATCCTTCTGATACACTCGCCATTTTCGCCCTCCAGATAATAACAAACGCTCTATCCCCCAACCCCCGCCAAAGCGGTAAAAACAAACCACCTCAAAGAACCCGCAACCCGCCAGAAATCGCTAACCCTCCCAACAAACCAACTCCTTCCGCCGTAACCCATAACCCACCCATCCATCCATCCATCCATCCATCCATCCATCCATCCCACAACCAAACTCCATTCATACAAGCAACCTAACAGGCACACAACAACAAAAACAACGCCGGCAGTGCGCCGGTGCCTACTCCCCCCTCAGCTTAAACTCCTTACCCGCCTTCTCAAACAGCGCATCAAACGAGTTCTTGATCTGTGCCCTGACACACCCCGGGTTCTGCGCGGCAAACAGCTCGATGACGCCGACCTTGCTGAGGGTCGGCATCATGCGCACCAAATCCTTGAGCTTCTCCTGCATGTCCGGCGGCAGCGGCTGCTGCGACTTCTTGGTGCCTCCTGCTGTGGATGTGGATGTGATACCGAGAGCCTGGAAGGCATCTGAGGGGGGAGGAGGGGCCATTGGATTAGTGGGGTTCGAGGAGGCGGGAGTAGTCGTGGTGGATGTCGACGTGAATGCGGGTTTGGATGTGGTTGATGGTTCGTTACCTGGGCCGGTGGACTTCGATTTGGGGGGTTCCCAGTAGGAGGTGGAGAAGGGGTCGATGCTGTTGTGGTGCTCCAGTGAATCTGCAAGCGGGTTAGAAAGGGCCTGATAACGATGCAGTACCGTTAATGACTTACCCAGTATGAACTCGACGCGGTACTTGTACAGTTTCGGGGTGGTCTGCCGCTTGTGATCTTCCCAGCACGGCCCAATGGTCTCGGGGTCCATGGAACTTGAGAAGCCCATCCTTGCAGGACCGACATCCTCGGAATCGTCCAGAAAATCGCCCATGTCCTCGTCCAGATCTGCCTCTTCCTCATCGTCGTCCAGATCATCCACATCTTCGCCTTCTTCTTCTTGCCACTCTGCCTCCGAATCATAGGCGTAGTTCAGGGGAAGAATAGTCCGCGAGATGGGTTTCCGCGCGAGCCTCTGCAAACTCTTGACGCCACGCGGCAGACCGCTAATGGTTCCGATATACGGTGGCCTCACGTCCTCCCTGAACTTGATCGACTTTATCGGTACCAACTTCAAGGCCTCCAAGGTATGACGAATCTGCGCGTTCTGGGATTCTGTGGTATCGCCGGGCGCGTTCGAGGAAAGTACGTCGGACTCCTCCATAATCTTTTTGACACTGGGGTAGACGCGCCCGCGGCGAACCCGGTATGAAATCTGAAGAGACTCCAAGGGGTTGAAGGTGGGACTCGGCTCTTTCCGTTTGCCGGAGAGATACTCGTCAAGAATCTTGGCCTTGGCTTCTCTTGTCTCTTCGTCCACCTCAAAGGGGTTGTTGGCAAGGCGAACATGTTCCTTGATGAAGAATGGCTTGAACACCTGATCGTAGACGGATGTCTCCTTGGCATCGGTCTTTGTACTGGCACCCTTCGGAGTCAATTCGTCAGACTTCGAAACGGTGCCTTCCTTCTTCGGTGTCGCCGGCGCGAGGTTGAACATGCTGGTGAGCTTCATCTGGCTGCGGGACTTCTTGGCGTCCTCCTCCTCCTTCTCGCGCTTCCTCTTCTTCTTTTCATCATCCTTCTGTTTTTTCTCCAGCTCCTTCCCGGCTTTGTCAGCGGCCTTCGCGGCCTTTTGCTCAGCCTTTAGCTTCTCCGCCTCGTCCTTCTCGCGCCGCTTCTTCTCCCGCTCCTCCTGTTTCTTGCGCTTCTCCGCTTCAATGGCCGCATCCTTGGCGGCCTTTTCTGCACCAGTTAACCGTTTCTTCTTTGGCGGCTCTCCAGCTGGTTTCTGTGCTGTTGTCTTAGTCTTGGCTGAGGTAGTCTGTGTTGTCGTGATGGGCTTCACAGAGGTCGCTGCGGGCGGGATGGGAGAGGGTGACCTGGCGTCGAGCGGGCTGCATGCTGGCTCGGAGAGCGAGCTGGATCGTACAGAAGGAGAGGCTGTCGCTCGAATGGAACCAGACGGGACGTCATTTTCTTCTGCAAAAAGCCGAAGGTCAGTCCGAGGGGATCATGTCAAGGGTGGCTTGATCGAACTTACTGTCGCTCAACGAGAGCTCAGCAGAGCCGCAAGTCTCTTGCTTCAAAAAGTCTTCATGGGACCGCTTGCGGCCGGCCAAGTCCCGATCCTGGACGTCGGGTGACATGGCGAGGAGAGACATCGGAAAGCACCCCCGGTCGGAAAATACCGTCTCGAAGAATTAGATCCGGTGATGGGAAAATGTGAAATGAAAATGCGAAGACTATTAGATCATGACAATGAGGTTGTCGTTGTTGATGATGCTTGGGTCCAAGGCTGAGTCGGTCGAAGTCTGGAAGTCAATTGCCTTGGTCGGTGTCGCGAGTTGAATGTGGAGTTGAATTGCTGAGGTTTGGCGAGGCAACAGGCAACGATTGGGCAAATTGAGCAATGGTGCCAGCCTGATGAAACGCGTCCTGGTCGCGACTCCTTAATTCGCTGGCGCGTGGGAAGCGCGTAATTAATGGGATGTGGCGTATGATGTGGCTCAACGCGAGTGACTGGGCGCATGACCTGGCTTAGGGATCCCTGCAATTTGTGGGGGTTTGGGAGGGAAACATCCAAGCTTTTCGGTTGTCTCGAGGTTGTTCTCCAAGACTCAACATCGCGACGGGGAGTTTCGAGTTTGAAAATTTTGGTGTGTCTGATACAGAATACTCGCCCATTTCTTTCACAACAGGCGGCGTTATTGACATGTTTTCCTGGCAAACCAGCTTCGAGCACAACTACGGATACCTAGGCTGGATGACGCAAACTCAGAACAAGGGCTCGCTTCCTGTTTCTCGGAGAACTGGAATAGCCTGGCTTCTTATGCTAGGTATCTCTCGGGACTACGGTAATTAAGGTGGTTTACAACTACCCAGTTCAATGAAGCTGAAAGTGCTTATTACTTTGGACGTCGGAAGGGCATTTCAGACATCTCAGCAACACCACTACGACCAATCATCTGTCTGCCAGACTTACCTGAAATCGTTGGCTCTGTTCCCTTTCCCAGATCCGTCAAGCGGTAGACAAAAGGAGCCAACGTCATTTATCACTGTCTGCTATAGCCCACCTTCCAGGTTATCCATATGGTTACGGTTCAAAATCCTACTTCGGTGACGACACCACACAGGTCATTGTTTCATTGTTCAAAACCAAGCGAGAACCCTAGCATAATAATATTTGGTATTATAGGCACAGTTCCAAGGCAGGTCAATGCAGGATCCTGAGGTTTTGTTTCCTGGAAACACACAACCCTGTTGCCGTCAACCTCTTTTGCTGAACGTCAAAGTCTCAACGAACTGCAAAAAGTTGGCGATCCGGGTGGCATCTGAAGCACAGTCACAGAAACTCCAGAAGCATTAAACAATGAATGAGCGCATCAGCTCTCCGACTTAAATTTGGTATCTCGTCCTTTTCCATTATTTCCAACAGCCCCATCTGCAAATTCGCCCACCTTTCAGCCACACGCCTCCCATCCTGTAACCGTGACAGTCGGGTATTATTAGACAGATATCGCCACGTGTTGTCCACAAATAATGAGCGGCAGTAAAAAGCAGAGAGATGCTATAAGGACAGGAGCTGGATGATGAAATGGCAGGAAAATTCCGCGCCAGCCATGAATCACCCTATTAATAATTCGAAAACTCCGGCTCCGAGATATGCACAGTGATAAAGCGACTGAAGTGAATGCGGTTGAAGCAGGATGCGTGTGCGGGTTGTGAGAAGCGAGGAGAGGCGCTTGGCAAAAGGGGGGAGGGAGGGGAAGAAGATCCTGTCCTTCACGGCCCCCATTGCGGCAACTGCCATCTCCTTAATCAGGGTTAGCGATGAACAGCCGGCCAGACGTAAGCGTCATAGTCCTCTCGTCCACACTCCCCCTCCGCTTCAAATCATCCACGCCCTTGACGCTCTTCTCGCGCGTCACCGCGGCATGCTTCATGCTGTTACCCGCCAGATGGGCCGAGTGGCCACTGAGTTCGGGGACGTTGTCGAGCCGCTCGCCGCTGCTGCCGCTGGCGACACTTCTCGCTTTCCCGCTGCCCGACTCCCCAGCGGCAAAGGCCTGTTTGTCGTCAACCAGGGAACCTGTCCGCTCTGGGGTATCGCTGGGGCTCCACCTCGTAGCCCCACCATGGGCCCCGAGGCCTCCGGAAGAGCGATATCCCATCGCGCGCCTGCCACTGGCGATGCTGTTGCGACCAGAACTGCCCGTGCGGCGGTGGTGATGCCTCTGGATGGCTGTGTCGTCTTCCTCGCTTTCCTCGCCCTCCACCTCGGTAGCGCTGAGACGAAGAGGAACACCACCGACGAGGTTGTAGTTGCTACCGGGAGAGTAGCCGATGACGGTGGGCTTGCCGTGATGCCGGATTTTCGCTGCGACTTTCCCGCCAGTAGAAGAAAGGCCGGTGGCGGTGCGTCCAGCACTCATGGGTCCGAGACCCAGGCCGCTGCCGGCTCCCACAATCTCGAGGTTTGCCCTCTTCTTGGCGGCGCGCTGTTGTGCCATTAACCTGGGGTCTTCGTACTGCGCGCGATCACACCACACTGTGGCCTTTTGTTTCCTGAGCAGCGCGACATAGCCGGAGGATTGTGGCGAGCTGGTGGTGCCGCCGGAGCGGCTCGAGGTAGATCTCCTGATGTCTAATGTCGGCGAAGTTCTGTATGCTGCGGGCGGTGCCATGCCACCACCGCTCGAGACGGTGCTGAATGTGTTGACGCTCGGAGAGCGGCGCTGATGATTCGGAGGAGGCTGAGCGAGGTGCATTTGCTGCGGCTGGTACGGGCTCGGGGGGAATGACGCTTGCATGCCGGTTGGGAACGTATTTGAGGATGTTGTGCGTGTGCGGCTGTGGGTGTACATTGCATTGCTTGCAGGATCCATCGGTGGTGCTCGCCTGCGAGCATATTGAGGGTCGAGCATCGGCTCGGCCGGCCACCCGTGCGACATGGCCGAGGTGATGCGGTTGGCGACAGGGGACGATTCTGGATACAAGGTGAGACTTGTCTGTCGGGGGACCGGCGGTGGTCGGTGGGTTATGATCGACTGAAGATTTTAAGGGGCGTGTGCACGCAACCGGGTCCCAGTCAGCGCCAACACGCTAGCAGCAGCAATCGAGCGATTCGCAAAAATGAGGGATAGTTATCGTGCTCGGCTTGTCGCTCCTCAGCAGGCAGTGTTGGAATGGTGGTAAAAATGCAGTTACAGAGGCAGCCGAGGCGAGATACCCTTCGGGTTTGATGAGGGGAGGTGAGATTGAGGGCGTTGTTGGCGCAAGCCGCAAAGAGGGGAGGGGCGCGACTTGAAATGGGCAGAATTCGGCCAATCTTGGCGCTAACTCGTTGGCGCGTGCCCTGCTTGTTGGCCCTTGTTCGATGATGTTATTCAGTGGAGATGATCCGAGCGTCACCGCAAAAGCGGGCAAGGTCGGCCTGGCGATCCTTCCTCCTTTCCTTTCTTGGACAGGTCTCCCTGGTCGAGGGTTTTCGATTTGGACGGCAGAAAACTGCCGCAACAGCTGCTTTCCTGGTCTCCCCGCCGAGTTGTGTCTGCTCTCTGTTGCAGGAGTTGAAAATCGCTCTCGGCGTGGGGATCACGGGCAGTGTTCGCAGCGTCGCGCTTGTTTCAGGTTGTCAGCCGATAGGCGCCAGTTGGTATGTCGGAAAAGCGGGTTGTTGGGCAGGTCAGGGAGACGGGGTTTCCATCAGTTAATTTGTTCATCGAGGGAGATCTTCCACTTTGAAGTGTTCAAAATGAAGGCGTGTGGTGCCTGACATGCGGGTCGCGCTAAACACCACCAAATCGGGTTGACGTCGTCCAATTCAGCTGAACTGGGGTGGGGTTGTGGCTTTTGGTGGGGCAGATGGAACTTTCCACTAGGTTGTCAGGCGCCGGCGGCCATGCGTTGTCATCAGCAATAATAGAGATGCTGATGCCAAGCTAGAAAAAACCAACATGGAGGCGCATCTTTGCCTTGCTCCTTCAATAAATCCGAACTTGTCTTTGTCGTGCTCATCG
Source organism: Collariella sp. IMI 366227 (assembly GCA_027946355.1). Lineage (NCBI taxonomy): Eukaryota > Fungi > Ascomycota > Sordariomycetes > Sordariales > Chaetomiaceae > Collariella > Collariella sp. IMI 366227. Next base: position 1,878,585 of record JAPEUS010000002.1, on the reverse strand, counting down.
CTGGGTATGCTAACGAGAGTTTCTGTAGGCAACCACATCCTCCACCAGCGGCGCTCGAAACATGTCGCCGAGGCAAAGTGCAACATGCCTCTTCTTGATCTTGCGAAACCAACAAATGCAGGCGAAAGCGTCACGGTGTCACCCAGACCTGAGTTGCCCACCGTCGCACAGCTGCATGACACACCGGGGCAGGCAGCTGCCAACCCAGTGGTTCAAATGATCCAAACTCTGTGTGGACAGTCCACAACACCGCAGCTGTCTTGCCGCCCGGCTGGTGATGCTCTTTCAACACCACCATCTCTGTGGCTCGCTGATTGGCTGGCAAGCGAATGTCGTACCGGCCTGACTCCTGGATCCTGAGACTCTCTCGCTGGGAGAGTGGGGGCACGGTATGGCCGACAAAGCAACCTCGGCCGGGCAGTGGTTTTTTGGGCATTTCCCCTGACCGGAACCGCGGACAGCAATTGTTCACCACACTACGCAATTCAGCTGCCATGAATCTGCCATCAGGTTGACGGAGAAGTGGGGTGATTCCACGCGCCAATAACTAAAAGAATTATAAGCCTGCCCTTTCGTGTCATTGGGCATCGACATCCCGTCTGCAAAGAGAACCCGACAACGAACAGCTTTCTGGAAGGGCTGAGATTTGGAGGATTCAAACCAATGGCAGTGCTTCCCAGCTCTGCGTCGAAATGCATGCAAGCGAGAGTTTTGTGGGGCTGGTGCGGGGCGCGTTGCGGGGACAGTCTCTGCTTTTGCTCTGATCTCCCTCATCCGATCACCGCGGGGATCGTCCCGGTCCGTCGACAGGCACCGGAACGAGTCCACTAGAGAAACCGTGTGCCTACTGGAGACCGTAAACCTCCCTCTCACACACCCCCACGTGATAGATATCAGCCACACAGGCCCATGGCTTTGCCATCGCCAACGCCAGGCTTTGCAAACCAACAGAGAGTCAGTATGGGTGGCACGCGCAGGCGCAGGGCGCTCGAAGGATCATCATCAACGACCTCCAGATGCATCACTAGTACGGACATCACAGAACCTTTAGCAATTTGCCTCAAGCAGGCGGGCACGCAGATGGCCAGGGCGAGTGGCAGTGGACAGGCAGGGACAGGGCGGTGTAGGCTGACAGTAAGCAGTGTTGTTGAACATCGAGATGAGCGCGTTTTTGAGCGATTCAGCCAATTCCTAGACCTCCAACGAATTGCTCAGAGTGACGCGATTGACAGTTTACTTGACCACGACGTTGGTGTTGCTCGCAGCCAAACTTGGCTGTGGCTGACATGAGGCGCAAGGGTGTGTAGTTGGGCTCACGGGGGGATGTATTTATACGGCCTCTCTGATAGGCACATGGTCTCTCTAGTGGACTCGCACCAGAAGAGTATCGCGCGTGTCCGCTCCTTGGCTTGCCATTCGCTCTGGTGGGCGAGTTTGGCCCTGCGCCATTAGAAAGTGGAGCGGATGCTGTCGCGCGCTCGTGGGATCTCGGTGTCCGTACGGATGGGCAGTCGGGTTGGGATAAACTCGGGTCGGACATGTCCGGAGCCAAGGGAGCTGGCAAGGGCATGGCGAGGGTCGTGAAAAACGGGATCGGGCGGATTCGTTGTGTCGCCCGAGGCGATCCCCTTTGCTGCTACGAGCCACGAGAAAGGCGAAGTCCGTTCTCCTGGGATCGTTCCGAGAAGGGGATTGGAGTCTTCGGTACCAGACTGTCTTATGTCAATTTCTCGGAAGCGGCTGAGACGTGTCGCTGCCACCAGAAAAGCCCCCATGAGGCCGTCATGAGGGACGGGCATCCGTCGCGCAACGGCTCACGCGGCCCGCCTTAAAACCACGGTGCTCATCTCTCGTGCCCCTCTCGGTGTTCAAACGTACGCTAACGTGAGATCCGACTGCGCAACCCCGAGGTTGGGTGGAAGTTAAAACCGGATGTCAGCAGAGCCCTTTTTTTATCTTTTTGATGGAGGACAGCATCACCCGGAACTCATCCATCCCATCTTTGGCCAGGCCCCGCCTCCAGCCTGTGGATCCATTCCAAGAGCCCGGCTCAGTGGGTTTCCGCTGCTGTGGAATGCCAGGAACCAGTCTGGTGCGCTGCCTAACCCTGTCCAGCCCCTGTCCCCTGCTGAGACCGCATCTCTCACAGCCGAGAGCAGGGAGCAGAAAAAACTTGGAAACCGCGAGACATGGCAATTGAGACCGCATGATTAACCAAATCCTCCACCTAGTTTATGGAAAAAGACGGACTGCCTCGACCTCCAAAGATCCTGACAAAACCCTGATCATCCGCCCACTATCGCTCCCGGCATGCGTCGACCCCCAAATGCCAACCAACCGACCTCCGCTTGTTGATGATCGCGCACTCTCTTCACCCGCGATGCTGCGCTTGACGTCATGAAGTAAGGACCTCCGCCGGCGTGGCATTCCGCATTGGGCACTGACTCGGCCAACAAGGTTCGCAAAGGAGCTCGAGCAGGACGCTGTCCCAGGTATGCTATGCAGTTTCCCAGGTTCCCTTTCCCTTCTGCCGAGACACCGACGCACCGGATCGTCGCTTTGTCCCACCGCCCTCTGTCCATTGGGCCGTTGGGTGTGTCGGTGAAGAGCTTGTTGGGTGATCGCCAACGGACAAACATGGTGTTGGCTTGGCTCCATGAGCAGACCAGCGGACACGCCCATGACTGACACCGCACTCGCACAGAATGGCGCGTCAAATATCTCAACTACAAGGCCGGGAAAAAGCACGTCAAGGCCGTTACACGCGCCATCCACCGCGCGACTGCCACCCCAACCTTTACTACGCGACGGCCCTCCGACGTCCACCCTCCGGCGACGACACCCGGTAGCTTCTTTGGCATCGCCCACAGTTTCACACCGCCCCGGAGACCGAATGACGCACCGCCCGGCAACTTTGCGGATGAGCCCGACCTGTTTCGGTCTGGCTCTAGCAAGCTCAGACGGAGTGTTGCCTCGGGAGATGAACGGGCTGGGCTGGCTAGGACCCCCGGGAGCGGTGCTCACTATGGCAGCTTCGGGCCGCCGCCGTCGCGCGCAAGCGACAGGAATTTCGAACTTCCCGATCCCGCCATCAGGGTCCCGTCAAATACGGGCGACCGCCTTGCCCCCTCCCACCCGCTGAGCCGCCTCGGCCTCCCACGAAGCGCTTCGATGATCGCCCCGAGCACCCATGGACAGAACTCGCCCGCTTCGTTCAATCTGCCCGGCACGGCTACGACGCCCCGGCTGCGCGTGACTCGCATGTTCTCGACGAACTCTACACTCACCCGGCAGACGTCGAATAAGTTGGACATCGGGATGCAGAATCTGGATTACGTGCGTTCGGCCGAGCGCGACTTCTTCTTCTTCCTAGACAGCGAGTTGGACAAGATCGAGACCTTTTATAAGGAAAAGGAGGACCAGGCAACCGAGCGGCTGGCCGCCCTTCGCGCGCAGCTGCACGAGATGCGCAACAGGCGGACCGCCGAAGTCGCCGAGCACAAGAAGCGGCGCGATACCGGGCGCAACAGCAGCCGCAGTGACGACGAAGCCGAGGGCCGGGCTGCTGGAGACAATAATCGCGATTGGATGGCCCCGCTGAAGGATAGGTTCATCAAACCCGGGCCCAATTCGAAAGCCCTCCAGAAGATGACCCGGACTCCCGTCATGACCGGCCAGGCGGTGGAACAGGGCCGCGACTATGTGCGGCGGCCACCCCAAGGCGACGGTGTGCCCTACCGGACGGCGAAGCGGAAACTCAAGCTGGCTATGCAAGAGTTCTACCGCAGTCTCGAGTTGCTCAAGTCGTACGCCCTGCTGAACCGGACGGCGTTCCGAAAGCTCAACAAGAAGTACGACAAGGCGATCCATGCCCGCCCGCCATACCGATACATGAACGAGAAGGTGAACAAGACCTGGTTCGTCAACAGCGACATCCTCGATGGGCACATACGTACCGTTGAAGACCTCTATGCCCGCTACTTCGAGAAGGGCAACCACAAAATCGCCGCCGGCAAGCTCCGAAACCTGCAGAAGCGGTCGGGAGATTCGTCCGACAGCGCGTTCCGCAGCGGCCTGTTGGTCGGCGTTGGCGCCGTGTTTGCCATCCAGGGGCTGATCTATGGCGCTGAGTTGCTCTTCCAAGAGAAGGATGACGACGACGACAATCTTGCCGAACACACGAGTTATCTGTTGCAGGTGTACGGGGGATACTTCCTCGTGCTCCTCCTCTTCACCCTGTTCACCCTGGACTGCCGAATATGGACCAAGAACAAAGTCAACTATCCGTTCATATTTGAGTTCGATGCGAGAAACTTCTTGAACTGGAAGCAGCTGGCCGAATTCCCGAGCTTCTTCTTCGCTCTATTTGGCGTCTTCATCTGGCTCAACTTCTCGAGGCTGGGGAACTGGGAGGAGATGTACCTTTATTACCCCGTCATACTAATCTGCATCACTCTGGTCATCCTATTTCTCCCGGCACCCATTCTGCACCACAGGGCCAGGCGGTGGTTCTTGTACTCTCATGTACGCACCCGCCCCAATCGAAACGCGTTGTTATCCCGACTTAACTGACCGATTCTGCAGTATCGCTTGCTCCTGTCGGGCTTATACCCAGTAGAGTTTCGAGATTTCTTTCTGGGCGATATCTGGTGTTCGTTGACCTACGCAACCTGTGTACGTTAGCCCCCTTTTACACTTCCAAGCCTCCTTGATTGGGCCCTGCTGTCTCAGTTTGAAACTGACACTCCGCAGAACATTGAGCTCTTCTTCTGTCTGTATGCCAACAGCTGGGATGACCCGGAGCAGTGTAATTCATCTCACTCGCGGTTTCTCGGCTTTTTGGCTGCTCTCCCGCCGATATGGCGCGCCCTCCAGTGCATCAGGCGTTACCATGACACCCGGAATGTGTTTCCGCACTTGGTCAACTGCGGAAAGTACACCATGACAATTTTGACCGCCGTCTTCCTCAGTCTGTACCGTATCGGTGACGGCACGACCAACCTGAGCTTGTTCATCGCGTTCGCTACCATCAACGCGGTGTATTGCTGTACGTTTCTTTCTCTCTTTCCCACATTTTTCAGACTAACAACCCTCAGCGGTCTGGGACCTGTTCATGGACTTCTCCCTCCTGCAAGCCAATGCGCGGCAAAAGCTCCTCCGCGACATCACCGCCCTGCGGCCCGTCTGGATCTACTACCTCATCATGGTCGTTGACCCCCTGCTGCGCTTCATCTGGATCTTCTACGCCATCTTCACCCACAACACCCAGCACAGCACCATCGTCTCCTTCATGGTCGCCTTCGCCGAGGTCCTTCGCCGCGGCATGTGGACCCTCCTCCGCGTCGAAAACGAACACTGCGCCAACGTCGCCCAGTACAAAGCCTCCCGCGACACCCCCTTCCCCTACCACCTCGAACAATTCATTCAGCGCCCCAGCCTCGAGGAAGCCGCCGCCGCAGCCGCCGCAGCAGTTATCACAGCCGTCGACGGCACCGCCACCCACCCTCGCCCCTCCCCGGCCCGGCACCAGCACCCCGCCCTCAATCCCCGACACACCAGGCACTTTCCGCCGCCCGGGAACCGCCGCCACGGGAAGCCGGCTCACCCCTGCGCAAACCCACCAGACCGCGGAGACGGGCGTCGAAATGTCCACTCCAGCCACCGTGGAGGAAGGTTCTGCTGCGCGCCCGTCGCCAGCAACATTCGGCCGGTCCCGCCGCCCGTCCATGCTCGGCACCATGGGCAAGAAATCCATCCTGCAGGCTATGGCCGAGGCGCACAAGCAGGACTTTGTCAAGAGGCGGGTGCCGGCTGCGGATGGGAGGGATTTGAAGGATGGGGTGGAAGAGGATGATTGTGCGATTGGGGAGGAGGATGAGTTGGTGAGGGGGAGTGGGAGCGGGAGTGATGATGATGGGGATGGGGTGGATGATGATGATGATGATGAGGATGAGGATGGGGAGGGGATGATGAGGCAGGGGAGTGGGAGCAGGAGTGGGAGTGAGGAGGATGGGGATGGGGAGAGGGATGGCGAGGGGAGTGGGTTGCATATTGGGGAGAGGGGAGGGGTAAGGAGAGGTTGGAGTGAGAACAGGTGGGGCGTTTGTGGTTTTGTACGGGATGGGGGTGGGGATGGGAAAACGGAGGGGAGTACATAAGGGAGTTGAGGTGATGAGTTGATGGGTAACGAATGATGGCTGATAAGATCGGAAAAGTGAGTTTTTGGGTTTGCATTTGTGCATTGGTTGGAAGAGCATATATACCCAGCATTGTTAACAACATCATCACGGTCTCTGTCATGTCATTCCTGGTCTTGCAGTACATATTACAGTTCGCGACAATGCAATAAAGCCACCTGTTGTGTTACAACTATGAAGCCCCGCTGTATACATGTCCCCTTCATTGACTTCCAGTAAAATCCTAGGTGTCTCCCCTCTCTAGCTTGAACACTTAGATTAACCCCTCCAATTCTCCATCCTCACCGACATACCCTTAAAAAAAACCCTACTTCCTCCACTCCCGATCAACCTCCTCCCAATGATCCAAAAACCCCTTATAAAACTTCACCCCCAGCCCCGGATCCAAACTACCCGTCGTCGCGCGAATGCTATGCATGCTCAGCTGCGGAATCCCCACATCCGCCGCCTTGACGCCCATCGCGGCGCTCAGCATCGGGCCCACCGTCCCGCCGCTGCGCGAGTCGTTCCTGATCATGTGCCGCTGGTTGACGCACCCGGCAATGTCGGCGATGCGGTCTAGGATGGCCATCGACACACTGTCGGTGGTCATGTGCGCAGACGCGTCGACGCACAGGGCCACGCCGACGTTGAGGCGCGGGGAGTGGCCGGGGAGGTTGGTTTGCGGGAAGTTGGGGTGGGCCGCGTGGGTCACGTCTGAGGAGACGAGGAAAGAGTTGGCGTAGGTCTGGCCCAGCAGGCCAGGGCCGAAGGCGGGTGTGTCGTCCGAGGAGGAGGAGGCGCGGGCAGTGAGCGACTCGACGGCGCGCTCGATGGTGATGGGCAGGAAGTTGCCGCGGGCGCCCTGGCGAAGGAGGGAGCCGATCTCTTCGTCGTCGAAGAGCGCGACAAGCTTGATGCCGCGCTCCGCGGGGTCGGATTTCGCGTGCAGGAGGGCCATGAAGGCCGCCCAGGAGCAGAGCTTGTCGTCGATGCGCCCGGCGAAGATGAACTCCTTGTCCATGCCGCCGACGGTAGCAGGCTGCGAGTCAAAGAGCTCGAGCTCCCAGTTGAGGATGGTGCTGGGGTCGATGGAGAGCTCCTTGGTGATGAGTTTCACGAGTTTGGGGGGCTGGGTTGAAGTGAAGGAGCCGTGGCCGCCAATGGGGCCTTCGGAAGTGGTGGTGGTGGACGCGCCATTAAGATCGCTGTTATCGAGGCCAATGATAGGCACCATCTCGGTCTCGCGGTTGTTGTGGCCTGTCATGCCAATGCCGAAGTGAGGCGCCAAGGTGGGGATGCGGGCAACTAGGCGCCGTTAGCAAAGACATGCTCATAGGAAAGGGGGTATGCAACGTACTGGGCCAATCCAGCTTGACGAGCTTGACCGTCGTCTTGCCCGAGTCAGGGTTGCGAACAATGACACGGCCGCCAATGCTCAGGTCCCTATCCCACCACGTCTCGTTCAGCGCGCCCGCATACTGCGCAACACCCAGTTGTACATAGCCGTGGCTGTTCGGCTTCGTGCTTGTCGGCTTGAGACGCGCGGTGAGAGCGTCGATGTGGCCAGCGATCATGGCGAGACCATCGCCGGGCTTGTACGCCTTGCCGACGGCGAAGGCGATGATGGAGCTGCCATTGCGGGTGGTGAAGTACTTTCCGCCGGGCTCGAGCTTACCGCCCCAGCTGTTACGGCTCGAGAGCTGCAAGAGTCCTAGTTAGCGATGGCAGAGTGGATGAGGGCGTGGTAATGCGCACCTCTTCGTAGCCGGACTTGACCAGGTTCTCCTTAAAGTAATCGACGGCGTGGAACACGGTCGGGTTCTCGGTCATGAACTCGAGGTAAGGCTTGGTAAAATCCTCGGGCTTCAAATCCTTTGCGTGGGCCGTGTTGTCGGTATGGTTCGCGGCGCCGGCGGTGCCAGTCATGAGGTCCTGGCAGACAAGCGTCCATTTCTTGGAGGGTGGGTAGGCCATCATCTGGCGCAAGGCATCACTCGGAAGCTTGTCCCAACCCCGTCTCTGCACAAGCGTCTGGAACATCTGGCCGACCACATGGTCGTCTGGCTTCGGGATCAGGAACGATGACTGCTCCATTGCGACGGAGCGGAGGGAGAGGTTGGAGCTGCGGGCGCGAAGGAAATCCGGGGTGTGACGAGTCATTGTTGTCTGGGGAAAGGAGGAGTGAGAGGTTGGGAGGATTAAATGGAAGTGAACCACAGACAGTGGTTGAGCAGGCAACCTGGCAACGTGTCAGGTGCGCGGGGCTTGGTGATCACGGGAGGTTGGTCCGGTGGTTGGCTGTGGAGGTGGAGGTGCCTTGCTTCGATGATTGTCAAGGAGAGCAGGGGTCCCTGGGGCATCCGGATAAGGCTCCCCGTGTGCCCAGGGGTGTTTGATAAGGTCAGAGCTGGCTTCCCCTTCTCTGCCAAGACGGTTGTCATGGTTACCCGCTTGTGGCTTTGGATTGAATTGGAAGGCCATCTTCTTGATGTCGAGGGGAATGGCCTCTGGTGACCACAATGAGTTTCCTTTGAGACCAGACCCAGAGCTTACGTCGTACAACTTGTGTCCTTTTCCTCCCTCAACAACACCCACATTTGAGGATGTTGTTGAAGATCTCTTGGCGCAGATTGCCCTGACAAACAGGGGCATGCACATCCGATTAAGGTGTGTGGGGCTGCTGAGCATTTGCACAGGCTGAGGCGGGATGACGTCGGCTGTTCCAGGGTCTCGGGTTCACCGGACACCACTTGAACCTTGGAGTCGAGGCTGTCCAGATCTAGATCTGCCGAGGTTCAGTTCTTGGTTACGCATGTTTAAAGTCAAGACGTGTCTTTTAAGACTTCTCCTGGAAAAGAGTACTCCGTAGAAGGGCCTAAACAGGAACTGTGTCTAAATTTTGGAGCATACAAGGTAGCTTGAAACCTCTCGCTTTCGCAAGGCACATACAGGTACCAAAGCTTGACCAAGATATGATTTTGGGTGTGTGAGAGCTTTAAACAAGGAAACTAGGCATCTTTGTGCGTTCATCCCATCTTTTGTTGGTGAACATTCTTGTAAGTCAGTCATCAATGGGATCGGATCCGTGCACGTGCCGCTGCTTCACCGACTGACACTGTTCATCAAGTTCATCCGTTATTCTGCCCTTGAGAAATTTTCTCTTCAAACCCTCCTCGGCCAAGATTTCTTAACATCCGGCTTCCGGCTCTCACTTCAACATCCTTATCTACCAACTTAACCCTCCTTACTCCAACAGACAACAGTCGCCGGCAGCGGCAAGATGGCATCGTTTGTGTCGAGCATCCTCCCGGTGCCGTCGTTACCCGAGTACACCGGCCCGTACAAGGTCGGAACTGTCGACGTCGAAATCCCGGTATCCCAGCTCGAGTCACCCAGCCCTCAGCCAGAGGGTGCCTCGGAGATCAAGACCGTTCTTTTCAGAATTTTCTACCCTGCTGTGGCTGAATCCCGGGGCAGTCGTGCGTCTTGGCTTCCGGCACCTCAACGCCTTCACATCGGCGCCTATGCGCAGTTTCTTGGAGCAGGGACGACGTTGGCCTCAGTTCTTTCGTAAGATTTAACAGTCGTTTATTCACCAGGATCAGCGGTTCTGACATGCCGCAGTTTCCTCCCGCGGCACCTTCACTGGACATCGATCCCGGCATACAAGAATGCCAATCTTCTCCCTGTCCCTTCCGACAGACCTCGCTCGAGATGGCCAACCATGATCTTTTCGCATGGCCTCGGCGGCAATCGCAATGCCTACAGCCACCTGGCTGGGTCTCTGGCCTCTCATGGCATGGTGGTCATTTGCCCAGAGCATCGCGACGGCAGCGCTGTCCTGACGTTCATCCGCGATCCACAGAACAAACACCCCAAAGCCCGCGGCCACATGGTCCCCTACATCCGCCTCCCACACGACTCAACCCCGGAAATCTGGGAAACCCGTAACAAGCAATTGCGTATCCGCCTTTGGGAACTCGGCCTCATCCTCGAAGCCCTCACCGCCCTCGACCGCGGCGACTCCGCCATCACCACCTCCAACCTCAACACCAGCACCCTCCCCGCCGCCCTCACTCAATTCACCTCCACCCTCGACATCCTCACCCCCGGCCGCATAGTTTTCTCGGCCACCTTCGGCGCCGCCACCATAATCCAGCTCCTCAAAACAACCTTCTACGCCACCCACCCCTCTCTCACTTCCAACCCCTCTCACCCTCAACTTCACCCCCTCCCCACCTCCCCATCGCCCTCCAAATCACCCCCACACCCCACCATCCTCCTCGACATGTGGTGCTTCCCCCTCCTCTCGGCCACCACCGCCCCGCTCTACAACCTCCCCTCCCCTGCTACTCCTCCCCACCGCCCCTGGCGGCGCCGCCATTTTGGCCATCGAGTCAGACCACTTCTTCAAGTGGACAGTGCACCTACACGCCAAGGCACGGATCCTCTCCCTGAGCCGTCTGCTGTCGGGGGTGGTGACGAAAGAGGTGTTTGAGAAGGTGGGGTGGGCGAAGCCGCTGTTTTTTATACTACCCTTCGGCGCACCTCAATCAGAGTGATTTTGGGGTGCTGTTTCCGTGGTTGACGAAGAGGGTGTTTAAGGCGGAGAAGCCGGAGAGGGTATTGAGGTTAAATGTGAGGGCGATGTTGCAGTTCTTGAGGGGTAGCCCAGGGGTGGTGGTGGCGGGGACGAGGAGGGGGAGATGGTAGATGGGGGAGGAGAAGGGGATGGGGAGTGGGTGGCCTGGGATGGGGCGATTTTGGAGGCGAAGAACGAGGGAAGGTGGACGCGTGGCGGTGGGTGGATGTGGCTGGGTTGGGGGCGCAGGCGTCGCCGTCGGAGTTGGAGGTTGCGGAGGGGGTAAAGGGGAGAAGGCGGCGAGGGCAGAGGAGGGCGAGAAAGAGATGCAGGGCGAGATGGACCCTTCGTTGGAGACGGAGGAGGAGGGGGTGCGGTTAAGGCCGCGAAGGAGGTCGTGGGGGTGGAGAATTAGTAGACGGGATGGAAGAGAGGAATCTCATGGCGTTGCTTCGGTTTTGAGCGACATTGCTGGCGTTGGGGGGTTGTCGTTAATAGAGGAATTATAGAATGATTAGAGAGGGATCATGCAGAAATTAGAGAGGGTCTTGAATCTCGACCCCAAGAAGACGAACTAAATCTTAGACTTATGTTTATATTATATTCAATGATTACTTCATCTGATATCTAAATTTCTGAACGACAAACGAGTATCACTCCAATCTTCTTGGGCTTGAACGCAATGACATAGTGAGTTGAGATAAGCAGGAAATACACATAACCAGAAGACATTCTATTCATCGTGGGTATCTTGACAGGGAACAACATAAATTTGAGAACCGAACTGCTGACCACGCTAACCCCGTGCCACCAGCCATGGTTGCCCCAGTATCATGATGGTCATGAGCATATTAAGGGCGAGTAAAAAGGAAGAAGAAGAAAGGCCAGAAAAACGGGGCGTTGGATGGGGTTAGGAGAGAGAGGAGAAGACATCACAAATAGATAGGAAAGCCCTGATCATCCAACGGTATTGGTGTCCAATCAACCTCAACCTCCTTCAGCCAACTTTTCACCCTTCGGCTCTTGTCAACCCTGAGCTCCTTCTCCGACTTGACCTTGGCGTGTAGCTTCTTTGCAAGCTTCACTTGCGCTGCCGTCAAACTAGTCTTTGTGAGGGTGACCGCTCCGCTGTTATCATATTGATCTTGAAGAGGTTGTGGAGCCAGGTTGCTTTTACTGCTATCGAATGGTGTGGTGTTAACGGTGGATTTGGTCATTGCCGTTTTGGCTTTGTTTCTCCGGCTGCGGCTTTCCTGCAACAGACGCATGACAGGATTGACGGGCCTCTTTCTCCTGGTGCCATTGTTACCGCCGCGAGGCGTTGGAGTTGTGGCAAGAAACGGAATCAGCGTCATACCCGCGGTGCCTGCTGGGTGGCCATCGCCCAGTTCCTTGGGCAAGGTGGTGAGTGTCCTGCCGCTGGAGGCAGAAAGTTTCTCGGTAGGATGGCCGGTGGAAGTTGTTATGATAGTTGGCCAGGAGCTCTTTGGCGAGGATGGGCCATGTACTTGGCTGAGAGTAGGGCTGGCAGCCAGATGGCCTGGGGAGGGGGACAAAAGCTGGCTGACTTCGCTACTAGATGTCGAAGGAGATGTGACCTGGACTTGAGGTGATTCTTGGTAGCCTGGTGTGAACTGGTAGTCCCAGGTTTCTGAGGAGGCATCAGTGCTTGTTTTAGACAAAGTAGGAGACCGACATACCATTCAAGGTTTGCCTAGCGCGCCAAAAATAGTGGTAGTCCTCGCCCACATACCAGTCCGACCATGCTCCGGCGTTCTTCGATCCGATCCTTGTCGGCTTTGGCTTCTTTGGCGCTGGTTTCTTTGGCTTGGACGCCTCTGGCTTGGCCTTGGCCAGGGCTTTGACTTCAGCGGGAGCCATGAGAGCCTGTGTCGGTTCCTTCACCGCTGATGAAGGGGTCAGACGGCGGGCTTTGGTCACTCGATAGGCTGTAATTGGTTCTGTCTTATTCTTCGAGACCTTGGGGGTGGCACGGGGCTTGAAGGGAAACCAAGTAAAGTCCCGACTGGGGCTCGTAGTGAGATAGTAATTACGGTTCTTGATAGGCATGGCGGGTTAGAAGTTGAAGGAAGATGGGTCATGAGTCCTGGTGACAGGGGTTGTTTACCCCTGAAACCACAGCGTCGACGACTTTGAACCTGTCGGATTCCCCTACACTTGATGATGGCGTGTTGGATCAACTCGGCAGCAGTTGAGAGATTTGGTTGTGCATACAATGTTGAGATGTGGGGTGAAGGAAAGCGTGCTGGTTTGCAACAGGTAGAAACTGATTGAAGTCATGGCCTAATGTGTAAAGACCCTACAAAGGGATACAATAGAAACGCCTCCGACGGAAACAGGAGAGCAGCAGTCTCAAACTTGATGACTGACCTAGTGGCGAGATAGACGATTGGAGAGGAAGCTATGCGACCTTTTCCGAGCTGGCACCCAATTGACGAGAAGAAGCCATGTATTTGTTTAATGAGGCTTGAAACAGAAGGATAAGGATTCCAGACTTGACGTCAACCTATCGCAATGGCCTCATGTGGCGGTGTAGTTGAGGGTGTTGCTGCCCAACGGCGCCAACAGAGACGTGTGGCTGCAGCACCGAGCACCTACCGCGGCACCCGCCACGAACTCACATGATCGGGTACAACCAACCCAGAGAACTAATTCAAAAACCGCGTGCCGTTCCGCAGCGAATGCCATCCTCCGGACGCGTCCTCGGCCCAGATTCTCACACCGGTGCGGCATGGTCATCCGGAGATATTCCCATAGGCAGCGGCGCCGGAGCGAATGATCGTAACTGGTCCGGATCATAAACCACAACTGCTCCGGTCAAAATCCCGGGACGGTATAACGACCAGTCCCTTAAACGCGATGTCGCTGGAAAAGTTGGCCTGTCAGCTGTCGCACTGGGGTCGTGGTTGAGTTCCATGAGGAACCGCCAGCCAAGACGCCCAGAAAAGTGGACCCCTTCAGCGCCGAGCCCTGGCTCAAGCTCCAGAAAATCAATGGCAGCATCGCGCTTGAAGCAACACAACCCAGAATCCATCAACCACCACCAAACAACGCCATCGCGAACCAATCACCCTCACCCACCCACCCACACCTGCATCCTCTTAGCCATCAACCGCCAAAATGACTTCCACAATTGGCATCCCCATCAAGCTCCTCAACGAGGCCCAGGTACGCCCACCTCCGCCCCCTTCCCTTTCACACACCACATACTAACGCGCGCAACCCCCCCTTCCAGGGCCACATCGTCACCCTCGAGATTACCTCCGGCCAGACGTACCGCGGAAAGCTGATCGAGGCCGAGGACAACATGAACGTGCAGCTCAAGGACATCACGGTGACGGCGCGCGACGGCCGCGTCAGCCATCTCGAGCAGGTCTACATCCGCGGCAGCCACGTGCGCTTCTTTATTGTGCCTGATATGTTGAGGTGCGTTTACAACTGTTGATTCCGCGGCAAAAGGGGCTTTGAGGATGGCTAACAGCATGTTTTCCAGGAACGCCCCCATGTTCCGCAGCCGCAACGTCCGCGGCAGGGGTGTCGGTCTCGCGAGAGGAAGGGCGACGGTCAGCAGGGCGCGGGCCGGTGGTCGCGGTGGGAGATAAGAAGGATCTGGATTGGGGAGGGTTCAAGATCAGGATCGCTACGGGCACGGCAGGGCGTCGATGGGTTGTTGGTATTTGGCGTTCAGGGTTACACAGGAGCGGAAGGAAGCCAGAGCTATTCTGGGCATACGGGGGAAACGAAAGAACGGGCGTTAGCCGTCATGCATGAAGCTCCGCGATAGAAGGATGGATGGGTATGTCTGTGCAAGGCGCAATCTGGAGAGGACGAGAGATGCCGACCCTGACCAGCGAGGGTATGTATCATGTCTTGCTCTTCTAGATATGGTATCTCTTCACGTTCCGGGCTGACGTGCCGCACCCGAAAGCCCGGGCTTTAGTTGAAGCCGCCTCAAAGCTGAGACACATCAGCATGTAAAATACATGTTATACACGGGGTCCCAACCCCGAGAAAAAATCTACTTCATCCGCGCCAGCGCATCCTCCGCACGCTTGAGAATCTCCTCCGCCTCCCTAAGCTCCACCAGCTCAACCCTACAATCCTCATTCTTCACCTCAGGCGTCTTGCCCGCCTGATCCAACACCTCAGCCACGCTCCCCTCGGTCGCGCGAATCGCCTTGCGCCCCTCCTCGCGCACCTCCCCCTCCCAGTACTCCCTGGCCGCGTTCCACTTCTTTTGCAGCCGCCTGCAGCTCCACGCGATGCCCAGCGCCGCAATGGCCCCGCACTCGTAGGTGCCGTACCCGGCGAGATAGGTGAGGCCCGCAATGAGCGAGGTCAGCCCGGACACGCTCGCCGACTGCACGACAAGTTTCTGCGCCAGCGCTTGTAAGGCGGGCACAGTTCGTTCCTGCAGATAGTTCCGCGTGAAGGGGATGTGCGTTGGCCAGGGGTTGACGGTGGTGGGGGAGATTGTGTCTTGCCGCTCGGCGCCGGTCAGGTGTGAGGGGAGAGCTGGGCCGGGGTAGAGGGGTCGGCCTTGCTGTCCCTCTACGACGCCGGCTTCTTGGATGCGGCCCGTGAGGTAGATTAGGTTGCGCTCGGCTCCTGGGAGGAAGCGTAGTGCTACGAGTTCCGAAGTGACCATGGCCACGTCGTCCGCCCGCCAGACAAGCTTCCACCAGCCAAGTCTGCTCCATGGCCGGGTGCTGAAGGCGACGTCGAGTTGCTGCTGTAGTTCTTCGTGGGCGTTTTGTGACCACTCGGACAGTGCTTGCTCCAGGTGGATGGTGGTCTTGATCGGAACCTTCGTGTGGATCTCTGTGACGGCCGCCACATCCTTGGTCTCGTCCTCCTGGATGGCCGCCCTCGCACTCCGCAGCAGCGAGCTGATCAACTTCCGCACAGCCGGCTTCGTCGTCCCTTCGCTCTCCGGCAGCACCCCGTTCCTCAGCCACTTGCTAACCCTGCCAATGCCCGCCTCAGACCACAGCGCCTCGTACTTCATCGCGTTGCTGACATCCTTGCGAAAAAGCCTCAACCCCTCGCTCGCCACGTCCACATTAACCCCCATAACAAGACAGTCCACCAGATCCTCCTTCCCAATCCTGGTGAAATTGACCGCTCCCGAGACAATCTCCCTCCTTCCAAAACCGGCAACGACACGATCTTCCCCGCCCCAAGCACCCCGTCCCCAACCAACAGCGCCATATGCACCGGCGTCCCAATCGGCGCCACATGCCCCGCCGTCGTAGCAGCCACATCCACCGTCGGAACCAGAATAGTATCATCCATAGCCTGCACCGCACCAGCAGCCACCTCCGCATCAAGCACCTCCCCAGCCTCCGCAACAAGTATCTCCAACCCTGCCCCATTCAGCACCGGCGAAGACACATGCAACTCCGGAACCACATGCTCCTCCGTCCTCAACCCCTCCTCCTCCACCCCCGCACCCACCCCATTATACCCCCACATCCGCACCAATACGCACAACCAACGCCTTCCCCTCTCGCTACTCCTATCCCCTCCAGCGCCGCCTCCACGGCTGCACGGGCTGCAGCGGGTCGGCGGATATGTCGAGGAATGCGACGCGAATGGACTCGTGGCCTGGCGGTTCGGAGAGGTTGCGCAGGGCGAGCTGCAAGCGGGGGAGGTTAACTTGGTTTGGGCGTGGAATTGGAGGTCGAGAAGAGCGGCACGAAGGGAGGCGCGGGGGTTGGAGGAGTGGCTTGAGCTGGAGGAGGGGTGGTGTTGTTGTTGTTGGAACTTGGGGAGGTGGGTGAGGGGGTTTTTCGGGGATGGACGGTGGGAGGGAGCGAAGGAGCAGAAGAGGCAGATTGAGGATGGTTTGAGTTGGGTTGGGCGAGGAAGGCTACGGCGGCCCAGGGCCCTTCCGAGGGCCATTGCTGGCGGCATGGCGGGCGAGCTGGGGGCCAGCGTCGAGGTGTTGTCGCTGTCGCTGAAGACGAAAGAGGGAAGATGCAATTCTTAGGTCCAGTCTGGGGAGCTTTTTGCCGGGAAGAGCCGGCAGCTTCCCGCCAAGTCCAGATAAAGCCTGGTCAGAGCTCCCGGACAAGGATCAAGACCCCAGTCGATTACTGCGAGTGGCCACTTCAGACGTCAAACCCCCACCATCACCGAGACAGCAGTGGGCCACTTCCACCAAGACCCCAACCCTCGGGAACCTTCCTGACCACGTCTCTCTCTCACCACCGCGCATATCCTCCCCTTCCACCCACACCAGTGCCGTCTCACCCAACGCCCGCCAACTACTACCTACAAAGCCTCCCAAAATGGCCCAATCAACCGCTCACCGGCGCCTCCTCCAAGAATACCGCGCCCTCACCAACAACCCACCCGAGGGCATCACTGCCGGCCCGGTCTCCGAAGACGACCTCCTCCTCTGGGAGGCCCTGATCCAAGGCCCAGAGGGCACTCCCTTCGAAGGCGGTATCTTCCCCGCCGAGCTGCGCTTTCCCAAGGACTACCCGCTAGCGCCACCCACCATGAAATTCCTTGGGGAGATCTTCCATCCGAACGGTGAGCCCCTTTCCCCCTTCCCGCCCACCAGGCTCCAAATATGAGCAAGCTAACAACCCCAGTTTACCCCAGCGGCCTAGTTTGCATCTCCATCTTGCACCCGCCCGGCGATGACCCGAACCACTATGAGCACGCGTCCGAGCGCTGGTCGCCCATCCAGAGCGTCGAGAAGATCCTCATCTCGGTCATGAGCATGCTGGCGGAGCCGAATGACGAGAGCCCCGCGAATGTGGAAGCGGCCAAGATGTGGCGTGAGCGGAGGGCCGAGTATGAGAAGAAGGTAAGGGATGGGGTGAGGAGGATGTTGGGGCTTTGAGGGCAAGGTCGAAGAGTTGGGGTTTGGGAGGGTGGGTGGTGGGTGGTTTTGGCATGGCGTCAGGGTCAGTGGGATGGGCATTTGGTTTTGCATGGCGTGGCTGGGTATGGGTTTGCGCATAGCGTTGAATGAACAATATCATTCAGTTTGCATCCTTAATACTGAGTTTGGAGGAATCGGATTGCTCTCGCATCATGATTGGCTTTTTACTCTCTCGAACACCACCCGCTTGCTATGCCCTCTAACGTCTAATCTCCTTACACCCCACCCTTTCCTCTCACATCCCGTTCTCCGCCTTGAACTTGTCCCACGCCTCGTTAAGCGTGCTGAACACTGTCCCAGCAATCATACGCACCTCCGTCGTGGCATCCTGCGCAATCTATCATCGCAGTTAGCATCACCCCTTTTCCTGATCAGAGGGGTAGAAAACAACTCACCTTATCAGGATGCGTTTTCGCAATCGCTTTCATATACACAATCTTCACCTTATTCGCCACCACCAGCTCATGCAACCCCACCTTCTTCCACCCACTGCCCTCCCACAGCACACTATCCAGACTCGTCAGCAACGCCCTCAAATTATCCCTCTTCCCATCCCTCCACGCCGCGATCCTCGCATCCACCTGATCCGTCAGCGCAATTTTCTCATCCCCCTCCCTCTCCTGCGCCTTGTGCGCCGCGCGCAGCCTCTCCACCGCCTCGGAGCTCTTCGCCGTACCCCCCACTGCCGACGGCCTCACCGGCCGCTGGGGCCTCGGCGTCGTAGTCTTCGGCCTCGGCGTAGGGGACGCCTGCTTCTTCGGCGCCAGCGCGTTCTGGCACCTCTGCCTACCCGCGGCCGCCGTCGCCCCGCCCAGCCCGGCCTCCACACACAGCTGCCACACGGCGCCCGCGTCGGACCACTTCTCCATCTGCTCGAGCGCCTCGGCTTTGCGGGAGAGAGCTTTGCCGTATAGGTCGCGCATGTCGCGCTTTTCGGTGCCGCCGGGAATTTCGCCCGGGAGCTCGACGTGCTCGCCCTCGCCCTTGCCGGGGCCGATCAGCGCGAGGGCGGCGTCGGCGTCGTCGACGGCTTGGCGGGGCTCACCGGTCTTGAGGGCGGTGAGCGCGCGGTTGCAGAGGAGGAGGATCGTAAGGGGTGGGTGGGGGGATGGCGGTCAGGGAAGAGGTGTAGCAGGCGTGAGCGGAGGCAAAGTCGCCGCGCTTGAAGTGCGCGGTGCCGGCGAGGCGCTGTTTGGTCGAGTTTTGGAGGGCGATGGTGGAGATAGGGGATTTGCCGGACCGCCCGGGGAGGGGTGGGTTTGGGGGCGGGGAGGGGCGGGTTGTGGGACGGGGGCCGGGGAGGATTGTGAGGACCGGACTGGGAGGGTAGTCCGGGATGCGGGGGGGATAGCAGAGCCAAAGAGTAAATCGGGTTCCGGCTCGGCGGGCGGTTTGGCCTGTGGCTGCGGCTGAGGAGTAGCCTTCTTCCTACGCGCCGGGCTAATATACGCCTGCGGGCTCTCCTCCTCAGCGGCCAATTTATTGAGCCGCGAGCGAGGGTCGAATGCCGGCTGTACTTGCTGCTGCCACTTTGGTGCTTGACTCCCCTGTCCTGGTCGGAGAGGAAGAGCAGGCGAGCGATCGCGCGGCTGCTCAGGTGCCAGTCTCCCTGCCTTACGCTCCGGTCGTCCTCCAGCCTCCAACCTCATAGCCTCGGCTGTGACATCAGCGGCCTGCCTTCCACCGCCGGCATGATCTTGACCAGCCGACCGCATCCACCTAGGTTGGTTCGGGTCACCGTCCTGCTGGAACTCGGCCACCGCCTTTTGGACCTTCTTCTGCCCGGTCTTCCAGAGGCTATTCGCCGTTTTAAAGATAGTCGTGCCCATAGCAGCGGCAGTCTTGGCAAAATCTGCTTCCGATGCTGGGGATCGGTTGTCTCGGCTCCTGCCCCCATCGGCTGGTGGCGTGTCTCTCATCCATGACGGTGGCGTATTTCGAGACTGGCTCGGGGCACGTTCATCGCTGCCCCTGGGCTGCTCCCTTCCGCCTGCCCGCCCCAGGGTTTTCTCCTTTGCCTGCCTGTGGGCATCATCCAACAGCCAATTGACAGCGGCCTGAACGTTTAGCCCACCCCCGCTCTCTGTGAGGCCTCTCCTGGCGTTTTCGGGGGTGAAGCCGTAGTCTACCAACTGCGCGACTGCCTTGTCAAAAGGATCGTTAGAGGCACCAGGTGGTTCGGGTTCGGGTTCGGACTCGGAGGATGAATCTTCGATAGGTCTCCCCGGTTCAGGCTTTCGCGCAAATGCGGGTGCACTGGGCGGTGTCTTTTTTCTGACTTGGTCCACTGGCTTTCCTAGGTCGCCGAGGAAATCGTCGTCATCATCAATGGCGGGGGGGCGCCGGAGCGCGGGCCTTGGTCTGAAACTTGTTGAGACCAAACGGATCGTCATCGTCGTCAAATCCTGCGCCGCCACTAGGTGCACTAACTGCCGCAGACTTGTTCCATGATTTCGGGTTGCCGAGGTCGAGACTCGGCGCGTTCGCAGGAGAGGGGTTGGTCGACGGCGCGGGGGGCGGGTAGTGGCTGGAGTTGTCGACCTTGGTACTGGCGTTGAATGCGGCAAACAGATCATCGTCTGACTCTGCTGCTGCTGCTGATTTTCCATTGCGTACCCCTGGACTTGACGTCGCTGCTGGAGGGGGGGACAAAACGGCAGGTGATGGGCTTCTCAGCGAGCCCGATCGGCTTTGCCCAAGAGAGTCAAAGTAATGACCATCTCCGTAGTGTGCCTGCGCCTGTTTGCGCCTTTCCTCCTCCTTCCTCCTCTTCTCAGCTTCCAGCTGGTCTTGCCGCTCGCGCAGAGTCAGGTTCGAAAGGCCCTTCCCGGCGCCAAAGTTGAGCAGGTTGCCAAAGCTGTCTTGCGCGGGCTTAGTAGCTGGTGGCTTTGTCCCAATATTTCCAGATCCCTGGACCGACAAAGGGGTGTTTCGACCGGACGCGAAAGGAGACGGGGTCGGACGCAGGGAGGGATGAGGGTTGGTCGCGGGGATCGAAGTCGGGGCCGATTTCGCAGGTTGGCTGGATGCAGACCAACTGAGGCTAGCGAGGTCATCCATTGCTATTGGTAAATTGAGATTCACCACGGCATAGACAGGAGAAATTGTTGGAACAGGCAGAAAGCAGAGCTGGCAAAAACAATTCAGAATTGAAGCTATCGTGTCTTGAAGCGCAAGGTTGGGTCCAATGTCGCGCCACAGAGAGCGGCCAGATGCCAAGCGAGGGCCAAACACCCCTGCTGTGTGGGGGTGGGTTGACGCCTGGCTGAGCCACACTCCAGGTCATGTGGCGCAGCCTTTTTGTTGTCAAGTTAAAGTGTGGCGCTTGGCTGTGGACCTGTGGGGCTTCAGATTGCGCTTCAGATGCCAAGCCCGGCACATGCAGGTTTCAACCTGCATGGGAAATGGCATGCTGCTCCTGCAAATCTAGAAACGCATGAATACATGTGTTGAGATCGAGCAGATTCTGCGATGGCACCGGGCTGGGTTTCCCCCCAAAGTGCAGGCTGCCCCGTCCAAGAGATCACGACTGTGCCTGTTCGAATCTTGCTCGATGCTCCCGCATCCCGGCCCGAGCTGGTGTTTTTGCGAGATTGCCGATCAGTCGATCTGGTCATGCCATCGGACAGTTTCTTGGTCATCAACCATGTTCCCGCTGGAGGACAAGAACAACCCCAAGTACAGATACACCAGTGGAGGGGATGGTGTTTCATGGCACGTCCCATCGCAAGCCTTGTCCAACGTCTTCTATCCAACGAGAACACCCACGGGAGGAGCGTTTGACAACCTCAAAAAAAGGGGGAATCCAATGTGAGGCCATCATGGTCCGCTCAGGACGAAGACAGCCGCTCGGCAACCCCAGACAAAGTGACCTGGGAAAGAGACGCCCAATCCGCGTTTGTGATTGGTCAGAGGTGCGGTTTGGTGGCACCCAAGCCAGGATGGTGTTAGCGCAAATCCAAGACTGAAACTGTTTCAGCCTTTTGTTGGCGCTCGTCCGATCCCAGCAGATTTCCAAGACTTCCATCAGACCCCTTCCATTTCTTCACCCAACGCCCATACCCCGCTTTTGCCAACAGCAAACCGCCCGCCTGAAGTCACCCGACTTTCTCTCCGTGATCGCTAGCTTCGGCATTTCAACCGATCGTCCTTTATCTCAACGTCGTGATGGCGCCACGTCTCAGACGCCGCGCGAGGGCAGCAGATTGAGTTTGCCGGACACGACCTGCCGTGACCCAGAAGCCCTGTTGAACAGCCGCAGGTTGGTCGCAAGTACGACGGCGGCGTGAGATGCTGATGGTCGCGAGTGGAGCGGGCTGCGCATCTCTTGAGATTGCCAAATCATAGCCGTCCCACGCCGCGATCAGCCAACCCCACGGGACTGACGCGCTTCCAAAGGTCTTCCAGAGGTTCTCGACTTCATGCAGTGCTCGGCTCATCTCTGGTTGTGTCCCGTGTCCAAGTGCCCATTCATAACCTCAGTCATCCAGTCTTCTCGGCAGGGCTCCCCATCCTCCGAGAACTTCCAAGAGTCATGGGTTTTTTTTTTTTCAATCCAGGGTTTCGATGTCCTTCGTCGGGAAAAGCGGCTCTCCCACTCTCGCGGTGTGTGATGGTGTTCCTGCATTAGCCAGGCACAGGCTCCACGGCACGTCTGCGCTGATCCCTGCAGCGTCCCCTTAATCCAGGAGCCAGGTCTTGTGCTCCCTACCCAGCCAATCAGGTGTTGGCTTTCCATGGCTGGGTGCTGCTTCGGGAAAGAGCAGCCTGCGTCACCCCAGCAAGGGCTCCCCCTGGGCGCTCCTCCCCAGACTGCAGGATGCTGGACCGCCCACTGCAACGCAGGCCGCAAGCAATCCCTCGGGTCGTCCCAAATTTGGATTATCTCGCGCCCATGTCACACTCCTCCTCTTCCACCCGCTCCCTTCTTTCGCCGTTTGCGCCTTGTCTGCCTCCCACTCCTTTTCACTCCGCGACCCTCACTTTCGAGTTTCGACAACCATCTTGATTTCCCGTTTTCGGGCCCACGTTCCTTACCATTCGACGACGACATCGACTTTTCACTCTCATTTTTTCCCTCCGTCTTCTGTGTTGATCGCCGACTTTCTCTTCTTGATCCAACATTTGGAGTCTGCCGCTTGACGACATCTCTCAGCCGGTCTCAAAAAGATCTCGTTTTCTCCTCCCCGACCATCTTCAACTCTCCGCTGGATCAGAAGCGGGGGCTGGATTCTGTGCAATACGGCAGATCATAACATAAGACAAGGCAACAACACCACAACCTCTCTGTAGCCGCAAGCTGAAGAGCCAAGCCGCTGTGAACAGTCATCCGTGGTCAGGTTCCTAGGTCTGTGTCTGTGACTCCCGACAATCAACGGTTGCCTCGACTGGTCAAACTGGTACGTTCTTGAAGTTGTGGAAGCCAAACAACAACCCCGCTCTCTAGCCTTCATCCTCACCACCGCCCTCTGCTATTGTCTTCGTCCTAACCAGGCCTCCGGTCACGGGACCACGTTCCTTCTTCTCTTTTTCTCGCCTCCTTTCCCAGAATTAAAAAACAAAACAATGCTTTCCACTCGCGCCGGCAATAGGGCTAACAGTTTTTCTTCCACAAGATTGCCGACCACAATTCCACTTCCCACAATTCACCACACTCTTTTCATCGGTCGGCAATCGCATTCTTTGGCGATAGTCGTTCCATCAGCATCTCTTTCAACCCTTTTCACCCTCCTTTTCTTGTTTGTCTAACCCCGGAGTCACTCCTTGACAGCCGGCATTATGAGAATCGACACCTCGCTGGCGGTGCTCACCGCCGTGAGCGGCGCATCTGCCTTCTGGCGCATGGAATGCCGTGGCCAACTCGGTTTGGCTCGTCTTGACCCGATCATCAGCCCTGGCCGCGTTGCGCAGCACGCTCATGCGATTCACGGTTCCTCTGGTAAGTATTTTCTCTTTCCTTATAATCAGCGATCATCTGCGCCAGTAGTTGGCGATAGACCTGCTGTCTCTCGCCCGAGATATTCGTGGGATACCGATAATTAACGAAATTTCTTCTACAGGTTTCAGCGAGACTGCCACCTATGAGGATCTGATCAATGGCGACTGCACCTCATGCGCTGCGACCGAGGACAAGTCAGCCTACTGGGCGCCCACTCTTTATTTCAAGCACGCCAATGGCACCTATCAGGACGTTGAGCAAGTTGGCGGCATGCTTGCGTATGTCGAATCCCCTTTGAAGTTGCTCCAACACACCCACTAACAGCTGTCTAGCTACTACTTCCTTCACCCTGATCAGCGCGATCGTTCCAAGCGGATTACAGCTTTCCCCAACAACTTCCGCATGATTGCTGGCGACAGCAGGCGCCGCAACTACTCGATCGGCGGACTGGATTTCATGCAGCCTGACCCGCCGAAGTCGCTGTGGGCTTCGCTGGGTCAGACTAACCAGCACGACCTCGCTCAGCGTGCCATCGGCTTCAACTGCCTCAACTATCAAAAGGACCCCGAGGGCAGCCTGTTCCGCCACTACCTGCCGGACAAGGCCTATCTGGACCAGCACTGCACCGACGGCATTCGGTTTGAAGTCTCGTTCCCTTCGTGCTGGAATGGCAAGGACATCAGTTCCCCGGACCACATGTCTCACGTCGCGTATCCTGACCTGGTTCTTAATGGGAACTGCCCCGACGACTTCCCTGTGAAGTTGCCTGGTCTTTTTTACGAGACGATTTGGGCCTCCAATGCCTTTGTCGGCATTCCAGGCGAGTTTGTTATCTCCAACGGCGATGTTCAAGGTATGTAGCTGCCAATTTGCTCTTACTCCGACAATCTTTTGACTTGTTTTTTCTAGGTTTCGGCTACCATGGCGATTTCATCAGCGGCTGGAACGTCGATGTCCTTCAGTCGGCCGTTGACATTTGCACCAATGAGAGCGGCATGGTCTCCGACTGCCCTGTCTTCACGGTCCAGAGCGAGGATGAAATGAGGAAGTGCAAGATGCCTCCTAGGCCAATTGTCGCCGACGAGAGGATGAAGGGCTTCATTGGCGACGCCCTGCCGGGCAATGTCGCTATTCAATACGGCCCTGCTCCTGCGCTCGGCGGCCCCAACGCCCAAACCTCCGCTGTCTATGTTCCCGTTCCGACCGTCACCTACTCGCCGGGCGCTACGGGTACCTCGCATCTTCCTGGCGGTGTGTTTAAGGAGTCGCCCACGGCTACTTCCGAGGCCAGCCTTGAAGTCGCCGCCCTTGCCGAGTCTACTTCTTCTCCCTCTCCTACTCCGACCCTGTCGGATCCCCCTGTCCCCAGTGGCTACGAGCTTGTCCGCACCGACTACGTCACCAATGGCAACGTGGTCAACAAGATTGTAGTCATCGAGACAGTCGAGTATGTCATGCTGACTACCGAGACGGTCACCGTGACGGCGACCTTTGGGGGCGAGAACGCGAGGCGCGAGCTGCATCACCTGCACCGTCATCGCCATGGCTCGCACTAAGGTGTGGCTGAAACCCCTGGTTTGCCGTGTGCGACCAGTGCTCTCAGAGCATGATTCGTTGCACATATGGGGTTAGCTCACGGCCATATCTTCTTTTCTTTTTTCCCCTTCTATTTCTTTGCCCTCGGGCATCTTGATTTCGACGTTGATATTTGGGCTTGAGTCAGGAACATGGTGGATTGCAGAGGGAGCATACTAGCCCGCATTGGCGTCGTGGATGGATGGTTCGGGGACACTGAGTTAAAGGAGTCTTTCGTCAACTCTTCAAAAATGCACTTGTGGCAATGCATTGACTGCTGCCGCATGACATGTTACGGATGGTGCAATGGTGTTCTGGTGTTCGCTGGGTTGATTGTCAAGATATCACTCTGTCTCTGGTCTCCATGATTCTAGTTTTGCTCTGACATCCAGTGTTTATGGTCCATGGGATTGAAGTGTCCAAGAATCCTCCATCAGACAGTCATTGTTTTTACAGATACGTTCTTACATGCTTATCGCTGTTGGATTCGATCCTCTGAACGCGAACCAGACTTGTGCCGTGCCAATACCTGACTCTGTTTGAACGGTATCGCGTTTACGTGATGAAGCTCGGGCATTGAATGAGCGATTCTTGCCTTCAATGGCAACACAACCCATTCCAACACAGCACTTCTGCGAGACAACTGGCGAGATACTGGATGGGATAAATTCCAGTGAGGCTGGTGTTATGATCTCAGTCCAGATATCTTGTTTCTCTGCCTGCCCCGTCAATATGCTCACCCATTTCCGGAATGCTCCCCAATACTCAGATTCAACAACCTGACGATGCATGAATGCCAGTCTACAGCATTCATCACGACTCCTTGACGACGAGAAACAGCATTGACACACAACGCTCTTAACCACACCTACAAAACACCATCTCACCGCCAACATGTCAACCGCGCCAACCACCTTCCCTCCTTCAACACTCCACACCACCTCGCCCCCGACATATCAACACCAAAGGAGGTGTCGGGCGGCAAATGCCCCCTCAACTCCTTCACTACCCTTTTCCCACTCTTCATTGCAGCCGCGTTTGCAGTGGGCGCAGCCCTGAGCATTTTTCTGCTGTGGCCGTCAAAGCGGACAAAGGGTAAGCGTGTGGAAGAGAAAGAAAGGGGAGCGGGATGAGAATGAGGAGAGAAAGCTTCTTGGGGTTGTGGTATTGTTGGGGGCGGTTTGAGAGGAACGGGGTTTCGGATGGAGATGTGTGCATGGCGGGCGCGTTGGGGCCTGAGCTGGACGGGGGAGGGCAGGAGGAGAGGAGGAGGTTGAAGAAGGGGTGGTCTGGGGTGGGGTGGGTTTTCTGAGGATGGGGAGTGTAAGATGGGATGGGATGATAATAAGGAGGGAGCGGGAGGGGTTTGGGGGTGAAAGAGGTGCAGGAGCACGCCGCTTATTCTGAGGGCGTGTAGTAAAGGGCATTTTCATTTCGGGAGGTGTGAGTCATGTGGATGGCCGGGGCAAGGGTCGTCGTCATCGACGACGGCGCTGATTCCAATGGAGGAGGTTAAGGTGTGTAAGAGGGCGCCGAGCTGGATTGACGAGGATGCGTTGCATGACCCGAATGTCAGTAATGCTGGCAACAGGAGGTGTACAGAAGGAGGAGAAAGGACGACAGTCGCGGGTCGTGACCATTGAAAAATAGGGCGCCCACGCTGCCCAAACTGCATCATACTATTCATGAGTATCCGTACCCAATGCGGCAGAGGAGCAATGGTGATGACTTTGGCGGATCCCAACAGCCAACGACATCGGTGGTGGTATCACCCGTGGATTATGCTCTTCGGACGTTCTCGAGGGTGCTTCCTAAACCGCTGAAGCCGGCTCTCGTTGCAAACAGGAGCCGTCATGAGGTTAAGCCGTCTGTGAGCGTGGGGTATCTCCCCAGATGGAAAACTTGAGGATCCCAAAACCCGTCGAGTCTCCTGTCAGCCCGGTCCGGTCTCTGCCTTCAACGCCATTGAGGCACAGAGGGAGATAGATGTCAACTGACTCGGCGCTTTCCGACATCCTGAAATCGACCGAACAGAGGCTGCAGAAAGGGAGCATTTCTGGGACGATCAAAAGCCACAGGTCGAGCTCTTCACCGATCAGGGCAATGCCTGGTAGAATCATGGGGCCCCGTGAATACGGAGTACCAGCATCCCAAATCAGGACTCCGAGCCCGAGCAAGACTATTTTGAAGGAGTCGTTCACCCCCGGCCATGAGCGGCAAGAGTCGCAGCAAACGACTTCAGCCGCCAACATCCGGCCGCCGTCCATGATCGACCCGTTTGTTATTGGAACACTGCCAATTCCAATCTCTCTGGCGTCATTCACATTGAAGCAGCAGAGCAGGTGCATGTAGAACCCTAACCCTGTCAAAAGTATTGGTCCCTTGGCATTTCAGCCTCAGGTGGCGTTTCGTCTCTCCAACTCTCTGCTTCCAACCACAACCACCAACCTTCGCAGCAAGCGCGACGACCACCTTCAATCAGCAACAGACTCCCATCTTCACCAACATCACAACCCCGAACCACCCTCCCAACTCTAACTACCCCCGTCCCCCATTCACACCCAATCCCATGCTAACCCCCTCTCCACAGGAAATACTACCCCCGACTTCGACCCCTCCTTGTCGGGCGCGGGCGCAAACCCAAGGGCGTCGCCACTGGCCCCAAAGTCCAAACGGTCCGCCTTATGGCACCCTTTTCCCTCCGCTGCGTCGCGTGCGGCGAGTACATGTACCGCGGGCGCAAGTTCAACGCGCGCGGAAACGCCCGTCGGCGAGAAATACCTGGGGATTCAGCTCTACCGCTTCTACATTCGGTGCACGCGGTGCTCGGCCGAGATCGTGTTCCGGACGGACCCGAAGAATCAGGACTACGTGATGGAGCGGGGCGCGAAGCGGAATACGGAGCCGTGGAAGAGAGGGTTGGAAGGGGCGGGGCTGGGGAGGAGGGGGAGACGGATGATCAGAGGCTGGATCGATTGGAGAGGGAGATGGCGGAGCGGGAGGGGAGGAGGAGGAATGCTATGGCGGAGTTGGAGGCCAAGACAGAGGATGCGAAGAGGGAGATGGCGGTGGCGGATGCATTGGATGAGATTCGGAGTCGGAATGCGAGGTTGGAGAAGGCGAATAGGGAGGGCGGGGGAGTTGTTGGATGTTGTTGGGGCGGGGTGGTGAGGCCTGAGGAGGAGGTGAGGAGGAGGCAGGAGGAGGAGGATGCGGAGGCGGCGAGGAGGGCGTTTGCGTTTGCGAGAAGGCAGGATGCCTTGGAGGAAACGTTGGGGAAATCATGGAGGAAGATGAGGGTGTTGATGGGGGAATGGAAATGGGACTGCGAATAGGGTGGGGGCTTCGGGGTCGAGTTCGGCTGCGGCGTCGACGGTCGCTTCGAAACCTGCAACACCCGATCTTCCGCCGCCTCCGACCTTTAAGCGCCAGGTCAAGAAAAAAAAAGGACCACGCGGCGCTACTCGGCATCAAGAAGAAGCAGCCGCTGGTCTGAACAGATCCGAATCGGCAGGGACAACGTTTATGAAAAACGGGTTTGACTCGTTTTCGGCTACTATTCTTACTGCGTTCGTGAGTTGGTTCCTGGCTGGGTGGGGGGGAAACGAGTAACACATTGCTTATTTTCAGGACTCAAATAGCATCACACAACAATCAATAATTATGGTTGTGAATCGCTGCTTATATTCCGTTGCAACACTGGGAACTTGTTGCCTAACCTAATCCCATCCTTCCTTCAAATAACGCCGTGCGTCAAACGAACGAACACCCTAAAATCGCCCGCCAACCCGATGCAGATCGGCTCAAACCGACCGAAGCAAAAATGCGCCAGATCATAATGTCTCGTCATCTCAATCCGTCCTTCCTCGTTGCTTCTGGACTTCCATTGTCGTGTATCGGAATCGAGTTATCACCCTCGACCCCCTTCGAGCCATGATGCTCGGTTTCATTCGTCGTCGTCCTTATTTCTCTTCCGACCCGGTCATCGAGTCGGTTATCGGCGCCAGCCATGTCTCTTTCATCACACCATCAGACCCTATCGCGCTCCGGCCTCTTCAAGTCTGGTAGCTGTACTGGCTCGAGTTGCGATTCCGACTGGAGTAGCCGTTGGGCAGCCCCGTGGGCGACCCCTGGTTGTTGTGGTGGGAGTCGGTGGAGCCGTTACTGCTGCTACTCCTCGGAGGCGACGAGATGGCCTCCATCTGGCGCTTGGTGTGCTGGTGCATGGTGCGCGCGTACGAGCCCAGATCTGAGGGCGGGGGCGGCGACATGGACATGGAAGAGGAGTAGTGCTGCTGGGTGGCCGACATGATGTTTTGGTTGTTGGTTGTGGTGTTTTTGTGCGTGGTGTAAGGCAAGGGTTGACTTGCGTTGTCTTGTTGTGTATTGCGCGGGAGAAGATTGATGGGCTGGACAATCAATCAGGTAAGAAAATGTTTCGGAGACCTGCTTGCGATGCGGTCGAGGTGCCACGGACTAACCAAAGTTTGTCGTTTGGTAGAAGATTGGATGGAGAGTGGATGGAGATTGGAGGCGCGTGACTTGGTTTTGAGTACCTGAGATGGGAATGTAGAAACGGAGGGGCAGATGACCAAGATGTGGGAGGGGCCAGGCTTTATAACGGAGGAGAGGGCTACTTCTCCAGCAGTCTACCTATCTTATAAGGCGGGCGCTTGTGGCGGGTGATCACTCCACAGGGGGTAGGCTGGGTGACTCTGAGACTGCGGTCGTGGGCGAGGATGGCAGAGGCTCGAAGGGTCGACGATGGAAAAGAGGGTCCGGCTTGTCGTGGGATCCTCGCCTTCCCCTTGAGGTGGTGCCGTCACCGTGAGATCTGCGTTGCAAACGCCAACCTCGCAGAAGCATGACAAACGAGGACCCCACACGCCCATCACCGGCCATCCCATGGGGATGCGTTAGCGCTACGACAGCGACCTGCAGGCCTTCCCGTTACATGACTGATCGGCGAAGAACTGTGCGGTTCGAGCAAGGATTGTCCATGCCGGGGGCGGTTGTCAGCTATGGCGTAGGTATCCGCCTGGTCAACCAGCCAGCCGTCCTGAGAGAACGTCTGCTCGTCACGAAGATGTTTGCGCAGTCTCCAGGGCTACGGACAGCCGCGCTACATGGGAGCAGCCGTCTGGTCCTTCGTCCGGGTATCTGTGTCCCAAGAGCATTCGTCCAGCGGCCGGAATGCTCATTCCCGGGCTTACTGTGCGCTGGGTAGAGTGGCACAGCATTCTGGTGCGTCTATCACATCGGACGTTGGTGACGGAGAGGGTGGTAGCATGAGGGGTGCTTGGGGCGAACGGGACCCAAAATGGCAAGACCCTGCAGATCCTGCGGCAGAGGAGTCCAGAGTGAGGTCAGTCCAATGTTCCCCGGCTGCCTGTACCCTCTTTTCGGTCATCAAAATTCGGCTGAGGCGAATAGATGATGAAGGAGGTCGCTGGCGACAAAGGAAGCTGTTCGCAACCTGGTAAACCACGGTAGAGTCCACCGACTCCGCGATTCCACTTCACCACATGGGAATGACAAAGACTAGAGAGGTTGGACGAGGCAAGGCTGGCCATCACCGTCAGGTTTCTTCGCCGGTGGGGATCCATGGCAAGAAGTCAAGGTACCTGACATGGCTGCCGTCCGTTCAAGGCCATGGCAACCGAGCCAACAGGTGGCCGCCTCGCCCCCCATTGACGTGAAAGATGTGCAGGTGGCCATGATGTCAGTGGTTGGACAATGATGCAGGCGTTTGTGGGCGTCAGGGCTTGTCCCACCCTGAAGTACCAGTACATGGAGACAACGTCCGAACCTCGCCCATTTAGCATCTGTTAGTTCTCCCCGGCCTGCGAACTGGGAAACGCTGCTCGACGTCTCTCCACAACAAACAGGGATAACTGCAGTCCAGCGCCCTCCGTGCAGAAGAGGGGGCCAATGGCCAGCGGGAGAGTGTCCGTCGTCGGGACCAAAACTTGGCCAGGCCCGCAGCGCGGATGCGGAAAACCATGGCATTTCAAGCAATGGGCAGTCTGCCGAGGCCGTTTTCGTGCCCACCGTGAAATGCGGGAATTATAAATGCCATATCTGCCCTGCCACGCACCTGGCCGTAGGGCACTAACCACGAGGAGAGGGAGACGCAGGGTCCGAAGCAAGGCTCGGTCAACAACAACAACAACACGAGGCCTTGGCAGGGAGACCGAGGCCGGACTAGACCAGGAGGCAAGGGGGAGAAAAAGTTTGGGAGGTGGGTGGAGGTGGAATCGTGATGTGAGCTGCTGAACATGAAACATGGTGGAATTCGATGAGATCCAGTGTCGCTGTCAAATTGTGTTTGTTTGGTGGCTGAAAAGAAGCACTGAGGTCAGAAACGATGTCACAGGAAGGAGCTGTCGTTGAAAGTGGTGCCACTGCTGCAGGTTGGGCGGACCCATGACGTCACTGGGACCCCTGTCCCCCACCACAGCCCCCCACTTTAGGAAAGAACTGCGAACTCCATCTCCGTCCATCTCACACAATGCTTTTCTCCACCCAACTTTGATTTTGGCCCAGACCAGTCTCCCACTTGAGCCTCACGACGGGGGGAAGACTCCAATGATGCCGTTACTGACATCCCGGCGCAGATAAGCTCAGATTGCATCGTCTTAGCTTGCGCCTCCCGAAAGTCTGGAACGGGGTCCATCTCATTCATCGTCGAATAGGCTCTTCTCTCAGCAACCGGACAATGGGTACCCCTTGTCATCGCCTTCGCCATTGCCATCATCACCCGAACTCCCTCTTATTGTTGACTTGACATCACCAGTTTTCTCCCACACATCGTCACATGTGTCACCAGGAGGGAGGCGTGGGAGGACAGACATCCATCCCGGTGACGGAGCTACCCTTGAGCTTCGAAACGCCACCACCTTCACGACATTTCCTCTCGCAAAAACTGAAACATCATCGGCCTCTCTGTTCATTTTGTTATTCGGGACGCATGGCTCTGCATACGTAGGTGGTTCGGGGGTTCAGCTAGGATCGTATTCTCTGCTTCAACTGGATCCTTCGCTGTATGGCTCGCCGCTCACATCCACCACATTTCGCCAGTGGAACAGTGGAACACGATTCCAGCTGACATCATCAACCTTGTTGCGGTCCAGAAGCCTAACCTCCTTGTCATATGCGGTGTTCCATTTCGGACCGTCTCTTTGCGGCGGAGGCAATCACTGACCGAATAGCTCGAGGTTGCCTCCAGAGCTCAGCTTCCCGAATGATTGTGATGACTTCATGGACATGATGATGCTGATGATGTCGGTTGGTTTGTGAAGTGAGCCCCTGAAGGCCTTGGCGTCGCCCCTTTCGCATGCCCATTTCTCTCGCCACATCCCAACCATCCTGGCGTCGTAGATCGCACTTCTGCAGGAAGCAGCCAGCACGGGGTATCGAACTGTATCCCCCTGATTCCTCCAAAGAAGCCGTGCCAATGGAAGCCGCATCAATACAGTCCCCTTCAAATCCAGACCATCGCGTGGAGGCGGCCCCTATTCCTCTTGCTCTCCGCCGTCCGAATGATATTCAAAATCTCGGGGAACCGGTACTTCCACCTTTTCCTTCCCCTCATCAGAGTCCACCTCTTGGTTCGCATCTCGTGCCCTTTCCACCTCTGCCTTTTTCGTCACCCCGTGATCTAGCACCCTCCCCAGCCCCAGGCACCGTCCTCCTCCCCTCAACAGCGCACTCATCGCCTGCGCCCACTCCCACGGCCTCTCCTCCCCCAGGCAACCCATTAAAATACTCCCACCCCATCACGCCCCCAAAGCGGGGATGCCTCCCCGCCAGCAGCGGCAACACATTCCCAATACATTCCACGGCACCCACCCACTCCCGTTCTTCGGATTCGTAACCAGCCCCACAACGATCCTCTCCGCCGCCCACCCCTTCACCAGCAGCATCTCGTACATGGCCGGGTTGCTGCAGTCGCCCCACCCGCAGTAGAACTGCGCATTGTACCACGCAATCTCCCCCCCGCGCAGCACTTCCAGCGCCTCGTAGTCGAACCCGCTTAGGTTGTGCTCCGCGCGCAGCAGCGCGGCCGCCACGGGCGCGAGAGTAATCAAAAAGTCCGGTCCGAAGTCGGACCGCAGCCGGTCGATCAGCTGGATGATGCCCCGCAGCGACATGGGCTCCTCGACGTCGAGGTCGAGGCCGTCTAGCGCACGCTCGCGGATGAGGTGGGCGAGGGGGGTGTAGTAGGCGGAGAAAACGGTGGGGTCGTCGGTGTCGAGGCGCGTAAAGGTTCCTGGCGCGGCGCCGCCGAGCATGCCGAGGACTTTGATGCCGCTGGCTTGGAGGATGCGGAGCTCGGCCCAGAGGGTGGTGAAGCGCGGGTGGGAGGGGCGTGGTCGTTAAGGGTGAGGGCGGAGGGGTCTTCATTGAGGTGGATGGCGGCGAGGATGAGGTGAGTTAGGTGGATGCCGGGTTGTTGGAGGAGGGGGGACGGAGATGGGGGCGCCGGAGGGTGTGGTGCGTTTGGTAGTAGGTTATGAGACGGGGAGTGTGGGGTGGGAAGGGAGGCATGGTGGGCTGAGCGAGTGAGTATTGAGGTTATTGATGGGTAAGTTTGTGAGGATATGTGAGAGGGGGGTGAGATCCGATGTTAGGGGAGAGTAGTGGTGTTGATGATTGCAGGAGGGGTGAGGACAGCTGGCAACACCTGTCAGCTCGGTTCAACGACCTTCAATTAACTATGAATGCCTGCATCTTTTACGACGAGCACCTATGGTTATTTGTTTTAAAAAGAGGTTTATAAAATGATGGTTGGTTAGTCTTTAATCCCAACCTCCAACATCTCAGCCAACATGTCCCACTTGGCCGCGGCCTCCTCTCTGCTCGCCCTCGCCACACCCCTAAGACCCCCAGCAATAAACCTGACATGCCTCTCAAACTCCACAAGCATCTCCCTCATCACCACCGCATGCGGCTTCACCCTCTCACTCCCTCTTCCTTTCCCAAAAGTTCCAAGCATTTTCCTGTTCTTCTCGTCTCCATCATCATCCACATCATCATCATCCTCCTCCTCACTCCGCCTCCTCTTTGCCTTAGGCCTCCCCGTCACCGACGCCCCAAACGGCGACTTCGCAGGCGACTTAAACGGCGAAGCCAGCACCGACAGCCTCTCCACCTCCTTCCCTTCCTCCTCCAGCCTCCCCGTCTCCGCCCTCTGAACATCCTCCAGATTGATCGCCAAATCAAAGACATCCAACACACACTCACGAATAGGCTGCAGCCTAGCACCCTGGCATGCCTCATTGACGATACGCCTGACAAACGACGCGTGCGCGGCGATCATGTCGTCGACGTCCGCTGCATCGCGCAGGTCGGTTCGGAGTCTGGCGGTGTTGGGTGCGAGGACGAGGGTGGTGAGGTAGGTTGTTAGTGTGTTGATGAACCAGAGGAGTTTGATGCGGAGGATGTGGTAGGTTGGGAGGCCGCTGGAGGTGCTGGTGTGGCGCTGGAGGAAGAGGATGGGGTGTTGGAGGACGGAGAGGGCGCGGCGCGCTTGGAGTTGGAAGGTGAAGATTGTTTGGTAACTGTGGATGGCGTCTGAGGGGATGATGGTTTGGACGGGCCAGCTTAGGCGGTATTGAAGGCGGATGGCGGGGAGGCTGTGGCGGACGGTGCTGCGGGCGGTAATGGCGCTGTGGTGAGTGGTGGAGCGGGCATCAACTTCGGCGGAGAGGCGGTAGGTGTCCACGCAGCCTGAGAAAGCTTCCTGGGCGATCTCGGTCAGGGTGAAGCGGTCTTTCCAGCTGCTGCTGAAGTTGTCGAGGTGTCGAAAGATTAACGAGGCAAAAGCGCCAGACCTCGAGCCGTCTGACATTAGGTAGATGTGTTCTAGGGCGTCCAGTGCTTCGGACAAGCCGTGCGAGCTAAAGAGCAGCTCGCGGAGTGTTGCGGCAGCAGTATGGTGCTTGCTCTGGATCCACGCATGGAAAGCGGTGTTGAAGAGCTCGCTCAAAGGAGCGAGTTCGAGTTCATCCGGACAGACCGTCGCAAAGTCCATCTTTGGTTCGGCGCCCGCTCGGTATTTCTTCGTCGATTCGTGCTGCTTCATGTGCTTCAAGACGACAATGCTCTTACCAGCCGTGAAGATGCGATGAATTGCCGGCTTCAGGAAGCGAGGCGCATGCAGATTACCGTCAGGAGTGCGTAGGAGGTTAAACTGGCGCTTCCATATCTGGGGTAACGGGAGCTTCGTTGGCAATTCCGAGACAAAGAATGTCCGGTCGCCAGGCAGGAGCTTGCCCTCTTCCATCCATAGCCGGATGGGCTTCAGGTAGACTTGGAAACAATCGAAGAAGATAGTCCCCAGCAGCCGGTATGTGGCACTGTTGCCTTGCAGCTGGGCGATTCCCGCGGCATCGTAGAGAAGCTCCAGGTAGCGGAAGGCGTGAGAGTTTCGCTCCTCTTGAAGTCGGCGGACGATGTCTGCCAAAGCATACAACGGCGCTAGTTTTGGGCCCAGCTCCTCCAAAACGCCGATGAGACTGATCACAACATCTTCCTTTCTGGTGACAAGGCGAGTTTGAATCAGAGAGAGGTCGGTATCAAGGGAATGGAGGGCATTCTGAGCACAGCCCTGAAAAACTTGAAGCAGCGGTGGCTGCTCGCTTCCTCGTGAGAATGCACGGAGGGGAAGCAGTTTGCGGCTGCATTCGGCAAACGAGGTTACCAGCGCCTTGTAGGAGTCATACGAGACGCCCCAGAGCTGATATCGTGTGACCGGGTTGCACTGCTGGTCGAAGAGACTCGTCTCCAGACCAGCTAGCATAAAAAGAGCCTCGCGAAGCAGCTGGGTGGTTGAGATGGGGATCTTCCTTGGTCTTCCTCCCGCGTCTTTTATTGAGGCGTTTCTCCAAACTTGGCTATCCTCAACCTGCTTCACCAAGTCTTCGCCCTGGGGCTTGGTGGCCAAGTTTTGGGCGGTGCGCTGGCAGCTGTCCTCGGCCGAAGACGCTGTAGTGAGCGATTCGAGAGCTCCATCGGACTGCCCATCCAAGTCCTCCTCATCGCTGGAACCTGGAGCGTAATCGACAAAGCGCCAAATGTCCCTTTCCTGCTTCCAGCCATCCTCCCTAGCGATATCCCGCCATGTCAACGGCGGCGGGGGCCTCCTCCTCGGGCTCGATAAGCGCATCCAGGTCGCTGAGCTTGGAGTTTTGCGCCGGCTGGTCAGCAAGCTCGAGAAGGAAATGGAGAGCCTCTGGTGTAAATTGGTTGTGGTGTGGTTCAAGAGCGTTCAACCGCTTTCGCAGGGCTTCTCCGAGGGCATCTCTGCCCACAACGTAGAAGCGTTCTTCCAGTCCATTTAAGCGGTCCTTCACATCAAACTGGTTGGTGCGGGGCAAGGTGTTATGGCGAAGACTCCGCAACGCGAACTCGCGGCAGGCATCCCGCCTCTCGTTATTCGTCTAAGTGTGTGAGTCGGGCGTGGTGAAGATCTGGGGGGGAGACGAATACCTGAGGAATGCCAGAGACTGCTGCAACCAATTCGTCGGTCAACGCTCCAAATTGTGTAAGAAAGGCCATATTGTTGACCTCTCTGGGCTGGTCATTCTGCTTGCTGCTCCAGGGGTAGTTGTGGGTTGTGAGAGACGCGACAGCATTCAACGCGGTCACAATCCAGATCCGCGCTTCGGCTGACGCCTCAGGTCATACCGAAAGTGATAAGAAATTTGAAGATCGAGTACTCCCAAAAAACAAAGAGTCCTCAGACCTAAGAGATCCTTCAAGAATGTGTCTTGAGTTTTCTTTAGCTCAGTGTCAGTTGGATGTTTAGAGTTCAAGGTGAGGTGTGGAGACACAGCAACCAGAACCCAGAGCACATGCTCGCAATTGGAGAGCCCATGTCGGTGCACAAGCCAGCTCTTCTTTTCCTTGGCGATCTTGGCAGACTTGGCGTCCTAGATGACATCAAGCTTTTTGACTGGAGCTTCGGAAATTTCGAGGGTCAACCGCATCCACAGCCCCGGTTTAATTGCCTTGGTGCAACGCGTCGCAGGGTTCAGACCGAGAAGAGGAGACGACGACAACGACGACGCAGACGCCTCCAACCCGATCTTTGCGACCAGAGGCACCCAAACCACGACGGCTTCACTGTCGATGACGAATCCGAGATAACAAAGGCTGACGCCGGGCCTCTGCGCGATAACCATCGAATCGAGCGCCTCCTGAACCATCCCCAGTCCGCGATACACCCATCTTCGAGATGGCGATTGCCCGTCCTGTGCGGGCGCTGGCGCTGGCGGCCTTCGTCATGTGGTGTTTCTTCATCTTCCAGATAATGAAGCCCACAGTGCCCTTAACCCTGAGAAAGGGCTATTACAAATCATTCGAACATGACCCGAACCTCGATCGTAAGGACCCAGGGACGCGGGGTATGGGCGCCGTTCACTGACAGCAACCAGCTACCAATGAACCAGATGGTGTCCTAAGGCGCGCCTCCGAAGGATATGCCCCGGGCGAGGCCGGCACCGCGCGCATCAACGCGACCCTCCTGGCGTTGGTGCGGAATAAGGAGCTGCCCGGCATGCTGCAGGCCATGCGCGACCTCGAGCGGACGTGGAACCACAAGTTCAACTACCCCTGGACCTTTTTCAACGACGTCCCATTCTCGGAAGAATTCAAGAAGCAGACGCAGGCGGAGACAAAGGCCGAGTGCAGATACGGTAGGCCTATGAAAATTATGGGCGATCGGGGACACGGCTGACGGAACAGAACTCATCCCCGAGGATCATTGGGAGGTGCCCTCGTGGATCAACAACGACCTTTTCAAGGAGTCGACCCAGATTCTCAAGGAGCAGAAGGTACAATACGCCGACATGATATCATACCACCAGATGTGCCGCTGGAACAGCGGCATCTTCTACAAGCACCCAGCGCTGGCCGATATGCAATACTACTGGCGCGTCGAGCCGAACGTGCATTTCTTCTGCGACGTCGATTATGACGTATTCCGCTACATGCAGGACCACAACAAGACGTACGGCTTCACCATCAGCCTGTACGACTCGCCGCAGTCGATCCCCACGCTGTGGCCCGAGACGCTCAAGTTCATCGCCGAGCACCCGGAGTACGTGCACAAGAACAACGCCATGGATTGGCTGACGGACAGCATCCAACGTCCGAAGCACAACACCATGGCCAACGGCTACTCGACCTGCCACTTCTGGAGCAACTTTGAGATTGCCGACATGAGCTTCTGGCGGAGCAAGGCGTACGAGGATTACTTTAACCACCTCGACCGCGCCGGCGGCTTCTTTTACGAGCGCTGGGGCGATGCTCCTGTTCACAGCATTGCACTGGGGTTGTTTGAGGACTCGAGCCGCATCCATTGGTGAGTTCTCGATTTCAGGGCGTGGTATTCTTGACCTGCTAACACACCTCTAGGTTTCGTGACATTGGATACCAGCACATCCCCTTCTTCAACTGCCCCAACTCGCCCAAGTGCAAGGGCTGCGTGACGGGCCGTCTTACCGATGGCGACGACATCCTGTACAAGGAGGACTGCCGGCCCAACTGGTTCAAGTTTGTCGGCAAAGGCTGAGGACTGCAATACTTGCATTTCTGTGTATATTTATTCCCAGCGGATGGTTTGGACTACCACGGCATGAAAAGGTGTTTGGCGTAGGCAGTATTATTTTTATCTCGGTCAAGCTTAATGATGATCAGAGGGATGGGTTGGTTGGGTAGATAGATATGGGCAGCGCTCGATAGACAACATGGTCTATGCCTCGTCTTTTGGGCTAGAATACTCACGTCGAGCAAAAATGGGGCAATCAGCTACCTTTATAACCTTCTCCAAACACCGTGACCACGCCTGACGTGCCGCCCACGCAAAACTGGTCGCCAAACCCTCCGTCCTTCCATGCAATACAGCTCACCACGTTCTTCCGCTCCTTCTCCTTTCCATCCCTCCCAACAACCTTCTTCCTATTCTCGCTCCCGCTCCCCAAGGGAACAGGCAACTTAGCAACCAGCTTCCCCGTCATCAAATCCCACGCCCACACCCTCCTCACTATCCCCGATCCCCTCCCCCTCACCACCGCCCGTCATCTCATCCCCTGCAACCACAAACCTCTCCCCACCCCCAAGCACACTCTGCACCCTCAATTCCTTATTCCTCCATCCCTCATCCCCATACGTCCTCAAACATGTCCCATCCCTCCGATCCATCAGCCGCAGCTTACTATCCAAACACCCCACCAACACCGTCTTCCCATCCCTCCCAAACGCCAAACTCGTTACGCTAGCCGGCATAACATCCGTCACACACCTCCCCATCCTAACATCATACCCCTCAGCCTCCCATCCACACTCCCTGCCACGATCTCCACCCCGCTCACCCCAAGACAACTAACCGCATCTTTCGCCTCCCAGCACCTGCACCGCCTTCCCAGAATTCCCCTGGTATCCCAAACCCTCACCGTACAGTCCAACCCCCGAAACCACCAGCCCATCCCCCTCCCCGCAAAGCACACGGCATTAACCCGCCCCGTGTGGGAGTGTGCGGTGGAGGATGCGCCGAAGCGGCGGATCGTTTGTGCCGTGGCGACGTCCCAGAGGAGGACCGCGCGGTCGCCGCCGGCAGAAGCGAAGTGGGCGTTGTCGGAGGAGGGCAGAGGAGAGGACGGCGTAGGAGTGGGAGGTGTAGGTTTGGATTAGGCGGGCGGCGGGAAGGGGTGGTGGGGTTGTTTGGGTGGAGGCGGTGATGGTGTTGCTGGTGGTGGTCGTGTGGGAGGGGGCGGTGTTGGAGGGGTTGTAGAGCCGGATGGAGCGGTCGGAGGAGCCGGTGAGGATGTAAGTGCCTGGGGAGGCGGAGTAGGCGAGAGCGTGGACGGGGCCTGGGAGGGTGTTAGCTGCGGTGGTCGTTTTGTCAGGTGGGGAGAGGGAAAATAGGGGTTTGTTTGGGGTGGGTAGGGGTGGTTGCTATGGGCTTGTGGGCTCGTTGATAGCCATGGTTCGGTGTGGCGCCCCAGGTCGAGACGGTCTTACGAAAGACCGGCACTTCTGGTGAGGAGAACAGCCAGTCATTGTCTGACTCGAGACACCATCTCTAGAGTAGGATTGCATTGAGAAGCACATGCAGGACAAGAAAGTAGAACGAGCCTATGCAGCTCCATCCAACAAGAACCTACCATTCGACCCAAGCAGCTGGGCCTCTGGCCGCGAGGGAAACTTTGCCGCGCGCTGTGCCATGGTGCAAACCGATTAAGCTCCTATTTGTCACCACTCATCAACATGAGGGAGTCGTGAACGTGAACCCCGCAGATAACTAGCTGTCCATCCCCGAGCTCCAACCAGTGACGTTGCGCCGACCACCACCTTGATGTTATGGTGGTGGTTGCAGAGCGCTAGATGCGCCTCTGTGCTGCCTCTCTCAATCAAAGAGATCCGAATCAGAAACACAGACCAGCGAGGCTGACCGGTCTCGGATGTATGTGTTGCTGGCTTGATGCAATGCGGCCAAGAGCCAAAGACTCATCCGAAAACAATGTGGCGTCGAGCTTGAGACCTCTGCGCGGAATTCTCCCGCCCGGTTTTCGTATCCCTTTCTCCTCCAAGCCTAGCTCTGTCTGACTTTCTCGTCCATACGGCCTGCCAAACTCGGGTTCGCCGAATTGTCGTTGGTGTTGTTGCTGTATCCGCTTGCAATCCCTTGGTTGCCGGTGGTTGTCGATGTCGAATCCACAACCTCCAAAAAGCCGCCAGCGGGCAGCGGCAAATCGGGGCGTCCTCCGCCTCAGCCCAAATATCCTGCACCCACCCCTCCCTGCACCCCTGCTCCCATCTCATCCCCCACACCACCCCCATAACTGGACAACCAGGAACGGCATCCTTCCAGAAGCCCGGCAGAACCCTACGAACCGAAGCATCCATCTTTCAAGCGAACAGCCGCCCAACCGCGGAACAAAGCAATCCGCTCCGCATTCGCTCCAAGCCGCCCACACCACGACCTCACCCCAGTCCAATCAGCACCGAATAACCCAACAGCGGTAACGAAAGCCATCTGCACGAACTGACGACGCAAACTTTCCCAGTCTGGGCCAACACCCTCCGATATTGGGCATTGGGGCTGCGTCAACGTTATTTTTGGTCATTCTTGCGCGGGCAGGACCAGGGCTGTCTGTGCCTAACTGATGAAGCAGGCAATTCTCAAAAGGGGAGGACGGAGGGAGGAAAGCAGAAGGTGAAAAGGGTTCCCGTCATTCAGATTGAGGTTTGTACTTTCCCACCGAATGGAAGGTACCGCCGAGCGACCCGACAGTCTGGAACTGGCTCATCTCCGCCTGGCCGAGGGGAACGTAAGAGGCGATCGAGGACAGAGATGACATCGTGCCATGCGCATCTCTCGCGCCATGGACAATGTAACGTTGACTTGAGCTTTGTATGTGCGCGAACGAATAGGGGAGGTGATTTCAATGTAGTATGTATTTCGTGTGAAGACCAGCCAGCTGTCGAAAACAACTGGACTGAACTGCAAGTAAACCAAAAACAATGGGTATAGTAGATAGAATACAGGCGCCGTCGTCTGAGACAGACAGGCGGGTGGGTAAGATACTATAGACAAGAAAAGATGTTGAACCTCCGCTTGAAACCTCCCTGCTCTTTGTGTTACTCCCAGTTGAAAGCCCCATAACCCAAAACCCAAGACAAACCAAACGCCATACTGAAATGCAGTGATGTTGTAAACCCAGATGAACCCCGTTGACCCAGGACAAAATACAACAGAAAAAAAATGTATGTATGTAGCAACAACAAAGCTTGAAGTGAAGAAATGGATAAATCCGCTGTGCTCCATCATCCATGCCGTTGTAGGTACCGCGGCAGTGACTCGCTAACCCACGCCGCATTATGTCCTCCAGGATCGTATGTACTGCTCGAGTCGTCCCTGTCGTCATGCGCTCGTCGCTTCGGCCGTGTCGTCGTAGTTTGTAAGCGCAATCTGTCTCTCGTTTGGACATGGGCTCGAATGCGTCCCCTCTTTTGTTATCGCCTTCGTTCTCCGTGTTGTGCAGCCACACCCTCTCAGGTCGTGGTCCCAGGGATCACATCTCATGCTGTTGAGCATGCTCTCGCGTGGTTACTCAGGTTCTCAACCTGTTTCCCAGAACCCGTTACAGTTGGGTG
Organism: Collariella sp. IMI 366227; assembly: GCA_027946355.1. Taxonomy (NCBI): domain Eukaryota; kingdom Fungi; phylum Ascomycota; class Sordariomycetes; order Sordariales; family Chaetomiaceae; genus Collariella; species Collariella sp. IMI 366227. Next base: position 1,836,229 of record JAPEUS010000002.1, on the reverse strand, counting down.
CGCTCGAAGCTGGGAATGGCGCGGTGTTGGAACCGTAATTCTAGGCGCCGTTACGATGAAATCGAAGCCGTAGGGACCGACCACAGCTTGGTGTTTGGGCGCTGAGCTATCAACTTCTTCTTCATCCACTTGAGCCGAGGATATTAAACCCGAGCATCGTGTCTCCTGCAATGCCAGTTAGATTTGGTGGTCCAAACGTCTGATGATCGAAATACGTACGGCTCATGGTGCCAAGCCCTCCTCAAAACATCCTCATGGATCCTCGGCAATGACTCCGGCTGCCGCCACGAATAGGCAGACTGCACCGACTCGGGCGTTGGCGCCAGCGGTGATCGCCTTCCCGCGGTCGGGCTGTAATGCTCATACCCAACCCTGGCTTGCTTCCGGGGCACCGAAGATACCAGATCAGGGCTGCCTAGCCGGATCGCCGACCGCGGCGAGACAGACTCGCTCGAATGACTGCTAGGCCTGGCGATACCCGCGAAGCGGCGGATGTCTTCGGGCTCAGCGGGCGGGGTGGAAGGGGAGGTGTTGTGGCCGCCGCGGGGACTATAGCAGCAGGGTGTCAGTTTGAAGTAAACTAATCCGGATGGATAGGGCAGGTGTACTCACGCGTTCTTGAACTTGCAAACCCGGCCAAACTTTTCGCACTGCACGCAGCGCGGATAGTCCGGATCGCACTTGATCTTTTTCTCGCGGCAGGTGACGCAAGCAATGGCCAGCCTCTTCCTCGGCTTGCCCGCCTTGGTCACGCCCCAGTGTGCGTTGACCGCCTCGCCGTCGATGACGGTCTTGCAATGGCTGCCGTCGTCGTAGAAGTAGCACATTCCCTCACCGGGAACCTCGGCTGCACGGACAAACCGCGGCAGGAAATGTGTCCCTGTCCAGATCTTGGGCCCCAGCCCATCCTTTGCCGGTGGCGCTTCTGAGCCGACGCTGCTCGTCGGTGTCGCAGGGGGGTTCTGAGGAGTCTGTGGTGAGTGTTGCTCGCCGCGGAACTCCATCATCCGGTCACCGTCGCGGGACCCGGGTAGTTGAAATGAGAACCGATGGGCGGGAGAATGGTACATCTGCTGGTCGCGGCTGCCGAAGGTGTAGTCCCGACCGATGTCGTGCTGTGCTGGCCATTGATTCCCCGAGCTGTACTCTTGCCTTGGCTCTTGCCGTGGAAGTGGGGATAGCGGCCCAGGGAAGACCCGCGAAAGGGGTGGGATCTGAGGACGGTCCTGAAACCTCGACTCGAGAAGGCTCCGGGGCTGTGCTGGTGATGATGTTGACGGCGGGAAGTACGAAGACGAGCTTACACTCGGCCTCAGGGGATGATCAAGTGGCGAGGTTGACGCATAGGGGCTCGGGCGGTCGAATGTTTGGGAAAACATTTGCGATGGGGGTCCAAAGAGGCTGCTCAGGGGCGGAAGCTGCTGTCGTAGTCCGCTCTCCAGGCCAGACTCTCTCCGGATCGAAGTTTCCTCCGAGCCCTTGCCAGACGACATGTCGCTTGCCTTCACCGTCGGGTCATAGTTAGACATGGGCGGTGATGGCGGGGCGCGCGGGTTCCAAGATCTCTCCTCAGACTGTCTTGAAGGGAAGGAGGCCGAGTCGGGAGTGTGGATTTCGGGTGGCGTATCTGGGATGGCCGAGCGGAATCGAGGTTCGAGAGCTGATGGAATCCCCATTGAGAAAGATGTTGTTGGTTTGCGTGACATGGATTGATTGTTGGCTCTGACTCTTATCATTCCCTGCCAGTAGAAGGGCGGCCGGAGTAAAGAGAGACGTCAAGTTGTTCGAAGAAGCAAGGCTGTACTCGAGGGTCCCAGGCAAATAGATATTCGCGGGTAAAGGGTTGCAGTAGGCAGGCGGCGGCACAGGGAAGTCAAGGCCACCGTTCAGACAAGCATATCACCTCCCACGCTAGGAGAAGGGTACCGATTTCCGGATAATTGAACGGTGACGGCAAGATGCACAGGCGATCTGTTGGTCGTATGGAAGCGCCCAAAGGGGTGACAGGTGGGTGGGGGAGGGGTCCGGAGAGGCGAGCAATGGACGGGCACTGACCGGGTTGCTTTGATGTGTTGTTGCGTGTGGACGTACGAGCTGGGGAGAAGGGGGGTTGGTTGGAAAGGAGGGCTGAGGGGCGAGACTGGTACTATGTATGCGCAGAAGCAGATGGGATTGGGTGTTGGCCCTGCGTCTGCCGGTCGAATGCTGCAAGCAGCAGAGAAGCCGGGCCGTCTGTCGGCCAGATTCTGGACCTCCAGATCCCAGTGCTGCAGGCGGCAGACCGGGGAGAAGGTGATGGGCGGAGCCAAAGGAGGACCTGGGGAAGCTCCCTGGTCGGGGGTTGCTGGTTACGGTATTCCTGCGCTAGTGCCCCGATTAGCTACGTACGATGTGAAGGCCAGTCCGGCCCGAGGGATGGTGCTGGTTGTCTCCAGGAGCGCCCACAGCTGCCGTTTCGGTGATGGGCAGGCTGCCCCCCCTGTGGGCCGGCCGGGGTGGGTGCAAGGAAGACTAGCGCGACCCCAAGCCCATGGCTTTCGGCAGTGCGGCATGGCGGTGCGCTCTTCAGACGCTGCATGCAGTGGTGAGCGAAAAGGGAAGTGAAAGCGGGCTGGACAGGCCCCCAAAGATCCTCCAAGCCGGGCAGGAAGATGAACCGTCCCGTGGTTACCGTTGTGCCAACAACAGCCGTGGTAACGGTCAACGTTGCCCAATGCCTCGCGTCTGTCGTTCCTGTTGCCCAATCCATCCATGCTAAGCACAAACACTCTCTTGCCTGGTTCGGCACGCCCGCTGAGGGGGGATTTGGTGGGGGCGGAGTCTGTGAACGCCTGTCTTGGGACACCCCGGGTGGTCCACGGATGGATGGGATCCCACGAGGCGAAAGAGAGTGGGTTCGGGAAGATAAGAGGCTTGGGGGAGTGTGTGATGAAGCGGACTACCAGGTCAGGGGTTATGGGGGGGTGGCCGCCAAGAGTGGTGGATGGAGCCGCCCAGATCGGGAGAAAGCCCTGAGCTCGGCGTTTTGTGAGTGGGATGACCGACGACCGGCCATGCTGGCGAATCGGGCCGCCTTGCGACGGTATTTCGCCGCCATCAGCCAGCGGCGCGATCGCGGATCTGAGGGTCTGAGGGTGAAACCAAGAGACCAAAACGCGGGAGGTGCCAAAGAGAGGTGGTGCTCGTTGACATTACACAGGAGACGGGATGGCATCTCCTGATCAGCGAGCGTCCACGGTATCGGGCGCGCCGTCCCGCGTCTGTTCTGGAACTCGTCTGGATAGGCGCGTCGCAGCCCCAGGGCGCGGCAGGGCGGTGGGCGAGTGCAACGCTGGCGGTTCGGCTGGACGTTGACAGGCGGGCGACATGCCTGAACGAGGCTGGCTCAGTCCCCGCGGGGCAAGAGGGCGCGGCGAGCCTGATGGCACGGTGATGGAGACCCATCGTCCGTTGACGCTGCAACCGCGATGGCGGAGGCAGCACCCGCGTCACCAATTGGGAACACGGCTACACGGGCTGGTGGCGTCAACGAGATTGGGGAGATCCCTTATGGGCAGGTTCACCGGATCTCGTACGAATTGACGGCAACGGCAAGCTGGCGCCACAATGGAGCCGAAACCGCGGGGTTTCTGGGTGATGGCGCAATGAGGTCCAGAACCCTGCCCTCAGACGGCCAGGCCAGAGACATGGGAGCAGCATGGGAGCAGCGAAGAACACTAAGGGACCTGGATCTCGAGATTTCCAGGTTAATTGGAAACTGTGGGAGTGGGAAATTGTTCGGCGGGGCTCGGCAGGCAGGGCCACATCCCACTGGGTGACTGGGCCAGGGACCGACGACACGGGAAAGTGCAAAGCTGGCAGTTCCCTCTTTTCCCCATTACCTGACATAATACCGCATGGTTTCTCCCTCCACTCCTGCCTCTTTGTTTTTTTCCTTTGAGGACATCTGACGATTGCACTCTGCGCTCCTTCCTCTTCGCGTCATCTTTGGCAGCTAGCGGTTTTCCCTTTCTCCAGCGGCCCCAGTCTGTCGTCTCTGATAAGGCAGCTTGCGGGGCACGAGGAAGGGAGACGGGCCCGAGAGGTTGAATTCTGCCGGTGCCAAGCAGCACTTGGAGGCGCAACTTTCAACTGCCATCGCAGCGCCATTCTCTCACATGGAAGTTAGCAACCCAGAGAACGGCGCGCCGGGCCGCGGCAAGACAATGGAAAGGGTGTCCCCCCGCGCTTGTTGACACGAGTGCCGACGTCCAGTCCGTCGACCTGCAGCTGGAGATGTTTAGGTTGTACAGCATGAACACAGTGCCTGCCCGTCGAGATGAAGAACCCATCCATATTCCCAATCCTACCTTGTGGCGGCTGGCGGCTGGAGACAAATAGATAACTGGAAACGGCTCAGGTCCCATCGTCTGATCGTTCGGTATCCCAATTGTTTGCTCAATTCCAACAGCTTGGGATCTGTACGGAGTAGTGGCCGGGCGAGCACCGCCAGTTCATGCACCTTCCCTTCTGGGCGTCGAGTCCCCGTTCCTCAATTCCCACTGTCGGTGTCCAATGCCGAGAGACCTGTGGCTCAAGCGTGGAGGAGTGGGGTCTGCCAAGAAGCTCTTCACAGACCCAACCCTATGAAAAAAAAGAACGCGCCAAAGTTCCCCTTCAATCAACACAATTTCTCCGCCACTCGCTCATGGATTCCCGAACCACCCCGTCGCGTCATGATGCATGAAGGATCGCTGGTTGCACCCGAGCCATGGACATCACCCGGCTGCTGTCGCCATCGCCGGTTTGGCCAGCCAAGCAGAGCCCGAGAGCCAGAGCCTGAGCACAGAGCCGGCGCGAAACCATCCATCCATTCATCATCACCATGCTCCATCCCATGTGCTGTCGCCAAGCTTCGACGTGCAGCTGGGCTTGGGATTGCTTTTTCAGATGGCCAACCGAGCTCGAGACACGTGGGAACCACCGCGGCATTTCAGAAACAAGGGTCTGGTCCCCCCATTCTTTCTGCACCTCATCCGCTGCCGGAAGCTTGCCCTCTCCCACTGCCGGGCTGACGACTAACGCGCTGACCGAGGTGGGCGCTGCGGGTCCGTGGGGAAGTCGGACCACTCGCAGATCCACCCGTCATCAGCCCATTGTCGCGAACCAACACAGAAACCGGCGGACGCCAAACTGCTTTGACTGTCTTGCGGCAATCATCCGAAATTCGACAAACAGGTGGCTGGATTTTTGCCGTCTCTAGGAATGCGGTCCCAGGACCTACATGGCGCTCCTGAGAAACCGCTTACCAAACACCACGCATTTGCTGAACGTCGTCGTCGCCCATCCCCCGTCCAAGGATGTCTGGGGATCCGCCTGCCATGGCAGGGCGGGTTCATCCGCACGAGGGCTGGCCTGTAGCGCAGATCATCTGGGGCACCTTGCAAGTTCCGCCCGCGGTCGTCGGCCCGACGAGTGGCAACCAGATTGAACCGTTGATGAGACGAACTTCACTCTGAGCGATGGCTCTCGTTTTCCAACCGCTAACACAGCTGCATCATGAGCTCCTGACGGCCGCAGCGGGCGAAGGGACTCCTTTCAGTCCTCATCCCCCCCCAAAGTGGTCGCTTGCATGACGCTATCCCGACATCCAGAAGCCCCCAAGGGCCCCGGCCCTCGGAAATCGTTCGACTTTTTGGTCCCCCGGGGCTTGCATCTGACTTGGCTAGCTGCGCTTTCCAACAGCCGGTTCCAGCACCGAGAGGCGACTCCGGACTGCCCGCCGCCGATGCCAATTGCACAATCACCAAACCCAATGTCCAGCCTTCTGGGTCAGTGGGGCTCAAGAACCCAGCCAAGAACGAGACATGCTCGAAAAGGAAGTCGGAGGGAGGCACTCCGGTCACCCATTTGGACCAGAGAGAAAGAAACCCGCTCGCTGTCCTTGACACGTGGAGGAAGACCTGACAACCAGAGGTGTTTGGGAACCGGTGCTCCTCCTTTCTCGTGTCTGCCTCCCGGACAGACAAGGCTGATCGACACCGGGATTGTTGAAATCACCATCACACAGCATCCCACATGCATAGCACTCTTGTCTCGGGAGTCTTGCCCAGATGATCACAGCCTGGGTCTTTCATTAACACCCACTGCCTCGATTCGCCAGCACCTCGGCAGTCGCTTCTCGTGGGACTCAAATCCGAGCAGTTCCCTGAGACATCTCGACAGTGGAGGAAAGATTAGGCGCGGCATGCGCCTAACCCGAAGCCACTGTCTCAGGGCATGCTGTCAGACTCGAAATCCTCGCCCACGATCTGCTCCTCGGCTGCACGTTGCAAGCGGATTACGGTGCCATCGTCACACCATATCTCCTTGGGTGATTATCACTCGGGATATGTCAGGGGCTCGAGGGATGTCTGAACCAACGCAACTTGATTGCCCTCGGGAGACACGATGTTACGGTAGCCCCCTCTGAAGATGGCTCCTATGGGGAAGGTGCAGATGGGATCAACCGGGCCGTCGAACGCAACCAGAGATGTGCCAACAAGGTAACATTTTGAGAGATGAGAAGCCTCAAGGGCTGCGTCTTAAGGTGAGCGTCGGTGCCTCGCATCAATGGTGAGCTGGGTTCCAGAGTCGCACGGATGGATGCCAACTATTTCCTTTCGCGGAAACTCCTGCAGCTGTTGGTTCTGTCTTGTCTTTGAGCCTCCTGACAGGCATACGAACGTTGTAACCCTCCCCGTAACCGGGCCTCGAGTCCAAGACATGGTTACATCTGCCGGGGTGGTAGTGTAAAGGTTAACTAACCTGCCGATGCATGCATTACGGTTTTAGGAAATTATTGTGGGGGAGAGAGAAACCGAGGCCACACGACAGCGAGCGGTCGCCTCTCGGTTGTCTACTCTCTTGCTCATCAAGACTGGTGGTGGTGGGCTCGAACATGGCAATTCAACTGGCACATGTTCGCACGACGGTCACCACGAGACAAGCAGGAGTCACCACACACCCTTGTTACGGCACTGGTTATCAATCAACAATCTCAAGCTAGGCCCTGCAAGGGAGGTGCTCTGCAACGTCGCAAGTCAGGCACATGGGTCGTGAACCACACCACCAGCGTTAACAAGCATCTTCTCCCGCGACCTGCCTTCTTCGCTCTCAGTGGCGCGGATGGAGGATGGATGGCGATGGAGAGTTATGGATACCCGCGGTCTTGGCTTTCGCGGAGTTTCGCAGGACGTTGGAGCCGCATATCTTCAGGATCAGCAGGGCCGATGGATTGGATTCCAGATCCCTGTTCGAACTCCCCTGGCCTTGGCTTTTTCACCGGTCTGCGCGTGCGCCGGGCTGGCTCTCTTTCTCCGGGGGACGACGTCAGGCTTGCGGCCCCGAGGTTCGCTGGGTGCCCCGTCGAACTGCCGCCAGGGTGGTACTGCAGGGTGCAGCGCAACTTCGTACACTCCGCCATACACAACCTGCAGTTGTGTGTCTCTGGCTTGGTGGTATTCAGGGGTAAGGGAATCATCAGCAGCCCTCCCGGGAAGATGGGCTGCTGTCATCTCCTGTTCGGAAGCAGGACTCATTTCCAGCTTGTCCGCTGACCATAATGATGATGATGATCTCGCGGCAAAAACTAGCAGAGACCCTGCCGCCTCCTCCACATTCCATCCACAAAAAAGTAAACAGCCGAGAAACAGATGCCGGGCCTTGGGCAGGGTAAAGTGGACACAACGGAGATGCCAAGCAGGAGATCTGGGTTCCATCTTCCGGTCCCAGGATCAACCAAGCATCGGGCTGTCGGGTTTCTTCCACGACAAATGGAAAACAGCCAGGTGGGAACACCACCACGATGGAGTTATTGATCTGCTCATCCAGACCCTCCCGTGCCTCCTCACTTTCGCTCTCGCCGTCATCATCCTGCTTGTTCCCCCATCATCATGACATGGACCTCGTGCCCGGATTCTCAAAGGGAGATCCGGCAAAACGGGACAACGGCGGCATTGTGGGGAGGCACTCCCACCATGAGATCAGATCCGGAAGGACGGTCGTCCTGGCACACGCTGATGATGAAGGGAGGAAAGCTGCAACGCTCCACGGTCAAACGACCGTCCTCCTGGGCCGACGCCAAACCTGACTGGGAGTAAGGTAGCGAAACTCCACGTGCCAATGAATCCTTCGCATTGCCGAGTTAGGGACATCGTTGCGACGCTTCGCCGTTGGCGTCGTACTGGCCACTTACAACAGGGTAGTATTTTCTCGTCAGACCGTCCTCCATCAGCAACCCAAAGGTGGTGGCTGTCTGGTGGTGCCTCTCAGGCACACTCAACATCAAACAGAGCCTCGGTGCTATTGCCCAGGGAAGCCGCGTTAAGATCGACGACTGGCCGGGCCGCTGGGTCTCGTCGACCACCCCTCCTACCCTCTTACCCCATCCCGCGGGTAATCGGTGGTATTCTCGTACACGTCGCATCCCGGATGCCACACCGCGAGATCTCGGTGAGACTGTGGATCAGCCAATCTTGCCGGTTGGTTTCTCCAGTCTCTGGCTCCCAATTCACCCGCCGCCTCCGCCTCCGCCTCCGCACCGGAAGTGTCGACAAACCCACTCGCTTTTCAACATGCTGACTCGACTGCCGAAGTTACCCACCCCTCGGACCCCGGAGTGGATTCAAATCCTCCCCCGACGATGGAACACACACACACTACACACACGCACACAGAGCCGAGGATGCTTCAGGTGCGCCAACCTGCTCGCCAGTCACTCGTCAGCCATCCCGAGGGTTGTTGGCTTGGCAAATCACAGGGGGCACCCTTCTCGAACTGGCTGTTTTTTTGACAAGGGGAACAACCAACGACAATGTTTGCACCCCGGCGCCGCGGCCGCACAAGCACAGCACAGAGAGAGCCTTTCCCCGGCTTCATGTGTGTCTGTGCGGTGTCTGGACGCTCGACAACCGCCTCCCATATCATTTATGTCTGGGGAAATGGGCACGCACGCACGCTGTCGATGGCCAGGTTGATCGACTTCCCTCGGGATCGTTACGTCAGCTGTCTTCACTGTCACCACCACCGGCACGCGAGAACAGGTGACATGCCAGCCTTGAGTAGCACATGAACTGGCTGATGAGCCAAAGAGGCGCCGTCGCACAGGCGGCAAAAAAGGGTGAGTGCCAGAGACGGTAATGCAAAGGGAGATCGCCGACGCCGCCGCAAGTGCCGTGGTGGGTTTTGGCATGTTGATCGACGGGGTTTGGTTGTGAAGATGCTGGCGGGCGAATCGAAAACATTTCATCCACGGGTGTTGGGAACGGAACCCGAGGGCGAGATGCATTGTGCCGTTCATCAGGCGCCACGCGGACGGGGGTTTCCGAGACTGAGGTATGGACGGGAGGCAATCTCTGTCTTGCTAGGCCGAGGCAGTCGCAAGCTTCGACGAGTTTTGGGTAGGTTTTGATGCTCACCAGATTGAAGCTAAAGGAAGAGATCCAAGGGGTCAGCCTCCCCCGCCTGCTGCTGGTGACTGCCGTCGACGGGAAGCCACGGTGTTGCACGGCACACACGCACACACAACGGCAGAAGCACGGGTTCTGTGGGCCCGTGTGTTGATCCCCTTGAACTTCTGTCCAACAAATTGTGGCTTGTTGGAAGCTGCCGGTAACGTTGTCCTCGGGCTCCTGCCAGATAATGACGAACACTGGAATCCTTTTTCTCTTCCCTTGCTTCGTCAAGTAGCAGTCTCCCGCCGGAATCCTCCCCCCGTCTGAGGTTCTGGAAGAGAAGGCGGTGGGGGAAAAAAACTGGCATTTCTTCAAAGCCTCTCCGTCTCGGTACCAAAAGGCACGATGGTCCCCACCACCCCCAGAGTCCTGCACTCGCCCATTTCCCCTGGTGCTTGTCCGGCAATATCGCCGCACGGGGCAAATTAGCCTGTTCACATGGAAGGGTCCTGACCAGGCTCTGTGAAAATCCTCCAGCTTTCTCTCGCCTCGGCAGGGATGGTTACGCCGCATGGGACTCGGCATTCCGCTCCGTCAACAAGAGAAGAGAAACCCCATGCCCGCCTCTACCCCAGTTCAACAAAGTTCAACGGCTCAACCCCCCGGTCTTCAACCTCCGACAACCTCGCTGTGGCTGTTGCGCCGGCTGTTAGCCGCTTCTTCCGATAGCTTTCCACTTTCCACCGCATCAACTCCCTCAAAAATCCTCGCGGCACCACCAGCCTTCGTTCCGTCCGTCCCTTACCTGCCCTGCCCTTGTACATACTTCTCCGGGCGGGCAGCCAGCCGCCCCACGCCCGCAAGATGTTTCCCGGAATCACCTGCCACCCACACTAGCGCAGGCCTAGCGATTGCCGAGTGCGGAGGAGGACGATGCGGTCTCCTTTTTCGTTGTCGCTCCCGTTCAACGACTGTCCCGATTCAGTATGTCTCTTTGTCTGCTTTTGTCGACCTGCACTCAACAGGGAAAAGCGCAAGATAGATGACATTACATGCCAGCTGTCCGATCTCGCTGGTTTCCGCGCGCGGCTCGGATGGGCTGAGAATCGGCTGTTGAACCAGCTGTGTGATGTCTGCGTTGTTGCAGATGAACTGGCCACCGTCAGGTTTAGGCGGCTGTTCTGCGGTGAGTGGAGGTGGGGAGACGCAGCCGCGACGGGTTGAGTGTTTGGATGGATGCTACCATCCTCCGCCCGTTATTACGGAGAAATGATCTGCGGTTTGTCCCGAGTCTGGGGAACCGACGGAGGGGACGGCATAGCTGTTCCGTTCACCGGTGTTATACCTTAGCCAAGTGGCTAACGAACGCCTGGATCTCTTTGTTTCAGACCACCGCCGCTCAAGTAAATAAGGAGTTGGAAGCATCTGACATGAAGTGATCAATATGTCTCTATGGTGTTCTAAAGCCCAGTTTAAACAGAGCTGTCTTCCAAGGAGCAAGTTCTTCAAAATTCCAGGACAAAGGGTCTGGACTGCTGCCTGTGGACTGGGATGATACATGGGTTCCCACCAAAACCACATCGTTAAACCCTTGTAAACGGCGTTGTTCTGGAAGACGAATGCAACATCAACTGGCCAAAGAAGGATAGAACAAGCGACCCCTTCCTCAGCATCATGCTCGCCATACATACAAGCATTCGCAACCTCGGCAGCATTGTCTGCATGGTTACATACGTAGTGTGAGGCCCTTCGGCAAACACCTGGGATGGTGAGGTGGTGCTGTTGGCGAAAAAGATCACCTCAAAACGTAACAGTGCCCAAATACAATCTCAGAGATGGTCTGGTTGAGGCGAAGAGGGAAAGGGGATGCAACGCCGCTTTGCCCCGGCTTATCACTGGTGGTGGTAGCCAGAGGAGGTTGTACTCTGGGTGTGAAGAATGCTGAAAATAAGGTCAATGACAAAGAGGTCGTTTAGTCCATTCCCAGTGTCTCGGTAACAGCCTACAAGTAGACGGTGGAAGGCGGTAGTGAAGGTGTATCTGCCCGTCGCTGCGCTGCTACTGTCAAGCCACTATACAGAGTCTGATTTAGGTGATGTTGTTCAGTTGTCCTGTTGCTTTAGCTTCCGAGACACAGCCGCTTGGGTGTCAGTTTGTTTGCTCTCTCAGGGGTTTAGGCAGGCAGTTCTCGGAGGCCGGGGGGTTGTTTCGGAACCGTGAAGTCAAGCATACAAGTTGTAATCATTTTGACGATAACCGCCACTAGCGATGTTAAGTAATCGAAAATGAAACTTCGAAAGCTGTACCAGCTTGTCTCAGCCTTGAAGCAGAGGGGCTGAGTCTTTGAGTGTTAGGTCAGTTTCGTTCGAGGGCGGCAGGCCTCTTGATGAGGCATGGCAGTTGATCTCCCACTTGCCGATGGCTTGCTTTTGATGTTTCAGGAGAATGATTCGGCGCCTTTCCGGGCTCGCTGAAAGGTCCCTCCTCTTGGATGTTTCCAGGAACCTCGTCCAGGGTTGATTGGGGCTGTGTTGATGTTAATGCAGTGATGGATAGACTGATAATTGTAGTTGCCAACGCATGGGTCTAAAGTGTCCATTTTGACGACATTCCCGGCCCCAAGCCACTTGACCAAGTAAGCAGTTCAGACAAAACCTCGCAAGAATCAGTTGTGTTTGGCAATAAACAACCCCAGGTTTTTGAAAGATGTTCTGGGGAAAGGGCCGAGAGCTGGCCGAAAACCCTGCAAGCCGGCCGTTCTCCGGGCACCTCCCCGCCCGGGGTAATGCCGTTAACTAGGCGGCCTTTGTCAGGAGGTGGCTTCGCCGCCCCTGCGAGTCTTTCCCGCAACCCTGATCCAGAATAGATGCCAGGAACAGCGGCACTTGCCTCGGAAATACCGTGATTCCCTTGTTCTCGAAGCTATTGATGAGACGCTCCTCGCCAAGATCCCCTGTCGTTAGTTGAGCCAGGTTCAAATCCCAAACTGGGGAATCGGCCCGTCTTCCCGGCAAGATACCAATGTCATCCCCTTGCTCAATATTTCTCGACCGTTTGCTCAAATGGCGTGAGCGCGGCATCGGCAGTTTGCTAGGACAAGAATTGGGGATGCAGATGTGGCTAGCTCCCGGGCATCTGCAGAGATGAGGGCAAAGGCGGGGTCGAGCATTCTCCCTGGATTTTGCATCACCCGCTGCCTGTCAGGTATGAGAAGACGCTCGCGTGGTTCCTCATGCCTGCTCGAGACTTTCAGGAGTGTCATCTCTCCAAAGTCGGCAAGCTCTTCCGGAACCGGTTGCTGCCAATAGCTGGACTCCCACGGCGTCATCTCACCGGTGCCACAGTTGAGCTAGAATGAGCTCCTTTGAATCGGAAACACGGCCAGAGTGAGAGGGCAGCCGGGTCGGGTAATGAAGGAGCAATTGGGCCTGCGGGAGGCCTGGCCGGCTTTCATAGTTCCACTCCCGATGTGAGAACTGTACTATCACAGAGAAAGTCTGGATGACCAGGCAGGCGAATATCTGCCCAAAATCCTGGCTTTGAACCTGTATTTCAAACGAAGGAACAGGGCGTAGTGAGTGAATCAGGATTGGGTGGGAAGATAGCTATGATGTTGGCGAGAATTAGGAGTAAAACACGTCAACATCTTCTAAATCGTGACGAATAGTAAAAGTTAAACTCCTGACAAGAGGTTGTGTCTTTTTTGAGCGAGGCCAATCTGATTCAAAGCGGTACTGATTCTGCCTTCAAAAGCCCAAAACCCGATGTGGTCCGAGGTTGTCTGTATGGCGAGCCGCTTCCTCTCGATAGTGTCTCTTCAGAGACTGTAGTGCTTTGGTCCGACTTGACGGCCACGAGCGTTACTTCTTGGGTTCCGGATGCCTTCGTTCGATCAGACGACTGTAAAAAGTCATGCAACTCGATTTTGGTTTGTCCATCCGCCCTCATGGATACTAGCCGCAGGTGTCGAACCTCGGGATTTTGTAGGATGGGCCCGGGAGCAAACTATAGAACTAAGACCGGGGCCCCTCCAATAGTTCAGGTTACCAGGACGTCAGTGTGGAGGTGTTTGCTTGATGGAAGCGGGCGCGAGGGGTTGTCTTGAAGTCCTCTACCCTACTGCTGCGGACCATGCCGTGAGGAGAATGGCCGTTGAGCACAGTCGGTACGAGACATTGATGCCCGAAAACCGTCCATGCTCTGGCCACTAATTTGCTAAATTTCCCCTACCAGAGGAGTCCGGATGCTGTGAGAAGTAGGTTCGGAGAAGATGCCGGGCCCGAGAATTTATGATACGCCTCATCCGGTAAGAAGCCCCCTGGATCGTTCAAGATCGAATGTGTTCAGACGAAGACATATCGACCAAGGCTTCTCGGTCGTCGCATGGCACAGCTCAAGGAGAGTATCTTGAAACGTTGGGACGAGTTAGATCAAGATGACGTCTAAAGACTGACTTCTTTGAGAAAGAGACTCCCCCCAAAAAAGAACGGCGTTGAGGTAGCGAGCCCCACCAGAAACCAATTGCTTTGAGAAACGGTTTTTATACAATCGACTTTGTTGAGGGACCAATTGCCTCGAGAAGCTGTCTCATATCTTGGGAGAACGGACCTGGCTCCAAGGCTCCGTCGTCAACCACATCCACTTGGCATGGACTTTCTGGGTGACAACGATGCATTATCCTGTGCTCAGGAATGGTTTTTAGAAAGATTTTAGCTGCTTACCCAAAATAGAGAACTCTGAGGACTGAAAGAATGGAGGAAATTGAGGAAAGCATCAATCACACAAAAAGGCACAAGGAAAGGAAAAAAAAGAAAAAAAGATGGCAGGTGGAAAACACCAAAAAGCTCATGCGACCTCCACTGGGGTTGGTTGGCTACTAAAACCCCCGCGGGGTTTTCGAGCGAAAGTTCGTCCCCGGGACTCAAACGCGGTACCTCGGCGAGTCTGAAGTCGCCCCCTAGATCGCTGCACCATCCGGGGGGGATGTGCATATCTGGAAGGGTTGATGAGGAGTCGATTATTCAGATACATATACTGCGGTTGAGCTCCTTCCCGGAGGTCCAAGGTGGAAGGACTGCGTCTGACTGAGAGAATTGAATACTTGGGAGGTCCGAGGGATTGAAAGACAAATCCAAAAAAAGGAATGAAGGAAAACATACACCTCACTTGATAAAAAAATATCTATAATTTTGGGCAGAGACTCAACAATGAGTGTAAGTCTCCCGGATTTGAAAAAGCTCATCTGACCAGTGTCATCATTGAAATGTGACCCGGAACACGAAGGTCAAGAAGCAGGCGGAAAGAAGCGACACAGATAGGAAGATATTCAACCGATGTTGAAAGAGAACCTGAGAGCAACTAAAATAAATTGTTGCAATTGCAAGCAACCCACTCACGTCATTGGGCAGAGACGGTGATGCCAGTGTCATAGGTTTGTTTGTGGTTTGTTGTACATCGTGCCTTCCCCTTTTGTTTGCAAGTCGTCGAGGGCAACCGTCGCTTGGCAACAAGTGGCTGCCCGTCGATCGTCACGCGTTGGTTCGATGGGTTCCTGGCACAGGGCCGTTCCGGATTCGAGTCTCGAAACCTGAAATTTTGCGAGGTTCCATCTTGAACGCGCAACGCCTGTCCTCGTCGCACTCCGCGCACTCCGTACCTGATCGTCTTCTCCCCGGAATGGCCCGTCCCTGAGAACGCTTCCTCTTTCCGACCCAATTGCTGTTTCCCTGCGCCGTCGCTTTCCACCCGTGGCCACTTGTCGTCCTCGTCCCGTCCCACCGCGATCCCGAACCAAGAACGACCGCCTGAAGCGTAGTGTCTCGGCACAATGGGGTTGTTGACGACGCTGTCGGGGTATCTCACCCCGGCGTTCCTCGTCCTCTCGCCGGTCCTCTCCTACAGCGACCAGGCCTACTCGATGTACCGGACGAAATCTAGCGCGGGCTTCTCACTGGACATCCCCCTGATCATGCTGGTCGCATCGCTGCTCAGGTGAGTCGCACAGGACACGCAACCTCTTTTGCCAATGGCGTCCCCTGACACTCGCGCGCGCCAGGATATTCTATTACCCCGGCGCCAAGTTCGACAATGCGCTCCTGATCCAGTCGTTCGTCGCGGTTGTCATGCAGGTGATCCTGCTGAAGATCGCCCTGGACCACCGCCCGAGGGGAGGCGACGCCGCGGTCCCGTTCGCGCGCGCAAACGAGTCACAACGGCCGTTCAATTTCTGGCAGTGGAGGACGCCGAAGCCGTGGGTTTTTCCCTGGGAAAAGAATATATCAAAAGGTTGAGGCTTACAATTGGCAGATATTGGCAGTTCCTGGCGTCCCTGTTCGTTGGCCTGGTTGTCTGCGAGCTCGTGCTGTCCCCGATCCCAGTGGTATACCAGGCGTATTCGTCGCTGATCGGCTACATTGGCCTGTCGGTCGAGGCGATTCTGCCGATCCCGCAGATTCTGGTCAACTATCGCTCTCGGTCCTCCCAGGGGCTCCGCATCTCTGTCCTCGCCAGCTGGCTGGTGGGCGACAGCATGAAGATGTTTTGGTTCTTTACCTCCAAGACCACGATCCCCTGGGCGTTCAAACTCTGCGGCATGTTCCAGGCGGTATGCGACTCCATCCTGGGCGTGCAGTACGTGCTGTATGGCCAGCAGCAGGAAACCGTCATCAAGGAGCACCATCAGCATCCCATGCACGAGCTGCAGCCCAATGCGTTTAGCACCGCCAGCGGGCCTGCTACCAGAGTGCCGGGGAGGAGGACATCAACCTCGATACCGGAGAAGACGACATGAATTGTATGATTATGTCGATAGATGTTTTTGGATAGACTTATATACATAGACTAATGCTCCCCCAAGAGGCTTGGATGCTTTCAGCCGTTGAACCAAGCTTTCTGGGTGGACTGACAGGCTCTTGGCTGTTTGCTTGGGTGTCTTGGTGGAGAGGATGCAGGGGGTCAAATTTGCCAAGACATGAGCGAGTGCTAACAAGAAACTTTGCTTCAAGATTTTCTCTAGTGAGAGGCATAGCGTTCTTGGACAATTGATTGTTGTTCGAAATTCTTAAGGTATGAGATATTGCTGAGAAAAGTACTAGTCTTTTTCCCAGCATTAAAGAGGTTGCTTCGGTATGTCCCTGAATAGCATGAACTGACGGCTCTAGTCCCTATCAAACTCCCACTCAATTCCGTTTCCGTGGTGACGGTGAGCCAGCTCAGCCTCTTTGGTTGCATTTTCTTTCTTCAACCTCAGTGATAAGGCTGAGTCCAATCGTCTGAAGTGCCGGCATTGGCATGAACCGTTCCTTAACCCATCCCCTCAACTATACCAAGAAGTCATTCTTTGGAACAACATACATGGTCGCGTCTACTACTTGATGCTGCCCTCGTCTAGGGTCCCACTGCACCTTGTACGTGGCTTGGCTGAAGAAACAGTATCTATGAGGGCTCAGGAGTAACTCCTCAATTACTCTTGTAAGTGATTTTATTTCGTTTAGTCAACTTGTTCTTCAGTACTTTGTTGTTTAGAACTTTAATTGTCAAACCTGATGCTAGAGTTCTCAAGTTCTTTTCACGCTCACCCTTTCATACCACACCCTCAAGGCCAGGGAGTCTTGCCGGCCCCCGAACAAAGTTTGATCTATTGAATCAACACTTGTCTTAGCTTTGATCACCACTGCACACACTGGATTTCCCTAAGAATTTATAGTAGTTCTTCTGAAGAAGGACCCTGCGTCCCTACGAGTCGAATCCTGAGCACCCCTTAGGTTGGTTAGAGAAGTCTCCCAACTCTTACCCCTTTCCTTTGAACAACTCTTCCCGTTCTTTTCCTTTCCGCTGATTCTCGGGGTTTTTTGAGACAAGTTTATTGGAACGGGCCATTCTCATTGAAGAAAGGCGTACTACATGAAGCTTTCCATCTTGATCCCCCCTTCTCTTTCCTCCTGATCCCTGTTGTTGAACCCTATGAATTTCACCTCGAAGAGAGATGAGATTCTCTGGCACTCCTCAACACCAACGCGTGAACATCCCCTAACCATCTGTTCAGATCGTTGGCCCCCGGCTCCCAAAAGGACCCCGGCCTTTACACAACACCAACCTTCCCGGCGTCCCTTCTTTCTCGGCGAGCACACAGACCGACCCACGCTCCCCGTCAACCTCACACTCTCTTGCCCTCGCTGTTTCAGCGAGTTTGGCTCGTGGACCCGCCTGCTATCCTTTCAGTGAAGCCCTAAAAACTATTTATTTCTGCCCACGCTTTCGAAATTCTCAACTGCTTCCTCTCTTTCTCACGACTCGCGAGCCTCCACCGACAGCCATCTTCCTTCCGCCCTTCTCTGCCTCGCCCTCGGCTTGCTATTCTCGAGATTATCAAAGGTACGTAAATCTCATCTTTTTTTCCTCTTCTTTGCTTTTATTTCTTGGGATCGCGGTGCTGGTAAGTGTCGCGGCGTTGGTCTGGTGTTCGGTCAGTCTAGTTTGTTTGGCCTCAAACTCGACTTCAAATACCGCCCGAGTGGGCAGCGTCGCTCGTCACGCCGACTAGCAGTTTCCTCTTGTCGGGTTTAAGTTCAGTCAGACTTTAAGTCACTCGTTCAAGGGATCTGGGAGGTGCCTCATCCGAACTTTGCTTGAGAAATCGTCCTGGGTACTTGTGTGAGGGCGATGAGGGGACATCTCAGGCGCGCTGCATTGCCTGTTGTAACCCTCTTCGTGATTTTTCACTTGAGCCCTTGGCAGCGAGCGCCCGCAAAGGTGTCAGTTGCCTGGAACGGATCTGCTTTGCTCGCATTTTCTTATAAGCTTTGTGCTGACCATGGGGATTACAGCTCTCACACCATCGCTCCTCTTCCTCGCCCTCCTGGCTGCTCCCTCCTGGACAACCAGGAAATATCAAGATGCCGCCTAAGGAGAGGGCGACCAACTTCAAGACATGGGAGACGCAGAACCGTCTTCTGTGCGCGCTGGTGGCTTCGTTGGGTCCGGGCACCCGGATCGACTACAAGGGTAGGTTCTCTTTTCACCTTTGTCTCTTGAATGCCTCACTCCCCGAATCGAGCCCAATTTCGCTGCTTCTGGCCGCTGGCCGGTGTTCACCTGATCATCACATGTTTAGTCTGCGACGTGTTGACTGGCTTGGCTGGCTGGCTGGGGCAGCGGGAGAAGGCATCGGCATACCGTCCGATAATCTCAGAGTTTTGGATTCAGACTCGGAAACTGACCATGGCCCTGTCCGCACTCGCCAGAAATTGCCCAGCGCTATGGCGGTGACACGACGGAGTCTGCCATTGAGCACCGCTTCCGCCAGATCAAGGCTCAGGCGAATGCCCTCAACACTCTGGTCGAGGGCCGCCAGGATCCGGCCAGATGGAAGCTCTGGGACGTTCCCAAGGATGGTAAGCTCAGCCAACTCTGCCAGCAGCTAGCCAGCCAGTCATCACCACCACTCCAGTATCGTTATGGATTCTTTCTTCTTGCTTGAAAGGCAGGTTCACTACCCCGGAAAAAAAAATGCTGACTATATTGCAGAGCTCCAGAAGTTCTTTGGGGGCTCCACCGCGGATGGTCTGGCCTTCCAGTTCAGGGGCATCAAGAACTGCGCCAAAGCGCTCAAGGCTGCGGCTGCGGCTGGCGAGGACCCGATCATCGCCTTCAATGATTTCCTGAACAGGAACGCCTCCGGTGGCTCTGTCCCCGTTCCCGGCACCCCCAACACTTCCGCGGTTGCCAAGCGGGCTCGGGCTCGGGCGACCAAGACCCCGGCGTCCAGCGCCACCACCACTCCGACCAGCAAGCGCCGCAAGACTGTTGTCAAGCCCGAGATGGAGCAGGAGGACAATGAAGACTTTCCGGACATGGACTATTCCGAGCTAGACGTGACACCCACCAAGCCCCGGCTCAAGACGACTCCGCGAATCAACCCTCCTCCTCCACACCCCGGAACATTGCCCCGCGCCCCCAGCCCATTGCTCCGCGCCCGCCGACCCTTCCTATTCTATGGCACCTGCCCCGAATGCCCCGGCTAATCATTACACCGGCGGGTATTACGTCTCCTCCACCATCCCGACCAACCCCTGAGCGCCACTCCATCCGTCCATAACTCTTCGGCCCTCGACATGCGCCGTAACTCAGCCTTCTCCTCCAGCTCCGCCAGCTACCCAAACTCCCCGGCCCCACCACCACCGACAGCATGACCATGAGCATGACCATGTCAATGTCTAATCCCTACCCCCCGGCCCAGGCTACCATCGCCCCCAACAACTTAACCACCAACACCGGCATGCATCCCGAGACCAACACCATGCGCATAAAGACCGAGCACCCCAACACCGACAACATAGGCATGATGCCCCAGCACCAGCAGCCCTCGTTCAACACCACCATATTCTATAACACGACCGCCTCCCCTCCCGCCAGCGCTTCCGGCTCCGAGGCCAACACCCCGCAGAGCGTCGCCTCTGTTCCCGCCAGCGCCCCGAGGGTTTCTGCTGCGGTTGCTAACGCTCGGGCTGCGCTGGAGAGCGCTTACTATGGGGTTAAGCCTGCTGGTGGTGGTGGTGGTGGTGGTGGTGGTGGTGGTGGTCGTGGGAATGCAAGGTCTAGCACTGGGTTTGCGCCAGCCCAAAGCAGTGTTGGTGGTGCGGTTGGGGGTGATAGTGTGACTGGTGGGTTTGTTGGGGATAATGCTGCTTTTGCGGCGGCGCTGGCGAATACTGGGGCTGGGTTTGCCAAGAGCGTTGAGAGTTCGAACCGTGGTCAGGCTTTTGCCTATCCCCATGTTGATCTAGGCGAGGATGATGCTTGGGACGCGGGTGACTGTTGAGTTTCTCAACACTGTCCACCCTGCCACGATACCATCAACGGCAAATGCTTCCCACACCGGAAACCCAGGACTGCCCCACACAGCACAACCACATATTTAATTACCCACCCCCGGACTTTGAAGAACTTCATCAAGTCCGCCACCTGCGCACCATACGCGCCGCCGTCTCATTCGACCCGATCCGGATCCCAGCATGGACACCGGAGCTACCTTTGACACTTCTCCCCCATGCCTGGATCCCATCAGACCTGATTAGACTGCACGCACCACAACCAGCATACATACCAACCCAACTCCCTTCCTTTTTATCGGGCTCTCAGTCTCGGCAGACAACAGACTGATCCATCCAGACTGCGCGCATCACTTTTGCGCACAGGTCTATCTCATCAACATCATCACCCAGCATCTTCCCCCCTTTCCCCCACAGCCCACCTTTCTCCCTTTTCCAAGACAACGACATGACCACAACCTTCGTTGTCACAACCATGAATCGCATCTTGGACGGGCCCCGCAAGTCCTCGGCTCGGAACACCACCGGCCCTAACCAGGACATGGTGGGAAATCCCCATTTTCTTTTTCTTCCTCTCTCAGCTTCGTCATCATTCATGTCTCTTTTTGTTCAATTCTTTCAGGACGGGCGCACATTCGCTTGGGAGAACAGGCCGGAACGGAACGGGATGGAATGGAACAGATCGGACGGACGGGCGGACATCGACACTTACCCTTTGACTCGGTATATCTACATATGGGTCAGATGGTTTAGATCGATGGTGGTTGGATCGTGGTGTGGATTGATGGATGGAGGGATGATGGATGGAGGGATGATGGATGGATGGATGAATGAGAAGGGCGGCTTGTTTGATTGATTGCCGGGTCTTCGTTCTTTTCCTTTCTCTTTTGTTTCAGACGAATGTATAGTAATTGGCACCGCCAGTCATGCGGGAGCAATATATATGCCGCGCGATGGATTCAGTTGACATCTTCAAAATATCCCCGCAGTCGGTTCATTCCCGATGCTTGACGTGCCGCGGCTGTGCTGGGGTGGTAGTATGTGCATGATACCGAGGTTTTCGTCCCCCGTATTGGATTTGGGTCCTGATTCTAGATAATGCCCGATTTTCCTTCCATGGAGATTCCATTTCCCCGAGCTCCGAAATCGTGAGGGCTAGTTTTCCCCCTGTTAGTGCCGTGCTCGTTACATTTCCCACACATCTTCCAATATCAACCCCCGAGCCATGACCGCACAGACGCCTCTAACTCAGCAACAGCTCCCACAGCGCCTCAGGCTCGACAAAATCATGATGAATCAGATTCACCAACCACGAGTCCCCCCTCACCCTCTCAATCAACCTCTCACTCTCACTCCCCTTCTCATAGATCTTGGCCCACTCCCCCCAAATCCCAAATGCCTCCTCGCTCCACGCCCTAAAACTAACCTCCTCAATAATCGTCGGCGTGACAATCTCCTTCCCGGGGAAAACACCCCACGTCACCGCATTCGTGCTCGCCTCCCTCTCCCCAGTAGCCGACGAAGCCGCCGTCGCCGTATCCGAACTGACAAAATCCCCCCTCGCGTTCGTCGCATAAAAGCACACCACATCCTTCATCTCCGGCTTCCTCAGCCTCTCCTCCAATCTCTTCCAGTCCTTCGACGGCATGAAAAACTCGACAAACGCCTTCTGGAACACAAACCCGTGCTGCGGGCCCCATCCAAACGTCGCGTCACTCGATCTCAACCCATTCACCGCCGGCTGCGAGGCCAGCGTCCACCACCCCTTGGCATTCAGCTCCACCAGCCGCTCGCGGATCTTGTCCGTCTCCGGGCTGAAGCTCTCCTCGCTCCAGGGGATGGTCGGCAGCTCGCCGCGCAGGTGGCGGATGAAGATGGCACTGATATCGTCCGGGTTCTGGGGCGTGCCCCACAGCTGGCGGGCCTGGGCGACGGTGACGTGCAGGCTGACGCCGTAGCCGTCGATCTGGCCGTAGGCGGGCGAGCGCGCGTCGCCCCAGCGGCCGTTGGGGAAGTCGTCCCAGGTGGCTTCGCGGCCGAGCACGCCCTCGCCTTCCGAGATGGCCAGCGTGTTGGCGCGCGAGTTGATGGGCTCCGCGGGAACGCTGGCTTCGAAGGCGGTCGCTTCCCAGTCGGGGTAGGAGGGTGAGCGGCCGGGGACGATGACGCGGTCGCGCGGGTCGGAGCCGACGGAGGCTTTGCGGTGGAGGGCGTCGTGCGATGATTGGTCTGGGGTGGAGCCGTTGACGCGGAGGAGGCGGATCTCGGGAAGGGGGTTTTGGGTGACGGCAGCGGCTTGGTCTTCGTCGGGGGTGCTGGGTGCGATGAGGCCTGTTCGCTCGACAATGAAGGAAACGGCCTTCTCCAGGTTGAGGGTGTAGAAGTGGAAGCCCCTCGGGCCTTCAGTCCTGTCTTTGATCTCCCTGACTTGCTCGACGATTTCGCTGATGATATCTACGCCCACCTCCTTCACCTTCTCGTCGTCGCCCTTGACCGCGTCCAACCGCGCCATGAGGGCGTCTGGGATGTTGGCGTGGCTGAGCTTCGTCGTCCGCTTGATCATCTGGTAGCTCTGGATCGGCATCAGGCCGGGGATGATGGCAATATTGTTGAATGCGCCGCTGGGATGTTCCCGCAGCGTCTCCTCAAAATGGGTGTATGCGTCGATGTCGAAGAAGAGCTGTGTCATGATGAAGTCGGCGCCAGCCTGCGTCTTCTCGACGAGGTATGGCAGATCGTGCTCCAGACTCTGGCCCAAGGGATGGCTTTCGTCAGCGTGGCCCTCTGGGTACGCAGCCACGCCAATACAAAAGTAGTCGCCGTGGGTCTTGCGGATGTAGCGGACCAGATCTGCAGCCCAGCAGAATTCATCCTCTTCCTCGATTGGCTCCGGCTCGTTGATGTCGCGATATTCGGCCCTCCGCGGGGGGTCACCTCTCAGGGCAAGAATATTGCGGATGCCAAGGGCTTTCGCGTCGTCAAGGGCCTTGTCAATAAGACGGCGGCTCATGTTGGTGCAGGTGAGATGCAGGCACGTAGTAAGCCCGAGCTCGCGCTGGCAAATCTCGGCCAGCTCCAGCGACTTGGTGGCGGTCGAGCCGCCAGCTCCCCAGGTGACGTTGACGAAGAGCGGGCGTAGGGCTCTTGCCATGCGGTCGAGACGGGCGCGGAGGTTGGCGAAGCCCATGGCAGTCTTGGGCGGGAAGAACTCGAGGGAGAAGTAGTCCTGCCCCGCGGGCAGGGCCGCGATCTTGTCCGTGATCTTGTCCATTGCGTGGTTCTTGACGGCCTCAGGAGGCAATTCGAGGCTGGGAAGGAGGTCGCCCATGAGTTATCACGCAGAGTTCGGGAGGAATCTGCTGTGGTTGATGTTTGAGGGTGATGAGGAAGTTGTTTGAACCAGGACAAGGGAAGACTGGGAGTCAATGACACAGAGGGTCTCGATGTGGGGTAGTTCTAGGGTTCGATAGGAGGAATCGGCGGCGCCAACAGTTGATAAGGATCAACGAGGGAGCTGAGACAAATTGATTTGGGGTTGACACAATTTTAGCGGGTAAAAGGCGTTGTCTACTGCGCTAGACGGCTGTTGACGGTGTTCAACAACGAATCAATTACGGTGCGTTCTGGGAAGAAATGGAAATTCTCTTTTCTCAAGCTGCCCGCTGTGTGGTTGCACCAAAGCAACCCCACCTTTTACGTTGCGTCAGCGAGCATCTGTGTGGGGTTCCCGCAAAGGGACCGCATTTTCGGGAGAGTGGGACCCGGCAGCTGGCGTCCGAAGACGGATTGGAGGATTGCATCAGATGCCGCAAACAAGACAGCCACCAACATCGCCGGACTGCTCTGGCATATCGCGTCACAGTGACAGCGGGATATGCCCCAGGCTGTCAGCCACATGTTTAGTTGGATGTGTTCCAATCAACTGGCAGTGTACCCAATGCTGTGGTTGCGCCCTGCGTTGATTTGCATGTGCGTGGGGTTGTTCACAGAACACCCCGACTGCGGAGGCCAAAGGACGGGCGCGGAAAGCTTTGATTTAAGAGTTTTGTGATTGGGTTGGCATACCAAAGGAATTTTGAGGTAGAGGCCTACCAAGCCTGGCATAATCCCGCTTACCCATGCAAGCAGTGTTGAAGATGCTGTTCTGCTGTTGGCTGGGCTTGACTCAGTTGCTTGCTTGGAGGGGAGCTCCCTTGCGACAAGCGTCGTCTCGGACTACCTGCCTAAGTAGTGAGACCAATCTGCTCGGTTCCAGCGGTTAGCTCTAATTCACGCAAGCTCAGGGCATGGACCGATGAGTTTGACGGACGCTCAGAGCGATAGCCAAAGGCTCCTCATACTCAACTCACGACTGCGAACCACCCCGCCAAAGCGGCCGAGAAGTCCAGTCGTTGCTGAGTCGGTTTACCGGAATGTTTGGGGGTCATCAGGGCAGATGTGGGCAGCGGGACACGCAGAAGCCAGACTTACAGTTAGTTCTTGGTCGGTTGAAGTGGTCAGATGCACCGACACAGCTAGGCCGGCACATGCTTGTCTACGTGGCAGCAGCACATATGCAAGGAATAATAGGTATGGAGGGATGGAAGGATGTCCAGTGCTTCAGGTCATCAACGCATCATGGACGCCGCGCAAATGGGGCTCTCGTGATGATGGTTTTAAACAAGGGCTTGATGGAGTCAATCTCGACACACATTCGGAACAGCTGGCTGCGTGGTGCAATTTGGGTAGCAGGTCAGCAATGATTTGAGTTGTGGTCTTGGATTATGGAAAAAAGGAAAAGAGAAGAAATTCGCTGGAGCTTCAAAATTTCCCTTCTTGAATGGATCGCCAAGACCTGCTGCATGTTTTGTGCCCGTGCTCACCGCCCGCAACGTCGAACTCCCAGCATGGTCAGCATTGGCGCTGTGTGGCCTGTTCCTCCGCACAGACCACAACCGGTGGGTTCACGCCAGTCATGTTTTTTTGGGCTGCACTGTGGTGGAGTCGGAGACCCGCCACTCTGCCTTTTGGCTTTCAAGTTTTGTCTTTCAAAAGATTGAGATCGAGTTCCCAAGAGCACATCCTGCCATTTCGAGCACACCTACAGTCCCAGACAGCCATCCCGCAGCCCAATCATTGCCCCCTATATTCGATACTACCACTTCCCGTCCGCTCTCCATCCACAGAGACATCGCCAAATCCTCGACTAATACGCCTGTTAACCGTTGTGCTTCTGCCTCCCTCCTGACATCACCCACAACCACCCCGGCTCGATTTTGACGCCCTCCGTGAGAGCCTGCCCCCGCCGCAGCAACAACAGCGACACCAACAACAACGCCCGACTTCACTCTCCCACCAAACCGGCCCCGCCTATCCGCCCGACCGAGAACAGGCTCCGCGTCGCCGTCGTCCATCCCTTGCTGCTTCCGGTGCGCTGCCTGACGGCCCCTCCTCGTTGACCTTCGCTTCCCACGAGTTCCGGTTCCCGACTTCTTCATGGATAATCTATGGAGTCGCCGTGCCAAGTGAGTTTCCCTCACGGCTTTTGCCTGCCCTATGGGCCATCCTAATCCGTTATTTCCAGCTCGAGCAAGCTCTCTCTCTCAACATCAGGGTCCGGTCAAGACAGCCCCTCGGGACGCAACAACACCTCCTTTAAGCGATTTGGCGGTGATAGCTCGTCGGTTGGAAAGAACCCTTTCAACGCCGTAACAACACCAGGTAGCTTGGTGTCCCCGACCACCGGCGCATCAAGCGCCTTCGGCCTCGGCTCGGGCGCCTTTGCCTCGTTCGGCTCGGCCAAGACGCCCAAGACCCCGGGGAACCCGTTTGAGACGGCTCTCGGCGCCGCCTTCAAGACCCCGACCGCCGAGAAATCGGCCAGGGACGGATCCCTCGGCGGCAGGGCGCTCAGCAAGCCGGCTTCCCTCGCCTCGCTGAGAGACGCGGGTAAGGCCGCTGGCCAGCCGACGGCGGGTCCGCCGGTGCACCAGCTCCGCAACAGCTGGGTCTTCTGGTTCCGCCCGCCCATTTCCAAGGCGAACGGATTCATCGAGTACGAGAAGACGCTGCACCCCATCGCCACGGTCGAGACGGTCGAGCACTTCTTTAAGGTCTACGAGCACCTCAAGCGCCCCTCGGCCCTGCCGCTGGTGTCCGACTACCACCTGTTCAAGAAGGGCATTCGGCCAATATGGGAGGACGAAGAGAACAAGCATGGTGGCAAGTGGGTCGTGCGCCTGAGGAAGGGCGTGGCCGACCGCTACTGGGAGGACCTGCTGCTCGCCATCATTGGCGACCAGTTCGCCGAGGCCGGTGATGAGGTGTGCGGAGCCGTTCTGAGTGTCCGGAACGGCGAGGACATCCTCAGCATCTGGGCTCGCGCGAGCGGGCAGCGGGTTCTCAAGATTCGGTACGTTCCCCCACCAACCCCTTAAACCCCCTGTGCCCCACTTCTTGCTGACCTTCCCCCAGTGAAACGATGCGGCGCATTCTCGCCTTCCCCCCGGACACGAAGCTCGAGTGGAAGAGCCACGACTCGAGCATCCAGCAGCGCACCGCCATCGAGGAGTCGCGGCGAGACAAGGCGAACAACCACCACCACGGCGACAAGCGGTCGCCCAACAAGCAGCAGCAGCAACAACAGCAGCAGCAGCAGCAGCAGCAGCGCCAGGAACCCAACAACTCATAATTTTCGGTCTCGAGCGGAAGAAGAAGAAAGCAAGAAGCATGATTACGGCGTCGGAACGGAACAAATTAGTAGTTTGTTTGCTTCCCCTTTCCCAACGGATGTACAGTACCGGATCAGCGGCAGGCATTTTCAAATGAAATCTTGAAAGCGTCAACGTTGGGACCGGTCTTCTCGGAGTACGGCTTACTTATCCTTTGCCTTATTATTTCTTGCCTCTGAGGGGGACTCTGGGTCAGGACACACGGTCTTAATGAAAATCATACTGGGAGGAAGGAAGCGTTCATGGGATTTTGCGAGGCAAATTGAGACGATGGGGAGCCATCGGAAAGGAAGTGGAAGCGGAAGCGGAAGCGGTCGGGGGTTGTTTGTTTGTTGTACAAGATGTATCATTTAAGCCATCTGCAACTCACTTAATGACCTGCCACCTCACATGTCGGCTCGTTACTGACATGCACGGACGAGCCCAATAAGGTGTCTCAAGATGGCGAAGAGCCCACTCATACTGGAGCGCTCTAATCCAGCAATTCTCTATTCCATCCATTCCATGGTATCTCTCACACACCCACAACTCCTTTCACACCCCCATCCCCAATCACCTCCTCCCCGGCGGCGGCCCTCCTCCTCTCCCACACCTGCAAATAGCTCTCCCCAAATACAACAACTCACTCCGTATCGGCTCGACATACAAATCCTGCGCCACCACCCACCCATCCTCCCTCGCCCGATCCTCAACTGCACCTTCCACGTCTTCCTCTCCTCCCCACAGCGCTATCCGCCACATCCTCCTTCGCCCGCACCGCCTCATGCACCACGTTCGCGACCAAATCATACCACACAGGTTCCCCAGGGGGTGTTGAGCAGGGTTGGGCTCGACGTATCCCGACACGTCCAGTCCGCGCTGCGGGTCGAAGGTGACGATGGTCGGGTTGCGCTCCGAGACGAATTTGTTGTGGCTAAAGCGCTTGATATGGAGCAGAAGGTAGGGCGGGAGGGGGTGGACGAGGCGGTAGCGCTTGCGTTGGGCGTTGAGTTCTTGGGTCGTGACGCCGTTGTATTTCGAGAGGAGGGTTGTGAGGGGAATCTGGGGATGATGTTGCGTTCTTGTTCGTCTTGGAATAAGGGGCGGGGGAAGGTCAAGGTGAGGAGGAGGAAGCGGGTGAGGGTGGTTTGGGTTGTGGTCGCGGGGGAGAAGCGGAGGCGGTTTTCGAGAGTGTCGGTATGGGTTGTGATGGATTGGGATTCGACTTTTAGTTTGCCTTGAAAGATGTGTTGGATGGGGGAGGAGTGGGGTTTGGTTTTGCTGCCGCCGAGGTTGAGGTGGAGGTTGTTGAGGAACCAGGAGAGGAAGTCGACGGGGTCGGATTGGGTTGTGAGGGTGAAGCGCTTGTTGGAGCGAAGGGAGATTTCTTGGAGGAGTTCGTGGGGGGAGACGTGGGATTTGAACGCGCGCGGGTTCCAGATTTTCCGGAAGAGAATGGCGGTTCGCTTGACGAGCTCTGGTGAGGAGGTGAAATTCTCAAGGAGGAAGTAATTGCGCAGCGGCGCGACGTGGGAGAGCGCCTGTACGATGACGTTCAGGTAGTCGTTCTCCTTGATGTTGTTCATCCCCACGAAGCCCGGGGTGTACTGCTTCCCGGCGAGCGTCCAGGATATGCGGTGCTTGCGGTCGAACTCGGCCACCTCTTGCCGCGTGTACCGCGGGTCAGACACGTACTTGATGTCGTCGAGGGACTTGCTCTTAACCTCGTACCCTTCGGGCAGCACAAAGACCTTCTGATTGCCCATGTTGATGAAGACGTGGTGGTCCTCTTCGAGCGCGTGGAAGTAGGCGTGTGATTTGGGGCCGCGGCCCTGGAAGTACTTCCCGCACACCAGACATGCGTAGACGTTGATGTTGGATAGTGTGACCGAACACAGCTTCTCGAAGTCGAAGTCCAGGACATTGCGATCGATGGTGTCGAGGTAGAGGTCGTCGTAGCCCGCTGTTGGTGCGGACTGCCTGATTGGGGCCTTCTCTTCTACTTCCTCCTCTGAATAATCCTCCTCGCGCTCCTCCGCCCTCCCAGCCCCATTCCACTGTGCTGCCTCAAGTTGCACGGCTCCGTTCTCGTTTGCGCTGGTCGGAGTCAGGCTCTTGGTGTAGTCGTCGAGCCGCGACTTCTTGGATGCGGGCGACCCGACACCAGACAGCTCCTCGAGAGCTTCGGATGCTTGGCGTTTCGACATGCCTTGATTGTGTCTAGATGTTTGCGACCGGGATTTTGTAGCGAAAAAAAGGGCGATCGGAGAATACGGGGCTGGTTGTGATCGTTGGAAGGTTGTGTGTTGTTAAAGGGAAATTTCATGGACGACGCCATCAACACAGGCATCCAATTAAGAACTCCACCCAAGCTTCAGATGAGGCTTGGCAAAAACCCGGAAGCCCCAACATGATGAAGTCCACGCAATGTTGCGATAATTGCTCATGGAAGGGTACTTTTGAGATCTTGAGATATGACAGGAGGATGAAGAAGTACAACAGAATTTTATTTTATTCCATAACGCCGGATATGGTCGCCCAACATCTCAACAAGCCCAATCCTCACAGTACAACCCTAACCCTCCCATTCACAAGACCTCAAGCATCACTCATCACTGAGTCCTCCTCCCTATCCTCAATCTCCGCAACCGGTGGCGCCAGGCTATCCATCTCCTGCAGCGTGTACTCCACCAGATAACTCTCATCCACAAGCTCCTCGATGCGCTTGTAATGCCTCTCAGTATACACCCTGATCGCATTCAGCACCTCGTTCAGGCTCTTCTGGCCCCTGGCGCCCTTGACCGACAAGTTCGAGAACTTGCCCGCCGGGTAGCTCCTGACCAGCGCCCAGAGAATCCTCTGCGCGATGGGCGCCGTGCGAGCATTGGTGTTCCAGTCGCGGAGGCGCAGCAGCAGCAGGAAGATCTGCTCGTCCGACAGCTTGGCCAAGACGTCGTCGACGGCGCGATGGCCCGTCAGGCTGCCCACTTCGGGCGTCGGCGAGGTGACAACGTTGGTGAAGAGACTGAGCAGACGGCCCGGGTGGTTGAGCTGCAGGGCGAGAACAATGGCGTCGCGGAAAGCGCCCGCGTGGATGTAGTTCTCAAGCTCCTGCTCCTGCTCGACGAGCTTGAGCGCGGCCGAGGTGGCGGCGGCCTGCGTTTCGGCGGTTGTGTCCGTCCAGAACGTAACCTTGGAGTCGCTGCCGCCCGAGACGAGGGTGTTAGTCTGGGGGGTGCACGGCCAGCGTCCAGAGACGATCTTCGTGGTTGTCGAGCGTGCACTCGGTCTCGCCGAGGTTCGCATCCCAGATCTTGACCAGGCTGTCGGCGCCCGCGCTGGCAAACTGGATCCGCTTCTTGGCTGCGGCGGCCTCGTCGGTGGGGATGTGCAGCCAGACAACCTTTAGGACGTTGTGCGAGTGGCCTTCGAAGGTGCGAAGGCAGGTATAGTCGGAGAGGTTCCAGAGCTTGATGGTCTTGTCACCGCTTCCGGTCAGGATGACGCCCTTGCCGGAGACTGATCCTTGCTCGCCCTGAATGGCTGGTGTGTGGAGAGGAGCGAACCTGACGGTCCAGACACCCCTCTTGTGTCCCTTGAGGATACCCTGGACCTCGAGCCTTTCAACATCCCAGATCTTGACCGTTTTATCCTGAGATGCGGACGCAAACAACCGCCCTGTCGGGCTGACATCCAGAGCATTGATGTCCTTGTCGTGGGCCAGCCGCTTCAGACTCGAAGATTCCTTAGATTTTTGTGATGGCCGGGGAATGTCCCTCTTCTGCACAAACCTGTCTTGGGAACCGGAAATCATGAATGGTGGCGGGTGGTCAAGTGGTTTCTTGAAGGCTTCCGAATCCTCCGGAGGGACCACCTTCGGCAGGGCAACGGCTCCTACCGACTCCAGGTGGCCGGTGAAGACCGCATAACATTCGTAGGAGTTGTTGGCCGGGTCGATGCGCCACAACCGTGAAGTGTTGTCCTTCGCACCGCTGGCAAGCCAATGACCTGACCAGTCAACATCGAGCGACATCACAATGTCCTCGTGGCCCTTTAGTAAGGCAACATCATGCCCAAAATACGCTCCACCTTCCTTCCCGTCTGCTTGGATTTCTGTTTCGGCGACAGAAACGAGTCTGATATCCTCCGAGTTTGTGGCCAAGGCCATCATCGACTTGTCGGGCAGCACATAGGCCAAATCCAGGATCTCGTCGTGCGTGCCAGATATTCTTCTGAAGGGCTCCATATCGTATCCCGAGGCGGAAGCAATATCGGCGGGCGAGGGTATCCGGTAAAGTGCCAGAGTGAAATCCGACTGAGCGCAGAGCACCAGGGACTTCTCTGGCAGAGAGACTGCCGAAAGGATCGACTCGGCCTCGGTTTTGGCGTCTTGTTTCGTCGTGATCTCGTGATGTGTCGTCGTGTCCCAGATCCTCAACAGCCCACTCGTGCCAGCCGAGTACATCCATTTGCCCTCATTCAGAAACCCTACCGACTCAACCAGCTCATGGCGGAGCATAGGTGTGCCGTGCCACGCATTGTCTCGCCATAACCAAAGGGTCATAGTTTTGTCTCTGCTCCCGGTAAGCAGCGCATGCTGCTCAGGCGAATAGTCTATGCTCTGAACGTTAGACTCATGCGCTTCTCTCCTCCTCTTGGCATCGGCGTAAACTGTGACTGTGGTGCGCTTGTGCAAGTCGAAGATGCGGACCTTGCCGTCCTGTGTACCCCATGCGAGCCTGAACCTAGACGCCACATCCGCTTGGCCCTGCTCGTCCTGGCTCTTCCGCGAGCCCTTCTTCGACTTCTTCTCTGACGAGGGGTTCTCGGCCGTGGCGGCAATCTCGAAGAAATGCAGAGCCGACACCAAGACGCTCGGGCCGCTGACCGTGTGCGTAACGTAGCCGCCGACGATATCCCAGATCTTGACCGCACCGTCTGCCGCACCAGTCGCAAAGAGTGTGCTAGTCTTGTCGACGGCGAGAACCACGACGGGGGTAGCATGTGGCTTCGACGTCCGCATCAGGGTGGCTTCGAGCGAGTCGAATTCGGGGGAGACCTTGAGGGAGTAGATGCGCATCGTCAGCGACCGGGAGCAGACAATCAGGTGCGACCCCGAGGGTGTAATGGTCAGTGTCGAGATTGGCTCGCCATCGCCTTCGATCTCAGCCAGGCGCCTCCCCGTGTTCAGCTCGGTGAGGACTGCCGATTCGCCCAGCGTCGAGGCGAGGATCCTTGCGCCATTTTCGAGCGCAACGGAACCGCCGGTAAATATGGGCTGGATGACATTGCCGACTTCAAAGGTCGTCTTTGTTGTTTGTTTCGTGGCCATGGCGTCGTGCGGTGGGTGATTTGCCGAGTCCCGAGTGCCGCGATGCAGTTCGTGAATCCCAAATTTTGGCCAAACTTTTTGATGGATTTGCCGATAAGGAGGGGAATTAAGGTTATCTTAGCGCGGAAAGACCCCTGCATCGTGGACCCTTGTTACCCGCCTCGAGTTCGCCTGCTTCTAACTGGCGCAATCCGTCTCTCCCAATCAACCAACTTCACCAAACTCTTGAACCCACTCGCCTGGGTCTCGAAATGGGGCAACAGCACGACGGGAGGATGAGACTTGATTACTTTTAAGACTTACTTCATCTCTGCCAATTTCATTAATTGAAATAGCAGACACAGGATGGGCAGGTTAGGCCCACTGACCTCCCAGGGTCTGGTAAGATTGAATTTCATTGAAACTCCCTGAACACCCGCCTAACCGCTTACAGGGACGGTCGCCGTACGATGATGTGGTAATGGGAGAGGGTCCCGAGGACCCGCGCGGCCATAAACAGCTCTACGATGAGCGCGGCCGCCCCATCAACCTGGAGACCAAGCGCATCAACCGGGACGTCATCCGCTCCCACAACGAGGTGATGATGGTCATTGGCGTCGCTGAGCCCGAAAATGGCATCGACGTCCAGGCTGAGGCTGCCCGCAAGCACCATCAATATGAGGAGCGCATTGGGCGGAGGCTGCTGCTGGCCGGCGGCATTGTCGAGACGACCGCTATCTGGGGCATCAACGGCATGAGGCAGCGCATCTTGGTAAGCCCCATGTTCGGAGCCTTGAATGCTTCACATATTGACCATCCAGCTTTACAAACCATATTCACAAACGAACTTCTATGGCATGTTCGAACTTCTCCGTAGTCAGCAGTCTATATCTTCCTACTTCTTCAATGGCCTGCCGACGTTTATGGCCAGTACCATTCTGGAGCAGCTGGCTCTCCCCGAGTTTAAAAAGCGTCCATGGTATGTTAGTCGAGCTTGTTGACAGAACGTCCTTCTAACTACGCACAGGCTTCAATACGCGACAACATACATCCGCCTTCATCTGGCCATCTACACCTTCTTTCAGCGAACAGGAATCATAACCTCCCGCTTCCCCCATTGGAAATTCTTCATCCCAGGGACCAGCTACTCACCCATCTCGCTGCCCCCTCTCCCGACCTCGCTCTGTCCCATAGGCATCGCCGGTTGGCTGCGCGCCGCCGCCCTCAGCCTGGTGCCCTTCGGAGCCTTCTACATATACACCAAATTCTACAGCTTCGTCACCCGCATGCTGCGCTACAAAATCCACCGCCACCTCCCGCGACCCTACAATGCCACCAAGCGCCGCTCCTTCCGCGAAGCAAACTACGTCCCCATCGAAGTTCGCACCGACGAGATTGTCGAAGCCCCTGAGCCCACCCCACTCCAGCCGACACCTTCCCCAGCACCAACCCTGGCGGTGGCGTCCCCATCCGTCGCCAAAGCACCGCCTCCCTTCGCCCCCACCCCACCCACCTCCGAAGAAAATTTCGCTTTCGACAGTGACGACGAAGACCCCGAACTAATCGGCGGCACACTCATCAGCTTTGACGTCGCCTCAGACCCACCCCCGAGCCCTCCGGCACCACCCCCACCCCAACCGGCGCCGCTGGTCCCACCACAAACTCCAACGAACCAGGCATCTGGTCCGCCGAGCTCCTTGTCCCCCTAATCCCTCCTCCTCCTCACCCAACAACCCCAATCACCCCGGCCACCCCCACTCCCCACACCACGAACCAATCTACCGCGAAAACCTCCTCACCTGCCTCCCGCCATCCTTGCCACCGAAGTCTTAGCTATCACACCCGCGCGTCTGCTGATGACACCGCTGGCTTCGTACGTGTGGCTGGAGCTGGCGCGGCCGTATATGTTGCGGATGGGCGGGGAGTCCGCGGGCGTTGTTTAATTTGTTAGGGTTGGAGGCGCTGTTGGCGGTGGTGCATGGGAGGCGTGGGCGGCTTTGATGTTGGTTGCGGAGGGTTTCGGTGGGGAGGAGGAGTGGATGGAGATGGAGGGGGTTGGAGAGGGGGAGGAGGAGAGGTTTTAGGAGAGGGCTGTGGAGGGTTGGGGGTAGGTGGGAGAGGTGGTTGGATAGGGGGAAGGTTGATATGTTCTGGTCATGACTCATGTGTTGCGGAATAAGTACATACGTTCAGCGAGAGGGTATCATAAAATCTGCCACCTCCGTCCTGAAACTACACCTTTCAACCCCTTGCCCTGCCCTTCCCCTTCCCCTTCGCCGCCTTCTCCTTATCCACCACGTCCTTGATAACTGAGTACAAGTCCTGGTTGCGCCGCGCCAGGAGGAGCACGTCGTCGGTCGTGACGGTGCTGCGGCCCGCGTGGCGGCTGAAACTTTCCAGGTCTGTGGCTACGTTTTCTGTAAAAATATAAATTAAAGTTAAATGTCTGAGTGAGTCGGTAGGAGGCCGGGGGAGGTATAAGTGAGGATAATGCTTGCCAATTTGGTGCCAGACCATGTCGGTCAATGCACCGATGAACTGGGGGGTAGCGTTGCGGTTGCGTTGGAGCGATTCTTGGTCGACGATTTTGCCGATGGAGAACCAGAGGGCTGCTTTAAGGCGCTGGAGGGGTTAGCAGTTTGGGAGAGTCTTGACGGGGACGAGTGTGTAACTTGTTTGGATGAATGAATGAGGAAATAATTTAGGCAAACTGTACCTAGAGAGCAAGATATGGGAGGTGTTAGAATAAATATGGATCTTCAACTTACCTCTCGCACCTCTTCATCTTGACCATCAGCCATGTTGGTTCCTGGAAGTCTTGGCACTTGGTGATGGAGTTGAGTTGGAGACGCGTTTGACGTGTCAGTGGTTATGTAGTTAAGCAATAATATCCTGACAACTAGTCCTCTTTCGGATTGATGTTTTAATCCCTGCAATGCTGTTCTATCTTCAAATTTCTTTGTCGCATTGCTCTCGGTAGATACAAGAGAGAGCTGGCATGGGGGCATATTGCACTTGATGTAGTATTCCCATGGCACTAATTTGCTGCCACTCTTTTGGAGAGATAGAGACAATACAGCAGCTCAAAATCGCAATATCTAAGGCCTCTGGAAGCTCATCTTCATCGCCGGATTTGCCGGCGGCATCCCTGTGGTGGGGTCCTGCTTGGCGTAAATTCGACATAACGAAGGGACAACAGCAGTTTTTCGCGCAAGTCCAGCTCTCTCTCCTTCCATCCTCTTCGACTGTCACTCGCCCTCCATTTGATCTGCCCGATTTCAGTCCCACCCATTAAATCACAAGCTGAGATTGCGATCCCTCAACCAATCCAACCCGCGCTCTGCGATCAAACAACCGTCTCCCTCTCGTTCCGCAGGCCCGAACCCAGCCGTCATGGAGTCCCTCGCCAACCTCGCCACGACCGTGGGCGACCGCTTTACGACTAACATCAAGGGCACCTTCACCAACCTGACCCCCGAGAAGTTCATTCGGATAGCCATCGTTGCCGGGGCCTGTGAGTTCCCTTCCGCTTTCCCAGGTGGCGTGACCCCCACGCAGGACAACGCTTACTTTGCAACCCGCAGACCTTCTCCTGAGACCATACATTATCAAGCTTGGCGGCAAGGCGCAGATGAAGGCGTACGAAGAGGAGCACGAACGGGCGGAAGAGGAGGCCAAGGCGAAGATGTCGGCCAACGAGCTGCGCGGACACGTCGACATCCCGGATGATACCGATGATGAGGAGGAGGCGGCGACGGCAGAGGCGTCTGGACCGGATTGGGGAAAAAAGGCGAGGAGAAGGCAGCGCGAGATGATTAAGAAGCTGCTGGATGCCGAGGAGGAGAGGCTGCGCGAGACGCAGGAGGAGTTGGAGGATAAGGATATCGAGGAGTATTTGATTAAAGACTAACGGATGGGCGTTGGAGGTTGGAATAGCATGTTGCAACATATATAACTAATAAACACATCTATATCAATGTCAGGGGCTGCTGACTTTCCCTTTGGCTTCCCTACACGTTACGAAGGGGATGTAGCCAAGGATGAAAAAGGGGCTTTGGCAACCTAATCCAGGGTAGAACTTGAAGAGTCTCTCTCCTGAGTCTTTATATATATCCAATCAATGAGTTCGCGATCCTTACACGTACTTCTAATATCGTAATGAACCAGGTTTCCCACGCGCTGGAATACCTGATTCGAATCACTTAGACCCTCTCAAAACGAGAGTTCACCACGATATGCAATTATATTGAGTTTATTCGTTGTGTTCCTGCAGATGAGTGGGTCATAAGCCCCATCAAGTGCCGTCCAGGTGGCCCCACTGTGACTTTGCTCCATGCAGCATTGCAGTCTTCAAGGTCCCCGAGCCAGGTCCAGTCGTTTCATTAAAGAACCTTCAGATCACTTGCATCTTGAAACAATTCTTCCTCGCACAAT
This sequence comes from Collariella sp. IMI 366227, assembly GCA_027946355.1. Classification (NCBI taxonomy): domain Eukaryota; kingdom Fungi; phylum Ascomycota; class Sordariomycetes; order Sordariales; family Chaetomiaceae; genus Collariella; species Collariella sp. IMI 366227. Next base: position 1,799,553 of record JAPEUS010000002.1, on the reverse strand, counting down.
TATCTAACCAGCTCTCTTTCATCGCCTTTTTTCTCAATTTACGATTTTAAGGCAGAAATCTCATCGGCGCTTGACTTCCCAGACTCTCGCCAGATCGTCGTCCAGCGCGCCGCGACATCACCGGCACCCGCTCGAGTGCTTGCTGCTCGCAAGACCCGGTGTCCTGTGCTTCATCAGCAAGGCTTCGACAGAACAAGAGTCATATCCCATATCACATCATCTTCCAGCCCAACAGCACAAAAATGGCTGCAAACAGCCACGAGACCAATGTCCGGTGCTCCGCCGAAGGTACGACAGCACCAACCTGACCCTCCGTCCGCGTCCATGACGAACACCCCCCCCTCATGCGGCCACCGGATCGTCAACCAACCCCCTTCACCCACCCAACAAACCCATACTCACCCCCACTCCCAGCTGCCAAAAGTTTCGTCGACTGGTACTATCCCCAGATCAACGCGGGCAAATCCATCTCCACCGCCTACGTCAACGCCCACGGCGCATACGATCGCGCCGGGCACCCGCCCGCCGACATCACCATCAACGGCTTGGTAGTCCCCACCCCCCAAGAATGGGAGAAGCTACTCGAGCAACAGCGCCAGGCTCCCAAGCAGACGGACCCGAACCGCAAGCTGGTGCGGTACGACGTGCGCGGGTGGGACGTGCACGTAGTCAACGCCGACTACCGGTTTGGGGCGCCGCAGAAGCTGCTCGATATTCATTCTGCGACGGATGGGGTGAGGATGATGATGATGCTGACTGTGAGTGGGACGGTGTATTTTGGGACGGGGAGGAATAGGGGGGATGATTATTTTGAGAAGCGCGGGTTTCAGGATGTGTTTGTGCTGGTGCCGAATTGGGATGTACTGGAGAGGCCTGGGGCGAAGGTTGGGAGGAAGTATCTGGTGATATCGCACATTTACAGGACCGATTGAGAGTGTTTGTCGGGGCGGTTGATGGGGTTGACGGGCAGCTTCTTCTTGGCGGGACGAAGGCTTGCTGATGGGTTCTGAAGAAAACAACAATGAGGGATTGCCAACTGGGAGGAGAGTGTCATACAGGAAAGGGTGACCGTGGGGATGGTTTCGCCAAGGGAGAGGCAGGATTGGAGATTATCTAGACATCAAAGGAAACACGTTGGGGGGTTCGTTATGGCATTCCTTGAAGGAAACAGGCGTAAAGGAATAATGGGTTGGTCGCATAGATCTTTGGGAATAGGATTGACATGTGCGGAGAGAATGACTGAGTTTCTCATGGCCTAAGACAGTTGTGTTTTTAAAGTGGTTTGGCGGTGGTCACTTCATGCTAAAAGTGTGGAAGACCACTAGCTCATCATAATGGTCTCTGCAAGAGAATTTTGCTTCATCCACGGTCACTGTCGAGCATCCAGCAGACTCAGTCCATTTTCCATTTCTATCCGTAGACTCCTAGAAGAAAACACATTGAAAGAAGTCATCAAAATCCCCATCTTGCTCTCACCCCTACGCAGGAACCTCCAGGCACTTCCGCCGCCATTCCCAATACCCAACGCGAATGCGATCCCACTTCTGCCCCAACCTCCTCAGACTTAAAACCGCCCTCTCCTTGTCACCCTTCTCGGCATAAATCTCTGCCAGCAAATCCAGCGCATGGGTGCTCTGCACATCCTCCTTGTCCCCCCCTCTTCACCCAGACCCGTAACAAACCGAGCCGTAAACTCCTCCGCCGTGGCCAGCTTCCGCCCGCCCTTGACCAGCACGCCCCTCAGGTAGTTCCAACCGCTCTGATTTTGCGGCGCCAGCACGATCTTATCCTTGGCATACTGCACCTCGCGGTCGACGATGTCCCCGGGGACCTTGGGGTCGTGCTCCGTGGCAGCGACGCCGGGGGTGGAGTGCCCCGGGTTGGAAAAGACCAGGAAGAAGCGGTGCGACCAAGCCGAGTTATTGCGCACGTCGTCGTCGATCATGGATTCGATGGTTGCGAGCTCCTCCGCGTCGTCAAACAGGTTGAGCTTGCCAACCAGGTAGGAGCGGTATGACCAAACGTGGTAGTTCTTGGTGTCTTCGCGGAGAATGGCGGTGAGGAATTCGCGTTCCGAGGCGGCGAAGGAGTGAATGGCGGTAGGATCGGATGCGATGGTGGGGAAGTAGTTCTCGACGAGTAGGTGGCGGTGGTGCCAGATTTGGTAGTTCTTGAGATTGGCCAGGGCGACTTCGTTCAGCCAGGCGATTTCGTCTGGGATGGGGAGCTTGAGCGCAAAGACGTTGGCCGCGCGGTATAACCAAACGGTGTAGTGCGCGGGGTTCATGGAGATGATGTGCTCCGTCAGGCGCAGGCAGCGCGGCGAGTACTCCTTGGCCTGCATCACCGCGCGGAGGTAGGACATCACTAGCATCATCGTCAGCACCTATCTCCCTCACCTCTGAAACCAGATTACTCACCCTCAGCATACTCAGCCGGATATGCAATCGCCGCCAGCGCCCCCTCCGGCTCCTCCAACACAACCGGCACAACATCATCCCACTCGGGATCCATCGCCAACTTCCCTTCTTTCCCCACGCCCCCCCCCCATACAACTCCTTCTTCAGCGCAGCCATCTCCCTTCTCCTCCTAGTCTCCTCAAAGCACTCCCTCTCAGTAACCACAACCTTTTCCTCTGTCTTATCTTCCCTTTCCCCTCTCTTCTCCCTTTCCCTCCTCTCCTTGAAAGCCCTACTCTCAACAGCAAGGCAACTTACCCTCAATTTCCCCTCCCACTTCTTCTCCCACTCTTTCACAGTTAAACCCAAGTCTTTCCCACCCTTTCGAACCTTCGGGCCCCTCACCGGCAGTCCCAAATCATTAACCCCCTTCCAAACCTCCCTTAACGTCTTCGGTCCGCCGCCACACGCAACCTTTGCAATCGCAGCGCCTCCACTGAGTGTGGAAGCAGACGAGAGGGTGGGCCGGGCAGCGATGCGCGATGCAATGCGTTGTGAGAGCCAGGCGGTGCGTTCGGAGGGGTGAGGGCGGCGAGGGCGCCTCCTCTTTGCGAGAGGAGGGTTTCGTGAAGGTGGGAGGCGTGGTAGCGGGTGAGGGTGAGGGCGTGGAGGGTTTGGTTGTCGGGGTTTGGTTGGAGGGGAGGAGCGGAGGTGGTGGCGGTGGTTGTTGGGGGTAGGGTGGTGGTGGTGAGTTGTGGAGATGATTTGGGATCTGGAGTGGAGGAGGTTGTCAGTTGATGGAGAGCTGAGGTGGGGAAGGTGGGCGGAAGTAAGGGAGGGAGGGAAGGTTGAATTCAAAAACAAACTCGGGGTCTCGGCCTACCGTCGGATGCTTTGGGCTTCGCCTTTCCTTTGGGCGGCATGGTGAGCTGCTGCTTTGGGCGTTAGGATGGCGGGGGTGGGTTTTAAAGGCAGCCAAGAATTGTTTGCCAGCGATCGTCAATTGGAGCTGGGGAAGCTCCAGAGGTGCGGGGCAACAGGGGGCTTGGAGGACAATTGTAAGGCCGAACAAAGACAACAATGTTAACAACACACTTCTTATCGAAGCATTCCATCATTCAGCCAGAAACTGTTTGCGGCTTGCAGGTTTTGCGGATTTGATCTGAAAGTGTATTAGGTACATCAAGTAAGGGAGCTATACCGCAAGGTAAGAGGTTCTAGAATCAGATACAGAAGAAGTCGGAGTACCATCCACCCAGCCCTTTTCCACCATCCTCCAGAAAGCCCAGTCAAGCCCCTAACACCATTAGGTCCTTCAACTCCATCTCCCCACAAGAACACGTCCCACATGAATTACAGCCTCGTCGAGAGTGGTGCCTCCACGCGTTATTGGCTCTCGCTCTCCACCCTCCAAAACTTCCACCCTTCCCTCTCCCCAGCCCCCATGCACACCCACCAGCCTCTCCACCCCTCATTCCCCTCCGCACTGAGGAACCTCTCCAAATCAATCTCCATCCCACCCTCATCATCCTCATCCATCCCGTTTTTCAGCACCGCCGGCCACAGCACTCCAACGCCATCCCCACCAGCACCGTCTCAAACTTCTGAAACCCCTCCTCATCCAGCTGCTCCTCTAGCCTATCCAACTTCCCCTCTCCACGCCCGGCTTCAGCAGCGTAATCGAGCAACCCCAACCCCCCGCACCCGTCAGCTTCGTCCAGCCTATCCCCTCGTAGTCCACCAGCTCGCGCACGCGCTCCAGGCGCGGGTGGCTCACGCCCAGCGAGACCAGCAGGCCGTGGTTGATGGTCATCATCTCACCGACGCGGCGCAGGCTCTCCTCCTCCTGGGTATCGAACCCCTCCTCGCCCAGTATGGCGGACGACGTGCGCGTGACCTTGTCGATGCCGTCGAGGATAGTGCCGATCAGTTTCGGGTGAGCGTCCTTGAGGCGCGCCACCTTGGCGACCTCGGCGGCGGTGGATTTGGGGACCCGCGTGTCGACCAGGAGGAGGGGCAGTTCGGGAAAGTTCCAGATGGGTTCGACCATGGGGGGTTTGCTGTAATCGGTGCGCTGGAAGACGACGGCTTTGCCTTGTGTTGAGACGGTGTTGTCGACGCCGGACGGGTTGCCGTGAATGAACATTTCGTAGACGTAGGCCCAGCGGTTGATGCGCTCAAGCTGCACGCGCGCTTCTTCGTGCGGCTGGTCTGGGTGTGGGCCTGAGAGGGCGCGGAGTTGCATCAGGAGCGCGGCGGACAAGCATACCGCGATGGTAGCGCTGCTGCCGAGGCCCGCACCTATAGGGATAGTGGAGCGTAGTGTGTATTGCGAACCGGGGAATGATTGTGACCCGAGCGAGAGGAACATGTAGAGGAAGGAGCCGGCTGAGTTCTGGTGTACCTTGCGGATCTCGCTCGGCTTGTTGGGGGAAACGTCGGCGAGAAAGGGTTGGATTGCCTCGACGAGTTCGAGGTCGAGATCTGTTACGAGACTGTAGTAGTACTTCTTCTTCGATGGTTGTTGGAAAACAGCCCATGGCAGCGCATCAATGTTCCACGAGTGGTCGAAGTCGATGTCGGGGAATGTGAGCGTGAGTGTCCGTTTCGACTTGGAGAGTGTTGTGACGAGGAGGTAGGATCGCAGCGAGATGGCTGCTGCTATCGCGGCCTATGATTCAAAAGTGTTAGACCCAAGCCCTTTCCCCGGCCTTCCCCTTTTCCAGAGCGCACTCACCTTCCCATGTACCACTGCATGCTCGCCAAACACAATAACCTTGCCCGGTGCCGACACCATAAACGCCGGCATCATGGGGCTAGATTTCTTGCGATTCATGTTCCTCCGCGGGTTGATCGACATGCTGCTTGTTCCGTTGAGGATGCCGCTGACGCTGCTGGCGTCGCTGGCGCTGCTGCTGATGGGGCTCTCGGGCTCGGGCTCACGGCGGGAATGGCCATTGGCGCCGTTAAGGCCGTTCGGTTTTGGTATGCGCGTCGCCATGGTCGTTCTGAGTTGCCGGTCGTCTGGTCTGGGTGTGGGTTGTGTGGAGACTTGAGCGGGAACCGGGGACAAAGGGTCAGGAGGAGTGGGATTAGTGCCGGGTACAGCAGATGTCGTTGCGCTTCGAGGGTGACTATTGCGATACGGTAGCGGTGGGTGCGCGAAACGGCGGTCGAGGTCGTCGTGGCTCAGGGTCTGAAGATGGAGAAGGTATGGAGCAAGTTCGCGGGCTGACGTTGAGAAAGGATATGATTTGTTGCCAAGATAGGAAGGAGGTGTAATTAAGAACCAAGTGGAGATTTCAAGGGCGGGACCAATTTATCCCATGAACACACAAGAGATCGGTTATCGAAGCGATGTTGCGCCGTTGGGCGGTGTGTCGAGGCCCCCTTATGACCTGATGATCATGTACAAGGACCGACAGCTCTGGTAACACGGCAATGGAAGTGTTCTTTTGGGGGCAGCTGCAAGAAAAAAAAGAGAGGAGAGTCCTGCAGCACCGCCTTCCACGATGACGAACAGGGGGTCAGGGGTTTCTCCAATTGTTGCGTCCACGCGGTTGCATTTGCGGCGTTCTGGAAGCTCCTGATTGGCGCCGAGACCCTTTTCCGGCGAGCTGGGAGACCAGCAATCGACCAGCAAGGACCGATGCTGCCCGGGGGCAGGTTCCGTCCCTTGCAGCAGGGAAGCTATGTGAATTGCTGCCCACTGGTTGGACGCGAATTGTCAGCATCAACCAATTTCCACAGCCAAACTTTGACAGTCCCGTGACGTCTTTTCCATGCCACGGTGTTTGAGACAGTCCTGGCTTGCTGGGCCCGGCGAGCAGAAACGTTGAAGGACAGAATAATCTTGGCATCGGAAGTTGTTCTCGAAGTCTCAAGCGGAATGCAAGCCTGTGGCAGAGCGAACCATGTTGAGACCCGGGCCAGCTGAAACGGCAGAACCGGCGTGGCAGTGCTGCACGGATCGGGGGACGTCGGCCGTTCTCGCCTGGTGCAACTGGGCCTGACCCAGAAACAGGAGATACGGCCTCGTCTTGAATTGGGTTTTCAAGTCGTGGTAGCAGCGTCCCTCTCAGCTTTCTTGAACCCGTCATGATATCTCCTGATGCTGAGTCGCATCGTAGATGGACAGATGCACCTTCTAAGGTGGATGGGAGGGTAGGATCGAACGGCGTTAAGACGCGTATTCCCGTGTTACCTGCCAGTGTGTCTGTACCATATGAAACCTCCTCTCGACTCCACCTCTCGCTCATCAACCTCATCAACACCACCAAAAACCTCCAAATTCCCCGTCATCACCAAACCACATCCCATCCCCCACCAACCCGCACCCCAGAGAAAACACAAACCAACATGACCGTCACCGAGTTGGCCCTCCTGCACCTCCCACCCACTATCCCCTCTCCCTCGCCCCAGGCCCTCCCGCAGGCCCTCCTCCTCCTCTCTCCTTAGCAATGACCCACCAATCCCACTGGCACGCATCACACTTCCCCACCTCCCCACTCTACCACCTCCCGCGCCGCGCTCTGGTTCAGACAGATCGAAGACCCTTCTTGGCTTTTGACCACTGCACGCTGGCCCTCTGTCGCGGCACACCACGCCTGGATTCTCAGTGCAGAGAATGTGAGGGTTATGGAGGACTTGGTGGCGGGGGTGGGTTGAGGCGGGGATACGGTGTTAGTGCATGTGGAGGAGTTGTTTAAAGATTGGGGGTGTTGCTAGGGGGTGGTTAGTGTGCAGAGGATGTTTGTGAGGAAGGGGATAGGGAGAGGTTTGAGGGGAAGTGGGAGGAGGTGAGGGGGTTTTTGAGGGGTATGCTGAGAGGGTGATGGTGAGGTGGGGGTGGCGGGAAGATGTTGAGGAGGGGCGGAGGAGGATGAGTTCGTGGTGGTATGTGGATGGGAGAGCGTTGAGAGGCATATGGAGTTTGCTGAGACGGAGGGGTTTGCGAAGTACAGCGAGATTCGGGACTTGGTTGCGCGGTTCGATGTTAAGCACTATAAGCCTTTGTCGTTGGAGTAGTTTTCCTCACTTCGGGGACAACAAAGATAAGGTCGGTCAGGGAGTCGATCTGAGTGCGGCCGCGGCCGATGAATGCGATTCATTGCTTGGGCCTTGCTGCCCACGTTGCCCTGTGCTGACGCAGCAGCGAGAACCCGTTCCTAATATCCCATTCCAAGACGCCGTTTGAGAGTTCGGTTTCACCCGAACCGGCAAATGCCAATGCCTATGCCTTCATCATGCCAACATCCGCGCTCAATCAGACCAGCAACCCTCTCCTGAAGACAACATTTAAGACAAGGTCTTCTTGTTCTTCTTAGGGACGTCCTTGATCTGAAGGTCTGTTGAAAGGGAGAGATCCGTCAGTCGCTGTGTTCAGGGTGTCGTGTCTTCGCCTCGGAGAACATACTGGGAGGGAGGCTCTGCTTGAGCTTCTCGGCCTTGTCGGAGTCCTTCAGGGAGAGGGTGTAGAGGAACCTCTGGCAGCGAACCTTGAACTTGATCTGCTGGGTCTTGGTGTTCTTCTTGATCCGGGCGGCTGCAAAAATCCAGACTGTCAGAACCGTCCCTGTACCAATTCCTAGCTCGTTGTTGTTCGGGTTATGCGCAACGTACACGAAGCGTCCTTCCGCCGGCAGATCTCGATGAACTGTGTAAAAAATGTCAGCACTTCGTCCGGCCCGTCGCAGAATTTCCATGTATCAATCCGCACCTTCTTGATGTCGCTGACTTCCTGAGGCATTTTGGCGGCTGTGTCGAGGCTCCTGTACTGGTCTGAGGGGACTGGTTCGAAAGCGGAATTGGATTTCTTGAAATTATTTTCTGTGGGTTTCGCGCAGTGGGGTGCACCCCGACAGCTGCATCTCTGTGGTTTCCGTCTTGGGAAGGCTGATGTGGCAGGGGGGTGAACATGGTCAAAGCTCGGCTTGTGGCTGAGTGACGCGGCCTGTGGCGAGAGTCGCTCCAGATCAGGGACAGCGACAATGTTGACAGGTATCTTTCGTAGATATCGGTCCATATTTCTTGCCGTTCAAAAGCAGACACATCTGATCAATATCAAGCTTGAGGATATTTGCCAGACCGTTTTACAGTCAAGGCATATCAGAACAGCAAGATGCCTACGCCGCTTGACAGAGCGATGCGATCAAAGGTGAGTGCCCCACCTCAGACCTCTCAATATATGACGTCTAACAACAGTTTGAGCAGAATGCCTTTTTGGGTTGGTTATCTCCCACTGTCCCTCGCACTTCGTTACTGACGATTTGCCAGCTTTCACCGGTTTAGTCGCGGGTGTTGCAGTGTGGGCCATCTGGGGAGGGGATATGTTTCCCCAGGAACATGATCCCACCGGAGAACCAGGGACTTGGACCAAGGAGGAGCTGAGGCGATGGCTTGCCGCTGTATTTTAACCCAGCGCCAGATCCCGACTCTTGTGTGCTGACCGCGAGACAGCGGAACCTACACCCGCAAGAGACAGACACCAAAGAGCAGCTGCTTGAAAGGGTACGGGCAAACTTGAGGATTCCGAGGCATTAGGACTTCAGGTCGACACCGGCACATTTGTTAAGTTGTTGAGGGATAAGTAAGGCACGGGGCGCCAGGAGAAAATTGACGTCTTTCCGGGCGCGGGGGGTTATGTTAAAGTGTTGTTCAGTAGCGCAAGAGATACCAAGGTGTTGTTTGTCTTCCGGGTGGTGTTTGTCTTCGTCTCTTTGCCTGGCATTCGCACTTGAAAGACACAAGCAGCAGACTCGAGTCGCTCGACCAACGCGAATGCAATGTGGGGCCATGCTAAATTGTCGGAGATTATTGGCCAATGAAGTGTTCTTACACAGGCAACACAATCCCGGGTGCCAGGGGCAGTGTGCGCAACGAAGGACAGCTTGCTCCTCCAACTTCAAGAGAATCTGCCCTTCTTTCAACCCCTCATCGCCAAACCATCGTTAAATTGGACTCGCGACAACTGGACCAGTCGTGGCCTTTTTGACACGATGGATTTCCTTCAGGTATGCTCTGCGCGCAACCTATGGCTTGGGTCCTGACAGCTAACCACCCTTCACAATAGCGCCTCGCGCGGTTCCTGGACCGCCCGCTGTTCCCGTGGAAGAAGCTCATCATCGGGTTTTCGGTTGGCCAGTACATGCTTGAAGCGTTCCTCGGTTTCCGCCAATATCGCGTTCTGCAGAAGACGAAGCCGCCCAAGGTTCTGGAACAGGAAGTCTCGCAGGAGGTCTACGACAAGAGCCAGGCGTATGCTCGCGCCAAGGCCAAGTTCTCAGCGATTAACGGTCTCTACGGTCAACTCCAAAACCTCGCATTCTACCACTTCGACGTTCTCCCGAAAATCTGGTCATGGGCAGGCAACATCCTTCTTCGCTTCGCACCGGCTCGCTTCACCGGCGAGATCTCGCAGTCTATCGTCTTCATCCTCGCCTTCATATTCCTCAACCAGGTTCTCTCGCTGCCGTCCAGCCTGTACCATACCTTCGTCTTGGAGGAGAAGTTCGGCTTCAACAAGCAAACGCCTAAGCTTTTCGTCACAGATATCATCAAGACTAACATCTTGGCCTGCGTCCTGGCTCCTCCCATCCTGGCCGGCTTCCTTTCCATCGTCAAGAAGACTGGCAGCCAGTTCTTCTATTACCTCTGGATGTTCGGCGCGGCTCTTCAGGTTTTCATGATTGCCGTCTACCCCATCGCCATTCTGCCCCTGTTCAACAAGCTGTCGCCTCTTCCGGAGGGCAAGCTCAAGACGGACGTCGAGGATCTCGCTAAGAAGCTCAAGTTCCCGCTCAAGGAGCTGCACGTCATCGATGGCAGCAAGCGCAGCGCCCACAGCAACGCCTACTTCTTCGGTCTGCCCTGGAAAAAGCACATTGTCATCTACGATACTCTGATTGAGAAGAGTGAGAACGAAGAGGTTGTCGCTGTGCTTGCCCATGAGCTCGGTCACTGGAAGCTGGGCCACACCACCAAGATGTTTGGCATCTCCCAGGTAAGTCACTAAGCTGTACGTTTCTCATGAACTCTGCTAACGTTATCAGGCCCACTTCTTCTACATTTTTGCCCTCTTCTCCGTCTTCATCAACAACAACTCCATGTATGCCGACTTCGGCTTCACCACCGAGCACCCGATCATCGTCGGCTTCCTCCTCTTCTCGGACATCCTGGGCCCCATGGACAATGTTCTTAAGCTGCTCATGAACATCCTCAGCCGCCGCTTCGAGTTCCAGGCCGATGCCTTTGCCAACTCCCTCGGCTACAACACCGAGCTGTGCCGCTCCCCTGATCAAGTTGCAGATTCAGAACCTGTCTACCATGGACGCCGATTGGATGTTTGCCAGCTACAACTTCTCGCACCCGATTCTGTCGGAGCGGTTGAAGGCGCTGAACTGGCAATCCACCGAGAAGGTGGTGGGGAAGGAGTCGGAGACTGAAAAGGCTGAGAGCAAGGATGATGTGGCTGTTGCTACTGGGCGCGACGAGCTTTAGACGGGATTGTTTTTTGTAAGAGTAATTTCTTTGAGTTTTAAGCCGGGGCAATGGAAAGCAATGGTATTCTTTCTCTGTGTGCTTGATCAGCTACTTGAACCCATTGACCAAGGAGCTCAATTCAATGATCCTGCTCAGATAACCCTAACCCTCAAACATCTTATCCGCCTCGACCTCTTGAACGCCTATGGAAAAAAAAAGTGGGATGTTACAAACTTTAAACCAGTGCCTACCTGTACTTCTCTCTTCTTTTCTCGGCCTTGCGCTTCTTCCTGTCTCCTCTACCAATACTCTTTTCTCGTTGGACTTTGGTGGTGGTTGAAGCGACAGCTGCCAAGCCTCTCCGCCAGCTGGTGCCAGCCCCGAAAGGCTCTCGCTGCGGCGCGATCGAACTTCACTCCAGAGCCGAACCTCCCCCAAAATTCCAGACCGATCTGCCCGGCGGCGGCGCACCACGACATTACGACAAGCAATTGGCTCAACACTGCAAGCAGCACATATTGAGAGCTGACCTGCGCCATCATGTTCCGTGTCTCCCCGCTCCTCGCGGCCCTGCGCCGGCCAACCGCCCAATTGATCCCTCGCTGCGCTTCGGCGACGACAGCCAGCAAGCCGGCTGCTGCTCGGTACGCCCCCATAGCTCCCCCCAATCCCTCTTCCTAACAATCAGCTAATAAAAGCACCACCAATATAGCACCTTCTCCCACCTCCCCACCCTCCGCCCCTCCCTCACCTCCCCCTCCACCATCTTCCGCGCCCCATCGCAAACCCTCCTACACTCCCCACCACTCTCACCACCACAACAACAGCTGAAACGACTCTCGACCTCATCTCCAAGTCAGCCATCACGACACACCCGGCTTTTGCGGGCGGTCAGATCCGGTGCGGTCCGCGCGCCACAATGGGAATGCCTCGCGGCTGGTGCAGAAGCGCCGCCACGGGTTCCTGAGTCGCGTCAAGACGCAGACGGGGCGCAAGACGCTTATGCGGAGGAGGGCGAAGGGGAGGAAGAGGTTGAGTGCTTAGTTTGGGGATGGGTGTGTGTGTGGATGAGTGTTGAGGAGGGGTGGAGGGATGGATGGGAGGTTGAGTTGGGAAGGGGTGGGAAGTGGAAAGTGGGAAGGGAAAGTGGGAAGGGCTTGGGTCGGATTACGGACATTATTTCTGTGCGATGGAGGGAGAAGAGGGGGGGTTGTTGATGGGTGCCTGAGAGGGCGGAGGAGGCTGTATAATACCAGAGCGGTGCTGTAAGATGTACTACTATCATGGGGAAATAGAGAGCTTTGTTTGGTTGTGCTGGGAGATTAGAACGGTCTGGTATTGATGTTGTGTTGTTTGATCCACGGAGGCACTGCTGTTGCATGGCGTGGTTTGGCAGGCCTTCAAACCACATTATATATTCACGGTCTTCTCGATACTGTTCAGCCAGAGTTGAAGACATCCGTTGACCCTAATGAGAACCATAGAAGGAGACACCATGATGTATCTACCATTTTTAGAACTTTGGCCGGAAACGGCTACGTCTCGAGGCATCTGAGTGGTGGTTGTCGAACGCTTGTAGCTCTGCTCTATCGACTGGCTTAACAATGAGTCCCGAGACACTTAGCCGTTGGCAAATCTCAACTGTAATTTCTGTATAGATTTAGCTATCTGCTCCTTTGATACTGTATCTAAGATGTCTCCATCCTACCGAGCCAACCGGCGGCTACCTCAGTCCTGCCTCTTATCCCAGGTCAGGAACTTCAGGCAAACGGTGAGCAGACCATGAATAAACTTTGACAGGACCAGACTATCTTGCTATCTATTAATTATATCAGTTGCAGCCCCATCACTGCACTCATCAGCCTAGATTTTACATGAAGTGCCATGTGGTATCCCTAAACATCAGAGGCTTTCTTGGAGGAGTTCTCGAGCCATCCGAGTCCTGTTTGTAGTTACCTAGGATATAGTCAAGTGTAAAGAGGCTTGTTTGTACTCTGCCTTGGGTTGGATGTTAAAGGGACTCCTTAGTTCATGGACGTTGTCTGTCGCCCGGACCTGTGTTTACATCGGGAAGCCGCAGGCCACTCCTTCCATCCCAGCTCATGACGACGCAGGCAACAAGGCTTCGCTCCTGCCAGCAACAGGAAGCTTATAAAAGCCAGTCCCTTTGCCCTCTTTCAACAAATAAACCAAAAACCTCTCTGGTGTATCGGTTAACATAGCGGATTCTCATGATAATATCATCATTTTCCGTTGCGCGGGGTTCGACTCCCCGGAGGGGTAACATTTTTGCTTTTCCGCTTGGCCACCCTTCTCTTCCTCTTATCTCATGGATTAATGCTCTGCTTTCGCTGCTTCACTCTTTTTGGTTTGTACCATTGAAGCTGACTCCCGCCCCTCTCTGACCTAAACCTAAGATACACTCACAGTCCAACCACGTTCTTTCTTCTCCGTTTGAGGCGATTGCTGGTTTCTTCAACACACATGCTTAGGCAGTCACACCTCGCTGTAATTAAATATCTGACGGAGAGATCAAACCCCTGAATTCCGTTTACTACAGGTTCCAATAACCGACATTGATGAGAAGTGCCTCCAAGTCGTCGAAGTGTTAGACGGGGGCCAGAGATATCAGCAAGGGCGGATCGAGTGCTCGCCCGCGATTCACTGATATCGAACCATAATGTCAGTCTCTCATCTTTCTGCCCTGAGATATGACTGAACAATGGAAATTGATGTCGTAAATACGTCTCAGAGAAACTTTCATTCCTTCCCTCGGAGCCGAGCGATTTTCAGACTGTACCAATCTGTAGGAGTTCCTTTCGGATTCTAAGGGTTCGTTCGCTGACTGCAACGGACATCGGAATACATCCTCCCTTGGGTAGAGCCCTTCTATACCACGGAGTTAGGGGAAGAACCTGAGATATTTGGGAGCGTCTTGTCTGTTGTCCCCTTTCTTCCCAGAGGGGATACAGGCATGGGCGGTGCCTCCTTAGGCGCACAGCACAACCGTCGTTCGGGTCTTCGGACGACACAAGCTCTTTCTCGGTTTCACCTTGGCGACCTTCCCCCACGTTACCTTCCCGAGTGCCTGGAATCCGCCATCACAGCAGCAGTCCTACCGGCACAAGACATGTCTCGAGAAACGATGCGGCGACGGCCTGGCAGGGAACGGCGCCACACCCACGTGGAACCGGAGCCTGGGGGCTGCCAAGACCTGGAACAAACAATCGCGGATCACGGCGGCAGGAGGCAATCGCGGATGATCAGCGGCGACCAGGGAGCCGAAGGATCGGACGAACCCCTGATTCTGTGACACCGCGGACGCATTCCGATGCCAGCACCATGCAGACACGAAGGAGCGTCGCCTCGCTCTGCTTTCCAAAAACAAGACAAGCCTCAGAAATCTTAACACCGACTTTCACGGAGCAATCCTTCCCTGCACTGTGATATGGATAGAGATCCTAAGCGGGCCCCCTCACCGGAAGCCGGCACTGCCCTGGGCATCAGATGGGGCCCTAGAGAAATGGCATGATGGCCTTGGACCTGGGCCAGTGAAGTTCGACGGAAAACGCATTGGCAATGCAGCTCCGTTGACGTGGGCTTGTGTCACCGGCCCTAAGACACAAATTACCCAAAAATTGCAGCCCAGAACAGTCGGCGTTCAATAGCGAGAGGGCCGGCGGGGGATCCCGCCAATTGCCCTGCCGTGCCAGCTCCACCGCCAACAATGCATCGCAAGCGGCGGCGTGCGGCTGGAAGATGGAGTTGATAACCCCGACGCCAAGCCAATCAGACGAGACCCTTTCGGGCGGAAGTGGCGCTTGGCGTCCCTTGGACCTGGAAATCCCCAACCTGGACCCTTGCGGAAATACGAGTGACAGGGGCAAGAGTCTGGGAATTCGACGCTGGAGGGTCACATCGCTCCATGGCAGGGCCAAGTTGATGGCTGAGTCCTGGGGGGACCGGATGGTTGTGGAAAAACAGATCGCCCCCCCCCCAGCATGTGTGGTTCGAGAAGAACTCACGAAAGACACCTCCTCCTCCGCCCTTGACCGTCTCGGTCTATTCATTCGCTTTGCTGTTTCTGGTTCCGGCAGCTCAACGTCTGCTTGCCGTGGTTCGGATCCATCTGTGAATCAGTTCGTCTGATCACACTCGAGTCCGGCAACCCGCCTTGCTGGTCTCCTGTCCGCTCGTTTCGGCCGCTCAACGCCCGATCTCTTCACGACGCTTCGACTTCAAGTGTCGAACCCCTCCAACATGAAAACCAGAGCGCCCATCCTCGCCGGTCTGCTGTCCCTTGCGGCTCAGACCGGCAGGGCCGATCCCACATGGCCCGCCGCCACGGATCAGATGGAGGAGATCGTCTACCAGCTGCAGGGCTTACAGGGCAGTTTGTTCAACGATATCATCACGCCCTGCAACAACGAGGCCGCGGGGCCTGGGCGGGTGACGGCGAGCGAGTGGCTTCGTGTCGGGTTCCAGTACGTTCTCTCAGTTTTGAGGTTGTGGGCTAGAAGAGGGGAGCGGGCAGAAAAAAAAGAAGAAGAAAAAACAATGTCGGGAGATGAGAAGCGGGCGTTCAACGGACTCAACTGGGGGTTCGGTTCTGCATGGTAGCTCTACGGGATGCTGACTCTGAACAGTGACATGGCGCCGCACAACCGCTTCTTCGGCACTGGCGGTCTCGATGGCTCGCTGCAGTTCGAACTGAACAACGGTGAGAACACGGGCCCTGGCCATGCGACGACGCTCCAGTTCTACGCCAACTACCTTAGCAGCCGGTCGAGCTTGGCCGACTTGATCGCCGCCGGAGTGTATGCCTCGGTGCGGTCCTGCGGTGGCCCCGTCATCCCCCTGAGACTTGGCCGCGTCGATGCGCAGGGCGCTGGTGCTTTCGGCGTCCCTCAACCCCAAAACTCTGCCGGCTCGTTCCGGACGCAATTCGATCGCATGGGCTTCACCCAGACCGAGATGATCCAGCTTGTCGCCTGCGGCCACACTCTCGGTTCCGTCCACAGCACCGAGTTCCCCCAGATCGTTCCCGCGTCGGTTGGGCAGATCGCCTTCGATACGAGCAGAGCCAACTTCGACAACAACGTGGCCAGCGAGTACGTTGCTGGCAACTCGCAGAACCCGCTTGCCGGAGGAGCTGCCGTTGCTGTCGACCGTCACTCCGATTTCAAGGTCTTCAACAGCGACCGTAACGTCACCATCAGGACTATGACCGATCCTGCTGTCTTCCGTGAGACCTGCCGGACCATGCTCCAGAAGATGGTCGATACCGTTCCGGACGGCGTTACGCTCACCGAGCCCATCACTCCGTACGCCGTCAAGCCGGTTGACATGCAGCTGACCCTAAACACGGGCGGCACATCCTTCCTCCTGACTGGCCGCATCAGAGTCAGGACCACGGCGCTGCCTGCCAGCTCAATCAAGAACGTCGTTCTTACCTGGAAGGATCGCAACGGCGGTAACAGCTGCGGTTCGTCTGCCACTTGCTCGACGACGGCTACCCTGCAAGGTGTTGCTACCGGGTTTGATGACACCTTTGGCGTAAGTTTTGAATTTGAAGGGTACAGTTTGACTGATGGTACTAACTGTTCCAGTTCTTTCCCATCTCGCTCACCATCCCTGCCGCTAGCGGTATCTCCTCGTTCACTCTTGTTGTCAACCTCAATGACGGCTCGAGCCAGACTTATGACAACAACGGGAACGCCTACCCCATGTCTGACGCCGTGGTCTTGCAGAAGCCCCAGAGCTGCCTGCTCCAGGGCTCTGGCGCTCTCACCGTTTCTGCTCTGGTAAGTATCCATGGGTAATTAGAAATCGAGACTCTGCTAACAGGCGCGATAGGTCCGCAACGATATCACTGATGTTCCGAACCTAGCCGTGTCTTACCTTACGCCGCGCGGTACCACCGACAACAACCCTGTTCCTAAGCTCAACGAGGCCACCGTGGCCATGACCAAGGGCAACTGCGTGGGCCAGTACACCTTCTACTCGGCGAGCTTCACCATTCCCGGCGGTCTCAGCTACAACGCCAGGGTCAGCGTGAGCGCTGGTGCTTACACCGACGACTTCAACAAGGCCAGCGACCTCTCCGGCACTTGCGGCACCTTCACTGGCGGCGCGGCCTGCGGCGGTGTCACTTCTGTGCCCTCCGTGTCGACCACCTCTGCTCCAGTTTCCAGCTCGACCAGCGTCCCCGCTTCCACCACCTCGAGCGCCGCCCCGACTGGGCCGGCGATCAAGCCTACTGTCGGTGGCTATGTCCGCGTCAACTGCCACACTGAGGGTACCGGCGCTCGGGCGCTCGGCGATGCCCAGTTCGCCTACGACGACATGACCCTCGAATCCTGCATGACCAACTGCACTGGCTTCGACTACTGGGCGACCGAGTACGGCAGGGAGTGCTACTGCGGCAACACCCTTCACTCGAGCAGTGTCGAGGCCCCTGATTCCGAGTGCAACATGGCCTGCGGCGGTGACCCCAGCGAGTTCTGCGGCGCTGGCAACCGTCTTGAGCTCTACTCGACGACTGCTACTCGCACCACGACCTCGACTCCTGCCCCCACCGGCACTCTCGCTGTCAAGCCTACCGTGGGCGCCTACGTCTTTGTTGGCTGCCAGACCGAGGCCACCACCGGTCGTGCGCTCTCCGGCAAGGGCTATGCCGACGATGCCATGACCCTCGAGACCTGCGCCACCTACTGCGAGGGCTTCACCTACTTCGGCACCGAGTACGGCCGTGAATGTGAGCAACCCTTCCCCCATAACCAACACCACTAACCCCCCACAACAGGCTACTGCGGCAACACCCTCAACACCGGCAGCACAGCTGCCCCCGCCGCCGACTGCAGCATGCTTTGCGGCGGCAACCCCTTCGAGTACTGCGGCGCGGGCAACCGCCTCGAGCTGTACCGCCTTGCCAACGCGCCCACCGTCGAGCCCACATCCTCCACCCCGCCGCCACAACCACCACCGCCCCGCCCCCACCGGCACCATCTCGCGCACCCCACCGTCTCCCCCTTCACCTTCGCTGGCTGCTTCACCGAAGCCGCGCCCGGGTCCCGCGCCCTCGACGCCAAGACCTACGCGTCAGGCGACGCCATGACCCTAGAGTCCTGCGCGACCTTCTGCGCCGGCTTCAAGTACTTCGCGACCGAGTACTCGGCGGAATGCTACTGCGGCAACACGCTGCACGCGTCCTCCACCGAGGCTACGGACGTCGGCGAGTGCGGCATGCCCTGCTCGGGCAACGCCCTGCAGTACTGCGGCGGGCCGAACAGGCTCGAGCTGTACGTCAATGAGGACGTTGTCGTCGGCAGCAACCCCGGTGGTGGAAATGGGGAGGGCGGAGGTGCCGCCCAGCCGGCGCAGCCTGCGACTGTGGAGGGCGGATGGGAGTGGTATAAGTGTATGACGGAGGCGGACGGGGCGAGGGCCCTGGCGGGCAAGGGGTATGCGGATGACGAGGTGACGCTGGAGGCGTGTGCGGTGTTTTGTGAGGAGTTTGAGTACTTCGGGGCGGAGTATGGCAGGGAGTGTTATTGTGGGAATGGGTTTAGTGAGGGGTCGGTGGAGGCCCCCGAGGCGGAGTGCTCGATGCCTTGTGCGGGTGATGCGGGTGCGTTGTGTGGGAACGGAAACAGGTTGAGTGTTTATGTGAAGGCGGCGTAAGGGGAGGATGATGATAGGGGTGTAATTGGGAGGAGGGTTCCTTGGATTTCAGTATATATATTTTTATTCAGTTTTGGATACAACCGGGATGTTCGCTTAGTTCTAATGGACGAGATTGACTGGATAATACATGTATTGCCTAATGACTTTCTTGGTTTACCTTTCCATAGGGAACTTCAGCGATGCTTGTTCACGGCTTACCATTAACAACCTCTCCAATGTCTGTTCCGAGTTTTGACAACATCTCCCCGGAGACTTTGACAACTGGTTCTCCCAAGATCCCGAGGTGCTATCAACATCCCTGTGTCGGGGAATTACCTCCAGCATTTGCATCGCGGCATCAGCCCGCTGCAGGCAGATGGGGAGTTGCAGGAAGAGCGTGCAGAATGCAGGAGCCAGGTGGGCGCCTGTTTTCAGTGCCTCCTCGTGATGCAAGTGGCTGAGGCAGAGCTGCAGAGGAGAAGGATGTCAGTGGATGTGTCCTGCACCAACACGATGCAGAGTGAGAGCGGGCTGAACAAAAAGCTCTCTGCTGAATCGGCGCTGGGGGTCGGAGCCGGCGGAAAACCGAGCTGGGGTTCTAGTGAGGGTCTCTCGAAATACTGGACGATCCCCGGGTTGTTGGTCTGAGAGAAAAGCCGGCTTTGTTGCTGATTATGTCGATGGGGAGTGATGATGTGGCCTCATTAACTCTCTCATCTTTTGTATACCTTCTCCCCCTTTCCTTTCTTCAAAGTCTGATGTCAACCACGAGGGCTTGGAAATGCCCATACCCACGTTAGGCTTAGAGCATTGTATAAAATCACTTTGACCAGTAACATATAAGGTACATCACTCAAAGCAGCTGACCTAGCCCTCCAATACGGCTTCCCTCTTCTTGGGCCAACATGCTGATTCTCATGAACAATCCCCATTGCCAGCTCCAGCCCGCCTCGATCCCCAGATCATCCTTTTGCTTTCCCTACCCCCTCCTTTTGGCCCTCGACTACCGGCATGGTGGCAAAAGGCGTCCCAAACATCTGCTGGAAACCTAGAACCCACCTTCCCACTAGCGGTGACCCAGATCTGGCATAGACTTGCGGGGTGTGGTGTGTGGTGAGGGTGTGTGTGTTGTCTTGCCCCTCCCCCCAGCCGCCAATCCCAGCAGCCACGCTGTCAGACGAACGCCTCCTCTCTTCCATGTTATTGATGGATCCATGACCATATCCTCCAACCCCAGATTTTATGCGCCGGAGTCCTATCCAACGGCTGACGAAACTCACGCACGCACGGGTTGGGAGTTACACAGCTTCGACAATGAGCAGACAGTCTCACGATCAACTGCCGCTTCAGGTCAAGGACGATCATCAACCAACACCGGCAAACAACTCCATCAAAAAGAGCAGCAACGCTGTACCTAGGCAGTCCCGTCACTTGTTCCCGTACCCGAAGCCAGGCCGCGGCACTCGTCGTCCAGACCCACACTGGCCTGCATGGACCGGAGAGAAAGCTAACGCTTGTTGGGGTTCCTTGGCAGCCCCGGATTTTCTCAAGAGCGCGAGGGAGCGAGCAGGTGGTGAGAAATGAGAGGTTCGCAAAAAGGTCCAGAAAAGATCCTGATCCCGTCATGCACGCCAAGAGGCGCGCCGGCGGCTTTTCAGTCACCTCCTTACCCCTGCCCCTTCCCGGGCCCCGGCACCCAAAGCGGTGGTTCTTGAGAATGATGAATGGTTGATGGTTGATGGTGAAAAGGCAAGAAAACGGGGCTCTGCTTATTCGAAACGTTTCATCCCGGCCAACTTGGTGGGCGGTGTCTCTTCGGTTGGCACACTGATCCCACTGACCAGCTAAGGGTCTCGAACCTCCTCCTTCAAAACTTCGGCGATCTGCGAGTTTCTGACATCAAAACGTAGCTCAGGGACTGGGCGTGGGGTGCAAACATGTGTATTTGAGGAGCTAGAAGACATAAACATTCTGATCGGAGCGAAAGCGGAATCCGTCAGACTAATTACCGCTCACCGCGCCGAAGACTGTCAAGACCGTACAAGACAACCTGAAGTTGATCGTCACAATGCCAACATCATTCCAAAACACACCACGTTCCCATACGTTTGTCCACCAAACAACAACAAAGGAAAGATGTACTAAAACAAGAGGAAAGTGCCTTCGAAAAAGGAAGATCATGAAAAGGAAACTAGTTTTTTTTGGTGTTTTTCCTTTTTTCCCCCCTGGAACAAAGAGAGGGGCCGGGTTCAGTAGCAGCGTCTCACTTGAGCTCTGACTGGGCAAAAACAGGGTGACCCAACTTCTTAACCATCACTTTCCACCTCCGCGCACGGCCACCTCCGCCGTCGCCAGCTGTTCTTGCGACATAGCTATTTCCTCCTCGGCCGCTCGCTTCACTCTAGCAAGCTCCTCTTCGGCAGCAGTGGCCATCTCGTTGGAAGCCTCAAGTTCAGTTTCCTTGCGCAATCGCTATATCAGGTTCAGTTAGCAAAACGATCTCATCACAGACAGGCCATATCACATACCTTGGAGAGCATCGCCACCACCTCCTCCCAGCGCTCCCGGACGTGCGTGCAAAACCTTTCAAACATAGGCATCTCCTACAGCTCGGCCGCCATCTCCTAGATCTCGTCGGGCGCGAGTGCTCGCTTCCTCTCGGCACGGGAGGCGTTCTGCTGCTCCATGGCTCGCACCGCGTCCACCAGGTCCTCCATCCATCCCGCCTTTTGGGCGTCCCTCACCATGTAATAGGCCGTAGAATACCCCGTGAAGATACAAAGTTTGCCCGCTTTGTGGCCGTGTTCCAGGTCCTTGCTCTCGCCCTCAGAGAGCGCCTGGAGGACCTTGTACACCGACCCGGCATACTAGTAGCACATGGTGGTGAAGAGGTTGTACTTGGGGAACAGGAGGGAGTGCGCCTCAAGGATAATAGCTAGGTCTAGGAGGGTAAGCTAAGTTGTTGGGAAGGTCATCTCCTTAGTAGTGTATACAACAATCATTGGTATCAGTATAAGCGGAGCATAGAAGATCAGACAATGATGAACCTGAGCGAAAAATAGTAGCCTCACTTGGATTTTTCTTCTTCATATCCTGCAGAGCAGCCGGCGAGAGAGCGGCAGGCTTACCTTCCCTCTCCTTGGCCTTGTTCAGGAACAGAGACGAGGATGCACTCGGGCCATTGCCAATTTGGTTGGACACACTTAAAGAAAGAAGAATCGCCTGGAAACATGGAATCGTCCCAGGTCCGCTCATACCGGAGGTACAACGGCTCGGGATCACCCTCCTTGACCATGGTGTCCACGACATATTTATGACCCCAGGGGGGCTTGGCATCCTTGTAATGCACAAGCCGGGGGACGCGATACTGCTGCGGGAGCTGCCAGTGGAAGCTGACGACGTGCAGCATCTGCCGCAGCCAGTCACTCCCCTCGGAGCCGCTGTAGATGAGGTCTGTGGGCCATGACTCTGGCGAGTTCATCGTGGAAGGAGCCCTGGTCATGGTCGACAATGTCCAGGCCCTGAGGGCAAAAGGTAGGCTGGGGGTTTTTTTTTTTACCTTTACTGAATTTCGAGGTGGGAGAGTGCGGTGACAGCACTGACGAGCCGAATCGGCGAACCGCGCGCCAGCTGCTCGCAGAGCCTCAAATCTGCCATCTGGGACACATTAAGGAACAAGGCGATTTCCGTTGATGCGTTGGGCGTCTTCCAGAGACCAAGCTGCCACAATTCAAGTTGGGTGTCCAAGGTGAAGCCGTGAGGCATTCAAGTTCATCCGAGCCTGCCAGACGTCTAGGAGTTGTGAGGCATTTTGGGAGAGCGAATACCTGCCAAACAGGTGTAGATGCAGCACCAACAAGGTGTGTGTAGGTGCAGAGGTGACTGGCAAAGGTGAGCAAGAGATGGTTGTTTGCAAGGCAGCTCAAGGCTTTTCCTGTCTTTGTAATGTCAAAAGCTGACCCTCGTAGATTCATGGCGTCTGCTCGTCGATGTCGTAAATTGGCCAAATCATTGCATGGGCAGCAGTCGGTGAACAGCTCACGATCACGGATTGGTTAAAGTCATTGCAAGCCCAGAGAAATAGTTGCCGTTTTCAGAAAACATCTTCAACACGGGACCATAGCTGCCTGTTGGCTTGAGAGTTAGCAAAAGGGTTAAACACCAGTTTGAATTCCCCTTTATTGTTGTTTCAAAAATGCGATTTGTTGTTCTCTTGGAAAGTGGAGATTCGGGACCTTCCAGTGCTGTGTACAGAGTACAAGTACAAGAGTAGGCACGATAGGCAATTGCCAGGTGGTCCAGGAACAGCAATCTTACGATGGCGTTTCTCCTGGCTTCGTTTCCCGGCGCGGTTAGTGTAACCCCAAGGTTTTGATCTTCGTAGCACGCCAACAAAAAGACTCAGCCCGACAACCACTAACTCCGGCCTGACCAATGGCCGGGCGCGGCCCCGACTGCCGGCCCCGATGGCCGGGAAAGGACGGGAGTCCGCTTGGGCGGCTGGGGTTGAGGGGGAGGGCGGGGTGGCGGTGGGCAAGCGAAGAGCACGGCTGGCGTGGAGAGGGAGTGCGGAGGAGGGGAAGAGGGTCGGGCTCCAGTGTGGGGTTGGATTCGTCGTTCTTTTCCATCAATGGCGGGGAAGAAGTTTCGATAATTCCTTGACCTTAAGGGCGCTGATGAGGGCGACGAGGACAGGCCTGCTAGAAGTCGCGGTGAAGAGCTGGGGAATGGAGCATCTGGGGACAATGGAGGGGATGTGAGTGGTTGTGGTGACTGCGGAGGGTTCCGCGCTGTTCAATGCCTTGAATGCAATGGCAGGCTTCATGCTCGTGACCAGACCGCAGGCTGATGCCAGAGAAGGGCACGTAGCAGGTCAGGATTGTGAAGGTGGAAAAAAAAATGAAGGGGATGCGCTCCTTGATGGAGATTGGCGATGATGACCCCCCTGCAGCAGCTCCAGTGGCCGGCAGACGCGGAGGAGCACGAGAGTGGAGCCCTGGAGTTTGCGGGCAGGATCCTCCTCCAAGGCCCACTGAACCCGCAGAGCCCGCAGAGCCCCAGACGATCCTCTGACTCGAGAGCCGAAACGGTGGTGACGCGACCAGCGCGAGCGCGAAGCGAGAAGCTTCAGTCGAAACATCTTCGTCCGACCTCGCCCTGACGAGAATCGTTCGATGGGGTTGCGGATGTGGCTTTCCCATTTTAGTTTTTTCGCTCTGGCCCTTGACGGAGAATTTGAAGGAACTGACGGTTGGGTGGGAGATGTGGTCAGAGCGTCGAGGGAGATAGCCAAGAGAAAAAACTGACTGCATGGCAGGTTTCATTCCATTTTTGAGGCTAAGCCCTAAAGGGCAATTTGTTGATTCTCAGGTGGAAGGTGCCATCCACCAATCCACTTGATCGTCCAGTTCCGACTCTTGCCGACGCCCTTCGTCTTGTGCTTCTTGGCTGTCAGCGATGCCTGAGCCTGCCGAGATGCAGCACTGCACATCAGCAACTCCAGGCAGTCCAGGCAGTCCAGGCAGCGTGTGCTATGCTCAGCGAGGTGAGAGGCAGCGCTCGGGTGAACCCCGGATCAAGGACAGGGCACCGGGAGGCTGCAAACGTGCAAGCGCGCTCTCTGATACCCGAGGGCCCGGACCAACGGCTGCGCTGTGATTCGCTCCCTCGCCCTTCGCCGCAAGTCACGAAGCGACGACGACGTCTCCCAAGTCCCCAACAAAATGTCGCCGACAGCATCTGCCGCAGCGAACAGCCTCCTGCGGAGAGGCATCCGGACATGCACAGCGCCCTCTGCAGGTCTTTATTGTCTTGGGATGGCCGTTTTTGCCGATTGACCGTCTCGTTTCTCTCTAGCCTTGCCCTTCCTCCTGCTGTCAACATTACCACTCCATCTCAGAGGGTGTCGCGTGCTTCATCATTTCAGCTCTCCTCATTACCATCTCCGCCACGGAACGCACCCGACGGAATTCCTGCCTCCTGCCCTGCTCCGTTCGCCGATCACACCGAGTGGGCGGTCTCCGTTCCTGTTCATGAGCAAGCGAGTGCTGTGTGCCGGACCAGGGTTCCAAGGTGAGACGCCGCGCGCAAGCAGGCTGGGACGGCCAGGACGGCGCCCGCCCTGACCGATCATCGCCTCCGTCTTGCCCGGGCCCCTGGTTCTGCTGGGTCGAACCAGGTCCAGGTCGCGACGGCGGCCACTTGCACGTGTGGTCGCGGGCTCGGCGATCCAGCAGCTGCGCGGGTGGGCCCACTCCGCTTCCCCTGATTGGCTTCTCCACAGCGCGCTGGGCAAAATGAGGGATGGACTGGTTCTGATGAATCTGTGGAGAGGGTGTGGGTTCGCAAGAAATGACAGCATTGGGGCTTCTCCAGGCTCGCGGCGGCCTACGCCAATCAGCAACGGAGCAATTGGACATGTCCGGTGGGGCCACTCCTCCCGCTGCAGGTGCGGTGGGTCCCGTCCTCGAGCCGGGGTCGGGTGAAGGGCTCGATTCGGGGGCGGCTCCAGGCCCCCAAGACCCCAGCGCCCCAGAGGCAGGGCCCCAGGTGACTGGATGCATTCTTTTGCGCTCCAACAGGGGTCCTCGAAAAGTTGTCTCTTCGAAACAACCCTCGTGATGCATGTGAGGGTCGCTTTGTGGGCTGGTGGGGCCTCGTGTCTCTCCTAGAGCCACAATCTTGAATTTTCAAACGTCGCTCGCAGTGATCGAAGTCGTCGACATCGGCGATGGGAAAGGGGGAAAGCTATGGCCCAGTGGCTTTTGCTCGTGGTTACTGTCAAGACTCAGTCAATTCCCCTGAGCTGTTTCATGCACCATTGCCGACCTGCTGGGAAGTCCTGGCCTCTCTTGCCACTGGAGAGGGAACAAGCTGTTTTCCTCAACGTGTGCATCGCTGTTTTGTCTGTGGCTCATCTGCGAACGTCCCCACGTTTCCCAAACTGGTCATCCATGTCCCTGGCTTGGCCATTGAGGTGACTGCCTCACCCCTCCCCCCCAGGTCTCCATCCTCCTGCTGGGGGGGGTACGTCTCGCGGCCGCGACCGTCACGGTCTGGGGAATTCGCCATGGTGAGATATAATGGCTGGCCCCCCCCTCCCCACCACCGTCTGCGTGTTGATGCTCTTCCCACATCCCGAGACCGCCCGCATCTTCAAGTCGAAGTCTATGTCGTTTTGTCTTTTCAGTGTCCCATCTTGAGTTCCTCTTCGTCAACAGCACTCTACAACATCACCAGCACCTCGCCATTGGACAATTACAGACACACACACGCAAACACACGCTAAGGGGCCGTTTTACATCCCTCACTGCCACCACCACATCACCACCCGACCAGAACGAAGTTTTGCAGAAACCGATCTGAGGTTGAATTTTCCGGCAAGACAACGCGCTTCCTAGGCCTCGGCCTTGTTTTTATTACCGCTTCATGATCTTCAGCCCACAACAACACACTTCACAATGTCTGACAACGGAGACACACCCTCGCCCCGGTCGTCATCCTCGGCTCCCGCCGGCTCAATGTCACCACCGCCCGCCCCATCCTCCGTCACCGAGACGGCAACGTCACCAAAGAAGCGGGGATCCGTCGTCCAGGAGGGCAAGATCACGAAGCGGAGAGCGGCCAGGGCCTGCGTGTCATGCCGCGCCCGCAAGGTGCGCTGCGATGTGGTTGAGGGCGCCCCGTGTGGCAACTGCCGCTGGGATGACGTGGAATGCGTTGTCCAGGAGAGCCGCAGGCGGAAGTAAGTCTCCAAGCTACTTTCAAGAGAAACAATTGGGGAGGACTGGAACCCGGAGTTCGCGGCATTGACCGCCGAGCTCGGGATCCATTCCGCCCTCCAAGATGTTGACCGCCTCATCTCTCGCGCTATCTTGGTTGCGTCATTTTCAGATGCCAAACGAGAGAAGATCTTGGGAGAGAACAGACTGGCTAACCACCGGCAACCCCTGCCACTCCGTGTTTCCAGAAAGAATCTCCCATACAACTGCGGACCTGCCGGTGTGGGGGCCCGCGTTGGATCTGCCGAGGCTCTGCGCACAAAGAGCATTGGCGCCGCTCCCCCCATCATTACGGCCAACCTTACGAAACCAGCGTTTGGCCCGAATGGAACCTTCTCTCTGCCCCTGAATGGGGTCAATGCCAGCCAGGCCGCGACCCGTCTGCTGTGTAAGCTGCACCCCCAACCCCTTTTACCCCCGAGTTCCCGGAGCTACCCCTGTTTCCCGCTCCACGGTCCACCCCAGACGGGGTAGGATCACATGCCAGAGCAGGGCAGCAAAGAAAACGATGGGGAATCAAGCCCATTCCCGACAGGATCCTCGCCGAGGACAGGCAGTATCTCGTCCAGAAGCACGTCTTTACGCTGCCGCCGCCGCGTTTGCAAAATGCGCTTCTCGCAGCGTATGTCGAATATGTGCATCCGTACATGCCGCTCATGGAGTTGCATGACTTCTTGAAGGTCGTCAATGACCGCACGGGTGCCTCGGGCAAGATCAGCTTGTTCTTGTACCATGCTGTTATGTTTGCCGCGACGGCGTTTGTCGACGAGGGCCTTCTGAAGGATGCCGGCTATAACAGTCGCCGGGATGCGCGGAGGGCCTTCTTCTCAAAGACAAGAGTGAGTTGTGCTGCCTTTCGCGGATGTTTGAGCTGAAAGCGGCGGGTGTCGGCTGACCACTTTGACACAGCTCCTCTACGACTTCGACTACGAGACAGACCGCCTCGTCCTGGTCCAGGGCCTGCTGCTCATGACCTACTGGTACGAGACCCCCGACGACCAGAAAGATACCTGGCACTGGATGGGCGTCGCCATCTCGCTAGCCCACACTATCGGCCTCCACCGCGACCCGGCGAAGACTCCCATGGTCCCGCGGAAGCAGAAACTGTGGAAGCGTGTCTGGTGGTCCTGCCTTATCCGCGACCGCCTTGTCGCCCTTGGTATGCGGCGGCCAACCCGCATCAAGAGCGAAGACTTCGACGTGCCCCCATTACTGGAGTCGGACTTTGAGATCGAGGCGCTTCCGGAGGAGAACATGCTGCTGGGTCCCGAGTGCACTCTGGTCCGCGATCTCGACCTCCAACGCGAGCTTGCTATTATGTGCATTGAGAAGGCGAAGCTGTGCATGCTCATCGGCGATATGCTCAAGGTGCAATACTCCGTCCTCAGCCGCCACGGCGTGCGCCCCGAGCACACAACCAACAGCACCCACATGCTGCTCCCGAACAAGAACCCCGAGAACATGGAGGAGGTCGAGCAGGTTGACAAGCACTTGCGGGAGTGGTTCACGGATCTGCCCCAGCTGTGCCAGCACCGGCCGCTGGACGCGGAGAACATCACTGACGCCAACAAGACGCTGGCCGTCCAGCGCAACCTCCTGCATATGGTTTTCCACACCACCATCTCGGCCCTCCACCGGCCGCTGTTCCTCCCCGCCTCGCCCACCGAGGGTCCCACCACCTCCCTCGAGGTCCAGGAGAAGGCGCGGCAGCGCGTGCGCGAGGCCGCCGAGCACATCACTTGCATGGCCTCAGAGATGCGGCGGCACCGTCTCGAGCGGTACCTCCCCACCGCGGGCGTAACCGTCATCCTCCCGGCCATGATCGTGCACATGCTCGACACCAAGAGCCTGATCCCGGAAACCCGCGCCAAGGCTGTCCAGGGCCTCAAGGAGTGCCTCGTCGTCATGAGCAACCTGCGCAACATCTACGCCGCCGCTGACTTCGCCACGGGCTTCCTCGACGCGCTCCTCCGCAAGGGCATGCTCGGCGCCCCGCCCAACAACACCCCTCCACAACAACCTCCCACCACCCCGCCCCCACCGGCGCCCGCTCCGGCAAGATGCTCAACCGCGTCCTCGCCCCAGCTCTTAACCTCACCCCGCAAAACATGCCCGAACGGCCCTCCACTCCACCCCGGACACCACCACCACCACCTCCTCCACCTCAACCACAGCCACCACCACGTTCCTCAACCCCACGGACGTCTCCCTCTTCCACCACGCACACCACACCCACCCAGCAGCGCACGCCTTCCTCCACGACGTCGATGGCGACCTCTCTCCCCACGCCTCCCTCCTCTCCCGCGCGCCAACCCTGCCCCACACCGACTCCGAGGATGTTACTACACCTCCGCCGTCGTCGCAGGAGGAGGAGGAGGAGGAGGAGGAGGAGGAGGATGGGGATGTGGAGATGGGGATGGATGAGCACCATTTTGGAGAGTACACTACTGGTGTGGTTGGGGGCATGGGGATGTGCACGTTGCTGGGGGTGTTGGTGGGAATTTTGACTTTGATCAGTGGCTGCAGTTTCCGACGGAGAGCGGGTTGAGTAGCGCGGAGAATGATACGTTTATGGAGGATGTTTGGGCACGGGCATGGGCATGAGCATGGGCATCATGGGCATCATGGGCATGGGCATCACCATGGCCATGTGGGGAGATGGAGGGGGAATTGATTGGATGGGGTTGGCGGAGGGGATTGGGCATGAGTTGAGCTGAGTTGAGCCTTCTGAGTGAGGATTGAGTTAGGGGTTCTTCTGGCTATTTGCCCTTTTCACCTTTTTTTTTTTTTTTTTTTTTTTTTTGCATCTGGACTCGCGGGCCAGCGAGGTATCATCGTAACGATCAATGATGAGTCGGCGCAAGTTTTTTTGGGGGGGGGGGGGTTTTGGTTGGGTCGGAA
Source organism: Collariella sp. IMI 366227 (assembly GCA_027946355.1). NCBI lineage: Eukaryota > Fungi > Ascomycota > Sordariomycetes > Sordariales > Chaetomiaceae > Collariella > Collariella sp. IMI 366227. The sequence goes on along the minus strand of JAPEUS010000002.1, from coordinate 1,770,326 downwards.
ACAACTATCGGCGTCAGTCAAGGCTGGCTTCAACATGAGCATGAGCAAACAATGCTCCACGAGCGTTTTGGACGGACGGGGACTGGGTTGGAAAAGAAAAATTTGAAACAGTATAGTCTACCTAGGTACCTTTCGCGAGGTTTGGATAGGAAGAGAATGTCACATCCTTACAGTACAAAGCTCACATCAACTGACCCAGTTTGCTGAGATGGTGAGAGCGATTACTGAGAACGGGGCTTAAGGCCTCGGCTCCCTCGTGACCTCCAAATGCCAAGTGGAAAAATTCGGGAGAAAAAAAGAAAACAGCGGAAAAAAGAGACAAATGATCGATCCAGATCGGCATTCCCCAGGCCAGAAACCTTCGATAGTGGCGCCAGCGTCCACGCCTCCGTCTGCAACGCCCCGAAGCTCCTTCAAACCTGTCTCCCAGCCAACCTCGTTTCGACAGCCGATAGATCGTGAGAGATGGCGAGACATGAGAGCTTCTTATCGGCGACTTCACGTCATTTGCGTGGGCAGTGGAGAATTGCAATTTGAGCAGGATATGGTCCGTGTGCCCCTGGCTCGTCTGTCCAAAAGGGAATGACGCGATTTAGCGCGTTTTGTGTGCCCTATCGCCCGGCCACCAGAATTATGCGGGCCCCGTGTTAGGGCGCAATCTCGTGTCCGCCCATTCGGGATGGCTGTGAGCCCGCCAAGGCTCCTGTTCGGGACTAGCGCGGCGCTTCGGCGGCTCCCCGAAATCAAATCTCCAGAGACGATCCGGAGCTCTCTCGACTTTCCCCATCGTGTGTCCGCGTCGCAATGATCGCAATTTAACGGGACGGGGCCCTCGTGTGCGCCCAGCCCTCTCTTTCAGTCTTTCTCGGAATCCCACACGGCATTTTCTCATTCTTTCGCTCTTTCTGCCTTTGCTATTGCCATCTCTGCGCTTCCGCTGAATTTCTGTGTCTGCTGCATTTGACTCTGTCTGTCTGACAGCACAGCGCGACTCACTCACATTCATTCTTTGTCCCACGCGTCATACGCCTGATCGACCAATTAGTAAGGCAACTAACTGACCAACCAACCAACCGCCCACTGCCGCGGTTTCACTCTTTTTCCTGTCGCTCTCTTTGCGCTGCATTGGCTCACGGACTTCGCGACCGATACGTCGTACCAAGCCGAACACTCGTTTGTTCCCGGTGCCCAACCTCCCGGCACCTCAGCACATTCGCTCTTTCTCCGTCCCATCAGCTGCAGCTACCCGACAACCCGACCACCGCTGCCTTCCTTGTCTCCGTTGCTTGTGTCATCCCACCGGCGAATCAGTTGACTGTGGGCCAAGCTTGGGAGCCAGCCGGGACAAGCAGCGAGCGCTCGTCAAGAGGCCGGTTCGCAGCGAATCACAGCAAGCTCCCCAGCCTCACCCAACACCATCCTTCCTTTTCTCCCGACTATGAGACCCTACGACAAGACGCTATCGACCGTCTCGCCAGGCTCATAGGAAGGGCGTTATGTTGCGCGGCACCCGTCCGCTCAACCACAGACTGACAACACCACCACCACCCTCGCTTACACATCACCAACAAGAATGACCGACTTGGCGCATCTTGCGCCCAACCGGGGCCGCCAGCCCCGGTCAACGTCCGATTCCGCTTCGGCTCACCTGCCGAACACGGACGACCTCCTCTCAAACCTCACCCCGCGGACCGTGTTCGACGCCTTCCAGAACCCATCGGGGTCCTTAAAGTACTGCATAGAGGCAGCCACCCCAGCCGAGCAGGCGTTTGCCCTGCGGGTCGCCATTGCCTCCAACAGCATCCACGAGTGGCTCGAGGAGCTGTCCGCCTGGCCGTGGCCGACCCGTGGGGGCTCGACGGGCTTCGAGATGCCCGCTGTCAAGAGGAGGAGACTGTTTAATTCTGGCGGCTCGGGTTCCTCCGAGGATACCGAACCCCGCCATGCGTACGAAGGATACATCGGGAGCCTCCCGGAGGCCGACGTCGCGCGATACGAAAGAAGGATAGAGGATATCTCCGAGGGACTGGACGAACTCGATATCGAGGAGATCAAGAGCCAGGTCTTGCACAACCACATCATACCCCTGTCGCGGCCCGGCACCCCCATCTTGAGCCCGGAACGATTTAGGATGTCGTCCCCTCGCCAGCTTTGCCAAGCTTGACGACATGACGGCGCTCATCACCGCCACCACCGTCCAGGCTCTGCCGAACCTGTCCAAGCTCACCCGTCTGATGACCGCCTGGAGCTTCCGCCTCCTGGTGCTCCGGAAGATCCCCGTCTTCCTGGGGTCCATTGCGGATGCCGAGGTTGCCATCAGCTCTGGCTGGAATGCGGTCGACCTTGGCGCACATGGCCGGGTTGGCGCGTCGGGTACCCGGCCTGCGGCCCTAACGAGGGAGGAGTTCGAGGTCATGAAGGCTGTCCTCCAACGCAAGGTCGCAAAGGCGGGCCGCGATTTGGATGCCATGCTGGATATCTTGGAGGGTCAGCCGGATACGCTGCCTGAGGAGTGGATTGGTAGGGTTGATACTCTGGAGCATAGGTATGGGGAGTGGGCGGTTGCGTGCGAGAAGAAGATTAAGGAGGCAGATCTGGCGAAGATGGCGCCCAAGGTTGCTCCTGTGAAGAAGCAGGGAGCAGGTGGCAGCATTGTCGCTTCCATGGTGCGGGTCTTCGATGGGTCTCAGCAAACGGCGGCGTCGCCTTTGAACGGAAACACTCAGCAAGGTCTTGATGGTTTGGTGGATGTTTCTACGCCTGTCATCAAGATTCATCCGACTGCCGAAGGGGAAACACAGCGATCGGTATTCGACCACTCGGAGGGGCTTTACAGGGTCGTTGAGGAACCGGAGAACGTTGAGATTCCTGTCAAATCATTGCTGGAGCCAGCAGAAGTCTCCCGCAGCCAACAAGACGACATCTCGTCTCATCCGGATTCTGACACAGATATGTCCGACTCCTCCGAGCCCTCGGTACCCCCGAAGGAGGCCGCAGTCCGACGTGATAGCGACGCGTCGCAGTCCTCGACGGTCGTTCATGACGCGCCCAGCACTTTTACAGACTCGTTCACGAGCGACCTGAGCTTGGGCAGCCCGGAGCGCCCCCGTCAGAGCAGCCTGGACTCGGAGGGCGACATGTCTCCCCTGCAGTCGTTCCGGTCGAGCACGAGGTCAATGTCGGTCAGCTTCGCCGAGAAGCCAACAATTAAGGAATATACGACATTCCCGAGCCCGCCGAGCACGCCGAGGAAGGGGTCGATTGCCGAGGAGGACCTCCCGACAGAGCCTAACACCCCGTCGGAACAGACTCTTCCCGCCGTCGACACCCAGCTCCAGCAGCAGATCAGCGAAATTCTCGAGTCGGTGCCAGCCAAGATTCGCCTAACCGCAGAGCCGCCCGCCATCAACCTCAACCCTCCCGACTTTAAGATGCCGAAGGGGCGTAGAACGTCCAAGTCGGACGCCATCCCGCGGAGCCAGTCCAACCTCTCTATGCGCTCGGCCTTCTCCCGCTCCGGCACACCCTCCTTCACTCTAGCCCCCGCGTACGGCCGCAGCTATCGCCAGCGCCACCAGCGCGGCAACCAGGAAATCAAACTCTATCATCTCTCGCGCTCCAACGGCGAAGCCCCCATCAAGCTCTTTATCCGCTGCGTCGGCGAGCACAACGAGCGCGTCATGGTCCGCGTTGGCGGCGGCTGGGCCGATCTGGGCGAGTATCTCAAGGAGTACGCGACCCACCACCTGCGCCGCTCCGCCGCCTCGGGCCCCCCCGACGGCAAAGTCGAAGTCAAAGACGTCCCGCGCAACGGCCCCGTCCGCGCCGACGTCGCCTCAACCCTGCCTAGCCGACCCGCCTCGGCGATGGACGCCCACTCCCCGTCTCCCCGCTCAAACTGCGCAAGGTCCGCCGCGCTCCCCGCCTCCCCACAACCAAAAACCGAAGAAACCATGACTGCCTCCCCAGCAGCAGCGGTCCGCCCAAAACCCCGCTCGCGAGTATGAGTCGGCTGGAGACGACTCCGTCGATGCGGTCAAGGTCTAGCTCGCGCCTTAGTTGGGAGGGAGGACGGGAAGGCGGTGTTGGGCATGGCCGGGCCGAGGGCGAAGAGGGTGGATATGAGTGAGGAGAGCCGGGCGTGGGTGGAGTGCGTGAAGGAGAAGGTTAGGATCGCTAGTGGTGGTCCGCCTTTGCCTTTGCCGGTTCCGCCAGCGGTTGGTGTTGGTGGGAAGGAAGGGGACAGTGGAAGTGATGGGTTGGAGGCGAGTTTGATGGATAGGAGTGGGGGTGCGAAAGCGCCGGCGGGGTTCGGGGAGATGGGCAAGGTGGGGAGTACGAAGAGGTTGTTCAGGCGGGCGTAGGGTGCTCGCTTGAGGTAGCCTGAAGAAGTGGGAAATTTGGTTGTTGGGTTACGGAGGAGGGATTTTATCATCGTCCATGGCGCCAGCCAGGGCTTCTTTCATCTGTTTTGTTTTCGGTCAGGTTGGGTCGGCTCAGGTCTGGTATGGTCGTCAGGTCGGGTCGGGAAAAACGGTACCGGCGTGGCAGGGCATGGCAGGGCATGGCAAGGAGCACACGGACATGGAAAGGCAAAAAAGGTCTCGGGGTTTGTCTTTGTCTTCGGTATTATTGATACCCCTTGGGAGGAGCGGGGGAGCAACGGATACCGGGGAAACAAACCTTAGGACAGCGGACTGGACTGTCGGGATGCTTTTTGCTGGGTGTCTTTTATTTTCTTTCTTTCTTATTCTTTGTGTGCATGCTTCAGCGGCGGCGTCGCGGGCTTAGCAGGCGTGGATATCCATTTTTATACCCGTTTTGACTTGGTTCTTTTGCTTGTCATGGCGGTGGTGTTTGGAGCCGAAAAGTTTAGATAACGTAGGTAGGCTGTTTACACGGCAGGGTAGTATCCCCCTTGGGGTAGTAGTGATAAATCCAATTCCTTCTACCCTCCTCTTCTGTCTATCATGACGGATACGTCCCATACAATTCAAACCTTGGCGTCCCCCCGTGCAACTCCAGAGGCGACGTCTTGCTGCTCATCTCATGGTAGTCGGTGTCCGGAGTCCTACTATCCTTTCCTCCAACACCGCTTACAACACCCAACCCTTTAGTTCCCCCGTAAGAGCTTTGAGACTCGATGTAGCTAGCACTACCTCCCATTACTGGGTGCTTGTTCTTCCGCCTGGACCAAAACCAACCCACGGCAACGCCGAGAATTAAGACTGCCACACCCCCCGCCACGGCCAGCCCAATCTTGGCTGCTGTGCCGAGACCGCCACTTGCTACCGGTGGTGTCGTCGCTCCACCCGCGCTGGTTGATGTACTGCTAGGAGTGAACGACGAGGAGGTTGTGAGACTGGCTGACTGTTGCGGCTTGGTGGCCTTGGAGGTGATGTTGAACCAATGTGAAAGCGCTCTGCCCACAGTGTCGCCTTGGAAGAAGACGGTTAGGACGAAGATGTTGGAGAAGGAGAGGTCTTTGGCTGTGGCGACAATCCAGGGGCTTGAGGTGCGGTTTATGCTGTCGTCTGGAGAGGGTGGTTGGTTAGGAACTGTGCCTGGCAAGCGTGGGCTTTTTTTTTTTTTTTGGAGGGGTGGAGGGGAGGGGTTGGACTTGCGGACGACGTATTCGAAGTTCTGGTTGGCTGGGATCTTGACTTCGTTGTTGGAGTAGTCGACTTGGTAGACGACGACTGAGAAGGGGATGTTGGTGTCCTTGGTGTCGGTCCAGACTACGGTGATGGCCGAGCCCTCGGTGTAGACTGGGTTTGAAGTGAAGTCGTTGATGTCTCCGAAGGGTGGTGGGGGATTGATGAATGAGATGGCTGAGGCAAGCCAGGGAAATGCGAGGATACTCGCACATAGGGAGGAACGCATGTTGCTAGAGGGTTTTGAGGGGTGAAGAGGAATAGGATATGGATAGGAACCTTCTCCTTCACAGAAGAGCCAGCTTCTGCTTGCTTGAAGGCAGCCACGCAGAGCCTGAAAGGAGGCTCTGGAGCAAGATGACTCACTCAGGACACACAAAGAATTCGCAACAGAAACGGACGGGATTTAAGATTCGGGAACATGACCAATAATAGTTTGGGCAGCAGTACGACTTAAATCACCTCACCAATGAATACATGCACAGCGGCGTGCCGCTGGTTTCCTGGCGGTGGACGAATGGAGAGCCAGTATCTGTATGTGAACCAGGGGGTTAGGCGCCCGCGCGGGTAGCAGACGAATCAGCGGCGGCGGCAAAGGCTGAATGCATGCGGGCGAATGGACTGCGCAAGGGGTTCGCAGGAGGGGGTGGGTTTCAGGGGCTTGGGTTTGGTCAACCAGTTCAATATCGTTGTTATGCGCCGCTCAAGCATCCTGTTAATAAATTCAGGGCTTGTACCAAGCAGGGTGGTGCGTTTTGTTGGGTCTAAAACCAGTGGTGGTATGGTGGGGGAGAGAGAGCCTTGGCTTCATCCCTTCGCTTCGCAGTTGACATTGCGCAGATGTCGCTATTGAGGCTTCGCTTCAATAAATTGTTGGTGATGATGTAGATGAAGCTTTTCTGTTGTGATTCCTATGAAGATATGTGCATAGGGCGCTATGCAAGTGGTCTTGTGAGTTGGCATGAGTTTGAGCCGGTTTGGCCAATGAGTTTCAGAGCGGGTGATTGTAAACCGTTGCGGCGTTATCTAAGGTTCGGTTCGTTCACTCGAGTTGGTTAAAGCTCAGTTAATCTGGTTGGCGCCCAGAGGCGCATTTCGAGTGGGAAGAGGATCTTGAGCCAAACTGTCGGATCAATATGTGAAGGTGGTATAGTCAGGAGTCTTTGTTGCATTGATCGTATAGATTAACGACCCCAGCCCTTGCTGGTCTGCTGCCCTAGAAACATAAGAAAAGTTCTAGCACAACGGTGCACCATGAATGAGAGGGATGTTAGAGGTAAAAGAGGACAACCAAATGCCATAATAGTTTACATATAAACATTAAATCCATCGACTCATGACTATACACATAAATTTTCATATCCCATCACATCCATAACCAACTCCCTTTTCCCACCACAGCCCTCCCACCTACGACTGCCCCTCGGCATGCAAATTCTCCGCAACAGTGACATCCAAATCCACATACATATTAAGCTTCGCCTCCAGCTCCGCATCGCTAATCTCCCTCTTAAACGGCGTCTCGCCAGTTGAGCAACCATTTAGTCTCTGGAAATACCAGCCATGGGCATCCATCTCCAGCCCCTTCGTCCCACCATTGCAGTTCGTGTTCGAGTACCCACCGCACACATCAACCTCATCAAGCGTGACCACCTCATCACTCCCCTGATCAATCCAGTACTCCGGGCTAGTATGCCTGAAATTGGCAATGATAGGCGGCAGGCGCGGGACGGGGTCGACGGTGTGGGTGATGCGGTACTCGGCACCGGGCTGGACGGTGACGAACTTGACAAAGGCGGTGTTGCCGACGCGCGGCGCGCCGTAGGTGTACAGGTCGGCGGGGATGCCGGCCTTGCGGATGTAGGCGGCGGCGAGCAGGCCGACGGAGCCGCCGAGCGAGTGGCCTGTGACGACGACTTGGTAGGATGGGTTGGCGGCCTTGGCGGTGCGCACAGCGGCGATGACCCGCAAGGCGATCTCGCCCCAGGAGGCCATGAAGCCCACGTGCGCGAGACAGCCCGCGGTCAGGTCAGTGCAGGGGACTTGAACGAAGACGAAGCTAGGGGAGGGTGTTAGTGCTGGTGGTTTGTCGGGAGGGGATGGGGCGGGCTTACTCGGCGATCCAGTTCCGGACGGAGGTAGAGCCCCGGAAAGAGACAACGATCTTCTTGTCAACGGGGTCCACGCCGACGAAGCCCCGCATGTCGGTGACGAGCCCGCTGTTTGTGCGTGTTAGACAAATGTCATAGAGGACTCAATGCCGAGAACACATACGTGAAGGAAGCAACGACCGAGGCGTTGTGTGAGGCAAACATGGAGCATTGATCCAGGTTGCAAGTCACGGGCTCGCCGGCAGCCTTCTCGCTGTTACAGTACGCCGCCGCAGACCATTGGGCATACAGTTTGAAGTTGTTCAGTTGTTGAGGCGTAACGGCATCTTTGCTTCCGTCAGAAACATGGCGTCAATAATGAGGGTGAAGTTGCCAGACATACCTTGTCTTCTCTGGCTCGGGGCTCCGGCTGCGAGAGACGCCAAGGAGAGGAGGGAGACGAGGAGACCCTTCATGGTGGCTTGTTCAGGGGTAGGGAGAGATCGAGTCGGACCAAAGGGGTATATACTCAGGCACAGCACGGCACAGAGAGCAATGGTCTCGGAGAGCTGACACCAGAGACAGGACGAAATTGTGTGGCAGTCCATGTCTCACCTGCCATGTCTCTGGCTTTTATACCACGTCCTCATGGCCAGCCGGCCGAAGCAGCCGAAGGAAACATGCATGGTTCCTGGCAGCTCCATGCCATCCCCGCATGTTCTCGACGAGATGGCGCCCTGATCTGCTCCACCGCGAGCACGATCAGGCACGGGCCCGGCTCGCGATCTGACCCCATCGCGGGGGTGAAGCCGAGTGCGGCTACGGTGGTTTTTGAAAGGATGTCCGACACCCAAGTCGAACGTGGGCCGGGACCCATCTCACCTGGACAAAAGAAGAGGACATCGCCGACTTAGCGGTGGTGGAGTGGAGGCTGGCTCAGGCGAGCTCGTCCCGTGAGCCCGTCCCAACAGCCCCAGGTCTTGGCATCCAGTCGCGGAAGCGGATTGCAACACGGGCAAACCGCCAACAGGTGGAAATCCGTATCCGTGTTTGGGAGCTCCTTGAGCCCTTCCAGAAGCTGGTTGGGGGCCACAGTCTTCAACCTCGGCGCGGCCCGGTTGGATGTGGAAAATGTTGTGCAGATCATGGTGCCGAAGTACCAGTGACCAACCGCCCTGCTCTGTTTGCAGGGAGGAGCAACGCAGGAAGCGCCAAGAAAATATTGCTTGTCGGCCGAAGGAGGGCCGAAGATGGGGATAGAGTCAAGTGGCTTTGTTGAGTTTGGGACTTTGGGGTAATCAACTGTCTACCTTCCCTGATCAGGTCACGTCGTTGCCCGCCTACAGACATGTTCCCCGGATCGCCATGCCACGCGCCAGACCACGCGGCGAGGAAGAAGTGCCAAATTGCGCATTTGGTGCCGCGTCGAGTTACAATGCAGTTGCTAGTGCGAACCGAAGCGGTTGCCGGTGAAGGAGTTAAGAGACAGAAACCTGCAAGAAAAGGAGGGGCGTGAAAAGTGGGAACAGTGTGGACTCTCTTGGCACCTGCCCCCTGCGCCTGCCTTTTTGAGAAGTCGAGGGTTGGGGCATTGGCTGAAAGATGGGGGTGCCCCGTGCGCCACGTTCATCAAACGCTGATTGGTGGATACGTCTGCTTCTTCTCCATCGGAGGATTCCCAGACCCCGCTTCTCCAACTTTTCCCCTCATTCTGTCTCCCGCGTGCGTCGGGTTGTTTCCTTTCCCTGTCTTCAACCTCACATTCGCCAAAACCCTAGATTCAAGGGTTGATCAAGGCACATTTTTGACTACCGACAACACATCTCATTTTCTTTTCTTCTTTTCTTTTTTATTATTAAAAAAAGCCTACCAATCAGTCACCAGCTGAACTTCCCAACTGGCTGGCGCCAAATTGGACAGTCGTACAACTGGAAAATATTGGATGGAAGGCAGAGCTTGCCCGCTCAACTGACACGCGATCCTTTCCCGTGATTCATATCCATGAATGCCGACAAAATCCTGCTTTGTGCCACAACCCAATGAACCCATCAACACGTCCTCAACACCTTGACACCTGACCTCTTGCGGTTGGCCAACGATACCACACTCTCTCCTTTATCCGGCCCTTTTGGCCACTTAGCTCTCCAATCACTAGACACACCAACGACATTCCCGAGCTTCACAAGGCTCGATGCTGTCTTGACGTGCTACGTACGACTCACTTGACCAAGCGAGAGACATCATCACATCTTTCCTTCAGGCTTCTACTCTCAGCTTCTTCCCGTCTTGTTACATTAGCAAGGGCTATGTCTCTCCGCATCGGGCTTCTGGAGACCTGGAACAAGACCTAGTATGGTCATGATCTGCCGGCAAAGGGGCCCCCGCGATGGGTTTCCTGTTTCTCACTGCGATAGCGAATGGGATTCAACAAAAAACCCCATCCGGACTTCCCCTTCTAGCAGCTGGGCTGCAACTATACCCCGAAATGGCACCCTTCCACCCTCACCTCTGCAACGGGGGTTGGCTAGTTTGCTATTCTTCACTAACAAAATTCCTGTTGTCGATCCCCCGTAGATGCTATGTGCTTGGAATAGCCTCCCCTCCATCAGGCAGGACACCTCGTGGAGAGTCCCGCTCAGACATGGCGCCTCTGCCGTCTGAGGTATGCCTCTCGGCATTTAAGAACAAGCCTCGGGATTTCAATGACTAAACTAGCTCCCGCTCATCCCTCGTACTTCTGTTGTTCTAGCGTGTGCTTATCTTCGCTGCTCTTACGAGAGGTCGAAGAGGTGTCACCCACATCTTGTTCGGGTAGCCAGATCCAACCACATCCTCGACATGGTCTACCAGGCGAGTGCCGTTTGGCTTTGCCTCGCTCTAAGCTTATTTACTTCTGCCCTGAGCATAGGCCCAAGAGACCCAGTCCCGGAACCCTTTCGTGCTGCTCCTTACTACCCGGCCCCCTATGGAGGATGGGTCGAGTCATGGCAGGAAGCTTATGGTAAGGCCCAGGCCTTGGTCTCGCAGATGACACTCGCCGAGAAGGTAAACATCACGTCAGGGGTTGGTATTTACATGGGTAAGATTCCCCTCCTCCGTATTTGCCGTGCGTACAGACTTGCTGACACTTGAGTAGGGTCAGTACACCAAATCTTTGCTCTTTGAACCCCCTTTAACTGAGCAGTTAGACCCTGCGTCGGAAACACTGGGAGCGCCAACCGACTTGGCTTTCCGCAGCTCTGTCTGCAAGACTCAGCCCTCGGCGTGTCATCTGCCGACAACATCACAGCCTTCCCAGCCGGCATCACCACAGGCGCAACATGGGATAAGGCCCTGATATACGCACGTGGAGTTGCCATCGGCAAGGAGTTTCGTGGCAAGGGGACCAATATCCATCTTGGCCCCGCCGTCGGTCCCATGGGGCGGAAGCCTCTGGGCGGGCGCAACTGGGAGGGATTCGGCGCTGACCCGGTCCTCCAGGGCAAAGCCGCTGCCCTACATATCAAAGGTGTTCAGGAGCAGGGTGTTATTGCGACTATCAAGCACTTTATTGGCAATGAGCAGGAGATGTTCCGCATGTACAACCCGTTCCAGCCTGGCTACAGCGCAAATATTGGTATGATTCCCCGGAGCAACCGACAACAGATATACTGACATAGTCTAGACGACCGGACTCTCCACGAGCTCTACCTCTGGCCGTTTGCCGAGGCCGTCCATGCGGGTGTCGGCGCTGCCATGACCGCCTACAACGCCGTAAACGGATCCGCTGCCTCCCAGAATAGCTACCTTATCAACGGCCTCCTAAAGGACGAGCTCGGCTTCCAGGGGATGGTCATGTCAGACTGGCTGAGCCACATTTCAGGTGTTGATTCAGCCTTGGCCGGTCTTGATATGAACATGCCGGGAGATACCAACATTCCCCTGTTTGGAAACAGCCTGTGGCAGTACGAGCTGACCAGATCTGTGTTGAATGGGTCGGTACCCGTGGACCGACTGAACGACATGGCCACCAGGGTTGTAGCAGCGTGGTACAAGATGGGCCAGGACAAGGATCACCCTCGGCCAAACTTCTCGTCAAATACACGCGACAAGAATGGCTTGCTCTATCCAGCGGCCTTGTTCTCCCCTAGCGGACAAGTCAACTGGTTTGTAAACGTTCAGGAGGACCACTACCTGGTTGCCCGCCAAGTTGCCCAGGATGCCATTACTCTGCTGAAGAACGACGGTGACTTACTCCCGCTCTCGAACTCCAGCAAGCTCAGCGTTTTTGGCACCGATGCCCAGGTCAATCCGTCAGGACCAAACGCCTGTCTCAACAGAGCGTGCAATAAGGGCACACTCGGAATGGGCTGGGGCTCTGGTGTTGCTGACTACCCTTACTTTGACGACCCGGTTTCCGCCATCAGGAGGAGAGTCCCAAACGTCAAATTTCACAATACCGACAGTTTCCCTGGCAATATCGACCAGCCATCCCCCGATGATATTGCCATCGTGTTTATCAGCTCTGACTCCGGAGAAAACAGCTTCATCGTCGAGAACAACCACGGAGACCGCGATACAAGCAAGCTAGCCGCCTGGTACGGTGGCGACGAGCTAGTCCGAAAAGCCGCCTCAAAGTTCAGCAACGTCATTGTAGTCGTCCACACCGTTGGCCCCCTCCTTCTCGAGTCCTGGATCGACCATTCTCTTTGGCTCCGTCTCCCCCAGCGGCCACCTCCCCTACTCCCTCCCCAAATCCGCCACCTCCTACCCCCAGCATCGCCAACCTCAAAACCTTTACTCTAGGCCAAGTCCAAGACACCTACACCGAAACCCTATACATCGATACCGCTCCCTCCACTGAGTGTGTGGGATGTGAAGGGGCAGGAGTGGTTGTGCCAGGGGTGGATGGGGATGGGAGGGTGGGGAGGTATAGGGTTTGGATTGGGGAGTCCAGTGAGAGATTCGGGGTGGTTTGTTTTTTGATGAGGGAGTGTGTAGAGCGGTGAGGGAGGGGAGGGGCCGGTTTGAGGGTGGGGATGGGGATGGGTTGAGTTGGTTGGTTGTTTTGGCTTTTCGTATCTGCTTGAAGGTTGAAGTAAGTTGCTTGGGGATAGGGGTTTTTGTCATCATTTCGTCGTGAAGACTGTGTTGTGAAGACTTTCTTGCTTGACATGGCAGCTATATTCCGCATGGCAAATACGAATATCTATTATGTTCACCGGCCATCTATTCCCTATTTCATTGAGAAATAGTTGAGAGACCCAGCCCAGCTGGTGAGAAAGGACTCTTTCTTGACCCCCTGCCCCTTCCTTCTATAATGCTCACGACTTGATTGATTAAACTTTCTTCTCATCCAAATAGATGGAGTTGATGTGATGAGTCTGGTCTTGCAGTCAAGAAAGGGGTTATCTCGGTGTCTGGGTTAGACAAAAACTGCCATGACTTAGGAGCCGTCCTTAACAAAAGCATCCGCTGTAGTAGCGACAATGGATTATGGTCTTTCACATGTTTTTTTTTAGCTCCTTGTTACTTACTTGCAATGTAACGTGTCTCATCATCAGGAGAGAAGCCCTCAGCTGCTGCCGTATTCAGGGAGCCAAGGTTGACATTGGTGGTACAAAGGTCACTTGCACCCCAGGACAATCCCATGTCACTTCTCATACATATCTTGTGTCTTGGAAAGTTCTGATCTCAGTATCTGAGAGCACTTGACATGCATGGCCGTCACTGAGGAGCGCTTGTTCGGCGGTATTCTGCTCGTATGTGTGGATGCTGTGAGTCACACGGCCTGGCTCTCATGCGCAAGATATTGGGCGGAGATATCTCCACCTATGAGCACATTTCCTCCTGAAGTTCTTTTCAGGGTCTGTCTGACTCGCATTGTTTGGTTGTTTATTTCTGAAGGCATCTCGTTCCTTGCATCCGAGACAACCGGAAGCGGGCCTTCGGGGGAAGGATTTCCGCCTTCCATATCTGTAAGGCGGCGGTGCTGCTCATGGACACAGAGAGGATGGTCCAATGTCTCGAGAGACATTACACACACCTTTGAATGACATTGGATATGCTTGTCAAAAGAACCCTGAGCTGTGCAATGGGTCTTTTGTGTCTCAGATGACGCCGAGGCTCTGACGTCCGAATGTCTGCAGTTTTCAAGACATCAAGCATCATGTGCTGCTCCATCATTCACAAGGCTACAGTAAGACTAAGATAATAGCAGCTGCTGATAAAGAAAACGCCGGCTCTTGGCTTTTCATCTCTAATCCTAGGCAAAGACGAAGATAAACTATCCTCCGAGCCGTGAAACATCCACCGCCTTTCTCGGATCAGCCAAGATAAAACCCAAACTGGCAACACCGTCGCAAGTAGAGCTTCAGTTGTTTCATGTTTTTATGTATGTACAATGTTGTGATAGGGCGGCAGATACATGGCAGTGCCCTCCAAGCAAGTCCATCCCTCGCCCTTAGGAAGAAGAAAAAAAGAAGAGAAACCACACATCGATCTTCATCATTCATAAATACGGTCATGTACAAAACCACCCAAAATGTACCAACGTACCAGTTAGAACGTAATGTAAAAGTGGTGGTATCAACCCAAGAAAGAAGAATCTGCAAGCTCGCTCTGGCTGAAGTAGTAACAAGAAAGAACAAAGAGGGGATCAATCGCAGCGAGAAAAAGTAGCGGAACATGTCTGAGAGGAAGAAAAAGTACGATAGCCACCACCAAACCGTATCCTCAAGCCGGACTGCTCTGACATGCAGACATCGAATCGAAACAAACGAGACCTAACCAAAGCCAAACAGAACGACGACGGCCGACGTTTAAGAGACCCAAGACCCAAGTTATCCAACCCCATCCGATCCATCTCAGAGTACAGAATACCTACCAGTCTGTGCCAAATGTTGAAAAGTCCCGTACATCCCATACCCTCCTATCTCTCCTCATTTCCGCTCTCATATTGGTCCCATGCCGCTCTCTGCCTCATCTTCCAGATATCCATTCGTTCCCAACTATCCCCCTTACGCCGCATTCCAAGCATACCCATACCCCCTGATGCCCCTGTCCCTGCCCATGCCCTCCGCTTGCCAACCCCTCCTGCTTAACCCCTCCTCCAGGCGCAGGATACACATACTGCCTCGCATCCCCAGTCCCATTCCCACCACCACCACCACCACTACCACCCCTGCCCCTGCTGCTGCTGCTGCCCAGACGAAAAGTATTCCCTCTGCGGTGGGAGCGCGTGGTGGCTCCTCCGTCATACGCGCCCGTTGAAGCCTGCGGGGAGGAAGAGGCAGGTGCTGCGACCCCGGGCTGACATCGCTTGTATTGTGGTTCCCATTCCCAGAGTGGTGAGGGGGGGGTAGACGGTGGGCGCTGGGCCGTAGCGGTACTCGCCCGAGGCAGATTCGTTGGCGTTGGGGTTGTTGGAGGAGGAGGAAAGGGTGACAGAGTGGTGGGATTGGTGGTGGCGGGCGGATTTTGTTGGGCGGGGTTGTTGGTGGTAGAGGGGTTGGTGGGGTCGGTGGTGGTGTTGATGTAGCGTGGGATGGAAAGGGTTGTGGCGGTATCTGGGGAGGGAGGGTGCCGCTGTTGCCGGTATTGGGACCGCCGGAGGTTGTGGAGAGGGAGAGGTGGTGTGGGGTGCGGAGGTATGGTAGGTGGCATATTGGGCACGGATGGGGGTTGTTGGTGGTGGTCGGGGAGGCGAGGGGAGTTGGACGGAGGTTTGTTGGAGGGGCAGGTCTTGCGGCTCGGCGGTGTAGGTGGGGGCGCCGGAGAGAGGCATCTTCGGGTACGGGTCTGAAGGCATGGTTGAGGTGGTGTAGCTGGCGGAGCCGGGAGTGTGCGGCATCGAGACTTGAGGGGGCGGGTTCCATGTTGTCGGGTAGGAGCTATTTGTCGTGTTAGTTGATTGCCCCTTTCACCTTCGACACAGTTATTTTGACCAAGGGCTGTCAAAACATGATCACTTACTTTGACCGCATCTGCATCGGACTCTGTGGCATTTGCTTCGGCGCAGTAAACGTGAATGCCGACCTCGGAACGTCCATGCTCGAAAGACGCGGCCGCGAGTCGTATGGCGGCTTGTTGAGAATGACCGCCTGGGCAACGATCCCGTGGCCCGTCTCGACAAGCGTCTGCCCCCGCGAACCTGCGCTTGACCCCAGCAGCGGGATCTCTTTTCTCGCCTGGAAGTTCCTCGGACTCCTCCCTCTGACCACAATTGGTGCCGTCGTCAGCTCCGAAAGAACCAGTTTCTGCCCGTTGACAAGAGTGGCGTGGAGCTTGAGGTGCAGCACAAAGTGTTGCTGGAGCTCCTTCCTTCTCCCGTTGTTGGCCGTCGCACTGGAGCCAAGGGTTAGCGGCCACTTCACAAGCCAACGAGCACCACAACTTACATCCTAAATTGCAACCGGCGCCACCCGATGGGGTAGATAGCGTAGTGATCGGCCCCAGTCTCCTCCTCCTCCTCTGATGGCGGAACCAGGGGGAGGGCGGGCGGCTCCTGGTCCGGGCCCTGGTTAATCTCGGGCGAGTTGGGCGGCGGAGTCTTCCAGGGGATGACGATGAGGCGCACCGGGTGGCCATCAACAGATTCGATGGCCGAGATGCTGACCTCCATGCCCTTAATAGCGCTGGCCTCGCCCGACTCGAGCAGCACCGACAGCGGAATCTGCGGGAAGCAGATGCTCCCGCTGATCTGGAAGAGGTTGCGGCGGTAGCATGTCAGCTCGGCGTTGAGGCCGTTGCCGTCGCCCGGCCCCGAGGGGAACTCGGACAGAAAGAACATGCCGTGAAGCTGCGCGTCGATCTCCATCTCGTGCATCCGTCCCTTGTTGTCGACGATGGTGTGCTTGTCGCCAACCTTCTTAAACGAGAGCAGCTTCTGGTCGTGGTTGGGCTGCTTGTAGTCGTCCCGCAGATCCTGGACCATCTCAGTGTAGGGCGCCTGGTCGACTTGCGAGTATGACCGCTTCAAGCTGTTGATGCTGGGAATGTTCATGGACGGGTGCGGGTATCGGTCGTATGGTTCGGCTTCTCCTTCGCCGGGACGGCCCGGCTGGTATTGTGGATAGTCCATCGTGTGGCTCCTGGGACGCACCAGATGTGATGATGGCGGTGGTGGTACTGATACTGACTGGTCCTGGGGGTTGAAGCGGCCGGTCATCTGCACGGGATTCCCATAGTTGGGCCACATGTTGCTGTGTTGCGTCTCTGCCCTCATCTCTGCCATCGTGTAGGTCGCCGTGGCTGACATGGGAGCCTCCCGTTTCTGTCAAGGGGCAACAGACGGTTTCGCCACAGGAACCTGGGCCAAATGTTCTCGACCCCAACTAGACCAGTTTGCCCGCAGCCTATTCTCCAACCAAAGGTGGGGAGAGTATCCAAGGAGGCTTCCGGATGTTCGGGCCGCAAAGGGAGGATGGGACAATGGCACTGCTGTTCAGTCCTGGAGGAAATCAGGCCGAAGTGTGGTCCAGAATCGAAGAAGATGTGATGTTGAGGAATGAATCACAGGCCGCGGCGAGGTTGTAGGGCTGTGTATGTATTTGTGTGTGTAAGCCAATACCAGCAAGCGCTGGACGGAGCTGTTTTTATGATGAGAGGGTTCGGCACTGGGCCGAGGGGTGGGCAAGGGCAGAGAGGCGAGGCCAAGGCTACCCTTGCGGCTTCTCAAGAGTGGACTGCCTGGGGGGGGATGTTAAACATCCGCTTGCAGGGCCGGTTGCAGGATGCGTTCCAACCATACAGGGAAGGAGGATGAGAAACGGGGGGGGCGATCTCGCAGGCATTCCCGTGGCCCTTGTTAGTCGAGACGGACAAGATAGCGGCTGGGGTTGGTCTCCATCACGGGCCAGGATACGATTACACGCCCTCTCCAGCATTTGCTGATATGGCTTGTGTTTTCCTGGGGGTCGATGATGGGGACCAGAGGCATCTCGCATTGAGTTGATTCCCCTGTAATCTCGATCTTGACCGCCTTGCGAGCCCCTCTCAGCAGACCTCTCCCAGCTTCTTAGCAGCGGCAGGAAACAAGTCGCGGCGACATGTTACGTAGTACCCTGATGAGTAGGTATGGGAGGTGGGGTGGAGTGAGGTACCACAATGCCCACCACAGCAGTCCGATGAAGGTGCATGGGGAGACTTGTGAAGAGATTCATCAGGACCTCAACACTTTCTGGCACAGCCCTGCGTTCCTGATTTCTGCCGAGCGGGAAGAAAGACGCCAGCAGTAGCAGGGCCTTCGGAGTTTCAGCGCGCGGGCTGGATGAGGAATGGCTCATGACAACAGAACCACGAACCAACAGCAGCAGTGGGGATGATGGGCGGTTCTGTGAGTGGGTGCGGGAAAGGGGCGGGTCCAGCGCAAGCGATCAGAGGGGAAGAAGCGGGCAGGACGGCACGCCCGCCCTCGGCCCCTCCTCCGTCCAATCCTGGTTCTCAGGAAGTAAGGCCCCGGCTCGACGAGCTTGTTCGGCCGAGGAAACAGGGGCATCTGATTAGCACGAGAATCCTCCGAGGGACGCTGGGCGCACGGCGAAAGACCCGCTCTTTTCTAGAAGACCGTTGGGCGAGAAACGCGCCGACGAAAGGGCGCTCTTCTGTGAGGCGGACCCTAGCAAGACTCGGCTGGCTTGGATGGAGACCGTCCAGGCCCAGTAACCCCCGCCGCAGCAATGAGGATAAACATCGAGAGGCAATATCAAAGCCGTTATAGATGGGCTCGGCCGCCATTGTGGACGCTCTCGGATCTCAGAATTGGCAGGAGGCTCTTAAACGAGATCACCAGCTACACAAAGGGCCGCTGCCAGGCCTGCTGGGCCGGGGTTTCGCCGTGAATCGGTCGCGGGCACGAAATCCACACTGAGCCGAAAGACGGGCTTTAACGGCAGAAAGAGGCAGCTGGGGCCGTGGTGGACCGAGGCAGGCGTCGAGGCTTCTCCGCGTGCACGACGCGCTGTCTCTCGCTTCGAGCTCAAGCAGGAAGGACGCACAGGCGATCGGCGAAATAACAAAAGCAAAATCGAGAGCAGTCAGATCCGGGCGCGGCTCTTCCATGTCCTGTGTGCCCTCCTGTGGATGTTCAAAAGCTGGGACATGTGGTGTTGGAGTGGTGTTGACAAGCGGCAGTTGGTGGCGTTTGAGGTGGAACCGCCGCCATCTTGGACGTGCCTCGAGGAATCGATGATGCTCCCCAAATCCCAAGGAGTCGGGTCTCGGACGGGACGAGAATGCTGCTTGTCCAGTTGGCGCCGCAATTCTGTTGGTGAATCATCCTCTCCTCTCGTGAGCGGCGGTGCATCCGCGGGAGTCAGGTTTCGAGAGGCGGGCGGGGACAGGCGAGCCGGGGACCCCGGCTGAGTGACGCCCGATCCGGTCGTAGCGCAGCACAGAAACCCCAGTAGAAGAGCGTCCAGGCGAGGGGCAGAAACGCGGAGGTGGGAAAACGGCGCCGGTCAGCAACTTGCCCGAACGGGAACTTGGTGCCTGGGCCCACTGCTTTGCGCCATGACTCCCTCCGAGGAGGCTGGACCCCGGGCCGGGATTGCAGATTCGACGCGGCGTCACAAGTCCACAAATCGTGATCGAGCTCGAAATCGGACTGCCAGTTGTTCGCGGGTGTGGTGGCACGGCAGGCCCAGGCATGTGAGATGCGCTCCGTCGACGGCAATACCAGCGTTGAAGGCGCTCACTTGGCCTGGCTGGTGTCATAGGTTGGGCTGTGGCCGCCAGCCGGGCAGGTCAGCTTCGAGTGCGTGACGCATGTCTCTCCCCGCCCCGCGTGTTGTGTTCCTTCGATCTGTTCAGAACTTCAGCCACGCATCACCGGTCAGCTAGGCTGGCGCGCTTGGTCACGCCACAGGCCGTGGAAGACGCGTTTCGGTGCGGGTGGTGGCTTGAATGGGCTGCTTGGTGCGTCCTGCATGGCTGGCACGATGGGCGGCGTGATTGGGCCAGGACAGCAGAAGCGAAACGGCCCTCGGCCTCTCGGAGCCTGGAGGCTGCTGAGCGACATGGCCTTGCCGCATCGTGCATGCAGAAGCGTATCCCCCTCTCCAGTGCAGACAGGCGTGGACGGTGTGTGTCGTGGCAGGGCGTGTGCGGGACGCCATCTCGATCGGTCAAGTTGTGGGACTGGCGGGGGAGTGAGTGAGTGGTGGTGGTGTCTCTTCGGCGAAAAGAGGCTGGAACGGAGCGTCCTCGATCTCATTCGATCGCAAACTGGTCCTCTAAAGAGCACACGTGCAGAGCCAGAGGTGTGTGTTTCAATGTATTTTAAATTGCGAAGGGAAGGAAAGCGGAAGGTGACGAGCCCAGGCATGAGCTGCGGTTGCGAGCCACGGTGGGCTCTGTCTGGCTCTTTCCCTCCTCCACATGCTTCCATTTGGAACTGCCTGCAGCAGACGGAAGCCACATTCAACGCCCCAACGGCCCTCCCCTCTTGCCCAGGAAGTTGACAGCTCACAAACTTCTCGTTTTCGCACAAAATGTATTCTCTCTTCTGACAACTTACGGCTCACAGTACAACACTCAGTCGACAGATCGCAAGCACAGCTCACGCGAATCGAATCTCGAAAAGGCCCGACCAACACAGGAACGGCGGATCACGGGGGATACGGAGACACCTTTCGTTACGGATACGGAGGACCTCCTCTCTCACAAGCCCGCAACGGACATCATCATCGTCACCCCCAGCTTGCTGAATGGAACTTCCGGCTGCCCTTGGCCGGATGTGGCGGCGCTAGCGGTTGCTTGGCCTCCGGGATGGATGATCATGGATCATGGAGTGTGGGACTGGGCGGGCGGGTCGCCGTCACACCAGGATTTAAACTTTCCCACTTTCTTTTTTCCCTCGCGCCTGTTGACAAGCAGCCCGCAGCCCGCTCGGCTGCTGCCGGTGGCTGTCGGTTGCGACTGCAACTGTGTGTCTTGCGCGTGTCGCTGCGTGGCCAGACGTTGCAATCGCGATCGCATCGGGCCTAAGTCAGGGGACTCGCGGAGCATTTTGCGAGATCTGCCCAGGCCATTCGCCGATGCGACATCTTCTGTCTGTCTCCCACCAGCCCAACAACTCTCGCGCATGTGCTTGGTGCAGCTGGCTCCTCCGCTGACGGCCACCGTCGCGGCAAGCATCAGGGCCTGTGGGTGTGAGCCTGTGAGAGCGGGCGACAACTCAGGGGCAGCGGCTCACCGTGTGCAAGGGGGCTGCCACGTTTCTCGTCGCGTCCGCTCGCTGACATGTGCTTTGAGTTAGTGGCAGACTGGCATTTGATTGCCAACAGTTGCCTGCCAGCTGTTTCTCGACACCTCCCTAGCTTCTTGGAACACTCGCGGTTGGTGTCCAGTCACCCTCGCCATCTTTCCCATGTCTTCAAAATCGAAGATAATCCAAGAGCCCCGCCCTCAGAGTTCACCAAGTGCGGAATTAACTCCATGATATGATACCCTTTATGGGGTTTGATGTGGAGAACCCGCTCCTCTCCCAGACAAATCGAGGAATCACAGACCCGTGGGCGACGGCCAGTCAACCCCCTTGTCTAAGTCGGGTGCTGGGCTCTTCACCGGCTAGACCTGCGGCCTTCAACCGACTCAACCGAATACCAGGCCCCCAGCTCTGAGGTTGAGAAAGGCAGGCCGAGGTTATCATTTGCTCCTCCTGACGCAGCCGAGTTAAGGCTATATTTGCTGGCTATTAAAGTGGTAATAAGGGAAAAGTCCCCTCCTGGGCCGCTTGCTAGCTTTGAACCTGATTCTTCTCTACTGACGAAACATCTCAGCCCAGGAGCCATGAGGCGTGTTCGAATGGGATTACAAAGTTTGAGCATTTCTCAGCCAACGTCAAACCATTGCCACGCGAAGACACGGGGCAGGAAGGGGGAGCGATGTTGCAGCAGATCCGGCTGTGACCTGCGGTCAACGCTCTCGGCCTGTGACGCTCACCCCGCATCAACGATCCCAAGAATTCCCATTGCGGTTACAGGATCGACAACTCGACCATCCTTCTCCGGGCCGATGGCGGTGAATGACATCTCAAGAGCACTCAGGCAGACGCCCTTCCTCACTTTGCACGTGCGTTCTCACCCTCTCATCGTCAAGAAACCTTGAGACCATGACGAACATAAGTCCAATCGAACCTTGCCGAAATTGAGAGCTTCGTGCTCCAGGCCAAAGAGCCTAATCGCTCGGCTGCAGCGGATGCCGGCCTAGGCTCCCTGCAGCACCGCTCTCCGGTTTACCGATTAAACGATGATCTCTCTCTCTCCACTCCAGGGGCGCTTTGCTTGATCGAGGAATGCTTTATGCGATCTTCCCCGTGTCTGCATCAGAATGGAGGGGGCAAGATCAGAAAATTACGGCTCAACCACTTAAATTACCAAATCATCAAGCTTCTCGACGATGATGAGCAGTACTCCTAAATGAGACAACTGCTCCAAATCTGAGATCTCACGTGCAGTGGACGGAAATGGAGACGACTTCCGGTTTCTAGCTGCGCCTCTTTTACCGCCCAACGTCGACCACAGGGTCGAAGTCAACGGCACTATTTTGGGTTCATTGAAGCCCAAGACACCTCCACAGCGGAAGCGGGTGATCAGGGGCCTTGCAGCACCGCGTCATTGTTGTTTTGATTTCTTCAAGAACACACAGGTTTGCCAATCCCTATCATCCCAAGGGCCCAACGTCAACTCAAGACCATGCCTTTTCTCAGAATTCTCCAGATTTCTCTCTCCACACGTTCGGTGGGACTCAGGCTCCTTCATCACGGCGGAGGGAGTTAAACCCTTCTAAGCCTCCGCCAAGCCAACTAGTTCGGAGCTGCCAGAGCAGACGGAACGGCAGCGCCGGAGCCAGCGAGCCGGGCAAGAGCGCGTTTCATGGTCGTCGTCGACATGGTGTTGAGACACACCGCTCAGCGGGCGCGGTCTCGTGGCCAAACACTTCGTTCCGCCTCCGACGACGAGGACGGCAGGAGGTTGAAGGTTGATGATGTCTTGACAGCGGTGATGATAACGTTACGTGGGGAGGCAGGCTGCCAGGGAGCGGGAAGCCCATCGGCGCCATGCAAAACTCCCTCACGGGATGGCACCCTGCCAATCGAGTTTCGGGGGACGTCTGCCGAAGGCTCTCCACGAGGGGCGCCGTTATGGCAGCCCGAGTTTAGCCTGGAAGGGCCGATTCGGCGACACTGCTAATCTCCCAGCCAATGACGGTGCTCAATTGTCAAGCTGGAAAAACAAGGTGCGGCTGGATCGTGGCGCAAGCTTCACTCCCTCACCCCCCTTCCCCTGGCTCCTCATGAAGCTGCCCGTCACCCGCCTGCTTCATGTCGCTTGCAGGGCACATGTGCCCGCGATTGGACTCGCTTGCTTCGCTTGCGGGCTCAACCCGACCGTTGAGAGTTTGGTTCTCGACGCACAAGCCCCCTCTTGGGCAGCGCAGCTCACCATCTGAGCGCCGCTGATTCCGGGAAAACATCTGGGCCGAAGAATTGTTGAAGCGTATGTCCGCGATGAAGTCATCCGCAGGCTTTTGATGTGTGAGAGCAGCTCGTCTGGGCCTGGCCTGCCGTGGCCATTCCAGGACCCCCGAACAACCCCTGCCCAAGTCCCTGCTCGATGACCAAGTCCAAGCTTGCGAAGCCAAGCCGCTTTTGTCAACAACAAGACGCCATTCAAGGTGCCAAGATGGGCCCCGGCCAGCCACGCACAAGAGCCAGCTCGATGGATGATAGCGGAGACCAGTGCTAAAGTTATGCACAAAATCACCGAGAACGGACCCGTCCTTGTCGTGGTCAATATGAGTCTCTGTTTCCATGTTGCTCAACTAGCATAAACTCCTGGCAAACGAATAGGCTCTTGTTCATGCGATGAGACTCAACCGACAGGCATCAACCGAGGTCAGTTGAGAGATTGTGCAACCAAGCAACTCACCTTGCCCAGCAGCCAAAACCGGCAAGGTTCTCCATGAAAACTAAAACACACTTAGGAAATGAGACAATGCTGACAAAAGACAAAAGCTTTCTTCCCAAGGGCGTGGTCAAGGATGGCATTTGTTCGAGTTCCACAACGCCATCGACATGGGACTCCACTTCTCTCTCCACCCGAACTCTCAACGTCAACCTCACCATCGAAGGATGCCCTGCCCTCACGAGATGTCGCTTAAGCCGATCATGGGGGGCCATCTCGGCAGTGATCCGAGAGACAACACGACGCTCTTCGATCTCCCCACATCGCCGTTGCGACGGCGGTGATCTCATGGGACCAACCAACACCTTAACCAGGGAAGATCTCATGATACAGCACCCAGCAGTCCTGACAAACCCCTCGTTATTAGCGTTATTTCGGAACATTTGAAACGTTTCGAAACAACCCCGATGATGGCGAGGACCGCCGCTGTCTTGCTGGTTTCCACCTGACCTCGAGCAACGGATCCCCTGCCATCGACGATGGCACCTTCCGCGAATGGAGAAACGACGGCAGAGGACGAACACTGGACTGCTACGCTAGCCACCATCTCCCTATGCCGAAAGCAGGCGGGGAAGGGCTGTCCTCTGCTCGGCGACGTTGCAATGCCAGGGGGACAAGCAACCCCGATCCCACCTACGGTGAGTGCCGTGCTGCCCAGGAAGGATGGTCCTCGTCTCGACAGGCAACTGATCCATCGGCGGCGAGTGCCGTGCCGGTTAGGAAGACGCCGCCTTTCCGTCGTATCGACACCGACAGCCGGGGACCAGACGGACGACCTACACACAACCATGACTCACTCACTCACTCTCTCCCTATCCCGCACAACCCCTCTTCCCTGCCCTCACCACCGCAGTTCAAGCCATCCCCGTCGTAGCCTGCACTCCACGGACTCCACGCACCCAAGCGCTCGGAACCGGCACGGTGGAAGGGACAATAACAACCAAAGAGAGAGAGAAGAGAGTCATGGCGATGGAGCTCACGCAATTCCCTTGAATTCACTCATGGATTCCAGCCTAGTATTTCAGAATCAAGTACCAGGAGGTGTACTAGCTATCCTTGCCCTCGTCAAGTTGGGCTACATTTACATTTTGAGGCGTCAAGTGATGCGCGGGGGGGGGAGGCTGGAAGCTAGGCAGATTGGTAATCACGATGGTGTGAGAGGTTATTCTAAACTGTGGGGCCTGTCGACGGGCAGGAAGAATGGATGGGGGATGGGGGCATTGAGTTTCATGCAGCTCTCTCTCTCTCTCGTGCTGGAGCCGGCTTGCTAGAGGTAGGAGCTGCCTAGAGTTTGGAGCAGACTTTTGCTTTGAGATGGGGCGCTGTGCCAGAGTAACCAAAGCCTCTGTGCGATGTGGGTGTGCCCGTATGTATGCTATGATTCTTGCGGGATCTGTGGCGAGGAGTGCGAGCACAAGTCTTACTGGATTGCAGTCTACTAGATAACGCAGCAACAGGATCAGCATCACTTCCCTATGTATTTTAGTATAAATGAATTTTTCCAAGTTAATAGCTGAAGGTGTTCGCCCATCTTCCAAGCCCTTGAATATTAAGTCACTACAGCACATTAGTAGAAAGGAGGTTGGGAGAGATCTGGCCCATGAGGGACAAGAGACTAGTGTTGTCTTACGCACAAGAACAGCAGACTGAGGTCATGGTGCAGAAATAGAAGCTGGTTGACATCTGGCGGTGGTGGCTAATTAAATATTCATCCATCCCATGAACGCAGTCTTACTTCTCCAAACTCTTTCTCGAGACACCTACCATGAAAAGTAGACGAAACTAGGCCTTGATTCTGGACTCAACTACCATGGCGATGAGGAAGCCCTAAGCGCCGGGAACGGCGACCTCTTCGCCCACAGTGGCCGTGACAATCGCATCTCTGAGACGATCACTGACGTCCAGGGCATCATGGAGAGGATAACAACCTCCATCTCTGTCACGCTGGCTGTGGCCGTAAATGCTCGAGTTGGTTATGCTGAAATAGTCGTCACGGTGAAGTTGTCCGTCACGGATTTACTGTTAGCTTCGGCTTCGGCATGGTTTTCATGGAGGTCGGCGTCATGGAGGTCGGCGTCATGGATGTCGGCGTCATGGATGTCGGCGTCATGCCGCCGCCGCCGCCCGTGGCAATGCCACCGGTATCAAAAGACTGCCATGCTTTCTTTTGAGGTGTTGTGTTGGGCTTGGAGCACTTTGAAGACTCCTTTCCCCTTTTAGTTGGGAAGAAGGGAGAATAGTAATGAATGAGTGAGTTGGTGTGAGGTAACCGGACCAAGCCAAGAGTCGATGTGAGGCAAGGTGACCAAGGTTGAATCACGAGGAATGTGCAGCTTGGGTTTCAGATTGAAGGCTTTGGGGCTGAATTACCATGGACAGAATTTGACAACTGTGAACGAGCAGGTAGGATGAAAGGACCGGTGAAGAGACTGTGTTTGCGCTGTTTTGTCGGCCAGGACATTAAATTAGTACAAGAGCATGTATCATTCCACTAAGAAATAGATCAACTCCAAGTCTGGATCTAGATTCTTTGTATCTCGGTCTATGTCTCGTTCATCAACGGGTATCTCGGCGTAATAAAGAAAGAAGTGACATCACAGACACAACAGATACAAAATCAGATATCATCATCCTCCTCGGGGCCATCCCAAACAATAAAATCCTCCTCATCGTTCAGCGCGAGCTGAACGAACTGCCTCACCCACGCCCCATGGGCAGGGTCTAGCTCCTCGTCGTGGTGACGGAGCCCTTCCGGAAGGATCACGCGGGGCCGCGGCGCTGGGTGATTCTGATTTTGCCGGTGCGCAGGGCCTCCGCCATGGCCACCTCGTCCTCGTCCCCTAGGCCCAGCGGCGGCAGCGGCCCCAGCCCCTCCGCGACCACCTCTCTGTGGTCCTGCCGCCGCTGCACCTGCCCCGCGACCTGCTTGCTGCTGGGCTCCTCCGCCTCGGGCGGCGTGTAGTTGGTTCCGCGGCGCCCTTGCCCCTCCTCCTCCTCTAGCTGGTCCTGGCGCTGGGGCTGCAGGCACGGGGGGAGGAACTGCTGCGGCCGGCGGTTGTCGACCGCGAGGGCCTCCACGCCCAGGAGCCGGCGGCTGATTTGCAGCGATTCGAAGGACCAAGGGGCCTTCACGGGCGATACCGATCTGTCCGCCGTCGGCAAGCGGCTGTTGTGGCTGGGCCGCTGCGTCATGTCTGGCGTGCTCGACTTCTTCTTCCTCATCAGGTTCTTCAATCTCAGGAATGAGCTCTTCGGGAAGAACGGGGACAGGAGCAGCTGGATGGGCACCGCCGCCGCCACCAGCAAACCCGAGACCAACGTCATCACCGTCTCCCTGCTCCAACTCCCATAACCGCATGTAGCAGCCAGTGATCCGACCGCCAGGCGCCTCATTAAAATGCTGATAGGGGTTGTCGGGATCTAGCCAGGCGGAGCAAAGATAACAGAAATGCGACTGGCAACGGTAGCAAATCATGTGATTGCAGCCATGAGTCTTCTGAGCGGGGGCGGCGCAGGTAGGGCACGGCGAGGTGTGCAGCTTCATGTATTCGAGCGAAGCCAGTTCCTCGGTGGTGAGCTCCTTCCTGTCGCGGGGTGGGGTGCAGCGGTAGAACTCGCCATGCCATGACTGATAGCAGCGGCTGCAAAAGGCAAAACTGCATTCCTCGCAGATGGCTAGCAGCTCCTCAGCTGCCTTATACGGCTTGGATTTGCCTTCCGGGTCGTCTTCGTCTTCGTCCTCTGAGGCGGAGTCGTCAGAATCCTCAGCCAGCTCAAGGCCTTGGGGCTTCTTGTGCTTTTTGGACCTCGCGGCGCCGTTGCACCAGGACCGTGGGCAGTAGACTGTGTTCTTGTCGGACTCGAGCTCGGTCTTGTACTTCAACGCCACGTAACGCTTGACCGTTTCCTGTTCTAGAGGGATCTGTAGCAGTTCGCTGGGGCTGATGAATGTCCTAGGCTTCTTATGTTTCCTGCCGGACGGAGATGCGGCTTTTGACCGCTCCTTGGCACAATTGGGAGCCAGGCATCGTACTATGGCGAGGTCTCCTTCCTTAATGGCGTTGTTGTAGAAGTCTTGGAGACAAGCTACGCAAAAAACATGCCCACAATCGAGCATTTTGTGACAGACCGTGCCCTTTTTGGGTTCTAGAAGATGGTCAGCAGAGCTTTCAAAATCCAAGCAGGGCCGTTCAGAAACAATGACTCAGGGGCTAGCAAAGAAACCCATGGCCGCCCTTGAACCCTCCTGAACAAAGGGATTGACGTACCGAGACACACCCCGCAGTCAAAAGTCTCCTTCTCAAATGCTGCTTTCCTCGCCTTGATATCATAGTCCAGAATAGCAATCTTGTGCGTCGGATCGACCTCCAGCGAGCCCTTGTCATCAACCAGCCCGAAGGCATTCTCAGCAGCCTGCTGGATGTAGTCGATGTATGTGAAGCCAACCATATCCCGGCCCATCTCTTCCCATAGCCGGGGAGCGTCATTTTGTAACTGCTGAACTGTCTCGGCGGGTAGCCAAGGCGGGTTGGTCGAGATGGCGGCTTTCGGGGGCTTGTCGGCGGGGTAATGAGGACCGAGTGTGATTTCTAGTCGAATCGAGGGGAGGTAGGCTAGCTCGTGGGAGTCGACAGGGCCTTGCTGGCCCGGAGGGACAGCATTATGGCCATTGGGTATATTATTGGCGCGTGGTGGCAAAGCATCGTCGGCGGCGGCGGGAAAGAAGACGGTGACAGCTTTGGACGGGTTGACGGGGATGTCGAGCGTGATTGTGTACCGATCGTCGGGCCGCAGCTGCTGAATCTCCGGGTAGATGGCGCATAGGGAGCTAAGCTCTTCGTCGCGGGGGTTCTCGAAGTCTTCAGCCATTTGGCCTCTTTGGTCCTGGTTCGTCAAGTCGAGAAGGGTGGGCGGTCGAGAGATTATGTTGATCCAGCTCTTGCTACCCGCGCCCTTGACGCCGATCCAACGAAAATTTGGCGCTGAAAGTGGCCATACGCAAGCGAGAGAAGCAGATCGAAGTCGCTGATGAAGCGGTGGTTTTTGTTGATTTCAGGCAGCTGAACAAGCACCCTGATGGGTCAGAATTGAGAGAATTTGGTCAGACCGGCGGATGAAAGGAGGCCTGTCGTCTCAAATTCTGCAAGCTGCATTGTTATGGCGGCATCGTCTTCGACTGAAGAGACTGGAGCCAGGGCTTGCGGGGGCGAAAAAAAAAACGCTGTTGTTTTCCAGTCTCCAGACTGACATCGACCCGTCGACAAGTCCAGAAGGAGATCGATGACTCGTCTCGGCCACTGCAGCTCTCAGAGCCCAACGGCAGAAAAGCCCCACATCCCCTCATCCAGGGCTGATATTTGTGGAGCTGTCCCGGGCGGGTGGAGCCGTCCTAGCCGCTACCTACACGCTTCCACGC
This sequence comes from Collariella sp. IMI 366227, assembly GCA_027946355.1. Classification (NCBI taxonomy): domain Eukaryota; kingdom Fungi; phylum Ascomycota; class Sordariomycetes; order Sordariales; family Chaetomiaceae; genus Collariella; species Collariella sp. IMI 366227. The sequence continues at coordinate 1,741,219 of JAPEUS010000002.1, read as the reverse complement.
CGCCAAGGCCCAACTGTCTGATCTGGCGACGGTGACCCTGCCTTGTGCAACATCAAGCCATCCAGGACTAACGACACTCAAGGAGCTCAATTCTTGAGCACCAGCATTTCCACCAAAAATCTAGCGATGAGGTGACCAACAGCTGACCTCTCCGCCTTCCTCTCTCTCCTCCCGCAAGCCCTCTGCGTCGTCTACGCGACCCTCCTCTGGTCAACCCGCGAGGCCGAGGTACTGCTGATGTTCGCCGGCCAACTTGCATGCGAGGCCCTCAACTTCGCCCTCAAACGCCTCATCAAGGAGGAGCGCCCCAAGCTGCACACCAGTCTGGCGACGAAGGGCTACGGCATGCCCAGCTCGCACGCCCAGTTCGCTGTGTTTTGGGCGGTGGCGGTGGGCTGTTCTTGCTGGTGAGACATCGCCCGCCGAGGCAGGAGAGGGGGGTTGGGGTTGCGGTGGCAGGGCATGTTGATGGTGGTAGGGACGGTGGGGGATGTCAAGGACGGTTGGGAGGGAAGGGGATGTTGATGAAGGCCCGTCGTTGACGCACATCCCGCGCGCATACCGCACCGGCGGACTCCCGCGCTCTCCGCCTCCATCGAAGCATATTCCCACACGCCCTGGACGCTCCCGCAGCGCTGCCTCGTCAGCGCAGGCGCGATGGTGGTGGCGGCGCTGGTGGCGTGGAGCCGGGTGTATCTGGGGTACCACACGGTGCGGCAGGTGCTAGCGGGGTGCACGGCGGGGGCGGGTTGCGCGCTGGCGTGGTTCGCGGTTACGTACGCGCTGCGGGAGACGGGGACGCTCGCGTGGGCGCTGGAGCTGCCGGTGGCGAGGTGGTTGCGGATTAGGATCTGGTGGTGGAGGAGGATTTGTGTCAGTCGGGGTGGGAAAAGTGGGAGGAGAGGAGGAGGGTGGCGCTTGGGAAGGAGAGGGTGAGGGAGAGGAGAGGGGAGGAAGGGACAATAAGGGTGGGCGGGATGGAGTTGAAAAATACAAGACGCTGCGTTGTAGGACGGGATGTGTGTGCCATCAACGGCAAGTATTCGATTACTAATCTATTCATTCGAAATTCTCCTGAAACTCCTTCGATCATATCACGATACACCGTTTTGGTCGATCCCATCTTCCTGACCTCTCCTAGATATTACACATCCTACAAAATCTCAACAAAACCTATCCATTTCGCCAGTCTCTCACCAGTCAGTGATGATACGGATTGTCATTACCAGCATACTGATACCCCTCATCCCGGTTTGGATACGTCCCCAACGGAATCTCATCACTCGCGGTCTTTCCATACGGCGACGACTCCCACTTGCTGCTACCATCACCCAGGCCGCCATACCCGCCGCCAGTAGTAGTCTGGCGATACCCGGAGCTGCTGCCTACGCGGGTCTGCTCGGTCGCGTAGCTACCGCGAACGTCGTCGGGACTCGTGTGCGCGGGCAGAGCGTTGGGGTTGTGGCTGGCGTCGGCGCCGGTATTGCGTCTGCGCAGGAAGCCGAAAAGCTTGGAGCGTTTGGTGGGGGTGGTGGTGGTGTCGTGGTCAAAGCCCGAGGCGGTGAATTCGTTGGCTGTGGATGCACCGAGACGCTGCTGTCTGCGGCGGTGGCGGACAAGGGCCAGGCTGAGGAGCGGGGAGAAGATGAAGAAAAAGCTGTGGTAGTGGCATCACGTTAGCTCAGTTTAGGGGGGTATAGAGGGGGGAAAGGCTGGGCTTACATAGCGACGATCGAGACAGCCAAACACGCCGTCTCCATCTTACACGCCTGCCTCAAGCTCGGCAGTGTTGTAAACCCTCCTTTACCATTACTGACAACGTTCGTATCCGCATTCCCCTTTCCATAGGGCGTGTCGACCTCCCCGTTGCAGGAGCTAGCGCCGCCACGGTTCGCGGTAGCGATGTAGATGAAGCCACCGATGAAGGCAACGTCGAAGATCATCATCAAGAAAGCCGGGAACGGGTGGTCGGGAGCGAAAAAGAGGGTCAAAAGCGCGAGGATGGTGTAGAAGACTCCGGCGCCCGAAATGCCTTCGACGGCCCGCGTCCACGTCTTGATGGGCATGTTGTGGTTGTCGAGGGTCGCGAGGAAGTAGGAGAAGAGGGCGAGGACGATAGCGGCACAGCAAAACTGGACGCCGCGCACGAAGATTTGTGTCGCCCGGAGGGCGATGCCTGAAGCTCGGTGTCGCCCGGAGGGCGATGCCTGAAGCTCGGCCCATGGTGAAGATGGTGATGTGTAAAAGGGTTGGGTGCTGGTTTGGTGTTGTTTTTGATGAAGCAGTCGGTCGGAGCTTTGAAAAGCGACCCAACTATCAGAAATTGAAGTTGGAAGGATCAATAAGACGGGCACTGTTGCTGCAGGTCCGACAGTTCAGGAAGATCATCTGAACGGGGAAAGAACGGAAAGCAGAGTCCAAGCTGGATGGAAGTTGTTAAAGTTGGGAAACAATGCAACGGATCACCCAGCCACATAAAAGACGTTGGAAGGGCACCGACTGAGCGAAAAGGGACACAGACGATTGCGTATCATCTCCCCACCAACCTAACCTAGTCACTACATCAGATGCGGTACCTTCACCTAAGATCCGTGGAGCGACCTCAGAGATCGCCCAAATTGCCCCAGCAAAGATATTTAAAAGAGTTGCTGCAACAGCCGGCCTGTTACATGACTGTCACAAATGGTCGGCAGCCCATCAACCGTCTCAAGGGTCTGAGACCGAGGCTACCAACGAATCCAGCCACAGCAAAGCGAGGTTGGCGATTTTGCCCTCGTTTCTTTCCACGAGCCAATGGTGGTGCAACAGCTGCAAGTCTCAGCGCACGATCGCAGATCCCGATCGCTGAAACGCAACACTGTGTGTGCTGCGGATCGAACATGACGAATGCCGCCCATCATTCCTCCTGCAGGGTCCATGGTGGGGCGGATTTTGACGTCATGGGTGGGTAGGTTTGAGAGACTCAGCCACACCACCACAACATTACAGCCACTGTGGCGCGAAGTACTCTAGCTCCAGGGTTAGGGTCTGTCTCGCACTTTAGCTGGAGAAAATGTCCAACGTCAACATTGGGGGCTTCGGAGCACTCACTCACCCCGAACTTCAACTCAACGCGCCAATTCAACAGTACCCCAAATTACTCACTCGCCACACATAATGTTTGAGATACCAGACGCAAAGCGGTATGATCAATGTTACTTCGTTACAAAAACTGCCACTGACAACCACCCAGCGTGAGACGTGAAGAGCTCTACGACTCATCATCAGACCGTTCCAGCCCAGAGCGGGAAACCGAAGACGATGCTGCCCTGCGAGAGAAACTGAACGCCCGCCTATCAAATCTCCTTTCACTAGAATTTAGCACCATCACTGCCCCACCACAGCCAGTAGAGCAAACATCGACCCAGGATGCCCAACCTGCAAATGTCGATGAGATAGCAGACGAAGAAGAGGAATTCGCCTTCCGCCTATTTTCCACCTCAGAGATCCAGAAGGTGGTGCTGGTTTCGGAAGACGATGCAAAGTTCGAGGGCCCAGCCATCTCCCAGCGGCCGATATCGCACTACATACGACGCGAGCTCACGCCCGCCGAACGCGAGCAGTTCCGGATTGCTACGGTGACGGGGCAGGACATCCTAGCTTGGGCGAGGCAACGGGCGTGGGGGTTGGAGGTGCCATGGAGGGTGACAAAGCTTACGGTGGTTGGAAAAGCCGGGAAGGGTGCGGCGGCGAGTGAAACGCAATTAGAGGGGAGTGTGGAAGGTAAAAAAAAGAAGAAACGGTTGGGAAAGAAGAGTAGGATAATGATGAGGAAGAGGGAGAAGGTGAGGAAGGAGGCCGAGGCTGTGGAGGAAAAGAAGAAGATGAGTAAGGAGGAGCATTTGAAGGAGAAGAAGAAGCGGTTGAATAGGGAGAAGAAGTTGAAGAGGAGGGCGAAGGAGAAAGAGAAGAAGATGGCTGGGAAGGGTGAGGCGGGAGGGGAGGAAGCAGCCGGGTCTGGGTCTGAAGGGAGTGATATGGAAGAGTGATTCGGGATTAATTTTCTTGAAACATCAAAGCGTATCTTGCAGAGTATGTATCTGCTGCATGTGGTCCGAGATCCCTCATAAGTCTTTCTTTGTCGTCTTGTTCCTAGCACGAAAAGCGGACTCGAGCGGCGGCTGATGGGTGGTTCAGAGAGCTTCGCACATAGCCCTAACCCTGATATTCTAGACCGATGTGCTCGGTGGAGCCATCTCAACTCAGTCTGGAAGGAATCTCGAACTGATCTGATAGAGGAGCCATACTTCCATCAACAACGCAGTATCACCAAGTTCGTGTCAAACCTCTTCATTTTTCGCTTATTAAGATCAAAAATACCACTCGATATCTACACATTCAGTATTCATCCCTCCTTTCAGTTCTTTGACCCTGGTTTCTTGTCGCAGAGCACGGGCCAAGAAATTGACTGGGTTAGGTGTGTCAGTTTAGCGGGCGACCCCTGCATCTCCCGAACCGCCAGCGACTCGGCCTCCACCCGATCACTGCCGCCGCCAAGCGCGGTTGAGCTCCCACCCAACTAAACAACCATGAACGCGCTGTGGTCGTCGCGCGCTTCGGCCGACAGCACCGCTACAAGCGAGAAACCTGTAACCGATAACCAGGCTCCGCCCCTCCCCGGCCGCCCCAGCACCCCGATCCCCTCCCTAGCCACCCTCTCCTCGCCAACAAGCACATCACCGACAACCCCGAAGCTCCTCCAGCGATGGCCCCCAGCAAATCCAAATCCAAACCCAACCCCGCCCCAAAGCCAGGGTCAACAACCCCCGCCGCCGCAAGACTCCTCTCGCTAGCCCAGCTCCGCCGCTTCGTCGCCGACTTCCCCAGCGCTCCGAGCCCATCTCCTATGCCTACGTCTACGCCGACACGTCGCCGCTCGAGGAGGAGGTTGATGAGTGGTTCATGTATAACTTCTGGCAGTGGGTAAGGCTGAATGCGGCGAACAGGGCTTTTATGCGGCCTGGGGAGGTTGTTTTCTCAGTCAAATAATGGGGGGCTGAGGCGGGCTGGGGGAGGTGCTGGGGTGGGAGAGGGGAAGGAGGGAGAAGGTGCTGGGTATCAGTGGGATGATGAAGGGGATGAGGCAGCGAAGAGGAGGAAGGAGTTTGTGAAGAGCGTGCTGAGGAGTGTGAAAAGTACGGATCGGATCGCGAGGGCTGAGGCGGTTGGGGCTGTAGTGTACCTTGTGCTGGGGAGGTGGACCGAGACGGTGAAGGAGGCTGGGATGCTGGATAGTGCTGTTCTGGATGGGAAGGCGAGGTCAGCTGCCACCCCAGAGCAGCTGAAGGCTATGAAGGAAGGGGTCGAATTTGTGGCGGAGTGTGGAGGGATTGAGATTGTGTGGGAGGCGCTGAGGGGACTCTTCGACTTGTTTTGGGCCGATGAGATGCCACAGAACGTCCAGATGGCGGCTGAGGAGTTGATCCACCTGATGACCATTATGTACGTGGCTATCCAAGAAGCCCTGGATGATCCTGATGGTATGGCGGAAGTGAGGAAAAAGCTACGTAAGTTGAGGTGCTGTCCGTTGGCGTGGCAGGTAGCTAACATCAACAGTCGCACTCAATCCCAGCCTGATCAGCTTCATGCTTCAGGTCACAGCGAAGTTGAGATGGGATGAGACCGGTATCCTCCCACAGACTCAGGTACTTCCCCCACCCTTCCGACTAATGCGCTAGTACTGACAAAACCAGATATTACTCCTTTTCTGGAAGTCCATTCTCTTGGTATTTGGTGGTTCGAAAGAAATTGCTGAAACCAAGGAGGCCACCAGCGAAACGCGAGGCTGCGATGAGAAAGGCACCATCACAGCGTCGCCGCTCGACTACCACGTCTTCCGCCAGGAGATCACCTCGAAATACCCTGCCTACGTCCCACCTAAACCCCTGATACCCCTCGAAGCCAACCAAAACACCATCCTCCCCCAGCTGCCCAACCACCCCACCAGAAACAACGGCTCGAATGGAATCATTCCGGCCCAGCCTGGGCAGGGCGTGGGTTCCTCGATTCTTCACCAGCCAGTCCACATCGCCACTCCCGCCCCATCGCCTCCCCCCAGCCCTGGCGTTGGTGGTAAAGGCGGTAAGAAGCAGAACTACCCAACTGTGGGATGAGAGGGAGGAGTTCCTGAAGTTTGAGCGGGGATATGAGGCTGACGAAGACATCCTGGACGAGCTTGATCTGTCGTCGCTCACTCTCGATGAGAAGGAGGAGTTGGGATTGATCAAGTCCGGTGATAATTCGTGGAAACCGTCTGTACCAAAGCCGGATTACGGGCCGCGTGCGGTTGACCAGGAGACCAAAGCTCGACTGGATGCTGTGGAGGACTTCTACGTGAGTTTGCCGCCTTCCACCTCCGCGGCACGAAACTAACACACTCACAGAAAGAAGCGCTGCCGCACCTCCAGTCTTTAACCATCGTGCTTCTCAAGCAGGTCGTGGCCATATCATCCAACCTGGCCTCGCCTGCGGCGGCCAATGGCCCACAAGGCCCTGGCACTCGTCCAGCAGGGCAACAGAACGGCATGAACGGGATTTCAAAGGGCGAGCCTTCTTCTCCGTTAGATGCTGATGTCGACGAGCTGCGGAGCCGGGAGATTGCGGCAAAGGCTGTCACCGGCACCTTGATCTTGCTTCTGAAGTGGTTCAAGCTCTCGCACGTCCTCAAGTTCGAGTATCTGACTCAGCTCCTTCTCGATTCTAACTACCTCCCGATGGCACTTAAGATATTCGCTATTTACGACGTACAGCAGGTTGTCGAGAATAAGACGGACAGGCTGGAACATAGGTGAGGTCCCTCGTCCATCTTCGGGAGTTAGAGGTGCTAACTTTTCAGCTTCTTCTACTTCTGCGGCTCCCGCGCCGGCGTCATCCCGACGCAAGCCGTCATGCCCAACCCAACCGCCACCGAATTCGAAGACGTCTCGGACGATGAAGCAGCCCCGCCACCCATCAAACGGCGACGCTCACCCCACCCGCCGACGCCGAACCCCGTCCCCATCAACTAACGCTCCTCCCGCCCTCCAACGAACCCCAGCTATGGAAGCCCCGAAGCCCCCGCAACCCGCCCGGAAGTCGACGAGCTTGGCTACCCCATCAACCCCGTCCCCACGGAACCCATCACCGACTTCTCCCGCCGCAACTTTTTCTCCCTCATCAACTACTTGCGCATCATGCAGAAGCTCTGCAAGCGCAAGGCTCACCGCAACCTGCTCATGGTGCAATACAAGTCCTCCAACATCCTGCGCAAGGCCCTGAAAGTCCCCCAACCCGAACTCCGCCTCTACACCCTCAAGCTCTTCAAAAACCAAGTCCCCTACTGCGGCCGAAAGTGGCGCCAGAGCAACATGCGCGTCATCACGGCCGTGTACCTGCACTGCCGCCCCGAGTTGCGCGACGAGTGGCTGGCAGGGTCGGATGTGGATGCGGAGGTGGAGGAGGCGCTGCCGCTGGAGCAGGCGCTGAGGAGTTTGACGCATTGGTTTCATTTGAGGAGGTATCCCGAGAGGATGGCGGTTGGCGAAGGGGTGGAGGAGGCAATGAGGGAGGCGTTGAGGGAGGAGCAGGACTTTTTTGTGAGAGAGTTGGAGAAAGCGGATATGAGTTGGCTTTTGGAGGGGGAGAGGAGGAGGGGATGGGAATGTGGAGGGGAGGGGTGGGGTAAGGTGGAGGGGTTGGTGAGGGGTTGATGATGTTGGGATGAGAGGTTGAGAGGGTGTTTGTGATGTTGGTTGTGTTGTATGAACGTAAATGAGCACATACCATACCTCGGGTAGGGAGACAGCGATTGCCATGTGTTCAAGACCAGATTTGACAGCTGTGGCCAAACACACAACATAAGAGAAGAAGCAGGAGAGAAACGTGCAAATACCCCTATATCAGTTATTTCATAACCCATGTCCCATTTCATCATACATATCGTACTCAATCCCACCGGCACCCCTTCAACGGACACTTGAAGTACAGTACCGTAACCAAACATCCCCTGTGACTGGCAAGAAATTATAGGGAGAATAAAGCACAACAAAGGAAACCTACAAATTGACTCAAAAGCCACCCCTGACTCCTCAACACCATACCTCCCTTCTATCCACCCATTCAATTCATTCATATCCAAAACCCTCCCCCATCCCCAACGGCTTCGATCCTCCTGTCCCAGCCTTCGGCTTCGGAGTCTGTGCTGGCAGAGCTTTGTTGGAGAAGGACGAAGATTTGGGCACCGGCATGCTGAACCCAACCCTTTGGGCTCGGCAGCTTGACTTTGACGGGGTGTTTGGAGAGTAGACGGTGGGGCTGAGAGTTGTTGTATCATGCTGTTGTTGCGGCTGCGGCTGCTGCTGCTGGGGAGGGTTGGATCTAAGCGGGAGGTGGGTGTTGAGTTTGGGGTGGGTGGGGGGTTCTGGGTTTGGGGTTTTTGGATAGGCTTTGTGTTAGGTCTTGAGTTGGAGGTTTGACTGGTTGGGGGGTTGAGGGTGGTGGGTAAGGGATGGCTGTAGGGTATTTTGGGCTTTGTGTATCTAAATTTGGACAGTCGACGGTGTAGACTTTGTTGTCGGGAGTGATGAGTTTACTTTGACACAGAGGAGATATGCCGGCCACTGAAGAGAGGCGGATGCCAATCTGGACGGTGGCTGATGAGACCTGGGATGAATCCCTTCGGTGGTGCCGTATGTTTGCGAGGTTGGCCATGGAGAGAGGTGGTTTGAGGGGGTCGTTTAGTGAGTACGTGGTGGCCGGTAGGAGCGTCGCTGGCGCTTTTGAGGCGACAGTGTTCCTCGGGAATAGCGAGTATCGTTTGCGTGGGTGGAACGCTGCTGGTGACGGTGAAGGAAGCCCTGCTCGCTCTGGTGCCTTGGGCATGAGGACTGATGCAACAGCCGAGACTATTCTGTTTGAACGAAGTGACTCTCGACTCCAGCTGCTGTTCTTTGCAGGCGCCGCCTCCAGATTCTTGTCGTTATGAAGTGCTTTCTCGTGGTCTTCATTGCTGATCAAACTGGCTTCACTGTCAACACGGCGAAGGCGGGGCGGGCCCGTCACCGGGTTCATCAACTGGTTGTTGAAGCCGCTGTCATCGGGGTCATCTGGTCCGGAATTGAGCTGTGCTCCTTTATTCCCTTGCTTTCCAACCTTTCTCGGGCCAATGGTTGTCAGGATGCTAGATTTGAGAAAAAGATAGATCCCGCAAGTCATGAGGCCAGACACGTTGGCAACGACGGAGGCGACCATCCCCAGAGTAAGAGTATTGGAGTTCAGGCCTCCTCTACCAAAACTCTGAACAAAAAAGAATGGGATTATGCAGCTCTAGAAAATGAGTGAGTAGGGGAAGCAATGAGAAGACGTCAGAAGTGACCTACGTTTGAAATTATTGCAAGCCCCAAATAATAGACCATCCCCGAGGCGGCAACTCTGGCAGTCTCTTCAATCTTGATGCTTCGAAACAGCCGAAAGAATATGACCACGAGACAGATCAAGAGTATGGAGTTTATGGCGACCAGAAGTCCAAAGCAGAGGACTGAATAGTGCAAGACGAACCAGAAGAGCGAGGACAGACACAAGTCTGGGGACCGGACAAAGTCGGCAACAAGGAAATTGGCGAGAACCAGCATGCCGATGAGGGAGAAACATATTGGGATGTTGAATTTCCTCCGGGGTCCGAAGGGCTGATTCCGGAGTGCTCTGATGGTGATCTCGACAGCAAAAACAAGTTGGGTATAAGGAGCAATGAACACGGCTGTTGTTGTGTTAGACCCTTGATACTAGTCTGGGCATAAAACACTTACCAGGCAGCATAAGCTGTGCTATCCAAGTACATCCAAAGCCCAGAAGCGTGTCCAGTCCGGTAGATTGGACGCCAGCAAAGATAAAGCTCTGCATGAAGATAGCGAGCGACACCACCAGCGGGTAGATATCAGCTTGTGGCACAAAGTTGAAGCCATTACGCCTATAACTCAAGTCAGTGCTTCTTCTGAGTGCCAGCCATATTCACCTGTGTGCCTACCAAAACCTAAAATTCCTATCACTCCTTCTTTTCCTAAAGTACGCCACGCAAATGATCCCCATAACGGTGGAGAACCCAGCGAGGATGTTGAGGGACGCCAGAATAATTGTCGATATTCTCATCGACTTAGCGCCGGAAAACCTCAAGTCGTCGATGAGCTTCTGTTGGGCTGCTGTCCGGTTGTTTGTGGTCTGGAAGCTGTTGCTGAAGCCCGTGTTGTCGTCCCGCGACTCCAACCACCCGACGCCGCCCGCGATTTCGGAGTATGGCAACATTGGGGTGTTTGGCCGTGCAGCCGCGAGGCTGGCGATGGCGTGGAATGCCTCAAGCACGTTTATCGGTCAAGTCATCCAAGCACTCAGTCATCGATAGGGCAGATACGTCGTCGCTAGGTGAGAAAGGAGAGATCGAAACGAAGCAGATGGAGGAGATGCACAAGGGTAAAGCTATCGTCTGAAGACCCCGCCACACACTTTTGGGCAAGGGGTAGGGAATCTCGACCACAGACCAGACGAAACAGTGCCCGAGCGACCCAGCGCTCGCTGCCGGCGCTCACCCGCGGATAGAAGCAGGGTCCAGGGGATGAAAAATGACGAATTGAGGGAGGAAGATCTAGCGTGGAGAACGGGAAACACGAGAACCCCCTGATTGTGGAACTTGTCCAGAAGCATGCGGTAGTTGGTCCGGCGACGCCGCATGAACGACGAGCCAAGGCACCCTTCAAGGTCCCTGGTGGCGTTCAAGAGATAGCATGGTGGATGATTCATGGCCGGACGGGCCGTGACGATCCAGCCTCTTCGTTCTTGTCTCGGTACTCGAGCCTAGGTAAGCATCCAGCCTCTTCGTTCTTGTCTCAGTGTTCGAGCCTATGCAGCACTCGCCTGCGGGGTTCCAACGACATCCTCGGGCCAGAGGGGACTGCGTGGTTACGTAGGGAGGAACTTGGCCCCAGCTGAACTAAGCGATGAGCCAAGTTGGTTCGACGGGCATGTTCTTTGTGCTCAAGTCCAAATGTATGATCTCAAGGTAAACCATCCCGTGAGCTTACTCCGTAGTACTGGTAAGGTGACTGAGTGACCCCATCGGAATCCAGAAGCCAGTCAGGACTTGGCGATGGGAGAGTCGATGGTGTGGGTGTGGATGAGGTCAGTGTGAGCTGACTCTTTACCGAGAAACAATCACAGAACGTGCCATGACGGATCCCGAGGGGCGGTCGCACCAAGCACCCCTCAACCCCGGGGCACAGCTTCAGATTGTGTCAGAATCGAAGCCATCGTGGGGTCTCAACAGGCAGATAGGGAAGAGGCTCAGCATGTGTGATGATTTTTGCTGGGATCTGATGGAAACGCTTCGATCCGGCGTCGAGATGGAGGCTGAGACAGCTGAAAGCCACTCGGGGCCACTAGGAGCGACGGGATGCAAGCTCAAAGAGCTCAACCAAGCTCGGCAAAGCACAAGCCTTCCAGGTTCCATTGTTCGAACTTCTGCCCGAACGTTGATGTTTCAACACCACAAACCATAGCGCGCCACGGGGTGTTGCTAAAATGGTCACCACTACCAGTTTTCAGGTTGAAGTTGTCATACGATGAATTCAGCCTACCGAAGTCTTGTTGCAGTCTGCAAAACACTCACTGTGACGGCCGTAGAATAAAGAATACCTTGACGGTGTATGTCTACCTTTGTTCAGGGTGCATTTTCCAGCTTCAAGACCACTTCGCAGGAAAGTTGATTTTTTTTTTCCTTTTAAAAATGGTATCTGCTAGCATTTTTTTATCGTGGTTACCGTCATGAGATCATCGTGCAGTCGAAACATTTCGACAGGTGCGACCATCGCCCATCGTAAAACCGGGGAGGATCATTTTGGCAACACCCCTCGGCGCGCTATGGAAGACAACATGACATTTTTAGTTACGGTCTCTTCTAATAAGAAGCATCACAACGCTCAATATCTGTATCATCCGAAAGGAAAGGCGTAACAATCGCTACTGGCTTGAAAGACAAAGACCACCAAACTACAAGTTTAGGCCACCACCTGCTTGGCATCCCCCTCATGCCACGCAATGAAGTCAACCTCCAACATCGCTCCATAGCCGCCAAAGGTTTTGTCGTCGACGGAGCCCAGAACATACATGTTACAACCGCCCTGGATTTGACACACGCCACGCTTCAACGGGTGGAAACACTTACCGTGGGCTCGTCCCCGGCCCTCAAGAATTCGAGAAGCATTGTTGGCGATTTTTTCCCAATTCACCTTCTCGGCATCCGTCTTTGCAATGGAACTGGTCTTGTCTTGGCGGAACTGCTGATAGGTCATCGATCAAGTGATCGTTTCCTCACGCCAGTCCGACAGCGTCCGGTTTCAGATAACCCAAAACACGACCCAGTCCGACTGGCTGCTAAGATCCTTTGTGGTGGTAACGCCACTGCAACCTATTTTATCGTCAGCTCCGGGAAAAAATTTCAAGGCAGGGAAAAATAAACCCACCGACGCAGATAGGACCCGCCTGAGTCTTCAACATGCCGTTGTACGTTTGCATGACGCCGATGGAGCCGCAGTCTGGCATCTTGATGCCGTTCTCGCAGTGTTCCGACGTGATCCAGAGGCCGGTCCAGATGCCTCGCTTTATCTCAATTGGGTAGCTACCCCACCGGACTCTGGTTTCGAATATGGCTTTTTGCCGACCCGTGGCGTCACCTTCATCTTGTATTAGACCCTGGCACCGGCCCATTCGTTGCCGACCTTCCACGGGACCAGCTGGATTATTTCTCCGCCGCTAATTTAGACGTTCCAATTACCACTTTTATTGGCGTCTTCGACGTACCAGAAGCTCTCTTCAAGATAGTTTCCGTTGGTGCCAGAGAAGCCATCCCACATCAACATGTTCCAGCCTCCATAGGAGGGGACGGTTGCGGGTGAAACGAGCGTTGATAGGAGGGACAGCAACCCGGCTAAAACGGAGAATCGCATGGTTTTCGGGGACGTTGAAGAACGGTGATAAGCTAAAGACAGTAATAGCACCAGGGAAAGTATATCGAGGCAGAGCTGACTATCAATGGGCCAAAACACCCTTGGCTGAGAAAGAGTGTGACTCAGATGCTTTCAGGGTGCTCATCAAACAAGATAATAGCCATACTGAATACTACAACTTCGTCCTACTCTAATCAATCTATTTATTCCCTCTCCAGGTTCCAAGCTAACTAACAAAAGGCGCTGTGGTATGTGTTTTCAAGCCGCTTCAAGAACAATCCTATTCAAACCCAGATACGGTAATTTGGATTTCCCGCTACACCAGGTCGAAAAAACGGGTTGGAATAAACGAAAACCGTTGAGGGCCAGGGGCCAAAGAACGACCCCTTGCCGCATATCAAACACCTAACCCTCCGTGCACTTATCACGACACCTCGCCTTAGCGGCTCCCATGGTTTGGTTGGCAAGGCAGCCCCTTGGTTCATGGGGTCAGACCAGGCTCTGAGTCTATCCTTGCAATTCACATGCCTCGTCTGGAGAGATTGAATCATTGAAGGCCCTGGAGAACACAGGTTCTCGCTACAGGGGAAGAGAAGACGGGATGAATCACTGTCGATAACTGGCTTATTATTGGATTCATTACTCCGTATCAGTATTGAAATTTCCACCAATACCCCCTTCTTCTCTTTAACAAAAAGAAGACCCTCCCATCCTCTCCATCCCTTTCCGCCTCAAGTCCCGAAGCAACGGTTGACTCCTTCGGAGAATATGAACGGCAACTCGCGTGGCCGTAATTGCGGCTCGGTATTAGCAACGGCATGAAATCGCACCCGACAGCGCCACCCGCCCACACCCCACCACTTCCTCTGCTGGGGTCTTTTGACAAGGCTGACGCCCAGTAATGGGGCAGGCCATGCGGCTTCAGGGTATCGGTAGATGATCATCCCGAGATGACGAGGATCAACAACAAAGGTAAGGTTCCAGGCACGGGATGTATTGTGTAGGTGATGTGGTGCTGCTAGGTTCAGCCACGCTGCTCAGGGGAAAAGGTTCTATGAGACTGTTCGGTGTACATGCTGTGGGAGTCTGCCACCCACTGCTGGCTACCTCCTCTCGCGAGTGCGTATCGACGATTATTTTGCTCTGTCACCAATTTCTTCCTCTGCATAACAGCGGTCATCTTGACTTACGCCTCATAGCCACCAAACAGACCATCTCCTTGCTCACTATCTCAGTGGTCAGAACATTTCCTCTCGTCTTGCAACTCCACCCGCCCCTTATTTCGCCTTCTTCTCCCCCAACGCCGTCGCCCGCAACCTGAACGCATCAAATATGTCGTCGGCCGCCGCATAGATCGCGTACAGCGGCACCACAACCCACAGCCCATTGAAGAAGACCAGGAAGATCCACTTGTACATGAAGTTGCTCGTGTCGAGGTTGACGCTGCCTGTCAGCCACTCGGGCATGAACGTCATGTAGCCTGCGCGTGTCAGTGGCACCCTTTCACCGAGTGGTGTTTGAGGGTAGATTGACCTACCGCCATAAATCTCCGCCGTAGCCAGAATGATCATCGATAAGTTCGCCCTGGGGTTCTTCTTCGCAATGTCATAGCAGACGAAGCACGCCATCGAGCCAGCAAACAGAACGGTAAGAATCTCCAGACTGAGGACGGTCTGTCTTCACGTCAGCAACCATCCTCGCGGGTCCCGTAGCCATTGATCCCTTTGTCCTAGGTGTCCCACTCCAACTCTTCATTTCCTCTTCCCCCCCATCCGCATTCCCATCCCCATCAACCCATCACAGAACAAAAGTCATAAAAGAACCTACCAAATCAACCCTCCCCACCTCCCATCCGCCCGCGCATAAACCATCCACAACCTCGCCAACACATTCTCCCCAGCCTGCGCACCATGACCACCCCTCTCCCTTCTCTCCCCAACCCAAATAATTCTCCGGATCTGCCCACACCACGCCCCATTACCCCCGCCACCACCGCCTCAAAAGCCGCCTTAGAAAATAAACAATGCCACACATACCCCCCTCCAGAATGAAATGAATCAACGCGTCAAAAGCATGCCAGATAAACAACGCGCGGAGACGGCGGGGTGTTTGTGGGGAGAGGATCTGTTTGGAGAGGAGGAGGGCGGCGAGGAGGATGGCGACGGTTGAGGCTAGGGAGGTGAGGGTTGTTGCGTCGAAGAGGGAGGGGGCGGAGGGGGTTGGGGGAGGACATTGTTCAGGTGGGATTGGGAGGTTCTAGGTAGGGTTGGTTGGGATGGAAATGTTGGGAGTGAGTTGAGGTGAATTGGAGGTGAGCGGTGAGGAGCAAGATGGATGGAGACTGGAAGTTTGGTGTTTTGAGATTGGCGAGGTGTTGCCAAGACGGACCCTGGGCGGGAAGCTCCATCAACAGCTCGAATTGGGGGAGCTGAGTGGATGGAGCTGGCTTGGCAGAGCGGGAAGTGGAGATGCTGGGAAATTCCCATGTTGACCCAGAAGCTCAACACAAGTTTTTTGAGACATTCAAGAGGCAGCATATCAAAATCACAAGTAGGGCAAAGTATCAGGAGAATATTAAGTCAGGTCGAGAACAGAGGTGAATTGTCTAGCTACTCAGAGCCAGGCGGGTATTGAGTGCGATCCTCCTCTCCCAAAAACCGTCGAAAAATCCCAGAGAAAAACAGGTACCGAAAATCCATTCCCTAGCAACGCCCTTCCGAAAGCCAATTCATCATCATGATCGTGTCCCGCGGCGGTGAACAGTGCCTGTCGTTCGCGGCGGGGCGGCAAGCGGAAAGAATAGTCGTAAGTCGTTGCTCAGTGGGTAGCGGCCTGCTTGTTGGCCTCGGCCGAAGCGTCGTGCTTCTTCTCCTTGGTCTTGTCCGAGATGGCGTCACCAGTAGCTTGGAGGCTGTTGAGGGGGGGTTAGCAGGTGTTGAAACGCCAATGTGTGGAAGGGAGAAGTGCTCACCGAGTGCCAATACCGGCGTTGTTGTCCTTGGCGACCTCCTTGTTGGCCTCCTTGGAAGCACCGCTGGTCGCGCTCTGGACCTTGTCGGAGACGTAGTTGCCGGCGTTCTTGATGGTATCCATGGTGATTGATTTTGGGTTTTGATAGAAATTGGTTGGTTGTGTGAAGTTGTTGTGATTGCTTTGTTGGATTGTTTGAGTGCTTGATGATGAGGAAAGGAAAGAGATTGAGGCGGGAGGAGGAGGGAGATTATATACACAATTCCTGCCCTCGAGCTTGCGCGGCCCCGTCATCTGGAAGTGGATGATTCACATGGGACGGAGGAAAACTACGTCATACAAACTGTCTTCTTCTCACTTTGGGAGTTGTGATGGTCGAGCGGGAAGGAGCCAACAACGGTGAGCTATCCCTGCGACAGCAGTTGGCCCTTGGGGAGGGGGAGGTGTGACGTCAGAGTGGGTTGTCACAGGGACTCAAACAACACCCTAAATGGTCAAGTGCGGCTCCAGCAGGCAGCAGGCAGGCATTCTTGTTGACAGATCCTAGAGATCGTAACGGCCCCTGCTGTTGAGCCACCAGATTTGGTGTTCTGGAACGCAAGCACGTCCATGTGAGGGGGCTAGATTCCAAGATTCATCTTACAAAGGCGCGTTTGTCCTGCATATTCCATCCAATCCTCCAATCGGCCTCTTTTCTACTGTGCATGAAATCCCACATCTCTGGGAGCAGGGTAGATGACAAGCAGAGACCACGGCATGTTTGGAAACGGCTAGTTGCCGGGGAGAAGTCTCCGGGGGGCTCCACACCTTGTCTGTGACGCAACTGTGGGGCTCCATGTTCTGCATTTGAGAGCGCTTATTGGACGCCTTAGCAACTATCCCTGCAAAGTGACGCAATCAAATTCATCCACCACAACGTCCTTTCATGGCGGGGAGAGGACAAGGCAGATGAACATGCCAGATGGCGTCCGTGTCAGGAACACTCGGCCGATCGAAGCCGTTTCATGAGCACGCAACCCCCCAATGAAGAAAGTCCCGGTCAGCCGGCACTTGACCCAATGAGATCACCAAGTTGATGGCAGCCCGGAAGGTTGCGGGACCAGGAATCGCCGCAGCAACAGCGCACGCGGGGTCATCGAGATTCCATGAGACTGTGGCAGAGAGTCGGAGTTGTTATTGGGCTATCCGCCTCCTTCGAGATGGCCGGTATGATGCAATGAGCCACTGTGACCACCAAGAAGGTCCTTTCGGCCGTCGTCCCATCCCAGACAACCGAGGCAGGCATACCAGGCATTCCAAAATGTTGAGGTTCTCTGCGTCTCGTTCAGACGCCACTCCTCGGCTCTTCGCGAGACTTCGGAACTCGAGCCGGGCATTGAGCAACTCAGGAATCGCGAATGTCCCCGACCAGCTTTCGGCACTCGGAATCGGTCACATTGCTCTTGAATCGGGCACTGGCCCTCATCAGATGGAAAAGCTTTGATACCAATATTACCGAAGCTCTTACTAGCAGTCCCATGACTGCCCGTACAACGGTTCATCGCGTTCGCCTTACTCAAACTGAACTTACACTGACGCGTGGCCGTAATTCGAATTCAGGTTCCGGCGGAAAACAGTCCAACGTGAGCCTAACCGAATCGTGCTCTTTCGGGTTACCTAAAGCCTTCCAGCTGATGAGGCGGCATCACACTGCAGAACAGGAGATGTTTCCGTGCTCTGTTGTCGGCCGAAGCCCCTGGATTGAGCTTTCGAGGCTGCGAGTATGTACAACGTAGATCAAGCACATTCTCGTTCGATTCTTAGGCGGGCCGGGCCGAGGATGTCCAGCTCAAAGTGTCCGGAGAGGAGAGAACTAGTGATTCGGGGCTTTTGAGAGACATCCTTTGTACATCTTAGGTTTCATAAGCTTCAACATTGCCACTCTTGTTGCCAGCTGTCAAAAGAAAATACCTTCTGATCTTGCGCTCTCTAAAGTCAAACGCGACTTGCCGAAGTCAAGATGCTGCAAGGGGCTGTGACACAAAGGAGAAGCTGATTCAATCGTTCGTCAGCTATTTCTCTAACAACCTCACAAAATTCGCAACTTTGTGATCCACGACTCTCAATGCACGTATAACAACAGCCAGCTACTACCTTGGTTGAGGGAAGAGAGGCAAGTTCAGGGAAAACATAGAAGTTGCGGAAACTGTACAAACGACTTAAAACAAGGGGAAACCAAATAAATCGAGAAAATATGATCCAGCCATGGAACAAAAAAAGTAAAGTGTGTAAGATTGCTTTCACAAGAAATCCAAGTCTTCCAAGCTCAAATAACTCTCAACCAAAGCAACTGAACACAAGAAAAGAAGAGGCTGTACCAAATCACTCTAATTATAGCAAATTGATTGCCAAAACTCAAAGGAATTCAAAACTACCACATGGTTGTTTTGGAACCTAGAGGCTCCTGTTTAAGGTCTTTCGAGATTCTGAAATCAGATGTAGAGCAAGCTGCTAGAGATTGTCTGCTTTTCCCACTGTATGAGTGAGGCACCCTCGGATTGGTATGTTGTTGTGGAATTCAAGAGCTGTTTCGCCGAAATACTCTGACAAACTCAGCTGATTTCTGACTCCTCCTAAATCTGAAAGATAACCCTTGGTTTCATAGATGCCGGGTCCTCCGGGAGAACCGCACATGGCCCGACCGGGATGGGACCGTCCGTCCGGATCGGGCCGATGGTCTCCACTTTCTCCGGAACATCCGCAAAAGCCCACCGCTCAACGTCACGCCATTACCGAACAACAACTTTCTTGGTCTTGAGCCGATTCCACCTCAATGCACACCTTTGCCTCACTAACCGACCGAGTCCGCGGGATATTGTCGATGCTGCCCGCCGCCCCAGAGCAATGGGCCCTTAAGTCCCCAGGCAAGATGCTGAACGCCTCAGCATTGCTGGCCCTGCTGTCCTCGATGGTCCCGACTTTACCAGCGGTGAACATGACCATCTACCAGTCAGACATCCCAATAGCTCCCTCTCCCCTTCCACCACCTGGCTCCTCATCCCAGGGCGCGGAAATAATTCGCCAGTTCACCAAACTTAGCCGGTCGACTGCATGGAACTTGGTTGGCAAGATCAAATTCGAAGGCGACACGTTTGAGCCTGAGGGGATAGTGCACTTGGGAGGCGATCGGTACATTGTCTCGGCTGGGGAATGGATTGTTCCCAGGTCGACATGCAGTGCTGGTCTGGATGGCGGGGAGAAAGTGTGTGGGGAGGGGTTTGCGCATATGCTGGTCTTTGATGGGAAAGGGCGTCGAGTGGCCGATGCCACCATCACTGAAGCAGGGGCAGCCGAATACCACGGTGGTGGGATTGATTACGACGGGACATACATCTGGACAACACTTGCTCAATACCGCCCGAATTCGACGGCGACTCTGGTCAGGATGCGGCCTGAGACGCTGCAGCCTGAGCCGTTGTTACGCATCGCCGACCATATGGGGGCGATTGTTCATGATTTGTCGACGGGGGATATTCTGACTTTGAATTGGGGAGCCCGCAGCGCCTCGCTCTGGAACTTGAGGTACAAACCTCAGGAGCTTCCCGAGTTTACAACACCAAGAGCGGTGATCAAGAACCCCAGCCACTACACCGACTACCAAGACTGCAAGTTCCTGGGCCACTCTCAGCAGTATGGATTCCGCCCAGTCATGCTGTGTTCTGGCATCACGAACCTCTACGGCACGACTATCGGCGGTGTTGCGTTGGTCGATATGGAAACCATGGTGCCATTGTATGAGCTTCCGATTACTATGGTCTCGGATCGCGGGAACCTGGTCACAAAAAATCCGATGGATGTTGCTGTTATTGACGGCAAGATGAGGCTGTACTTCTTGCCTGATGAGCACAACTCGACGCTCTACGTTTATGAGCCTGTTTGAGGACCGTGTGCGCGGAGCTCAGACTTGATTACTACATCCACAACGACAACGGAAACAAGCACCTCTGGAATCATCATTTGCACTGCCAGAACGGTGACAAAATATCTCGTGTACTTGGGTAGCAAACACAGAGTGGGTCAGCGCTGTCCCCCACCAGACAGTGCATGAAGGGAAGTGAGAAGGGATATATCAAGGACTCAGCAACATCCGACTGGTTCTCAGGCCGTCCGTGTCCTTCAGCTTCGACCGCCGCATTTAAGATGCCCTACGCCAGCTCAGAGACTGCCACATGCAAAGCCACATGGCCAGCAACTTCAATGAGCACGGTCATCTCACCCATCACAACAACAACCCAGCTCGCACAGAGGAGCCCATCTCAAACCGGACAGGGGTGCTGAGGTATGGAATGAGTGAATTTTGGGTCGGTTTGAGGCTTTGAAATCCAGCAGTGAGAATATCTTTTAGGATTTTGGGTTTATAAAGATTCCAAAGCCGTGAACTCTTTCCAGGTTTCCCTGTTGGAGATGGTTGACAATGGAAGGAGTTGTCGAGCGGGTTGCCAGCGCGGGGCAAGACAGCAGGGGACGATGTGTCGATGGTCGAGGGACAACAAAGGGAAACTGGCGATGTTTGGAAGGCGTTGGTTCTCAAATATCTCCATTACCTGCCTGAGAGCTTTTCCGGTTACAGGACCCCTGGATTCAAGCAGGTGAGCAGGTTCCAGTGGCAGAGTTCGCCTTACGCAGGGACTGCGTCACTCTCTCCAGATTCCTGGAAGCCGATAGGCTCACCATCGAACATTCTACAAGCTGCTCCCTTCCGAGTCGAGACCACCTTGTGCCAAGGCATTTCGCCTCGCTTTGACAGCTTTGAGGCCTTTGATTACATCCTTTGACCTTAACTGGTGATAGTCTCGTTCATCAATTTGACTCTATTCCTTTCCCTCGACACACAACAACTTGACCCGAAACCGCTTGTTGCCGAAGCGTTCCAGAGCTGTCTGGAGCTTTCCCGCCGCGGCCACCGAATCGCCGCCGTCCATTCGCCCACCTCGTTGACCTCTTAAGCTGCAACGAGCGACCTGCAGCAGCTAATCACCATCTCCTCCACACTTGACACTTTCCAATTCGACATCGCGGGAACCCACCTGCAGCTCCTGTGACCCGACCCGTCAGGAGAGACGTGGGACAACTCACTCCGCATCCGACAAGCGACCGAGCAGCACAGCTCCCGCAACAAGAACAACTCTGCCGCGACTACAATCCATCGACTCCATCCGCGAAACTCGAATCTCTACTACCACCGATAACACAATCAGAACAAGATGGTCAAGGAGACCAAGCTCTACGACCAGCTGAATGTCAGCCCCAATGCCACACAGGACGAGATTAAGAAGGGATACAGGTAAGCCACCTCGAACCCCATCTTCTGATTTATAATTCTGGTTGTGCGAGGAAGCGAGGGAGCATCAAGTCAAACATCTCTTCTTGCGCAATCTCCGTAACATACTATCATTCAATCCTCCCCATCATCCCTCAGCATCATCATCGCACCCCGATCCCCACAGCCCGCTAACCCCTCACCAGGAAAGCCGCTCTAAAATGGCACCCCGACAAGAACAAGGACAACCCGGACGCCGCCGAGAAGTTCAAAGAATGCTCGCAAGCCTACGAGATCCTCTCCGACCCCGAAAAGCGCAAGCTCTATGACCAGTTCGGCCTCGAGTTCATCCTACGGGGCGGCGTGCCCCCACCCGAAGGCGCCGCGGGCGGTCCCAACCCTTTCGCCGCGGGCGGCATGCCCGGCGGCATGCCCGGCGGCATGCCCGAGGGTTTCTTCTTCTCCAACGCGGCCGGCGGCGGCCCCTCGGGAGGCGGCGGCGCCCGCTTCTCGTACAAGTTTACCGACGCTAACGAGATGTTCACCAACACGTTCCGCGATAGCGGGATTGGTGGTGATATCTTCGAGAGCATCTTTGGCAGCGTGCCGCGGTCAACCGCGTCCTCGGGCACTGGGGGCGGGAGCCGCAGCGGGCGCATGCGCGGGTCGTTTGGCGAGAGCATGCGCAGCGGAAGGGCGGTGACACCCGAGGTGACGACGGTGGAGAAGCCGCTGCCGCTTGCGCTTGAGGATTTGTTCAATGGTGTGACTAAGAAGATGAAAGTCAAGCGCAAGATGTTTGATGATACGGGCAAGCGCACTACGACTGATACCGTGCTTGAGGTGCCGATCAAGCCGGGTCTGAAGAAGGGGAGCAAGATCCGCTTCAAGGGCGTTGGTGATCAGGAGGAGGGCGGACAGCAGGACTTGGTGTTTATCGTCGAAGAGGTAAGCTACCCTTCCAAACCCAGCCCTTTACCCCCAAACCAGTCACTAACATCCCCGCCCTTTAGAAACCACACCCCTCTTCACCCGCAACGGCGACGACATAATCCATACAATCGACCTTGACCTGAAGGAGGCCCTTACTGGGTGGCGGCGCACCGTGAGCACCATTGACGGCAAGACCTCACTCTCGACAAGTCAGGACCCACCCAGCCGGGATCGTCAGACACATATCCCGGCCTGGGCATGCCCATCTCCAAGCAGCCGGGGCAGAGAGGCAACTTCGTGGTCAAATATAATGTAAAGTTTCCCATGACGCTTACGCCGACGCAGAAGGCGCGGTTGAGGGAGATTTTGTAGGGGTTGAAGAGGATGAGGGATGGGGGAAGACGGAGGGGAGGTGCTCTCTACTCTATTTTCCTTTTGAGTTTTGGCTTTGCGGCACAAATCATGACAGGGGCGTTTGGGAGGGTTTGTCTGTTTTTTTTTTACCAACCCTATTTCTTTTATGGGTGGTTGGTTGGGTGGTTGGTTGGGTGGCTGGTTGGGTCGGCAGCGATGGTGCAGGGCATGGGAGAATGGGAGAAGGGTATAGGAGACAGGCAGAGAAGCATAGCTCGGCTGGGGGTCAGAGGGAGGACGTAACAGGGTTGGATCCTTTGATTCTACAGTGTACTCACGAGTAAGAGTCCTACCTTGGGGCTAGCTAGCCGGGTAGCGTTTTATCATGAGATTGATGATCAATTGAGATGAGACGGTTCCGGTTGTAGTTCCTGATTATGATCCCTGATACAGCGGGGTTGGTTCTAAGGAAGATCGGTACTGAACCCCTTGGATCTGTAGATTTATGCCAAAAGCCACCCAGCCCATGATCTCGTCGCCATCCCCACCATTCCATACAATGCCTCTCAACACTTCCAGGGTTGATATACACAACTATGCCACACCCCCAACACATACGACCATACCTACTAGAGAACTCGGGATCCCGTCCGCTCTCCCATAGATAAGCTAGTAAGGGCTAGATTAGTAGTTGGGTCGGTGACGACCAGCGAATACCTGGTGTTGTATGTCTTTTTTCTGAAGCTCCTTTTTTACTCCATCGCGGGTCTTGGCGGTGTTGGGATGAGGATTCGGAAGGCCACTGGGTAAAATCATAAAAAGGACCAAGTTTTTTCAGACCTGTGGTTTGGTTTTGATGTTGTTGATGTCTGTAGGTATGTGATTTGTTGAATCATTGTATGGGTATGGTCGAGTGTGTTCCGTCAGACTTGTTTAGATGGTGAGGAGATAGGATGAGCTATCAGCTGTCCAAAATATCTTCTCATCAACACTTTAATTCAAAGAAGGACTGGCAAGTCAAAAATCAAATATGCGTTATAATTGTTTGTTTGTTTATATTATACACTACTTCGCTCAACAAAAAAAGGATTGCTCCCGGCGAGATTTCTTTGATGTCCAAACCATATTGCTTCTGCCGTAGCATGCTTCCCCAGCAGAACAGCAGTACCCCAAGAATGAGGGAAGAAACTGAACACAGCCAGTCCGGGCCCATTGCGTCGGATTCCGGATCCTCCTTGAAACCCATTGTCAATGAAGAGATGACAAAACATAACCGAGCCTGCTTTCCAACACCCGCTAATCCAGATCAAATGCATTTTCCAAGAAACGAAGGACAAAAAGACACAGAAGTGAAGCAAGCCCAACCCGAGATCCAGGCTCGGTGCGTTGTGTTCACACTCCAGGCATGTGGCTTGAAAACAGAAGATTGCTTTCCTCCTTGCCGTTGCTATCATCCTAGACATACAGGCAGAGGGTTTGCTGCATGCTGCTCTCTGAGATGCCTACCTAATGACTGACCAGTAGCCATCCCGTCCGCTCATCCAAAAACCCGCTGTCCTGGGTGTGGTGAAAAAAAGAAGGCCACGATGAGGGACGAAGCGAAATCAAAAGTATGAACAAGAACAGAAGGGCAAAGTGTTGGTATGTGGTGGGGTTGCTGTTACCACCTAATCTTGGTAACCCTCGTCTTCAGATCCGGTGTGCCAGTCTTAAGATTCCTCGAACCCAATTGGATGACGGCGGAGCGCTCGCGCAGGTCAAACTCGACCGCCCTGACCATGACCCGTTTCTCTTCGGGGATAGGATCCGGGGCTCGCTGTTGCGCCAACTGGGAATGTTGTGGACGGGGCGTCATGACATCGGTGCTCGAGGCGGCGCTCGGCGACGGGGAGGAGGCAGAAGAGGCGGAGCCCCAACGGCCGCTGCTGAAATCCGATAGAGTCGGGCTTCCATTGCCGTTGCTGTTGCCGTTGCCGTTGCCGTTGCCGTTGCTGGTACGGGGTCGGGAATGTGTCTGAACCGGGCTTTGGTCAGGGGTGGGAATCATGATATCGTGAGCGTCCTCGAAGGGGTCAAAATCCTCCTCCTCAATCTCGGCAATCCACATGCCGATCCGTGCCGTCAGCTCACTGTCCCACATGCCCTCCCGGCGGGCGCTGCTGCGGAGCAGTTGAATGGCCTGCCGGCGGATATGCGGCTCGCGGCATTTGGTCGCGACGACGTACAGCGGCGGCACAATGCCCAGATCCGCGCTGAAGCTGGGCTTGATATGACGAGCGGCGTACTCGGTCCCGCCGAAGATATCGGGCTCGCAGCGGTGCGAGTGATAGCAGAAGTTAGGGTCCGGGCAGCGTCTCGCGGCTGCTCTCCGTTCCTCATCGCCGACCACTTCAAGGGCCAGGTCGACGATGGATTTGAAGTAGGGGCTGAAGTTGTCAAAGTGCATCTCACTGTCGCTAAAGGTCATGAGAAAGAGGATTTTGCCCATGGTTTGGAACATCTTGAGCACGGCGATGGCGGCCTTCTCCTGGCTGCTGACGCCCGGCGCTGTCCTGGACACCAGAATATGCTCAAACGCTTGCGACCAGGACTCGATGTCGGTTTTGAATGAGAGGCCGTAATGTTGCAGTGAGGTGGGGAGCACGCCCATGACGCCGTTCTGGGCCTGGGAGAACATGATCTCGGTGAAGCGAAAGATGCGCTCACAGAGCTTGTCCCAGGCCAGTCGGGCTTCCATGACGGAGGCGAAGCGGTCCGGGATGGGATCCTGGTGGATGCCGATGGGCGACGATGCGTCGGATCCGGGAGAACTGGGGTCTTGGGTCTGGTTTGGCATCAGGCGCACGACCCAGGGCTGCGGGAAGTGGAAAGCCATGTCGTAGGATTTTGCCTGTATCGCTAAGCGGGTGAACATTTGGGTGAGCTCCTCCTCTACCGGCTCGTCGGAGGATGAGATAAAGGCCCGTCTCCTCTCGGCACGGAGCTGCTCTAATAATCCCAGGCCAGCTTGGATCTGCACTATCGCTTGTCTGTGGTCGCCGACGAACGAGTCAAAGCAGGCCAGCAGCACACTCGCCATCAACCTCGTCCTGTTTGAGGTTGTATCGGAGTCGGCCTTCACCAAGGCGTTGCAGGCATGAGAGTATTGCCTGAAGGCCATCTCCCAATGCGTCATCGCACTATCTCCGGGGTCTCGGTCTGGGTAGGGCGAGTTGGGCGGCGATTCGTTCGACTTTTCGAGCGTCTTGTACAATGCGCCCAGCGCAACGACGGCGTGGCGGATCGCAGACGCGGCATGGCACTCCTGGAGCACACTGCGGGTCCAAAACGCAGAGTCGAAGAATCCAGACAGCTCATTTGCTGTATGCTCGCGAAACAAGTGGAAGTACTGGCCTTCCTGGTCACTGAAGGGAAGGTTGGATGGATGATAGAGAAACGTCAGGGCACTCGAGATTCTCGGCGTCGCCGGCGGCGTATTCCGTCGCTGGTATCTCACGACGCGCCGAGGTGGAAGCCGTACGGGCTCACGATTGGGGGGCGGGGCACTGGGCACGGCGGCTCCGAGGGGTTTTGGGGCGATTCTGATCTCCTCAAAGGGTCTTGCGCTCCGGGGCGGCGGCGGATAACCGGAGCATATTTTCTTTGCGCGGATGCAGTTCGCGCAAGCGGGCCGCTTCTCGTCGCATTTAATTCTCCTTTGCCTGCAAGCCGGGGGTCAGCGCCGCCGACGTGCGTCTCGCTTTACATCCCAAAAGCTCTAAAAACGCAGCGGGGATGCAATGGGAGCTTCCTTACTTGCAGTTTGTGCACCCAGTCTTGACCTTCGGCTTGCTCGTCCTGGCGCGCTTTGGCTTCTGCGCACCATCGTCAGAGGGGCTCTGGTCTCTGGGCGCTTGGGGCGGCACGGCGCCCATCATGGGGTCCATGGCGCCAAATTCCCCCTCTTGTCTCTGTCCAACCTCGGTTCCTCCCTCGAATCGTGAATAGGCCGCTCAATTGACGGCGCGTCCGAAGACGGTGATGCGCCCACAGGCAATTGGAGACGCCGAAGATTTCCTGCGACCAGGTTGGGGGGGGGAAAAAAAAGTAGCGGGAGTTGGTTTGCGATGTGAACAGGACTTCCTGGTTGGGATAGCTTTCGAGTTCGGGGGACGGACGGTGAACCAGTCTGTCGGGGTGGCTGGAATGTGGCAGGCGGGTGTGGCGGGTATCGCGTCTGGCACCAATAACTCGAACTGAGGTCGGCCACTCCGTGTTTGAGAAATTGTTGAAACAGACGGAAGACAGAAGCGACAAGGGAAGTGAAGCCCCAGATTCGGAGCGAGGCTCGCGGGACTTAAGTTTTGGCCTCTGTTTGGTGCTTTGCTGCGGGACCCCGGCCCCCAGCTCTGTGTCCCTGGACCCCCCTTCTGCAGGCGGCGGGCGTCCACTGGGCGTCCACTTGTGCCGTTCTGGGCCCTGGGATCCGGGCCGGGGGCTTGCTCACCACCCTGCATTGGCCGGGGGTTGTTGATGTGATCGCGGGATTGGCGATCAAGGGTAGGATTTTCCACCGAAACCACCACGCAGCTGAATGCTTCGACCTACTCGCAACGGCGGGTAGGAATTTTGGAGTCGCTCCGCGTCAACCTGTGGAAGAATAGAAGGCGCTTGCTGCCTGGACGACGGCTCTGAGGTCGCTCATTGTGTCCTGTGTCCCTCTGGGCGGGCGGACAGGGTGCCACACACAGCGAGGTTACGTCCGGGGTCTCACTTAGTGACCGGTGACAAATCGCGGATTGGCCGATGGGTTGGGGTGATTGCCGACAGGCTGAGGGTCGCGGGCGACGGGGTAGCATTCTGGTGCCCTCCTCCCAAGAGAATCCATGAATTGGGATGGAGTATGGAATGGAGTCGCTGATTTCGTTGGAGAGGAAAAAGCGTTGCAGCTTGCCGTCTCAGGAAGGCACATGTGCTAGCAGTGGAGGCCGTGCAAAGCCACAATTTGCGCCAGACGAACCAGGGATGCCATGCTTCTGCATGCCTTCCCCCCGACCACATCAAATGTGCCGCGCCTTGTCACTTGCATTTCTGCACCTACACTTCCTGCTCCTTCTTCCACCCAACCTCGATTAAATTCTTCCTTAAACCTCAAGTCAGCAAGCATGAGGGCGACACTCTCTCCTCCGTCGCATCAGCAGCGCCACCGAGCGGGCAACGGCAATGACGCAGAGGCGGCACGGCTTGCAGACTTGTACCACGGCCCGTGTCGCGCCCACTGACACGGTGGTATATTTGCGCTTTCTTCATTTGCTGGTCGGCATCCTCTTGTCACAACCGGAAACCATCCGCCTGTCTTTCGCCAGTCAAGCCGGCTGCTGACTGTCGTCACGCCTCCCCCTTCGGCCACCCGCTTGCTTGTCCGGTTCGACCTTCTCGCCTTCCTCCCGGGCCAGATCGGCGCCTGGCCGCGTCGAAAATGGGGCATCATCCAGCAGTCATCAGCATTCGAACCGGTTCCAGGTTCCCAGAACCTCTGAGACCCCCAAGTCACTGCATCTGGAGTTGTTGGAAAAATGCCCCGGATAACACGGGCCACCATTTCAGCCCTACGAGGAGGCCCGCAGCCGGGGGGTGGCCCGCCTGCGTCTCGCGTCTCATTTTCGCCCTGCCAATTGGCCGACAAATGCTGCCGGAGGACGATCGACGCAAGAGATTGCTGCAATTCGGCAGAGAAGGCATTTCCCATGCACGGGACAACGAAACTCGCAGTCGCGAGTGACCCGCCTCGGTGTCCTGTCGAGGTGCCGTTGGCAGCCAAGACTGAAGCCCGCAGCGATGGGCCGACGCTCGGTCTTCGCCGTCTTTATCCATGTCTGGGAGGAGACGTTCCGGCCGGGACAACGCGGGAGGATGCTGCCCCCCGCCGCGATTGAAACCCTTTCCCCAAAACGGCTGTTCGCGTCTCCCAAACCCATGTGTGGCATGCACGAAGGCAGCTGAAAAGCGCCAATTTTTTTCGTCCCTTTCAAACCAAGCACCGCGACGTGGCTTCAGCAGCACACACGCGGATGGTCTAACCCCCCAGATTCCACCAATTCCTCAGTGTCGTCAAACTGTTCTGATTAATGTGAAGAGCCATTTCTCGACTTCTCGGCAGCACTGCGCCACAGGCTTGTGCGTGGATACTGGGGAAGGTGCTGGCGAAGCTCACCTGCATGCCACCGGCAGGAGAGAGGCGGTGAGCCCTCCCAACCAAGCGGTACGGTTGCGGTGCCAAGATTATCTAAGCTGTGGCTGGTTAGTGCCCGGAAGGGCCGCCAGCAACGTCAAACCGGCGGAGACAGGTCCCTGAAGATTCCTTCACAGCAGGGCACGAGACTACATCCATGACAGCATTCAAAAGAGCTTCCATCTGGAGGTCCAAGATGGTCTCATTTTTGCCAACTATATGAGCAACGGCAAGCTAGCACAGGGGGCACTATTCAGCCCATCTCCCAATGCCTGGTGGGATGGGAAAGGACCCGGCATGGGGGGATATCGACATCCTCAGCACCCCGTTCTCCAACAACCGAACCATGGCGTAGGGAGACCCGAGCATCTGGGAGGCAGCCCTCCTGTTCCACAAAACGTGGAAGCCGGCGGGGTGGCTGAATCCTTTGACCAGCGCTGGTAACCGCCGGACTGCAGAGCCAGAGACTGACTCCCACCTGCACGATCAAGCTCGGTCGGAGGGCCCTTGGCGCAAGAAGTTGATCTAGCGGGCCGATTCTGTGTGACCCAGCTTCTGAGGTCAGCCTGCGGCCTGATGGATGATCCTGTTGCCAGGATGATTGCACGTTAATCATCCGAATCATCCTGGAGAACAGGGGAACAACGCTCCTCCCCTTGTCTGTTTTCCATGTTTATATGCATCGAGTTCAGGATTGGGCCATCGGCCCCAGGCGGAGGAATCTCCCATGTGAACCAGATCAACAGGGCTCCCTCCCAGGTCCTCGGGTCGTCACAGAACCAATGGAAGAGCACGTTAGAGTTCAGCTCGGTGTCCAAATCCGGGAGCCCTCGGACTCGCCTTTCGTTCCATGCGCGTCATTCAGCCCTACAGACCCGCTTTTCCGCTCTCAGTCAACCCTGAAACAGTTTCAGGGTCTCTCTCGCTGCTCTAACCCTGAAATTCATTTTCAACTTCAACCCTCAACCAGAAACCCAAACTTCACTCACCACCCCCCTCCCCTGTTGAACATCACAACACACAGTAAAAGCTCACAATGCCACCCCCAACCCTCGACCAGCTCATATTCCCGGAACAGGCCAACCACAACTTCTCGCGCATCCTGGGTGATCTCAAGCGCTCGAACCTGTCCATCACCAACAGACTCAGATCCATCTGCACCGACGCGGAATTCGTCGAGGAGGTTGCTAATACGTTGGGCCTGCCACTCGTTGCGAATGAGCGATGCGGGAGTTGGTATATTGACCCGGCGCGCAAGGCGGGGTCAGCGTACTTTAAGAGTACGGATGGGCATACCGGGCAGTGGAAGTTTAGTCTGAGGAGGCTGAACTTGCATTTGTTGGAGTTGATTGGGGAGAGGGATGGGTATGTCTTATTTCAGTTTTCCGTCTCCTCATCGTTTCACTCTTCATTTCAAATCTTGTTGTTTTCTTGTTTCCCTTCTCTCTTTGTCTCATAATTTGGTCTACTTTTCTCCTTTTCCTTGTCGGACCTTTCCGTCTTCTCTCTATTTCCTCCTTTCTTACTGTCTCTCTCTTATACCTCTCTTCCCTTTCCCAAATATCTCACAACCCGATCCTAACACCTCCTTTCCCTCCCCAAAACAGCATCATCGTCGACTCCACCCGCCGCGGCAAACGCATGCCCGACGCCCTCAGCAAACAATACCCACCTGGTGCGCCGTTCTCAACCGCGCCCTCTTCCTCTCCTTCCCCTCATCCACCCATCACCAACTCTTCCACCCCCTCCACCGTCTCCCCTCCGAAGCGGCCCAAATCACATCCCTCCTCCCAACATTCACAACCGCCTTCCTCTCCTCCAACCCCACCTCCCCTGCCTCACCTCCTCAAGGGAAAACCCTTCGCCCGTTCTGGATCACCCCGAGGATGATTTGATTCTCGCAGCCGAGGGGCTGAAGCAGGTGCGGAGGGAGGGGTGGCAGCCTGTGGTGTGCTGTACGTGTTCGAGGAGGGTTGTCAGGGACGGAGTTGGCCGAGGGGGTATATACAGGGGCCGGAGATGATACGGAGAATTGGGCGGGGGTTGAGTGCCGGGGTGTGGTGGCGGTGGAGGAAGGAGTTGTTGGCTGCCTCTGAAGGGAGTGTAGGGGGTTGATTGAGGAGGTGGTTGAGAGGGAGAGAGTGGAGGGGTTGGGAAAGGGGAGGTGGTGAAAGAGGTTGCGGATGGGGTGTCGTGGGGCGGTTGGGGTGGAGGAGGCGGAGGTGGGCGGGAAGAGCAAGGTCGCGAGCAGGATGCTTAGGGATGCGCTGCCGGAGATTTGCGAGTTTGTGGGGGAGTATGTGAGGAAGGTTGAGAAAGGGGAGGATGGGCTTGCGGAGAAAAGGGTGGTGGTTCTGTGTGAGTCCGGGAAGGACTTGTCCGTGGGCGTGGCGCTGGCGGTGTATTGTTGGTGTTTCGACGACGACGGGAACCTGCGGCCGGAAGACAAGGAGGTGTCGTTCAACAAGGCTTCTATCCGAGTGAGGCTAGGGCATATTGTCACGGCATTGCCCGAGGCCAACCCCAGCAGAGCAACTCTTCAGAGTGTAAACAGCTTCTTAATGGATTGGCGAAAATAAACAAGAACTATAACGCTCGCTATCTATCTGGCAAGCTCTAGCCAACATCTAAGCATCGCACGCCAACACGTCTAGCAGCCCGTCTAAACATGCATGCAACCAAACTGACCGGCAACCAAACAAACTCCCATCTAAACCTCGCCACTCTCAATCTTCGCCAAGCAGTCTTCAAACTCTTTCCAATCCTCCATGATAACGACCGCCCCAGCCTCCTTCAAAATCTTGACCATTTTCTCCCGCTCGTGCTCCTGGTACGGGCCGACATACCCAATGACCTTGATTCCGGCGCGCGTCCCACTCAGCGTCCCGCTCTTGCTATCCTCCACCGCCACACACTCCTCGGCCTTCTTCCCCATCTTCTCCATCGCATGCAAATAACGTCCTCCTCGCGGCGCACGTAGTCGTCCAGCTCGGCGTCGCTCATGGAGAAGCCGTAGCGTTGCTGCAGCGACGCCATCATGCCGCGGAAGTTCTGGCCGACGAACTCGATGATGAGGGATTCGCCGGTGAAGGGCTCGGGGAGCGCGACATTTTTGGAGGCGGCGATCTCGTTGATCAGGTCCGCGCAGCCTTCGAAGGCGAGCTCCTCCGAGAGGACGAGCGTGTTGTCGCAGTCGAGGAGGATGGTGTTGATCTAAAGGGGGGAAGGGGGTTAGTCAGGGTATGGGAGGGGGAAGAGGAAAAGTACCTTGGCCATCTTGGTGGTGTTGTGGGGTGTTGCTTGGGAGATGTGCGGTGTTGAGCGTAGAGCTGTCGAGGACAAATGTCTCTGAACAATAGGTATCTTGATGTTTGGTAGAGGTGGTTCGGTTCTGGGATCTGAAGGAGAATAGAAGAAAGAGAGACCGAGCAGAGAACGTATACTTAAAAGTCAAGACTAATCGACTCCCAGACAATCCCACCGGCACCTGCCCCTCTCAAATACCTCTCACCCGTGCCTGGCAGGAACGCAATGCGAAACCAACAACGCGAGGACCCCCGCTGCCGTGCCCCGTTTCTCACCACGACCCCTCCATTCCCAGGCCGAACCGCCTGTCGATCATGTCGTCATTAGTGGGGCGGCGGCGGGCTGGTCCCTGGAAGCCTTGAACCAAGGCGCTGAAGCGGCCTATCACAGGAGCGCAAAGACGCCAAAAAATAACGGCTGCGGTTTGAGGTCAATTGGGACGGTGGGGTGGTGGGGCAGGCTGCGTCTTGGGGGCTCCGCGTGCGACGACATCCTTCCGCTGAATGTGCCGTGGAAGCCGGTTGAGGGGATTTGACGAGTGATTTTACGATGGCTGGAGAGGCATAATTGGCGGGTAGAACGGAACAGGCATGGCTGGGCTTGGGAGAATGTAGACCGTGGCCAAAGGACCCGTCTCGACAAGCTGACATCGCCCCTATCCTTGAACTTCGAATGCCCTCAACAGAAGATAGAAGCCACGCCACAATCATCAAATCCATTGTTTAGGATTTTGGCACGAGCTTGTGCCATCCTAAGCTCTCCTTAAACAGCCGAGATCGGCGTCCAACCCTGTCACTTGTGATCCCCACGTGTCCTCGAACGCAGTGTCCTGGTCGATATCGAATGGTACCGAGGGTCGAGAGCAGAACTCGGTTCTCGAGGCAGACACTGGCCGAGATCCAAGCCCTGGATTATGCTCCTCCTATGCCTTGATTCACGCCCTAACCACTCACCGAAGTCCTTGTAAGAGACCAACAATGAGGAGGACCCTCCAGAGTCCAGAGCAAACGTGTGAGCTGAGACCGCGTACACAGACACCTAAACCTCCTAGTACCAAAATTTCATCGTCACATCTGATGGTCTTCGAGATAGATCGCCGCCCTCGCTCCACCGGTCCCTGCTGATCCGGAGGATAAGTCTCCGCAACCAGGAGGTCTAGATGTAGTAGTTGATATCAGCGCAACGGTTGGTTTCAGATGATCTAGCTTCTCACATGAACTCGGAGAGGAAGGGGATGTCAGATAGTGCTGCCCCGTAGCAGAAAAAATCTCGGCCTGTAAAGCTCAGTTGCTCTGAATCTGTCTTCAATATTTCGTACCATGGCTGATTAAATCCATCACATTACCTTCACCACCCACTGTTCTTCACAGAGGGGGCAGCTCCTCCCTACAAATCGGGCACTGCAGCTTATACCTAAACCACCCCTCCAAACACTTCGTATGAAAGATATGCCTACACGGCGTAACCATGTACGCCCTCCTCGCAAACACACCCACCAACCCCCCCGCCGCCGACGGATCCTTCGCATTCGCCCTCACCACTGGCACCTCCAACACCTCAGTACAAATCGCACAATCAATCTCCCTCAACACCATCCCATTCCTCAGCAACTCCTTCTCTCTCTCCCTCCTCCTCCCCCCTCCTCACTTCCCTCTCACCATCTTCCCCAACACTCCACGACCTCCCCTCCCCACAACCGGCGACCCTCCCCACTCCCCCATCATCCCAGAAGAAACTAACCCAATCGGCAACCCCTCCTCAACCCCATCCTCCCTCAGCACAGGATGATACTCCCACCCCTCGGCACCCACCCTCGGAACCCCAAACCTTGGCCCCAACACATCCTGCACCCCCAACACCACAAGCTGCACCCACACCCAGCCCACAAGCCACGCAAACGCCACCGCATCCGGCTCCACAAAGAGTATATTATCCTCCCTCAGATAAAAATACGCAAACGGCGCCAGCCGCAACACCGACTGCCCCGCCATGAACCGCCAGGCAAACGCCCGGCGCGAGTTGCGCCGGATGTTGCGTCGCGCTTGGGGGACCCAGAGGGAGAGGTAGACGAACGCGAGGAGGTTGAGGTAGGCGGCCCGGGTGCTGGGCGGCCAAGTGAGGGACATGGCGGTGAGGATTAGGAGAGCGATGCCTGTGAGGAGGAAGGTGCCGGTTATGGAGGCGAGGGTTGTGGTATTGTGGGAGTGTTACGGAGGGGGAGGGCGGAGGCGCCGGTGGTGGTGGTGGTTTCGGCGATTTCGGCGTCGATGTCTTGGTCGGAGGATTATGATCGGAGGAGAGGGAGGGCGGGGTGAGGGGGCGGTGACTGGGAGTGGGAGGGTGCCGGGTGGTGGGGTGGTGGAGCTTGGGGCGGGAGCAGGAGCGGTGTTGGGATGGTGTTGGTGATGTTATTCTGGTTTTGCTCGCGCCGTCGCTCGGGTTCCTGGTTCTTGTAGATCTCGGAAAGGAAGCCAGCCCCTATAGACATGGACATGAAGGCGGCAAAGGTAAGGATAAGCGAGGGGAGGAAGGTGTTGGTAGCCGAAAGGCTCCAGGCGCAGGCGCAGGCAAACACCATGCCATCCGCCATAAGCATCATGGAGACCGTGTGGAAGCTGATACGACCAAGTGTAGAGGGTGTGTTCGACTCCTTCATCTGTGTCTTGAGCAGCCAGAGCTGCGACATCAGGACAGTGGCAAACGCGAACATCCAGGCCTTTGTCCGCGACAACAGGACCTCTGATTTCACACCGACGAGGTGCTGCCCTTCAACGGAGGGGAAGAGAGGTGGACCTTTGGACTCGAGGTAGTAGGCGCAGTCTGGCGACCAGGCGACGAGCGACATACGAAGCTCTGGTTTCCCTTTCAGGGGTGCTCCAGTGGGAAACCGAAGCTCATTCTCCAACTGGTCAACCAGAGAGACAAGTTGATCATCGACCCCCTCACCGATGTACAGAGGATCGATGGGGTGCAGCTGCAAGTACATGACATACTCGCAATGCGGGAACCCAACCGAGATATCCTCCTCCACGACTGGCGTCCACGGGTTGCTGGGATCCGAGAACCTGCTTCGCTCTCTCTTGTTGATAACATCACCCACCGTCTGGTTGAGCAATTTTTGAGCCGTCTCGAAGAAATCGGGACCTGGAGCGAGATGGGGCAGGCCGAAGATGCCCGCAAACTTTTCAGTCGTGGTGGTGAGGAGCATAGACCCCTGAGCGGGCCAGTGGACGCCATGCAGTCGGAGGCCAAAGCTGGATGCCGAGTGCTCTTCGTCCTGAATATTGGCCACGGCCGATATCTCCCTCGCCATGCCTGCCGAATGCGGTTTCTTCCCCTCCTCGACTTCCTCCTCCCAAACCGCGTCGCCGTCATCCTCCAAGAGTCGCAGCAGGATATTGCCATGCGACCCGGTGACATTCCAGCCCCAATCCACAATATCATCAAACCAATCCACGTTCGGAGCAATCCCACTCAGATTATAACTCCCAGCATGCTTCGCAACCGAGCCCTCCCTACGCACCCACTTCCCATGCACCGTCCCCGTCGCATTCTGCCACGTCCTCCTCACCAGCCCATGATCCCACTCATCCACCCCATCCTTCTTCGGCGGGTAGGCATGACCACTCCACTGCCGACACCTATCCTTAAAATAAGCGAGATCGGTCCACGCGTAGCCGTCGGTCTGCCGAAAGCCGGTCAGGTTGAGGTAGTGCGGCGTCTCCCAGGGCGGTGCGTTCTCTTTAGGAGCATGCGGAGCGAAATCGCCCCATTTGGTGCTGTTGAGGACGGCGTGGGCATCACTGAGCCGCCCGCGACGGGAGGTGCCGAATAAGGGGGTGAAGGAGGGCGCGTCGTTGCGCGAGAGGAGGGTGACGAGGAAGATGAGGAGGAGGAGCCAGATGCGGGCGTTTTCGCGGGATAGGGTAGGCATGATGATGGGTTGGCAGATTTAGTCAACCATGGGGTGTTTGGGGTTGCGATGATCTGGTTGAAGAGTTGTGATCATGTTTCGTTGACGATTCGAGGTTGGGTGACAAAGGGAGTTGAACCCTGGACCAAGAGACTTGGCCGCTGTTTTCAACCTGCACTCATTAGAGTGATAAACTAGTTGATAATGGATATGGTCTTGATTTTGGGGTTCAACACTGAAAAAAAAACTCCGATAACTATAGCAGTCTGATTGCATTCAAGATCGATTCAAGCTCCAAGTTGGATGTGTTGTTGGCTTCTCATCAGGTCTGACAAGGGGCAACAAAGGCGTTCGTCACTGTCACTGGCTGCGCAATCAAGAAGATGACCCACTATTTCTTTGGTACAGTGCCTCATCAGTTATGCACGGTGCGACTGCCATGTCACTGGATTGACTCTCAGACCCTGGCACATGCCCCTTTGCCAGCTACATGTACGCAAGAACCTCACCCTCAACCTACTATTCCAAGTTGGAAATTCCATATTCTGACTGGTATTAAAAAAGCCTGAGTAGCATTCTCACTTTGTCGAGAAACGTATCCAGCAGCCCGTCCTTCAGAATAATATCACCATGTCCTCCAAAAACGATCCCGTTCCCAACCAAACCGCCAACGTGAGTTCATTATCCATCACTACCCACAACATCTCACTTACACTATCTCACAGACGAATGATGACGCTCGCGGCGAGTTGACCGCGCAACTCGAGGATCTGCTTAACACGCTGTCCAACAAGTTTGCTGGTGTTTCGAGCGAGATATTTGCCAAGAGTATGTGATGTAATCCTGGCGGGCATGTTCTAGTTGGGCTCCTGAAGAGAAACTGACAACCGCAGTGGACGAGATGTCGCGTCGCTTGGATAATCTGGAGGCGCAGTTGACGGCGAATAGGGACAACAAGAAGTCTGGGAATAATTGATTGGGTGTGTTCAGAACTCTTGCTTGAACCTTGGCGGGTCCAGTAAACTCTCAGGGGCGATGAGGGAGGGGAGTTTGGAGTTGATGGGGCATTCTCATCGCAACGATGCTGGATTAAGATTTCGGGGCCACGTTTACTAGATATCATTGTTGTCGGGTTTTAAGGCATAAAACCGTTCATTATTTGTACATTGACGTGACCAACCCTTTAGGTACAGTATCAAAACATTTAAAGCTCCTCCTTCTCCGCCTCCTCGCCCTTCGCCTTCTCAACGAACCTGCGGAGAACGTTGGTCTTGCCCGTGAGCTCATCCAACTTGACCGGCGCAAGACCACCCTTCTTAATAATACCCTCCAGACGAGCGAGCTCCTTGGCCGCATACCCCTCGCTCTTGCTCAGCTTGTCGAACACCCGGAGGTAGTACTCGCCAGACTTAGCCTGGGCAGTGTCCTTGAGGCTCTCAGCAGCCTTCTTCGCCTCGGCCGCAACCTCCGCAATGGCAGCGCCGCCGGCCAGCTTGGCCACAATGGTATCGAGTACCTCGACGGTACCGGCAGTGGCATCAACACCGCCGCCAACGGCACGGTGAGTGCCCACCTTCTGGTTCAGAAACGTGACAAACGCCTCCTCAGAGCGGCCGCTGGTGTAGTCCTCGGGGGTGGTGCTGCCGGCCGGGAAGAACTTGATGGTCGGGTATCCAGAGACGCCGAATTCGGCCGCGGTGGCCTTGCCATTCGGAGCATCGGCGTCAACCTTGGCAATCACGACGTTGGGTTCGCTGGAGAAGGTCTCGGCGAGGGCCTCGTAAGTGGGCGCCATGTTGTTGCAGTCTGCGGTCTGTTAGCGCCAGTCCCCAAAGTACGAAGCAGCCAGAGAACACGTACGTCCACACCACGGGGCGGTGAAGGCCACCAAGACGTTCTTGTCACCGCCAATCGCCTGCTTGAAATTCGAGTCCGTGAGCATGACGACGCTGCTGGGCTTCGCCACCTTCTTCCTCAGCTTAGCACCCGTCTTCTCCGAGATGAAGTTGGACAAGCTCTCGAGATCTCGCCCGCCATTGTACTCTGTTGGCTTGTCGCTCTTGCCGTCGAAGAACTTCAGCGTAGGAAAACCTTGAACGCCGAAGCGCTTGCCTAGGTCCCGCTCGGAATCGGCGTCGACCTTGGCGATCTGGATCTTGTCCTTGGCGTGCTCGAAGGCGAGGGCGAGCTCCTCGTAGACTGGAGCGAGGGTCTTGCAGTGGCCGCACCACGGGGCGAAGAACTCGACGAGAGTGGGCTTGCCGGACTTGAGGACAACCTTGTCGAAGTTGTCGGGGATGAGGTCGAGCACGGCCGACTTGGCGGCAGCCGCGGCCGCGAGGCCAGCGAACACGAAGCTCTTGATGAGCACCATGGTGATCTACCGCGGTTTGAGATTGGAGTACAAGAAAGTCAAAAAAAGTTGAGATCGCTTGCTTCAATGCGACTTTGCAAGAACGAAGAAAAAAGATAACCAACAAAGGCAGATAAAAACAACAGAAGCAGTGGGCCAGTGGCAACAAGAACAAACTGGATGCTTTGAAATGGCAAGGAAAGATGCCACTTTGCCTGTCAAGATGCTGACAACCCAAGAGAGCTCATCCCTGTCGTCGCTGCCAAGAACCCCGCTATCGCTCCGTACCGACACTGAACTCCTGACACTGTACGGATCTGTACTGTAGGCCATCCTGGGCCGATAAGATACCAATGCGCCAAGCCACGCGCCACACCCCCACCAGCCACCGGCCCGCTGCAAGCCCTCCCGCACAAAAAAGTCTCCGCCAAATTTCGACCCAGCTCGCTTTGCACGGATTGAATTTTCGGCCGACCATTCGCGACATCCCGACGACAACCCCCAAAGCCTCCACCGGAATTTTCCTCGCCTCTCTCGACAAGAGAAATCCCACATCCGTCAAAAT
Organism: Collariella sp. IMI 366227; assembly: GCA_027946355.1. Classification (NCBI taxonomy): domain Eukaryota; kingdom Fungi; phylum Ascomycota; class Sordariomycetes; order Sordariales; family Chaetomiaceae; genus Collariella; species Collariella sp. IMI 366227. The sequence goes on along the minus strand of JAPEUS010000002.1, from coordinate 1,702,308 downwards.
GGCTCATGAGAACGTCTGGAACTCGCGCCCGCGCACCTACGGCAAGGGCGCCCGCTCTTGGTAGGACTCACCGGACCCAACCCCGGAACAAACTGTGATGGATAGATGGAGGGAGGGGCATGGCGGGGAATGGGGGGAAACGGAAAAGAGGACCAAAAAGAGGACGAAATGCTGACCATGTGGTTTTTCTTGAACACACAGCCGCGTCTGCACCCACTCCGCCGGTCTCATCCGCAAGTACGGCCTCAACATCTGCCGTCAGTGCTTCCGCGAGAAGGCCGCCGACATTGGTTTCGTCAAGGTACGCCCCCGAGCTCCGCATGCGAGGGTCGATCCGATATCGCAAATCCGATACAACTCCCGAACCCGGGAATCTAACAGAATATCTTTCACAGTACCGGTAAACGAACCAACGATGGCCGGGGTCTGAGCTGAGGGGAACGGAGGAGGAGGTGGTGGATGGATGGATCGACTTGTGGAGGAGGGAGTTATTTTACGACAACCGAATACAAGACGAACGACGGACCAAGGCAGCGGAATGCCTCGTCATTCAAATGCTTTCGGTATTGCTCGGGAAAGGGGCGCCAGGACCACCACCATGCAGGGCTTCGGGGAAAGGAACAGCTTCCTCGACAGTGTTTGCCGGCTTTGGAGTTCAATACGGGGGTTTTTCTTGTTTTGCACAACTGCGGGCAAAGGGGGAAATGCGAAACGAATCCACAGATCCTTCCATCCTCATCCAGAAGGACTTGGTCCTCCGATTCTACATTGCTCCGTTTATGGGTGAAAGCGACGGGATGAGGGGTTGTTGGTGTCTGTTGGTGATGCCCGAGGAATGTTAAGCCACACACATCAGGAGCGACAACCCAGGAAGTCGAGTTTAACAGCCTAGAAATACCCCTCGAACAGACGACCTATCAGCCATCACCTGTAAAGAACAAACCAGATTTAAACATGGCCATCAGGGTCCTCAGCTCAACGCCGTAGATTTCCCGTCTACGTATCTGAGTGGTACAGACGTCATCAGCCTTCATTATTGCCTTATTTATCTCTATCGTACAGGCTCAAGACAACTTGTAGAAGGGGAGGGGAGATCAGCGAGCCCGGAGTCCTCGCAACATGTGCGGTGTTCCTCCAGATCTGGCTGGCGCCTGGCAAGCAGCAAAAAAAGATATATCATGACACAGATTTGTACAAAGTAATTTCTCTCGACTCCACAGCGCCTTGCCCTTGCCACCCATGGACTGTCTTCAAGCGACCCAGACGAGCTTTTCTCTACTCGAAAGAACGGTCCCCCGACCCCCGACATCGTACATTACTGCCGCAGGCTCTCTGGTTCGGCGTTCCGCTTACTCCATGATGCGGGTGACAAGGCCAGTGGCGACGGTGCGGCCACCCTCACGGATGGTCACGCGCATACCGGCCTCAATGGCGATGGGGTTGTGGAGGTCGCAGACCATCTCAATGTTGTCGCCGGGCATGACCAGCTTGGAGTGGGGGTCCTCGGTGCCCGCGGGGAAGGTGAGGGTGCAGGCCTCGTCGGCAGAGCGGATGAACATCTGAGGGCGGTAGTTCTGGTGGAAACCGGTGTGGCGGCCACCCTCCTCCTTGGTGAGGGCGTAGAGGGAGAGGAGGAACTTCTTGTGGGCGGTGACGGTGCCGGGCTTGGCGATGACCATGCCGCGGCGGATATCCTCGCGGCGGATACCGCGGAGGAGCAGGCCAGAGTTGTCACCAGCGGTAGACTCCTCGCAGGACTTCTTGAAGGTCTCGATATCGGTGACCTTGGTCTTGATGATCTCGGTGCCCTTACCAATGATCTCAACCTCGGCATCCCTCTTCAGGGTACCACGCTCGACACGTCCGGAAACGACGGTACCGCGGCCGCCAATGGAGAAAACGTCCTCAATGGGCATGAGGAAGGGCTTGTCGGTGTCGCGCTCGGGGGTGGGAATCCAATCGTCGACAGCCTTCATAAGCTCGTCGATCTTGCCCTCGCCGATTTCGGGGCGCTTGCTCTCGAGGGCGCAAAGGGCGGAACCAAGGACGACGGGGGTGTTGTCACCGTCGAAGCCGTACGAAGAGAGAAGCTCGCGCATCTCCATCTCGACGAGCTCCAACATCTCGGGGTCCTCGAGGGCATCGACCTTGTTGACGAAGACGACGATGCGCTGGATACCGACCTGGCGAGCGAGGAGCAAGTGCTCACGGGTCTGGGGCATCTGGCCGTCGGAGGCGGCGACGACGATGATGGCACCGTCCATGCTGGCAGCACCAGTAATCATGTTCTTGATGTAATCGGCGTGGCCCGGGCAGTCAACGTGGGAGTAGTGCCTGCTCTCGGTCGGAGTACTCGATGTGGGCAGTCGAGATGGTGATACCACGCTTCCGCTCCTCGGGAGCCTTGTCGATAGAGCCATAGTCAAGGAAGCTGGCCATGCCCTTCTCGGCCTGCCTCTTGGTGATGGCGGCGGAAAGGGTGGTCTGAATGGGTCAGGTTAGCTTACATGCCCTGGGGCCGCTTTGACGTGGTTCGGGCGGACCTTTCCGTGATCGACATGGCCAATGGTGCCTGGGAATCAACTGTCAGGGTCGGAGCGCCGGGTGGGAGGGGAATTGGGTCGCGTACCAATGTTGACGTGAGGCTTGCTGCGCTGGTAGACGGCGGCATAGGTGCGGGCGAAGTTGAGGACGGGGGTCCGGGTATCGCGCTGGAGGGCAACCAGAGGGCTCTGGGTCTGCCTAAGGGAGAGACGGGCCGTCCGCATGAGCGGGGCAAAAGACCGAAGAAGCGCAGGCATCTTGAAGAATCGCTCACGAAAACACCGAGAGAGCGGAAGGAGCGGAGAATGTGGAATCAACAGGTCGACGACAAGCTGTTGAGGGAACGGTTCGGAAGGGGAAAATTTGGTGCACCGTCCCGAGCTGCCAAAAATTCGGCGAACCGGCCAGGAACACGCGCACAGACCGTCTCGCGCCACGTGCTGCGCTAAAGCTCCCTGGAGTGGCTCGAGCTTCACGTGCTCCCGCGTGCCAGCGCCCCAATCAATGCGGCCTCAATTGGAAGCAGCGCGCTTCGACCACAGACGAACTTGGGACGGGAAGATCAAAGGTTCATCCCATTGTAGGCCAACAAGGACCCATTGGCTTTTATTCCATGTTTCATCGCCGAGATGAGATGATAATGAAGATTAGGCAATCTTTGTTTCGATCGCTCATTTCCATAAATTCCAACTACTCGACTGAGCAATTACCCTCGACCACATCATCATCAACCATCGAGCGGAACAAAAGTACTTCACAGCTGTGTCTCTGTTTTTTACCTCTTCAGCAATGTTCGGGTCCTCAAACTCATCCGCCTCGTTGAGCTATCAGCCTCCTCCTACACAGTCGGGTACTGTCGACTGCCCCAGCAACCTGCATGTGAGGTCACAGAAAGGGCGTGATCCGAAGAGGATGGCAGAATGACAGGGACGGGATTCCCCCATCCAATGTCCCTCGTTCACCAGCAACGACACTTTCAGCTAGGTTTCGCCATCGCCCAGAAGGCATGTTACCATCCATGACTGGTTGGCAATACCAGCCATGTATTGATAGTGCCGCTGCCTCGCAATCCACGTGCTCATACCACCGAGAAGAAGAGAGACGCTCGGCGAGAACTTCCCAGCATTTTCAGGAGAGGGGTCAAGGGAGATCTGACGCTGTGGGCAACGGAATTAATGGCTTTCCATATAGGCCGTAGGCCGGCATGATCTGGCCTCGCTGCACTCGATCCCAGCAAAAAAGACCACCACATAAATACGCTTCTCGACTTGAGAGTGGAAACCGCTCAATCATCCCGTTGTCTCGACCTAGTCTTCCTGTGGACTGGCGAAGACACCCATTCGGCCGCCGTTAAGCGTCACCGAACGGGCAGCAGAGGTCCATGCGCCCCGAACGGGTTGAGCGCTGGATATAGAACCCAAGAGTTGTGGTCGTCGTGTTTCAGTCCAAGTCAGCGTTCTCGCGCTCCTTGACTCACCCACGGATGCCCCTGGTCTGGCTCTGAAATCTGAAGCATCTTTCCAGACCTGCGAGGACTGAGCAACCCCGTCACAGAGCGAGCATGGACATTGATGGTACTGGCAAGGGGTCCTAGAGGGAAGTCTTTTGTTTCCAAGCAGACTTGGTTCGAGTGACCACTCCCGTTGGTATGGAAACATTGACTTCTTATGCCTGTTTTAAAGTAGTATTTACGTCCTTGTCGGTTTTTTTTTTCCCACCGTTTTTCAGCGGCACATCAATATCATTCGTCAATCTTGTCACTCCGATTCTACTCCGAGGGCTCGAGGTTGACAAAGCGAGATCAAGTTGACTCAGTGCCCCTGGACGTGACAAACCCGGGGCTCGAGATCTGCGGCTCGTTCTGAGACAAGCCCGGTGGCTGAACAAGTATGGATGTTTTCCGGAGCAAGCACACGACCATTTCCCGCACTCATCCAAATCTCGTTGGCCAAGGAAGCTTGTCCACGGCGATCTCGAAGGCAAGCCTGGGTCTGAGCGCTTCCCAGATGCAGGAATCCGGACTCTATTCTCAGCATGGCTTGGCCATTTGGAACAGCCAAAAGGCTTGGCAGAGTCTCATGTGCGATCGAGCCACGATCGAGCAAATTCAACACCCCCTGGCGGCGATTGGCATGTCTACGCGGATGTTACCCCTGCCTTGACGTTGCATCTACGGTTGGACTCGCCTGGACCTGCTTCTCACAAGCCGAGTTGAACTTCCACCTCCTGTCTCTGCCGAGACCAGCGTGCCAGCACCTCACCCAAGGAGAATCAAGATCCTGGGCACACAGATTCTCTGTTCTTGGTTGAAAATTTATCATTGGGTTGAGCGCAACAAGTGTCAGCTCCGTTTCAAACACCTACAGCTTCCGATATCTCGTCCCCTGCCAAGCCGCTCATCGAGCTTCCGTGCAGCAACCATGCTTCGGGTCTCCTCGACACAGGGCGTCCTTCAACCTGGAGGTACGGCTCGTCGAGATGATGTATATATGGCTAGCTGTTGTAGTTCCCCATCATTGTTTCTCTTCACCTTGTTCATGAGCTGTGCTCCTTAATCATCGGCCAATACCATTCTCTTTTTGTTTCCTCCTTACACTTCGTCCGCTGGTCGTCATTGCAGGGCATTGCAGGTCATCTTTTTTAATTCTTTAATCTCTCTCCCTCCATTGAGAATCATTGAGTCCGTCTTGAAGATGGTCAAGTACACCCTCATCGCCTTTGCCGGCCTCGCCGCGGCATTACCCCTGAATATCAACCTCGGAGCCTACTCACCCGCACTGGTTGTCGGTATGTTCTACCCCTATCCCTTCTTTTTACTCGTAAGACTCGGAATACTCACAAGGCCAACAGGTGATGGTGAAATTAGTTTTGGAGGTAGGCAGGACGTGTCGAACCTGATCACCGCGCTCGAAGGCGCTGCGGTTAACGCTGCCGCAGGCGCAGCAGCCAACAGAGCCGCTGGTGAGGGCACTGGTGCCGGCACCGGGGCTGGCGCCGCCAATGCAGCGGCCGTCGTGGCCGCTGCTACGTCCCAGCCGAATGCCGCGCCGTCTGCCGACCCCGTGCCGGTCCCCGATCCGGCTACAGACCCGGCACTTATTGAGCAGGTCAGTCAGACCTCTCCATCTCGATAGGCAAACAAACGCTGACTCCTCTCAGGCTAAGCAGATAGCCGGCCTCCAAGGAATGGGGAAGGCGATCGCGCCCCGCGTCGACGGCACCGAGCCGGAAAAGCTCAGCAGGAGAGATCTTGCCGGCTTCGACCGCGCGCTCACATACGCCGAAGCCGCTCTCACTAAGGGCCCCAAGATCCAGCTTGGCACGGGCGCCGAGGGTTCGGGCGTCGGCATCATTGTTGATAACACGCCCAATGCTGCTGCTGGTGGTATGTTTGATCCTTTTCAGTGCTTATCGTTGTGGTCTCAACATGCTAACAAGGCTGGTGGAATAACAGAAGGCGAGGGCGCCGCTGCCGAAAAGCGTAATGTCGATGAGGCTACCGCCCCAAGACGGCGGGCGAAGGTGACCACGATGTTTGTGCGCCGTGGTATCCCTGCGTGTGAGTTCGGCCTATCTTTTCTCCCCTCCCAAGCCGCCCTTTTCCCCAACCCCTTCCTTCTCATACCACTTTTGCCCATTCACTCTCCTCTTGGCCTATCTACTCTAACATCTCCTCCCTCACCACAGCTCTTCACTCTCCATCCGAAGAAGCTTTTATTGCCGCCGCCGCCGTCGCAGCCCGCTCCACGCCCCAAGCCGCTCCCTCCATTCCCATGCATATGTCCAAGCGCGAAAGCACGTTTGACGAGGTGAACCTGAACGTGGACGGTGACGCAGGCGTTACCATGACATTTGTGGAGTCGTTTGACGAGGATGATGATGAGAATGATGATGAGTAGTGATGGTCCTCTCCTAGGTTTGGTTGGCTGGTTTGGGCTCAATTTGTAACGGAGTCGGTTTCCTTTGGTTCTGTGCTTGGGCAAAATCTGGAGTTTAGGACATGTTTCTAATTTTGTTCAATGAAACTGCAAGCTGGATACAAATATGAGAGTTTAGCTGCCTGTTGTCTATGTAGATAGAATGTGCTATCCCCTTTACAGCAGCAGCGGATCCGTCCCACTGCCCCCTCTCCTCTTCTCCTCCCCAAACCCCAAACAACGCCAGCGAGCTACTATTCCACACGGGCATACCCCGTTGTCTACTCTCCCACATCGTCACCGCAAGAAACAAAACAGCAATCACAACAACCACCCCATGTAATGCGAACCACGACCATTGAATCCAATCGTACGTCCTCACCACGCCTCGCAAACCTTGGACAACAAGCTGGGCCCCGGACTTGGCAACATCCGCGCCCGCTCGGAGCGCGTTGCTCATGCTCGCTGCGAGGGCTCTGAAGACAGAGGGTATATCCCCCATTGCGGTAGTGTAGAATACCTGCGCCACGCTGGGAGCGTAGTGGTTGTGAAGCTCATCGTAGTACCCGCTCAGCCGTTGGTTGGGGGGGTTGTTGGAGAAGTTGACCGAGACCAGGTCCAATGCAAAGTGTGACTGGAAAAAGGAGGAAATCGAGTCGACGGCTACCTGGGAGATGTTGAAGCGGCTTGAGGGAACTCCCGCGTCGAGCATGAGATCACTTCGCTTGAAGGTAGACCACACGGGGTCGTATGCGATGCTCTGCCGCATGGTGTCGTTCAAGACATCGCTGAGGTATTCCTCGTTTTGCAAAATCCATGAGTCGGGGTTGCGCGTGACGCCTGCTACCTCGTTGACGGTCTCGTTCAACACCCCGTTCTGGACCGCCGACTCGTAGTGGTTTACGCAGTAGTACAAACCGCACTCGAGAGCGTCCACCTGGGTGTCTGGCCAGGCCGTGGAGGAGTTTCTAGACGACTGGGCGCGGATGATGCTTGTTGCCCAGATCAACGTGTCGAGCTTCATCTGCCGGGAGCTGACCGTCTCGTTTGGGTTGGCGGTGCCCAGCAGCGTCATGGGAATTCTCATATCCTCGTTCGCATTCTGGAGTACGAGACCGTTTGGAAGAGAGTAGATAGTCCCCAGTCGGCGCATGTCGGCAATGGATGATGGATGGTTGACCAAGTAGAACAAGTTGCTGCAGTTGTCACAGAATTGTCGAACGAGTTGTGGAGTGATATCGTGGCAGGAGCTGCAAACTGACAGTGAGAGGAAGGGCTCCCAGGTACAGTTGCCCGAAGGGCACCGCGACGGTAATTGCTGGGAGAGCGTCGTCTGGGAGAGGGACAGGCTGGAGAAGATGGCCGCCTGCATGTTGAAGTCGGCGTTTGCATAGGTAGAGCCGACAACGCCTACATTTTGGCTGGTTCCTATTCAGTAAGGGGGCAGGGTCTCATGGTCAGCATGGAGCCCATCAAGCGTCAGGAGTTCTACAAGCCCATGGTATGACCGTGTAAACTTGAAGCTCACCATTAAGCTGGGTGAACCCGTCCTGATTGCTGTACTCGCTTCCCTTGGAGTACCTCTGGCATAGAGGTCTCCTCTGGCAAAGCAGTTAGCATGCTCAAAGTACCCTACTGTTGATGCGGGCCAAAAGATTCGGAAACTCACCCTCCACCAAACCTTGAGTTAAGAAGCAAAGAGAAACTGCCCTTCGGCCCCCGACTCGCAGCATCGATATTCTCAAAGCCCATCAATCGTCGCTTGCCCTGTCCAAACAAGATCCATTTCCACTGCCCAATCGCTTCCGCCACAGCGTAGACGGCCGCTGCCTTGCTTGCCGTAGACAAGATAGACACGAGTGCGTTGAGGTTGACCCCGTGCCACGAGAATATCGGTTTGCCGTCATACACCGCGAGCAAAGCCGCCAAGGAGCCCACCAAGATGGCCGAGGTACTGAGACCTGAGATTGCCAGGCCTTATGGTGCCCCGGGCATAATTATGTTGGGAGGGAAATAAGATGCCAACGAACCGGATATGTAGGCAGTCGGGAGCCAAGATCTCATGTCAGATCAAGAGAACGCCAGCGACTAGAAAGCCACGAGCGCCGACGGCAACACGAAATGAGGAATAAGGCAACCCCTCTTGCTATTATAGGGCTATCCAGCATCCAAGACCAAACCATGGGCGCTTGCAGCCGTCTGTCACGGCGCGGAAGCCTTGAAGGAATGCCCATACGCGGGCAATATCAGAGAAAGGAGAAAAAGAAACACCCGTCATGTCGAAACAGCCTCGCTTTTGGGAGTCACTGGCCAGACTGCCAAATAATTTCTTTTATCTGTGGTATTCTATCAGCGGCAGTTGATTCTATCGACACTTCAAAACCAGGGTGATACTCCGATACTCCAGCAAGTGTACAGACGCCAAAGAAGCCATGCTTTGGTGGCCTACCGCCGTTTAATGCCTGAAACAAAAGTATTTGACGAGCAGCTTCACTCGTCCGTGGAAACCGAAACCCGAGAGGCGCGTCCACCGCAAAACCTCGCACAAAGGTGGAGTATCTCATCGTTCACTGGCTAAACGTTCGGCTCGCCCTCTGACGGCGCCAGCTCCGAGGACGCCCTTTCCAAAACCCCTTCACCAAACCTGCTACGACTCTCAAACCCATCCGCCCGAGAAGAAGAGCAGCCCTACTTCCACTTCTCAAAGCTCTTCTGCCTCTGCCTTGTATTCCACCCCAGCTTAGCACTAATACTATTAATCCAATCCTCGCTCCTCCTCCCATGCGGCTGAACATTCGCAAAGGGGTACCTGCTCGCACTAACAGTGACATAGTCCCCGGGGCGCAGCTCGACGCGCTCGCGGCCGTCGAAGCTGGCCCACGAGCTGGTGCGCGCGTCGTAGGGCACGCCAATGCGCAGCACAATGGTGTCGGGCAGAATGACGGGGCGGAAGGAGAGGGTGTGCGCGCATATGGCGGTCACGAGCATGACGGGGTTTTCGGGGTGGCAGAGAGAGCCGCCCGCGGCGAGGTTGTACGCGGTTGAGCCCGTGGGCGTGCTGACGCAGATGCCATCGGCCGAGACGGAGGTGAAGTGCTCGTCGTCGCCGAAGATTTCGATGTTGGACATTGCTGGGTGGGGGGGTTAGCTGGTTAGATCTTGAGGGAGAGGGGTAAGGGGCTTACTTGGATTCGGCCCGCGGTCGACCACGACTTCGTTGAGCACCTCGTACGTCCCGTCTGGCCGATGGGTATGCTCATCGTCCTTCTCCTCCCCAATCAGCTCCTCGACAAGATCTCTCGGCGGCCCGTCATGATCCCCGTTCACCTCCGTCTCCGCATGCTCCCCGTCCTCCTTCAACCTCGACTTGGTCTTCTGGCTGCGCATAACAGTCGCCTCAAACCGCAACCTCAAACTAACCGTAACCCCCTCGTTGAACGCATTTGTCAACGTTTTTTTATAGTCCTCAAAATCAAACTTTGTCAAGAACCCCAAACTCCCCAGCGCAAAGCTCAACACCGGCGGCACAATCCTCTGAAATAGCCAACTGGCATACAGCACCGTCCCATCCCCGCCAAGCGTAATACAGAAGTCAAATGTATGCGGCCTTGCCCTGCACATCCCCTCATCCCAAAATCTCAACCTCCTCTCCACATCCCAACTCGCCTCCTCACTTACCTCCCCGGACGCCACATAATCCCTCCTCACCTCCTGCACCAACCCCGCCACATCAAACCTCTTATTCTCTTTTAACTCCCGGTCCACATACACCGTATACCGCACATCCCTCTCCTTATCCAACAACCACCGACACAACTCCCTCGTTTTCACAATCAGTTCCGCATCATAGATCTTCGTCAACAAGAAAATTGTTTTAACCTTGAACTTCAACCGCATACTCCCCAGCCGCCTACTCAACTCCCTCACCCCCCACGCCATCTCGCTCAGCTGCTTCTTGGTCAGCAGCCGGCTGTTAGGGGCGTCGGCGGAGGCCGAGCGCCGGTCGAGCTGTGAGGGCGTGCGCGGGAGTGTGTAGTGCACCATCTCGCGCCGCCATTCTTTTTCGTCGAGCTGCCCGGCTCCGCTGCCGCCGCCGCCGCCATTGGCAGATGTGTTGCTGGCGGTGCCGGCGGAATCGTCGGACTTGTCGTCGTGACCGGGGGGATCCCTCGTCGTTGCTGGTTGGGGGGAGATCGTCGACGATGATCGCGGAGGGCTGGGGAGGGGCGTTGTTGTTGTCTTTGACCTTGTAATCTTTGTGGTGATGACGGGCCGGTTGTGGTTTGGAGTGGCCCTTGCCAGAGCCGATCCTGTCGTTACCGCCTTTTGGGTCGAGCGGCTGGTCTAGGCCGGCTTCGGACGAGATGTCTTCTGCTTCGCAGGTCGATGTGCCGGCACTGGGGTGGTGGATGCGGGGGACGGTGTCTTGTCCATGGTCTTCATGGCTGGGGTGGCGGGTGCGGGTGGGAAGAGGGTGCTTTCGCTGCTGGTTTGCGAGGAACTGGTGTACGAGGCACTCCGTCTTGCGGCGGGAAAATGGGTCTCGGCGGAGATGGGGAGGGACAGACTCGGTGGCGACGAGGGAGCTCTTACGGCGGTAGGGGTTGGCATCGTCAAAGACGACCTAGGTAGTCGAGTTGTTAGCGGAGGGAAGGTTGTCAAGGGAGACGTTGCTCTACTTCGACTGGATTCCTATCCTCGTCGCTGGCCGAGGAGTGGGGATCCTCGAAAGAAACCCGTTTTGGGGAGTTTTTGTTGTGCGACATGGTTGTGGTTCCTCGAGGGGCGCAACGGTAAGATCACTGGGCAACTTTGGCGATGTTCGGAGTCCCAACTGCTCAAGTTCTTTGGTGGTTGAGCCGTGGTCATCTAATCCCAAATTCCGTACTGGATATCTTTCTCTGCGCACATACCCAGGGGCGCTGAGTCATTACTGCAAATGTGCGGTGCGATTAGTTACCGCGATGGTCCGTTGGAGGCGATGAGGTGAGGTGGCGACGACAGCCGAGGCAGGTCCCTTGATGGTCACGAATCACTGCGTCATTGCGGGGCAGCTACACTTTGGTACCCACATCACCCCGCCCCAATGTCTGTATCTTACAAAAACTACCAAACTTTCACCATATTTGTGAGTTGTGAGTATGCGTATGGGAATTTACCATTCTTTCAAGCTCGGCGTGATTGAGACCGAGCAGTCTCCTGAGCTCGCAGACCACCACAGTGCACGATCTCCAAGAGAGCCCCGCTGGAATCTGATCTGGAATCCTCGACTGCTTCGTCCGTGCAGAGCTTTTACGTGTAGTGAGGTGAGTGCTCTGGCCAACTCAGCACGAGGCTGAAATCCATCACTGCGGAGTTCCGTGATCCATCAGCCACACCTAGAACTGACGGATGGTTGACAACGGTCACCACTAGCCGGCCATCTGCAAATCTCTGGACTGGCATAACTGCTGACATGGTGTCAGGTTCAAGAGCGGAACTCGGTCTACGCATCAGCTCGAGAGCATCTCCACCTACCTGCACTCTTATGGCATCACACACGGGCGGCGGCAACAAACATCACATCCACCAGCGAGCCTCATCCTCACACCGCACAGCGTCCCTCACTTTCCCAGCGAGGACTCCAAACTACGCGCCACCGCCCTCCAAGTCCGCCGCGGAGGCAACTGCCCCAATTCGCTCCAAGTCCTAGCCCAGCTCGTGTCCCGCCACGGACCCGAGTACCACCCGCCAGGGCGCCCTCTCAAGCTACACCTCGTGTCCAGCCTGCCCGACCGCCAGTCGGCAGCCACCCGCGAGATCCTGTCTTCCTTCGGAAACAGCTATGGCGGGAATCGTAGCGCAGGCGAGCAGGGTGACGACGGCGCTGGTCCCGCGGGCACCACCATCGACTTTAGCCACTCTCTCTACCGCCCGGGACACGAGCAGGCCGCGAGCAGTTACATCCTGCGCAGCAGTGAGACGGGCAGTCGGACGATCGTCAACTTCAACAACCTCCCCGAAATGAGCGCGGCCGAGTTCGAGAAGATTGCCGACGCGTTCCTCGTCGAGTACAGGAACGACGCCGGGGACGATGATGGGTCTTGTTGTTGGTGGCATTTCGAGGTGCGACACACAGCAGGTCTTGAGGGAGATTGACCACTGCACGCTTCGGTTGTCTCGGGCAGTTAACAACTGCCAGGAACGCTGTTGTGTATTGTTGTGTTTTGTTCCAGGGCTGAATGGCTGACTTTGGGGGGTGTGTCGCATTTTCAAGGGCCGAATTCCTGACACGACACTCCGGTGCGTCCAGTACCTCCGCAGGCTTATGCCGCAGAGCAGGATCAGCGTCGAGGTTGAGAAACCTGGCCGGGAGGGACTAGTAGAGCTTGCAGCCGAGGTCCTGATGCGGACACCGGCATGCTCTGGAAACTTACCGGTGGTACTGTGCAGCTCCCTCATGCTGTGCACGTGGGGGGAGCAGGGTGCCGGGGCGCTCGCGGTGCCCAGTGGCGATTACATTCATCAGGCTGCAAATCCGTCCGGAGACACGCTTGCAGTAGTCGAGTAAGTTGTTCCATCCATCCCATCCCATCCCACCCAGACGGGAACAGACGTTTCTGCGTCGCGTTCGCTGCCAAGGAGGAGAGTGGAGGTGCAACGCCGGGGAAGTGTGGGCAGCCGGAGCCGTCCCACAAGGACACCAAGGCGTCTCGCAATTCGGTCCTGCAGCGCTGCTGACACGCCTGCCCGTCCGCCGCGGTTCCATCCCGAGGCTTTTCATCAGACCTGCTGTGCTAACGGGTGTGTTGTATCGAATTTCAGCACTATCGGCGCGGGTGACACGTTCATCGCTGGGGTGCTGTTCGGGCTTCATGCTGACGCCTGGAGCCGAGAGGCAACGCTGGCGTTCGGTGTCGGGCTGGCCACCAAGAAAGTCCAGCGCGAGGGCTTTGCAGGATTGGTGCCCTAGCGTGCTGCAGCCTGTCTCTCGGCTCCCCCATCTGTCTGTCTGTCGGTGCCCTCGTGGTGACGTGGAAACTTGCCCAGTTCCATCCATCGCATGGGCGAGTCAATCTCTCGGCGAGTCAACATGGCCCCGGGGGCAAAGTCTCGGAATCGGGCAGGTGGCAGTGTGTGCTGTGAGGGGTTGATGAAAAGGGGGGAGATCTGGCGACTCTCGTGATCAACCGGTCCGGAAGCAATCCCCGCGGCGGGGGTTCCAAGCGCTGGGGAGGTGGAGGGGGTCCAGAGCAGAGAACAGCCGGCCAAGCACCGAAGGGGTGGAATGGCCGAAAGGAGCCCGCTCCGGGAGGGAGGATTGATGAAATGCAAGCCCGTGGCCCGTGTCTTGATTGCCCAGCCGCTCCCACTGTGTGGCGGGAAAGGAGCGGTGAATCTGATGGCGGTGCGTGTTTGGGCGGGGCGACGGTGGGTGTGATGGGCGCAAGCGAGCGGATGGGTCAAAAGACCTGCGTCGCCCTGCATCAAAAATTGACTATCCGTCGGCGAGCAGCGGGTCGGTTCGACGACCCAGGACCGACGCGCAAGCCAACGCCAGAAGAGGACAAGGAGATTCTTTGTGCCTCATCGGCCAAGTCGCACAGGCGCGGGCGCGAGGTTTTAGCCTGTGGAGCCCAGACAGCAGGCGAACCCATGCTGCCAGACGGTGCCGGAACACGCCATCCAGGTATGCATCCGGTGGAAGCGGACAGGGTTGCATGAGCAACATCAGCGCCCACGCGCGAGGCGAAGAAAGAAGCATGGTGCCGTGGAATGCGAGCGAGACCATGAGCGCCACATTGACACGCAAACTGGTGTGCAGTTGGCAGAGGGCAAGCTCGCAGAAACCGCTTGCCCTGCGTTTCTCGGCATCTTCCTTTTCCCTGTGTGGAGTGTGTGGATGCTTGTTGAGCAGGTTGAACGGATCAGCAACCACTCTGGGACGCTGACTGACGCACAACTGACACCCGTCAAGATGCAGAGCGGTTTTGTCGCGGTGGTTCTGGGAGACCTGAGGTTTTGCTGGTTGCGGGATGAGCTGATTGATGAGCAGGGGGTCACAAATGTCGACTTTCCCCCCAATCCCGACCCGCCAGAAGCATTGCGCATGTGGATGCAGTGGTGGTTTCGCTGCGGGAACCAGGGTGACAGGGAGAAAAATTGTTGAAGACACGCCAGGGTAGACTCGCAGAGAACATTGGCAAGCACCCTGGCGGACTGTTTATCGCCTGGGATCAAGGAGGGGTGACTGAAGGATGAACGCTCGGGGTGTGTTGATAAAAGTGGCGCTCACTTCAAGGCCCGGGTGGTGAGCAGTGGCGGAAAGCAGATTGATGATCTGCAGGCTCCGGAGTTATCGAGACCTTGAGACCACAGGATTGACGACGCTGCGCGAAGCTGCCTGCTCTTGTGCATGTCCCAGTGCCTACACAACCTTCGTCCGCTGTTCCTCTGGAACTTGAACCGTCCAAGCCTTGCTTTCGGACTGCGCATTGGTCGACGGTTGCTGCTGGCGTGTGGCATCTGGAACTTGAACAACAGTATGCCTTGGTGGGCTGGCCCTGCAGGGCTCATCTTGCGCGAACGCGATGGCCACCCCTAGTCGTCACCAACACCCGTGCCGCGGCTGCCCTGGCGACAAGCAGGGCCTCGTGCTCTGACGATCTCGACGTGGCTGCTGGCGCCCGTAAGATTTTGCGGACACTGCGCCACCTGTGATCAGCTCGGTGGTGCAAGTTGTCGACGCCGCGAGGTGGGTCTGACTGGCGCTAGCAAGGCGCTCGCTTGCGTCCAGGGGAGCGACGATGTCCACTCGGATGGTGCAAATGTCGGGTTCTCTGGTTCGATCTCGGCGTTGTGCGTCGTCCTTGGGAGAGCGAGAAAGGCGAGGACAGAAAGGCCGATCCGTCTCGCCGGCCGGAGACCTGAGGCAAACAAAAATGCTACCGCTCATATTGAAACACGGCAACGGGACGGGCTCTTGCCGGACGGTCGAATTCGGGAAGAAACCACAGTGTCACCTGGGTAGCAGCGCGTGGTAAGATGACCCGGGGCGCAACTCGGCAACGCAATGAACACGGAGACCGATGCGAAGTCGTTCCAGGTGGACCAGGAAAAAACGAGGAAGGCCGAAGGGCTCCGTCCCGGTCCAAGCGAGGTCGAGGGTCGACTGATGATGCTCACGATAGCTTTTTTTTTTTTTTTCTTCGCCCATCCACTTCTATGTTCGGGTTCACAGTCTCATGGACAAGGGGGGGGTAGAATTGGCAGGGAAAAGTGGGAGGGTGCTTGGAGCACCTGGCTTATGCCACCCCTATCCCAGCTGCCTAATGAGCGAGGTACTTCGCTGGTACCTTCCATTTCTGCATCTGTCAACGCTGCTTCCTTGAAACCCCACAGCCCGCCGCCCACCAGATCCATCCTCAGATCGCACCTTCCCCACGTCTTGCCTCATGTGGTAACCCAGGGCAGTTTCTGGCAAACCATTGGCCGGCTCAAGTGGATACTTGCCAGCGACGCCCAGACCTCCATTTTGGTGTCGGAGTTTGTTGCACAGGGCAGACATGACCTGCAAGCAATGGAAAGTCCAGAATTTTGTGTTCGTATTTCCTTCAGTTCCGCCGTGTTTCCTTTCTCACATGGAACAGCGGACATACAACCAGGTGTTCCAGCTTCCAGCCACGCCGTGCTATGCGACGGAGATGATACGAACAGTTCTGCTTCATCTCCGCAACGCTGTCGAGACCTTCGGCGACTTTGCCGATCTGTCTCCAAAACGTGAATTTGCTGCGGGACGAGCCCTTCCAGGCCCACATCGCTCCCCACACCAGTGACCATCCATGGATAGGCCCCGGCCGAGCGAGGGTCGAGCGGATGGATCGTGCCAAGACCCGGCTTGCCGCAGAGGCAAGAGACTGCCAAGATCACATCCCGGCAAGCCCAAAAATATGAACGGCGGCCTGGGACTCTCCTTTGCATCAGTCTTTTGAGCTGTGTCTGATGATTCGGCATCCATGGATGTCACAAAATTCACATATGCTTGGTTCCTTCCGTCCTCCGTCTCCGTCTCACTGCGCCCGACTGCGGGACAGACCCACTTAGTCATCAAAATTGCACGGTACCTGCAACGGCAATCGACAAATCGTGCTGGCCCTGGCCACCAACGCTCGTCATCGGCTCGACGCAAGAAAGCGGTGTATCGATTGCCAAACACTTTCTGATGTTAACGGTGCCGCTACGGATGTTGGCTATTGAAAACTGGTGTTGGCTGACCGTGCGTCAAGAGGAAATAAGCCAGAAAGCAGTTGGTGCTTGAATCTGACATCACAGTGAAACGGGAGAGGCACCCGATCCCCCCCGACCACCTCAGCTGGTCTTCGTTGTTGCCGCGCACCATCCCAACAAACGTCAAGTCGCTCGCGCCAGGCAGAAAGGAGACAATCCTGCAGCCCTGCTCCCCGCTCTCCGAAGACGAGTCATGATGGTTGGGCAGAGTTTGCGACATGGTTTCACTCTGCTGACCCCTCGGAAAGAGCAGAGGCCCTTCCATCGGCAATCCCAAAGACATCCCAATCTCTCCACATCTCCACGTCGTGTGCCGTGAGGAGGTCGCTCGCCTGCAGAAATTGAGCCACCGGCGGCGTGGACCTGGTTTCGCCAAGACGTGCTCAACGGGGCCGTGGAAGCCGTGGAAGGGGGGTAACCACAAGGGAAGCTCGAAACAGCCCTTGCCCACGAGCAAATGACAATGAACATGGGCCGTGGGATAGGATCCCTGCAATGGCAGGGCTAAACAAACCAAACGGCCTGCTCGGTGTGAGATCCAATGGCAGTCTGCTCTTCCCTGCCTGCCTTAGACTAAGTACATCCTCCGTACCGTCCATTCGCTGCATGGAAATGGGAAGGTTCGCAAGCGCCACCACTGCAACGTTTGTTGGAGCATGGTTTTTCAAAGGACTCAAAGCGCAACAACCCGAGAAGCCTCCGGTTCCACTCTTGACAACAACCGGCAAAGCCGCAAAAGATTTCCTGGTTTGCTTCACGGGCGGCTCAACTCCGGCTGTTCCGTCAGGCCCTCACCACCCCTGTGTTCTGTCACAGCCCAGCGGAAGATGCATGAAGGTCTTGATCTCTCCTCCGAGAGAGAGGTTTGTTGCCATCTTCCGTCAGTGCTCTGGGGGAGCACTAGGATCGCCACAGCGGGTTGCTGTCCGCTGAGGAGATACCTGACTCAGCCTTCTCCGAGAGGCATCAAAGTCCAGAGTAGTGTTGCCAACATCCGCCTTCTGATGGACATGGCGAATGACGACCCACGGTTGGTTCCCTCATCAGCCGGCCCTGCAACTCGGTTGTTGTGGGGTCGGTTTGCCAAGCCAGCTACGGAGTAAGGAATATTCACACGAATGGTGACAGGGGAGAATGCCGGTCCCTGAGGGACATCCTTCGGCTCCCGAGGCATAAATTACCTACGGAGTACTCCGTACTGGTAGCATTATTTTATGGCCGGACGGAAAGCATCGATACAAGCATAACTACTAGGGAGGTACCTCCGTCGCCAACACACCCTTCTCCGAGACCCCCAACCCAAGGCCGATGGTTGGAACAAGTCTTGTTTCGGCCAGGGCAGGGACTCAGCTCGACGGGCCGAGCACAACATCACGCCCGTCCCAGGAACCAACGGCACACAAGGGCGCCTCCTGGAACACCCCAATCCTCCCTCGTCCCACTGAACAGCAGAAGAGCACAGAAGGAATCATCCCTTGCCATTCCTTGTCTCGAGAAACAAGCCGGAAGTTGTTGTCTCTCTCCACGGCCTCTTTTCTGCTTCATGTTTTTATGAAAGCAGGTCTGGGAGACTGCAATGGCACTGGAGTGACACTCAATCCCTCACACCACACAAACAATTCCTCGTCACGTTGTTGATCTGCCCGAGTCCCACTCGCGAATGCGCCCCAGCCAGTTCGTTCACCTCACACAAACGACACACAGCCGCTCTGAGGCGGGATGAGCCTTGGATTGGTTGGCTTGAGCCCGACATGCCAGCAGGGGCCCTTCGTCCCAAAAGTTAACCGGTGCTCCAGCTCACGAATGACGGCAGGGGGGTGGCCTGGCTTTCTCCAAACAACCTTGCAGCCGAAGCCGCCATTCCCATTCCGCCTCTCGACCACCATCAGCACCCACATGCTCCGCTCGTCAACCTCCCACAAGCCGCGCCGACAGAAACAACGCCAATCCTTCCAAAGGGCACCATCCACTCTCCACCATCCGCAACTAGTCACAGACTGCAAGGAATCTGGTTTGCCCCTGTAACCATGTTCCATCCAGGCGCCCCCTTTTTGCACCCACAGCGCTGCTCCCGCCCATCCATGCCACAATACGCCTGCAGCTCATAAAAAGTGTACACAGTCATGTACACTGGCTCCATCGGAGGGGAACACGGTGATGCAGGAGAGGCCGAAACCCGCCCATCTTTCCCAAGACCTTCCCAAGGGCCGGGCTGGCTCACCCATCCCTGCGGACCCATGACGCACCCACCCAGAGCCCCAAAGTCATGGAACCAGCTCCGTTGACACGCGGTCTCGCTCCGGCATGCCAAAGCGGCGCCAACCTTCCCCGTCACTTGGATCATGTCCCTCCCCTCTCCACGCCAAACACGGTCAGGCAGATTGCCTCTCCATCCCAGGTTTGAGTTTATTTCTTCTTCCGCTGCACAAGACCCTCGTCACCCTTTCCGAGGTCCTTGCAATCCACAAGAAGTGGATTGCCCTTCTTCACCTGCCAGCCTGACTCCGGCTTGATATATCACACATTCTGGCAGTAGTCCTCTGCCTCTGTTCCTTTTACACTTGCCTCACCACTCTCAAGTCTATGTCTCTTCTCAGTTGTGTTCTCTCTTCATCAAGATGATGTCCTCTATCTACAACACCAACATGATTAGTGGTCCTCAACAAGCTGCACCTCGCCAGACATATTCCACCGATACGATGCTCAACGAGCTCTCGCGGCAACTGGCTTGGAACACACGGAGATACTCAAGGAGCTCTCATGGACAGCAACGACCAGGCAACGCTATGAGAATTGCCAAACCCGGCAGTGCCAACAACAGCCCGAGGTCATCGACATTGCAGTCGCGGAGGAGGACCCTGGTCGGTGACGGGTTCCAGGCAAGGCCCCAGCCGCAGTCCCCGGCGATGGACCAGATGTATATGCCAGCTCCTGCTTCACAAACGCCGAGCGAGCCATTCTACGAACAGCAAACCCGGCCGGCACGCCCGCTCAGCTGGCACCCGTCGTCCCAGCACGCACAGCAGTGGCTCCTCCCTTACCAGGACACCAGTTTCAACCCGACGGCCTACCCGTACCCGACATACAACGATGCCGAGATCCTGGGAAGCTTGCACATGCCCCCGACCCCGGCGGTCTACTCGGGGTACACATCTCCGGCGTCATCTTTCTCGCCTCTCTCGCTGCCTTACTCGAACTTCAGTTCGCAGCCGATGTGCTCGCCCCTGAATCAGCCCATGCCGATGCAGCAGCAGCACCAGGAGGTTCCAGCACTCAACAACTACTCCGCCGGCACACTCTCCGAGATCCCCTACCTCCCCCCTCCGCAGGTGACGGACGGCTCCATCGGCTGGGATCCTTACTTCGCCACCAGCAGCACAATTGCCCTGCCCAACCGACAGACAGCTCCTCCCACCCCCGAGGACTTTGCCTACAACGTCCTCCCTACCCAGCCCACCCAACAACAACCCCAATACTACCAGCCACAACCCTCAAGCAAGAGCCCCTACCCCCGCCGCCCCCAACCCCAACAACAACCCCAACCCCTACGAGCCTCTTATCCACAACCCCGAAAACGACGACGCCTCCGAGGAGGGCGAGATCCTCTACGGCCTGGGGCTGTACGACCCGCCGGACCACAGCAAGCGCTCGGTTGTGCTCTCTCTGCTTGGAGGGGAGCAGAAAGAGGTGGTAGACACGGGCAAGGGGCTGGGCCTGATGCTGGAGGATGCTTGGGAGCCGGCGGCGAGTGAGGATGAGGATGAGGAGGGAGATGATGATGATGATGAGGAGGAGGATGATGAGGATGATGGGGAGGCGCAGGATGACTAAGAGGGTTGATGGGATGGGTTTATTCTCCGCTCTGGATGGGTGGGTTGTTTTTTACTATGGACTTTTTTTTTTGCACGGGTAGCGAGGCGTTTGATGGGTTTACTGATGGGATACATGTCTTTGGTTGGGATACAGCATGGGTACGGATATGGATACGAACTTGGATACAAAGGCGTGGGTAAAAGGAAGAGGAATGGTGTCTCTCAAATCCGAGAGAGAGAAATAAGAGCCTAGAGCTGGGCACTGGGCTTCGCAGCCCAAGAATCAAGAATTACAACAACTGTACCGTAGCCTTCTGCTGATCGTCACCTGCCGTTGGACTCCAAACCGTTGCTCTCACGCTGCGTCTTTTGCTTTTTGCTTGTGACAGTGACCTGGCGGCGTGCATGCATGTTGGTGCCCTCTCCCGGCCGGGATATTGCATTTTAACGTTCCTTAGCATGGCTCTCAATGGTGCCAAATGAGAAAGTCGCTTAGAGTGGCTGCAAGGAGGCAAGTAAAGTGCCTCGTCTGCGTCAAACGTTGGTCGGTCAGAGACAAAGTTGGTACATGACAAAACTCAGGCAAAGTCAGCGAGAACCCGCCGAACTGTGCCGACCTCATACTACCCCGCCAATACCCGGCCGACCCCTCCCCCTCATCGAGATTGGCCGCAAAACCGCGAAAGTTGGGGCCGTTATCGGACGCGGGCAGGAGGAGCGTGGAAACGTGGAAACGAGCAGCAGCGTGAGTCAAACCTGCGAAATCACAACCCAAAAAATATCCTGTCGTTGTTGACTGATTTCTGCCAGGCGAGATCAGGAATTTTCCTGCGGATTCAATTTTCGAAATTCCCTCGTCATCCAGCATAGTGCCGGACTCATTGCCCAAGATGGCCCCCCAACAGTAAACAGCCCCACCACTACCCATCCCACACCACCCACCACTTCGGGGGTATTGCACTCTCCAAGACGCAGGCGGCTGACATGGACTTCCCACCGCTAGCAAGGTGCTCATGCTCGGCGCGGGCTTCGTGACGCGGCCGACTCTCGATGTGCTCAGCGACGCCGGGATCCCCGTGACTGTCGGTATGCTTGACCAATACCTCTCCCATTGCTGGCCAGACCACTTCTACTAACCACTGTGTAACCCAACAACAGCCTGCCGCACGCTTACCACCGCCCAGCAGCTCTCCGAGGGCGTCAAGAACGCGACCCCCATCTCGCTCGACGTGACCGACGACAAGGCGCTGGACGCCGAGGTGGCCAAGCACGACCTTGTCATCAGCTTGATCCCCTACACCTTCCACGCGACCGTCATCAAGTCGGCCATCCGCAACAAGAAGAACGTCGTCACCACCAGCTATGTCTCGCCCGCCATGATGGAGCTCGACGCAGAGGCCAAGGCCGCCGGCATCACCGTCATGAACGAGATCGGCCTGGACCCCGGCATCGACCACCTGTACGCCATCAAGACCATCGACGAGGTCCACAAGGCCGGCGGTAAGATCCTCAGCTTCCTGTCTTACTGCGGCGGCCTGCCCGCCCCGGAGGACTCGGACAACCCGCTCGGCTACAAGTTCTCGTGGTCGTCGCGTGGCGTGCTCCTGGCCCTGCGCAACGACGGCAAGTGGTGGAAGGACGGCTCCGTCGTCCAGGTCTCCGGCAAGGACCTGATGAACACGGCCAAGCCCTACTTCATCTACCCGGGCTTTGCCTTTGTCGCCTACCCCAACCGCGACTCGACCCCTTACAAGCAGCGCTACGGCATCCCCGAGGCTGAGACCATCGTGCGCGGCACCCTGCGCTACCAGGGCTTCCCGCAGTTCATCAAGGTGCTCGTCGATATCGGCTTCCTCGAAGACTCCGCCCTCGAAATCCTCTCCAAGCCGGTCGCCTGGAAGGAGGCCACCGCGGCGGTGGTCGGCGCGTCTTCCTCCTCCCCCGCTGACCTCGAGGCCGCCATCCTCGCCAAGGCGACCTTCGAGTCGGACGAGGACAAGAAGCGCATCCTCTCCGGCCTGCGCTGGATCGGCCTGTTCTCGGACGAGGCCATCACGCCCAAGGGCAACCCGCTCGACACACTGTGCGCGACCCTCGAGCGCAAGATGCAGTACGAGGAGGGCGAGCGCGACCTGGTCATGCTGCAGCATAAGTTCGAGATTGAGCATGCTGATGGCTCGCGCGAGACGCGGACCTCGACCCTGTGCGAGTACGGTGATCCCAAGGGATACTCGGCTATGGCCAAGACGGTTGGTGTGCCGTGCGCGGTGGCGGTCAAGCAGGTGCTGAGCGGGCAGATTGCGGAGAAGGGTGTTTTGGCACCGATGAGCTGGGAGATTTGCGAGCCACTGATGAAGGAGTTGGAGGAGAAGTATGGGATTACTATGGTGGAGAAGACTATCTCGTGAAGGGTGTGTCAAGGGCTAAAATAGATGAGATGAGGATAGATAAAAGAAAGCATGTCTCGTGTTCATGATTTGGTACCGTGAAGGAGAGGTATTCCATCCGTCTCAAATCCTCTCCGTCACCCACCACAAAGGCTCTTCATCTCATGGAAATCCGTCACGGCAATTCCAACAATGGAGACATCTTAAACAAATTTCAAATTAGTCTTTGAACGACTGGAGGGTAGTGTCCACTTTGACAGTTAGGTCTTCAAGCTCAGGCTGTGAAACGGGAAATGTGACGAGAAAGAGAAACAAGCTTAACTGGCCGCTAACAGGTTTGGCCCCATTCCCTGCCAGTTTCAGCTAGTTTTTAAGCCCTTCCAGTTAGTGCACTAATTATTACCATCCAAACAATTCTTTCTTACACGAAATTACACTATGTTCAACATCTTGAAACAATCACCACCTCAACAACCTTCAACCCAGCACCTCCAAATACCCTCGTTATCACTTCCGAAATTCAGCCAACCATTAGTTATTATCTCTTCAGATGGTCCAATACATCTTCACCCCCTGGCGCAACCGCCGCGAACTTCTCGCCGTGCGCGCCCAGTTCTACCCCGAGCAGGCACAACCTCACTACCCCCAACCACCACCAGCTAGCTCACACCTCAACAGCAGCGGGATTGCCCGTCAGTATCAGATACCAACAACACCATCCCAACCCACGCGAACCCACCAAAATGAAGAAAAACAAAAAGCCGTTGCCCGCGTCTCAATGTGGATGCACCGCGGCGGTTGCCCACACATGGTTGAGTCGACCGCGCTGTTGACGGCAGCAATTGTGAGTGATGAAGGGCTGGTGGGGAGGGGATGGAGAGGGCGGGCGTCGAGGGTATGCGGTTCGGGCGGCGTATTCGGCGGGGTTTAGTCGGTAAGTTGTCTTTTTCTATTTTGTGTGAGGTGCAATTTTGAAGGGGTTGTGGGTGGAGTTCTGTGATGGGAGAGGGTGACAGGCGGTAGAGAGGGTGAAGGGCGGTCGAAGAGAGAGGATGGATGGATGGATGGATAGGGATATGGGCTTCTTTTGAATGACTGCTCCTCCTCTGTTCCCCCCTCCATTCTATTTGCCTAGCACCCCTTTCCCTTCTCACTTACCCTCTCCTATCTTCCCCCTTCCCCCTTTTACTTCCTCACCATCCTTCCCCCACTCCCTTAACCTTCTTGCCCCCTTTCCCACTCGGCTTCATTACAACCCTCATTTAACATCCCCACAGCTTCGTAACAGGCCTCCTCGACTCCCACCAAGACAAGCAGCGCAAAATGTCCATGTACGACGTCGCCAAAAGCGTCGGACTTCCCGCCACCTTTGTCGAGCTCCGCCACCAAGCCACCCACGAACAGCTCCGTCTCTCACACGTTTGCGGGGCGCGGCACGGAAGGCGTTGGCGTGGATTTGGGAGTATTATTGGCGGCATTTGGAGGGGGCGATACTGAAGGGGAAGATGGGGGAGGAGCTGGTGATTTACGGGGAAGGGGGTGTATTGGGAGAGAAAGAGGGGGTGATAAGGTGGAGAGTGGGAGGAGGGGGTGAGGGAAGTACTGTTGCGGTTTCTTGAAGGGGATGAGGGGTTAGGGAGGAGATCAGGAAGTTTGATGAGGGGGTTGTGCTGACGGCGTTGGATCTTATCTCGGCAAGTACGAGGGATAGTGGGGTGATGCGCCAGGCAATGGTGTTGACGAGGGAGATATTGGAGCGAGCGGGGGAGGCTGAGCGAATGGAGGAGGACGTACCGTCGAAGGACGTGGAATCTGCTAAGGCTGAGCTGGGCAAGGGACTAGAACAGGTGTGTGAGGTGGAGGATACGAGGATGGCGGATGATGAGGAGGAAGAGGAGGAGGAGGTCGCAGAAGTACAGCCGGCTTGGAGGCTGTATGAAGAGGATGCGTGGGTGCCGAAACCTATTGGGGTGGTATAAGAGACACGGAAAACACACCGTTGAACCCATCTCCCGCTGCGTCCATGTATCCGCCCCCTTGCCCCTGAGTTTAGAGAGAGATGAACTGGGTGGTTTCTTTTGACTATGGGGCCCTTTCTCGAAGCTCCCCTGTTCTTCCTGTCATGGTCCATGGGGCAAAAAAGAAGGCAACGGGCAGATACTATGACCTGTCCGAATTGCATCGAAGCAGCTGCCTTAATGTTAGCATTTTCCAGCAGTCTGAAGCCGATGAGCGGCCGAAGTGGTCACCTCCAACGGGCTTGTGTTAATGTGCCCTCGTCACTTCCATGAGTTGTTTCTTTGTCTAATGCTAGCTTCGACCCCCGTCATCTTCCATACTTAAGTCTCGTGGTGTACCAAAGCGGCGAGTTTCATCTATCCGTTCTCTCTGATTACCAACCTGACTGACATGGACAGGGCCTAGTTGTCAGTATTGATTGGCTCTACAGGCAAACGGGCAGTCTTCCAGACTTGTATTTAGTGGTTTTATGCCCTCCACCCCTCGAGTCAGTCCTTTTCACAGCTCTCTCCACCAATCTTACCATGGAGGAGTTCTACACCAAGCCTGTTACCTGGGAGTTAGGGTTTGATTTGACTAGCAATATCATTCTTGACATACGCTTCCGGGGTGCATTGCAGCCCTCCTCGAGTCCTCAGCCCCTCTCCTGAGACAACACCACGAGACCTACCAAATTCTCCATGAGGACGATCCAGATGGTCCCTCTTATCAAAAGGTAGACAGTCTCAGAATGCCTTTTGACGAATTCAAGAAGCTGGCCCTTCCCATAACCAGATCCACCTGGTCTCTACACCACTTTCTATACCCGCGTGGTTCATTTTGGAGGCAAGGGTCACTGAGAGTGGTCACCTCGAGCCACACCACAAAGTGCCCATGTCGCGACAGGGGGTCGGACGCCCGGACGAGTACATGACCAGCGGGTCCCAACCCCTATCTCTCTTGCCGAAAACCAACGCCGACTCCTCCCGCCAAGTACAGGTTCTGGAGCACACGCCAGATCTAATCCCATCTAAGGTCTGCGTAAAAGGCGCCGTCTACTTCTTCAAGGTGTGGATGTTGGGTCGAGTGCATGATTACTACGAGTTGCAAGCACACGGGAAAATCCTGGCGGATGACGAGGCAGGCTCACCCCGACTGGGCGATGCACGCATCTGTCGCCTTCATGGTTTGGTCATTGACAATAATAGGGATGTTCTGCAACACTATTTCTCGACCACAGCAAAAAATGACTACTCTGGGAGTCGTCAGGTGGGGCTGCTCCTTACCTACATTGAGAGCTGGGGGCACTCTCAAACAGATAGCGCCGTGGTCCGACTGTGAGAAGGAGGATCGGGATCGCTGGGCTCGGCAGATAGGGTTGTCCATCAACTACCTGCATGATGCGGGCATGGTTTGGGGTGATGCAAAACCCGAGGATATCCTGATTAATATGGAGGGCGATGCCTGGCTGATCGATTTCGGCAGTAGTTACATGCAGGGATGGGTTGACGAGGAGAAGCAGGAAACGGCAGAAGGAGACTTGCAGAGCGTCCAACGGATTGTTGAATGGCTCGCAGACTGCTCGCGCCAGCCTGTCGATCGTATTAAGCGGACGTGATGAAGGGAGGAATACTTTGGCGATGGAGGGAGGGCTGAGAGATGAGAGGCCAAAGCAAGGGCATGGTTCCAATAGTTGGAGAGAAGAGAGTGAAGAGAGTGAGCGGTGTGTGCGAGATACAATGAAGGCGGTTATCTTACTGCTGTTCCCAACTGTTGTCTGACATGACATCTTTCTCCTCCTCCAATGTCGACTCCAGGACAGGGAACAGTAATCGGGAAACACGGCCGCTCCCGCCATGGAACGAATGAGCCCCGCCAGGATTATTTGGAACGAGCCAGACATGGTGCGTGCTGAGGGTTGTTGCTGTCGATTTGCTCTCTGCAAGACCTCCAAAGATGCTGTTGGAACGTTAGGCGAGGTACACTTCTCGTGCCGTCCATGGTCGGACCGTCCGTTATCTCCTGACAACCCGCGGCTTCTTTCAGGTTCCGACCATCCATCTTTGAAGTCGCAAGTCGGATTGATCCACTCGGCAAAACATCGGATGAGCGAGAGCCAAGACAAGACTCCCAAGATCAGGGTTCCTAGGTACCTACAGAGGTTACGTAGGTACCGTAGCTGAGCTTAGCCAGGTACAGACAGACGGGTCGTCAGCGTGCAGTGTATTTGTCAACTTCGCATCTGCAACCGGAGTATGAACGTCTTCACTGCAGCAAGACGTCTTGTCCAACCCAGGTTTACAGCATTCACTGCCACTGTGAGCAAGCCCCAACTGCTCAGCACACTTACATGCTACATGCTGACTGTCTTACGCAGCCGGCTACCATTCGCACCATGCACATCCAGTCGATTCCTATGTGTATGTCAGGTCCATAAATGCTCCCAGACTCACGACTGACACATAAGGTTCAAGGGGTGGGGAAGAGCGACAATTACGCTTACCTGGTCGTCGATGACAAATCCAAGGAGGCCGTCATCATTGACCCAGCACACCCGGCTGAGTGAGTGACGCGGAAACATCATTGCTCGATGGTATGAAAAACTCACCTTTCTAGGGTCGCCCCGGTTCTGAAGAAGGCCATCCAGGACGGGTCCATCAAGCTTACAGCCATTGTCAACACCCACCAGTAAGTTTCCAGGTCTTCCAATCATGAGGCAGAGGACTGATCTTCCATAGCCATTGGGACCATGCGGGCGGAAACACTGAGCTTGTAAGGACACACAGACCGTTCCAGGATCTTGACTGACCTCCCCAGCTCTCAGGGCTCGGCCAGAAACTCGAGGTGATCGGCGGGAAGGATTGCGAGAAGGTGACCAAGACGCCAAAGCACGGCGAGACCTTCAGCATTGGCAGCATCGCGGTCAAGGCGCTGCACACGCCGTGCCACACCCAGGACAGCATCTGCTACTTGATGCAGGACGGTGATGACAAGGTTGTGTTCACCGGGGACACTCTGTTCCACGGAGGTGAGTTATCCACCCTTTATTCTGTTCACCAAGTTTACTGACCGTCTGGCAGGTTGCGGCAGGTTCTTCGAGGGCAACGGCGAGGAGATGCACAAGGCGCTGAACGAGACACTGGCGGCTCTCCCCGATGACACTCGGGTCTTCGTAGGTCACCCTTTCACCCTTCGTTTCGCCATGCTGACCCCTTCAAGCCCGGCCACGAATACACGGCGTCCAACGCCAAGTTCTGCATGTCTGTGCTCCCAAGTGAAGCTGTCAAGGCCCTCGAGTCCTTCGCCAAGGACAACAAGGAGACGCAGGGCAAGTTCACCATTGGTGACGAGAAGCAGCACAATGTGTTCATGCGGCCTCAGGTAAGAAGCTCCATCATGGGTGACGCTGTGTCACTTTTTAACATTGGAACAGGACCCTGCGATCCAGAAAGCCACCGGCGAGACCGACCCCGTGGCCATCATGACCAAGCTGCGCGAGATGAAGAATAACTTCAAGTGAGTCGGTCGTTCTGGATCTGGCAGGGACTCCTGAGCCACTGGAGGCAGAGATTGATCGGGCATGACTGGGTGGTAGGGAGGTGGTTCCAGAGAAGTCCAACCTGTAGGACAGCCAGCAACACGCTCCACCACCTCAAGAGACGAATCTGCACATCGCACACACTCCGCAGCATCTTTGCTGTCACAAGCAACAGTCAAATGGAATTTCACGTTGAAATGTCTCCGCAAGCCCATGTCATCAAGATCCGACAGGATCCAGACGCTGTGAACTAGTCTTTGACCTGAAAGCGTCACGTGATCAGGCGCATAATTGGCGACGAAGGCCCCACCTTGCATGCAACTCTCCACTTCCCATTCAATTGCGCGCCTGAGTCGCATCGCAAAGACAGCGTCATCGTCCTCCAACTTTACGAACACAGCGCAAGCAATAAAAATGGTAATTTATAAATCTATCTCTCGGTAAATAAAAGCCAAATCTTGATTTTACTGACTTTGCGACTTGCCAGCCTCCGAAACGACGCCCACCAACCGTGACCGCCCCGAAAACCACTGGCGCGCGCCTCTCCAAGCTTGCAAAGGAGCACAACATCACCGCGCAGGAAGAGGCCGAGATTCGCGAAGCCTTCTCCCTCTTTTCAGAGCCCATGGAAGGCGAAAAAGACGGCGTCATGCCCATCAGCGACGTGCGGCGCGCCCTGGTGTACGCCCCTCTCCCCTTTCCCCCTAACTCGACGAAGCCTATGCCCTGTTTGCTGGCGGGGACCCCGACGCGCTGCCATCACGCTTGCGCAGCTGAAGAGGGTGGCGGGGTTGTTGCGGTTGGATGGGGGCGGGGATGGCGATGGGGACATTGGGGAGGGGGAAAGAAGGGGAAGGGGAAGAAGGGGGTTGGAGCGGGGAGGTGGTGGTGACGGAGGAGGTGTTGAGGGATATGATTCTGGAGGCGAATGGTGGGGCTGGGGTGGGGAAGGGGGTAAGGAAGGAGGAGTTTGATGGGGTTATGAGGAGGGCGGGGGTTTGGCGATGAAGTTGCTGTGTGGATTGGTGACAAAGGGGTACAAGCGAAGGAAGAGCAGGTCTAGCACCTCAAAGGGTCGTTTGGTTGTCGAGGGCTTTTGGCTCGGCTTGGACAGCAGGATATTCAATGGGAGGGGATGGCAGCCTGAAACCACGAAGTTGTCGGTCCAGGCTGCCACACTTTATGGAGAAGATACCCAGCGCCAAGTTGGGCGATGGTGGTCACGTGGGAGAGATCGCTGGGGGTAGAGATTAGGGGCAGGACGAGCCAACAGATATCACGAGGAACGATGACGATTTATGAGAGCCAGCATGGGATGAAAATCTGGGGACCGGCTAAGAGCCGAGTGGCTCACAACTCCGAGGCCCCTCAATCAGGGACGAAGTAAGAAATACTAGGCAGTTCTTGGCTAATCTAGATGGCTGTTCTCTACACTGCATTCCTGTCAAATGCGGCTGTTTAGCCGCGTATATCCAGCGCCACAAGTATGAAACCATACTTTGCAAACCTAATCTGATCTATGAATGACCAGATTCTGGTTTATGTCGTCCAAATTGGTCCGCCCTCATGTTGTATATCTCATATGCTCGTCTCTCTTCAGCAACCTTTTCGTAACACCATCCACTCATCAAATCCCCCCTCCAACGCTTCCCGCTCACTCTTCCCACCACCCACGGCCGCCGCCGCCGCCGCCTGCGCAGCAGCAGCAGCCTCCCTCGCCTTCTGGGAATCAATCACAGCCTGCAGTTCAGGCGGGACCTTGAAGCCCTCGTGGTCTGAGTGCTTTTTGTAGAAGTAGTTGTTCGGTTTGGGGCGGAGTTCCTCGGGCAGCTCCCCGAGCACACACTGCAGCATGTTGTCGATGGACTTTTGGCGCGAGGCGTCGCGGTGCCAGATGGTGATGAGGTGCGCGTTGAAGCGGATGGAGAGGCCGACGCCGCAGATTTGGTCGCCTGAATGTGGGGGGATGGTGTTAGTAGTGTAAGGGTGAGGCCGAGGGGAAGGGGAGGGTGGGGGAACGAACCCTCCTCCAAAACGCTCTGCAACTTTTCCCCGATCGCCAGCAGCTGCACGCGCGTCCACACATCCGGCCCCGCGCTCTTAGGCACGCGGAACGTCCAGCTGCCACCGAGGATATTCCGCCGGTCCTCCCAGATGGGCTTGAACCCCGCCTTAAAGAGATAGATACTCTCGCGCATCTTGATTTGCTCCACGGGGGTGTTGTTGTTGTACCGCCAAAAGTCCTGGACGCTCTCGATCTGCGACCCCAGCTGCTCCAACTGCGCGTGGTACTCGCCGTCGGGTGTTTGGGTTTGCTGCTGCTGTGGCCGGTCGAACCACACGTTCCAATAATGTTGTGTCGGCAAGGGCCGCATGGCTTTGAAGAGGTTGCGCTTGGCGTCGCCGCGCTGCTCGGCGGGTGAGGAGACGGTTCCGCTTAGGGGTGAGTTGGGGTCGCTTGTCTGCGAGAGGCCGGAGAGGCCCCGCGTGAAGAGGGGGGGTCGCGCGGACATGGTGGTGGTCTTTTTTGTTTCCCCCTGGGGTGAGAAGTTGGGCCTTGTGTGGCGTGGACACTCGGTTTCAGTGCGACGGAATCAAAGGTCGGGGAGGGTATCGCCTCGGATGTACAACTGTGGCGGCGGCGGCGGCGGCGGCGGCGGGAGATGTGGAGGAGATGCGGAGGTGGAAGTGTTCCGGCAGATGGGTATCACTGGTTTTTCAATCCGTGAGTTTGATGGTGGAGGTAACGTTGGGCTGCGAGGTTGCGGCGCAACAATGGCGGGTCGCGTTCCCGGCTTGTTTCAACAGATCATGGAGAGATAAGATGACGCGAACTAGAAACAGATCACCCAGCAGCCGAGACGTTCAAGCTTTTCCCCCGACAATTTTTGAAGTACCAAGGTGGGAGCTTTTGACGTCGCCAGAGGGAGGACTCTGCGATGGAACGTCGGCCGTCAGACGAGGGGAGGAAACGAGGAGCTGGGCCAAGGTGGACGGCGTGGCGTGGGGAGAGCCGTGCTTGCCAATCGCCTTTGGACTTGTTAAGGGACTCAGCCGTGGCACAAGGGACAATGCGAAGACGCAATTGCTACAACAAAGTATCCGGATGCCGGCAGCTGGGCAGGATGGACGATGACGGGAGTTGGGGAAGGGAGTCGAGGACGTGGACCCCACCTGCCGCGGAAACCCCCCTGTCAGGTCCCGAGCTGAAACGGACAGGGCGGGGCAGACAGCCTGTTTCAACACGCACTTCTGGAACGGGACAGCTGACGTGGGGCTAGCCGCTGAAGCAGGGCAGCTTCACACCCTCCAACATCTCCGAGAGCAGCGTGACGCCTTGGACGTGGATGTCTTGGTGGTGTCAAATTTTGGATCAACAGCCCAACTGGCAGCCAGATTAACTGGATGGTGGATCCATCTCATCTCAGGAACAACGCGATCCGCCAGAGAAGACGGAGCGGTAACGACAGACGGTGAGGTTACAACGGACACTGTACGAATGGGAGGATGGTTTGGGATTCAGCTTGAACGTGCCCAACTCCATGCAACGTGGACCTGCATCCGAGTTGAGATCTGAAATTCCAATCCTTTATCCCAGATAGATAGATGACTGCCAGTTGATTTTGTCCATGTGCCTTGGGCTCGGAAGGATGGCAACGGCAACTGCCCAATGCCTTACAGTTGCGCTAAGAGGCCTGCTGGGTATCACTGTACTGATAGAAGGACTCTGCATCGATGCAGCAAAGTCACCCTCATTGTTGGGCATCGGGTTTGTTCATCCCTAGGTTTGCTCTCTTTGTGCGCGGGACAAGTATGCTATGAATGGAAATCAAAATGTAGAATCCACAAGCGAGCGAGGAGCAGGAAGCATACAACTCATCGGGCGGTCAACAGTTTGACTTCAATCGAGATTGTGCAGCATTCAGGGCAGCGCAGGTCTTGGCATCAAGGGTTGTGCATGGGACCTCTCAAGGGTAGGTCATGGACACCGAACATCTTCACCGAACCAGCAGCGTGATGCCCAACATCTAGAGAGAGCGAAACGCCCTGGGAACGAGACCCCGCGACACGGCCAATCTTGATTTTTGGATTTGCCCGTGGTGGGCACAAGTGGCCTGGAGTTGGCCAGCTCCTGGGTTTTGCATCGAAAAATCCGCAAGCCACACCCACAGTGGAGGTCCTGGAGTTCTTTGGCCACATCGATAAACCATCCAACTCATCCATCACACCTCCTTTATCTTTTCACTCTGAACTGCCCACCTCTGACCGAGTTCTATTTCAAAGGTGCCGAATCAGTTGCCCTTTGACTCATATTTTCTCACATTACGGTCAAACCCAAACCCAGCCGACACCTGCAGACCGATAACCTGGGCCCATGCAACAGCACCACGTCGTCTGTCCGCCTCATCTTGCATCTCCTGCGCCCTCAAATTGTCAGCCAGCTGTCATTAGCATTGGGCACTTTGATACATCACTTCCTCTGCATCTCGTGGCCAGTATTCACGTGGAAAGGTCTCAGGTATGCTAAAACCATTTATCCCCACACTCGACACCTACAAAGTGCTTGCCCCCATCGCCTACCCTTCTCCCCTTGTCCTTCTCTTTGTCTGTCAGCCGACGCTAGAAGTTCTATCGTCCATTGAGATTGTCGAGCCCTCTCAAACTCCGCCTGGAATCTTTCACCTTCACTTCTTCTTTGCACTTGACCACACTGGTCGCCATGGCTCCCATCATTCTCGTGTGCAGGGGCAGAGGCCGTCCTGGCTCTCCGGCCACGGGGCCGCCCCCTCCGCCCTTCCAGCCCGTCGTCACCCCGATGACCACCGTCCTTCGTCGCTCAAGGCGCAGCGAGTTGGCCTTCCTTGGCCAAGGAGTGGATATCGCCCTCGCATACTTCAACAGCGACAACATCGTCACCTCGTCGCTGACAGCCAAGGCCAGGAACTGGGCAGACCGATACTTCCAGGGTGCCTCGTACGCGGCAAACCGGCCCACTGCGCTCTTACAGTGGTATTCCAATCTTTTCAATCTGGACGTTGAAGGTTTGTACAAGGTCAAACACCCTCAAAAGACGAGCTGTCACTAACATCTTCCTCAGGACATATCCGATTGCTGCCAAAAGAAATGCCTTCGCCAACTCCTGAGCTGGTGGGCGCCAGCCCCAAGCAACTCCTCCGCAATGAGCAGCAAGACCTGAACTCCGAGCCTTTCCCGGAGTTTGCCGAGCCCACCCTCGCCTCGGAGGCCGATATCGACGCCGTTGTCGATCTCCGGACTGCCAAGGCCAAGCCCGACATGCGCGTCGACGCCACCATGCTTCGCAGCTCAGGTCTGCTGAACACCTTGCCCGAGTTCATCGGCCAGCTTGCCCGCGCCAACCTGGAGATGGAGACGATGCTGGCCAACGATCCAGACGCCCTCCGTTTCGAACTCGACGAGGAGGAGGCTGCCACGAGGCCCCATGTTGAGATGAACCTTTTCGGCGGCGTGGTTGAGGACCAGGGGCGCAAGCGCCAAGGGGGCGACGACAGCGCCGACGACGAGGATTCCGGCGACGACGAGTCCGGCAACGAAACCGACAGCTCAACCTCCACCTCCGCCAGCCATCGCGTCAACATTCGCAAGCGCAAGGCCTCTGCCCAAGACGACTCCGACTCAGACTCGGACACCACCACCCCCAAATAAAATCCGTCTCCAATACGGCCCCCACCCCCACTCACCCTCCAAAAGTACGACCTGAAACGCCGTAAGCTCATCAAAACCCCAACCCCGCCGCCCAGCCCGAAGACTTCCTCGGCGCCTGCCTCGCCGTAAACAACCCCCCACCACCGACGACAGGCCCAGCTCCTCTCACAGCACCAGCTCCTCCTCCTCCGGCGGCCCAACCCGCATCATCAAGCTCCGCGTTCGTAGCTCCAGCCCAGATTTTTCCTCCTCTTCGTCATCACCAAGACCAGAGAAAATCATCCGCCTGGTGGACCCAAGGTGTCGCCACCACCACAAACCCTCTCTTCCTCTTCTTCTTCTGGGGAAGAGAACTCAAGTGGGTCGTCGACGGGGAGGAAGATTAGGATTAAGGTGTCGCCGAGGAAGAAGTTTGATGCTGCTGCACCGGAGGTTGTTCTTCCTCGTTTGGGTGGTGGTGGGTTGAGTTCGTCGGACGAGGGTCGTCTGGGTCGGGGTCGAGTGGGGGTGAGGAGGATTAAGGTTGTAAGTACTGGGAAGAAGAGGTTGATCGAGGAGGTTGAGTAGTTTGGAGGTTCTGGGGGCTGGCTTGAGATTTATAGGCTGGAACGGATTCGTGTTGCATGGATTTCTGGTCAAACTGGGCAGGTTCTTTGGGATCAGGGCATTGGCGGTAACTTGCATCGGTTTCATTGTCAAAAGGCATGGGGTTAGCATCATGGGCGACTAGACTTTAGAACTGGGTTTCCTGCTGCTTGGGATAGGCGTTGCTAAAGAAGGGTTGAGGCCGGACTGGCCGACTGTATCTGGGTGGCATCGTGGCGTTTACATTTGTTTCAAGTCAAGGAGGATACACCACTAGACAATCTAGTTTAACCTGCTTTCGGATTTCATTCCTTTTCTCATCTGATTATAGATTCAACATAGGAGTCAAGGAGATGAGCAAATAGACTGGTTGATAGAACCTTTATACGGTTTAGACGACTATGAAGAAAACAAGAACGTGGTATTTAACATCTAGCAATGTCTCCCCGTTGCGAACCCCGACCCAAATCCTATTCTTTACTAACCAGACTTAAAACAAAACTCGACAACCCAAACTCCGTGCAGCCGTACAGTACAACTCGCTCGCTATCGTCTGGGCGTGTCTGTTATCAACCGAACGTGAAGAAAACTAAACATATGAAAGTCGTCATCTCATCATCCTCTCAGCCTCCAACCCTAGATGATATTCGTTCTCACCCCCAAGGGCCTCCTTCTTGTCAACTCGTCCACAAACCTCGTCTTATCATCCCCAATCTTGCGCCTAAACATATCCAGATCCCTCAACAAACCCTTCATGTAATCATGCATGTCGTCCGCATCCCTCTCATACCCGGCAGGTTCCTCATTCTCCGTCGTCGCGCCCGAGGCATAGCCGTCATCATCTTCTTCCACTTCCTCCTGTTCCTCTTCCTCTCCTCGTTCCTCTCCATCCTTTATATCCGTTTTCCCTTCCGCATCACCACCATCCTCCTCCCCTCCTCCCTCCACCTCCTCCCTCAGCGTAATAGCCGGAATCGGATTCCTCAAACTCTCCAACGCCAACTTCAAATGCAATCTCAACGCCTCATTCTCCGTCTGCAGACTCCGCACCTTGCTCTCCGCCAGCAAACTCCTTTCCTCCATCGCCTGCTGCAGCCCCCTCACCCGCGCCTGATACTCCTCGAGCCTCTCCTCCGCCTCGCGCGCGTCCTTCTCGCGCCGCCTTGAATCACCCACCACGAGCTGCAGCGCCCGGATCTCCTCAGCCATCGCCGCGATTTGCGCGTCGCGCTCCGCCGGGCTGATCGAGTCGACCTGGTTGACCACGGCGCGCGTGCGGATCCGCTTGGCTTGGTCCGCGTATCGAAGGGTGGACAGGGTTTCTTCGTAGTCGGAGGGCGCGATGCAGGCAATCATGGCGGTTTTGGAGTTGCCGCCGAGGGAGTCTTTGAGGAGCCAGGTGAGGATGCTGTCGCGGTAGGGGACGACAGAGGTGGGTTCCTTGCGGGAGGAGCCGCCGCCGCGTGGACGTTGTTGTTGTTTGGGGTCAGCGAGGGCAGCGATGACGCGCCCGAGGGTAGTTAGGGATTTGTTGATGTTGCTTCCTTCGCGCAGGCGCTGGCCGGTGGCTTCGGTGGATTTGGCGCGTTCAGAGCCGGCAAGGTCGACGAGGCGGATGCGGCTGGAGCGTTCGGTGGTTTCGTCGGTTTCGAGATCGTGGTGGATTTGTTTGAGCATAATGGTAAAGACGGCATGGCTGCGAGAGGAGGTGTCATTCATCTTGGTGCTGGCGGTGGTGCGGTTGTTGTCGCCGACGCGCATGTAGCGGATGATCTCGTTCAAGCTGCGGACGGGGACCTCGGTGAGGTCTTTGACGTATGGCCCTTCGGTGGGGGACTCGCGGATCTTGAGGTAGTATGGTGGTTGGTGCGGAACGATAGGGACCAGCAGGTCGCGGACGTGCTCGTTGTAGACTTCGAAGTAGGAGACCCGGACGTTGTAACTGATGTTGGGTGTCTCTTCTTGGGCGGCGGCGATGCGCTCAAACAGGTCCTCGCAGGTCCGTGGAATAAGACCGGGATGGTCTGGTGTGCCCATCATTGTGTAGGACTTGCCGGAGCCAGTTTGGCCGTAGGCGAAGATGCATGTGTGGTACCCTTCGAAGTTGTGGTCGAGGAATTCCTCGCCTAGGCTGTCATAAACGTCTTCTTGTGTCGCATAGTGCTCGTCCTCGGTGTCGTGGCTCCAAAAGCTGTTGTCGAAGGTGAACGATTTCTCCTCCATCACCTTGCGGGCTCGGGCGCGCGCGTTGGCCGGGTCAGAGTCGTTCGGTACGAGAAGGGTGGTGCGCTGGCTGAAAGGGTCCATTCGGATGAGGCATTCTGCATCGCGTCGGATTTCTGAAGATAAACATGTCAGAAACTGTCTCCTACAATACCGTTCATCACCGCCGAAGCTACTCACCCCTGGGCAGAAACGCCCTCACCCTCACGACAACCCTCACATTTCCGCCCGGGTCCACCCTCGCATGGGGAGGAACAGTGCCATCGCGCGAGCGCAGCGACGGGGTGCTCGCGCCGGAGCGGACAGCGCGCGCGTGCGCGACGTCGAGGTGGTGGCCAGCAGAGTTCGGCATCAGGCGCGGGTCCAGCGAAATGCCAATCAGGGTCTCATTGATGTCGGCGACCACGTCTCGGAAGCGCTGCTCGAGGTTGCTGAACATTTAGTACTGAGGATTCTTAGGTCATTTAGGTCGGTACCTGATCGGGGAAGAGCCACCTTGTCGCGGCTGCCAGCTGGCGCTGCGTGCTGCGAGTGCCAATGTGGATTCTGACTGGCGATTGTTTACGTTGTTTGGGGGGAACGCAGTTGCCGGGGTGAGCGATGGCAAATCGCAGCCGTTTGCAGGGGGGATGTTGGACAGCAGGCGCAGCTTGGCGGGAAGCGGCAGCGCTAACATTCGGCAAGTGGGGCTGATGTGGACTCTCAGTGGGCGCGCCGTGGGGCGTCGCGATGTGCTGGCAGCACAGGAGGCTGCTGTGACAGCAGACACATGCGCAAAAGCAGGAACACACACTTCAATGTCCACCGCCTGGAGGAAGATTTACTGTTTGGGTAATGGTCCATTGTCTCTTTCTTTTTTTTCCTTTTTTTTTCTTCTTCTCTCTCTTTCTCTTCTTTTCTTTTCTCTTCTTTCTATGAGGTCTTTTGCCTTTTTATCCTCTTTCTTTCCTTTTTTTCTTCTTTTTTTCACTCTCTTCTTTTCACATCGCAACCAAAGCAGCTTTGAGGACGCCGGTTTTTTGCTCAGTTTACCGTTTGAGATTCCCGCAATCACAACCTATTGCAAAAGCAGTCCCATCACGGTGCTCTCCAGCCACTAGCTCCCTGCTTGAGCTCAATTCTCGTGTGATGGTCTTACCGTGACAAGTTTCTTATGCGGTGTCGTTATGGACCCTCAATTGAAACAGCGATCCCATCTTTGGGTGGTTTCGCGAAGTGGAAATCGCATCGTGCTGTGACATGAGTTCAGGAACCTACCATGGGTAACAACATCCCCTTCAATTCAAACTCAGGGCAACAAAAAAGACAGCGGGTTCCTGTCGTCACTCGATACTTCCCTTCAAGAACCAGTCATGGAATTCTTAGCACTTTGAGAGACACATTCCAGAGAGGCGGAAGCGTCGGGGGGAATACTATAAATTCTGCTCAGGAGATTAGTCGAACGTTGTCATCTCCTTTGCGTCTGCTCGATAAGGAACGAGAACACAGAATCAAGATAGGCCCGAGAAGGAAGGATGAAACCGAAAAAAAGGACAACTTAAAAAGTACCAAAACCGCTAGTAATCTATCCCATAGATACCTCTACTGATCATCCTCTATCTATTTCAGCGCCTCTCTGGACGCTTCCTCCGTCCTTATCGCCTCCACCACCGCCGCCACCAACTCCACCTGTTCTGCCTCAGGCAGCACATCCCCGGCCCCTCGCGCCGTTTTTTGCTGTTCGCCAGCGCGAGGTTGTATAACAAACTGGCGGCGGCGACGCGCACACTGGCGTGGGAGGGTCGAGGAGGGAGGAGGAGATGAGGGTCGTGATGAGGGTTCGGAGAGATGGTAGGGAGAGGAGTTGGAGGGGTAGAGAGGGGGTGGTGAAGAGGTTGCAGGCGAGTTGGAGGGTGACGAGGCGGAGGGCGTAGGGGCAGGAGGAGGGGGGGGAGGTGACGTGGGTCAGGACGGCGGTGAGGGTTAGATGGGAAGGTTGTTCCTCGGCGAGAAAGCCGCTTACGCGCGGGTCGATGAGGGCGCAGCGGAGGGAGGTCGATGATGGTGAAGAGGGTTGTGGGAGGTGGGTGGTGAGGGTGGTGCGGAGGAGGGAGGTGAAGGCGGAGAGGTTGGGAGGGTGGCTTCTGCTGGACCGGAGGAGGAGCGGGTTTCGAGGAAGGAGGTGAGGTGTTGGATAGCTGGGTCGGAGGCGGTGGGGCCCATTTTCGCGAGGAGTTTGGGGAGAGGGGGGATCTTGGAGAAGATGACTGGTTGGGCGTTGGGGTTGGAGAAGGTAGGCAGGTTGAGGGCTTGGTGGGGGTGCGGCGGCCATGCCATCTGTACCAAGAGCTGGATGTTGCCTCGGAGAGCGCTCGGGTCCGCGCCGCTCCAACGGTTCTCTTGTTGGCCTTTTAAAAAGGTGATAAAGGTTGGAGTTGCCGAGATGGAGTACCGGCTACCTATATCGAAGGCCTGCGAGGTGTCGACCTTGATCAGGGCGCCCTTTTCCCCGATCTCTGCTGCCAGTTCATCGTAAAGAGGGTAAAGTGTTTTGCATGGAGGGCAGCTCGCCGAGGTGAAGAAGATAACCGTACATGACTTTTCATATCTCTCCAGTAACTCGTCGAGCTGGGTGACATTGGAAATGTTATGTACCTTGCCAAGGGGCTGGTGAAGTTGCGACTGAGGCTTGACTGAGCTGCCGGGGGTTTGTTGTTCGATGCCTAGAATACCGCCGCGGCGCTTGTTGGCGTGAATCTGTTGGCTCAGCGCAGGCATGATCATCTGCCCAAATGGCGAGTCTCTGTGGCATGTCAACATCAAGTGCAACTCGTCTCCAACGCAGGAACTTACAGTACGGCCTGTGGCATGTTGGTGATATGATCTGGTATTCCCTTGCCTAGGAGGAACGTGGCAAAATCATTTGAAAAGTTGTTGCAGTTGTGCCTCCACAGATCGTACGCCTGCACGTCGTCAGCCGTTGATACTCTCTCAGCGATGGAAAATGGACTAACCTCGACCGTGTAGATCTCCCGCAACGAGTCCAAGTACTCCTCGATCACGTCCATGGGCACTTGAACAACTCATATTAGTCATTGTTACCTGAGATTACCTGACACCTGGGAGGGAATACATACGTTCCGTAATCCCAAGATGTAGCTTCTGCATGGGTTGTCCCAAGTGCGAGGATCCTGGTCGGATGGCAACAACGTTCCCATCGTACACGTATTCCCGTCCGTTGAGCTGAATCGACGTGTGATAGATGGCTTCTAATTGAAAGCCGAGCAGACCCATGGACATTTGCCGGGCGAGACCTTGCGATAGATCATAGACGAGTAGTTGAACTTCCATGGTCCTGGTGTTGGTGATATATAACGTAACGGGTGTCCCTGATTTTCGGTCGCGGGACGTGGAGTGAGAGGATAAAGAAAGTGAGTAAAATCTTGTTTCTCAAGTCAAAAGAGAATTGACCAGAGCAGCTTGATGACGCCTGGGGACTGAGACGGCTTCACACGTATTTCCAGGCTGAGGCAGCAGCAGGTTACGAGGCAATCGTGCTGCTTCTGGAAATCAAGAGAAAGCCACATGCCTTGCCACGCGTAAGTTACAACCTGAGTGTAAGATTAAGACGGTAAATTACAGGGGGGTGATACAGAACACCAAGTTGTCTTCAACGAGTTGCCGGTTTTTCCTGATTCTGGATGATGTGGGACAGATAGAAGCTCAGGAAAGAAGGAAAAGAAAAGGATCATGAAGACAAAGAGCATGAGGCCTGTTAAACAACGTCCACCTCTTACTCGCCTGGCGAAACCTGTCGGTGGCCTTCTTCCAATGCCCAATTCCTAGAGTTCAAGTTCGTAAAACCAAGAGAAAACGACCCGGTACGCTACACGTCTAGAACACGACTTCGCTCTGCACATAGTTGACTACATGTGCCCTTTCTACCTACGCAAGCCTCGTCATGCAGCGGAATTCTGAGGCGGGGAGAATCCCAAAATTTTCTTTGTCATCTGTGGGAGCGAGCGCAAGCACGGACGCGCTCTCAACTGGCAGAGGCCTCTGGGCTGTGTCGTCGGCAGGAGTGGGTTTAAAGGCTTGTCGGATAACCAGAGTGTGCAAACCCGGGCAGCGGTCTTCGAGCTGCCTGCTGAAGCGGATGATCTGTGGCAAATAGCCAAAGTACCACCTCACGGCCACGTGCTTCAGCTTGGATGCGCCGTCTGCCAGGAGATCGCAAAGAACGGCAATGCCGGCGTCACAGTCGCCAAAGTGGACAACAGTCATGTCTGGATCAATCCAATGGGTGGTCGTTACGGACCCGGCCCGAGAACGAGTGAGTGGGATGTAGATTTTCTCCATAACCTGGCGGGCTTCTTTGCACGTGAGGCCGACCAGGAACGGCTTTGGCCCGACAAAATGCATGGTGAACGGGGGATGCGTTGGGTCAGAGTCTTTCTCTGCGGTGGGATTTCGATAAGCAGCCCAGACAGTCCGGACCAACAGCGCTTCTTCCCAAACTTGAAGGCGAAGTTCAGCGGGAAGACGGCTGAAGCAGGTGAAGGTTGGAGTCGAGTCAGTCGACATGGTTAGTGGCCGTGATTGTGTTCCGTGTCTGGTGTCACCACGTGTTTTGCATTGGTGAGAGTGGCCCGTTCAACCAAGATGCCAAGCAACCCCCTATCAAGACAAGAAACCCCAGGACTGAGGTAGGTAACTCCGATCCTGATGGGGACGGTTCTCCAGTTTGGTCGTGTTGGTGAACTTGCAGGTTGGTGTTCGGTTGTCTGGAAGGAAGAAAACAGGGGGTTCCAGGCTGGTTCCTCGAAAAGCGGGGACGATTTAGTAATTCCCTGGGGTTCGCCCTATGACAATGCAGGACTGACCAATCTGGTCTTGGCGGGACATGGCGGCAGGGGTCACTTGTGGCCGGCGTCGTCATTCCCTGCAGTGCAGTTTCAAGCCCAGAAAATCGAGACCCATCGCGAAAGGCCAAATCTTGGGGACACGCTGACCCCCTATTCCATCCCTCCATTCCCAGACACATCTCGGCGTTTCCGCTCGCATTTTCCCAACAGCAGCGGGCGACAGTGAGCTCATCCGCGCGATTTCGATTCAATTTCCCCTTGCCGAGTTGGCCCCCTTCATGTCTTTCGTTTAGGCCTCCGTCCGATCGATCGCTTGCCACCGAGCGGGCATGTCCCACGCTGCCTCGTAACCCACCTCGACTTTGCCTCCTGCGGCATCTTGGACAGTCCCCTATGCGACGCACGTCGGTCTCGTTACCGACGAAGCACTTTGCCCACGATCCGCACGAAAAGCCCGACCGCTACGGCAACAACCGAAACCAGTCTCTCTTCACCAAGATGCAGTCCTCCTGGGCGTCGCAGTCGCAACGGGCTCGCTACATCAAGACGGGCGCCATCATTTTTGTCGTGTTTTTGCTCTTCTATTTCTTCT
Source organism: Collariella sp. IMI 366227 (assembly GCA_027946355.1). Lineage (NCBI taxonomy): Eukaryota > Fungi > Ascomycota > Sordariomycetes > Sordariales > Chaetomiaceae > Collariella > Collariella sp. IMI 366227. The sequence goes on along the minus strand of JAPEUS010000002.1, from coordinate 1,659,917 downwards.
CGCCGACGGGAGTCGATCTCTACCACAAGGAAGCGCCATCAAGCAAATCATCAACCAAAGGGAACCAGGGCCAGACGCCATCCGACGGCTCCTATGGCACCGATCGCTGCTCCAGGTCCTTTTCGAAGGATAAGCCCATCGTGCAATACGTCCTCATGATCGATGCTGGCAGCACCGGCTCGCGCATCCATGTTTACAAGTTCAACAACTGCGGCGCCGCCCCCGAGCTCGAGGGCGAGGTCCTATTCAAGCAGACCGAAAAGATTGAGGGCAAGAGCAGCGGCCTGAGCGCCTACAAGGACGACCCGAAGGCCGCCGCCGAGAGCCTCGACCCCTTACTCGAGGCCGCTAAGAACGTCGTCCCCGACAAGCTGAAGGCCTGCAGCCCGATCGCACTGAAGGCGACCGCGGGCCTGCGCCTGATCGGCGAAGAAAAGTCTAACAAGATCCTCGAGGCCGTCCGCCAGCGCCTTGAGACCATCTACCCCTTCCCGGTCGTCTCCAGGGAGGAGAACGGCGTCGCCACTATGGACGGCTCCGACGAGGGGGTCTACGCCTGGATCACGACCAACTACCTCCTTGGCAAGATTGGCGGCCCTGACCACAGCGAGACAGCCGCCGTGTTCGACCTCGGCGGCGGCTCGACCCAGATCGTCTTCCAGCCCAGCTTTGAGGGCCTCACCTCGGGCGGCATGCCCGATAAGCTCGCCGAGGGCGACCACAAGTACGAGCTCGATTTCGGCGGCCGCAAGTTCAACCTCTACCAGCACTCCCACCTCGGTTACGGCCTCATGTCCGCCCGCGAGGCCATCCACGCAACCCTCGTCAACGACCTCCACGAAGCGAACAAAGCCTCCCCCCGACGCCGCCTGGACCCGCCAGCCCGTCATCCACCCCTGCTTCAACGCCGGCATGTCCAAGACCGTCAAAGTCAAACTCTCCACCGACCACCCCCTCGGCCCGGAACTTGAGCTCAACATGACGGGCCCTTCCACCGCAGCGCCAGCCCAATGCCGCAGCCTAGCGGAACGTATCCTCAAAAAAGACGCTTCGTGCGCCCTGGCCCCCTGCTCCTTCAACGGCGTGCACCAACCCGCCATCGCCAAAACCTTCGCCCGCGAGGACGTCTTCTTCCTGTCGTACTTCTTCGACCGCACCCAGGTGCTCGGCATGCCCGAGTCGTTCACTCTGCGCGAGATGTCGGACCTCGCTAAGCGCGTGTGCGGCGGCGAGAAGGGCGATAACGGCAGCAACTGGGACGTGTTTTCGAGTATCCCTAAGGCGCTGGAGGAGCTCAAGGGTAGGCCGGAGCATTGTCTGGATCTGAACTTTATGGTGGCGTTGACGCATACGGGTTATGAGATGCCGCTGGATAGGGAGGTGAGGATCGCGAAGCAGTTGAAGGATAATGAGTTGGGGTGGTGTCTCGGGGCGAGGTACGTTATTTCTTTTTGTTGTTGTTGCTGTGAAAAAAATGCGAATGCTGACTTTATTCGATATAGTTTGCCGCTGCTGTCTAAGGCGTCGGGCTGGAAGTGCAAGGTTACTGAGATTCACTAGAAGTGGAATAGAAAAGAGTGGGGTTTGTTGGGTTGATACCGCGAGAACGAAACGTGCATTCTTTGATCATAGTTACACATTGTTACGGTTGGCTGCGGCGATACACCGTTTGTCTGAGCAGAGTCGGCGTTTATGAGGGTTTCATCTGGTATTGTAGGTTTACGAGGGCATCGTGATGAGTCTTTTCCACGGGACTAAGTTGGCAGTGTGGGGTTTAGAAAAACACCAGCTGCATGGAGACACGCTCAATTTAGATTAACATGCCTTGTCAGCCTGTTCTCGCCAGGATTCTTGATGTACCATGCCTCGACTCTGTCGGTTGTCTTTTTGTATTATCATTACTCTTATTCGACCTGGTTTTTCCAGGGGCAATGCTCCCTATCCATTCCTCAATCTCTATCTCCATCTCTGTTTCTGGAGCTAAAGTTCATAACAACTCTCGAGTTGTCGATTTGCCTACCCATCTCTGAGGCAATGATGCTCCTTGCCCACTACTCACCTCAACGGCTGTTCTAAGTTCTCCTCCACCCCCACGCCCCATACTCATCTCATATCCATCCCATCCTCACATCGGCATAGCAACCATCCCCAACACCTCCTCCACCACCTCTTCCGCCCCACCCCTCCAGCACCTCCTCACAACCCCAATATCACTCCCCCACTGCACGCTCCTCTCCCTCTCCACATGCCCCACCATGGTCTGAATCCGGTGCAAATACACCTTGCGCGCCGCCAGCGCCACCAGCGAGGGCGTAACGTGAAGTGGTTATTGTTGATGGGTTAGGGTGAGGTTGGTGCTGGTTGTGAGGGTGGTGGCGGGGGAGGTGTGGTGTGTGAATGCTGCTGCTGCTGCTGTTGGTTCGGGTTCTAGTGCTGGTGTTACGGGCGAGCCATCTGCTGTTGTCGCTGGTTTGGGACAGCCCAAGGCCAGTTGCGCCAAGGGATGAGTGGCGTTTGACCACGCTGCTGCTGGAGTTTGTGGATGCGCCGTCATCGAGGTCGTTACTATCATCAAATTCCTCCTCTAGATACGGGAAACCGTCCTCCTCTGGGTCGTGCCAGTGTCCAATGTAAAAGAAATCGTTCAGGTGCGGCGTTACGCGCGCCTGGCTGCCGCTGGCAGCACCGACGAGGGCGATGAAGAGGAACTGTTTAGGAGCCGTCTGTACGCTAGTTCGGGTAAATATGCGCCGTGTCCGCTTCATGGCGGGAATGGTACGGCGAGACGGAGCGCGTGTCGCCTGGTGATGGGAGGGCGCGAGCAGGAGGGACCAGGAGCCCGGTCGCAAATTCGTCAAGTGTCGTGTGCGAGTGGCAGCTAATAATGGCCGAGTTCAGGTCGAAGGCCTTTAAAGCGACAAGGCGCAACTCCTCGGCGAGGTCGTCGATACTGTCAGGCTCGGTACTGATCAGGCAATGCTCTCGGGCGATGAGGCAGAGGAGCGCTGCCAGCTCAAGGTCGCTGAGGTTGTGAATCCTATCGAGGAGTTGTTCATCCGCCATTGCCTAAAGCGACGCCGACCTTCGCCGCGTCAACCAAGGCCATGTGATGCTGTAGCGCAAACAGAAACAATACTAGGATATAGCTGCCCAAGGTTGGCGCAAATTCTCCCAACGTTGCTAACGCATGTGGACTTAGGTTATCATCTTGGGCGACAGTGGTGTCGGCAAGACAAGTCTGATGAACCAATATGTACGCTGCCGTCCGACGCTTCTACCCGAGATACTCTCTGCATCCACAGAATCCTCCCTAACGCCCCTCACCCGTAACAGGTCAACAAGAAGTTCAGCGCGAGCTACAAGGCCACAATCGGCGCCGACTTCCTCACACGCGAGGTCATGGTGGACGACCGCCAGGTGACGATGCAGCTCTGGGACACAGCCGGCCAGGAGCGCTTCCAGTCGCTAGGTGTGGCCTTCTACCGGGGAGCCGACTGCTGCGTGCTGGTCTTCGACGTGAATAACTCCAAAAGCTTCGACGCGCTCGACAGCTGGAGGGACGAGTTCTTGATCCAGGCGTCGCCGCGAGACCCGGATAACTTCCCGTTTGTGGTGCTGGGGAACAAGATCGATGTTGAGGAGAGCAAGAGAGTGGTGAGTTTTAGGTTTGGGTGGGGAGGATGAGGAGGCTGGGCGGCTGACCGATTAGCAGATCTCAAACAAGCGGGCCATGACCTTCTGCCAGTCCAAGGGCGGCATCCCGTACTTTGAGACCAGCGCCAAGGAGGCGATTAACGTCGAGCAGGCTTTCGAAGGTGAGTCGAGGTAGCATCTGGCGTTGCTGTCTATTTCTGGATGCTGACCGTCTTAGTGATCGCGAGGAATGCCCTCCTCCAAGAGGAATCAGAGGAGTTCAGCGGGGACTTCCAGGACCCCATTAACATCCATATCGAGCCCGACCGGGATGGGTGTGCTTGCTGAGTGTGATTCAGTGTTAGAATGGATGGGGTTCAATTTCCGTTGCTCTGCTTTGTATGATATCATGCTTGGTGTGTCGGGTGCGTGTCATCCCGTACTGGAGAATCGGGTTTTCATTTGGGTCCCAGGGAAGGGCGGCCCTGGGATGCATACTAGAGGTGCTTTGGTGTCTGGCAATGGGGACTTAGGATGATGAACTTCGTGTGTGTTGGGTTTCACATGGCTATCTTTAAGTGATATGGACAAGAATTAATGGAAGGATGCTGGAAGGCATGATCTCGCGCCAACACCACCAGACAAGAGTCGGCCTTCATCCCATCGAAACAACGGAAAGGCGGCATGATGCCATTCAGGAGAACAGCGCTCAGTCAGCCCTAACCCTGATTCCTCCTTGGACCCTTGCAAGGTGTGCTCCCTGGAGCCCATCCATCTCCAGCACCCCAGATCCCTCCCTCCGCACCATGTGCTCGAACAGGTCCGTCATACCGCTCATTTCGCCGCAGCAGTCCTTGTGACACATTCACTCTTTCTTCTTTCTTTCTTCTTTCTTTTCTGTTGTACAACCAACCCAACCACTGCCGACCTGGCCCCAAACACACCCCGACCAACGCTGTGTTCTCGGTGCTCCTTCGCCCGGAGAATGCATAGCTCTCCGTCTTCGTTTGCCGGGCCTCCTCCGTTCATTCCTTCGTGGGGTTGAATACCTAAAATTCCAGAAAACCCATACCGAAACTTGCCTTGCCGCTACCGATCACCTCAGCCTCCCTGAACTTGACGCCACCGAGAACCGAACGGATCTGACGAAACTCGGCGGTACCCCTCACAATGGCACCTATTGAACCGCTTATTCCGGGCGAACTGGCGCCGGATTACCAGCATCAAGACACGCACCACACGATTCAACATTCCGCATACACCCACGCTCCCTCCTCTTCTCGGCGCAGGTCGCATTCAGTCACGGCCGCCATGCTGTCAGCACCCGAACCAGACGCTCCCCTCTCCCGCTCACCCTCGTCCGCCACGACGACAGACTCGAGGTCGACAAGCAGCAGGAGTATCAGAGAGAAGCTCGGCATAGGGGGCGTCACCCGGCGCACACTGGGTATTGCCCTGCTGCTGGTTGTGGTGTTTCTGTGGACGTTGTCCAATTTCCTGGCGAGCGTAAGTTCCTCCCCCTCCTCACAAAAGGGGGATCTCTGGCTGAATGAGTGACCACCTGTAGTATATCTTCTCCGACGGAACCTACAGCAAGCCCTTCTTCCTCGTCTACATCAACACCTCCTGCTTCGCCTTCTCCCTCATCCCAATCACCGTACGCTATGTGATGCAGAACGGCCTGGATGCCACGATGGCCACCGCGCTGGAGATGTGGCGGGAATGGCGGATGGTCGTGACGCCGCTCAAGACGAGGGACGAAGGGGAGGACCAAGAGCGACTGCTTGTCGAAGACGAGGGCGGCCTAGACGGGCTGGACAGCAAGCAGGAGGAGAAACTCAGTCTGGCTGAAACGGCGCGTCTCAGTCTGGAGTTTGCCCTGCTCTGGTTCGCTGCCAATTACTTCGCCTCCGCCTGCCTCGAATACACCAGCGTCGGCAGTGTGACTATCTTGACATCGACCAGCAGCATCTGGACGCTGATTTTTTGCGCTGTCACCAAGGTCGAAGGGTTCACGATGCGCAAGCTGGTGGGGGTGCTTGCGTCGTTGATCGGAGTGGTTCTCATCTCCTCGGTGGATTTGTCTGGGGCAAACGACGACAACAGGGGTAGCTTTCCGCACAAATCGACGGCTCAGATCGCGATTGGGGATGCCATGGCGTTTTTCAGCGCTATCATCTACGGTGTGTACGTGACGGTTATGAAGAGGAGGGTGGGGAATGAGGACCGTGTGGATATGCCGTTGTTTTTTGGGCTGGTGGGATTGTTCAATGTGTTACTGCTTTGGCCGGGGTTTGTTATACTGCATTATACGGGCATTGAACCGGTGAGTTACTCGTGACTTCGGTTTGATGGTCCTTACTAACTTTGCTGTGTAGTTTGAACTCCCACCGACGAGCAGCGTGTGGTTTATCATCGCGGTAGGTCCTTCTGGGAAAAATTAGGAGGAATGGCTGCTGATCCGTTACAGATTAACTCCGCAGCGTCCTTCTTCAGCGACATTCTCTGGGCCTACGCCATGCTTCTGACAACGCCCCTTGTTGTCACAGTTGGCCTGTCCCTGAATATCCCACTCTCGCTAATTGGAGAGATGATCCAGTATTCGCAGTATTCCAGTTGGTTGTATTGGGTCGGAGCTGGTGTCGTTTTTATCTCCTTTTTATTTGTCAATCATGAGAGCCAGGAGGATGATGCTGAGGGAAAGGAGCAGTTGGGTCATGCGCCTGACAGGACGATGGTATAGCGTTGTTTCTTTGGTTAGTTTTGATGGCGGCAATCTTCTAGCTTTCTTTACTGGTGGTGATGCAGGTAGAGGGTAAAACAGATCGCCCTGGATGCAGTTTTCTGGTGCTTGGCCACCATCTTTTGCTCTTCATGGACTTCAGATACTAGGCATCCGGAATGTGCACAATTCGGAAACAATTGACTCACACCAATCGGTGTCCAATCGGGAGTGTCTTTGGTGTTCGCAGGATGCCCCTTTCAGGGAGGCACAACATCACAGCCAGGCAACTAAGTACCTCACCCTGCTGTCCTAGGGCACCTTTCAGCCTCGACTGGGTGTCAGCCTGCAACTTTTGAGTTAGGAGGGCTTCAAATTCAAGATTGAAGCAAGCGGTTGGAGGGGGTTAGGAAATGAAAGATCGCTGAAAAAGACAGCATTTAAATCGTTCCCACTGGTCAGTATCTACCTACCTGTAGGCAAAGGAAGGAAACACACCGCGCCCCCTCTCAGGAAAGAGTTGTCTCTCTTCAATGCCTTATTCGCTGGGTCACACCCGGTATTCTTCTTTCTGCTCAACTCGCTGGCCTGTAGTGGAACAACGGGTCACTCTCTGTGTACGTGGTAGCTTGGCTGTCCCTTCCGCTTCGGTTGAGCATGGTTGTGGCTTAGGAGTAAAGTGTCGCTTCCGGCTCTTGTGTCAGTCTAGAAACAGCCTTAGGATGAAAGGTGGACCTTTCAACAGGCCGGCCAGCAAGATACCATACCTACTTGTGTCTGTGTTTCAGGTACACTACATTCCTAAGGCAAACTACCTATGAACCAACATATCATTGACATCTTCGTCTTCTACTTAACCCAAACCTAGTCAGAAAACCGTTTTCTCTGCCAACCTCTACCCTGTCTGTATTTCAGAGCATCGTTCTTACTGCTTACCAGGTGTTGTAAGCTTCACACACCCTATTATACTACCGAATCCCAAATTACTCTTTAGCAGTTCATCACCACCTAAAAGAAACCTACTACGATGGCCTCCCAAACTACCACCCCAAACTCCCGTGCTCAAACTCACCTCGGCGACGCCATTAATACCGCCACCCGCTCCCTCCACGCCCAGCTCAACAAAACCATCCTCCGCCTGTTCCCTCTCTGCCTCCCGCCTAACGCAACCAATCCCTCCGTCTACGTCTCTGGCCTCCTGTACATCGCCCCAGTTTACCTCACCTTCGAAACCCTCTGGAACGGTCTCCTCACCACCCCCATCTCTGCCTCCAACAACAAACCTCCCAGCATCACCGTCACCCCTCCTTACCACTCCCAACAAACCTCTCCGAACGTACCGATCTCAGCAACCTCACCCACCTCACCCGCCACATCTACTTCTTCCCTGTCACCACCACCGCCATCCACATCACCACCACCCACCACTACTCCCTCCTCCGCATTCTCCAGCACCTCCACCTCCCCTTCTCCTTCGCACCTCCCTCCTCACAGACATCCGCACCATAACAACCTGGCCGGAAGCAACCCTCAATCAAAGGCTCGACATACTCTCCAAAAGAGGACACCTTGGTTCATTTATACGACATATTTGTGCCGAGGTTAGAGAGAAGCCGCATGTGCTTGTTGCATATGCGTGGGTGTTGTACATGGCTTTGTTTGCTGGGGAGGAGAATGAGTGGGGTGTTGGAGGGTCTGGGAACGGAGTTCTGGGGATGGGCTGTGGTGAGGTTGTGGGTGTTAGGGGTGGAGAGAGAGAGGAGGCGGGTGGGGAAAAGATGGTTGTAAATGGTGCCAAGGGAGGGATGGCGCGGGGGTGGGAAGGAGAAGAAGGGCTTGAGGGTAGAAATGATAAAGGGAGAGAGCTTCCGTGAGTTTCTTCCGGTTTGAGACGGCAGAAGATGGGGAGGATTTGAAGAGGGAGTTTAAGAAGAGGGTGGAGGAGGTGGGAGTGTTGTTGACGGAGAAGGAGAGGGAGGAGGTGCTAATGGAGGCGAGGTGTGTGTTTGAGCAGATGAATTTGTTGGTTGCACAGATTGAGGGGGCGTGTAAAGGGGAGGGGTGCAGGAGAAGGTTGGGTGGGCTGAGAGTTGGACGAGTTTGGTTACTACTCTGCGGTTTACTTTGAGCCCCGGGCCGCCGGTTGGAGCTGGTGGACAAGGAGGAAGAGATGCTCCTGGACTGTTGATACGGATCGCGGGCGCCGTACTGACCATGATGGTGCTTGCGATAGCCTTGGTGTACTCGTGGATGTGATCCTGGCCTGGTCCATTTATACTCTGGTCACCCTTCCAGCATCCCCTAGACAGTATTGCTTTGGAATATGTCATCTCACGCGATACCCCTGATAATCCCGATGACGATCGGAAACAAGTGAAAAACGTGTTCCCATGAACTTGGCTCGCTACCAAAATGCGATGCTCTACTGGTACTCAACACGCCATACAAACTCCGATGCACTCTGCCATAATCCCAGGGTATGCATGCCTGCTAGGGAAGTAAACAAACCCAAGCACGCCAACCGCCCTCAATCCAGCTCGCTGTCATGACCCAACAAACCCATACCTGAACCTCCCTTATAACTTCCATACCCACATCAACCCTTCCCTCCTCCCTAAGACAACAAACAAACAACACCACCTACCAATCCCCCCATCTCCCTCCCACCCATCCCCCACATCCGCCCACCCACACCCCACCTCCTCCCCGGACTCACCCCCAGTCTCAAATCCGCCGCCCGCTCTCTATCCTCACTCCAGCACCTGATTAAAAAATCATCCCCACCGTCACCAGCTTCCTCGCTCGTCCACGCCACCGCACCCACCTCCCTCTCATGCCCGCGGAGGAGCGGCGTACCCGTCGCGCGACAGGCGTGTTGGTGGAGAGTTGTTTGAGTGGTGCGAGAAGAGAGTTAGACATGCTGTTTGTGCGGGTTAGGGCGGCGGTGGATCGGAGGTTGGGGCGGGGTGGGTTGGTTGTGGTGTGGGTAGGAGGAGGGAGCCTGTTGGGGCGCCGACGTAGTACGTTTCTTGGTCTTGGTTTGGTGAGGCCCAGGCGTCCCGGAGGTAGCGCTCGTCGGTGGGGAAGAGCACGGCCGCGCCGTCAGAGCTGCCAACGGCGAGAAGCTCGGAGCGGCCGTCAGCTGCGGGGCGGAGAGCCGCTTTGACGTAGAAGCTGGTTGCGTGGAAGAGCGGGTGGCGGAAGCCGTAGAGCGGGCCGAGGCCTTCGTGCGCGGTGCCGTGCGGGTAGTGACGGCGGCGCGGGGCTCGGTACCGGGGCGAGCGGGGGTGAGCTCGGGCGCGTGGCCGAGGATGAGGTGTGCTGTGCTGTAGGCGTAGACGGTGTTGTCTTTACAGAGCGCGTAGAGGCGCGTGCCGTCCCCGTTGAGAGTGAGGGAGCAGATGCCGAAGGGGCGGAAGGCGGCGTGGCTTGGGGGAGGGGCGGTGTAGGAGACGGGCGTGCTGGCTTTGTGGTGCCGGCTAGTCACCGATGCGGCCGGGCACTTCACCCAGCCGGGCAACGTCGCCGGCTCCGGAGGTGGTGGGCTGGCCTTTGGTTTGCCCAAGGTTTCGTGCGTGCGCATTGGAGATGCTGTTCACCACGCAGGCTGAAGTGGGTGGCCTTGGCAGACGGTGGTGCAGGCCAGTTTCGAAGGGGATAAACATATCTTGAACAGGCCCGCCCTTGCAGCGCAAGTCCCAGATCTGGACGCTTCCGTCACGGCCAGAGGTGGCGAGCACGCAGCCCTGGCCTCGGCCGGGTTGGAAACGCACTTGTTTCAAGGATGCCGTGTGGTGGTCCAAAATGGATATGGGCTGTTTGGTCGTCATGTCAATCACCCTGGCCATCTGGTCTCCTGATGCGGTGGCCAACAGGTTGTCGTCTTCCGAGAAGTCCAGATCAATAACGGCATTGCCGTGAGCCTGGAATGATAGGTGGATGTTGGAGAACTCCCGGTTGGAGTCCAAGAGCCGAACATAACCTTCCTCATCGCCCACCGCAACGAGACTACTTTCTGGTCCAAGTTAGTTTTGAAGACATTGACATAGGCCAAACCTTCGACTCACTATGAGATGCCGTGGTGCAAAACGGGATAGTCCGAGGGGCGCCCTCATGACTAGACGAAAAGTGAACATCATCAGACCCGCTGTAAAAGTTTGCCGTCTCCGTCCTCCAATCTAAGACATTGTTATCATGAGGGGCCAAAAGTAATGCCACTCGGTGCTTACCAGCAACAGGACACTCCAACGCCCGCTCGCTGGCATAACGCATAGCGCCCGTCATCCTCTGCACTAGCTGAGCCCCCAAGCCCCGTCGGTGAAGTGGCACCGGTATCTTGTAGGTTGGTGGTTCCGCGAATTCCTCATCATCTTCATCATCGTCCTCAGATACCCCGTCGTCCGGAAGGATACCATCTTGAAGAGCCTGCCGAGATCTGAGAGACTGAATTGGGCTTCCCAGCGCTGGCCCCAAGTCCGGTAGAAGAGGCGACGAGGCCAATGGTGATGGCAAATGGCTAATATGCTTCACCGGTGTCGATTGCTGGACCTTGCGCCGCTTCCCTCGGTGGCCGTCCTGGGGTTGAGGCAAATCATATTCCTCCGAGATGGGCCTGAGCGGGCTTGATGGGGTCTGGCAACGGTTAAGGGCTGGGGCTGTGAGATCACACAGAGCCTTCCGGGCGGCGCTAGGTTTAGACGAAACTCGGTTTCGGGGCGTGAAGAAGCGCTGAAACTTCCTAGGTGTAATCGACGGGTTCCTTCGCTCCTTGCCTCTGGTGGATGGTGCTCTTGGTGGGGAGGAGAGGAGGCTGGCATTGAAGTTGACAGGGCTCCTGGCCCCGGCGGGTGTCTTGTCGGCCATGATCAATGGATGTTCTAGGTGGTGTGCCTCGGTCATAAACGTGACATGGGCATAAAATTGGGAGATTCAATGTCGAGAAAAAGGAGTTGCTGCGTGTTGACAGTCGAGACGCGTCCAAGAATATCTCCAGAACAATGCCTTTCTACAGCCTGCCAGTAACAATCATAGTCGAGCGAGTCCGTCTGCTGCAGAATACAACGACGAGAGTATAAATGGAGAAGTGGCGGGGTCAGAGGCTTGTCTGGACGTAGCGTGCCCGCAGCAGGGAATTTGGGCCCGAGACGCGGTTCGCGGTGTAGTGACGCGCTGGCTGACAGGGGGTTTAAGTGGTTGAAGCTGCAGGCGCCTATCAGAGGCGAGTTGAGGGTCCAGCACGCGTGTCGACCCAATCAACAGCTTCCATGCTTCCCATCACGCCTTGCATGGGTACAGCCGCAGGCTCCACTCTCGCCAAGCTTCTCCAGGGGCCAGGAACACCCCACATCCCTAACAATTTTGACTTTCCTTATCGCTTATCATACAGTTGTCTCCGCCAAAAATTTCGGACCGCAACCGCAGCCGCGAGCAGAAAGGAGCAGTTCGTCGGCCTCGCAATTATCGACCACCGGACCCAGTCAGCACTCAGGGGTCTGATTGCCGCGACAAACAGCCAGCACCATGGCTATCCAGAAGAAGCACGGCAAGGGCCGTCTCGACAAGTGGTACAAGCTCGCCAAGGAGAAGGGATACCGTGCCCGTGCCGCCTTCAAGCTTATCCAGCTCAACAAGAAATATGGCTTCCTCGAGAAGAGCAAGGTCGTGCTCGATCTTTGCGCGGCGCCAGGAGTATGTGGAATCCACTGGGATGAGTATGCTGGCAATGTCCTGGAATGCTGACGTTCGCAGTCATGGTGTCAAGTCTGCGCCGAGACGATGCCCAAGGACAGCATCATCATCGGTGTCGATCTCTCCCCGATCAAACCCATTTCCAAGGTCATTACCTTCCAGAGCGATATCACCACCGAGAAGTGCCGCGCGACTATCCGGACCCATCTGAAGACCTGGAAGGCCGACTGCGTGCTCCACGACGGTGCCCCCAACGTCGGTACCGCCTGGGTGCAGGATTCGTTCAACCAGGCCGAACTCGCCCTCCACTCGCTGAAGCTCGCCACTGAATTCCTGGTTGAGGGCGGTACTTTCGTGACCAAGGTGTTTAGATCCAAGGACTATAACTCGCTGTTGTGGGTTATGAACCAGCTGTTCACCAAGGTCGACGCGACAAAGCCCCCCTCCTCCCGTAATGTCTCGGCCGAAATTTTCGTTGTCTGCCGCGGCTTCAAGGCCCCGAAGCGCATTGACCCGCGCCTGCTCGATCCCCGGTCCGTCTTCGAGGATCTCGCAGACCCCACCCCGAACAACGAGGCCAAGGTGTACAACCCGGAGGTGAAGAAGAGGAAGAGAGAGGGTTACGAGGAGGGAGACTGTACGACCCCTTTGACTTTACAGCCTGTGACGGTGCTGACCTGTGACAGACACCCAGTTCAAGGAGATTGCTGCCAGCGAGTTCATCCAGACGACAGATCCGATTGCCATTCTCGGCCAGTACAACCGGCTGGCCTTCGACCAAGCGAAGAACGGCGACGTGGCGCTGGCCGCCTTGGACAAGCTGCCGGAAACTACCGAAGAAATCCGCCTCTGCTGCGCCGATCTGAAGGTGCTGGGAAGGAAGGAGTTCAAGCTGCTGCTGAGATGGCGTCTAAAGGTTCGCGAGATTTTTGGCTTCCCCTCCAAGAAGACCAGCAAGACGCCGCTTTCCGAGGAGGTGGCCGAGGTCGAGAATATGGATGAGGAGCTCAAGATCCAGGAGGATCTGCAGAGGATACAGGACAAGGAGTCGTCCAAGAAGAAGCGCGAGCGGAGGAAAGAGAACGAGCGGAAGCAGAAGGAGATCATGCGCATGCAGATGAACATGACGGCGCCCATGGATATTGGTATGGAGCAAGAAGGCCCGCGCGGTGAGGGCGCCATTTTCCACCTCAAGGCGATCGACCAGACCGACGCGCTCCGCAGGTTAGCCAAGGGCAAGATGGCTATGATCAAGGAGGCCGAGGTGAAGAAAGACCGTGATTCCGGCATCGGGTCTTCGGGCGAGACGGACGACGAGAGCGACGAGGATGGGGACCGCCTGGAGCAGGAGCTGGACAGCATGTACGACCAGTACAGGGAGCGGAAGTCGGCCGCTGACGCGAAGTACCGCGCCAAGAAGGCCAGGCAGGAGCACGACGACGAGTGGGAGGGTGTTTCTGGAGACGAGAAGGAGGAGAGTGACGATGAGGCCCTTGAGGAAGACAGCGACGATGATTCTGATGCTGAGGAGCGGGGGGATACCAGCAAGCCGCTGATCCGGGACCTGACCAACATGCCTCAAGATGGCTCTGGGCTGTCTAAGCGGGCGCGCGGGTTCTTCGGGCAGGGCATCTTCCAGGATATTCCCGGGTTACTGGATGAGCTGGAAGAAGATGAGGAAGAGGAGGAGGAGGAAGAGGAGGCAGTGCCCGAGGCAATGGAGGTGGACGCCGAAGAGTCATCAGATGACGAGCTCCCGTCGATTGAGGAACAGAAGAGGATGCGCAAGGAGAACAAGTCGAAGTCCAAGAAGAAGGATGGCGACTTTGAGGTCGTCAAGGAGAATGTTAAGGCGAACGGGCACGACTCCGACTCTGATTGGGAGGAGAAGGAGAAGAAGTCCAAGGACACCAGGCCAAGTAAGTTGAAGATATTTCAAGACCATTGATGCAGACACTGACATTCGCAGACATCGACATCGTCACAGCCGAAGCCATGACTCTCGCTCACCAGCTGGCCCGCGGCGAGAAGACGGTCCACGACATCATCGACGAGGGGTACAACAAGTACGCCTTCAAGGACCGTGACGGCTTGCCCGACTGGTTCATGGACGACGAGGGCAAGCACGACAAGCCGCACAAACCCATCTCCAAGGAGGCCGCGAACGCGATCAAGGAGAAGCTGCGTGCGTACAACGCGCGGCCGATCAAAAAGGTTGCCGAGGCGCGGGCGCGCAAGAAGTTTAAGCAGGCGCAGAAGCTCGAGAAGCTCAGGAAGAAGGCTGATACGCTGGCTGGGGACGAGGTTCGTACACTCCATCCGTTTTGCTCCCAGATATGGCCGATGCTGACAACAAACACAGGGTATGTCCGAGAAGGAGAAGGCTACCAGCATCTCCAAGCTCATGTCGTCTGCCAATCGCACGAAGAGGAAGGCGCCGGTCAGGGTGGTCAAGGCCCAGGGTGTCAACAGGGGTCTGTCTGGCAGACCAAAGGGTGTCAAGGGCAGGTACAAGATGGTGGACCCGCGCATGAAGAAGGAGATGCGGGCGTTGAAGCGGATTTCGAAGAAGAAATAGAGGCGTGGCGGGCAATGTGGGAGTATGTTTGTAGAAATAGGGGCAGCGTCCTGCGAATCGCATACCCTGTTTTTGGTCTTGGAGTATTACGGGCGTTTGAGAGCGGCCGACACAGACTGCAGTGCTACTTCTGACTCTTTGAGACCGACCTGACGAATGTGCTGAGCGGGTAGAGTGGTCCGTTGAAGTCCATGTCATACCTAGACTCGTCAGCCAGTATCAACACGCCAGATGCTAAGACTCACCAATAATTGGGGAGGGTGGTGGGTGGGAGCGTCGGCGTTGCTAGAGCGGGGTGAGTTGGGTGGGTGAGAAGGGGATGGGATTTAGAAAGGATATGTACCCAAAGGGTGTGACAGCTACGTTGACGGGCTCGTCACCAAGAAACTCCTTCAGGTAGTCGACTGTCCATGTCCGATTTGACTTCCAGTCGGCTGCTGCTCCTCTCACGACGAAGGGAGTGTTCCGGGCGACATATCTCATGAATTCGAGGGGACTTGGCTCCTCGTCAAGCTCTTCAATAATGGAACTGTTAAGCTCATTATAGTTGGTAATCAGTTCCGCAATCGAATCTTGAGATTCGGCGTCCTCCATCGTGATATATGAGACTGCCCGTTTGTGAGGTGATGGTGAGCAACCCGGATTGGGACTCCGGCGATTGGCTGCTTGACTGGCATAAGAGACAGTGCGGATAATGGGCTGATTGAGTTACGGCACGGACCGTTTTTCACCCCAACTCAAGTTTGCTTGAGTCTGTATTGATTGCTCCATGCTTTGAATAAATTAAGCGCACCACTCTTGCAAGTTGGAGGGTTTAGAACTCAATATTCTCAATATGTACTTTCATCAGAGGTTTCTAATGTGTAGAGAATGCTAGATGAGATTTTGGGTTCTCAGCGCTGGAGGAAAGACTCAAGCACAGTCTTCACACTGTCCACTAGGAATTCCTTTCGATTATCGGGATCCTTTGTCCAATCTCGGTCCTTGATTGAGTTGATTGCACAACTCCTTGTCCAAAACTGGTCTTATTCACCCCAATCCAGCTGTTGGTCCCTTGTTATCGGCTTGTCCCGCCATTTGCCAAGACTATCGAGTCTTCAACAGTGCCAGTGTTTCCCGTCAGCACCGTGCTTACTCCCCTCTTGAATTTGATGCTCCCACATGAACCGCCCTCTTGCCCGTCCATGCTCGCTCTTGTGTCACAAGCCCCTGAACCAAGACCGGATGGCGGATGCACGGCCTTTGGCGCCAAGAAACGCCATGCTTGCCTCATCGAAATCTGGAGTTCCCCATCGCCACGGCACTTGCGTCGATAGCGCGCCTGCCCCCAACCTCACGGCCCCACAGCAGGAAAGAACACATGCAGCCCCGATCTGAGCTCTGCATCCACAACAGCTTCAATTCTTTCTTCTTTTCAGTCGCAGCACGCTGCCCTCCGCCGACTCCACGATTGGGAATTTCAATTCCCTCGGTGCCCGACGATCATTTCCCTGTGCAACCCCGACGTGGACATCGCGAGGGAAGCTGGTCCTGGCGGAAACTTCCAGGCTGTGCAATTGGCGATTCAGGATTTGGCCCATGGTCAGTCTGTTTATCACCTGAGCCGTGCTCATCGATTGTACACCACCCTGCCCGCCCGCCCGTCGCCGTGGGTTTTCAAAACTCATCGCCACTTTCCTCATAGCTTCAAAGCCGACATATTCCGGGGCTACAACTCACTTCGACCACTGGTTCCAGCTCATATTCTTGGGGCTTGAATACATTTTCTTTGGCTTGAGTGTGTAATATCTGTTGGGCAAACATACGTGTTTGGGGGAATTTTCACTTTGCCCTCCATGCTCTGGTATCTCCTTTATCCTCTGAGAGGGTATGTGCTGTTACTCCATTTTTAATTTGAGCTCTAGTATTGATTTCAACAGGACGACAGAAGCTCCGGTCCTCGCTCCCACCCATCCTCTGCGGAAGGCATTCCAACGATACGGCAAATGGGCTGCCCGTCACGTCAAAATTGTCTTGCCCATATCGGGCGCCGTCGTCTTTCTCTTCCTTTACTTATTTCCTTTTCTTTACACTACCGATGCCGCCAACATCACGAGCGGAGTGTCTTACCTCCCACACCATGTCTGGACCGACGCCCAACCCCTGAGCGAGCAGGCGGGCGTAGAGCCCGACGTGATCATGCGTCTGATCTGGGTTCACGGAAGTTACATGAAGGCTCTTGAGCGCGACGTGTTGCTAGGCGCTCTAGAGCTACAGGATGAGATTCTAGGCCCGACGACCGACTTCAACCCTCGCCAGGAACATGGCCCTCGACCGCAGCCAGACTCAAATGCCGATCTTGACCGCCACCAACGGGACGCCTTTCACAGTATCAATGGCCTGACCAACGAGTCTTGGTTCTTCCACTCGCCCCTACAGTACTGGTCTGGGTCTGCTGAAAATATCGTCGCCGACCAGGACATTGTTGGCACTGTCAACCAGAAAAAGACACAGTCTACATCCGTCAACACGACCTTGCGCCACTCGATCGTTTTTAGCGGCAAGCGCTTCGAGGAGCGTCAGCTGGTTGCTGCAGACGCCCTCGTTATTACCCTGATCCACCGTCGTGACTCTCCCGTCGCTAAGCAGTGGGTGAGAAAGACTGAGGAGCTCGCCCGAGCGGCGGAACACAACACCAAATGGCAAATCATTCCCCCCGACGGCAGGAGCACTTCGGACCAGCTCTACGAGTTTCAGTTTCGACCACTCTCCTGGAGTGATTGGGTGCTACTCACTCTTGCATACGCTCTCACCACTCTCTGGTTGCTAGTTCGTCTGGGCAATCTTCGGGCGATCAAGTCGAGGGTCGGTCTCATGGTGACCATTATGGCCCAGATTGCCGCCTCCATCGTGTCAAGCTTCACGGTGTGCGCCATCTTCAACATTGATCTCTCGCGCATTCCATCCTACGGTTACCCGCTTGTCGTCCTCGCCATCAGCTTGGAGAACTCGTTCAGGCTGATCAACGCCGTCATCATGACCCCCTCGGCCATCAGCAACAGTGACAGGATTGGAGAAGCCTTTGGCGAGACAGCCCACATTGCCATCGCCAACCGGGTGCAGAACTTCCTGATTCTCATCGGTCTTTCACGCATCACCTACTCCGGAGTCTCGGCCTTCTGCACTTTTGCAGCCATTGCCACCCTCTTCGATTTTTTCTACCTCGCCACCTTTTTTCTGTCAGTCCTCAGCGTGGACGTACGACAGCGCGAGCTTTGTGAATTGGAAAAGGCATCTCTGAAACGGGGTAAGACTCTACCCGATGGCCAGCCAAAGCAGCCACGGAGTGACGGCATCTACCACGTACGCCTCAGCGACATCACCATGTCGACCAGGGTTGCAGGGACCATTGTTCTCATTGGCTTCGTGTTGATTGCGCAATCTCACTATGCTCCTGAGCGTCGCGGCCAGTGGCTTAACCAGATCTTCAACCTGAGAGCAGCTAGGAGCGCTCCCAGGTCCTCACTGCTGATCGATATTCACCAAGCCAGAAGTCCAACCTCGTGGCTCCGTCTTCAGGATCACGAGACAGCGCGAGAGGTCATCAAAGTTGTGAAGCCCTGGGCCCACAGCTACGTGGCGCGCGTCTACGACCCCATCATTTTCGTTTTGAAGGGATCAGACCGGACTCCGGACACGCGAGAGCAGCTACTCCTGCCGGCCGTTTACGACTTTTTGCACCACCAGGTTCCACAGTTTGTTGTCTGGCTCCTAACCATGCTGGCCGCCCTCCTTCTCGTCACAAACCACCTCATCAAAGGCCAACTTCAGGAGGGGCCGGGACCAGAACACCCCGACGATGAACCCCTGCTGTCGGTACGGTCTCTGAAGGGAGCTCACTCGCGGGACGTTTTTATGATGACTTCCTCGCCCGGCGGGCAATTGGTGTCAGTCGGCCTCGACCGGGAAATCCATGTCTGGGACGTGCCGGCTGGAACAAGGAGCAAGGTATTGTCCGATCGAGACGTGCCGTTGGAGAATCCATTCCCGATTCTGAGAACGGCTATCGATGATACCGCGAGATATCTTGCGATGGTGGCATCACAAAGGGTGTTTTTCTGGGATATTGAAGAGCAGAAGTGGATCGGGACGAGGAATATTGACCTCGGCGGGGACAAGCCTGTGGCTCTGTTCTTTGTTGCCAGGGCGCCAGACACAGCTCCTTCGGTAGTGTTGGTGAGGAAGAATGGGGTCGCCCTTGAGATGCAACTTGAGAGTGAGGAGATGAGGGACTTTCAGATCTGCAAGACGCCACTGATCTGGGCGGTGCCCTTTGTAGAGAAGTGTACGCTTTCTTTCTACAGCGCTTTCCTAGGCTTGTCAGTTTCTAACAGCGTTTTCTTAGGCCAACCTCAGCAAGCGCCCTCACTCTCCATCCTCACCACCTCCCGCAAAAGCTGTATCCACCTTGTCAGGCAACAAGGGGATGACTGGGTCTCAATTGAGATCAAGCTTGAAGGAGTGCCTGAAGCGCGAGACGTTCATTGCGTGCTCCCCATACCAACTATCTCCGCCTACCTTGTTGGCCGGTCTCGCTCCGTCGACCTGGTCGACCTCGAGTCATCAACGATTATCCACACCTTTCCTACTCAACGAATGAAACCATCTGCGCCGAAACAGGCGACCTCGTAGTCCAATCTTATGCCCCCGAGGACGAAACTGACATAGTATGCACCTACACCCCAGGCGAGCCAAGATCCACGCACTGGAACCCAACAACAAAAGAAACCACCCACCGCGTGGTCAACCCTGGCTCATGGGAGGCCCTTCCCAGCGGTAGCCTCGTCGGCGTCCGCAAGCGGCCCCAACCAGAGCACCCACCATCCCACCCGCAACTCCCCTCCTTCCTTGACAACCTCCTCCACCACGCCACCGCCGCCCTCTCATCCACTACCCCTTCCTCCCGCATGGGAAGCAACACCGACGACGAACCCGGCACGCAATACGAAGCATGGGTCCTTAACCACCCCGACTCCAAAGCCGACTTTGAGATGCTGCTCATCGAAGACACCAAGTCGGACGACCCCGCGCTCGTGCCGGATCACATGCTCATTCCGTACTTGGGCCCGATGGTCAAGCTTGGTGCCGCGAGTGTGGCGGTCGGGTTTGCAGGTTGTGGGAGGGAGGAGGAAGAAAGCTGGTTCGGCGGCGGCGATGGCTGGGGAGGGGGTCTTGGTGGTGGGGGTGGGGGAGAGGGGCGAGTATTTGAGGGAGGTTGATGGTATTGTTTAGAATGGATATTGTAGGACAGGATAAATAAAGCTTTTTTGTGTTCAAAAATGGTGCTGGTTCTTGGTGTGGTTGGCCAGTCTATGGAGAGGTGAGTACTTGGTAAAAAAATTCATGTCATTTTTTTTTCTTGCTTCAGTATCTTTATAACCTAACAAACTTGTGTCCGTGAAGTCACCGATGGTGATGGTTTTCCAGCTTGCAATTCGTGGTTCGTATGGCATCGACAGTTCACAAAATAAAAATGACTAGCTGGCATGGAATCAAACCGACTGCTCGTCAACACAGACCTGAGAAGCAACGCATGCAACCTGGAGAAGTGCCATCAGCTGATCCTCGCTCTGGGAAGGAACCCATCCCCAGTATATATAGCTCACCCGTCAAATCACACAATTACTTCCCCCAGTAAATACCGCACCCAACTCTCCAACCGATGGTCATCCATCACCCGCTTGCAGGAGCTAAGGAGCAATGAGGCTGTGTTGGACCAAGCACACGATTCTCTTCCAATTTTACCGTTCCAATTTTGCGACGATCATGACACCACTAGTCCCATTGCCTCATACCTCGCATACTTATGCCACAGCGCCCCCCCCCCCAAAATTACTCCCGTCTATCAAAGTTCCTTAAACAGGGGGCCTTATAAAACCAAGCAGGTGTGTGTGTCTAACTGAGGCTGCTTGCCTTGCTCACTCAGCTATCACGACATCATATTTACCTCACAAACGAGAAGACGAGGTTATTACAGCTGGACCATATCTGACCTCGCATACAGAGCTGGTGCAGTGCTGGTGCAAATTTGACGGTCGACTGCCCATCTTCAGCCCATTGTAATCTTCCGGCAGCTTCGTAGACTCTGCCGTCTATCTCGGGGTGACACTCTCGGGTGACACGCGGTCCCCACGGCCCGGCTAACTCGTCGGCGGGTGATCGTCCCATGTGGCACCAGGTGCGAGGTTACTACGGGTGTGCGTTCGGGTTCGTATTAGTGATAGTGGTTGTGAGGAGTTCAGAGTTGGGTAACCTGCTACAGCGGATTGCCATGTGGGAGGACGTCGATGTAGCCTTGCATGTGAAAGAAGAGGTCTGGCAGGCAAGGCTGCAGAGCCTTGTCTTCGGATTCCCGCCTCATCGTCAATCAACCGTCTTCAACATTAAATGATGACATGGTAGGTATCGTCAGATACAGTAATCCTCCAAAAGCACCCGCATCCTTATTTCGTTGGCATCTCATTTGGCCACCCGCATCGGCTGACGCTGAGAATGTTGAGAGCATTGTTACACGGGCCAGAATCAAGTCGAAAAAATACCGAGACAGCGACGGGAGCTACTTATAGGGCTGCAGGGTAAAGGCAGATGATGCCGTATAACCACCAGGGCGACACAACCCTGATCTGGATAAGACTGCAGATGCTGGCAGCCGGACAGCTCCGAGCTGGGTTGATGGAAATCCTAGCGCGCTCGGGGTCGCATCGAGGTTCTGGAACGACGGAGTGCGCATTGTTTTGGGCTTAAGGCTGTCAATAACACAGGCCAGAAAAGTGGCCAAGTTCAAGAAAATGGTCGCCCAAGGGTTGATCGACGTCGCTCGGGCCTGCCGCTCACCGCCAGTTCATCTCCCCGTTTGCCCGTCCACAGGAACGGCAGGCCGCGGTGGGTTGTCACAGGCGAAACGCGTGCAGCTTCATGTTGTGTAAACTCGACACGCTGCGCGGGAGTTTGTGGGAGGATGGCCGTAGGATCGAAGGCTAGGCGTAGTTAATGAGGTCGACGTCGAACCGCAAGATCAGTGGCTGTTGCTGGTTGATGCTGGCACCAATGGGCCCCCACACCAGAAATGAGATGGTTGGGACTGGGGCTGGAGATTTCCATGAATGTGGCGCTAGCCCTCAGAGAGCTTGACGCCACAGAAGCTGCCAAGATCCGCTCCCCCATGCGACAGCTTTCAGCTCCTTTCTGCCCAGAGTCCTCGGTACCGACGAGGCCACGATCGCTCCGGGGATTCTGCCTTCATCATCACTGAATTTCCACCATTAGTTCGCTCTTTTTCCGTCGCTCGTTATTTTCTTGCTTTTATCCAGAGTCCCGCCGGCCGTTTGCACATGTGGCTTTCGAATTTTGCTGCCCGCGCCATGCATCGCGTCTGAAGCGTCTCGCGCGTCTCGACAGTCGCCAGCTGCCGTCTCTCACTGGATTCCTCACCCAAACCACTGACCAGGACCTGGCTTGGTGCTGGCGGAGTCCCCGCTGGATGTGGATGGGGCCGCGGCGTGCGGCTTGCATCCCAGCGATTAAGAGGACGGACTGGGCGTGGACAACTCACCTTGCAGCGCACCATCTGCAAATCAGTCCCTCCAAGTCCAACCTCCAACGGCTTCCATTCGCTTTTCAACCATCCGACCGGGTCGCGAGCCTCCAGTCAGGGACCCATTGCCGCTCCTTTGTCCTATGACATCGTCGCTCGTTTGTTGCCGACCCAGTCTCGAGGCCCCTCGCCTTCGCCTTCGCCGTCTCAGTCTGTCTTCGCCGCCGCCTGCGCTTCTTCCTGCCTTGCATCGTTGGCGCGTCTGCGTCATCTTGTGCGCTAGACTGGCCGCTCGCTCGGGTCGTTGTTGATTTGCCCACGGCCATCGCCATCTCCCTCTCTTCCCGCCACGCCCAGGCCCGCGGGCCCACCGTCGTCGCTCGTTTCATGCATCAGACCCTCGCTGTGCCCTGCTTCTGCTTCTGCTTCTGCAAGTCCCTTTAAAACACGCCGGCCCCAGACTCGGCGCGTCTGCTGCCGCCGCGCGCCCTCTCTTTTGATCTTGTTTCTTTCCTGCCACCCGCCGTTATCACAACGCCTCCGATCGAGATCTCGCTCCGATCCTGGTCCCGGAAACCTCCCGCGCCGCCAATTGACCCACCGTATCTTTGAAGCTGGCCTACCGCGCCTGGGCGCGCTCTCTGGCAGTCACAGCTCCAGGGCCCACCGCCTCAGATCCCCAGCCCCAGGCCAGGAGGAGCATAGCCTGCCCTCGCCGAGTCCACTTCAGCAGGCTCGCTTTAAGGAGCGCAGGCCCCCCGGTCGAGAGTCAGTGGGTGGTTCCGCCCACGCGCGTTCCCGGCGCCTTGCGAGAACGTCTCGTGTTCTCTGCTGCAGAAATCCGGGGAAGACGGGCCTCGTTTCATCTCACCCGCCGGGAAACACCACACGGCCTCTCACTCGCCCGTACCAGAGGTCGCCGCCATGCCCTGTGTTATCCTCCGCGCGCCCATCGCCTCACAATCCGCGCCTCAGCTCTCCTCCGGGTCGCCCTTCTGTTAGCGGTCCGTTTCTGCACCGGTGCTGATTCGCTGTTCCTTCACTCTGCGGCCTGTACAAATTACCTCTTTACAACCACTTGTTTTGATGTATCATACTGGTCAGTTCACCTCCAATGGTCCAGCTCATCTTCCGGTTCGAGTTCTGATTTCTGGATTGCAGTCTTGTGTAATCACAGCGTCAAATCACAGCCCCGGGGAGTCTTGTTTGGTGGTGTCAAGGCTCGACGTTTCAGCCAACTCCACACCCGCCCGCTCTCAACCTTCCATCTGTTTATGCGTTACTGATGCAGCACACAACCCAACCAACCGCCATTCACTCTTTCAAGTCGTTGTTGTTCGGGAGGAATTGGGCTTATCGGGCACGGTGAAATTGGTGGCCCGGCCGTCTTCGTTTTCGGCATTTTCTGCGCCATCACCTGCAAACCCGGATCCGCAGTCGCCCTCAAACCGTCACGCCCGTCCGGCGTAGGCCGTCTTCATGGCGTCCTCCGAGGTCGACCAGAAGTTCCTCGGCAAGCTTGCCAAGGCAGTCGAGAACGACAACCCCCTCCTTGCGTCCGTCCTGTTCAGGATTCTGGGCCTCTCCATCAATCTCTCAGGCCAGCTCATCAAAGCCCGGAAGCAGCGCCGAGATGTGGCCCAGCCACCAGCCGCCGTCGACTTAACATGCCACATCATCTGGCTGTCCCGCGAAGGGCTTGTCCTGCTACAGCAATACGTTCTCCCCATGGTTGGGAACTATGTTGAGCTCAAGGTTCTGGCGTACAAGCTACGCGCCTCCTTCTATCACATCTTCGTCCTCTTCCACAACACACCGCCAGTCTCCACAATGGGCGTCAACACACCCGACGGGCAGTCGACATCGACCATACCAGGGCCAGGGCCAGGGCCAACGCCAACGCGACTTGAGAAAGGGAAAGGCATCGCGAGAGACGACGAGGATGTGAGCACGCGCAAGGGCGGCGCATTAAATCCACCACCAGGCTTCGGCCCGACACCACCAACCGCCTTCCTGATGAGGCCCGGCGACTACCTCGCCGAAGCACACCAGTACTTCCGGGAAGCCGTGCAGCTCGCCGACGAGCTGCTTTGGGGCTCACACTCGCTGCGGCTCTCCGTCAAAACCGAGTACGCCGCCTTTCTGTACGAGTGTGTTCACGATGCCGAGGGCAGCAGGACGATTGCGAAGGACACCATTGCCCAGGTCTACGAGGCCACCGAGGGCATCGACAACGACATGTTCAACGACGCCTGTGAGCTGGTGACGGTGCTGGGCAAGATGATGAAGCGTGGTCTCGCGTCGTCAAATACAACGCTGCGGAGCAAAGCGCAGGGGTCGAGTACAGGGACGCAAGGGACGCCGAGGGTCGAGCAGGAGGGGAACGTGCCGCCGGGAATGATATAGCACGAGGGGTAGGCAGCTGGCCCGGTACATACCAACACGAGACCGGCTCAGACTGGGCAATCTGCAGGATGTGACACATCGAGCCGCAATACTGCTGGCATAATTACCACAACATAATCACCAAACCGCGTCCATATCCGACGAACGCCGATCCTCGTCCACAACATCTGGCCAAACCCTAAACGGCCTGCGGCGAGCTTCCGCCACTGATCTTCTAGGATCATTTCATGTATCTGCGTGTACAGACATACCCGCCACATTTGGAGCTTCGCCTTCTTCTCGCCCTAATACTGTTTGCATATCTTGTTACCACTTCCTTCTTCTCTTTCTTCGTCATGATACCCGGAACGTCAACAGCAGGCGACGGTGTCTTTCTGGATTGTACTGTATTCGATACGGGGTGTGGTTGTCTGCATGGCATTTCTGTTGGCAGCAGTTCAAAAGCGGCTCTTTTCCATGGGTTGTGAGCGGGGCTTGTGGGCAGAAATGTGGAAGAGAACATTGGAAGGGTTTGGGGGTAGATGTATGCTGTTAGCTGTCTTAATATCACTGTTGGGGCTGTTGTTTATTGTTCAACGTCTGTTTCAAAGCGATGATGATGAACTGCTCCAGTCTGATGCCATGAGAGACACTGTCTCGGTAAGCCCTGTCAACAACAGCATTTCCTTAGGGCTTTGGGAGGAGAAATCGGGATGCGCGATCACACTTTATTCACCTGCCCAAGGTAAAAAGCAAGTAAACTCCCCAATACCCCGAGCTTACACATAGCGCAGCTAACCTTTAACGCCATCTTCCAGCCACGTCACAGCACAAAACAAAAGCGACGCCTCCACCTCCCAAGAAAAAAACCCACCCCTTAGCCCTCAATTAAGCCAACAACCCCTCGCCGCTTCCTCTCGGCCATCCACCACCCTTCCAAATCCCCATCCCGATCCCACTCCTCCCGCACCATCGCAGCGTCCCTCCCCGCCTTCACCTGCCTCTCCCGCCCGCCACCGCTCCTCCGCTCCCAGTCCGCCCACATCTCCCGCTCGGCTGCCATGGCTACCGACCGCTCCACCACCACTGTCTCTCCGGAAGGGAGTGTGACAGACATGTTGTGGGAGAGGATGCCGGGTGGGGGAGGGTGAGGAGGTGGGGTGTTGTGGAGGGGCCCTTCAAGCCAAAAAAGTTAGTTATTTTTTGTGTTGGAATTGGTGGTGATGGGACAAGAGGAGGGGATGTCAGGCAAGCACTTTGGTGGGAAAACATGGAAGGGATTGGAAACAGGAACAGAGGCAGAGACAGGAAAGAAAACAGAGATCGCAACCAAAAGAGACAGCGACAAAATGAGACCCAGGGACAACAACAAACCCAACACAAAACAGAACCAGAGATCACAACATAACCAGCACCAGCATAAAAAAGAAAAACTTGAAAAAGATTTAACTCACAAGAAGCCGTCCACACCTTTAGCCCCTCGGGCCCCACCGGCCGATGACTCTCCTCCCACGCCGCCAGCACCGTCGCAGGCTTGTGGCCCGCAACAGGCCCGTTGCTGACCCTGCCGCCGTCGTTGTCGTCGCCTTTGGAGTTTGCCTGAGGGACGACAGCGGGGTGGAGACCACCCAACAGCTCGCTGATGGGCGGCAGGACGACGGCGGCAAGGTCCTGCGGCTGGTCGCGGATGGGCGGCAGCTCGAGGGTCTCGCGCTGGGGGCCGCCGAGAGGAGGTGGGCGAGGTGGGCGGGGATGATGGGAGGCGGGATGGTGGGGAGAAGTGGAGGAGGGGAGGGGGCGAGTAGCGGCTCGAGGAGGATGAGGTCGGGGCGGGGGGCGTGGGAAGGGCGGGTGGACCGCCCGAGGTGGTAGTGGCCTCCTCAGCGGAAGGGGGCGGCGGGGTGATATCGCCGGTGAGGGTAGCCGAGAGGTCGGCGGTGCTGGGCTTGCGGGTTGGGGCGGGGTGGTCATGTTGGCGTCCATGGTGGTGGACGGGTCCTTTTTTTTTTATAAAAAAAAAAAAAAAAAGAAGAAGAAAAAAAGAAAACGAAAGTCTGGTGATGTTATCAGTGTTAGAACTCTGTGTTTGTGTGAGGGATGTTTCGGTGGGATCGATGAATAGGAGTGGCCAGTGAAGGGAGATGGGGTTGACTAACTGGACGCCGCGAGGGACGAGAAAGCCAGCAAAGAATGACAAGTCCGAGGCCGAAGAAGAGCGAGAGCAAGAATCACGAAGGACCAGAGCGAAGGCGAAGGAAGCCAAGAGGGAGAGCCACGGAAGACGAGAGTGGAGGCAAAGATGTGTGAGCGAAGGCGAGCGAGAGCGAGTGCGCAGATGGAAGAGAGAAGATGCGAAGAGGACGAGAGAGCATGGGCTTAAATGGTCAAACTCAACGAAGGGGTGGGGCCTCTGCTCGCGATGACAGAATGGTGTAGTTTATTTTACTGTTATTAAGCAGAGTGATATAGCTCACTGCCTGTCGTTGAACATGATGATGTGGTTAAACTCCACTATGGGCCTCGTAGTATTGTGATGCGAAAGTACGTACCACACCTTCTTGAGCACCTCCAAAATGTTACTACTAAAACTGACTTATTCCTTTTGAAATCGATGGTCTTATGTTTAGAAACTCTCCTCAAAATAGCTGCTGCTGGCGCCCAACTGCTACAACCTCGGAATTCAACTGTCAAGTCCCAAGGTGTATTATGTAGGTGCAGACACGGCCCTCACTTGAAATTCTGACTGGCTTAGGGCCTAGCCATTATCTCGCATCAAATTTCTACGTCACGAGCTCCTAAATCCAACCGTTATTCCAGTCATTTCTCCGCAAGGCGCTCGCTGAAACGGCACGAGGTGATCGGCCTCGAGGGCTTTGATCTTTGGTCATTGATCGAAACTGCTGCCGGTGAATGTTTTGTTCTTGAACAACCAATTCAAGGCTATCGACATTCTTTCATACAATATATTTGCTGGTCTTGAACACTACCATGCTGAGCAATTCAGCCAGACTTTGCGACAACGTTGTGCTCCTATGCCCATATCGAACCCTAACCCGACACCAAAAGCAATTTAGCCCCTGAATCTGTAAACAAACCTCCAACCTCAGTCATGATTCTCCTCATCTGCCACATCCGGCATCTCCAAAGCCAAGTATCGGTTGGTAGCAAATTCAGTGGCCGGAGCTCGCGGGAACCACACTATGCCGTTTCGGTATGAGTGTCCCGCACATTGCTGCGCACGTTGAGGGGAAATAACGTTCTCAGCAGTCGCGGACAGTGCGCAGGATGCGAGAGTCACCCGGTTGATGGTGGTTACCAACCAACGTGGAGCAGAAGCGGTCGCAATTCTGTCAGCGACATGCTTCTATCGTGTCGTGATGTCGGACCGCTTGACCTCATCAAGGTACTCTGCGCTGGAATCCTCGAGCTCGAAATTTGGGGGTGACGGAGGGAATGAGAATACACCATAACGGGAAACAATGCGCTGGCCTTGGAGGCTGTTGAACTCGTCGGTGCTTCCGTCGCGGTTATCCACCGGCTGATCTGTTCCAAGCCTTCCATCCGACCACGCCGAAGTGGGAATTTCTCCCCCGCGGGGCACCAAAATACGGGGAATGACGGAACAAGCGGAGAGCGGTCGAGCGCGGGATACGCAGACGTCAGATTACGTTCGCTTTGCTAAGTGTCTCGACTCTTCGCGTCTTGACTCCATAACTGTCATCACTGGTGCCTTCGTCTCCGCCTCAGAGGACGCCGATTTGGTTGGCAATGATGGTGCTGGATGTTCAGAAATGGTGGGAGTGGGTGGTTTTGAGCTTTGGGAGGCTGGCTCGCTGATTGAGCAGTCTTGATCTTTATAATCACCAATCGCCTCAGCTTGGATTATCTCTCTCTTGGGGACAGGGAAATGGATGGGTGACTGGATGGGCGACGTGGGAGGCGAGTGAGTGTGCGACGATGGAACGCCTGGCGATGAAATAATGGGCACCGACGCAGGCGCAATTGGCGATGGAACGGTAGATGTCGAACAGCCCAACATTGGCTCATACCGCAAGCCACGGTTTCCTTCAGCAACTGTGTCAACTTAATCTCGGTCTGTCACTTCCTCTTGCGCATCCCATAACGCTTCCTTTGGTGCATCCTCTAGCACTTACTCTGGCGCATTTAGTCATTTTTTCTCTTCCTCCACTGTCAGAGAGGATGCTTTCGAGCGGTCAGCGCCCAATCGGCCCAAAAGCAGTCTCATCACCCTCAAAATAAGGCTCCGGGCGGCATACAGCAAACTGCTGCAAAAACTCCAGCTGCTCCATCGACGCCAATACATCACCCTCCTCCGTGCCCCTGACTGCACCCCACCCCAAGTGCGCAGCATCATCCCTACCCTTGAAACAAAGGCTCATTATATGCCCCAGCCAGCGCCTCCCCCCACAATAAGCACCCTGTAGAGGGTTCTCTGCATACGGACGCAGAGTCCAGGCATGCGATCCAAGTCCTCTGGTCCGTGGCCGCCTCCTTCTTCGCCAAACCAGTCGTCGTGGTACATCCCCACCTTGTTGGAGATATGCCAGAGTTCGTCTTTGAAGATGCGGTACACGAGGGTTTCCACGAGCCGGCTGAGCGCGAAAGCGGCTTGCAACTCTGAGACTGGGCTACCTGGAAGATCGGCAGGGCTCAGGCACAAAGGAGGGAGTTCTCCTAGGCGTTCAGCGTTAGAGATGATTTGGGTCATCCGGGCCTGAGTCCACATGTTAGCGGTGGTTACGGTTGCGGTAAATAGGGCGCACTGTGATTAGCGCTTCTCAAAGAAAAGAATCCCGCAGAGCCATGAGGCGAATGCAAGACGGGCAGCGGCGCGGCCTCGACAGGCACGATGAAAAAAGCGGCATGCCGCCGTCAACGCCAAAACGTCGTTGGTTTCTTCACAAGCTTCGCATTCAAAGAACAGAAGTTCTGTAGGTCCTGACCGAGAGGAAGTCGGATGGTATGTTGGACAGGTAGTTGGTTGAGTGAAAGCCAGTGGAGGAGGCGAGAGAGGGCGGTTGAAGTTGGAGTACTACTTCGTAAGCAGCGAGGCGGTAAGCTCAATTGGGATGATCCCAATGGAGAAAAGGGAAAGGAAAATGGGTTAAAAAAAAAAATGGGAAAAAAAACGGAGAGCCGGGGTGGGAGTTCGGGAACTGCAAAGCCTGGCGGGAGATCTGCTCAGGGGCAGTAACAGCTCGATGCCGTTGGAGGCCTTTTTTCAGAGAAGGCTCGTCTGGGGACTGTCGTAGGGAATACCCGGACAGCAGGTACAAAGTAACCTCCTAAGGATGGCCAAGTGTAATGGTAGAATTATCGTGATACGCACATGTGCCTACTAGTGAGTGGCCATGTACTGATCAGGCGCTTAGAACTCAACCCTCTTTTACCCCTGAATCGCCCCTGGCAACGGACCTTGACGGTCGACATCCCCAAATTTGGCGACCTCACTGGTTGCCCGCCATCCCATCTTGATTTCCGTCCTGGCTGAACTTGCCCCGGGCATCAGGCTGCTGAGGAAGACGCTGCTGGTACGCATGATAAGGGAACTGTGTCTCACTTGGCCATACGTAATGCTGTCCGCTTGCACTAGCGACACTCGGATTTGCACTTGGAAAAACACCGGTTATCCCAGCCTTCCCCTTCCAATTTCCCTTTTTCCCTTCCATTTCTTCGTGCTTCTTGTTTTTTTAATTTCAATCCTTTATCATTTCCCTCGTCTTTGGCCATTGCTTTGCGCCTTTCTTCCTCTTGCTCGAGTGTGGGATTCCAACGCAGAGTGTTCGTAGCCAGCTGTTGACTAAAAAAGTCAAATTCTCTCTGAAAGTTTGGAACTGAGCTACCTGAACCGGTCTGGTTATAGCAGTAACTTTTATTCTGTTGGTCGTATCCAAACGGCTGGGGATCAAAGCTTAGCTGGAAGCCAGCGGCCTGGTTGTGGCCGTTCATGCCCTGATACAGGCACTGCAAATTAACGGGGGGCTTAGTAAGGTTTCTTGTCATGGCGTGAACGGAGTATTCGCAATCTTGGAGTTGGCTGCCAGGGTTGCCGTCTACTGTCCCAGTGGGAGTGGCATAGTAGGCGCCAGGGGTATGGTAGTTCTGTGATGCTCCACTGCCACCCAAGCCATAGTTTGTGGCTGCAACTGGGGGGGTAAGCGCCGGCGGCTAGAGCAGCACTTTGGTCCGCTAGAGTCGGTGCCTCGACCGAACTTGCGAGTCCAGTAGTATAATCTACGTTTTTTTAGTTTTCCTGGTCTGTTGAATCTGTCCGGAGCTTGTACTGTCATTGTGCGTTGCAATGAGCGAGGCTAACCGTAGGGTGTTTCGCAGCAAGATGAACAACGAATACGAGGGCAAAATTTGTTAGCTAGATGAATGACACCAGTGCAAAAGGTGCCAGTAGAGTTTCGTCCATAGTATTTACAGAAGTATACCATAACTCAGAGGTGCTGTCTCCAAGACCTGCTTGGTTGTGGGCATGGGAAGACATTCTTGATGGAGAGCAAGTACTAATACGGGGCGTAATACTAGGCTGGCATTTAAGAATTAGACGGAATGTCGGACTCGTTAACGCTGATTGCTGTAGACATTTGAGAGAAACTTAGGGGAAGCTAAGACTTATACTCACTCAGCGGAAGCCTCTGTACTGGACAAGCCAAACCCCCTCCGCCATGATAGGTTCTACCTCGAACCCTCATGAGTTAATACCAATGAGATAGCTGATCAAAACATCAATGAAGTTGATGCGTTTCTGTTTTGACATACTATTGCAGCATCACTTGTACCTGAGAACAAAGAGCGTGGCATCCGCTTTGTACTGAACCAACAACACTACAATGCTAAGACCATGTCTCGTGAAAAAATTAGTGGAGCGCATATAATGTTACAAGCCATGCGGGAAGATCATCTGCAAGTCGCAGGCAAGATAGATATCTAAGCTATTGGAAGTCGTGCGCATAGGATAAACCACCCTTCTTGACGAAGGATTGGGAGAGAAACACTGCGCTTCCTCTAAAGTGCCATGAACTTGATCAGTTGATGCGTGATAAATACATCACCATAAATTCTCGCCTGATCCCGTCAATTGCCACTCAAGATCACTGTTTGAAGCTTCAAACATCATGGTTCTAATGAACAAACACTACAACCCTAACCCTCTTTACTCCTTTTACCCCTGTAAGGTAAACAAAGCCAACAACTTCCCCTGGTGCACTTCACCACTCCTCCTCCATCTTATCACCTCGCCACCGCCCAACAGGCACTCCATAATTTTTATCACCTGGTCCCTCTGGCACATCTTCCACCGTAGCAGGCCGATACCCCGTGGGGTATCTGCCCTGCTGCCCTGAGCGCCTGACTCCCTCTTTCACCTTACCCTTGCCCACCTCCCTCACCACCTCCCTCACCGCTCCTCTGTCTTTACCCCTTCCCTTATCCCTCTTTTTGTACCCACTTTCATCTCCCTCCTTTTCCTTCTCGGCTTTCCTCTTCCTCCTCTCCCTTTCCCTCTCCCGTCTCTCAGCCTCCTCCCGTTCCCTCTCTCTAGCCTCTCTCTCACGTCTCTCCCTGGTTTCAAGGTCACGAGTGTCCCTGTTTTTCTTTTTACTGCCATTGCTAGTATGGCGCCCGGTAGAGTAATCCAATCTTAGATGTGCCAGAGAGGCGAGAGGGTCTGACTTGGGAATCGAGCGTGACGTCGGGGCAGGGTAGGCCTCGGCGAAGGTGACAGTGCCGGGACGGGCTGCGGTTTGGAGGTACATTTCAGTGTATGATAGCTGAGTAGATGAGGCATGGGTGAGATGCTGCGAGTTGGGATAGGGCTGATTCGGCTGGAGATGCTCAGAAGCGGGCGGGACACCATGAGCGGAGGGGCTGTGGCCGTTTGCTGCTGCTGACTCGTTTCCACCGGTGTTAAAGGCAGATTGGGCGGGATGGTCTGAAATTGAGGATGTTGGCTGTTTGTTAGGCAAGTGAGAATTAAGCTTTGGGTGCAACGTACCAGCGCTTATTGCATGACACGTGGGACAGCGCCAGTGATCGCATGCCTGGCCGTAAATGCTGTGGAAGGAAAGAACCCCGTCACACACAGGATGACCACGGCAATTAGAGTTTGAACACTTGCAGCAAGTCCAGCCCCTGAGCAAAGACCCCTTGCTACGAGCATGAAACTTGGAGGACATGACTGGTATAGTGAGAATTTCAAGCTGAGATTGGTGAGAAGTAATGGGGTGAAGACCAACGATGCAGATGGAATGGGCTGCCGACCGAGTAACTATTAATATGGTGCAGAATAACAGGAGGGAGATAAGTGTGGGGATGGAGAAGGTTCTGTCTCTGTTGGGCCAGACATGTACTATATTTGATGTGTCTTCCCGAGTCATCGTGGTCCTTGTCTTGTAATACCCCAGTCTTCTAGGTCTATAGTGCGTTATATCGTATGTATGTCGCGGATGCATTCAAAACTGTTGGCAAGGGTTGTTCCCTAGATGAGACCTGGTGAGACAACACTCTATCAAGGTAGCAACGAGTCCGAGTCTCTACATACCTTTCAGGTGGCCGTGTCCACGTACCAACGGTCAAGGCAGAAACTTTTCAGCAGATTTACCACCCTAGACAATCAATCGGCAAGTGACAAAAAAAGATTGATTCTTGATACATGGTCAAAGGATCAGCTCGTGTTACTGTAGGAGTTTAATCTACGTTGAAAGCACCAGATCTCCTTGTCCTTCCCCGTAGTTCCAGCCCACTACTACAAACATCTCGCAATATTCCACCACTGCCATTCCACGAATAAATATCTTCAAGATACAACTGGCCTGCTCTAGGTAAAATTAAAACTCTGTTATAGTACTGTTTTGCAGTTATTCCCAAACATCTCCTTACGTCGTTACCCAAGCATTTGCCTCAGTGTCATTACACTTGTCTGTCCAACAGTCGTCAAGACATACTAAAAGCCTGTTGGCGAACTACTTTGTATTCATAGATGAGCTGCCGATTGGGGAGGAGATAAGAAAAAAAAAAGACATACGAAAAGCCCAAGCTCAAACTGCGGTGCATCCATCACATTGGGTATGGCCGCAAACGGGAACCGAGTTGCTCAACCTTCGACAGATGACTCTGGGTGAGTTTGTCCAACGACAGCCTGGAGCGCAGCATCTCCATTGACGTGTGTCATACTTCACTGATCATTTGAATATAATCCCAAAAGAACCTCGTAAACAATCCTACATGTAGCGTTAATATTCCTGCGGTGAATAATTCCAAGGGCTTCGTGGAGCAATTCGGCAATCAGAATATGCTGAGCAATGGTTCTCTTTTCTTTTTTAATATCCAAGTACTCTTTGACTTTGGAAAATCTGTAGCTCACAAGCTGATCGTCAATTCTTTTCCCCATCCATCCAGAACAGACTCTGAATAGTGTTACTTCATTTTATCAGGAAATAAAACCTGCCAATGAGTATGCCCACACTGGAGGTAGTGTCCGCAGTACGATTCAATCAGAAATCCTGTGGTTGTAGATGTCATAATATTGGAAAAGAATGCAGATGGACAAACTCAGAGCATTGTGGATGTGATGAGGTGTGCAGTCTATGAGACAAGAGAACATGTTTTGGAGCGGATTGGCAAGAGAGGGCGTAAGCATCATGTAGTCTAGAATTGGCGGAATACATTCATAGCGACTGCCCCCTTTCATGGCACTCTTCCCATTGACTGAGAAATGCTGCGAGCCTTGTGACTCTTCGCTCCCTCCACCGGTGCCATAATACATGTTGGGCGCCTTCGGTCGTCCAACTTGACTAAGTTGCCAACGTCCCAAGGCGAAATAAAGACGATTTTTGTCAATATGATTACCCGAGCGGAGACTTCTTTTCCAAGCGGCAACGCGTTCTTTATGCCAACCCCCCCAAGACACTGAGATACATGTGTAATTAAACCAGGTCCGCCTGCAAGTTTCGCGTTTTCTATACTACGGGGCTTAATATGAACAAATAGAAAACACATGGACAAATTCCTCTGACGAAGATTTTAGTTCTGTAGTCAAGAAGCATGATCAATCGGTCTTCCCCTGTTGAACCGTGCAGCTTCCAACTGCGTGTGCTGAGGTTCTTTGAGATTCCAGTTGGGCATGTAGAGGATTTTGACACGCGCTGGCGAAATAAACGGGCTGTTAAAAATCTTTGAGACAGCAGAAAACTTGGGAACCACCATATGCCTACAACCACGCTGCAGTAATACACCTATACTTGGACAAGGGTATCATTGTTACAGTGTTGGGTGAATAACCGAGACGTTTTACCTCGTCTCAAGACTTTTTCCATTTGTATGTAAGTATTTTGTCTGTCACTCTCGAGCATGGTCTCGGCGATGTCCCATGTCATCTATCTTTAAAGGAGGCATGGTGCCTTTGAGACATCAAGTCGCCACAAAGTACCTACCTGCGTAAAGAAAAGGGCAAGAGACAACGGTGTAAGCTCTGTTGTCCATGTACCAAGTTTCTTTGACTGATCTCCTTAGCTAATATCACCGACTAGTAAGGTACCGGTTTTATTTTGAGGTTTATCTCAAGGTATTCATATGGACTCAAGTACCTGCCCATTATTGGTTTGCCCATTATTGGGGACCGACGAGCCCTCCCGGTGCCCCCTTGACAGGCTGGAGCCCCTTGCTGACTCAGCAATTGGGACTGCGCCGTTGTCGGCTTCTGGACTCGACGGTAAAGTGTATGAAGTCTCCCCCGTTCACTTATCAACAACACTACGGAAAATGGAGTCTTTCAAACCCCTCGAGGCCAACTACGTTACGGCCATCAAGATCATTGACGATGCCCACGCCGAAGACCCCAACACCATCCCCGGCGACAACGGACCCGTGCCGTACGAGGTCCACTACGCCCGGAAAATGACTCGGTGGCTGGCCGCGCGCAAGCCGGATGCATCACCCGCGCTACAGCTCGCGTGCCGCGCGCAGCACTTTCGTCGGTTGGTGTTCTTTATCTCCCCCAAGTTTGCTCAGTAGAACCGTCTCTCACATGCAGATCCAGGTGGGAACTTCCCCGCTCGAGCTACCCCATGACGCGGCCCGGGTATCTCACCTGGCGGGCGAAGCAAAAGGCACAGGCCGCGACGCAGGTAGCCGAACTTCTTTCATCGGCTGAGATCCAGCCGCCCCTGGCGCAGGAGGAGATCGAGCGGGTGGCGGCGTTGGTGCGGAAGGAGAACCTGAAGAACGACGAGGAGACGCAGGCGCTTGAGGATGTGGCGTGTCTCGTGTTTTTGGATGACCAGTTTGATGGATTTGAAAAGAAGAGTGAGATTGACGACGAGAAGATGGTGGGGATTCTTAGGAAGACGTGGGGAAAGATGAGCGAGGAGGGGAGGAAGCTTGCGTTGGGCATGGAGTTGAGCGAGAGAGCGCAAACCTTGATCAAGAAGGCATTGGACGGTTGAGGTCAAAGGGCAAATTGAGATTTGTTTGGAAGTTGTCTTTGGAAATCTGAGTTCGCTCTGCTTGACTTCCACTTCTCCTGATTCGGAACATAGCCGGCGCTGATCCCGGAACACGGCCCCGAACGGCCCCACTTCTCGGTGTAATCTCCGCCGAAGGGACCCAGTCTCGGTGCCGCTCGAGACAATCGGCCGAGGCAACCGGCTCCGATAAGAAGCGTAGACAGGCAGTTCTTCAAAGCGTTTCAAGATCTCTTTGTTTTAGCACATTCTCCTCACGAGACGACTTCAAGATGACACAGACTATAACCTCCTCCGAGCTAGCTGCCCACACCACTGTGGCATCCCTCTGGCTTGCCATAGACGGCGAGGTGTATGACTTTACCGAGTTCGCCCCAACTCACCCAGGCGGGTTGTCCGCTATTCTTCAGCATGCGGGAAAGGATGCCACGGCAGCTTACAATGCTGTTCACTCGCCCTTCCTCCTCAAGTCTATCCTTCCTGTTTCCAAAAATCTCGGCCGGTTATCCTCGCCGGCTCCTGTGTCATCAACGCCATCCTCCCCGACAGTTTCAAAACCTCCTCTATCTAGCCTCATCTCCGTCAACGACTTCCGCCTCGCAGCCCACACCTACTTCCCAGCCAAGACCCTCGCCTTCGTCTCCTCCGCCGCAACAGACTGCCACACCCACCGTCGCAACAGCGCCATGTACTCCGAAATCACGCTCCGGCCGCGCGTTATGGTGGATGTATCTGCGCCCATCTCCCTAGAAACCACCATCCTTGGCCAAACTGTGGCCTCCCCTATCTTCGCCGCGCCCACCTCTCTCGGCAAAACAGTTCACCCCGACGGCGAAATGGAAATCGCCCGCGCCTGCAAAGAACTCAACGGCATCGCCCAAGTAGTCAGCACCAGCGCAAGCTTCTCCGTCACCGACGTCGTCCGCGCAGCAGCCGAGCACCCCGTCCCCCCTGACACCGACGGCTGCAATCCCCCCATCTTTCTCCAACTCTACGTCGACAAGCATGCCCCCAACACCGAAGCCCTCCTCAAATCCCTTACCGACCCAGACAACAACGGAGACACCACCAAAAGCCTCATCAAAGGCGTCTTCCTCACCGTTGACGCCCCCGTCCCAGGCAAACGAGAAGCCGACGAGCGCGTGCCCACTCCTTCCACCCCTCCACCACCACCACCACCCCGACAACTTCCACCTCACCCGGACACCCATGGTTCTGCCCTCGGTCGTCTCATGGCCTCCTACATCTCACCCTCCCTCACCTTCCCTCGACCCTCCCTGGCTCCGCCAGCACCTGCCTTCTTCCACCCCGCTCATAATAAAAGGCATCCAAACATCTTCCTCCGCCCTGCTCGCATTACACCACAACGCAGACGGGATTGTGATATCCAACCACGGGGACGGAGTCTCGACACCTCGCCGGCGAGTGTGCTGGTGCTGCTGGAGCTGCAGAGGTGTTGTCCGGAGGTTTTTGAGAAAATCGAGGTTTTTGTTGATGGTGGGATAAGCAGGGGGCGGATGTTTTTAAGTGTCTGTGTTTGGGGGCGAGGGGTAGGGGTGGGGAGGGGGTGCTTTATGGTAAGTTCCTTTTATTTTTTTTGGGGTGGGGATGGTGTAGGTGATGGCTGTGAGATGGGCCGGTGATGGCTCGGGTTGAAATGGGGATGGATGCTAACATTCTTGTGTTTTCAGGGCTGGGATACGGCAAGGAGGGGGTGAAGAGAGTGATTGAGAGTAAGTTTACCTACTCGCAAACTTAGCAGTTAAAGGAAATGGGCGCTGACAGAGACAGTCCTGAATGATGAGCTGGTGACGACCATGAAGATGTGTGGTGTCACAAGCTTGGATGAGCTGCACCCCGGGTTGTTGAACACCAGGGCAATGGACCATCTGGTGCCGGAGACCGCCGGGGACGAGCACCCGTATGCGAAGTGGAGGAGGAGCAAGATGTGAGACACAATACTGATGATGCCATGATAAGACACTCCCACTTGGGATGTCGAACACGGTGTAGCCACATGTCGGCCTGAGCAGTGGCCTCCCACACGATCACTGGAAACACAACTCCAATACACAGGCCTGCTGATGCACACGTAAATTCCTGTACAATATTTACCATTTCATATCTACCAAACCATCGAGAAATAAAACCCATCGAATATGTTTCCAAAACACCGCTCAACCAGCATGTAAAGTTGGACTACATTCCCTAAACCAATACTAAAACTCGTCCATTCATATATCCATCGTATTATCAAACCCTTCTCCAGTCAGTAACCATATTCAACCGTCCGCCGTCCGCCGTCCATCATGTCTCACCCTTGACACGTATGCCATCCATCCCCAACTCCACATTGTGTATCACCCTCCTTACCCCTGCAACTCCGTCAGGTCGCCATCGCCCCTGTGCGTGGGCAACTCGGCGGCAAAGTGAGGGCTGCCCTGATGGCCTCCCTGATGGCCAGCGCCATGAGCAGGAGCGCCATAGGCACCGGGCTGCTGCTGGTGCTGCGGGGGCGGATATGCGCCCTGCTGCGGAGACTGGGAAGGATAGGTCGCGGAAGTGACAGTGGGCGCACCCGGCGACATATTTCCGTACTGTTGATACTCTCCCTGCGGCTGCTGTCCATACGCGCCCTGAGGGTGTCCATACCCGCCGGGCGGCGGCGATGCCAGCGTAAATGGGGGGCGGCTTGGCCATGCTGGCACGGGGGTCGTAGTAGCCCGAGGCACCGGGCGGGACCTGGGACATGCGCGGGTCTTGCGGGTCGGGGCCCGGCGGAGGCTGGTTTTGTTGGGTTGGGGCGGTGGCAGCCGCGGCAGCAGCAGCTGTTTCGGCGTTCTTCCTCTTCTGCTTGTCGTTGTGACGCTTCAGAGCCCAGATGCCGAGGATGATGAGGGCGATAGCACCAAGGCCGCCCACAACACCGCCGACGATGGGGCCGATGGGCGGTCCCGAGGAATCGTCGTCGTCGGGAGTCGGCGTCGGCGTCGGCGGGGTGGT
This sequence comes from Collariella sp. IMI 366227, assembly GCA_027946355.1. NCBI lineage: Eukaryota > Fungi > Ascomycota > Sordariomycetes > Sordariales > Chaetomiaceae > Collariella > Collariella sp. IMI 366227. Next base: position 1,620,846 of record JAPEUS010000002.1, on the reverse strand, counting down.
GGAGCTTGAGGACGGTTCGCTGGAGGAGACCTGGCTGGTCGTGGAAGCTTCGATGGTGGAAGAGGTCCTCCTTGTTGAGGTCGATGTTGAGACGACAGGGGGGCTGTACCAAATTTCACCCGAGCCGCCGGCAACAGCGCAACCGAGCAGAGTGTAGCCCTTGAACGCCTGATCCTGGTAGTGATAGGTAGTGCAATAGGGATATGAGGAATCGCCGCTGCAATATATCAGCGAGCGCTCGCCTTGTCAAGTTCGTACTGCGCCTGTTCACTTACCACCACCTTGAGAACCCGTTGTTGGTGGTATACTTGTCTCGCTCGGTCGAGTCATAGCAGGTGGTCCAAACTTGGCAAACAGTCGCGCCGTCATCGCAGCACCCGATATGGAAGTTTACCGAGTTATAAACGCAATTCTGGGTCTGGTCGCACGACAGAGAGGCATCTAGACGGCGTTAACAAAGTTACTCACACAGGTGGCATGAGACTAACTGACCAAGCTGTCCTTTGATATATCCACAGGTGTTGTCGGTAGAAGCACGGGCCACAAGATCTTGTCTAGGCTTGACCTGCGGCGGAGAGGTGGGAACTGGCGAGAGGCCCAGCGATTCCATGTAGGCAAGGCCGGTCTTCTGAGGGGGAGGAGCCCATCTCGCATCGGGGTTATTCCACTTCAACGCCTTGGATTCAGCAAGGCCGAGAGCACAGCTCAAGGCTGCGCAGCAAATGGCCTTTCTCATGGTTGATCAAGTCGAGCAGCGTCGACCGGTGGGCTTGGTGACTGTAAAGGCTCGACGAGAATCCAGGAGAGGCGGCCCGGCGCGACACAGGGCGGGCTTTCAAACTTGGCAAGAGTTTTGCATGAGAGAGGAACCGGGGGATCCAGACGCACGGCAGCAGCACGCGTCCCGCTTTTGAGCAGCATGAGGCTCTGTGGCCCCGGCGGCCTGGCCATCCCAGAACCCCCGAGCTGAACAACGCCAGCCGATATTGGATGGAGGATCGAGGGTGTCATTGGTGGGCGGTGCGGTGATGGAGCTTGCGGGGAGCCCCTGGTAGCGTGGCTCGACAGCGGGAAAAGCAGGCGGTGGGCGCGGGGGTGGTCATGAAGAACAGCAGTGGCCCGGACGAGGTGAAGATGTGTTGTTGTTGTCTCCCCATGCTATCCGTCCCATCCCCAGCCAGACTGCCACTGCGAGATCTGTCTCTTGAATGCTCAGTAGCTCATCCATCAACCAGATCTCATCAAACCACCGCGTTTACGAACGCCACAGCATGGCCCAAACAAGGCCGATCAGCCGTAAGCCAGGGGTCGGAGGAGGACTTTGGGGGTGAGGGTCCAGAGGAGTGAATTATTGAGGAGTTAAGCCCAACACGGCCGGTGGCTTTGCCCAGCACGGCGATGGTTGGTGTTTTGACCTGCGCCAAGCCATCCGCCACGAATGCTTGTTGGGCTCGGTCTGGGGGTGGTGTTGGCTGGCACTGGCTGGGTGGTGGCTGAACTGGGGTCCAGGTTGCATTTGCTCGCCAAAGGCTGCTGCGCGCCATCAACTGACCGACAGCAAATGGAAACAGAGGCCGGTTGCATTTGCTCGGGGTTCTGGCGTGACTCCGAAAGATCCGAGGCTGTTTTGGGTGCGGTTGTGCCTGGCAAGGCTTTCTCGTCGGCAGAAGCGACCGTTTCTCGTGTTCGCGATGGGCTCTCTGATAGGACATGTCTGGACAGGTTCCAGCTGTTTGATGAGATTTCCAAAATTTGTCACTGTGCGACGATGGAAAAAAAAAGCGCCTTTGCTATCCCATGGTTCCTGTCTCAATTGAACTGTTCCTGCCGTGCTCGCCCAACCCGAACCAAGCCCGTGAGGATTTGTTGGCTTCCATTGGCACAGATCAGCCCTACAGCTTGGCAGTCTGGGCCGAAAGCTTGTGGATTGTGCCACATCTTGGCCTGGCTACGAATACATTTCTTGGGTAGGGACGAATTCCAGATGGATGGCATGAGTGGTTAAGTAAATATATTTACTGTGTAAAAGCACTTCGTATTCTAAAGTTTATCAGGATATTTTCGGTATATGGACAAGGTGGGTCAAAACCCAAACTGTCAAACTCTATTTTGGGACTGTGGCCTCGACCGAGACACAACGGCAGACTGCATTCTGCCTGTCACCTCGCTTAAAGTGAATGTTTCCAGCTTGTACGACAAACCTATCTGGCTTGACAACATAACATGTCTCAAGGCAAGATGGGCAAAACATTGGCCCCCTCAACCCAGACATCCCCCAAACAGACACTGAGCCATCTCCCAGACAAGGGCAGTCTGTTGAACCTCCAGAAAACCATCTCTATGTGTCCCTTCTTCTCTGGCAGAATCACGGAGCTGATGTGGTCTGCTCAGCAATCAGTAATAATGATTAGCGGAATAGGCTGGTCTGTGACTGTCTCCTGTGTCTTCACGTAGAGATCACCCACTCCGAGACTTCAGAAAACACACACTGCGGGCACTTAATATCTAGTAGCCATGATGCTATCTCCTCTGCCCGCAGGAAACCAACCAGCCAAGCCAAACCCCTTTCCTCCACCAGTGAAGACATCACCCACCACCCCCAATCACAAACCACTCAACCCCACCGCGTCCTCACCAATCCTTATACAGCCCATTACCTACGTAGCTAGCCAGGCACAGACTCAGAACAACCCCTAATGGCCTAAATCCATATCCCACCCCGTAAACTCCCCCAAACTCCCCGCCCCCGTCAACCCCAAAGATATCATCCCCGTCAAATCCACCGCCCCCTCCAACACCACCCCCAGCTCCCCAAATCCCCACACTCATCCAACCCCCGCCGCATCCAATACCATTGCATCATGCTCCCCACGCCCACACCCACCGCCCCAACCATCGCATCTCCCAATCCCCATCCGGCCCCACACCCACCCTCCAAGACCGCCCAGCTCAGGCTGCAGCATCGCCGCCGCAGCTACCACGGCCGCGTCCGCGGCACTGGTCTGTGGAAGCGCCAGCTGCGCTTCGACGCGCCTGTGTAACCGCACCGCCGTCTCGGCGAGGAGCGGGTCAATTTTCTGGATGCGCTTCCAGTCTTCCGCTTCAGCCTTGAGGGCCTCGCGAAGGGAAGTGCGGTTATGTTGCGTTGTTAGAACGACAGGGGGCCCGCCGCTTGCAGGGTCAATGGCCGCGGCCGCGGCTGCCGCGAGGGACGTGTCGTTTGTAGCGTCGGGTGCGCAGATGATAGCTGTGATGACGTCGTACGCGACGGGGGAGGTTTCGGGGTTGCTGGCGAAGGTTTTGAGTTCGTCGAGGAGGATGGAGACGAGGCGTTTGGCGCCAAGGAGTTTGTGGGCGGCAAGGGTTTGGCGGTGGGTGTAGGGCGCGGGCATGCCGTTGACGGGCGGGGATTGGGCCCATTGGACGAGGGTTTGGATGGTGTGGCGGATGGTGGAGGCGAGGCCCCCGGTGATGGTGCTGCCGTTGGAGGGGGTGTTGTTGGTGTGGGTGCTACACCAGGACTCGAGCTCGGTGTGGTCCGCGGCGCCGGTGCGGCGGGAGAGGAGGAGGTTTTCTTTGATGGCGCGGAGGAGCGGCTCGATTTCCTGGCATGTTGGGTCTTGTCGTTGGTAGGAGCGGAGGGCGTGTTCCAGCGGCTTGGCGACGATGTTGAGTATGGACGAGAGCATTGTGGATGCCTCGTTGGAGATAGAGCTTGGCCGGAGTATGGCCTGCAGGATCTTGATAATGGCGGGCTGGATCCCTGTCGGGCCTACCCAAAGCTGATTTGACAAATACAAGATAGCCGGAACCAAGGAAGGGAGCAGGAGGACGTCAACGAGATCTGCAATGGTTAGTATGTGTTACCACATTTGAGTTGGGAAACGTACACTCGAGGCCGCCCCTCAGCATATCCTCCGTCAGATGCCCAGCGCTCAGGCCGAGGACAATCTGGTGGAAAAGGGTCGGCATCAGCAGGTAAAAGTCGTGCGGAGGGCACGAGGCCATGAGATCGTCTCCAAGCCCGCCAGCTTCGGTATCGAAGAGACCGTGGATCCAGCCGTTCAGGTGAGCCTTCTCTTGCTCATTCAGCTCCTCCATCAGCCGGCACTGAGTGCTTCCACCGAGCAACTTCCCCATAAACGAATCCGGCGAGCGGATGCCCAGATCCGCGGGAGAGAGATTGTAGCGATAAACAAATGCCAGGAGGAGAAGCAGGATGGACCCAAATTCTTCGTACACTGGCTGATACTCCCCTTGGTCCTCTTCGTACCCTGCCCAGTTGTCGAGCAGTTCGCATAGCGGCTGCAGAATCTTCTGCGGCTTATCAAAGAGAAGCAGAACGTCCAAGGACAAGGGCTTCGCGGCAAGCTGACTGCACAGTTGCTTGAGACTCATGGTCTCCTTGTTATGGCAAAGGCTACCGATGACCTATCGCAGCGTTAACAACTGCTGGAATAACTCATATGAGGGTCACAAACCTCGACAATAGCCTGAGCAGCAGCGCCCACGTTGCCATTCATATTATCCAGCTCGCCTATTAACTTGTGCGTCTTGTCCACGTCTTGGAGACATGACTGAACGAGTAGATCTTTCACATAGCGCCCCTCGTCCGGCAAGGACTGGTATGTGATGTCGCCGAGGAGATTTTCTATCGCCGGTTGGGAGATCAAGTCATGCAGTTGACATGAAAAGCAAAAGTCCTGGCGGACCGAGTCGTGGAACGAAGAGTTGGTGTTGGACATCTCAAACATACCCGACAGGGTGGGGAAGACATTGGTGTCGACCTGTCCCAACGCTTCTGTGATGCACATCTCCGGGTTGAAGGGGTACATGGGCGAGGAAGCCATCAGCGAGACGAGGATTAATGGGACTTTGTTGACCACATAGGACTTGAGTAGGTGGCCTGTTTTGGGCCCCTCATTGCGGAAAACGGCGTCGGCAAGAAGGTCGAAGGAAGCTAGTATGAGTTGGACGGCGGTTAGTTGCAAGTCGCCTTGATATCTGTTGTGTAGATATGTGAACAAGGCGACATCGTCCATCATGGGTCGCCCCACGAGCTGCCACCTGTCAGTATGAAACTTGAGGCTTCAGCATTGAGGCAGCTTACCGCAGCACTGAAATATATGTATAGGCCGGCTCGCGAGTTAGCAATTGGGATCTCGGCAATCTGGAGATTATCCAGTCCTATGAGATTGTCCATGTAGTTGTTGACATCGGAAATGGAATCTTTCTTCTCTGCTGGAAGCCAGTTCGCAAGTGTTTGTGTGCGGAAGAGTTCTAATCGTGTGCCCATATCTGGTAGTGTTTGCATTACGCATGGAATGAAAGCTTCCAAACTGCTCGAGAGCACTTTGCAGACATCTACAGCCACTGTCAGTCCAGAATCTCCAGCCCAGTCGCCAAAAGTTGGGCACCTACTCTTGAAGAAGGGCTTGCCCAGAGTGGACAGTACCACTGGATCTTCGCTAAAGGCAAGAAAGAACAGCACAAATGCGTTTCTCAGATCCTCTGACTTGTCCCTCGTCTGCAAGCCATGCAGCGAGCCGAATGCCTCCCTTTGAAACGCAGCGTGAGCCGAAATAAACAGGTCCATCCATTTGGCCAGCACCAGAGCAACCTCCACCGCCTGCTTCGCTGTCCGTATCGCAGTCCCATGGTGCACCTCCTTGGCGAGTTGCCAAAGTATGTTGTCCTCAAAGCCCATCGATGACCTCCATCTCTGAGTCTTGGGCGGCTGTGGCACAAGCCCGTCTCCTTCCTCCTTTTTCATCCCGCCCGGCGCAGACAATGGGGCATCGTGTGTGTTCGCCGGGGGGTAAATTGGGGAGTATCTGTATAGCGCTCTCAGAACAGATGGCGTGTCGACGCGGCGTTGCTCAAGCAGCTTCTTGAGGTACATGTAGGAGCGTGGATCGAGGCTGTAGCTGTTGGGCTTCGGTGGTCGAAGGACCATGTCGGCAATGATGATCGGCGGAAGAGGATGCTTTTCGAAGTGGAAAGGGAGAAACGAGCCGACAGTTTCCCAGTCGAGGCGCTTTTCGAGGGCAACGCGAAGGAACTTGGCCCATTCCTCGGCGGCGGCAGACAAGGCTGCCGGTGCTGGAGTTGTGGTCATGGTCGGGTCATTTGAGGTTGCCTGCTAGATCGATGGTGTTTGCAGGTGCTTGGTTGTACTCTTGGGCATCTCAAAATGGCAGTTGGCGTTACTACATGTTCGATTGATATAGGGTTCGGGAGCAGGGCCGAGCGGTTATGCTCCCCAAGATCCGTGGTTGTTCGTCACAAGCACGTCGCGCTGATAAGATTGAGGTGAGGCTGCGTCCGCCATCTGGGTCCTGCAGCCCCAGACAAGGCTGAGTGGGGCGCCTCGTCGCCAAGGACTCAGGAGGGATGTGGCACGAATCCGGCATTTCGGTCCAATCCTCGCCCGAGGCGGACAAAGTGACCTGGCCTTCATCAGCAACTCGTGTGAATTTTGAATCACTCTCCGCCGATTCTTTTCCTTCTTTAGACAGGCATATTATGGCATGAATGGGGCTCCTTCGAGTCCTTTGAGTCAACAACTCTTTGTCACTGGGGCAGCGTTCTTCGTTGCTCTCCCTCCCTCTCTACCGTGCAAGGTAGCCACAGGTTCTTCAGTCGCAGAGTACCTGGTACCCAGATCTGACCCTATGAGAAGGACTGTAGCCCATCCTCATGGTCAGGCTCTTCTCCTTTGAATGAAAGATATGGGAGGTCTACTGAGATGGACCGTGACTAACCGGTTGCTCGTCACACAACTTTGTCCCACCTCACTAGGCAGCTTCAACTCAACCCTCCGACCAACATATCCCTGCACCCGAAACCTCACCGCCAGATATACGCTTTCTGGAGACTATATCGCAACACACTTTTGGTCATACAGGATCAAACGAATGCACACGCTCTAAAGCTTGGATGCCTCTTCCTGAGCCACCAACATTACAATCCTTCCTCCCAAGCAGATTCCTCTTGAACCAGCCAGCGCCATCTGCAGCGACCCTCTCAACTCCATTACCTTCAGTCCCCCTCCTCCATTTTAAGCCCCGAGGCTGGCCCGTCCCGCGGCGCCTCACCCCCCTCAGCATCAAGAGATCTCGGCCCAAGCATCCTGTGCATCACCACTGTCAGCATCCACTCTCCATTCAACCAAGAGAAAATAAACAACAAAACTGTACTTACCAATCCTGCATCCCCAACCACTCCCCCACCCCTCCTCCGCCCTCACAATCTCCTCCTCGCTCACCCCCTGTAACGGCCTAAGAAACGGCACCGTCTGCTCCTCCCCACACTCTCCCCTCCCTCCCCACCTCCACACCCACACCCCCAACAACCACCACACCCCCAACAACATCATAAGCCCTCTTCACCTCCAACCACCGCCCACTCTTCGCCGCAAACAGATAATTCCTCCTCCCTGCGCATGCATGGCCCCAGCCCGCGCCTCCACGCGTCGCCAAAGAAACTGTGCAGCACGCCCGGGTAGTCGAAGCCTGTTGCTACGAGGCGGCGGAGGTAGGGGTGGAGGGAGATTTGGTAGGCTGTTGAAGGGGAAGGGATGGCGGGGCTGGTGTGCCCGGGGTGGTGGTGGTGGTGGTGCAGGTGGTACTGGGTTTTTGGAAGGGGAGTCTGATATTGATATGTGCGGCTAGGGGCTTGGACGGGGCCGGTGTATTGTGCGGTGTCGAGGAAGTAGCGGGTGCAGGATTGGTAGAAGGGGTACCATTCGAGGATGTCGAATTGGGGGTTGTTGGAGTTGTTGAAGGGGGCTGGAGTGGGTTAGTTTAGGGGGGTGGTTATGGTTCTTGATGGTGGTGGTGGTACCTGTTGTTGCCCTGGGAAGAGATAACCACCTTGTTGAGGTGCTGCCATGGTGTGTCGAAGAGGGTTGCCCAAGGTTAAGTAAGGAGAGGGCGAACCGCAGGTTTCAGGAGCTGAAGGTGTTGTTGGTTGGTTAATGACCCGAAGGCGATGAGGACAAGAGATTCCGGGGCGAGCTGATACTACGATGCTGGTGTCTTGTGAAGTGCCGCGAAGACGTTGCTTTCTCCCTATTTGACACTCGTTCACCGAAATCTGGGGATCCTGTTCTTGGTGCTCTCTGCAAAATGGGAAGTGTCGTCTTTGGGCATGAAAAGTATCAGGGTATGGGGTAGTCTCCAGTAATCAACGATTCAAGGTTCGGCGATAGGTAAGAGAAACATGAAGAGGGAAATGTGTGGGAACAGAGGGTCGGTCATGCGGAGTTTATATCGTCCATCCTTGATGGACATGTGAGGCTTGCACCGAAACGGGGGAACGGAAAGTGTGAAGTTACTCAGGGGTCACCAGCCGCCAGTGAGGCGAGCCACGGGACTGCAAGCCCTACCGGATGGCAACCGATGGCGCCGTTGAGCTTCCCAGCTGAAGTTTAGACTGATGAGCATGGATAGTCCACGGTACCCTGGGCGCCGTCGTTGCGGAGACGGCGATCCTCAAGGCTGGAGTGGTCCGAAGGGAACCGGGAGTTGTTCTCGAGATACCCGTTTTGAAACTCGATGACGATATTCATAATAGAGGCAGGCTTGTCGAATCTTCATTCGCCGCTTCCAAGCGCTGTTCACTGCTTCTGCCAGGCGAAGTGAGACCTTCCCATCAAGGTGCTTTGAAGAGGGCTCTCAACGAGATCAGGGAGCAGGTGGGCAGGGGTATGGCGGCCGCCTTTGAGCCTTCTGATAGGTGATGGGCAAATAGAAAAGCCCATCCATGGCTGCTGTGCAGCGAGCGGGCTCGGCAACCAACACCGGGAAATCCATCTCGACAAACGTCGTCGCGTGGACATCTCCGTGGGGGGACAGTGGAGTGATCTGGATAGACCCTGGAGTGGCGCATACGGCAAGGATCCAGGGGTCCGGGTCAGAATCTCGTGCAAATCAAGATCGAGAAGTCTTCTTTGCCGATCTGTACCACGGCAGGGGTCCTTGCTCTTCCATTGATGCAGCATCCCGAACTCGAGTCCCGGATGGAAATCGATGCTGTCGAGGAGTGCGGTCCAGCTTCCCGATGTTGCAAGCTTGCTCTTCCTTGAGCCGCAAATGCATGGGAGAAACTCGACAGAGTGCCGTTGCCTATGTGAGAGGGTGATCGAGATGATCAAGGCCTCCTCCAAGCCCAAGAACGACCGCCGGTGCCCCTCCGGACGGAATATCGGGTTGTCAACAGCGTTCATAGAGATGTCTCCTTGTTGGGAGCCCTCCTAGTGGCGACCACGCGTCGGAGACTCGACTGCTTTGGGATTGTATCAGGCCTCCGTCTGCAGTGCATCCAAGTTTTCGAGGAATCCCGACACAGTGGGACATTCCTGTCATGGACTGGTGGTGCAGCCCTGCTTCGTCAGCCCCCCGCGTTTAGCCACGATCTCACCGATAAGCGAAAGCGTCGGCGGCCTGTGATCCGGAGTGCTCATCAAACTAGGCAGCTCGGCCGATCGGCCAGATCTGCTCAGCTTGACAGGGCTGGTGTTGAGGCGGCTTGGTTGAACATGTTCATCACGTTGAAGCTTGCGTCAACTCCACGGCCCGAACATCGCTTGTCACAATATTTGCGATGGACAAGATTTTGCTTGGGTAGGCTGTCGAGCGGGGAAGCGAGCCCTTTGGTTCTGTGGGTTTTTTCGCAGGGTCCAAAACTTGACCAACAGTGGATGAGCGGAAGATGTTGTGTGTTGATGCTGTGGACAGTGTGCTGTGTATTATGAGCAGTCTAACCTTGTATGTCGGCAGGTTTCTTGGCAAAATAAAAATAAAAATGTGGTTTTCGATTTTACCAAGGGAGCTGGAAGTTGCATCTAAGCACGAGTTGGAGTGAAGCCAGAAAGAAATGATTTGTTGTTGTGCCTTTGCCACTGGCAGGAGGTTCAGGTTTGATGGGCAATTTGAAAGCTGCATCCCAACTTCCCAAGTGTGGAGAAACTCTTCCTCTCCAGGTGCGAATTATGATTGATCAATACCTGGGTCGCCAGCCCATCCCCCCCACAGATCCATTTCACCGTCCCCTTGTCTCCTTCTTTCCTTGAATGCCACACCCATCAGTCGGGTTCTCACCGACATGGCACTGCATAAAGTACCACCATACCCACTATGCAACCATTTTGCTGGCCGGCGGCATCTAACATCTTGGCCCAGCATGCTTTCAGCTATGACTACGCTGCCACTTTGAAATTATGAACGCGCAAAAATGTGCTCTGCAAGTCGGGAAAAGGACATGACGACCGACGACCTTATTACCCCATCGTACACAGATCTTCGGCCATACCCGCCTCGTCTCTCTTACACAACACATGTGTTTCCCCCAGCCAGGGCTGAATGAGCTGGAGGTGTGAGGCAAAGGTGTTGTTATGGATTTGAACAACTTGCCTTAAACATGTCACAGCCGCCAAGTAGTGATTGTGGACGGTGCTATGACGAATAGATTGTTGCACAAAACTTCAAGAGCAGGGATGAACCGGATTGTCGGGATTCTAAACAACCGTACACCAATAATTGAGGCCAAGATCGGCAGCGGTTGACAGCCTCACCGGCAAACCGATGTCCATCGCAGCCGGTTTCGCCTCGAGACCATGTTTTCGGTAATCTGGGGGTGAGACAAGGTAGCTTGAGGCAAATATGTCTGAACCCATCTCCTGAGCAGAAACAAGACAACAAGGCTTAACCCCGGATGCTTTCAGGGCTCACTTGTTGCCCCTGGCAATGTCTCGCCTTGCTCATTGCCAGACCGCGCCACTCCATGTTGTCCCAGTCCTTTTTGTGGTTGATGGATTGATGATTTCGAGGGAAGAGATGCCGAGTCAGAGGCAAAGAAAAGTATAAGAACCCACAGAATCATCAGGAAATGGGAAACAGAACTACTCAGGCTCTGAGCTACAAAGCCAAAAGTGCCGTACGCGAGAACCACCAGGGAGCATTTTCAGCGACGAAAGATAGGGTTATGGCCTCGTAAAGTGCACTCTACCAACGGTACGGTCACTTACCGTGTACGCCGTCTAGCTCCATGGCCTCAAGCCACATAAATTTCTAGCATTTATTCAACTGGCCACTGCAAGTCTGCAGTGAACGGATGGGGATGGATGGCGTCCCTGGTGGTGAGGTCAGCCAAGTGCATGCACCCCGATAATCTGAAATATTAGCTTGGTACATGCATATTTTCTTCCTCATCAGCACCCCTCTTCCCCAGGAATCCGGCACAATGGTCAACTTCAAGTGGTCTTCTCTTGCTCTGCTCGCGCTTCGCGCTGCGACTGCCTTTGCGCAGGACGATGTAGGTTGAATCATTGCGATCACCCCCTTTTGCCTGATGGCGCATTGGGGGGGCATCGATTGCTAACGCGCAGCCCCCCAGTTTGATGCTGAGCCCATCAAGTCGGTGCCGGTCGAGCAGCCCGAGCTCAAGGCCGACATCGAGACCACCTTCCCTGATGCCGACATCTTCGGCGTCAAGATCGTCAACGGTCGCGTGAGCAAGGCGCTCATCGAGATCACCAACCACGAGGATTCGCCAATTGACGTCTCTTTCGTCGGCGGCACGCTCAAGACCACCAAGCCGCTGCCCGAGGATGCCCCCGCCTCCGCCGCTATCCTTCGCAACCTGACGGCCGTCCGGTACGACGTCTCGATTCCCGCCGGCGAGAAGCACCAGCTTCCGTTCCAGTTCGTCCTCGACATGAACCCCCAGGACGTCATCGTCGAGCTCATCGCCATCATCTCCAACTCGGCCACGAACCAGATCTTCCAAGTTGAGGCTCACAGCGGCCCCGCCAGCATCGTCGAGCCCCCGACCAGCCTCTTCGACCCCAAATGTAAGCCCCTTAACCTCCCCCCAACCATCCCCACCTCCCCACAAACCACAGTTCTTACTAACACGTTATTCCCGCACAGCATCTTCCTCTACCTCTTCCTTACCGGCGTCTTCAGCGCGGTGCTGTACTTCGTCTACAAGACGTGGATTGAGGCGCTCTTCCCGCAGGCGCGGCCCGCCCGCCCCGCTGGCGGTCCCTCCAAGAAGGGCCGCAAGGCCGCCATCATCGAGGCCGAGCCCTGTCCGGCTCTGAGTCGGCCGGCGCCACCAGCGGCGGCGACGGCAAGGGTTACGACGAGAGCTGGATCCCCAACCATCACATCAACCGCCCCGTCGCGCGCCGCGTTAAGAGCAGCGCTAGCGGCAAGACGAAATAAAGTTCTTGACTTTTCTGCTGTGGGATGTTTGGGTGGGGGGTTGACATGGGTTTCGGAGAGCGGTGTGGGGGCTGGGGAGTAGAACAACGGGAGAATATGGTGAGGGGAGGCGTAGAAGAGTGCTAATTTCGCTGGTTGTGTTAATCATATGGTTTTCGTTCTGTCGGCCTACTGTGTATGATTGGGACAAGGATAAAGGCGGGAACGGGAGGGATCTGATAAAGCAATCAATTTGAGGCGTCTCTTTTGCACGTTTTGTTAATTGTTCGATTTATCAAGCAAGGCATTGCATTGGGGCATTTGGTGGAGGTTTCCTTTCCAAAATCTGGATGGAGTACTGATAGCCTTTCTCTGATGCTGGACAACGATCATGTTATGTCCATAGGGACAGGACTCAAAACATAACCAAGATATATTCGTGATTGGAGACACAGGAGTGGTATGCAAGCAGTGTATATTTAATGTACACTGTTCATTCTAACAAGCCAACCCATCCAGACACTTACAGAGACAGAAGGAAATGCGTAAAGACCGAAAACCGCTGCCGCCCCTATAACCCATCCCAGATCTCGTCAAAACGCCGTACCCCTTTCATAGCTATGCAAACCAGCCCCCTTCTCCCTCTCATTCAATCACTCGCTTGCTCTCTGCCCCCAACCCACCCTCAAAAAACGACCTCCTCCCTCTCCCCTTCCCAAACCCCTTCCCGTCCCCTTCCCGGTATCCTTCCCCACCCCCAAACCGATGCAAATCCTCAATCTTCGCCAGCACCAACTCCAACAGCTCCTTGCGGTGCAACAAGTCCAGATGCCTCCTCACCTTGGGATCCTCGCGCGCAAAGCGCTCCAGCCCGCCGCTGGCCATGTGCTCGTGCAGTTTTGATTCGACCTCGCGCGGGAAGCGCACGTAGAAGTCGTTGAGCATCTCGACGTTGAGGAAGAGAACAGCTGTTTGGGAGAGCTTGGTGGCAACCGCATCGAGGAAGACTTCTGGGCAATAGTACTTGTTTTCGAGGGATTTGCACTTGCGGGACTTGGAGGCCAGGATCCGCATGTTGATGATGTCGGCGCGGTCGCGGAGAAAGACGGCTTCTCGGCCTGGGTGGGGGGTGTTAGTTTGGTTCGGATGGTAAGGGGAAAGAATAGGGGTCAGAAGGGGGGTGTACCTCGCGCGAGAAGCGCTGCGCTAAACCCGCCTGCGCCGCTGGGGTGGTCGCCCTCGACAATGATGTCGCCCCGGCGCGCCTTGTCGACGAAGGACATGACCTCCTTAAGCTTCTTACGCCCACCTACCGAGTTCTCCAGGCTCTTCATCGCGCCCTGGCATTGCTCAAGCTCGGTCTGAAGAACGCCGACGACGTGTTCGCGACCCTGGGCCCACTCGTTGGGTTGAATATCCGGGTCAAACTTGTACGGCTTGAGAGAAATCTCAATGCCGTCGCTTGTCGCGTACGAGCGGTCTGCAAGCACGGTCGACGCGGCCTCGCTAATCACCTTGCGGGCGGACGGATGCTTGGAGAAGGAGGACTTGTCGAGGAGCTTGTCGATGTTGGCCTGGACGGCTGTGGCGGCGACGGTCGCTGCAAGACGGCCAACACCGAGCCGGGTCAGGCCGGAGCAAGCGGTGTCGAGTTGCCGGTGCCAGTACGGTGACTTGGGGTCGGCCTTGGGCAGGTCGGCGATGTTGTCCGGTTCGTGCGGAGCAATGGCAAGGTCTTCGACCGGCCTGTTCCAGTACCTGGCGGCGAGCTGGTCAAGCACCTTCTGGTCGAGAGCGTCTTTGAGCAGACCCTGCATCTGAGCACGGCCAAACTGCGAGGAGAAGTCGTGGAACTGGTGCTTGAAGTCGTCGAGGCTCGCGGCCAAATAGGCCTCGGCGCTCATGGGCTGCTCATTGTACTGCACCTTGAATTGGTATGTGGTCTCCTCAAGCTCCCTCTGGATGGCTTCAGTTGTCTCGTTCAGCTTAGAAGACATTTGCTGCTCCAAGACCTGCAGGAGCTTCTTCCGGAGGGTGATGGTGCCTGTATTGACCCCGGAATCCGGACCGAACTGGGATGGGTATGAGTTGAAAAAGGTTTTCTCATTCCGGGTGATGCCAGACAAGAGATTGCTGGTTTCTCTCCTGAAGAGACCTGTCTGCGAAGGCAGCTTGGAGATCACACCAACGTAGCCCAGACGGAGGGGGTACTGGCGGTCGGTAAGAATGGCAGCGCCCTTATCCGGGTCGACCAGGTCCATCTTGGTAATGACTCCAATCGTCCGTTCACCCCTCGGGTCCACCCGACGGCTGGCTTGCAGAGCGGTCGAGTTTGCCAAATCCGAGTCAGCGGCTGAGATAGCCAGAATGATGTTGGGGCCCCGGATGTACTTGTCGCAGAGCTCCGAGATCTTGCGCTTAAGCTCCCGGGGTTGATTCTCGCCAGACACTTGAATGTATCCGGGTAGATCGATTAGCGACAGGTCCGGTATCCTTGGCGAGTGAATTGTGAGCCTGATGGGGTCATCGCTGACACACAGAGACTCCGGGACGGACTGGTTGAGTTCTGTCAGAGTCTTTTGGATCAACGAAAAGTCGGTGACCTTGGCGAGACCGAGATCCGGGAATTCTCCGTAGTCAACGCGCGCCGACGGATCGTTAACGAGGGTGAGCTCGATAGGGCGCCGAGTAATCATGTTGCTTCCCTTGGGCAGGAACTCGTGACCGACGATAGCTTCCAGCACAGAGCTTTTCCCCGATGACTGCGACCCAATGACGACAATGGATGGGAGCGTGACGGTGGCTGTCTGGCCAACCCTTCCGAGGAGGTTCCGAATCTCGATCATGCGCTTCGTGATGTACATCATCTGGTCGTCCTTCATAACCTCCTCGGGTGTCCGTTCGTCGTGTTCGTCGGATGAGTCGTACCCATATGCAGCGGCCGAGGCTCCGGCGGCGGCGGCAGCACCGACTCGGGCCTGCTTGGGTTGTTCCGGCCCGTCCTTCCCTCCCTGCCCGCCGGGCCCGCCTCTGCCCGACCCAGCCTCACTCTCCCCCTTCATGATTTTGTCGAGCCATTCTGGCATCTCGAACTGTTCTTTTTTGTTCCTCCACCCGCATTTCGTTTGCTCGGCGATGTCTTTTGCGCCACCCCATAGGCTGGAGGCGGTGGACGTGACGGTGGTTTTCATGTTCCCATACATCTCCTGGGCGGAATTGCTGACCTCTGTACGCAATTAGCAACCAAGTCTCAGTGTTCCTGCCATGGGTTTCCCTTACGAATAGCCTGATACTGTACCCACCCCACAGCGCCGAGAAACAGACCGCCAAACAGGGCGGGGACCCTGATAAACTTCATGGCCAACCTCGGCAGCAGGCGGGTGAAGGAGGCGTTCCGCACCATGACGGCATTGTGGTAGGCGTTTGCTGGAAACTGAAGCGATCTTCTAAAGCTGCGGGCGGCCAGCTCGGCGCGCTGGATGCCGCCAGTTGGGAGCTGGTGAAAGTGGCGGACGGCGCGGACGGTGCCGCGCCGGGCGAGGGGGGGCAATGGCCCCAGCGGCACGGAGCTGCGCGCTCATCGTGGTAGACCGGGCAGTCAAAATCTAGGCTACATACGGCAGCATCGAGGTGGTGGAGGAGGATGCCGAGTGGTGGGATGTTGACTCGCAGTCCGTATCAGGCGATGGCTTTGCGAACGACGACATGCCCCGTTACGCGGTTTGGAATTGGGCAGCCCCACCATTGGTCACACGGTGGTGGACGCCACCACAGCTGCCGCAGTGTGGGGATGCAAATAGCGGGTCTTAACCCCAAGAGATCGCATATTACGACTAGAATGCAATGCATTGGTCTGTATGTATTTACTCCATGCTATGACACCTTTTTTCCATGTGCTCTGCAAAGCAGAGCATCTGAAGCTATTGTCTCATTCGGTGATCTTAATAGCAGGTTTTCCACAAGACTGCTTGTAGCAAACGGAAGGACATCATGCTTATCCGCCCCTCTCTCCCTCTCACAGTCACTGAGGGTACACAGGAGCAGTAATTAATCCGAGTTACGAACTGTAAAAAACGGTCTTCCACTTCACATCATCCGGGCTCGAAGACGTCACAGACAGCACCGAGTTGGGAGCGGCGAGTCTGGCGCTCGTCTGAAACAGTTGGTCTCCACAAACGGAAACTCCACCCGATGCTGTGGTCTGGGACCCTTGCCCCGGTGTCGGCTGCAGCTTGCTTCGTTAGGAAGAGACTCTTAACTGCACTTGCATGTAAGCCAAGTGCTTCATCAAGACTGCGTGGAATGCCTTGAGGAGTGCAATTGAAGGTAGTTGATTGGGTTTCCTTTTTCCGATTACATTCACACAAAAAGCCATCGCTATCTGTTGAGAAAAGTGGCTGTTGAAGAAGCTCAACCTGTGTCACTCGTTAAATTCCAGACCCCAGTTCGCCATTCAAGTGGTCGATTTCGTCAGCCCTGCCGCCGGCAAGCCGCGTCGAGGCATGCCCTTGTCCGTCCCTGACTCCCATGAGTCGCTTCCATAAGTGGACAACACACTCTCCCAAACCGCTTCACTGCATTTGTAGCCACGCGCTGTTCGTCACACAACCACAAGTCGGGACCAGTGCCGGACCCGATTAGGAATCGTTTAAAAGCTCACCTTTATCTGGATCTGAAAGCGAAGCGGTCTCGAAGCCATCGCGCCAACACCACTCCTCCGGACCGCCCCATCTTGGGCACCAGCTAGCACCATGTGCCGCTTCTTAGTAAGACCTGCTCCCATCTGCTTTCAAACGGGTGATTGGTTATTGACTCCGATTTCCAGGTTTACAAAGGCAGCGACGAGATTCTCCTTTCGAAGCTCGTTCTCGACCCTGCCCATTCCATCCTGAAGCAGTCGTTTGACTCGAGACTCCGGCTGGTGAATCGGCCCAATACTACATGATTCTGAAACTGTCGCTGACATGAATGTTGCACTTTCATAGGACACCCGCCGCGGACAGAACAACGCCGATGGTTTTGGCATTGGCTTCTACACCGACCAGAAGCTCGGCGCCGCCCCGTGCCTCTTCACCTCGACCACACCGGCCTGGAACTGCTCCAACCTACAACGACTTGCCTCCAAGACGGCATCGCACCTCATCTTCGCCCATGTCCGCGCCACCACCGAAGGCTCCCCTCAGCGAGGACAACTGCCATCCCTTCTGCCACGGCAGTTTGATGTGGATGCACAATGGCGGTCTGGGCGGCTGGAAGCAGATCAAGAGGAAGCTGGGCGAGCGGCTGGCCGACAAGTGGTACCTGGGCGTTGGGGGTGGTACCGACAGCGAGTGGGCATTTGCTTTGTTCTTGGACACTTTGGAGCGGATGGGTCATGACCCAAGCTCGCAACCGCAGGACGGGTTCGGGCCGACTGTGCTTCGGAAGGCGATGCTCAAGACCATTGCTCAGATCAACGAGCTTATCGACAACATCTCCGAGAGCGTGATTCACGCCGAGAACGTTGATACCAGGAGTCTACTGAACTTCGCCGTCTCTGACGGGCACAGCGTCATCTGCACCCGGTATATCGGCAGCTCAACAGATGAGGCCGCTAGTCTGTACTACTCATCCGGTACACTGTGGGAGACGAGGGCGCCGGCGCCCGACAACCCGGACTACCAGATGGAGCGGAGCGACAAGCCCGCCGATGTGGTGCTGGTGGCGAGCGAGCCCCTGACGTTTGAGAGAGGTATGGAGAGTCATGTGCATTGCGAATGAGCTACCACTGACCAAGCAACAGCGAACTGGGTGAATGTGCCTACCAACTCGATCCTCACCATCCACAACCAGACTGTCATGGTGCACCCCATCATGGACCAGTACTACGATCGCGACCCGCACCACCGCCGCTCAACCGCCTTCGTCCGCAATAAGGGCCTCTCCGCCAACGAGAAGGGCACCACAGGAGCAGGCACCCCGCTTAACCTGCCGGCGTCAATTCCTTCCATCCCCTCGCTTCCGCATCTCACTGACGGACCCGAACCCTACAAACAACAACGCTTCCGCTCCCCCCATGATCCCCAACATCCCCAACAGCATCTCCCGCTCCCGTACTCCCGACGGCCTCTCTACCGCTTCAACCCTCCCGCGCTCCCGCACGCCCCTCTCCCGCGCCGAGAACGTTCCACCCGATTCGCCAGCAACGACACTTCAAGCGTCACCAATGGACGTCCGCGCGCTCACCGCCCCACCTGTGATTCGCTCGGCCTCGCAACAGCCGCCGGCGCAGGGCAACATCAAGAAGAAGCGGGCGTCCCTGAGTGCGGTTGATGTGACACACGGCGGTGTTGGTGCCGCGTTGGTTGGATACTTTGATTCGAGTCCTGTTACCCCAGAGCCGGTGAGGACTGAGTTTGGGAATCCGCATAAAATTGCAAGGTTGTTCCCCGAGTTGGCTTTACCTGAGGGTTATTGATGTATTCGGAGGACTGTTATTTGAGAAGGTGTTGGGAGTTATGGACCTGGTTAATGGGTGTTCGGTTGGGTATGGTGTTGGTGTATGGCATAGCAAGCGTATGGGTACCTTGGGTTGAGCTTATGATGTTCGTAATGGGGATAAATAAGGGCGTTTCGTTCTTGCGAGGTACCATATCAGGAGGGTAGATACTGGGCAGATTGCTGTTGGAAGAGAACCAAAACAGATCAAGTCGTTGAACATCAACTCGTGCCAAGCCATCATTCACACACAAAAACAACCCTCTCTTAACTCGCCATCCCAACCCATTTATCCAACCACCCTTCCCCCCAACCAAACCCTCCAAACCTACCCATCACTACTAGTCTGCACAGTAACCTCCCACCTCAAACTGCCCCCTTCCGTACCCCTCCCCCAACCGATTCTGAACCACCCTTGCCAACCGACTCCTTAGTTGACTCAACGCGCTATCGTCATTACAACCCCGCGCGTGAGCCGCACCTTCAGATTCGCCATGGCCAGCCCGTAGTGCACCTGCCAGAACTGTGCCTCCTCCACCCGCGCCACCTGCGGCTCGGCTTCGATCTCGCGCACAACGGATGAGACGGTGGAGGGGTTGCCGTTGTGGGGGTGGGGACGTGTCTGTCTTTTTCTCGGTTAGGGCGGCCTTGCTGCCGGTTGGTTTTGTTGTGTTGGAGGGGAGGAGGAGGAGGGAAGTTCGCTGTAGCTCATAAGCAGCATCAGCCCCTGCACGACCGCCAGGCGTGTGCCGAGGACGAACATACTAGCGGCGATGGCGGCGCAGATGAGGCGGTCGAGCCACATGAAGTGGGGGACGCTGACAAGCGGGAGGAGGAGCATTAGAAAGGAGAAGCAGAGGGTGAGGAAGTGAAACGGGTTGGCCAGGATGCCTGCGCCTGGGAGAAGGCTGGCGATGTAAGGGAAGGGCACGCGCATCACGCGCCGGATGCGGCCGTGGTTGCGGAGGCCGTAGGCGCTGACGAGCGTGCTGACTACGGCGGCGAGGCTGGCGAAGTCGACGGCGCCCGGAGAGATGTACCGCGCGGGGTGGCCGTGCCCACCGGCGGCGGAGGTGGCGTCGGCGTCGGTGGGGTGGTGCGGGACGTGCTCGCCGACGGTTTCGAGCATGTGCTTGAGGTTGTGCGAGATGAGGTCGAAGCCACCGAAGACGAGGAAGACGGACATGGCGAAGCCGGCGAGGACCTCGGCGCGCTGCAGGCCAAAGGGGTGGCGGATGCTGGAGCGGCGCCAGACTTCGAAGTTGCCGAGGACGTCAACCACGACGCACACGGCGGCTGAGCCGACGTCGAAGAAGACGAGGTGGGAGAGGGCTGTCATGGCGAGCGAGCCCTCGGCGCTGAAGAAGACATACATGGCGACGGCCGCGTGGCAGCAGCACCACCAAAGGCGGGCGCGCTGGTCGCGCTGCATGCTGGCCCAGGCTTCTTTGAATGTGGGGATCGGGAGGAGGCGGGGAGGACGGGGGTGGTCGCGGAGGGGGTTCTTGGAAGATTTGGTGTTGGGCGCTTATCGAGCTGTGCTTGTAGCGATGCCCGCGTCGTTGCCCGATGTTCTGCATTGTAAAGAGTTAGTGGACTGGACCAATGTGTATGATGAAGCGAATGAGAAGATGAGGGGCAGAAAACGTACAGACTTGACCGGGCCCGTCGAGATAAACTGTGTCTGGAAGTTGAAGGGGTTCTTTGGGGGACTGGATCCCCCATCGGCGAGTCCATCCTCGGTCGCCATGGAAAAGGACGGGGAACTCGGTGATCGGAGAGATGCGTCGTCGGGGTGGAGGAAGGTAACGGGACTCGTTAGCGGTCCTGGAACGAGGTGAGGTTTGCGACGCTGGGCGATTGTTGCCGGGGCAGGGCTGTGGTGGTGTTGGTCGCCGTCGCCGTCGTCGAAGTCGTCGCAGATGAACTGGAACGAGGGCTCGCCTTGGCTATTGTCTGGCGCGACAAGGGCCGGTATTGGCGATGTCCCAGCAAAATCAGTGGAGGGGAAGCGAGACTCCATGTGCCCGACTCAGCAGAGTGCGGAAGTGGTTTGTTGTGCCCCCTGCGCGGGCCGTGGATGTCGGCAGCGATCGCCCAGCGGAGCCGAGCGTGGGTCTTGAAGAGACAGGGGGATTTCCGTTTTGCGACTAGCGTGGGGTGCGCAAACGGCTGCAATCTGGCAAGTAGACCGCCCAATTTCTGTCGTGATTCTCTGCGCAAGAGGTCGCAGAAGAAAAAATACTGCTAGCGCGTCTTTCGAACAAACTGACACCAGCGGCTTGACGATGTCGTACACGTTGCTCGCTGTCTCAGTGTTCAAGAACAAAACGTCCCTTTTCGTCCCATCTGTGGGGGTGGGGCATTAGCAGGGGTCCTTGCCTGCCGGAGAGAGCATGCTCCACTTGGTCGCATTCTGCCACCAGCACGGGGGTTGCGATTCTGCAGTGCACGTCATCCCATCTCTGGCCTCACCACTTTAACCTCGCTGGACACGATCCAGCGGACGTAAGCGACGCGTTAGTTGCGACAATTGCTCCAAAATTAGGGGGCATCGGGATATAAGCCTGGACGATGGTCTTTTTTTAAACACTTGCGACCCCGCGATTCAGGGCCTCTGTACTCCACCGTCCCTCGAGCCCCAAACCACCGACACCCAGTCACGGCCAACAACAACCAGTACGGGGTCGCTCTGCTCCGAGATAAAACAAAATCCTTTGTCATGGACTTCCCTGCCTCACAGCCAGGCGCAAGCGCAGATGCGCCGCCGCCTGCCGCAACCCGCTCGCCAGCGTCCGGCCGCAAGCGGAGCTCGTCTGGAGCAGGTGGACTGCTGTCCAAGCTCCCCTTCATGCGCTCCACAGGAGACCACCGGCAGAGGCCTCGTCGTAACACCCTCGAGTCCGAACAACCCGCGCCGCCACCATCGCTCCCGATACCCTCTTTCATCACGATCCCCGCCGAACCGGCTCAGCGCCACGTCCCTGCAGCCAGTCCTGCACCGCCGACGGCGCCTCACGCCCTCCAACAACAACAGACGCTGCAGTTGCCACAACAAATAAAAACACGACGACGGAGAGGCTCGTTGCGCAAAGTCGCCCTTCTCGGTCGCGGCGTCCAGCGAGAGCGGCGCGAGGGTCGGAGGTTGTCCATTGACACCAAGGTTGATTTGAACAATGTCAACGGACCACCATCCAGCCTTGTCCGAGTTGACGGACGTCCAAAACATATCCCTATTCTCATAAACACCAGCGGCAACACATCACCATACGGCCTCGGCATATCCGACCTCACACCACGGCCCAGCATGGACGGGTACACCACCCGAGCGGTATTCCCAACCTCAGACCCCGACGCCACACCCATAGCCTCCAAAATCCCTACCATCACCACCAACACCCCAACCCCCCCCAAGCGCGAATCCAGCACCAGCGACGTGACCCCCAGCATAAACTACAGCACCACCGACGACGAAGACGCCCTGCACATGACAGCGCGCTCCACCAACCCCTCCATCCCCGTCTCCCTCACCTCCTCCGCCGCCAGCCTGCTCCTCCGCCCGGAGCGCACCACCTCCTCTCTCTCCTCTGGCTCCGAGTCCTACTTCCTCTCGCACTCCCGCCCACCATCCTCCCCCTCGCTCTCTGTCGCCGGTAGCCCGAGCAGCAACAACAACTCTATCCCCACTATCCACCGGCGCCGCCCCTCCATCCAGCGTGCCAAATCCCCGCTGGCACTCACATCCCTCTCCCCACCGCTTCCTACGCAGGACGCGGACTGGGACTATGCTGAGACGGAGTGGTGGGGGTGGATTATCCTGGTGGTGACGTGGACTGTGTTTGTGATAGGGATGGGGTCGTG
The DNA here is from genome assembly GCA_027946355.1 of Collariella sp. IMI 366227. NCBI lineage: Eukaryota > Fungi > Ascomycota > Sordariomycetes > Sordariales > Chaetomiaceae > Collariella > Collariella sp. IMI 366227. The sequence goes on along the minus strand of JAPEUS010000002.1, from coordinate 1,598,299 downwards.
TTTGGGGGGCCTGGAGCTGGGCGTGGGATGTCGGCACGACGCCGTACGCGCCGCCGGAGCTGGAGGATGATCCGACGCTGCCAATTGTGGGGTATTATCCGTCGTTGATTATCCTTACGGGCGTGATGGCGTGGGTGTGGGTGCTGGTCGCCTGGGTGGGGATGAAGTATTTTAGGCATGCGCAGGTTAGTGGGGATTAGGGTGGGTGGGTGGTGGTGGTGGGGGTGGAGGAGGTGGTTTGGTGTTGTGGATGATTATATACCCATGGGATGAGATCCCTATAAAGCTAATGATACGAATGCTCTTCAGAGGTTTCTCCGTGATCGGTATGCCTCAGTTTCATGCCGAGGGTTGACGAAAACTGCCACCCGCAGAGACTTGACCTCCGGTTTATCTGCTACTTCCACTGAGCAACTGGGGCAACACGATGGTCCGGTATTCGAGTGACGCTTATATCCGGAAAGTTCCGGGAATACAAGAGTCCAACGGCGAATAGTCAGATATCAACATGGGGAAGAGAGTTGCTCCCTCTCATCCCCCAGCCCAACAACTCCCGCCACAATAGTCGCCTCATTCCCATTAGCAGAGATCCTTCAAAACCACTTGACGGGCTTGCAGTGTTTCAAGCTGCACTCTCAAAGGCGGGCAACATCCCCGCCAGCAGCTTCCCTCAACTCCGGAGCCCAATGGACAATCCCAATGGCATAAGCGCGGAGAAAACAGGCTTCTTCCCGCCCCGGCAACAACCTCGAGCTCCCGGAAAGATATTCCGGTCCAACGAAAGACTTGCACAAGCGCGTGTGTTTCAGAAGCCGCCACACTGTTCAAGGAAAAAGGAAAAAATTTGTCCCAGTCACGATCGATGAGGCTGGCCCAAGCCTGCGGCGCGCCCCGTCGTCGTGCATTTCAAGATCGCGGCCGGCTCTGATTGGGCCCCGACGCGCTTGCCGGCAATCCTTCAAGCCCCAGGAGACAGCTGAGAAAAGCCGACCCTGGGAAAGAAGACGGGTTTGGATTGTGGATGCGAGCCGATGACGAGAACAACCTAGACAGGCCTTGATGGTTGCCAGCGGTTTCGGATTTGATGGGGAACAGCAGCGCGGCAGTCTGCATCCGCAGCACGTGAAGTCTTGACATCGGGTTGGACAGACGCGTTTAGCCCATGCAAACAATAACAGTCTCGCGTGGTTTGACCCCTGAGGTCAAGTCCATGCTGTCGGCAGGTTGCAGGAGATGACTCGGAACCGTCCCGCAAAGTGCTCTTGCTTGATGAAAGAACCAGGGTTAAGACGGAAGAAATTCGACTCCCAGATTATCAACCCCAACCATCAAGCAAGATCATGGCTCCCATCTGTGCCACAACCCCCCAACTCCAATTCTCAACTTGCATCCCCAAATCTCCTCACCCCCAACCGCAAATCGATTCACCACTGCATGCAGCCTCCTCCCCATCCTGCATCATCATCAGCCTCTCAAAAAACGACAGGCCATGATGTGACCCTTCCACCCCGTCCCCTGAAACAGACCACCCATTGGACCCGGACAATCGAATTAAGCGCTGCGGGGCGCAACATGCAGGGGGGTTGCTCCCGCGGTGGATTCCATGTCTTGGTACCAGTGTGCCGTGTGCTTGGACGCTGGATGAGGCAGGGAGGGTGCTTAACTTATTAGGCGCGGGTGTCAAAGCAGGCGGCGGTGTGTGTGGGGATGGCAGATTGAAAGGAGGGCCGGAGGGCCTTCTGCGCGCTTGTTTTGGTGGTGGTGAATCCAGACTCCAGGCTTTACCTGTGAATTTCGGTTTCTCGCCCCTGCTGGTGGCGTTGGGTACGTACCGAAACATGTTATGCCTGAGGCAGAAATCGTACCTCAGGAACTATGCTACGTCATCAGATGGATGTTGGGATGGGAAAGGCAATGAGTTCGTGTCCACAGATGGGTTTTTGAACGGGTCCCTCGTCTCGAAAGAATCGAGGGGCTGTTGGGTTTCCTCTAGAATGGGAGCGGTCGTTCAAGCGCGGGTCATGTTCTGCTCCGGCTGCTCGGACCTGCCGGGCGTTGGTTGATCTGCAGCTGAGTATCTCATTGATTTCGAAAGGGCTGGGCTGAGACAAAGGTTCTTTAAAGAATCGGAACTCGCACCTCCGGCAACAGTGTGCTCGTGTTGTCAACTGCCTCAACATTGAAGACTCGGGACATTAAAGCCAGGCACTTTCGGAGGACTCTCGGGGTCAACCCTTCAGAACCGTCAAGGGCAGTTAGAGGTCACTCAAGGCGCAAGGGAGGATCCAGGCTTCCTGGGCGTGGCGTGTCTGTTCTTTTGCCTGGAGTGTCCGGGCCGGAACAACTGTCAACAATTGGCAACAAGGAGATCAGTGGGGGGTTGGCTCAACTTCGAATCCAATGTCCATTAACGGCGTGCAGTAGGTTGGACCCACAGTTGATGCCTCGTTCCAGAGCAAACGATCGGCCGGGAAAATCAGACGGCCAAAAACCGCCTCAACGGCGCTCACATCGCCCCCGGAACCGTCAAGGTTGATTACGAGAAATCAACCAGCCAAAAACCACGCTGTTAGGTCATCCAACCCGACCAGCCCCGAGACCGAGTGTTGCACAATGGCGATTCTTGCCCACGAGGAGATCGCCCCACTCGGCAGCAGCAAGATGGGAGCTGCAGATGGCGCCAAGAAGCTCGCCGAACCATTGAATTTGTCAGAACGGACGCTTTGTTCAGAGCTGAGGACAAAGAGACGATGTCAAGAATTGGAAATGGTGCCCTCCTGCTGAAGCATTCCAGCAAATGGCTCAAGAACCTGCTCGACTCTTCGGCGTCACCAACTCCGTGTACATCGGTCTCTGTGCTCTGTGGCCTGACTATGTCAGATCCGGTTCGGAGACTTCACATTCATTTGAAAGAATGATCATGCCGTGGAAGTTTCGAAAGGCAGCCCAGAAATAGACTTGATATTTGTCTTGGTGCATTTCTCCACCGAGAGGGTTCCTCCCATCTCAGAGACTGTATGTTGATGGAGATTCTTATTTTGGTTGAGTCTTTCCGGCTCGAGAACCTGCCGGCAGCACCCCATCGTGTGCTTCCATTCGGGCTGGTGTGGGTTATCGCGCAACCCTTCGAGGTCACCCCGCAGCGTGTCAATTTGCCCCTTCCTACGTTTCCTGAACGGCGAACCCAACCTCAAACTCTTGGGTCTCCGCTTTCGCCGCGAGGGGCAATCAGATGGTTGATTAGGTGACTGGAAGTAGAAACTTGAAGGGCGAATTGCCGCAACACATCTTCCCGCGATGATGAAAGACATCAGCTTGGAAGGGTATAATGGTTTGGGAAAGAAAGCCAGGGTCCAGTTCGGCAGGTGCAAGTCAGTTGGTCTGAACAGCGGACCCCAGTTTTCCAACCTTAGGCAGCAATAGTTTGGGTGCTAGACCCACAGCTGGCAGGGGTGCTGGGACACTGAAGACGGGGGCAGGACCCGGCCAGGACGCAAAAAACCAAGCTGCTCCGCCTGCTCAGCGCTCACAGTCTGATCCCCATCCTCACCCAGCCTCTCGCACCATCCATCAGGCACCACAGGCATCGTCTTCTCCTCTTTTCCATCCCAACGCCGGGCCATCCTGCAACCACTCAACCCTACGCCCGCGTCTGCATTTCAGCAAAGTTCCTTTCCGCATGTCCAGCATTGCAATCGCTTAGGAAACACATACTCAGAGCCCGTCCGCGTCTGAGGCATTTGGCTAGCAACTTGGAACCGCTGCCCTGACTCGATCGCCGCCCATCACCTTACCCCCGGCACGCGCTCCCATCGGCCTTTTCGAAGCCATCAAATACGCCAGCTTCGACCTTCTCCTGTCATCTCGTTTACGGCACTCTTTGCTCATTTTGCTCTCGCCACTTCTTCTCCCATCGGTCGTTGTGGCCAATTTGCCGGCCTGACCGTTCTCGGCGTCAACCAAATTAGCGTTTCGCCCTTGCTTCAAGTCCACGGGGCGAGAGTTTTGGGTACGCACGCCCTGACGCATAAATGTCCAAAATGCCTCGCATCTCTAACCAATTTCTATTGATAACAGACGGGGGAGATCATCTCGACCGCTCCCAAACTCTCAACGCGACACCGCCGACCGAACACAACACGATCTCGTCTTCCTCCGCACTTCAGCCCCTCTCCCTGTCTGGTGCCGACCTCGTGCTTCACGGAGGCAAGCCAAGATGAGGGAAGCCAACTTCAGCATACCCAATGTCAACAAGGCATCCGTGGGCATCACCACGGCCTTGTACGACCGACGAGCCCTCGATTGCACGTCGACCCTGCCACTGATTAATTCCTTGAACCATCTCGCCTACCTCACCACATCCTCGGCGCGAATCCGCGACATCCTCACCGTCGATGGCGGCATCGAGAGACTCGTCTGCATTCTGAAAGAGGGGCGGAGCAAGGATATGATGGACATGTGGAAATGGAACCTGGCCTTTCAGTGCGTCGTCAACATAGGAGTTAGGGGCACAGAGGCAGTCCGGACCCGCGTCGTCGAAGCTGATATGGTGCCGGTCATTGCCACCATCCTTGACAATTACATAAAGGTCATCGACAAGGTCCGCGAAAAGGCAGAGGAGGCCAAACAAAAATCAGACCATCACCGTCACCGGATCGGTGGAAGCAGCCGCGGACACAAGTCATCCAGTTTCTCATCCAGGTCTGGCAATCTGGATGTCGATCAGAGAACATTCCGCAGGCAAGCTCCGCCCCCATCGATTGATGTGTCCGGCGCGCTAGCTGGACCGTCCACAACCGTGGTTCAGTCGAACGCCGATCCGACCCCGGTCGCTTCGCATTTCCGAGCGCTCCCCCCAGCAGATCGGGGTCCGTTGACCGCCCACCCTCACCGATCACTCCACCACCACCACACGGTTCCCTCTCCCGCCCCACAAACCGCCCCCCTTGCGCCCATCGTGCCATCTATGGATGCTGCCGATGGTTTCCCAAGGCCGATTCGCGACACCGACCGTCTTTCCGCCGTGCTCCCGTTTTCCCGAACTGCCATGACCTCGCAGCCCGCGTCTCCTACCACACCGCTACCGCCACCACAGCTTAGGTCACCTACCGTGCGCCCTGCCTCAATGCTCGCTACAGCGGTGCGGTCTCGGAGACGTCCCTCTATCCGCCATCAACACTCGACTGCTGCCGAGCCAGATGATATGAATGCTGAGAGCATCACCTCGGAAGACTCGCCCGACACGGACATGTCTGGAACCGGAGATGTACAAACAGAAGTTGCGGTGCAGGAAGTTGCAGTTGAAGATGGAGATAGCATGATGGTCGGTGGTGCTATCGAGTTGACAACCCCGACGGCTTCCGAGGCCCAGGATGCCGGCACCTTCAACATCACACACCAGGCACCAGTCGATGGTAGCGCTCCTACGAATACCGCACCAACACCCGTCCCGGCCATGGGGTTGTCTCCTAACCGCCCGGCCATGGTAACCCCGCCGCAGCCGGCGCTGCCCAATGCCAGCGTTCCACGGTACCTCCTTGATCGCCACGTCACGCCGAACCCACAGATGCTCGCCGCGATGCCTCGGGAGGAGGATGTCCTGATGTCCCTTCAGCTTCTGGCATACGTCTCCAAGTATTGCAACCTCCGGAAGTATTTCCAGAGGAGCCATCTTGTTCCAAGGCTCAAGATTGGCAAGGAAATCCAACTTCTCGACGGCGTCGATCCGTCCGCCATTGAGACCGATTCGGAGGCAGAGGATGCAGCCGCCGATGAGGAGTACTGCCTCCCGAACGATCTGAACATCTTCCCGCTGGTGGAGAAGTTTACGGTCAGGTACCACAGCACCGACATGCAATACTGGGCCGGGGTAGTTATGAGGAACCTGTGCCGGAAAGACGACACGCGGGGGGGCATTCGGCAATGCGCCTACTACCAGTGCGGCAAGTGGGAAGAGTTTACTCGACAATTCGCTAAGTGCCGCCGTTGCCGACGGACCAAGTACTGCAGCAAGGAGTGCCAGAAGAGCGCCTGGGCATTCCACCGCCACTGGTGCATTGCTGCCACGCAATGAGTCAGGAAAGGATGCGCCGCTCCGCGCCTGCAGCACGTTTGGGAAACGATGGTCATTTATTGATACCCCCCGGTTCTCTCTTCTCTTCCTCCCGGGAAACAGCACCAGTCCTCTTCTCAAGGCTTCTTCCTTCTTTTGCATGGCGTTATTCCATAATGTCTATTTCTGGCAAAAAATCGTACCCCGACTTTGCTCCAGCAGAAGCATTAGCACTGCAATATCATCTCGCTCTCTCACACAAACCACCTCACCCCCTAAATATTCCGCACCTCCCGCAAGCATGGTTGGCGTTGCACGATACCACGAGGATTGTTCAATTCTCCTTTTTTTTTGTGTTGTTGGTTTTTCAGGAATGGTTTGCGTTGCGGGACGGACAGTCATCAATTAGTCTTATCTTTTTCCCCTCTTAGTCATGGATCATACTTTGGTAGTCACGAAACGAAACCTACTTCCCCTATGTTTATAACTTATGACGAGTGGGATGGCGCGAAAGTGAAGGAAGGGGTTGGCTCCTTGGAGGACGAGGAGATGGGGAAAGGAGGCATCTTCCAGGATGTCTCTGGCGGTTGCTGGATAGCCTTTTATGGCTCGTTGGATGATTGAAATGTGGCATTACCCTGGGCGATTCGATTAAGCAATGCCGGGAGAGGCGTTTTTGCACTATTCTGTTTTCTTGGTTGTCGTTTTTGATACTCGTGATGACTGGTAGTGAATACATATCGTCTAGCCGTGAGACTTGCTTGATACTCGCCCGTGTTGCATCCCTCTTGGTGTGTGTCGCTGACCACCGCTGGGACATCTTGGTGCTGCTCGAAATTCAAGTTCCACCCCTTCTAGGAGTTGTCTAACCTCATTTTTACCCACCCGCCATGCGCACGAGACAGTCAACATTAGGTCTTCGAATTTGCCCAAGCAAGGTGTCATGCCCAAGCAAGGTGTCATGCCCAAGTTTGGAGAAGAAGTAACTTACTGACCAGGAAGTAGGCTAACCTGAGTAAACGGCTTTATGAGTGAGCGACTAGACCATGGCAGAGAACGAGTAAGAGGTTTTGTTGAGCATGGGAAGAACGAGACATCAGGAACATGATTATTAGGATTATAGTCGAACCTAACAGCGAGAGAGACGTAAGTCGGTGCTGAATCACATAGAGTGAGTCAACCACACTGGGATTACGTAGAATGGTTAGGAGGAGCAGCGGATTCCGTAACATTTGGCATTATCTTCTCCTCGGGAATATGACAGAGAACGAAGGAAGTCGACGGGTATAGATCAGTGGGTGTATCCGTGGTCCCTTTCTTTTATACCTCTACATAGTAGCTCGTAATAGGGCTCCCAACCATGAGGGTGGCAGCCTCGCTTCTTGCGTGAAGTGTTCCATGGCATATACAGTTTCGAATATAATTCTTGTAGCGTGTGACATCCCCCTTTGGATTACAAAGTAGACATTGAGCACTTCAGGCGACGCAGCCACACAAGAGCATAATTGAGCATTGTCTTCATCTGACATGGAACCACCATTCCTCAGCAGCAACCACGAGGCGCTATTAACCTTCTAAGTCGCAGCAATAAGTCATGTATACAGAGGCCCAACACCCTCACCCTTACCCCCCACTTCCTCCCCTCTACCTCTTCCCAGCACTCGCCTTCCTCCTCGCCTTCCCAGGCCTGGCCGCCGGCTTCCACGCCTTCTTTGCACCGCCGCTGAACCCACCGCTCTTCATGCCCTTGGCGCTGAACCCGCTGACGTCGCCAGACGACACAGCGTCGCCCGACTTGGAGAAGCGCTTTTTGCCGCCGAAGCCGTACTTGGTGTCCTTCTTCTGCCGTTTGGCGCTGGGGCCGTGGTCGCCCGCCGAGCGCTTCTTATTGTTGCCGCCTCCGCCGGCCTTGTTCTTGGAGCCGCCCAGCTCGTTGTCGACGGCCACGTCGAAGAGGTCGTCCACTTCGGTCGCGCCGAGGCCGGAGGAGCCGCCGTCTTGTCGTTCTGTGGGGTGGGGAGATTAGCAGGGGGGTCATGGGTGGGAAAGGGGAAGGCGGGGAAGGGACGTACTCCGCTTAAGAAGGCTGATCTTCTCGAGGGTCTCGCGCTTCTGCTTGGCGCGCTCCTGCTGCTTCTGCACCTGGACCTGCTTGCCGAACTTCTTGAGGTCGCGCTGCTTGCGCGCCTCGGCCGAGGCTTTCTTGGCGGTTGCCTCCTCGACCAGCTTCGCCTTGACCTTCTGCATCGTCTCGTCGGTCCGCAGCGTCTCGGCGAAGTAGTCGGTCGGTCGGGTGAAGGGCACGCCCTCCTTGCGCAGCAGCACGCGCGCCTGCCGCGCGGCCTCGAGGGATTGGTTCATGAAGGCCAGCTCGCGCTGCAGGTCGTCGTCGATGGAAGGGATGGACTCCTCGGTGTTCTTAGAGGAGACGATGGACTGGTGGTAGGCGAAGGGGACGGTCTTGGGGTTGGTGTCAAGGGCGAAGCGCCGGAGCGCGGCGAGGAGACCCTCCTTGTTGTTGATTGTTTGGCGGACGCGGGTGCCAGCGGCGATCTGTTCCTCGTCCTCCGAATCTTCGGCGGAAAGCTCGTCGACGTCAATGTCTTCCTCCTCATCGTCCTGTTCCCCTTCCGAGTCGAGGTCTGATTCCGAGTCGGAGTCGTCTATCCCGGCCAGGTCGAGGCCGGCGAACCCATCGTCCTCGCTGTCGTCTGACCCACTGTCCTCCTCGCTCTCCTCCTCAACCTCAGCTTTCCTCTTGTTTAACTCGGCGGCGTTCTTTTTAGGAGCAACCTCCTTCACGTCCTCCCACTCCTCCTCGTCGACTACCTTCGCGACCACGGGCTCATTGGACTTTCTCCTGGCGGCATTCTGCTTGTTGGACTTGTTGTTTGTGACGGTGGACTTGGGCTTGGAGCCGGTCTTGGGGGGTTGTGTCGCGCCTTTCTTAGCCATGGTTGCTGGTGCTGGTGGTGGGGACGGTGATTGATCGATTGAGTACTTCCAAAGGTTCTGTTGCTGCAACTGAATCCCTCCAAAACTTTTTTTGGAGTGGTTGCGACGATTGAGCGATAAGATAAGCTATCGAAGTGGAGAGGTGGGGCCACACATGCAGCGAGGACCCTAACCCTCAACTCAGGTGTAAGTCAGCTCGAGGGGTCGAGGTCAGACAACCACCGGGCCTCACATTGGCAGCCAGAAGCATTGATCCAGAATATTATTTTTTTAGTTTCTTACACTTGCAGCCCAGGAAAGTTTTCAGATTTGTTGGTGGATCACAATATGAGTTTACGAGTTGAGGTGAAGGGGGACGTGGTTCAACAATAGGAAACACACACTTTGTCTGGGACAGGGAGAAGGAACTCAACAGGTCAGATGGCTGAAAATGTCTTTTCTGAAGGTGGCAAAAATTTCGCTGTTTGGTGGAGAGCAGAATCCCGAGATGTCCAGAAGAACGTGGTGTCGTGAAAGCCGAGACGTGCCGACCCCTGGATTCGAGACACTTTACCAGTCACAAGCAAGTTCGGAAAGCAAGTTTTGTCCAGCCGGCCTCGATTTTCTATGTAACCATTTTCCTCCGCATATACCAAAGAAGCAGCGAAGATCTAGCAGTCCCTTTCTCCTAAAGCCCTCCCCGTCATGCGTCCCATCCCATCCCCTATCTTCCAGTCCAGAAGGCACCCAAGAAATGATAAGCTAGATACAATTGCCCCCAATCTCCGTCCCAAGTAGTGCGCCGCATCCATCTACCAACCAAATGGTTGAGGAGGTCGCGGGTCTTCCCATTAGTCGAGGCGAGTTCTGAGAGAAGTCGAGGAGTTGAGACCGTCGCCGTTTCAAGTCTGGGCTGGGCGAGAGTTAAAAAAAAAAAAAAAAAGGGGTTGTCGAGAGAGGAAGCTTGTGAAGGACGGACACCGGGGATCCGAGTGGCTGCCGGCAGGTAGTGTCAAGTGGGTTTGAGAAACGAAAGGAAGGGTGAAGTTCGGAGTTTGGTGAGGCCGGCTGACGGGAAAATGCTGGTCAAGCGGACAAGTGCATCTTCGAGTCTGTTCTCAGGGTGTGCTAGAGGAGTCTAGGCAAGAGACACCCGCCGGAGGAGGGTTGTCGAGTCGAGATGAGAAGGGGGTTTGTCGGGAAGAGGCATGAGGAGCCCTCTTCAGAAGGAGATGTTGGCGAAGATGCAGCTCGTTCGACCACTCTCCAGGGTGGTTTCCCTGGTTGTCATTTACATGACAACGCAGTAGTGGCCAATGTTGGCGGTGGAGATCTGGGGAACCTTGGTCTGAGTGGTAGTGGAAGGCATTTTGGTAGTTTTTGGGGGGTTGCTTGGAAAGCTAAAGATGTTTTGTGTTTTTGTTGTTTTGTTGTGATGATGAGGAGAAGAAGATTGGTCTTGACTCGGAGGAGATGATTCTCTTATACAACTTTTGAGGCTATTGAGGCGACACCCAGGGAGACTCTGTCTGCGTGTGTTGCTATTCTTCTCGGGGACAAGGGGGGAAGAATGGTAAGCTGCCATCATCAGGCTCTTTGACATCCCTCGCTTTGGAGTTCTGGCAAACAAGCGCTTAAAAAAGCCAAAGTTCATGGTTCTTGAGAATTTACCAATGGGCTTAATATTGTCCTTCTTACCATTCTTCCCACAAAGACAAGGAATGTTGAACCGGTGGAGGGAAAAAAGAAGGCTTCTAGACGCTCCGAAACATCACCACCTGGAAGCCACGAACAATCAAGGGTTCACATTCCTTCAGTTCTTGGATTGCATCCTGTCAGTCGAACCAAAAATAGAAGTCTCCCAATGGTTGAGGCTGATGGTGATGCAAGGGAGGGTGGTGGCGATGGGCTTAGCATTGTTTATCCCTGAGGCCCTTAGTATTGTTAACCTCGACCGCTTGCAGCGCCCAAACCCGACGTCAAAAAACACCACAGCTACGCATGCAAATTTTACCCACAGCCACGCATGCAAATTTTACCCGCACCAGGGCTCACATGCCCAGGAATATTGGTCAAACTGGAATGCCAAGAGTTTGACATTCGGACATGGTCGAGTTGAGGATGCTGTCCGGCCACCTCCAGGTACCACAGCTTAAAATTATGCCCGTTCGTCATTCGCTCGGAACTTTGACCGACCCTGTCAAACCCTTTAGTCCCAGTCTCAACACCGCAAGTCTCGGGCAATACGTCCTGATGGCTGAACAGGGAGAGAGTCGGTCTTAAAAGCATCTCTCTTGACCATCCAACCAAACGTCTGCCCATCTCAGGGCACGGAGTTGTCGGGGTGAAAGAACATCTCTCCAGTCTTTCAAGTTGGCTGATAAGCAACGGTCAAGCTGTGCGGAATCGTTGGCTCCTAATTATGAGTCTAGACTCCTTCCCAGATTCTGTGAAGAAAGGCAGTCCAAACAAGAGAGGCCCCTAACGTATCCCCACACACTAATATCTAAACTGATCTTTCTTCATCCTTTTTCTCTATACCATCCTTCTCATTTTGCCCTTAACCATTCTCCCTCTGCTTCTGATCAACCAGCTCCGCCAAATTCATCACAAAAGACTGAGGGGAGGAGTGACCTGAGTTGATCTCAGCAAAAACAAAAACAATTGACAGCCCGGACAACAAGCAAGTGGATTGTTCTTGGGGCCTATAGAAGCAATCACATTCAAATTGATAAGCGAATTCCTTGCCTTTGCCCCGGTCTCTCCCTGGCCCTACTAAACCCTCGTTTGCCCCTTTCTTCTCGCTGCCCATTGGAATCGGACGTTTTTCATAAACTGTCAATGCTCCTGGCGGGCTTGAGAATGGATGAAGCCCACTTTGCGAGCATATGATCAGTATTGGTGCTACAGGACTGGATGACGGGTGAACCGCGCACCCTCTTAGAAACATATGACTGTCCTCTGTGTCGAGGCGCATGGGTCCTTTGAGAGGCAGCACACTCTGCACAACTGCAACACACTTCTCCTGATAGTGTCTTCAGGTATGGTGTCTCCGGGTTTTGTAACTTCTCCTCCCTGAGCTTGTCGGTTTGAACGGTGAGGTAGAGGCAAGGTAGGTGAGCCAGAGTCTCGCCGAGGAACTTTTTCCAACGTTCTCGAGTTCAGAATTGAAGGAGGGAGAGGAGAATAACTTTTGATGAAATCCGTGACTTCTCCTCGTTTGGTTCAGTTGAGAGAGTGGAATATAACATGAAAAAATTGGTTATGAGCAAACGGGGAGAAGAGCAGGCTCATTATGGTATCTCATCAAGAGCAGCTAGACGTGCCGACTATCTCGACGACGAGAATCATGAGAAAGCCGAAAACCTCAAGAGAGGAAGCAACATTAAGATCTGGTTGATAGCAGATTGAGTATGCTTTGGCCAGATAAGCTGTGTCGTGTGGACACTCACTCGATCGACCCGCTCTATGCTCCCTCGAAAAGGGGCGTAAGTCAGTAACAACCTCTTGAGATTCAGCCTCATCCCCGACTCATACCCAGCCATCCGTCCTAAAACCGACTAAAAGGGAGCCTAACCATGTCAGCATACTCTAACCTGCTCAAGTGTCTCAACACAGGTCTAAACTCACCACTTCCCCTTCAACGTGATCACTACCCAACTCGCCCCATCCTCATCCACCTCCTTCTCGACCTTCGTATTAAAACAAATCGCGCTCATAATCCCATCCCCAAACTTCTCATTCATCACCGCCTTGAATGCATACCCATAGTTCTGCACGATCTCATACAGCCTATAAATCAGCGGCTCCACCGGCGGCATGGGCCCGGCCCGCCCGCGGTCGGGGAAGCCCATCAGCTGTTGGGCAACGTTCGACTCTGGGGACAGGCCGAGCAGTTGGCCGAGCTTGGTGACGTCTTCCTGGGAGGCTTGGGCCTGGCCGTAAAAAGCGCGGAAGGTGAGACGGCGTTGGGTCTTGGCTTCGAAGAGGGTGGTGGAGTAGGAGGGGAGGCGGTCCATGATGGAGGACTGGGTGGTGGAGGGGCGGCGGCGGACATGTTAGCGGTGTTCAATTGGTGAGTAGAAGATGGTATGGGTGAGAAGAGAGGTGAGTGAGAGAATGAGTGAGTGAGAGTGAATGGATTGGAGGAGTGTATGGCTTGGGGGGTTGGGGAAGGCCAGCCATCGTCTGATGTCATGGTGACTTACATCGAGGGAAGCGATTCTCTTTTCGTCAGCCATGGTGAAGATGGATGAGTGGTGTGTAAAGTGTGTAAAGTGTGTAAAGATGCTCGCTCGCTTGCTATGATGCTAAGTCAATTGCTGAGGGCTTCGGATATCGTGAGATTTCCAATGGTGTTTCCCTCTAGGCTCTGCCCACCACTCCTCTCGCCCTCTTTATACCCAACACCGGATGGATGGCAGCTATCGCAATCAATCTCAAAGAAATCCTTCTGTGTCATCAAATCTTCATTTCCGGTCAACTATCCCGTCGTCTGAAACGTCTGCTTCGTGTATTTGGATCGTCTCCAACCCACATCATAAAACCAAAAAAGAAAAGAAAAAGTGTCTAAAACGTATCCGGCGTCGTCCAATCCTGCCGGGTAGCGGCGGCTAGATCATCGACATTCAACATGTCAATCCCTTCTTCAACCAAAACCTCCCAAATGCGATTCCTCACATGAATCGGCCAGGATGGCAACTTCCAATACCGCGCCTTGAGCCCCCTGTCATGCGCGGCTTTGAGCTGTTCCCTTATTCTCGCCATCTGCCCGTCGTTGGGCTCCCCTTTCCACCAAACGGCGCCGATTGCATCCCAGAAGCTGACGCTCGCATAGTACGAGTTGGTCGAGTTGTAGGGCGACTGGTCGAGCTGGTCCAGCGGCGCATCGAAGAAAATGTCGCGGCGGGTCGAATTCCCGCCGATGATCAAGTCAAAGGGGGTGTTGCCGGTCCCGACGACGGTGACGGGACCTTGGTAGAACTCCCCGTCTTTGGAGTAGCTGAGCCAGCCCTTGTCCCGCAGCGGGGCGAGCTGCTTTGTGACCAGCGGCCATGTCTCGGGCCCGTCGGTTTTGAAATCGATAAGGAGAACGAGGGTTTCTGCTGGATCGGTGCTGAAGATGCCGTTCTTTGTGCCGTTGTAGAATGGGGTTGTTGGGTTCTGCCGGGCCAGGATCTCAACCAACGGGTCGATGTACAGCGACTGTAAGGTCCGGTTGACTTGGAGGCTCCCCTCGTCGTGCCCGACCAGCAGGTCGCCGTTTTGCAGCCAGACGTCTGCTTCGACTCCCGTGCAGCCGGCATAGATTGCTGAAAACAGGGGCACTTTGCGCCAGTAGTCGTTGTGCGAGTGGCAGGGGACTGGTATTACGTCCTGGAGGAAGTCGTGAGGATACCAGGCGAGGTCCTCGGTACCAGTGCCCGGTTTTCCCCAGTTTCCGAATGGATCTTCTTTACTCTCACGTCCATAGAGATATCGCGATGTTCTTTCGCGGAAGCCCACGCCGAATATTATTGCTCTGGTAAATAAATTAGTCGTCTGAGCACAAATTGCGAAGCAATCAACCTACAGGACTGTGAGGCAAGCTCCAAGGGAATATGAAAACCACACTCGTTTTCTCCCTCCCGATTGGCGCCGTGGGATCTTAATGCTATGGTTGTCGGCGGCATCATCCACCTCTTCGATCGAGGTGACGGAGGCGCATTCGACAGTGACCGCCGACTTGAGTTTTTTCTCTGATTTGAATTTGTCCAACCTCCGAGAAGCCATTAGTATAATTTCAGAAGCCGGCGCGGCCTCGGGTGTGCTTGGTTGACTCTCGGCATCAGAAATGTTCGAACTCGAGATGGAGGAAAAGTGTTGATCTTCTCCAGCAAAGAATGGTGTAACCGGGACAGGATCCCGACCCCTGGCCTCCACCAGCCCCACCAACTCGGGCCGCATGATCCAGGTCTCTGGGGAATGGTGATGGGGCTTCAGTCGAGGGGGATCACCGGGGTTCGTGAACGGTCGAAAAGGTTTGAGATATGCTTGCTGAGTCTCGCGGAATTTGCTCGTGACCGGGTGTTTGAGAGGTCATCTGCTAAGGGGGATGGTGGGACAGAGGGAAGGAAAGCAGCGCCATGGTCGCGAGGGGAGAACACGCTGTTATTGTATTTAAGATGCCTAATGCGTACAGTGTATTAAGTGAGGCTGAAGTAAGACCAAGCAGTGGTTTCAAGGGGTCTCGCCGGCGCCTGCTTCGTCGTTTGGTCAAGTCGGCAGGAAAGGTGGCATCGCAGCTGACGGACGCTGACGGTCTGGACCTCGACCAGGGCAGAATGGGCAGCTACTACCCCAGGTTATCTCTACGAGCCAGTCAACAAAAATCTTATGCCCCAAAATGGCGGGTTTTCTCCATGCTGAGCTAAATTCGCTCGTGAGATATTGAGAGGGGATGATGACGGCGAGACCCGAATGTGAGCAGGTGTGCGAACGGAGTGTTCAGATTGGGCAACTCGTCTGGGACCTGAACCAAATCGACAGGGTTGACGAAGGATCCACAATGCATCTCGCAAGCAACGCCCCGCTGCCAGGCACATGGGTACGGGCCCACTCAGCGGGGGTCTGGAGCACCTTATTTCTTATCTTATCGTGACTGTGGGGAAATTTTTCCATCAGGCAATTGCATGTCTTGTGTCTGGCTGTGTCTTGAGCATCACGGGCCAACAACCAGAAACTCCAAGACGACAAGTTGAAATTGCCCACCATGCCGACCAAGCATACTCGGAGAAAGACCAACGAGTCGGAGTAAGTTTTGCAATTGAAGCATACGTCTGCCACATCATCTAACGGCAAGCAGCTTCAATCTCCCTCCGACCCAGCTCGCAAAGCCGCTCCCGCCCACAATACACTCCAAGAAAGCTGCCGAGAAACTTGCGGCAAAGAAGAAGACAAATGATGCCCCGACGAACACGAACGGCAGTCAGAAGAGGAAACGGAGTCGCGGAGACCCAGATGATGCGCCGCGCGCCTTCAAGCGCCTGATGGCCATGTCCAGCGGCAAGCCTCAACGGTCTGGTCTCGACAACGGCGACGCACCGAAGGGCAAGGGCAAGGGCAAGAAGAAGAATAACCCCGCACCCAAGCCCGCGGAAACCACGGCTCCCGCACCCAACCCGACTGAAGAACTCAAGATCCGCCCCGGCGAGCGCCTTTACGAGTTCGGCCAGCGCGTCGATGCCGCCCTCCCCATCAGCGGTCTCGTCAACAAGACGGTCATCAAGGACGGCAAGGACCCGTTAGGTCTAAAAGTGCGGCGGACCAAGAAGGAGCGCAAGATGCACAACATGTACGCCGAGTGGCGCGAGATCGACCGCAAGGTCCAGGAGCGCCGCGAGGAGGAGCGTGAGCTGGCCGAGGAGAAGGAGATGGAGAACGAGGCGGCCGGCGTGTCGTGGAAGCTGGACTTGGAGGACGCCGCCGTACAGGGGAAGAAGAAGGGCAAGAAGGGCAAGAGGGGGAAGTACATCGGGGAGACGAGCGGGCCTGAGGCGGATCCGTGGGCGGAGCTTAAGAAGAAGAGGGGGGAGGCTAAGGTGGGGATAAATGATGTTGCCCAGGCGCCGCCGGAGTTGAAGCTTCCGAGAAAAAATCTTTTGGTTCGCGGGGCGGCAGTTGCGGTTGCTGATATTCCCAAGGCCGCGGGCAGTTTGAGGCAGAGAGAGGAATTGCAGGGAATACGGCAGGAGGTTGTGGAACAGTATAGGAAAATGATGAGC
Organism: Collariella sp. IMI 366227; assembly: GCA_027946355.1. NCBI lineage: Eukaryota > Fungi > Ascomycota > Sordariomycetes > Sordariales > Chaetomiaceae > Collariella > Collariella sp. IMI 366227. Next base: position 1,581,550 of record JAPEUS010000002.1, on the reverse strand, counting down.
GAGAGGAGGCCGGCGGTTGGCGTATGAGCTAGTAGGCGGCGCTGGAAGACGGCGGGAGTAGTAGACATTGACTACAATTCTTTGATCGATGTCTATCAAAGTGCCTTTAAAGTTATCAGGATCGAGTAATAAAATCTGTCCAGGGTGATGAGAACCATGATGGCTGAAACTTTACCATGTGGACTTGCAGCTCTTTCTCCCTATTTTTCCTCTTGATATCTGCTGTCTGGTTTGGAACAGAAGTCTTAAAACTCTCTAGTTTAGGTGGACAATTCCTCGCTGTCAATGAAGCCAATGGAGTCGCGCCGTGACAGCCTCGAAGAGTGACGGCATATGCGCCTCTGGAGAAACTTGACCCCACCTTCTTGCCCCTCCAAACTTCTTCTCGCATTTTGCAGCGTCGCATCCTCAATCCGCCACCACAAACCACGAGCATCAGCGTTCAATTCCCACACCGACCCATCATCGCTAAATTTTTCCCCAGCTGAGAATGAGACAAGCTGCATTACCATTATGAGCGCAAACGGTCTCGAGGTCCTCCTGGAGGGCCTCGTCCCCGAGATCGCATATTCTGGCGAAAAAGGTGAGTCGCAAGGCCTTTGTTCAACCCCATACTCAGCATATTTTTTTATTTTGCGGCATGAAATACTTGCTTTTTGGTGACAACATATCACCTTTCTTTGCTTATCGTTACTGCTTGTGGCGCTTGGGGCTGGTTATGGACCGCAAGTGGCAGTTCTGCCATCAACCTGCGGAAGCATCTTGTGGATGGTAACAGTTCGCGAGTGGTGCTGACCATGAGCAGGAGTGCCAATATCCGAGTTGCTAAAGATCGTTCGGCAATATCATCTCGACCGCCAAAATCAAAATGCACCAGACCAGGGAGTCGCAGCCCAAGGGTTGCAGCAGCCCGCGGACGGCACCCCCTTTGAGAAACTGCTAAACGATGCTGAGATGGCATCTGCCCGCTGGGCCTGGGACTGGTTGCGGACTCGTCCTCAGATCCTGATCAACGGCAATAAGCGGTGGAATCGATTAGAGTTGAGCGAGGCCCTCGCTCTGCCAGAAGCCGACTCGGTCGACCCAGCAATCACTGCCGCCTCAGAAGACGTCAAAGAACCTGACAAAGGCAAGAAGCCAAAGAAGACACTCACCACCCGGCCTCGGATACACCCCTCCGAGGATCTCATCTGGCAAACCTTAACTCGCCATGGAGTCGACTACAAGCGTGTGCCCGCTCTTGAGTGGGCTTGCTTGAAGGGAATCGCATCTGCCAGAGCCGAAGGCATCCTCCAGAGTGACCTTCGGCGTTTGGTCGACCAAGATAAGCGCTCTCTTCCGAAACGGACAGATTCGCTTGCCCGCAAAGGCTACATTGCCAAGCGGACGGTTGTTGTCCAGAAAATGAAGACCAGCAGACTGTGGCTCATCGACTTTGCCCCTCCGCTCGTCGAGGAAGAGACCTGCGGCCTTGACTTGACACCCGAAAACTTGAGCAAAGACCTGGAGCCCGTCCCTTGGCACGAGCGCTGGACCGGCAATAACATTGACATGGACGCCTTGGGCAGGACCGTTGTGGGCGTGGTTCAAGCGTTCAACGTCATTCGATACGCCGACCTGAGATCCAAAATGGGCGTCTCAGGCAAGCGATGGCAGATGAAGACTTTGGCCAAGAATTGCCAGCGGCTGGTTGATGTCGGCGTTCTGAAGTACACCGCTGCCTCCTTTCCAGATTCACGCAAGATCTTCAAAGACTGCCTCAAATTCGTCAGGGAGCCCAGCGCCGAAGAGTGGGACAAATTCCTGGCAACTGGGAAGAAAACTTCACTGTATTCGGACCCGAGCAGGCATCGAGAACCAAAACCGAATGCGCTCGCCCTTTACAGCAAGTCGGAGGAAGAGGGCAGCCAGGGGACTGGTGGTGACCGCACCAAGCTGAAGCGCATCTTCAGTGGCTGGTCCCCAGAGAAACCCCTCGCGCAAACCGTCTTCGAGGTCATCCAGAGCGCCGGTCCAGAAGGAGCTTCCAACCCTCAAGTCAGCGTGGCCACGGTCGGCTACCAACATCGTCGGTACCTCTCCAGTTACCTGACGAGAGTTGCGGAGACCCAGCAGCCACCACACCTCAAGCGATTCCAAGTCGTCAGCAAGCTTGTGCGCACCGGCAAGACATCGGCCTACATGTTTTCAGCTCTTGCTTCGGCCGAGCCTACTTCACTTCCACCGGTAGAGGAAGATGCGCAACTGGCGCAACATGTCATCACAGACTGTTCTGGCACCGATACATACGGCTTTGGAACAGTGCGTCCCAGAGCTTTTGGCAGCGGGCAAAACAATTCGCTCTCGGACATGGCGCGAATGGCCCGGAAACAGAAGCCTATAGCCAAACGGAAATTCATGCCCCGGATGAGGCGCGAACAGGCCCCTGCGATCGAGGCTGCGGCCGCAGCAGCAGCCGAACCGGAGGCTACGATAGCAGTGGTTGAAACGCCGACTCCCACTGAGGCCAGCAACACACTCGGGCCTATGGAACAAAACGCGGCAGACGAGGCCGCTTCTTTGGTGCCCACGCCTGTGAAGGAGGTAGAGCAAGCCAGGCCCTGGGTGACGCCAAAGGATGAGGATCTTATTCTCAATGTCCGACATAACGGCATCGTCGGGAAGCTACAAGTCCTCCGCCCGAAGAGCACTGTCACTTTCTTGAGGTCCGGCAGAGGCCTGAAGAAGCCTGTCATCATGCCAATTGACGATAGTCTTGATGAGCCCGCTATTGGCGACTTCCCAGGAAGCAACGAAAAGAGCATTACTCTCGCCGCCGGAGTTAAAGGCAAGGCACCTGCGTGGTCTCACGTCTTTATCTTTGACCCAGATGACCATCAAACAGCTGCTCTAATCCAGCAAGTCCTGGTCAGGATGAAAACAGGCATTATCGATGAACCTGCGCCTGAGCCCGCTGAGCCGACTGTAGGTCAAGAGATCACGGTTGCTGCGCCAGAAATTACGGTTGCTGCTGCTGGGCCTGCGCCAGCTCGTGGCCGAGCTCGCGGTCGTGGAGGTGCACGGGGCAGAGGCAAGAAAGGACAGGCTTTGCCCGCCGGGGCGAAGCCTTACGTCTGTTCACTCTGCGGCGGCGCTTGGAAGAACGATATCGGTCTCAAATACCACTTGGAGAAGGCACAAGTCCCCTGCAATCCCAACTTTGACCCTGCCGTCATCTTCGAGCGAGCCCGGAAACGACGACGAATGTCACCTGCACCGACCTCTGCAGCCAACTCGGTTGCCGGAGATGCCGAGCCTTCCGGTCGCGGCCGCCGGGCAAAGAAGCCTCGGAAGAATGAGAAGAAGGGTGCACGTCTGCAGTTTAGAGTCCGCACTGCTCTTCGGTCTCTTGGCGAAGAGACCCAGAAGTTTCGTGGACTGGACAATTCCAACGTCGACGAGGGAGAGGAGCCGGAAACTTGGATACCTGAGCGCGCAAAAATGGCTTCGACGATCGCTGACTGGAAGCCGAGGGCGGCTGGTTTCAACCAAGGAATCGCGTCAACAGTGCCGGGCTTATTAGGGCAGCACTACTCATCTGTCGGTTCGAAGGTCGCGACCAAGGCCAGCGGGCGATCTACAACGCCATCTGGCGCCAGTTCAGGTTCCAAAGCCCTCCGGGCGGGCGGACATGCTACCAATCTAGGTTCAGGTCATGACCAGCGGGAACTCCTGGCATCTCTGCCAACAGCACCCAACACGCCCTCAGCGTCTCGAAGCTCTGATGACGGATTGGCCACCAGCGATGCGTATGGAAACAAGCCATTGTCTCATACTCCACTGAGGGACTTCACTTCACGGCCCGCGCACAACTCTCCTGATTCCGGCCGATACGAGGGCGCTCCATTTTCGGCAAGGCAGTTCACCATCGCAGAATTGCCAGGACTGCAAAGCGAGTACCCAGAGCTGCCTTCCGAGCGAGTTGAACATGTTGCCAGGCAGCGCGCCCAACAGCAGACATCTGCCTCCTCTATTGAACCGGTAGTCACCAGCCCGTTTGTTCCCTCTTCAAACTACGATCGCATGGGAACCGACGCAAAGAGGCGGACCGCTCAAGCCTTCGACATCATCCAGCATATACTGGAAAACAACTGTGGCGTTTTCCCAAGCGACAAGGCTCTGTTCTACGCCATGACCAAGGTTTTCTTGAAACAGTTTAGAAACCAAATGCCACCGACGTGGAAGAACTTCGGCAACGCCCTCAACGCGCTCAAATCCCGCAATATCGCCTCTGTTCACACCCACATGATGAAGACGGGAAGGGGTAAACTGCAGACATCCTTGCTGCTCGTCAAATCAGGTGTCGATCCTCACGGGCTGATTGCTTCTGTTATGAAGCAGAAGATGCGCGAAGCCTACCCGGGCGTCTATATCCCCCCTGCGTTTTCGCCTACTCAGGAAGAGTTGGCGCTCTTGCAAGAGCTCGACAGCAAGGCGCCCGGAACCCCAGATAAAGATGGAAAGCCCAATGCGAATGGTCAGAAGTTCCGCAGCAGACGAAAGATTGAAGAGATTGAGGTGTTCAATGCGCCTTACTACACCCAGGCTGCCGCTGAGTCCAAGAGGGATCCTCTCTGGATTTGGAAATCTGAGCGCTCGCAGGAAGGCGAATCCGTGCCTGGAAAGCGGACAGTCTTGGACGAATTTACTGGCCCCTCTCCGAAGCGAGCGAAGAGAGGCTCCTATGGAGCTGCCTACGATGACATCCCCGTCGACCCCAACATCATGGGGGATCCTATGTCGCCATCGCATGGGCGCCTCGGAACAATCGACATTGATGGACAGCAAGAACCACCCTCTTTGGTGGAAGCGATCAAGGCGTACAGTCTGCTGCCTGCTCGGCTTGGAGGCCGCGGAAAGAGAAGATTGTCGTTTTCAGAATGGCCCATGACCAAATATCCGCCCGAGGTCGGTAGAGTTAAGAACCCTGGGCTAGATAGTGTGCCTGGCTTTTTTTCTTCCGCCGCGGCGGTCGGCGAGTCAACGATTCAGTTTGCTTCGCCCGAGGTCTGCTTCTTAGACCCTAACACCAACCTCAAAGATGACGCCGAAGAGGTTGAAAACGCGCAAGGCGGAAGCCGGCCTTCCAGCCGGGAGAGCAGTGTCAGCGTTTGGGACGGGGACGGCAAAGGGGTTGAACAACCGCAGACGGGCGCGGATGAACCAGTTGAAGAACCTAAGAAGTTCCGATTTGTCTGGCCTTCCACGCTGGAGCCCGAACCCAAGGGCTTGTGGCCGACTCACCTGAATGGCTTTTTCGAGCAGTACGATACCAGCTTCACTCTCAGCGGCAGGATGCCCAGCCAGAAGTGGCTTCTCGCCCAAAACCTGCCCTTTAGCGCAGAGGAGATGGTAGCGAAGCAGAAGGCAGGCAAGGTCAAAGTCCGCGATTGGGTTGACAGAGAGTACGCCAAATTCTGCTCCACGGTCAACCAGTGCGCGGCCTGGGAGCAGTCGCAGTCTGGCACGGCCGTCATGCTGGGCGGTTCCGTGTCGCCTGCTTACATTTACATCAACGTCTCGCCGCCAGACTCCCGGTCGAATAACCGGAATTTTGTCTTGCATTGGCCGGAAGAGAAGCAGTTTGGCCTGGACACCTTACCTTACGAGGAACTTCAGGACGACGAGTATGACGATGTCGCTTATTTCGAGCACGGTGTGGAACGGCCTGCAATGAGAGACGACGATGAAGACCCCTCGCTCAAGAGGCGCCGTGCCCAGAAGGAGGCTCAGGCGAAACGTGTGCCGGGGAGACCGCACAAGTACAAGATCGCTGGCATCAAGACTAAGCGCGAACATACCGCGTATCCGAAGACACCAGGCGAGTTTCTGCGGCACCAGACCGATGAGAATGAGGATCTCGATTGGTCGAGTGAGAATGTGCGGCTGGCGGCGTTCATTGTTGTTACAACCCTGCTGGGTGGTATTGACAGAGCTGTGGATTGGGGTTTGATGTTGAGGTTGATGCCTGACCAGACGTGAGTGATTGTTCCTTGGAATCGAGCGGATGGCGCTGACTATCAACAGGATTAGCCAGCTTCGGCACTACTGGTGTGCGCTGAAGAAGGATCGTCAGTCGACCATTATGAGCCTGACAGATAAGTTCCGGCGCGCATTCCTCAAGGCGTACGAGAACAACGAGGTCCCTCCGATCGACTTCAACAATGTTCTGGAATACGACTGGAAGTTCTTGATCAAATGGACGACAGAACTTGACTTGGCTGAGCGAACGGCGCTCCCCGCAACACGAGCGGCCTTGAACCAGCAGTTCACGGTTGCCAAATTCCAGCACGGGAATCGCGAATGGAGGGACGCATTCTATCAACCACAGCGCTCCATTTTCAACAAGTTCCAGGATGCGACCTCGGAGTCTCTTGCTTTCTCTCTTGAAACCTTTTCGGACCCCAAGCCGAGCATTGATTTGATCGTCTCCATGGCCTGGAATCGATCTCTCTGCGTGACGCCTGTTGAGGCATACAGTGCTGAGGCCGTCCTCCACAAGCGCAACAGCCTATTCCCAAGATACACCAAGACAGAGATTACCGAGCTCATGAATAAGGGCGTCGACGAGCTGCAGCGTGAGGGTGTCATCTCCAAGTCATCATCCAAGTGGTCGAACGGCCGTAAGTGGCGGTTCAACACGCGGGTTCTTGACGCGCTCGAGAAGGCGGCCCAGCAGGATAAGTTCACCATGGCAGTCCAGTTCAAGAAGGAGCTCGACGCAGCGTTGCGCGCAGGCCAAGAGAAGATTCGCGTCACGTACATGACCAACGACGGCATGATCATGGCGCTGCTCAACCTCCAAGCCAACGGTCGCGTGCGTGTCGAAGCAAGCGGCCTGCCAAACGTCCCCATGGGCCATGAGCCGGGCAACTACGAGACACGCAAATACCCCAAGAAATACATGCACTTCCGCCTCGAAATCTCCGCCACAGAATCCTACCTCTTCGACGACGCCAACCCGGACGACCACCCCGGCGAGGACCCGACCCTCTTCAACCTCTGGACGGCCGTCAAGTCCACGCCGCCACCTACAAAAGGCCCCGGCGGCGCGGTGCCCGTGTGGTGCGACCTGTTTGGCAAGGTCGACGTGCAACGCTGGCTTAAGTACCTTAGCACGGTGCTGATCACGCTTGCGTCGCGCGGGTCGATGCGCGCAGAGGAGCTTGTTAAGACGGTCAAGCCCGTCGTGATGGTGTTTGAGGCGGAACTGATCATGCAGTGGGCCGAGAGGCTGGGGCTGCTGAAGGCGCAGCTTGAGGGGTGTGCGCCCGCGGTTATGGAGTGGTGGTGGATTGCGGTGGAGGCGCAGAGGGAGGGGTTAACGGAGGGGAAAGGGCGGATGGCCGCGGTGGCGGTGAGGCCTAGGAAAGCTTTGCCGACTGGTCGGCCGAGTATGGCGGTTTAAGGGTTGGGGGAGTGGAGGAGGCTGGGGAAGGGTTGGCCTACTGTGTACCAAGGGGTGAAGATTAGGGGGAGGACGCGGTGGAGAGAAGCAGGCGGTAAAATTGTTTTAAGGTCCCCCTCACAATTAAGGCAGAAAAGGTTGGGGGATAGAGCTTGGATTTGGTGACCCCCCTGATAGCTTTGCTGGACAGCGCATAGGGAGGAGTTATTAGTAGGGGTCTATATAGCAAGGAAAAGCATATCATGGTCACTTTCAAAAAGAGCAAGTGGGAAGGACCACTGGTCGCATGTATCATGCCAAATCTTTGATTTTACACACCGCTGTTCCAAAAGTAAACACCAAGCCAGTGCTCACGGCTATCTATGCCAGCGCCCGAACTCCGCTTGACCATGGCAACAACAACCCCCCCCCCGCTCAAGGCTTTAAATCCGCTTCCTCCTCCCTCGGCACAACCTCAGGCCAGCATCACCTTCGCGACAACAGCAGCAAGCATAATGGCGATAGCAATTATCAACCGATCTAGCCATGCCGGAACTCCGTCGTTTGCCCTGCGCTCCAATTGCTGTAGTGCCGGGCCCGGTGGTATCCGTGCTGGAGCTGGCGCTGTGACGGGCCTTGCCGCTGGTGCCGCAGCTGCGCTCCCTACCGCCGTCTGCACCCTCGCCACTGTCTCTTCCCCAGCCACCGCTGCCCCTCCCGCCGGCGCGGTCTGCACAAACCCTCCGCCAACCTCGCACTCTCTCATCCTCCCCTTTCCCTCCTCCCCTTCCTCTTCTCCATCTCATCCCTCCACCCCAACTTCAACTCCTCCGGCACCTTCTCCTCCTCCCTTCGCCCCTCCCCCTCAGCCTTTTTCACCCGCTCCTCACACTCCTCCATAATCTCTTCATTCGTCTTCCCCCGCCATTACACCCCCACACTTCCACCCTCTACTCTCCTTTGCCAACCCCTCCTCACCTCCTCGCCCGCCTCCAACCCCCAAGTTGCCCCTTAACATCCGTCTCCATAAAGGTCCTTAACGCCACAAGCGCCGTGCGGATCCCCACGCCGGCTGCCACGTCTCTTCATGGTGGCCCGAGATGCTGAGGCAGATCTCGCGGTTGGTCTCAAAGCGACCCGAGGGGGTGAGGAAGCGGAAGGGGTAGGTGGGCGGGAGGAGATGCGCCCGTGGTAGATGCCGGATTGGAAGGGGAGTTGGGAGGCCCGCGAAGAGTGAAGTGCCATTCGTGGAGGTCGGTTTCGAGAGGGAGGCGTGGAAGTCGGGTGACGGGGAGGTAGTGAGTTCGTGGGCTTCGCGGACTGGGGTGAACAAGTAGTTAGTAGCTGGGAGTGTGGGAAGGGAGGGGTTTGGGAGGGTAAAGAATGAAAGGAGGGCGTACGGATGCGGCGGATGGTGGGGGATTTGGAGTTGAAAGTTGGGGTGGGTGAAGCCATTGCGGCTGGATTGGAGCGGCTGGGCTGCGCGAAGGAGTGGCTCTTTGTCTGGTATTTGAGTTGATTTCAAGAACAGGGTACTTGTCCTAATTGTGAAAAAGATAAAGAGTAGGTTGTTGTCAGGTTGTCGTGTGGAAGTGGGCAAATGCTGTTGATGACGGAAGGTGGTTGCGGACGGGACCAAAGCGGCCAAGTTGCAACAAGGATGCGCTTCAAGAGCCGCCGCTGACTTTCCATGTGTCCTCTTCGCGCTCCATCAGGACTTTTGTTCATACATATTTCACCCAAAGAGTCTAATCCAGGACAATCAATATCCTCAATTTATTTCCATAATCATCTCTTGATACATCAACAGAGACACGGAAGCTCTGTCGACACCGTCCCTCTCTTGTCCACTTCACACATGCGATAAGGTGCGTTATCGCCGCAACCATGGGTCCGTCTCGGAGTGGTGGGCCTCGGGATGGGCCGTCTTGGCGTCCGCTGTGACTCCACAAAGCCGGAGGAACCGGAGCTAAGTCTAGTGTGTTCAGTGATCAAGACCTAGAGGTTGACTTGCGTAGCAAAACAAAACAACTTATGATGTTCAAACAGTTAGCAATGACTCATATTTCGAGTCTCAGTCTTAGTCACACTCTTTGGCGCAAGGTAGTTTGTAGAAAGCAGCATTGGCACCAGCAAGATATAAGTTTGGTCTCGTTTCCTTTCTTGTGCTTGTTTGGGTTGGGCTGAAGGTCTAAAGTATAAGTAATTAACTTAGACTATGGCTTGCTCAATTCCTTCTCTTTAGACCATTGGATTTTGAGGCTAGCGACTTAGACACTGCAGATGTCTCTGGTTTCCTGCTATTCTCACACATTCCCGCTCCTGTGTTTTTGACCCCTACTTCTGGGCCTCCGTCCAACTGCAAATCGACTTCTCGATCCTTGCCAGGTGCAATTTCTCTTTGCAAAGTCTTTTTACTGTTACCAGAATTCTTCATCTCATTACCACTGAATTCGTTCTTCCATTGCTTGTTACTTCGGTCGTGTACTTCGGATTACCTGACCCACGACTCCTCTCTCCGAGCTCCGCAACATGGGTGTCACTTGCCAGGAGTGTCAACTCGAGGCGCCTTACCAGGCGGCCCTCGTGGCTCACTGGGAAGAACAGTGAAGCCGAGGCAACCGATATCATCACTGCTCCCAGTGCCGACTCCTTTTTTACACGCACCTTGCCTGCGAGCGCCACCATCAGGAGGCAGGTTGCGCTTTAGGGTCGTTGGTACGAGACCTTCGGGACTAACAGTTTCCTCCCTTTCAAGTTCCACGCAGTGAAGCAGAACCTTGCCTGTCCCGGCTGCGAGACGACATTCGCCTCCGCTGGCGGTCTCGTCGACCATCTCGAGAAGAACAAGTGCAAAAGGATAAAAAATGACGAATTCATCGCCCGCCGTGAGGAGAAGCTTGCCTTTGCACGGGAGCTACAAGCTCGCCATTTCAGACTTCCGGCCAAAGGCGGAGAGCACGATGCGGCCAAATCCGGTCACCTTCTCTATGCAGAAGAACGAGTTCCCCAAGCTGGCTCCCCGTAAGGGGAAGCAACCTGCCGTCCCAAGTGGCTATTAGAGTGGCAACAACACAACGAGGCAGACCGAGAATCCATGGGACTGGAAGAACAAGCTTTTCCCAGACGCCCCGGCCACTGTCCGCCTAACCCCCGAGCAGCTTGTATCGCTCCAGAAGCCGGCTCTGAAGGAGAACCTGTGGCCACCGCATCATCCTCAGAATCCCAAGTGGAACGCCGCAGATTACTCTGTGTCGTACCTGAACAAGTACAAGTGCCCGCATGAGCGCTGCCCGTAAGTAGTCACCTCAAGAACCCTGACGCATTGACAGAAAATTAGGAAACTGACAACCCTCCAAGAAGTCATTCACGAGCGTGTCCGCCATCCGCGCTCACCTCTAGTCTCCTCAGCATGCCAGCGCGATCAAGGTGCAATGCCCCAACTGCTGCAACTGGTTCGACAGCATAACCACTATCACTCAGCCTGCCGAGTCCCAGAGCGTGCGCTGCAACCTCGGCAACACGGAGGGCTCTCGCCAGCTCCTCAGCCAGCTGACGGCGGGTATTGTCGACACAACCGAGAAGAAGAGGATGGGACAGTAAAATACTCTGTTCCAGAGCAGGCGCGCGAGGTGTTCGGAACAGGCCAAGGGAAGCACGCTGCGCAGGCTAAGAAGGATGAGGACCAGGGCAAGGAGGGGGAGGACCAGGGCTGCGGGGCGGAGCAGAAGTCTGAGCCCCGCGAGATGCCGGATGGATTCTGGTAGATGTTGCGGGTGTATTTTGGGCCGAAGGATATGATGAAGGACCAGGTTGTTTAATAATGTACATCTGAAGAAGCAAGACAGCCAGCAGCTGAATGTGTGGTCTCAACGGTCGTGTTTCTTGATCCCAGTGCCGGGTGGGTCTGATGATGTTGGCCAGGGGCTGTTTCAGGGGCGGAATGGTCTGAGCACCCCGTGGGAGCTGGGATTCTCCTCCGATCTCCGCTGTTGTTGGTCCAGACTTGAGGCTGACAGCCGGCACGGCGCAGCACCCCTGTGGCCATGGTTCGAGTGCCAAGACGCAGCGGGAACCAACAACTGCCTGCCATTTCTTTCAACCTTTTCGTCTCTTCTTCCGAGTCCCAACACCATGACCTCGATTCGCCGACGATGAGGAAACCATAGCCGACCCTCACAGAACCCATTGCTCCGCGAATGCCTACCAACTGATGGATGCGACGCCGCAGTCGCCGACCCTATCCCCCGATACCGACATGGCCTCCTCCTCCCGCCGCTGGGCCCGCAAGCTGGAGCGCTCTTGTTGCGCTGCCGCAAAGTACTTCCCTCTTCTCTTCGTCTACGGCTTGACTACTTGGGCTGTTTGTGTGATGGTCTCGGTTTGCTGGACCCCGTCGAAGGTTTCCTGGCTTGGTGGGTTCTGCTTATTGTCCTTAATTCCCCAACCCCCGTCTCTCTCCAACTAACAGCCCATGAACAGGCAAGACATCTGCCGTCTGCGGCGTCTTCCTCTACCTCCTCCTCAACTGGTCTTACACCACCGCCGTCTTCACCCCGCCCGGTAGCACAACCAACGACAATGGCTACAGCACCCTCCCGACACACGCCGCCCCGGCGGCCACCTCGTTTACTGTCAAATCCAACGGCGAGCTGCGCTTCTGCAAAAAGTGCCAGGCCCGCAAGCCCGACCGCGCCCACCACTGCTCGACCTGTCGCCGCTGCGTGCTCAAGATGGACCACCACTGCCCCTGGCTAGCCACCTGCGTCGGCCTGCGCAACCAAAAGGCCTTCCTGCTCTTCCTCATCTATACCACCCTCTTCTGCATCTACTGCTTCGCCACCTCCGGCGCCTGGGTCTGGGAAGAAGTCTTCAACACCACCTCTACCCACCTCGAGTCAATGCTCCCCGTCAACTACATCATGCTGTGCGTCATCGCCGGCATCATCGGCATCGTCATCGGCGCCTTCTGCGGCTGGCACATCTACCTCGCGTCCCGCGGCCAGACAACAATCGAATGCCTTGAAAAAACCCGCTACCTCTCCCCGCTCCGCCGTAGCATGCACCAAGCTTATATCAACCAACATACCCCCGGCCGCCAGGGCCTCTCCCTCCCCTCCTACGGTCAACAACTCCTCGACATCCACCAGAACGCCCTCCCGGGCATCACCCGCCCCGAAGAAGGCGGAACTCCGCCGCGAACCCTCCCCCTCGCCGCGCAACGAATACGAAACCGCCACTTCCGCCTCCGGCCCCCAGCTGCAGGCCGGCTCGCGCCGGTTCACCTACGACGAGATGGAGCGCCACCGCGCGCGTCGTCGCTATGAAGAGTACCTTGACGAGCAGGACTCCGGCAAGCTACCGAATGCGTTTGACCTCGGCCCGCGAAGGAACTTGCTGCATCTGTTTGGGCCGAATCCCTGGTTGTGGCCGGTGCCCGTGTGCACGACGACCGGGGATGGCTGGAGCTGGGAGCCGAATCCGAGGTGGGTGGATGCGAGGGAGAGGGTGGCGCGGGAGGTGGGAGCAGCAGCAGAGGAGAGAGCTGCGGGGTGGGGGCCGGGGGAGGAGGAGGATGGTGAGGCGGGGAGTGTGGCGCCGCCGAGTTGGAATAGTGGGAATAATACGCAAGGGGGCGGCGCGGGGAGGCATTATCTCCATCCCCAACAACAACAACGAGGGGGCAGGTACAGCCCGAACCCGTCAACCAGCAGTGGGCGGCGAACACCCAGCAAAGCCGACCGCATTCTAGGCCGCGACCCGAACATGTATGCGGACGACCTCCTGCCCGGTCACGGCGAGGCTGTCTCTATGAAGAGGCTGAGCCCGGCAGGGCGGACGATTGAGGACGAGCTGGACGAGATTGATCAGGATGATGAGGATGAGTATGAGGATGACGACTCTGACGATCAGCCTTTGGGTGTTGTCAAGCAGCAGCAGCAGCAGCATCAGCAGCAGAGGCGGGATGAGGCGGAGCGGAGGGCTATGAATGTCGTGACGAACGGGCGCTGGGGAGGGGGCCGAGTAGTCCCGGCGTGGCTGCCGCTGGGGCGGTGGGAGGGGCAGGGGGAAATTGTTTAGGGGCCTGGGAGTGGGTTGTCGTCTCCGAATGGGCAGGGGGTAGTGGGACGGGAAAGGGGTCGGGGAGTAGTGATGATGATGATGGCGTGGATTAGATCTGGTTTTAATTTTTCTTGAGTTTTTCGGTTAGCTGGGTTGGCTCAAGCGCTTCTTAAGAGGGCTACTTGCTAATTTTGCCTGATATAGATGGATGGGCTGGATATTATCCGCATAGTGACTTCAAACAAGCAGGGTGCTTTGAAGGGTGTCTTCCTTTTCTTCCTCCTTCCCTACCTCTCTGTCGTGTGTCACCTCGGGCAATAGGAACAGTACCCATACCCCCAACCCTTCTCCATGCGGTGTTGTTTTACAGCATCATACTCGATGCGGTCTTCCGTCTCGTCCCGTGCCGTTTCAGCCGTTGGCATCCACCTCGCTGGAAGGTCATGGGTACAGTACCTACCGAGCTTAGTTCTTGCCTTTGAGTGGAGAACAGAGCTAGGCGTCGGCAGCTATCATAGACTGTGTGAGACGCCTGATGCAAGATACTTGAAAGCAGGCTTGACAGTTTCGTTCTGCATATCCAGGGTAGGTACTAGTAGCGCTGGTATTCTGGTTCCCAATTGGAATTTGAACCACTCTAGCTCGTCATGGCGGAGGTCAAGGGTGAGATTATTCCGTTACGAACCAGGTACAGGCGTTGTTTCTGACCAGAACATTGGGAGCCTATTTATTGTATGAATCAGAAGCTGTTACTGTGGTTTCATTGACTGGTGAATGTGTGTTCGATATAGTTGCTTGTACGCGGAGGGGAGCATTAGAGGCCAATTGGGGAAAGGGAAAACAAGCAAGATTATGATGGACCAACTTGCAGTATGAGCTGCTGATATTGATGTATCAATGAAAACTCTTGAACCTCCTCCGTATCCGTGGATGTATGCATGCTATATCAACACCGCAAAGAGACAAGCAACCACACCAGACCCCGAACACAGCAAAGACACCACCCAACCCCGACGCTATCATGCTGCAACAATATCAAAGATGACATCCGCCCCCCTGTCCAGTGCCCTTTACTCGATGTTTGAACTGGACCAAAATCGAACCGATGAAAAAGGCATTGGGGGATCTGCCCCTGATGAGATGAGTGGAGGCCTCCAAAAGCCTGTCCGTGAAAAAACGCCGCGAGATGCCGCCCGCCCACCGAAACGTCTTGACCCATGTATGTATGTTTGTAAGAATCACCAGAAAAAAGAATCCCTTGTCAAAAAGGACGAGAAGAAAAAAAAGGGGCTGATAAAATTGCCGTGCTGACTCGCAGCATAAAAGAGAAGCGAAGAGAAAAACCTTTCGGCGGACAGCGAGCTCTGCCCTGCCTGTATGCACCCCAAACCGAATCCTTTCAATGTATAAAGCCCCGATCCTGCCCTCGAGGGGGAAACACGACAGACATTTCTCAACCCAAATGCTTGCGTTTATGCTTCCTATCCGTCCGTATTTTCACTCCCACATGCAACCCCGCCAGTGGGATCCCCATGCCCTCAGCCACCTAAAAACCCAAATGTCCCACCATCTCTTGTAAGAAATAAGTTGATGCCGTACCCGTTTGGTCCGGGAAAGAGGAGAGATGAATGTGGGATATGAAAAACAGTCCATCAAGCGATGAAGAAAGAATAAAACAAGCCGTCAGATTTTCCTCTTTGCTTCTCTTTGCCCCGGTCTATAGTCGCCCCCTTTCGCGCCCGTTCGTAAATGTGTAACAAATGCCTCGCAATGCGGGTAATCATGGATGGGGTATCAGAGTCCGTTCGGGGTCGCCAGGACATGTCGACGGTGCATGTAAATGCCTCGAAAAGCCAGCCAGCCCCACAGTATTCCCCCCCGCAAGGAAAACCAAAAACGCCTCGGATGATAAAATGATGGAATCAAAGAAAAATATGATATGCCGTGTTTGCGTCTCCAGTTGAACAAGGCCAGACGAACAATGCAAAGCTAAAGGTAACCCATGAAATGCAAGCCCCTGAGGAGAGAGAAAGCCAGTCGTATTTAACGCTGACTGTGATGTTGAGCTGACGGGAAAAGATCCGAAAAAGTCCGGAAATGGTGATGATACATGTTGAGAATAACCCTCGATCTGAGAGGTAGTATTGTGACAGATAATTTCCGCAGTGATCATGTTGTCCGGCCGCTGTCCATGCTGGACTTGGGGCTCGTGGCCGTCTGCGGGAAGACAGTCCTGCCGATGTTCTTGAGCTTGCTGCCGTTCTTGGGGGCATCCTGGTACGAGACCATGATGTCGGTGACGGGGCCCTTCTTAATCCTGCAGAAGAGCGTCGAAAACAGGAAGCGCTCGCCGTGGTTGTTGAGAAGGGGAATCGTGCGATAGCCCTGCTTCAGGCTGCTGAGCTTGGCGGTGTAGGTGGCGAGGGGGGCCGACTTGTCGTTGTATCCCTTGTCGGCAACCTTGACGCTCCAGCGCACAAAGATCAGGTCCGGGTACTTGGTGGTGACGTCGAAGCGGCAGGTATGGCTGAACACGGGGTTGAAGCCGTTCTCGCGGACGATCTTGGTTCGCTGCTTGAGCTGCGTCTGCTGAGCTGCGGCGTATGCGGCCGCGTCCGCCTTGTTCCGCTTGTCGTCCGCCATGAACACCTCGACCTCGACATAAGGATCCAATGTGCGCTTCTCACCCAGGGTCCAAGGCCGCATCAATTGCTGGGCGGAAACGATGTCGATCTCAAACGAAACCTTCTTCCGCGGGCGCTTGCCAATGCACTCATCAGGAGTGAGATTGGGCATCACCTGAATCTCTCGGCCCTCGACCGGCTTGAGCACGTAGCCCGACATGGCAGTACCGCCGTCAAACATGGCCTGGTTCAGCTGCATACCGATGTCGAAAGTCTGCCAGTTGAGAGCAGCCATCTGGACTCCACGCTTCCAGTAGATGAGCGGGTCGAAATTGCTCGACGAGATACGCCCGGCGTTGGGGTAAACCCGCATCAGATGCCGCATGTTGTGGCGATACAATGCTCGCTTGCCGGCGGGGGTCTGGTTCTTCTCGGAAAATGTCTTCTCCTTAAAAGAGAAGATGTGGTTGAATCTCTTCGCGTCAAGGCTGTCGAACCCATCAAAGTGAATTCCCATGCAGTAGACACCCAACTCTCCCAAAACAGGATGAATCTTGCTGGCGGGCCTCTTGACCACAACACCACCCTCAATTTCGCTGTCGCACTCACTAGGGCTGCTGCTGATTGGCTCGTGGACGATGCCTTCGGTGATGGTGTTGATCTGGCGGTTGGACCGCGAGGCGGGGGATGGACTCAAGAGGGGGCTAGATGGCGTGGGGACAGGCACGTTGTCCATCGTCAGCGCGCGTTGATACGGCGATGGCATGCTGTTGCCACGTCTCCGCCCCGGTCGATCGAAGTTCCTGAGCGACTCGTCGGATTTCTTGACCTTGATCAAGATACGCTCCATTAACTCCGACGGCGATGGCAGGCGGTCCGAGGACGGATCGAGGGGGGTCCGCACGAGCTTGTCACCAAAAATGTCGCTCATGATTTTGGCCATGTTGATCTGCGTCAAGGGGCTGCATCGCACCTCGAGTGAGATCCACAGTGGGAAGCGAGACTTGACGAAGGCGTACTTGTTGATGGTCTTGATCACCTCAAGGAATGAGATGCGGCTGGTGAACGAGTGACCGTGCATCACGTCAGGCTCATGAGGGTTCTCTTGCCCGTCCCAGCAATCAATCTCGACACACCGGCAGCCCCGTAACAGAGCTGAGATGTAGCCCTCGTGAGTCGATGTACTCGCGACCTGGCGCCCCAGAAGGTACGTGTTGTGCGAGCTAGAAATGTAGTACTCGTTCATCGGCCGGTCGAGGATGTATTCTTGGGGCTCCTTGAAAATGACTGCGTTGTGATCAGACGCCAGGAAGCTGGAAAAAGCAGCCTCGGACATGGTCATGCGCTCCTCGCTGCCAGTGGCCTGCTTTTCGGTCTCCCTCGGCCTGCCTTTGCGGGCAAGGCGGGCAAACACATTCTCCCAAAAGCCCAAATCGTCGTCAACATTTTCCTGCTGCACGTGGCGCAAGAACTGCAGGAACTCTTCCTTTGTCATCCCAGTCTCGACGTCTTTGGTGTGGGTCTGGTACACGGTCCGAATTTCTTCGCGCGCTTTCATGACTCGCACGAGCTTGAGGAACTCGTCAAAATCGAGACGAGAGGTGCTAATCTGGGTTGATGGCAAATCGTCCGTACTGGCAGGTCTGCCTTTCGCCGTGTCAAAGGCCCTGCGCAACTGGTCTGTGGGGATGTGAATGTGCAGGCTGCGGCACACACGCTCAACGGCAGCAAAATCAACGTGCTCGTCCCGCGGAGAGCGCGCCTTTCCTAACTGCCGATCCATCTCCATCTCCCAATACGTGCGGACGGCCTTGTCGTTGAAGGACATCAAACTGGTTGCGAAAACTTGGCGATGTCTGGAGAATGTCTCGAGAGCCTGGACCCATTGCTGAAAAGCGTCGTCGGTGTCGGCGATGAGGTGGATGATCCTGTCCTGCTTGTCGGTCTTGCAGATCAAGGTAAAGAACCGCGGCTCCACGGACTCTGGAAGGCCGGCAGCCAGTCGGTATTGCCGGATATCCTCAGCTGTGCGTATCTCCTTGATGTCATCAATATAGACAGACTTCTTAGCGGACCGATCCCAGAAAATCTTGGCTGAGTCAGAATCAAAGTACATCGTGATCCTCTTGGTGCCCTTCTTCTTTGGTAATTTTGGTCAAGGACATGCCTTGGCGAAGGGCAAGGGGGACTAAGCCTAGACCGTTCGACGCAAGACTCAAGCCCATCGGTCCATTTTCTTGAAGAAGCCCATCGCCATTCTCTCGATCTTCGAGAGCGACGACCATTTCATCATCGGAATCCGTATCGAACGGGCTGACACTCTCGAAAGGGGTGTTGGGATTGCTCAAGCTTCCTCGACGGCGCATGACGCCCGGCCCTACGCTGCCGTCCCGACTTCTGGGGTTGGTGGATGACGCCCGTCGGCCAATCAGTCCCCTGGCTTTGCGGATTGAATGCGAAGCGCGCCGGGCGAGCATCATCACGGTGGGCTCAGTGCTCACGATGGTCGTGCTGGAGCTCTTGAGGGTAGTCTGACTCAGAGAAGCGGTGCTTGTGCGCCGGGAAAAGGTGTGAAATGACCTGGTCGGTCTGTTGCTTGACGGTGATGGGTTCTGGAAGTTGGAACGGCGTGGCGTACATGTCGACGTCCTCAAGATCCCTCTCGTGGCTGAGTTCGAGAGGTTCCGGTGAAGCTTGGAGAGAGCTGCCGGTGGACAGGCCAGCAGCGCCGATGATCTCGACTGACTGAGTTGGTGACCCATGTTGGGAGGCGGGAGAGTTGGATGAGTTGCTAATGGCTGAGGGGGGCACAACGACGAGCTCGGTCTGCATGAGGAGATTCGTGTTGACTTGGCCGGGATGCGCCCGCCGCGCCAGCAGCGGCTCAGATGCCATGGTTGATTTGTCGGTTGGTGACGGGTAGGTTAAATCGGATGTGGTGGTCATGATGCCGAGAGGTGCTGAGAAAAAGAACCCCGTGCTGGTTGTCCTCGCTCTGCTCGGCCAAGGCTTGAGGGTGAAATGCGACGGCCGTGGGGAGAGAACGGGTCTGGAGGATTATATGGGACGATGATGCACCGTTCGCCGCATTTTCTGAGCGCTGGGTTACTTCCGGGGTCCGTCGCTGACGATCAGAAGAGCGGGGAAGTTATAGATGAAGATGGTGATGTCGAGTGAGGCGGGTCCCTCAGGAAAAGGTCCTTGAAGGCCGATAGATGCAAAGCGATGGATGGCCAAGCCAGGTCAACGTATGTACGACTTTGCTGCGTCGATTAGCTGGGGAGGATGGGCCGGAAGTGGCCCGTGTGGTGACAGGGCCGAGTCGCAATGCAATGATGAGGTGGCAGGCCGTATGCAAGTTGCCTATTAGGGCAGTCCCAGGATGCCGGTTCTGGGGTTCTTGGGGGTGTGGGAGGATGGACGGGAGGCGGCTTGGTGCTGGTGGTCCACAAAAACCGGGCGCGGAGGTAGCACCCAGAAAAAGCGAAAACACGTCGAAATGCCGGGGCTCGGAAGCGGACCTCTCGCTGAAGAGAAGAAGGCGCCCTCTTGAAAACCGAAAAGCAGCTGTCCAGAGCTTTGGAAGAAGAAGAATACCCAGTGTTCAGATGGATGGAAAAGAGGAGTTCTGTTGGTCCGGCTGGTATGACTAATGTCAAGCTTGGGGATATGAATTGGGCGGGAGAAGTGAATTGCCGAGACTGCTGGCGATTGTTTCAATGGCGAGCAATTGCGTCGAAGGGGGCGTCGTCGGCTTCGTGGCGATGATAAAAATACACAATGTCGATCGAGAACAGCAAGATGAGTCAAAAGGAGCCTGCGTGCTGTGTGTGCTGCAAACTTTATTTTCAAGGCTGACCAGGAGGTGTGGATGGCGGCGTCGGCGAGATGAGGTGCGATGGATGCTGGTCGTGCGCAGTCGCTTCTTTTTGTCTTTTCGTGTTCCAGAAGGTAATGGTCCGAAATTATCAGTGTGGGCGATGGTGCGGGTGGTGCGGGAGGCGGCTAATGGTGCGGGTGGTGCGGGAGGCGGCTAGGACCAGGGCTCTTGGTGCGTGGCATGGGCAGCATGGGCGATCGGCACGCTGATGAAATGAAATAAATGTATTGTATCATGAGACAGTAAGGCACTCGATCTCGTTTTCGGCCAACAATGGAAGGCTGGATCTCTCGTTCTTGGCAGGAGGCAAATTCAAGGGGCACTTTTGGGCATCCCTTCGTTCTTTTCCCTTTGAGGAATCGTGTCTGCCCAATCCCCTGGACATCATGCCCGTTGTTCACCGCACCTTCCAACTTTTGAGGTGGAGAGTCTTCCCCTGACAGGCGCACAGAATTGTATTTTTGAGCATAATCCTGGCCGGTATTTTTCGCACAGTTATCTTCTTGTCATGGTATTTAACACCCATTCTTCCACCACCCTCTGCGAAGGTTCCAGGAAACAAATGAAGCGCAAGGTTTGCGGGCACGACGGCCAAGCCCGCTCCCTCCCTCCGTGGGGTAGCTCAGCCAAACCGCCCAAAGGGGGCTAGTTAGCGGTCAGGCCCAAGTGCCGTGGGATGCTTGCATTGGGGGGCATGATGCTTTTGTTTCGTACAGACAGTACCGTACCTGACGACCTTCAGTCAGGGACGGAGTATCCACTGGGCATTCCTGCAGACCAAAAGGGATCTCCACAAGTTCTTCTTGCTCATTCGCCAGGCTTCTCTGGCCAACGGTTCTGATGGAGCCCCGAATGAGATCATGGAGATGGCTCCCGACATCTGATGAGATGAGATGGAAGAGATCGTTGTTTTGTGGGCCATTTGAAAGCCATCCTCTCTATTGAGAACCCCATCTGACGAAGCTTCTGCCATTGCAGCAACCATCAAACCGGCTTTCCCTCCCATTGCCTGGTTGTCGTTTTGAGCCGACACACCATCCAGGGTGAAGTCTGTTGGATCGGGCACCATTCGCATGTCCGAGTCCCCTCTCCAAGACGGGAGGGAGCCCGAGGTTGTTGTCGCCCTTAGACTGAACCCCACCCAGAATCCTCTGACGACAACATGAGGTTATGGGCGTAATCGGGATGGTGGGGAAATGGCAGGGCGAGGCTCTCTTAGATACCCAAATTACTGCCACTATCTCAAAGAAATCAGAGAGTTTTGTTCGTCAAAGAATTGTCTTTGATTCCTTTAATATAGAGCAATCCTCGCTCTTGCCATTGTCAATCTGTGCCATGTGGTTGTCGTTGCAAGTGTCGCAGAATGACAGGGACAGGCGACAGGGAAACCGAAAGCGGATCCAAGCGGCCGGGTCTCGTTTGCGGGAATGCAGCCTTGTCGCCCCTGCCCGCGCCTCCACAGAAACCTAAGGGATGGCCCGTGCTGACTGCCCCAAGGTCATTCCCACAGGCCCGAACCTGGAAAAGCCAGGCGCGCACACAGCAACAACGGCATTTGTCTCAATGGGGTTTTTGGAAAATCATTTCATCAAAGGAACCATGGAGGGGACGCATTTCTTTCGGAACCTTTTGGCCGGGACCCTTGTCTGATGATCAAGTGGCTTGTTGGCACCCGGCAATTCGGCTCACCAGCAAGCCCACCCTGCAGGAAACGAAACGATGTCTGGTATTCGTATTGTATTGTATGTAAATAAAACACATTCGTACGAGCTGTTCATACGGGCACGGTAATGTTACGGCAAGAATTTATTCATGGCCACCACAGGGCAGGCATTTTCACCCAACTTCCGACATTCTGCCCAAAATCAAGCCTGAATCGACCCTGACGAACTCCTCTGCTTTTGTCTAAAATCCCAACGCTGCTCGCTGCTCACCGACATTTCCGGCGTAGCCGCCCAACACCATCCAAATCGTGGATCCTTCCCAGCGCATACGAGCTTGGCTTCTCGCAGAGCCTCGGTTTCATCAGGGCTCCTCCGCTCCAGCATCAGATGCCAAGCACCCGCAGCGTAACGCACACAACCCACACGGCGCACGGCATGCATGGCATCGCATGGCACACAGCATGGCATCACAACCGTCCTGGCAGCGCGGCTTACCTGAAAAGAACCACTCAGCGCCCAACGCCCCTCTCCCCTCCTAGAGCCAACAGTCATCGCGCAAACTAGATGTCATCTGCCACGCGGTGATCCTCGCCGACCCCGGCAATTGCACGGGCAAGACGGAGATCTCCCTTGATTCATCATCCGCCGTCTTCATTTCTTCCGTCGAGAAAGACAAACGCGAAAGCAATCAGCCACTGGCGGGAATGTGGACGCATCGGGCTCGACATCGCCTGCTGATTGGACGGCACGGTTCTCAGGCAGTTTTATTTTCCAGCATCGAGCAGTAAAGCAGAAAGCAGGGGTCGCCCAAAACCGCGTCACGAGGACAGAAATCTTGAGCGTTTGGCGCCTGTCATCCTGGGAAGCCGTGATAACGCCCCTTGCTGCTGCCGGGCAGGCCCAGGGGTTGGATCTTACCGACCCCGCCAATGACTGCAACCTGCCCAGAGATGATGCCGTCTCGGCAGAGCTGTTTCCAGCAAGCCGGATGCCGTCTTTTCCATTCGCGCGGACTCGGTGGACTTCCACGGGGATGGTGATCCGCGCGCAACGGATCCAACACCACCATACATCAGGTCTTGGTCAAAGCCGCCCGGGAGCGAGAAATTGCAACCAGCGCGATGCCCATCGCGATGTCCGATCCGCAGCCCACAAAACAGTCGCAGGCATATCCACGTGGCCCTCCGCTTCCGAGCCTGAGCCCGGCGCTAGACGCCGACGCTGCTGACTGAAACAGCAACGGTGCCGATCCCGATCGCAAACAGCGGCAGGACCTTGCCGGATTTCCAGTTAAACGCTCTCGCTTCGGTCCTAGCCCGCTTCCGAGGTTGCCGCCCCGCGAGCAGGCCATGGCGGCCGCCAACGACGCTGTTGAGGGATCCGAAGCGCCGCTGCAGATCCGCGAGAGTTGCGTGCGAGGCGCTGTTGCCCGGTTTGGCTGTTTCACATCATGGATTCTGCAGGGTCCTCGGGCCTCGTCAGTGGTGTCGAGTTGTTCTTGGCTAGAGGCCAACAACATGGCAGCTTTGTTGGCATTTTGGCGAGGTGGATGCCAAGGCCATGCTCTTTGTTCCATCATTGCCCAGCAAACCAGCTCACCTCTCCGCACTATCCCCCGGCACGCCCCGAACACCTTCCCAACATCGACCCATTGCCATGGCATCTTGTCGAGAATTCCATCTTCACCCCTTTCTTCGCTACCCCTTGGACCGGACCAAGGTCCTGCCCTCATCTCGCCGGAGACTTTCCCTTTTAGTGCTCCTGATGCTTTTGGAATTCGAAGTTCGTGTCGTACAACATCATGGCGCTCCTCACGTTGCAGAGGCGCCGGGGCGAGCGGAACAATGCCGGGACGCGGAGAAGGTGTGTAGACATACCCAGGGGGACTCGCTTCACCCACCGCCACATGCATACGGTAACCGAACGGGAGCGGCCGCTCTGAACGCCATCTCGACCACTTCGCAGATTGTAAGTTGCATTTTCCCTATCTTTCAGCCTGAGGACTGTTTGATGAGCTGCAACCTCGTAGACCGAGGTTTCTCCTCCAGACTGCCCCCGCGCCCTCCACGCACGGAATATGCAAGGCGACTCCGCAGACCAAGATGTCACCCATCTCAAACCTGGGAATGGGACCTGCTATTTCCTAGCAGAGTCCAGTTGAAGTGGGAATTGCCCAACCGCAAAGCGGCACTGGCCGCTGTCGCATATGGGCTGATGTCTGCAGGACATCCGATGCTAAAGACAGTCCTAATGCCGTCGATCAGTCCCGGGAGACGGCAATGGGGCCTCTTTTCAGTTTCACCCCAGCACCTCGCCCACGCCAACCGCAACGCTGAAACATCCCACGAGCCCACCCTCATCATGACGATGTCAATATGCAGCAGGCCACCATCAGCTCCCCAACTGCCACCCTCCCAAGCGAATGCAAGAGATGAAGAGGGGATTTCCCGAAGAGCCATCGCGGGGGGTTGCACTGAGGCTTGAGCACCGTCCAATGGCACATGTCCCCCACATTCCACATCAAGATGAACGTCGCCTGCAGAGGCCTTGATCCGGCAAGGGGAACTTGGTCACGAGTCGGCCGGTTGCCGTGACCGCAACTGTCCCTGGCTACGTGGCCGACAAACGATCTCGATTATGCACACTCCTGATGATGAATGTTGCGCATACTGTGAGATGCAGCAGCTCGTATTGGCAGGACCTCCAAGCCTCGGCCAGGGCTGATTGGATCTTGGGGTCAAGAGAAGGTGCTCGCCATGGCCCTCATCAATTCTTCCAGGGCTAACTAGCAACGGTCCAATGGAACCCTTGCGATGGCAGCGCCCCCGCGACTCTTTGGCTTTCTGCACATCATTTCCGTTGCAGCGAGCAAGGGTGGTGAGCGTGGGGCAGCAACCCCATTTTCGTGGACTGGTGCGACACGCACATGGAGAGAATCGAACGACAAACCCGATGAGAGGAGGGTTTGATGACAATCACAAAGTTGAAATTCCATGCTGCGAGAGCCTCGAAAATGACGAGATGGATCTGTGGAAAAGGGGGGATCCGAAAGAATCACACACTTCCCGCCACCAACCAACAAACAGCTGCCAGGGGCAGACCTTGGCTTTTACCGACGAGATGGGCCAGGGGCATCAGATCAGGGCGCCTGTCTCAGACATTGGAGCTTCGAAGGACCCTATGTGCCCAGCACTGGGGCAATGGGACTCCCAAGCAAGGAAACTTCATGATTTCAGGATTGTGTTCATACAGGGCAGAACGGAGCGTACTCAATACAGATGGGATGTCTTGCTGGAACGAATTACAGACCAACATCCAGACACCAATCGCACGAAGGACACAACCCACCAAACCACATCCAACGCCCGAGCCAAGAAACAAAAACCCGCAAAGAGGCAGTTTTCCAGAATCCTTCCAAGATCCTGGCATTGGCTCCGCCTCCGCAAATCCCGCCAGTTCGGCTGTGTCGGAAAGAGCCAGCTGCCAACTTCGCCGTTCTGTTCGTCGTTTTAAAGTGTGGGGTCCGTTACGATGACGTAGCCGGCACATGGAAATGGGCGATGGTGTGGCTACCTCAGGCACCCATTTTCTCTGAGCGCTGACAGGCCAGAAGGGACAGGCATTTGAAGGTGGCTTGTGCACCAGATTGCAATTCGCGAGATGCGTTCCAAATGCCCACTGCCAGTGGCTCCCGTCCTCCACTTTGCGGCCATCACGGTTCTCATGTGGGATCCCTCCCAATCCTCCACCACCTCACCCTGACCCCTCCGGGTAATAAGCCAGCGCCTCAGGTTTCCCCGACCTGGTCACCGCCAGCCCTGGATTGAGCTGCAGGGAGGTCAGGTGCCGGACTTCATGACCTGACGATAGGCTCTCTTGCTCGCTCGCAATTTCGTATCTCGTTTGCAACTTTAGGTTGCTGGGGGGTTTCCCATGTCTTGGGTTACACCACCTTCACCTTCCCCACACCTTGGCTTCCATCATGCACCCCCATGCGCCTCACCGTCTGCCGTCTACGGTTGTATCCAAACAACGGGGGACATGGGCGCTACAGACAGTAATTGGGGGCAATGGAGTCATCAGATCGACAGTTGGCAACATCCTCCGCCATCGACCATGAGAATGGGATACCGACTAACGTCCGCAGCTTGGCAAGGGGCCCCGAAAGTAAGCTCAGCAAAGCGGTGGACTGTTCTTCTCCTCGGAGGGTAAATGGAAGCCATTGGCATGAGTTCCATGAGCTGCTGCTTCTCTTGGCTGGAGCAACCAGGCGGCGCGTCGTCTGCAAATGCCCAGCCACTGGCTCAGACGCGTGGCTGACGCCCTCTCTCCCAGCCCACTGGCCATATCAACACACTCCTTCAACAACACCCCAGACGTCCTCGCCCATGCTCCAGACGTCCACGTATCGATATCATCACCGGCCTCGGCCATACCGTGAATGTACTGTGTAAGCCGGCATGTCTTAGGATGGCTTAGACCCGCGCAGTCAGCCGCAACATGCCCGGGTATGGCGTTGAGACTTCGACCACGACGAGTCTCTGGTTTCAAGCCCATTGCCGTTTTGGGCCTTACACAGCAGAGGGAGCCAATGCTTTCTGGTCTCATTCGGCTGCTCAGTCGACAGATCCTTGAAGCACGCGCACTCGGCCCGCGGTCTTGGATGCTGCGGATTGTGAGCTGTCACTTTCACGAGTCCCAAACACGCCATGGTCTTGCAGGTTGGTAATGCACGCTTCTGCGCGCTGCGGT
This sequence comes from Collariella sp. IMI 366227, assembly GCA_027946355.1. Classification (NCBI taxonomy): domain Eukaryota; kingdom Fungi; phylum Ascomycota; class Sordariomycetes; order Sordariales; family Chaetomiaceae; genus Collariella; species Collariella sp. IMI 366227. The sequence continues at coordinate 1,555,141 of JAPEUS010000002.1, read as the reverse complement.
GGAGAGGAGCATGTCGCCGGGTTCAATGCTTCGCCTTGATTGTCTAGGAGACTTCGGCGCCGGCGGCCTTCTTGTCAATCGTACGGAGTAGCAGCCCCATGATTTTGTCTTGGGGGGAGTGAGCATGGTCGTCAGCCACTTCGCGTGGGGCTGCCTGCGCGTGGCCGAGTCGAACGTTTCTAAGACAGCTGTTGTGTCTCGAGAAACTCTTGACCGAAACAAGGCACCTCATCTTATCTCCCTGAGGAGACAACAACAGAGGACACCAAAACCTAGCATCGCCGGCGACCCGGATGTTCTTCACCGCAACTCATCCCTGGATCTCATTTCAGCTTGACCCTCACCGAACCCACCGCCAATAGCAACCCAACCTAGTGCCTTGCTTGTGTAACATCAAAAGACCACCCTGCAGATTACCAACTGCATGGGACAGGTTCCGTTTGCTCGCAAGTGAGATTCACCTCGGACTTCACTCCTTCCCCAAGCGCGTGGTGAATCAGTCGAACCCCGTCCCCCAAGACTAATAATGGTTGACTATCACTCGACTGCGTACGATACGTGACGGACATGAAGGAAAATCACATGAGCCATCACCAATAAACCCTTCCACCCCTTCCATCCTTTCTCGCTCCTCCAATCCATGATCACCCCCCTTCGGCAATGTTTTTCGATCGCCATCCACTCATGATGCTGGAGATTGTTTGGAAAACCAAGCCTGCGGCACGAGCTTAATGCCTCGATGCGACCCTACCAAGAACAAAATATCACGATCCGATTATCCTCACTGGCTGGGGTGAGCCGGTAGGTGTGCCAGGTGACGAGTCCTTGGGAACTCCGGCCGGTAGACGACAGTATGGGTACCTCACCCTTCTTTTCGGCTTCGGCATCGGCAACACGCAGGGTGGGGAGTGACTTCAGACCTGCCAGGTCAGCATGGTCAACGACTTCCACGGCTGCCTGCAGTAAGAAACGAGATGGGAAAAAGGGATTTTGAACGTGCTCTGTGACCTGATCTGCTCCGAGCCACTTTGGGTTCGTATGCAGCCAGTCATGCCTCTCCGGCTGCCTGCGCCGAGCTGAGTTGTCATATTTTCCCTGTCCCCTGTCTGTCCTTTGTCCCCCTGATTACCACGCTCTGCTCGGCTGCTGCCGAGACAGGCGCTTGCTTTGTGCACGCACACTTTCTCTGATTGTGTCTGGGTGATTCCCTCGAGTGCCGAGCGTCTAACAGGTTTCGTTGTCCGGTCCGATATCTCCTTCGGTTGAGAACCGTCTTCGGGTCACACCAAGAGGGTTGGGTGTTGGGGGAGGGTGAATGGGATGAGGATGAAATTATCACTCCCCGTGACGGCTTCTAGCATTGATTTGTTTTACAGATCTGAACTTGGTTAGGCCCCTTCATGTCACAGGACGTGTCATTTGACTTTTTTGTGTGGAAGATATTAAGGCTACATACCTATCAATGGCTCGGTTGCTTCGGCATCCTGTCTGTGTGGTGGGGAAGGGGGGTGGGTAAAGATGTGATTGTTGTAAGGGAGGCGCAGATCATCATGGCTGGCGCTGCATTGCATGGAGAAGGACCTGGCAGTACAGTGACTTGTCAACGGGCGGGTGTTGTCTCTTTGCGTTCGACTACTCCACGATACATCCCCATCTTACTCTGCTTTTCCTCCCCGGTATCCCCAGAAATGGAGCAACGAGGCATGTAAAGCCGGTGAAGGCCGGGTCAACCCGGGTCCGTTGCGTGTGAAGATGATGAAAGATAATCCGTCCTGCCCTGTGGAAGCTTAAGGCGTCATGTATCACGGCATCGAGCTCTGACTGCGGCTTGTTGCTGCTTGCTGGCCTGCACATGTCAAGCTGCAGGTATGCGGCTTGGCTACTAAAAGGGGATTCTGTACCCTCGTGTCGTTGGACACGCCACGGGAGAGGACAGAGGAGGCCAGCTGATTTGAGTCTGGTTCTGGGTACAGTAGCACTGCCATCAGATAAGCGAGCTTTGACGGCTGGGAGGTGCAGCGGTTGCCTCGGAGCTTCGTGACGTTGTTCAACGGTGACGGGAGCTATCGCAATTGCTCAATTTGGTATTTGGCATGCAAGGTGCATGCAGTGCTCAGCAATGCCGGAAGTTTTCTGGATGCCTTGTCTGCTGAGTGCCTCATCGACCTCGCGGGGTATGCAGTGTGCTCTTGGTGTTGCATCTGGAGTGTCTTGCCTTGTTCCTCTTGACAAGGGATTCTTAGACGGGTTCTATTCAGTCATGGCCTGTCTGTTTCTAACTGATTGGCAATGTTGAACTTGTCGTTCGATATTCAACTAGTAGTGGGCACACTAGGACAGCTACAGAGAGTCTGTAATCCACGATCGGAAGAAAGAAGCGGCATCTGGGCCACCCTCTTGCGGGATTTAGGCTCCATTATGCATAACATCACAGGTGATATCCGTACTGTCAACTTCCACATTGAAGATCGGTGTTAATGAGGGGCAGGTGCCACGCTCCCCTTAAAGGAGTTGTTTGCACTACACATACAATCGGATAGGTAAGCAGAAGTCTTACCGACTGGGAGCTGATCAACATTGGCTACCCTTCCGAATGTTAGTTATTCCGCCGAACCTCAGCTTGGAACTTTGGACGTTGAGTCGGATGTTGACCGGTGAGAGATCAGCGAGGATGTCAGGGTCCAAGACATTGAACGGCTGATATGGTGTACAAAAGCTGGCTTCAAGGCGGCTGAAGATCTCCAGTCATCATGTTGAAATTGGCATGACGCAATGGCATTGCCTGTCTGAACAGCACAATGAGAAGGTAGGCAAGGACAGGGGATACGGAAGGAAAGGCACCGCTGTCGACTCGATGGCCACACACAGACTTCCCCTCGTTCAACTCTAAGACATCTGTCTCACACGACATCAGGTAGTTGCGGCGGCACCATCTACACAGTCAGTTGGGCCGCCTAGCTGGGTGCTGAACCTTGAGACATGCATGCAGATTTCTCCTTGTTAACGTTACCCCATGTAGAATACATTGTAGTACTGTGTACCCTAGGCTCGGCACATGAAGAGAGGCTCAAGAACCGTCCGCGATGCCGGATTCCCGAAGAGAGGTGTCCGGCCCCGGCGGCTTTCCTGTTTGTGAGTTTGCTCTTAAAATCTTGTGCAGCTGTCTGTAATTCTTGAGCATATACGAGCGAGTCATTCATTGCAGGCTGCTTTAATTTCCTTACTTTTTTCTTCTCGTGGAGTCCACGTTGTTCCACGGACTCGGGGGAGTACAAGGCTTGGCTGGAGAGGGATTGACCTATCTGTTGAGAGTGGCTTGGAGATCAGCAAGCCTTTAAGTAAGGTCAAGGATTGTTGATCCAATCAATATCAAGAAGGGATCAGAGTTCATCGAATCTCCCGGTTTCTTTTCTGGTTTCTGATGAGCTAAATTGCGCCTCGGACTCGGCAAGCTGTTGTCATTTGTTGAGAGCAAAGACAAAGAGATGTCTCCCCTTTCTGTGTCTGCTGTCGGAGCCGATCTTGTTCTGTTGAACCCGGGGAAGGGATCTGCGGACGGGCACTGTACCCTAAGCCAGAGCGGGAGACCGCAACAAACGAGACGCACAGCATCGAGTCAGCAAGCAAACACGGCCCCTTGCTTCGGACCCCGACCTGCTGGCTCAGGCTCAACAGCCACATCAACTCACCGGCCTCCTCACCATTACCCTGCTGTCCGAAACATTCTGGCAATCTGGCCACGATACGCCTCATTCTGTTGTGCTCAACCCCATCACAACCCGGCATCCAATCTCATCGGCAGGACTGAGACAACCACGCCTAGTTCTCGGACGTTACCTTGGCCACGTTTTGTCTAGACCCGGTCAGGGCAAGCAGGTCTTGCCGAGGCTGTCTTGCCTTCTCCCTCAGCTGAAAAGTCTAGTTGGGCTTCGTATCCCTTGGAGTCGGTACTTGAGAAGACCAGTCTCCCACTAGCGCGTCCCTCACACCCGACAGGAAGGACGAGACAGCTGTAACTCATGCATGGCGCACGCCACAATGCCCGAAACGCACGAAGATTAGGCCGGTGAGGCATGAGGTACTGTACCTGCACTGAACTTGGGCCTCAAACCATGCGCCATGCAGCAAGAAGGCAAACATGCAGAACACGAGGGCCACCGGGTGGGAGTGGGATTGGAAATGTAAACATGGAGCTAAAATGGGTTGAAATATTCTTGAAGTCTGACAAGAGGTATGATGGAATCTTGGAAACTGGCTCTGAGCATGAAGCTGCAAAGGCAAAGTGCGCTCACTGCATGTCGTCGTCTCCAAGGAGAGCCCCAACAACACCTCGAGCATAATGGCATACTACGAGTTGCTCACAGCTTAGACTTGAGATGAAGTCTTCTTTGAGTATAGAAATGAGAAAAGTACCCAGATACATTATAAAACCCACTTTTTCAAGGGAGGTGCATCGAGTCATTGTATTGATGGCGGTGACAAGACATCTTGTTCCTGTCGACATGCCGATTCAGGGGTAAGTAAACAATCAGCTGCCAGACTCCAAAAGCACCAGCGCTCGCGGATTGCGATGCAAAAACGATCAAGTCCGACTGATGTAGACACGATTAATTTGAACAATGCTTTTGAATATTTGTTTCGGCGCATATCATGTCGTCGGTATCCAACCGTTAGTACTTCCAGGGCCATCTTCAATGCCACCCGCACCTACCCACTCGCCAGCAATACTCACCCTCTGCCCTCCCCAAGCGGCCTCGGATTCCCCCTAATCTCCCGAATGACCTCCCTCGTCCTAACATTATCCTCAAAGCTTACCAACACCAAATCCACCACCTCCTCAACCGTAAAATACAAGCTCAACTCCCCCTCTACCCACAAAAACCTCACATCCCTCAAATTACTCTGCAGCACCTCACTCAGATACTTCAACCTCAACCAATTACCCGCAAACTGCGCCGTAACTGGCACCTCCCCTTCCTCCTTATCCACCCCCTTATTCCCCTGCAAACGACTCGGCAAGAAAATCTCATCCAGCTCCTCCACAGCCGCAATCATCTTGGCAATATCATACGCCTCATCCTGCCCGATACTCGGCAAGTCCATCACATCCCCAATAATCTTGATCGCCACCGCATCCACCAGCCCGCCCACGGCCTGCTGCCACACAGAGCGTGCGAGTATGTCCTCCCAGGCGGTGGCGAGCGAGCGCACGTGGGCGACGGCGGGGGCGACGGCGGCCGGCGTGCGGTCCTGCTGGATGAGGTTCTGCTCGCCGCCGAGGAGGTCGCGCAAAACGGTCTTTTGGAGCGCGAGCTCGTTGGTGTAGGCGCGGGTGGCGAAGGATTGGAGGGATTTGATGTCGTTGTCGAGGCGGAGCATGGCTTGTGCTCGTGGAGTGAGGTCCCAGCGGATTTTCCAGGCGGAGGCAAAGTCGGAGAGTTGCTCAGCGAGGTAGGAGGAGTCGTTGTAAAGGTACATGTTGCCGCCAATTTCGGGGGAGTAGTAGTAGGGTGAGACGGCTCGGAACATGGCTAGGGTGAGGGTGGGGAGACTGAAGAGGCCGGCTGCTTGGGTGGCTACGGGGCTGTCGGCGTAGGTGTCCCGTGTTAAAGTTGCGCCGTCTTCGAGGATGGAGAAAATTAAGTCCATGACTGGTTGCGGCATGGATGTGATGCTGTAGCCCTCCTTTAAGACCAATTCCCTGGTCTGTAATTTTACCCGGGCCGTTGATGGAGGCTTGGAAGGAGCTTCACCCTCGTCATTGCCTTCATCGCCCCATCCCCAAGCTGCTGATGGGTCATCGTCATCGTCAGGCTTGCCCTCCTTGGGTTCTTCCGCTGTCTCCTCCGCGGCAGCGTCTTCCTCGCCCCAGCCCCAGGCATCGGTCCCATCATCATCATCCTCAGGCGGCTTATTTTCACCACCCTTCGCCGTCTCTTCAGGGGCTGCATTTTCGCCGTCGTCCCATGCGCCCCACCCGTGGTCTTCATTCGAAGCCATGGCACCACTGGCAACCAGCTGTTGGCCCTCTGTTTTCGACACCATCTGCTTCTCGACCTTCTCCACTCGCTTTGGCGCGCCGAATCCTTCTGAGAGCTTGATCCGTACTGAGTCCAACGCTGCTTCCCTACACTTCGAAAGCCAGACTTTGGGGGCGTTCTCGGTCCATTCCTGCAAACCACCAAGGTTCGAAAAATTGAGCCCTGTTAACCTGGCACAAAAGTCCTTCGCGGCTGTAATAACTTCTTGAAATCGGTCCATATCCTGGAGTGTGGAAGGCACGGCCGAATCAAGCCATACATTTGTGACCTCGTGTATTGTTCCCGGCAGCAAGGCGGCGGATATGGTTTCGACAAGGTCGGCAGGGAGTCGTTGAATGAGAAAGGAGAAAACGCCCTCAAGATCCGAGAACAAGGACTGAAGTGACTTGTCTGCCGAGCCTCGAAGCTCTAGTGTGCTCTAAGATCCTTGTCAATATGTATTTTTTTCCTCAAGAAAAAGGGACTCACCTCTTCAATGTGTATTCCAGGCAGAGATTCTTTCGTGATATCCATTCTTGGCACAATGATAGCTGTGTTGATGTCCTCCCACAGCCGGCTCATCCGTTGGTCAACTTCCTTGTAAGCCTTGAGGCCAATCACAGCATCCTCAAGACTCATGAGCTCATCTAGGCCAGTCAGACAAAGACTTCAAATATGCGGTCTTTGGAGGTACCCACCTTCTCGAGCACTGCTTATTGATATCCTGTGGTTCTCAGTGTCGACGTTGATAAGAGAGTTCCACAAATAATCAAAGACGTCATGAACGTCCGATTTGAGCTCAAAGGCCCTTATGTCGAGGAGCTTGACGGCACGGCATGTTTTGTTCGCACCTATCCGGTCCATTTCCTTCCAGGACCCTAGTAGATATCAGCACTGCCCGACGGAGTGTGGTGCGCAGGTCTCACTTTCAAGAAGATGCAAAGCCTCCAAGATTCGCCGTTCATCGCGGGCCCTTTCAACTGCGTCGAGCGTCTGGTTCACGGTCTTGATGCCCCGAAGCGCCTCCAGGACCTGAGCGTTGTAGTTCAACTCGCGAATCAGGAAGTCCGCTTTCGCTTCAATCTCGTCCACCGCGCGCCCAGAAACGACTGGGGCTTCGGAGGCCTTGACAATCTCGGCGGCCAGGGCTTTGGACCGGAGGATGTCGTCTTGGACTGATTGGGCGTTTGTTTGCCATGTTCGCACATCGTCGGCCGTCTCCTCATTGATCGCATGAATATCTGCCTGCGCGTTACAGTCTTAGCACGCGAATGACGCCCCGATGGATGGATGGTCGTACTTGGAGTTTTGCCTTGGCGTCGGCGAGGGCCTTGATGGCTGCTGGGAGGGAATCGGAGTCGAGCGGTAGTGATGAGACCGTGTCTTCGGGAAAGGCGCCCTGGAGGGAGAAATCGACAAGGGCTTGAGCGAGTGGTGTTGGAGAGAAGTCTGAGGTGGTCATGGTGTCTGCGGCGGACGGCGCATTCGCAATGCGACTCGGAAGGAGGAATGACGGTGATGGAGAGACCACTTGTATTGCTGTTTATAGGCTGGTTGTTTTCCAATGCGCGAGTTGAAAGGGTGACCCGTAGGTTTCTAACGTCACCAATACCCAAAATGGCGTCGTGTCGGGTTTGTAAAGAGTGAGTTCAACACGGAATTGACGTTGACGTTGGCCAGCTTGTCATGTCCTTGGATCACGAACTGGAAGCTGTCCCCAATTGGAAGTTGACGATCGCAGCTCCAGATCCCTGCTTCCAGGCCGCTGTGGAGTCTGCCAAGCCAATCCACTATTACTCAGATGCCACCAGCTGTCAGTCTTTGGCTCCACCTGAAGCGAACTTTTGCCCTTCAGCGCACAAAACTATTCCCGATTTTCTTCTCTTCTTCCCGCTCAACGTCACGACGACAAGTTCACGGCATCGACAGTCACAATGGCCGCCACCAAGAAGGAGACTCCCCGCACCGGCCTGTCGGTTGTAAGTCAGATCATTATCCCACCAATTCTTCGAATCTATGCGGCACTGCAATCTCGCAGCGCGACGGAAAGAATCTGGTCAAACTTGGGATTATGGCAAAATGCTAACTCAAGCGTTCGCAGGGCCTCAACAAGGGTCACGTAAGATAAGCCTACTTGTCTCACCTCGTGGAGGATCTCCGTTCTTGCTTCATCCCGCACGGGATACATCGAAGCAGATCTGCGGATGATGGACTCTGGTTGACTTATGGCCGCCTTTCCCCCGATACAGAAGACCACCGCCCGCGTCAGCAAGCCGCGCGTGAGCCGCACCAAGGGCCACCTCAGCAAGCGCACTGCTTTCGTTCGTGACCTCGTCAAGGAGGTTGCTGGGTACGTTACATTCCTTTCGTCCTTCTCGGGGCATCTCGTGGTGGAATGGGTGGAAGCTAATACGTTCTTGAACAGCCTTGCCCCCTATGAGCGCCGCATCATCGAGCTGCTCCGCAACAGCAAGGACAAGCGTGCTCGCAAGCTCGCGAAGAAGAAGGTAGGACCTCCGTCGCCAATTGCCTCTGAAACGCTCGCTGACCCCTAATAGCTCGGCACCTTCGGCCGCGCCAAGGCGAAGGTTGAGGACATGAACCGTGTTATCACCGAGTCCCGCCGTGCCCACTAAGTGTCGCGACGCTTCTTGGAATCGACATCCGGGGTGGACGCCGAGGGATATGATAATGGGTTCTGGGGGACAATGGTGCCGGGGCTTGTACCACCGAAGACCGTCTCTCGCTTTGCCCTGAGAAGGGGAGCTTCTAGACCAAAATCAACCTCGCGGTTGCCCTCATGCCAGTGCCTTGACTGCTGCCCAGTGCGATATTGTTACGACTCGAATTTTTATTCGTTCTGTGTCAAAATAATATGTCCTCTCTCGAGGCTTCCTCACTGCTAGAAACTGTCGCCTGATATGTTTCACTTCGTGACAAGTCGGGAACCAACTGGCCGTATATGTTTGTTGCATGTCTTCGAGGTCCTCAGCCCACTCCGTGCCAATCGGAGGGTTGATCACACATGAGGTGACACAGGGTCCGTCCCGTCACCACTTCAAGCTCGCGGACTCTGTTGCGAGCCTGTGGAAACCCCCATTCCCCCTTGGCATTGGTGGGGCACCTTTGTTGGGAGTTGCCCCGCCAAACACAAGCGAAGGACGGGACTCGCATCTTCAGCTGCCGTGCACTGTAAAGGAACGAACTGTTGGTCCAGGTCTCCTGTCTATTACAAACTGCCGTTTTTCGGGTAAGGATTTTCGAACATTTGCTGTCTTGGTCCTTCTCGTTGAGACCTCTATTCTTTTTTTCTTCCAATATCCTCTGCCACCAACTATCAAACTCCAAAAAATTTCCACGACAACACCGCAAGGCTCAAGCAAAGACCGAGGTCGAGCTTTGAGACTCTGCTTGTTCCCAGGCTGACTTGGTGTGAGCAGGCAGTTACACCGCCATTCATCCCCTCCGTTGTGGCCAGGCAGCAAGGCGACTGTTCGCTGGCGTCCTGCATCTCCGCCGCCAGGTACCCGAGTGGTGGTATGTATGTCAGCACTTAGTACAACAGCCCTCAGTCCTCTCACTCCCAACACCCCAGTCGGACAGCGAAAGGCTATTTCTTTGCAAAAGCCTTGTTGTCGGGTTTCATTTCAAAGTTGCGAACCTTCTTGATGTTAGGGCGCTCTATCCTGTCAACCTTTTAACTCGTCTTCCTCCTCGTTCGCCCATGAGCACCCTGATTGTTGCCCCAGCTACCACGGCAAGATGCCTGCCTGGCCACCCGTGTCGCGGGCCCTGACCCTACTTTATGGAGTTGTCATCGCGCTTGTCACCGTTGCTGAAGCCCAGCATACTACTGAACAGACCTTGGACTATCGGTATGCCCGAAAGAACACTCCCCTCGGCCTCTGCCTTCCAGTTGCCTGCACGGGATGCCCCTGATTCATTCCCTCTCAGCCCTCCGAGTCTTACTCTTGGCATGACTTGAAGACATGGAGGGTCTAGCTGGCGCTGTGCCCTCACTTTAACCACTTCATCGTTGGCCTCCAGTGACTCGCCAACGGTGAGCCTTATCTTCCTCTTCTTATTTTGGGTTCTCTGTTCAAGTTGCCGGGCCTCGCCTTTCTACTGCCTTCTCACACGAGCCTTCTTTTGTCAGCAAATGCTAACTATCACTCAGCTACGATCAAGGCCTCATGCAAAACATGGCCGCCGGAAACATGACAACCCAGCAGAAACCCCGGTTCCGGAAGGTCCAGAGTTTCCGTACCGACTATGCCCCGACCACAATCACTCAGTATGAGTCGGAGCGGAGCGGCATGCAGGTCATCGTGGCCGATCGCAAGGGGCCCAAGGTCAACGGCTACTTCACCTTAGCCACCGAGATCTTTGACGACTCCGGCGCTCCTCATACCCTGGAGCATCTCGTATTCATGGGGTCCAAGAACTACAAGTACAAGGGGCTGCTGGACAAACTGGCCGGCCGAGCTTACTCCCATACGAACGCATGGACCGCTGTCGACCACACAGCGTACACGCTCGACACAGCTGGGTGGGACGGTTTTGCTCAAATCCTACCCGTCTATCTTGAACATGTCATTGTTCCCAACATCACCGATGATGCCTGTGTGACCGAGGTCCACCACATCGACGGCGAGGGCAACGACGCCGGTGTCGTCTACTCCGAGATGCAGGCTCTGCAATACAGCAGCAACGAGCTTATGGACCTGCGAGCTCGCCGCCTGCTGTATCCCGAGAATGTCGGCTTCAGATACGAGACGGGAGGTATGATGGAAGCGCTCAGGGCTTTGACTCCGCAGCGCATTCGGGAGTTTCACAAGGCCATGTACCACCCTCAGAATTTGGCTATTGTCATTATTGGCGAGGCTGATCACGACGACCTCCTGAGGATTCTGGATGATTTCGAGGAGAGCATCAAGGACGACATTCCGCCCCCCAACACCCAGTTCAAGCGCCCCTTCATCGACTCCCCTCAACCCCCTCCCTTGGAGAAGACCATCATTGAGACGGTCGAGTTCCCCGAAGAAGACGAGTCGACCGGCGAGATTGTGGTTGCCTTCTTTGGTCCGAACTGCATCGACCAGGTCCAGGCCACTGCTGTGAACATTATCCTGACATACCTCTGCGGCTCGTCTGTCTCTGTTCTCGAGAACATTATGGTTGAGAAGGAGCATCTCGCAAGTTCCATTTCCTACTTGTGGGACGGCCGGCCGAACTCGGTCATTTGGCTCCAGCCGACTGGGGTTGAGACTGAAAAGCTCGCTTTCGTCGAGCAGCGCCTCATTTCTCTTCTGAAGGAGGTTGCTTCGAAGCCTCTCGATATGGAATACATGAGAGAGTGTGTCCAGCGTGAGAGGCGCCAGGTCAAGCTCCATGCGGAAAGCTCGGAGCAATTCTATGCCACCAACATCATCACCGATTACCTCTTCGGCAAGCGGAACGGGTCCACATTAAAAGATCTGGAGTCCCTGAGCGAGTACGACGTCCTCGAGGGATGGACTGAAGAGCAGTGGAGGGAGTTCCTGAAGAGATGGCTCTCTGATGCCAACTGGCGAAGCGGAGAGAGGAGCTTGGTAAGGAGGGCCTTGAGCGCTTGCGCGAGAAGCTGGAGAAGGCGAAGGAGACCAACGACAAGCCGATTCCGGCCGAGATGCTGGATCAATGGCCCGTGCCTGGCACCTCTTCGATCCACTTCATCGAATCGGCAACTGCGAGATCTGGCAAGGCAAAGAGCTTAGGAGTTCTGGGTAATGCTGCGCAGAAGACCATCGATGATGCCCCGCAGGGGCTGCCCCTTTTTGTGCAGTTCGAGGATGTCCCTACGAACTTTGTTCACCTCACGGTCCATGTCGGCATGTCGAAGACACCTGTCAAGTTCAAGCCGCTCTTGTCTCTCTTTGCCAACATCTTCTTCAACTCGCCCGTCATCCGGGACGGTAAGCGCCTGGAGTTTGAGGATGTGGTCAAGCAGCTTGAGAAGGACACCATCAGCTACAAGATCAGGTCGTCTGCCCGCCTGGGCGACTACGAGGGAATTTCCCTCCAGTTCCAGCTGGACCGGGAGAGATACACCACCATCATCAGCTGGCTGCGCACGCTCTTGTTCGACATTGTCTTCGACCCCGTGCGCATCAAGGCTGCCATCGTCAAGGCCCTTGCGGACATCCCTGAGGCGAAGCGCGATGGCCAAGCCATGGCCGACGAGGTCGACATGGCCATCCACTTCAAGCCCGAATCCTACCTCGCCTCCAAACGCACCCTCGTCAAAGTTGTTTACCTTCGCCGCTTGAAGAAACTCATCGAAAACGACCCCGACACCGTCCTCTCCTGGTTCGAAGAACTCCGCGCGTCTCTTTTCACCTTCGACAACATCCGTGTGCTCGTCACCACGGACGTCGCCAAGCTCCCCAACCCCGTCGCGGCCTGGGACGTGCTCACCGCCTCCCGCGCCTCCGACCTGGACCCCGCCAAGCAACTCCTCCCCATCTCCAAGCTCTCTGCCATGCGCAGCGCCGAGGGCCTCGCCCCAGGCTCCTTTGGCAGCGTTGTCATCCCCATGACCACCCTCGATAGTTCCTACTCGGTCAGCACCGCCATCGGCCTGCAGCGGAGCTACGCCGACCCGCGCCTGCCGGCTTACCTCGTCGCGCTGGGCTACCTGGAGGCGGTTGAGGGCCCGCTGTGGACGGCGGTGCGCGGCAAGGGCCTCGCATATGGCGTCCACTTCTCGCGGGAGGTGGATGGCGGGTATATTCAATTCAAGGTGTACCGCTCGCCGGACGCGAGCAAGGCTATTGAGGCGGCGAGAGCGACGGTTGCGGAGCTGGCGGAGGGAAGAGTGCCGCTGGACAAGCACCTGTTGGAGGGGGCCGTGAGCGGGATTGTGTTGGGGGTTGCGGAGGAGCAGGCGACAATGGCGGCGGCGGCGCTGCAGAATTATGTGATTGGGGTTGTGAGGGGGTTAGAGCAGGGGTGGAGCAAGAAGATTCTGGAGAGGGTGCGCGAGGTGAGCGAGGATGAGGTTAGGAAGGTTATGAGGGAGGTGATTCTGCCGGTCTTTGAGCCGGGGAAGAGTAACGTGGTTGTTACTTGCGCGCCGATTATGCAGGAGGTGAGTTTTCCCTGTCCGTATAAAAGGGGAGAGTGTGATGAGAGACTAACAGGATGGTACAGAACATCGTCAAGGCGCTTGGGACCGCTGGGTACAAGACGCAGGTGCAAACGCTGTCTCACTTCTATGATGATTATGGGCTCAAGGCGGATGAGGAGGAGGAGGAGGAGGAGGAAGAGGAAGAGGATGAAGACATGTCGGAAGGGTCGTACACGGATGGGTCTGATGATGATGAAGATATGGACTGATTCAAAGCTGAGGAGGATGGTGCGCTTTCGTTAGTATAGATCTTGCCCTGCTTGTAGCAAAGATGTGCATACTGAGCCGTTTTGATGGTCCACGTCAAGCCGTGAAATCTCTGCCAGGCGCTGGCGAAAAGATGCACCAACATTGTAAAGTAATTCAATGGTCCGCTCTGGAGATCCCATAATGTCTATCACCGGGCCCGTATTCGTCTCCGGCCTAACAACTAGCTACTCTGTTTATGCCAGCCACATCTATGCCAACCATCAACTTCCCCACTCTGCCAGGATCCATCCCTTTGCAGATATCCCCCATCAAGCCTCCCTAAACGCCATCCATCTTGGTATATATATGGTATTAACCCGCCGGTATATGCATCAACATAGGAAAAAGGTCAAGTCCGTCCATCCATCCACCCCAATCATACCACTCTCCTTCACCACCACCCCACGCCCTAAACCATCCTCAAGCCTGCGAAGACTCCGCAAGCTTAACCAATCTCTCCCTCCAGGAATCGCACACGGCCTCAAACCCACCCACTACCTCCCCACAAACATGCGCGCACTCCCTCCTTTGCAGCCGCTCGCCCCAGTTCCCCTTATCCAACCACCGCTCGCCTTCCTCGCGCAGCTCCTCATCGCGGCGGATCTCAGCCACCAGGTCGCGCGCGCTCTTGAGGCGGCGCGTCGCCGTCGTCGTCGTCTGCCGCGACATGTGCAGCGTGTCAGACAAGTAGTTGAGGGTTTGGACTAGGTCGGCTGTGATACCCTGGAGCTGGGAGAGGGAGCGGAGTGCGGCGGTGGAGGGGCGTGGCATGAAGTCCGGGAGGGTGAGGAGAAGGGGAGGAGGTCGTCGATTGTTTCTGAGGACGGGGGCGACAAGCGGGGAGAGGAGGGGGAAGGTGAGGTTGTGAATGAGGCGCGTTTGGTGGGTGAGGTGGGTTGTGAGGGCGGAGTGGGCTGTTATTAACCTGGAAGGTTGTTAGTAGGTGGGGGAGATGAGGAGAAAGGAAATGGGGGGTTTACCTGGTGGCGCCCCCTTCAACGCCGGCTTGCGGCCCTAGATCTCGTAGCCCTTCAATAACCCGCTCGAACGTCCCGTCTATTGCAGAACCGGTCTTCCCTGTCCCCCTTCGCGCCAATGCTTCAACCTCAGCGATCTTCTCAACCAACCGAAATGGTAAATCGGGCGACTCCAGGTCAGATTCACTCCCGTATTCACTCCCGTCGTATTCGCTCCCCGCCCGGCGGTGTCCCCTTCCGTTCGTCGCTGGCAGCCCTAGACTCCCCTTGCTAATATGCCCCCGCGTCGAGGGACTCTCCACTTCCACGCCGCTGTCCCTCACCCCGTCGCCTAGTTTCCCTCGCCCTCCTTCCAAGGGCGTGGCGTCCTGGAAATTTATCCCCGGCGCAAGCCCGCCTTCTTCATCCCCCAAATCCCCATCGTCATAGATATCTTCCTCCTCTTCATAGCCATCGTAGTCATCCTCCCCGTCCGAGAAAGCGCCGGCCAACTCGTCAGCCAGATTCCCCAAGCCACCGCCTCCGCCGCCACCGCCTGTGTTTGCCACCCCGACCGAAAGGCCCAGGTCCATCGAGGAATCATTGAAGGAGGATGCTTTTGACTGGCGACGCTCGTGCCGTGGCGAGTAGGAGGCGTAGGAGGCGGCGGAGTGGAAGTCGAGGGAGGGATGGGGAGAGTGGCGCGGTGTGTGGGGGGACGACATCGTGTCGTCTTTGTCGAGAAAGTGCAGCCTCCGTCGGGTCGTGGTGGTGAGGGGGGTGTTAACGTGGCTATCGACTTTGGGGTTCCTGGGACCGTCCGTTCCGCGGCTCCGGTGCTGGGAGGGTTCCCGACAAGGAGGAGGAGGGCTCTGGTCGTCGTGGTTTGACAAAGTCGGTTGACTGTCTTTGTGGTAGCGCGTTTATCAACAGCGGCCAGTTGGTGTATGCTTGGTCAAAAACCCCAGCGAGAAAGGAAGCGGAAGGGAGCGCAGGACTAAGAGGCGGTTGATGAATCGCGATGGGTCCACTGGAACGAGCGGGACTCGATGGGAAAGAATAAAAAAAGTGGCTGATGTCAGAGACGCGGCCCTGGCTTGTTTCACCGGTCAGTGTCGCAAAGAAGGACGTGTTGTTGTCGTTTGTCGCGTCGACAAAGCATTGTTGTGAAAAATAGGAGAGTTTGTCTCAGAATAACCTCGTGGGCAGTCTCCCAATGGGATGGTCGTCGGGCCGCAGCTATTTCATCCAAAGCCAGCGTCCACCACATCCAATGCAGGGCGCAGGTGTGGTGTCACTGGCTCTTGGGTCCAGTGGAATGCTCCGTCCACTGTCCGGGCAGTCTCGAGCCAGTCCAGTGAGGGGCGCCGCAGGGGCATGGAATTGCAGGAGTGGACATGGGTGGGGCATCCAGCGAGGGGCAGTGACAGGGGCGGGAAGGTCTTCAACCAATCAATCACCTTCCAGTCCAATCTGAAGCCCACCTCTTGACGACGTTCCTGGAAGTCAACAACCTTCCATCTTGAACTTTCCGTGTTCTGTCAAGGAGCCCGAAACCTCCCGACAACCCTACAGCCCAACCGCCTGCTGGCGCCATGGCCAACTTCCGCCGCTTCCGGCCCGACGACCTGCACAAACTGTCAAAATGCAACCTCGACCCCTTCACTGAGACGTACGAGCTCGGCTTCTACCTCCAGTACTACGCCAAGTGGCCATCGCTATTCCAGGTCGCCGAGGATCAGCATGGAAACATCATAGGCTACAGTAACTCACGCCCGCTTATTGCACGGCACGCTCGGACTCCTGGCTGACGTCTGCGCAGTCATGGGCAAGCTCGAATCCTCGCCTGACGTCTACCGCTTCTCGGAGCACTACCTGCCCTGGCACGCCCACATCACAGCCGTCACTGTGGCCCCGGAGGCCCGCCGTCTCGGTATCGGCAAGCTGCTGACCGAGCAGCTCGAGGTGGCCGCAGATGCCAACGACGCTTGGTTCGTGGACCTGTTCGTGCGCGTGAGCAATCACAAGGCCATCACCTTCTACAAGAACATGGGGTACAGCGTCTTCCGAGTTGTCAAGGATTACTACGGCGAGCACTCCACCGATCCGACACTCTCGAGCGAGGACGCCTACGACATGCGGAAGCCCATGAAGCGGGATATCAAGAAGGAGCATATCAGGGAGGATGGCGAGAAGCACGAGGTCGACCCATCCGATGTTTGGTGAAGCTGACATAAACTGTCGCTGGTACCATTTCTGGTCGCTGGAATCCAAAATTTGATGGGCCACGTTTAGGGTACCATATGACGTCTGAGCGTCATTTTGGTTCTGAGGAGGCACGGTGACATCTCCGACACTGGAGCTCCGGCCCCCGCCCAGCAGCCCTTCGGGACAGTTCCCGATCTTGCCGTTTTGACGGTGTGCAGCCCGATATCTTGAGCTCGGGTGCAGGTCTTACGGTTGGCGTAGCCTTGCAGCCATTGCTGCAGTCTCTACCTCACTCTTTGTCGCCATCGAACCCGGGTGAGCATGAAGCGAATCGACCCTCAACCGAGGACTCGCCATGAAGACATATTGACATCCCCCCACCCACGCTTGGACATTGTTGGGTACTTTCTCGACATCTAGTGCAGCGCCAAATATGACAGCAGTTACTGCGCTCCATCATCTTTACCCATCCACTTGTTCTTAATCTTCGTCCCCTCTCCACTGCCCCAGACCACCTTGTCAACATGCGCTTTAGCTCGATCTCAGGCCGCTTCCCGAAGCCATGGTCAAGGCCGCTTTGCCTCCGGTTCTTCCGGCGCCCTGTCCTCGTTTGCTGGAGTTGGCACTCCATGCGGTCCATAATCTGCCTGCCCTCTTCAGTCACACATTCCGATCTCGATGCTGGGCTACGCATATGGGGTGGATGGTCTCCCAGTGCGATCTCCTTGACGCCATAGTACTGCAACAAGGTCGTGTGCACTCTCCGCTTCTTGGTCGGGCCGGAACATACCCAACCAGAGAAAAGATTGAGCCTCCTGGTGGTCCGTTGGGCTGCTCGCTCCTCGTAGTTTCCGCTCCTTTTTCTTCCTTTTCCTACATCCTCTGTTTCTGAAACTACACCCAAGCCTGGAGTGTAGACGAAGCATGTGCCATCTCACAGCTGTCTACTCGGTCTGACTGCACAGTTCCATCACAAACGACTGAGACCGGTATGCCCCAACATCCCGACCAAGAGCTTAGACCGGGAGATGAAAGAGTACAAACCGCTCATAAACCGAGCAACAGCATGCCTTTTCATACAGAGAGGTCTTCCCCAATCACAAGATTACCGTCCGAAGGCAACCCACATCTTTGATGTTTGCCATAGGACGAAGTCTCACAGCTCTGGCCTCCCATGTCCCCGGCTACGCCCCAAGAAATGGTCCTGGGAGGAGGCCAAGACGAAACATTGCCGCCGAATTTTTCTCAGGGGCCGGCATCCCGCTCTGGATTCGGATCATTCTCCGGATCTGTCTTTGGTTTTGCAACCGAAACTTGGTCGACAGTCTCTACGAGGAATCCCAGACCGAGCTTTTCGAGCAGCTTCGCCTGGAAATAGATCCCAGCAAGCTCTCTACGTCGTCCGCCCTCCGGGCCCCAGAACCCGAAGCCCCGGAATCCTTCCCCACCCCTTCTCCCCCAGAGCTCCGCAACATGATCTGGGCGGAAGCCATCCCCGGCCCCCGCCTCCTCCTCCTCCGCCCCCGAAACAACTCACCACCAGCAACCGCCCTCCACCCGCTACTTCCACCCTTACCGCTGGCTTTTATTCCATCACCGTCAACGCGCGCAGAGACTCTCTCAGGAAGGCTTTACCTGCGCCACCCCGCCGCCCTCCATGCTCCACGTCAACACTGAGTCCCGCGCCATCGCCCTCGGCCACTACCGCCTCGGCCTGGCCGCGCCTCGCGGCCAGCCAAAGGTCTACTTTAACCCCAAGCGGGACATTATCGGCGTCCCCTTGGACGTGATGCGGACGGCCCGCGCGCGGAGGCTGTTTCGCTCGACGCCGGACTTGAGACGGGTGCGCCGGTTCTGCGTCGCCGCGCCGCCGCCGCCGGACGCGCGGGGTGTGAGGATTGTGCAGCGGTTTTTGGATGGGGCGGAGGTGTGGAGCGTGCTGACGTTTAGCGCGCATGAGGTGGTGGTGGTGGATTCGGCGATGGTCGCCTATGGGGTGGTGCCGAGGATCGCGGGGTTGGATTGGGAGTATTGGGTTAGGTGGATGATGATTAGGGGGTGTGCGCGGTATGTAGTGGTCAAGGAGGAGGGCGATAAGGATGATGATGGGGATGAGGAGGAGGAGTTGGATTATGATGCTTCGGGGGAGGATGGCGGTGATGATGAGATTGTGGAGGAGGAGGAAGAGGAGGAGGAGGATTGGAGTGATTAGGTAAAGTTGCGGGCAAGGCTCGTTCGAACATCATTCGGCTGAAAAGAGCCCGTCTCTTGTCTCGGGAAATCATAAATGACACCGAGCAGTGTGAGGGGGTGTCCATGGTATTCATACAACTGGGACTTGACGACTCCGGCCATGCGCATAGAAGAGTCGTGAACTCAGATTAAAGGTACAATGAGGTTATTCTTTACAACGCTGTACAACTGAAAAAGGGATACATGAAGCGTCGACAACTCGGGGAGTCCGTCAGCCAGCAACTACCATACATATCTCCAGCAACTCATTCTTCGAGCAAAACCCAGTCTCAACCAGGGCTTACAGCTTGCTCCCCTTGTTCCCACCCAGATACGTGTTTGCCAGCTTCAGCATATCCACCGCCTCGGCCACCATCTCCTCAACAATCTCACCCGCCGGCTGGATCTTCTGGATAGCTCCCGCCACCTGGCCCATCAGATGGGGCAGGTCGATATCGTTGCCCTCCTCCAGATCATGCTCAATAGGCACCACGCCCTTGCTGCACAGTTCCTGAATTCTCGCTGGCTGGGCATGCCACTTCCGAATGTAGTCGTTCGTCTTCATCCTCAACGGCCGCCCACTAATAACCAGCGTCCTCTCGGTGCCCTCAAACCCACAGCTCACGACCGCCTTCTTGTGCTCCTCGCTGCAACCCGCCTCCTCGCTCGCCACGAACCGCGTGCCCACCCACACGCCCACCGCGCCCTGCATTAGCGAGCTCGCCAGCCCCCGCCCGTTCGAGATCCCGCCCGCCGCCACAACCATCGCCGTCTGCCCACCCAGCATCTTCGGCCTGTACTGCCTCGCAACATCCACCACGGCCGGAATCAGAACACTGTTCGCCACATCCCCGTATGTCCACCCCTCCCCTCCCTGCGCACAAATAATATCCACCCCAGCTCCAGCGCCTTAACAGCATGCTTCGGATGCCCCGCCATATTCATCACCAAAATCCCCGCCCCATGCAGCCTCTCAATAACCCCCTTCGGCGGCACACCCACAGCGCTCACAAACAACTTTGCACCGCTCTCAACCGTGATATCAATCAACTCATTCAGCTTTCCCCCGGTGTAGTCGTGATTCGTCTTGCGCGCGCTGCCGCCGAGCTGCGGCAGGGCGAGGTCGATGCCGAAAGGGAGATCCGGTGAGCGCAGGTTGGCCTTGAGCTCGGCCACGATCTCGCGCAGCTGGTCAGGGGTGTACATGAAGCCGCCGATGACGCCGAGGCCGCCCGCGTTGGAGACCGCCGCGGCGAGGGGTCCGTTTGAGGTGCGCGCCATGCCGGCAAGGAGGATGGGGTGTTGGATGCCGAGGAGGGTGGTGAGGGGGTGGTGATGGGGCCGGGAGGGGACATCGTGGCGGTTGGGAAGGGGGTAGAAGAGGTGTTGAGGTGGTGGGATTTGGTGAGATGAGAATGGAAGTTTGGGCTGAGATACAATTGAATTAGGTCCGGCTTGAAGTCAGGTTGTATCCTGCTTGTCTCCAAAAGGGCACTTGGGTAGAGGCTTAAAAGTTCAAGAGCACAACGAGCCAGGATGTAGAGTTCTAGATGGAGAAAATCATTCATTTATCAACCGAGCACCATCTCACATGCAAAGCAACCGTCAGGGTAGCAGACCCATTCCTCTTCCCCGGATCATGGTCTCACCCTCCCCGTCCCCGCGCGCGCCCATACAAGACACCAAGCCTGGAGACGACCCCCTGTTCCCCCACAAAGCGGAACCCCAAGATGCGGGGAAGGCGTGCGGAGCCGAGGTATCTGCATCTTCAGGGGTTGGGGTTGGACTCTGGAACGCCGACGAGCATTCCCCTTTTGGAGATGCCAGGCTCTTGGGTTGAAGATCTTGGTTGACGGCCTTGGTGGACAGCACTTCGAAACATGGCATACGTTCATCTATCATATCAGCATTGTTGATTCAGGCTTCAAGCTAGATTATGAGTCCATATCTTTGAGCCTGTGATCCAGTTGCTCTTCCACCACCAACTGCGGAGTATTCATACAACATCTATCATTAAACATGTCTGCGTTTTAAAACCATCAACGCCAGAATGTTCAGGCCGAGCTCTAGATAACATATATCTGGGGTATATCATGATAATTCCTTGCCTCCCAGCCCCTAGTTCCCTCACAATGCAGGGGCTTTGCCCCGGGTATCAATTAAAGTGCGGTAGTCGCGCGGGCACAAAAGTGCTCTCAGTTGGCAGCTCTCCGTTCATCGTCTTCGTCTCTGAGAGCAAGGATCGCTCTGGCAGCGTTGTGGGTGGGGGTTTCGGCTCGTCAGCTTCTCCCAGCTCCTGGATGCCCATAGCAGTTCCGTTGGGTTTGGGGACAGACTCTTCGACTGCCTGAGGCTCCAGTCCCGCATTTTCCGGGTCTTGGTTGGCCTTATCGACCGTTTCTGCCGACTGTTGGTCGTCGTTGCTTAGCCCTCTCTGCATGGCCAGCTGCGAGGCAGCCCTCCGCCTCCGTTCGATCTCTTCATGTTCCTCCCTCTCGATTCGTTCTTCCTCTCGTTGGAGATCTTCAAGGGATGGTACGGGGACCGCCTCCTCCACGTGAGACGGGGACATCGGGTTGCTGCTGCCGTACTTTGATTCGTCCTCGGAGGTCGTTGACAAAAGCGTAGCCCGCGACACCGTCCTCGACAGCCTGTCCCTGTCCCTATTGGCCGGGCGCTTGCCTTTAGTGCTCCGCGTCTTGTTGCTGCTCCGGTCGTCGACCCGCTCCAGGGCGACTGTAAACTCGTCGTCCAGCGGCACTGCGTCTTCGTCCCCTTCGCCGTCGCTCGGGAAGAGGTCGCCCCTGGACCGGTACGAGCTCGACGTGTTGTCCGATGTGGTGGTATCGCTCCTCGCCCTCTTTCCCTGCTGAGGTGATCTCCTCTGGCGCCGTACCGCATCCTCCTCTTCACCCGCAGCCAACAACGGCTGATACTCCTCCCCCTCAACATGAAACTCGTGCGCCAACCCCCCTCCGCCCGGATGGTCCCTCAGATTCGCAGCCGACGGCTTGTATCTTAATGACCCGACAATCTTAAACGGCAACCTCCCCAAGAACCCCAGCGGCGCCGTCCTGGGAATCACATTCGGATCCTCCTCCCCCGACGCCTTCCTCCTCAACCCACCAGTGCTCCTCGTCCCATAGCTCATCCCCTCTTTCTTCTCGGCTGATCCACCACATCCCCATCCCTCCTCCCCTCTTCCTCCCCCTCACCGCCGACCCCGACCCAGCGAGCAACCGATCCCAATCCTCCCCCTCCCACCCCAACCCCAGCAGCCCTCCCCCCAACCCCACCACCCCAACACCACCCACCCTCTCATCCCCCAACCCAGCAACAAACTCCTCCTCAAACGCCAAATCCGCCTCCCAGTCATCATAAAAATCAAAGCTATGCTCGACCCCACTGCGGACGCGCCGAGCGCCCCTGTCGCGCTCGCGCGCGCGGCGTGCCCTCTCCTCGCGGTCGCCGAGGCAGACACTCGTGCACGAGTCGGCGGCGGTGACGAGGGAGCCGAGACACGGCGTGACGTAGCGGTGGCCGAACGTCCAGATGCCCGCGGCCGCGTCCGAGGTCACGGCCTCGGTGGTGTGCGAGAGGCGGTTCCAGCGCTGGCGGAGGCGCGGGTCTTGGATGAAGGCCATGGTGGTGTTTTGGGCGGGTTAGGTTTGTTGTCTCGCGGATTTGGTGTGGGGGTTATGGATTTGGAGGCGTGGTTGTTTGGACGATTGCGCGGGTTATGTGGTGTGGTGGTCGGGTCGTGGATGGCATGCAGATGTGTCTTGGATTCGACGACAAGGAGGACGGCAGTTGCGTGAGAGAGGTCACGGTCAGTCGGGCGGCAGGGCCGCTTGGAGTCGGGGAGTTTGTAATCTTCCAAGCTCAGGCGCATGAAGTGAGGCCGGGCTGATAATTGCCGTCTACGTACCATGCAATCGCAAGGTGATGCGCGGCCGTCGGTTGCACTGCCCTTCAAGAGGGTGGAGCTGGCGATGCCAATGCGACAGGCTCAATGTCTGGCGACCAGCGTCGGACACTGCAGCAAATGAATTGTCACAGCAAAAGGAAGCTGACTTTTATGTAGGCGCGCCGAATGGGTGGCAGCGCGCGTCTACGTAGTCGTGAGGACGGGGTGTTCAAGGTGGCCGCATTCCGTTACACATCGTGATGGTCGGCAACGTTCAGGGCACCGTCCGACGCGGTAAAACAGATGGGTGGGAATCTGGGTGCTTGGCTGACTGGAGCTTGGTTGCCGAAACAAACGAGGGATGATTTAAGGATTGCAACAAGTGTGTTCTGGTTGATGCATGAGGTGGGAAACTTGGGAGGTAAGTGCCCCGATATATTCGTATATTTCGGTTAAATACATCTCTTTGATGTGTTGGCGATGAGGTCATCCCTGGGATCAACAAATGCTCCTCTGATGATTGCAAAACACTCACATCTCATAGATTGGACCGGAGGGTAGAAGTTGAGAACAGACAAATACTCGCAGTGATACTGAATATGTCCAACGCTACGTAGTAGAGACACTCGTTGCTTCTACAGCCCGCCAGCACGCAGGGCAGACAGGAGGAACTGCACCTCCTCACATTGACTGAGAGCGGGCGCGTGTCCAGACCGGCAGAGGGTGGAAAGACGGAACGCTGACACTCCCGTCGACCAGTTGCCAGAGCAGAGGCTGCTGACTCGCATCATCCATTTGACTGAGCTTTGTCTTGCCTCGCCCCCAAAAAACAGAACGCCAGCAATTGCCAAGAAAGGTACAGCAGCCGTTGTCAGACATGCTGAGACTGGACACAAACCGCGGGCGGTTGCGCTGGCCAATCCGTTCGCCGGACGCGCCCAACAACCGATCTCGGAGACGCCGGAGCGCGTCCGCCCACCCGGGCATCATCCGCCGCCTCTAACGGTGGCCGTTAACTGTGGCCGCGGCCGGCGCAGGGGGCGGTCGCTCGGGTCCGTAGGGCTGTGGCTGCTGCTGCTGGGGGTGCAGCTCGTCTTCGGTCTCGTCGTCGTATTCGTCGCCCTCATCGCTGACCTCCTCGTCCTCGCCCTCGTCGTACTCGTCGTCTTCATACTCGCTCTCGTCCCCTTCCAGGTCCCCCTCGGCGTACCCGTTCTCCACCGTGCCCGCCATTCCCTGCGGGATGCCCCGCCCCTGCTGTTGCATCTGCTTGATGATGCCGTTCAGCTTCTCCATCCTCTTCTTGAGCTCGTCGTTCTCGGACAGGTTCTTATTCCTCTCCTCCGCCATTTTGAGGATGTTCCCATTCACCTGCTCGTGCTTTCTCTTCAGAGTTTCGTTCTCCTTCTCCAGCCGCTTCGTCTTCTTGGACATCTCCTCCATCTCCTTACGGAAGGTCATGAAGAGGTCGTTGCTGTTATTCAGGGTCTCCTCCACCTGCGGCCCAGCGTCAGTCTGCGCGCCCGAGAACCAAGGGGCGAGTAGACAGACCTGTTTGAACTTGTCGATGTAGACGCTGAGTTGTTGCTTGAGATCGGCCTCCGACTTGGAGCAACTCTGCGCCTGCTCGCTGAGCTGCCGAGACCGCTCGCGCTCGGCCTCGAGAAGTTTCCGCTCCCGTTCGTACCGGGACAGGCTGACTTGGACTTCGAGTTCCTTGGTGCGCATCTGCGAGTGGAAGTGAAGCTCACGGAGCTCATACTGGTCGAGAAAAGACTTGAAGCGCTGGGAGAACCTGATAACTGTAAGCACATATGGCAACCGCGATCCAAGCCGCGTTTTGACGTACAACTCCTCGAGCTCGATGTCGACCACCGGCTTGCGCGGGTTGTCCTTCTCTGCTTGGTAGTCGTCCATTCGCCTAAGAAGGCCTGAATACCGCTCATCCCAGCTATTCTGGCTTCGGACCTGCGTATCGGATAGTGTTTTGTTCTCGTTCTGCCCAAGAAGATTTAGTCAGTAACCAGACTCGCACTGCCATCCCCAGGGCAAGGCGCAGACCTTCAACTTGTTGTTCTCTTTCTGAAGCTCCCTACACAACTTCTCCAGCTTTTCTTTCAGAGAGATTGTCTTATTGAGCTCGTTCCTGCAGTTGTCCTTATCCTTCTGCAGCTGATCCCCGCGCTTCTTGTTCTTGATGCTTTCCCGCTCGTGCCGCTTCATTTCTGAGAGGAGGTCGGAACAGCGCTTTGTGAGGTGCTCAATCTTCTGTATGTCGCTCATCTTCGATGTCTGGCTGTGTAGCTCTCGATTCGCCTTCTTAACCTCGCGATCTGTCAACCCATGTCAGCCGCCATCTGGGGACGAACAGCTCTGCCGCAACGCGTTTCCGGGCGTCCCTCATAATTTGTCCAGATATCCAACATGAATGGGCAACTCCTTTTTCCAGATGCTGCCAGAAATGACGGTGATCTCTTGGATCCAAGGACTACGGGGAAAGGACCCACCAATCTCAGCCTCCTGGTCCTTCTCGCCAGCTGCATCAAGCTCCAATTGAGAGATCCTCTGCGCTATCAATTTGGACGCCTCATTTGGCTCTGGCGCCTTCTTCTGTTTTCCCTTCTTTCCGGGAACAGCGGCAGGCGGCGCCGGGGCATGGCCGGCAGCGGGGTGCCCGTTCGCGTGGGCGGCGTCGGGTGCTGGTTGATTCGGAACTCCGTTCGCCACGGGGGTCGCGGGTCGGGGTGACGCAGTCGCAGAAGCCATCGTGGGACTAATAACAGTCGTCATGGGGGGTGTTGCCGCCTCGCAGTAAGCAGTGGGGAGCAGGGACCCGGGGCTGCCCAGAAATCTGCAACCGCAGACCGCTTTCAGCCTTGGATCGTGGGGATGTCCTGCACACGATCGAGCGCCGTTCTTGCCGCGTCGGTCGCTTCGGGAAGGTCGAGCTGCTTTTTACTGTGTTTTGCTGCAAGCAATGCGTCTATGCCCTGGGGTGTCGCCTAGGTGTTCACTCGGTTCGGCAGCGAGGGGGGCATGTGTCTGGGACGCGGCAGGGACCGAGTCCACCCCGATGGTTGTCGCGCTGGGGAATGAGGGGCCGCCGATATATCCAGATCTGCCGAAGAAGCACGGTTGAACCCGTTTCTGGCAGAGCGGGGGTCCTGAGGGTCGGTTGTGGTTGCGTGTAGGTGGTCGGGGGGGTGGTGGTTGCGCAGGCGAGCAATTGCAGAGATTGCTCCAGCGTCTCCAGAATGTCGTCGCAATTGCATTAGCCTCACCCAGCCCCGGGAATCCTGGGACTTGCTGCTAAAACCCCAGTGTGGAGCATCCATCCATTCGCTGGGTGACGGCGGCCCGGGGGCATTTAGGACGTTTGGCAGGTGCGAGTTCAGTGGACGTTTGCCTGGCGAGTCGGCGTGCTCGGCAGCGGGTGGGTCTGCATCATTAGCGGGGTACGAGCTGTGACGGCAGGAGTCGGCTGAGCATACCTGTTACCCAATAACACCAGTGCTGGTCTCCATCTTCTCTGCAAGGATCCCGATTTTTCGGGCTCCTGTTTCTTGCATCCGCGTGTTTCCATTGCTTCCTTCCCGTCCACTGTCAGGATTTCAAAGCTTCAACCTCGCAGTCCTCCTTCAACGAGCTACACCCCGGGTCCCATGCCAACCCGCCACGACAATCTTGAGTGCCTGTAGCTCCATTAGTCGGATACAGTGACGGGTGCTTCTCTTTACTGCTACTCTTCGCCACAAGCTGCCATGCTTCGGACCACCGCGAAACGGGCCGCGAAGGCTGTTACCGACCTCTCGCAGTATCCTTCCCCCGGCGAGAAGCTCAATGGCTTCACTCTCCTGCGGACAAAGCACGTCCCCGAGCTCGAATTGACAGCTCTGCACCTGCGTCACGACAAGACGGGCGCCGAACACCTCCATATCGCGCGCGATGACAGCAACAATGTCTTCTCGATCGGCTTCAAGACCAACCCCCCAGACGACACGGGCGTCCCTCATATTCTGGAGCACACCACGCTCTGTGGAAGCGAAAAGTTTGTGCTTTCCGATGTACCAATATCTTTCCAGTTATGCTAATCGCATCAGATATCCGATCCGGGATCCATTCTTCAAGATGCTGCCGCGCACGCTGTCCAACTTCATGAACGCGTTTACTGCCTCAGACCACACCTTTTACCCCTTCGCCACGACCAATGCCCAGGATTTCAAAAACCTCATGTCCGTGTACCTCGATGCGACCCTGCGCCCGTTGCTCAAAGAGTCGGATTTCACCCAGGAGGGATGGCGCGTCGGGCCCGAGAACCCCCAGGCCATTGCCGCTGGCGGCGAGGTCAAGCCTGAGGATCGCAAGCTCGTGTTCAAGGGCGTCGTCTACAATGAGATGAAGGGGCAGATGTCAGATGCTGGCTATCTGTTCTACATCAGGTTCCAAGACCATATCTTCCCCGACATCAACAACTCGGGCGGCGATCCCCAGAAAATCACCGACCTGACCTACGAGCAGCTCAAGAACTTTCACGCCGAGCACTACCACCCCAGCAATGCTAAAGTGTTTACCTACGGCAACATGCCTTTGGCAGACCACTTGCGAGAGATTGACGCGCAGCTTGGCTCTTTTGAGAGGATCAAAGGTGATATGGCTATCCACCGCCCTATCGACCTTAGCAGTGGGCCAAAGGAGGTTCGGCTCGTTGGACCCGTCGATCCTCTGGTTGACCTGAACAAACAGTTCAAGACCTCCATTTCATGGGTTCTCGGGGATACTTCCAATGTTGTCGAGTCTTTCTCTCTGGCCTTGGTTTCCGCCCTGCTGACGGACGGGTACGGTTCGCCGCTGTACAAGGGACTCATTGAGACCGGTCTTGGCACCGATTGGAGCCCCAATTCTGGCTATGACAGCTCGGGCAAGGACGGGATACTTTCGATTGGCTTAACTGGTGTTCAGGAGAGCGATGTGTCCAAGCTGAAGCCCACCATCCAGGAAATTCTTCGCAGTGTGCGGGGGAAGGGGTTTGAGCGCTCCAAAATCGATGGCTATCTTCACCAGCTTGAACTCGGCCTTAAGCATAAGACCGCCAACTTTGGCATGTCTATGCTGCACCGTCTGAAACCGAAATGGTTTACTGGCGTCGACCCGTTCGACTCGCTTGCGTGGAACGACACCCTTGCTGCGTTTGAGACCGAGTATGCCAAGGGGAGGTTATCTCGAGGGGTTGATGGATAAGTACCTGTTGAACGACAACACATTGACCTTCACAATGGCTCCGTCCGCCGACTTCGCGCAGGATCTCGCCAAGGAGGAGGAAACCAGGCTCAAGGGCAAGATCGCCAAGGCGGTCGAGACTGCGGGCGGTGAGGAGCAGGCTCAGGCCGCCCTTGAAGCTCGGGAGCTGGCCTTGCTGGTCGAGCAGGGCAAGTCCAATACCGAGGATCTCAGCTGCCTACCCAGCGTCCATGTCGCCGACATTCCCCGCAGCAAGGAGCCGGTTCTTTTGCGGAACGACATGGTGGGTGAAGTCAAGCTTCAGTTGCGCGAGGCGCCGACCAACGGCCTGACTTACTTCCGGGCGATCAACAACTTGGAGAACCTTCCTGATGAGCTTCGGTCCCTGATCCCTCTCTTCACCGATGCCATTATGCGCCTCGGCACCAAGGATATGACTATGGAGCAGCTCGAGGATCTCATCAAGCTCAAAACTGGTGGCGTGTCTGTCGGATACCACTCGGCGTCGCAGCCCACCGATTTCACTCAAGCAAAGGAGGGTCTCGTTTTCTCTGGAATGGCTCTGGACCGCAATGTGCCCATCATGTTCGATCTTCTGCGCAAGCTTATCGTCGAGACCAATTTCGACAGCCCGGAGGCTGCCCTGCAAATTCGGCAGCTGCTGCAGGCGGCTTCTGATGGCGTCGTCAACGACATTGCCTCGTCCGGCCATGCCTATGCTCGGAGAGCCGCGGAAGCCGGCCTGACATGGGACGCTCTCGTCCGGGAGCAAGTGAGCGGTCTGTCTCAGGTGAAGTTGATAACCAGCCTCGCCAACCGCCCGGAATCCGACCAGCTCGAAGATGTCATTAGCAAGCTGAAGCTTATTCAGCAGTTCGCGTTTGCTGGCACGATGCGCGCCGCTATCACCTGTGACAGCGAGAGTGTCCCCAGCAATACCGGCGCCCTGTCCACATTCTTGAACTCTGTTCACTCGCCCAAGGCGAACTTCCCGCCACCAAAGACCCGGGACTTCACTAGGAACATCAAGTCCTTCTACCCCCTGCCATACCAGGTGTATTATGGCGCGCTCGCCCTGCCGACAGCTTCTTACACATCACCTGACGGTGCCCCCCTCCAGATCCTGGCTTCTCTCCTGACACACAAACACCTGCATCACGAGATCAGGGAGAAGGGTGGCGCTTACGGCGGTGGCGCATACTCGCGCGCCATTGACGGTGTCTTCGGCTTTTACTCGTACCGCGACCCCAACCCGGTCAACACGCTCAAGATTATGCGCAACGCTGGCCAGTGGGCTGTCGACAAGAAGTGGTCTGACCGGGACCTCGAGGATGCCAAGATCTCAATCTTCCAGGGCGTCGATGCGCCCAGGGCGGTCAACGAGGAGGGCATGAGCAACTTTGTCTACGGCATTACTGAGGAGATGAAGCAAAGGCGGCGCGAGCAGCTCCTCGATGTCACCAAGGACCAGGTCCGCGAAGTCGCGCAGAAGTATATTGTCGAGGCGCTCGGCAAGCAGTCCGAGCGTGTCGTCTTCCTGGGCGAGAAGCGCGATTTTGTCGACAACACCTGGGCGATCAAGGAGATGGACATTAACGGATCTGCTTAACCGCAAAGCGAGGACGTCAACAACGATCGAGACATTTTCGTCGCCATGTATTCTAACACGATGTACAACATATACCCGATGATACCCCTCTCCAGTTCCCAGACGCGGCACCTTGTCGAATCCTTCGGCACTGCCACGACCGAGAGCATCTGTTTCCCATGACTTACACCGACCCTTATCACTCCACCCAAAACCCTTCCCCATCACAGCGTTCAGATACGATACGTCTTGCTGCTGCAGTCAATAGCCTCGAGACCACAACAAGACGCGAGATCAACGACGCCAGAGACCGGTCGCGAACCGGTCCTGGGCTCGTTCTTTCAGAACCACCTTCCACAGCTTTGGACTTGCGGACTAAAGAACAGAGGACATGCCTTTTGACTCGTTTCCCCAGATTTAACAATCCCCCGTCCACACTCTAGTTTCGATCGTTGAATTACCCCTGGCTTGTCATGCTGACGAAGTTTAGATCCTAGCAACACTTGCGTCTTGTGGTCCAAATCCGACTGGCCGAGGATCGACGTGCAGCGATGAGTGAGAATAGCAGCCAATCCTTTTTGAGTCATGCCGGTACATCAGTACAGGGGCATTTTGGGGCGCGAATTTCTCGATATCAAATCTTGCTTCTCGATAACACGGTGGCAACTGGACCTGGGTCGGTCGCGTTCGCCGGCCTCTCTGTGCCGTCTTGCATTGGCATGTGGTGTGAGGGATTTGTGACCTCTTAGAGATTGCGCATCTGGATGCGCGCGGTAGCAGACCGCGGCATGGACCTGCATGGCATCACGCTAGGATCTAGGATTGGTGTCTGCACCGGTCCCTCCCACTCCTCCCTCCCCTTCTTCACGATCAACAGCTTGATGCTCGATCTTTCAGAGGACGGTGTAATTCGTCAGCCTACACTGCCTCATCACACGTCGCAAGCACGGCGAGAAAACAGGCTAATGTTGGGAGACACCGACGGGCTGCGCGATTTTTTGCAGATGCTGATGTTGTGCCGACCCCTCGAATATCGGTGGTTTTGTTGCGGCTGGACCATGACCGGCGGCCCAACCCCGCCAACTTTCCCCTGCCGGTTCGGGTGAAATCGACTCAATCGAGATGTTTAGCGATGCCGTTAGCGGGGAAGATGGATTCCGGCTTCCGCTTTGGTGCTGCCGCTGACCGCAAGTTGCGGCTTGAGACTGGCACGCCACCAACGGGTCGACCATCTTCTCCTCAGGAGACCGTGACGGAGGGGTCGGCGGCCTCGCAACCGACCCGGGTTGTCGTCGTTGACCCCGTCGATGTCAACCCCCTCGAAACATGGTTCGCCCGCGGCTAACAGCCAGTAAGACCCGAAGGGACGGGGCTGGGTCCTAGATGGGGCTCGTGTACAAAGCTTTCATGTGCCCTCTTGGTAAAGGGACATTCTCTGATGAGTTATGAGCAGACAGCTGACAAGTACTATTGTCCTCTGTTCTGCTGTCAGGGTCCTTAGATCCTTATGTACCTCTGGTATTTGACCCAACCCTAATACAACAATTTCTATTTTATGTCGAAAACAGTGGTTTGTTGGATGGAATGAACTAGCACGGATCATCATGACGGGACCCGCATTTCCCCATTCACAAGCGCATGGTGGGGTTTTTGTGTGCACTGGCCGTGAGAAATCAAGAAAAAAAATTGAGCAGATGGAACCGAACCCTCCCAGCACCCCACACTGATTGCACACCACTGCACGCCCCTCAATTAATAAGGAGCTCCAGCCCCCAGCTTCCAGGCCTCCCAAACTTTCTGCTCACCACCACCCACCTGCACCAACCCGATACTCGACCTGGCTCTCTTTGACTCCCGTCATCACCGACTCCGCCCATCAATCTCACATCAATCCGGGTCGTACGGTTATTGCACCAGCTACGCGCCTAGCGTGTTGAACCTTTTGTAAGTAAGGTGCCAATCAACAATCTCCCCTGTTGAAAGCTCGTGCAACGCCACTCGAGGTACGACCCGGAATGGCGGATTCGCCCCAGCGTGGCGTTGCTGCCAGCAGCCGTCATCGTCCGCCCTCATCCTGGTCGCTCGACGACAAGATGGGATGGGAATATGGACTTCAACAGCAACAGCAGCCTTGAAGGTTCACCGTGCTGACCTCGCTCTTTCAAGCCCAACTCCCACCCGTCGCTCCGCCCGACTGCCTTTGGTCTTATCAAAGGCACCCCTCCGACTACGGCTTTCTCGGCCGTGACTCTGGTCTCAGACGAAGATTTCAGCCTGCGAAAAACCTTCCACATCATCAACGTGCTTCCGCCCCCTGCTGAGGTCGCCTAGGGAATTCGAGCTTTCCTTGTTCGACTTCTCCTACAACCAGAACCCCGAGTTCGACTCTCCCAACCAGCTGCCGCATAGGACGGGTTGTGCGGTTCTTCCTCTCACCGAGGAAGAGTCGACGAAGTCTCGTCAGACCGTCCAGGGATCAGTCTGCTACCGACATCGACCTCCCTAAGACCCGCTTGAGCACACGTGCTATCATCCTTTTGATCTTGTCTCTCGACAGACAGACCCTGATCTTGCGCTTCTCGCCTACCACCAGCCGACAAAGCTCCTACGAACCAGTACTTGCCCGTCCCCGCCAACGCACACGCGCCACTACTCGTTTTCACTGATCGCCCCCGTCAAATCGTGGGATATGGTTATGCCAACGGTTGCCACCGATCGATTCTCCGCACTTGATTATACGGAATTCACCAATAATCATGTCTTTTTGAAGAGCTGCAACAGTGGCTACTACACCAACAATCATGGCTACCATGACCATCATGAAGGGCGCAATGCTGAGTCGGCCAAGCAGCTGATCGGCAATGCTCTCCGTGAGCGTGTTGAGAGCATTGACCATGAGACCTGCGACGCCGGCCAGGAGGACACATTCTTCGTGGCCGACCTCGGCGAGGTCTACCGCCAGCACCTCCGTTGGAAGCTGAACCTTCCGCGCGTCAAGCCGTTCTATGGTAAGGCTGGCTCACCCGGCCCCTGACTGCGAAACATGTTTGCTAACGCAGCTCAGCCGTCAAGTGCAACCCGGACCCGAAGCTTCTGGAGCTGCTGGCCGCCCTCGGCAACGGCTTCGACTGCGCCTCGAAGGCCGAGATCGACCAGGTTCTGAACATGGGAGTTGACCCCTCTCGCATCATCTACGCGCAGCCCTGCAAGACCAACTCGTATGTGCGCTATGTCGCCACTCAGAACGTGCGCCAGATGACCTTCGACAATGCCGACGAGCTCCGCAAGATTGCGCGTCTCTACCCCGACGCGGAGCTCTTCCTGCGGATTCTCACCGACGACTCCTCTTCACTGTGCCGCCTCAGCCTGAAGTTTGGCGCCTCGCTCGATTCGACCGATGACCTCCTGGCTCTGGCCCGCGAACTTGGCCTTAACGTCGTCGGCGTCAGCTTCCACGTCGGCTCGGGGGCCTCGGACCCTGCTGCGTTCCTGAAGGCGGTCCAGGACGCCCATTTCGTCTTCCAGCAGGCCGCCTCCCACGGCTTCAGTCTCAAGACCCTGGATGTTGGCGGCGGTTTCTGCGCCGACGACACGTTCGAGGAGATGGCCGGCGTTCTTGGCGCCGCCCTCGATGAGTACTTCCCGGCTCACTCGGGCATCAACCTCATCGCCGAACCCGGCCGTTTCTACGCCTCGGCTGCCTTCACCCTGGCCTGCAACGTCATCGCCCGCCGCGATGTTTCTGCCAACGGCTACATGGTGTATGTCAACGACGGCCTGTACGGCAACTTCAGCAGCATCATGTTCGACCACCAGCACCCCATCGCCAAGGTGCTGCGCTCCAACGGCCGCACCGTGTACAACACGGCCGCCGCCGAGGCCAGCGACTCGGTCCACGCCGTCGAGTACAGCATCTGGGGCCCGACCTGCGATGGCATTGATCGTATTACCGACAGCATCCGCTTCGATGCTCTGCTAGACCAGGGTGACTGGTTGTACTTCGAGGACATGGGCGCCTACACCAAGTGCTCGGCCACCACGTTCAACGGCTTCTCGAATGAGCATGATGTCATCTATGTGTGCAGCGAGCCCGGTGCGAAGGCTCTGCTGGGCATGCACTAGGTTGGGAGCTTGAGAACGTGGTTCCTGGGGGAGGGGGTGGTTTGGGTAGAGTTTTGCAATACCCCTGTTGGGGTCGACTTCACTTCGTTGGTTTGCTTTTTTTGAACAGAAACAAAATTGGGGTCTAAGTGGGCCTGATCTTTCAGCTGAGAGACAGGATCACGAAGAGAACAGTATCGCTGAGTTAATATAAAGAGATGTTTCATCCATAATGTGTCGGCAGTCTGGTGATGGTGATTTCTGTATGTTCTTGGCAGTGTTTCTGGCCAACAGGGCCATCTTCAAAACTTGAGAGTGCCATCAAGGTGTGTGCATACCCCTGTACAGGTTGAACCCAAACCCAACTTGAACTCAGTAGCAGCTCACTGAATGCAGAAACACCAATGTGGTTCACTGCCTAATGCAGCCGACTTATGTACATACGCATGCCGGGTAGGTGACCCGAGCCCGTCTTTGGGCATGGCCATGCAGGTGCACGGCTGTTGGTGGTGTTTGTAGGTTGGCTGTTGGGGGCTTGTGGTATGCAAGATCAGGGGGTAACTGCATGACAGGAGGCCGCCGTAATACATTCCCGCACGGCCAAACCGTCTGTTCACTAATGATCACTTACACATGAGAATACAAGAGCACTGTTGGAGCGGGATGTTGAGTGATGCCACACTCACTTCTTAGCCCCCTGCCATACTAGTCGACGCCTCATTGCTCTCTCTTCCCTTTCCGGAACCGAGACACTTGTCGTTGGCTGGGCGCCTCCGTTCAGTCTTTTGCTTCTGATTACGTTCTGACTGGAATTTAAAGAGCTCTTAAGGATACTTCTTTCCCTGGCTGGGGTAGACGGTTAAGCTTCGTGAGCTCTTTCCCCATCCGACAGCTGCTGCATCAAACCGGTTACACACATCTGACCTCCCCCCTTCCCGGTTCGTACGACCGGACCACACCACCTCACCTTACAACTGGTACCTACCCCTCGCTCCCTCTTTCCCTTCAAACATCGTTTCGGCGCCCAAATGGTTTGATGCAAATTTACTTTCGGGTTCCGCCTTCTTCTTTTTCTTGTTTCTCAGCAAGTTACATCTGCTTGGAGACTGGAGTGGCACACATCGTCAAACAGCAAGCTCAGCTGAGGCCTTGACGTGGCGTCTCAGACGACCCTTTCGTTCACAGGTGTTGTTGTCAGGCTCGGTATTTACTATCCTTCTCTCTGTTCTGCCGCCGGCAACGTCTAAGCGATCACCGAAAATCATCAACAATATATGACGGTCGACCTTCCGAATCACCAGAACAAACAAAGCCCACACACACAAAGCAACAATCCGCCAGCTTATTCACACCAGAAACCCAACCCATCCCAAGGGGCAAGAGAACCACCAACCAGCCATCCAAAATGGTCCGTAACCTCCTCCTCCTCTCCGGCTCCAGCCACCCAGCCTTCGTCGATTCGATCGCCTCGATCCTCGGCGTGTCGGCATGCAGCCGAAAATTAGCCAAGTTTTCAAGCGGCGAGACGCGCTGCGAGATCCAGGACTCGGTGCGGGGCAAAGACGTGTACATCGTGCAGACGTTCGGCGTCGGTCCGCTTGGTTCTGGCCCTGGGATTGATGATGCGGGCGGCGCCGCCGGGGAGAAGGCGAAGCAGCAGCGGCACACGGTCAACGACTACTTCATCGAGCTGTGTATCATGATCTCGGCGTGCAAGACTGGTAGCGCCAAGAGGATCACCGTGGTTATGCCGCTCTTTCCGTACTCGAGACAGCCGGATCTGCCATTTTCTAAGGTTGGCGCGCCGCGCGTTGGGGTGGCGTCGCCGGTGATGACGGATGGTGGGGAGAACGGGAATGGGACGGCGGCGAAGGCGGCGGATTACACGTTTGAGAGTCTGCCTGTTACGCCGGGCGTGAATATTCCCAAGACGGTTGGGCTTAGCGGCGACGAGGTGGATGTTGTTGACTTCATAGGCCGGGTTTCTCTGAACGGCACTGGAGGTGCGCAGACGCCGGAGAAGAATGGGACGTTAAAGCAGTCGAATGGCACCGCATCGCCGGCACCCATGCAGTACTGGCCAGGAAGCTACACGACGCACGACTATGAGAACCCGACATTGATGATGACACTGCAGGCCAAGTCGGGACATAAGCAGTTCATGGCCCAGGCCGGGTCGCTCGTCGCCGACTTGCTCACTTGCGCTGGCGCGGATCGGATCTTGACCTGCGATCTCCATGAGAGCGCCTATCAGGGTTTCTTTGACATTCCTGGTATGTCCCTCCTTGCCCCGGATATCAGTTAGCTTGTCGCTAACGAACTACCACAGTCGACAACCTCTATGCTCGCCCCCTCCTTCAGCGCTACATCCAGCAGAACATCCCAAATTACCGCGACACTGTGATCGTCAGCCCCGATGCGGGCGGCGCGAAGCGTGCGACGACCATTGCCGATAACCTTGGGCTCAACATCGCGCTCATCCACAAGGGTATGTTTGTATAACCACCCCTCCTCCATGAATCACCCACGAGACTAACGCTTGCCTTCCAGATCGCCGCGGCCCCAAAGTCACCCCCCACCCTAAAGCAACCATGATGCTCGTCGGTGAAGTCTCGGGACGCGTCTGCATCCTGCTCGACGACCTGGTCGACACGGCCAACACCATCACGCGCGCGGCCAAGCTGCTGAAGCGCGAGGGCGCGGGGCAGGTCATTGCGCTGCTGACGCACGGCGTGCTCAGTGGAGATGCTGTGGCGCGCATCCAGGCCTCGGCGCTGGACAGGGTCATAGTCACCAATACCGTCTCGCAGGAGGAGCATGTCAAGGGGTGTGATAAGCTGGAGGTGCTGGATGTGGCGGCGACGTTCGCGGAGGCGATTCGAAGGGTAAATCATGGGGAAAGTGTTAGTTCGTTGTTTCAGTATGATTGAGGGGATGGAGGGGAAGATTCGAAGGGGGTGGTATTTATGATTGAGGGAGGAGGTTCTAAGTTCGAAGTGTGTGGGAAAAGGCGGTTTTTGGCTTGGGCAAAGGAAGAAAACGCTGCAAATTGCTTCCAGCTCAGCGATGCTACAAAGCCTGCAATTGTGGGATAGCTTGTAGGTTTACTGACATCCGGAATACCCTGGGCATGATTGACCTAGGAAAGGCGCTGGTTTGCTTTCATGGCATCAGGCTAGGAGGGGAAAATACGGAGTACACTCGGTCGGGTGTTATGTATGATACCCTTCAAGACTCCCTTTGTGGAACAGATAGCCAGAAGAAAGCGGTTATTCATATCTGTTGGCTGTTATATGATGCCTTGTGATAAAAAAAAATAGAATCAAGCGCATTTAAAGCAGGGGAACAAATGTAGGCGCCCTGTGTATCTATCTCACTGCATGCTTCTGTTGTTGAACCTCGCGATGTTTCTCCCCGGCGTGCGCAGGAACGAATCGACAGGGACAGGAACCGGTTCATTCAGCGATTGGAGTCAATGACAGGTGGAGGCCCACGAGGTCGAATGGGCCGTGTGGTAGGACTTTCAATTAAACAGCCGTTCGTGGTGATGCCCCACCAACATGCGGCTTCTGTCGAGGGGTTGGGCAGAGACAGCTCACCTTGCTCTTTGTCGTCTTGTTTGAAAGAGGATGAATGGAAGGGTTGGCTGTTTTCGACGCGTTCCTGTTTGCCAGTACCAGCAACACATCGCGTAAGATATTTCCGTATAAGACAGAATCATGGAAAGTAGCGCTATCCAAAATAGACTCAACTTCAGTTTCTTGGATGCCTCAATCTTGACCTCATTGACAAAGTTGCGGCAGCTGAGAAACGGCCGCTGCCAAGTTTCACGGCGCCTACAACGTTTTGGTGGTGGATGTTATGATGGCTCGTGCACGACAGGGATTGCCGGTCAAAGGACGAATAAGCTGCGGAGCGCGACTTGGTGTGTTGCCGCGACCTGGTATTGCGATTGCGTAATACGGACAGAACGGACGAAAGTCTAAGAAATTTCTGTGCCAAGTATTCTCCGTTGTGTGGTAAGCCATTGTCAGAATCAGTCAATACACACCGTTAAGCGTCACAATGAGACAGCGAAAAGATCGCGGCAAAGGCTCCGACAACTGCCGCCTCCATCCTGCTCTCTGCCTATTACCGAATGACCACTTTTGTTATCGACAAGCCCGTCGCGCGAAAACCAACACGCGACAACCCGCCAAACACGCAGTAATTTCTCATTCGACTCCTGAAATTCATTCTCGTCGGCTTTTCGCAAGGAGCACGGTCGCTTGAGTAGCGTTCGTTCAAGCAAACAGTGCGCGTCTTGCAACCACCAACTCGATCGATTTGGGGCTTTTCTGGTTTCGACTTCGCTTTGATCCAACACGCACTCTTTCCGGCTTTCGCGCGTTGATACACGTTCCGGCCTCCTTCAAATTCCACCCAAGATGCCGTCCAACGGCGCCGCCCAAAGCGGAGCCTCTGCTGGGCGGATGAATCCATCAGCCTCCAGTGCCGAAGCATCAGATCACGGGGAGAACCCAACTGAGGCGTGGCGCATGGCTTTTGGTCGTACGCAGCAGGGAGAGGGAACCCCCGGGCCAAGCCCGCGGAGGAAACGGCAGAGGATCGATGGTGATCGGTACGCCAGGCGCCCTTCTTTTTGTCCCGCCGAAAGGTACTAATTTGCGTTACAGATTCATACCTTCCCGCTCGGGTCGCGATTTGCAGGCTGGCTTTCAGCTGATTCCGCCGCCACCGAGACCAACTCCTCAGAAGGGCAGGCCTAGGAGTCCGCCCAGGGGTTACCGCTCACAGAGGAGTGAGGAAGCCGATCAGACCTTCAGGGATTTGCTGCGCGCAGAACTCTTTGACGATACCGTCCCACATACTTCGCCCAGGTGGACGCCAGAAAACGACCACAGGATGCGGACGCCTCCCAGGAATACGGATCCGACTCTCCCAACTCCATCGACCCCGTCCAAGGGTCTGTTTCAGTATGTCTCTCCGCGGCATCAACACCTCGTCGGCCTTTCAACGCCCAAGAAGACCCCACAAAGAGCGCACAGCTTGCTTCCAGACCCTACCTTGGACACCTACAGCACGACGCCAATCACATACAACAGCCAGCAGATGCTCCTCGCCCCGCGGCGACAACACAGGACAGTCGCCAAAGTGCCCTTCAAAGTTCTGGACGCCCCAAACCTTGCCGAGGATTTCTATTTGAACTTGGTGGACTGGGGCAGCAAGGATGTCCTCGCGGTTGGTCTCGGCACCGGTGTCTTCATGTACAACGCGCAAAACGGCAAGGTTGCCAAGCTCTGCACATTGGAAGACGACAAAGTCACCAGCGTAGCCTGGATCCAGAAGGGGACACACATCGCCGTCGGCACTAAGAAAGGGTTGGTACAGATCTGGGACGCCCAGAAATTCAAGCGGCTCCGGACCATGACAGGCCACACGGCGCGTGTCGGCTCACTCGCCTGGAACTCCCACATCCTCTCCACCGGCTCGCGCGACCGCTCCATCCTGCACCGCGATGTGCGCGCCCCTGACCAGTGGATCCGCCAGCTAGTCGGCCACAAGCAGGAAGTGTGCGGCCTCAAGTGGAACTGCCGAGACGGCCAACTAGCCAGCGGCTCGAACGATAACACCGTCCAAGTCTGGGACCAAGCCCTCGACCACAAGCCCCCTCTTCAGCTTTACCGAGCACATCGCGGCCGTCAAAGCCCTCGCTTGGTCCCCGCACCAGCGCGGTCTCCTCGCCTCGGGCGGCGGCACCGCCGACCGCCGCATCATCTTCCACGACACGCTCCGCGGCACCGTGCGCAACGACATCGACACGGGCAGCCAGGTCTGCAACCTGATGTGGAGCAAGAACTCCAATGAGCTGGTGTCGACTCACGGCTACATCCAGAACAACCTGGTTGTGTGGAAGTACCCCTCTATGACCCGCGTCGCGAGCCTCACCGGGCACACTTATCGGGTGCTGTACCTGGCTATGAGTCCTGACGGGACGCAGGTGGTTACCGGGGCCGGGGATGAGACGTTGAGGTTTTGGGAGGTGTTTAAGCCCAAGCCGAAGGTGAGGTTGCTGGGGGGGAGTATCGAGTTGCCGGTTATTCGGTAGGGGGGGAGGAAGGACGCAGGGTGTTCATGAGAGGTGAAGGGAACTCAACGCTTGATTTCTGCCTATGGGCGTATTTGAGCCTCTGATTTCCCTTATTTCTCTTTGATTTATTTTGCATTTTTTGGGCCCATTTGGCAGAGCGTTTCGAGGTATTTGGGAGTTGGGCAAGGCGGCCGAATGTGATCTGGGACATCTTTTTTCGTGCATGGGATTGGGCGTTGCCGCAAGAGGAAGCGATTCGGAGAGATGGATCTGGGTTCAAGAAGAAAGGGTTATTTGCAGCAGGACAGGTAACAGAGGACTGGGTCAGCTTTGGGAAACATTCGTGGAGTTGAGGTGCAGTGACGTTTATGACCAATGGAGTTGCTATCGGAGAATTGGGTTTGCGGCTGGGATGGGATTGGCGGCGAGGGGAATGGGATCAGGGATATTGCACTTGGGACGGAATATCTGCGGTTCGGCGTTAAAGAGTTGAGGTTTTCGTCGATAACGGCCAGTTTATTTTGGCGATAGTCGTGTAATGGAACGTGCAAGTGGCTTTTCGTCTTGAATGTCAAGATACCTCTGACAAAAGTGAATCTTGGCATGAACTGCTCGATTCCGAGTATCCTGAAACACCCGTGAATTCATTCATACTGACACTGTTACGGAATGGAACAAAATAAAGGGCCAAGGTCACTGCCCCTACTTAAGAGTAGCGAAAGCGGGAAGTTCGAAGAAACAAGATTGATAAGGGGTATCGTTGAGGCGTGGACTGGTCCCGTCCTTCCCAGCACTCTCATACTATCATTCTCCCCTCCTTAAGACAAACAGACCAGCTGACGAAAACATGGACGGATTGACAGAATCCATCCCCTCACGACCTCTATTATCCAGCGCCTCTGATCCAGACCAATCAGCCAGCCCGAGCCCAGCTTAAAAGACAGTTAGAAAACCAGGTGTGAAAGCAAGACAGACCATACAAAGCATCGCTGAACAGACAAAACCAACCCATCACAGAGACTCAGCTAACTACTCCCAACCTTCCTCTCCCTCGCAACATCCCTCGCCCCCCCATCCAGGTGTTGCGCCCCAGTGGTAATAATAGCAGCAGGCCTCTCATCATTCAACAGCGGAATATTATCCACACCGCCTGGGGCCCCCGCACCATCATCCAGCGCCTTGCCCGAAATAACATCCCCAATACTCGCATTCTTCTTCACGTCCGGCGTAACCCCTTCTTCCCCACGGGCATCCAGCCCCGGGCTATGCATCCCGCCGCCCATCTCGGGACTGTGCTGCCACTTGGCAACCTCAGCCTTCATAGCCTCCAGCTCCTTCTGAAACCGCTTGCCAAACACGTCGATGTAGTAGGTACTCCCGTTGTAGACGGACCACACGAAGACGGCCATGAGAAAGGCGGCCGAGGCCCAGCGGTAGTTGAACCACAGCGAGCATGGCAGCATGGTCAGCACGGCGTAGGTGTACTGGATCAGCATGAATGCGGGCTCTTGCAGGGCTCCCGGGAGGGAGAGGACGACCTTGCCGATCCAGACTTTGCTGTATGATTTGCGCAGCCAGGTGAAGGAGGTCGGGCGGCCGGCGGCGATCTTCTCGCGCCGTCGGACGGTGATGAAAAAATAGTAGGTGAGCTGCCAAATTGCGTAGGGCAGTGAGGACCAGAGGAGCATCGAGAGGGGGTTGGCGTAGGCGGTGGCAGAACCTGGGGGTGAGCTCTTGATGGCCCAGATGGCGGGGAAGCGGTCGTGCTGGGCGGCCGGGTTGAGGAGGTGGACGATGCAGTGCAGGGTGGCGCAGGGCATGATGTGGATGAACAGGGACGTGACCTTGTCCATGGAATGAAAGACCAATGAGTTGCGCCACATAATGATTGCGACGGCGTTGTTGCCGAAGGCGAGACAGTAGGTGGCGGTGAAGAGGCGCTTGGAGAAGGGAAAGATCCAGATGCTGAGCAGGAGAAGAAAGTTGACGAAGTAGCATAGATCGGCGAGGAAGTAGTGGTAGCCGCGTTTGTGGTATGTGTAGAAGCGGATGGGCATGTACCAGAGGACCTGGACCGTGTACCAGAGATGGAACCACTCGGGCCAAGCGCCCATCAGGTAGCCGCTGACGAAGATATTCATGACGCCGCAGATGAATGAGATCTTCTCGCGCAGGGTAATGACCTTGGTGTCGTTCCACTGGGTGCCGAGCCTCTCGACACTCGTCCGCATGCGCTTGCGGTAGCGGTCGAGCTGCTCTTCGGCCGAGGGAACACGACGGCGCCATTCGTCCACCATGCGCTCACGCGCAACGCGACTCTTGTTGCCCAGGGCCTCGCGCGACTTGCGCACCTTCTCTGTTTGGGCCGAGAAACCCTTCTGCAGCTTCTCGATCTGCTGAGAGAGGGCGAAGTTGTCGAGAATGTCGAGCACGGTTAAGCGGTCCAAGGGCGGGAAGGGATCCCAG
This sequence comes from Collariella sp. IMI 366227, assembly GCA_027946355.1. Lineage (NCBI taxonomy): Eukaryota > Fungi > Ascomycota > Sordariomycetes > Sordariales > Chaetomiaceae > Collariella > Collariella sp. IMI 366227. The sequence continues at coordinate 1,512,917 of JAPEUS010000002.1, read as the reverse complement.
TCCTCCTGGTAGGAACTACTCCCCGAGAACGAGGGATTGCGCGAGAGCATGGGGCTCTTGGAGACGGTCGGGCCCAAGGTGGGTGTTTCGACCACATATTCGTGCGACGAATTATTGTCTGGCGGGGTGTCGGTCACGTCAGGGGTAAGGACCGCTTCGCTGTTAGAGGACGCATCTTCCCATCTGTTAGAGTTGGGAATTGGTATGGGTTTGGTGCTGCTCTCCGGTTCCGCCATGGTGCCGGTGGTGTGTTGCAGTTTGGTCCAGTTTCAGCGAGACGTGGCTTTTAAGACGTGACGGGAATGGAAACTGAAGGGAAAAGGGGTCAGTCAACTTAAATTCCAAAACCAGTGTTGTTGTTTAACAACAACCGCCTTGTGCATTGCTGGGTGGGTATCCAACGTCATTGATATGCAGCCACTGGGGAAGCGGAACCAGCGGTGGACTCGTCGACTTACACGTTTCCAACAAAGACGACGACGGGGATGCAGAACAAGCGCGCCGTCAATCAAGTGCCGAAAAATGTGGGTTCCTCCTATTAATAGCTATCGATATGCGTCGCGATGCCAAATGCGTGATGTTTCGAAATGGTCGATGATGGTTGATGCAATCGGTGCTTCCCTCGGGTTGGCGGTGGTGGTCTCGAAAGTCCTTCAGAGGCCGGCTTCGAGCCTCGTTGGGGAAGTCTGATGTTTTAAGAGACGCGAAGGAAGGCCAGATGGACGTGGGGAATGGTGTAAAGGCCGGGCGGTCAGGGGACCGAGGAGGTTTGTCAGATGTTCGAGTCGTGGTGGTGGTGGGAAGCCCGAGTTTGGATGATGCGTCCGAGCTGGCGTGAAGCTTGTGATGCAAGGCAGGGAATGCCAGCTGACCGCGAACCAAGAAAAAAAGCTTCAAGGCTCGGTTGACGTTGGTGCTGCAGCTTTAGCTGCGATTTTGGATTCTTTGGGCCTGTCATTGCAGAATGCATCTCAACGAATCCATCCCAACCAACCCTTCCGCCGAGAGCTGTGCCTGACCTCGCACTGATCCTCAGGTCAGATTCAGACCGCCGGTGTAAAATAACCGCAGATTTTTTCTAACTGAGATTTTGGCTGAATTCGCAACCTGGAACTCAGGAGATCGGGTTGGATTTTCCACTGGTGATGGCCTCGCTGAGAATGACGGACACACGACCTGGAATCTTAAATTACCCTAACCCTAAAGATCAGAACGCGTAGTCTGCGGTCGATTCCCGATTTGTTGACGCGACAAGAAACTAAGAAACAAATAAGCGACTCCGCGCGACGGAGCAACCGCGATAATGGGGAAGCTCATCCGCCTCGAGCTCTTCAACTTCAAGTCCTACAAGGGCCACCATACCCTCTTGTTTGGCGACTCCTATTTCACCTCCATCATCGGTCCAAATGGCTCCGGAAAATCCAACTCGTGAGCTGCCCTGCCTTGTCATCCACACGGGGCTCCCCAACGCTGACTGCCGCGCGCCATCTAGCATGGATGCCATCTCGTTCGTCCTGGGCATCAAGTCATCTCATCTCCGATCCTCGCATCTCCGCGATCTGGTCTACCGTGGCCGTGTAATGAAGACCTCCAAAATCCAGGATGACGGAACTGCCGCGCCAGCCACGAACGGACATGCCAATGCCGACGAAAATGCCGACGACGAAGACTCCTCCTTGCGGGCATCCCGGAACGATCCCAAGACCGCCTGGGTCATGGCCGTCTACGAGGATGATGCAGGCGATGAACAGCGGTGGAAGCGAACCATCACCAGCAACGGCACAAGCGAATACCGCATCAATGATCGGGTTGTCACCGCCCAGCAGTACAATGGCGCGCTCGAGGAGGAGAACATTCTGATCAAAGCCCGGAATTTTCTGGTCTTTCAAGGCGATGTTGAGGCGATTGCCTCGCAGTCCCCGCAGGATTTGACACGCCTGATTGAGCAGATTTCGGGCAGTCTGGAATACAAGGCCGAGTACGAGAAGCTCCAAGCAGACGCCGAGCAGGCCGCGGAGAACCAGAACTTCCAGCTCCACAGGAGGCGAGGCATCAACTCGGAGATCAAGCAATATCAGGAGCAGAAGAAGGAGGCCGAGAACTTTCAGAACAAGACCGAGGAACGCGACGACGCCGTCATTACCCACATCCTCTGGAAGCTGTACCATTTTCAGCGAGTAATGGACGAATCCAGCACCCAAATACAGGAGCACCAAGAGAATCTGAAGGAGTTTCGCCGGAACGTGGAGGCCTTTGAGAAGAAACTCGAAGCTGCTCGCAAGGAACAGGCCACTGTTGGGCGCGAGGTCAACAAGATCGAGAAGGGTATCAGGGCTAAGGAGAAGAGTGTTGAGGAAAGGGAAAACAGCCTTGTCCCTATCGACGAAAAAATCACGCAGAGTTCGCAGGACATGGCCGTGCTCCGAAAACGAATTGGCGACGTGAAGAAGGAACGCGACGAGAAGGCTGCTAACATCCAAAAGTTGAAAAGGGACCTGTCAACGGTCGAAAAGGCACATCAGCAATTCGAGAAGCAGTGGTCAGAGACGCTAAAGAAGCAGGGCAAGGAGCTCAGTGATGCCGACCGCAAGGAGTACACTGGTCTCCAGGCGGAGGCTATGAGGAAAACGTCCGAGAATCGGGCAAAGCTGGCAAATCTGGAGCGCCAACTCAAGGGCGACGAGGTGACAGTAAACAGTCTCAAGGGGAAGATCGACAACTTTGACGCTGCCGTTGAGAAGCTGCAGAGCGAGGTCCAGGCGATCAAAGATCGTCGGAACGCCAGCCAAGACTCAGTCCGCCAAATAAGCAGCGAAATCGACGCCAAGAAGAAGGAGTTCAACAGCGTTCAATCTGAGAGGATTAGGATCAACAACACTCACACTGAGCTGGAAGAGAAGCTCCGTGACGTGCTGAGGAAACTCGATGACGCGGACAGGGGCCGGAGGCAGAACGAGAAGGAGACGCGGATGAGGAACATGATCAGCGATCTCAAGCGCATCTACCCCGGCGTCCGCGGGCGGGTGGGCGAGCTTTGCAAGCCCAAGCAGAAGAAGTTTGACGAGGCTGTCATCACTGCTCTGGGACGCGACTTCGATGCCGTGGTTGTCGACACTGAGAAGACCGGCGTGGATTGCGTGCAGTATCTCAAGGACCAGCGCTTCCCGCCCATCACCTTCATTCCCCTCGACAACATCAAGGTCAACACATCCAACTCTGCTGTCAAGGGTATCTCTGGTGCCCGGCTGACTATCGACACGATTGAGTTTGATTCCTCCTTGGAGCGGGCTATCGCATATGCCTGCGGCGGTTCCGTGGTATGCGACAGCCTGGACGTTGCCAAGGATATCGTCTACAACCGGAAGATCCAGGTTAAGGCGGTAACCGTGCAGGGGTATGTGATTCACAAGGCAGGTACCATGTCTGGCGGTCGCTTGCCAGACGACAAGGGCGGGAAGCGACGGTTCGAGGAGCACGACGTTCAGAATCTGCAGCGGCTGGCTGAGAAGTTCCGGGATGAGATCGCGAGGCTGCCCCGACCAGGGAGGCGAGGCGCTGCAGAAGAGACGCTCCAAAACGAGATCGGCGCGCTCGAACAGCGTCTCCGGATCCAGCAGAGCGAGCTGGTCGCCTTTGAGAAGAACCTCAAAAGCAAACAGAAGGAGCTTGACCACGCCAAGCGGGAGCTCAGCGACTACGAGCCCAAGTACGAGGAGAAGGAGGGCGAGCTGGAGCGGACGCGCGCAACGGTCAAGAAGTTTGACAAGGCCGTTGCCGATGTCGAGGATAAGATCTTTGCCAGCTTCTGCAAGCGACTAGGGTACGAGAACATCCGTGCCTACGAAGCGCAGCAAGGCAGTCTTGAGCAGGAGGCAGCGCAGAAGCGCCAGGACTTTGACCTGCAGAAGCAGCGCATCCAGAACAACGTCTCCTGGGAGACGTCGCAGCACGATGCGGCCAACGACCGGGTGCGGACGATGGAGGCGACTCTGCAGCGGCACCAGAAGGACGTCGAGGCATACCAGCAGGAGAAGGAGGATATTGAGGAGGCTAAGGCCCAGGACCAGGACGAGCTGGAGGCGCTCCAAGAGACCCTGGAGGAGGTCAAGGCCAGCCATGCCGAGAAGTCTAAGAAGGTGGCCGAGGCGAAACAGGATTTGCAGAAGAAGACCAAGGAGATCGACTCGAGGGTAAAGGAGATCGGCAATCTTGAGGCGGCGGTGCAGAAGAACAGCGCACAAAAGTTTGCTCTGCTCAGGAGATGCAAGCTGGAGCAGATCCAGCTGCCGCTGGCTGACGGCTCGCTCGACAACATCCCCAACGAAGACGTGCTGCTCAGGAAAGACCAGGATGCCATGGATGTTGACGGCGAAGAGGACGAAGATGAGTTATTGGAGGCTGCCATGGACGATTATGGCATTGAAATTGACTTTGACGGCCTGGACGAGGATCTCAAGAATGTAAGCCTCCCCAGTCCGTCTCTCGAGTGCAAAACTGACCACAACAGCCCGACGACGACCACGAGGACAAGCTCCAAGACAAGATCAACTCCCTCACAGCCGAGCTCGAAAAGCTCAACCCCAACATGCGCGCCATGGAGCGTCTCGAATCCGTCAAATCCCGCCTCGAATCCACTGAGCAGGACTTCGAAGACTCGCGCGCCGCCCTGCGCGCCGCGCGCGAGGCCTTCGCGGCAGTCAAGGAGAAGCGCTTCGAGCTCTTCAACCGCGCCTTCACGCACATCCAGGAGCAGATCACGCACGTGTACAAGGACCTCACGCGGTCCGACGCGTACCCGCTCGGCGGGCAGGCGTATCTTGACATCGAGGAGGACACCGATACCCCCTACCTCTCGGGCATCAAGTACCACGCCATGCCGCCGCTGAAGCGCTTCCGGGACATGGAGCATCTGTCTGGTGGCGAGAAGACCATGGCCGCGCTCGCGCTACTGTTTGCGATCCATAGCTACCAGCCCAGTCCGTTCTTTGTGCTGGACGAGGTGGATGCTGCGCTGGATAATGCCAATGTGGAGAAGATCAAGAAGTATATCCGGGAGCATGCTGGGCCGGGTATGCAGTTTGTTGTTATCAGCCTTAAGCCGACGCTGTTTCAGGACAGTGAGAGCTTGGTTGGGGTGTATCGCGACCAGGAGGTAAATAGCTCGAGGACGTTGACGTTGGATGTGAGTTTCCTTCTTTCTTCTTGGGGGTTGTGGATGAGATTACTGACATTCGTATAGTTGAGGAAGTATGTATGATGAACTACGGCCGGTTGAGGCAGGGGGTAGTTAGGGGTTGAATGGCTGTGCTTGAGGGAGGTTTTGGGAGGCCGTCGTTTTTTCCCTTCATGGATGGGCTTTTGCAACGGCGAAATGGATTGGTGACTGGCTTTGGCTCTATTCTATCTCTAACGGCAGGTTTTCCGTCCGCCCCGTCCGCTCCAACGCCAAGTGATTTGGGCTCCTGCTTTGCTATAAACTGAGCCTTGATTGTACAGCCTGATTCCCCCAAAAAAAAAGCACGTGGTATATATGCAGATGTTCTGCCTCCCTGGCTGTCACCATGTTCCTCGCCCCGAAAAGCAGTTCACGGCAAAAGGCCTCCGGGTTGTGGCTTCAGACCCCCAACGTTCCCGCTCGGCGTCTAACCTCATCCTGCCTGTTCTCGGAATGCCTGGACTACCCTTGTTGCTGACCCTTCGACAACTGTCCGGCAAGGGGATGCTGCAAATGAAGCAGCCGTACTCCCATCCTGTGGGATAACCCCAAAATCCGACTCTGGTTGGGTCTCTGTCTCCAACTGCCAAAACCGCCTGCCACGTCGTCTCGCGCCTCCGACCCAACCACGCCGGGTAGACCAATCTTGACACAATTCGATTTGGTGCCCGCTCTCCTCAGACGATGTCCTCAAACTCAATATCATCCTCGTCTTCGTCCTCGTCGTGTTCCATCTTGAAGCTCATGATGTTGCTCTTGTCTTCGATCGGCTCCGGCTTCGTCTCCAGCTTGACCCTCTTGGCCGGCACACCATCCTCGGCCGTACCACCAGCGTCCATCATCTCAAATGATCGCGTGGCGAGTGTTGTCGCCGGGGCGGTATTGGTGGGCACGGAGCTGTCAGTGATCCACGACGGCAGGGCGTTCTCCTTGAGAAACCTCTCCTTGCGCTTGCGCTCCTCGAGCAGCTCGGCCTCGTTGTTGCCGTCCGAGATGGTGACCTGTATGGTCTTGGGGCCGACGTTGGCCAGGCCCTTGACGGCGGAGGGCTTGTTGAGGCCCGTGTCGACGGGGATGCTGGCGAGCACCTCGTGGGTGGGCTCGCGCACGATGGGACGCGCCATCTGGATAGCCTTGTCGAAGCTGCACTCGGGCACGACGACCCGGTCAACCTCCTGTAGCATGTCCGTCATGAACTTGAACTGGTTGTTCATGCGCGAAAGCTGCTGGTGCCCGGGCGCCTCCTGCTCCTGCGACCGCTCCAGCACGGCGCTACAGCGCTGGCACACGAAGCCCGCGTCGGATACCGAGTCGAGGACCTCGAGCTGGGTGTACTGGGCCTTGCAGCGCGGGCAGTGGTAGTCCTTGAACTCCTCGGTGGGCTTGGCGTTGCCCTGCATGTCCTTGTCGGTCTTGTAGACGCGCCACTTGATGGCGTCGATGGTCTGGCGGTAGTCGATGTAGTAGTAGGTGCGGTTGATGGGGCGGGTCTTGCCGGCCTGCATCTCCGGGCGGGCGTGCACGATGAGGAAGCGGGCGTCGCGCAGGGTGGCGCACAGGCGATGCAGGTCCTTGAGGTTCATCTTCATCAGGTAGGCCAGCTCGTCGTCGCGCAGGGCCGAGTGCGTCACCAGGGCCTCGATCACCAGGATCTCTTGGGTGGTGTAGAAGGCGCGCATGACGGCGCGGACGAGCGTCTGGGCGACCTCCATCGTGTGACACTGGGGGTTTGTTTGCCCGAAACGATGCGGTGGCCGCTGTTACGAGGAGGGCTGGTGAGGTGAGTGAGTACGGCGACTCCAGCAGCAAGATGTGGCTTTTCTTCTTCAGCCGTCTGTAACCTCCACTCGAACCCTTGAACCCTCGAACCCTTCGGACCCTCGTGACGGGGGGTTGGTTCTCACAAATGACCACACAAAGGAGGACTGCTATTTCCTTGACTAATCGCAGATGTGTGGTCGCCGGCGTGTCGAGACGAAACACATCAGTGAAAGGTCCTGTCGTGGCAGGGTTCTTTGTCTGGTTTTGTTCCGTCTGGGGAGGGAAGAGGAAAGAAGAGGAAATTCAAGGTTGAGGCTGAGTGAGTGACTCCAGCCGCTCAAGTTGGTCTGGTCTGGGCAAAAGAATTGTTGGGTGGCGGCCGCGGGACTGTGCAAAACCTCCACTGTCAGAGTGACATCGACATGCGGATCTGACAGCGACTTGCTGTAGCAAACGTGACCTCACAACAAGCCATGCCTCCCAGATATTATAGTGTTTGATTAGATACAGCAAGTTTTAAAGAGCACCTTATGTCATAAAAGAGCCATTCCCGTTCTGTAATCTCTTTCAGGCGTCCAGCTCGACACAGCAGTCAAAGATGATGGGCAGGCACAGTATGTATACGGTATTAGTTATCAGTATTTCGCACGGTCCTCACTGGACCAGTCTCGTGGAAGTTCCTGGTTGCTAACCTGGGCATCAGCAGAATCTATGCACCATTTGTCTGCGACGAAGCTCTCTCCAGCCAAATGTTTCTCTTTTGCACCGCGTTTTGCCTGGCTGGTCATCTCAGGCTTCTGCGAGACAAACCAATTTCCAACCCCACCAAAATATGTGGCTGCATCCGTTTTCCACCGAGTCCCAGCATCTTCAACGTCGCGGAATCCTGCAGGGATCCCTCACCATGTCTTAGATTCTTCAGATCTTGAACCCTGATAGAGCGCGTCATAGTTCGACACTCTTCAATGTCTTCATCCCATGAACCTCCATATTTCACCAGAGGCAATCGGATTTTCCATCCCTAGTTTGGGCCTTGATGTCACTTCCCTCGTTGCAACATTGGCTGAAAACGGCAAGGAGCCTGCCCCCCGATTTGTATTTCCCTCTTTTCCAAACCACCACCCGGTCGGTACCTGAGGGACGTAGTCAGCCAGTCGTTGGACCTCCACACGACGGCGATGCAGCGCAGAAAGCGCCATCAAGATGCACCACATACGCTCCCGAGCTAGATCAACCAGCAATATGGCACTGAACTTTCCCATCATCTTTCTTCTCTCCACCAATCTCGGCTCTCAAGAACTGCAGGACTTGGAGGGAGCAGATCCCCACCCTCACCTACGACATCACCGAGGCCGAGATTGTGTTGGGCAAGGTATTCCGCAAGGAGCGGGCGCTATTCGAGCTCAGGAAATACAAGCTCGTTACCGAGGAGGTCGACCCGATCGAGCGCTCGGCTTCTGCATCTCCGGATCGGAAGCGCATGAGACTGTCGAAACCCGCGCTGGCCAGCTCAGACATCGACTCGGACACAGCATCCGAGGGCGAGGTCCAACGGCGTCTCATAGGGCCGGTTTCTGTTGCGCCAACTGTCAAGGTGGTAAAGCTCGCTTGGTTCACCGAGTCGGTAACAGCCGGGGAAGTACTCCCAATCGACGACTATGTGGTGTATGAGGGGCGCAAGGCGCCAGCGACGCCGGTGAAGTCACAAGGCTTGCCTGCCGAGAAGGCAGCCGATATTATGAAACGCGCTCTGTTGGACGCAAGTGGCTCTCCGAAAGGTTTGCGATCAAGATCGTCTCAAGGGCGGAGGGGCGAGACGTACATCAGCCACCCCGTCAGACCGGCCATGCTGAGGCAAACGACCTCGGAGCACGAAATGGACACCCAGTTGCCGGTCGTCCCGGATTATCTCCATACCACATACTCCTGCCAACGGCCCACCCCGTACACCCGCCCAATGAGGAATTTATCAAGGAGCTCACCAAGATCAAGACAGCCAGGACATTAACTGGTGATAAGATAGGGGTCAGGGCATATTCGAGCGCCATTGCCACCGTCGCCGCCTATCCTTACACCTTCAGGACCGCACAAGGTACAGATTATTTCAACACACTTCAAGTTTCTTACTAAAGCCTTACAGAGGTCGCAAGACTCCCCGGTTGCGGCAACAAGATTGCCATGCTCTTCCAGGAGTTCAAAGACTCTGGCCAGCTCCAGGAGGCGCGCGAGGACGAATCCGACCCCAAACTAGCCGTGCTCCAGCTGTTCTACGACATCTGGGGCGTCGCCGAGACCACAGCACGCGATTTCTACAACCGCGGCTGGCGCGACTTGGACGACATCGTCGAGTACGGCTGGGACTCGCTGACGCGCGTACAGCAGATTGGCGTCAAGTACTACGACGAGTTCCAGCTCAAGATCCCGCGCGCCGAGGTCGAGGCCATTTCAGACGTCATCCTCGCCCACGCCAACAGGATCCGCAGGGGCTTCCAGATGGTCATCGTCGGCGGCTACCGCCGCGGCAAGCTGCAGAGCGGCGACGTTGATGTTGTGCTGAGCCACCCAGACGAGGCCGCCACGCAGAACTTTGTCGAACGTATTGTTGTGAGCTTGGAGAAGGACGGGTACATCACGCACACGCTGTCGCTCAGCACGGCCAACTCGGAGCGCGGCCAGGCGCCCGTCAGCTGGAAGGGGAACACGAGGAAGGCAGGAACTGGGTTTGACACCCTCGACAAGGCGCTGGTGGTGTGGCAGGACCCCATGTGGGAGGCGACGGAGGAGGCCAAGAAGAATCCGAACCCGCACCGCAGGGTGGATATCATTATCAGTCCGTGGAAGACGGCTGGGTGTGCCGTGCTTGGGTGGACGAGCGGGACGACGTTTCAGAGGGATCTGCGGAGGTACTGCAAGAAAGAGAGGTCGCTGAAGTTTGATAGCAGCGGGATACGCAGCCGCGTGGACGGGTCGTGGGTCGACTTGGAGAGCGGGTCGGACGGCGAGGCGGCACCGGACATGCTGACGGCTGAGAGAAGGGTGTTTGCGGGATTGGAGCTGGAATGGAGGCCACCGGAGGAACGGTGTACGGGGTGAGCATTTCTTTGTGCCAAGCCTCCCGTGACACTGGCTGTGGTGGTGATGGCGCAACCATGCTGGCGCAAATCGCCATCCCAATGGGTAGGGTAAAACAGAGCCTCAGTGGCTCAACCCCTGAAATGAGTTGCTGTTGCGTCACCCGGGGATGCAGTCCGCGATCCGAAGTTGCATCATGATCACACCCTTCAGCCTCAACACCAAAAATGTTGAAGTTGATTGCATCACCACTTCCGCCATCGTCGCCAGTCCTTCAACTTCGGAGGAGCAGAGTGCCTCGAGAGTGCGAGAGAGAAATTGAAGCACAACAAGCCGTCGGGTTGATTCCGATGCCTACGGAGGCTCCCACGGATACTTTTAATCGGCGTCGGGCGATTTCTGGTCCGTAACACGCGTTGCCATTGGCCAGTTCGCCCAACAATTCCTTTCCAGGGGTTGCTGGCCAGGATGATTGCTCCAGGTAACGAACCAGTTACGTCGCACCGACGCAGCGCCGAAGCCAACAGAAGACCGTGGGATCATTTTGTCTCTTTATATGAGAGCCTTGGTAGCTTCAGAACTTCATCCAAGAGGTCCATTTAACCTTACTCATCTTTTTCATCAAGATTCAAGCACACCCCTTTTTCACGATTACAAAACACAAAACACTACATCCCTAAAAATGGTCGCCATCCTCACACTCCCCCAGGACTACGGGTAACCAGCCATCATATCATTTTACACTCGCTCATCACGGCACTAACTCGTTACTCAACCAGCTACGTCCTCGCCGTCGCTACGTCCACCTTCTTCGTCGTCTTCACGCCGCCGCCCTGGGCGCTGTCTGGGTCGTGGCTAGGGTGCTCTACGCTATGGGTTATGCGAAGAACGGGCCCCAGGGGCGAATTATGTATGTGATGCACAATTGCCTGCTGTTGATCGACTTGCCTTTTGCGTCGGGTGCTGACGAGTGGGATACAGCGGCGCCATGCCTGCCGGGTTGAGCGACTTGGCCCTTAAGTTTATGGCGGCGTATACCAGCTTGGGGTTTGCGTTTGGCTGGTAAGGGGTGAGATCTGATGGGAAAGAGTAGCTAGTGTGGAGCGAGAGTGTATGAACAGCGGACTTTTCAATTCAGATTGGTGTTGCATTCGGCAGTTGTTTGCTCCATCGTTTTCGGCACTTGAGATTGGGTCTCAGGGACCCCTCGACATATGAAATCCACAAACGACATCCTCACAGTATGAACCCTATCCGCCGCCGCCTCCTATCCGCCAACTCCTGCGCTGACTGCTGCCCTGTAGGTGGCTCAGCCGGCGCCGCTCTCCGCCCCCTCCCGCCCCCTCCGCTAGCTCTCCCCACTCCAGCTCTCCTCTCCTCAGTTCTTCTCTCTCCCCAACTCTCCTCTCCCCGCTCTCCTTTCCCCAACTCTCCTCTCCTCAACCCTCACCACCGTTTCCCCTTCGCCTCCTGCCTCCTCTCAGCACCCGCCACATTCCCAATCAAAACTGACGCCGCCTTCCCCGCACCCCTGCCTTCTCACCCCTGCCTCTCTCCCAACCCCTCCCCAAAACTCCCACTACTCTCACTCCCCACCATCCCCCACCACGAGGAACCCTCCTCCCAAAATAACCATCTCCTCCCCAGTTCCCCCTGGCCCCTCACCGCCGCCTCCTTCGCCTACGCACCTCACGCACGTGGCGCCGCCTGCGCCTCCACCGCCGCCAGTAGTACACCACCAGCAGCGCGACGATGCCGGCGCCGACCACGCCACACACCAGGCCGACGACGAGCGCAGTCATGCGCCGGTCGCTGCTGCTGCCGAGCTGGTGGAGGCTCGTCCGTGTTGGGGAGAAGTCGTCTTTGCTGAAGAGGGTGGAGGGAGGGTGGAGAAGCCCGTGGCGGGTTGGCGGGCGCTGGGGGTGGTTAGTTACGTAGTGGAAGAGGGGGTGGAAAGAGGTTGAGGTGGGGAGGGGGTAAGGGGGTAAAGGGGAGGAGGGGGACGGCTTACTAGGTGTTGTAGTACCCCTGAACTTTCGGGGCGGGCGGCTGCAGGCCGCGGTTGGCTGAGTATCCCGGGCTCCATGCCAGATTGCTCAAGTCAAAGATGGCCAGACCCTGGACGAAGGGGTCTTTGGTCTTGAAGCCGGCTCTGTATTGGTCGTTGTTGTCCTGCTGCGTAGTGTCGACGCCGCCGATGACGAGGATCTGGCCGTCGCCGACAGAGTTGCAGCTCAACCCCTGCCGCGGGTGCTCGGCTGGGTAGTCCGCCTTGACCCAGTAGAAGCCGGGGAGCGTCAGGACGTACGCGCTGTCGAAGGGGACCGCGGCAGATCCCAGCTCGCCGTTCCAGCCGGCATAAACCAGAATGTCGTGCGTCCGGTTGCTGGATGGTGCGCCAGCCATGCAGAAGTCCTTCCGTGGCTGGGGAATGTCGCCGGTCGTCTTCTGCTCGTACCATTGCTGGGCGTCGTTGTCATAGATGTAGACTGTTTCGAAGGAGACTAGGGCCCTGCCGCCGCCGTCACTGTCCTGAGATCCGCCGACGTGTAGTAGGATTCCTCGTTTGCCCCAGTTGGGAACGAAGGTTGTCCCGCCAGAGGTCATCCATCCTCCGCCCGAGGGCCCCCAAATACTTGACGACTTCATTCTTTTGGTGGCAAAATCGTATGTGATAAGGTCGCCAAGAGTGGTGTTTGTTTGCGAGTCCTTTTCAACATAACCTGTCAACATCTGTGAGCCTTCTACCCCGCAAGTCTCTCTCGCCTTTGACATACCTCCAAGAAGGAAACCAAACCCATCCCCGCTCATGACTTGTCCCCCAAATGGCCTGGGCTGGGTCAAGAACAAGGTGTCGGCCGTATGATTGAGGTTCTTCCAGGTGCCTTCAATTGATTCACCTTGTGTAAACGCCCACAGCCCCTTCGTCGGAAGTGGCTGATCTGCAAAGACGGGTTTGGTGCCAGCGAACCCGCTGTATAGAATGCCGCTCTTCCTGTCAACCCAGAGTCCTCCATATCTCGAACTTGGAACCGCCAGGGGTTTTGGGATGGAGCTTAATGGTACGAATCCGATTGTCCAATCCTCCGTGAGGTCTATCGAAATCAACGTGTTTGCTGCGGTCGTGTTAGAGATGACTTGAAAAACAGGTTCAATGAGGAAGACTTCGTACAGTATTCGTAGGCGATGCCATCTCCTTCTCGGTAGGAAAACTCCCCTCCATCAACGTACAGTCGTCTGTTGAGCACCGCGGCTTTCTCGGTCAACAATGGACGACACAACCCTAGGGACCGGGCTCGCTTACAGGAATGGTACGCTCTTCGAAGGAAATTAGAGGCACCAACAATGCCGTCAGCTTGCCTTGAAACTAAGGATCGGTGATGGTCTTGGGGTCGCAGCGATGCTGTAATACACGCATTGCCCACAAGGACGAAAGCTGTCGTTTTGAACATGTCTGGCTAAGCGATTGCATAATCTGCAGAATTAGAAGGAAAGACAAAATGAAAGGGTTCTTTGTCTGGCTGCTTCATTGCATCACCTACGTGGGTGCGTGGGTAGGTCAGGTGGACGTGGAGACGCCTGGTGCATGGCTCAGCAGCGGATCAGTGTCCTGGGCCCGCTTGAGTTCGGCCTTGAAGCCTGATGACAAACCAGGGAGATGTGTATTTCCTTTCCCCGTTCTTCTCTGAAGCGAAGGCAGGCAGTCTTGATATTTAGTTGTTCCACAGAGAACTGCAAGGTCAAGATGAAGACTCCCGTGAGATTAAGTTGCTGCGAAACGGAGGGACAATAGGGTCAATATACTACCTAAGACGGATTTCTTCAGCTATGGCATCTCTAATTCCCCATCTAAACCGAGATCGATAAAGAGAAAAAGAGGAAGCTCCTCGCCATCATCAAGTTGAGGCAGAAATACATGGAAAGATAGCTCCAGATAGAGGCTCAATCAGAGATTCTACATTAGCGTGGTTGACGTTTGGAGATCTTTGTGGCAGAAGCACCCGTCCCGAAGCACGCGGTACTGATCGGTTGACTTTTGGGGCAGATTTCCAGGTTGTCGAGCTCCAGATTTTGAGATTGGGGGCTGGACTCTGATGACAGCTTGCAGATCGAAAGCTCGACGCCTCTTTTCTGCCCGAGCCCGAACTTCGCCGCTTTACTCATCTCCACACCTCAATCAACGCCAATCTATTCCGTGAATGCGCCAACCAACTGCCGACATCATGGACTACGACGCACTTAAGGAGCAGTGGGGTGAGGTGGAGGATCGCGATGGCGTTCGCCTGAGCTGGAACGTCTTCCCAAGCACCCGCATGGTCAGCCTTTCCGCATAAGTAACAGCCGGTTTCTTCGGAACTGACGGTCTTCATCAGGAAGCATCCAGACTTGTTGTTCCCATCGGCGCCCTCTACACCCCGCTCAAGGAGAAGCCCGAGACGCCCCTTTTGCAATTCGAGCCCGTCACCTGCAAACAGCCTTGCCGCTCAGTCTTGAACCCCTTCTGGTAGGCATTGCTGCTTTTCGGCCTGCATTTTCTAAATGATGGTGCTGACTCCACGCCAGCCAGGTCGACGTGCGCGCTCGCCTCTGGATCTGCCCCTTCTGTCTCTCGAGGAACCCTCTCCCGCCGCACTACAAGGACATCACCGCCAATGCCATCCCCCCCGAACTGCACCCATCCAACACGACCATCGAGTACAGGCTGTCGCGACCGGCTCCTAGCCCACCCATCTTCCTCTATGTCGTCGATACGTGCCAAGAGGACGACAGCTTGGCTGCTCTCAAGGAGTCCCTGATTATGAGCCTCAGCCTCCTGCCTGAGAATGCTCTGGTCGGTTTGATCACATACGGGACCATGGCCCAGGTGCATGAGATCGGCTACACTTCGTGCGCCAAGTCGTACGTTTTTCGGGGCAGCAAGGAGTACACCGCCAAGCAGGTTCAGGAGATGCTTGGCCTTATCCAGCCTGCTCTGCGCCAAGGCATGCCTCCTCACCAACCCGGCAGGCCCATGCCCATGGGTCCCGCTTCCCGCTTCCTGCTCCCGGTTGCGCAGGCCGAGTTCCAGCTCACCAAGGCGCTTGAGCAGCTGCAGAAGGATCCCTGGCCTGTGACGAGCGATCGCAGGAACCTGCGCTGCACCGGTGTCGCCCTGTCAGTCGCCGTCGGTCTGCTCGAAACGTCGTTCCAGAATGCTGGAGGCCGCATTATGCTGTTCGCTGGCGGTCCTGCTACCGAGGGCCCCGGCATGGTCGTTGGTCCTGAGCTGAGGGAGCCTATCCGGTCGCACCATGACATTGACCGTGACAACGTCAAGTACTACAAGAAGGCGCTCAAGGTACGGGCAAATGTTCCTGAACGTAGTGGAAACCGCCGCGATAGCTGACATGACTGTAGTTCTATGACAACCTTGCCAAGAGGACTGCGCATAACGGCCACACGATCGATATTTTCGCTGGCTGCCTCGACCAAGTCGGTTTGCTGGAAATGAAGGGTCTTTGCAATTCGACCGGTGGCCACATGATCTTGACAGACAGCTTTACCTCGTCCATGTTCAAGCAATCGTTTATCCGCATCTTTGAGAAGGATGGAGACGACAATCTTTTGATGGGCTTCAATGCCGTTCTCGAGGTTCTGACGACTAAGGAACTCAAGGTTACCGGTCTCATTGGTCACGCTGTGTCCTTGAACAAGAAGTCGACGTCGGTGGGCGAGACAGAGTGCGGAATCGGCAACACCTGCTCTTGGAAGATGTGCGGCATCGACCCCAAGGCCAGCTATGGCGTCTATTTCGAAATTGCTCAGGGCGGCCCTTCACAACACCAGCAAACTCCCCAGAAGGGCATGATCCAGTTCCTGACCTACTACCAACACTCCTCTGGCCAGTTCCACCTCCGTGTTACCACAATTGCCCGGAACCTCAGCGGGCCTGCGGGCGATCCCGCGATTGCGCAGTCGTTCGACCAGGAGGCTGCCGCCGTGCTCATGTCGAGAATTGCGGTTTTCAAGGCAGAGGTTGATGATGGGCCGGATGTCCTTCGTTGGGTTGACAGGATGCTCATCAGGCTATGCTCGAGGTTCGCAGACTACCGCAAGGACGACCCATCCTCGTTCCGCTTGGAGAAGAACTTCACTTTATACCCCCCAGTTCATGTTCCATCTGCGGAGGAGTCAATTCCTGCAGGTCTTCAACAACTCGCCCGATGAGACAGCGTTCTACAGACATGTCCTCAACCACGAGGATGTCAGCAACTCTCTCGTCATGATCCAGCCCACGCTCGACTCATACACCTTCGACCAGGAAGGTGGGCAGCCAGTGCTCCTTGACTCAACGTCCATCCAGCCGACCCACATTCTTCTCCTCGATACCTTCTTCCACATCCTCATCTTCCACGGTGAGACTATTGCGGAGTGGAGGAAGGCTGGTTATCAGGACCAAGAGGGCTACGAGAACTTCGCTGCTCTCTTGGAGACGCCTAAGGAGGATGCTAGGGTAAGCCTGTTCCCGTGTTTCTTTTCATTCAAGAAAGATCGTGCTAACATTGCTGGCCCAGGATCTTATCACGGATCGCTTCCCTCTTCCCCGTTTCATTGTCTGTGACCACGGCGGCTCGCAGGCGCGTTTCCTGCTCTCCAAGCTGAACCCCTCAACCACACACACGTCTGGTGCCGGGGCGTACGGCGGTGTGGGAGCAACGAGCGCGCAGACCATCTTCACAGATGACGTGTCTTTGCAAACGTTCATGGAGCATCTGATGAAGCTGGCGGTTAGTGGCACCAACTAGATCATGAAGATCTGAGTTGAAGGATGTAAGGAGGAGAGGTAGAGGACGTTGCGGTGATCGGGGGCATGAATTAGAGAGATGGCTGTGTGACTGTCTAGCGTCGGTAATATATAGCAGTTGAGATTATCAAGGAATACACCAGTTCCCCAACGTTGTGATGCCAATGCGGCGTCGGAGGATACACTCCCATGACTCGCAGGTTGTAATTTACGTGGTCAAGGAGGTAAATTACTGGACCCCTGCTGTTCTTTGGTTCTTGTGGCTGAAAGCAGTCCCCGTGAAGAGAAATGTGGCGCAGTATCCTGCTGCCCCGCTCGTCTCAAAATTTTCAGCCACAATCCCCAAATTCTTAGGGCAGGCAGGGAAAACCCACAACTGGGATTTTTTCGATTTCGTTGTCTTGAACTCGGCACGGCTGCACCCATTCCCACCAACACCACCGAGCCCGTCCTTCACAACCAGCCGTCACCATGCGTAAGTAATTGCTGCTGCTCGCTTCAATGCATCCGTCAGGATCACTAATTTGCGTCATGTGCAGCTCCCAAGCTCGACCCCAACGAGATCAAGATCATGTAAGGACTTGCCTCCCTCCGCCTGCTGCACGACTGCCCATTGCGAATGCGCTCCGCCAAGAAGATCGAGATGGAACGAACGGAAAACTGACGACGATTTCCCATTGCAGCCACCTCCGGGCGACCGGTGGTGAGGTCGGTGCCTCTTCGGCTCTTGCTCCCAAGATCGGTCCTCTCGGTCTTTCGCCGAAGAAGGTCGGTGAGGACATCGCCAAGGCGACTGGTGACTGGGTATGATGCGCCCCGACTTTCTCGAGATTGGGAGGGACGAAAGTTTTCTGACGAATTCGACTTTCCCCGGCATACAGAAGGGTCTCCGCGTGACCGTCAAGCTCACCATCCAAAACCGTCAAGCCGCCGTCTCGGTCGTCCCCACAGCCTCCTCGCTCATCATCCGGGCGCTCAAGGAGCCCCCCCGCGACCGCAAGAAGGAGAAGAACATCAAGCACAACAAGTCGGTCGCCCTCGACGAGATCATCGAGATTGCGAGGACGATGAAGTTCAAGTCCTTCTCCAAGGACCTGAAGGGCTGTGTCAAGGAGATTCTGGGCACCGCTTTCAGCGTTGGCTGCCAGGTGGACGGCAAGAGCCCGAGGGACATCACTGAGGCGATTGATGCGGGCGAGATCGACAGTACGTTTCCCCCCACTCGACACATCTGGCCTTGTCAATTTCAAGGCTAGGCATGGACTGGTTTGCTGACTGTCTCGCAGTTCCTGAGGAGTAAGCTCGTCTCCAACGAAGGTCGGTTTGTGGGAAATTCTTGGCATGTGATTAGGAGTTCAGGGCTTGCTTTACACCAGGCTTGCCAGACGACGGCAAATCAAATGAAAAGAACGATTTCATGGCCGAGTGTGTGGCGGTCCTGCCCGAACTCGGCTCGTCGTGCTAGCAACAAGTCTGCTGCGATACCGATACGAACCTAGAAGTCCTCATCCACGGGTCTTCCCCTCCCCTTTTCCTCGAGGAAGCGTTGACAACATCCCCCTTCCCCTACCCCCAAAACTCCTGACCGTTCACTCCGGAAACGACCGCACTCCATGGTCCTCTCGGCTTTTTGTGTTCAGGAAGATCGAAGCAGACGTCCTATTACTCACCATGGCTTTCGTGGGCACTCTCGTGCTATGGAATCCAAGGTCCATATTCAGGTCGACATTTCTATGCTGCCAATTGTTCGGCTGTTGTGCAACGCACATGCCATGGTTTTGGGCTGCGGGATCTGCGAGTTACCATACCCGAGTTGCTAATCATAGCAAGTTACTTCCGACGGGATGCATGATCTGAGGTGTACGTGGCTTGATCTGTGCTGCTGGTTGTGTGCAGAACCGGTCCAGTCCTGAGACTCGCTCACCCCTTTTTCCCATGTCGTTCAAACCGTTCAAACTCTCAAATTGCGGGTGTCCTCCCACCTTCTCCAGGCGTTGGAGTTAAAGCTGGCGCTGCTGGGGGCATGTATGTTTCCTTGGCCTCGCCAAGCTGCTCGTCACGCTTTTTGTGCGACGTCCACCGTCCGCGACAGTTGCTCCCGTCGTGTCTCGGGTGGCTCAGCGCATCCCGCGGCGCGGCGCAGCCTGCCATGGGACGGGTTGGGTAACAGCAGCGTGTGTGTCTGCACATGTAGAACAAGGGACGTCGAACCGGCAGTGTGATTAAGACATTATAAGCCCGAACCACTTACCACACCCGTCAGTCAGCCAGCCCTCTGGGGCTGGCGGCATCTCAGACACAAAGACACCAGTCGCCTCTGCGTCCGAAGCGGATAATGTGAGGCCTTGATGGGCGGTGGATAATGCGAGGCCTTTGGTGGGCGGTGCATGAATGAAACGGGTTGGCGCAGGGTGATTGTTGATCAAGCCTCGTATGGACATGACTGTGTACACGGTCCCGGTGATAACGGGCGGCACTGGGTTTTGCTTGGGTGTGGGATTTGCTTGACGGCGAGGCTTGAAATATATTTATTTATTTTACTGGAAACGGTCGGCTCGTTTGAGATGGGTGAAACTCTCTGGTCTCCATCTGCGGTGTTTGAAAGGGGGGGGATCTTTGGCGCACTAACGAAGATGCAGTCAGGGGGATGGAACTTGGTTCAAAGTTTGGCGCCAACGTGGAAGTGGGAGATCCGTCGTAAGTTTGGCTTGCTTGGCGCGTCCACATGTGCCAGACAAGCGGCGCAGATCTTTTGGGGGAGATGGTGAGCGGGATGGTTTCATCCCAGGAAGAGGGATATCTGGGCCGTTTAAGATCTGCCGCCACAGTAATGGGAAGAGAGGGAGGTGAGTTCTTCAATGAGGTCTTCCTACATACCTCTCTTCAACCCCAGGGTTCAGTTCTCGCCTCGAAATTCTTCAAATTCCATTCTCAGCTGTCTTCGGCTGCGCCTTGGTGTTGGGTTGGTTCTTGGCTGCCGTTTGGCGGCGGCAGGTTCCCCACACCCCTCTCTTCCCGCTGCAAGGGTGGCTTCTTGGATCAGCAAGGATGTGGTTGATGAGGAAGGGGGTGGAGGGGATTTCGGGCTGGTGTTGTTGGCGGGCTGAATCAAACAGTCAAAGAAACGTTTCCTTTCTGGCCCGCGTGCTCATTTCTTTTTGAGGAGGAGACGTGCCGTTTTCAGACGCTTTTGGGCGCTCCTCTCTCAGAATGTCAAAGCGAAGAGAGAGAGAGCTCGGCAAGAAGATGCAAGGGAGGCATGAATGACGGCCCAGAGCTGGGAGTTTGGGGCCACCAATGCCATGCCGGCCAGCCGTTTGGTTGACCAAGGGCGTGCCGGCCCTCCCGGTTGGGAGTGACTGCTCAACTTGTCTTCCTTGTCTTGCCTTCATTGAGTGGATGGGTGGCTGCATTGGCCGCCTGTCACGCCTCGCGGAAAGGTGTGCCTTGGCCCTTGGATGTTGAGAGGCGAGCCGAGGATTGGTTTTCAGCCAGTGGGTGTGCTGATCGGGCAATTCCCGGGGCGACTGGTCAGGCTTCAGTGCGGATGCATGCAATGTTTCTGATCTACCTGCAGTGAGAGGGTCAGAGAAGATATTCGTAACCCGCAGACAGAACCTGCGGTGAGCTGCATGGCTTGAAGCCCTTGTTGCCGCGAGGGGAATAGGTCGTTTTGAGATATCAACGTGGTCAGTCAGAGAAGGTTCCGAGGCGGACGAGACATCTGATTGTGTTCCTGGGCGTCCACGACACCCTCCCCCAAGCCCCGGTGTGCCACATGCCTGACCGTCTGACCGTTTGGTTACCTTGTTCCACCAGGGACGGTCTCTTGTGGATGGTGATAGCCACACGCCACGCGGATTTTGGGGGGTTTCGACGGGCGGAGCTAACTGCTTGGTCCAGTCGCACAAGTACAAATGCTGTGGCAGAGAAGATGGCATCGAAGCACCTTTGCTGCTTCTAGGTCCATTCCCGTCTGCCAGCCCATGGAACGCATGGAACTCTCCAGACAGAAGCGTTCCAGCGGCAGGGTTGAATCAGGTTTGTAACATGCTCCCAGGCTGGATATTGCCAGAGTAATGAAGAGGAAGCACACCCCGGAGCCAACCCATGCGCGGGAGGGTGACATGGCGTTGCCCAGCTCACTTTTGCTGGGGAGGGTGGATGCCAGATCAGCGGGCTGTTGTAGGAAGAGACGTTTGTGATTGTTCGGCCGGGAGCCAGGTGGTGCTGCAGGTGCTGAGGTGCAGGGTGCTGCAAGCCTGCAACTCGTTAGCGCCTGCTGCTGGCCCCTCCATCGCTCCCCCACGGGCCTGGGACGGGAGCCTATACGGGTGGAGGGGACCACCGGTGGGGACGTTGGGCGGGGGTCCCTTATAAAACGAGACGAACCCTGCCCTGTACGGCCCGGGCAATTAAGCCCGGGCACGCCCGCAGGCTGTCTGTCGTGCAGCTTCCTGTCTAGTCAGTGACTTTTCAGGTTCCAAGGTTGATTCGCTTCCAATCTTTTAACCTCCATCTTTTGACGTCGCTGTCGCCCTGGGCTTTGAGTTGCATATTGATGCCTGAGGTGTGTGTGTTGTGTGTTGTGTCAAAGAATTCTGAGAGAGCAGAGTGGTATTTAACGGAACCCATCTCAGTCCAACGGTCTCCGCGACTTCCAGTTCCTTCCCGGCCCTCAAGTTGGCTCCCTCGTCCTGTCGATCTGCATCTCCTTCGACTCCCCCGCCATCACGCCCCTCCTTTCTGTCGCCTTGTTCCTTTTTTCTCGACGACACATCCGCTTCCATCTCCGCGCAATCCGGTCCGCTTGGGAATCAAAGCGAGCGATCGAAGAATTTGACGTTGACGTTGGAGGTCAACAAGAGTGGGGTCCAGTTTTGGTGTTATTGCGAGCAAGGAAGGGGACCTGGGAGCTTCCCGGTTGCGGTTTCGACACACCGCACATCGACCCACGAATCGCGGATCGACAGACCAACACACATTCATTGCATGGTTGAGAGCGCTGGGCGGCGCTGGCAGAGTCCCCGCCGTGCTCGGTCTCTTCCATTGCTTACGGTGCCTTGCCGCATCTTGCCTCAGCTGGGACATGGAAGTTGAACTGCGGTGTCTCGACAGTTGAGTGCTCAATGGCCCTTGGATGACACGGTTGGTGGCTGCGACAACTGCGACGACAAGCACGAAAATGCTCTAACCAGCCTAGGACAGGACGAGCCGGCCTGATCTCGCACGAGGTGGCCGCTATATTCACCATCATTCTTCAAACTGATCTTCGATTTGTCACCTCGTCCCTGGGCGTCTTTCGTTTCCCAAGGGTACTCCGCGATTTTCGATGAGCATATCACGATGCTGCCCCTCCTACAGACACACCAGGTGGTGCCACCCCAGCTCGACTTCATGGGGCACCACCAGGGCCATCTGAAGACGGGCTATTCTTCACAACACCACGGACTCCACCTTTCACTACAACAAACCCACCTTCCTCAAGGCGCCGACTCAACACCACGTGTGTTTCCCATCCGCAGCGCTCAGCACCAGGCTCCACCCTTGCACCGCATCGCAACAAGCTTCGGCCGGCTGCAGCACCATGACCCGGCCGAAAACACCCTGCGTCGCAAAACTCCTAGTGGGACCATTGACAATGGCTACGATGGATCACTTACACACCTGGCCTCAGGTCCCCCACCTTTGAAGCACATGATTGTGCCGGCCTCGTCCAGGATCTATCCAACAGCGGTGGTCCAGAGAGCATCGGCCCCGGCCGTCGACGGATTGCTGCAACAACAGCCTCCAACAGGTGCCTGGAATTACTCAGTAGTGGCACCCACAGCACAATTCGACCATGGGATGGAGGGGCTGAATGGCTCGTTGGGGGCATCGAGGGGTGGGGATGGGCCAACCGAGCGGAGCTCTGGAATCGAGCGCATACTACCTGCAGCCTCTCCAACACAACTACCAGCCGCCTCCCGGCCTGCAGCCCCTCCTCGGCCCGGGGTATCACCAGTCGTTGTCACAAACCGTCTACAGCCCAGGCGGCTACCAGCAGCCTGCCGTGTGGAGAGATGGCAGTCTTGGGTACCAGACCCTCATCCCGTTGGCAAACGGCTACACCCCGCAAAACTTGGTGGACAATGCCTTCATGTCCCCGCAAGCCGCATTCCATCACACTCAGGCCAATATTCCGAGGCTGGGCCAGGGCCACCATTTCAATCTTCAGCTCCCGAACCAACCTCTTGATGACGACTTTGCCCATTATGGTTTTAGCCAGCCCGTCCACCATGGCACCCACCACGGGCGGCACTCCTCCGTGTCTATGACGCCTGGTGTGGGATACCTTTCAAAGCCCGCTGGTGCCATAAGGTCGCCGACACACTTCAGGGAGCGTGCTTTGCAAAGCGCCCACAAGGCCTACAATGACCTCTTGCACTACCTCGCCAGCACCAAAAGAGCCAGCCATGGTCGCAGCAGTTCCCAGTCGAGGTCATCTTCGAAGATGATGCTGTACCCAAAACCTTCCAGCACACCGACCGGCAATGGACTCAGGCCACGTCCCCTGTCGTCTTTTGGTGATCTGACGGCAAATTATGCGCTGCACATGGCGCACAAGGAGGCAATGGCTCGGTCGTTCGGCAACGGTATTTCGTCAGACTTGCTCACCGGACATGAGCAGCTCAGGAACCCTTACTTGAACGGCCATCTGCGGTCAATCCACGACGTGAACTCGCCTGTTCTCAATGCTAGGGCCTCGCTGGAGATTCTGTCTACCCTGTGCGAGCAAAGCGGCTGGAAGTGGGTCGAGGGGATGCTCTTAGGAGGTTGTCTTTATTTCGGCTTGGAGCGTTATGAGGAGGCCCTGGAATGGTTCAAGCGGATCGTGGGCCTGGACCGATGCCATGTGGAGGCCATCTCTAACATCGGAGCAACGCTGTACTGCCTGAACCGGCAGGATGAGGCAGAGCAACACTGGGAGAAAGCGATCCAAATACGTCCGAGCTATTTGGAAGCAGTTGAGCATCTTGTTAGTCTCCTGTGCTCGGCCCACAGAAACGACGAGGCAATCCGCACCATCGAGCGCATTCAGCATGCCCTACGGATCCAAGGCTCCGATGCACCTCAGGATCAAGCAAGCGAGACTGCCAGCGAGGCGGACACGGCTTCGACTGTTACCCTTGCAGAGTCGAGCTCAGATGCCTACGTGCTGGACTCGGACAAGACCGACAGCCCCGAGCAGCGTTTTGTTTCGGCGACCGAGGAGAGCGATGCGCCTGGCTTCGGTTCCAGTGGCTATTCCCTTCCCGGGAGCGAGAACGGCCGGATGATTTTGCTCATTCACGCCAAGGGAAACATCCTCTACTCGCTGAAAGAGATTGACCGCGCGGCGCGAGCTTTCGAAGAAGTGGTAACAATCAGTGCTGGGAAGCAAATCAAGGGTGCCAAGTCACTCATCCGGAGAATACAAACCGTACTGGCGCCCGAAGATCCCGGGACAGGACTCAGCACGTTCTCACCTCGTGGCGCGCCACTGCTTCTAGCCCCGGACAAAGCGAAGCATACTGCTCAGTATGTGTTCGCTTCGACTGGTGGACACCTCCCTGGGCTTCAGCATCTCCCAGAGGGCGCGCATAAGAGATCGGTGGTGTCGACGACGAGTAATTCTCTGCTCTCCCTGGCCAAAATCTTCCAGGATGCGATATCCAACGGACCCAGCTCCGGACTTGTGCGGCAATCCGCAGGGGTCGGGGACATCCTAGCCCTGTACTACCTGTCCCTGTCCCTCCAGGAAAGCCCCTCGACAGCCAACAATGTCGGCATCCTTCTCGCAGGCGTTCAGCAAGCCGGCCCGGTGCAGCGCCTTTCGGTCTCCGACAGGGGAATGGAAATAGATATTCCTGGAATCGTCCCCGGCAGCGGCCTGGCGCTCGCTCTGGCGTACTACCGGTACGGCCTATCACTGGATCCAAACCATGTGCACCTTCACACCAACATGGGCAGTCTATTGAAGGACGTTGGGCAACTGGATTTGGCCATCAGGATGTATGAGGCGGCCGTCAAATGTGATGGGACATTTGACATTGCCCTTACGAACCTCGCGAATGCGGTCAAGGACAGAGGGCGGATCCACGACGCCATCAAGTACTATCAACGGGCTGTGGTTGCGAATCCAGACTTTGCTGAGGCTGTGTGTGGCCTCTCGACTGCCCTTAATTCGGTATGCGACTGGAGGGGGCGCGGCGGCGTTCTACTCGCAGGTGGAAAGTATGACAGGTGGCACGTGGACGACAAGGGGATGCTTCGAGACGTCAAGACACTGGGCGTGGGCAGCGGGTTGATGAAACGAGTGGTCGGCATTGTTGGGCGGCAGCTTAGGGAATCGTCAACTTGGGGTTGCGGCGTTCTGCAAGATCACACGATTGCGCAGCTGGTGGTGGAGCTGAGGGATGCTGGGGCTGGTATCACCGACTCATACCTCGATCTGGAAAAAGAACTCCGAAAATGGGCTGGACGGCCAGGGGAAGGCTATCGGATCCTGCGCCTGATCGAGCGCTCGACGAGCGCCGCCATGCGCTGCTGGTATCAAGACAAGCACGTTAAGGGCGCCCCATCATCTGCTGGGTACCGCCGGCCGAAACCACCTGCAAGTCTTTCGGTCCCGTCAGCCCCGACGGTCCTCCCCTTTCACACCTTTACCTGTCCCGTTCCCGCCAAGGATGTGCGGATGATTTCGCAGCGGAACGCGCTGAGGATATCCTTCTCGACACTCCGGTCGCCCTGGATTCCTACTACTGTGTACGAACCACCAGACCCGCCGAGCCCTCACTTGAATGTCGGATACGTCTCGTCCGATTTCAATAACCACCCTCTCGCACACCTGATGCAGTCCGTCTTTGGGATGCACAATCCCCGACGCGTCAAGGCCTTCTGCTATGCGACAACGGCGAGCGATAGGTCCGTTCACCGACAGCAAATTGAACGCGAGGCGCCTGTCTTCCGCGACGCGAGCACCTGGTCCCCGGATAGACTAGTCGAGCAGATCGTTCAAGACAAGATCCATATATTGGTCAACCTCAACGGGTACACCCGTGGAGCGCGAAACGAGGTTTTCGCCGCTCGTCCGGCTCCAATTCAGATGTCGTTTATGGGGTTTGCAGGAACGTTAGGGGCTGAGTGGTGCGATTACCTGCTTGCCGACACGACAGCTGTCCCCCCGTCGACTCTCCGACCACACCGCAACAACTTGACGCTGGGGGACGTGTTCCGTGACGAGGCCGATGCTGATGCCGAGGACTGGATCTACTCGGAGAACATCATCTTCTGCCGCGACACCTTTTTCTGCTGCGATCACAAGCAGTCTGCTGACGGGCACAACGAGAGGGACATGACGTGGGACGAGGACCAGCGGAGGCGGTGGAACATGCGCAAGGAGCTGTTCCCCAGCCTCCCGGACGACGCCATCATCCTCGGAAACTTCAACCAGCTCTACAAGGTACGTTCCCTGTCCCGGCCCCCTTCATTCAGAGTAACAAGACTAACCCAACCCCCCAGATCGACCCCACCACCTTCCGCTCCTGGCTGCGCATCCTCGCAGCCTGCCCCAAAGCCTATCTCTGGCTCCTCCGCTTCCCCGAGCTCGGCGAGACGCACCTGCGGCGCACCGCGCGTGAGTGGTCGGGTGAGGGCGTCGCCTCCCGCATCATCTTCACCGACGTCGCGCCCAAGCAGCAGCATATCTCGCGCGCGCGCGTCTGCGATCTGTTCCTCGACACCCCGGAGTGCAACGCCCACACCACCGCCGCCGACATCCTTTGGTCCAACACCCCGCTGCTGACGCTGCCGCGGTACGAGTACAAGATGTGCTCGCGCATGGCGGCGTCGATACTGAGGGGCTTTGCCAAGGGTGAGGAGGGGGTGAGGGCCGCAGGGGAGCTGATTGCGAGGGATGAGGGCGAGTATGAGGAGTTTGCGGTGAGGTTGGCGAATGGGTTGGGGTATCGCGACACGGGGAGTATAGGGAGGGGGTGGGCAGGCTGGCGGAGTTGAGGAGGTGTTGTTTGCGAGTAAGTGGAGTTGTGCGCTTTTCGATACGCAGCGGTGGGTGAGGGATTTGGAGGAGGCGTATGAGATTGCTTGGGGAGGTGGGAGAGGGGAGGGGAGGGGATATATCTTTGAGGATCTGAGTGATTTGGGATATGGTGGCGGTGGGAGGTGGTTCCGATGGAAATTTGAGGTTTGAGATTCGCTGGCATCCTACGGGGATTGTTAGATCTGCTTTTGCACTACTTCTTCTCACGTTGTTCTTGGGAGTGTTGGTTTCTGTTGTCGGATGGGGTGGGTTGATCGTTGCGCAAGTTTCGATCTAGACGGAGGTTGGCCTGGCCCCTTGTTTTTCTTTCTTTTTACACCCATTTTTGTTTTGATGATGTTCATGAGAGAAGACAGATGGGATTGGAGTTACAAGTGCGAATGCACAAGGAGGATGGATGGATACATTTGCAGTGCTTGTTCTTAAAATGCCTTTCCAGGGGCGAGACAAGACGGCGTACGAACCCGGTTTGGGAACGGAAAGGATGGGCACGCTTGAACGCTAGATACCGATTTGACTTTTTATTGATACTCTCGTCATTTTTTCGTTTATATTCACTGTGCCTTGTTGCTTTGTTGGGATCGTCGTTTGAAACTTTGCCTGTAACCCACACCCATTCACCCACGGCGCAGTGTCGAGTGGGCGGTTGCTGGTGGTGGTAGATGTTAGCCAGCAAATGGCTGTGTCCCGGTACATACCACATATCTGTCATTGGGGATACTCAGGAGTGCAACGAGAACTGTGCAGTTCGAAGGAACCAGAAACGGTGCAGCAATCTTGGTCTACGGCTACAGATAGTCAACAACACGCTGAAGCGCGGTGTTGTCTGCAGCAGCTTGGTATTAGCGGGACGGTGAAGAATCCCATATCAACATGAATTTGTTTTGTTATTTCAATGGTGTATCCAAGACAGCATATGTGCCTGTGCTGTCTGGAGATTTGTCGACATTTCATCGTCGTTGGGTGCCGCTTCGTCTCAAGTGTGTGTCCTTTCCCTTCAGGACCCTTTCCAGTGGTCGAGCCAATTCCTGAATTCGACACGCCATATGAAGACTGTACGGACTGTGACTGATGGATTGTGTGCAAAGGAGAGACTGCGCTGTGTTCTGCAGTGGGCAGTCGCGGCAACTGAACTCCCATCTCAGGGAACTCCCATCCGCTGCCCGCAGGTTGCTGGTGTCACGGCTGAGGATGCTGTTAGAGATGATGGCACCTAGAAAGGCCAAGTTGTGTATGCGAAAACCTGGCTGCACTAACAGAACAGACGGCATGACACATTGCTGCCCTCAGGCTTGAGTGTCGTCAATACTGGGTGCCCTCCCTACCATTGTATGCTCCTCCCCTGGCGGGTTGGTAAGATGTCTTCACCCCTCGCGGAGAGCTGCCGTGGAAGAGAAACATAAATGCTCACATCGCTCCACTTTGTGATTGCCGCGGTCACCATTACCTTTCTCCATGCGCGGCACACGAAGGACGTCAAGGAAGCTGAGTAAAGCATCTGTCAGGCTCCAAGTGACAAGCATCCACGTCTTCAGCTCAACGCCTCAACCATCGAGAACCCAAAGAACAAGCAAAAGAATTTTGGCACCCACCAACACGTTCCCGCGTTGATAATGATCTGTCATCATTTCTGTTCTTCGACTGAGAACGCGCCGCCTCGGCTAGACCCAAGCTGCCGCTCCATGCTGTTCAGCTGTGAAGTGTCCAAGTCGCAATCTTGCGCCGATCCAACCACAGACACCCGATACACTTTGCCACCATTCTTCTGAAACAAAAGTCATGCCATGCGGAAGCAAGGAGAGCAGGAAGCAATCAACAGATCGGGTTTGGCGGAGCGTACAAACCGGCTTTCCCCCGACTCCCTGCAGCCTGAGAGCGGTAGTGGAGAGTTGACGGCGGAGGTTTGCCAACGCATGAGGGCGCGAGGAGCGGCAGCAACAGAGGGGACGAAGAAAGGGAGGATATCAGTGTTGAAATCATTGCACAGAGCGCCTCTCATGCCTTCCTCGCTGTTGGCCGCGTTTCTCGTTGCCAGTTTTTCCCTTCCCTTTTCCGCTTGACGCCCAGTGAGAGGCCTCTCATGAGGATAAATCAAACTCATATAAACACTTAAAGCTCACAAATCTCAAGAAGCCTTTCAATTGTAGGTTTATATCAACAATTTTAAATGTTTAGTGTTTCCTCGGTGGTTTTGGAAGATGGAAAAGGGGCTGGCTTAACGGACCATGGAAGCAAAAAGGCAGGCAGTTCACCTACAGACCCAACTATCAAGCCCAAAAGTCGAGCTAAAAACATGACTTGCCTTTCCGTCTCCTTTTTCCCACCAAGCGGGGATTCCTTGACCTCAGTTTCTTCTCCCTTCTTCTCACGAGAAGCACAGCATCCCCATCCCCAACCCAAATCCCCGACGGCATCTCTCGCCGAAAAGCGATCGCACAAACCGCACATCCGAATTTCCCACAGACAAGTCATCCCTCACATGGCCCTCAAGCCCTCCCGACAAAGGGAGCCAAAAAAGCAATAATGATATGTAATCGAGGTAGGACAGCATGGCCGCAAGACATTTGTTCAGTGATAGCCTCGAGGTAACGGTGCGAGCATTACACGCTCCTTGGTTGGCCAGCAACAATAGAAGGAGGGCGAGAAGGGGGAAGTTTTCTCAAGGAGGGAGGGAGGGGTGAGCGTAAGTGAGACAGGTGTGTCACCCACTGCTCCGTGAGGGGGCCACCCTCGTCGACGGGGAGACCGCATTGTTGAAGAGATGGCGCCTGGCGGACCGTTATCATGGGCCGTACCGTACTGTACCCTCACCGTTATGATGCCCATGTCGAAAGGGCGAGGCGAGGCGGTGATGCCCCTTAGGAATTTTGAAGACGTGTCCTGGTAGCCAATCAGTCGGGATATCCCATACATATGTAGGGAGAAAAGCAGGTCGGAAGAAGCAATAACAGGAGGAGCCCACAATGCTCGAAGGGGGTAGTCATGACAGAGGGATGGGCACCAGGAAGAGCTTGGGAATGAGGTGATGATGGAGGCTCCCCATATGATGTGTTCCTAGGCTGGCGTTTCGGAGGAATTCTGATGCATTGTCTGTGCTTTGCTTCTCACTCACATCGGGGGCTCTCGTCAGATTTCCGAGGAACGAGCAAGCAAAGATGCTCAGTTTTCAGATCTCTGCTAGATTTACCCAGCTTTATGGGGCTCAAATCCTCCCGATCCAGAGGTTGCATCCCAACTGAAGGCGATCGAGACTATCCGTAGAATTCTCCCCTCCTTCATCCTCACTTTCCGATGATAGACTCTACGGTGAAAAGAGGAGACCTTAGCCGACGTTTTACACACAGCGGAACTGGAACCCATGTGTGTGTGTCTGGCGACCCCATGTCTCACATCAACCCCTCCCCGAGCGCGCCTAGATGGCGCGATCCCAGCTGGACGGCACGATCAGAGTCCCGCAATCTGTGAAGATTTGCGAGAGCCAAGCTCAGGATTTTCCGAAGCCAAGAAGCCACAGCAATTATCGCCGGCCACTTGGGAGAGGGGATGAGAGACATGCAGGAGGCGAGGAGGGGGGCCCAGCCCTGGAAGGGGCATTGTCCAGCAGGGCTGATCAAGCGGACAACGTGAGAGGCTAGAGGGTCGGGTCGCTGTCCCGTGTGAATGGCGTTCTGGCGCCCAGCAGGGCCTTCCCCCTCTTGTGTCCGTTGCGCGAGCATCAAATTATGAATTTGGGCTAGACTTCTGCCCGTCGTCTTTCACGCCAGCCAGGCGTGCCAGGGACAAGGGATAACAGGTCTGCCTGTGGGCCCACGCAGGTTCAAACCGCATGAGCCACGTCAGTCAGCCTTCAGCAAGGGCACTGTTCCTCGGTCTCAAATCTTGAGACCTAGCGATCGAGAGTCAGGAGTTGAAGGATCTGCCACAGAACCATTGGAGATTAGCAACCGCAATCTGGAAGGCCAGGTCTGCGACCGACTTAGCTACTCACGATCCAGGAGCAGTTTCCTCAACAGGCAGAGACACGGACCCATTGGAGGAGATCAATGAACCTCATTTCCATACACCCGATCAGGCCAGCTATGGCGAAGGACTCAGCACAAGATCTAGCCTCACCCTCTCCTTAAGGGCGATGTCTTGATGTGACCGTTGAGAACGAGCTCATCTGCTCCGATGTCTCAGAGCCGAGTGGCCGCGGCTTCCGGGACGTGCCCAGCTCAAGGTGAGAGTCGTTCTCTGCAATTGAACGAGCTCGGGGCTCTCCCGTTCCACACATCCAACGGCCATGTTCTTGCGGCGAGGAGATCGGCATGGGGCGCATTGGTGGGTAGTCAATCAGTCTCTCCGGAGGTGTGCCCGGGGCTTTGTTCCTGTGTCCACCGCTCAGAAGAACCGTGGCATGCTTGAAAACGGAAGGGGAAACGGCCGGCGTAGCTGGTAAGGACGGGACCGAGAATGGCGCCTGCTCGCCTTCCTTCTCGGT
Source organism: Collariella sp. IMI 366227 (assembly GCA_027946355.1). Classification (NCBI taxonomy): domain Eukaryota; kingdom Fungi; phylum Ascomycota; class Sordariomycetes; order Sordariales; family Chaetomiaceae; genus Collariella; species Collariella sp. IMI 366227. The sequence goes on along the minus strand of JAPEUS010000002.1, from coordinate 1,481,524 downwards.
GGCGTCTGCCCGTCCCGGATCGGGGCGGGGACTTCATCCCTTCCTTGCAGCTCGAGGCGGCTCAAGTTTGAGCTGGACAGGGGTTTGGTGTTGGGGAAAGGGATCCAATCGAGTGGTCGGGATGCTCATTGACGGTGAGATGCAGCTTTGGCGCCTGCATCGATCGACCAGCCATGGCCAAACGCCTGTCTTTTTCCCACTCCATGACGCTTGAAACAGGTGTTGGCCCATGCAGACGACCAACCATGGGCAAAGGCATGGGCAACGGTTCTCAAACCGAATGAGACGTACCAGACCGCAAAAGATAAGTCCTCCGAAGGATCAAACACACCTTTCTCTTTCCAAATTGTGTCAAAGATGTGAAGACTTCACTCCTTGCACAACCCGCTCCCCGGCATCCGAAAATGAGCGGAGGTCACATCGCGTCCTTTCTTGGTCCAAGTTGCAGCACGGTGTCAAAAAGGACAAACTAGCAAGACAGAAAAACAGCCAGAAGAGCTGGCCAGCATGTCCTCAGGGGCAACAGGGCCGTTCACTGCCTCAAGGCAGCTGAACGTTCGCTAGATTTCTCCAGGAACGGTTAACGGCGCAGGTACGTACCGCCAGGGGCCCCCGGCAGCGGACCAGGAGCGCCACCGAAGATCCTCCCTGTATGATTGGGCACCCCCGTCCCGGCGCCGTGTGACAACGGTTTTTGCGTCAACGCTAACGGCGGATCCTTCCCCTTCCCGGCCCAGGTCGGCGAGTCGGGCTTCAGCCACATGCGAGGAGGGTGATGCCCGAGCCGCTGGCATGCTGACACGAGGCGTGGCCTCGTTCGGCTGTCTTCTGCTCCGGACTGCTAGCTGCACCCGCACGTCATCCGTTTGGCAGTGTTCCAAGGCGGTTGTCGTCGCAATGGCTTTGTTCTTCGTGAAGTCTGCAGACAGGGCATCATTGATCCTGGATGATCCCGGATCCAGGCTGCGCATTCCCGCCCTAGTATCAGTTCTCCTCCGGGACTGAGAGCCACAACGTATGGACGGACGAGACGGACGATTCGTATAAGCACATCAATCGAGCGTCGAGCTGGAACTCGGCTCAACAGCTGGAAGGGAGGCGGCGACGGCATGGCGGTAGACGAATCGGAGGTCTTCAGTGAACGGGAAGATCATGCAGGCCCGCTGCACAGGCAGGACCAAGCGAGAACGGCAGGCAATCCGGGGGACAGCTCGTGGTATGTTCCGGGCAAAAAGGAGAGATTGCCCACCATCCGGGCTCGTGCCCAGTCCCAAGTTCCACGATCTGGCGGTTGGGACGAGCAAACATGGCGGGCGGGTGCTAAGCTTGGCACTTGGCGGCGTGGGGTTCGGCGTGTCATTGGACCGAAAAAAAGGGTCGAGAAGAGAGCCGCGGCAAGTTCAGCTTCCATACGTTGGTCGTTCGTTAGAAGGAAAAGCAAGATTGCGGAGAGAAAACTCATCAGCATTGGTGTGTCGGTGTGAGGTGAGTGGTGGGCGAGTGGTGGGGGCGGGGTGGCTGCCTGTCATTCCAGGTCAGCCACCCAGTGTCCCAAAAGGGAAACCAGTATCGGTTTGCTTCCAGGAGTGGTATGATGCCTGCCCCAATCTGCGCCGATGGGGAAAGAGCCGCCATCGAATCGAGCATCCAATGGTGGCAGGCGCCATCGGCGACGAAGGAGTGGAGGCCGTTAACTCTCCGGAAAGAACTTTCCTCTCCAGCCTGGAACTGCCCTGGTTTCTCAGAGGAACTTCTGTGAGAGAGAACCGGCGCAACCTCCGGCTCGGTTCGATATTTGCCTCGCTTCCCAGCAACAGGGCTGGAAACCATCCCACAGACCGTTTGATATGGCCTTCTAGGTTAGCACCTTCGGCTCAGTCAGGTACCGGTTCGCTCGGGATAGCCTCATCGAGCTTGGTCGCTGCCAGCCCCGCACTCTCAATTCACTGAACCAGCCGCCCCCTTACCCCCCCCTTCTTCAAAATCGGTGAGCTGAGTTCTCTCAACACGTGCTTCCATCAATGCTGCAACATCTCCATCTTATCTCATTCCCAGACTATCTGAAAAGACCAGGAACCAAGCATGCCTGGAATCTGGTGCGCCACCTCACGGCATGGCTTCCCGTCTGGTCTGGGCGGCCAACATTGAGAGTGCAGTCGGGAACGTGCCGCGGCTGCAGTGCGCTGCTTGGTGCAACCTCAGGATGACAGTCAAAAGGGAGCGCCTGGAGTCTCGCCTGCGATCCCCGGCCCCTGTTGGTCACTGGACTGGCTCGTTGTGGTGTGTATCCGCATGGGAGTTCCCGCACGGCGCACACCACCGGTTTGGGGGGGAGCTAACGTTGACGAACGAAGCGGCGTTGCAGCGAAGACGCACCCCGGAACGTGCTCCTTTTTAACCGGTCGGGAACCCAGGCGGACGGGTCGTCGAAGCCACCCGCAAGGATCAGCACGGTCCGCCTCGCTGGGCCCCCGGGATGAGAACGATAAACATCCCCACCACAGATCTCGAGAAGCGATCGAGTCAAGGCCAGGACAATCCAACAGACATAACGGAGGATGCGCTCCGTTTGCAATCACGCATCTGAGTAAGACACTGGAAATCATGCGGGCAGTGGTCAGTTTCGGGATCTCTCCTCGCGACCCAAAAGTCAGGGGAGGAACCGGCAGGCTGGTCGCGCGGGGAAAAGGAGAGGTGACCTGACAGCGCGCCTCCCCTTCCAAGGTTGCGACAGCCGCCTACTAGGAGTTGGTCTCCGAAGGGATGGGATGGAGACACGCGCCGCCCTCGCTGCTTCATAAGACCCGTCTTAAGACATGGGCGAGGCGATCGGCTCGCGGCAACTGGAGGAATTATTCCTCAAAGTGCGGTCCAGTAGCGAGCACATTTTGCGTCGCATTCCACAAACTCCCTGTTGTGTGCATGTCTGGGCACACGGCCTCGAGACGGCCTGCTTGACTCGAGAGACCGAGGTGAGGCTGACGAAAAAGGGGGATGAACTTGGAGGCGCAAAACGTGGTTTGCTTGGCAGCACCGTTCAGCGGGCCCGCAGTTCAGCGACCAGATGATTGAAAGACAAGACAAGACAGGGGGAGCGTCTTAAGTCGACCCCCGGGGTTACTCAGGGGTATCGACCCTGGCAGCATGCCCGGCCCACTGGCACGGCGCGGACGGTGGCACTACGGGTCCCCAGTTCCTCTCGAGTCCCCACGCAGTGCAGATTGCCGGAGTCTCATTGCTCACATATTAACGAGCGGCGCCCCGTCCGGCCCCCCTTCACTTTGATCTGTCCCGTCCACTCAACCGGCCCAGTGATACAGTACTGTCCGAAGTCAACCTTCGTCGACTTGGTCTTTCTCTCCTCACCACGAATTTTTCAAGACGGACTACGCAGGATACGTCGAGCCCCCCCCTCTCACCACCACAACTACTCTGCACACCAGAACAAGCAGTCAACAAGGGGAGCTGGGAGGGAGATGAGGACAATATCCTCGTTCAACTTCACAGCGCCTATGGGCCGAACTGGACACGCATCTCCGAAGCTTTGGGCACCAGGTCAGCCAAGCAATGCCGAGAGAGGTACACGCAACAACTCCGGCCTGGGCTAAACCGCTCACCCATCTCGGAGGACGAGGGACGGCGGATTATGGAGATGGTACAGGAGTGTGGGCAGCGGTGGGCACAAATCGCCAGGAATCTGGGCACCAACCGCAGCGACAACCAAATCAAGAATTGGTGGAATGGTGCCAAGCGCAAGGAAACGTCCAAGAGGCAGGACGTGAGCCCGATCCCAGGCCAGCACCTCTCGCCCACACCTGGCCTGGCCGCCCTTTCTGAGCGCCGTGGTGTGCTGCCCCCGTCCCGGCTCGATCTCCCATTCCGGCCCGACAATCTTTCGCCTCCTACTGTCACCGATCTTTCCGCTCGCTCGTACATGTCCGACCGTCCCCCTTCTCTGGTATCCGACCACGGTTCAGCATGGAGCATTTCGCCGCCTGCCTACTCCCCTCTCGCGCTGCCACCTCTTCTGCCTTCGCCTCAACAGCAGCACCAGCAGCAGCAGGACGGCTATTATCTCAACCCTGGCCCTAAGCAGAGCGGCTTTGGCCCGGCCCGCCGGTCCTCCGAGGTTTCGCATCACCCGCCGAGGGGCTACATCTACCACTCCTCCTCGCCCCAGAGCTGCTACGCCAAAACTGCACCCACTTCTCCCATCAACCGGGCATCATCCCGGTGGGAGCCGTACCGGACCTCGGGACGGCGGCCGAGCACTGGCTATCTCAAAGACGAGAAGAATAGCAAGAGCTCTCTTGCTTTCATGCTCAACTGAGAGGCGCGTCAAGAATGGCCATGTTTTTATCTCAAAAGGACAAATAGGGGTGGGTTTTCAGCGCTTGGGCTCGGCATAGGCGGGCGGACACTCATGGGCAGGCTCGTTGTTTTTTTTTTTTTTGTTCTTCGGACAGTGGCGTTTGGTTTGGGATCGGCCTTCTATTTCTTGGATACCCAGTTCTTCATGTCTTTCACTATCTACATGCTCTCGGTACCTTTTTCTTTATCTATATGCCAACTAGGGCGTCAACTTTGTCCCTCGTTATCTCTAATCTCTTTGTACATGCTGCGTTTCGAGGGCGAGGAGTTGGAATGGGTCGAGTGTGAAAACGGCAGGGGCGCAAAAATTATCTAGCGGATCTGATGGCCTACTACGTACTGTATATTAGTGTTTATTTTCTAATAACTAGCGGATACGCTCTCTTGACCAACGAACGACTCTCTTTCCTGTGTCTTGTGCAGAACAACAAAGCCTTTCTTTTCTCGTCCCCTGTGGCGGCTGAGACAGCAAGGCCCAGAACGTGTTGCAAAACAGCCTTCGAATCAGCCCATCTCCAAACTCATTGAGTTATCAGGCAGGCTTGTTTTCCTTCCAATAGTTCCTGCGTAGCCCAGCGCCAAAGCCGAGCAGGTGGTTCGAACCCACCGCTTCGGCTCAGCCGATGGCCAAGTTTGACGGGCCAGACCGTTCCTGCACAGCACAGTGACAGCATATCCGAAGGTCAGCTCTCCGAACACTGCTCCCGTCCGCTCCCGCCCCGCACCCTCCCCGTTCCCAGCTGTCTGGGGCGAGCTGAAAAGCGAATCTCAGGAAGCGATCCCACCCGCCTGACTCATGCACCGTGAGATGTGAATGGCTGGAACACGTCCAGATCTCGGCGCCTTCAGACCGCGGAACCCTAGTGTTGGGAATGAGAAGCCACGGCTGATCCCAACGACGCACTCTTTTCAAAACCAATTACCACTTTGCTTCACCGAGCCAGGCGGTCGACGACGCAGCTCCCATTCCCTGTTTTCCCGGCTTTTCTTTTTTTTTTGCCCCCTCCGCAGCAGCGGCCCTGTCCGTTTGGTTGTTGCGTCCCTCCCACCAGGAACTCTGGACCCAGCAAGTCAAGCCGAGACCTGACCTTGCGAGGCGTGGCGGCGGAAGCAAGGCTGGGGAGTACCGACCGTACCAATGCAACGTCGGGACGTCTCCAGGTCGGCGACCTCGCCATGTTGTGCATCCAAGTAATGATATCGACCGTCTGTGCGACCCAGGTTGCAGATCCCACAATTGCGACACCCCCCGCCGGCCATCTGCCTCTGTCTCTTGTCTCTTTTTTTGCTGTGTCATCCAATTTCTTGGCGATTTCCGGCAGAGCGAGAAGCCGGGAGTGTTGGTGGGGGCCCGAAATCTGAGTGGAGCAGTCGAATCGTGCTCTTCCCCTTCCAGCTGCAGCTGCCCTGGATCTGATGAATCTGCGCAGATCTTCTCCAGGCAGGCAGAGGTAGGCAGCCATCCACAGCCATCACCCGAAAACCTTGTTCTCGGTTTCGATCTTGACTCGGCTTGGGTGGCACAGGACCACAATGAACTCCGATGTTGCCATTGTCTTAGATTCCTGGCCCGGTGAGACGACGACTCTGCGGGGGGGGATTTGAGACATTCATCACCGAGTTGGCGTTGGCTCGAGTCTTCGACACCCACAACTTGTCGCGGTCTGGAACCTGGCCGCACCAAGCACCAACGGTTCCATTCAGGGCGAGTAAACCATTGCTGCCAGGAAACGCCGTCTCTGCGCAAAACCACCGCCCCCCCTCCCCCCGCGGCTCGGCGGCATCATCAAAAAGCAAAGGAAGCGCCAGCGAAATCCCACGATGAAACCGGCAGGCACAAACGAGTGGAGTGGAGGCGCATGATGAAATCGGGATGGACCATCTTAAGCCAACAGTCAGCGCTAATCTGCCGTTGAAGAAGATCTGCGCGAGGATTCCACCGTCGTGGATCTCGCAATTGCCAGCGATCGAGCCGGATACGGGGACGGCACCCCGGATATTACCACGCCGTCTAGCCCAATCCAGCAGCAGCCTCGCCGTCCCGTCGTCCCAGCTGGATTCTTAAATTGCAGTGGGAAGATCATCCCGCATTGATGGGCCTGTTCGTCGAAAGTCCACCTCCATCTGCTCCCAATAATCTGCTCATCTGCCGGCAAGTTCCGTCTGCAACTGGGCAGCATTGGTGTTCCCCGGATACAGATACTGTTTTTGTCCTCATTTATGTGCTAAACGGCCATGGAGATATCGGCCGGAGGACGTTGGGCGTTGGCATATCCGGGTTGGGCGGGGACCACGGACAGACGTCAGGGGTCGGCTCCTTCTGGGCCCATGCCTTGCTTGATGGATGGGATGGTGCGCGGCTGATAGGGCCCCAGCGCCAGCGTGCTGCACGAGAGCTTGTGTTCCTTGCACAGAATCTCCCGACACGAATGGGCGTTTCACAAAAAGAACCATCAGCAAATCCAACAAAAACCCTTGACTCCCGGAAGCGCCACGGTTACACGAACGTTCAACGCGCCGATCAGCTCTGCTGCAGACACGGAAAAAGTCCGAGCTGTTGAACTGTCCGACGTGAGAACAGACCTGAGCTGATCGTCAACACCAACCTGGAACTTCACCATCCCCCCCTCGACCAAACCGACAGAAGAATCCGACGGCCGTTGGCTGGAATACGATTCGAAGTAACCATCTTTCCTTGGCAGAACGTGCGCCAGTCAAGCGAACGAGCGAAACAAGCGAAACAATTGACAAGGGGCCATTGGCACCCCCATCCTCGTTGCCATGTGCTCATCCGAACACCAACGGCCCCGCCGTCTTCTCCATCTCCGGGATACCGTTTTCTTCAATAGCGCGCCGATAGCGCGTCCCGGGCCGGGGCATCCCAGCCCGTGGGCGCGTGGGCGGAACAAGACCGTTGGACCGTCCGATCGGTGCCCCCGGTGGCCGCGCAGTTGTCTCCTCACCACGTCACCCACCCTTTTACTTTTCTCAAGACAGGCGTCCCCCGTTTGGCCAGCCCCGTCGGTCATGCCATGCCCCTTTCAGCGCTCCAGGGGCAAAGCTAGCAGCAGCAGCAGCAGGAAGCTCGGGGAGAGGAGAGGGGGGAAGCAGAAAGCAAACAAACCCGGCCAACGCCCAGTTCGCTAGCGCAAACGGTGGCCTCTGCTTGGCGATCTCCAACTGTGGAGCGGATGTGCGTTTCTCCTCGGCACCCGTGCGCACGAACCCCATCAAACTGGTCCCGTTCAGGCTGCCATGCCCGGAGCTGGCGCGCCAGCTGGATGGATTTCCATCGCATTTTCCCCCCCATCGTGGTGTTGGCTTGGATCTGATAACGTTAGCGGCCACTGGGGCTGATGCAAGAACCGACATCGAGGCCCGAGAAGTGCCCCCCCTTGGCCCCCCTAGTCCCGGGGGCCCCGATCGTCTATTACACAGGATTCCCTCGGTGCTTGCGAGGGCGAGAAGGGCCGATGGACAGGCTGGAGACGGCGAGGTTTCTTGAGCGGGTAGGACGTGTGACGGGCGAGTTGTGAGAAGAAGCGCGCTTTGCGCGGTAGGATCGAAAGAATGCCAGATCTGCCGAAGGAGCGGGAAGCCGTTCGCCCGAAGGAGCTGTTGGTCTCTTGATACAACAAGGGCCCGGCAGGCAGGTGGAGCGACGTTGCATTGCGCAGGATGGTCCGCCGGCTGTGTGGCAGTTGCGGCGGCAGAAACAACAACCTCGAGAGGATCGTGGAGTTGTGCCCTTTTCGCAGCGAGCAAACGGTCTCCGGGGAATCATCAACCTGCACGATCATCGCCATGTCAACACCCGCCAAAATACAAACACGATGCTGCCGACAACTCCGCCGGCCGTTTTGAAACGGCGCGTCCTCCCTGCTCCGTCCATACCCTGCAATACAGAGATCAAGAGACACTTCAATCAAAAGCCAAGAACTGATAATTTGCCGTTGCTGCACGCGATAAATTTCCGAGATCACGATCCGATCCGAGCGAGCAAAACAAAAAAACAAGGCAGGAGACCTGGAAGGGGGGCTCATCGCGGACGGGATCGCTCGCATCCGGGAGGGCCCAGCCAATCAGGTCTGCCATCCCTGCACCGACCGGACCCAGCGATCTGGGCCCCGAAACGGCGCTTCGCGTATCGGGCCTACCAGCAGTCGGGTGCCACGTCTTGGGGCTGGAGAACTAGGGCGCGCCGTCGGATTGGAGGACGGGCGGGAGCTGAGAAGGAAGAGAGAGGAGGTTGACTGCCGCCATGCAAATCGCCGCAGATCGCGGATTGAAGCCTCGGTGTGCAGGTGTTGTTATCTGCCGTTTTAAAGGCCAGGTCCATCCATCGACCATCTTCTGTTTTCTGCGTAACCCACCTGCCAGGTCCCGAGATGGGATTTGCGTTTTGCATGATGAGCACTGACAATATGGCGCCTCGTTGTGGGCCTGAGACCTGGAGGCTTTCGAGTTCATTTGGACGCGAGGTTGCATGCATGATGGGGCCTGCAGGTTTTATTTGTTTTGGGGACGCCATTGTCTCTTGCTCAACGTCTCACCGAAACCGGCAACAAACGGCTGGAAACGGTGTTGCGTGCGCTGACAGGCAGTGGGAGCTGAAGCCTGACTGCGGTCCAATGGTTGATCCGTCCCTTGCTCAGCTCTTCCAATGAGCCAAGGAACGACGACATGCATCCTCACAAGATGGCATGCGAGGACCCTGGAGGAAGGAAAAAAAGGGATCATCACCGGACTCAAGATCGCCAGCTGAACGCCAGGCATGGCCTGTGTTCTGTGGTAAATCCCCCCAACAAAAAAAAATTCGGGAAACAAGGTTGTGGGCTTCGTGAATCTTCGACCCTAGGGAAGATCTCCAGGCCGCTGCCTCAGGTGGACGATAATCTTGATACCAAGTGGAGAAGTCGACGTCGGTTGATGGGAAACCGGGAACCCCCTTTTGTCGCAAAGCGCAAGGTTGCCTCGACTGCCGAGGGCATCGCCGGTTGATTTGTATCCAAGGGCGCTGGCGCCGTCGATTCATGGCCGTTTTGTCAGAAGATGCCATATGTATGGCTCTGATGGTTTGAGTTGGAGGTGTGAACGCAACACACTTGGTGAGTATCCCAGGGTTGAGCATCAGTAAACCCGGACACGACGGGTTATCACAATGGATTTAGCCTGGCATGACGCAGACGATGGGCAAGAGCGGCAGTCGCAGTGCCGTCCAAGGACACTTGCCGGCTCAAGGTTGTTACAATGGACAACAATGCGCCCCCCTTTGTTACGAACTTCTGGCCCCGGAGAGTGCCACTCCCCTCCCACCTCACTATTCGGGCCGCTTCTCAAACTTGATACCATATGTTAGAGAGAAATAGCAACTTTGTTGCTGTGGCGGGCCTGTAATGCCATCATCTGACAGATACCGAACCCGTGACTACGGCAATCCGAGCATTAAACCAAGGGCGAAATTAGAAACAAAGGCAAACAACAGCAACTATCAAGTCTCCTGATCCGCCAGGTTGTTTCAACGTTAACACAGTTCAATCAGCAACAATGCCCAACTCATCCGTTGAGTCTTGCATTTGTTTACCCTCCTAGGCTACGAGACGTCTATACTCGCTACAATACGCTTGTTACAATGGTATCAGCTCACTCAGCCCCATCCACCTTCTTAGGCTTGCCCTTGACCTTGCCCTTCCCCTTCCCCTTCCCATTCCCAACGTACTTGACCGTCCCCGTCGACGTAGAATGGGCAATCTCCGGCATCTCAGAAGCACCATCCGATCCCAGCGGCTGTGCAGCCTCTGATCCATCACCAAGGCCATCACTCTTCCCAGCCGCAGTTCCGTCCCCGTCGCCCAGAGCTTGCGCCATTCCCCTCTCCACACCAGCCCCCTACGGCTGTGAAGAGAATTTAGAATTCCACGTCGGCGAGGTCGGGGACGTGACAGAGAGAACATCGTGGCTTCCTTTCTTAAAGGAGTAGCCCCTTGCCCGGTGCCTGAGACGAAGGTCTTGAAACGAGCGGCGTGCCGCCGTGAGGAGGTGCGGACGCCGTGGTTTGGGTTTGGGTCCCGCTGGGCTGGTGTGGTCGTGGTTCCCGTTCCCGTTCCCAACGGGCGCCCCTGAGGGTGGCTGTTCTTGGGACGGGGGAGCGGCAGGGACCAAGCTCGCCACCACTGAGGTTGGCGCTGACCAGATTCCTTTGCTGTTGTTGCCGTGGTAAAGGTTTACTTTCAGCGGGTCGAAGAGCTTCACTTTGCCCGGCCCCAGCATTTCATCGCCCGTCTCGGTGCTAGCCCCCGACTCTGATGAGGTGGAATCGCCGTCGGATGGCAGTTCGAAACGTGGCTTGACTTTTGGTGTTGCGCAGGTGCTGAAGGAGCTTTCCTCAACAGCCTGCTCTTGCTTCATCTCGTTGTAAATGTCCCGATCCATAAAGGTAGTGCAGAACCCTCCGTTGGCCTTCTCTGGGCTGAGCGATCCGCGGCGCACAACGACCGGGCCTGCCCTAACCCTGCCTTGTTGCTGCTGTTGCTGCTGGTGGAAACGTCGCTCCTCCGCCTCGCGTTGTTCCACGATGCGGCTGACCAAGACATCGTTATCCTTGTCGAGGATTCGGGGACGCGCATCTATCAAGAGTCAACAGTGAATTCTGGGTCAACCCTGCCTCGCTTATACCTATGGTTCGATAACTCGTTGTCTTCTCTGCAAGATCAGGTGGTTCAGGAGAGGTTGGAGACGGCAACTCGTCGTCAGTTGATGACCGTCCATCTCGTCCTCTTCCGCCTAACTCATGGTCAGCTAAACCTTGTTGTGGCTAGGCGTTGCGCAGATATTGAGTGGCACGTACCTTGAGTCTGTTTGCCATGTAGCTTCTGCAGCTCAACATGAAACCGCTTGCTCCCAGCACGATCGACGAGGCTTCCATGTCTCGCAAGAGCCACGCTAGCGATGCCGTCCTTGCTCTCTTTGGCGAGCGCGAGCTCGAGCCGTTTGACCTCTTTCTTGTAGCCCTCGCTCGTCTCCAACCACTCTTCGGTCATGGACCGGAACTGCTCAAGTTCCAGCTCCCGCAAGACCTTGAGCTCGGCAAGCTCTTCGTCCGTGTCTCGTAACTTGGCCGTGAGCCTGTAAAATCCCTCGACAAGCGCCAAGACGCAAGAGTTGTAGCTGCGACAGCATCAGCATCTCCCCTCAATTCAAACACAAGAAAAAAAGAACCCACGCAACCGGTAGTCCATCCTGGGCCCTCCCCCCTCCCAACGCCGCGGTCAACGTCTCCGCCATCTGCATCACAGTCGGGTTATACCACGGAGTCGCCTTCTCCCGAGTAGCATCAGCGACACTATCGCCCGTATTCCTCCTCCGCGGGCTTCGACCTCTCCTCGTCGTCCTCGGCACATCCCACTCAACGTCTGTCAGCGGCAGCATGGCCAGCGGCGCGGGCATTCTCGGCCCCATGTGTGTCTCCTCTTCGGCCACTGCCGCCCCATAGCTGCGGCTCTTGAGGTTTAGAAAGCTCGAGACGTTTTTGATGGTCGAGCTGGTCGACTTGCGGTGGCGGGGTGGGGAGTCGGTGGTCGGGGAGGGAGCGGAGAGTAGGTGCGGCTGCCGTGATGGAGGTGATGGCCATGTCGGTTGGGGGGACGGTCGACGTGAAAAGAGCTTAGGGATGGGGGTCCTGTCGGGGTGCTGCTGCGGGAGCGGGCGAGGTTGCGGAGCCAGCCGGGGTTGTGGTGATGGTCGGCCATGGTAATGATGGTGACACTTAGATGGGCGTCGGTGATGAACTAGCTTGCTTCAAGAGAAGCAGTGGATTTGACGGAAGGTGGGTGTTGCGATGGGGAATTTTGGCGAAGTGGTGGATGGAAAGAGGAAAGTTGAGCATGCGAGGACGGCGTGAAAAAATTATCTGGGTTTCAAAGAAGAAGAGGAGCAGAAACTGTAGGTTCTGCGTTGCGGTGCTGATATGAAAGTTCTGTGTTTAGAGGCAAAGAGACGAGTCTGGATGAAAGTCGTTGAGAGCGACGAGATGGAAGGTGCGGATCAAGGACCTGCCTCTCTCTCTTTCTTATACAACCACACAATCAACAGCTACATCTCCGATCCGCTCGTGCCCTTTCTCAGCCTTCAAATTGTGGGTTGAATGAGTAGTTCCGTCATCACCAAAGCCAGACCGGCGCTCTGGCATACGATCTGGCAAGCAGCGCATATATCCAGCAGCAAGCACAGTTCGTCATGGATGAACAAACCACGACGGCATAATCAACTCGCTGGCTGATTCCGGTGTTTAGTTTGAATATGGTGGTAAACTCACCCGCCTTCTTTGTGGCAAACAATGGGGAGACCTTTGTGGCAGCACTACTGCCCTGTTGAACTGATCAACACTGGCGGACTGGATTAATTGGCGAGGTTGTGCCATACCTGGAATGCTGTCAAGCGGCCCAACCGCAAACAGTTCCATCTGCCTTTCTTTCCTATGTCTGCCTCCGCTCGGACGTTAACGCCGCCTCCGGGGAAACTCCCTCTCAGCCCAACCGTTCGACGGGAAAGATCGGTGTTGTCAAGAGACGACGAGGCCATACTTCATCAGCATGAGCCCAAGTTCCTCCCCGAAACCCTGGACTTCCTGTCTTGTCAGAAAACTGCGTCTTTGACCCCCTATAATCAGTGAAACAAATCCTCCGCCCTTTGCCGCCTTCGGCCTCTGCCCTCGAGCTTCTCCGCAAAAAGCTCCTTCCCAGAATTCCCAGAATTCCCAAACTTCTCAGGGAATAACTCCCTCGCTGTGGGCCCTGTGCCCTTGATGGCAATTCCTTGGTCGTTGCCGCGTTTGGCCGCCATGCCGCGGATGTTAAACCCGCTGGAGCCGGGCGCTGTGATCCTCTCTGCTAAACTTGCTGCGTGTGTGTCAATGATGGGAACGGGGTGCCGAAAGAGTGATGATAATGATGTTGTCGCGGGTGTGTCGCGAGATAGAGCACTTGCGCTAGCCTCGCTTCGAGAGAGAGCCATGACATACCGCTTGCCAGGACCGTGGTGTCGTTGACCTGGTCCATCTGCGCCTTGCCGCCAAAGCCCGAGCTAGCCTTTGTGGGAAACAGGTCTTTGGACTTGCTGCTCCTGGACGGGAAGAGCTCCTTGGAGCTGTTCTCCTTTGAGAGCCGCTCCTTGATCGACCGCCCCTTCTCGCGGCTGCGCATCGCAGCGGCAGCACGCGCGTCTTCGTCGAGATCCATCTCGGCGTCCCCATAGCGACCCCGGGCGGGTGAAGCTGACCGGTTGCGCAGGCTGTAACCGCCCCGGGAGCTCCTCCCCGGAAACAGCTCCTTCTCCTTGTTGTAACGCGTCCGCGAGCCAGATCGACCAGTCTCCGACCGTCTTGAAACCGAACGGCGCCTTGGCGGTGAAAGCCTGTCCGTCCTCGTTGCTAGCGCAGATGAGTCGTCATCGTAGAGATTAACGTCAAATGGTTCCGGGCTCTCGTCATCGCGAGGATCCCTGCGCCTATCATTGCGCCTGTCTCGGCGATTACGGTCATCCCGATCCCGGTATCTCCCTCTGTTGAAGTCGCCGCGTTTTCGGCGCTCTTCTGGATCGTATTCTGGGTGAAGAAGGTAGAAACGGCTGCGCTCAGAGGCCCTCGCCGCCTTTCTGTCCCCGACCACAGCAAACCGGATCCGCAGTCTCGACTCAGGTTTCTTGGAAAAGGGCTTGCCTGGAATCTCCTCGAGGACGGGTAGCTGTGTCGGATCAGCAATCTCCACTGATGCAAGTGCGACAAGCGCCTCCTGTGCGCCTGATTCGGATTTGAAGATGTAGTTGGCGGAGGCGTCGTCGATCCACTCGACCCGGCCTAGCTGCGCGGTACCGCAGTGTTCATCGAGATACCCTTTGACGTCGTCTGGGTTGAATGTGTCGAGGCCGCGAATGTGGACTTTGTAAGGAACGAGTTCTTTGTCGGAAGTCTCGCGGATCTCTTGGTCGTTGAGAGGCTCCTCCACCTCGCCAGGTTCCTGAGACGTGAAAGTAATCAGCGCATTGGTTAAGGGTAGATCGGTGAGATGATGGCCAGTTCGCACCTGTTCCTCCCCAGTAATGATGTCGTGAGTGTATGCCTCAGGGATCGCGGCGGCCGGAACGTCCTGGATGTCGTCGACATCCATTTCAATGTCGAGATCCATGGTTGCTGCTTCGAGACGCGCTTTGACGACTGGCTCTGGAGTTCGGGTCTCCTTTGTTTGGTGGAAAGTGATTGAGCAGCTTTGGGCTGGCTGGAGCAATGGGTGGTTGAGATAATGCGAAAGTCGACAGCGCTGATCAATTCAACCGTCGTCTGGAGAGCAAAGACAACGGGATGCCGTGTGTTTGCTTGTGGGGTCTGTCGGACGTGGTGGCGGCGCGGCTCAAGCGCGGTGATGATTTTGGGTTGACTAGCAGTTGGAGGATCCACAAACCTTCCGGATTCGGCAGGGCAAAGCAAAGTACTGGAAGTAATTACTTCTGTGATGTTTTTGGCGGAGAAATACGAGCAGATACTGGGCCTGAGTACCCGAGAATTCAGCTGCTTACGTAAATAAGTTTGGCCTTCACGACGACGACAATTGGAATGGTACGAACCTGGATTTCTCAAGTCACTTGCATATTTCCCTACGCTGAATTGCCTCCATGGAGTTGCATTAAGATGGATCTCCAGATGTTTCTGGATATCCAATGTTTTAGCATAAGAATCCTGACAATACATCATCCCCCCACCCACAAGACCCAGAAACACTTGACAAATCGCCCACCGGCCTCAGCTGAACAAAGCAATTCAAACTAGACAACAATTTTCTGATGACATGAACATGGGGCTAGATTTTTTTTAGTGTCTTGGGACGCTTGTTGCTCATTGAGCACAGCATGCTGCGTCCCTCAGAGGCTCATCCTGACCGAGTGACTGTCCCATGCCATTTCTTGAACGACCCAGATACTCACAACCAGCGCTTCCGGCCCAAAAAAGCCTGGACAGAACTACAAGCCCCCACCACGCTACTGGTCAACCTTAAAAACCGTTTAGTTAACTTCTTTTTAAATAAATAAATAAATTGCACATAGGTACCTGGTACCAGTCTCTCCAATCTACAGGATCTGTTTCGCTGAGAGATTCGGGGAGAAGCCAGTCACCAGTATGTAAGTCAAGCAGCTGCTCCGTAGACTCTCAGTTTGGGCATCCATCAGATCTGGCTTTCAGTCTGGCTACCTAAGAGCGCCATCGGGCGGTCAAGTAACACGGCCTCGTGGCTCATCTTCTTCAAACCCTGTGAGACGTGATACACCTTTATGATTGGCCAAGGGTGACCAACTTCACCCTTCACCTGAATGCGATATCGCACCTGGAGATGTAAAGCTCCAGATCTAATTGAGATAAAAATTCACACGCTTCTCGTGCCCCTTGAGATGCTACTAGGTGTCCCATAATGTCCATGACACTCCAGGTCTTCATTTGCCGTTGCAACCACATGCCTAGATACCCAAAGCGCTAGAACACCTGTGTCAGATGAGCCCCGTCTAGGTGGAATTTGGGTTTTCCTGGGGTCGTTCTGCGTTCAAGAAGATGCATCCAAACCAAACTGACCTCCTTCAGAACTCAACCAGACCATCCGCTCATCCTCCCGTGCCTTTCACCCCGGGGTCATCTGACAAAATCACCACCACGAGACCATCGCATGCTGGTGCGTCACTCTTTTGATCAACACGCACCCTTTTGCTTATTCAACCAAGAAACCACAAATCAAGATAGATTCGACTCGACGTAATAGAGAGGGGTAAGCCAGAAAAAAGCAAATAAATAGGACCCGGCAAATCCCACCGAAATCAACACCAACCCAGATTCCCGGTGCTGTATCGATAGACGCCGCTGTCTCCGTCAAACGCCCCATCCACCATCACCCCAGGTCTATATAACATTACCCACGCGCGCTAGCTATGAGCACAGTCTATCTCGTGTGTGTGTGTGTTCGTTTCACATATCCCGGGGCACGTCCGGCCCAGCCAGGGTGACGACGACCGTTGCATGATATCACCTTCCAGCCCCCAAGACGACAATGCCCTCGGTCATGCCGTCTTGATATCCCGCCTCCTTATCTCCACAATCGCCGCCTGCGGCGGCGCAGGACAGGACCTCTTCACCCTCGCCTCGTCCCCATCCGTCGCCGCAGACGCCGTCGCCGCCGCCACCGCCGCCGGCCCATTACCCCCCGCCGAACTAAAGCTATTTGACCGCGACATCTCCGCAAGCGGTCTCTTCAACCCCGCCGTCGCCACCGCCGTGGGCAACACCGCCGTGGTAATATCCCCCGCGGCCGGCCGATCCTCATCATCAACCGCCATATCCCCATCAAACGGATCCGTATCCAATAGCGCATCATACTCCCAGCAATCCTCCAAGCCCTCCATAAATACCGGCGCATGCCTTAGCGTATGCCAAGAAATCGTCTGTCGCCGCATCGCGATATACAACGAATCAATAACCCCATTCGCATCCACCACCGCACAATTCCTCTTCAAAAACTCATGATCCCACCCGCCCCCACCGTCGCCAGCGTCCCTCGTCCAGCTGCCGCAGCATCGGCAGCCCCAGCAGCGTCTCGGCGTCGCATAGCTTCGCCTGCAGCGGCATCCACTCGCGGGCGGGCACCGCTGGTAGGCGGTCGTGTTGCGCTCGAATGGCATGGGGACATAGGCATGGGGCAGGAGGGAGATGTGCACTGTCCAGGGCCTGTGGTGGAGGGGCAGGGCGCGGGGAGGGGTTGATGTTGGTGTCGGTGTTGACGTTGGGAGGGTTTGCCGGCGGGCGCGGTGCCGGCGTAGGGTCCTTGCCAGTTGATGTTGTGTGAGGCCGCCCGTTGGCGAGGGGTGAGAGGGATGGGGATGGGAGGGGTGACGGGAGGTGTCGGACGGGGCGGCCCCTGGGCCTAAAGGGCCTAAAGGGACGTTTGGGTCGGAGGTGTCGGAGGTGGATTGGCGGCGCGAGGGGCGGGCGGCGGTGAGGGCGGCGGTGATGCGGAGCTCTTGCTCCTCTTCTAATGTCTCGGTCAGGTTTTCAATTCGCTCCTCCAGGCTGAGGTCGGCGTCCCGGAGCTCCAGCTGCCCGGCATGCAGCCTGTCGAGCTGCTCGTCGTGGTGGCGCAGCTTGTCGTAAATCTGGCGCAGCTGGTTGTCCTGTTCCTGGTTCCTCCGCTCCCCCTGCTCAATGGACCGCCAGCTCATGCTGACGTTTCGATAGGCGCCCTTGATCTGCTCCCCGAACTCTTCCCTGCTCTTTTCCAAGTGGTCCTCCATCTCGTTCACTCTGGTGACGACGCTGTCCAGGACGTCTTCTTGCCCCTTGGAGAGCTGGTCCTCGAGATGCTGTAACCGCCTCTTTAACAGCTCCAGCTCCTGCTTTTGCTTGTGGTCGGTTGGGATCTCGGGGTCCTTGTTGTGGAAGCATGCCAGATGGCCACAGTCGCAAGTGGCGCCGGGGATGCCCTTGTTAAGAGAGAAGCCGACACATGCGCATCGCTGGCCCTTGATCTCGGGCAGCAGCAGGATGTACCGGCAGTGTCCCCTTGGCATGTTAGATTCGTCGGGCGGGCTGTTGGCCGCCACTTGTAGCGGCGATGGAGATGTTGAATGGACCGACATGGCCGGTACCAGCTGAGAGACGACTAGGGAGTGAGGCTATGTTTAGGGATCCCAAGAGTCGAAGCGCAACAGATGGCGCTGTGAGTCGCCCCGTTTTGTGAGGCGAGATGTGCTGAACCGATGGCAGAATGAGAAAGCAGTGACAGGACGACTACCGGAAATCACACATGGCAGTCAAGGGCTGGACTGGCTGGGATATATCCATGGAGCAGCGTTGAAGTTGGCCGCGGTGGTTGACAGTCCCTCCCTGTTTCGAAAGAGTTGGATACTTGGTCCAAGCCTGGAACAACAGAGGGAATCCAGGGGACTTGTGGAGATATAAGAAGCTGGCTCGTCAGGGTCCAGGGCAGCTTTGTGCAAGCAGGTCTGCGGTGCAACACAGGGGCGCTGGGCCAAGGGACAGGGCGACAGTGGCCTGGTTATCAGAGGAAGATATGCGTTGTGTTCGGGGGCCCGAAACAAGGCAACGAGAGAGACAGACAAGGAGTAACCGAGTTTCGGCTGATAGACCGACCCAGATGGCGGGGTTGGTTGGGGAACGGGGAGCGCTCGGTGAAATTCCTGTCTGGCGGTATCTGATATCTGGGATGCAGGTTTGCTCTCAGGGTCGCTGATAGGCAGGGAAGCAGTGCCGTATCCCCCAGGTCCGATAATGCCCACAGCGGGAGGACGGGTGCTTCCCGTCGGAGCGAAGATAAGTGTGATGCGGAGAGAGAACTGGAGGGATTGAAGGCTGCTGATAACGGCTCGGCGGGTGAGCGTTGTTTCGCAAAGACACACACGGTGAGATGATGTGTCCTAGGGGCCCGTGAAAACGAAGAACATGTGGGAGCAGAAGGCACAGCAGAAAAAGAAGGTACGAAAGCAGAAAGCGACGCGGTGGCTCGTGAGGGTTGTTGTGGACGGAGAGGAGTGGCACTACCCGGCCCCTCCACGATCTCGAGGCCGGCGTACTTGGACCCCCGTTCGACGCAGCGATTGCGCCAGGTGACGTGACAATTTGTCTCGCTGCAAGCCCGGGTCGTAACAAATCGCTCGACGCCCTCGACGACAAATGCATTGCACATTAAGCAACTACGCAGAACACGCCCGACGCAGCTTCAAACGGCGCGCGAGGCGGTCTGGTCCGAGGAGCGAAGTGGATGGCATGTGGTAATACATTGGGTCCGAGGTGGGAACGGTTGCGCGGTTTGAAAAGCCTTTCTCGCAAGCGTGGGTGGGCGTGGAGATGCCGCGGGACGTGGCCGGAGTGGCAGCAGAGCGTGGTGTGTCACGGTTGAGGGAGAAGGATGCGGAGTGGAAAGAGACGGCTCTGTCTTGAAAACAAGCTGCGTGGGTTGCGCGGGCTGCGTGGATGGATGGCGAAGGACAGGCCAACCCTGCGCTCACAAAGAATATTGCCTGTTCCCCAGATCCTCCCCCGTTTCAGTGGGTCTTCTGCTCCACTTATCCAAATCGGGCAGCAGGGTCCTTGGACCGGTCGCTCCACTTAGCCCATTGCTGCGCTTTTGAGACGAACTGCAGGCCCAGAAAATCTGTGACTTTTTTATCGGCGGGTGACACGGGAGAGTGGGTGGTCGGGAGGCTGCGTCGACAGGGGCCAGAGAGTGGGAGCGAAGGGATGCCACATGGGACAATCAATGCCCATCAGTGGGGGTCGAGATAAGGGCTGGCGGCCTGAGGCTGCAACTTTCTAAGGTTGGCTCCCCTTCCACATGCAGGGCCGCAGAGCCGATGTCGCGTTTGCTTGGCATTCCCAGTTCCTCAATTTCATTTTCAAGCTCCCAACAACCGAAGCTCGTCAACATTACCATGCAGACTGGACTTCTCGAAGCTCTTGGCGGATCGCAAAACCCCGCTTTTTGCATGAAAACCCTCTTGGATTTCACCAAAACTGAACCCCCTCCCATCCAGTGTCCTTCCAGGACACCGCCTGCCCTTCTCGCAGAACATTTCACGGATCGGCCCTGGATGTACACAGTCCTCGGTGTTTGTGTGCGGCGATTGTCTTGCCGTTGACGACAGCTGCAAGATAAGGCGGGTGTACCACAGCACGGGACTCAGCAGCACTGCCATGGCCATATCTTCGTCGTTGCGCCATTCCACAGGCCAGACAACAACAAACGGGCCAAGGGATCCTGTCTGACGCTATCTTGTCCTCTCCCCTTGCGACATGTCGCACGACCTGCTGCCGCAGTTTTGGATCGGCCGGTTGGACCGGCAAATCCGTGCTCGGGGGCGGGCTGAGACAAAGCGCTATCTTGTGCGATCGATTTCGTCCCGGTCTGTTGGAACGAGTGTCAAGCGGTGCCCCTGGCGTCCCACTCACACTTCTAAGTCGACCTCGGACCGCCCAACTGCTTGCCGAGTGTCGACAGCTTGTTTGCTGATAAGAACCATTGCGTCAACTTCGTCAAGCTTGCCCAGGCACCGCCGAGGCAGGCAAACGAGCACCTGACACCCGTTTTTCTCGGTTCTTTGACGCTGATCTGGTACCGCAGCAGGAATCACCGTCCTGCGGCGTTGGGGGCAACGCTCGGGATATCGCGATAAGGGGCACGCATGGTATCAGAGTAGCGGTGACCTGGCATGTTTCGGGAGACCGGTCTCCCACTCCCAGCGCTGCAGGAGAGAGACCCGTGAGGCCGGTATTCTGGACTGCTGCATGGCACGCCATCGACCAAACAGAGCGCGTGCTGAGGCAGCCTGCGCCAGGTCGCTTTCGTGATTTGCGAGGCTCTGGTCGCCATCAACCAACGCCGAGCAGCTGGGGCAACTGGCCAATGGCAGTCTTATCTAAGGGCCGTTGCGAAGCCGAAGGCTGCGACACGGCGTGGGAAGTGAGGATGCAACGCCTGGATGCTACCCAATATCATGCCATGGGAAGGCTGCTTGCAGACGGCGCCGTCAGCAAATATTGCCTTCTTCTCGCCGTCACACAAGACAGAGCAAGCGTCTAGCTCTGTCAAGCTGGACGGATATATCTCTCAAGTTGGCGGCAAATCCGTTCAAGCCGGATCCTCTGATGCTGCCTCAGAGTAGCCGATGCCATGTTCTCGCTACCCTCTTCACTGATTGACCAAGTATACAAAGCAGAACGGGAGGTTGTCTCTCGCCGGAGGGCTCAAAATCTCGAGCGCCACCTCGACACACGTTGTGGTTATCAAGACTCTCACAGCCTTGATTGGCAGAATTAGATTGGGACTCAGCCTCGGCCGGTCCATCCCGCCGCCTCGCCTTGGCGGTTGTTCTGTTCTGACAGCCCATTAGGTAATGTGACCGAACCCCTGTCGTGGGGTTGCGGAGAGGGTAAAGTGCATCGCGCTGAGTTGCCCCCTGCTTGCTCGGGGGGTGGCACACGCCCGATTCAACGGCTCCGGCAGCGGGTTCGTGAAACAACCGAACGCACGAGTGTGACAGCAGGTCGGGCGGAGGGAGAGGAGAGTCATCAGATGGGCCCTGGGGGTCAGGCAAAGGAGGAAGATATCGACGTCTGTCTCATCCGCACTCTGTAGGTTTTAGAACTGATCATTCCGTCGTCAGCCGCCGCAAGCGCGCATGAAGGCCTGAAAAGTCTTTCATCGACAGGTAAACGGCTTGTCCCAGGCAGAACCTCAAGGCGGCACTACCAGCCAGACTCCGTCCCGCCCTTGCCTCAGAGGAGCTTGATACATGATCCCTCAACCGTTTTCTGTTATTTAAGCCACACCTCAGCCCTATCATAAGGACACAACATCAAAGACGGCGTCTGATTGGGAAGAAATACTCGCGCCTTGCAGCTTCAAGCGGGAGCTTCCGTCCCTCCTGAAGGCAGTGCAGTCTAGCCCCCCCCTCCCCACCTGCTTGACGTTCACAAAGGGCCAACCCGTGAAG
The DNA here is from genome assembly GCA_027946355.1 of Collariella sp. IMI 366227. Lineage (NCBI taxonomy): Eukaryota > Fungi > Ascomycota > Sordariomycetes > Sordariales > Chaetomiaceae > Collariella > Collariella sp. IMI 366227. The sequence goes on along the minus strand of JAPEUS010000002.1, from coordinate 1,459,615 downwards.
CCGAGCGTCATATTCCGTCTGGTACGAAGAAGCGCTCATCTCAAAGCTCTCGAACCACGTGTAAGTGTTCCAAGCCCAAGATGTCAACTCCCAGCTTCCACCTGTTTCCCGCTTTACCTCCCGAACTCCGGCTCCAGATCTGGGAAGAGGCTTTTGCAGTCCGAACCGTCTGGGCTATTGCCCGCGCGGATGAGTCTAAGGACCCTAAATACGGTCCATTCACCACGAGCCTCGTTGGCCCGGCGCCGCATCTCGCAGGGCTGTCGTGCAAAGAGGCCTGGGAGACATTGAAGCGGTGCTGGGCGCGGCCCGTCTTTGGTACTATGACTACGCCCAACTGGTCGGCGCGTGTGAGAAGCTGGCTACCATGTGCCCGGCAATTTGTACAATACTCATCCGTTGCTATGAAACGCTCGCGGACGACAGTCTCTGGGACATTCCCTGCCAGCCGTGCTGTCAGCTGGGGCACCCGAGCCCAGAACAAGCCGCCCAATGCATCGACGCTACCGGAGGCACTGGGGCTGAGCTGGCGTATTAGGAGTTGGCTCGTCTCATATTCGGTCGGAATTGCTAACAGACGCACGCTTCGGCAATCCGCCGCCCAGAATACATTTTCTGCCCCCAAACTGAGAGGCAGTGAGAGGCACCTTAGAAATAGAGATCATCCAACAGGCAGGTAATTCTTGCGTTTTTGATTGGAGGAAGAGTATGCGGGGAAACCTGCCCAGTTTCCAGGCGGCCTGTTGGATGGACATACTTGTACGGAGTACATAGCAGACTTACACGACCTCGGGAACAAACAACCGCGGGCGCCCAACCCCTGCAACGTGTCTTCGCAACTGAATTTGAGACCGGTTCTTTATACTCCAAGGTCGCGTGTAACCAACCTCGTCGTACTCTCACCCTCCCCACGATGGCAGTCCAGGTCCTCTCTGACTTGCATCTAGAGGCCCCAAAACCTACGACATCTTCAAGATTGTGCCCAAGACACTTTATCTAGCCTTGCTTGCTGACATCGGCAACATCGTTCCTCACAAGGACGACTGTCTGTCGTTTCTGAAGCGACAGCTGCAGCAGTTCTAAGCTGTGCTTTTCGTCCCCGGGAACCACGAAGCATACGGTTCCAACTGGCCCGACACGCTCAACATCCTTCAGAATTCCCAAGACAATGTCCGCAAAGACGAGTCGCTCGAAGAATTTGTCCTGCTCAATTGCGGGGTCTTCCGGCCCCATGATTCCAAGGTCGTCATCCTAGATTGCAGCCTGTTTTCCCACATCCCAGCCGAAAGCGAGATGGCGGTGAGTTTTGGGCTCAACGACTTCTTCCAGATTGATGGATGGGACGTGGACGCGCACAACGAGGCGCACAAGCGGGATCTTTTATGGCTGAACCAGCAGGTGGTGGACCTGGAAGAATCCGACGTCGAGATTGTCATCTTTTCGCATTGGAACCCGACAATGGATGGGCGCGCGGCGGATCCCAGGCATGTCGGGAGCCGAATCACGAGCGGGTTTGCCACGGAGCTGGCTCGGGAGAGTTGCTTCAAAGAGCAGCAAGGTTAAGGTGTGGGCATTTGGGCACCCACATTACAACTGCGATTTCTTGGTTGAAGGGGGCCGGGGCGTTGCGGCTGGTGGCGAACCAGAGGGGGTATTACTTTGCTCAGACGGAAGGCTCCAGCAGTGAGAAAGTCATTAAGCTGTGAGCGAATTTGGGGGAGGGGGAATAAGGTAAAAGAGAGTCGATGTTTTCATGGAATGGATGTCCAGGCGGGCCGGTGGTGGTGTAAGGCAAGAACCGAGTCCACTAGAGCGACTATGCACGCCCCCCACACCAAACACTCCCATCTCTACGGAGTAGATATCAGCCACTATCTGGCTAAAGATCTACTTGACAGTCTGCCTAAGTTGATAGTCTGATTGACAGTTTTGTGAACAATCTACTTGGCAATCTATTCAATAATGTGATTGGTAGCCTTGTTGACAATGTCGTTGACGGTCTAGTTGGTAAAATTGACATTCTGGTTGACAGTCAAATATAGGTGGAGCTGCTGAAGGCTAGTTCCATGTTAACAGGGATAGCCTCGAAAGAATAAATGCAGCGGTGCCAAGGCGCCAAGACGTCAAGAATTGGCGAATTGGAAGCGCGTCTGAATTGAAGTTTCATTTTCTGGCGATTTTCTCTTTTCTGCCGCGTTGAACCTCCAAGCAGCAGCAGCCGCAACCATCCCTTCCCCGACGTTGACACGAAGCGTCCTGCCATGTTACGGCTGGCCAGGCAAGGGAGGCAGGCACTCAGGTCTTCGTCGTACATCTGCACAACATGCCGCGCCCTGCTCGCCAGCGCCAGCCCTCTCCCGCAGAGGAGGCTGCCTGCTGCCGTCCCGACTCTCTGCGCCGTCCGTTACTACTCGGCCGAGAAGGGAAAGGAGCCCAGCCCTGATACGAAGCCGAGCCCCGAGTCGACGCCCAGTTCCAGCCCCGAGACGAAGCCTGACCAAGAACCTGGCAAGAAGGCAAGCAAGAAGGGGAGCAAGAAGACGAGCAAGAAGGCCGGCAAGAAAGTCGACACAACACCGGACGAGAAGCCTGGCAAGGAAGCTGACAAGAAACCCGTCAAAAAACGGGGCACGAATCCCAAAAAACAGGCCGACAACAAATCCGAGGAAAAGTCTCGCGCCGGACAGAAGCAGGCTGACAAGAAGTCTGCCAAGGAAGCCGAGAAGAAACCTACCAAGAGCAGGCTCAAGGAATGGCGCGACGAACTAAAAAAAAAGTCGAAGGAGAACCAGCGTGACGAGACTGCCTTGGCCGCCACCGCGGGCAAGTCTGAGCCGGCACATGGTGCCGGCTCCCCAACCCCCGGCGGTACAAAACGACTCCGCGGCGCCCTGGCTTTCTTGCAGAAAACCATGCGCCATGAATTGAAAAATGACGCCCCGGATTCCGAAGAAGCGAAGCCCACGGTCGTAAGAAGTCTGAAGCCGCATTTCCAGTCGCTTGCTGACGCCTTGGGTGTCCCGAAGCCACCTCAGTCGGAACAGCCGCTTGGGATTGCGACCGAGGCCAAGGCCAAGGTCATGACCATGAGCAAGACCAAGACCACGACCAAGGGCAAGGCCAGGAAGCAAAAGGTACCCGCGGAGGAGTCCGCGGATACCTCCGCAGAGTTCCAGCCACGGGAGCTGCACCCGGAAACTTGGGAAAAAAAGAAGAAGGGAGCAAAGAGCACCGGGTTCACTGTCACCACCATCAACCCCAACCGACTCAGAATGATACCTATTCAAAAGCCGCAGCCTCCCGTTCCTCAACTTGCATACGGTCTGGATCGCGTGCTCTTCAACCCGGGCGTGTACTACATGCAAGACCCCCGGACCCGTGTGTTCAACTTCGACCCGTACCTTGCGCGCATCATGCCCATTAAGGAATTTGATTACGGGGCGCTCAAACAATACGTCACGTCCTCCAAGGATACCGCCCTTCTCCAGACCGCCGCCGAATTCGGCAAGAAGTACACGGGCTCGACCTCGAGCATGACCTCCACACTGTCTCATTTTCACTACCTGCTGTCACATTGGCGCCCCCTCAACTCGAGAACCTTGTCTCAGGAATTTGTCCCCGACAATAACAGATTTACAAGGATCATGACCGCTCCCGCGGCTACCTTCCTGCATTGGAAAGACGGCGTCTACGCCATGGACGCCGACAAGCAGTTTGATTCGTCAAATGTCCTCATGACGCTGGGCAAGTCGATGGAGAAACTCATGACTCTGCCCAAGGAGGAGTTTGAAAAGTATCGGAAGACAAACTCGCACCAGTTGACAGAGGAGGACCGAAACGGCCCCGAGTCGTTCCACTACTCCATTCTCGGCGACTTCCTGATGCGTTCCCAGCTCGACGCCCACGACCCCAGGTTGCCCGGCACCGGCATGTTCGATCTCAAGACCAGAGCCGCCGTCACCATTCGCATGGATCCCAAAGAAGTCCAGAAGGGGGCAGGCTATGAGATCCGTAAGCGCTTCGGCCAGTGGGAGTCGTTTGAGCGCGAGTACTTCGACATGATCCGCTCCGCCTTCCTCAAATATTCGCTCCAGGTCCGCATGGGCCGTATGGACGGCATCTTCGTCGCCTTCCACAATACGGAGCGCATCTTTGGTTTCCAGTACATCTCTCTCGCCGAGATGGACTATGCGCTGCACGGCCAGTACGACTTGGCCCTCGGCACCCAGGAGTTCACGTTGAGCGTTCACCTGCTTAACAAACTCCTCGACAGAGTCACCAAAAGGTTCCCTAAGCGGTCCCTACGCCTTCACGTCGAGACGAAAGGCGAGGACTCGGTTCCCTTCATGTATTTCTTTGCCAAGCCCGTCACTTCACTCGAGATTGAGCAAATCCAAGAGACCAACAAGGCTGAGGTTGAGGAGTTCGAGCGCCAGTTGACCGGCATGGGTCTCGAGGAGGAAGCCGCGGTGGAGTTGGAAGGGGAGGAGAAGGATGGGAAGGGTGAAGTGGTCGAGGAGGGTGCCGAGAAATCGATTGAAAAGGTTGGCGAACAAGCCGTTGAAGAAGCCGTTGAAGAAACCGTTGAAGAGGCCGTTGAAGAGGCCGTTGAAGAAGCCGCTGAAGGAGCCGTTGAAAGAGCCGCTGAAGGAGCCGTTGAAGGAGCCGTTGAAGAAGCCGAGCGCGAAGTGGGGGCAAGCAACGCTGCTTGGGAAGACGTGAGGCTCAAGGTCGAGGCCGAGTTGGAGGACGAAATGCGCGGTATGACGTTTGTTCGTGAGGCGGTCGAGAGCGCGCTCGTGGAGAGCGGGCTTCTTCCGGTGACTGAAACAGATGAGAGCCAGCGCTACGTCGACGCTTTCCTCGAGGCGCTGATCCCCACGCCCCCGGTGACCACAGAGGGCCAGAACGTCGAGCCGAGCGAGACCAAGACGGACGCCATCCTAACCCCCACGGCAGAGGAGGACGTCGACACCACTGCGAAGGGTGCCGAAACCCCGAGCGAAGAGCTCGCGGAGAACCCCCAACCCTCAGCGACCAACGAGAACTCCTCGGCTGACGCGGAGACGAACCTGAAGGACATGATCGTCAAGCTGACTACGCAGCCCCGCGCTACCCCAAGCGAGCAATCGCAGACCGGGCTCGACAAGGAAGAGGGCGAAACGAACAAGGACACATACTTCCACGAGTTTTCGCAGTTCTTGTCCGGGCTCCAGGAGCAGCCCGAGAGTGAGGCTACTACCCCCGAGACGGCCGAGCTTGTCGAGGAACCTGCAGAGTCTCCCAAGCAGGCCCAGCCAACCAAGCCCGCCGAGGAGACAGCTGAGAAAGTTGCGGAGAAGGACGCGCCAGCGGAGACACCCGCTACCCCGATCTCGGCCATGGCCGCCCCGTCGCCGGCCAAACGCTCCGGGCCCTCCCTCGGCAACACCTACCGCGACGGCGCCGACGGCGGCGAGCTCATTGGCCTCATCGTCACGGTGCGCAACAAGGTCAACGGCAAGTACGTCGACCGGCCGAACCTCCTGCGCAAGGACGACGAGTGGACCGTCGAGTATGCCATCGACGAGATGACGCCCGACCGCGCGCACAGCATCTACGACAACATGCTGCGCCGCCGCAGCACCCTCCTGAGCAGCGAGGCCCGCGAGCAGTGGCACCAGCTGTTTAGCGGCGGGCTGCCCAAGTACAGCAACCTCGGCCGCGAGTACCGTGAGAACCTGGACCAGGAACAGCGCTCGACCGGGATCCATGTGTATGGTGAGAAGAAGCCGCTCAAGCATGACGAAGTGTTCCCGGATGCAGAGAAGAAGGGAAGTCTTGGAGTGAGGCGTGTTCAGAGTCAGATGACGAGCAGGGGACGGGAAGAGAACAAGAAAGAAAGCGGGAACAAGGGGGAGTAGGAGGCCGTGGCGAAGGTTTAGGTGGTCATGGGGCCATGGCAAGGGCTTTGAAAGTGAAGGTGTTTAAGTTGAGGCGTACGGGGTGGGTGTAGGAGTAGTGATGTGAGGAATATGGGTTGCTAGAGATAGATCTGATGCGATATATCTAAGATTTATACTGTACCATAGGTTGTATTTATATATCACGTCGTCCGCCTTGGAGGACGGTAATGTCTGCGCCTCGTAATTTCTCCTCATGTTTTCCCCGGTCGTTTCCAGGCAACTCCACGATTCCCCAAAGGTCATATTTCCTCTACCTCGTACCATTTTGCATAATAGCCACCGTTTGAAACTGACAGAAAAGCAAGAGGAGCAAATATCACAAATCCTGAGACTAAAGCAGGGCTCGCCATCCATGTATTTGCCAGCCACCGATCCGCCAGCCGAACTCAAGATCAGAAAAGGGTTAAAGAGACCCAAAAACGCCGTTGCTATGCATGATTACCACCGCCTCTCCTCGGAGTCAATACCCCTTTCCCATATAATCAAACAAGCAGTGCAAAACACGGTTTAAAATCTGCGTCGAAATCGACCAATTCACCCAAGAACGTCCTCGCAGTGCTTTCCCAAATCGACCATCTCGCGTTTAGTTGTTCCCAAGCTGCAAGTTGCCAATATCGCACCAGTTGTTGACAGGCTGTCGAACCGGTTAGCATCACGCATATCTCCCACAACCAGACATTTCTGAAGCAAAAGAAGAAACTTACCAAGCAGCTCAGATACTTGCACCACCCGCACGTCGTCCGGTACACATAGAAGTTGTTCAACAACAAAATAAACACCACCAGCACCAACACCAAGGCGCCCGCTCTGATCAACCACCATGCCCACCACAACGGCTTGCGCCCCTTAAAAAACCCGATCGGATTCTTCAAAAACGACGGCGGCGTGCCCTGCGCCAGGGACCCCCCACTAACCTGGGAATTCGCATAGGGCACATCATCGCCAATCCGCCGCCTCAGCGAGTTGGGCGAGTGCAGAAGACAGATCCCCAAGGCAAGGCCCATTAGGAAGCCGCCGATGTGCGAAAAGTTGTCCAGCCCCGGCAGCAGGCCTAGGACGAAGGAGATGACGACGTCGAGGATGATGAAGGCGAGGTCCTTGACGGGGTTGACGCGGTCGCGCCACGAGTAGAGCAGGTCGAGCAGGGTGAGGGCGATGACGCCGAAGAGCGAGCCCGAGGCGCCCGTGGACGCGATGCCTGTAGCGGCGAAGTTGCCGCCCATCACAAACCCGAAGATGCCCGCGCTGACGTAAACCAGGAAGAAGCGGATCGAGCCGATAGACTTTTCCATGTCGCGGCCGAGGGTGAGTTGGAGCAGCATGTTGAAGCCCAGGTGGATGATGCCCGCGTGCATGAAGATGGGGATGATGAAGCGAAACCATTGGTTGGGCTCGGGTTTGGTGTCGAGAGGTGTGCCGGGCTTGTAGGCGGGCTCGGCGACGCCGCCAAAGCCGCAGAGTTGTGAGAGGGTGCATTGGTTCTCGGCGAGGTTTGAGTCGAGGGACTTGGAGCTCGGGCACGGCCAGCGGATGGGTTCGGCGGCGTCTTGGACGCCCTTAATGTTGTGCATGCAGGGGACGAAGCGGGCGCCCATGTTGATGAGCACGTAGTGCGACGGGCCAATCATGGGGTTGAACGAGGGCTTGATCATGATGGGGGAGCCGGTTTCCTGGGCTGTGAAGAATTCAGTTAGTCAGGGCACACAGTCTGCGATGCTGCGAGATGGGGACAAGGGGTTCTGGAGCGTACCGTTCTTGACGATTTCACCAATGAAGACGCCCACCTGGACGAGAGTAAAAAAGTAAACAATAAAGGGTATCTTCTTGCGGCCGGAGCCCATCATGCCCAGCTCGCCGAATCGTACGCGGCCCTTCCGTGACTTCTTCTTCTGCGACGCGTCGTAGACGTGGTCCTGCATCTCGGCGTCTTTTGCGGGCGGGCGCTGGGCGTGGTCCTGGAGGGGGATGCCGTCTGGCGGGTGATTGTAGGCCATTTCGTCCGGGGAGACGGGCGAGTGGCCGTGGTATCCTGTGTCTTGGTGGCTCAATCGGTGCTGGCTCGAGGCTGGAGTGGTATAGTGGGTGCTTGGGGGAGCGGGCGTGGAGGAGTAGGATGACGAAGGTCCTTGCTGGCCGGTGTAATAGCCCGTGTAGGGGGTGTTGGAAGGGTCGGGCAGCGGTTTTTGGCTGTAATAATCGTTGGCTGACATTTTGGTAGGTTGGGGGCTCCCGGGCCTTTCGCAGTAGAGAAACGCAATCTCCCGGTCAAGAGGAGCGAGGACGTATAGGGGAGGGACTGGGCAGCAAGGGCGGGAGCTGGAACTGCGGTTGGTGGTTTACGCAAACAGCAGCAAGCCAGAATTGTCGAGTCGAGGTCAGAAATCGAGTGGAAAGTGGGAAATGGGAAATGGGAAGCGAAAACAGGAGCTGGGGAGCCGCAATTCCTGGTGCCGGCACTGGTGCTGGTGCTGGTGTTTCGGTGTCGCAAAAGTTGCAGGGATCTCGGATTGTCTGATGTCTGGAGAACACCCCTGATGGGAGCCGTGGGAACCCTGGGCACTGGCGATGGCAACCTGGGACGGTTCCGTCGCACTGTCTCTGTGGCTTGCAAACGGAACACGAAGGTCACAGGGTGGTGTCGCTCGATACCGCGCAATTTGCTCGTTTCAAGTGTCCGGCTGGTCGCGTTCTGTGTTGTAAAAAATCGAGGTTGGGCAGAGACTGGGGGATATTCCAGGTTGGAATATGTCGAGAGATCGACGTGGTCCTTGGTTGCCAGGGCTGCCGGATGATCGGACCTCTCAACGTTTGTTGGCACAGCCGCGGTGGAGCTGTGTGTAAGTGGACAGGAAGACAGGATGGAAACCATCAGTCAGTCTTTGCTGTGGCTGGGATCAACGCCGTGACACTGGCCACAGCTGACGTTGCTGCCAAGTTCTCGGGCGGCTGAGGTGGGAAACAGCAGTACGACCCGGAAGATCACTGGAGCACGCGGTGGGCTGTGGACGATCGATCCGAGGCGGAGGCCGCCCCTCTGCTGGCAACACCCGTCGACAGGTTCAACTTCTTTCTGTTTTTGGAACAGGGGCATGGCAGCTGGCAAGGCTATCGTAACCGCGCGGGCATCCATCTCGAAACTCTCCTCTTCTGGGCAGCAGGCCGAGCTTGGAACATTTCAACCAATGATCTGGCTAGCAGAGATCCGATCGGAGGATGGTTGAGGCAATGGGAGCCGTCAGCCACGCCCAGTGACGCAATCACCGTCTCTTCAGCCAAGACCCAGAACGTTGGTGGATGCATGCGGCTTGTGGCAGCCACACCTGTCTTTGGGTTCGTCTGCCCGTTGTTTGTTCCAAAGGCCAAGACTATGGAAGCTTTCAGAGTGTGGGGCAGGAATTGTGTCTCGACCGTCACGTCTTGGCAGGGTCCGATAAGATAGGGCACTCGGACAAGGGAACCAAAACCAAAAAAAAAGTTACCGCGCCTCGACTCGACCGTCTGAACTTACCTCGGCCGCCAGTCCGGCCCGCGCGACTTCAAGACCTCGACAGCGAAGCTGCCCTGGGCTGTATGATGCGCTTCCCAGCAACACCCGCGGCCATTTGCCGCGGGAGAATTCGGACGCATCTCCTATATTCCGCGACAGTCGCATGTCCGCCGATCACATCCGTTGCGCCCCTCTCTCTCCAACACACCCGCCATCTCTATGTTCACCAGCGAGGGTCCTCCAAGTTGAACAAGGCGAAGAACAAAGATGCAGCCAGCCAGTACAAGTCAAAAAGGCCGAAGCCGCCGCAATCGACCGACCATCCCAACCTGACGACAGAGGATTTCCTCGTGAACTTCTTCAACGATATGACAGTCTCCGTAGGCGACAAGCCTACTGCCAAGGTAAAGAAGGCAAAGGGGAAGCGCGGGCGCGCGCCGGTTTTTGTTGCCGATTGGGAGGCGGACACGGTTGACCCAAAGAATCCTGCCAAAATGAAGCAGGAGAAAAAGAGGCGAAGGTCAGAAACGACCGCCGACGCGGAGGCCAACAACGTCGAGCTGGAGGAGCCTTTCAGGGTCATGAAGAATGCCCACGGGCCAAAAAGGAGCGCCAGCGCAAAGGAGAACGGCGACGGGGTTAAGAACCCTGCGGAGGGGAGGGCGAACTATTATGGGTTGGAAAAGGTCGAGGCCGATAACGAAGTGCGTCGGGGCGCCGAATCGGGGAGAATCAAGCGGTCCGAAGGAAAGGGAGAAGGAAATGTTCGAGAGAGTGACAATGAGAAGGCGGCCAGCATAATTACGCGAAAGATGTCACACCCGGGAGCGATTCAACCAGCGGCAGCATTTCAACCACCGGTAGCGATTCAACCACCGGCAACGATCATAAGACAGGTCCCTAGGTTTCGCTCACTCAAAACAGACACTCCTTTGCCCATGTCTGAAAGTATTCGGGGTCTTGTGGCGACGAACCAAGGCAACAAACCCCTGGTGGCCACGGCTGGTGAACCAGAGCGCATGGTCGGTAAAGTGGCACCGCAAGACGAGACAGAGGAGAAACCCAAGAGGAAAAGTTTAGAGGAACTGGCGAAAGAAGTGATGGAAATGGGGGAGAAAGCGATGCAATGGGGAGAGCAGGCGCTGAGGATGGGCTTAAAAGCAAAGGAGTTGGGCCGAGCGGTGGTCAAGGCAGCAGAGGAACGGACTTCTCCCAGACCTCGAGTCAACATCACGGCACAAGAGCAAGGAGAGGGCGCAATCGAGGGAGCAACGACAGCAAAGGAATTGGTTTCAGAGAAGTTGAACACTCAGGTCAATGATAATTTCACGGAGGAAAAGCGAGGTGGTGCGACGGAGGTACCGAGCCAATCAAATGAAGGGCCACCAGCCAAGCCGAACACTCGGGTTCAACTTACAGGAGAAAAGCGAGGAGAGGGCGCAGCGGAGATGGTGGTACCGGTCAAGTCAACCGTTACACCCGCGAGCAGTCGGGAAAGGTCAACTCCTATATACGAGAGCAGTATACCCGAGAGCGTTCGGGCTTGGGAAGGCCTGAAAAATGTAAGGCATCCCCCTCTCTCTTTCGCTTGGCCACCGTTTCCTTTGCTGACAAACGTTTCGTTACCAGGCGGCTGCTGCAGACGCAGAAGCAACCCGGAGGGTTCGGAAAGAGCCCGTCTACGCAGGGTTCCAACCAGTCCAAGAAGAACCTGATCCGCATGCCTCCGACATCTTAGCACTGGGCTTGAGCAGGAGGAAGTTCAACAATCTGACCTTTGAGGACATTACGGAAAAGAAGAAGGAGATCGAGGCCGAGCTACATCCTGACCCTGAGTCAGCTTATCCCCGCACAAAAATCGAGAGGGCGCTTTCAGTATTCATCGTACAAGAGAAGGCGAAGGGGGCTGCGCCTAATGTTCCCCAGAACCCAGCCGACGCTAAATCACACGGCGCGACGACGCCAGCTCAAGATCGAGCGCGAGAAGCTGCGGCTGCAACACGAGCTCGGCGTTCCCCTCGGGTCGGACGAGCCACACACAGTGATTGACGACCAGCTCACCACGTTCACGAAGAAAATGGACTCCAAGACCGTGGCACGCGAGGTCAGGAGCGAGGTCAGAAAAGCCAGAAAGGTAAAGCCAGCGGTACCCAACAAGCTTAGCAACCGGTTGGCGATGCAACTAAGTCCACGGTTGAGGTTGCAGGCCCATGAAAAAAGAGTTCAACGTCGGGCTCCTCCCGGGGCTGTGGGATCGTCATCCCTCCCCGAGTGAAAGAATGGCCGTGAGGAGCTGAGCAACGGAATGCCACAGTCCTTATTTGGAGTGGCTGGCTGCCCGTTGGAGAAAAGGAAACCAAAAACGGCCGGCCGCGGCTGGCAACAGTCCTATGTAGAACCATGTTCAAACAGCTACTGTACAATATCATGTAATACAACCAGTAATACAACCTACAAATACCCCTACATCAAGCCTACACCTCCCACCTCCTACCTCCTACCTCCTATCCCCAATCCTCATTCCTTCCTCCCCCTCCCCCTCTTCTTCTCCCCTCCCCTCCCCTCCTTCCCACTCCCCCACACCTCGCTAACCTGCTCCACAATCAAATCCCAATACCCCTTCCCACTCTCCAGCGCCTTCCTCTCCTCCTCCATCCTCTTCTCCTGCCAACCTTCCCTCGCATCCCCATCCACAATTTCTCAATAATCCCCCTGCGATCCTTCTCCTTATACTCCTCCTCCGCCTCCGCCCTCCGCCTCCTCTCAGCCTCCATCAGCGCCCTATTCCTCGCCGCCCTCTCCGTCGGCAAGCCGTCCACCAGCTCCGCGCTTCTCAACCCCTTCCCCTTCCCATCCCCCTTCCTTCGTCTTGGTTTTGAAACCGAGCATAGCCCCCCACCGCTCTGAAGAGCGCTCCGTGATGGACCGCCCCGTGTGGTGCTCCATGAGGACGTTCCACCCGGAGAAGCCGCCGATGCCGAGGAGGACGTTTTGGAAGCCGGTTTTGCCCTTGGTGGGGGCCACGAGCGCGAGCGGGCACATGATGGCGCCGAAGATGGCGGAGTAGTAGAGTATGGGGTATTCTTTGGTGAGGAGGGCTTTTTCGGGTTGGTTGGTCGGGGGTTAGTGTCGAGGCCGGGGCCGGGGTGGGTTGTGGTTGTTGTGGTGAGTTGGAGGACATTTTGGTATGTGATGTGGTGATGTGGGTGGTGGTTTTGGGGTTTTGGAGGGTTTGGGGGTCAATTGACTGGTTATGTGACTGAACTGGTCGACGAAAGTGGTTGGATGCAGTCGGACGGTTCGTGGCGGGTGGGATGAGGTCTGTTGAAAGTTGAATGGGTCGCGATTTATCTCGGGCGTTGGACCCCCGGGCCGTCAAGCGAAAAATGGGCCCAGGCTGCCAATGTCAATGGCCCAGCCACAACACAGCCCAGCCACAGGCAGCTATCGATAACAGAGAAGTGCCCCTGAATGGCAACAATAAGGAAGAGACGAGGCCCATTCTGTTGCCAACGAGATCTTATGATTCATGCTGAAAGCCCATCTCATTCCCAAGCAGAACGCAGCAAGATATATGCAGCAAAAATCAGGGTATACATCCCAAGTAGATCCCGACATCCCTCTAGTCCCTACGCCAGCCATGATTGTTGATGTACCGTGATCCATGCGCCCAACAATGCCTGTCTGACCGAACCAACCCAACACATCCCTTCCTAACACATACTTCCACCAAACACCCCACGACATCTTCCCCCTAGCAGACTAAACCTGTGTCTTCGCAAATGCCTCATTCGCCAACCTCACTCCCGCATCATGCGTTGCCCTCGCCTCCGCCAGCGCGCCCTGCATCTCAAAAGACTGCGCCAGCATGCCGTCCGCGACACTCATCCACAGCACATTCCCGCTCTTCTTGGCCTGCGCGGCGCCCGCCTTGGCACTCTTGAGCGCCTGCTCGCCCACGACATTCTCAAACAGCCTGCAGCGCATGACATTGAGGGCGATGGATAGGTGTTGCGTGTTGCTCGTCTGCTGGGCGCCGCTGAGCGACTGCTGGATGTGCCGCTTGACCTGATTGATGGACAGGGGCGGGTTGACGTGGATAGAGGACATAACCAGGTTGTAGACGGTGCGGATCTCCTGATCCGGGTTGTCCTCGCAGATCGGGCGGAGACAGTCGACAAGCTCGGCCGTTTCCGCGTCGTCCGTTTGGGTTGGGTCTTGCATGATCCAGAGCCGGTTGAGGGCCGCGAGAATGGATAGTTCCATCTCGATGCGGCTGCCGGTGGATTTCGGCGCGCCGGTCCAGTCCATTTCGAACGTCTTGTCCTTCCAGATCTCGAGGGCTTTGTCGAGTGCTGCGGTGCCTTGGTAGAAGACGCCTCTAAGGTACAATGTTAGTACGCGGCGGAATCTAGTTTCGGGCTGGTTCCCTTCGACGGTTTGCAGGCAGGCCTTAACTTTTGCCCAGTCGGACAAAGTCGAAGCCTGGAGCCCAATGAGAATTTGGGCGTAGCAAATGAGTTCTTTAGCCCATTCTGAGTGCTTCAGCGCTGCTGCGAGGCTCTCTGTTGATGCGTTTTTGTTGCGGTCTGCGCGGGGCTTAGCAAAAAATACCCAATTAGATATGGACTGTCTTACCATCTAATAACCTGATGACCTCTCCCCACAATCCGGAGCTGCGTCCGGGGGTGGAGGATTTGTAGCAGGCCACAATTCCATTGAACATAAACCTGGTTGTTCGTGTGAGATGCTTGCGATGCAGAGGAAAAGGACGGCACTTACGCCAATGCCCATGCTTCTTGCTTCCCAAGGGCCGACAACACGAGGTGATCAAGACCATTATCACCCGGCCTCAACACCGCCCTGGTGTCAGTACTGACTATTTGCTGTGCGTTCTGCATCCGGTTGATGGGGAGCAGCAACTCTCCAGAGTCGGAAGCCCAGTCCTTTGACTGCTTCAGTTCTTCTAGTTTCGTCTGCAGAGCATGGAGCTTCTGGGTGGAGATTTGATGGGTTTTCTGGTGCATACTACAAGACACATCCAGTAATAGGAGCAATATATCCGTCTCCGGGGTGCGGATGGTTTCGTCCAGCTGCAGCTTGGATGCCTGAGCAATGCACATCTGTACCCGCGTGGCCCAGTCGTCCTTCATAGTGCTAAGGTGGGCAAGCCCCTCAAGAAGCATGGCCATGACGAAGATGGCTTTGTCGCCCCGTTGGTGCGCAATGCCGGCAATTTTCCGCAGATTCTCTATCGCGTGGTGATCAGCGGCGCTGCCGGATTGAACATGAAATGCCGCTTTCAGGAACCGGAAAGCATAAATCCAGGGGACATGTTTGTATCTGGAGGAACTGGTTAGCGACCTTCTCAAGAAGACTTCAGAATAGTCCGCGTACGTTGTGCAATCGGAAATGTGGTTTTCGATAGATTTGAAAGCTGCTTTCTGATTCCGCTGGAACAGGGTCTTCATGAGCATAAATTGAGAGCTGTACTTGAGGTCGAGAAAGCGATGCTGGTTTTAATTAGCTGACGCTTTGCCTAGTTTCTCAAAGATCGACTTCATTACCTTGTCACACAATGAAATACCCCTCGTAAGGATTGTTTCAGCCTCGGAAATATTCGTAGTCTCCTCGATGAGCACCCCAGCATAGCGAAGACATAACCTCGCCTCCAATCGCGGATAGAGCTTATTTGACTGCAGCGCAACGGTCAGACACCCCAACCCTGTCGCTACCAATTTGTGGTGCTCCGCAACCTCGTCTGCCGCCATTACTTTGACTATTGTCCGAGCGGCCGCGTTCGCCTTTTCAAAGCAGTCCTCCGCAACATGGAGAAGAAGCGGGAGGGTTTCCAGGTGGGACGAGGCAGGCGGCGTGGCCGGCGATTTCGTGACCCCCGCACTCGAGCTCATCCGCCGGGGGTGTTTTGTATGCAATTTCGGTGTGCTCTGGGATGGTGGCCGCCTCTCCTCGAGCTTGGGACTGGCTTTCACTGGCACAGGCCGGGGTGGCAGCGGCTGGGTTGCCGCGGAGAATTGGGGGCTCATCGCAGGCACAAGCGGGGGTTGGGATGTCGAGAAGACATTGTTCGGAGGTGTCGGCGCGGGGGGCCTCGGAGATGGTGCTGGTTGGAGGTACGACGGGTCGACGAACTGCGGAGGGGCTGGCGCAAGCGCGGGCATCGGCACACGTTGGAGGGGTTGCGCAGACTGGTGATAGGGGTCATTGTAGCCGGCAAACTGCTGCTGTTGCGGGGCGCTGCTAGGATAGAACTGGGCATGCTGGTTTGAGTACGCCGAATGCACAAAATGGCCATGCTGAAGCTGGTACTGCTGGTTACCGTTGGCATACGGGTTGGGATATTGCGGATATGGCTGGTGATGTGGTGGGGCATGCGGACCAGCTTGCAGCGGAGGCAGTTGTTGTTGGAGTGGGAATTGCTGCGCTTGCTGCTGAAATTGTTGAAATTGGTGCTGCTGCTGCTGCTGTTGCTGGTGATGGTGCTGCTGGCCCTGGCCGCCGTATGGCTCGCCCGGAGGCATGCTGTCGGAAGACCCGGTGATGTTCCGTACTTTTCGGAGAAAACCAGCGGCGAGGGAGAAGAACGGCATGGGGGGATGATGGGGTGTGGATTTCTGGGCTTCGCGGGTCTAATGTGGAAAGGACGCGCCGTCGCGGCACATGAACCCACTCAGCTGCCTGCATGTGGTGAAGAGCATCGGCGACCGGGTGTGACGGCGTCCGACTTGTCCCACTTGTTGGCCCTCGGTGCCTCGGCAGGCGCAGGGTCTGAACAATTTGGCCAGGGAAAGCGACCTCCTGGATGAAGGCCTTCCATGTTTCTTCGTTCCACTTCCATTCAACAGGCGGCATGTCTCGGGCGTTGGGCATGGCGCTGTTATTCTCTAATTTATAGGCCGTAAATCATCAAACTTCCATTCGTGTTCCTTCTCCTTCCCTTGCTGGTTTCCCATCCCGGTTTTGCAGCTCGGTCGTGGGATTCAGCAAGCGTTTATCATTCGTCGTGAAGGGGTCAAGACTCTGCAAAGGGGCAAACAAGAACCAACATTAAAAATTCCAGACTCCACTGCTATCTTCTTGGCTTTCCTGGGAGATCAACAACCTGAACTCCAATCCGGCTCCAACTTAAACCGTATGTCCCATCGCATTGGCCATAAAGTCCTTCAAAAACGCAACTACGTCCACCCCCAATCTTCCAGTCTCACCAACACCTCACCAGCACCCTGTCTTCCCTCACCGCCTTCCGTGTCACCAGCCGACTGTTCAGAGCCATGGACTGGTTCGGCAGGGCCAAGATCGCCTTCACCCACTCACCCTCTCCGTTGGCCTTGCGGAAGAAGGATGGCACTACGACGGACCTGCTGAAGCTCTGCGAGGCGGGCACTCCGCCATGCCAGCTCAACCCCCTCCTCTTCAACGGAAACGTCCAGACCATGTGGACGGCCGTCAAAGAGCATGGCCCGCCGATATACTACCGCCGCAGAATTTTTGACGCCGACCACAAGACCTACACCGGGACCTTCACCGTCGACTTTGCCGTGGGTCCCCACCAGGACTTCGACGAGACTCTCCCCCCCAGAACTGCCTACTTTGCGGAGGAAGAATTCGCCAAAATAGGATCAGACGACAGCAGACCGATGCTCATCGTGCTCCATGGTCTGTCCGGTGGCTCACACGAGATTTACCTTCGGCATGCCATTGCGCCGCTGGTTTTGAATGGGGGTGATTGGGAGGTCTGCGTTGTGAACGCTCGGGGCTGTGCCCACAGCAAGGTGACGAGCGGTGTTCTCTTCAACGCGAGGGCAACCTGGGATGTGAAGCAGATTGTGAACTGGGCGAGGGAGACTTTCCCGAACCGGCCGCTGTTTGGTATGGGGTTCTCGCTCGGTGCCAATATCATGACAAATGTGAGATTTTTTTCTAGAATTCAATGGCGTTTTGCTGACCATCACGGGCAGTATGTCGGTGAAGAGGGCGCAAACTGCCCCCTGAAAGCTGCCATTGCGGTGGGCAACCCCTTCGACTTGGAGGTGGCCAACAAGGCGCTCCAGCGGACACTGCTCGGGAAGCAGGTCTACTCGAGAGTGATGGGGAGTAAGTCATGTCGAGACATTGGTATGAATGCAGTCACTGACGTACCAAACAGCAAACATGAAGAGGCTCATCAACACACACAAGGATGCCGTCTTGAAGCACACCAACTTGAACTATGATCGGATACAGAAGGTTACGTTCCTTCATGAGTTCGATCGCGAAGTCCAGTAAGTTAAATATTTCATGATGAGCACTCCGATTATTAACTAGCATTCTAGGACAGTTACATGGGGATATCCCACGGAAAACGCTTACTATCGTGATGCCTCGTCTTCGGATGCCGTCCTCGCCATCAGGATTCCCTTCCTTGCCATCTCTGCCCTGGATGATCCTGTGAGTAGCACGCCTCACCACCAGCTCAAATTACCGCTGACGTTTTCAAGATCGCCGTCTACGACGGCATCCCCTTCCAAGAGTTCAAACAGAACCCTTACACCGTCCTCCTGACCACTTCGCTTGGCGGACACCTCTCGTGGTTCGAGACGGGCGGCGGGAGGTGGCACCCCAAACCAGTATGAGCTCTCCTTTATGTCGATCTGAACACACAAACTGAGTCCAAAATAGATTTGCAACTTCCTCCGAGCCATGGCCACCGAGATCGACCTCGACGCCATCACTCCCAACGCCAATGGCCATGCCATGAAGACTCAGTTCGTGTCGGAGTTCGAGCCTATGATGCGGAAGCTGCGGGTTCTTCACAGCTGAGTGGGAGCGAATTTGAACGGGTTTATCTTGTACACATATGGGAATGGAATTTTGGGATAGATCAACTGCATAGCGGGTAGAGGTCCATGTACATTACCAGTTATTGGAATGTCTGATGATACAGACAGCGATGACGGCTTGCAGTGTTGTACACTGGACTGAGAGTGACGCCCGTGAGAGTCCTATATCGCTTATTCTTCAAGGCTGTTGTAGCCTCGCACCCATTTATTTGTACACAACCCCTTGTTGGTATCTCGACCCAAACCGGGAATTCCAGCTTTGACCCCTTAGACAAAACGCCAAACGCCCGCCATGCAGATGAATGACCCCTAGCAAAACAGACCAGCCCCCTGACCACCCACTCTTCACTCCGGCGCGGCAAAAGACACCTTCTTCTTCTTCGGCTTGGCCGCCTTGGTCCCCGCAGACGCGAGCTCCTTAATGTTCGTCTCGTCCTCGTCGCCCTTCTTGCCCGTAGTCGTCCGTTTCCTCTTGCGCCGCAGAGTATCCTTGGTGTCCTCAAGCTTGGCTTTGCGCTCCGCCTCCTTCTTGTCGGCCTCGACCCGCCGTGCCTCCCGGATCTCCTCCATCTGTCGCGCCCGCATCATCTTGGACTCGATCTGCCCTTCCTTTTCGGCCTGCACGAGCGCGAGGATTGTCGTCATGCTTTCCTGTGGGGGTTGTGAGGATTTTGTTGATGAAAACGAATGGGGGGGATGTAAGGGGAGACATACCCTATCGTCAACGAAGACCTTCCCCTTCTTCTTTCCCTTCGGCTTCGTCACACCGACAGGCGTAACCATGTTCAGTTCCGGAATCCCGAGTTCCTTCTCTGTGTAGACGCGCTTCTTTTTCTTCTGTTTCTTGTCGAGCCCAGGCAGATTCGGCCGACCCGTGACTTGCTTTGCTGGGGCCTTAATGCCGGGCTTGGACCCGGATCTGCTTTTCGGTTTGGAGATCCCGTCGGAGGAGGACCGCTTGCCGCCGCCCGCTGAGCCGGACTTGCCGCCGGCGTGCTTGTTTTTGACAGTGCGTGTTGGTGCCATTGCTGTTTTACTGCTACGTCTCGTGGTGTTGGAGCTCGCGATTAGCACAATGAACTGCGTCGCGCCTTGCAGCTCAAAAAAATCGGTACAGTGTCTTATCGGGCTCGTTATCGCCTAAAAATAAGTGGGGCATAGACCAGGAGGGGCTCTCTTGGTGGGGTAGAGCCATCCCGGCAGGCAATGCGGCCAGCAAAGATCCATGACACCCTCTCGACGCCGATCACGGTGCGTCAGAGCCCAAAATTTCCCCAGAAGCATCCAATACTCACAACAAATTGAACGCTTCTTAAGCCGCCGCAGAAGAATACCAAACCAGTTCCCGACAAAACACCGCCCAGAACACACACAATGAGCTCCTCCGAACCCGCGACCCGGTGGGCTGCCTTTGCGCGCGACACCAACGAGACCAAGATCCAGATCGCCATCAACCTGGACGGCGGTGCCTTCCCCCCAGACACCGACTCGCGGCTGAACGTCGGCGGCGACAGCCACGCCTCGCAGTTGAGCAAGTCGCAAACAATCAGCATAAACACCGGCATTGGCTTCCTCGACCACATGCTCCACGCCCTGTCCAAGCACGCCGGCTGGAGTCTTGCCCTCGCCTGCAAGGGCGACCTGCACAGTCCGTCTTTCCCCCTCCCCACCCTCCACCCCCAATCCCTCGCCCCTAACTAATTACCTCCCAGTCGACGACCACCACACCGCCGAAGACGTCTGCATCGCCCTCGGCTACGCCTTCGCGCGCGCACTAGGCACACCCACAGGCCTGGCACGCTTTGGGTACGCCTACGCCCCCCTCGACGAGGCGCTCAGCCGCGCGGTTGTCGACCTCTCGAACCGGCCACACAGCGTGGTGGACCTGGGGCTGAAGCGCGAGAAGATTGGTGACCTCAGCTGCGAGATGATTCCGCACTGCCTGCAGAGCTTCGCGCAGGCGGCGCGGGTCACGCTGCATGTGGATTGTTTGAGGGGTGATAATGATCACCATAGGGCGGAGAGTGCGTTCAAGGCGCTGGCGATTGCTGTGAGGCAGGCTACGAGCAGGGTGAAGGGGAGGGAGGGGGAGGTGCCGAGTACGAAGGGGACTTTGAGCGTATGAGGTTAGGATGAGGATGGGCTGGTTTGGGTATCGGGTTTCGGGTTGTCAGTGGTTCGTCAAAGATGCAAACCATCTCAAGGTGGGTGCTCTGGAGGTTCCATGTCAAAAGACCAGGGGCGTTTCCGAGCGAGC
Organism: Collariella sp. IMI 366227; assembly: GCA_027946355.1. NCBI lineage: Eukaryota > Fungi > Ascomycota > Sordariomycetes > Sordariales > Chaetomiaceae > Collariella > Collariella sp. IMI 366227. The sequence goes on along the minus strand of JAPEUS010000002.1, from coordinate 1,439,086 downwards.
GACACCAGAGCAGAAATATAGACGGGTCAAGACAAGACCATTTTGAATAGAGGGATATCTGATATTTTGCCTCGATTTCTTCAGTTGGAAGGCACTTGTTGAGCTGGAATCTCTCCTGGTTATGAAGTTCAGTAATCCAGCCACCAAAAGCGGACCCACCATGGCATGACCTCACCCAAACTGCCGGGACATCTAAAAACGGCTTCATCTGAACTTCCAGGCCCGTCATCCCAACTTCAAGGAGTTTACGAGCTAATGACGCATTGAGGTGTTGTTCAGGGACTTTTCATACCGCATCACCGTTTTCTATCAAATTTTTATTTTTTTCGACGGGCACCGCAGGGTCGGATCCGCCTTGTGAGAATCTCATCTTTGTCATCAGCACGAGGGTCGTCTTGAAAGAAAGTGAGAGCAGAGGCCACACAACCTCAGAGGACCCTGAGAGGAGAGGACCCTGAGACAACTCAACCACCAAACGCAAGATCTTTCGAGTCAATCATCAATCTCAGTCTGCGATTTCACGTACCCCCACCGGCCTATCCTTTTAAACCTCTCACCCAACAACCTCACACATACAATGCCCTCCATCAACGAAAGCAAACACGAAGAGGCGGCCGATGCCTCCTGGGAGGCCACCCGGGGCGCCGTGGACGGCGCGATCAAGTGGGGGATTGCCAGCGCCGTGCTCGGCGGGGTCGGATACGCCGTGTCGCCCGTGTACAGGGGGTTGACGATTCAGTTCAAGGTGTATGTTGTTACCACTCTATTTTCGTTGGGATGTGTGCGGTGAAACTGATATCATTGATATAGGTATATTCAAATGTCGGGGATGGTGCTGGGGAGCATGCTCGAGGCGGATTCTAGGTTGAGGGCGTACGAGGCGCGGATGAGGGCGCAGAGAAGAATAGCGAAGGAGCAGGCGTATTGGCAGAAGTTTGAGAGTGAGTATGGGAAGGATGAGGATTGAGTAACCAGAGGGTTGAGATGGTGGATGGGTGGAAGATCAGTAGGTTTATTTGGTGTTGGGGAAAAGGTCATGTAGGATAGATATCAGCCAGTGTACATATCGCCATTCATTTTCATGCTCAGCAACGGAAAGCTTGATTGGGTATCTTGGTTTCTCTCATCTCTTCCCCTACGCCTTGGGCAGCTCAAACTTCTTCGGGTCCATGTTCAGCTTGCACAGCCGAGCCACACACCCGCTCAGCTGCAGCAGCGTCTGGACACCCTCCAAGATCTTCATGTGCGTGAACCCAATCTCCTTGATGAACTCCAGCTTCGCATACTCGCTCAACGTCGGGATCGTCTTGGTGACCCTGAACATGGTGCTGATAATATCATGGCTCGAGTACCCCAGATCCCAGAGCTCGCGCAGCGTGTCCAGCGCTGAGTCGATGTTCCCCTCGTAGCACGCCTTGAGCATGGCCTGCACCTTGATCGGATGCGGCGAGTCGACCACCTTGAAAACGTTGTCGCCCGACACAAACCCAAACCCGGCGTAGGTCGACTGCAGATTGTTGATGGCCTGGCGCATGTCGCCCTCGGCGCTGAAGACGAGCGCGGCCAGCCCGTCGTCGCTGTACTCGACCTTCTCCGCCTCGATGATCTGCAGCAGCCGCTTGACCACCTGCGCGTCGGTGAGCTTGGCGTAGCGCAGGATGGCGCACCGCGACTGCAGCGGCTCGATGATCTTGTTCGATTGATTGCACGCGAAGGCAAAGCGCGTTGTGTTAGAGTAGATCTCCATCGTCCGGCGGAGGGCTTGCTGGGCGCCCGAGGTCATGCTGTCGGCTTCGTCGAGGATCACAATCTTGTGGCGCCCGGCGGGGAGTGTGACTTTTTTTTGGGCGAAGCCCTTGATTCGTTGACGGACGACTTCGATGCCTATTTATGACCGGTTAGCGTTGGTTGTTGGAATTGAGTTGCTGAGGATCAAACCTCTCTCGTCGCTGGCATTCAACTCCAGCACCGCTTCCTTGTATGAGTCCCCCAATAATTGCCTTGCCAGACACAGAACACTGGTTGTCTTGCCTATACCGGGCATGCCCGAGATGATGACGTGCGGCATGTTGCCATCGCGGGCGATAATCTTCAAGCGTTCGATCGTCTCTGTGTTGCCAACAATGTCGTCCAAGAAGATTGGCCTGTACTTTTCTACCCTACACAAATTATCAGTCTGGCTAGTTCCCGCCCGGTCATAGCCCGAGAACACACTCACCATGGGAGCTCGTAAGTAGCACTTCCATTGGAATTTGCTGTGAGTGCCTTATAGGCCGCTGTTGACGACTCGCCCTTTTCTTCTGGCTTTTTCGCTGGCATTGTGATGATTGTGTTTTGTGGTGAGGTAGGTTGCAGTTGAGGTTGTGCAGGGTTGTGGAGAGTCAGTTGCCTGGAGGTGAACTTGGAAACCGCGACGCGTCTCGGCGCGTTTTCACATTAAAGTGGTTCATAAAAACAACCCTAACCCTATTTTACGCCCCTGACCACCAACACCGTCTCGACCATTCATCAAGGGCAAAGGCAACATTGAATCTATTGGCACAGACATGGAAGAATTGGCAATTGGAATAGTCTTGTATAACATCTCTCTATCACCAGGTAGTCTACTTGGATATGTTTTCATTAACTGGGAGGATGTGTCTAAGTGCGATAATCGCCATTGATGGTACTAGAAGAGTCAGAATGGGTTGGCTCAAAGGCGGGCTGGTTACTCACATGTACTCGTGGCTGTAGTCGCAGGTCCAGTAGGTAGCCTGCTTGTCGCCCATGCCGAGCCTGACAAGAATCTCAAGATCCTCAAGCTCCAGAATCTCAGCAGCCCGCGCCTGCACAGGGTCAGTGGTTACTCCGAACGACCATCAATAGAGGTTCTTACCTCATCAACCTTCTCCGGCTCACCATTGACCAAGAGCTTTAGCTCGGCCGTACCGTCGGTGGGGATGAACGACACGTTAGTCTTCTCCGGGCTGATCTCAGGGACGTCGTTGATCGGCTGCCCGGGCTCAGAGATGAGGGAGTATCCGGTGGCACACAGAATACGGCCCCTGCCAAGTGTCAGTAAAACCCATGTCCTTTTTTACTTCCGCCAACGGCTAGAAAACACGCACCAGTTTGCGTCCTTGCCATACAACGCCGTCTTGACAAGCGGCGAGCGGGCGATCGTGCTGGCGATCCGGCGGGCCACCTCCTCGCTGGCCGACTCGGTGACGCGGATTGTGACGAACTTGGTCGCACCCTCGCCGTCGCGCACCACCAGCTGCGCCAGCTTGGCCGCGAACTCGGTCAGCACCGCGCGGAAGGCGTCGTAGTCTGGCGTGCCCTCCAACACCTCCTTGCCACCCGCCAGGCCGTTCGCCAGGAGGGCGACCGTGTCGTTCGTCGACGTGTCGCCGTCGATGGTGATGCTGTTGAACGAGCGGTTCACGGCGTGCTTGAGCACTGACGGTAGGGCGGCCGAGGAGATGGGCGCGTCCGTGGCAATGACACCCAGGAGGGTGGCCATGTTGGGGTGAATCATGCCCGCGCCCTTGGTCGTGCCCGCTATCCTGTATTCGACACCCGGCGACGAAGGCAGGGTGAAGGTGCGGGACATGAGCTTGGGGAAGGTGTCGGTGGTGCAGATCGCCCTCGCCAACTGCATCCAGTGCTCATGGGTTCCGCCCAGAGCGTCGTGGGCCGCCGGCACCTTGCCAATGATCTTGTCGATGGGGAGGCGCTGGCCGATAACGCCGGTGCTCATGACGATGGTGCTGTCGGTCTGGCCGATGCACTTGTCAGCTTCCTCGGCCATCTTGGCTGCATCCTCAAGCCCGCCCTTGCCTGTAACGGCGTTGGCGCATCCTGAGTTGATGATGACGCCCTGGATCCCCTGGTTACTTTTCTTCTGGAGAAGGTTGCGGCTGAAGACGACGGGGGCGGCCTGGAACTTGTTCTTGGTGAAGACGGCGGCGGCGGCGCAGGGTGCATCCGACGTCAGCAGAGCCAGGTCTGGCTTCGTTTTGTTGCTGGGCTTGACGCCGACAATTGTGCCAGAGACGTTGAAGCCGATAGGATAGGTCCCCTGGGTTGGGACGTACTTCTTCTTGGCGGCAGGAATGGAACCGTTGGCAGGCGCAGAGTAGGCCCGAGACGGAGTGAGGGTGACACGACGGGCCAACTGGGCATTCGATTGCCTCAATTGGCCCAGAAGACACCTGTTAAGACCTGCCATGGCGATTCCCAGTTGATTTGATTCGGAAAATCACAAGATGGTTGACGACTGAGTCACGGATGGCAGCAGCAAAACAATGAAAATCCCAAGTCACCGCTGGTTCTGGGCCAAGTGTTAGCGGTACCGGAGGGTCCTGGCCAAAGAGGTTCTCAAATCTCAGCCCATCTCCCATGATCCGCCGTCCAGAGTCCAGACTTATACTCCTTCAAGATCCTGTTGAGTCATATTCGACTCTTCATCGGTGGAATATCCGAATGCATCGGCGAATCCTGAGGGAATTACCACAGAGGCCTTCTCTGACACGAGCCACAGCGGTGGGTTTAACTTCCATCTTTTCTGTGGCTGCCCGGAACACCGGTGCCGAGCGCCCGCTGTGGCTTGATCCCCGTTTGCTCCACCAGGGCAGCCTGCCTCCATAAAAACAATTTCGATTACTGCAATTTTCCTCGACCTTCCATTCCCTTTTAACACGCTCCAAAAAGACACGAATCACCAACGCGTCTCGAAGGAGCTGCATTCCCTTTTGACCCGGCAGTTCTGGTCTTCCCACAACTCCTTTCCCCCACACACATCCTTTTCCCCATCTCCCGAGTTCTCGCGTTCTGATCTGGGAGCTTCTCGATATTTTGAGGCACACCACGACGAGCCGAAACTCTTCTCCTTCCGTCACATCAACCCTCAACACGCGCCGGCACCATGTCGCTCGAGATCCTCGACGCCTACTGGGCCGCGCCGCCATTGGCAAGAACGTTGGCGACAGCCATCGTCCTGGTGTCGCTTTCGGCGTACTTCGGCCCCCTTCCCTTTGAATGGCTGTACTTCGATACGCGGCTGCTTTTCAAGTTCATGCCCGAGATATGGCGTCCGGTGACCAGCTTCTTGGTTACTCGTCCCAAAATCAGCCTCATCATGGACCCTTACTTTGGTATGGGCGCTTCAAAACATTTTCTGACGACGAGTGTTGTCTGACTGAAACAGCCTACCAGTACATGAAGCAGCTGGAGTTGGCGAACCCCAAGTTCCCCAGGAAGGAGGACCTCGTCTGGTACCTAATGACGGTTGGCGCCTTTATCATGGTAGGTTTATCTCACTTTCCGTCTTACTACACCAACATGACTCAAACTCGGCACCTCGTATATCTGCCCGCACAGTGCTTTTCTCCCCAACTGTTGCGGTTCCTGGAAACGAGGAAGATTACCCCCGTATGTCGACCGATCCGTCATTCGCTTTACAATTTAGGATCGGTCGGGGTGCGGGCATGGTGGGATGTCTTTATGGATGACCCGGGCGACACTTCCTGTTTGCTCGGGTGGTTTTTTTGCTCCCCTACATTTCATCGTCTTCCACACTTGGAAAGTGCTTTCGATGTGACTGCCTTGACTGTGAACAAGTAAGCTAACGGCAAGTCAGCTGATCAACCTCAACGTCTTTGGGGGCAGCCTTTTCTTCCTTGACGGGCTCAACATTGCAATGGCCTACACGGCCAATCAAGATCAGCGTGGCCAGAAGACGAACTTCTTCTTCTTCACAGTGCCTTCGCAGGCGCTGCCGTATTGCATGATCCTGATGTCGTTACTCGTAGACTCTCGGCCGATACCGCTTCAGATCAGCGGCATCCTTGCGGCCCACTTGCACGACTTCTTGACTCGCCTATGGCCCGAGTTTGGAGGTGGCCAAAATTATCTGCAGACGCCCAGCTTTGTCTCCTATTTGATGCAGACTCCCCGAATTCTGAATCGCGAGTACGGCACCGCCATCCAGCAGCCTGACTCCGGTACCAGCACGGGGGCTTCGACTGGCTCGGTGCTTCCTGACTCTTGGAAGACGAGGGGTTCTGGGCACCGCCTGGGTTAGAGCTTAGAAGAGGACGCATTGTACACAGATTGTAAATATTGCTGTAATACTATCGCATTCTTCCCTGCGATTCTTGAGCCTATCGGCTGGCGCTGAGCCTTCGCTACATGCTTCTCCTGCTCCTCACCGGCACACCTCCCCAAAATTATATCAGTTAACATATCATTTATCTCAGTCACATGTGTCGAACGATCCAGAAGCACCCCGTGAACTCCAAAGCAGAAGCCAGCTTACCACCGTGAAGCCCACGGTGCCTGGATCCAGACCAAAGTATAAACCCCCAAAACGCCGGCACCAGATCAAACATCGCCTCGCCAGGCTACATCACAGCCATTGTTGGTGTCCCACCTCATCCCACTATACCTACTACATAACAACGGACCACAGGACACAAGGATCTTGAGACAAAACAAAAACAAATTACCAAATATCACTTCCCCTCCCAACCTCAATCTCCGCATAATGTCTATTCCCCCACCCCCATGCCCACCACCCCCACCCCCACCTCCATTACCATCCCTCTCATCCCGATTACTCCTCCTCCTCCCCTCTTCCCACCAGCCCCGCGCCACGACCACCGCCTGTTATCTGACGCATCCTCAGCATCACCGTACATGTCGTCGTCTGTCTCCCCGCCAATACCGCCGCCGCCGCCGCCCCAGCTGGGGCGCCCGTGCCCTGGGGGAGGGGCCTTGGTAGTGTTGTGGGAAGGCTAAGGGGCCGGAGATGGTGGTGTTTTCTTTGCCTGGGAGGGGCTGGGCTGTGGGGAGAGAGGAGTTGGGGAGGGGGTTGAGGTTGGGCGGTAGGCGCGGGTTTTTTGTTGTAGGGGTTGGTGGTGGTGGTGAGGGTTGGGTGTGGGAGGGGTGGCTTGGTTGGCGTTGGTGGTGAGAGTGCGGGTGTGGAGGGAGGTTGTTGTTGCTGCTGTCGATGGGGGCGGAGGAGGAGGTGAAGGAGGGGATGGCCATGGGGCTGACGTGAGTTGGGCGAGGGTGGTTGGGGAGACTGATTGGGGAGGTTGGGGGTTCAACACTGGGCATGCTCTCCTGGCGGTGGTGGGAGGAGGAGGTGGTGGTGGATTGTTGTTGGACTGTTTGGAGGGAGGCGAGGAAGAGGGTGTCGTCGGCTTTGTGCTTGGGGTTGGTGGACGAGGAGGAGCCAAGAGGTGGGCTTGGGAAGGGCGGCGGAGAGGTGGCGGTCGCTGTTGAGCGGGTGCTGGGTGACCCGGGGCCCCTGACGAAGGCTCGCGGGATGTACGCTGGGTGTGTTGGCATTGCGCTGGCGACGGTGTCTGTGGCGGCGAGCGGAGAGAAGGGGTAAGACGGCTTCTCGGGTGAGTAGGTGCATGAGGAGGCCTGGTCGGTCTCGTTTTGTTGCGGGTCGTCCATCTTGTAGTCCAAGGTGTATGTGACGACAGGGGCCATGGCTCCTGGCGGTCTCCCTTCGTCGATCTTGTCCCGCTCTTCGTCCTTCTGGTTGAAGTGCCGTTGCCGTCGCCAGTAGACGAGAAATAGACTAGCAGCGCCGAGGAACAGGGCGCCGACACCGCAGGCGATGCCGACAATGGCGCCGGTTGTGAGGTTGCCGTTGTCACTTGAGTCCCCGTCCCGTGGGACAACAACAACATGCGTCCCCTCGGAAGCCATTGTGAAGGACAGGCTTCCGTCAAGAACTAGGTCGGAGTTCGTTTTCTCATCTGACTCCAGCCAGGTCGGATATCTGGAGTCTAGGTGCAGACAGTGCCAAGCACCACGGTTGATCGCCGAAAGGTCTTAAAATAACGGGTATAGGAAAGTGAAAAGAAATGGGATGCCGGGTCTGAAATAGTTTGGAGGATTCGAAACGGACAACGGAGGACAGCTACCTTGCCCGGGCATGGGCTTGCTGCTGATGCATGTATGCAGTTCGACCTGCTTGCCACCGTCGCAGACCTGCACAGTAGCCGGTAGCACAGTAACACAGGGCACACCTCGACACGACCCCAGATTGCCAACGCCAATTTCGGCAGGTCCCGGCCAGATTAAGAAGGTCTGGAAGTGCGTATGATGCCAAAGAAACACAGGCCGAAAGAGCGAAACTGAAACATCGAGAAGGGCGACTACTCCCCCAGACAACGCTACGGAGGTGAAGTGAGACGATGTCTTACCATCAAGATCCAAGACAGCGTTGAACAAGTCTCCAGCCCTCTCAAATCTCAGACTGGAGCCGCCGACGGCCTTCTTTCATCCTCCCAAACTCGCGTCAGCCACTGAGCAAGCGCCCGTCGCACTGGGCGGCCTGCAGAGGCAGCCTTGAGCTCATCCGAGGGCCGTCGGGCAGTCCTTGCGGTGCCCCTCCATCGACGATGGCCCGTGGGGGCCAAACTGCAGCCCAATCACATCACGCAAGGAAACGCGACGGATATGCACGCAAGCAGAGACAGAACAGAAAGATGGTGTGTGAGATGGTTGGCGCAAGTTGGTGTGGGCCAATGGCAGCGCGACAGTGTTTCGTTTGCTGGGCGCGTAACTCTGTGGGGTATACTTTTGCGGAAGGTCCCGGACGCCACTGACTGGACGGGCAAGCGAGCCCTCTTGATCGACAGTCTCCACAAAACAATCTGGCCAATCGGGAGCGACAACCACTCGGGCCAGGCAAACAAGCTTCACGCCGTTGCTCACCTGCGACCGACTCAACCCTGCCTTGCTTCCAACTCTGTTTCCCCTCCCGCTCTCTTCTGCCACCACCCCACTCAAGAGACCAATTCGTCAGCTGTGGCTGCTCTCGATATCGGGATGGAAATGTGATGAAAGCAAGCGGCCGCCTCTTCATCTGCAATTTTTTGCACTTTTCATCCCAGTTCCCTTTTCTCCGATGCGGGTGTGAAGCCTTGGCAGCAGCCACCAAGTAATAGGCTGTTGGTTGGAGCACACATGCTGCTGTCTTGATGCCTCAGCCCTTCGGATACTTCTCACCGTCGCTTGGATATCTCCGCTCCTCTACTCGCATTGGCCGACACTCATCAACTCGAGCCAACAACATAAACACGTCTCCGCCTCTCGATGGGGCAACGTGACGTGGGATCGCAACGGCCAGTCTCGCGCGCGGGTGAGTTGGGCAGGTGAGAAACAAAGCACGCATGGGAGGGTTTCCTCCAGTGCTAAGAATCACTGTGCCGGGAACGTTGTTCGTGTCTTCCCCGCTCCGGCCGCAGATCAAGCGTGCCGAGCCCTGCCACCCTTACCTGGTTTGCCTGATGGCTTGGCTCACGGCCCGCCACACAGCAGTCGGTCGTCTTGCATGAGGTCCTCGCAGAAGGCTAGGTATCATTCCGAGGTGGCATCTCTCGTCAACAGTCCTCGCCACCGAAGATACCCTCATTTGTTCAACCATCGGCCAAGCTCTTGATACTACCACATGCGGCCGTATGGCGCGGTTCTCATTCGCAAACTCCCCAGGCTGGCGATACCGGCCGGATTCTCCGCTGTCCAATCCTTCTGTGCAGTGGTGCTTGTGTAACAGAAAGAATGACCTCACCTTCTCAGCCCTCGGGACAGCTGACCAGTTGCTTCTTTCCGTTGACATGTTCCAAAGGGTAAGCTCAAGCTCAGGCGAGGCTCTCCCTCAAGGTTCAAGTTCGGATGCTCGGTCTTTTCAGGCCACTCCGGAAGGTCTGTTTGACTGGCTCTGGCTCGCATGAAGCTGGTCAGCCTGGGAAACTCTGTCATACCTGGCAATCATAAGTTTCTTCATACTCCAGGTCTCACAGCGGATTGCGACAACCACATGGCGGAGGGCTAGCTCGGTACCTGCAGCTGCAATGCAAACCGCTTGGCTGGATGAGTGCGGGCCGAGCACTCAGTGGAAAGAGACCTTCAGGAGACAGGAACCAAGAGACGGAACTTCGTCAATCCTGTCGCATTTCAAAAATCATCACCAGACTCGCAAGCTGCCACGTCAACCGGACCGTCTGCTCTCAATGCGAGCAAACCAAGGTAAGGCATCTAAAACGTAGCATTACACCCGAAGTGCTGTCGTGGGTTGCCGGTAAATGCAGAATATAACACCCAAAACGACCGCGGATGACATTCTTCTGGGCTTGTGTGTTGTCACATCCCTTGCCGAATGGCTTGGTGCAACAAGGAGTGTCTTCGGGATGGCCGTTTATCACACTACGGTCTAATTCGTTGAACCCGTTTATGGGAACCAAGCGTGGCAATCGACAACAGAAACCAGGGCTTCTTCTGCGCTTGAGTTTGCTTCGGCTCACACATCAAAGTCTAATCAAAGTCCCATACGTCCTTCCTTTACCCTAGTCTGCTGAGCAATCGACGGTGATACCTCATCTTCGGCTTTCCATGCACTTGTGAAACCCAGGGCTCTGGCCATGGGCCATCATCAACGTCAGCTGGGTCCGTTTTGAACACAGAAACGTGCCTTTATTTCTTGGACCACCGCGGAAATCTGATTCGGGAGCCGGAGATCCTTAGTTTTACAAGACACTCCAAAGTGGTTGTCAGACCGGGGTCCTCCTTTGTCTGATCCTAAGCTTTAGTGTTTGTAATTCTGTATACCACGGCCCTCTCAATCAGGGTACACGATTCCTTCTAGGCGAGGATATTCGGTTTTGAGCAAAGGTTCTCGAGCCTGAGGAGCCGTTTCAGACTCGGCCATTACCTGATCCATAACAACTGTAGACAGGATCTCGTTCTTAAAGGGATGATGGCTGCTTGAGCTAAAGCACTTGCAGAGCAGACCCAAGCAAAAGGGTTTAAGTTGAGGCAAAGTTTCGTGCGTGACATGGTTGCCCACCGTTTGACAGCATCATCACTGCACGTCGCCTCGCAACTCTCGATCAGGGGCATCCCACCAACGTACTACACCTTCCCTTGCTCTGTGCTCAACCCAAGTGTTCCACCCGTCTATACGAGAAATGGTTGTGAGAACCCTTGCGATACACAGTCACCACCATGCGCTCCCGCCTTCGAACTCTTGTCGCCTAACCACTCCAGGAGAGTAAACCCTATGCCCAGACAAAGGATATAACCCAGCTCGCTCTCCATATCCCAAAACGACGAACTGCAGCGGCCTTCGACCTCTTCGACACCGGCCCAGTAGTTTCACTCTTTCCAACCCACCCTCACGGTCTCACCAAACCGCCCACACCAAACCTCTTCGCCCACCCCGCCACAACAATGCACCTCACACATTTCTCCGCCCTCCTTCCCTTCCTCCCGCTTCTCGCCGCCTCCCCCTCGGCACCTGGACCCTCCACACCCTCACTCGCAATTGCAACCTAGCCAACACCGCTTGCACCTACGCGCTAACCCTCGACACCAGCCCCGACAACTCTTCTCCTCCCGAATCTAACCCCAACATCAACCCTTCCCCTTCTCTCTCCGGAACTGAAACCCAAAGCTACAACCCTCCCTCCAATCATGCTCCTTCACAGTCCATTCCCTTCCCCGTCCTCCTCCACCACCAACAATGCCACCCACCAGGCATCAGAAAAAATGATGGCAATGACTGCCAGCCAAGTGTCCTTCACATCGCAACCCTGCGGTTCCCAGCTGAGGGTCAATGGCGGGTGGGACGGGGAGGGGGTTTGTGACCCTGGTTGTTACTGATCCGGCGAAGGGAGTTTGTGCGTTCTTTGGGTATCGGGAGGAGGAGCTTGAGGGAGAGAAGGGTGTGATGGTTGGGGCGAGGGTAGGGAGGGTTTTGAGGTGGGGTTGTTTGGAAAAAGGGAGGGGGGGTGCTGGAGGGAGGGGTGTTGGAATGAATGGGAACGTGATGAAGCAGGGGGGTATGAACATGGTGGAGAAAAAAGAGATGGAGATGATGGCAGGAAATATGATGCAGGGGGGTGCTAAGTTGGATATGGAGATGGGGGTTGTTGAGAAGAGGGGTATGGAAATGATGGAGAAGAACATGATGGAGAAGAACATGATGGAGAAGAACATGATGGAGAAGAACATGATGGAGAAGAACATGATGGAGAAGAACATGATGGAGAAGAACATGATGGAGAAGAACATGATGGAGAAGAACATGATGGAGAAGAACATGATGGAGAAGAACATGATGGAGGAGAGCATGATGGAGGAGAGCATGATGGAGGAGAGCACTATGGAGGAAAGCATGATGGAGCAGAACATGATGAAGGGGAACATGATGGAGCAGAACATGATGAAGGGGAACATGATGGAGCAGAACATGATGGAGCAGAACATGATGGAGGGGAACATGATGAAGAACATGATGAAGAACACGAAGAAGAATATGATGGAGGGGAACATGATGGAGAAGAACATGATGGAGGAGAACATGATGGAGAAGAATACGATGGAGGAGAGCGTCGGAATGGGAATGGGCATGCGGAGGAAAGTAGAGCAGGGGGGTATGAGATGGGGGAAAAGGGCAAATGCAGTGGGCCAGGAAGTGACCAAGACGTGGCAGATCAAGGGCCTGACGAGATGTGAGTTCCATTGGGGAGCAAGCAAGGGCTGTCGAGGAAAACTTGATACTGACGCCGACAGTCCCCGATGACCAGCTGAACGTAACAGATTTCAATTTCATCGTTGAGGACAGCGAGCTTGGAATCACAGGCTGCGTGTTCGTGGCGCCGAATGATTTTGCAAGCAGCTGGTATGGGATCTGGTGCGATTCGGAGCACACGTACAAGATTTCGTGGGGATACAACAGTGACAGCGACAGCGCTGTCATGACGGTGTGCTAGTAAGTCTTGGACATCCGGCATGAACCCCTTGAATGACATGGCTGACTCCCTTCTCAGCCCTCCGAACGGCACGGCGGCCTGGTTTGGGTACGAGCACGTCACCAAAGGCCTGGTGACGCTTGGGGATTCGAAGGCAGAGCCGGTTTACTACACTGGCTGTGCCTAGGACCGTTAATGATTGTTGAGAAGAGGTTCCTTGGGTTGTACCATACTGTTTGCTTGAAGAGTTGGTCAGTGACGGCGAGAGTGGGAGGTTTAATCGGGGTGTGTGATTTCTTGCATCAGATGTAAAAGAGGTGACGATGTCTTGGGTTCACTCAAGTACACTTGTATCCTGTGCTTTTTACCCGTGCCCAAACCTGGGTGTTCCCATGGGTGGGGTTGGGGATTTGGATGGTCGTTTGGGTGGTTACGGATAGGGATGACTGTCCTGCCGCAGGAAACTGAAGCATTACGAAGGGTTTACCGATAATTTATGCATTTAACGCAACAGATAACCGCCTGTGGGTCCCGTAACCGTATTGTTACAACCTCTGTGATTACAGTTGTTATGCGGGGTTCCTGCGCCTCCTGCGGTGACTTGGCTCTTGAGGCACCCTGACGAGATAAAAATATCCTGTCGGTATTTTGGGAACGCACCATCTTAGCTCCGTCTGCCATCCATCTTGGAAAAAAAGAGACATAGTGGAGAAGAGTATCACATCTGGCCTTGCTCACGGAACAAGCCCCTCAGCCGTTGGACTATTTGGCAGGAGTGATATCGACGATTCGAGGTTGCATTATTGCTTGACCCCTATCCTTGTCAACACAGAGTTCTCATCGCTTCATCAACATGAGAATCGGCTGTCTTCAGTTTGCACCCCAAGTGGGCGAGGTCCAAAATAATATCTCACGGGCAGAAGATGTCCTCGCCAAAGCGGACTCGGATGATCTTCAGAACCTGGACCTGCTGGTCCTCCCAGAGATGGCCCTGAGTGGTAACCATTTAACCCCTGTACCATTTTCTGAGCACACTCTGACCTTCTTCAAGGGTACAACTTCAAATCATCAGAACACATCCTGCCATATCTCGAACCCACAGCCTCTGGCGCCAGTTTCCAGTGGGCACGCACCACGGCGCGCAAGTATGACTGCACAGTTGCCGTTGGATACCCAGAGAAGACCGAAGGGACAGAAACACCAGAACACTACAACTCGCTTGTTGTCGTGGACGAAAAGGGCGAGACACTAGCAAATTACAGCAAATCTTTTCTGTACTACACAGATGAGACCTGGGCTTGTGAAGGAAAGGGTTTCTACAGCGGAAAGCTGGGCAATCTTGGGAAGGTTGCCATGGGCATCTGTAAGTGTCTTTCTTGCCACTTGGTTATGCAATTTACTGAGCTTCATAGGCATGGATATCAAGTGAGCATCAACACCCCCCCGTGTCATCCACGAATTTCGCTGACAAGCCCAGCCCATACAAATTCGAAGCCCCATTCACCGCCTACGAATTTGCCTCCCATGTTCTCAAAGCGAAAGCCAGCCTAATCATCCTCTCGACGGCCTGGCTGACTAACGACGAACGGACCACCTTCCTCTCATGTCCCCATCAACCGGACCTGGCCACTCTCACCTATTGGGCGCGGAGGCTAGAGCCTATACTCCGTACCGAAAGCTTAGAGGAGACTATTGTCGTGATCGGCAACCGCTGCGGCATCGAAGACGACGCAACCTACGCGGGTACGAGCACGGTGATGGGCATCAAGAACGGAGAATTTTCTCTTTATGGGATCCTCGGGCGTGGGGAGGAGCAATTGCTGGTTGTCGACACCAACAAGCCCCCATATGCCAAGTTCACTCTCGAACCTCTCGAGGAGCTTCTCAATGGTGACTCGGAGCCAGAGATACCTCCACCGGAGCCGACGAATGGACAAGAAGATAGACCGCCGAAGGAGACGGCCCCCGGGGAAGGGAACGGGTACGTTGACTCGCCGACGTTGCCACCAAGCGGCTTCTTGCCTTTCAATGCGAGGTCACACGCAACCCCCGGAGCATCGACGCTAACGGACTCAGCAACCAACAAGACTGAGGAGACTTACTTCCCACTCCCTGCTCTCACAGCCACGCCAACAACTTTTTTACGCCCCAGACTCTCTTAGGTCACTGATCTGGATAGCGTTATGCCGTCCTCGACAAGCTACCCGCCGCCGCCGCAATTTACCCCCGAACATCCACCTCTCGCCACCAGCCTCCCCATCCATTAAATCAAATCTTTACCACTACTCCCTCTGGAATGCCCCCTCGGAAATCTCCATCTTTGTCGACGTCTACACACCAGATGCTCCCACATGGGATGCAGACGAGGGCTTGAGGATTGATTTTGGCATCGAATGTCTATCGCCGTGGAGTATCTCAAGCAGGGCGTCTTCACCTTCTAAATGCAGAATGAAGATACCTATT
Organism: Collariella sp. IMI 366227; assembly: GCA_027946355.1. Classification (NCBI taxonomy): domain Eukaryota; kingdom Fungi; phylum Ascomycota; class Sordariomycetes; order Sordariales; family Chaetomiaceae; genus Collariella; species Collariella sp. IMI 366227. The sequence continues at coordinate 1,423,865 of JAPEUS010000002.1, read as the reverse complement.
GCTGCGAGTCCGAATATTTTTGGAGGAGGGGTTACGTCGCTGGGTTGGAGTTTTTAGTTGAGATTGAGAGTGGGTTAATGGTTGGAGTCATGGTTATGGGTGTTTTTCGAGGCATGAGCATGAAGTTAGCATGACATAGCGTCAAAAATAAAGGGCATCTAGTCTTGGAACAATCTGGTCAAGGAATGGGAAAATAACACAAAATAAAAAAGAAAGTGAAGACATTTCCCAGATCATGTCATGATGAAATGGGGAACCGAGAAGTCGGGAAGACGAAAAAAAGATATGACAATTTAGCTGCAACTCGTTTCGATCGAGTGACCTCCGGGTTATGAGCCCGGCGCGCTTCCGCTGCGCCATGCAGCTTTTGTTTTGCTTGTTGAAATCAACCGCTGTCAAAGTGGGTTCTGTATCTGATGTGCTCTCAGAAAGAATCTTTCGTCCGATCCCCATCCTTTGATGGGTCCGAGTCGTTCGTCCGGACTCCGATGGTTGTGTGGAGCCTAGGCGGGTTCACTCGGATCAGGGCGTGGTTGGTCCACGAGCCACGTGGGAGGGTTACACCAGGTTGAGGACGGTTGAGGACGGACTGGGAGCTGGTGAGTCTTGAATGAGGAAATGCTCTGTCAGTCAAGAATTGGGATTCGAGATGAGCATGAGATACAAAAAAAAAAAAAAAAAAAAAAAAATTTAAGGGAAAAAGATGTAAGACTGCCAAGCTTCTCTACCAAGTGATCTACCGTGACGGTAGTAAACGTATGTCTCAGCAACGGCTACCGCTCCATCTATGTACGTACTCTTTGAGTCCTTTGGTATCTCCTTTACAATAACAATACATAGAAAACATTTTCTCAAAACCTGTTTCTTCTCAAGCTTTTACCCCACCCCCGCCACTACCCTCCCCTTAACCGACCTCCTCCCCCTCCACCACCTCCCCTCCCTGGGTGTCCCGGCGGCGGCGGCGGAAAATACAACGGCATTGTCCCCAAATTTTCAGCAGACAGCGGGCTCACCGTCTCAAGAGCACTCTCCTGAGCCTTGATGGCCGTTTGAGGGTATCTTAGAACTTGAGGCTAAAGTTGGGGTGATGATGGGGATGGTTTTGTCGGTGAGGACGGCGAGTGGTGCAGGCCCGACAGGGCGGGAGAAGTTTCGTTGTGGGAGGGCCTGGATTGGATGCCATGGGTTTTGGTCGTTGGGGAGTTGAGGTTGGGGGTAGGGGTGGGGCGGTTGGTGGTGTGCCATTGAGGGGTTGGGGCTGGAGGTTTGGGCTGGTGGTGGGTAGTTTGAGAGGAGCTGGGAACAACGAGAATCTCGACCGAGGCCGGTCGATGATCCGCTCAGCTGCTGGTGGTGTAGGCAAGGGGGTCGCTGGGGGTGGGACCCTGACCCAGGGCTCGCCTGCGGGGTTGAGGTAGGATCTTTTTCTTTGTTTGGTTTTCCCCTTTCTTGAGGGTTCTTGCCGCTCTAGACCCAAGGTTGTTGACAAAGGAGACATTGGGAAAGGTGAAGATGCGCGGGGTGCTGGTCGTATTAATGGTGTTGCAGGCAGTTCGGCGGGAAGGGAATTGTCAGAGCGACGAGAGGGTTGGGAGCGGGAGTATAAGCGGAGGGCAAACATTGTGTCGATGCTCAGGCGCTTCTTGCGAGACTGTGACCGTATTTGAGGTAGAGAGGGCGGCCGCTGGGTACCACGAATTTGGTTATTTTCAATCTCCGTCTCCTCGCAGAAACCCTGGCCGAATAAGGCCTGTGAATACAGCAGGGCTATGGTTGGGCGGCATCGTGTTGAGGCGGGTGCGGCCTCTGGCTTCATGTTGGTCGTGTGATACCTTCTCGAATCTGGGCGGTTCCTTGGTGTCCTTCTCTTCTTGAGAGCCCGGCGACGGCAGGCGAAGAACAAGCAGATAGCGCCAAAGAATGCGATGGCGGCCCCCAGAGTGACTGCGGCAATGGCGAGTGAGGGAAGTGTCCGGGTAGTCGCAGAAGTAGTGATAGGTTGGCCAGTCGAAGCGCTGGGGAGGGTTGTCCTACATGCAGACGACGGCAGCTCCGCCTGTGTCTGGCAGCAGACTTCGACAGGTATCGTCAATACAGAGGTGGTGATCTCAACGGAAGGCAAAGCCCTCAAAGTTTGAGTTGAGAGCTGTGCCATGGAACTTCTTCAGGGATATTGAGCTTCTCATGATGCCAGAGATGGTGAAAGGGCGCCGAACGTTGTGTGCTGTCTGTGAGGCGAAAGGATATAAATGAGAGCATCAACGGCCGGGCCGCTTGAGGACAAAATAACGAAAACCCCCAATCGCCCAGCAAAAGAGTTACTTATTTTCTCCGAAACATTCTGCCTTGCTCAGATCAACTGCAAGGTTTGAGGCATCTCGGGGGCGGTGCCCTACTTGGCCGCAATCTTGAGACCAGAAACAGGACCAAGACAATCATGGTAATGTCAAGCCGCCGCGCAAAGCAGCCGGCAACGAACATTATGTGTAGAAAGTTACTCAGGGAATCCCCTCTGTAGGCATGGAAGGTGTTTGCGGTAAGTTGCTAAATGCAGGGCGCCCTCGGTCTTTGCACTTGGCAATATCCTGATTTTCAAATGGTCTAAGTTGGCGGTTTGCATACCTACCTCACTTGGGGGGTTAGGGGATGTTGGGGGCCAGAACTGAAGCAAGGCAAACTTTGGAGTACCTCCTGCAGTTTGTGGCTTGCTTCAGGAGTAAATGGGGAAAAGGAAAATGGCGACTGCGCCGTCAGAGGCCTTCCTTATCCATGAGCCCGATGACATAAACAGACACATCGCCAGAGGACCAACGAGGATGATATGCCACTGGCGCGAAACAGGAACGGGGCAGTTGGTTTCTCAACCCTCCGCATCTGTGGACTCGTGGCAACAAAGTCGTGAAGATAGCTGAGGCGAAACCGCTTGATCACCCAAAAGCGCAAGGGAAAGAGACTCTGGCGAAAGTGTGTGGTGGATAGTGGTGACGACTTGTCAACAATAGCGCTTATCTTTGCTTGTCCAACACGACTTGTTGGAATGTCAGCGCTTGTTCGATCCACCTCCACCTTGGAAATGCCTTGAGGCAGTGTGAGTGAAAGCGACTGCCAAAAAAAAAAAATAGAAAAAATAAAATAAAAAAAAGAACGAGATCATGTGGCGTTGAAAGAGAAGGGCCGGATTTCAGGCCTGTAAAAGAGGGAAGCACCCAACAGACATGTTGGTGATGGTTTGTGATAATCTCGAGCGTTGGAGGCGGGACAGGTTACAGGCCGCAGGAAATAGGTAGTGAGCCTCTTGCGGCCAACTACCAAGCCAATAGCACCAAGAGAGTTGAGGATTTGGGATGGACCGGGGTAGTGTCCAATGATTGTGGAGAAAGGAGATAGTCTTGAGGTCGGTGGGCGTTGCAAACGACAATAACGATTGTTTATATTCGTAACAAACCCCAATCGGAGGCACAAGCCATCTCAAGGGCTATCTCAAACATATCCTGTTTGCTGATTGATAATGATGACAGGAGCGCCCAACAAGCATTCAAAAGACCTGTGGTTCTCGGTGAAGGGTGAAATAAAGTCCAGGACTGTCCAGCAGATGTGATGCATTTCAGGCTAGTGGGAGACGACAGCAGTGGACCATTCAGGGCTGCCATGCAGGGAGAGCAGAATCAGCTCCACTGCCTCGTGCTGCGGGATGGGCCGATGTTGAAGTGGGTTATTGTTTGAACCTACGCCAATCAGAAATGCCAACTTGAGCTTGTTTCAGGTTGTGGGATTGCCGATTGGTTCTTTCCCTTGGTCCCAGCATCTCACCAGGCAGCACAAACGGACAACACCCGGGGACTGAATTCGGCCGCTCGATCTTGGAATGCATGGAGGGACTAGGTGGCGGGGTGGGCTCTTCTGTTCAAGTCTATTCTTAGCACCGGATCAAGGACCACCGCAGCAGGCAAGACAGCACGCCATGGTTCAGTTGCATCGTCTCTGCGTCGGCTCTGCGTCGTCTCTGCTGCTGGTTGATCACAGCTGGAGGCTCTGATGGGCTTCGGATGAGGCTCTCAGAACGCCAGAGCAGTCAACAGAACTCAACACTTTCTCTACGTTTGAGTTCTGATTACCTCGCGCCTCTCGCCAACCCCCGCCGCATCTTCAACACTCATCCTCCGGCCACAACCCGGCCTTGGACCACTTGATGGCCATCCGTCCCACGAATCTCCTTTCAAAGGGTTCTGTCCGTCAACCCTGAAACACAGCACGCCAGCCACTGGCCATGTCCGGGGTCACAATCGCAGTGATCCGTCACACTGGGAGCAGGGCGCTTAGAAGCCCGGCAGTGTTGGCCGCCGTCACCCAATCACCAGACCTCCATCACCATTTCGATTCAGACCCGAAAAGGGAAATCGCTTGGGCTGCCGTCTGTGCCGCACCCCGCCCCCAGCCCTATTCTTGCTTCTTGGCGGCCGGTTGTGTCTGATGGACCCCCTCGACGGTGTTGTTGAGTTTTGACTCCAGGAACCTCTTGACCTGTTTATCATCATCGTCATGTCTCTTCATCACCTTTAGTGACGCCGGGGATATCAAGTCTGCCTGAGCAGTTGACCGGACGAGCAGGGTGAGCGTTTCGTTTCTACCACGGGGTTGGGCCGTTTCGCACCTGAGAGTCCGGCACCATGAAGATCGCCTGTCTGCAATTCGCCCCTCAAGTGGGTGACTTCGACAACAACATCAACAGGGCCGACGATGTTCTCAGCAAAATCAACCCGGACGACCTCGACGACCTAGACCTTCTTGTCCTCCCGGAGCTCGCCTTCACTGGTACGCTACAGGCTCACCCCAGTTCTAGCATTAGCCGTCTGTCCTAACTTGCCTTCGCAGGCTACAACTTCCAGTCGTTACAGCACATCTTTCCCTTCTTCGAAGAAACCGGCTCGGGAATTACCTCGCTGTGGGCGAAAACCACTGCCCTCAAACATGACTGCACCGTTGTCGTAGGCTATCCCGAGAAGGTGGACGTCTCCGCGAAGTGGCCGACCGCTCCTGAGTACTACAACTCAGCCCTCGTTGTTAATGGGGACGGAGAAAATGTCGGCAACTACAGGAAATCGTTTCTGTATTACGCCGACGAGATCTGGGCCCTCGAAGGCCCTGACGGCTTCTTCAAGGGGAGGGTATCTGGCCTTGGAACTGTCGCGCTGGGAATCTGCACAGATCTCAAGTAGGACTTTCCTGTCTCTTCGCACAGTCACAGGCACTGACAGTCACCAGTCCCTACAAGCTCGAGGCTCCATGGGACGCATTCGAGTTTGGGTTTCACGTACTCAAAGCCCATGCAAACCTGGTGATTCTGACCATGGCCTGGCAGACAAATGAGGATGCAAGCGCCTTCAACTTCAACCCCCATGAACCAGACGTCGAGACCCTGGTTTATTGGGTCCAGCGACTTGAACCCCTGATTCGCGCCGATCAGGAGGAGGAAGTCATCGTCGTCTTTTGCAACAGAACTGGGACTGAGAACGACGTCACATACACCGGTACTAGTGCTGTTCTCGGCATCAAACGGGGTGAGGTGTACGTCTATGGTGTTCTTGGCCGCGGAGAAAGCGAACTTCTCCTCGTCGACACATCCCAGCCACCAAAGAGCAAGCTCACGGCTGTCGAAGTAGAAATTGAAGCCGAGGATCAAATCTTTGAGAGGCCCACCCTGGACACGAGCATCGGCACCCTCTCCTCAAACTTCCACACCCGCCACACATCCCACGCCCCGGCCGACATCGACGAAGATGAATGCGACATCTGCCAATGCCACTTCACCACCACCTCCAACCTCAGCCTCCCACCTCCCCACCAGCCCACCTCCCCGCGCCTCCCTGGCTCGCCGCCCCCTTGACTCCCCGATAACCAACACCCCACCGACACCCGCTCCCCACCCGCCTCCAAATCCCCACCGGCCGCCCCTCTTCGACGACAACATCCCCACCTGCATCGACAGCGCCGTCACCGACGACGCCATCCTCACCGGCACACCCGCCGGGACCCACTCCGGTTTCTCGGCCCCCTCCACCGCCTTCCGGGCCCGCCGCAGCACGCCCCTCCGCCCCAAACCAGCCTCCCCTCGCCATGGCGCTTTCAGAGGACGGCCAGCCCGTATCCGTGGCACTATCACGAGGGCGTGTCGTCGCACTCGGCTGTGTTTGGCGGAGGCGCGTGTCTGACGCCGATTACGCCGTTTGATGAGGATGGGTGGGTGGGCACGCCGATTGAGAAGGTGGGGCCGCCGGGGTGGTTTTGGAGGCATGAGCCGCGGTTGGGGGTGTTGAGGAGGGGAGGGGAGGAGCAGGAGGGGGAGGAAGGGGATGAAAGGGCGAAATCTGATGGGCTTGTGTTGGAAACCGGGGAGGGGTCTGTGGGCGTTGAGCTGGAGGAGTCTGGTGGCGAGGCTGTGCAGCTTCCTGCGGCAGAATTGGAGTCGGAGGACACAGAGGAGCCAGTGGCTGTTGAGTCGGAAGGATTTACGAGCCGCGACATCAGTGATGTCAAAACAGAAGAAGACTTGGACACACCAGAGGAACCGCTAGAAACAGTTTCAGAGGTACCGGTGCCAGAGGTATTCTCCAAAGAGCCGCCAGAACCGGTTCCAGAAGTTTTCGTCAGAGAACCGCCAATACCTATCGACAGTGACTGGGCTGGCCTTGCCAACGTCCTGGAAACTTTACGGGGCCGACCCAATTCGGTTCTCGACTTCAGGGCATCGCTCACGGACAGACCTTGTTCGCCCAAGTCGCGGAACGCGTCGCGAAACACATCCCGAAATCGAAGTCCCTTTCGGTACTTCCAGCTCTCTGAGCTAGACCATGCCGAGGGCGAGTCAACATCCGAGTGCGGGTGTGATTCCGACCTCTGCCGGGCGACCTCCGGGAACAGTTCGAGAGACAGCAGGGATCGCAGCATCTCTCCTTCTGGTTCTGCTAGATTGGCAAGCAGGGTACGGCACAGACTACTATTGAGGAGCAGCTCAGTTGATGAAGTGGTTGGGAACGCTGGGCGCGAAAGGGGCCGACGCCCACCGTCGCGTCTACGACATGCCATCTCTGCTCTAGAGGAGCTAGAGGAGTTGGGCGATGCTACTGGACTTGTTCGGCGGCTTTCTGATGAGGGAAAACCCCGAGGCATTAGCCGTGGCAGACAATCTGTCCGTCAAGATTCCTCTCCAAGGACGCTAGACTATTCTTATGCCACGAAGCCAACGGAGCAGTTACACCCGACAGAGCAGCCAGCAAGCGATCGTGTCAAAGGCACTCAAAACCCGACCAACCCCCTAGAAAACACCCCGAACCCATCCCTAAATCCCTCTCCAAACCCTCCCCAATCCCAACCGCCCACCCACCACCACCACCACCAACTCCCACCTTCACAATACCCCGACCCCACCCTCCCAAAACCTCCTCCCCGCTCTCCAGAAAGAACACCCCACGCTTCCCTCCCCTCTCCAATGGAATCCATGTTCCTTGCCTCCATCACCACCGCCAACACCAGCCTGCCTGTGTTCGGCGACGTCTGCGTCGACTTTTGATGTTACAGGCGGGGCGGGATAGGAAGACGGCGGGGGAACGGCAGAAGGAGGGGAGGGTAGAGGGGAAGATGGGGATGGGGATGTTTGGGTTGTTGGTTCGGCGCGGCGGGAGAGCGGGAGTGTTGCGGTGTAAATTTGGGTGGTGGATATGGAGCAGGTGGGAAAGACATTCATACCAGCATGATACACGTTTGAGATGGATGATTTGAGATGGATGAGTTATGAGTTACGATGTTACTGTTGCTTTTTTGGGGCATGAGAAGCGTTTGCATCGGGGTATAGCAAGAGAGGGAGATGGGGGTTTGGGTTTGAAAAGATTGGGACGAGAAGGAGTCTGGCATTTCAAGGATCTAGAGGGAGTCAAGAGTTTACGGTAATTGCATGTGCGTCTTTTGTCCATTCTCTCATGATGCCCTTTGTTGCGAGGTACACCCATACACATTTCTTCAGCAGAATCTGGAATGCATACTCCAGAACCATTTCTTTTGGAACCAGCTGCCCTGTGTGAGTTCGCCTCCTCATCGCTGAAGTTAGCATTCGGCCGGTTCGCGGCGGCATCCCTTCTTCGGTCTGCCGCCTGAATGATGTGCTCATGTGGGATGCGCCCGCCAGCTCATGCCAGTTCATTACCAGGTACGAGTAACCGACCTACAAATGCTTAAGATGTAGCCGACGTCTGCGCAGCATCAACACCCGAAGAAAGCCGGCAAACCACACCGTCCTCCTCCTCCGGAGGCCTGCCGGCTGCCGGGTGGGCAGATGGATGGGACGATCTTCACTCTTTATGTGCTCATCACATCTGTGCTGCGACGCCAGGGAACCAACAGTTTGGATTTGCCGCCGGGCTGGGGGATTCTCCTGATCTCTGGCGTCAACGCCGTGACGAGTGGCGGCAAGAAATGTGACTTGAGGGATTGTCCCGGTCAGTGCCCTGATCATCCACCGCAGATTTAGACATCACGGGAGAAACTGGCGGTGAAAATGTACGGGAGTAGCATGCAGGCTTCATCACTACATGTGAGCGCGTCCAGGTATTCGGGACTCCCCTGCGTCGTTCGGGATGGTTCTCGTTGTTGGGGTTGGCGACCAACAGGCAAGCATGGCAGTCTGGGAACATAAGCTTTTGACATCTCTTGGTTTCTGCGGTTGGCAGATCGCTCATGCCCTTTCCCGTCCAAGTGCGGGGGTGGTGCATCCGGCAGCAGGGAAGACAGAGAGGGGCCGGGCCGATGCAAGTGGGGGGCATCTCGAAGTGCTCTCCTTGAGAAGGGTGTGTTGGCCTAGAATTGAAGGCCAGACCCTCGAGTTTGGTTAAGACGACTGTTGGTTGGTGAGGCTTTAAAATGGCCGCCAAATTGAGCGCCACTGGCAAAGCCTGAAGTTTCCGCCTCGTTGAACCACTTGAGTGGTTGAGTGGTAAGGAGGTGAAGCATGGAGAATTCCGGGCTGGGCCGCGGAAAAGACAACCCAACCAGATCGAGGAAATCGTGGGTCACGGGTGGTGAGCCCAGGTGACAGCCAATAAAAGCAGCCCGCCCAGGCGGGGCTGTGAAAACGTGCAGGAGCCCTTGCAGGTCACACCCATGTCCTGGTATTGCGACTGGCCAATGCTGTGGGCACATGCATTTGGGCTTGACTGTGCCGCCCAGTGGCTTCCTTCCCGCTTCTTGTCTTCAATGGCTGAGAGAACCGAGAGGAATAGTGAAAGTGTCGATCTTTGGAGGCAATCCGCGATGCTCATTGCCCGTCTCACCCACGGAGTTTTCCGATCCCTCATCACACCATGCATGACCCCCGGCCTGCAGCCCTGATGAGACCGGACTGGTCGAGGGCCTCGAGGGTGTGTTTGTCTGGGGGGTGACGGTTTTCAGCATCCCACATCCCACATCCTCTGTTGCGTCTTCACAAACTACTTGTCACTGTCACATCAGTTGGTGTCGTTGCTTTCCCACCGACAGCTCCGAAGGCTTGCGCACCAAGTTTAATATCAGCAAGCAGGTTCCTGTCGCATGTGGCGTCTTTCGCTGAAACGAGCGAGCCCTTTGCCGTCCTTCAGACATCGGCAAGGCCCCCATTGAGTTGACTTGTGCGACGGACCCATCATTCATCCAAAAGCAACATACCATCGCTATGTCGTACAGGAAATCCGTGCGGCAATAAACCTCGTTACGGTCTTGCAGTGCTGTGTCCCGCATCCTTCAACAAAACGAAAGCCACCACCGTTCCGAATTTACAGGGCGGAGTCAGCAGCATCAATTATTGTCGGCGTTGCGTTGGACTTCCAGAGCAGCAGTGGAGGGAAGAAGCCGCCCATGATGCGGACCACCGCCGCGCGCCTCTCCATCCTCACCGTTGCATCGGCACCGCTGGCGGCGTCGGTGCTGGTTGCCCCCGATTCACCATGCTCCCGATACTGCGGCAATGTCCTCTCCTCAACACCCGTCGACGAAGTACCCTGCGATGCTGGCACCCTTACAAAAACGTCGAAAGGCCTGGTGTGGGAACAATGTGTCGACTGTCTGCTCACCAGCACCTACGTCTCTCCGGGCAACCAGACAGACCTCCAAGCCTTGCTTTGTACGTGTGCTGACTCCCCAGATTTGATATTTGGCCTCGTCTAACTCCCAGGCTCTAGATAATATGCGGATGGGCATGGGGACATGTCTTTTCGGCGGCCCTGCCAACCCTTGCATCACAAAGTGAGCCATGCCCCATAGTCCAGATGCCTTGAACAACTGCTGACGCCCCGAAGAATGGCATGCGAACCACTCAAGGACGCGGTCCAGTACCAAAACTTTTCAACAACCGTGGGCCCTTTCGACTATTGCAAGAGTTGGGAGCATGAGTCAGTTTCACACTGCGGCCCATGTCTCATCCCACTCGACAAACACGGCATCTACCTCAACAACTACATGACAATCCTCGAAGCAGGATGCCAGCAGAAGCCCGCGCCCGGCTCAACCATCTCCATCGACGGCGACCCCTTCGACGCCACGCCCCTCGTAATTATCCCCCCTCACCAAACCTACGCCACCACCCCGAGCCCCGACTACGGCCCGATCTCTCTCGGCGCCCGCGTCGGCATCGCCTTCGGCGTTCTCGCCGCCCTCCTCGCTATCATCGGCTTCTGCATCGTCTGCAACGGCAAGCGCAGGCGGCGCGCCTTCCTCCGCGAGCTTGAGCGCCGCCACGGCGGCCCAGGCTGGCCACACCCCAAGTCTCGCTACGGCGGCGGCGGCGGCAGCAGCGGAGAGGACATGTTCGAAACCCCTGTCAGCCAACGCCCCCTCCGCGGCTGGGGCGGCGACACCAACAGCCCTGTGAGCGACATGGCCAGCCCCGCCTTCCCGCGCTACTTCAGCCCCTACTCGAGCAACTATAACAGCCCCGTCACCGGACCCGAGGGCGGTGGCGGGCCTGGCCCAAGCGGCGTGGCATGGCCTACGTCTCCGCCGACCCAGCAGCAGCTGGAGCAGATGGTGATGCTGCAGCAGGGGTTGTCACCTGTCTATGGCGGCTCCTCCCCGCCACCACCGGGGTTTACGCAGTGGCCGACGGTGGCGCAGGAGAAGATGCTGATGCAGATGGAGGCGCATCATGAGAGGAGACAGAATGAGCTGGCGATGGGGCTGGCGATGGGTGGGGCGGTGAATGCGAATGGGTATCCCGTGGAGAGCAAAGGGAAGGAGAGGGATGAGGCGTATGAGATGCATGAAGTGGAGAGTCCGTATGGGAATGGGAATGGGGAGGCGTGGGGGAGGCAGTATGAGCATCCTTATCGGATGCCCGCGCCGCCGCAGGCGCCGGTGCTGCATCATCCTGGATATGGGAGACATCATGGGGAGAGGGGAGGGGCGGGTGGTGCGGGGGTTGGGTTGGGGTTAGGAGGCTAGGGTTAAAGGGTTGTCTTTGGGGAGGAACGGGGGATGAGCGGGTGATGGAGGCTTTTCTTTTTCTTGGATAACTGTCTTGGTTTCGATCTATACTATAATACCCGGAGTAAAGTTTAGGAGTTGGAGAGATACCTAGACGCCGCGTCACAGCAGGCCTTTGCTTTCTTGGAGATCTGGATGGTTGGGGGGATTCAAGAGTACGAGAACATACTCAAATGAGGGGATCGTCTTTGTGTAAAGAGTTAATGACAATTCTTCTCAACAATAATACATGGTCTCCTTCATTCATCTGATCGACTTCTCGTCTGAAATTGCATGCTCTTTCACTTCGTGCATATGGTACTTCTGATATTTTGGTTAAAGGCATAGCTCACTCCATTTCCTTATCACCACGTGAGTTCCCACGCACAATGGCCTAGCGCCACTGGAGGCTATCGTTCTCCACATTGCTTTGGCTCAAAAAAATTTCGGGGCCTGTGATTGAAGCTTTTTCGGTGTTGAAACAATCGCAGACGGTGGAAAATCGAACGGCGACTGCGACTACTCGACCCAGCCAGCCGGACGACGCGTGAACTTTCTCACGGTCCACCTATAACAAGTCTTGTCTTGTACATTCTTCCAATCCCTCGATCCGACACGCGAACTCGCCTTTGCCCGTTCCAATTGACATTTTCGAACCACTAGTGGGGGTTTCTCGATCAAACCACACATTCAACAATCATCACGATGTCGGACTCCAAGGCGCTGGTGAAGAAGGGCGGCGAGGATGAGCAGTATGTCATCAAGCCGCAGAACATGGTGCCGTCGCTCGACACGAGCACCTGGCCCCTGCTGCTCAAGAACTATGACAAGATGCTGGTGCGCTCCGGCCACTTCACGCCCATCCCCAACGGCTCCTCGCCCTACAAGCGCGACATCAAGTCCTACGTCTCGAGCGGTGTCATCAACCTCGACAAGCCCTCGAACCCCTCATCCCACGAGGTCGTCGCTTGGCTCAAGCGGATGCTCCGGTATGTGGTGGTGTTGAAGCAAGACACGGAAGGGCTTTTCTGACAGGTTTGCAGTGTTGAGAAGACTGGTCACTCCGGTACCCTTGATCCCAAGGTCACTGGCTGCTTGAGTACGTTCTTTAAAATTTCTTTTCATTGAGGCCAGGCTAACAAAAGCTTAGTTGTCTGCATTGACCGCGCCACCCGCCTCGTCAAGGCCCAGCAGGGTGCTGGTAAGGAGTACGTCGCCGTCATCCGCTTCCACGATACCGTCGCCGGCGGCGAGGCCGCCTTCGCCAAGGCCCTCGAGACCCTCACCGGCGCGCTCTTCCAGCGCCCTCCCCTCATCTCGGCCGTCAAGCGCCAGCTGCGTATCCGCACGATCCATGAGAGCAAGCTGATCGAGTTCGACAACGAGCGCCACCTCGGTGTCTTCTGGGTGTCCTGCGAGGCCGGTACCTACATCCGTACGCTTTGCGTGCACCTGGGTCTGCTGCTCGGCGTTGGCGCCCACATGCAGGAGCTCCGCCGTGTGCGCTCCGGTGTCATGTCGGAGGACAACGGCTCGCTCGTTACTCTGCACGACGTCCTCGACGCCCAGTGGCAGTACGACAACGGTGGTGATGAGTCGTACCTGCGCAAGGTCATTCAGCCGCTCGAGACGCTGCTCTGCACCTACAAGCGCCTGGTTGTCAAGGACTCGGCTGTCAACGCTGTCTGCTACGGCGCCAAGCTCATGCTGCCCGGTCTGCTCCGCTACGACGCTGAGATCGACACCCACGAGGAGGTCGTTCTCATGACCACCAAGGGCGAGGCCATTGCCATCGGTATCGCGCAGATGAGCACCGTTGAGTATGTTGATCCACCACTTTTTTTTTCACGGACTTTTGCTAACCGTTGCACAGGATGTCCACCTGCGACCACGGTGTTGTCGCCAAGGTCAAGCGCTGCATCATGGAGCGCGACCTGTACCCCCGCCGCTGGGGTCTTGGCCCCGTCGCGCTTGAGAAGAAGAAGCTCAAGGCTGACGGCAAGCTCGACAAGTTCGGCCGCCCCAACGAGGCCACCCCCGCCAAGTGGACCTCGGGCTACAAGGACTACGACGCTGCTGCCGCCCCGGCTGCTGCTCCTGCCACTGCCGAGCCTCCTTCCCCCGAGAAGATGGTTGAGGACAAGCCCGAGGAGAAGGCCGACGACGACAAGAAGAAGCGCAAGAAGCACGAGGGCGAGACGGCTGAGGAGAAGGCCGAGCGCAAGAGGCTAAAGAAGGAGAAGAAGGAGAAGAAGAAGGGCAAGGAGTCCAAGGAGGATGACAGCGATTAAACCCGGATACGCCCGCGTGTGTTTTCCTCTCTTCTCTCTTCTCACCTTGGATGGAGGGGGCGTTTGCTGCCGGTTGCTGCATGGAAAAATGAGGCGTTTTCGGGTCGTTTCTGGTAATGGTGGTTCGTTAATTCCTGAATGTTGTTGTCTTTACAGTAAAATAGATTTGTTCTGAAGTCTGAGTTCCCGCTGAGACCTCTGTTTCCCATGGTCCCATGGTTTTGTGGTCAGCCAGTCTCGAGGTGGACTTGTCCAGCTGGATTGATGCTCCATCAGTGGTGCAAGCAGTTGCACCCGCTAATGACGGGGCTCATTTGTGGGCTTGCCCCCCCTCGACTTCATCAGACGACGACGGAAGCCACGAACCTGTCCGCCTCATCCCTTCAGGCACTGACCTTGGATGTTACCTCTCGTTGGCATCTCGTTGGCAATCTGAAGCATTGGATCAAGACGCCCCTTCCCTATGCTGTCCGCTGCGCTGACGAGCCCAAAGCCGCGAGATGTTCACACGACACCCTAACCGACTCCTCAAACGTTTCCATACTCCGCCCAGCACATGGCCGGCGAAATCCCACGGCTGGCACGGTTCACCTCAGGAGAGCCGCCCACCCTCCTCTAATATTCGTTCCGCGACGGCGATGGTGATGCCCCTCCTCCGCCGAACAGTCCCCGCCTTTCTTCTCCTCCTTTCCCCACCATCTTCGTCCTCCCACCAACCTCCCCACTCATCCACGACCCTTCCACCGGAACCGAGTACACCTTCGCCACCGGCTCCCTCCCCCACCCAACACCACAACCTACCTCAGCATCGCGGGTGGATGGTATGCCATGGAGATTGTGAGGTGGGGAGGTGTTTATTTCGGCGGAGGTGGTGGTGTTGGGGGACACGGAGGTTGTTGGGTGGAGGAGTAGGGTGCTGTTTATTGGTCTCGCGTTTTTGCATAAAGGTTTTTGAAAAGAGATAGGGATGCATGGTTGGAAAACAGTGCACTCTGTAGCGGATGTAGTCGAACAATGCTGCTTGGTAAGTACCTTTGGAACAAGGGAAGAGTTGTATTACTACCACAGGTCTCCACAATGACAGATGAGCTTTTCTCAGTGAAAGTTGACGTTATGCTCAAGCGCGGCCTGTGCTTGTACAGCAAAGTATGTTGGAACTACAGAATCATGGGAATAATCTGTGGTCTCGGTTGCTTTCGAGTGTTGGGAGGCACAAGCACTTGGAGGCAGAAGCAAGTCCTGACATTCACCAGCGTTGGCGATGTTCACAACCCACGAGAGCTATGGAGTACGAAAAACCGATGCAGCAGGACTCAACAGAAGTGGTTCGGTGGTGGCTGACACACGGTTGATGGGTCACCTATCCGTAATGCCAACCATTCCCCCTTTTCCCATCAATTCAATCTTTGTGTTGTATCGAAAAACCTGCTTCAGAGCGAGAGAAGATTTTGAGGGTGAATTATGCACACATTGGCGCTCTGGCGGGGTAGGAGTGGGAGTTGACCGCAGGCTGTGGCCGGGTGATGTTGGAGGTGACTTGCAGGAGTTCATCGTGTGGACAGCCAATGAGCGACGTGGTGTTGGATTAAGCTCCTGGGGCCCACTTCCGATCTGGCTTAGCGTGTCTTGG
Source organism: Collariella sp. IMI 366227 (assembly GCA_027946355.1). Lineage (NCBI taxonomy): Eukaryota > Fungi > Ascomycota > Sordariomycetes > Sordariales > Chaetomiaceae > Collariella > Collariella sp. IMI 366227. The sequence goes on along the minus strand of JAPEUS010000002.1, from coordinate 1,408,463 downwards.
CAGGCCTTCGAAGCGCCCGCCAAGACGTGACTCCACCTCGAACTCCAGAACCAGAAAGCTCAGAGCAAGGAAAAAAGAGCTCCGAGAGTCGCCAGCCGAAGTGCAACAACCAGGCGGCTGGGTCTTGGACCGGCCTGTTTTACCTGCCCACATGACCGATGTTGGTTAGATGTTGGATGTTTGCTTAGAGCAGACGGCTTCCAGCGGCTAACAGTGAACGACGAGCCGCAAGATTGCATTCTTGGAAGTCGGGAGCCACGCCGAAGCGCGCGGGGACCTGCGTTGAGCCATCTCAGCCATCAAACATCCCACTTTGCCATCATTAGATCCGATGGGCCAACAGACGCTCTGTTGAATGAATGTGGATGACCACCCTATTGGCCCATGGAACCCGCCGGCACAGTCGCGATGCCACCTCGGGAGCAGCTATCTGCCGACCATTGACCGCCGACAGCGGATCCGCCATCAGTGGGCGGCACCGCGAAGACCTGCCGAGAAATCCTAACGGTCACACAGCAGGAAGGGGAAAAGCCATCGTCTGTCACACCCGAATCCGGTCTAGGAGCGCTTCTCGGCGCCGTTCCTGAGAATCCCCTTCGCTGCCATGCTGTCCCCACCTGCCGCTTTGGTTGAGGGATCAAGGTTCCCATGCAGTCTGTCACACCCGCCGTCCACCGCCCCCTCACAGTCCACCATCCTGCGTGGCGGTTCGGGTGTGCCACCCATAGCCATGCCTCCCACGAGCAAGAATCCGCATGCCGCAGCGCTGCAGACAGCTCCTTCGTATTTGAAACTTATCTCTCCCCCCATGCTTCCGAGTCTCTTTTGGATGGTTTCTTGTTCGTTTCGCATTCTTGTTTCTTAGTAATACCTCTTCCGACGTTGAAGTGCGACGTCCTTCGCTTCGCCAATACCCGTTTACACCGTAGACCCTTTCAACTCATTATCCACCGAGAATCCCGGCTGGACCCGGGCCTCACCCTAGTATCTACCTCCGACTTGACAAGATGGCTCCGCGGACGTCAATATCGGCCCTGACCACCCTCCTCACGCTCTTCGTAGCGCCTCAAATCTCCTCAGCACTCCAAGTAACACCAAATTCGCCGTGCTCGTCAGCATGCCGGGACTCGCTCGATCTCGACACCTCAGACCCAAACTCCTCCAACACGCGGGGCACAGACATCACTTGTCTCGATACTGCCTACTCGAGTGCCGCTGGCACCAAGTTTAAGGACTGCATGACATGTCTGCAAACAAGCACTTTCTCACAGGGGAGCGAGAGTGACACTATGTGGTTTCTCTGTAAGTGACTGTAGAACCGTCTTTTCCCCTGACTACTAACCAGGCTCAGACAACCTGCGATACACAGCCGCGTATTGCGTCTTTGGGTACCCCAATTCCACCGGCATCCCATCCATGACACCATGCACCACGAGTACTGCCTGCGGGGCCCTGGGGGCCAGCGTGAAGCACGGCGTCTTGGACCCGAGAGGCACGACGGCTTACTCTTATTGCTCAGCTGGGAAGGGGGAAGCCATGGATTATACTCAGTTCGAGAGCTGCATTCCATGCATTTCTTCTGAAGGGCACACTGAGTACTTGGCCAATTGTACGAACTGCATGTTGATATCAATCAATGCCCTAGATACTAACATTGCTACAGATTTTGTGGCTCTCGAGGCTGGCTGCCGCCAACAACCCGCCTCTGGCGTGCTCCTCGGCTTGGACGACACCATCTTCTCCGTCAATCGGATCAGCATTGTCGATCCAACGACACTCAAACAGAAGCAGGACGGCACCCCAAAGCAGGGGTTAAGTACACCGGCAATCGTCGGTATCGCCGCCGGCGGCATGGTCTTTCTCCTGGTTGTCGCTGGATTTACCTTCGTCTGCCTGCGCAAGCGGAAGAACAAGCAGAAACGAGCCAGCGCCGAGGCCGACTTCTATAACAAGATCAACAACCGCCATCGCTCTACGGGGTCCTTCCAGTGCCAGACGCACATGATCTCGCCGCGTTTCTGGCCCTCAGCCGGCAACGAGGAGGCCACACCCACCCCCATGAGCGACGCCCCTGACGCCCCTGACGCCCACGACCGCCGTTCCTCTATCCTCAAACCCCACGGCCCAGACCCCTACCCCGAACAAGACACCACCACCACCACCCTCGTATTTCCTCCAAGAAAGCCACCCTCCACCCCTCACAACCACCATCCCACCCCACCCCAAGCCCACACCTCGCCCTCCACCGCCGGCGTCGGACCCTACTACTCGCCCTCCGACATCACCTACCGTTCCCCCTCTCCGCCGACTCTGCCCGCAGCTCCGCCCTGCTGCCCGCCATCAAACCCTACATCCCCGCCGAACACGGCATCCACATCAGCAGCCCCGTCTCCGCGACAGCCACTACCCCGCCGCGGCCGCAGGCACGGGCATGACCCCGCTGCTTAAAAGCCACACCTGGAGCGAGCGGGAGCTCTACAGACCCCACTCCCTCCACCAGCAACCATCGCTCCCATCCATCTATCAACATGAAACGCAACAGCAACCTGAACAAAACCAACACCAACGCGACCCCAACAAGAAACACATTACCAAACAGACCACCCCCGGTCCCCGGGTACTCTTTCCACCACCACCACCACCACCACCACCCCATCGGCAACTACCCTTCCCCCGCACAACTGCCTCTAACACTCAAGACGTCGCGAAGCAATGGGTTGTTAGGCGGCGGAGGAGGGAGGAAGAGCCCGAAGGTAGTTGGGGCGGTGGCGGTCTCCATGGGAGTCCGGTTGAGACGTGGAGATACAGACTGCTTTTGCTGGGTTATAATGTAGTGGGTGGTCGTAGAAATTGTTTTATATTTGGTTGGGTTGTTGTTAGGGGGGGGGGAGGGCACATACCAGGTTGGATTTGGGTTGGGATGGGATGTACAAATTGAGGGTGTATTAATTAGAGGGGGCTGGTGGTGAGAGGTGCTGGGTGCGGGGGCTGTTGGTCAAGGCTAATGATGCTCTGAGGCCAATTGTGTTTACTCCGACATGTATTCCTGACTCAGAAAATACTGAATGAACGTCATCTTGGAAGGACACCTTTATCATCAATGCCAGGCGTAACATCTACTGCGTAGTACACGCGAAACCCAGGCTGTGGACGTATTGGCAAAGGTTAAGGCTGTGATCAATTCTTTTTTCACCCCACCCTCACTCCTGAACGACGGCCGTGACCAGGCCATGCGATGCAAAATACATCAACTAGATCCCAAACGAATCGATGCTTAACCCAACTGCCCATCCAGAACGCCAGCGAATGCTTGTCTGTCTTCCACTTCTCACTTCTCATACACTCCCACGGCTTCTTCTCCTCTCTCTCCATGCAATTTATGCTTTAATTCCGCTCGCCAATATTCCATTCACCACCACTCTGCCTATCCACATCCCTCCATCCATTCCATTCTATCTTCCATCCCATTCCACAATACCCAATATTCGTCCCTCCTCTACGCTCTCTCCCCCTTACAGTCCCTCCTCCCGATCCGCCCGATCCATTGCCTCCCTCAACTCCCTCAACATCCTCCTCGTATTCTCCACCATCGCCGCCGTCTCCTTCCTCCCAATCGCACCCCCACCATCACCACTCCTTACCCCCGTCTCACCATCACCCTCCAACCCCCAACCCTTCTTCCCCAAAGGCGACGTCTCCTCTCCACCTCATCCTCCTCCTGCTCATTCTCATGCCGCTTCCTCTTCCCACCCCACCCCCCAGCACAGGCGTCGCCGCCGCATGCGGCAGCGGCGGCAACGTCGCCTCCCCAACAACCCCTGAATCGCAAACCGTGCTGTCGGCGGCAAGTCAACGCTGTGTCGCAGGCGCGATTTCCTGAGCCGTGCCAGGCGCTGGCGCATGTCGGATGGTGTGGGGAGGCGGCGCGCGGGGAGGCGGATGCTGCGCCGTCGCTTGAGGCGGCGTCGAAGAAGTTGAGGTCGAGGTCTTGTTCTTCGCCGCCGATTGTGGAATGTGGGTTGTGGACGGGGTTGTTGTATTGGCTGCGGTGGAGGGCGGTGGTGGGATTTGTGGAGGTAGGGTGGGATGTGTTTGCGATTGCTTCGGGGAGCCAGCGGCCGTCGGCGGTGGGGACGAAGCCGCGGGCTCGCATGTCCCAGTGGGGGGAGCGGCTGAATCTGGAGATGGTGGCGGTGTTTAGGTTGGGGTAGCTTAACTGGCGCTTGGCGCCGGGTTCGTCGTCCGACTCTCCCTCGGCAGATCGCTTTCTTTGGAAATTGGTGGATCTGTTGAAGGACGAGGTGAAAGACCCGCCGCTGGCAGACAAGCTCCTCCTCGGCTCAATGCCAAACTTTTCGCGCAGCGAGCGCGTCTTCCATCCCTCGCGTCTCCCACCAACACTACTGGCGTCGGGAGACATGGCGGGCTCGAGAGCCGACGGCGCGGGCTCGAGCTCGAGTTCTGATTCGGCGTACCGGAAGGAGCGTGTCGCCCAAGCGCCATCAGCACCGTTGACCGCACGGCGCGCGACAGCACGCGGATCGTCGCGCATGCCGGAGAAGATGCCGCTCGCGAGAAGCTGTTCCTCCATGTAATCTGTGCTGTAGGCAACGCTGCCCCGGCGGCGGTTGGAGGAGGCCAGAATGCTGAAGCGGTGACTGTCCTCGAGAAGCTGTCTCTTGGCAGCTCTGCGAGCCTCCTTCTCCGCCTTTTCTCTCTCCTCCTGTTGCTTTTTCTGAAGGGCGCGCTGCTCCTCCCGGTAGAGTCGCATCCTTTGCTTGCCTTCGCGGAGGATGCGTTTTGTGGCGAGGGAGCGGGCCTTCTGGCGCCAGCGGGAGAGGTACTTGACGCCCAGTCGGTGGGTCAAGTGTTCGCGAGCAAGCCGCCACGATTCTTCGTCCTCCTCTTTTCGTTTCCGCTCTCTCTCCTCACGCTCATACTTCTCCCATGTCTTGAAAAGCATCTGGCGCAGAAATTCTTCGGTAAAGTTTTCCATGAGGCCGTGGTCGCCCTTGACGAACCATTTAGCAAAGTCCCCGATAAGATCACGCTTGGGCGCTGACTGGAGAGCTGGTTGGGGGACTGGTGGCGGAAAAGCCGGTGCTGGAGCTTTGGAAGTTTGGGGCAAACCAACGAACTTTGACACGTCATTGGAGAAAGATTGAGCTGCTTGTGTTGTTGGTGGACCTAAAACAGATGGGGGAGAGACAAAGATCGCCGGGACTGCCGGCGCGGCTTGTTGGTCTGTTGGCTTTGCCACAGGCGTTGCTGAAAGCGGTGTTGCGCCAACCGGCGGAGCTGCTGACCCCAGCAATGAGGACAATGGACTTGGTGTGAATGGCTTTGGTTGGGCCGAGCTGTCTTCTTGTGGTGGTGTGGGAGGTTCGAATGGTTTCAGAGCTGCGTTGCCAGGGAAAGAAGGAGCGGGAGGGAATGCTGGAGCAGGCTGCTGTGTGGTCGTGAAAGGCGAAAATGAGGCTGAATTTGAGTCTTTACTGAACCCAAATGAACTTGCAGCCTCGGAAGGCTTGGGTGCAGCAAATGGAGATGCTGTTGGTGGTGCAGGAGTTGGTTGACTCGAAGCCGAAACAGATTTCGTAGTGCTAGAGTCGGTCGTTGGCGCGGCTTGCGGCTGACCTAGGAACGAGAAGGCGCTCTTTCCTGGTTGTGCCTGAGGCGTCGGCTGGTTCGGAGCCGCAAACGGGCTGGAAGTGGCGAAGGGAGATGCTGCCGCGGGTCCAAAACCTGCGAAGTCTGGTGCAGGCGTAGAAACAATCCCATTTGTGAGTGGCCCGCTCGCGGCTGGTGCCTTGAAGGGGCTTGAAGCTGGGGCAAATGCTGCTGTCGGTGGAACAGGAGCCTTGGACTCCAGCGCAAAGAGATTCTTCGACGGCTCTGACTGGGTGACGAACAGACTTTCGCTCGTCTCACTATCGGGTAGCTGCTGTGACGGCTCCTCAAATATTGTATTGTAAATAACATGAGGGAGCGACTGTGTCGTGCGTTTCCGCTCAACAAGCTTCCCCGAGAACGCCTGGCGGACTCGTGGCGACGGGACATGCTTCCGCTTGCTGTTCAGTAGTAGGTACGGCTCGGTCACAGGAGGCTTGCCCTCCGGAACCCACGTCGAGAACTCAAAGTCGTGGAGCTCGGCGAACTCAACGGCCTCTTCGGGGGTGTCGAACCTGAGCATTTCGTTGAGATCTGAGGCTGTGATGGTGCGAGGAGCATCACGGTGCCGTGCGTAGGCCTTGACGAGGTTTCGGAGAACGGCCTGGCGCACTGTGGTGAAATGGACCTCGGCAACACAGGCCATGGTGTACGACACCCGCGGATCCTCGACAATCGAAAAGTAATTGGTGAAAGAGTTGTCGGACAAGGTCGTCGGCCGGCGCGGCTTGATGGGTCCTTTGGGCTCCCGAACATCATCCATCGCCTGGATCAGAGACAGAGCGGTCTGAACTTCCTCCGAGTCAAACCAGTACTCCTTGCCCCAAGTGGGAATCCTCTTTGCTATCGAGGGGTCGTGTGCATTGAGGAGGAGATAGTATGCCCTGAACTCGGGCTCGTTCTCGCAATGAACGCGCTTGTCGCGGCACACATCGTAGGCCTCAATCAGAGACAGGATGGTCCTACCCAGCTGCTCGATTTCCTGCTTCTGGTCAAAGTCCTCGTTGGCGAACCCCTTCCTAGAGAGCAGATGCAGTGCGGTGGCGTGGAATCGAGTGATGGTCTCGAAGCAGTACACCATGTCCTTCATCTCGTCGGCCGACTTTTGCGAGTGGAAAGTGAAGTCCTTGCGCACCGCTCTCGTCCGGTCCCAAAGAAAGTTGTGCATCGCGGGGAGGTTGTCTTCCGACTGAAGAAGGTCGTTGAAAAGGTAGTCGGTCGTTCTTCGCAGAGCATCCACAGACCGGACGTCCATGGGCAAGGGCGCGTCTTGGCCGGCGGCGGACCGACCAAACTTCTTCACCATCCGGGACGGGTCCGGCCACATCCCATCCGGGCGCGATTCCTTCTCCTCTGACATCACATCGTACTCGGCAATCCGATAGACCTGCTCGAACTCTGGGCACATGTCCTCGCAGGTACCCTTAAAAGGGAGGGCGTCCTCCAACCTCCTCCTCTTTTCGGGGTCATCGATGAGATCGGCCTTTCGCAGAGTCGCATAAACGCGGGAGCGGTACTTCTTGTAAGCCTCCTTCAAACTCTCAATGGGGCCGCGCTTGCTCGGGTTGCCTGGCTCGGCCGGCCATTGTGGTGTGGTTATGTTTTGTTTCTTCAGGTGGTTGGAAAGTTTATTCGCGTAGTCGAAAGCAAAGGCCGACAACTCTTTCGTCCGTTCGGTCGGCTCGGCCGTCCTGCTCGTCTGGTTCCCTCGCCCGTTTGGGGGGGGCTGGTAGCGCTGCTGGCGTGCTGGTTGCTGGTTCTGGCGACTTGGCGGAAATTTCGCGTTGACTTCGACGACCTGGCCATTCGGCTGCTTCGCAAATGGTTTTGTTCCTGCGAAAGGCTTCGTCCCGGAAAACGGAGTGGCGCGTTGTGCGCCCTCCTGAGTCTGCACTCGTCCGCCAAACCCAGCGCCGTTCGGCGTGGGCAGCTTGCCGCCAGCAAACTTATTCTTGCGAGCCATCGCGTCCGCGTCAGTCGGTCGAAGGTTCGGAGATCGTTTCGGCCCTGTGGGTGGTTGTGCCTGCAATCCGAAGGGCGACGGACTCCGCTTGTTCCCGGCGACGGTCGACGGAGCTCCAAATGGGCTGTTGAGCTGTGCTTGCCCTGAATTCCCAAAGGGTTGAGCGTCCCGGCAGCTGGCGCTCCGAAGGGGGTGTTGACTGGTGCGCCAAAGGGATTCGGTGCCGTTACTGACGCTCCAAATGGGCCCTGAGCTGGAGCTCCAAAGGGACTGTTGAAAGCCTGCTGAGGGGGCGCCCCGAAGGGGTTGTTAGCTGGCGCCGCCATGACGGTCGAGGCCAAGCATTGGCGACGGAGGCCCGCGTAAGGATGATGGGCAGGAGGGGTTCGTAATCGGATCGTATGTCACGAGGAAGTCGTCGGAGGGAGGTAATAATAATACTGGATGCGGTTGCGGGCGCGGATGCAGATCGGGACGGATGATGATTTACCAAGGAAGGAGAGGTCGGCCGATGGGCTCGCGGTTCATCAATACAGGGTGCGCTTGAGCACCGCGGGCTCTAAGTTGCCAAACAAACAAAAAATTGAAGTGACATGAAGCTGAGAAAATCCGCGTCGTGTATTTGTCGTGTGGTGTTGAGGATGAAAGTGAGGTTGGCGAAAGACCGCCGCGAGGTGCTGACTGCTAGAGTGAGCCTTCAGCAGCCATTCAGAGCACAGGCGCTTTGTCGCATCCATTGAACGGATTCTGCCGCTTGGACGCGGGCGGTGAGCAGCTCTGCAGCTCTTAAAACAGGAACAGGGAAGCTTTGGCCACATGAGAAATGGCGCCTGTATCACATCTTCCAGCACCAAACAATGGTTTCACAGATTCACAATGAAGATGTTTACATTTTCACAAAATTCTTTTGTCTAGTTCTTTCTGAACCGGCCTTGGATCCAGCACCGGTACATCTTGAGCTTCTTCGCACGATTGACAAGCAGCCGGCGGTCAAAACCAAGTTCCTCAATCGCGAAGCTGGGTTTCACACCTGCTGTCTCGCCCTCGACAGGCTCGCTGAGCGACCCATTCCAGATGTCGGTCAGCTCGTCCTTCTCAAAGAAGTAGACGCGCGTGCCGTCGCCCCGGATGTAGAAGTTCTCCTCCAGGTAGCGCCCCTTCTTGAACCGAACCTGGGCGAGGTCACCTCTCCCATAGTCACGGAAGCAGACCTCACCGCCAGGCTTGAGCAACCGGTACACATTCTCAACCGCCTTCTTCCACTGCAGCGGTGAGAGCGCCGAGAAGATGAACACCATGACCGCCACGTCTACGGAGCCCTCTCCAAGACCGGGCGGGAGCTCTTCTCCGGCGACGTCCCAGACGTCGGCTTGCATCATCTCCGGGTTGTAGGACTCATGACCACGCATGACCTCAACCGCCTTCTTGGAGAAGTCACAGGCATGCAGCTTGAGCTTTGGGTTCTTGTTCTTGGCGAGCACAGGGAACGCCGTGTTGCCGGCACCAGCTCCTATTTCTAGGATGGTCACCGGCCCAGCGTCCTCCTGTGTCACCTTCTCCAAGATCGGGAACTCTTGCTGAAGCCACTTGCGGTCCTTGAAGAAGTTGGCCGTGTTGTTCTTGTAGAACAGGTTCCACCATTTGGCAGGATCCGAGTTGAACCGCGCTGTTGACCAGTTAGTCGATGTCCAGAGATTTTGAAACAATATCGACAAGATTGAGGTACGACGCGTCAGATGGGAGCGAAAGACTATAAAATACATAGGTGTCTTCAAGGTAATTCAGATGAACTATGCTTATGAATGTAAATCATCACAAGCGCCAGGCTGTCCAGCCTGTTAATGGTTGAAAAGAAGAAAAATCCACGTACTCTTGTCAAAGTCAGAGACGGGCGCCTGACGCTGCATGGCGTACTGCTGCTCCGCGTACTCTTTGTACGTGTCGTCAGTCTCGACGTGATCCCAAGCGTTGAACTCGAAGACGTCGTCCTGCTCCGCGAGGTAGCGGGATCCAAACTGGAACGGGTCGCTCCTCTTCTGGTTGTACTGGGGGTCGTGCGACCGATGCGGAGGGAGTTCCGGTAGCGGCTGGTCAGCCTTCGCTATTTCGAGCGAGGACATCTCAGCGGCCAGCTTCTCCTGCGCGGCGAGCTCGCCAGCGGCAGGAGACGTGGCGACGGGCGCACTATCGGCCGTCATGGTGGCGATGATGTGGGTTTGAAATGAATGGCAAGTAGCGTGCCGATGAAGAGCAGCTAGCAGTCGCCGCAGGTCATTGAACTGCGTTGGCGGAAATGTGACTCCGGGCCAGCATTTCGGGGAATGGTCTGAATTTGCAGACTGGAGGAAGGAATTTTTGGAAGAACGGGAAAAATCTGGAACAGAAAAAGGGTTTGCAGGGTGGGGTTCATGTGGAGTGTCAAATGCACGGCGGCTTAATCTGAAGCGGGCTAACCAGATCAAGTAATATCTCATCGCCTTTTTTTCCACATTTCCCACCACTAGAACATCATTGCTCTCTTCTCTCTTACGCAACAGCAAATCACTTCTTCTTGCTTGCCCGCTTCTTTTCGATCCTCTCAAGCTCTATGTCAATCCTCTTGAAGCTCCAGCTCTTCCAGAAGGGCGGGTACAGGAAAGGCCGCAGATCAAAACGGTTGTCATCCGGCGCTGTTATTAAAATCAGCTTTCCTACACCACTTCAACTGGTTGAGCAGGACTTACAGTAATCGTTGCAGTGCAGGGCAGGTGTCAGAGTAGTCATCTTGTGACCTGTTCTACCGTCAGCACCTCTAAATCTCAATGCGTCTCGGTCACTCGAGAGAATACTTACGGTTGATGGCGTAGAAGTGGAAGAACTTCTTGACCTTCTCGGCCACCTGCGCCGGCGTGTAGTACGGGGCATCATCGTCCTGCTTGCGCTCGCGGTCAATGCTCCAATCATGCACAAGCCGCTGGAACATGCCGAACGGGCCGAGCTTGTTGAGCTTGCGAAGCCGTCCGAAGATGGTCAATTCCTGGTAGGTCATCCCCATGTCTACCCCAGGTTAGCATAAAGTCAGGATATCGCTGGCTAATCTTTCATACCCGCTTCATCGCTCTGGACATAATTCTCGGTGATCGGCTCCTGCAAAATAAACCAGTCAGCCCACTTTTCCCTGGTGTCTTGCCCTTGGCAGCTGAAGGGGGGACAATGCACTTACGAGCTCAGCAGTAGGGACAGCCGTCAAGAACTCATGGAGGCACGGCAAGTCATAGTCCTTCTCAGCCCATCCGATGAACCTCTTCAAGTCGGCTTTGTCAATGGAGCCGATGGGATTCTAGAACAGAGTCAGCAATTCCTCGCTCCGTTCACTTGTTTTAGTCATTGGCATACGATATCGGCACTCTACTCAATAGTTAGTCATTAATAAAGGAGCACTCGTGCAATACAGTATGGGCACTCACCGAGCAGTCATACTTGGTCAGGTAACCACGGAGACCTAGAACCATCATGATGAGCATCATAAACCCTTTTGAGAGTGCCCCCCAACAAATGGAAGAAACATACTCTGTCATATTCTGTTAGCATGCAGTTTAGCTTTCCAGCATAACAACTTTGTTTACCTCGCCAACATTGGCACTGCCCAGAACCAGCAGACTTCCACCACCAGGCCTGTTCCGAGCAGTCGGCAGAATCTGCCCAAATTCCTGGGTTGACCGTTAGCAATGTTCCCCAGACACTCAAATCCAACCTACATAGGCCGTAACCATCCTGATCCGTGCCTGCAAGCACTGCAGTGTGAGATTCTCCTGCACGGTACCACCCTCAACCTTGAACTTAGGCTCAAAGCCGACGGTGTCGACGACGAGCTTCTTCTGGGCCTCATAAATGTCATCGATATCGAGATTGACGTGATAGCTGCCAATAGCTGCAGAGAGACCCTTCGCACGCTGGCGGGTCTCGTGGGAGCTCTGCTTCTTCATGCCCATGTAGATGGTGGTGAAAATCTGGTTGCAGAGTTCCTGAGGCGTTTTCGGCAGGACGCCTTCACCCTTGTATTTTGCGACGCGCTTGACGTCTTCAATGACTTGCTGGTTTCCTTCCTCGACGGCCTTCATGACGATGCGGCACATTGAGTAGACAATCACTTAGTAGACTTAGCACAGGCTAGTTGGTCAGGGGGGGCAGAGAAACCAACATACCAGCGGTGGCGCACGAATCAATACCGCCGCTCAGGGGCACCAAATACCCAGCAGTCCCGGATCTGCGGAGATACTACCAAGCACGAATGTTAGAGCAGGTCCATCCGAAGATAAACAGACACACTTACATCCCAAAGGAAGCATCCGCCAGAGAGCGCAATCTCCTCTTCAACCGAATGGATTCGCGGCTGCATCGGAAGAGTAGGCGCCATGCCAACATCGGCATCGTCCTCTTCAGAGCTCAACTCGAAGGGCGTCTGGATTCTCTGGTACTTCGCGGTGGAAGCCGCAGCCTGCATGCCGCGAGAGATGGCAGCCCTGTAGGACCTCACCTCCTCCAGGTCGACGGTGGCGGTGACGACTTCGACGTCGTTGAGACTGAATTGGGAGCCCTGGGCAACTGAGTAAGGGTCAGAACTGTATTAAAGGTTAACAGTGCGGATTTACGAACCAACGTCGCCGTTCACTGAAAGTTATGTCAGTCAGAAATGGCTTTCCCTTATTCTCTCGTCTCTCGCATTGACTTACCAATAATCATGGCACAACCATCAAAATACAGCCTCTCGCCACTGTACCGGTCAGCATTGAAGCTCTGCCGCTTGGACTGGTAATTTGACATACTCGCAACCTTGCTGGTTCGCATACTGTCGGGGGGCACATTAGCTCCATTTACGGCATTGTTGATGACAGTACACCAGGGACTCACGAGATAAACGCCGCCCGACTTCCGAGTAGCCTCCATAATTAGCTGCAGGCGAGTGTCAAGCTTCCGCAGCGTAACTGTGTTGTTGTCAGGCAAGGTTCTGCAAGCAACGCCGTGGCCGGGGGTACCAACAGTGGCTGCCGCTGGAGTTGGTGATAATCTCAACCTGAAAACTGTTAACCTTAATCTGATACCCAATCAGTCTGAGTATCCAAGACTTACGCCATCCAAGGCCATATCCTTCAAACACTACGTTAGCAAACCTCTTCCCCCCCACGCCCTTCTTCAAAAGAAGCCTAGCACATACGATATGCGGCGCCTTAGGAGTAAATAATTCTTCCTACCAAGCAGTCAGTAAAACCCAAAATCCCACACGAACAAGTTACTAACACAAGTCTCGGCGCCAAAGGCAGTCTCGGGAGTCGAGATAACGGCATCTCCAAAGAGGACATGGGTCTCGCCCTGCACCTCAGCAAGCATCTTGGGAAGATGGAATAGCTCGGTCTCCCTAGGGCGCATCCAGGGGGTAAAGTGCCTCATCTCACGGTAGTTACCGTCGTTGGCTAGCCACATCTTGGGCCTCTGCAAAGGGTGTCAGTACCGCCGATGGTGGGAAAAGGTGATACGGGCTCTTACGATCAGGAGAATCTTGCCGTCGAGACCTGCAAATGTCAGCGTGCGTATGGCGCAGAGCTCTACCACAACACTCACAAATAACCCGGCAGTTGTACCTCAAGTTCCGGTGCAGGATGGGCACGCCGACGTCAAGAAGGATGCCATGGGTGCTCTTGTCCAGCAGCAGACGGTGGAGCATCTCCAAGCTGTGGGTGTAGAGGTCAAGCTCATGGAAGTGGTCCAGGTTTGAGTAGCCGCAGATTTCGAGTTCCTGGCACCCTCACATGAGCTTCCGAGTTGCCTTGGCTGGAGCTCTTTGGTGCGTGACTTACAGGACCGACACGGAGACGGGCACCGGCGGCCTTGGCCTGATGGATGCTCTCGATGATACGGGAGAGGTTGCCCTCCCACTGAAGTCCGGATTAATCTACAACTCCTAAGGCAGAAGCCCCCAGAAGGTAGGTCACCTACATCAAGAACCCATTGGTTCAGGTTGCAGGTCGCAACCGTCACAAGATAACCCATTGTGACAGCTCGACGTGCTTGAGTCGTTTGCGATGTTCAGCCAAGGACTGCGAAGAACGAGGGTCCCGGGTCAAGACGAAAAGCCCAATTGTTGTTTTGGTTGACACCGAGTTATGCCCACGTCTTTGAATGAAGGAAGTCCGATGACGCTGGAGCGGTTAGATAAGGCGCTTGATGGAGACAACCCTTCTTTTTCGCAGAAAGCCGCAGCCAGAAGGGTTTTTGGCACGGACCCTGATGAGTGAACTCCCGAGCAGAGTTATCTATCCGTACACCTCCTCCAAATCCAGACAGTTTACGGCTCAATTCTATTTACCTTCTCAGCCTTTTGGATTTGAATGCTGCTTGTCTCTGCCCCTCCATTCCCGGCGATAAGATCAAGCAAAGAGAGGGGCTTGGAGGACTACCTGATTCGGTTAGTTGGGGTTTGCCTGACGATGGCTTCTGGCAGGGATTTTGTGTTGCGCTGCCTGCCGGGCGAGCACAGTCTGAATAGCCTCCAAGGGTCTAGCCAGGCTCCTCGGCAGATCTGGAGCAAGATGAACGATTTGTACGTCGGATCTGAAGATCGGAGTTAACATCATGGTCTACAACAGCATGGAGCGGCGTTAGCTATACAAGGAAGTTTGCGAAACCATCACCTTTTCAGGCCATTGCCCTAGCCTGTGATCCCGTCTTTGCGACCAGCACCGCGACTCCGACACCCTCCGGCGCATTCACCATCCCGTAACCGACGAGACAGCACCGCTCTGCTTCTCTGACGCTCAGAGGTCTCGAACAAACCTCCCAATGGCACCCCGCCTCCCGCCCTCCACGCGCCGCCTCATCGCGACCCGCGCTCCCCTCCCGACCACCTCACCATCCTTCCGACCCCCATCCTCGCGAACCGCAACCTGCTCGCAACAACCCTCCTACGGAACCCTCGCCCCAACCCACCGCCTATTCTCAACCACCACCACCCGCCCCTTCCTCCTCGCCGCCCTCGAATCCCTCAACTCCTCTCACCCCCACCCCAAAACCATCTTCGCCCGCCGCATCCTGCCCTACCCTCCTCGCAAATCTACACCCTCATCGCAGACATCGACTCCTATCGCTTCTTCCTCCCCACTGCACCCACTCCCAAGTCACTCGCTGGACTTCTCCACCACCGCCCTCCTCCCAACAAACCAACCCCACCCCACCACCACCATCAGAGTGTCGCCACCCCGCCCTCGCGGACCTCACCGTCGGCTGGGGCCCCTTCACCCAAACCTACACCTCCCGCATCTACTGCATCCCCGGCTGCGTCGTCGAAGCCATCAGCGGGCAAGCCGATACTAGCATCCCCTCCTCTCTTCTCCAAGCCGCAGGCTACCACATCAACGAGACAACAACAACAACCACAACAACACGGAAACACGAGATGGAAGGCGGGATCTTTGAGAGTTTGAGTACACGGTGGGAGGTCAAGCCCGTTACCGGTAAAGATGGCCGGGAGTGGACCGAGGTGACGCTGAGTGTGAGATTCCAGTTTGCAAACCCGGCGCTGGGCTTTGCGGTGGGACAGTTGGCGGATGAGAAGGCTGGGGAGATGGTGGAGGCGTTTGAGGGGCGGGCGAGGGAATTGTATGGGAGGAGGTGACGCGGATGGGGCGAATAACGGAGCGGTTAAGGAGTGTTTGTGTTTGTGTAGGAATGTGTAGGAGTAGTTGTTAAGCGAGACAGCGAGCGAGTTGGGAAGAGCGGGTTTGGAAATGGATGCCATATACAAAGATGTACACTACATGTATACAATTTTTTATATTTGGGTGTTTCCTAGAAGCGAGGAGGATTCTGGCATATAGAACATAGAGTAGAGGGAAAACAGACCGATAGACCAAAAACAATCCAAAGCAAATGCTATCAAATAAGGTCAGACAACCAAGCGCAAAGCAAAGCAAATCCAAAAATAAAAATATAAAAAAAATGCTCCATCTAAATCCAAAAGAAAAGCACCAAAACACTCCCTCGCCGCGCTGCCAAACGACCATTGACTCTTTTTGCGCCGAACCAGCAAAAGAATGCGCCGCAGCCCTTTCTCTTCTCCCGTCCTACCATCCCCACCTCCAGGAACCGCCACCCCGCCCCAAAAAGCCCTGTCATATCCCATCACTCATACTTCATCCCTTCATACCCTCGTCCCTTCATACCCTCATCTCTTCATACCCTCATCTCTTCATACCCTCATACCCCCCATGCCCCGTACTCCAGCCACGCTATTACGCCTTGATCAGACAGGAAAGGACCGACCCGCGCTAAAAGCAAGCTCCAGGAAGAAGAAGGAGGGAATATCCAAAAATAAACCAACGCAACACAAAAAGGCGCAAGACAACAGGCGACAAGGTATCAAAAGCCAAAAGCAAAAGGAAACCAAACCTAAACCAACGAGCGCTTTGTAACCAGGAAGGCAAGAAAAAGGGAAGATTATAACTGAGACACGTTAGTTCGCCGAGGGACGCTAGAAACTTGAGCTTGGCGGTGATGATACAGGATCGCTCGCGATGCTCGGCGGAACTGGCGCATCGTCGGTTTAATGCTTCTTCCTACTCGCAAATCATCGTTAGCCATCGGATCCCAATCAAATTTCACCCGCCAACTATCGAAAACATTTCATGAGAAGGGACCGACTTGTGCAAGGGCTCCCAGAACGGGAGAGGGGAGAAGAAGTACGAAGTGTAGTGTGATCGGGAGGAGGTAGTCTTTGACTTGTGCTTGTGCCTGGGGAAGGGGCGGTCTTCAGGGGTCACAGGGTAGTAGTCCGGGCGCACATACTTCTTGGGGGCGGCCTTTGGCTTGCCCGCCATCCACCCCAGCACCGACGACGGCGCGGCCTTCTTCTTGGGCGGCTTGCCGGGCTGGACTTCGATGACTTGCGGCTCCATCGCGGGCCTGATATGAGCGCCCTGTGGCACCCCGCCGCCGCGCATGGGCCAGGGAGGCATTGGGACTCCGGCAGGCGGGGGCGGAGGAATCGGCATGCCGCCACCTCCTGGGCGGGCGCTTTGTGGGCGCATGAACGCGGGAATCATGCCAGGGTGGGCGCGGTGCGGATGAGGAGCGGCCTGAGGACGTTGAGGGATGCCGCCTTGGGCCATGCCAGGGTGCATGCCAGGGTGCATGCCAGGGTGCATGCCAGGGTGCATTCCAGGGTGCATCTGAGGGTGTTGCCCGTGGTTCCGGAGCGGGGCCTTATCCATCGGCCACATGTGCATCGTGATGGCCCAGTCGGGCTGGACGACCTTCTCCCAAACGCTGGGAAGGATGATCTCGCCATCGGGGGCAATCAGGTCGTAGTGACCTTCCTGGACGTGCGGGCCGATGACATCGACGTGCAGGAAGGCTTGCTTGATGAGCTCCTCCATGCCCTGAGATGGTCAGCAAATTGTCCAGAGTGAAATATCAAATGCTGACACTTACCTGCCACGTCTGGCACAGATGGAACGGGAAGCTGAACTTGCGGCCAACGGCGTCCTTGAACTTGATGGGCGCCTTCTCCTTCTTTTTGGCATCCTCAGCATCCTTTGCGACTTTGGCCTTGGTTTCTTCCACGATCTTCTTCTTCATAGCATCCTCCTCCTTCTTCCTGGTCGCCTCGGCCTCCTCGGCCTCCTTTGCCGCCTTGCGCTCGGCCTCGAGCTTCTCGCGGGCTTCAACCTCCGCTTTCAGCTTCGCTTCGGCTTCGAGTTGCTTCTTCCATTCGGCTTCTTTGGCGGCCTTGGCGGCGGCGGCAGCTTCGGCTTCCTCCTTGGCCTTTCGCTCGGCCTCGACCTTCTCCCGCTCGGCTTTGACTGCTGCAGCCATCTTCTCTTCCTGTTCCTTGATGGCCGCCTCGAGCCTCCGCTTGGCTTCCTCCTCAATCCGCTTCAGTCGCTCGGCCTCATCGGCCGCCTTGGCTGCTGCGATTGCTTTTGCCTCCTCTTCCGCCTTGATCCGGGCGTGGATTCGTTCCTGTTCCTCCCTGATGGCGAGCTCGATTCTGGCCTTGGCTTGGGCCTCGGCCAAGGCGGCAGCTTCGGCCTCGCGCTGCTTCCGCGCCTGCTCGTCGAGCAGTTGCTTCTGGAATTTCGCTTCGGCTTCCGCTCGGAACCGTTTCATCTCTTCTGCCTCCTTTGCCTTTCGCTCCTCAGCTTCTTTAAGCTGCCGTTGGAGCTTCTCATGAGCTTCCCGCTCAATTCGCTTCATCTCCTCGGCTTGCTGCCTCTTGCGCTCTGCTTCTTCCCGTAATTGCTGTTGGAATTTCGCTTCCGCTTCTTCCCGGAGCCGCTTCCGCTCCTCAGCCTCCTTTTGCTTCCGCTCCTCAGCCTCCTTGAGCTGTTGTTGGAGCTTTGCTTGAGCTTCCGCCTCCATTCGCTTTAACTCCAGTGCCTGTTCTCTTTTCTGCTTTTCAGCCTCCAGTAACTGCTGCTGGAACCTCTGCTGGGCTTCGTCGGCAATCCGCTTCATTTCGGCCTCTCGCATCTTCCTCATCTCCTCCTCTTGTTCCTTTTCCTTCTTCATCCGCTCACGAGCCTCCTTCTCCGCTTCAACCTTTGCCAGAGCGAGTTGCTTCTTCGCCTCCTCTTGAGCGAGCCGAACCTCCTCCAACCTCAATGTCAGTGCCGCTTCGGCCTCCTTCTTCATCTGTGCCTGCAGTTCCTTCAATCTCTCCGCCTCTTCCTTCTCCTTCCTTTCAGCCTCATACTTTGCAAGCTGCTTCTTCATCTCCTCAACCATCGGATCTGGTTTCGGTTCAGGAGGAGGCGCGGGCGTTGGCGTTTTTGGAGGCGCGGGAGCTTCAGTGGGCGGAGGGGAAGGGGCATTGTACATGTAATGCTGCAGGTGAGCTGGAACGCCGTATCCAGGGCCGCCGCCACCACCACCACCACCACCACCGCCATAAAAGGCAGGTGGTCCAGGCTGGTGGTAGGGCATCATGTCATACTGCTGACCACGATGGTGGTCACCGTAGAAGCCACCCGGAGTGGGAGCGAATGGATTCCGGTAGTCATTGTAGGGAACCATCTGGCCGCTGTATGCATTTGGCATGTAGCCAACGTGACTTTGAGGATAACCGCCGGGCTGATGCCCACCTCGCGCCTGAGAAGCTGCATAGAATGCGCCCTGGGTCTGCGGTTGTGGGGGGCCGCCGCCGCCGTATCGCCCGTACGGATTCAGACCGTAATCGTCTGAAGGGTCGCTCATTGGCGGAACCGAGGGTGTGTGATATTGATAGTGCTGGCGCCCGCTTGGGATCCTGTGGCTACGAGGGTTGCCACGGAGAGCGCCTGGGCTATGAGATCGTGGAAGCGCGGGGGGGGTGTAGCCGCTTGTTGATGCCGAGTCGGAAGGGTCGAGCTCGCCGTATCTTGCCTCCCAGTGCTCGACTTGATCTCCTCCGTCGTCGTCGTCGTCTTCGTCAACCAGCGACTCGTCGTCGTAGCTGCTGCTGATCTGCGACGATGACTCGGCCTCGTCGTAAGTCGAGGAAAGTGAACTCGGAACTTGTTTGCTATTTCTTCCAACGACTCGTCTTCTAAAACGAGAGAGGGCGAGTGATTGGCGCCAGTCAGCCACGCGCTTAATTGAATGAACAAGGGCAGAGGTCCTGCGGCGCAGGCGGCTCAGCAAAAGCGCGGAGGAGACTTACGACATTGGGGATGCTGATAACCGTTGGTAATTCGCTTGCGAGTACACGGGAAAGTTGAAGCTGCCTGCAAATGGCAGTCGGCGAAACTAATGCTGTCGCAAATCGGCCGTGCCCAAAAGGGAGGGGGGCGTAGGGCTGGCGGTGTGTTTTGTCAAGGTCTGCAGGGGTGCTAAAAGACGGAAGGCAAGAGGCTGTGCGCTTCGAGGACGGATAACTTGTGCTGGAAAAGAATTTCGTGTGGTCTGCGACGTGTCTGACGGGTTCGAGCGATGGTCCTTCGGGAAAATGTCGACGCACAGGCGCTATGTATAAGATCTGGTTGGGCACGAGAACAGGAGGTCGGGTTTGTCTGAGGTTGGTTGCTGGTCAGTGACAAGCGGGAATGGTATGCGCGAAAGGCCTAGAACCGGTCCACTCGAGGGTTTGCCGAGAGAGAGACAGGGGGAGGTGAGAGGAGAGGGCGAGGCAACCCAGGTGCAACGGAATTGTACCCTTATCCCATTCCAACCGCCATGATGAAGATTTTGAGGGGTGGATTGAACAACACCAAGAGGAAAGTCAAGGAGGGAATCAGGATTTATGGAGGGGGGAAGCGTAAACGCGGGGCACAACACTTGCCTCCTGCTCTCGAGGGCTGTAAGCCTGGGCCTGGTGACACTCGTGACCAAAGGGGATAAGCTGGAGGGACGGGAGCTCGGGAGTGTCCGGTGAAGGAGCTGTCCAAGCACACGGGCAGTAAGGGATAAGCCTCCCTACTCGCCTAGCGTCAGCGACGGAATCTGGAAAGCCCACAAGAGCAGACCAAGCACCATCAGCAGGGCACCCAGCAAGGCGGAGCTGGTTGGTCTTTGCTGTCTCTGACCCTCGTCAGAGGTGCGAGCCAGACAGCCACGAGCTGGTGACGACGAGGGTTGTACGCCGGACGACACCAAAGTCAACTTGAATCTGGGACATCATGGGCACCCTGGTACCGGGATAGCGGCGGAGAGCCAAAGAAGACTGGGCCGCTGATGCCCCGCCCACTGCTTTGATGTGCCGCCCCCCAATGCTGTGTGCGAGAGTGCGTGTGAGCAAGCCCATGCCCTGGGACCAACCGCCAAGACGGGGAGGCAACACAGCAGCACAGCGCACAATTCCGGCTAAGATCAAGAATGGGACTGGTTCTCAAGGGAACGAGGTACTGGAGGGTAGGGGAAGTACCGTAAAACCGGGGCAGGGATGGGAGACGGGACGAAAGGACAGGAGAAAAGATCGTCATACCGCAGGTTTGGGTCGGGGCCGGTTCAGGATGTTGCCCGCAGAATGTCAGGTGGATGCTTGTGCTGATCTCGGTGAAGATGGGATGAACGTTGTGTGCCGTCTGATTGAGTGTGGGTGTGGTGGGGTTGGTTGTGCCGCTGATACGGTATCTGGAAGAGGAAAGATTCGACGAGGAGTTCTCTTGGAATTAACTTTTGAAGGTGTTTTGGTTTCAAGTTGCTCTGAGATTCAAAGTTGTCAGTGGCAGCAACATGGAAGAATGTCGGGCGCGTGTTGGCAAGAGCACGGACCGATCGAAGAAAACTGAGGAAAATTGAGGAAAAATTGACTCTCATAGGGCAGGCATGAAGGGAACACGCACGGTGCTGGGCCCAACTGTTATTATAGTGGCTGGATTCGCAGCAGTGGACTCCCGGTCAGTGAGCGGACATCGTGAACCAAACCAAGAAATAAAATGTAGCGAGAGAACCCAGATGGGGCGGGGAGGTTTTGGCTGCTGTGCCACTACGGCGCTAACTCAGACCGACGGTTGCCCCGGCTACAGGAAACACCTGACTTACACCACGACGTGTCTTGGCCATCCGACACAGGCTAACCCGGGCCATTTGCAAACACGCGGTGCTCTCGTGGCCCGATGCCAGCTCGTGGCAATAAGATAGTTAGCCCAAGGTGTTCCTGTTAGGCGGTGAGTCGTCCCCACGGCAGGGAGTGATGGGGAAGATTTGGAGGGGAGAACATTGGCTTTGGCATGTCAGCAAGCAGTGCCGGACGCCAGCCTCAACCCTCAGCACTTGTTCAGCCCCCACCGGCTTCGTTGGACCGGTGATGAATGAAGTTCTGTCTCTCAAATTTGACTGGCCTGTGATGGTCACGATGTTGAAGGCAACCTCGACAATCCCACATGATTTTCGCCTGCCTTGTGCTGTGATTCGAAGTCTTGGGGGAGAAAATAGTTGGGCGTGGGGTTGGGGGCACAAAGCGACCCAAATCTGTGGTAATCCGACCGATGACGCGAATGAACAAGAACGCGATGCTTAGAGCGCAGGAGTGCAGAGGCTTGGATCTGGATTTCTGGAAAGAGCTAGGCGGGCGGATGGGCGGATGCAGGGACGGTAGACGAGATCCTGCGGACCGCGAGGTCTTGATATAGAATCTCATTTCTGTTTTTGAGTGATGAGGACACTGCTAACCCACCCCAGCGACAACTCAATCTCGATCTCGAGTCCCGTCGACAGACACGTCAACTCCAGCTATGCAGAGGCGCCCCCAGCTAGCCTGGAGTTTTGGCGATGGTTCCAGTGACCTTGAATGTCTGTGTCCATGGTGAGGTCATCCAACAAGCCGTTGAAGAGCCTGGCAAGGCCCCGTGTGGTTACAATGGGGCGGCTGTTCCCGCCTCGGCCGGCCGGCCAGTTGACACACAGCTCTGTTTCTGCGCCGAGCCCCCGTGATCTCCGCATTTGGTGCCCAAAGAAGACCGGAAAGGGCATCGAGAGAATATTCAAAGAGTAATGGTGAAGAGCAATTCGGGTTGGGCTTGAAGGCCTGCACTGCCCAATCCCCACCCAGGCACCAGACCTCTTCGGTGATCTTTACTGGAGCCACGTTCGGGCTCCTCCCAACTCGACTTTCTGCCCAAGACCCACACCTCGGCTAATGCAACCAGGAGCAAGAAGGGGCCAATGAAGCCCGTGTCTTAGCTGAAGACAGCTCTGGCCTTGAACGCGATGCTGTCAGCAATCCGGTGCATCTGCTCCTCGTCTCCACCATATCTGCCGTGACTCGCGTTGTCGTGGGTATCGCGGACGCGTCACCGAATCTCGGCGCCGCTCCGCCGCTCCGATCAACAGAAACCCGTCACTTCGCAGCCTTTAAGGCGTCACCAGAGAGCAGCTCTCGAGCTGCTGCAACCTCAGCTTCGCTGTAACCACGCCAGCCACGGTCATGTGCGGCGCTGTGTCGGACAATCTCGGACAGTTTGGCCGTGGCCAGCTCATTGAGTCGCTCAAGCGTGTTTGTGTCGGGTAGGGCAAACTCGCTGTCCTCGGTTTGCTTTGCTGCCTTGGCTCCACCGTCGAGCAGTTTCTTTGAAACCTGTAACGGGGTCAGCTGACATTCTGGGCGTTGGTCAACGAGCGTCTCACCAGCTTCAGCCCGTAGTAACCCCGGAGATAATCGTCGCACAACTCAATGCTCCGTGAGAAACGCTTGAGGGCCTCAACCATGCCCTTCTGATGTGACCCGCTGCTGATACCAGGGGCAGTCGCAGCCATGTACTGCAACTCGCCCAATCGTGCGTGAATCTAGCAGATGCATTAGCATAGGGCTTAGGTTGCGGGCCGTGGTTGGACTGCATACATTCCATGCGTTTGGCGCCAATACCAGGACCTCCTCCAGGGCGTAGATCGCCTGTGGATACAGCCCCTGGGACAGGTAGATGTCTGAGAGCTCGGCCCAGGCTTCGGCATCGGTCGGGGAGAAGTCGAGAAGCTGGACGAGGGCTGATGAAGAGTCGGAAACGCGCCCCATGGAGCGCAAGAGCGCGATCCGCCGCTTCGCGATAGGCTGGGCTTCTTGTTAGTTATCCGTTGCTCAATACGCCGTTCCGGAATGAAGCGGAGATGGATGAGACGAACAATATTGGTGTTATTATCGCTCAGCAACTGGTCATATTCCCTCAATATCCCCTCCAGCTCGCTGTTGTCCTTGGCATCGGCCTCCTTCAACAAGCCCATGAGCGCCTGCACCCGCTCGTTCTCCTCTCCAAACCGAGAGACGAGGAGGATGCCTGGCGCTCGCTGAGACAGGGCCAGAGCTTTCGCAGGAGACAGCTGGGAGGGCGGAAAGAGAACCGATTGCGCCATTTTCAGCGTTTTGACAGTTGTAGTTCGTCAATGGGCGGACAGCGATGGATTGTCGCGACGGATTGATGGTGATGCGGCTCGTTCGATGGGTTGTCGTGGATGAGCTCAAGGAGAGCTCCCTGATGCCAAGCCAGGAGCAACCACCACTATCCCTGCTCACTGGTGAGATGAGACTCCACATCCAAGCGTGGCCTGGGCCGGGAGCAAGTTGTTCCGGGCCGATGGGCGGTACAGTGCTTGTTTTCCAGAAGCCAGCACTGTACAGTGACGTGCTGCGCCTGAGCTTGGTGCAACGGTCCCCTCCACTTGCAACCGCGATCGCCATCCCAGGTCAGACAGCAACAGAGGGGCAGCGCGGCGCCGTTCGACAGCACCACAAAACGCCCCGTGACAGAAACCCGCGAGCGCCCACGGCAAGATGCTCCTTGTCGCCGCATACCCCATCATTATTCCCGACAGAACCCTCCGCCGCTGAATCCCCGCCTTCCCCCGCGCGATTCCCAGTCCACGAGTGCCAAGAGCCATCAAACAGCGAGTACCTTTGAGTCGAGAACCCCGGTTGCGCCACAAGAGCCCTCAAAGATAGAGAATAATACAAGATTTATTCCACCATGTGCGCCGATCCGCCGCCTCCTCTATCGTGTGCCTGGACCGCCATGCTGATGTTGATCAGGTTCGAGAAATCGCTGTACGACCTCATCCGAGGTCTGCGCAACCACAAGGGCAACGAGAGGGAATACATCCAGAGCTGTCTGAAAGAATGCCGCTCCGAGATTCGAAGCCAGGACATGGGTCCGTCCGCCGCCACCCCCTTCAACGACACGAAGCTGACGCCTAGATACAGACGTCAAGGCCACGGCGTTGCTCAAGCTGGTCTACCTCGAGATGGTCGGCCACGACATGTCCTGGGCTTCGTTCCATGTACTCGAAGTCATGTCGTCCCAGAAATATCACCAGAAGCGGGTTGGATACCTCGCCGCCGTTCAGAGCTTTCGGCCAGACACCGATGTGCTCATGATGGCAACGAACCTCCTGAAGAAGGTAAACAAATCTAGTTGGGCCCTGATCAATCGCATATTGACCGCCGTTTAGGACGTCGCTGCCTCTCAACCGACGATCATAGCCCTCCCCATTGCCGCGCTCCCACATCTGGTCACTCCTTCACTCGCCATGTCCCTCCTGGGCGATCTACTACCCCGCCTCAGCCACTCCCACGCCGCGATTCGGAAGAAGACTGTCGTCACCCTCTACCGGTTAGCGTTGGTATATCCTGAGGCGCTTCGGGCGTCATGGCCCAAGATTAAGGAACGCCTGATGGATCCGGACGAAGATTCGAGCGTGACGGCGGCTATTGTAAACGTCGTGTGCGAGTTGGGCTGGCGGAGGCCACATGACTTTCTCCCATTAGCGCCCCGGCTGTTTGAACTACTCGTCGATGGGGGGGAACAACTGGATGGCAATAAAGCTGATCAAACTTGTAAGGCCCCCGCTCTGATCTAGCATTGTGCGCCCCTGACTGTCTTCTAGTTTGCTACCCTGACTCCGCTGGAGCCACGTTTAGTTCGGAAGCTACTACCGCCATTGACGAACCTCATTCGGACGACACCGGCCATGTCGCTACTCTACGAGTGTATTAATGGCATTATTCAGGGCGGTATTCTTGGCGAGGGAGAGGATTTCTCGGCGACGGAAGAGGTTGCCTCCCTCTGTGTCTCAAAGCTCCGCGGCATGGTGTCCGGTAATAGCGATCCAAATCGTGAGTCCTGGTTCTGCGCTGCTAAAATGATTATCACTGACAGATATCCCCAGTCAAATACGTGGCACTTCTAGCATTCAACCGGATCGTCATCACACACCCCTTCCTCGTCGCGCAGCAGGAGGACGTGATCCTGGAGTGTATCGACAGCGAAGACATTACAATCAGGATAAAGGCCCTTGATTTGGTACAAGGGATGGTCAGCAGCGACAACCTGGTGTCTATTGTCAGTCGCCTGATGAGGCAACTGAAGGCATCCTCAGCCGCCAGTCAACAACAAAATAACCTCGATGACGACGATGCGGACTCGAGCGACGAAACAAGCGGGGGTGCTAGACGGCGCCGCAGAACGCAAGAAATCGTTGCGCCACTACCAGAAGATTACACAGTCGACGTAATTGGTCGGATCCTGAAGATGTGCTCGCAGAACAACTACGTTAATATGGTCGACTTTGATTGGTACATCGATGTTCTCACTCAGCTCGTCCGGATAGCGCCGCCTCCTCGGACGAGAGACGTCAGGCTCGAGGCCTCAATTTCAAAAATGCCGGCAGATGTATCCGAGAAGATTGGCAACGAGATAAGGAATGTGGCTGTGAAGGTCAAAGCCATCAGGTCCGCTGCTGTACGGGCAGCTGAGCTTGTCGTGTCCCGGATGAGCTCGGAGATCTCGCCCACGCGTTCCCTGGCTTCAGGGGCACTCAAGCCGGTTGCATGGGTGGTGGGGGAATATGCATTCGAGCTATCCTCCGCCAACGACACACTAAGGCAACTTCTCGGCCTCCTCCCTCGAATTGAGTACCCAGAAGTCATCGCAACATGTCTGCAGGCTATCCTGAAGCTGTTCGCATATGTTGCGGGAGACGACCAGGCACTTTGGACGCCTGAGAGGAAGTCGATGGTTTCACTTCTAATGGCTCGCGTCATCCATGTCCTGGAGCCGTTTGCGCTGCATCCGTATTTGGAGGTCCAGGAGCGCGCAGTCGAGTTTATTGAGCTGCTGAAACTCACAGCAGAGGCTGCTGCTGCGCAAGCACCCTGCACAGATGAAATCCAACAGGACCCACCATTGCTTCTCACGCAAGCTATCCCATCGCTTTTTGCAGGATGGGAGCTTAATTCAGTCGCCGCGGGGACGCAGGAGAATGTGCCTCTTCCCGACGACCTCGACCTGGACGAGCCGATCCACCCCAACCTTAACAGCCTCCTGGCACAGGCGGATTCCTTGATGCTGCCGGTCCAGGGCGATGACGAATTCGAAGCATACTACAACCAGAAGCCAGCACCAACGAGCATGTCCAACGAACCAGCAATCAACCGCCTTCTCGACGCACCACCAGAAGAAATCCAGAGCTCCTCCTACCAACACTCCGAAGAGAGCTACCTCGACCCCGACATTGTCGCCCGCCGCAAGGCCGAGCGCATGGAGCGCTACCGCGACGACCCCTTCTACATCCCACCCTCCACCCGCTCCGGCGGCGCCTCCACCCCATCCACAACATCCTCCAAAAGAAAACGGCCCTGACCTTGACATCGACTCCATCCCCATCATGCAGCTCGACCTGCAGAACCTCAACCTCTCCGGCCGTGGCACCCCAGTCCAACAACAATCCAGACCTAAACCCCGCCAACGCATCCTCGTGGCCGCCGACGAAACCATCCCCGGCAGCCGCCCTCCACCCCCCGGACCCACGACTCTGACACCTCATTAAAAACCAATGCCGCAGCAACCCTCAAAAAAATAAAACAGCAATCCCTCCTGCAAGTCGACTCCAGCACGCTCAACGACCTCTCGCTCGACCCCAACCGACCGCCCGGCAGCGTCGGTGACAGTGGACTGGATCAAGAGCGGCAGCAGCGCGAGGAGGCGGAGATGGCGCAGGCGCTGAAGGAGGTGCAGAGGCTGAGGCTTGAGATGCAGAGGGCGAATGAGCGGATTCAGGTGGCGCAGGGTGTGCCGGTGGAGGGGGTGGTGGTTAGGAGGAAGAAGAAGAGTGTTGCTGGTGGGGTGCGGGAAGAAGAAGGCAAAGGCTGCGGAAGGGGAGGGGCTAGGTGAGGGAGGGTTGGAGAGGGGTGGTGGTGAAGGCTAAGAAGAAGAAGAAGGCGATGAAAGATGTTGGTGCTGGTGGGGAAGGGAGGTGGGTGGGGGTGAGAAGGAGGGGGAGGCGGTGGTGAGGCGAAGAAGAAGAAGAAGGTTAAGAGGGTGGTCAAGTTGGATGATGAGGAGCCGGTAGGAAGCCAGTAGGTGTGTCATGAGGTGGCGTGTCATACAGGTTGAGGTAGATCAGCAAGCAAACAATGGAATTGTGTCGACGCATTTTGTTTCCCAGGCGGGTAATGCTGCGAAATGTCGTTGAGTTGTCTCCTGTAGTGGAAGTTGAGATGAGAATTAGAAGGTCTTGATGGTGGACAATTTGAATTCTGGTGCACAAAGTCAGGCTAAATTCGTAGTTGTGCTTTCAACACTAGAGAACCCCAAAAGGAGTCCATATGGGATCGAACAAACTTTATTCTATTAAACCACCAAAAATAACGCTCAAGCATCCCCACCGACTACCCTTTCTTTCTCAACTACCTCCCCCTCTTCCCCCCTCCGACCCCAATTTTCCCCACGCTGCCTTATTCCTCTTCTCCTCCCTCCCCACGCTCTTATACTGATACCCCCTCGCCCTGGGCTTCTCCCCGACCCCTTCGGGAAACTCGCTTTCGTACAGA
Source organism: Collariella sp. IMI 366227 (assembly GCA_027946355.1). Classification (NCBI taxonomy): domain Eukaryota; kingdom Fungi; phylum Ascomycota; class Sordariomycetes; order Sordariales; family Chaetomiaceae; genus Collariella; species Collariella sp. IMI 366227. The sequence goes on along the minus strand of JAPEUS010000002.1, from coordinate 1,380,564 downwards.
AGATTAAACTGCCTCGCCTCTGCCTCAAGCGCCTCCTCCCCACCTCTTGCCAACGTCTCGCGCACCCCGGCAAAAAAGGCCGACAGAACGGCGTGGTTGTGGATCTGCAGCAGCGTCCACCCCAACATCTCGCGCGCCGCGAGCAGGTGGCGCACGTAGGCGCGATGGTGGGACGTGCAGGCGTAGCAGGTGCAGTTGGCGGTGGTAGAGAGGGGTGAGGGAGGTGGCGTGAGTGGGGAGGAGAGGTCGATTGCGAGGGGAGGGGGTGGTGCTGCTGGGGAGGGGTTGAGGCGGGAAGGTAAAGTCGAGGGCGAGACCGGCGTCGGAGATGGTGTTGATGAAGGAGGGTAAAAATATCAATGCCGAGGGAAATTTGGCGGAGGATGTGGTGCGGGGTGGGAGGTTGGAGAGGGAGAGGCGGGGAGGGGAGGAGGGGGTGCAGTGCTCTGCAAGGTCCGGGAGGAGGTCGGGGTCGTAGATGGCCAGGCCGGAGAGTTGGTTGGTAGGGAGGTAGTCCTCGGCGAGGCGGGAAATGTACTCCCATTGCATGGAGTAGGAGATGGGGAGGATGGGGCGAAGGTGGATATCCTGGCGTCCTCGGGGAGCTCGGAGAACCACTCGACCACCCACTCATCAGTGCGCTCCGCCATGCGCAGGGCACGTTTTGAGTTGGGGGTGGTGGGGCTGTTGGTGAGGTCGGCGGGCGGGATGGCGACGTCGGGCTTGAGGGTCTGCACGGCGGAGAGGTAGTCTTTGGTGGTGAGGGGCTGGAAGCCGGTCGAGGTGAAGACGGAGACCGAGGCGTTGGTGTTGCCCATAGGAGAGGCGACGGCTGGGAGACGGCGCGCGCTCAGAACAGTAGTGACGGACTGCGGCATGGCGGTAAAGCTGTGGAGGCGAGTGGTGTGTTTTGTGGTGGTAGGGGTGGCATAGATAGGGGGTATCCTCTTCAAGTTTTGCTGGGGACGCTCGATGACTGGGTTGAGTTAGTCTCAAGAACAAATTCCAGCATACGAGAACCACACTCACAATCCTCAAGGGCCATGTAGGTACCAGTGACCTGCAAGTGCCTGCTCACATTCTCAGGAGTGATATGTGGCAGAGTACCTCTCGAAGTCATGGCGATGAAGTTGGGCGTGTCGATGGGTGTCCTGCCCGCAACAGCAAGACGACCCAAGCGGGCGGCAGCGCCATCTTTCGCAACGGCCTTGAGAGGCTCAAATCTCATAGCTTCCGACTCCAAAAGCTGAGTATCGACTGTCATTTTGTGAGGGTGACAATCAAGGTTGTTGTGTTGCCCTCGCCGCGCACTCGGGGGCTCACTCGAGTCTTGAGCCTTGACTGTCTTGTGAGATTCGAAATTCAGATGAGTTTTCGGATGAAATATCCCTGTTCAGTGAAGACCCCACCCGGCAACACCGAGCCAAATTCAGATTCGTGGCAAAGGCCTGAAACAGTAGAAGAGATAAATAAACGGATTCAAATTTTCAAACTCTTTGAGTTTCTGAGCCATGGCTCCTTATCTGTTTGTGAGTGTCCCGCTCTTGGGGTTTCCCACGCAACGAGCAGTTGCCAAGGGAATCGTTCAACCGAGTCTGAAGAGCTCCGCTGTCATTTCCCGCCTCGTGTTTATCGAGGCGTTGCCCCGCAATGATCGAAGAGATGTGGGGCTCAGCCACCCTGTTTCAGTGCCCCAGGGGTCTATTGTGCCCCACCCGGCAAGGCTGGAACTTAGCTCAGGCACCAGGGGTTAGGGCTGATGGCACTGTCACTGTTGAGCCTGTCCTTGCTCCGATGCATCCTCGTGCTGTCCGTTCCCTCATCCCATCTCGAAACCCAGCAACCCGCTATCCCCCATCCTGGCAGACGTCGCAGATGTGTTGACGTTTTCTCTTTCCCTCCTCCTCCCGCCAAGAGTGTTATTGTTACCCTCGCTAGTATTATTATCTCTCTTTTCCGTCCTAGAATGCCCGCCAGGCACCACTGCACCTGACTGTCAGACGGTGCCGGTCCTCCCGTCGTTTCGCTACACTCTTGGCCACCATCATGGGCGAAAACGCAACACAAACTCACACCGAGTTCCGCGAGGCAGGACGACAAGATGGCCTCGACTCCGACACTACCCTGGTGATCAGCACTGATCACCCTGACGCTCCCATCCGAGACGCCGCCCTGGTTGAGCACCTCGAGCAGGACAGCTCCCCGCCCACCCCGCGCTTCATCCAGGACGAGGGCTCATGGAAGCAGTTCAAGTGGGTGCCCTACCCGGTCCGCCGCATCGTCAAGGCCACCGCGGGGTGGGCGCGAGGCCCGCCGAACCCGCCCCGCTACCACATCCAACCTCTCTTTCCCCGGGTGCAACACCTTCCTATCGCCTTGCTTGACAAGCATGTCCCCCGAAAGCGACATCGGGCTCTAGCCGTCTTTGGATTTCTCGGAACATGGCTGCTTACCTTCGCCCTTGTTATGCGCGAGAGCCGGTCTGTGATCGAGATTCCTGAGTGGGGAGTACCCGCCCAGATCGGTTGTGGGTACACCTACTGGGGCTCCGGGAACGACTGCGGCCTCGATGGTGTTGAGTGCCGGCCATTCAAGGACGGTGGATACCCCTTTCAAGTGCCCGGCCAACTGCGCGAGCTACCAGGTGTTGAACCCGCGCGCGGTTGGGGACCAAGAGATCATTTACCGACCATTCGTCATCGGTGGCCCGCCGGTTGAGGAGGATGGCCCTGCAGTGTACCGCGGTGACTCGTATATCTGCGGTTCCGCGATCCATGCGGGCGTCGTCTCGAACGCCAACGGCGGGTGTGGAGTTGTCAAGCTGGTTGGGATGCACCGCGATTTCAACAGCTCGGACAGAAACGGCATCAAGAGTATCGGCTTTGATTCCTACTTCCCGCTATCCTACGTCTTCGAACCCGGCATCCAGTGCCAATCTCACGATGCGATTTGGACGTTGCTGGCCATCTCAGTCGTGTTCACTGCTGTCTATTCGCTCTTTGTCACCTCCCCGGCCCTCTTCTACTTCCCCGTTTTCATCATCCTTTACTGGACCGTCGGCATGGCTACCGACAGCCCCAACAACTCAAACATCTCCTCGCTTTTCTCCCTCGAGATCGGCCGGTTCCTCCCTGCCATGTTCGTCGCCTGGGTCATGTACGACAAGATGGGCATCCGACGCACCCTCAAGGGTCTCACCGCCCAAGTCGAAAAGACCATCCTCTGGCTGGGCGCAGCCTGGGTAGGCGCTCTCACGAATTACACCCTCGACTTTATCCCCATCCAGCGTCTCACCCCTCGCGATCTCGAGCAACAACCCGGCGCACGCGGGCGCCCTCGCCGCAATCGTCATCATCCTCGTGATCATCGCCGCCAGCCAAGTCTACTTCTTCCGCCGCGAAGGCCGCCTGGTCCGCTACCTCAAGTTCTATGGCCTCGTCGCCCTCGGCATCATCATCTGTGTCGTCCTCCCCAACCTTCGCCTGCGCATTCACCACTACGTCCTCGCCCTGCTCCTCCTCCCCGGAACAAGCATCCAGATCCGCCCCTCCCTGCTGTACCAGGGCCTGCTGCTCGGTCTCTTTATCAATGGCATCGCCCGCTGGGGGTTCGATCCCGTCCTGCAGACTGACTATGCTTTGCGCGGGGATGCCCCGATGGATACGGCCCTGCCGGTTTTGCATCGCCCCGTGACTGAGGGGAATAGCAGCATTACCTTCAGCTGGGATCCGCCGCCGGGGACGTATGATGGGATTACCGTGTTGGTGAACGATGTGGAGAGATTCAGGGAGTACTTCACCGAGGAGAATGTGGTGACGAATGTCACGTGGGAGAGGAAAGAAAGTGGGATGATGCAGGGCATTGAGTATTTCAGGTTTGCCTGGATGTTGGGGAGCAGGAGGGGGGATTATACCAAGGCGGGGACATGGGATGGGAATGGCGCATGGACGGTGATGGCGCCCGGGCCGTCAAAGATGAGGAAGAGGGATGAGGGTGAGAGGATTATGAGAGACTCATGATGAAGGGTTGGGAACAAATGGATTTGGAGTTGGGCGTACATGGGAGGTTGGGAATTGGGTATCAAGTGCCTTTTTGGGATACTGCGGATCGGGTAACTGGTGACTTGGGTTCACTAAACTACAGGTATTCTTAAAAATGACTAAAAGTTCATAATTGCCATGGCTTCCCGTGTGCTTGAGTCTCCTCTATGTGACGAAGGTCTCTGCCATGGTCTTGTCTCTCAATCTCTGCAATGTAACCAAACTCTGCGATGAACCGTGAACACCACAAAACAAGACAGTCCCTCAAAAGTCCTCCCAGGTATCCATCAAGTACTCCCGAAAGGAACACGAACAAGTGAGGCGTGTCCAAGCTATCCAAGAGGTCAGCACGTAATCTCACCAACACCACCATACTGGTAGTCTTGCCCAACAACCTGCGCAACAACCACTCATCCCGCCTGTCTTCCTTGCGAAATCCCGTCAGCTCCCGCAGCTCCTCCAACTGCCTCTCCTCTTCTATTTCCTTGCGGATCTTCTTGAGAAGCTGCCGGTCCCGCTTCTTTCTCTGGCGCTTCAGCTCTGCTTGCTTCGCCTTGTACTTCTCGGCCACCACCATGAGGGGGGTAAGCTCTTCGAGTTTGGAGAGAGCAAGCTGGTTGTTGCGTTCTACAACCTGCTCTTTGGCAAGGGCACGGGCGGTTTTGAGGGGTAAGGGGGTGGTGGATTTCAACAAGAAAAGCTACAACAAGTCTAAGGGCAACAAGACCAAGGACAACAAGTCTAAGGGCAAGGCCAACAGCTGCAACGCCGAAGCGAACAACACCAACGTCAACACCACCTTCTCCGACAACGACGACGTCAAAAACACAACCACCGAGGCCCTGGCAACCATCGTCAAAACCAAACTGGCCATTTTTAACTTCCACGACACCTACCGCCAGCTGTCGCGCGAGGTGTTCACTCTCCATGCGGAGGCGAGAAAGGGGCTGAAGAGCGCGGACGAGATTCAAGCCGCTCTCGACCCCCTCTGCAAGAGGATCAAGCAGCTGAGAGAGCAAACGGGCAGTTAAACGGCGGAGCTTCTTCAAAGGGCCGCCAAGAGCAAAACCGAGATCAAACCGGTGACACCTTCCTCAATGAGGAAGAGAAGCGGTCGGAGAAGCAAAAGGCCGCGCTCAAGCAGAAGCAGAGACTGCGCGTCAAGAACGCGCTCCTCGGTCCACAGCGTCCTCAACCTTGTACTGAGGAGCGCCATAGGCTCAAGCAAAAGCACAATGAGAAGCCTGCTGTTGAGATCCAGATTGTATGTCTCTTAACCACCTCCTGTCCCTCTACTGTACCAAAAACATATACTTTACCCCCCAGAAGCGGCGGACCATGGTTGCGGTTTGTACTTTTGAGTTGAGTCGAAATGAGATAGGTGGATGATGAAGGTATGGATGGATGAAGGTAGAGATGAGAGTATGTTTTGTGTGAAGGGTTGAAGTAGAGATGAAAGTTTGATATGGTTTGTTAAATTAAGTAAGATCTGAGAGAGAAGAGCTGCTGGTTTTGCTGTCTGTGGGAGGAAAGAGAAAAAAAAAAGGTTGATAGCTCTGGGAGGAGGGCGACATACCTTTATACTCTTTCTGGGGACCGTACACAGACCGTCAGTCTCTATGACTCTTCTCTGCTCAACCACTTTATACATCATCTTGTCTATGAATTCTCGCGCATACGCAAATATCAACTGTCACTTCTTGGCTTTGGGAAGCTTCCAGTGTCAGACCCGGGCCACCGCCCGGGCTCACATCTTCCAGACCGCCCGGCGTTCTGCCACTTCGCGCCCACCAACTGCCCCGCGCCCAGGGCACTCTTCCTCCCCAGACAACCACCAGACCAATCTATCACCGTTCTTCCTGCCTGTTGGTTCCCTTCGTCCCACAGGTTATGAGCCGTAATCTCTTCCGTTTGCGCTTCTAAGATCAAGCTGATCTTCCTTGCGATTTAAGAATAGCGAATTTCGAGCCGAAATTCGTACTTTTCTCTCCCCGTTTCCCCTCGTTACATTCTACAACACGGTCAGGATGGCAGAACAACAGAACAACGGTGGGAACAACCTGCAGACATTCATGGGAATGTTCCAGCAGATGACCATGCAGACACAGGCATCACAGGGCGGCCAGCGCCGCCTGCCCGCCATCGACAAGCTTACCAAACAAGAAGACTTCCCAGTCTGGCGTGACGACTTGATCCGCACCCTGAGGCGCCAAGACCTCGACAAGTACATCCTCACAGACGTGGCAGAGCCACGGGATGTGGCGGCCAGACAACGTTGGGAAAACGACAAGGCGGACGTCGAAGATTACATCCGCGCCATGGTCCCTGGCCAGAAGGTCTGGGCAATGCTCAGGGCCATGGGCTGGGACGGCACAGTCAACAACCCCAAGGCGACGTTTACCAAGAATTCGCGACAATCCGGCGCAAGAACTTCGGCAAACTGGAGACGTTCCAGTCGCGCGTCAACTTCCTGCGCACCCGCCTCAACGCGACCACATTCAAAATGAGCGATGATGCCTTTATCTGGATGACTCTCAAGGGCATCGCAAAAGAATACTCGACCTTGTACGAGCGCTTGGTTATACTCACGGAGACGGGTGCCTTGACCTGGGGCGACCTCATGATGGAATTGCAACGGATTTCGGTCGATGAGAACACCCAGCTCGCTATGACCAACGTCAAAGCCAACACAACTAACGCCAACAATGACAATGGCGGTGGTGCTGGCGGCGACAACCCCGGCAACAACACTTCCAACTCGAACAACAACAACAACGGCAGGAGGACGAAGGAGGATGAGTCGTGCCCACGCTGCCCCCATCCCGTGTACAAAAATTCGAAGCACTGCGGGGGCGAGTGTGGTGGCAAGCACCACTTTGGCGACAACTGCTGGTGGTGCAACCCACCGTCATGTTCTCGACCAATTACACCATGATGGCGATGCCGCATTTTCAGGAAGGCCCACAACGCTTGTAAGCGCTGAAGTCCAACAGGCCTTGAAGGCAACAGGTCATGACGAGAGGGATTCAGTCATTTACGACTCAGGATGTGCCATGATTATGTTCAACGACAAGAAGTGGTTTTCCTCACTCTCACCACTCCACCAGACTGTGAGGTCTCTGTCGTCAAGCGGCGACATCGTCGAACTGACGGAGGGAGGCCCAGTGGCCATGAAGACCAAGCTGAAAGATGGAACAGATGTCGAGATCAAGTTCAAGAGTGCCGTCTTCCATCCAACGGCACCATGCAACCTGATCGGCTCTTATACCCTGGAGGACTTCGGCGTCCTCTGGGATCAACGAAACTCAACACTGGTGATGGAGGACGGCTCGGTCATCGCCGATCTGATCCGCAAGAACAACGTCCCTACCATCGAAGCTACACCAGACAATCCACAACCAGATGATCAACCATCCTTCATTGCCGTTTCTTACCGACAGATGCATCGCCGCCTCATGCACGCAGGCAAAGCAGCAGTCGAGGAGGCCTGCCGCCAGGCGGGCATCCAACTGACGGGGAAGAAAGATGACTTTTGTGAGGGCTGTGTGAAGGGAAAAATGCACGATGAGCATGGCAAGCAAGCCCCCATACAGACGACCAGCCCTGTTGACTTCATTCGTGTAGACTTGGTTACTCACCTCAACCCTGGCCATTTGGGGTACAGGTATAGCCTCCATATTATCGAGACCTGGTCAAACTTCCATTGGGTGAAGTGAGACTCAAACCGGCAGAAGAGTCAAGATCATCGGCGTCGACGGCGGCACCGAGCTTGGTCAAGCAACCCATCCATTTTACGACGACCAGTTCAAGAAATGGGCGAAAGACACGGGCATGATCATCTTCCAGGCCACCCCCCACACGCCGTGGATGAATGGAAAGATTGAACGGGCGGCGAAAGAGGTTATCGAAAAGACAAGATCGACAATCATTGCCCACAATGTCCCGGAGAGGCTATGGACATTCGTGATGGAGACCGTCGTCAACGTCATGAACTCCCTGCCGACCAAGGCCAATGAAGAGAACAAAAAGTCCTCATGAGCTGTTTGCGAGGGGGATCAATATACCTGAGGGGGCCCAGATACCGTACATCCGTCATTTCCGGGCCTACTTCTGTGAGGCTTATTACTTCATCAAGTCTGAGAGAAGGATTGACTCCGACAAATTCACCGCAAGGGCGCAGAAGGGGAGGCTAATTGGTTACGCTGATCTTCATGGGAAGATTTTCTGGATCTGGGACCCAGAAACGGACAAGATCATCCGCGCGAACGCTGTCCGCTTCAACGAAGGCGAAGACTTCCAACCAGATGACGACGAATACAAGGACAATGAGTACGAAGTCGTCTTCACCGACAGTACCTCCGCCGAGGAAGAAGCGGCCGCCCAACAGATTGTTTTCCGGCGTCCAATGCCAAGGACAAACGACCACTCGGTTCCTCCAGGGAGGGAGGACCGCGAATACCAAGAGGAGGACAGGCAAGAGCCAACTGTGGCAACAACTGAGGAAAACAACGATGATGACGATGGCGGCGCCGTCGTGGACGATGAACATCACGGCTTGCCGACCCCAGAACAGACACTGGAGCCGACAAGCGATCATGATGATACCTGGGCCTCAGGAGATTCTGAGACCGAATTCTTTGACTTTGAGAATGAGGAGATTCGCGAAGAAGCTCCCATTCCACCTGACCACCCGTTGGCGACGATGATGCCGTTCAACGACAACAACCACGAAGCCGGAGGAGGGGAGGAGGCTCCTCCCCCTCCTATGGAAGAACAACAACACCAGCGGCCGCGCCGTGGAAAGGCAAAATACGGCACTGGTGACGAAGACGGATATTACAACAAGCTGGCCAGCGGGAAGCTCCCCGGCCAGTCGTTCTATTCGGCACATCTTGAGGAACCGACACCGCCAGTGAGGCCGCTGCAACTAGTCCTCTCAACGATGAAGATTGAACATGAAATCGCGACATTCCTGTCGCCGACGATCCCACAGAACTACCGGCAAGCAAGCAAGCTTCCCAACTTCAACGACTATGTACAACCCCCTGACGGCCTCGGCAAACCACCTGGGAAGGTATGCAAGCTGAAGAAGGCTCTCTATGGCTTGCGTCAGAGTCCCCTTTACTGGTTTATGACGATCAAGCCAGTAATGGAGCAACTGGGATTTGAATCATTGGAGTCGGATGTCTGCCTCTTCCGGAACAAAGACACCGGCGTCCTCATTCTGCTACGACGTGAGGGACTGCCTGAAGGAGGTTTACGAACTCAAGGAGATGGGCGAAGTCAAGCGGTTCCTCGGCTTCGACGTTCTCCGTGACCGTGATGCGAAGAGAGTCTTCATCTCACAGGAAACCTACACTAGGGCCCTCATCAAGAAGAAGGAGATGGAAGACTGTCAGCCAGTTGCAACCCCATGGCCAGGAAAGATGGAAATTCCGGCAATTTGGGAGCCACTGATGGATCGGCAAAAACAGTACATCAAGGACACGGGCTCAGTCAACTGGCTTGCTACGGGAGTGCGTGCAGACATCGCGTATACCGTCTCGAGGCTTGCAGAGGCTAATGCTGGGCCATCTCAAGCCCATCTTGACCTCATGAAGCACCTGCTGCGGTACTTGAAGGGTACCGCGGACCTCGGCTTGGAATTCGGCGGGCAGAGCTTGACAAAAGATGACATGAATGTACAAACGTTCGCCGACGCCTCCCACGCCGACCGCCTCCCCCGTGAGGCATTCCACAGGTGGCCATGCCGTCTTCGTGGCAGGAGCGCCGGTGATATGGAAGACGAAAAAACAGACCTTCGTTGCTTTGAGCACGACGGAGGCCGAGTTCGCCAATCTTACACCCGCAGCCCTGTCAGCCAAATGGGTGAACAACATCCTGATAGACTGCGGCGCGCCACAGCCGCAACCGACGGTCCTGTTCACGGACAGGTTGAACGCCTTCAAGACTGTCATGAACCCGATGAACAAGGCGAGGACGAGGACCATCGACATCCGGTACAAATGGGTGATTGAACAGACTGCGAAGGACCTTCTGAGGATTCAACACGTGGCCGGCGTCGACATGCCGGCCGACGGCCTCACGAAGCCACTGCAAAAGGAGAAGCACGCCCTGTTCGTCAAGATGCTTGGAATGGCATCAAGAGCGGCTCCCTGGGCCAGGAACTGAGGCATGCGGAGGACAGAGGAAGCCGGGGAGAGGCCCAGGCAGGCCGACGATGGCCAGGAACAGCCCAATTCGCCCAAAACGGCGTTCTCCGAGGAGCCGGGAAAACGCGGGTTCCGAAGGAAAAGGACAGCCAACACCATGTATTTGTAGTTTCAGTAAGGGGAAGGGGGTCGCGATGGCTTCGCCATGGGCAGTCTGTGGGGGGGGGGTGTCAGACCCGGGCCACCGCCCGGGCTCACATCTTCCAGACCGCCCAGCGTTCTGCCACTTCGCGCCCACCAATTGCCCCGCGCCTAGGGCACTCTTCCTCCCCAGACAACCACTAGACTAATCTATCACCGTTCTTCCTGCCTGTTGGTTCCCTTCGTCCCACATCCAGACTGCAACCTGTACCTGTGCTCTGCCTGAGCACGTATCCCTCGGGCATATGCCCGATATTTGATCCACTTCTAGCGTTAAAACGCCTCAAAGCAACACCGCGTATATATTTTCTGTCTGACCACGCTTTTATCATCATGGTTCTCCTGAATCTCTCGGGCATGTGCCCGATATCATCTGTGCTCCTCCAGCTTTGGCCATTCCGGGGCGGCAATTGTACTTGACTGACTACGCGTCCGTATATCTGAGCTTTACTTGAGCACAGTGAGACTGTGAGACAGTGTCTAGCTCTTTTTCTTGTCCATATGTCCGAATTTCTTCTTTCATCTTCTAGCCTTGAGCCCTTTGGTGGTGCACTCACACCCAAGCTCCGTGGTCAACGGCCCCACCCGGCAGCGGAGCCCCGAGCCCTAAGCCGTCGGGCGCGGGGCCGAGTCCCCACAAATCTTTACTTCTTCCGCTCATCCCCTTCCGTCAAAGCTTCACCAGTGAGCGACCACAGACATCCGCAGAGCAAAATCATCGCCAGGCCGAAATTACATCAGACCGAGACAAACGCGCGGCAAACCCGGTCCTAGCATTATTACTTTTAACACCATCACTACACCACCAGTCCGAGGCCCTCCACCAAGACCGACACCGTCACAGCATCGCCCCAACTAGCAGCAGACCAAAACCATCGTGAGACCTCGACCGACGGGAGTCCGAACTCCTTACAGCCTCACTTCAACCAAACCTTACCACCTTAAGACTGACAGCTCTCATCCCCTTCACCACCACCCCTACCCAACATCAACAATGCCCCCAACTCGCATCCCCACCCTCCGACTTCACCTCCATCTACGCCTCCCACCCTCTAACCCCCTCCAGCTCCACCACCCCCACCCCGCCGATAACTCTCATCTTCCCCTCTCCCCCGAATCCACAACCTCCATTCTCCTCCTCTTCCACGGCCTTGGCGACACCCTGCCCCCTTCACCTCCTTCGCGCGCAACCTGTCTCTCCCAGGCGTCCTGGCCATCTCCGTGCGGGCGTCTCCCTTTCCCCGCGCTTTTTTTTGAGTCTGGCGAGCAGGGGTATCACTGGGGAAATGATCTGACGTTTGTAAGGGGGTGAGGAGATGATCCCGACCCGGGTTTGAGAAGGCGAGGAGGTGGGTGATGGAGTGGGGCGTTGCCGCCTTCGATGGTGCCGAGTGTGAGTGGGCTGGGCAAGGCGAAGACGCCGGTGTTGGTGTGTTGTGGGAGGGAGAGTGAGACGGTGGATGAGGATGCGGTGGAGGTGTTGGAGAGGGAGTTTGAGGAGATGAAGGTGGTTAGGTGGAAGAGGGCTAGTGATGGGATGCCGCAGAATAGGGAGGAGGTATTGCCTATGATGCAGTTTTTTGCAGAGAGATTGAGGAGTGGGTGGCTTTAGGTATATTATTCGGGAGGTAGGACAGGTAGAGGCGGTCAAGTGGTTTGGAAGGCCATGTTATATATCAGATTGCGGGCCTCTTGATGAAACTGATTCACTGAATTCGCCGTTAAGATAGCCCAATTTTGCACAGGCCCAGCAGTCACTCGAGTGAGACGTGAGTTGGATATAGAAAAGATAATCTAGCTGGTGTTGGGTATTTGGTGTGTGATGGGTGATGGGAAACGCAATAGGTTTGGTGTCTCGAGTGAAGAAAATCCATGCGGGAGAAACTCCAAGTCCTTGCCACCACTTCCCTTCGCCCTTTTCTCCAAACTCCATTGATGCCATGACCATCCCAGCCGTTTCCGTCAAAATAATAATCCTCAACCCCTCGCCTTTGTCATATTCACCCGCAATTCTGCCCTCGAGGTAGAAAGTTTTCGAGTTGCTGCTGACGATCTCAGCCACAAGTGCGTTGTCGCAGCCAGCTGGCATGGTTTGTTGATCTTCCCGGAACAGAATTGTCTGAAGAGCTGAATGATTTGCTTCAGCAGTAATCGAGTTCGGTGCTCCCACGCCCATTGCTGGCTGGGCGTTTGGGGGAACTAAAGGGAGTTGTTGATCGTGCGTTCAAGCTCATCGTGCAACTTCATAGTGACGCCCAAGGTCCTCTGGTACCTCCACATGCGTTTCGAGAGGTCCTCCATAACTTTGCCCATGTCGTCTGGGCGAATGTTCTCTAGCTGCCAAAACGAGTCCTCCTCGAGCCAGTCCAAGTCCTTGAACTCATTCAACCTCTTGATGGTCATCGTCCCAGCGTCAAGCAGGTCTTTTCTGAAGGCAACCACTTTCGACAACACTGCGTCCACTTCCTGTATTGCCTTTTTGCACATCTCCAAGACTGGCTTGAGAGAGGTTTTGTTGAGTGTTTGTTGACCCATCACAAAGCCAACCATATTTTCCAGGTCTTCCACAGCACGTCCTTCGCCATCCGTAAGGTCCTCAACTTGGTAGGCTTTCAGATGCCTCCGAATTCTCTCCATGGCCTTGTCTTTGAACATCCTCTCCTCGAGTTCCGAAACCATGTCGCAAAAGTCCTCCTTGTTCCAGGATTCCTGGAAGTAGGTGAGACGGCCGAAGTTGTCGATACCTATTTTAGAGGCGTGGAACGGATGCTTCCCAAGGTGTCTGAGAAAGTTCACCGAAGCGAATGCGTTTATGATGACGTCCTTGCCTGTTGCGGGACTCCCATATCTCAGACCAGAACCTATGTCGTAAGGCTCCAGGCCACTTAGGCCTGTGGACTTTGCAAGCCCAAGGATTGTCGCCCTGGTGATATCCCCGCCGGTAGGCCACAGAGACCCGGCATCGCACGGCTCTCCAGCAACCACTCCTCCAATTGTGCCTTGAGCAACTGAAGCGTTCACCGGTTGTTCTCTCCCAGCAGCCGTGTTGCCGTTCATTCCCTTTGTCCTCTGACTCTTCATTCTCGCGTCCTCCATCCTCAGACTCCCCATCACCATCCCCCAACAACTCCTGTGTCTTCTCCTTACCAAACGTGCTGTCATCTTCCATCTCGTCGTCTGCGGATGCGTCATCACCGTCGTTGTTCTCACTGCCGTCGGATTCGTCATCTACCGCACCATCCAGAACTTGGGACAAGAGGGTCTTGTACCGCGTCCCTCGAAGGGGTCTGCCAGAAGCCGAGCCAGCGGATAAGGAGGCAATGCTGGCAAAACGGTCTCTGGAAGTGGGATAAGGAGCCTACCGCGTAAACTCGGTCTTGAATTTTACTGCTTGTCCATGACCGGAGACCGAGCGGCGAGCGCTCGTGCTCATTGTTGCGGTGTCCGTTTAAGATGGGATGCTGGCGTGTGGGAAAGTGCGCTGTACGTCGAGGTTGGTGCAAATTTTGGTGTGGAATGAGGCCTAGCTAAGCAGCGGGGAGGTGCGAGTTCTTGATCTCCAAATGGTTGCTCTCCTGTGGCAAAATTGGATGGTGAAGCCTGGACAGAGTGCTCTCGCGCCGGCTGAAGGAGGCAAGGTAGAGAAGAGTCTGTCAATTCGGTTAGCCACAGATGATATATTTTGGTAGAATAAAATGTTCCACCTGGCAAGATTCGAAAATGATAAATGTTTTGTGTTGTGAGAAATGTGCGTATATCAAGCCAACGATTTCGGCTTCCGAGCCTCTTTGCAAAGTCGTTTCCCATTTCCTTTACAGAAACCGCAAAGACTGGCCATAATAATTTAGACTGCCCCAATTTTGAAAACAGAAAGAAAACGACGGAATTTTGGCAAACTGAATAAAACAAGATAGGCAGAAAGACTTGCGTCCGGGCTCTTGAATGCAAATTCCCGAAATTGTTGACAAAAGCCCGAGGTTTTTCAGCAGCATTCCTGTAGACTCGGCAAATTGTCCTGACCTGGTAGTGTTGTAGATCCGCGAGGGTCTGCCGTGACGAGATTTTGACCTTGACGTGGAGTAGTGTCGGTTGCGAGAGACTAATTTTGGTGGAAGAAGAAACTTGCGGAACGGGAATCAACTTTAGCTGCCTGTGGAGGAGGCAAGAAAATTGGCGATGTGAGGGGAGCTGGTTGTTAAGAGGAGGTTAACTCGACGAGCTTGGTTTTGGAGACGTGCTGAACTGAGGAAAAATAGGTGCGGAATGAGGGGAGAGGTCGTTCGGCAGAAGAAAGCCCTGGTGCTGTCTTGAAAGGCTCGGGATATGGCTGCTGATGCTTTGGTGGTTGGTATTCTTCCCGTCTGATTGGTAAGATAGAGAGAGGAAGAGGCCGTTGGATGGAGAGGATGTTTGGAGGAGGAGGAAGTATTCGGGGAAATGGTTGGGGAGAGCAGTTGGGTGGAAGAGGGGGAATATATATAGTGGTGGAGAAAGGGGAGGATTTCGAGATCGTTGATCAGATGAAAGGAGAAAGAAACAGTTTATCATTTCTTAACATCTAACTCCTCACTACTCTCGCACACTTCGCAACCTTCCAAACCCCATCTCATATCTCAAAAATCTCCCCAATCCCCCTCCCCTCCCCCTCCGGTTCTCAACCAAATCCAGCCTCCACCCTCCCAATTCTTCAAACCCCTCTTGATCTCCTTGATCCTCTCAATCCTCTTCTTCTGCTCTTCCTCCTGCGCCCTCCTAAACGCCTCCTCATCAAACTCTATGTCATCATCCTCTAAAACCCCTCATCCTGGTGATGATAATGCTGCCCATGCCCACCACCAGCCCCAACCCCCACCAGCACCCGTCAACACCCCCAACCCACTAGCAAAGAACTCCCCAACCCCCACCCCCTGCCCCTTCCTCCCCGCCGCCGGAGACATCCCCCCACCACCACCACCCAAATCAACATTCTCAAACCTCCCCACCAACCACCTCATCCGGCCCCACCTGCATCTCCCTCCTCTTCTCGTGCCAAATCCCCTCCTCAGATCCGTATTCTCTGCCTCCAACTCCCGCACCCTCCTCTCCAGCCTCACCCTCCCCTCTTCCTCTAGCTCATCAACCCCTCGTCATCCCCACCCCCTCGGCCGCATCCTTCTTCCGCAATCTTACATTCTCCGCCTCCGCCCGCTCCAACCTCTCCTTCAGTTCCCCGACCTCCCGCCGCAAAGCCTGCGTCCGCCCGTCCTGCTCTTTGTGCAGCATCGTCAGGGTCGCGACTTTCTTCTCGAGGGCTTCCGCCTTTTTGGCCAGCTCGTCCCGCGCGGCGGTCGCATCCGCGGCTTGCTGCTCGAGAGAGCGCATCTTAGTCTCGGTTGACGCACGCTCGCTGCCGTCGAGGACGGCCTTCTTCGACGCCTGCTCCAGCTCGGCCTTGAGGTCATGCGCCTCGCGCTGGGCCTGACCGGCGGCCGACTCAGCGCGCGCGAGCTTCTCCTCGAGGGCGGTGATTTGGTCCGAGGGGGTGGAGGCCGAGACGGAGAGGCGCTCGACCTGGGCGCGGAGGCGGGACATTTCGAGTTCCATTGTCTCGATTGTGGCGGATTTGCCGCGCAGTTGGGCTTCAAGTTCAGAGTTCTGGGGTGGGGCGGCCATGGAGATGGAGGGGACGGGCCGTGACGGCGGGTGAGTTGGGATTGAAGCTGGGCGTTTTGGCGTTGGAGGGCGGCGAGTTCGGTTTTCTGTTTCACGCTATCAGCCTCCCACCACTCCACAACCACAACTCAGGGTGTCTCTCTACTCACCAACTTCCCTACCTCTCCACCCCCTCCCCTCCCCCCTCAAATCCTCCAACTCCCCTCCGCCTTCTGCCACCTCTTCTCCGCATCCCTCACCTCCTTCACCAACCCCTATTCTCCCTCTCCAGCTCTTCAATCCTTGACACATGCTTCCGATAAATATCCGGCGCCGTTTCTCCTCAGGACTAAAGAGCCCCAACCCTGCCCCTCCACCAGCCCCGGGAGACAGCGGCGCACCACTCGACAGCGAGGCAGACCCTGCCTAAAAGACGTCGACCGCGCTTTGGACTGCTGCGCCAGGGAGGGCGTGCCCATAGCCACGGGGAGGTTGGTTTGGTCTCCTCGTCCACGGCAGCCGTGTCACCCCCTCTTGGGTGGTGGCTGGTGCCTCCTCCTCTTCCGCGGGCTGTTGTTCAGTCTGCTCTTGTGGTTGGTCCTCCTGTTTCTCGGGGTTTCTGCGGGAGTGGGCTCGGCGGTTGCTGGGGACGAGGAGCTTCTTCGGAGGTCGAGGGGGCGGGGGCGGGGGTGGCAGCAGCTTCGGATTTCTCCTTCTCCTTCTCTTTCTTGCTGCTGCCGCCGGCTTTTTTGGCTTTGGCCTTTCTCATTTGTTCGAACTGTTTAATATTGGGTGTGGTTAGCCTCCTAAATAGATGGTTGTCGGTTTGATGGTGATGGTATGTACCTTCTTCTTGGCCGCGGCCATCTTCTCGGCCTTGAGCTTGTCTTCGTCCATGGTGGGCTGTGTTTAATGTCCGTCAAGTCGAATGTCGTTTCAGTTGTTCAGAGGACGCGCAATCAGACTCGATAGCCTTGATTCAAGCTCGACTTGATACTTTTGTTAGTTGCTGTGCTCTGGCCGAGAAGGGGTTGTTTGCATGAGACATGAGAGGTGGCAGCTCCAACCCCACCAGACGCGACAGGGGCCGTCATCGACCCACATAAGGTGCCCTGTGCGTTGGTTGACCCTTGTCGATCACAGGGGTGCTCACATCGCGTCAGCATGGAGCCGCCCATCCATCCTTCACCAGGAACATCAGCACTTGTCGAAAGCTTCTGGAACAGCAGTTCGAACAGCAACAACAAAACACAACAACAAGAAGTGTTGGCAACGAGAAGTCTATTTGCTTCAGATCATAAGACGAATGTTCATAACCGCCATATCCCGGCAGCCCCGGGCATAATACCCTCTGATGGCCAAACCCATCAGACCCAATCCTTTTCTCCGCCAGCGAAACATGTCTATCGCTATATCTTCGCATGCTTGCCGCCAGTCGCTAACATAAAGACCCTTCCTCCATTGTATACTCCGTTTAGATGATCTGCTGGAAAGCACGGTTGATGGGCGACCGGATGTTGGAGACGGGCTTCCAGAAGTCGACCGTCGCCTTGGCGCGCTTGGCGACGCCCTCGGGGGTGAACTCGAACTTCTGTTAAACGCAATCAGGTTAGCAAAGGTCTTGCACACGAAAAGGATGGAATAACTTGCCTCGTAGACATCCTTGTAGGCGCCAGAGACACCGAACCGGTTGAGGCCGAACTGCTCGTGGGTGTACCTCTCCCAGCCCATGGTGCTCATAGGCTCGACCGACATGGACGGGATGCCGTCGGGAAGGACGCTGAGGCGGTACTCCTTGCTCTGGGTGTCAAACACCTCGCAGCAGGGCATCGAGACAACGCGGGCCTTGATGTTGTACTTCTCGGCGAGCACCTTGACGGCGTCAATGCAGATGCAGACCTCGGAACCAGTCGACACGAGGGTGACATCGGCGTTCTCCTGATCGTGGAGGACGTAGCCACCCTTGACAGCCTTGTCAATGACAGAGCCCTCAAGCTGGGGAAGGTTCTGGCGCGAGAGCGCCATAATGCTGGGGGTGTGCTTGGAAACGAGGGAGACGTAGTAGGCAGCGCTGGTCTCGTTGCCGTCGGCCGGGCGCCAGACCATGCAGTTGGGCAGGGCACGGAAGTGGGCGAGGGTCTCGATAGGCTGGTGAGTAGGGCCGTCCTCGCCGAGGCCGATGGAGTCGTGGGTCGCAACCCAGAGGACGCGCACCCGGGAGAGAGCAGACAGACGGACCGCGCCGGCAGCGTACGAGACGAAGTTGAGGAAGGTACCGCCATAAGGGATGATGGTGCCGTAGGCAGCCATGCCGTTCATGATGGCGCCCATACCGTGCTCACGGACACCGAAGCGGATGTAGCGGCCGGCATAGGTGCCGAGGCCAGTCTGAGGGGGCTGGAAGTCAATAGCACCCTTCCACCTGGTGAGGTTGGAGCCCGTCAGATCGGCGGAGCCACCAACCAGCTCGGGAACAGCGTCGAAGATCTTGTTGAGGACAGTCTCGGAAAGCTTGCGCGACGCAACAGCGGCATCGGCGGGGGTGTAGGTGGGGAGGTGCTTCTCCCAGCCCTCGGGGAGGTCACCCTTCTGGCGGCGGATGAGGTCGTCATGCTCGGCCTTGTACTGCTCAGCGTACTTGGCAAACAGCTGGTTCCACTCCTCCTCCTTGGCAGCGCCGGCGGCAGCAGCCTTGTTGCAGATATCGTACACCTCCTGGGGCACGGCGAAGCTCTCCTCGGGGTTGAAGCCGAACTTCTCCTTCAGCTGCTTGATGTCGTCAGCCTTAAGGGGCGAGCCGTGGACGCCGTGGGTACCCTGCTGCTTCGAGCCGTAGCCGATGATGGTCTTGAGCTGGATGAGGGTGGGCTTGTCCTTGACCTCCTGGGCCTTCTTGATGGCGGCCTCGATGCCAGCGAGGTCGTTGTCACCGTCCTCAACGGTGAGGGTGTGCCAGCCGTATGACTCGTACCGCTTCAGGACGTCCTCAGTGAAGGCCTGGTTGGTGTCACCATCAATGGTGATCTTGTTGTCGTCCCAGATGGCAATGAGGTTGCCGAGCTGGAGATGACCGGCAAGCGAGCAGGCCTCGGAAGAGACACCCTCCATCAAGCAGCCATCGCCGAGGAAGCAGTATGTGTAGTTGTCAACCAGGTCGAAGCCGGGCTTGTTGAAGACCGCAGCGGTGTGCGCCTGGGCCATGGCAAGACCAACGGCATTGCTAATGCCCTGGCCGAGAGGGCCGGTGGTGACCTCCACACCGGGGGTATCGTGGGCCTCGGGATGGCCGGGAGTGATGCTGTCGACCGTCTAAGGGCGGGGTCAGAACGAGTTTCTCAAAGTCGCCAAGCAAGGGTAAACACTTACACGGAAGGCCTTCAAGTCATCGATAGAGACGGCATAGCCGTAGAGGTGGAGGAGCGCATACTGGAGCATGCAACCATGGCCGTTGCTGAGACCCCACCACGTCAGACACCTCGTCACATCCAGAGTCCTCGCGGGGTAAACTTACGAGAGCACGAAGCGATCCCTGTTAAGCCACTTAGGGTTCTTAGGGTTGAACCGCATGAATCTGTTGAAGAGAACGTGGGCAACGGGAGCCATGCCCCTTGATTCGGGTTAGCACCATGCCGTCCTCTGGTCCGGAATCGGCGGCCAAGCCAGGGCCTGGTGAAAAAAGCTTACATTGGGGCGCCCGGATGGCCCGAGTTGGCGTGCGCCGTCGCATCGGCCTAGAGAAAGAGAAGCTGTGAGCAACTGGACAGTTCTACAGTCCTCGTCTGAGCGCGACACCATGAGCGAGCCGTGAGAATACAGTTCCTCTGAGATCCCGTGGTGGAGCGCAGAGAAGCTGTTCCTTTGGCGGGGGCGGGGTTGTTTTTGTTGAGAGGGGCAGCGACATACCGCCAGAACACGGATCGTGTTGATCGCGAGCTGATCGACGTTGGAGGAACCCATCTTCGCGGTTGTGTGACTGAGTCTGGCGTACGAAAGGTGAGGTTTCGTTTGCGACAGAGTCTTGTTTGGGGGAGGAATGGGAGGGAGTGGGAGAAGCTGGAAGACACGGAGGAGGTGGGGTGTTAGTTTTATGTGGCCGCCAGCGGTGACCCAGCGCCAGGAACCACCGCCGCGTTGGGGGGGTCGTCGGCGCCCAGGGATCATAATCAAAGTGGGGTATGCGATCCCAGGTGCTGGGAAGCTGCGAGCTGCCGTGCGTGCTGTGGTTCGCCCGGATGAATACCACGGTGGAGTTATTAGGTGACTCGGTCTGAGCTCGACCGGTTCTTGCCAGCGGTTTGCCAGCTCCGTCTGATCTGTGTTTTCCCTTCTTTTTGCCCCTGTTTGCCCCAATGACTCGGGATGCTGATCGGACGTGGTGGAAGACGGCTGCGGGGCGCTGTGACGTCGAGGATTGCGCGACGGTGCTGGGGAGCCCATCCCCTGTCGTTGTCCGCCGACAGCGCCACCACACCTTACCATCCCCAATGCTCACAAAGGCCAGAGACCTGGGAGATGAGATGAAACAAACTAGCGGTCGGCATGTCCGTGGAGATGGTGATGGCTGCGATGGCAGTTACTAATCCGTGGGAGCCGCGTTAGGCACTCGATTGACACCTCGCTCACTCAGCACCTAAATCTCCGCGGTGAAGCTTCCACCCCGCGATGGAGAGCACTGGGCCACTGACGGGGTCTTTGCTTATCCACGGCCAAGCCACGAGATGGTGGGTGGTGGGTCTCGACTCTCGACTCTCAAAATGTCTTCTTCGAGGTTCTGTCCGTCTTCTGGAGCAGCCCAACGAGCGGTCGGCGCTTCATGATATGACCCCTCCGCCTGCCGTGAACGGAGGGGGGGGTTTCATCGGTGGCGGGTCGTGGGTGCCAAGCGCGTTGATGGGTTGGGTGCCGTTGTCCGAAGGCGGCAAGTACCATTGGCCACCTGATTGCCTCCAAGACATGGTCTTATTCACAGACAGTGCTGACTACGGACCAGATGGGCATCTTGAGCGCGGCACGTGCGCGGGCATCGGTTTCTGACATAGAATGCGAAGTTGAGGTGTCGAAAGAAATACAGCTCCTCACAAATGATTCGCAAGCAAGCGCGTAATTCAGGGTTAGGGTAGACCGTAGACCGTGACAACTCCCGAGTTTTTCACAATGTGGGGGTTCTAGGCGCAACATCGGCCTCATTCCATTCCATCCCACGCGGCTGTGACAACACAATTCAGGCTAATTTCAGAATTTCCGTTGCCCATGCGCCTAAACATCCACTGATTGAGATGAGGCTGAAAAGCTCAATACCGGAAACAGAAATATCCAAACAAACCAAACCTCAATATGACCGGCAGAAAAGGGGCGCCCTTATATACTCCCTCAGGGTGGAAGGGCAAGTCCAAGACGACCAGCACCGCCGAGAACAAGAAGCCGCCAAAGAAGAAGCAAACCTCAACCTTACAAAATGATGGATTAGATCAGAGCTTCCAGAAACCGGCACTATCTGAAGACGACCGGAAGCTCCAACAACGCGTCCTGGATGTCTTCTACAACACATTCCGCGAGGTCCTTGACTCGCCGGACTTTACCACAACCCTACAGTCGGTGAAGCAGGCCCTCTACGACCGGGAGAGTTTGCCAGAGCTTTTGGAGATCCAGAGAATTTAGCTGTGTACGCGGCACGATGGAGTCCAACAAGAGCTCTCTGCTACGCCTCCGTGCTGGGCAGCATCAGGGAGCACCTTGAGCCCCTGCTCACCCAGCCAAACCAAAGTGGACAAGACAACAGTGAAAAGGGTGATGACCAAAACACCACACCAGCTGCCAACCCCTGCCATCTCAACCTCCTCTCCATCGGCGGCGGCGCAGCTGAGCTTGTCGCCTTCGGCGCCTTCCTCAACCAGCACCCTTCCCCCCTATCTGGTTCCATCACCCTCCTCGACTCCGGCCCCTGGTCAACCGTCGTCTCCCAGCTCACCACCGCCCTCATCACCCTCCCCCATCTCCAAATACGCCAACGCAGCAGCCAAACTCGTAAACGCCGCCATGGTCCCCCCTTCAAACTTCCACCCAACCTTCCTCCAACAAGACGCCCTTGCCCTGACCAGGGAGACCCTCCCCCCTTTACTCGGCACCAATGCCCTACTTGTCACAATCTTCTTTACCCTCAACGAGCTCTTCACCACCAGCGGAATCGGCAAAACCACCGCCTTCCTGCTCAACCTGGCCGCCACCATCCCCTTCAACTCCCTCCTGCTCGTCGTCGACTCGCCCGGAAGCTACTCTGAAACCAGCGTCGGCAAGGAAGCCAAACGCTACCCGATGATATGGCTCCTCGATCGCGTCTTGCTCAGCACGCAGAACGAGCCGGTCAACGGGCGGCGGTGGAAAAAGGTCGAGTCGCAAGACTCCGTTTGGTTCCGGCTTGCTGGAGGCGAGGGAGGTCAGCTGCAGTATCCGATTCAGCTGGAGAACATGCGGTATCAGATGCATCTGTATCGGGTGGAGGATGCGAGTGTCCCAGAGGAGGAATGATCAAGACGGGGCTTCTTTCAGCTACTATAACTGGCGGTACGTATGCTATGCAAAAAAAGACAACAGGCTCCGCCATGCCATGCTCCCAACCCAGCACCCCCCAACTACCCCCTACGCCCAAACCAACTTCTTAATCGAATGCCCCAACTGCTCCAAAAGCCCGGTATTCTTCCTCGCCTCCGCCAGCGAGATAATATCCCCTTTCTCAATCAACTCCGACTCCGCAAGATTCTTGCCCGCCAGCCTTGGCTGGTTCTGCGCCGCCAACCTCTCAATCTCGGCCGCAATCAGCACCACCTGCTGGATCTCGGTCAAGCGGGTGATGGCGCCCGGCTCGTCCTGCCTGTTTTGCGCGATGGGATCCGCCGCCGACGTCTGGCTGTGCAGTGCCTTGAGGGCAATCTTACGCGGCAGGGCGGTCTGCGGTCGGCGGGAGAGGAAGCCCGCGATTCCTGATGTTGGCGGTGCCGCCGCCGAGGAAGATGAAAAAGATTCCTCGTCTTTCTTAGCCGCCTCGTCCGACTCGTGCGCCTTGGGTGTGTTCGACATGGATGACAACGAGCGCGTGTTGACGCGGGTGACATCCGTCACGCCGGGCTTGTACTCCACCACCAACCCAACATTGCGCATCTCATCCACCTGCGCGGGCGAGATGGTCGAGGTGATGTACGTGCCAAACCGGATCTTCTGCACGTGCGCTAGGTCGACGCGCTCAAATGACGACACCTTGTCGAGATTCCAGTCGAAGCGGCAGAGATACAGGGCCACGTCCGTCAGGAGGAGGACCGCCTCCTCAAGGGAGGCGCTACGCACCGTGTCGGGGACGCGTGGGGTGAGCAGCGTCCACCCGCCGATGAATTCCTCAGCTTCGTCGGCGATGACACGTTTTTGGCAGAGCTCGATTGCCTGCTGGCGCATGTTTTGCATGGAGACGGCCGGGTCTTTGGTCATCATGGTGGCTTCGAATTCTTCGAAGACGAGGGAGGTGACGTTGCCGAGGAGGAAGTCGATGCTGGCTTGGAGGAAGAAGTCGTTGAACATGCTGGGGGGTGTTAGCAGATATAGTGAAGAACGGATGTATGGTAGCGGAGCAACTCACCCATTGAACAGCCGGGTTAAAGACAACCCAGCATCAGTCAGCGCGCCGCGATAGTTCCTCTTCCTCGTGCGTGTGTAGTCGCCCTTCATCGCGCCCGTGGAAGCATACTGCTTGGAGATGGCATCGCCATTGTCCGCCCACAGGGTATTAAACCAGGAGTTCTCCTGGTCCGCCTGCGCGGCCATATCAAACCCCTGATCCTTCAACTGCAAGTCCAGCATGTGCTTCGCAAACGAGCTCTGGCAGACATTCGTCCGATCAAGACAATCCATGCAGTTCGTCCTCAGCACGCCCTTCTGCTGGGCCACCGGCTTATCATCCACCGACACCGAACTCCCATACCGCTCCAACGTGCCCCCCAGCGTTTGCAAAAGAAACGACACATTCTCAAACTTCATCCCGCGACACACAGCATGAAAATCAAACCACTCAAACCCCACCCCTCCTCCCCTCCCCCTCCTCCTCCCCTTCTTCACCCCAATCTCCTCATTCAACCTCTTCACACTCTCCTCATATGCCTCCCCAATCGGCGCCTCCACCCCATGCTTCTCCACCAAGTTCACCACCTGCACCTCGCCATACCTCCTCCCCAAGCCCTTAAAATGCTTCCTCAGCGCCGCATAATTCGAATCTTGCGAATGCCGCATCACCGGCACGGGCTTCAGCGAATAAGGCGACTGCGTAAAGAAAAGCGGGAAGCTCCCCCTTGTCTGCACAAACGAGTACACTTTCGCTTTCGGATCCCAGGCCGCGTCGGCAGGCGCCAGGATCTGTTCCGACTCGACCGAGTTGGCGACGTTGCCGTCCTCGTCGATGCCCCGCCGGAGGTAGCGCAGGCCGGCGCGCTTAACGGAGCGCCGCGAGATGACGGTGATGTCGAAGCGCTTCTCGCTGGGGCGCATGTCGGCTGTGGCTTTGGCGGCGGTTGCTGCGGGCGAGGAAGGGGAGGGGCTGAGGCTCATGTCGTTTAGTTCAAGGGAGTCTTTGGGGGCTTTGCCGTTGTCGTTGTCGACTTGTGGGGGGTGGCTGTCTACGACAAAGGAACGCTGTCCTACGAAGCCTTGCATTAGGGGTAGGGCGAGGCTGTCGATGCCGGCGTTGATGAAGGGTTGGATGATGTGTCGGTTCCAAAAGTATGAGGATTCGACATGCTCATGGAGGGGTGTCAGCGGTGTTTCGGGGACCTTGGGGTTGGCCATGCAGCGCGTGATGTCGTGGTCGTAGGCGAAATAGAACGTCTTGCTCGATCCGAAGAGGATCTGGCTTGTGCGCAGTAGCTTTGGTAGGAGGCTAATTGCAGCCTCCCTGCCATCAGCGTCGCTCGGAACGCTGAACTTGGTCGGCACAGCCGTCTTGTTTGCCGACTCCTTCCCCCCATCAGGCTTATCCTCCGCGGACAGCCCCATCGTCCGCTTCTGATCCATCGCCCACCCGGACTTGCTAAACCACCTTTGCGCAAACCTGCCATAACTCCCCTTCCGCGTAATCACATCCTGCGCAACACTCCTCCTCCTTCCAACGGCACTCAGAGCCGGTGGCGGCCCCTCCGTCTCACTCGTAACCTCCCCATCCCCATAATCCCCAATCTCTTCACTCCCACCAACACCTCCCCCAGTCTCAGGCCCTGTCTCATCCCCACTGGCCGCAGTAGATGCTCCGTCATCACCATCACCACTCCCACTCTCCTCTTTCTCCCTCGCGCTCAGCGCGGCGGCGGTCTTCCCAATTGCTTCGGCAGCATCTTGCTGCGACGTGCAGGGTGTGAGTGCGACCTCGGTGACGACATAGATGGGCATGCCGCGGATCTGGGCAACCTGCTCGCGGTGGGTGATGGAGATGAGGTAGCTGTAGCGGAAGACGGTTACGAGGCCTGCATGGGGGTTATACTCGTCAGTCCCAGTCTGTTGTGTTGAGGGTGCATTCAATAATTAGAGTGCTCATACCAACAATGCCGTACGCCTCAAACGACGAGTTGGGCGGCAGCGTCGACAGGTCGGGCGCGGCATCCTTGGCGATGGTCGAGATGGAGGCGTCGCCGTACTTAATTCTAACGGGAGACAGAGGGGCGGAGCGTTGTGCTGATTGCTGGCCATCTTTGCCGCGCGAGTTGAGCGGGTGTACCACCAGCCCGTCGACGGCGGCACAGATGATGATCTTGCGCGCCAGGCCCGGCATGGCTTTGAGTTATTAGGAGGGAAAGAGGGGGTGATAAACCATGCCCTGGGGAGAGAGTCACAAGTGGGATGAAGAATTGAGAGTATGGCAAGGTTTGCTGGAGCAGTCTATTCTGAAGTCACGTAGAGAGAGAGAGAGAAGAGAGAAAGGGAGAGAATGGCAGAGACACAATAATGGGAGACAAAAGATGGTGTTTCCCTGGGGGCTCACTCTGCTGAGCCTTGAATTGGGTTTGTTGGGACTTGGGACTTAAGACTCGGGACTGGGATCTGACCTGACAGCGATGACGGGATAGCTGAAACGAGATGTGGGGTTCAATCGGACCCGCAGGCTAGCGTCATTATGCATGGAAATTGGCTCGTGCGCACCATGCAGAAAATGCCAAGATGGCCGAGTGGTTCAAGCCGGGAGCTTCGTGGCCTTGAGGGGCATTTGCCATAGCCAACCCTGAGTCTTCGGCCTCAATTAACCCTCAAGGCAACCTCAACCACCATAAAAAGACCACAACACTCCATCAACTTTCAATTTGAGAGTTCCGGGAGGCAAACAATTATTACATTAGTAAATCAAACATTAATGAACCTAGACCTCACATGAGCTGCTAAGTTTTCGTCCATTCTTACATGGAGTGGTCCTTATTATCTTTTCTCCTCCCTCTCACCTTCCCGCATCTAACTTGCCTCCTTTCTTTTGTTTGTTATGACAACCCCTGTTCGTCACCGGGCCAGAACTGTTAACTCTTCAAGCACCAGAAGTACAAATTACTTCCACACTTAAACAGCATCGTGCAGATCAAAACCAAAGCCGCATGTCCATCTCATCCATCCGCGCATTATACACCTTCCCGGTGTGACACTGCCTGTTCCCCGGGGGAATCTTATCACCAATTCTCTGTGCGCACCCAAAATCAATGACCGTAATCTTCCCATCCTGATCCGTCATCACATTCCATGGACGAAGATCGAGATGGACAACTCCCAGGCGGTGGATGTCCTTCACAGCCTCTTGCACCTCGGCAAGGTATGCCCTGAACGGCATTGGGAATGACTCCGTTCGGAAGCCGAGGAGCTTCCTATCGGCGGCGGGCCGAAGGGGTAGGAGGCATTGCATCCAGAACCCGAAGATGCCGTCGGCGTCGACGAGCGGTTCCGGGTGTACCCGGACGACTGGCGCGCCCTTGGAGTTGAGCTCGCGGAGGATTTCGAACTCGTTCTTGATGATGCGTCTCTGGCGATCGTCGAAGGCGATTTTAACGAGGGGGTATTCTTCGATGTCGTTGACCACGGGGAGCTTAAAAGGTTGGCCCTCATCCACGTCCTCGGGTGTGAGCGGAATGAGTTGGCGGATATGGCCATCGGTGCCATGTGATATGACCTTCGATCGGGCCCAGATGGCGTCCACCTCTGGGCTGTGTGGGACATGCGTGACGGTTGCCTTTGGTACTTTTGGAAAGGCCGCGAGGTTGGGAAGGTCATGGTGATCTGAGTGGCGGCCGGCTCGGGGCCTGACGGTATGTCCCTCCACCACAAGATGCATAAGAAATCTCCAGTGAGAGGGTTGCCAGCAGACACGGTATTCTTGGCCATAGTAGTCAACGTTCACGGCCCACCTGCCGTCAAACTCATATTTCTTCGACAAAAGAGCGGGTCTGGCCATGGTGTCAAGGCGAGTAGGCCAAAGAAAGTAAGAAAATGGCGTGAATTGCAAGGTTGGTAGTTTGGGGAATTTTGCAGGGGATTGTTTGAGCCGCAGAACTCACAGGGAGGATGTGATAAATATCACTAAGGAAGAGGATGCGGCATGTGCTCACGGCGGATGCTGATTGCACCATCCTTCCGCTGCCGAGGACAGTGTGGTGATGACTTGTGCGGTATATTCTGGCGGCGATGGTTCGCCTGGCACATGGGCTCGGACAGTGTCCCGCAATAACTTATCTCCATCCTGATGACTGCCACTCCACGAGTTAGTCACACAGCGCGCAAATCGAGACCACTGGCAGCACCGGCCCACGCCCGATGCATCCCATGCTTGCGCTCCGACCTCATTGCTGCTACCTTCTTTGATATATCCCAACCTGCTTCGGGAAAGGGTCATCGGATTGAGTGAGCCTTCGAGGATAATGTTGGGCTGAACTGAAAGACATGGCCGGCAACATCTCAATAAACAAGGTATTGAAGGAAAGGTAATAGGCAACGGAGCCTTAATCACAATGTACCACGGGGGAAGGGGTGGCTGGAGCCAACGGGTAAGGGGGTACAGCAAGCCAGGACTTGTTGACAGATCAAGACAGCCTGAGGGAGAGCACTGTGTCAAAGACATAGCTGGGACACTTGCAACCCCAACTGCTCGGGGAACAACAGAAAGTTGAGAATCTCACAATATATTCCCCTAAACTTCCTCGCTAGACTACCGCAAGTCAGAGACCTTCCAGACCCTGCTTTGTGCAACTAGCCTAAACCAGAAATGCGCAGGCATTTTACGGCCCTTGCAATACCGGATTCCCAATCCCATCCAAAAGACGACTTATTCATGATCACAGATCCCGTTTACATGGCGAGGCGCTCGACCTTGTCGCGGAGAGCGCGGATCTTGGAGTTGAGATCCGAGGCCTCGTTGGAGGTCAGAGAGACGGCAATGACGGCCCGGGAGACACCGCAGGCACGGCCGAGAGCGACCTTGCTGGGGACGTACTGGAAGCATGTTAGCCTGCTGATCCTGCTATATCTGACTTGGTATACATACGACGTAGGGCACGTTCTTCTCCTCGCTGATGAGAGGGATGTGGAGAACGATGCTGAGGGGCTGAGTGTCGGCGGCGAGGATGACCAGCTCGCTAGTGCCGCGGTTGATCGACTTGGTAGCCTCGTTCTAGAGCCATCTTTAGCAAGCCAATTCATCTATCAGCAGCAAATATCGGTGGAACTTACGGCGCCCTTCTTCAGCTGGCGGTAGTGGCTGGCTTGCTGGATGCAGTCAAGCAGCTCCTGGACCAGCGCAGGGTCCTCGGCCTTGGGCCAAGCGGCGGACTCGTTCTGGGACATGGTGTCGGCTGTTAAGTCGAGAGGATGACGACTGTGTGTTGAGGAAGTCTTGTCGCCAGGGTTCACTGCGTGTGCTCGCCCTGGAGTTGCGGGATACTGTGAGAGACGGGAGTGCGGTTGGTGATGGACGATGGAAAAGATTGTTGCAGCGTCGAAATAGGATGGGCGGGCCTAGACGCAGGAAACTTTGGGCGGTCTCAAGCGGCAGAATACTTGCAAGGGGTGGCCGGCACTGGATTACCTAAGAATTCCAGGTGGCTGAGGAAGCCGGGGTCGGTAGGCAAAGCTCTGCCTCAATGCCAAGGCAGAGCCAACCAACTCGCCAACCTGGAAACACCTCGCCCCGGCAAACCAACCTCGAACCGCCAACCCCATCGACGACATCCATCGACCACCGTAGTCTTTCGCCTTTCTCACGCCGCTCCATCGCGCAGCCAGCTATACCGCCCTCAGCATCTCCATCTCCCCACATACAACCGTTGCTTCAGCTTTGCAACCCCAACTTTCAAAATGACGGATCTCTGGTAGGTTGCTTGCTTGGAACTCCCCTCAACACGCGCCGAGCTCCCCGCCAGCTTTAATCCCATCCCATCAACAAGCCTTGGGCTGTTGCAACTTTTTTTGCCTATCGCCTCTTGTAGCAATAGAACTTCGCTGACCAATATGTTTTCTGCAGCCCCGTGTACGCGGTTAGTGCTCTCACCCAGCAGAAATGACGAACTCGACCTTGAACTCGATTTGATCTCGCATCCGAGCAGCGCATCCTCATCATGTACTGACATGACGATAGCCCTTCTTTGGTGCCATGGGCTGCACAGCAGCTATTGTCTTCACCTGCTTGGGTGCCTCGTACGGCACCGCTGCTTGGGTGCCTCGTACGGCACCGCCAAGTCTGGTGTTGGTATCGCCGCGATGGGTGTTCTCCGCCCTGACCTTATCGTCAAGAGTGCGTACACTGCGAGAGAAATCCACGGAAACTCTGCGGGGAGTTGGTGCTGACACAGGACATAGACATCGTTCCAGTCATTATGGCTGGTATTATCGGTATCTACGGTCTCGTCGTGTCGGTCCTGATTTCCGACGGCCTCACACAAGACAACTATGCCCTTTACACGGGCTTCATCCAACTCGGCGCTGGTCTGGCGGTTGGTCTTGCGGGTATGGCGGCTGGTTTTGCGATCGGCATCGTCGGTGACGCTGGTGTCCGCGGCACTGCTCAACAACCGAGGCTGTTCGTCGGCATGATTCTGATTCTCATTTTCGCCGAAGTCCTGGGTGAGTTTATCTGCGCATTCGAAGCAACTGGGACCCACGCTGACTTGATTCAGGTCTGTACGGTTTGATTGTTGCGCTGCTCATGAACTCGAAGGCTACCCTCAACATCTCGTGCTAGTAAGCGCGCGCATTCCTTTACCACGTACTGGAAAGAGGGTGGACCAGCCTCGACTATCCACAACTCGGACGCAGACGTGGCTATCACCAACACAACCGCTATCCTTGACCGACCTTCATGCAAGGAGGCAGGGACGCGACACAGGGGACGACGCTGGGGTTGGAAATAGGGGGTGATTTGGCGGAGTCGGATTAGGGGGTTGAGCATGCGGCGCATCTCGAGGACGGTTGGTTAATGGCTTCGCGGGTCGTTTATGTACTATTGTCACGTTTCGGTTGCTCATTGCTCGGGTTCTTGGGTTTCTCATCATAGACGGATGATGGGGGCAAGATTGTAGTCTAGTTGGCAATGATGTTGCTGCATCGTCTCCATCAGGCACGCTTCCCCCATGCATTGGTGACTTCTCAGCTGGACTGTACGAGTCTGGAGAGAAGGGAAGATGTCCTCTCGCTATCCCTTGTAGTCGAGACTGATCTCAAAACCCCCCATCCGCGGCTTGGATCTCAACTGATGCCGAACAGTTCTTCAGAGCATCCACTTCCTTCCATCTAATCCTCGCTCTTGAATTTTGCTCTCTAAACCCCGACTTCAGAACCCTCCCGGACTCATAACACTACTCTCTTCAACTCAGTCACGCCAACCATGAACCATCCCCTGTCTCTCGCCACCCTTTTCACTCGCCCTGACACACCCACAGCTCACCAACCCATCCCCACCACATCCGCTCCAGCCTCTGGAAGACCGAGATGGTCCCCACCCACACCCTATCCACCGCCCCGAAACACCTCAAACCCCACCATACAACACACACAAGACTGAGAACAGACCACAAAATTCACTCAATCACCCCTGAGCTTCAACAAGCTTGAAATAGCCTGCCCGGCTAGCTCAATCGGTAGAGCGTGAGACTCTTAATTACAGAGTACTCCGTAGTAAATCTCAAGGTTGTGGGTTCGACCCCCACGTCGGGCTCAATTCCCGTCGACGATTGATTCGATATCTTTTTGGTCTTTCTTCTCCTACTTTCTCATGCCTTTTCTTTTTGCCTTTTCTCCGTTCTCTTTTGTTCATTTTCTTCCTGGTTTTATGTCTCTTGGTGTCTTTCTTCTTTTTCAGGCCTTGCTGTCCTCCTTGTCCATCCCTCTCCGCTCTCAGTTTCTCCTGGACATCACTCAACAAATCATTCTTTATCACCATTAACATGGCGGCCGAGAAATACCAGCAGATCACAACTAGACCCATGGCCATTTTAGCATGCTTCTTGAAACATTACATTAATTCAAAAACTCAGTAGACGAGATAAGTAGCTGGAGTGCTCAGTCAAGCAGAAAAGGAAGACTAAGGCGCCTCCCCCGCGCTCCATCGCCAGCGTCACCCATATATTCCCAGATACATTTCACCCCATCCCTTTTTTAGACTCCGCCTCCGCGCCGGTCCTGTTATTCATACAAGCCATCCATCCCATTTATGTCGTCCCCTGATTCCAAAGCAACCACCCCGCTCTGGGTGTGTTGGCCGCTGATGTCCTCAGAGATGCCTCCCAGTTGCAGGGCATCCGCTTTGAGTAAAAGAGGTGCTTTAGATGACGTACTACGCAGGATGTTAGCACCCCATCATCACCCCCAAGCAACAAATAGAAGGAAAACTTACCGGAATAAACAGATACGGCACTTGCCTCTCATACTCCAACCACGCCTCGCCGTACTTCTCCCTGCAACGCGCAATATCACGCCACGCACGGTGCGCAATCATGGTTACGAAGAACACCGGATAAAACCAGGGGGAACGGGCTGTTAAACCCGGTGATCAAACCCCAGCTCGTCGCAAAGAACACATCAGCGGTGTAGTGAATCTTGCGCGCAAGCCCATACCACCCATCCGCCAGAATCTTATCCCCCAGCCCAGTCTCGATCGTTTTGGGGTTATGCAGCGTCTGCCACGGCACCTGGGGGAACGTGTTCCGCTTAATAAGCGTGCCCCTCTCCATAGCGCGGAAGCGGTTCTTCTGGCTGTTGCAGCTGTCCCAGATCCAGTAGAAGAAGAGGTAGGCGGCGTACAAGCCGACCAGGGCGACCTTGTTCCAGCGGTACTCCTCGGGCGCGTGGTTGGCCAGGTAGAGGGTGCAGTGGCAGTAGGACAGCGGCACACCCGACAGGTTCCAGAAGATGAGCATGAAGCCCCACTTCTCGTAGTACATGTCCCAGGTAGTGACGATGAGCTCCTCGCCCTTGGAGGTCGCGTTGGCGTAGAGGAAGTGTGCGAGCACGAGGAAGCCGACCTCGCCTGAGACGTAGCCGTAGCGGTCCCACTGGCGCGCCGCGGCGGCGGAGGAGAGCAGGAACAGGATATACCACGGGATGCGCACCTCAAAGAACATCTTGAAGTCGAGGACGCCGAACATGCGCGGGTTGAGCTCGGCGCCCATGAAAAAGTCGTACACGTGGTTGCCCGTCATGCGGTGCTGCTTGCCGCGCACGAGGGTCGAGATGTAGGCGACGACCGATACGATGTAGCCCGACAGGATGGACACGCTGAGCAGCGGGCCGAACTCGTCCAGGATGGTGTACAGCGGGAATACGCCCGAGAAGTGCAGGGCGGCGACCAGGGTGATGGTGGTGTAGAACGAGGTGTAGGCAGAGCAGTAGTACTTAAGCTGCTTGCCGCCCTCGTGGGGCAGGGGCTTGCCGTAGGCCCAGACGCCTGGCATGAGGCAGTACATGGCGCCCTCGGTGATGAAGAAAACCCAGTAGATGACCCAGGCCTTGGCGTGCGGGAAGGCGCCCGTGTAGACGAGGTCGACGAGGTGCTTGCCGAAGTCGGCCCAGCTCTGGCCCGGCGCGGGCTTGGGGACGCCGCCGTCGTAGTAGGTGGCGCCGATCCACATGTACCACATGAGGCAGGGGAAGCCGATCATCATGAGGCCGACAAAGAACGGCCCGCCAAACTCGTACTCGCCCGAGAGGTCGACCTTGGGGTCCATGCCGGGCTTCCAGCCGTCGACCACCTTCTGGTGGGCGCCGGACTTCTTGCCGTTGGCCTTGGGGGAGAGGGCCTTGGGCGCATCGCTCTCGATCGGGCTCTCGGGGGGTGTCGGCTCGTCCGTGTGCTCGGTGAACTTGGCGGCGCCGCGCTGGCGCAGTGCCTGGCTACCCATGGCTTCGGAGGCGGATGTCGACTCGGCGTCGGACTCGGTGGAGAGTTGGGTTTTGCGGCGGATGGTGCGACGGACAGGCGTCTCTACCATGCCGTCAAAGAGTTCTTTTTTCCTTGGAGAAGTCAGACGGATGTTCCTAGAAACCAAGTGGACATTGCATCGTGACAACGAAGGCAGCGAGACTGGTGTCGACAGCTGGCGCTGAGTAGGACCAGGCTCGAAACATGTAACACAATAACTTGGGAGAATGGAGAATTGTGAATAAAAACACCACAACTTACCTCGGCGTCTGCCGCAAAGAGTATCTGCTGCTTGACATGATGACAAGAGGACAGCGCGAGGCGGGCGCAAGTCTTATACTTTGGTGATGGTCAGGGGAAAATATCAGGGGCGCGGCAGCCTGCACACAGGAAAACCCCGGAAGCGCGATACTAGTATTTGCGGAAGGAGTGGACGGCGCTCAGCCCTGGGGCCCGAAGCAAACAACTGCCAATTTCCTGGGCACGTCGGTGGGGGGGAAAGGAGTGGTGGGTGAGAAAAGAAGGAGAGACAGACAGCCACACGCTGTGTTCCTGTCGATCGCGCGTTGCAGGGCAAAGCCGAAATGCAGGGACTAATTGGCGGTTTGTTGACAGAATTTGACTGGGCAATCGGGCCCTCTGCCCCTTGTCCAGCAAGCATCTTCCCCACAGTCTGCAGGCGGCAGAAGACGCCACACTGTGGCTTGCCAATACTAGTGTCAGAAGTCTAAATGAATACTAGTATTACGTCAGCGCTTTCTCGGAACACGAGCCTTCTCTGTCTTGGACCACCCTTTGGGACAAATGTCTGTTGCTCGAGGATGGCCCGCCATATATACCAGATACTAGTATTTCTTGCTGTGCCACGTGTCATTGCGTGGTCTCACCAGAAGCTTGTCAAGTTGTCATTGGAACCCCTGATCAGTAATGAGATTTGAACACGGCTGCAACACTCTCCTTCCCTCTGGAGCACACCCAGTCTAGATATCGCTGGTTCACGGACAGACATGGGTTCCTGCCGAGTTTCGTCTCATACTCTTCTAGAACCACGCCTAGATGGCGGTCGTTGCAACCGTGTGCCGTGTCTCTTTCAACTAACCAGACATCGGTTGGGAGCTGGAGATACGGAGTTCCATTCAAAGGGAATTCTCACGTTGTACTCGGCCAATCATACATCGGCCGGAGGAATTCAGAGACAACCTTAAGGGCGCCTGTCATCGGCGACACTAGCAACCTCTGCTACATTATTGATATGTGACCAAACCAGCCAGACTTGACAAACACCCGCCAACGCCAACCCATTGACATAACGCCATATTGTAAACAAAAGCAACCAGATACAGCAACATGCACAAACAACATTACACCCCGCTCGGCTCCCTCAACAGCTGATACCCATCCTCCGGTGGCAGCAAGAAAGCCGACGCGACCAACCCAGCCCCAGCCAGCATCGCAACCCCCGCGCTGACCAAGCACATGATCCACGACGAGTCCAGCCGATACCCGGGCACCAAAAACATCTGGTCATGATCAAAGAGATACGCCTGCCACCCAACATCAGCCCCCATTCCAAACAGCACAAGTAAGGTAAGCAGGGGAATGGTAACTTACCACAACAGCCATAGCCCCAACCTCCACGACCGCCACTGCCCCCAACAACCCCCAAAACTTCCACCCCCCAGCCTCTTGACCTTCCCACCCCAGGGTAACCACAAACCCCACCACAGTCGCCAACTCAGCAATAAAAGCCAGACTTATTAAAAACCCGGCGGTGCGCCACATGGAGCAGAATGAGCGGCCTCCGTCGCCGCCGTCGCGGCAGCGTATTTCGCTGGGGAAGCGGGAACATTGGGATGTGATAGTGGAGGAGGAGGAAGAGGAGGTGGTGTGGCAGCGCTGGAAGAGGCCGATGGTGTCTGTGACGGTGGCGCCCATGGGGGCGGTGACGGTGTAGCTGATCCAGGAGGGGGAGAGGAGGGTTGTGAGAGTGAGGGTTGTTGCTGTGGGAGAAGGGGGGTGGTTAATAAAAGGGTCTGGGTAAGTGCTAGTGACGAAGGGTGTGTGAGGGAGTTGACTGAGGAATTAGAGTGCAATGTTCGTTTCGAGTCTCGGGAAACAAATCTTGTCCAGAATAGGCCTCGAGACTCGAATAAGACGAAATGAAATAGCCCCCAGATGCACCGAAAGGCACTTTGACATCCAGAAGGGGAACACCTTCTTCAACTTACCAGCAAGCAGCGCAACCAACGCAGATACATACACCACAGTGCGAGTCATGTTGAGGGCGGTTCACCAATCGGTTTTCTGTGATGTGGAATGACAGCGTTTGAGAGATGACAGATAAGCTCCAGCTTGAACCACCAAATATGGTTGGGGAAAAACCGTAGTCCGGGAGACAGACGGATGTGTGAACAACCACCGCGAACTTGAAGTGGCAATGTTGCCTGATGACCTCGATGAGGCCGCGCAAGCTGGCACAGCCCTCCACACCACGACACGAAACCGGAGAAACTACCCGAACAGAGTCCTTAGCCAATTTGGGTAATTAACTGTTAATTGATATTGTATGATTGGCTGTTTAGGTTAAATCGTTCCATTTTCTTGAACAGCTCGGAGCTACCTCTCGAGACAGGAGAGAATGGGCGAAGGGACTTGCGAGACAGAACGTATCTCAAAGTAAGATAAAAAAGCCCGGTATACAATGTATATTCATATGCTGAATCCAAGGCCCCGTCGGCCCGCGATTCCATCCGTCTCTGAGCACCTGCTCGAAGCTTGAATGGACACGGGAAACCCACCATATCAGCCCTCCTCGCCCCCATAATCTCAACACCGTCTCCAACCCAGCCTCGCCCCTCCTCCCCCCCGCCCATCACCAACACCACGACCGACGGCCACCCCAGCCCCTGGCACCACCAGTGCCCTCCCATCACTTGCACCACTGCCGGCTGTAGCAACAGAACCCATCCTTCGCTGACCCTCCTAAGACCACCTGAAGTCCTGATTCAAGCTTAAATCCGACGTCGACCTCGAATTCGGCCTCGACACCGAACTCGGCGCTCTCCCCTCCTCTTCAACCCCGCTATCACCCCCCACTCCCCCACTCCCACTCCCACTCCCACTCCCACTACTCACCTCCCTATTGCTCCCACTCCCGCCATACCCACTAACATGCACAGGCGGCATCAACCCCCACCAGCACCAGCTAAACTCCCCGTCGGCGAAGCCGAGTACTGTGACCCCTCCACTAAACCCCCACCAGCGCTGGAATTACTGGTAGCCGACGACCCCGAGCGAATCCTACCCGCCTGGGCCTGGCTGCTCTGGCTCTGGAGGAGGTAAGTCTGGTAGTTCTCTTTGTAGTTGCTGTTGCTGTTGCTGTTGCTGGAGGTGCTGCTGGCGGCGAAGTTGCCGAATGAGTCGCTTCTAGCGTGGGCAGGGATTGGGGTTGCGGTAAGAGCGGTGGTGGAGATTGAGCGGAAGCGGCGGTTATTAAGGACGGTCGGGGATGGGGTGTACTGCGTTGCGGTGCGGGGAGGCGGATTTTGAGGATGGTTGGGGGTGGGGGTGGGGGTGGGGGTGGGTTCATGTTGTTGTTCGTGTTGACGCCTGGGACGGGAGGCGTGTCGCTTACCCTGCGGGGAATGTTTGTGATTTGCAGGCCGCCGTCGCGGCTCCGCGGGCGGAAGAAGGATGCGTCGCGCTCTTGGGTGAGGCCGACGGCCGACCGTTTTGAAGTGGCGGCTACTTCGATATAGGCAGCGGAGGAGGATTGTGTTAGGCGGTGGCCGTGGGTTGGGGTTGGGGGCATGGACGCGCTGAGATGCATGCCCGGAGGGGTGTAGCTTGTGTTGCGGCGCGGGCCGGAGCGGGAGCGGGGCCCCGAGCCGGTGTTGGACCCTGGCCCGGTGCTGGCGCCGAGGCCGAGGCTGCTGAGCGACATTGCGTCGTGCTGGAGTTCCCCGTCAATGTGGCTCCGGATGAGCTCCGAGGCCAGGTTCCGCACCAGCACTGCCGGGTCCTTATCCGCCAGTGTCTGGATGTCGTCAAACAGGATGCGCAGCTGGCGGCCTGTGCCGGATGTGCTGAGTGCCGACATAGGCAGGCTGTTGGCCTCGCAGCCGTCCATGATGTTGCGCACGAGACGCAACAGGTTGAGACGGACGACGGCCTTCTTGTGGTTCAGCTTCTGCGCGACGCCAGCGTACATCTCGGCCTTGGCCAGGGATGCCGCCACAGCCGGACTCAAGCGCAGAACCTTGAGCAGAGGCTCAAGAAGGTTCGGGTCGAAGGCGTTCGCCTTTGTAGGGTTGAAGCAGGACATGATGGCCGGGGTGAAACTGCCATCGAGGATGTAGCTCTCCACCTTTGCTGTCTCCTCCTGCAGCCACACGAAGATGGCATCCAGCGCTGTGACCTGCCAGTACTGATCCGCCAAGAGAGAGACGTAAAAGTCCAACCCATTGTTTTGCCACAGATACCTCCTCCCTTTCTTGCCCGAGTGGGCCATGTCGCAGAGAATAGGAAGCACAAACTCCTTCGGCGGCCGGTCCGTCTTCATGATTTTAAGGAGAAGCGGGATGATGCCATTGCTGGCGGCATATTCTTGGCGCTCCTTGCTGAGACGGCAGAGGTTGAACATCGTGTTCAACACCTGGTTTGAGATCTCGCGGAAATTAGTCTGCCCCTTCTTCATCGAGAGGCTGAGCACATCGATCAGGAAGTCGATGGCGTCGGCAGAGTGCAGGGAGTCGAGGACCGTCGAACACATGGACATGTTCTTGATGAACTTGAGCATGGTGATCTGGTGGGACGGCGTCATCCGTCGGAGGTCCTTGAGGACGGCTGTGGTACAGTTAGCAATCTCAGACAAAAGTAGGAGGGAGAACTAGTGTGGAAGACATACTCTTCAAAACCTGCCTCTCCGCAACAGCCTCCTTGACATAGGGCTCGGCCTGCGAGAACAGGTAGAAAATGTTGACAATGCGGCCCTCGACCAGCTCAGACAACTCATCCTGGTCCTCATCCAGAACCTTGTGCAGAATAGCCGCCAGCGGATCCAGGATCTTGCTGCGCGAGAATATCCTGCAGAAGTCATTCTTGGGCGTTGGACCCTGGAGCTCAAAGACATTCCAAATGCCGTTGACACCAATCAGGACAAGGTCCTGAGACGTCTCATAGTCTTCGTCCAAAAACTCAACCAGGACATTCAGACCGCCGGCGCTGACAAACATCTGCAGCGTCAGAGTTGAAGTCTGATACATTTGCCGGACGAACGCAGCAGCCTCCAGTCGGATCTCGTTCGAGTACTGCCGTGCGGCGAACTTCGTGACGATGGGGATGCCGCCGACGAAACACAGGTTTTCTTGCAGTTCGACATCGTCCAGAATGATCTGTCTCGTCAGCACCATCCCCAGGAGGGTGGGAAGCAAAGACCCAAACCTACCGCATTGACAATCTTGAGCAGCTGCAAAATCATATGCTGCCGACTCTTGAGCGTACATGGCTCCAGAATCTCCAATATCGGCAACAACCCATGAGCGCCAATAATAAGCGCCTTGACCTCGCTATTCTCCCACAGCAGCGCCACCTACACCATCTGTTAGCACATCCTCCTAAACTCCCCCCTTCACCCAGGAACATCAAACTCACCAAATCCTCCGCTAACTCCCCACCACCTCCTCCCCTCAGTAATCTTCATACTCCTTACCAACCCTCCACCCTCTCCGCCAACCTCGCATGCCTATCCCTCGCAATATTCGCCTCCAGATCCATCTCATCCCACCCCGGATCCAGCATCGCAAACGGATCGTCCTCGTCCTCATCATCGCCCAACCACGAGTTATTCGACAGCCTTGACAAGACCAACTGCCCACCACTCGGCTGCCCGCCAACGCCGGCGCCGTCCATCTCCGAGGCGCGGTCGCTCTCCTCGCCCGACTCGCCCTGCGCGGTCAGCGGGTTGCCGGCGACGCCGAAGATGTCAGAGAAGTCCTCGTCGCCTTCGTCTTCGGCAAATTTGGTGATTTCGACGGATGAGCGGGCTCGGCGGACGGGTTGGTCGAGAGGGAGGAGGGCGGGACGGGAGGAGGGCTTGGAGCGCCGCGTGCTGCCGCCGGCAGAGGACTGGGCGGATTTGGGGGCCGGGTGGTAAGGTCAGAGGATGGAAGAGTTGGGGGCGTCCTGGGTTGGTTAGGAGGGTTCTATCGGTTGGGAAAAAAAGGGGGAAGAGGGGGCATACCTTGCCCGTGAAGCTTAACCTCCTGTCAAAGACATGGTCGTTATCGGCAAACAGGTCAGAATAATCCTCGGTGGACTGCTCGCGATAGATGAGGTCTGGACGTGGAGGCAACTCGAACTTCGCCCCAAGAGGCTTGACGGGAGACTTTGGCTGCGAGGAATTTGACCCGCCGCGCGCGCTCCTCTGACGGCGATGTCCTGGCGGCTCTTGAAGCCGTCTGTGCTCTCGAATCTTTTCCGTTTTCTTGGGGAGAGGACGAATGGTCTCTTCCTGGGGGTCGATTTCCGCCCAGTGCCCAAGCCCCTTGATGGTGACAAGCTCTCCCTCGAAA
This sequence comes from Collariella sp. IMI 366227, assembly GCA_027946355.1. NCBI lineage: Eukaryota > Fungi > Ascomycota > Sordariomycetes > Sordariales > Chaetomiaceae > Collariella > Collariella sp. IMI 366227. The sequence continues at coordinate 1,340,561 of JAPEUS010000002.1, read as the reverse complement.
TTTGAGTCCCAGTTCTCCGAGTCCTCTCTTTGGCTGTCGATGGAGGCAAAAGCCTTCAACCGGTCTCCGGAAAGCAAGCCACCGAAGTTGTCTTGCCCCTTGATCTGCGGGAGGTGTAGAGCGCTTGGCGAGATCGTCGTCGCGAAGTCGTTGTCCCAATTGTCGTCATCTGCAAATGTCAGCCTCAATCCATATCTCCATTGTTTCCAATACCCACCAGGATGCTCAGCAGACCGAAACGCCTCCGCTGCCGACCTCTGCTTTGTGGCCAGCGTCAAGGGCATCTTTGCCGACGTCGCCAGGTTCGCGCGGTGAGGTCCAAGGAAGCCACTGCTATCAGACCCGGCTGAAGCCCTCAAGTTATGCTCGGACGACTTCAGCGCCTTGTTCCACTGCTTCACTTCCTCGACAGCCTGGCTGAAATTCGACGGCGCCTTGGAGACCGGCGCGTCGCTTCGTCGGCACCCAGTAATCCAGGCGTGCCGCAGCAGTTTCCTCGCCGATACTCGCAGGTTGGGGTCCTTCTGGAAGCATTGCATGAGGAAGTCACGGGCGGCCTATCGCGGGGGTTAGTAACTATACGCAGGTCTTTATCCGACGGGAACAAAGACGAACCGGAGAGACGCCCTCCGGGAGAGGCGGATGGTCGTCATTGACGATGGCGAAGAGTGCCGGCATCGCGGCGAGATTATGATATGGCGGTTTCCCCTGCAAGAGCTCGATAACAGTGCAGCCAACACTCCAGATATCCGAGGCAGAGGTGGCACCGGACAGCTGGATGATCTCCGGGGCCATCCAGTAGGGAGTGCCAACCACTTGAGCCTCCTTGTCCGGCCCGGCGAGGGTGCTGGTCGAGACACCAAAATCGGCGAGCTTGACAGTTCCATCTTTCGTCGTCAGAATGTTGGCGCCCTTGATGTCTCTGTGGATGACACCCTGATCGTGCAGATACTGCAGACCCTGCAGAACCTGGGTCATGTACACGCCGACCAAGTTCTCTGGGAACTTGCCGTAGGCTTTGCAGATGGAATGCAGAGAGCCATTCTCGCAATACCTGCGGTGAGCTGTTAGTACCAAAAGCCAAGGGCCGGCGAGGGCCTGGGTGAACAAACTCGAGGATGATGTTGAGACAGTCTGCCGTCTTGACGAATCCGATGTATTTTACGATATTGTCATGCTATTAGCCGGTCAGCATTTTCGCAGCCCGCGTCGCGATTGTGCTTGTAGCCGCGGTGGCGTTTCTTCACCCACATGGAGGTTCTTGAGCAGGTCGATTTCTGCCTGGACATTGTCAGTACTCCTCCCTACTCCCCCAGAACCGAAGTCGGCTCACCTCGACCATACGTAGCTCGCTCTTGGGCACATCGACTAGCTTGATCTGTTTGACGGCCACGGCCTCGCCCGTCCCCCAGTTGAAGGCCTTGTAGACAGAGCCGAAAGCTCCCTTGCCGATGCAGTCTCCGAGTCGCTGGGCACCCACGCGTCAGCCATGTCTCATATGTCACAAATCAGACCGGCCGGAGGCCACGGTGACCCGGGAACCAGGCGCTCCCAACCGCATGGGTTTCGAGTCTATCCACCAGCTCCAGCTCCCCCAGTCCTCTAAACAAAGGATAATGCTTATCGCCAAGCCATCTGGTAAGTCGTAGATGCACCTGGGTCCAATCTGAACCTAGGAACAGGCCATGGGAGAGCTGTCCCCGTCCCCCGCTAACCCAATCCAAGGCAAAAAAGAAGCCTCAGAGGGTAGAAACAGGAGAAACCCCCCAACCCAATCAAGCCAAAAAAAACACGGGACAAAGTAAAAGAACCCAAAACCTACATAGTCCCTCAACCCCGGATCCTGCACCGCCTTCTCCAACCGATGGCTCTCTCCTCTCCTCGGCGTCCCCGGCACCTTTGCAGGCACCACACCGCCCTTGTTGTTGCCGCCATTGGCCCCGTGGTAGGACACGCCCGAGCTCGTTGCCGGCCGCGGCGGGTTCGGCGGCCGCGTCACCATGGCGGCCTTTCGTCCTCCACCCTCCAGGGTGTTGCTGGCGTCCGCTTGCTGGTAGTGGTTTCTTCAGGAGACCGGGAGTTGGTGGTGGTCGGTGCTGTGGGTGTTGTTCAGTCCGGGCTCAAGCTCCTCGTGTTGCCGTTGTGGCAGCTCGGTTTCTCCTCCTGTGCCTGTGCCGACTTGATCTCGTGGGAGCTGCAGCTTTGGCGCCGTCGCTGCTGCTCTTGTTGGTGGGGTAGGTTGTTTCTTCGCGGCAGCCGTAAAAGAGCACTCGGCGGTTGTCTGATCATTCCCCTCGCCAATTCCCTCTTGCCTTTTCCTCCCAGAAAATCAAGCACCTCGATCCTCCGTTTTTACCCTTCAAAAAAAAAAAAGTTGCAGGGTGCCCCAGATCCAATCTCGGGTCTACTGGAGACCGACCAGGACGAGGATGTTCAGTTCAGCTGGCTTGTGCCCCGCGTCGTGGAGCAGCCGTCAGCCCTGCGGGTGGGCCCGAGATTGCGTTCGGCGGATGTTTCCAATCTTGTCTTGTCTTGGCCCTCGGTGCCCAGCTGCTTCTTCTTCTTCTCTTGTCGGAATGGGAGGTGGACGGATCATCGGTCGGGGATCGGAACGGGAAGGGAAAAAGAAGACGGCGGCACGGAGGTGGTCGGACCGGGACTCGGTAGGAAAACAAACGGGCCTCAGTCGTCGGGCGCAACCAACAGGTAGGTCGCTCGCGGGGTCGCCGTCGGGCAAGGGCAGGGGTGAGCTTCGGGTCGGGAAAGTGGTCGACGAGATGGAGATCGATTGGTGTGGTGGGGGTTTGAAAGCTTGAGAAAAGACAGAAAAAGACCGGGAGACGAACAAAAAGAGAAAAAACGAAATGAGCGTGTGATGCCAATGCCAACTGGGTGTGTTGTTTCACGTCAAAGATTCCGGTCGTGAACCGCGGGGTTAAGCTGTGTTCAGCAGCAGGAAAAACTCAAACTAAGCCCAGCTCGGGCACGCTGCATCAACCGCAGCACAACCCCGGGCGAGCTCCTTGTCGGGTCGTCGTGGTGGGCGCGCCTGCAGGGAGGGAGGTTGTTAGGAAAGGGGATGGGATCCCATGGGTTGTGCCGCGCCAAAGCGGTCGTTTTGGGTACACACTTCCGAGACCAGGTCAGATGGATGCTGGCATCACCATCGGGGCAACTTCCCTGTTGAGAGACGCCTTCCCAGGGCAGCTTGGATCGAGGATTGGATATTGAGGCTGTTACGTGTTGATTTGGGCCAGAGACTAGCTTTCCTCGCCTTAATTGCATCTCCCAGGGCATCCCGGAGAGATCCCTTCTGTGCTGTATCCCAGTGTAACCCCGATGCCTTGCCCCTTTGGCCTAGCCCGTGCTTCCAAGATGCATGTCATCTCACAGATCCTCGCCCTGGGACCAGAATGGAGGGGCAGTTTCCCGTTTCTTTGCAGGCTCGTTGGGGTCGAAGGGCCGTCTCCCTTGGGAGTACATAGTAAAGCAACACATAAAGAACGTCCTCTCACTTTCGACAGTCGGCACAGGGTCAAGTTCAGAATCTGATGAATTCTCTCTCATTTTCGGATGGAACAGGCCACCCTCCAAGAGGGAGCCCTCCCGTTGACCATCCCCCCTATGCACCTATCAGTCACCCCCCTTCGCAAACCCTAACCTCATGACCGAGGGTGGCGAAATCGCCTTCCCCTCCTCGTCTGTCAAACATCATGACAACGCCAATACTGCCCGACACTGCGACAAATCCCCTTGTCAAGCAAAGCCTTTTCCATATCACATCCCTCAATAACCTGACAATGAAGTAAACAAATCCCTCGCAACCCCCGCTATCCATCCCAGATAGAATGATATGGTGTCCGAATTTAACGAACCCATCTGCACCGAATACCAAACGCCGCCCTAAACTCCAATTAGCCTCCTGTGTTAGCAGGCCCCTTTCCCTGTTTTGCCAAGACCTGTCGCTTCCCATGACTTCAAGAATCAGAACAAAAGACTTCAGTTCCCAGACGCCTCGCGGGATACAGTCCGGCTGAGACCAACTTCGGCCCACCACTCATCCGGGATATCCTCCCGCCCGGCCAGGTTGCGCACTAGCCGCTGCATCCCGCCGATCCCGCCCAAAAACTCCAACGGGTCATCGTTGGCGCTGGTCTGGGTGAAGAGGGACCGGTAGTCCGAGGGCATGAACCGCGGCATGAACAGCTCGTCATCCTCGCCCTCCGTGTCCGAGTTGTCACACCCCGACTCTTCGCACACCCCGAACGGCTCCTCGGTCGTGTCCGGCGCGGTGAGCGATGTTCGAGAGGAGGCCGCCGCGGTGCTTTGAGATGCAACTGCTGACGCCGAGGCCGAGGCGAACGAAGATCCGACGCTGGGCGGCTGCGGGTCCGGGGTCAGGGTCGTGAACAGAGTGTCCCAAACATGGTCGCCCTCTGGGCTAAGGCTCCTGTTGCGATCGCCCAAGCCATCGAGGTGTGTTGATTCGAATGCCGAAGAGGCGCGGCCCGAATCGCTCTGCCGCGGCTGGGGTTCTTGAGACACGTCGTCGAGAGTACTGCGCAAGCTGTCTCCTAGCCTGCCAGAGGACGTCCCCAAAGTAGACCTTGTTGCGCTACGTGACTATGCCTTGTTAAAGCCTGCGCAAACTTCCATATTGAGCAAGTCTGCTTACTGGGTGATTGCGTGCCTGAGTCGACCTCAGGTTCGACAAAGCATAAGTCGGCTCGGGACGCACGCGATTGCGCCGAGGCAGAAACCCAGGTTCCACAGCCATTGGTAGCGTGGGCGACGGGTCATTATCGTCGTCGCGCAGCGGGCTGGGGTTCGATCCAGCATGATAATTCGCCCATAGCGCGACCATTCTGTCATCGACAATTGGCGTGCGACCGACCGCGTCGCGCAGCCCACGGCCGCCCGGTCGGGCTCCGGAGGTCATGCCATTGCTGTCTGCTGTCGCAGAATGAAATGTCGACGAACTCAACGATGAAGAGCCGCGCAAAGTGTTTTGGACGGTCTCAAGGCGGCGCTGGCGCTCGCGGATTCGCTCGCTATTTTGATGAAGGGTGCGACGGATTGTCGAGTGTCGCGATCGCACGGCTCTGTCAACTGCCGATTTGGATTGGGGGGATGTCGGATTCGACCGGCGCCTGGTACAAGCTGATTGGAGGTGGCTGGTTAGCGAGGATCGTGCTAAGAGTGCGCGAGATTGGGAGCTAGAAACTGCTGCACCGGTCCGGGTTGTGCGATGGCACCACTCAGAAAATTTGTGCAGCAGGCTTTTGCGGTCGCGTGGTGCGTGGTGGGTTGGTTCGCGATGGCCATGTGGCTCGGGGGGTAAGCGCCCGGCGCGCCGGGCATGGGGGACAACGTACCGAAGACCCATCTTGGTCAGTTTGTTCAGTCGAGCACCCTTTTCCGGGGGCTCGAGAAAAAAAAGGGGATAACGAGCGTATTAATCGAACGGAGAGAGTTGACAAATAAATAATACGAGCAGCACTCGATGGGGAACCCGGTGTTGTGAATGAAAGGGAATGCGCCCAAGCTTCAAAGCTTGACCCTCGCGCGCTGAGATGCGTGGGGTTGCGGATGATTTGAGGAGGAAAAATGGGTTGGGAGCAGCGGAGACCCTTTTGACTGGGGCCGTTCTGGGCAACGCGGTTGTGCCGATGCCCCTGTCTGTCGTGCAGGGCTAGCGTGTTTTTGGAGCTGGGTGGAGATGCATCAAAGCGTATTTCCATTCGCCTGCCAGTGGTCGCGGTCTGATGCATCAAACCAAATCGCCACTATCTGGGGAAGCCAAAGCGCTATGCACTCAAGCCCCCCGCATATCGTACTAACGGAGCTATTAGCTCCACAGGCTGGGACAAAGGAACGACTCCCCAGGAACCTGGGCCCAGGCTCCAGAGAGCTTGCCTTCCTCTTGGCAGGGACTGACGAGCTCTTCGCCAATGAAGTTCATGAGTCATTCCTGACATCATTCCTGCCCCTCACAACAGTCGATAATCAGCAACAACAGAGGTCGCGAGTTTGTTGTTTTTGCCCTCCGCTCGTTGTCGCTCGAGCCTTCTGCCTGCTCGATCCGGAAGCCCGGCGCATCGCGATTTTGTCGCGCGGCAGCGCGTTGCGCCCAGCCCCTGACGCGCTTGGACACAACCTGGAACATCATGATTGATCTTGGGCTGGCCCGCGTTGGCCGCTTGGTCCAGCACACGCCCCAGACCTGGAAGGCCATCCACGTGGCGGGGACCAACGGCAAAGGCTCCATCTGCGCATATCTCTCGGCCATGCTCACAGCAAGCGGCTTGTCTTGGGCCCGCTTCACGTCCCCCCACCTTATCGACCGCTGGGACTGCATCGCCGTCAACGGCAAGCCGGTGTCAGAAGCCGTGTTCCGGGACGCCGAGGATGTTGTCAAACTGAGGGACAGGGAGGATCGGGTTGGCGCCACCGAGTTCGAGCTTCTGACCGCGACCGCTTTCGAGATCTTCCACCGTCAGAAGGTCCAGTTCGGCGTGGTCGAGGTTGGCTTGGGCGGCAAGCTGGATGCGACCAACGTGCTGAAGCACAAGGCCGTAACGGTCATCTCAAAGATCGGACTTGACCACCAATCCTTCCTTGGCAACACCATCGAGGAAATTTCCCTGCAGAAGGCGGGCATCATCCGTCCTGGTGTTCCCTGCGTCGTGGATGGAAGCAACCAGCCCTCCGTGTTGAAGGTGATCGAGGCTCATGCTAGGGAAGTCGGGGCAGATGTTCACTATCCCTCGACTCAAAGTATTGCTGAGCTTTTGTCAAGGGAAAATTTTGAACCGCACCAGATACAGAACCTGGCTTGCGCACATATGGCCTTCCGTCTGGCATGTCCAGACCAGGACCGCCCGTTGACTGACTTCCTCCCTGCCATCAAGCAGATGCAGTGGCCAGGGCGGTTACAGAAGCTTGATCTTTACAAGATCACGGGTCGCCAGCAAAAAGTTCTTCTCGATGGCGCTCATAATCCTCAGTCGGCTGAAGTCCTGGCCGGCTATGTCAAGAGACACCTTCGTCGAGAAGGGCAACCCGTCACCTGGGTACTGGCCGCAACTCAGGGGAAGGACATGGATGGCATCTTCAGCCTGCTCCTGAAGCCCGGTGACCGGGTTGCTGCTGTCCGCTTTGGGCCTGTTGATGGAATGCCCTGGGTCAAGCCTGCAGATCCTGCCGACTTGCTTCGAGTTGCTTCTCGTCATGGTGTCAACAGTGAAATCTCTCATGCTGCCGGAGACGACATTAAAGAGGCTCTTAGTTGGGCATCTCAAACAGCAGGGGACGGGCCGTTGGTTATTGCTGGGAGCCTCTATCTTGTCTCCAGTATTTTGCGACTCTTGCACGAACTATAAGCTAGAAATGGGAGCAGGTTAACCTCTCTGTATCGTTTCATATGGGTGATGAAGCCATGCCCAACAATCTTCTTTTCCCGTGTCTTCTTAAGATCTCCCCCACATCACATGATCTAGTGCTTATTTGCTCAAAAAGTGGGCAGTCTGCAGCTCAATTCAGTCACCAAACTGAAGCTTCTCTTTCCACTTCCACCATGCCACCGCCAACTCATCTCATTATCGTCTGCGGACACGCCATCTGGCTTGGAGGACCAAAAAATGGCTGGGACGAAGCCGAGTGGCTGATCGAGGGCTACAAACAAGGCGAAACGCCAACCTTCATCGAGCACATCAAAGCCGGCGTGCGACTCTTGAGCGAGGATGAGAACGCCGTCTTGGTGTTTTCAGGGTGAGCTCCCCCACCTCCCTCTTACCCCTCACCTCCTAACTAAAACCCCTTCAGCGCCCCAACCCGCCCCGAAACCCCTCTCCGAAGCCTGCAGCTACTACAACCTCGCCCCTCGACTCCTACCACAATATCCTCTTCTCTCTCACCCTCTTCTGGCATCATCACTCCACTTGGCCCAAGCGCCTCACCATTATCAGTCACGGGTTCAAACGTGTCCGGCTTGTGGAGGGGCATTGTGCGGCGATTGGGTTACCGGGGAGAGGGTGCGGTTTGTGGGGGTTGATCCGCCTGGTGTTGGTGTTGGTGTTGGCGGGGAGGGGGAGAGGTGGGGGTGGGAAGGGTGGGAAGGCAGAGATTACCATGGGAGGGGCGCAACTAGCGCTGGGGCAGTGGGAGGGGATCCGCATGGAGTGGGGAGGTGTTAGCTGGGAAGAGGAGGGGGAGGAACTGTTGGGGGTGCAACAGAGGTTGTTTCTGGAGGAGGGCGGGCGGGAGAGGAGTGGGCTTGGGGATGATGATGTGAGGATGATGGCAGATGGGAGTGAGGCACTTGTTGAGGGCGGGGAGGCCTTGGACTGGGGAGGGGAAGTGAAGCGTTAGTTTGAGAGATGATTGGTCCTGTTTGTTGACAAGGCGCTCTAAGATAGCACCAAGGTATTGGTTCTAGATTTGACTACCACCCGAACAGTAGCCAGCTACCTTCGAGGTCGGCCGTTGAGTTTTTACATCTATTTTCCATCCATTGCTTCTTTCCATCAGATCTTCGAGGCAACACTGCTAGCCGACGCCCCCTGATCCGCACCTGCAACCACATCAATGACAAATTGCACTGAATCGGCAATCATATCCACGCTAAACGAATGCCCAACACCAAGGTACACCCTATCATCAACCGAGACACCCTCCTCCTTGAACCAAGAGCTGGTTGCCGGCTTGAACCATTGCAGAAAAGGCTCTGAGCATCTGTAAGGCACCAGCTTGTCGTCTGCACCGGAGCAGAGCAGGAACCTTTTGCCCCGAAGACGGTCGTGTAAGACCTGTTTCCAGGAGTCGTCGAGCAATCCTCCCTCCTTGACGTCCGGAACGGCCGAGGTACCGAAGATGAGAGCCTTAGGATCGAACTTCTTGCACGACTCGATCAGAGAGGGTGGAAAGTCTCTGCTGCCTAGGAAGGATGCGCCGTCGTCTTCTTGGGAGTACGTTGACAGCCTTGACAGTCTCGCGCGATCCGACAGCATATCTAGGTCCACCCAGTATTAGAGTGGCATGCTCACAGTCCCAGTTAAAAACAGACTTACACATATAATCCGGACACCCGATGATCACCGCACCCGCCGTCACCCGCGGCTCAGCAAACATCAGCTGCCACACGCTATGCCCCCCAAGCGACACACCCAGCGCCAGATGCTGATCGATCTTTCTTTCCCCTTCTGGGAAGAGATAGCTCTCTACAAGATCCCTATCCCACAGTCAGCACCCCCCTTCTCGCTCCCTCAACCAACCAAACACCCCAATCTGGTGCAAGAATACCTACAACAAAACCTTCTGATCCCCCGTCATCCCCTCAATCACCCCAAACATATCCACCGCATGCATCCCATTCCCCTCTCTCCACGCGCCATTCGCCTTTTCATCCACCAACCTACTCCCATGATTCCTCTGATCATACGCCAGCGCAATCAGCCCCCTCTTCCCATCTCCCTTCTCACCGCTCTCTTTACCACCACCCACAACCCCCGCCTGGCGGGCATTCCAAGCATCAACGCACCTGGCCGCGATATCAGCCATATGCCCCCTATCCCTCAGGCGCGGGTGGTGCAGCCACAGGCAGGAGATTTTTGTGGTGGGGAGAGCTCGTCGAGGCCATAGACGTCGACGAGGAGGCCTGCCATCTGGAGGGTGTGGCGGGAGATTTGGGGGTGGGGGAGGGGTTGAGAGGATGAGGGCCATTTTTCTTTTCTTTTCTTCTATAGTTTTATGTTGAGAGGGTTCTGAAGAAGGGGTGGGGTTGGTTCCGGGGAGATTGTTCTCGGGTTGTTGTTGAAAGGAGAGGTGTAGTGAGGGGGTGAGGTGGGTTGAGATGGGGTGGGACAGATGGGAGGATAGCGGAGGAGGGTGGGATGGGTGTGGTTCAGATGGGGAGTGTTCCTGGATGGTTGGCTAGGTTGTGTTGAGATGTCGTCTGATGAAATCTGATGAGTCGGGTTGTCTATTGAAAGAGATCAAGATCGGAGTTTCATCTGGTCATGGTCGGGTGGTATATCATTGGAGGTCTCAACCTTGACTGATTGAAGACCTCGGATCGGGTTCAGGACCCGCGGTCCCACAGCGGGGTCGTGGATGTGTGACCAGGGTTAAGGACCTGGGCGTTACCATGGACGTCGATATCGTAAGAATAAACGAGGAAATGCTCAAGTTTGAAGTTGACAATGCCAGTGTCAGATTCATTAAACACGACAAACTCAACGGGTATCTCTTTCGCGCTTCTTTCGACAAGTCTTCACTTGCCTCCTGTCTTACCGTTGGAGTATCCTGTGCCTTCTGTTCCTCCCAGTCCCTCCTCCTCTAGTCCTGGCATCGTGAGCCACCATCTCGAAGCATTGGCCTTGGCCCATGCCCTCTTCGCACGCAACTCCTCGCGCTCCTCGGCGCGCTGCTGAGCCAGCTCTTCCTTTAACTGCTGTTTCTTTGCCGCTTTCCGGGCAAGCTCTTCCTCATCTCGCTGTTTTTCTACTACCGGCTCTTCCTTTCTTTGCTGCCCTGCTGCTGCCCTCTCCCGGGCACGCTCTTCCTTACGTCGCTGAATCTCTGCTGCCTTCTGAGCCCGCTCTTCCTTACGTCGCTGAATCTCTGCCGCCTTCTCCTGGGCCTGCTCTTCCTTTCGTTGCTGTTTCTCTGCCGCCCTCTTGAGGGCACGCTCTTCCTTACTTTGCTGAACCTTTGGCGCCCTCTTCAGGGGGAACTCTTCCTGAAGTTGCTGTTTCTTTGCTGCCCTCTCCAGGGCGAGCTCTTCCTTTGATTGCTGTTTCTTCGCCGCCCTCTCCGGGTTGAGCTCTTCCTCATCTCGCTGTTTTTCTACTACCGGCTCTTCCTTCAGTTGCTGTTTTTTTGCCGCCGTCTCCTGGGCGCGCTCTTCCTGAAGTTGCTGTTTTTGTGCCGCCTTCTCCCGCGCGCGTGCTTCCCTCAGTTGCCGTTTTTCTAGTGCCGCTTCTCGCGCAGCAACCCGTGCTTCTTGTTTCAGCCTACGTTTGGCGAGCGCCTGCGCGCGCGCTTCTTCCTTTCGTTGCCTTATCGCTGCCGCCCTCTCCGCGGAGGCCTGTTCGTCTCTTTCCCGCCTGCGCCTGACGAGCTCCTGGTCCCTCCATGCCTTGAACTCGGGGTGCCGCTCGAGATACGACTCGTACCACGTCGCGGGCAGAGGCTCGGTCTCGCCCCGGTTGGCCAGGAGCTGGCCCGCGGCCTCTGTAATGCTTCCGGGTAACAACGCTGAGATGGTATCTGACTTGTAGAGAGTTTCCGCGAGGGAGTCCTCCTCTTCGGGGGTGAGTCTTCGGGCACGATGGGCCAGGCTCGCTGGTTGACGTATTCCTTTGTATCGGTACCAGAAGGTGGTTTCGGGAATGTCAAACATCTTCGCGGCCTGGGCGTGACTGGTGACCTGTCCGGTTTGGTATGCGACGATCGCGGATTGGATACGGCTCTCCTGATTGTTGTTATGGTTAGCTAAGGTGCCAGCTGGTGGTTGGAGATGAAATGGGCAGAATCTGGCCCCGTGTCAGTGTTGGTTTCGAGCCCGCGGAGGTTCCAGATTTACAGCCAGGAGGATGGTATTGCAAAGGTGTGTGGCTTACCCTGAATTCACGCGGACCCAGCCCCTGCTTGCGGGCGGCAGCCTGCAGCGTGAGCCAGAGGCTGCTGCGAGCTTTGGGGACGCCGCGGGGCATGGTGAGGCGAGGTTGCCCTCCAAGTCTAATTTTGTGGGCACGAGAGCAGCCTGGAAGCTTTCAATGCTTGTCCAAAAAGCAGTGCTGTGAGAGACAATCGGCGCGAATCTTTGGCGAAGCGGCAGGCAACATGCAAGCCCAGCCGCGGCGTCCTTGGCTTGGCGCGATGGTTCCTGCCTCAGGCAATTTTACATATTTAGCGCCGCAGGCAGCAGGAAGAAGCCGACGGGAAGCAGGGGTCGCGACCGGAGCTTCGTCAACGCGATGACGTTGACTGGTCCTGACAAAAGCGCCAACGGAGTCAACAATCCAGTCAACACTGAGATAAATCTGAAGCCTGCTGAGTTTCACGCATCTGCTGGGATGTTGGGTGGTAGCTTTGCTATTTATCTTGATGCCTAGCTAAATGATGCGACCGAGGTGCATTGATACAGTTTCATCCCAGGAACTCTGGGAGAGTTCATCTGACCAAACCAGAGGGGAGTGCCCCATCTATTCTCCTCCGCCACCTCCAAGGTCTAACCCACCCAAGTTCTCCGAAAGCAAAGAGCAATGCTTCTGTCCCCGCGGTAACATATACCATACTACATACTAAAACAACGCGAGTGAGGCTTGGATATCTTCCTCCAGCCTCCCTCGTCTGAACCTTGATCCACCATATCCACCCCAGATTTCCTTTCAAACTCGTGAAACTTCCGTGGTATCCCGCCCTTCATGACCAAAAACGCCGCCCTGTAAAAGACAAAAAAAAAAATCCATGTACCGGACCATACAATATACCGCTCATAAGTCAAGTTCGTTGCCCCCGCCAAAACTCCTCGTCCATGCATGCAAATCGCTCATCGAGCGGCCGTTCATGTCCCGGCCGCCGAAAGAGGTAGAAATCATGGGCGCCAATGCCAAGCCAAACAGACGTGAATGTGATGTGTGAAACAGAAAACAAAATAGAGATGGGAGAAAAAGAGGAAAGTTCTCCGCCCAAAAGTACAAAGCAATCCTGCATCTTCAACCCGTGCGGAGAGAAGGTTCCAACACGTCTTGAAATGTATCATGCTCCTCCTGGGGAAGGCCATCCACCGCGCCCGCGTCGGAAGCTTCCTAAACCATCGACGGGGAGGGCATCGGCGCGGGAGGCGCGGGGCCCACCGAAACCGCCGCGGCCATACCGTTGCGCGCCTCGAGCGCCTGCTGCAGCGCATTGATCTTCTGCATCATCATCACCGTCTGCTGGTTCAGCGCCTGCACCTGCGCATGCAGCTCGTCATTCTCATGCTGCACGCGCTTGAGCTGGTCGCGCAGGTTGGCCGTTGCGTGGTCGTCGCCGTCGTCGCCGCCGCCGCTGCCGCGCTTGCGCTTCTGGCCCGTGAGCGCGCGGATCGCGTTGTCGCTGGCGCCATCGTCCGTCTCGCCCTCGGTGCCGTTCGGCGCGACGCCGCCGCCGTTGGTGTGCACGCGCCGCAGGTGCTCGTTAAGGTTCTCTTGTCGCGAGAAACCCTTGCCGTCGTGACGCTTGCAGTTGGGGTGCGGGCAGTAGAACGAGTTCTTGGGCCCGCCGTGCTTGCCGTGGACTTCACGCTCGTGGCGCAGGAGACCGCCCGAGTAGGTGAAGCCGGGGAGTTTCTCGCATCCCGCGGCGGCGCACTTGTACGGTCGGTCGTGCTTGTCCATGTGTTTGCTGTCGCGGAGTTAGTCTGGGCGCAAAATGTACAGCGCAAAAACACGAACAAAAAAGCAGCAAATATTACCTCCACTCGCACCTGCGACTAAACTCCTTGGCTTCCTCCGTACAGCCAGGCCATGTGCAGATAAACTTTCCCCTCCAAATTTCTCGTCACTTCGCGATCCGGCTTCGGTACAGACTTTAGCCGCTGCGGCGTTGTTGCACTCGGGGAGTTCTCCTTGGAACCCGGAGTCGTTATGGTAGGAACGGGAGCGGCGGGGAGCTCGAGGCGAGCTTCTGTTGCGAACGGCGGAGGGGCAGTGAACGTTGCGACCGAGGTCGCGAGCTCGTTAGCGACGGCATCGCTGGGGTCGGTGAACCGGTCGGTGTCAGGAGAGGGGTCGTGGTGGTGGTCGTCGATCGGCGGATAGCTGCCGTCGTGGATGAAGTTGCGCGGTTCGTAAACCACGCTCATCTTCCGGAAATTGCGACGCGCTGCTGGTTTGGTGGTAGGTGGATGGTATGGGTATTCCCTCGACGACGGTATGGATAGAGTAGTCGATATGGGGTGGTTGTCGTCGACTTTGTAAAAATAAAACAAATCAAACAACGCCTTCGTTCTCGATGTGGTAAGCGCGGCTGCTGGAAGGAGTGAAATGCAGGGCGCCGCTTTGCCGCGTCAAGCAGGTGCGTGGCCGGTCTTCTTAATGATGTTCTTGCCTTGGGCGGTTGCAGCGCGATCCTGTCGTGGAAAGGCACGAAGTCAGAATCTGCCTGAAAAGTGAGGTGGATGCAGGAGGCAAAAACGCCAGGGCTCAGGCCGTGGCGCAGCCTAACCCTGGTCGCCCTTGTTCTCCGAGTGGGGTCGTTGTGTCGCCGACTACCGCGTGACTAAGCAGCAGCACACCGCCAAGTCTGCTGAGTAATTCTGGGAAACCCTCACCTTTCAACATCAAACAAGCATCGACGAGTTTCTAAATTAGTCCTCAGTTCGCTTTTACTTCAACACTCATTCGGCTTGGTCAGATGCAATGCAATGCCTGGTCTTTTTGTATTTGTCTTTGTCCCAGGCAGCTGGGTGACTCGATGGGGCGACGGCGACCTGACACATGGCAGCCCAGGGCCACGGGAGGCAGCCATTAGCCGTGACTCACCTGACCAGGGTTTGGGTTCGCTGCGGCAGCCTTGTGGCAGGGACAAAGGCAAGCGACGCCTCAGACAGACGCGTCTGAAAACTGCCCGCGTCGCCCATTCAGCCTCGCGCTGCAGTCCTCAATTGTCAAACTAGCTACAGCCGCACGCCAGACAAGTCTTCCATCGACTTGGCCTCCGCCGGCAGACTTTCCGCAATTTCGGCCGGCTTCTTTGGGCAAGACCGAGCAGCACTGCAACCTCGACGCCGGCCAGGCAGAAAGGCGAACCATGCCACCGAAATGCGGAGTTTCAGAAATCACGGCACAACGGACGAAGGTCTCAACACTCCGGGGAGAGATCCCGTTCTTGGCTTGGTGCCCAAGAGAGGGGGAAAGGGATGGGTGCCTGCAAAGCGCGACTTGTCGATCTTCGTCTCCAGGTTCTCCGCGGTTCCGATTAACGTGGGACGACTTCTCTGGCTCCGGTCTTTTCTCCATACCTCCAGGACTTGTGAAGACTAAACTACCCAATGGGCAGCTCGGTACGGAATGTCAGGCCACGGTGAACGGCGGCGCGAAAACGGAGAGAGTTGCATTCGCAGCCGATATCCCGGGTCCTCCGGACTCAGCGCCGAGTTTGCCCCCGGTGACGGATTGGTCATGGGATACTACCCCGTGAGTGTGTCGTCAAAAACGCTGGTGACTGATATGATCACAGACTTCATGATGGCCTTTGCAGTCCTGAAGGCAACAACTCGCTTGCCTCTGGACCTGCGTCTTAACGGCCCTCTGCCTCTCTAGGCAGCGTTGGAGGACAAGACTGGGGAGTCCTTCCAAAACCGGTTCCAGTCCTCACGCATCTGTTTGGTTTCCCGGCCACCAGAAGGACCAATCTGCAATGTCGTGAGCAGAGCAGGACAGTTCTGGGTTCAGTCATTTGTTCCGGCAAAATGTTGTGCCGAGTGACTCATGGTTGTCCTCACAGGCGGGGAGGTCTCTGGGGATCATCTCACTGACCACTGAGGACAACCACGGCTGAGATCTCCGATTCCCCAGATTCTGCACGTGTTTGCAGTTCGATCTGAACAGGGAAGAATCTGGGAGAGGGGGCCATCCCAACACACAGCTGATTCTCTCTCAACTCATTCTCAAGGGTAAGACCCGAACATCAACCAAAATAGAGCCCGTTTCCAAGCTCTCATTATGTCTGCCTTGTCTTTTTCCCCCTTCTTTTCACGTGTTCCTGTTGGTCTCTTTTTCTCTCTTGATCACTTTTCTTGTGTTTTTATCAGTTGCTTCTCAAGTCTGGCTTGGAGGTTATCTGCCTCAGATTCAAGCCGTGGTCTAGGAGCACTTGGATACATCGAGATCTACCATACATACTTTGGTGACAAAGCTGTCGATACCTGAAGAGTGAGGCAGGGCTTATGCTCTCAACCCAGCTTGGCACGCGAGTGATCCGCTTGCTCTTTACCATGTAACGTTCACTGGTCTCAAGAAGACTAGTACACTGAGATTTCATCCCTAGAGTCACATCTCTATCCACGCACATGGTGAACATGCAAACTTGACGATGTAGTGTTATTGCTGCAGCAGGAAGGAGGTGTATGCCAGCAGGAAGGTAGTACGCCACCGCCACCACTTGCAACTGAAACGGACACTTTCTTCTCGACTCTCAACCAATCTTTCGGACGACTTGCCTTGACTGCCACGCTCGGATTGCCCAAAAAGTTCGGTCATCACCACTTAATACTCTCATCTTTCATCCTATTGTGAGAATGGCGCCGATCCAGCTTCCCGAACCCTTCGCCAGCTTCCTGCACCAGCCGCCCACCTTCAGCCTTTCCCCGATCCAGCACCTGTCCTGCATGTCGGAGGCCCTCGGCGGCCAAGTCGACATCTACGCCGAGCGAGAAGCCTGCAACTCAGGCCTCGCTTTTGGCAACAAGAAGATGCGAAGAAGACGGCGGGGAGGATGGGGCTGGGTGAAGAGGGGGTGAGGGAGGAGCATGTGGTGTTGGATTGGAGGTATCGTGCGGGGAGGTGTTGGGGTGCCGGATGAGAGGACGGTGGAGGCGATGAGGTTTGGGGCGAGGACGGAGGTGTTTATTACGGATTCGGTGTATGAGGGGAAGATTCTTGCGGGTATGACTGATTCGGTTAGGAATGGGGAAATTGAAAAGGGAAGTCATGTGTTGTATGCGCATCTTGGGGGACAGCCTGCGCTAAATGCAAACTCGACGCTCTTTGAGTAGGTAGGGCTTGAGGGGACTGTTTCCTGTTTTCTCTCGAAATTTCTCGGCTCTTGCAATCGTCAGTCTCTTGGGTGAGACTTTGACACAGTTTGCCGCGGGTTGCCGGACCAAGTCAACACGGCTAAAAAGACTCAACAACTCGCTTGGAGTCAACAAACAATTGTCCTACCCCTTTTCAATTCAGGGGTTGAACAACACCATGAATTTCTTCAAGATTTGCATGTGATCAAGCCACCCCCAAATATCGAGTTCTTTTCAGCTCACAAATTTACGTTTTTTATGAATGGCGTTTCCCTGCAGCATCAATTTTCGTTAGTCTCATGCTCAACAGCGGCTCAACAGCGGCCCAACAAGACCCCCCACGGGGGCCGCGGCGCCGGGTCTCCTCCACTTCCACGGCACTGCACGGCCTTGCCTCTCCGAGCTCGGCCCACATTTTATCAGTCATAAACTCTTAACTTTCAGCTGAAATCGACCAACTTCATCTTTCTTTTTACCATCACAGACACATCCCACCCTCGCATTGAGCAAACACACGACAGCCCAGACAAAAATATCGTGACCAGAACAGACTACTAGCACGCACCTCCATTGCTTCTCAGTCCCAGTATGGCTCACGACCCGGGTCCGGCTCACGCTCCGGCCGACGACAAGAAGACTTCGGTCCTCACTTCTGACAGCGCGGCTGGCCATGATAACAGCCAGGTCGAAAACCAGCCCGGCGCCAGCGACCAGGCACCCCCCATCGAAGACTACTCCGTCGAGCGAGTCGAGAAAGTCTACCGGTTCGCCCACCCCTCCCCCAGCATCTGAGATGAGCCGACGATACTAACAACCCCAGCAAACTCGACCTCCGCATCATTCCAGCCTTCTGGGTTCTCTACTTCCTCGCCTCCGCCATCCGCTCCAACATTGGCATCGCCCAGACCATGAACGCCTCCGTCAAGCACAACCTGGGCTCTATCCTGAACCTCTCGGCGCGCGACACCTCCACCGCCCTGGCGCTCTTCTACGTCTCGTACGTCCTGTTCGATTTGCCGTCCAACCTCGTCATGAGCAGGCTCTCCCCGCGCGTCTGGATGGCGCGCATTGTGTTTGCTGTGGGCGTAGTGGGGACTTGCTTTACGGCAGTGCAGGACGCGTGGAGTCTGAAGTTGTTGCGGTTTTTGCTTGGTGTGGTTACAGCTGGTATGTGGCCCGGCATGGCGTACTATCTAACGCTGTTCTACCCGCCGTCGAGGACGGGCAAGCGGATTGGGATGTATTTCACAGCGTCGCAGGTTTCGGCCGCTGTGGTGGGGTTGGTGTCGGCAGGGTTTCAGCAGATGGATGGGCTGGGCGGGTTGGTCGGGTTCAGGTGGATGTTTCTCATCTATGGCCTGCTGGGAGTGATACTGGGTGTCTCGCTGCTGTGGTGGCTGCCTGATCGCCCGCTTGCGCCTGGTGAGGAGAGGACCAGGAGCTGGTACTCAAAGTGGCTGCCCAAGACTCCAGAGGCGCTGAAGGGTGAGGATGCCGTTGTGCATTATCACGATTTGAGAAGGGTGTACCATGCGCGCCCGTGGAATCTGAAGGATCTTTGGCAGGTGCTGATCGACTGGCGGCTGTGGCCTCTGGTGCTGATGTACTTTGGGGTTGTAGGTGTCGGCATCGGCACTCAGCTCTACGGGAACGTCATCATCTCGTCCATTGACCCGACTTTCACTGGTGTTCAGGTCAGCTTGCTGTTTGCGCCGATTTGGATGGTAAGTCTCCAAGTTCAGAGTTTTATTGAGCGATGCTGACCACAACAGATGGACTTCTGTGCGATCCTCCTCGTCACCCCCATCTCCGACAGATTTCACCGCTACCGCGCCTTCTTCTTCTCCGCCGCCGTGTGCATTCAGATCGCCGGGCTTCTGACCGTCACTTTTGCGCTCTCCAACCCCTGGGCCAGATACGGCGGCCTGCTGATGGTCGGCTTCGGCCTCGGCCCGACCGTCCCCATCTGCATGACCTGGACCAACGAGATCTTCCAGCGCCGCCACCGCGAGGTCGGCGTGGCCGCTGCGTCGGCCCTGGTCTCCGGTCTCGGCAACCTGGGTAGCATCACCACCACCTACGCTTTGTACACTGGCTGGCCTGAGGATGCCGCTAAGGGCAAATACCAGTACCGCAAGAGCAACTTTACCATGATCGGCATCCTTTGCATGAGCATCGCTAGCAGCCTGATCATGACCGTGCTTCTGCAAATCTTCGGCAATGAGCCGAGCAAGAAGGTTGCCGGTGCGGGCAGCTCGGAGTCTTTTAACTCGGACGAGTTCTAGGACGGCGCTGCCCGGAGAGAGGTCCAGCAGCGCGGGTTTGGAAAGATGTGGTGGAGCAAGAAATCTAAGGCTTCCCAGGAGGCTTAAGACGAGGGAGAAAGAGGGATGAGCTTGCGGTCCGATGAATGACGAACGACAACTATCACCGCCGGGTCCCGAGGAGGATGTCCTCATGAGCAACAAGGGTTGCTCCACAACATATTCGCTTCTCAACAACACACTTTCGAACACGCAATTTTCTCAACATTTTCAGCACAACAAAAACAACAATGCGACAAAAAATCGGTAACATTCAGATCTGGGGCGACCCCATGTCCTTTTATCCGAGGAAAGGCATGTCCCTCGATCAATCCCACCAACCGACAATTACAACGACTGAAACGAGGCTGGACATCCTCGCCAGCGACAGTGCCGCTGCGCCATCGCTGGAGTCATGAAACAAACATTGGGAAACCCCACACGGCCTTGGACCGGGCGGCGCGACAATGCTCTCTACGCTATCGCGCCCCCGGTCTGGCTGATCTGGGTTTTTACCACCAACCACAAAAACGGAGACGGGCTGGCCAGCGGGCTGTTTTTCTATTTTTTCCTTATCGTTTTGCTCTTCCTGTCTTTGGTTTTGGCTTAGATGATACCCCATCCGTGTTTTTGATACGCTGTCGCAATGCCGAAGGAGCTCTTCTTGGTGGAGGGTTATATGGGTTCTGAGATATGAGAAACGAGAGAGGTCTCAATACTTCGACAGCGACAGTGCTTCTACGCCATCGCTGGGACGGCGTGTCGGGACTGAGGCGTCGGGCGGGCGACAATGCTGTTACGCTATCGCTTTGCCGGCTTCGTGGGCGCAGTTGGCTTTTGTTTTTGTTTCCCATTTGGGAGATATATTTAGATAGAGAGGGCTCACCCTTCTTGTTGGGGTGGAAAGGGACGGACTGGTCGCTCGTTTTAGGATATTCCGGCGAGAATACGGTTGCTGGAATACATTGAGTCTGTTGCCCTCAAGATTGATGTTCTCTCAACTCCCAGTGTGCTTGCTGTCTTTCCCTTCCATGTCCTTTTCGCGACGTCTATCATCCCACCTTTCTCATTCTTCACTCACCAATATGCAACGGCAGCTCAAGAAACCCCTCCTTCTGAAGCGCACCAACAGCAAGCTTCAGCCACGTGCGGCAGTTAAACGGCTCCCCTATGCGCAGGGTGCCGCCCTCTGGAGGCACTCGGGCGCTCTTCATCACCTCCTCCGCCTCGGCTCGCTTCTGCGGCGGGATGCTTCCGATGCCCGTGAGGCAGAGCATGGACCGGGTCGGCTGCAGCTTTTCGTGTTCTAGAGATTCGTACACCCACAAACCGCTGCGGTCGGTCGCTTGGTGGAGCTGGCATGCCTCTCCTGGGCCGGCGCAAATTAGCGCCCAGTGTTGTGGTGAGAAAACGGGGTTTTTAGCAGGTAGTGCATGCATCTGTGTATAATAAGCATGGAGCAGGGGGGTTGATAAGCAAAGAGTCTGTTCCACTACATATGGTTCTCCCATAGCTTTATGCTCGTAGAGTACGACATAGAGTGTGTTTTCTTCGGTCGGGTCACCGTAGAATTCTGCCATGGGCGAGACAGAACGGTGGCCAAAACGGATTGTTGTTTTTATTTCTTTGGAATGGAAGAAGTCCCTTAAACACAAAAGCTTGAGGGTTACGGAATGAGAGAGAAAGAGAGAAGGGCTGGAGGGGTTCGGGCTTTAGCCTCCTGGTGAGGAGAGACGCAGGCCCAACAGGCAGCGTGTGCTACACACCACATCCGAGCCCGCCCATCAGAGCCTGAGAGAAGACACAACTGCTACCGAATCTAGCCGGTACCCAAGAATAATATGGAGGAGTGGCATGAGAGCCTGTACCTTGGTTAGGGTAGGCCATGTTTGTTGTAAAGCAGCTCTTTCTGAGTGACTACACGGCCCATCGCTGACATCGATCCCTATAACTCGCCCCTGATAGTCCGCCATCAATGTCCCGTTGGTCTTCATCTTTTCAACGGCGTTCTTCTCCAGCCTAGAACACAAGAAAGTACCTCCGCGTTGGTGGTTTTGGTACCGAGAAATTGAGGGCTTCTTCTCTGCTGCTCGTTGTCACCAAGCTTCTGAGCCAAGTTGGGTACCTGGACGTGACGGTAGCAGCAATATGTTCAACATTAAGCTAAGCCAGTATGTCAGCCTATAAGAAAAGACATCTAAAGCATGTATCACATACCACAAAGATCTTTTGGCAACGTCCTCGGCAGTCTGAAGTGAGGAAACATCAGTACTCAGAAAAGACAGGGAAGCCGATGCAGAAAGGAGGGTCCATAAGTTTATCTAACCACTGCCCGTAAACCGGTAACCATCTATACAACCACGGTTTGCCCCAAACCGGGCCTGAACTGGTACAGCCAAAGCCCCTTTTACCCAAGGAAGAGTTTAGACGTCCTTCAGCCTTGGAAGTGAAATTAGAAGGGACGGGCGTAGTGTTATGACGGCTAGTAGTTTCTTGTTCTGGCGGGACGTGCCAGCTGCGGTGGTGAGCAGCGGAACTGGCCTTCTTATTTTTCTCTTCCACAGAGAAAGCAGCGGCCATTGTTCCTGCGCAGGTGTAGCAAGCTGGCTCATGCTTGTAAGCACGTGGGAAAAGACCAATCTCCCAGCTGCCGCCAAAAAGTCTCGAGGGGGGGGTGGAGTGTTGTTGCAAGGGCTGGGCCGTTCGTTGTTGGGCTTGAACGAGACTTGGTCTGTTGTGAGAATGGTGGTGAGCGGGTTGGAGTAAAGGGTTTGAGAGGGTTGGTGAGGGTAGAAAGAAGGGGTATGGCTGCATAAGTAGGTATATAGTAGGGAGGAAAGTTGCCACTGGTGGTAGTTGACCGTTGTATTCGTTTCTCATGAGAAAAGAGTGAAGAGATGGGTGCCCCTTATCTGGCCTCTCTCTGCGCTCAGAATGCTGCTTTCAATGCAGAGAATCTCAACCATATTGTGCCTGTTCAGGATTCTTGCTTGACTAGTGTGCTACAAGTCTGTATCTTCAGAGCATGTTTTCGAGCAGGTCTCATCCCACACACATCCTCAGTTATCCCACCAAGATATGCTTACCCTCTCTTCCGCTTGCGCTATCTTTTGTTGTTGCCCATGTTTCGCTAACCGGAACTTCCAGTTCTTCCATTGCTGAAATGGTTGCCAAACAATCAGGGCACAATGATCTGCTGCTTAATGTCATGAAGTTGCTGCAACCAGCCAAAGTCTTGGGATTAGAAACACTCCCAGAAAATATGTGACCCGGTCCAAGACTTCTCAAACACGAAAAAAAGGGAACATAGTCAACTTTGAGCTGTCACTCTTCCAGCACTCATTTGATGTGGAAGTGCCACTGCAAACCGCAACATCTTTCCCATGGTAAGAGTCAATCTGAAATAAGTGAAAACGAAAACGCACTGATACGCTAAACCAGGAATTGTCTCGACTGACCATTGAAATGGCCGAGACCTCCATACCAACCAACTCACTTCCCAATCTTCCTTCATATTTTCTCCGTTTCTCTCTCTTCGCTTCTGTCACCTCAAACCAGGGGGCCATTGTCAACCCCCCGCTGGCGGCATATTGGGTTTTAAGCCTCACCAAGGACAGAGACAACGCCCTGCATTTGAATGGCACAAGATGCTCCATTGCGGACGAGAATTTCGACGGGTCTGGTGCCCAAGGGCTCGGACAAATTATTTGCTCGTCGTCGCTGCCGTTTTTTGCCTCCCTGTCAAAATAGAGATGACCGGATGTGCCGTGCGTCAGAAACCTTTGTGGAAATTGCGAGAGGAGTGTGTCTCGTCCTGTCGGGACGGCCCATGACGGACGGGGTTGGACGCCCACCATGGCCGCCACGAGTCTGAGGTGGCTTTGTTCGCAAGGCGTTTTCTGGGGCGGAAGAGCAAGGGCCGCGCGCAGCCCTGTCAAGCGTTCTTTGACCCGTAGCTTCTCTCAAGTTTTTCTCCCGAGCAGCAGTCCCGTAGTGCCCTCTTCGCCATGCCGCAAGTGGCAGAAGAGGAAGCACAGCCGCAGCAGAGCCCGCAGCAGAGCCCGGAGCAAGAGCCGAGCGAGCTCGCTTCGCGTGAGGCAGGAGCCAGCGAAAAATCAGGAGCAGCCGGAACGCGCTCGCCACAGGCAGGGTTAAGACGAGGACCAGGAGCAGCCGGTGGAAATGACAGGCCTCAATATCGGTGTTACGGGCATTCCGAAGGCCGATTCCAAAACGGTCGTCATCATCGTCGTGCGCGCAGGTCCGGCCGTCTTTACTTGGGCGGGAGCAGACATTTAAATCCTCAAGTTTTCAAACCCAAGTAATTGCGGCGGCAGAGGGGACAGCTTGATGATGGACGGGGCGGTTGAGATGAGCGACAGGCCGGGTTGGCAAGAAAAGCGCGACGTGGGAGGCGGGCAGAATGAAGGGAGTTTGCTGTAAAACGGAGGTGAGAGAGAGAGAGCATCCACGGGTGCAGAGACGGAGGAAGAGCGACGACCTCGTCGCCGTGACGAGATATGGCGGCGAGGGAGGGGCGATCGTGCATCTCGCGAATCCGGAGCGGAGCCGTCAGCGGCATTGGATGGATAGGCGGTCCCTCCGGTGCTATTGCCAAGAAACAGTTTGGATCAGGGCGCAGATGATGACTGTCAAAGCACTGCCCGCAAGGGGGTCGGTTTCGGGGTCTCCTTCAATCCTCCGGACGCGACGCGGCTGTGGGTGAGGATGGCAAATCACGGTGACTACCAAGCAGAGTTTATTGTCGTATCATGTTGGGTTAAGCCCAGAATGATGCCGGTTGCTGGTGTTGGGCGTGGTGGTTGATGTAAGTGATGGTGTTGATGGTGTTGTTTAGGGAGTTGTGAGGAAACTCAGGGGTGGGTGGGCTCTTGAGGTTGGGTCAAACAGAGGTGACTTCAGTTTATTTCTGAGACTCTTCACACATTTTATGTCTGGTGCAGTGTCTAGAACGAGACTCCAAAGTGCCTAACATCAGTGCTTGGCCAGCTGGCCAACGTACAATCTCCCACCTGATTCAAGTACCAACCATGGTCTCAACGAACACAACATGCTTAAAACGTGTCCGTATCAGCTGGGATCCTCTTTTCCATAAAGCCTCAAGTTACCTCTTTAACTTGACCCTTCTTCTTGAGATGTGTTCTCTTCTTCGGCAGCATGTTCACTGGGAAAATCTCAACAAATGATGGTCTTTCAATAAATTGCATTAACGTTAACCCTAGATGTTATGGTCTCAAGAGCTAACTTTGACTGACCTTGGGGGGTTGTTCTAGCGTAATACGTTGAATGGCACACAGCTGTGGACAGAAGGGAGATTTTAGACAGATGTGATGCATGTTTCTGTCTCTCATGCTCTCCGTCCCATAATCCTCACACATAAAGTTTGACATAAGATTTGACGCACGGGATGCAACTGAGTGGTTCAAGTGTTGAATTTTCTAGATTGGTAACACCATGACCTAAGATCCAGTCCGTGGTCATGGTAATGGAATATCGTCAGGGAAAGGAAACTTGAATAAGCGCTGCACCCAGGCTACAAACGGTTAAAAAAAAGACAAGTAGTACTGGATACTCACTAACTCACCTTCTGCTCTGGAAGAGCTTTTGCTATAGGAGAGTTTCTGAAGACAACAACATCAATCTTGGCCATGGATGTAACCAACAGCACGAAAAAAACAGCAAGGCATGTTAGATCAGACGCTAGCAGCTTCATTCCAATCAAACCGACCTGATGCTATCCATTACCGCTACTCTATACAAAGTTACACCCATCACCCCCACTATAACCCCCTTGCCATGTCTATCCAACACCTAACCATTTCTCAGATCCCGCCCCCCAGCTTTCAAGCTTCCATCCCATGTTTCTCAGTACCATCAGGCTTAACCCAAGCCGGGAATTGGCACCCAAGGCTAGGAGGACGCCTCCCTCCCTTCTCTCGCTCCTGCTCTTCCACCATCTTTTTGAAGTTGGTGGCACCACCTGAGCCATCCGACGACGAGCTCTCCGACCCCGAGCTCCAGCTCACACTCTTTACCAGCGGCAGCTGTCTCGACCTCGGTGTGGGTGGCGGCGGCGGCCTCGGTGGCGGCATCATTGGCTCGGGCGACCCACGCAACACCTCGTCCAGGTTGTTGGAGCCCACATTCCGCAACCACCTGCAGAACTCAAACCGCTCGGGCCTGGCCTCCAGCCTGGCGGCCTCCATGGTATACTGGTTGAACGGCCTGAGGTCGCGCCACTCCTCCTGGTGCTTTTCAAGCTGGGCGATCAAACTCTGCGGCGTCCCGTCGTCCAGCGCCAGGACCACCTGCCCGCGCGAGCTGCTCGCCAGCCTGGCGCACGCCATCTCGTGCTGCGCGATGTCAAACACGTCGCTGTGCTCGAGCCACCACGTGGCAATGTCGCGGTCGAGGAGGGACGAGATGACGTTGAGGTACTTAGGGGTGTGCTCCAGGAGGAAGGGGAAGTGCTGGATGCCGGGCTTGACGACATCGGGCATGGCGTCGAGCATGTCCTCGTCCGTGGTGCTGAGGATCTTGCCGTTTTCTTTGACCAGGCCCCAGGCGAGAGTCAAGGTGAGGCCGCCCATGAAGTCGACGACGATGTCAAACGGCTCGCCGTCCCAATTTGCTAAGCTGCCCTCGTTCGTCCAGTTGCACGCTTCGTCGGCGCCCATGTCGAGAACCGCCATGATGTCTGCGGCGGCGCACGTTGCGACGATTTTGCTGACGCCGGCGAGCTTGGCGAGCTGGACGGCCCAGAGACCTGCGGGAGTGCCGGCGGCTGTGATCAGGATGCGCTTTCCCCGGTTGAGTCCGAGTGCCAGCGCTCGCCGGCCCCAGTCGTTTGAACTGGGGTGGTCGAGGAGGGGGTAGTCGAAGAGGGCTTGGTATGCGACAGAACCGCCGATAGGTATGGAGGCGGCCGCTTCCCAAGAAATGCTCTTCGGCTTGCGGGCCAGCTCGTGGAATTTTGCCGCCGTATAAGTCATGGAGTTGCCTTGACGGCGGAAATCAGTCCGCCCACTTTTGGCTCGAGGTCAATCATCGCATCGGAGGACAGCGGCGAGGCAGTAGACATACTAGACCTCCATTCCCAACTGCAGGGGCGAGTTGGGGGCGGCGGACACCACGATGCCGGAAAACTCGTAGCCCACGGACTTGAATCGGACGTCGGGATTGTTCATCTCTTCAGCGGTGAAGCGGAGCTCGTCGCGGTGGAATGCCACGGCGCAGACCTTGACAACGTGGAGCGGCAGCTGGGAGGGAATGTTGAGGTTGGGCCAGAGTGTCACTTCATACAAATCGAAGCTGCTCCCTCCGTCGCTTTTTTCGTGCCCTAGAAACACGGCCTTGGGAAAAGGGCAGGAAGAGACCGGCCAGGACGCCATTTTGGGTCGGGGTTGGAAAGACGAGACGATGAGGATAATATGGGATGTGGAATAACAGAGGGATGAGGGTACAAACGCTATTTAGAATCCAATGTGCGAGAGTTGCCGAGGGATTGAAGGCGGCATGGTGCTCTTGATTGATGTTGATGGGAGTCACTGTTTGACTCAAGATTGTCCCTGCCTCAACACCTCATCACAGCTGCTCCGTCTGACTTGACCATAGGAAGGCGCACCCACGCTGACTTGGCCAACGCGTTAATCAATCCTGCGTTCCTCCTCTGCATTTCCAAGAAGCGATTCACCCTCTTCTGGCTTGCCGTCGGCGCCGCGGTAGAGCACATAGTGTTGGGTCATGTATATCAAGTCGTAGATCATGGAGACGTTGCCCAGGGCGAACTTGACTGGGTTTCCGGTAATTCCGGACCAGTCGCGCTGAATGTAGCTGTCCAGAGACTGCTGGGCAATGCTCAGAATGCCGCCGAAGAAGTCAAGCAGGATCTGCAGGATGCTGAAACCGCGCGTGGACCGGTTGCGGTAGTTGACAATGACTTGTGGTGTGTATTTGATGAGAGTCACGATCAACTTGACGTAGGAGATGGCGTAGATGGCGTCCAGCCAGACCCAGGAACTGATAGCCTCTTGGGTGCTGTCGCGGTCGGGTGAGCGCAGCACGACAAATATGATGGTGATGACGCCGACGATGCAGCCGAAGAAGATTCCCAGGATGAAGCGGTGGGGCTTGTTGCCTACGCTGGGAGCGAAGCCCCATACACGGGGGTAAAAATACTGGCTGGTGGTAATGATGGAGAGCAGCAGGCCGTGGAGAGCAAAGGTGATGTCGTTGAAGTTCACAGTTGGGGTGAGGCCCTTGTAGCGGGCTGCGTACTGGGCGCGGATCAGGGGCGAGTAGTAGAAGGCGGCATTGGAGACGAAGTAAGCAGCAAAGCCTAGGGAGTTGAGTGAGCATCACAGCATCAGAAGAGCAGAGGAATAACCCTTACCCAGGCAATTTAAAAAGTGAAAGTCGACGGTGGTCCCAGACGTGGACTTGCGCCGGTAGCTGAGCAGCGACTGCGGGTAGAAGCTGATGGACCACGCAACAAAATATGTCACGCCAAAGAAGGCCGACAGGAACTCGAGAAATGCCATTGTCAACGCAAACGAGTGAAAGACCGCTGAAATCACAAGCAAAGAGGGAGCCGAAATGAAAGTTGCGCTTGTGTCCAACAGTGCTGATGCTTGTGATTTGCGATTGAGTGAATGAGGTTGAGTTGTGACAACCACGTGGAACCAGGGCAGGGACAGGGAGCATGAGTCAGCGGGTGTTGCCGATTATCTGCTTACCCTAACCCTCACCACTGGTTGACATCCATACTACCTGACTCCTTCCAACCGTCATCAATTCATCAAGCATTTCAACACACAAACGACGGTAGATACAGAGGCGTTGAGTCGAAGGACTGGTTACACTGGTGAGGCTTCTAGGTATAACAAACTCCTGTGTAAGGTATCATCAAAAGGTGGTTGGTAAATCGCACGGATATGCATGGTCCCCAGAATCTGTCACATCCCCGGCTGCCGGATGCAACCACTCCTTGACACGCGAAGCGGAGGGGGAAAATTACGGAATTATCATGGGCTCCAGGTCGGGGCCGGAGACGGGGATAAGGCTTGGGGTAATGAATAGTTTTGTCAGGTTTGCGGTATGTCATATCAGTGTTTGTCCAGACGGGAAAGCTGCTGTTCAACATGACCCCCTGAATCCTCAACGCTGTGTGTACCGATGAAACTGGTAGCAAACTGTGAGGAGGGTGTCTTTTGAGCAAATACCACAGGTATCCGAACATTATGGGCCCCCCGTTTGACGACACTTTTGTTTTCTTGCACTTCTTGTGAGCCATCCGCTACAAGATGACCATCCCGGTTTAAGTTCACACTCATTCAGGACACTACTATCTCACGACCAAGACCTGTCAAGATCTCCGTAACACACACTTCACCAGCAAGAAAAAAGCCCCCTTTTGATCCATCACTCTCGCCGCCATGGCCCCCGACCCTCTAACCTTCCTCACCCTCCCCTGAACTCCGCCTCAAAATCTACACCTACCTCCTCACCCTCCAAGAAAGACAGTCCTTCGACCGCTAACCCCACTCTCCAGAACCTGAGACGCACCACCAATACCCACCCATCCCCAACCCCACCCCTTCCACCCCAAACCCTCCTCGTCTCCCACCAAAGCCACCGCGAAGCCACTCCACTCCTCTACAGCCGCAACGCAACATCTTCACCCCTCACC
The DNA here is from genome assembly GCA_027946355.1 of Collariella sp. IMI 366227. NCBI lineage: Eukaryota > Fungi > Ascomycota > Sordariomycetes > Sordariales > Chaetomiaceae > Collariella > Collariella sp. IMI 366227. The sequence continues at coordinate 1,311,766 of JAPEUS010000002.1, read as the reverse complement.
CAATCCACCTTACCCCCAACTCTCTCTCTACACCTCTCGTTACCCCCACGAATTATCTCCATTCCGACCCCACCCGGATTACATCGCGCTCATCCGCCGCTGGCACATCCGTGGCCGCCTCGACGCGCTTCTGCCCTAAAAGCGTTGACTCATGCGGAGGTCACGGCGGCGTTTAGCAACGCGCTGGAGATGATTCTGGAGCTGATTTTCATCTCTCTCAAGGGGAGGACTTGTCGAGACGCTTAGGCTGTATGAGGGCGTTTGGGGAGTGAGGCTGTGAAGATGGGAGGGTGGAAGGGAGGGGGCTGGAAAGGTATACAGGTGGCTTGCTGGGAGGATGACGAGCCCTTTGAAAGGGGGCGGATGGGGATGGGGAGGGTGGATGTAGAAGGTGAAAGGGATGGAGGAAGATGATGGGAGGAGGAACTCGGTACGCCACAGGGCGCAAGGAAGGACTGAGTCGACGCAGCGCTCACACCACTCTAGCAATCTCATATGTACGCATCTATTCCCATCTACCTCCATGTATATCTCTGTGGGTGTCTCGATGTATCCGTCTGATGCACGCTCGCTCGGTCTATGGCCGGACGCCCCCAATCCCCACCACCACTAGTTTACCGCGTTCTACCCAGGCCACCACCTCCTTTTCGTCTCTCCTCCAGAAGCAGAAGAAGCAAAGTAACGCAAGCTCGCCGCTGTGAGATTGCAGAGATAGCCAAGGTACAGTACAGGGTAAATACAAGACAAGACGATGCCCACCAGCCAACCAACCGCCGGCACTCGTTATCGTTTTTCATGGCAGCCAAATCGCTTTACAAAGCCAAACACGTGTGAGAGAAAAAGAGATCAAACAAAGGAAAGGAAAAAAGGAAAAGCAAAAAAAAAGAAACCGCCCGCCACCCCCTTTGTTGAAGAAACCCTAAACGCCTGCTGCCGCGATGCATGCAATGCAAATGTCTCCTTTTTTTACCTCCCTTTCAGAAAGCAGCCCCTCCACCTCCACCCCAACCGACCCACCACCTCCACTCAGGTATCGTTCGATGCCCGCCGGGAAATACAACCCAGCTGCCGCGAAACCGTTTTTTGATGTGTCGCAAATAGCCCGAGTGACGTCGGGGGTCGGCTGCACTGTGGGTTACCTTCTGCAAGGGCCGCCCGCAGCAAGCCGACCGAAACTGCACTGCCGAGAACAGCCGCTCATCCGGCCGAGCCCCACAACCTTGACCGGACCTCCTCGCTCCAGCATCTTTCAAGCTTCACTCCCTACCATTCCAAATATTTTCTTTTCTTCTTCCTTTCCCATCTCTTCACACCTTCATCCCCCTCTAAACCGACTTCCCACCCGCCCAACCCGGCAGCGCCTTCCAGCCCCTAGCATCCGGCCCCAGCGGCGAGCGACCAAAGTGCTCATCCACATCCAACAGAATCTTCAGCGCGTTGCGCGAGCGATAGAACGGGCTATCCACCGCCTTCTCCTTGAGCGTGGACACCGCATCCGCCACGCCCGCCGCCACCTTCGCCTCGGATGACGGCTTGCCCGGGAACGGCAGCACATTCTGCAGCAACTCATACGCCGCCAGGGTAAAACCAAACTGGGGCGACGACCGCAGAATCCTCGCCGGACCACCCTTGAAAAACGCGCGGAACCCCTCCTCCTTCCAGATCGTCTTGGCCGCATGCCGCAGACCCGTGTAGGCCGTGTCGCCCTTACGCGCTTCGACCTGCAGGCGGGTCTTGATGACGTCGCAGGGGGTGGTGAGGTAGGCGGCGGGCATGCCGGCGATGGCGCCGGCGGTGAGGAGCTGGAGCACGCCGAGCTTTTTGGTTTGGGACTCGCCGAACAGATCCCGCTTGAGGTGCGAGTAGGTCGGGAAGTAGATGGCGGAAAATGGAACGTCGCGGAGCAGGCAGGCGGATGCGCCCTTGTAAAGGCCGACGAGCCCAAGGTTGCGCACGATCCACATGGCGGAGCGCTTGGGTGCGCCTTCTACGCTCTTGGCGACTTCGCCTTGGACTTGGAGACGGATTTTGACGATTTCAAGGGGGTTGGTGAAGACCTGGGGGGGTTGAGGTTAGTGTTGTTTTGATGGATGCGTCTTTGGGGGGACCTACGACTTGGCAACCACCAGCGGTACCACCAGCAATCACCTCATGGCCCCACCAAATCTGGCCCTGCTTGTCGGTGAAGTAGTTGCGCACCAGGTCGTTGACGGTCAGCTTGATGGCCTTCTCGGGAGCGACACCAACAAGCTGGGGCAGCACGCCTGAGTACAGGCCGCGGAAGCCCTCGTTGCGGATCACCTTCCTGAAGCAATCGATCGAGTTGTTGTACAGGCGCTGGCCGGGGTTGGCGCCGCGCTGGTTCTGCATGCGCGTCTTGACCAGGTCGATGGGGTACACCATGAAGGCGCCGAACGCGCCGGCGACGGAGCCGAGCGCGAAGTTGTACGCGGCCTCGAGCGACCGCGAGAGCATGTTGGCGCCGCGCGACTTGGGCTTGCCGCCCAGCGCCTGGCCGTCGTCATCCTCGTCGCGCCGCCGCCATGCGGCGTCGAGCACCTTGGTGAAGTCGCGCAGGCCGAGGCGGCCGGTGGGCTCGTCGAGGCTGGCGAAGTGAAACAGGATATCGGCCTCCATCGGGGTGAAGAGGGAGAAGCGGGTGATCTTGGCGGCCTGGTTGAGGAACTCGGCGCGGGTGATGCGACCATCCTTGCTGTTGGCGCAGGCGCGGCGCACGATGAGCTCGACGAGGTCCATCTCGTTGATCATGTTGAGGAAGGCGCGCACGTTGGCGTACGACACCTTGCTGCCCTGCGCGATGTTGCAGAGCGTGTGCAGGTTCTCGAGCAGGTGGTCCGACAGCTTGTGCTGGGCGGTCTGCTTGATGATGGTGGCGAACTCCTCGGGCTCGATGTAGCCGTCACCGTCGGCGTCGAAGCGCTGGAAGGCCTGGCGCACGCGCTCGCCCTGCAGGCCGCGCAGCATCTGCGAGAACTGCTGGTAGTCCATGTTGTGGCGCTTGCTCTTGCCGCCGATGTACAGCTTCGCCCACTCGCAGTCCCAGTCGAAGGGGATGCTGTCGGGCCCCTTGTTGAGCTCGTAGAGGCGGCGGAAGTCCTCATACTTGACGGTGCCGAGGCGGTCGACGTCGAACAGGCGGAAGGCGATCTCATACTCGGCATCGGGCTTGGCCAGGATGTTTTCAAAGTAAGCCCAGTCGGCGAGGGTCACCTTGCCCTTGTGTGTCCGGTCGGCGACGCCAAACAGGATCGAGTACTGCTCGCGCTTGATCTTGTGCTATTTTGGTGGAGTCACGAATCAGCCGCTGTGCCTCGGCTTGCGTGTCTTGACCGACGCCAATTGCAAGTAACAACAAAGGTAAGAAGTAAGAGAAAAAAAAAAGTAAGTCAAAAGACACTCACGTAGTCCTCATGCGGTGGTGCAATGGCATCGATGAACTGCTCGGGGCCCAGAGCGAGCTCGCCCGTCTCGGGGTCCTTGGTGGCGTGGCGGGTGAAGCGCGCCTTGGTCTGCGCCGAGAGAGCTGCTCGGGCTCTTGCGAGCCGACGAGCGTCTCTTTGACAGCCTCCTTGACGGTTGCGACTGTTGACATTGCGGCGCCGAGACTTTTGCAATCGTTATGCGCGCAAGGGCGAGGTTATGAGTAACCTATGATGTCGTGGTTCGGAACGTTGTCGGAGGGAAACCGGCGGAGCTCAATCGGTTCGGTGATCAGCGGAGCGAGCACACACACGACAGGGTGAATGAGTCAATGTGTGGACAACAAGGCGGCGCCGGGGGGAGGGAGACAATTCTGAAAAGAGAGGGGAGGGTTGTCGCGCAAGTGTGGCGGGAAAAGAAAGAGAGAGTGCGGGAAAAAATCACGATTATCACGCGCGGCTGAGTGGTTGACTTGGCGAAGGAAGTTCGAGACAAGACAGAATGCAAGTCCCGCCGCCTTTTTCTCCCTGGCGCAAACACACACAAACAGTTCAGCTTTCCCCTCAATAGACGGGGGTCAGTCAGTTGCCGAAGGGGACGAGGTCGGAGCAGCAATCTGGTGAGAGAGTGGATCTTGGGGGTTGGCATTCAAGACAGCAGACAACCGAATGTCGGACAGGACGGCGCCGGCCAAAAAGTGAGGCTAAATTTTTTTTTGCTCTTTTGACTCGTCCCGTCCGCTCCCATCCAATCCGGCGTCGCAGGTTGGCGTGCCTGGTGGGGGCGTCCAGGGTCGGTCCTTGGCGCTGGGAGGCGGCGGCAAAGGCCCAGATTAGCCGACACGAACCCCCGCACCCTGCCACCCCGAGATCCCGACCGAATCCCTCCGTGCTGCTCCGACGTTGAGGGGAAGCCTGCCTGAGCCCTGAGGAAGGGGACGCAGGAAGAGAGCGCGTGCAGTGCGCAACTCACGGGTTTACGTAAGTCCAGCCCCGGCACCAGCGGCGCAGAGATCGCCAGACACTAAAGACGGCCTAGCTCTGTGGAGCCGCAACCCCAGATGACCCTGGCGCGTTCGTTGTCGTTGTTGGGACGGTCGTTGGCCCCCCAAAAGCTTGTTCCTGACGATCGCATCCGTGGAGTGGGATGGGATGGATGGCGAATGCGTGACACCCCAGCGCTCACCCCAACTCAACCCCATTGCCACGTCGGCCACCAATGAGGCAAAAAAACCAAATCAGCTCACCATCTCGTCTCTGCCCCTCCCTCTTCTCAGTGGTTGCTTTGGAAAGGCCTTTTTTTCGTCTACTAACCCTCTCTATTCCATTGCTAACCTCTCTGTTTGTCTCTCCATGCCCAGAGTTCCAGTCCATAACTGCAATGCCGCCCTTCCGAGATGCGCAGTATGTATGTCCGGCCCATCTGCCTCTCTCGCAAGAGAGGTAAAAAAACTAAAAAGATTCCGCCGCCAGACCTGATGACCCGAAAAGCGAAATAATACATATACAGTAGCCCTCTATCAAGCGCCCCCCCCTCCTTCCTTCCGGATGTTACGCCTTTGCCCTGCACACTGTTAACCCCGATTTCCCCACCCCAAGACTCCAGCCATGCTGCTTCAATCAGTCACTGCTGATGCAATGCCGGCCTTCCCGATCAATTCATCACCTATGTCCATCCATCCATCCATCCATCCGCGCCCAATGTCCAGTTGCAGGAAGAAGAAAGTCCCCATCTGTCTGATACCAAACGCCCTCGAGTAGAATAGCCCTCGCTTCCTTCTCCTCCCAGACACCCTTGCATTGCAGACAATAGCCTTTTCTTCTTTCCGTTTGCTCGAAGAGAAAAATCCGGCAAAAGATAAGAGGGAGATAGTCCAGCGCAAGGATCGTTGCTGAGAAAGAAAGAAAAGAGCATAAGAAAAATGTCGTAACTCGCATTAATTCGTCATGAGCCCGGGTGCTGTACTTGCTCGTTGCTCGTCGCCGTTGTTTTTTTTTTTGTTTTTTTTTTTTTTGGGGGGTTTCTTTTCTGGTTCTTTGTTGTTGTTGTGCTGTTGTTGCTTTTTTCTCTTCTCAATTGCCGCATCTTTCTTGGGTGGTGGTGTAAACAGGAGCATCAAGAGATCCTGGAATAGCCAGTAAACCAAGACAACAGCCCGCCACCTGCCCACTCCGCCGCGTGTTTCCACGCCAGCCGGGAGCAAGCAAGCAGCAGGCCTGGGGCAAGGAGGACTGGAAAAGGAATCCGATGCCGAAAGAAAAAACACGGTTTTCTCGGCGAGCAGTTCGCACCGACCGGTTTTCACTGCCTCCTAAAATGGCGACGGCGGCGGCCGTGGCGGACGCAAAATACAGCATTGGGGAGAAGAAGACCTGCTGTCGTAATGATCCGCCTGGTCGTCCAAGGTTAGATAAGAGATATGCGACGGCATGGCAGCGCCTGATTGACGAGAGGAAAAAATAAGAGATGGCCGAACGGGGGTCGTGATGCCGTCCTCCGGCGGAGGTTTGGCGGGATATGGATACAGCGAAATGGAAAAGAACCGTAAAAGCCCCTTGATGCCACCAGATTGCCAGACGTCTTGTCTAGGCCTGGGTGGAAATGGGCTTGCTGGAGGCCGGGTAGGCCTCAGCGAGGCCATCGCCCGAGATGGACGACGTGTCCGGGCGAGCGGCGGCCGCGGCGTACAGACCCTGCAGAGTGACTCCGCTGGCCAGCTTTCCCGCGACGTACGTCGACGACTGCTTGTACTTCGGGGAAGCGTACTTGTCGTAGACGGCGCGGTGATGCTTGGTCGGGACCAGGCAGCACTCGAAGAGGATCTTGATGAGCGGCTTGAGCTGACGGAGCGAGTACCCGGAGTAGTACACGTGAGCAGCAGTCTAGATATGGTTAGCCTTCAGCGCAACTTATGTAGGAATGTTCACTTACCCAAGCTCCTTTGCCCAGGAGAAGGCGCGAGATGCAGTGCGCGCCGGCAGCGAGGAGGCTGGGAGGGCTGGCCACAAAGCGCTCATCCATAATGGTAATCTCCAGGAAGTACTTGGCCAGCGTGCGCGTCTCCAGATCATAGTCATCAGCCTTGCTGATGCGGCGCAGGAAGCTCATGGGGCCGGGCCAACCGAGCTCAAACTGCAGCATGCTCAACATGAAGCGCTCGGCCTTGACGATCTCGTCGTACGTGTAGCCAGAGTCGACCATGTAGACGATCTCCTGAACCGACGGACAGTTGATCTCTTCGTACTTGGATGCCACCAAAAGGGCGGTGGCGCCGACGAGTTGCAGCTTGCCGAGGGACACTACCTTAACCGAGAGGAAGCGGTCGATGTAGTTGACCGCCAAGAACAGAGTCTCGGGAAGGAGGCAGAAGCGGTGGTGCACCTGGACCAACCAGTCCATGAGGATGGCGCGCATAGACCACTGGATCTCGGATTGATCCTCCATGTAGTGGGGGTTGGGGACCATCCGGGTCTGGGGAAATTGTTAGTCAGCCCTCTGAAGCTATTATCTTCAAGAATAAGACAAGGGAAACATACCTCGAGGTCGCGCATATAAGCGAAGATTTCGTCGCCGTACTCGGCAACCATGCTGGTGTCCCACGCCTCCTCCTCCAACTCCTCCTCGGTCTGATGGTGCAAAACGTGCGCCCGGGCCACTTCAAGTTCCTTCTGAATGCTGGCCGTGACGTCCGGAGCGAGCATGGTGGTCGGCCCGTTGGTGGTGTTATCGCCGTGCGACCTGAACGAGTGGGCCGTGGTGTATCCCTGCTCATCGTAGGGCTCCTGCTCCTCCTCCTCATCCCAGTACTCCTCCGGCTCGTTCTCACCCGGCACCTCGGGGAGGGCCTTTGAAGCGCGAGAAAGGCGGTCGTCGGCCCGCTGCAGGTTCTGGTAGTTCATCTCCTCGATGTCAATCAAAGCCTCGCGGGCAGCGCCCTGGGCATCCTCCGACAAGTTCTCTAGAGCGTCCTCGTAAGCCGCCTCGGTCGCGTTGTCGTCAATCTCGCCCTCGTCCTCCACCTCGATAAGGTTGTTGGCGTTGATAAGGAACTTGCTCTGCGTGTTCCGGAGGTTCTGCTGTTCGACCCGGAGCACGGGCTGGCTCTTGTAATGGCGCGGGTCTTTGGCGGGCTTAGTCACCAACGCAGCCAAATCGTCAACTGGAGATGCTTCAGGACGGATCTTGATCTTCAGATCTTCGCGGTCGTGATAGATGGAAGTGGCCTTCTTCGAAACGCCGTTCCTCAGCGGAGGCTGCGCCAGAGATGTTCCGAGGTGCTGCTGGTTAACTGCAACTCCACGCGAGGCGGGGTTGTTGGTCTGCGCCGACACAGTCTGATCACTCTTAGGTCCTTGACCCACTACCTTGGCCGCGGCATTAGCCCGCTGCCGGTTCTCTTTCGACCCGCTCTGTCTGTTCTCTTTATCCTCGACCCGAACGTTGCGAATGTTGACGACCGCAGCGGCGGGCTTGGTGGTACGAATCTTGACTGCCTGCTTGCCAACTGGCTCGCCAACACGGCCTCTAACCGTATTGCTCACGTCGCCAAAGGCGGTCCGCTTCGGAGGGGGCATTGAGCGCATTGGCGGCGGCCATGGGCTTGGGGTTGCCGGCAAACTTTTGACGGTTCTGGGCCACCTGTTTGGAAGGGATGATGTTCTCGTTGCCGGAAATGGGCGCGATGGCGCGCAGAGGGCGCAAGGGCTGTGCAAGTATTTTGGTCAGTATGAAGCTTGAAAAATAGGACAATGCTTTCAAATTGGGCAGGCCGGTAAGAATGTTCAAGTCTCAAACTGGAAGAGGCGACGCGTCGAACGTCGTCATGAATGGCGGGGAGCCCGCGAGGGAGAGGTATTGGAGCGGGGGAGACCAGATGAAATTGGAGTGCTTACCTTTGCGTCCATAGTGAGAAGATTGGACTGAGACGATGTTGGTATGCTCTGCTGACGCGGATATCGCACTGCGCGAAACAGATAAAGCTGCTGGCTGCTGGCCGGCGACTAGTGCTCTCTGTCGGGAAGACAGTTGGAGCGGCGCGGTGACTGATGATGGTGGGTAGCCGACTTCGGAAGATGTCTTTGAGTTTGTTGAAAGAACGCGACTGATTCCTCGAGACGCGGTTCAAGAAACTTTGAGATAGAATTCCTAGTCAAGACTTGTGCCGAGTCTGGGTTGGCGGGAACTGCCTGACCGTGTCGACTTGACGAGGCGGGTCTGGTCTGTGACGCCAGGGAGGAGAGGAGGGAACAGGGCTCGCGACTTCGCAGAGAGAGCGGTGAGACGGTGGAAACAACGCGCCTCGCACTAGCTCTGGGTCGCGAACATGGAAAGGAGGGACGGTGGGATGGACGTGTCGAAGTGAAGCCTTCTCTGTCGACCGCTGTTGAGTGGAAAGGGAAGGGGAAAGGCGCGCAATGCAAAGTCAAACTTTTCAGAGCGTTCCTGCGCTGCGAACTGCCTCTGCGCTTTCTGTTTCTGTTTGTTGACAAGGGACCTGGGCGTCGGTAAACACACCCGCGGATCTCTTGGCAATGTGGCACGTGCCACCCCTGCAAACCGTTGCTTGGTGGTTGCCCCAGGGCACTGCAGTCCATTCGGCGCTCTCCACTCTGCCATGACGTAACCCCGCTTTCATGCGAACTGTGGGGCATTTTGCATGTCGCGTCAACTGGGGAAACCGTTCTCCCGGTCAGGACGCTGCATTTCATGCGCTTTTGGCAATGATTTATTTTGAATAGTCTCTCTATTATTGCGGCAAAGGGTTTTATTTTTTTCAGTTCTTTTTCTTGCTGAATTTTACCTATTGTCGTCCCCAGAGCAGGAAGTCTGAATAATCGATTTGCGACTGGCAACGCGAAACGGCCGGGGCCGTGGAGACACTAAAGGATCACGAGCTCACGTGACCACTTTAAACTGATTTGTGCCAACCTCAATCTCTTCTTTCTTGCCAACTCCGACACCTTCCGCCTTGCAATATTCGCCTCTATCCAATTTCAAAGTAACAATCCGGATCGCCAGTCTGCGACAAAGAATCCCCAACCCCCCGCTCGATTTCCCCTCGTCAGGGTCTTCACTGTGCTAAATATGGCTCAACACAGCGGCCCGGGAGTGGGGAGCCACGCTTTCTGCTGGCCGCGAAACTGACCACTGAGATGGCTTGCGCAGCGGGCGCAATGTTTTGATGTTTTGCTCCATGGACGCCTGTGGCGCGACACTCGCCTCCGCGCTCATGCGGGGTTGATTCGAGGAAAGGATGCGACCTGTCAGGAACTCGCTTCCCGAAGTGGTCTCGAACTTGGACCGACTGCGGTCAGGTTGCGCAAGCGATGCGCGGCATCTTTTTCAGAAGGAAAGGGCTCTTTCGCAGCCGGCGGTGCGCTTCTTCCCTTTGACCTGTCTGTCCTTGCAGTTTCTCAGGCGCTGGATGGCCGGGTGTCGCAAAGTTGCGATTTCCTCTCACCCGCCACGAGGCTTGGTTGAAGCGACAGTGTCGCCCCCTCCCGAAAATCTCGAATGACCCAAAATCGCGAAGGTTGGCATAACAAAAGCAAAGAGCCCAATCCCAGGACGTCTGGTGCCTCGCGCGTATGCATGATGTGCTCCGTCACCTGGGGGCAGCACATGGGGACCACCGAGGTGTGGGGCAACAACCTTGACTTGGAGGAGGCGCTGATCTTCAACTGCGCCCATCAGCCGGCGCAACACCACCCGGCGGCGAATCGAGTTGTAACCTACAATTCTTTGTTTTTCCTGTCATTCATAACTACTGAGACCGGTTGAATCGGTCAGAAACCCCAGGAAATGCGAAAACCACGCTCGCTATTGTGCGAGCGCTTGCGACAACGGCGCGCCCTAAGCCGTGGGTTACAGTCTTGCAGATCGACAACCTAAAACGGACAAGGGTGTGGTCGGTCTGGAAGTCCAGAAGCCGGCCTGATGAAGAATTGCTTCATCAACGCCCAAAAGAGACAGTGTGAGCATTCGTGGCCGCCACCGCCAGGTCCCTTGGTTCTTGAATCTCTACCACCTCGTGAAGCGCTAGGCGGAACCTCTCTTCTCATAATCCCCAATGCGCAAATCAGCCTCCACCAAAGAAAAAGGGTGGGGAAGGGGGCTAGCTCGAAGAGTCTGTTCAGGGCCTCGATTTGAAGATTGAACCCTGATTCGACACTCTTTACACTCGAAACTTTGCCAGCGCATCGAGCCGCAGTTCTTGATCTCTCGAAGCCCAGCCGTTGTCTGCCGCCCAGCAAATGGTGAAACAGCCCCTCGCAGGTAACTCGTGGGCGGCAGACCTACCCGTGCTGCTGGCCCCGCCTGTCGCAATGCGATTTCAGCAGGCTTGGACAAGGCGAGCTCTTGACAAGCCCAGTCATCAATCATCGCACAATTCCCATCCGAGTCACTTTACTAGGTGCATCTCGAGTTCCCCGGTAAACAGGACCTAGACAGGGTGGAATGCGACAAGGTCGCGCACCAGACAATTTCGCATCTTTCGGTGAAAGACTCGGTGCCTCAGGACTCCAAATACTACCATTCCAACCCGCCCAGTGCGTTCAATGGCAGCTATTTTCGAAGCCGCAGGCCTTGTGCGATCGCTTGATGCCCACCCCCAACCAGGCCAGACATGGGTCGACCAGGCAGGGTGCCCACGGTGTGGTGGTGCTGGCGGTGACCCCGTGCGAGCAAGATTCTGTGCCCGAGAATCGAGACCACACCCCGTCCCTTGAGCGTCACCACCACTCGCCAGGCAATCTGGTAAGTTGTGTCGACTCTCTTCTCCCATGCGATCGAGGCCACATCACAGTGACTGTCACTCCCTTTCGTGTTCCCGCACCACACCTTCTTAATTACGAGGGCTGCCCGTGGCTTGATGCGCCCGACCTGGCCACCAACCCACCCCGAGCACCTCCTGTACCCTCAAGTTCCTCCCGCACCAAGTGACGTCCCTGACATTTTCCACGAGTCTCATTGTCGTCGCCCTAGCCCTTTCCGCAGGCGAACTCTAACGTGTGTGCTCTCTGCGCAGTTCCCTATCGCAAAACGCTGCTCTCCACTGCTGCGACCGGACCACACCCATACAGAGATTTGGCTCATCCGCCACCAGCGGCGACCCAACCCGACCATCCATCCCTCGCCCGGCTTGAACTCGACAACTATTCACTCGGGGACACCCACCGTCCTGGCTTTGCTGGCCTGGAATGGATTCGTCTACCCGCAGACCGACCTCGCCGGTTCGGGCTCATATCCCGGCTACGACAACGCTCCCCAGACTCGACACCACCCTGAACTTCCCGACACAGCGATATCCGTCCCCGGTTAACCACACAACACCGTTTGGCTCCGGGATACAAGGACACACAGACATGTCGGCGACATCCCCCGCCGGGGCGGGACCTCTCCCTGCCGTCTCGCACGCTGGGAACATGTCCCCCGGCATCGACCCAATGGCCAAGAGGGTCACCTTCCGGCTCTACCTCACGAACCCCTTCCGCGAAGCACGGTTGACTCTGGGGTTAGATATTCTTCCGCATGATACTACAGACTCCATTATCGCAACCGCAAGGAATTTCTGGGGGATCAATTCTACCCACACCCAAGGCCTCAGCTTCGAGGACGGGTATGGGAATATCCTGATCCCGCGCTACGAGAACTTTTTCCACATAATGGACGTGATTGTGCGCGTCATCGAGGAACCTCTGGGGCTCGATAATATGGCGAGCCACTACGGCACTGCCCCCCAACCGCTTCAGCCGCTGGACCATCATGTGACTCGTCCCACATCTAGGGGATCACGCCTACGCAGTCCCTCGCCGAATGGCGGCCGAGGACGCCGCAGCACCTCGGCAGGTATCAATTCCGCCCCTAGCAAGAAGGGCCGGTCGCGGTCGTCCAAATACCGCACCCAGGTGAACGGCGAAAGCCAAGGCGAGAGCTTCAATGGCTACTCTAGCGCCGATGGCGCCGCCGGTTCCGCTTCTGGCAAGTCCAAGGAACAGCTCGGAAACACTGATATCAGCGTCGAGAACATCGTTGAGGGTGGCCGTCGCAAGCGTGCCAAGTTCGAAAGCTCGGTATGCTCCTTTGCCGGCCGCCGCCGTCAGATATGTCTTTGTTGCTAACCATGCGCCATGACAGGAGCTGCCACTCTTTGCTCCCCCGCAGATGCCGGCCTCGACCTCGAACCCATCAATCTCGCCCGCGCGCCGCACCAACCCTTACCGACACTCCCTTCCATCCTTCCAGCCCGGGCAGAACCCCTTCAGCAACCTGCAGCCTCTCCCATCTCCCCAGGGATACACCAATGGATACGTACACCCCGGGTTGTATGCCACCCCAACCAGCGACCATTCGCGCAGCCGCGAGAGTGTCGGCCACTCTGGTCCGAGAGCGGGCTTGACCTACCCAGCCATGACCCCCGAGCCGACCGTGGGCACATCTACGTCTGACGAGGACATCGCCTTCCAGCTCATCCGGTTGGGTCAGCCCCCTACCCAGGGTCGGGCATCTACATCCACGCTAGAAGATGGGTACAGCGGAGGGGCCGACGCTGCGTCGTCTGCCGGCACAACAAGTAACGCCGAGAGCGACAGCGAGGGTGAGGAGCCCGCCGCGCGGAGGCAGAGATTAGATAGCTTTGGCAACCACCAGAAGTCGTTCGGCACCACGGCGAGCCGGTTTCTTGCCCCAGGCGCCAGCGCTGATGCCGATGCCAGTGGCGACGAGGCGGACTCGGAAGACCTCGAAATGGCTCCTCCCGTTAAAAAGGATGAACCCCCCCAAACTGAAGGCCAACACTTTGCCCGCCCTCAAGGCCCGTCAGCAGGCGGCAAAGGCCAAGGCCGTCAAGACCTCCAAGCCCAAGTCAAAGAAAGCCACAAGCACCACGGGTCTGATCTCCCCCGCCTCCCTTCCGGTCACCCGAAAGCCCTCGGTCGTCTCCAATCCAGCCAACCCCCTGGCACCCGGCGAGGACGAGCAGCCCGATCTTTCCACCAAGCCCCGTTGCACACGCTGCCGCAAGAGCAAGAAGGGCTGCGACCGACAGAGGCCCTGCGGCAGGTGCTCTGACGCTGGCATCCCCGCGTGCGAGTGCATTAGCGAGGACGAGGGCAACGGCCGCAAGGGCCGCTATGGCCGCCATATGGGCGTGCCCGTTGGCAAAAGGGAGGATATGCCGCCGCCGGCGACGAACGTGCTGAATGCTGCGCTGCTTGGCGCGTCGGAGTATTTGAGTGGTACTGGTGCTGGTGTAAGTGATAAGAACAAGAAGCGGAAGAGGTAGGGTGGGGGGCGTGGTGCTGGAGGGGATGGCAGTTGATGTGACCTGGCACCTTCATTCTCTTACCATGCGCTTGCTTTCACGTCTTGGAGAGGCCAGCTGTCCGGCCTTGGAGAAGATCAAGAGCAGCGACGTCGGCCAGGGTATCATCGCCATCATCGCACTGGGATGCGTCGTCTACCCACACGCCCGTTGCACACCTGACTGGGGTGTCTCGATTTATCATTACCTCGCCGTCGGGCACTAGAAACAGCGCGACGCATGTCGGCCTCCCTCTGCGCTTTAACATCCACTCCTTCGGCAACAAAACCCATGGGTCTGCGGCGAGACATTGCGGAGTTTGAATGTTTTGGTTTGTGTTGCGTTGAGGAACGTCTTGTTTTGTCATGCTTCTGCGTTGCATTGTTCAAAGCGTGTTTCGACATCGACGCTCTTTTCTCTGCAGCATCAACACATCTTGGGGGAAGGGAGATAGAACGGGGAGAACGGGCCTCTCGGCTATACTGGAGCCCAAAATCCGGGCGTTTACACCACACCACACAGCGAAAACACAAGTCGATTTGTTCGATCTGTCGTTACAACAACACATTTACCTCACATTCTACATTTTACAACCAACCACTCTTTACTCATCTACGACATGCCATTGGGCAATCAGTCGACATCTAGCCGGCGTCTCAGTTACAACATCCACCCGATTTACGCCTACGGTAAACACAACCAAAATGAACACAATTGGTGGACGTTTTTTTCTCGATCACCTCGGGCGCCAATCCCCCCCCTTTTCCGGTAGAAATTAGGGATATGGAACAAGAGAGGGAGGGTGGATTGGGCACAGGAACACATCAGGAGGAACTGGGGGTAGGAGTTGATACATCAGGAGATCTTTTTGGGAGAACTGCTATCAAACATGGTTTTAACCAACCCGGAAGCGGCGTTTGGGAGAGGGGGGAGAGAGGAAGGGGGTGATTACTTTGCTCTTTTTTTTTGCTGCTGCAAGATATTTGCGAGTTATTTTTCCAACTGTTTTGATTGTCGTGGTCTGGTCTGGTCTTGTGCTTTGATTTTTGGTCTCGGTCTTGGTCCTGGTTCTGGGATTTTGGGAGTTAGAGGTCGTGTGATTGCTGTGGCTTGCTGCGTCTCTGTTTTGTTGAGTGTTTCGGCTTGCTAGAGGGGGGAGCATTCTTAGGTGGTGGGAATGAGGCTGAGCAGGGAAACCAGGTTTTGCTCTTGTGCGCCAACTTCTTTGGCTAGGACCTGTTTCGGTCTGGTTACATAGGTATCTATCTATGGTAGCCAGGTAGGAAATTGATGGTCAATTTAAGTTCGGGGTCTATGGAACTGTGAAGCAAAGGTATCGTAACTCATACCACCCTCCAAAAACCACGTGACCCCCCCTCAGGCCAACCATCAGCCAAAGCCAAACAATCCTCCCCGTCCAAGCTTCATTTCCCCATAAAACCCCCAAAACTAACAGCCAAAACCTTACGCCCATCAACCTACACCTCAACTAAACTACGCGACACACCCCAATCCCACTTTCCCCGGTTTGCGACAGTGTTGAAGCCTCAAATTCTGTCAACCCCTTCCAATTCTACCACACACATCGCCGGCACCAGCCCACAACTGTGCACACGCACACTTCACATCTATGCGACACTTTTCTTGCATTATCAAGCAAATAAATCTCATTACCTCTGTTGCTGTGCCAGACAAAGGGAAGATATTTGAGGAATTGACAAACGATCATCGAAAACCCGACAGTTTGGAATTCTCTTCCCAAAACGGTAATCTCCAAGCAAACTCATCCGCGCGATACCTGTTCCGGTTTAGGGCGAGTTCGGGAAGAGGTGGAGCCGATGCGGGAAGATGGAAGCGAGACGTGGGGTGCGCACCTCACTCACACGCACCCTGGGATTGGGGTGGTGAAATACCCTTTGTTTCGTTGCGCATTTTCGTCATCATCTTGTTGAATGTCGCATGCTCAACTGAAAAAAAGAAAATGTTATGTTGCCCCCCAACCCCCAATTTGGGTGAGTTTCAGATTGTCCTCGGCATTTGAGGGTGTTGGCGAGAGACTCGGGTGTTCGAGGCGTTCGAGGCGTTCGAGGCTCCAGCCAATGGTTGTTGCCGGTCGGCAGCCGCCGGCATGGGGAGTAAACCTGGCCGCCTTCCCTTTCTGGTCGGAGATGGTGGAATAGTGTAATTTCATTGGCTGGAGCAGGGAAAACGCCTATGTTTTGGAGACGCCACTTTTTAAAGTGGAGTTTGCTTGAGACTGGCAGCTGTCTTGCAGCTATCACACCACCTACCTAGACTATTCATCATCTTCGGCTTGGAAGGGATGTCCAAATGGGTCTGTTTTAGGTTGGAAACGCGCTGGATTGAATTGGTGGTTTGGTCATGCATTTTCTTCGGTTTGACTTGGGCCTGTTTTTTGTTGTTGAGCTGGCGCGTTTTTGCGGCCAGTTTGTTTGTTTTGGCAGGCGTATATTGTGCATGATCCTGTGGGTTGAAAGAGCACATTACAATAACCGACCCCTGATTTGTCGCTGGCCGTTTCAGACTGTTGGACCCCCCACTTGTACTAAGCATCAACATTCACGAGAGAACTAGAGCTGTCGCATCCAACAACGACCCTAACGGCGACGGTCACCGGAGCATCGAGTGCTAGCTCCACAATCATTATTCTGCCACTGTAAAAATCCGAGGAGGGCTGTCTACTGGCGTGCCGGTGCGGCGATTATGGGCATTCTCCTTGCGGCAGTAGTCTTCGCAAACAGGCTGCTCATGAGGACAAGAAGCCAGAACACAGAACCTGAGAAAGATCGAACAGAACGGGCCCATTCTGGTTGCAAATGCTCGGCAGAGCCTTATAATCCTTCTGAACTCGCAGTCCGTGAAAGCACGCAAGAACGGTGGGCAGGACCGCCGCCAGCTGTGATGTCCGCAATAATTGCCGGTCTAAGGTAGTACTTGAAGCTGTGCCTTGATCAGGGCAATCCTCCCTCCAAACCCATCGGCTCTCTGGGGCCACAATTTTACCGGGACATTAATTAGAATGGGACGTATTATCTTCTGACAACGATTCTCCGCGATAACAATCGTACCGAGACAACATTCCCACCTACAGAACGATCCTTCCGGAATAACAGTCTCATCCTGAAGTAGTTCTGTAGCATCGCTCCTGCTCCCATCACAAATAACTCGGTGGGCAACGTTTGATGGGGGATAGTATCGATCGGTCCTCACCCTTAGTACTTGCAAGTGGTCTGATAGTGTCCTTGATATAGTCAGCCATCGGCTCATGAGAGAAACGCGCAAATAAAATTCTAATAGCCAAACGCTTGTTGTTGCTGCCTCGCAAAGACTCGGACTAGAACCTCCAGCCACATCTCGATCATGACTGAGGACGGATTTTCGAACCAAAGTGTACTTGAATGTTGTCGTCGGAAATAGCATGTCAAAATTCAAACTAACGCTCAACTATAGAACCCTATCAGTTGCGATGGGGGAAAGCTGCACCGCCGGCTACCAACACCAGAAGTTGCTCACCGTCAGCTTTTCAATGGCGGGGATGCTGGCCAACTGGATGACGGGCGGGTTTGCGGTCGAGTTTGCCTTGACGACGGGCAACAACAACTGTAGGGATAATACGTTCAGGCCCAACGAGATCATCTGGTCGCTTAATACGGGCAACCGTGGTGGCTGCCGTGGTGGCTGCCGTGGTGGCTGCCGTGGTGGCTTCTTTTACTGTGTCCATGGCAGGCAGTATGTTCGCAACCTTGATAATCGTTGGCTCGACACCAATGGCCGGGCGGGAGGGCCTTGATCTATCATTTACCTAGAGCCGAGGTGATGGGGTTGACTCACTGATGAGAGGAGGCTAGAGCCATTTTTGCCTTGAGTTTTGTTCAAAGTTTTAAAGGTTGTACTCGTATCTCAACCTCCACTCAAAGCCAAGTTCAATTTGACAAATCCAGGGGACAATTGAATGATGGAAGATATGATCGTTCTGAGTGACTGTTCCAGGCCTTCACCGAAAAGTAAAATTCATCAAAATGGTTTTCTCGAAGCTTTGTAATCCCTTGGTAGCTTAGCATGGCCGTCTCCAACCGGGCTCAAGTGGAGACAGGTCACACCCGGGATCTCAAATTCTTCGCCGGCAGCGGTAATCCTAGACCGGCCCCCTCCGAGGCCGGAGGCCGGCTCCCATCCGCAACCAAATCGGATAAGGCTCCTCGACCTCGGGTCCTGGCACACACCGTCAAGCGGTCAAAGAAGCACACCTGACGGCTTGCATCCGTCCCGATTGTGCTGCTTTGGCCCCTCCCCGCAGCCGGGCCCTTGCGGGGAACCAAAGCGCCGGTCCGCGATTCGCCCTCGGGAAGCCGTCGGCACTAGCTCCGCCACAAAAGGGCGTGGAGATGACATCGTGGGCAATAGCAGCGGAAATAACGCCGGATCTACCCGTTTTAGTCGGTGGAGGTTTACTGAGAGGGCGACCCCGGGACTTGGAGGAAGTATGGATCATTGTGCTGGGGCCGGGTCGAATTTTCTAGAGCGCACGCCCGGGCTGGGGCTGATATGACTCTTATGTGTCTCTGTCGCTGTTCCAACTTGGATTTGAAAATCCATCAACATCACCACCATCATGGTCGCCGTATCCGATCCTGAGAAGGCTCCCACCGTGATCAGACGATCCTCCCAACCCAATGCCGCCTCGATCTCTGGGGCTGAGGATGCCCTCCCGACAAACGAAGAGGAGGAATTCCAACCCCCAGATGGCGGTTGGACCGCATGGTCCCAAGTCTTAGCCGGCGTCTTCATCAACACCATGGCTTGGGGCTATCCAGCCACATTTGGCGTCTACCAACTCTACTACCGCGACACGCTCAAGCTTCCGGATTCCCAAATCTCCTGGATCGGCTCCCTGCAGGTCTTCCTCGCCTTTGCCATGTGCACCTTCTCTGGCCGGCTCGCCGACGCGGGCTACGTCAAGTCCACCATCATCGTCGGCTGCTTCCTAGTCATCTTCGGCACCTTCATGACCAGCCTGTGCACCGAGTACTGGCAGATCTTCCTCGCCCAGGGACTTTGCACCGGCCTGGGGCTGGGCATCATGTTCATGCCCCCGCTGCAAGTTATCAACTCGTACTTTGTGACAAAGCGATCTTCAGCGCTGGCTATCTCGGCCACGGGGACGGGGTTTGGAAGCGTGGCCTTCCCGGCGACTATTCAGTATCTGATACCAAAAATTGGATTCCCGTGGGCGGTCCGCTGCGCTGCGTTTGTGGCTCTGTTTGCGTCAGTCATGGCTGTGCTTCTCCTCAAGCCCAAACTAAAGCCCAGAACCTCCGGACCCCTAATTGAGTGGGATGCTTTCCGTGAAGGGCCCTACCTCCTCTACACCCTCGGCGCCTTCCTCTTCTTCTGGGCCCTCTACTTCGGCTTTTTCTACGTCAGTCCCTCTCCCCAAATCAACCCTTTCTCCCTCCACCCCCTCATTAACGCCCCTCCCCTCTTAGATAAATGCCTACGCCCGCAACGAGATTCACTTCACCACCACCACCTCCGTGCACCTCCTCCTCATCACCAATGGCCTCTCCATCCCCTCGCGCCCCATCGCAGGTTACCTCGCGGACCGACACTTCGGCCCCATCAACCTATACGCCTTCCAGACTTTCATCCTCGGCATCCTGCTCTTCGCCTGGGCCGGCGTTTCCACCAAGACAGGCATGTATGTCTTCTCCGTCTTTTTCGGCCTTGCCAACGGCGCCGCGCAGGGTTTGTACGCCGGGTCCCTGGCGAGCTTGACCAAGGACCCGAAGAAGATGGGGACCAGGTTTGGGATGGTGTGTACGATCGTTGCTTTTGCGAGTTTGGCGGGGCCGCCGACGGCGGGCGCGATTATTGATAGATCTGGGGGGGAGTATCTGTGGGCGCAGGTGTGGGCGGGGCTGGTTATTGTGCTGGCGGCGGGGTTCTGGTCGGGGCGAGGGTCGCGGTGACGGGGTGGAGGTTGTGGGTTAAGATTTGAGAAGGGGAGGGTGGGTGGATGTTACCTGCCGCAGGTTGTTGATGATTCATGATGTGAGACATGGGTTTGGAAATGGGGAAGGGAGTTGGGGAATGGGTTGGGCGAAGACAAAAGTTTGGGCGAATTGGATAAAGGGGGTTGTGGTCATGATTGGGTTTCATCAGGTAGGTGGGTTCTTTCTCGTTTTGGGCATGTCGTTTGTCCATGTTTCCAAGCCATGTTGTTGGTAAAGTTTATTGAACCTCAGGGCTTCGGTTTACATTAGGTGTTGTTAAGTAGACAACAAGTTGCAGTGGCCAACGCAAGTCTCTATGGGGCCCAACTGTCAACTGAGGGCGATGGTGTCTCAAGCAAGCCGTTCAGTTGATCTTTTCGAGGTGATAGAAGTAATGGGCTCGTGTGAACTTTGACTGTATCAGTTGCCATTACACCTCTCACCAAGTGGCAAATAGCCACTGACAACGGGACAGGGTGAGCAAGACGAGTGAGAGAAAGACCCAGAAAGTCCGTTATGAGCCTTATTCTGGGGTATCTAATCCATTACAACCATCCCTCCCAACTTTTATGATCCACCCGTGTTGACGCCATGATGCTCTAGATGCCCGCAGTTTAATGAACAGAAACAGACCAAATCCTAGAAATCTTCCCAGATCAGGCAACGGAAAAAGGATGCAGTCCTCGCCCTTTTACTACCTCCCTCACTGCCCAGGAATCTCAAGCTCCTTCGGATCCACCACCCAATCCTCCTCATCGCCCCAAATAGGCGCGAGCGCAAAAGAACCCTGAATCTTGCCCATGCCATACGCAACACCAGCCATCTGGCTCTGGTCACCAGGCTTCTGATCCGCCTGCTCAATCAGCACAGTCGTCGAGAGGAAGTTGGTCTGGGTGCCGGGCATAAGATCCAGCAGCTGTCCGCCCCAGCTCAGCTGCACCCTGCCCGACTTGCGCACAATCAAGTTTCCGATGAAGCCTCCGTCCTTCAACTCATCCTCCTCCTCCCCATCGCCACCTTCATTCTCTTCCTCATCACCCTCTTTTTTCACCTTCTTAGCCTCGTCCTGGGCAAGGTCGATATGAACAGGCGGTTGGTTTAGCATAACGGCATCATCATCCGGCTCGGGCTTTATCGGGATCGGGTTCGTGGACGTGCCCTCGTTCGGCACGACGCGCAGGGGCGGCAGGACGGGCGGGAATTGAAAGAGGAACATGTGGCCCTCGAGCGCGGCGTTGTTGGCAGAGCCATCCTCGGCCGTGTCGTCTTGAATGGTGAACAGCTCGAGGTTGCGCTGCAGGTCCTCGGCGATGATCTCGGCTTCGGAGTCCTTGGGCGCGGCAGACTTCTTCTTAGGCTTCTGCTCGCCCCCCAGCTGCCGCTTCTTGAGCTCTGGTGATTCGGGTGTCTTGATCCTCCCTTCGGGGATCGCGTCCAGGTCCATGGCCATGCTGTCGCCCTCTTCTTTCTTGATGCTGATTCTCTGGGCTGCCTCCGCGGCTTCTGACTTGGGTGTTTCTGACAGATCCTCGACTACTACAGGGCCACCAACAAAGAGCCCTTCTTCGTCCGACTCTTCTTCCCCGCCGGCCTTTTCTTGCGCCTCAATCTCGGCCGCGGTCGTCATGGTCGGCCCCTCCTCCTTGTGTTCCACGCGGCGGATACCCATGGGCATGATGGGCTTCTTCTTCCTGGCTGCCGATGTAACCAAAGTGCGGTCTTCTTCGTCCGAGAGTTCGACGTAGTTGTAGAGCATGTCGGCGTTGATCCTGCTGTTGTCGATGATACCCGACCCGCCGTACGCCTTGCTGTCGCCCTCACCCTTAATGAGGCCGCCCGAGGCAAACGCGTAACCGCCAGCACCCGAAGAACCACCGCCGCCAACTTAACACTGTTAGCAAGATACCAACGGGCAGAATGGACACTGAAAATAAAGAAAACCCACAGCTCATCCCAGCCGACAACGGCCCCGCAGCTCCCGAAGTCCTTGCCCCTCCACGCAGCGCACCACGCCCACGGCCCTTCCCTCCCCGCCCGCGATTAAGACGCGCTAGCCGCCTCGCCTCCTCAGCATTCCTCTGCTCCTGGATCTTCAACTGCTCCTCGGCAATGCGCGCGCGCTCTGCTTCGCTGCGCCGGACGCCCTTGGGCTTGAATTTAGCGGCGGCGCCGCGGGCCGAACTTATCGGGGCGGGAGTGGTGCTGGGCATTCTGGAGGAGGAAGGGGTATTCTCGGCCGAGGTATCGGACGGGATCGTCATCACCGGGACTGGTGCCGGGCCTGCTGTTGACTCGACGGCGGCGTCTGGTGCACCCTGGGAAGCCGCAGCCGCGGACGCACCGCGGGCAGCGCCGCCCCGGCCACGGCCACGGCCTCGGGTTGTTGTCTTGGGAGGCATCTTTTATCGACTGGGGGGTGGCTGTCGACAGATGTGAATTGTGGAGGGATGGATTGTGAAAGAAAGAAAGTCGCGTTTGGCGTTGCAGCATTTCTTGACTGCCCCACCACTCATGGGGACTATACAGCAAGGGTCCCTAGTGGTGACGAAGTGCTAGCGCGGGGCATGCCGGCAGATAAGGGTTGTGTGTGGTAATTCGCGGATGTTTATCAATGTTGGTGTCTTGGCATTTCTGGGGGTTATCAGTGCCACTCTCCTCTCCTAAGGTCTCACATCTCCCAGCAACAAGAAAGTGTGAGACAGAGAACGAAGCCAGTATGAGGTGACATCGACAATGAAATCACCCTTTCCAAAATCCTCGTCCGCCGATGGGGAGGGGCACATCGTCGTCCGGTGCCTCCCCCAGGGCATCTCGGGGCTGGAGACCTTCACATACCAGTACCCCCTCAAGCTCATCACACCTATGCGCCCGTCTGAAACAAAGAGTGCCCTGGTGTTCTTGCTTTCATACGGCGGTGGCCTCGTTGGTGGCGACAAAGTCGACTTATCTATTGATATCAAAGCCGGAGCAAGACTGAGCCTAGCCACGCAAGGACACACCAAGATCTTCAAGTCGCCAGCACCCGACGTCGTCACCCGCCAGACAATGCGCGTCAACCTTGCTGCAGACGCAGCCCTCTGTCTCCTGCCAGACCCGGTTCAACCCTTTGAAGGCAGCAACTACGAGCAAATTCAAACCTTCAAAATGGCGCGGAATGCTTCGTTATGTCTCCTGGACTGGGTCACGCAGGGGCGTTCTGCGCGCGGAGAGAACTGGAGCTTCGTCAAATGGGTCGGGCGCAACGAGGTCTGGTCAGTCGCAAATGGGACGGCTGCCAGTGGCCGGCTGCTTGTCAGGGACGCTGTCATCCTTGATAGCAAACGATCACACGCTCAACTACCATCACTCCGAGACTCGATGCATGGGCTGGGGATTATGGGGACGTTGGTGCTGCGGGGACCTCTGATGAAGGCGCTGGGCGAGTTTTTCCTCGCGGAATTTGCTGCCCTGCCACGACTTGGGGCGCGCAACTGGCACAGCGACGATGCGAACAAGGAGAGTGAGGTGCTCTTGTCGCCCCGCGAGAAGTGGCGGGCGGGAAGGCTGCAGATGGAGAAGGAGAGCAAGGTGCTGTGGTCGGCGGCTAGCGTTAGGGGCTGTGTCGTTGTCAAGTTTGGATCTCCTGAGGTTGAAGCAGGGAGGTTATGGATTGGGTCTATGTTGGCTGAGGAGGGCAGTATAGCGGGATATTTTGGAGAACAAGCGTTGATGTGTCTGAAATGAATGGATGTTGCCATGCTGAGCCTCGGGGATGGTCTTTATTATTCAGTTATCCGGGCCTGCCCCTGAGAGTTGAGAGCTTGCTTGCACGCAATCTCTAGCTTCAGCGAGATGAAGAAAATACCAAAACACTTCTGTATCAAGAATCAGAAGAAATGTCATGTAATTAATGCAATTCAACATTTAGCGAACTCGCCGCGATGATGTTATCAGAGCCCATTGTTTACTTTCTTTGGTCGCCCGGTTAAATGCATACAACAGGCAGCACCCTGGACTGCGGTTGGACAAAAGTGGGGCGCCAATCCGCCAAAATAATCTGGCGATTTGGGCACTCGCTCTTGACGCGTCAATTGCCAGGGACCGCACGAACCCACCGCCGTCTCCAACCCGCGCCTTTCATCCACCCCAACAAATGGGATGTCCGCGAGACGACAGCCACTCATGGAGACCTCAGACAACAACGCGACGAGCTCACCCGCTCCCACTTCCAGTGCGCGCCGCTCCGGACGCGTCACAAAGGCGCCCGCCAAGTTCACCCCCGATGCGCCCGCCAGCAGCAAGCGCAAGCGGAATGCCGACCACGACAACGAGGACGCCGAGAACGAGTCGCCCGACGAGTTGGACGATGCTAGCGACGCAAATGACGACGATGCCGACGACTCGGCTGCCGAAGCACCCCAGCGCGCCCCGAAGAAGAAGAAGCCATCAGTGTCGCAGTCGGGAAAGTCAAGAAAACCGGCCACCAAGAAGCCCAAAATCAACGGCGACGCGCCATCAAGTGCATTCAACCACACGGCGCAATTACCTAGTCGCCCAAAGAAGACAGTGCGACTAGCGCTTGCGCAGCATGAACAGGAGGGGCTGTATGGTATGTTTATCGCGAGGGTCATGCTACACGGTCGGTAAATGCTGACAATAGCCGGGCAGCCGACATCTTTGCCTCTGGCGATTCTTCTGATAAGGTCGCGACCGAGTGGTACCACAAATATCAAGCCGACGACACCGCTGCTGTTACCGATCTAGTAAACTGCATATTGTTGTCGGCCGGGTGCGACCAGCAAGTCACACACGATGATATCCGTGACCCCGAAAACTGCTCCAACAGGCTGGCGGATCTGCAGAATGTTTACACTGAGGTATGCTTGGCTGCGTTCGTGTACTTGCTGCGCTGTGCTAATTCCCGCTGTAGGAGGGCATCACAGACTACCCGCTCATTTCCAGGGCCAAGTCTAGCAAGTCATTCCGCGACCTGCTGGTCGGCTTCTTCCGATCTCTCGTGACCGTACTGCACGAGACCGACGTGCTCTACAAGGACAGCGCGTTGATGGAGAACATCGCGAGATGGGTCGCCTCCATGTCTTCCTCGACCCTCCGGCCATTCAGACACACGGCGACCACCGTCGCACTCGCGATGGAGGCCGCCCTGGTCGAGGTCGCCAAGAAGCTCGACGACCGCATCACCAAGATGACACAGCAGGTCGACGCCGAGAAGAGCCGCAAGGGGAAGAACAAGGACAGACTGGCCGTAATTCAGCAGAACCTCGAGGAGGCCGAGCAGAACCGCCAGCTCTGCCAAGACCAGATCGCCGACTTCTTCGAAACCGTCTTCGTCCACCGATACCGCGATATCGACGCCAAGATCCGGACAGAATGCGTCGAGGCCCTCGGCACCTGGATCTGGAAC
Source organism: Collariella sp. IMI 366227 (assembly GCA_027946355.1). NCBI lineage: Eukaryota > Fungi > Ascomycota > Sordariomycetes > Sordariales > Chaetomiaceae > Collariella > Collariella sp. IMI 366227. The sequence goes on along the minus strand of JAPEUS010000002.1, from coordinate 1,286,604 downwards.
CTCCCGACCTTCTTCATGGAGCCTGAGTATCTGCGCTATCTTGGCTGGATGCTGTCTGATATTACGCCGCAGACACGGCACGAAGTGCTGAAGCAGCTTGCGAGGATATTGAAGCGCGATGCTGAGAAGCTGGGGCATTTCATTGACCGCTTCAGGCCGCGCCTGGTGGAGATGGCTACCAAGGATGCCGATGTCAGCGTTCGCGTTTCCGCCATTTCGTTGATCCAAATCCTCAAAGAGACGGGCATGCTGGAGCCGGATGAGATCGACTCGATTGGCAGGTTGATCTTCGACGGCGAGCTGCGCGTACGGAGAGCCGTCATCGACTTCTTTGCTGGTTGCGTTAATGACTCGATCGAGACGAAGATTGAGGAGATGGGAGGTGCCGATGCTGTCGATGAGTTGTTTGGCGATGACGAGGATGACGACTACTTTTCTCCGCGCCGAGACTGGATTAGCATCAAGTGCCTTGCGGAGTTGCTCGTTGCATACGACACGCAGCTCGAGGAGGAGAACCAGACGTTGCCCGTCCGTGGCCTGGATATCGCCACCGAAGTAGTGCAGGCTGTGGCGCCCGAGACTCGCATCTCGTTCGCCTCGCAGGTTTTGTACGAGAAGATTGACCAGGTCAAGAATTGGGAGCTACTGTCTGGCTATCTTTTGTATGATCACACGACAAGCACCAAGTCCAAGTCGGCGTCTAAGCGCACTTCAAACGAGACAGCGCTGAAGAACGCTGTGGCGCCCGAGGGCAGGGAAGAGTCGGTGCTTCTCGAGGTTCTCGCATCAGCTGTTAGGCTGAGCCTAGCGTCTGCGTCCGAGGGAGATAGGAGCAGGAGGAAACAGCGGCCAGATGCCGGTGACGGCGCGGAAGATTCTGCGGTGCACTTGGCCGGCATCATTCCCCGCCTGCTGAACAAGTACGGCGCTGACGCCAGCACTGCGGTTATTGTACTGCGATTGGAGCACTCCCTGCCTCTCGACGTTTTTCAACAGCTGAGGCAGGATTCAACAACCTACAGCCGCCTCCTGGACGAGATCTGCACCCAGTTCGACCGTCATGTCGATCGAGGTGTTCTCGCCGAGGCCACAGCCGCTCTCCTTCACGCCCGCAAGTACGACGAGCTTGAGGAAATGACCGACAGCAAAATTTCCGAGCTCTGGGAAACCGTCATCAACGCCCTCCGGCAGTTTGACAAAGCCCAAGAGCTTGGCGGCCGCGGCAACATGGACCCGGCCGCCATCACCCAATTCGGCAACATCCTTCTTAAAATCAGCAAACTCTCCAGCATCGCCGACTGCATCGAAGTCTTGGAAGCGCCCGGCACCTCCCCCGACTCCCCCGAACCCGTTATCAACCTCCTCATCCACACCATCGCCCGCGGCAAACTCGACCTTGTCGACGAAGCCCTCGACGACCTTGAAGACGAAGCCGTCTCCTACGCCATCCAAGCCACAAACTTCTACTTCCTCTGGAAAGTCCGCTCCCTCCTCCCCCGCCCCCACCCCGCCCACCACAACCACAACTCCTCATTCACCTCCGCAAAACCTACTCCAACAACCTCATCTGGACCCTCTCCTCGCGCGGCACCATCGACGAGCTCCGTCTCTTTGCCACCGGCGCCCTCTGCGACCTCCACACCCTCATGGCCTCCCTCCGCGAAGCCCTCAAGCAATCCCCACGACGAACACGAATACCATCACCTCCTCCCTTATTCGACCCCATCCCCTGGCCTGACAAACGAGCTCATCGAGATCTACTCCGCCGCCGAGCGCGCCTACGCGCGCTGCCTCAAACGCGCCCTGGCTGAACCCGCCGAGGACGAAGACCCGCTTGCCGCTGCGTCGGGGATGAAGAGGAAGTCGACAATGAGGACGATGAGGAGGCTGACGCGGCATTGAGCGCCACGGAAAGGAAGGGGAAGGAGCTGAAGCTGGAGCGGACGCTGTGCGAGCTGGCGGGAAGCTGGTGCTGGCGATTCTGGCAAGGATGGTGGATTGTGCGCCGGGGTCGGGGCGGGAGGTTGAGGAGGAGGATGAGGAGGAATGGGGAGGTTGGGGCGAATCTAAAGGAGACGTTGGGGTATTTGGATGAGGGGAGACTGAAAGAGAGGGTGGAGGCTGCGGTGAAGGCGGGGGCAACTGGGGCGGGGAGGAAGAAGGGGAAGGCGAAGGGGAGGAAGGTGGGGGTGACCGGGGTTGCGAAGGAGGGGTTGAAGAAGGCGGCGTTGAGTGAGGAGATTGTTGTGGAAGGGGATGATGAGTCGGAATTATCGGAGATTGAGCTAGAGATTGAAGAGGCTGAGCCTGAGGTGGAAGAGGGGTCGGTCGAGGATTTGAGGCAGAGGGAGTTGCTGGATGATCCGATTGAGGAGGATATTGAGGAGGAGGAGGGGAATGGGGATGGTGTGGATAAGATGGATGAGGATGAGTCCGTGTTGGGGGATTGAGGAGGGACGGGTTTGCATCTTCCTCCGATCTTGTTTCATGTCTCGCGTTGGGAAACAACGCCTTGTTTTCTGACGAGTATGGTTGAAGATGAGGTTGAGCTGATTTCGCCCATACCACTCTTCGTTATTAATGCGTTGCTTATTTCCTCTTTCTAGTCTCTCGCAGGTGGCTGTTTTTGCTTCACATCTCTGATTGTTATAACTCGGTTCTGGTATTGGTGCCATGGAAGAGCTAGCTAATCATTTGGTTCCCAACAAGGGCTGGGTGGTGTATATCCCCTGTGTTGTGTATAGCAAGTACTACATCCCGTTGTTAATGCTCTTTTCGATGCCCCATATCCTGATCAAATATCCTCCGGCTCCATTCTCGCCGCCTTTAAACTCCCAAAGCAATGTCACGATCACCAAATGCCTCCCAACCTCAGCACTAGCGAATTTTGGTCCCAAAAAGCCCAAAACACCTCACCCACTCCCCCCTTTCCCCCTTGTCCTTGTCAAATATCCCATACTGCTTGATGCAGCAAGTAAACGGTTTATTCAAAACTGTCTCCCCCTTACCCTGTTGCCCACCCTCGTCCTCTGCATCCGAACTCTCCAGCGCGGGTTTTTCCAGCCTCGCCACCGTCTTCTCCCCGTGGCGGGGCTTCTTACCCTTCTCTTTCTGCTCTTCCACTTGCTTCCGTGCTGCTGTCGCTCTCGATTTGACCTCCTCTAGGTCTCCCCACAGCTTGAACATCCGCTCCCGCAGTTGGCCAAGCGTGCGAGTGTCTCGGCGGAGGTCGGCCGCGTCCAGGTTGGTTAGGCTCTGGGCTTCAAAATTGTCGACGAAAACCCAGATGCGGGGGGGGTTTGTGGAATACCTTTTGGTGTTGGTTTCTGCGGCTGCGGCGTCTTCCAGCTGCAGGGCGAAGCGCCATTCCCAGATGCGGCGTGTGTTTCTGTCATCGTCAGATGATGACTGGCCGTCGCTGTGGTCCTCGTTGTCGGAGAGCATGTCATATTGAGTCTGCTTGCGACTGGAGGCGAAATCTTCGAGTGAAGAGGGGAAGAAGTCGACTACCCGGACGCGGGATTGGTACTTGGCGCAGACAAAGGGCAGGGTGTGGACGACGTTGCTCGACCGCTCGTATTGAGCCAGCTGGAGGATGGGCTCGATGGTGGTGAATGGGGCTTTGTGTACCTCGCAGGTGACTTGGTCGTTGAGGCCGAGGCGCAGCTGCTCGGTGACAGCGTCTTCTGGGGTCTCTTGCTTCTGAGCACGCTTTTGGTTGCGGCGCTCTTTAGCGTTGAGGGGCCGGTCCTGCTCTGAGTTGGTGGATGCCTTCCGCTTCAGGCCTGCCGTCTGGGCAGCTTTAATCTCCTTGATCTGTTTCTTCTTCTTGTCGTTGTAGTCGCGACAGCGGCGGATGGCATCTTTAAGACGTGGGTCGATGGTGTCGCGGTTGGTTGCCTCGAGGACTTGGACGTTGATCTTGGTGCTAGGGGCATCCCGCTCCTCGCGCAGGAAGCCCTCAAGATACTGGCCGTCACGGCCGTGCCTGATTTGGACATTTCGAAGAAATACCCACTGCCCGGCGGTCACTTCGTCGCGGATGATGGTGGAGTGCGGCTCAAAGCAGGTGACTTGGATGGTCATCTTTCCATAAGGTCCGGCCCACTCTTTCTTGGGAATTTCGGCATTGCCTGAGGTGTAGCCGTAAGGATCGCCGGTGTCTGCGAGGCCTTGCCAAATTTGTGGATGGAAGTTGGAATTCTCGGTGTAGTCCGAGACGTACAAGGTTACCATGTCAAACCCAAATGGGTCCCTCGCAACCTGAACGATCAAGTCGTAGAACTTGCCCTCCTGCACATCTTTGAGTAGACTGAACTTGTTCTTGACATTCAGGGACCGGACTGCCCGCTCCTGGAACTCGAGCTGGCCCGGGATGGAGTCCTTGTCGATCTTGTGGTAGATGTATGAGACATAGAGGTGATCCTGGGCGGTGGGCGCGTATTTATCCTGCTGCCTTGATGACCCGGTTTTGAGAGCAACTTGGGCCGACTTTGGCGGGCGTGGGATTTTTGAGTGCTGGTAAACACGGATCGAGGTGGCCCTGTTGGTAATGAGGGACATGGGATCGCTCCGGTATCGCTGGACCTTCACGCTGGTGAGCACGACAATATCGCCCCCCTCGACTTCAGGCATATCAGCCTCCGGACGGAAGATGTTGCACAGAACTGTGTCATTTTCATCCTCGATGGAGAGATCGAATAGTTTAAGTGTGCATTTCCAGTCTAGCAAGCCATCAGACAGAATGTTGAGATACGGTAGTGATGTGAGATTGTCTTAACTCACCCTGCTTAATGGTTGGTATGGGCAGCTGGCAGTCTTTCACCAGACCTATGACATTGATGAATTTCCCAGGGGGGACTTTCTCATCAAGGACAGCCTTGATGTCGCTGAACTCAGGCGGAAGCTCTTGGTCTTGGTTGGCGGATGCGGGAGGGGCACTGCGGAAGACGGCAGGAGGCATTGTTGCTCAAATTGCCTTCAATTTACGAAACCACAGAGCCATAGAGCCGCGACCATCGGGCATCCGTTGAGGAGTCGGGGTTGTCTAAGTATTGGACTCTGGCCTGCAAGTGACGCGCTGTGAGACGCGTCTGGTGGAAGAGGACCCTTGTGGAACCGATTGGGTCTGTCGCCATTCTCCCACGCTTTCATGTGCTGGCACTGGCTGGCCTCCTTGTGTTGGTCTGTGCGCTGTTTGACCCCACCCCCACCATTCCATCTTCGCCGCTTTGCCTCAGGCAACCATCAGCTACCTGCTGACTCGGGCCTGGTGGGGCAGCCCTGGGCAGTTGATCCTGGTCGGTTGCCCGAGGAGGGAGCAAGACCCCATCTCGCTTTCAGTTTCTGCGTCGCCAAATTCTTTCATCGTTCAAAACAACCAACAAAACTCTTCCACCCAGCAACCCCTCCATCTGCCCATCCCCCCAGAGGACCAGCCCGGGTTACTCCAAACTTTTGCTTGCTCAACGCTGCAGCTTTCTCTCATCTTTCATCCTTCATTCCGACAGGGTCCAGCAACACGTTTTCTGGCGTCGTTGCCTTGCGCCCCTCCCTCGTCCCTCACCTCCTTCTCCCACCCAACCATCCATACATTCGTCGCTGACGACACCACACCGCAACCATGGCCGAACGCTACATCCCCGAACATCGCCGCACCCAGTTCAAGGCGAAGAGCACCTTCAAGCCCGAGGAGCTGCGCCGTCGCCGCGAGGAGCAACAAGTCGAGATCCGCAAGGCGAAGCGTGAGGAGAACCTGGCCAAGCGCCGTGGTATCGGCACCGGCGAGAACCGCCCCGGCGCATCTCTGGGTGCTGCTCCCGACAGCGACGATGAGAACCCGCCGAGCGAGTCCCAGGTATGTTACTTGACAAAAATTCTGTTTTTTTCCTGTCGCGCGCCCAAACATGTCATCACCTGTCATTTCCCCCTCTCTTCGCCTGCGAGCTGCAGCTCCGTGGCGCCTCCACCCCACATGTACCCCGCCGTCTGTTGTGATTGAGACTAGGGCCTGGCTCAGCACCACTACCACCCCCGCCGTCGACTATAAACTGCACCACTGCATTCATGCTGCATCTGTACGGAGCCAAACCAGGAGACACTAACGCGATGTGCACAGCTCAACGAGGACCTCCCCCAGATGGTCGCCGGCGTTTTCTCGGAACAGATTGATCTCCAGATCCAGGCCACCACCAAGTTCCGCAAGCTTCTCAGCAAGGAGCGCAACCCCCCGATTGAGGAGGTCATCAAGACCGGCGTCGTGAGCCGCTTCGTCGAGTTCTTGCGCTCGCCCCATACTCTCGTCCAGTTCGAGGCTGCTTGGGCCCTTACCAACATTGCCTCCGGCTCTGCCACCCAGACCCAGGTCGTCATCGAGGCCGGCGCCGTGCCCATTTTCGTTGAGCTGCTCAGCAGCCCCGAGCCGGATGTTCGTGAGCAGGCTGTCTGGGCTCTCGGCAACATTGCCGGCGACAGCCCCCAGTGCAGAGACTATGTTCTGAGCCAGGGTGCTCTGCGCCCTCTGCTCAACCTCCTTGGCGACAGCCGCAAGCTTAGCATGCTCCGCAACGCCACCTGGACGCTTAGCAACTTCTGCCGCGGCAAGACTCCCCAGCCCGACTGGCACACTGTATGTCGCCTCCCGTTTCTTGCCCCCGTCCTTCTCGCGTAATGCTAATGCCTTCGCAGATCCAGCCGGCTCTGCCCATTCTCGCCAAGCTCGTCTACTCGCTGGACGATGAGGTGCTGATCGATGCGTGCTGGGCCATCTCGTATCTATCGGATGGCTCCAACGATAAGATTCAGGCTGTTATCGAGGCTGGCATTCCCCGCCGCCTGGTTGAGCTGCTCATGCACGCCTCGACTTCCGTCCAGACCCCTGCCCTCCGCTCGGTCGGCAACATCGTTACTGGCGACGATGTCCAGACCCAGGTCATCATCAACTGCGGCGCCCTGCTCTGCCTTCTGTCCCTCCTCAGCTCTAACAAGGACGGCATCCGCAAGGAGGCTTGCTGGACCATCTCCAACATTACCGCGGGCAACTCTGCCCAGATCCAATCTGTCATTGATGCCAACATCATTCCTCCTTTGATTCATCTGCTCTCTAACGGCGACCTTAAGACTCGCAAGGAGGCATGCTGGGCTATTAGCAACGCCACTTCAGGCGGTCTGCAGAAGCCTGAGCAAATCCGCTATCTGGTTGCTCAGGGCTGCATCAAGCCGCTGTGCGATCTTCTTGCCTGCCCCGACAACAAGATTATCCAGGTTGCCCTCGACGGTCTTGAGAACATTCTCAAGGTTGGCGATCTCGACAAGCAGGCTGCCGGTGATACCGACTCTATCAACCGTTATGCGCTCTTCATCGAGGAGTGCGGTGGCATGGAGAAGATCCACGACTGCCAGGTCAACGCCAACGAGGAGATTTACATGAAGGCTTTCAACATCATCGAGAAGTATTTCTCGGATGAGGAGGAGGCTGCCGACGAGGCCATGGGTCAGAATCAGCAATTCGGCTTTGGCTCTTCAAACGGCGCTCAGCAGGGCGGTTTCAACTTTGGCGCTAACGGTGCTGAGTCGATGGATATGTAAAGAGGTCTCGGGCTAAGAAAGGATAATGGGCTAGGGGTGGTGCCCACTGCGCCGTCTTTCGACCGGCGCAATACCCAACCGTCCTAGAGTCGCCACCGGCTACTTTGCTTTCCTGCACCGCGCAACACAGACACTTTCACTGCACCGCTGCGTCCTCACCCCACACAAGACATGTCTCTGCTTTACGCGACCCATCCCTATTCCCCGATCTCATCCAACATCACGACACCAGCATACCGCCACATCACACTTTACCTTAATTTTGTTTTTATCGCCAATCCCCGGAATAGCAGCGTAGAGAGAGAAGCCAGGTCCTTTGGTAGCTTGATAGCTCCAGCCTGATGAAGAACGCGACGCATCTGAACGAGCAGAGCAGAAAGGAGTCAGAGGGTCTGAATGGTAGCTTGATAGCTCCTACCCTACGAAGAAGAAGAGGAGGAGGGCGCACGAAGCCGCGCCGCGCCAGAGGTGAACAACGGGTCGCTGGGAGAGGGCCCGGCCTCGGCGCATGGGTCGCCGCGGGACCGGCCATTGCCAGTGCATGGCCGGTAACCCTGACAGCGCGTGGATACTGATCTTTGGCTACTGGTCGCCACCAAGTGGTGGGTGACGTTGAGAGGGCAAAGGGAAGGTTTTGGCGATGCATGTGTGGCAAGGAGGGGCTGGGAGTCGACTAGCTCTCTGCAGACAGACAAATGAAGCCACGGCAGCATTGAACGTGACATGGAAGTTGTGTTTCTTAATGTTTCATGTGTCTTGTATACCTACTCCAGTGTTCTTAGCATGTTTGCAGTGTGCCATCACCCCACAAGACGGAATGTTTGGATAACGGCTGTGCAACTGTGTAAATGGATACCGACATCAAAAGGCGTGGTCCTTTCCCAGTCTACCTGGAGGTACTGCTGATGCTGCATAAAATTTGTGTTCTGCCACCCACGTGGCGCGGTCAAGAACCGACCGCATGGGCGTTATGATTGCTAATGACAAGCCCAGACAGGCCAAAACACCAGAATATTTCATGTTTTCGGGAGACACACGTTTACGTGACGAATCATAGGAAGCAGCTTCGGAGTGTCCCATTCTCGTCTATTCCCATCATAAACAAGCAATCGCAAGCCACCCACCCTACCCCATTTTAATCTATTCGAGCCTGAAAGGCTGGAAACACATATGTCATGCGTTCCCAACCCTTCCATCGTATCCCTCCCCCTCATCTAGCATGTACCACCCACTCGCCAACCACTCACTCACCCCCTTCCTCAAACCTTTCAACTCCTGCCCCTTCATCTCCTACCGGATCAAGTTAAGCATCCATCCCATCCAACTCAATCAACCTCGTAACAACCCTAATAATCTCCGCCGCGCTTGCAACATTGGTGTCACTCGGGTTCTCGACTCGCCGCTCAATCAGCTTGTCGATGACCCCGCGCAGGCGGGAGACTAAAACGCCGATGCGTGCCCACCCCCGCAGGCGCAGCCACCCGTCGACGACCAGGCCCCGGCCTTGGGTGTCGAGGGTTATGGAGCCTGCGAAGAGAAGGAGGGTATAGGCGTTGAATGCTGGATGTTACCGCTTTGTTAGTATGTTTGTGTTTTGTAGTTGGGGGAGTGGGGGAGGGGTGGAAGAGAAAACTCACGCGTCAAATCCCGAACAAATACCTTACTCGTCGCCATTAGATTGAAATACGACACAAATGCTGCATTCCCCGAAAACCCCTGGCTGTCAAACATGGTGCTGCCCGGGTGAATAAACACGCGGCCATGGTCCTGCGCAAAATACCGAATCGTCTTGGCCTCAGGGTCAAGCTCAACCGCTCCCGACACCGACGTCGCGAATTTCTTGTCAGGGAACTGGATGCGGCAGATCTGCGGGGCGAATGCGGACGCTGTGAGGGCGCGCAGGAGGGGGGTGGATGTGCTGGTATTGACGGTAGGTTGGGAGGAGGGGCGGATGATGCCCATCTCTGACAGCGCGGTGTAGTACTGCGAGCGGGTGGACGCGATGTCCGAGAGGGTAGGGAAAGAGAGGAAGTTCTCGTCACACCACTGGCGCGCGCGGCGGTGCGGGACGCTGCGGTCGGACATGGTGGCGTCCCATTCCTGATAGGCCCGCAGGTCGGTGAGGAGGTCGCCGTCGCCGCGGGCGAAGCGCATTTTGGCTTGCTTGGCTTCCTCGCGCTTGTCGGCCGGGGAGAGGAAGGGGCTCTTGGTGCTGAGAATGGCCGCGATGGTGACGCAGTCGTCGAGGCACCCGAAGATGGCGCCGTAGACCATTAGTTTGCCGCACCGCAGGTCGGCGGGGATCATGGCGAGCTGCTGTCCCAGGGCGGTCAGCTCGTCGCCGTCCAGCGCGCCCATGCGCCGTAGCATGGTGATGGCGCCCTCGACGGCGGTGGCGGCGGGCGGGGTGGGCGCTCGTGAGAGGAAGAGACTGATGTCGCGGATGCCCATGGCGCGGACTGCGAGGCAGAGCTGTTCAAGGGGCACGCGGCGGATCTCAGGGTCGGGACGCTCGGCCATTTGGAATTCCAGGTTGCGCGTGTACAGCTTGTAGCACTTGCCTGCTTGGACACGGCCGGCACGACCACGGCGTTGCTTGCAAGCGGCGAGGGAGGCCCAGGTTTCCTCGAGCTTGCGCATGTTGTTGGCGGGGTCGAAGGAGGTCTCCTTGACTCGGCCGCTGTCGATGACGGCGACAATGTCGTCAATGGTGATGGACGTTTCGGCGACGTTGGTAGCAACCACGACCTTTCTCTTCCCCGGCGGAGGAGGGGCAAAAACCTTCTTCTGCTCCCTGGTCTCCAGAGAGGCATGAAGAGGCAGCACATGCAGAGAGGGGGTTGCCCTCAACGCATTGCACGCACGGTTGATCTCAGCAACACCGGGCAAGAAGATCAGAATACCGCCCGCCTTCTGGGTCGACGCCAGATCCTCGTCGATTCCCCTGACTGTATCGACGAGTAGGTCGTAGTTGATGCGAGTGCCAAGCTTCTGGATGATCTTATTGATAGGATCGGTCTGCTGGTCTCCCGTCGGCGTGTTGAACCCGTCATCGTAGTAGTCATTCCGATTCCCGCCGCTGAAGCCAGTCATCCGGATAACGTCGTCGAGGTAGTAATCCTGGACGGGGTACGTGCGGCCAGCAATTTCCACCAGGCCAACAGTCACATTCTGCCTGTCGGCCATGAAGTAATCCCTGAATGAGGCGGCATCAAGGGTAGCGCTCATCAGGATGAGCTTCAGGTCCCGCCGCTTGTAGAGGACATCGCGGATGATGCTCAACAGGAAGTCAGTATCAAGACTGCGCTCGTGGACTTCGTCGACCACGATGTGACTGACATCAGCAAGCGAGGCAACCACATCCTCTACCCGCCCGCCAGACGTCTGGAGACGTCTGAGCAGCACACCAGTCGTCACAAAGGTGATCTTGGTATTTGGGCTGGTCCTGCTCTCGCCACGAATAGAGTAACCAACCTCGTGCCCAACCTGGGTGCACCGCTCCTCAGCAACACGGTCCGCAAGACCAAGGGCCGAAATACGGCGTGGCTGCGTAACGACAATGTTCGCCCCATTCCCAAGCCCCCTGTTGTAGAGGTCGTCCAGAATGAACTGGACGGACTGCGTCGACTTACCGGAACCGGTCTCACCAGAGATGATGGTGACCTGGTTTTCGGAGACAGTCCGGATGACCTCGGCCCTGACTTGCCACGCTGGCAGCCGCTCCCGCTGAGAGAGCATCTTCTTGTAACCTGGAGCCTGCGTTCGTGCCAGGAATTCCTGCTTGCTTTGCGGGTTCGGTGTCCAGTTGATTGGTCTGGGGAACCGCGGCCGTCTCCGCGAACCCCTGACAACACGCGTTGGCTCCTCGGAAGCTGCCGAGGAGACCGCAGCGACATCTCTGAGGGCACCAGGCCGCTCGATGATTTCGTTGATATTCTCCTGGACCCAGCTAACGAGATAGTAGATCTTCGTCTCCTCGCCCTGCAGCGACTCGCTGGCATATGCCAAGGCCTTCTTGATGACGCTGAGCTTGATGTAAGCCGGCAGTGGCGCCACGATGGACAAGATGACCTGGGTCGGATACTGTGGCGACATCCGGAACTGCAAGTACGTCTCGACATCTTTGTTGGTCCCGTTGACGACCGACTCGAGCTGGATCTGACAGAGCTCAGGGGAAACACGGGTGTATTTGTCCCCGAAACTCGCCTCCAAAGTCGCCATCTCCTCTTCCCAACACTCCTCTGGAGTCCTCCACATATCGATCTCCTCCTCTTGAGATGCATTTTCGCCAGTGCCGCTGGATAAAAGCAGTTTCTGTAGTGCCTCAGCAGCCTTACCCTCGTCACCACCGTTGGCGTCTAAGATTTTGCGGCAGAGATCGATCGAGTAACCGGACTGCGACAGACGTTTGATGACACCCTCTTTCCGCAAATCAGTCGCCGCGACGGTCACACCAGCGCTGTACTTCTCGGGCAGCGCCCACCTGGGCAGATCATCCTCCGGGATATGCACTAGTAGCCACTCCAGTGTCTCCTCGCGGTCCTTGCACTCCTCCACCGCCTCCTCCACATGGCTCTGCCTAAACCCCAACTCCTTAAACTCCCTCACAATCGCCCCCTTCTGCCCGGCCGCCATAACCACGCCATGCGGATTCCACACTGTCTCCCTCCTCAACAAATCCTCCAACTGCGACCTCGTCTTCCCCCCCATCTCAATCTTCGGCACCGTTGCCCACCCCTCATCACCTCTGCGCCTGTACAGCAGCCCTCTTCTTCTCAGCCGCCGCCTTCGCCTCCTCCCTCTCCCGCTGCGCCTGGAACGGATCCGCCTCGTACATCCACCCCTTCCCCTCCTTCACGTCCACCTTCTTGAGCGCCTCAAAGTCCTTCCACAGCGACTTGTAGTCCGGCGGCAGGGTCAAATGCAGGTTCTTCATGCTGCAGACGCGGTACAGCGCGTATGTGGCGGCGAAGTGCTTGGCCTCGAGGGCGGTGGGTTTGTAGGCGAGGTGGACGTGCGTGGGGGAGTTTGAAGGGGGCAGTTTGGTGAGTTCGTTGGTTTTGGGATTTTTGGCGGCGAGAGAGACGAGCACGGAGAAGCCTTCTTTAGTTTTGATGGTGTTGTAGTCGGGGCGCTCCCATTTTTGTTTTTGGCAGTGTTCGGAGAGGAGGTTGACGGGGAGCTTGCCGGTCAGGAGGCGCCGCCAATTAGTTGGCGAGCGGTTGGGCGCGGGGCCGTCGGGTTCGGTGGAGGGGTTGGAGGAGGGGCCGGCTGCACTGTTGCCGCCGCCGCCGCGACGATTCTTGGGGTCTTTGTCCGAGTTGGTGAAGACGATGAAGTCGCCTTCTGAGGGGCCTTTCTTGGCGTCCTTCTTGTTGGACTTGGTGGCGGCGGCCGGGGCCGGGGTGGGCGCCGGGGCGCTACTGGTGTTTTTGCCCTTTTTCGCCATTTTGATGTTGGGTTTGGGGTTGATGTCCCTCAATAGGTTTATGATGGTTTTTGTTTGTTCGGTTATATACCACAATCACAATATGAGTGGTGAGTGGTGCTGATCGTTCACACGGTTGCAGGCAACCCCCAAGCTGAATATGCCAGTGAACAGGGGGCCATGGCAGTCACAACCGTTCAAGTGAGATTCCAGAGTCTCGCTGGGTAAACAGCAAGGATCAGCGAGTTGTTGTGAAATGTCGTTCCTTGGTTGAGTCGTCGGTGAGGCTCATCAAAATCTTGGCATCGGCGAAAAAGCTGGAGTGGCGTTTGCTTCAGACGACACTTCTTGGCACACGTTCATCTAGCAACGCCCCGATTGTGCAATGATAAGCTGCAATTATGCACTTATCGGGTGCCAGCATCCAGTGTTCGACACTTGGTCCCTGCCAGCGAGACAAAGTAGACGAAACACAGCGCGACGGTATCATTAGGCTATAATCGACTTATGACGTCCTAGTAGTGTAGTGGCCAGTGCCACCATCCATACGAGTCCCCAAGAGCAAAGCATCGCAACCCTAAACCTGTTCACCCGCATACCTCCAGTCCTGTAGTCCTTATCGTATCCCCCCCCCCCTTGCACCAGCACCAGCAAATCCTTCCCCAGAAAGCAACACCACAAGGTAGGCAAAACCTCCCAACTGCCAATATCTACCCCGCCTCAGACTTTCATCGCCCTTAACTGCCCCAACCCTCTACAAATCCCCGTCACGAGCACATCCTCATCCTCCCCCTGCTCCCTCTGCTCCCCTCCTCCCTGTCATCCTCCCCTCATCCGAGTCCTCCACCTGCACCACCTCAACCACAACGCTCCTCCTCCCCCTCCCCGGCCCGCCCCTCGCAGGAACAGTCGGCTTCGGGGCGGTCTTCCCACTCGGCGTCGCAGTCACGCTCTTCGTCTTATTCTTCGACCCCTTGGGCCTGCCTCGACCCCTCTTTGCACTCCCCTCTGTGGCAGGTGTAGCAACACTGGCAGCAGCCTTTGACAGCGTCGCGCCAACATCACTCTTCCGCGGCCTGCCCCTACCACGCTTAACCTCACCAGAAGCAGTAGCAGCAGACGCAGGGGTCGCGGTGGCGGCCTTCAAGGTGGAAGTGGGTGTGGATGAAGATGCGAGCGCAGCTTGCAGGAGGGCGTCATCCTTCCTGGGGCGGCCGCGGCCGCGCTTGATGGGTGTGGAGGTGTTGGCGGTCGCTGCGGCGGCTCTGGCGGTTCTGGCGGTTGTAGAGGCTGAGGCGGCTGTGGCGGTGGGCTTCGCGACGCCGCTGCCCTTGGGACGGCCGCGCGGGCGGCCAGTGGGCACGGGCTTGGCCTTGCGCTGCGAGGGGAGAGGGAGGGCGGCCGCGCTTGCGCTTGATGGGCTCGTCGGTTGGGGGCGGTGTGGATGCCATCTTTTCTGATTTATGTGAAAGAAGAAGGTTGTTTTGGTGTTGTGGTGTTGGTTTTTGGCTGGGTTTGGTTGAGTTGTGGTTCGGTCTCAGTTCAAGATGAGTTGGGTTGACGCGATGAGAATGACGCGCCAGGACACGTTTGGTGGCCAGCACATCAGACTGGAAGTCGTGTTTCCGCGGATGTCTTGCGGCAGGAAATAGTTTGCTGCAAATAAAAAAACGCCAACCTAGATATCGAAATCTTATCTTGCAGGACGGTAAATAGTCTGCAAGCTGGGAAAGTAAATATTGAAGAAAACAAGCACAAGCGGCTGGAGGATGAAGTCGGTGGTGGCAGGGAAGTGCAAAGCCCAGATAAGAAACAATTGGGAAGTCTTACTCTTTTAGGAAGTACTGATAAGCCGGGCTAAATGGATAAGCAACGATCATATGTCTTAGAGAACCAGAGCAGGGGGGTAAATCTTTCCCACAAAATTGACGATCGCATCCTGACCCCCTGAACATCACAACATGTATCATCAAGAGGAGAGTTGTTCTGCCAACTAATGACTTTTTAGCAAGAGTTGCGGTGCCATTTTGTAATGGGGATTTCCCCCCCCCTCGGCTTTCGATTACAACGACAAATCTTTGATCTCGCAAGCCATAATGCCGATGGAACGACCAGCCTGGGACTTCGTTGCCCTGATTCATCCAGTCTCAGTCTCGGGCAATGGAAGCCTCAGTCATAGGTTATTGCGTTCTTCGAACCCTCATTTGACCTTACAACTAAATTTCTTTTGCATCACTCTTGTAATAAACACACTGTATTAACCAAGAAATAGAATACAAAAAAGAATCGAGGAATAAATAGACAGTTCGTCGACAGACCAAATACATCTTCTTCTGGACTGGCTCATGACTGCAAAACTGTTTTATGATAAATGCAAAGACCACGATCTGCACGCCCTCAACATCATCAACAACAAAAAGAAACAATCTCATAACAACCGCAACACGACCGCAAACTAACCAAGCCAGCACAACAACTCCCCCAATCACAACCCTCCCTAACCAAGCCCCATCCTCCATCCCCTAAGAACACCCCGTCGCCCGATCCGACAAACACTGCGTGATACACCTCCCATTGACACTCACATCGCCCGCCTTTCCCGACCTGCCCTCCGCCACACAGCGATCTGCCGTCTTCTTGGCCGCGTTATACAAGTCCCCCTCGCGGACCGACCCGACGTCGGCCGCCCAGCTGACGCAGCAGTCACGGCCGTTGCGCCGCAGACACACCGACCGCGGCGAGCTGCTCAAAACCCGCGTGCTGCCGCGAATCTGGGAGAGGAGGTCGTTGCAGGTGTTGGGCGCTGGGATGTGGCTGGAGTAGCAGGTGATGGCGTTGGTGCCGCAGCGGGGTTTGAGGGTAGCCGGGTGGTTTTGTTTGGGAATTAGGTTGAGAAAGGAGGGGTTTTTGTTGCCGTAAACGGTGAGGGTGTCTCCGTTGGGGAGGGATTTGGTGGAGATGATGAATAGGTCATCGTCGGTAGTGGCGTCGGATGGAGGGGACGGAAGTGCTAGGGTGGTGGCGAGGAGGTAGGCCGTGGTCAATAGTTTGAGAAGCATCTTGGCTGCGGTGATAGAAACGGCGAGTGATGTCTTGGAGTGCGGTTCAAAGCACGCCGAGAGACTGCGGGTAAAATTACTCGCCAAGTTGTGAGATGACTGTCCCTTTATACTATTTCAGGGCCTTCGTCGACGCCCTCCGCTTGCGTCTAACAGAAGGTGGGTTCTCGGTCCCATTCCTCTTTCCCACCTGCCTCAACACGTACGTTAATTCTTTTTTTACCGGCATAATCACAACATCAGGCCTCGGGGTTTTGCCCGAAGCTGGTATGTTAATGTTCCACAGCGTGGTGATAGAACATGGGGTCTGGCTCAGCATATCAGCTGAACATTCTCGCCGGGTTCAATGTCACTTCTCATCTCAGATCTCTAGAGTGGGATTGGTAGGACATGTGGAATTCTTCCCATCTAAACCGAAAATATTGGTACTCCCGCGTGCATATTCTTGCTGACATGATGTTTTTTCAAGGCGTGAGGACGTAACACCACGATGCCAAAAGCCGCCATGATACCCATCGTCAGCAGACTCGTGTTTCATTCTTCCGAGCGTCAGCAGGCAAAAACTCTTGAGCGCTTATTCAAAGGTCAAATATCTGAGTGAGCCTGGAATCTTCTATTACATCCTGTTCCACAGATGGATGAAACGATCAACCAAGCATGTCATCACTCTCGCGTTTCTCAAAGAGATCACCGACTGGTACGCTTGATTAAATTCCAGCAAGAAAGGCAGCCTTGCTCCGAGTATAAAAACTTCAAGGTCTTCTGACATAGATCAATTGCGAATGATAGAAAACATCTGTCTCTTGTTAGGAAAAGTGAAGTTCAAAAGCAACACCCAATTGACTCTCTCAGTCTGCATTGCCCATTTCAGAAAACCTCCTTCTAGTCGTCCACTCCTCCCACTCACAGATTGCGACACAATAATACTCCTTTGCCAAGCAGTCCATAAACTGCTTGCCCGAAGCCCAGCGCCACTCCCAGGACGCCCAGGACTTGTCCCAGTTTCTCATGATATCCTCCACTCCGTCCCGAACGGCAATAGCTGCCTCGCCTTTTAGGAGCGAGGCCGCATACAAGATCTTGCTTTGCTCGGTGGCAGACCACGCCGGGCACAATTTCCACCGTGACATGGTCTTGTACGCCCAGATAAAAAATTGGTCGGAAAGCATATGGTTAGAGTTTCCAGGGTCGGGAGTTTTGGGTGCGGCTAAAATACCATTGACGTTACTGCGAGCAGCATCGGCAATGAACTTCTTCTGAGCAGCGTGCTGTGGCAGAGCTGCGGCGAGTTTCTTCTCGAGAACCACCATTTCAGCGTCTTTGGCAAATCCTTCAGTTGCAACATGCTGTAGGTCTCGATCAGCTTGTTGTATCTCTCTACCAGATCGGTGCGGCGTTTCTTGAGGTCGGTAACTATGGATCCCTGGAGGCGCAACCAAGAGTGGGCAGCATCAGTGACATTGTCACCCTCCCCCGCCGCTGCCCAAAATCTCACCGCGGGTGGCACAGTATTGAGAAAGACTGGGATATTCCGAGCTGGTCAAATCGCGGAGTTCAGCGACGATGTCGCGATTGGGCTGCTGATTGTCCGGCGACATTATGGTCGACTGTTCAACCATTTGTTCCGATGTTGGAAAATTAAGTGAAGGTACCGCATATCCGGGAGTTTTGCTTGCCTCGGTCTGCGCCTACAAGATGTTTGAGGTTGGTCCGCGATTTCGTCGCGAAGAAGAAAAAAGCCCAGCGACCCTGGAGAACACGTTATGGTCAGCCACAGGCATTGGCAGAAAAGAACAAAACAATTCTGCAAGGCCCTAGGCAGACTGCGACTAGGACTGACCTGATATTTGACGGGAAAAGAAAATAAAAAGGCTGATAGAAAATACCGAGAAAGAGCGACCTAGGAAGCAAGGCCTACCTTAGTAAAGCAACAGGATCTCACAGGCAGCCAGGAAAGACCTCGTCAATCAACTTCTACCAAAACTAAAGAATTACCTAAAGAGAAACCTGAAGGAATACATATAGAGAAACCTAAGGACAACGTAAAGGACTACAGTAGCCGCTTAGACTGTTGCTCTCCTAGGTCAAAGAAACAATGTATCAAATGACTAAAGCTATAGTTACGTATCACGTTAACTATATATATATATGTAATACAGACTAGACCGGGACCAAACCATAACTAGATCAAGAGCCGACTAAATCCAAGCCTAGAGACAAGTAAAGCACCAAATACCTAGTAGCAACGAAGACAAACAAGCACCCATGAGAAAGTCCCAAGAGCGTTCCCCTAGCTAAAGATTCAACGCTACCAACTGATACATACCAGCAAAAACAGAAACACGCTGGTATAACCTCAACCCCTGGCCTCGAACTCCTCCTTCTCTTTGGCATCCAGCCTCAATCTCAACGCATACCCCCTCCTGTGTTAGCTGCCGCCTTACACTTGGACAGGGATTAGCCATCCAACCCTACCAACGGCTCTCAACAAGAAATGTCCAAACAGCAATTTCAAGTCCCATCACCCATATAGCTTTCTTACCCAATTCAGGTACCTAGCCCTTCTGCTCCAACCTCACCACACAAACCCCTCCCCAACACCAGTCCTAGTCCATCCCTCTAACTTCTTCCGTCAGTCAGTCACCTACCCCTCCACCTAGCTCTACCCCTCCACCTCTTCCTCCTTCCTCTATCTCTCACCAAGCTCACCCATCAACCCCCCACCGCCCAAATTTCCTCCCTATCCAAAAAACCTCCCCAAAAACCCCACCATAAACTCCCCGCATCCCTCCACACCCAAGTCTCCGGCTCCCTCGGATGCTTCAAGAATTCAGCGAACAGCACATGCGACCCCAACACCGCCGCCGCCGGCCCCCTTAGCAAGCCGGCCGCAAACATGATTTTGCGTCGCTCTGTCATATCATTGTTGTCGTCTCGCCCTGCCTCAAACTCCTGCGGGTGCGTCTCCCAGTAGTTTATGATGTGCTGTCGCCAGACGTAAAATCCGGGTCCGGAGTCCGCGACGGTGTGGGTGTATGTTGGTAGTAGGGCTGATGGGGGTGTGGTGGTGGTGGGGTTGGAACCTGAATTGGGACCTGGGTTGGGAGGGTTGGCGATGGTACTGGTGGCTGCGTTGTGGGTGCGGGCGAGGTCCTCGTGGGCCTTTCTGAGTATGTCGTAGGCGCCAAAGAGGTGCCTGCGAGCTTCGTTTGCTTTGTCAAGTTGGGCGGATGCCTTCTTGAGCTCGCCGCCCTGCAGAGCGATGCGGCGGTTGAGTTTCCTGGCCATGTATTCGTTGAGGCGCAGCCAGGCGTCGGCTCCGGCGAAGGATGGGTCTCGGGTGAGTTTTCGGGCTGCGTCGAGGACGTGGAGCGAAGTGTCGTCACCCATGAGCTCTCCGGGTTTTAGGGTCTTGAAGAATTTTGCGAGGTGGGGGAATGTGACTGGGTCGATGAGGTCGATGACCTCGGCTTGGATGTCGCGCTGCGGTTGTTTGGGAGGTTGTTTCGCAGCTGGCGCCTGGTCGTTTGCAACCGCCCACGTGTCATTCATCAGGGAAAAAGAGCTTTTACCCGCGAGTAAGCGTGGTCTTTCCAGGTCTGGGTCTCGATTGTTTGAGGACGGTAACTGACTGTACAGGAATGGGAACTCGGCCGCGAATGGCGGTGGGTCGCCCCTTCTGGCCGACGACGACTGTTCGCTCGCAGCCCTCCGGTCGTTAGGAAATACGCAGTGCCTCTTCAGGGCCGGCGCCTGGTTCTTCAGGGACGCCGACGAGTTGTTTCTGAAAGAAAACGCGTTGTTCTCAACCGAGGGTTGAGTCTTAACCGGAGCCTGGTTGTTGACGGATACCGTCTGGGCGTTCAGAGGAGGAGCCAAGCTGCTCGGAGCTGGTAGCTCGTCCTCTGGGGACGGCATATCGACATCATGGGAAGACGGCATTGTGGTGGTGCCTCTGGCAAGGGTGCTATTCCTATGGCTAGTGTCTTTGATAGCTGCGTCAGCTGGTTGATGAGCTGACTTCAAGGATCACTTACATCGCTGTAGGGTTGTGTCTCTAAAGTTCTCGGCCAAGATGGCGGTGAGGAAGACAGGTCGGAATAAGGCAGCAGAGAGAGTAAAATGGGATGTGACTGCCACTGATACATCGTCAGTATCCCGCTGCATATAGCCGACAGGGCAGGTTCGATCAAACACTCTTGGGACGACAATTATGTATATCTGCCATGAACGCAGCTTCGATGCGGAAGCCCCGCTCAGCCATCAACACCTAAGCCGAAGCACCTCACCAATATTGCCAAACAACACCACTCAGAAATATACAAGACCTGAAACACAAACACACACAAAGATACACACACACACACACACACACACTCTTTCACCCACTCACACATATACACGTATCAACAGAGGAAGAGGAAACCCATATCCCATAGCCCAAATAACGCCATTCGCTCAGTGCATTTGCTATTGCCAACTTAAACGAAGAACAGTGTGTGCCTGCCTGCCTGCCTGCCAGCCTGCCTACCTCTTGCCCTCCCGTCCTCCATCCCACCCGTCCTTTTGTTTTGCTCCCTTCCCTTCCTGTGCGTTCCTTCCGTAAAATCTCTCTTGAATGCTGGTGGACGTGCTTTAAGACAAAAAAAAAAATGGGATAAACGTAAATAGATGTGATATGCTGTGGTCGCCGACCGCGGCCAGTTGACTGGCGGGAAAAGTGCAGGATCGTGTCTCTCTTTCTTGGTGTTCCCCGGATGGATTCCTCAGCCTCTTCTTCTCTCATCCTCTTCTTCTCTTGGCCTCTCCTTCTCCAGCTTGTTGGTCTCCATGTGTCGTAAAATTCCTTCCTCCCTTCTGCCCCTTGTTGTTCCTCCTTCCCAACCTTCTGACACGAAGGCTGGCATGAACGTGGCTGGCCCTCGCTCTTGGGTATCATCGTAGTTCCTTCCAAGTATCCTCTCCCACCTCTTCCTTTGTTGTTTGCGCCACTCCGTCCATCCCCTGATGTGGCGCACATGTCAAGCCATAAGGTCGTTCGCGACGAGTGTCGTCGTCAAAGTGATTCAGGCTGTGTGGTATTCGATGGTCGAAACGACCTCCGCCACCCCCTTAATCCGTCTTCCAATGCGCCCCATCCCCATCCCTCCCAGATACAACTCCACCGCATACAACCCGGTCGTAAACGCCAAATTAACCCACCGCCACACACCACCCCCGGCATCGCCCGCCCTCAGCGTCCAGCCAACATCATCGCCGCTGCTAGAGACGCTGAAGTGCTGCAACAACAGACTCGTGTACACCGCGATCAGCATCGACGGCGAGAACCAGCTTAGAAAGCCAATCAATCGGTTCGCGCTATCACTGTCCTCAAGCGTGGGCTCGTCCATAATTGCCGTCGCACCGAGTTCCCGCACGGCGGGAATGATGCGCGTGGCGCAGTAGAAGACGAAGATGCGGTAGGTGAGCGAGATGATGACGCTGGGGGTGATGGTTTGAAAGGCGGCGTAGAGGAACTGGAAGGAGGAGCTGACGGCGGAGGGGAGGTTGCCAAGCATGTGCATTAGGGTTGAGTAGGAGGCCATGATGATCGGGGGGAGGGGTGGGAAGTCGGGTTGCGCGGCGGCTGCGGCTTCGGCTGCGGCAGCGGCTTCCGGGGAGGGCTGGTAGTCAGTGAAGATCTGGTAGACGGAGAGGACGGCGTAGGCGAAGAGCAAGGAGGATTCGACGGGGTTGCCGCGGCCGCTGCCAATGCCGAAGGCGCACAGGAAGGCGATCGAGGTCATGGCGACGCCGATCAGAGTGGCGTCCATGTTGCTGATCTGCGGAAAGGAGACGACGCGCCACAGGAAGTAAACAGCGCTGGAGATGACGGAGCTCGAAAATACGAGAAGAATGATCTGAGTTTGCTGTTAGCCATCAATGAACGATTTTCCCAGACCAGCTGTACTCACCACCCAAGTATCACTCCTCCCACGGTTGACGAGCCACCTCGTAATTTGGCCGGCGGCCTGGGATAACCAGCAAGCTGCAGAAGCCCTCGAGCAGCTGGAAGACGGGGCTCGAGTAGCTCAGCACATTATCCCATGCGCCCAGCGCGACCGTCTCCACGAAGCCCTCCTGACCAAAGAACCAGTCCTTCCACGTCTTATGGTGCGTCGCCGTAATGTGAGAGAAGGTCCGCGACACCCACCCCGTGCTCCCCGCATCGACTGAGAAGCGGCTGAGCGACCAGATCAGCAGCGTCGGAATAACGAGCCACTGCGACAAGCCGACAAGGCTGATGAAGAGCCATCGTATCCTCGACTTCTCGGGTGTCAGGAACTTGCTGATGCTGTAGAAGAAGTAGAAGAGGAAGAGAGCGAGCGAGTAGGCGAGGCCCGTATCGCGACCCCCTACGTCGAAGGCGATGGGTATTGAGAGGATGATACTGAGTAGGAAGATGGCGCTTGAGCAAGCGCTGATAAGCCACCACATTGTTGCGGCGGCGGTTTCGTGACGCCCAACAGCTGGGGTCGGGGAGATGTACGGTGTATGCGACGTCAGTCGTGACTGATGGTGGTGGTTGATCGCGGGGTGGTCGAACGACAAGCAGGATCCAGCACTGTGCACCCACTGTTGAAGGGGTGGGGTCCAGAACTGTCAGGCGGAGAGCGGTCGCCGGGGAGGTGAGAGTGTACCGCGGTGGCGGCGGGAGCTATTGAGAACTGATGGAAGCTTCGGTTGGGTCGTCGGTGGAAGGCGGTGAATGCGATGGCGCGACGAGATTGTGGTTCGGCAGCTGTCGGGAGAGTCGATTGGTCAATGATCCGAGATCTGGAGTTTCCACGATTTGTTTCCTGATGCTTCGCGGGTGATCGAGGGTGTTGGTTTGCAGCAGCAGCAGCTCTACTGAACAAGAGCTGGAGAATCACGACTGGGATGGGCTGTCGTCTTGGTAGTGGCAATAGTAAAAGGAGATTCGCGTACCCTTTTCGTTGCCCGTTGTCCACCGTGTCCAGAAACGTGCCTCCAAATTTCAAAGTTGGTGCCCACCTGCTGTTATCTTCACGTGTCTCTGGCCGCTACAGCTTGGCTTGATGACCCCGGCATCATCTGAGGAGATTGCTCCGTCCTTTTATTGCGCAAGATGTCGGCATAGTCCGGGAGAGGAGGTGAAAATCCAATCGCTTCAAGTTCGTCGTCGCGATGAGAACGGTTGGAGGTTGTTGCAGGCTGCTGCAGCCTGCCGCATGTGCCATCATCCATCTTGTTGGCAATCATTGACGCAAGGCACGGGCATGCAGCTACACCCTGGCAAAAGCTTGAGCTGGGAGCTTCGTTTCATACATACCCTAGAAGTCTTGGCAGTTCTCAGCGGCATGTGACAGCCACTCATCCGCCAAGCATCCACCTCGACTGCGACAACGACTTTCGAGAAGTTACTTGATAGGTTGATGGGGAAGGGGCAACAACCAAAGCTCGTTTCCGGTTTTTTGTTTCGTCCTGACCTCAATGACAGAAGCGGCTTCTGATAGAAACTGGGGGCCGACGGTAACCATATGCCCGGCGCCGCTCTTTGTGCTCAGCACATCAAGTATGGTGAACTCGCGGGCCGTTGATCAGACGTCAAAGGAAGGCAAGGTAAGTCACAGTATCATAGGTCGTCGCCTGTACAGACAGCCGCTCATCCATCCCGCTTGACGCTATTCCACAATAGCGGCACTCCTTTGATTGTATCCTATCCCGAAATCGCTTCTCGGGCTACCCCTCCTTCTCGCCCTTCGTCATTCACAAGGGGAAAAGCAATATGTGGACGTCTTGTCCTCATTAAGTTGTGGTAATCACAACTAAGTCATTGAGCAATGGGAATGCAGGTGGATAGAAGTCCGCAAAAGAATGTCAAAAGCTCACCGGCCAATCCCCTCGCGGTCGAGGAAAGGGCCTTTGCTTCGGATGGGGATCGAATGCGAGATCTCGAGGAGGTGGGCAAGGGCGTGGGGAAGCGCCTGGCCCCGTTTACGTTACATGGGCTTTTCCAAGGCCGTTGAAAGTGAGTCAGTCATTCAAATACATATGCCCAGGGCCGAGGGGGTTGCGGGAAGGAGCGTAAGTTGTGGTGGCTGGAGTAGATGGGATGGAATATGTGCCGGGGGTTGGTCAGTGCTGGGCGAGAGATGCTAGAAGGAACATCGAGTCTGCGGAGAACGCTTTTTCATAATGAGCTTTCGTCGTTTGTCTAAGGGTGGACCCTCATTAACAACTGATCCTCCGTGTGATGACATCCCGCCTCATGAAAGCTGACCTTCTGTAAGTGTCATGGGGCGCGCTAGGACATGATTTAACACGCTCTGCTTCCCCCAGTGTCGATCTCTCGCCTCATCTAAGTTACTCGCCTTATCTAAGGTACATACGTTTTCCTGACACCTCAGGTAAGCGACTCGGCATACCTCCTGAGTGCGTAAGCCCCAGAACCTTTGAAGGCAGCCTTGTTGTCATGAAAGGCGTTCGGCCGCCTCAAAACCAGTAAGCATGAGGGTGCTCAGACGTCCTAACAACTTGGTGCGCCCAAGCCAAGCGTGACAGCCATGCCCAAGGACGCTGCTCGGCTGATCAGGTATTCTTGGGTGATTGGTTTAATTACATAGACAATCCTTCTGCGCTGTTTGTGAACACATGTCTGTATCGATTAGAGAAGTACCCTGAATCAGGCGACAAGATACCTGACGACATGTACTAGGGCATACCACAACTGTCCAGGTTAATTCGGGTTTTCAAGGCAAACAAGAGGAAAATATAGTGGAATACAACCCAATCTGAATGTAGCCACGGTGCAGTACGAGAACCACATGGTAACATTCTCGACGGTTCAATAGCTCGGTTTTCGGTTGGTATGTTGTTTAATGTGATATTGAAGAACTTTCCCCAGCTTGTAAGTCTGGGGTCCCTTTAAAAATGGCCTTGGCAAAAGCTCTTGGGGTAGTTACTGCAAGAAGAAGCTTGAAAAGCATCATCAAAGGTGCGGCAAGCGTTCATCATGAACTGATACTCCTCACAAAATTCCCTAGAGCCTCAACACGGAACGCAGACCAAAAGTGAGGACGGCGAGCTGATCCTGACGATATGATGTTGGCCGTAAGTCAAGGCATGCAAAGCTTCCTAAGCGCAAACTATATCTTTATGCGTTTGATGTTGTCGATGCTTGAATTAGACACGATACCCTGTACACAGTCCACACGTTCCCATACCAAAAGCCACTGTACGACAGAACACAAAAGATCAACAAGATAAAACGAGGATATCTGAATCAAAACGCGTGAGCGCAGCGCCCAGCAACGAGGCTGCGACACTGCGGGCCTCCTTCTCCACGGGAACGGGAGATCGACAGCCAGCCTTGAACGACAGAACCCCCAATCGTGGTCATGGGAGGGCGTGGACAATCTTGCTTCAGCTCTAATATGCCTAGGTTGGACAAAGGAAGTGGCAAAACCCCCATGACGGCAGCCGCAGATCCCGTTTCGTGCATGAACGGTCATAGCAGAAGGTGTTGCCACTTCCACTTGGGCGACACACAACTCCTCATGGATCGAAGCAGGATTTAACTAAGATAATTCGCCAAGCCTAACTCTCATGTGGTAGGGCTGCATATCACTGGATCTCTGGGAAACGACAGAGATGGGAGGTGGTAGCCAATGAGTTTCATCGCGTGGGTCAACCTGCAACCATCAAGACCTTGTCTCGAGAGGAAATTTCGCAGTGATAAGATACACAATAGACAGGGGAAGAAAGCTGGCACAATTTGTGGTGCCTGGTTGCGGGCGTGTACTTGTCTCAAAATATCAAGGGGTGGGACGGAGAAGACGAGGCGAAAAAGTGAGGCGGACGCGCCGCTTTGGGGGGCCGGCCAGTGAGGGGTGCTCGACCCATCGTGACGACCACCACTATGCCGCCGGCGGGCTTGCGGCAATGGAGAGAGTGTGATTGAGGTAGGCTAAATCGAGCGGTGTGGTTCTGCTTGATGTGGCCCGATCCAAGGCCTCCTAAAGCAGAAGCCGCACGTTGACTGGACGACTTCGGCCGAAGGGTGTTGGGAAGGAGGCCATAAAGATGGCTAATCCCATTTCATTTTGCCCAAAAAAAGCTCGAGAAACCAGCAAGTCTGATACCATCCAACATCGTCCCTTCGAGCATCCACCCACGATACCATCCTCTTCAGCCATGAACAAATACTGGATCCCCCACTTGGATATCCACAAGAAAGTCATCACCCAGGAGCTCCAATGTTATCTCGGGCCTGAGGCGACAGTGAGATGTTTTACCCGTGATGTGAGCTCCTTCCCCCCTTTGCGTTGAAGCGTGCTGACTTAGTCGCAGGGAGAAGACGGGTTCCTCATCACCACACCAGGGCCTTGCCTGACCGATGTGAGACACCGATTTATCGACAACCCCCGAAGCTTGACCCCAAGATTGACCCCGATCAGGAGCAGATAGACGACATCTGCGTCAAGTCCAAGGAGATGTGGGAGAAGCAGGCAGCAGCAAGGGCTTCTGGCGCCTCGAACAAGGTTCTGAAGCGGCCACTCCATCAACCGGTTGTCATGGCGAAGGCCGGCGCTAGCGATCCGTCGAGACGAAGAAGGGAGAACCGGAGACGCAACGACTCTAGAAGCCGACGAGACCGAGACCGAGACGAAAGACGCCGAAACTGATTGTGATACCCCGATGGAGGCCCAACCGAGTTCGTGGATCGTTGGTACCTAATGTTTGAAGCAGGGAGGCGGTCGGAGGAGGCTGCAGTTTGTTTTCATGCGAAACAGGCACCGGGCCAGCTTCGACCACTCGGCGACTGCGGAAGAAGTCAAGACCAGAAAGGGGCATGGCGGATGATGAAGGGCGGACGAACTGCCTGACATTGGCCGCCAAGGACGCATCCGCCATTCAGACTTTGGTGTGGTGGTTGAGGTTTTGAGTTCGGACCAGCGATATTATGCCATCTGGCACACCGCAGCCCCAATCAACACCGTATTATCCCCTGTCTTCGGTGCACAACTGCATGCGTATGCCGGATTCTGCACCCAAGAGGAGCTAGTCGGGTTTTGAGTGGCGTCAAATTCCAAACTGGGTTTTTGTCCAAGATTGTTATGCACTTCAGATGCGGCGAGATCAGTGGGAAATGAGACTTGATATCTTGAACCATGCTGTGTCGTCGCATTTGATGATGGAGATGAAGCGATAGCAAGGTTGTAGTGGTCAAGAACACTGGGCTGCCGGGCTAGAGCCGCAACCTGCAGATGCCTCTTCATTAATCGATGATGGTAAGAAGATTGTTCCCACGCCATGGAAACATCGCTGCTGTTTGACGAGCAAGGGTGTTGCCACCTGCTACTGGGGTTGCGGCGACGGCATTTCCCCGAATGTGATCCCGAAGCATGAGGTACCACGCTGGCAAGATGATGGGTTAGCAATGGAGCTTTACAGCATATGCTTTTATACCACTTTCGGGAAAGCTTGAGGCAGAGATCCTATCTTCTGTGGCCAAAGGGGATAGGGGCGTCGACAGTTACACATACTGGTGACGGTTTCTCCTCGAAATGTAAGTTGATTGCTCCCCAGAATTTGGTTTCCCAGGAACCGTGTCAATAGACACGGCTGAAAGCCTTGTCGTACGGAAGAGACGCTTCAGCGGCTGATAGTGCCTCACTCCTGCCTAAGGGACTTGATGGATGCCTCATATCTCCGCAGGTCGACAGGCCCAGCAGACCAAAGAAGGAGGGCTTGGACGTGAACCTTGGGGTTTCCGTTTCCTCCTCTGTAGTCGGAGGGTACTGAAGAAGGCTGAGTGACGTATCCGATGACATTCACCCATTCTCCAGAGCGAGTCTGCTCCGCCCCCAGACGTTCAAGAACAAGATTGACATCAACCAAGGCATGGATGGGACAGGTCTCTTCTGGCAGCCGATGCTCCAAAATCAAAACGCCAGAGGACAGTGAGTAGGAACGTACGCTAAACATAAACGGGTCAGCTTCTGGTTCAGATAACCGCACTCACCGCAGACCAATCTGCTGTCTTTCTCAAGGCTCCTGTACCCAGAAGTGATGACTCGGAACCGAGAAAATTTCGGCCCGTTATGTCGGACATCATTTGCGGTAACAACAAAGAAACGCTTACCATCCCAGAAATCTCACTTTATCCCCAATTTGTTTCGAGGGGAGTGTCGAAAGGAGGCATAGCTGTGACGGTCGGGGCCCGTGCGACATGTTGGAAAGTTCAGCCTTGAAAAGTTTTGCACATGTTGAAGAAGAATTCCAGTTGTCTTCCCAAAATTGTATTCCTTTGACCAGGCAGCATCAGACTGCAAGAGGTGTTGTCAGTTTGGATGGATGGATGGATTTTATTTCTGTTGTCAGTTTGGGGTCGGGAGTGCCTTCCACCAACACCAACACACCAGAATTGCTGAGTCATCACTTCAACCAGTATCACATGATTCTGCCGGATAAACTGCGGGGCTCGATGTTGGGTATCCGCAATCGCCATCGGCCAGGCGACCTTGGCTGGAACGGCTTGCATCATCCCTCCCACGAGCCAGCCTTGGTCAACATCAACACAATATCGACTGCTTGCGTCAGCTTGACTTTCAACTTCCATTTCCGACGACTTTCCAACGAAGAACTATCATCTAGCCGGCTTGGTTTTCTTCCGACTGCACGGCAGGTGGGAGCATAGTGCTGCCTGGAGTTCGGTTGTAACCCCGCCAACACCTTGGTGAGGCGTCATCGGCACAGCTGATCAGCTGGACCAGCGCCCATCCACGCGACAGCAGCCCCGAGTCTCTAAGCGATCCAACTCGGTCTTTCTCTCACCGCACGAAGTGCTCGAGCACATTTCGCTACACACATACACAACATGTCCGGAATCTGGGGCTGGTTCGGCGGCGGGGCCGCGCAGAAGCGGAAAGATACGCCCAAGAACGTCATCCTCGACCTGCGGACGCAGCTGGAGATGCTGCAGAAGCGCGAAACCCATCTCATGCGCCAGATTGAGGAGCAGGAGCAGATCGCGAGGAAGAATGTCAACACAAACAAGACGGGTATGCTTATCTGCCGGCTCCCTTTGTTGAGCTGCATGGGTTTGCTGACGTATATCCCCTCGGATAGCTGCAAAGGCGGCGCTACGGCGCAAGAAGATCCACGAACACAACCTCGAGCAGACGCTGAACCATATTGGCACCATCGAGCAGCAGATGAACGCAATCGAGTCGGCAAACATCAACCAGGAGACCTTCTTGGCGATGCAGCGGGCCGGCAAGGCTATGGAGACAATACACGGCAAGCTCACGCCCACGAAGGTTGATGAGACTATGTACGTTTTACACCCAGTCTCGCGTATTGGGAAATGTGCAAGCCGGGGAGTACTGACGGTATCTGTAGGGATAAACTCCAGGAGTACAACCGGCTTAACGAGGAGATTGCGGAGGCTATGGGCACTATCAACGTTGGCCCGCAACTTGACGATACGGAGCTTGAGGACGAGCTGGAGCAGCTCCAGCAGCAGGAACTGGAGGACAAGATGCTCGAGACGGGCTCCGTCCCGGTCGATCGTCTCCCGACGGTAGCGAATGGCGAGAGTAAGTTGGGCCTGGCTCCGATGGGCCTTGGATAGCTGTGCTAACTCCTTTGTAGTCAAGGGTAAGGCGAAAGCGCAGTCGGTGCAGGAGGACGACGAGGAGGCGGAGCTCAGGAGGCTGCAGGCCGAGATGGCCATGTGAAGGCAGCGGCTCGGGACATTTCTAGGTTGAGCCCGGGAGATATCGAGGGCTGGATGAGGGGCTATGGGGGGGGGAAGTCGTGCTCCTTCTGCATTATTATCATCACACTTCTTGGAGTTTTACCCCTTGGAGCGAGGGCTGGCGTTTTGAGGTTCAGGATTTTGATGTAGTTAGGGGAGGGGTCGTGCAGGGAATGTTCACATGTCATAACAACACGGTTACCATCAGCCTTGCCTCCAGCCTCGCCTGAAGGATGAGGATATTGACCATGACGTGTTGTTCGTTCTCCAAACGCGTGGAGAACCCCCGACGCCGGTGACCACGGCAGCCTTGCCGATGAGGGGTCTTTTCACCGCCTTTTGTCTCTCAGATCGCCGACCTCTTCCTTGTCACCTGAGAAGCGAGATCTCCAAAGCTCCATCCGTGGTGGAGGCGGCTAAGAAGCTTTTCCCAACCTCCCAGCCTCGTTGATTGTGAAGCTTCGCGCCAACCCGATTCGGATGTCAACAACAAAAAGCGAGAGTTGAGAGGCGTAGAGGCTTTTCTTCCGTGCCACCTCTTCCAGTGGTCAGGACTCGATACCCATGCAGAGAGAGACTCTCACTTTGCTCCTCCCAAACGTCAGTATCATGAAGAGGCCGTGACGCGCATTGCATAACTGGGTTTGTCATTGCAGGATCGCGCGATCAGATCAGATCACATGTGGTGTGTGTTTTCCCAGCGACATGGACGCATCTGGAGAAACCAAACTTAATGCAGCGGGTCCGATCTTGGCAGAGACCAAGACATGAGGTGAAATGTTCACCAGGGTGGCCTGACTTCCGCCTTTCTCTTTTGTTCTTCACGAATTCCCTCAAGTTTCCAGTTTCTTGAGCGAGCAGCTGACCAAAATCTCTGTCTTGATTTTCAGATTTCCTCTCGTCTGATCTCAGGGTTCTGTGGTTGGGTTTCTGTTGTGGAGCTTGGCGAGCTCGACGTTGGTCGATCGTCTGTTAGCGCGAGACATGGAATGAAACCTGGTCTAGCGCGAACATGGGCGGTCAGCGGACTCCGAAAAAGTCCCCACGCTAACAGATCGCTCCCCGAGCCTGCTCGCCCCCCCACATTCTTTGAAACATTGATATTTTGCCTCACTCTTCTCTCTTTGGCGGTCAGCTCAGCGATTATTACACACCTTGCAATATCACGCAACACCGAGCACAGCGAAGGCATCGAAAATTTTCGGGTTGCTTCGCTGGCCGACAACCCCTGTCAACGCCCCACGTCCCGACCCGATATCGCTAGCGCGCCCCACAACCCTAAGGGTTCAACGCGGTTAGACTGGCCGTTCTGCAGGGATCCCCACAAGCGACAACCCACAGTCAACCACGTAGCACAACCGCAACACAACTACAGCATGTCACCATCCGTGGTCAGTGTGATCGGGACGGGATAAGTTAGAAGAAAATTATTCTCCTGTGAAGGGCGCGAGATGATATGAGGGGAGCTTGCCGCCCGCCACCACATCCATTACCGTCTAATTTGTTCTGCAATGGCACATTGGACGGCTCCCGAACCAAGGCACACCTTAACCTTCAAGCCTCTTCCGAAAATGGAAGAAACGGAACGGTCCCTTGACGGCTCAATGGCGGCCCAATGTCGCGCCAATTCCAATCCTCCTCCCCACCAATATTTGGGCGCGAGGTTCACTCATGGCCGTCTGATATTCGCTCAGCAAGATCAAGTGATGGGGGGAAATCTGGGAGAACTCCATCCAGCTCAGCCGTCCAAATCAAAAGATGGGCTGTTCAAGATGATCCGTCTCGGCACAGGCCGGTCAACTTGCTCTCGTCTGTGATCGCCCGTGCTGCCTGCCAGCGGTGCCTCTCGATTGGGTTGCTGCCTCGCCTTGTCTGTCGTGAGAGCATCCGACCCGAGGTGATTGCTGGGCTCGCTGTCCAACCCCCGTCTCGCGACGTGGCGCCACTGCAGCCGGGTGGGCCAATGCTGCCACCTCGATCCAGTCGGTCGTGTTCTCGAGACCCCGCGCCTCAAAGAAGCCATCCGGGACGTGGGGTTGAGTGTCCACGTAAATCGGGGTCTGTTGCCGCGATGGGAGAAAGAAGTTCGTGCCAAGCCCCCAATCATCTTTCAGCCCATCTGCCCCTCGGTCTGCTCACCAGGGGATCCCCTTCCTCTCCCATCCTCCCCCTCGTCCCAATTCTGATCCCCCAGACCAAGAACAGCAAGGTCTTCCTTTCTATCACAAGGCAGGAGCTGTGAGGTGTGATTCACGGCCTAGTGATCCTGAACAAAACCCCCGGCATCGCCTCTCCCCCGCTTTGCCCATTTGTTTACTTTGGAACTTATCGAGACCCAAAAAGTAATATCACGATCCACCACCACCAACCGTAACACCGCTCACCTTTCACCACTTTCACGCTTACCCGGCTGCACGCGTCAGCTGTGCATACATTAAACCCGCCCCAGATACCCAACCCGACCACTGGTTGTTTGCCAACGGCAACCTAACACCCCACTTTTGATTCACTCTCCGGGCGTCCATTTGCGCGTTCTCCCGATCGAATAAACGCCACGCGGCAAACCAACCCAGCCGGCCTGCCCGTCCGTCCCCTTTCTAACCAGCACCCGGCAGAGCAGCAGTCCCCTCTGCTCGTTGACCAAACCTTCCTTCTATTCTGCATGGAGGATATCACGAAAAACACCCCTCAGGTCCTGACCGCCGTCGTGGAGCTCAAGGCAGAGGAGGTCGACGCCCCGCAAGTATGAGTTACCCCGGAGGAGGTGGAGGAGGAGCAGGAGTAGAGGATCAAGTTGGAGCGGGAGCAGGAGGAGATGTAGAGTTCTGTCCCACCCGGGCGAACCTGCATTGGTCCCAGGCCCAGTACGACCGCGTCGAGTTTGCCGATTTTAATCATGTGCAGGTTGCGGAATATGGGCAGGTTCAGTACTTCCAGCCGTCGGATGGGGATGACGGGGAGGATGTCGAGGATGTCGAGGGTACGATTTTTTTTTCCTTTTCCCCGGGTTTTGTCTGCTGCTTTTGTTTGGTTTATGACTGTGAATTATGGTGAACATTACTGATGTGTCTGCCCAGGCATGAACGCCTACCCGGCCTTCGCTGGGCCGGCTTCTCCCTCGGTAGAGGAGTCTCCGAAACCTCTGACCGCCGTCGAGAAGAAGAAGAAGAAAAAAGCGAAACAGAAGGCAGCGGCCAAGGCAGCTAAGACCACCGAGCCCGTGCCCGCACCTATCCCCGCGCCGCCCCCGGCCCTCGTGCTCGCCCCCGAGCCTAAGGAGGAGTCTGAGGCGACCACTTCTTCGAGCAGCAAGAACAAGAAAAAGAAGAACAAGAAGGCCAAGGACAAGAAGAAGGAGGAGAAGTCTTCCAAGGCTGCTCCTGCTAGCCCCGAGCCTGCTACCCCTCCTCCGGCTGGCGAAGCGGCCAAGACTGAGGCCGACAAACCTGCTGAGCCGGAATCCACCGTCCGCGACATTGACACGCCAAAGAAAGAGGAGGTGAAGCCTCAACATACCGAAACCCCCGCTATTGAGACGGCCCAAACCGCCGCCGAGGCCCCTGCTGCCGAGACACCCGTTCT
Source organism: Collariella sp. IMI 366227 (assembly GCA_027946355.1). Lineage (NCBI taxonomy): Eukaryota > Fungi > Ascomycota > Sordariomycetes > Sordariales > Chaetomiaceae > Collariella > Collariella sp. IMI 366227. Next base: position 1,253,183 of record JAPEUS010000002.1, on the reverse strand, counting down.
TGAGGCTCCCACCGCCGAGACCAAATCCGAGGAGCAGGCCCAGATTGAAGAGCTTGCCGCTATTGCAACAGAGCCCCAAGCCGCGCCTGAGGCTGCGGAGCCTAAGACCGATGACACCCCCGCCCCTGCCGCCGAGGCCACGGTGGAAGCTGAGCCAAAGACGGAAGAGGATCCCCCTGCCAATATTAAGACAGAAGAGCCTGCTGCCGTCGCTGCGCCAGAACCCGAGGCCGCAGCTGAGGCAGCTGAAATCAAGGCGGAGGAGACTCCCGCACCTGCTGTTGAGACCGCCGCGGCAGCTGAGGCGAAGACTGAGGAGACACCCAAAATCACTCCCGAACCTGAGGCTGCTGTCCCGGCTGAGAAGCAGGAAGAGCCGGCTGCCATGCCTGCTGAGGAAACCGCTCCCGCACCGGTCAAAGAGCCTGCGCCGGTTGCCAAAAAGGACCCGGCCCCAACAGAAACCGAAGCTCCCGCTGCGAAGGAGGAGTCAACCGCTGAGCCAGCCGCCGAGACCAAGGCCGCTGAGGAGGCTGCTCCTGCCGCTGCAGTTGAGGAACCCGTGGCGGCCGAGATGAAGGAGGAGGCCGCTGCTGAGGTTGCCGAGACCAAGGTTGTCGAGGAGGCTGCTCCCGCCCCGGCCGAAGAATCTGCGCCGGTTGAGAAGGTTGAAGAGCCCGCTGTTGCAACCATGGCTGCTGAAGAAACCGCTCCTGTCGTCGTCGCCGTTGAAGAAGCCGCGCCAGCTGAGAAGAAAGAGGAGCCGGCTGCTGAGGCGAAGGAAGAGCCCGCCGTTGAGACCAAGTCTGCAGAAGAGGCCGTTCTCACCCCAGTTAAAGAGGCTGCCCCCGCACCGGCCGAAGAATCTTCGCCAGTCGAGGAGGAGCCGATTCCGATAGAAACCGAAGTTCCCGCTTTAACAGAGAAGACTATTGCTGAGGCTAAGGAAGAGCTAGTCGTTGAGACTAAGACTGCTGAGACGACCGAGGCTGCCGCTGAGCCTGAGAAGGCTCCCGAGTCTAAAACGACCGCCGAAACCACCCCCGCGCCTGCTGTCGCTGAGCCCGAGGGGGTCCAAAAACCTGTTGAGGCTGCACCTACTCCCAAAGAGGCCAAGGTTGAGCCCGAGACTGCTCCCGAGATTGAAGTCGAGACGCCGCGGGAAAATGCTCCTGCTCCGGCTGCCGAAGTCAAGGCTGAGGTTGAGGCCACCCCTGAGGCTGAAACTGAGAAGCCAAAGGAGGACGCTCCTGCCCCTGTCGTTGAGATCGAGGAGGCCCAGAAGCCTGTTAAAGCGGCACATGTTTCGGAAGAGGCCAAGGCTGAACCCGCCGCCACTCCTAAGGCTGAAGCTGAGAAGCCGAACGAAGATGCTTCAGCCCCTGTTTCTGAGCCTGAGGAGGTGGTTTCCGTTGCTGAGGAGGCCAAGACCGAGTTTGAAGCTACTCCGGAGGTTGAAGTTGAGAAGCCGAAGGAAGAGACTCCCACCCCGGCCGCTGAGCCAGAGCAAGCCAACCCTGAGGAGGTCAACAAGGCTGATGAACCCGTCAAAGCCAAGGAGAAGGAGCCAGAACAACCTGCGATCGCCCCCAAACCGGTCGAGGATGAAAAGCCTGCCGTCGAAGAGAAGGCCTCGGCTACTGAGACAGAGGCCATGCCTGCCGCCACACCTTCTGACGACAAGCCAGCTGAGAGCGAGAATACTGCTGAGCCCGAAGCGGAACCTGCTCTGGAGGTCAAGAAAGAGCCTGCCTCTGAGCCTGAGGCTAAGCCAGAACCAGCTGCTGAACCTGAAGCGAAGGAGGAGCCTGCTCTCGAGCCTACGGAAGAACTTTTATTTGAGGCCAAGCAAGAGCCAATTGCTGAAACCAAGGAAGAGCCCGCCTCTGAACCCAAGGAGGAGCCGGCGGCCGAAGTCGAAGCAATCCCTGCTGGCGAGTCGGTGGTTAGGGCAAAGGAAGAGCCTGTCGTTGCTGGGCCGGAAGCGAAGGTTGAGCCTACTTCTGAGCTTACTCCCGAGCTAACGATCGAGACTCAACAAGAATCAACGGTCGAGGCCAAGCAAGAGCCTGCTCTCGAGGAACCGGCTGCTGAGCCAACTGTTGAGGCTGAGCAGGAGTCTGCTCCCGAACTCAAGGAGGAACTGGCTCCAGTCGAAGCATCCCCGGCAGCTGAGGAAGCGGTTGAGATCAAGGAAATCCCTGCCCCTGAGCCCGAAATTGCTCCTGAGCTCAAGGAAGAGCCTGCGGTTGAAACCAAGGAAGAACCAGCTGCCGAGGCCAAGGAAGAGCCCGCTCTGAAACCTAAGGAGGAGTCAGCTCTCGAAGTCGAGGCAAAACCGGCTGTTGAGCTAGCGGTTGAGGTCAAGGAAACTCCCGCCACCGAGCCTGAGGTTGTTTCTGAAGCAAAGGGAGAACTGGCAGCTGAGACCAAGGAGGCACCCGCCCCGGCTGAGACCAGGGAGGAATCTGTTGCAGAAATCAAGGAATCTCCCGCCCCTGAATCTGCACCCAACAAAGACGCTTCCGAACCTATTGTCGAAGTCAAGGAGGAGGCGGCCCCTAAGTCCGGTTCTAAGGAAGAGGAGGCCGCGGCTCCCGCGGAAGAGCACAAAGCCGAGGACATGCGTGCTGTTGAGTATGTGTTTCTTTAACTCCTGCATTTCCCTCTTTCCGTTTATTTATCAGCATCACACTGACAATTACCAGCGAACCCCAAAAGGCCGCTGCTTCTGAGGCTACGGAGACCCCTGCCGAAGAGGTCGAGGTCGAGACCAAGCCTGCCGAAGAGCCAGCCGCTGAGGCCGCAGCTTCCCCCTCCGAAGAGGCTCCGAAGCCTGAGGAAACCCAGAACGCTGTCTCTGAGGAGAAGGTTGAGGCCGCTCCTGAGGTCAAGGCCGAAGCCGTCCCTGAACCCTCTGCCGATGAGAAGCCGGCCGAAAAGACCGAGGCCGGACCTGTTTCCGAGGCCACTCCCGTTGTCGACGATAAGCCGGCCGAGAACGCTGAGGAGGCTAAGCCCGAACCTGTCTCCAAGCCCATCATCGAGGAGAAGTCTGTCGAGAAGGCTGAGGAGGCCAAGGCAGACGAGCACGAAGCCAAGTCCGAAGCTGTCGCTGAGCCCGCCGCCAAGGAGAAGCCCACTGAAGACGACAAGCCCGCCGAAGAAGCCGAGGAGGTCAAGGAGGCTGAGTCTTTATCTGAACCCGCTGTCGAGGTCAAGGCTGAAACTGTCGCCGAACCTGTGGCTGAAGAGAAGCCGGCCGAGGAGGCGAAGAAAGACGATAAACCTGAAACTCCTGCCTCCGAACCTGCTCCTGCTAAAGCCAAGGTTGTGGACGTTGCTGAGCCTGTCGAGGAAATCGACAAAAGCGAGGCTGTGGCTAAGGCTACCGAGGTGGCTGAACCGGAGAAGGTCGACGCAGATGACAAACCTGCCGAGAAGGCGGACGACAAACCCGAGGAGAAGGCTGAGGAGAAGGCCGAAGAGCCTGCTGTCGTCGAGATTGCGCAAGAAGCTAGCGCTCCTGAGGTACTACCACTGTTTATTCCATACATAATTATTCGCGGTGCTAACATAAGTCCAGCTCATCGCTGAAGCTGAGCCGGAGACTAAGCCAGATGTCTCCGAGGCCGAAGCGTCAGCCGAAACCAGCCCTGCTCACCAAGTCGAAGAGAACGCTCCCAATACTGACGCCAAGATCACACCTGCCCCGGAGGCTGAAGTCGCCAAGCCGGAGGAGAAGCCTGCTGATTCTCTTGCGCCCGAGAAGGAGAAGGTTGATGCTACTTCCGCAGTCGCCGAGGCTGTCGACACACCTGTTCCGGCTCCTGTCGAGACTGCCGAAGCCCCGAAGGAGGCCAAGGAGCAGGCTTCTGAAGAATCTGAGGTCAAGCCTGCGGTCAAGGATTCCAATACCGAGGCGGCTGAAGAGGCCAAGGCTGAAGTTCCTGATGAGGTCAAGGCTGAGGTCATCGAAGAGGCCAAGCCTGAGCCTGCCGTGGAGCAGAAGTCAGACGCCGTTGGGGATTCTCAATCTGAAGTCAAGGTTGAGGAGGTCGAGGAACAGCCAGCGGAGGAGTCCAAGTCCGAGTCGCCTGTTGAAGAGCCCAAGCTTGTTGAGCCTGTTGAAGAGGTCAAGACCAAGGCGGTCGAGGAGACCAAGGCGGTCGAGGAGACCAAGGCTGAGCCGACTGAGGAACCAAAGGTTGCAGCTTCTGAAGAGGTCAAGGCTGAACCTACCGCTGAGGTTAAGACCGAGCCGGCCGAGGAGCAGAAGCCCGAGGCCGTGGAAGCCAAGGCTGAAGCCATTGTTGAGCCTGTTGAGAAAGCCAAGGTTGAGCCAGCAGTTGAGGCCAAGACTGAGCCGGTCGATCAGGTCAAGACCGAGGCTGCCGGAGAGGCCAAGGTTGAGACCAAGGTTGAGACCAAGGCTGAGCCTGAGGAAGTTAAAGAAGAGGTGAAGGCTGAACCCGCCGAAGAAGCCATGACCGAGGCGGTGGAAACCAAGGTTGAAGCTGTCGAGGGACCCAAGCCTGAACCTGCCGAAGCGCCCAAGGATGAGCCAGCCGCTGAGGAGCCGAAGGTTGAGGTCACCGAAAAGTTCAAGCCTGAGCCGGTTGAAGAGGCAACGGCTGAGCCAGTCGAAACCGAGCCTCAACCTGCTGAGGAGGCTAAGCCCGAAGCTGTTGAGGAGGTCAAGGAGGAGGCGGCGGTGACCAAATCCGAGACTGAACCCGCAGTTGAGGAGGAGATCAAGGTTGACGCTGCAGCTCCAGAGGCCCAGGAGCCTGCACCGGAACCTAAGGTTGAGGAGGCAGAAGAGGCCAAGCTCGAACTGGGTCAGGAGGCCAAAACGGAACCCACTAAGGTTACGGAGGCTGAGCCTGCACCCGTCGAGGAAGCCAAGCCTGCGCCGGCCGAAGAGGCCAAGGCAGTACCTGTCGAAGAGGCCGCTGCTGAGCCTGCTGCTGCTGCTGAGGCCATTCCTGAGCCTGCACCCGTCGAGGAAACCAAGCCTGCTGCTGCTGCTGCTGAGGCCATTCTTGAGTCGGCGCTTGTCGAGGAAGCCAAGCCTGCTCCTGTTGAAGAGGCCAAGGTTGAGCCTGCAGAGGAGTCCAAGGCAGCACCAGTTAAGGAGGCTGCTGTTGAGGCTGTCGCTGAGACTGCTCCCGAACCTGCTGTTGAGCCTACGCCTGCTCCGGTTGAAGAGGCCAAGGTTGAGCCTGCAGAGGAGCCCAAGGCAGCACTAGTTGAGGAGGCTGCTGTTGAGGCTGTCGCTGAGACTGCTCCCGAACCTGCTGTTGAGCCTACGCCTGCTCCGGTTGAAGAGGCCAAGGTTGAGCCTGCAGAGGAGCCCAAGGCAGCACCAGTTAAGGAGGCTGCTGTTGAGGCTGTCGCTGAGACTGCTCCCGAACCTGCTGTTGAGCCTACGCCTGCTCCGGTTGAAGAGGCCAAGGTTGAGCCTGTAGAGGAGCCTAAGGCAGCACCCAGTGAAGAGCCTGCCCCTGCGCCTGCCCCTGAGCCAGCTGCCGAGTTGGCGGAATGCACCGGGGCCAAGCCTGAGGATGAGCCCACGCCTGTCGAGGAAGCGAAGCCTGCTCCGGTCGAAACTGCCCCTGAGCCAGCTGCCGAGTTGGCGGAATGCACCGGGGCCAAGCCTGAGGATGAGCCCACGCCTGTCGAGGAAGCGAAACCTGCTCCGGTCGAAAAGGCCGAGGCCGAGGCTGCGGAGGAGCCGGAGCCGGAGCCATCTGTGAAAACCAAGGCTGAAACCGCTGAGGAAGCCAAGGTTGACGCAGCTGAGGTTACGCCAGAGCCTGTTGGTGAGGCTGATCCCAAGCCTGTCGAAGAGGCCAGGACTAAATTCGAAGCTCCGAAGGAAGAGCCCAGGGAGGAGGCAAAGCCAGAGGCGACTCCTGCACCTGCTGAGGAGCCGGCGCCCGAGCCTGTGGCAGACAAGACGGTCATTGTTGAGGACGCCCATCTGGCCTCCAAGGACGAACCAGCGCCGATCATTGAGAAAGAAGCAACCGAGACCGCTCCTCCTGCCCCAACCCAGGACGAGAAACCGGCCGAAGAGAAGGCGGCAACCCCAGCCGCCAAAGAGAAACCAAACGAGGTTCAGGTGGAGGAAGAGGAGAGCAAGGACAAGGTTGGGCCAATTCCCAGCGAACAGAAGGTGGCAGAGAAGAAGGCTACAGGTGAGGAACACCCCGCATTGCTTGATACCCCCAATGGCGATGGCATGGCAGAACAGGAGGCTTCAGAATGCATTTCACAACCAACTGGCACGGACTTGGACTTGCGACTTCCGGATACCCAGGATACCCAGGAACCCAAGGACACGAGTTTGACGATTTCTTTAACTGTTACAACCAATGATACCCCTGATACCCCCAACCAACTTAATCTTAATACGGCTGGAGATGATGAGAAGGTTAAGGAGATGGAGGAAGTAAGCTCCGGCACTGGCCAGAAACCAGCTGGTTTGGACCATGAGGAAAATGAAGTCCAAGACATTCCTAAGAGTGAGAGTGAAGTCGCGGTGGAAAGCGAGCAAGTCGTAAGTTCAAACCTGGAGTTCATGTCACATGGTTGCAGAATCGGTCACTTACCAAGAAATAGATTACCAAAAATGCTACCAATGCAGATTCTGAGAGCATCGAACCTCTAGAGACTGTCGATGTTCCAGAGACGGCTGTTCAACCAACTCCGGAGAACTCTCCAGCTGCCGCCGAACTTGAGCCCGAAGCTGAGAGCAAGCCCCTCGACACCGAGAGGGTGGATGATCAGGAGACTGAACTACTGTCTGTCCAAGACAAGAGCGTCGAGCCGCAACCAGAGCTTGAAGCGGCAGTTGCCACAGTCCAGGAGTCAGAAGAGGAGAAGCCAACTGAGGAAACGCCCCTTCCCAAGACAACTACCGCCGAAGAGGCTCCAGCCCCCGCCGAAGACCAAGCGCTACTCTCACTCACTGAGGCTGCTGTCGAGGGCTCGAAGGCGGAGGAATCAATTCCAGCTCCTGCCGCTGAGGCTGTTGCTCATGTGGCTGTCGAGACCGTCGAGGAGCAGTCAGAAGTGGATCTGCCTGCGGCTGGTGACCAGACGGTCGAGGGGGCAAAGGAGGCCCCGCCAGCTGAAGAAGCCAATGTGGTCGAGGCCGGCCCCGGAAATGCTCTTGAGGAGATCAAGTGCGACGTTAAGGAGGAATCTGCTGTCGAAGAGGTTTTCCACCAAGAAGACCAGCACGCGACCCCTGAAGAAGACAGGCTGAAGCCTACGGAAGATTCAGTTACCAAGGCTCCCGTCGAGACACTGGTCTCTGAACCTGTCGTCTCCGAGGTTGCTGCCGAGCATGACAAAGAGGCGCAGGTCGAGAATGACAAGCCCACAACTACAGACGAAGGCGTCACGCAGGTTGCCTTTGAAGAACCAGCCTCAGAGGCTGCTACTCCCGAGCCCTCGGCTGAGCAAGACACGACAAGACCCCTCTCGAGACATCAAAATCTGTTTTAGTGGTCTCAGAGACTCCCGTCCAGCAGGATGAACAGACTCCAATCGAGGAGGTCAAGGCAGAGCCTGCGGATGAACTTACTGTGGAGTCGCCCGCAGAGGCTGTCGCTGAAGCAGTCGCTGAAGCAGTCGCTGAAGCAGTCGCTGAAGCAGTCGCTACCGAACCTGAGGTTGCTGCCACAGAGCCAACTCCTCAGGAGGACAAAGAGGTCCCAGTTGGGGAAATCTTAGCTGTCAAGAAGACGCCCGTTCCGGTCTTTGAGGTTGAAGCTCTTATCAAGGACGAGAATTCTGCCGAAAATGATGCCTCTGTCAAGCTTGAGCAGGCTCCTACTGAAGAGGTCAAGGTTGAGCTTGCAGCTGCTCCGGATGCTCAACCCGCGTCCGAGGCTCCCGCCCCTGAGGCTGAAGCTGCTGGCAAGGATGAGCAAGTTCCTGTTGAAGAAGCCAAGACGAAGGCTGAAGATGTGTTCGTCGTGCATGGGACTACCCCATCGGAGGCACTTGTCGCAGAGACTACTCCCATTGCACGCGAGCAATCTTCTGTTGATGAAGTCGAGGAGAAGCTTGCGGACGCGCCAGCAACGGCTGTTTCCCAGGAGAAGCCGATCGCTGCTGAGCCCGAGCAACCCCTTAAAGGCACAGAACCGGCTTCAGAGCCTACCGCCGCGGCCGAGTTACCCGCTGAAACCGAGCCAATGGTTGAGGCAGCGCCTGCCGAGGCCCAGACCGATGCGCCATTCCAGCAACAAGAAGTCACCGCGGTCGCGGAAGAGATCCCTGCTTCGAAGGAGTCCCCTGCGGCCAAGGCTGTCGACGAAGAACCGACTCCGACCCCGGCCCCGGAGCTCAAGGCTGCCCAGGAAGCTGCTGAGGAACCGCAAGACGGCGAGCAGCCCGAGACAAGCAAAGAAGCTGTGGCAGTCGGCGCGGCCAGCGACGAGACAGTGAAGATGCCCGAATTCGAGGAGCCTGCGGAAGACACCGCCTCCAACCCAAAAGACAAGGGGTTTGCTCATTCCACTACCCCCAGCACCGCTGTCGAGGAATCTAGCCACGCGCTTGAACCCCAGGAGGTTGCGCCGGAGATCGTTCCTGAGACAGAAGACAAGAGCGTCCCTGCTGTTGAAGAGCCCACAGAGATCAAGATCGCTCCTGAGGAAGTTCCTTCGGCTGTTGAGGCTGAGGAATCTGTTCCAGCCCAAATCAATGGCGAAGAACTAGCTCAGGAACCCGAGGCTCAACTGGTTCAGCAAGAGACCGTTCTTGAGACGAAAGAACAGCCTGAGGTGTCCCCAGTTCTCGACGAACTCGTCGCTGTTGAGACCGCCAGCGAGGAATCTGCTGTGGCACAAGATACTCCCGCTCCTCAGGAGGTCGTTGCCGATGCTGAAGACAAGGAGGCACCTTCAACCAGTGAGGCACCAAGGCAGGCCCCCGCGGTTGAGGAGGAGAGTGCTTCCGAACCAGCCATCGAGGAGGTTCCAGAGCCGGCCGCAACCAACATTACAACCGAGGAGCCAGCCAAGGAACCAGAGGAACCAGAGGTCATTACTGAGAGCCATGCCAGCGCCTCTCCTCCTGTGGCTGCGGAAGAGCCTGCTCCTTTGGTTGGACAGACAGCGCCATTTGTTGGTGAGGAAGCATCCCCCAAGACAGAGGAAGTCATGACAAGCGCTGAGGAGGTTCCCGAGATTCTCCCGGCAAAGGCTGTCGAGGAGCCAACACCTCAACCTACCGAGGCACTCAAAATCGAGACCGAAGACGCACCAGCGCAAACTGCCGAAGAGGTTTCTCATGTGACCACACCCGCCGTCGTGGAGGAATCTGCGCCCCAGTCCACCGAGTCGGTCATGGTCGAGAAAGTCGAAGACGCACCGGCCACAATTCTAGAGGTCGCTGAAGAGCCAGTACCTCAGCCGACAGAAGCGCCGGCTTTCGAAGTTGCCCGTGTGGGTGAAGACCTTACTCCGGTAGCTGAACAGACAGACCCCGCTGCTGCCCAAGAAACAAAGCCCAATTTGGAGGAGTCTGCAGCAAACACCGAAGCGGATTCCCAAGCTCCCGCACCCGAGGTTGTGGAAGAACCGATCCCTCAATCCGATGCCGTTCCTGACAGAAACTTCGAGAAGGAGACGGCTCCCGAGGTTGCGTCTGGCGACATTATCCCGGTTGTCTCTGTGCCCGAAAAGCAGGAGGTCACTCAGGATCTTGAACATCAGGCTGCCGAGGAACCCAAGCTCGTGGCCGAGGCAGCCCCTATTGAGCCCGCCATCCTCTTCAAGGACGCACCCAAGCCGGCTGAGCAGGCACCGGAGCCCACAACCAACGAGGAGGCCCCAGTGGAGGTATCGCAGCCCGCTGTTGAGGCGACTGAGCATGTCGCACTCAAGGAAGAGCCCATCCCCGCCAGCGAGTCCCCGGTCAAGCAGGAACACCTCCCCACCGGACAACTTCAGACTACCGAAGAACCCACCACCGTCGAAGTCCAATCCGTTGCCAAGGTGACTACTGATGTTGAAGAGCCGACCGTTATTGACCTTGAGCCTCCTGTTACTGAGCCTATCCAAGCCGCCGAGGACAAGCCTGGAGACAAGCCTGAGACCCCGGCCGTTGTCGCCGAAGAACCTTCTATCTCTGAGCCCATTCAACCCAAGGAGGACGAGCCTCAAGACAAATCTGAGGACAAGCCCGTTGTGCAGATTGCTGCGGAAAAGGCTCCAGTTCTCGAGCCTGTCGAAGTCAACGAGGGCAATGTTGAGGACGAGCCTAAAAACCAGACACCTGTTGTTCAGTCCGTTCTCGCCCAAGAGCCTGTCAAGGTTGAAGAGTCCGCCGAGGCCGCAAAGCCGCTCGAGATCTATGAGCAGGCTAGCGATGACAATATTGCGGCTGCCGAAGAACCTCACACTGAGCCGGTCAACAGCAAGATGGTTGTTGAGCCTGAGCAGCCTGTCAAGACCGAGGAACCCAAACCAGTTAATCAGCTTGTCAAGACCGAAGAAGCTGTTGAGGCCGAGGAGTTTCCCAAGGCTGAGGAGGTTCTCAAAGCCGAACAGTCTGGCGAGATTGAGGAAGCTCCTAAGGACAAGGATCTAGAGCCAGTCGAGGTTTACGCCCCCAAGACCGAGGACACTCCCAAGGTCGAGGAATCTATCGGAACCGAAGAGTTTGTTCAAAACAATGAGATTGCCGAGATTGATGAGGCGGTCCAACAGCTCGTCAACACCGAGAAGGTTTTCAAGGTCGACAAATCTGTGGATGCCCAAGACCAGCCTGAGGTTGAAGCCCTATCTCTCGTTGACCACGCATCTCCCGCCTCTGAAGACTCTGTCAAGATTGAAGAACCTGGCGAGACCGAAAAGCCCTCCAAAGTCGAAGTCAAACCCGAGACCGAGGAAGTTGTTCAGCCCGATATTGCCATCAAGCCTGAGACATTTGCTCCGGCCCCAGAGGTCGCCCAGGCTAAGGAGTCTGCCAGCATAGAGGACGTTGCCAAGATTGGCGAAGATCTCCAGGTCGACGTGCAGACCGGCACCGAGGAGTTTCCAAGCAACGAAAAAGTTCCGAAGGCCGAAGAACCCTTCGAGTCTCGGAACGCTGTCAAGATCGAGGAGCCTGCTCAGGCCGTCGAAACTGAGCAGGTTGAGACGGCTACTGAACTCCAAGAAGCCACCCACGCCGAGGAGCCTGTTCACACCGAGCTACAGACGAAGCTCGGCGAGGTCGTCTATGGCGAACTCGTTGCCGCGGATGAGGCACCTGAAACTACAAACCAGGACGAGCGCACAATCAAGGCTTCCAACGAAACTGCGGAGCCAGGTCCCGAGCCCTTCGAGGAATTTGTCTTGGTCGATGCACCCTCGGTCCCCAAGGATGCTGCGCCAGTCGAGACGACACCTGTCGAGGACTCGGTTGTCATTATCGAGCAATCTACTGCGTCTCTCCAGGAAGATTCTGTTCAAGAAGAGCAGCCGACGCAGAAAGCCATGTCCGAAGCTGAGGTCCTTGCCACTGAGCCTGTCGACATATCAGGTACTGAGAGCTCCCAGCTGGTCGATGAACCAGTCGTCGTTGAGCAGTCGATTGCTTCGCTTCCGGAGATCTTTGAGTCTGAGCAGCTGCCCACCAAGGAAGACAAGTCTGCCCCTGAAACTGCCATTGACGAGTCTATGGTCATGGTGAGCCCGGAGAGCTCTCAACTGGTGGAAGAGCCGGTGATGGTTGAGCATGTTGCTGTGCCGGTTGAAGCCGTGTCGATCAAAGAGCCCGCCGTTGAAGAGGCAATGGAGGACACACAAACTGCAAAGGCTCCAGAACCACAGGCTACCACTTCCGTCCACCCGACGCCGGTCACCTCGGAAAGCCCTGCCCCGACATCCGCTTCTGAAATCAGCCCTGCGATATCCGTGGCTGAGGGCGAGACCGCTGCTCCCAGCGAACAACCAACCGTCCAGCTTGAAGAACCCGCAGCCAAGCTCTCTGTTACTCACGACGTTGAGGAAGCTGAAGTCGCGGCTGAGAATCCCGTGCCCCAAAAGGAGTCTGAGCTCTCCTTCAGCCAGACTGACATCCTTGAGTCTCCATCCTCCGAAGTGGTGCACCGGGAGCCTTCGGTTGCAGAGGCTTCCCAGGAGATCAAGCCAGAAACCCCCGAGGTTAAGACGGATGTGACAGCAGTTGAAGATGTTTCTCGCGAGGCCGCGAAATATGAACCGACTGTCGATATCAATGCCCAGCACAGCATGCAGAAACCCCTTGAGTCCAAGGCCGAGCCTGATGTTACTCCTGCTTCGGCTGAGGTCGCCATTGGCCCCACGCAATCTGATGCCAGGGAGAAGCCTTCTGAGGCAGTTGCTGTTGTCGAGGATCAATCTCCGCCCACTCCCAAAATTGTCAACTCGGTTGAAGAGAGCCCAGTCCTCGGACGCGCAATTCCAGTGTCTCCTTCGGACTACGGCCCCAAAGACACGAGCCTTTCTCTGCAGACAGCGTCAACCTACCCGCTGCCGACAGACACCACGCTCACGCTCCCGACCGACACATCGCTGTCTCTTCCTGCCCACACTAAGGAAGCTCTGTTTGGCAAAGCAGACGATAAATCAGACGCGAGGGAGATTGCCATTGGCGCAGGCATTACGGGTGTCGTGGGGGTTGTCACTGCCCTGGTTGCGCACATCTCCGACAAGCCCGATGTAACACGTCTTGAGGAAATGGCGTCCAAGCTTGACGGGGCCAAGGCTTCCGAAACTGCCTCCGTCAAGGAGATTCCCGGAGAAGAGACCAAACTTGAGGAGCCGCTATCCCGTGAGCTGGCCCAGGAACTCAAGGCCACCCCGATGGAGTCTTCTCAGGTTGTTGTGGACAAGACGGTCCCGCTCTCCGAGTCCTTCCACGTTGTGGAAACGGACGCACCAGTCCAGGAAGAAGCAGCGAAGACTGAAGACAAGAAGAAAGCTTCTTCTGAGGATGGTGAGGAATCTGCCGCGCGGTCTGCTGTTGTTGCTGTTGTTCCCGGTATCCAGGAGACGAAGACTGACGATGGCCTCTTGGTTGCCCCAAGACCGACAACCCAAGGAACAGGACCCGCCGGAGGAGAAGTCATTCTGGACTTCCGCGTACCCACCCCTGCTGTCGTTCTTCCTGACCTCGACGATCCTGTGGCTAAGCAGCTAAGCCGAATGCGCAGCCTGCGCCGCCAGCGGAGGAACACCATCAAACAGGCCGAGGAGATGGTGGCAGCCGCCGTGGTCATCTTCGCCACCGCCGACGTTCTCAGCCCGCCCGGAAGCCCGAGACTCGCCGGTCCAGAAGCCGATGTCCCTGGTTCAATCGAAATGCATTCTGATGTCAAGGGGAAGGGGAAGGACGTCGAGATGCCCATCCTGTCTCTCCAGGATTCGCCAGTGCTTGCCGGGGCTGAGCAGGATAGGGGCAGAGCCAGGACGAGAGATCTTCCTGAACCTGTTGCTGACCTCTCAGTAGACGACCAAGACAAGCCTAGAGACAAGACCGACGAAGCCCGCGCCTCGCACAGCTCCAGACGCCACAGCCACCACTCGTCCCGCCACCGGTCTCACCGCGACGGCCGCGACGGAAGCAAGGACGGCTCGCGGCGTTCCCATCGCAGCCGGTCCGACAGCTACACTTCTGCCCGCTCCCGTGGAGACGAAGAGCCCCCGCGCACCCCAACCCGGGAGGACAGTGGCTTCTCCGATCGCAAAAGCACCGAGCACTCGCGGAGACACCGCACTCCAGAAGAGCAAGCTGCACATGACAAGCGCAAGGAGGAGCGGCGCCGTGCCCGCGAGCTCGAGAAGACCAAGGACGGCGCACCCAGCTCCCCGGCCAAGACAGACAGGGAGAAGGACCGAACCCGCTCGTCCACGCGGGACCGCGAGCGTGAGCGAGACCGTGAGCGCGAACACCGCGAGCGTTCCGACCGCGAACGCCCAGAGCGCGAACGTTCCGAGCGTGACCGCTCCGAGCGCTCTGAACGCTCCTCCGAGCACCGCCATTCCTCCTCCCATCATCACCATCACAGCTCGCGCCGGCACAGCCAGACCCGCCCCAGCACGGAGCCCAAGACGGAAGCCCCGCGCCCATTCCCACTCCCGCCCCGGTCCCCGTCTCCAGCAAGAAGTTCTTTGACATCAAGAACGGCCAGAGCGTGCTGGAGACCAACTTCGCGACTCGCGAAGCCCCTCGAGAAGCTGCGCCGCGCGAAGCGCCCACCCTGCCCCCGTCTGCGTCCAAGTCAAACGCTGTTCACATCCCGCCTGAGCTCAAGCGCTCCAGCACCACGCGCAGTGCGAGGCAAAGGCGGGTGCTGGTGTTGGTGGCAGTGGTGAGGCCGGCTCATCGACGGCGAGTGGTGGGGATCCTGAGTCGCAGGCTCATCGGGCAAAGAGACAGGAGAAGAGGGATAAGGCGAGGGAGAAGGAGGGGAAGGAGAAGAGTGGGTTGAGGGCGGCGATTAAGAGGTTTTTTACGAGTTGAAGGGGGTGAAGTGGTTGGTGTTTGAACCGATGAGGGGAAGGGGGTGATGATGGTGGGGGTTTTTTTTTTTTTGCCGAGATGAGTGATGACTTTGAAGATTGATGATGAGGAAAATAAATGTTAGTAGTGGAAAACTCAGGGGTGTGTTTGTTGCTGTTTTGTATTGGTTTTGATGGAAAAACGACGAGTTTGTATGTGTTGTTTATATATGTGATGAGCAAAACAATGAGGTTCTCAACTCTTACACCATAAAAATTGCATCTTGTTGTAGTGCTTTAAATGCGTATGGCAGGCGGATTTTCATAGTTTGATCTGTCATTCATTCCGTTGCCTTTGCTTTGGTGTTGTTGTTTGCAGTCTTGTTTCGTTGTGGTGGTTAGGTGTTCTCGAGGGTTGTGCATGAGGGTTAGGGTTAAGGCAGCCACCATTGCACATTCACACCTTCCCAATCGATGACCTTTATAACAGGTTAAATCTGCATCAAGAAAAGCATAACTATGCTCGCCTCACTTCTCATTTTTACTGGCAGAATTTGGGTTGTGGTGCGCTGTTAGGCAAAATTCTTCATCCAAACTCAACATCACAGAATCATCAACCACATCTCAAATCTCCACTTTGCAAACATCAGGCTGGAACATCGAAAACAGCACTTCCCAGACAACAACCAGCATGGCACCTCCCATGATTGACCCCGCGCTGTTCGACCAGCTCAAGTCCAAGATTGAGGAAGATGCCACCATCCGGAAGGAGCTAGACCAGATCCTCGATGACCTGAACCAGCACGTCTCGTACACGCAGGGCGTGCTCTCGCGGATACACTCGACGCCGCGGTCCAAGTGTCAGTCTTCCTCTCAAGAACACAAATCGGGCTTGGCAAGGTTTGAGATTGACAATGGCATAGATGCGGGTTTAATTGAGCAAGTCGAGGGCGGGATCAAGCAGGAGATTGAGACCGTCAGCAAGCTCTCTGCGTTTGCGTCTCAGTATCCTTACTACAAGTAAGTATCCCTTAATTCCCATGAATATGGCTGGGATGCTAAGACTCGACCAAGGTACAACCACAAGTGGCAGCGCATGGTGCAGGACGCCATCTCCACGGTTATTCTCTGCGCATGGTTGGGCGGCATGGCCAGCGATTCCGAGCCGGGCAAGGTCGGCCGGCTGCTGGCCCTGGAGGACATTGGGCAGGTTTTCAACGGTTTGTGCCCGAATCCCATCAGATGGTACGGCAGAACTAACTCTCTGCAGTCCCTGTCAATCTCAAGGACCGCGACGCCTTCCACATCACCATCGAGGAGTACCTGCTGGGGCTGATCAACGTTATTGATGAGCTCAGCCGGCTGGCGGTCAACTCGGTGACGCTGGGCGACAACACCATGGCCGTGCAGATCAGTGGGTTTATCAAGGACCTGCACGCCGGGTTCCAGGTACTGAATCTCAAGAACGACATCCTGCGGAAACGTGTGGACTCGATCAAGTACGCGGTCAAGAAGGTGGAAGACGTGGTGTATGACTTGTCGCTGCGGAACTTGATTCCTCAGGCGCAGTAGAAAGTTGGTACTACCTGATTGAAGATATTTGCTGGTTCCAATGCTCCTGAGAAATACGGGCGCTTTCCAGATGCTATTGAGGTGCCGAGTCCCCCCCCTCCCCCTGTCCACAATCCCAGGGTTAGGGTCAATTCCGAGCTTCCGTCCGCCCCATCCCCACTGCAACTTTAATTGCCCTTCCTCAACGCGACCTCGTTCCCTTCCCTCCCAACACCACCACACCACACCTCACACATAACACAATGCCCCTAATCGACCCAATAACAATGTCCTCCTCCTTCTCACAAAGGCGCCCACGCGCAACCGCCTCCATCTCCAAAAAGTCCGCCGCCACCACCACCACCACCACCACCACCACCAACCCATCACCCACCCCCGACAACAACACTCTCCCCAATTGCACCCAACCAATCCCCCTCCAAACCAACCCGCCTTGCCCTCCCACCTCTCCTTCTCGCCCTCTTTGCCGCACGCTTCCGTGCCTTGTCGCCGACCCCGTCCCGACAATGGCTACCACCTTGCTGCCCGGGGCGGCTGTGCTGCAGGTTGTGTGGGCGGTTGTTTGTTTGCCGGCTGCTGGGTCGACACAGACGGCCGGTGGTGGTGGAAACAGTGGGGAGGAGGTGTGAGGGGAAAGGGGGAGTGGTGCGAGTGGGAGTGGGAGTGGTGGGAGGGGCTGAGGCGGGGGTTAGGAAAGAGAGGTACTGGTGGGAGGGGGTCGGGAGGGTTGTTATTGTAAGTTTTTCTTTTTGTCCTGGCTTCTTAGTAATGTTGCGCGGCGTTGCTAACTGTTGATCTAAACAGAGCGCTCTCCTCTCCCTCGCTCTCTCCCTCCTCCTCACGCCCCTCATCTATGCGATCCTCATCCTCTTCGGCGCGCCCTTCCTCACACACTCCAGCCACACATTTCTATGCGCAGCACACCTAGCCGTTCTGGCCCTCTTCCCGCTGTTCTATGTTCACGGAGTGGACGGCGCCGCGTGGAAGGCCGTGGGCGGGTTCAGCGCGCCGCTGGACGAGGTGTTTGGCGGCATGGTGGGCGCGGTTGTGGGCGCATGGCTTGGGGCGGTGCCGATTCCGCTGGATTGGGATAGGGATTGGCAGCGCTGGCCGGTGACGATTTTGGCGGGGATGTTTGGAGGGTATGTGCTTGGGAGGGTGCTTGGGGGACGGTGGTGTGGGGAGGAGGTTTTAAGCGAAGGGGGGAATTACGATGAGGTTTGGGAAGAAATGAGTGAGATGAGTTGGTGGTGAAGGAGTGGAGGGAAAAAGTTTGAGATACCCTTTGGTTGGAGTTTGAGCGGGGGTGATGGCTCGACTGGAGTGTTATAATCCTTCATCTGTCAAGATGTACAACTAATAGACACTGATCGACTCAAGAGCCAGTTTACTGCTGATGTTTCAGGATGACGACAACACCAGTTGCTGTTTACACCAACCAACCCTTCTCCCCCTCAAAAACCTCCTTCCAGCTCTGCCCCTCCCCGCGCTTAAACTCCTTCACATCCACCACATCCTTCCCGCCAAAATTGCCATACAGATGCGGACACCCGTTCGTCCCATCCACCTCATCCCACTTGACAGTTGCCTGGTCAAAGTTGGACAGGCGCAGCTTGAGGAGATAGAAGGAGGTTATGTCCTTGAAGAACAGGTCTGATGTGGTGGGGACCTGACCAGATCACAACATGTCAGCATCGAAGCAGGTTCGGGACCTGGAGCCATGTGTACGAAGGGGTGGAAGTGCTCTGGTAAGATGGGGAAGTTCAATCTTGAAATAAAACTCTAAGTTTTTTTGTCCTGGAGATCAGTATGGTTGAATTTGGATTTCAATTGGGTGGAAGTGTAAGACTCAAGTCCGACCATGGGCATGGATCCTTTGAGCGAGACACCCCCTCTTTTCTTCCTCATGCCCAACTGCTAGGTAGGTAATGTTTAGAGCACAACTTCCATCTGCTCCTTTAAGACGGCATTAAAATGATTTTCTTTTCTATTTTATTTTTAATCGGGGTGTAATGAACCCAAGTTCAAAAGCAGGACTCTACGAACAATGCTCTGAGGTGGCTTGATTCAATGATAACTCTCGTTCCATGTGCTCTGGACATTGTTTTACAAGCTCCAAGCTAAGAGCGGAACTTGCCGAGGCGCGAGAACAACCAAAAAAGTCGCGTCGGGCTTGCATGGTCTGTGCAACTGGCTGCAAAAGAAGCTCGCCTAAGTTTTGGAGCTTTGTCCAATTGCCAAGCGAAAACCACAGTCCACCCAGCAACAACATTTCAGACTCGGCATCGCGACGGGCTGACCTTAATAACGACACAAAAAACTCGCCGAACTGCTGCTTCGCGAGCGGTGCATGTAATTGATCTGATTTGGGCGCCCGACTTGCCATTCTCTTCCCGTTGAACGACCGACCGACCGACGGACGCGCGCAGCTCGAGCTGTCTTCCACGACCGAGCTAGGAAACCCGAACCATCCCAGTCTCGCCATCGCGCTTCTCGAGCCCAGATTCGATTCTTCCCAGAATTCGCAAACAACACAGCCCGACCGACAACACCGCCATGTCCAACAACCTCTTCAACTTCCACCTCCCCACAAACACCACCAAAAACACCACCACCCGCAAATCCACCATCCCCACCCTCCTCCCCCTCCTCCCCTCCACCCCGGACTACCACCACAACAAAACCAACAACAACAAACCCTCCCACTTCCCGCAATTCAACACCTCCGCCCGCTCCACAACCCCTCCGCCGACCCCCGCCTCTCCTCCGACTTCCACAACTCCCAAACCTCCTCCACCGCAAGTTTCACGCCCGCCGGCGCGCGTCCGCCCGATTTCTTGACAGCTCCATCATGCGCGGCATGACGGGTAATTCCTCTAAGGGAGGGAATGGAGCGGGAATGGGGGATGCGCCGCAGGGGTTGTTTACGGGTATTGAGGGGATTTGATACCGGGGTGGGTTTACGGGCGGTGGTGCTGGGGGGATGAGGATGGGGGTGGGGATGGCGGGGAAGAGGAATATTTTTGCTGGGGTGGGGAGGACTGGTGGGAGTGGAGGTGGTGCGGGGAAGGAGAAGGGGCCGTTGGGGAGGTCGATTCAGGGGCAGGCGGGGGTTCGCATCAGAGGCAGCCGTCGAGGTTGAGGAGGAGTGTGGTTGTTGATGACGAGGAGGTGGGGGAGGAGGGGATGGGAGGGTTGAGCCGGGGAGGAGCTTTGGGTTGCCGGTTGATGATGACGAGGATAGTTTTGATGAGGAGGAGGAGGGGAGGATATGTGGCTGGGTATGCCGGAGAGGGGAGGGCTGCCGGATATTGGGGAAGAATCGGATTTGTTGATGCTGGCGACGCCCGCTGCGACGGAGCGTGTGCGCCGTGAGGCGGAGGATATCTTCCGTGCGTCGGCGATGCATGGGGGTGGTGCGGCGCGCCGCAGGGAGCTGAGGTACGCTGCGCTGGCGAAGGATGTTTATCAACACATGGGAACGGCCGCTGTTACGGAGCCGCCGCAGGTTATTCTCGGGACAGAGAACCTAATTGCAAAGCTGTATGATGAGGGGGTTGGTGAGGCGGAGGACGATGAGAAGATGGACGAGACCCTGGCGACAGTGGCCGGCAGAGTCGCTGCGCTCTGGAAGGACCACGTCGACAAGCTCCCGCACCCAACCGAAGAGCACGCCGCGGAGATCGGACCCGGCCCGCACGCGACTCCCTTCGAGAAGGCGAACTACCTCGCCAACCTCGCCCTGCAAATTCACCACACACGGTACGAAGACCGCGGCGTCATCCGCGCCGAGCCCCTCCCAGAGACCCTCTTCCGCTGGCTCAACGACTACCACGACATGTACGGCAACCAGGTCGACGAGATCCTGCGCCACCGCCCCAGCCCCGCGTGCCACTCACTCTTCTGGCAGGCCGTCTTCGTCGCGCTGCTGCGCGGCAAGGTCACCGACGCCGCCCGCCTGCTCGACAACGCCGGCTGGGGCCACGTGCGCCGCGGACCCCGCGGCGACTACGCCTACGTCGACCGCGCGCTTGAGAACGTCCAGCGCGCCGTTGAGGAGACGGTCGGCGTGCTAGAGAACTGCCCCGGCTTCGTTGGCGATTGGGATATCTGCAGCAGCGACTGGACGCTGTTCCGCGTGCGCGCGCAGGGGTCGCTAGAGCATCTCAGGCGGTTTGCCGAGGGCAAGGACACTGCCTGGGGCGAGTCGACCTTTTCGGCGTCGGTGGCCTCGACTAGGAGCCACGGGTCACTGACGGGTTTGGCGAGGCGGGCGGAGAGCCAGGTGCCGTGGGAGATTTACGAGAATCTCAACATCATTTTTGATATCGTGCTTGGGCAGCAGGGAGCCATTCTCGAGGCGGCGCAGGACTGGCTCGAGGCGACGGTTGGTTTGCTTGGCTGGTGGGACGAGCGGAGGGGCAAGGCTGACAACAACACCCCCTTCGGCATGTCCCAGTCTTTCTCACGATCGCAGGCCCTGGTGGTGGCGTCGGCGCCGGTTGGTGATGCCGAGAGTTACCTCGACAGGCTTGCGCGCGCGTTCCATGCCGCGGTTGAGTCCGACTTTCACTTCAACTCGCAGAATCCCGTCGAGATTGGCATGGCTTGCATGTTTGAGGATAACGTGAAGGGTGTCATTGGGTTGCTGCGCGGCTGGTCTCTTCCGATTGCTGCGGCGGTTGCTGAGATTGCCTCGCTTGGGAAGTGGCTGCCTCAGCATCAGCCTTCTGGCGCGTTTGGCCTGGCGGATCTCGACATGGACGACCTGGAGGTTCTCGGGATGGATCCCGGCGCACCGGACGAGGTCGACGGGATCAAGGATAGTACTCTGGTTCAGTATGCACAGGCCCTGGCCGACTATGACGGTCTGTCGGCTGTGAAGGACAAGTTTGGCGTGTCGCGGGAGGGCTGGGAGCTTTCGATGAGTGTCCTTGGTCGGATGGACTCGCCGGAGCGGTCTGAGGAGATGGTCCGGGATTTGGTGCAGCATCTGTTCCAGGAGCTGCATGTGGACTCGAACGAGATGGTGGACAGGCTGTGGACACTGCTGAGCGAGCTGGGCATGGTTGATTATGCTGAGGAGACGGCAGAGGTACGTTCGCCGTTCCATTATGATGTGAGGGCATTGCTGACAGTTGCAGACCTACGGAGAGATCCTTGCCCGCGATTCCCACCGCTATGGCGAGGCCATGTGGTACTACGCCCTCGCGCACCGCCCGCACAAGGTCCGCGAGGTCATGAACCTTCTCATCTCATACTCGCTGATCCAGTCCACGGCGTTCCCACCCGCCAACGACCTCGACGACTACCTGCACAAGCTCCTCATAGACCGCAAGAACACCCTCGAGGAGTGCGCCAAGCAAGACATGGAAGCAGCGGAGCTCCTCGGCAAGATGCTCTCAGGCTACGCCTCCCTCCGCCAATTCTACGACATCCGCGACAACGACAACGCCCTCCCCCACGCAACCCCCCATTCCCGCCGGCAGCAGGCCGCAGCCGCGCTCATCAGCGTCGTTGCCAGCTCCGACGACAACATCCGCGGCGGGCTGCTCGATCAGACGCGCGATGGCATCGTCAGCGAGGACTTTCTGCTTGCCCTGCTTGGCGAGGCCCTCGTCTTCATCTCCGACCCGGACAACACCAACGTCCACCTCGGCCAGTCCGCCGTCCCGGCCATCACCCTCGACCAGATCGACACCATTCTGAAGGCTGTTGAGGATTTGCAGGCTGTTGGCAGCAGGGTGTACATCGCGTGCGACGACTTCTTGCAACTTGTGCTGGCCTCCGCGCCGGGCGGGCTGAAGGGTGCGACGCCCGCGGATTTGTTGAAGAAGAGCACGGCCGGGGGTGGCTCGCTGGCGGTGGCGGGCGGGTCGCTTGTTGCGAGCCAGCTGCAGAAGTCGCTGAGCGGGGCGGGGCCGCTGGGGAAGGTCGCTGTGAAGAGGGGTGGGACTGGCGGACGGAGGTGGGTGCGAAGACGAAGGGCGAGGATGTCATCAGGAGATTGAGGCTGGGGCTGGCGAAGGATTTGGCGGCGTTGTGGGTGATGGAGGCGGATGAGATGGTTTGGTGAAGGCTGTTCAAGTAGAAGGGATGTCATATGGGACTGTCATAGGGGAGTTTGCATAGGGGCATAAACAGCTGCGAGAAAGAAAGGCACATGGATGTCATGGTGTTTAGGGTAGATTATCATGAGGTTTATGGTACTATATGTTGATCCGTCAAGCTCTCGACATTTTGCTTGTCTTCTCTAGTGGTGACTGCCCCATTATCTGATTGTTGATCCGAGATTAGAATGCTGAACTCCTACGAATACTAACTGGATTACCTACAGCCCAGCACCTCTGATGTTAGGTTTTGAGTTGTCGCCCCGGCATCTCCGCTAACCCCGGATGAGGCCCACAGATCCCGACATCCTCGGGCGCCGGGTCCGATACCGCATGAGTGGGGTCGCGCGAAACCCTCCGTCTTTCTTCCCAGACACAACCTCACCTCCACGATGACTCCTGCAGCACACAACCGCGACCCCTAACCTTTTGTTTTCGAGCTACGCCTAGTAGCCTTACGCCCCCTCCTCACGCTCCTTAGCCCCCATCTTGGGAGAATCATCCGCAATGGCAGCCGACGCGAAGACGACGCTGCCCGCAGCGCCGTCCCCCGAACCCCCCGCAGCAGCAAAGCCTCACAGCAACTACAAGGGCTTCGTAGCAGGTGTTTTCTCAGGCATCGCCAAGCTCTCCGGTACCTTTCCCTGCCCCAATTCTTCTCCGGCCGATCACTAATCCCCCTTCCTCCCCTAGTCGGCCACCCCTTCGACACAATCAAAGTCCGCCTCCAAACCACCACCTCCACGCGCTTCTCCGGCCCCCTCGCCTGCCTCACCCAAACCCTGCGTAACGAAGGCCTCGCCGGTCTCTACAAAGGCGCCACGCCCCCACTCGTCGGCTGGATGTTCATGGACAGCGTGATGCTCGGCTCACTCTCCGTCTACCGCCGCCTCCTCCAAGACCACGTCTTCAACCCCCTCCTCATCACACCCCTGCACTCCACCACCACCCCCTCCCAGCCCACGGCCACGGCCTCGCGGGCATCCTCGCTGGTGCGACGGTCAGTTTTGTGGCGGCGCCTGTGGAACATGTGAAAGCGCGGCTGCAAATACAATACGCGGCGAGGAAGGAGGAGAGACTGTACCGCGGGCCGGTGGACTGTGTGCGTAAGGTGTGGAGGCATCATGGGATTGGGGCATTTATCACGGACTGCAGGCAACGTTGTTGTTTAGGGTTTTTCTTTTTTGGTGGGGAGCTATGATTTGTTTTCGAGGTGGATGCGGGAGAAGACGAAGATGAGCGCGCCGGCGATTAATTTCTGGGCCGGGGACTGAGTGCGCAGGTCTTTTGGCTGACGAGTTATCCGAGTGATGTGGTGAAGCAGAGGGTTATGACGGATCCGTTGGGAGGGGTTGGGGATGGGGTGAGGAGGTTTCAAGGTGGAGGGATGCTGCGAAGGCGGTTTATCAAGAGGGGGGTGAGGGGTATTGGCGCGGGTTTTTGCCGTGCTTTTTGAGGGCGTTTCCGGCGAATGCGATGGCGCTGTTGGTGTTTGAGGCGGTGATGAGGTCGTTACCGGAATGAGAATGGAGCACTGTCTTGTTGTTGTAGCGGCATGGGAAGGAGTCACTTGTTTGGTCACACATATGCAATATACCCAGGAAAAATCGATGGTTTGACAGAACGCCTGGCGGCCGCACGCAGCCTGTGTCTTTTAGTGACCCATTATCCCGCTATGCATAACCACCTGGTATCCGTTTGGTATCCGTGCGAGATGATCCCGAAGAACTCCCAACAGAAGACCGACCAATTTACTCCTCATCGTCCTCAGCCTCGTCGTTAACGACGTTGAAGAACTTGAGCTCGTAGACGCCCTTGGAGGTGGAGACGACGCGGAGCCAGTCACGGAGCTGCATCTTCTTGAGGAACTTCTTGGTCCTGGTAGGCTGTCAGTGTCTTGTTGGGTTGCCAGAAGGTCTTCGGGGAGCGTACAGGTACTTGAGGTAGCGGCCAGAGAGCTCATTGTGGGCAATGATCTCGATCTTGCCCTCACCCTGCTGGGAGATCTTGATGGTCTCGCCGAGGTTGCCGACGCGGCCCTCAACCTTGATCCTCTCGTTCAGGAACTTCTCGAAAGCCGAGACATCGAAGATCTTGTCGGAGGCGGGCTGGGAAGCGTTGATGATGAACTGCGCGGAGGTCCGTTAGCAACAGCCGACAATGCGCAATTGGACTTATCAGGGCAAACTCACCTTCTTCGTCACCTTGGGGCCCTTCTTGGCGCCGGTCTTCTTCTGTTGCTCCCAAAGGAGAATGACTTAGCCTACTGCTTCACGCCATGATCCGTCACGCGGCCAGATGGGGTCTCCGGTGCGCTGGACTGGGCCAACAGCAAAGCGCGTCAGGTGGTGGAACATACAGCGATGGGAGCCATTTTGTCTGTCGGGATGATCTGCGGAGATTGACCGTGGATGATTGAGGACGCAAAGAGGTGATATCCTGCGCCTGTGATTCTTGTCGGGTTGGTTAAATATCGGCGGGCGGTGAGCAGTCGAATTGCGAGTTTTGGCGGAAATTGTGGACAGAAAATTTAGGGCTTTCAGTGGGGTTCCGGAGCTGTGGGTCGCAGCCGGAGCGGGGCCGTGCCAAGCTTCGGGGTCGGCCAGATCACGGGCCACTCTGAGCGGTTTCCGGAGATTTGCATCACAGCAGCAGCCTTCTGTACTCGGGTGTCTTAAACATGCCCAAATCCATTGATTTGTGGAAGGTTGTAAACTCTTTGTCCCAGCCACTATCTCAAAACACCAAAGTTATCGTGCCGTGACAAAGAGCTGCATATCAAAGGTTTCTACTTGAACGTTTCGAGGTTATGATGAAACTGCCCTAGCACAAGGGCCATGCTTTGAGGAGCTCCGTAATCTGTACACATCGTGGTCTCCAAGGTTGGAGTTCAAGAGGCGGGCGGCCGTAGATCGCCCATTCAATGCGCCTACACAGAATAATTCTGTAAAGGCCGAAACGGCACCCGACATATCTTGCAACTTCGTGCCAGACAAACACGGGCCCAGAAACCTCTTGGCAGGGTCTGAAATGACAGCCTTGCGAGGCTGGCGGCACACCAGATCCTCGCATCCTTGATTGATTTCCAGAAGGCGAGCCGGACGGCGAGTGCCGTCCCTGATGGACGAACATCGATGCGACCCTGACTGCGCTTGAACTTCCAGAATCTTGGCGGTTCGCTTTCGGAATCTTGATATTCGAATCACACCTTCGATCGACACCGGCAACGCGGCCTGTTCCTGCGCCACAGCAAGCGCCACCTCTGGCTGGTGGGTGATGTCATCGGCCCTACGTCATCAGTGGCCGTGTCGCCAGGAACATGAGCTTCGATGAGCCCGCGCTTCTCAATCCCATAGATGCGATGTAGCAGCGAGTCTTGACAGCTGAAACGTTGCTGCGCCTTGTACATGAAGACTGCTTCGCCTCGGCCGCGAAGGGGTTGATTTGTGTGCGTATTGTGGTGGCAGCACAAGCTCGGGAATGTGCCGGGCAGTTGGAGAGGGCAGATGTTGAGCGCATCGCCAGCTCCACTTGTTCAAGTGCATAGGCGCCGAGGACCCTGAACTAGAATTAGAACGAGTGTATGCCAGGGAAAAATCTTTTCTGAACAGGCCTGGAATGGAATGATTGTAACTTGAAGATGAAAGATCAGGGTAACTCCCGGATGTAACGGAGGTTGTTGGAGCTTCCAGTCCTAACGTCATGGGCATCTCGGGAGCATGTGCCGGCTGTCGGCTTGTCCGCCGCCACCAAGAGGCTTGGAAGATGTCAAAACTGGGCAATGGCTGGCCGCATGCAATAGCGTATGACGCACACAAAACACCCACGTCTCGCGGGTCTACGATGAGACCGTTGTTACCGCAGCCAATCCGCAGCCAACCGCTCGGGGCACGACACACACCTCATCCCTACCTGACCTTGTTCGAGGACCCGCAAGAAACACACAGCCAGACCCAGATGTGTCACCCGGACAAACCTGGGGACTATTTAACTCTACCAGAACCCACCTCGCCGTGTCTCCTGCCCTTCACCTAGCATATCGAAACTTATTCAAACCACGTCCCGAAACCGATCGAACGTAACCAACTTCACATTCCACAACACCAAATAAACCAACACCTACCACCAACCAACCAAACCAAACATTGCCCAAAATGGCCTTCACCGCAAGCGACATCTGCAAGATCATCTTCGCCGTCATCCTGCCCCCGCTGGGGTGTCTTCCTTGAGCGCGGGTGCGGCTCCGACTTGCTGATCAACATCCTGCTGACCGTCCTCGGCGTAAGTTTTCCATTCCCTTCTTTGTGTCCCGGCCTTCCCGAGGTCGAGACACAGTCTGTCAGCTCCACCGGAACCAGCCTAGCTGACCGCTCTTCTCCCACACAGTACCTCCCCGGCATCATCCACGCGCTGTACATCATCTGCAAGTACTAGTCGTGCGACCATGAAGAACGGCGCCTTTGCTGGTTGAAGCCCAGCGCTGTTTGCCGCGACTAACGGACCGACACGCATTTGTTGGTTTGGCGACAATCTGAGCCGAGCTCAACGCAAAGCGGCCGCCGATGCAATGCGGTCGTCGGCAGTTTTTTTTCCGGGCTTGCTGAGTGTGCATGGGTTCGATCCGGCGGGGCAGCAATGACATAATGCCTGCCCCGCCGTGATCGGCTCACTTACGCGTTGCACCCAGAAAAAGGCTGGGCGCCAAGCAACACTGTCTTTTTTTCCTTGTTCACGGATACCACTACGGAAGCTCCGGAAGAGTTGGGAGACGGCCGGATTCTGGGGGCGGGGGGGTTTATTCAGGGAGATTTCATGAGCCCATGACTGGATCATACATGTGGAAGAGGGGGGGATTGGCGATTTCTCTCTTGATATCTTGGCTTTCTGGCCGGTTTCTTTCCTTTACTTTTATCACTGGCGGTTTTTGTTTTTGGCTTGTTGCTGCGAGCTTCTGTCATGATTGCATGCTAGAGGCGTTCACAGAACTCACCCTGCGAGCTGCCCTTTTTTAATGTCACGATACCCGAGGTCATGCGTCACGGAATGAGCATGGATTCGAATAGATTCTGATGTACCCCGAGCAGTTGAACTAGTGATTATGTCTTGTGTCTTGTACTTCTTTGTCTGTGATCATCGAGTCTGGGCCCTGTCTCTCAGGTGTCTTATCATCTCAATGCGCCGACTGCATCCGCACGATATCGTGTCACTCCCGGTAAGGCGACAGATGAATACTTCCAAGTTGGTTTGGCTGCAGACTCCCGGGTGAGATCTCGGCTCGTATGTCGACTCTAAGTTGCGGCTTAAAAACAACTTCGGGCCGGTCAGGTTTTGGTCACTAGAGCCATGAGCGTCTTTCAATCATTTGTTGGCAGTCGAAGTTGAGATATCTCCATCCAACGGGATGAGACTGGCTAAGCTTGCAACTCACGGCTGTGGCCGCCTATTTCCCAACTTTGAACGACAATATCTTCCTCGGAGTTAGCAAGAATATGACAGCGGGGGATCCAAGACTCACATCGTTCTTCCCAACGGACACTATTTGATCATCAGCGACCCGCGTACCACCAACCCCCTCGATGTAGGCAATTGGCGCATCGCCCATGATCTTCCTAGCCACGTCCGCCACGGTCGAGTTCTTCTTCACCAGCACGCAGTCCCGGAACACATGCTTCGTTTCGCCCGCCCCGGCCGCGAACGTCGTGGTGTTCCTGACGGGGAACACCGGGACCAGCCCTAGTATTTCCGCCGCCTTGGACAGCACCTGGTTCACACCCGTCGACCCGAACCTGTACAGCACCATATCCTTGAGGTTCTCTATCCTCGTCCGGTTCTTCTCATCCAGCTCCTTCAGCCCGCCGCCCTCCGGATCACCGTCAGCTATCAGGTCTTCCCGCGTATCGACGAACTCGCTGCCTTCTGTGTACTTGATGTAGCCCTGCTTGGCTAGCTTCCGGAGGAAGATCTCTGAGACGGCTGAGCAGAGCACTATCGTGTTGGGGTCTTGCATCTTTGCGATCTTGGCGATATTCTTGTCGGCGTCTGGGTGGTCAATCTTGTTAAGCGCGATGACCGTTGGAAACTTTTCGTCGGTGAAGGCGTTGACCACGCGGTCAATCGTCTCGTCTGCACTCAAGTCACACCGTCAGCTTTGCCCCAAACCCAACACAGTTAGTTGTCACCCACCACTCCAATCCTCCAACGGCTCCTTCAACCCCAATTTATCCAACGTCCTTGCCACAACCGAGCTCGTACTCCCATACCCACTGAACTGGTTCTGCAGCGTCTCCACGGCCGTCGCCTTGACTGCAATATGCCTCCTCCTAATACTCCCCCACTTCTCCATCAGATTCCCCCTGATCCACGCCACAATCTCACTGCGCAGCCACGCGATGTCTACCGACGGGTCGTACCCGCGCGTATTCTTCCCCTCGGCGTCTGTCGTGCCCGACACATCCACCACGTGGATCAGCGCGTCCGCATGCCGCAGGTCGTCCAGGAACTTGTTGCCCAGCCCTTTGCCCTGGTGCGCGCCGGGGACGAGACCGGCAACGTCGAGGAGCTCGATGGGGACGCTACGTCGGCCGGAGATGCATGATCCGTAGTTGGGCTTGCAGCGCGAAGAGAGGTCGAAGCGCGAGCAGGCGCAGTCGATTTGGAGGTAGCCGATGGCGCGTTGGGGGTCGATGGTGGTGAAGCTGGGGTGGGTGGGGTGTTAGAGAGGAGCAGGGCGTGGGTTCGCGCGGGACGGGTGGGAGGGAGCATACGGAAAGTTTCCTAGCAGGAAGCGGATCAGCAACCTGGAGGTTCTCGCGCGGTCTTGGACATGGCATCGCGATTGCGAATTCAGGGGCTACACCCACCGACTTTAGAAGTGGCATCTGTGAGGGAGTTGAGGGTGCTGGACTTGCCCGCACTGGGCTTGCCCACTAGGCCAATTAAGGGATCACGCGGCATGTTGATGTGATGCTATTGACGGCAGTTCAAAAGGCAATGAGACAAGAAAGGCAGGGTGTATCGACAGGTCGTCATCGGGTGAATGGCTTCGGCTGACAGTTGAAAATATCTGCCCCGCATCTGATAAGCGATAAGGCAGGGTCGAGGAGGGGCAATGCCAAGATCGAGGTCGAGGGTCTCATGCTTTTGTTCCAACATTTGGTAACCAATGGCAGAGGGCTGTTTCATGTTTGTTGCTTCTTCATGTGATGGATGCTTGATTGATGAAACTCTCTTGGCTGATATCAGATTCTCTCCCTTCCATCTCATGGGCTGTCCTTCGATCTCTCTGCCAACATAATTGAGGTTGCCCTGCCACTCGTTGTTGAAGTCGAACCTTCGCCCCTACAACCTTGACGACCGAGCTTATCTCTATCTCGTCTCCATCCGCAGCTCCGTCCCTTCATCAAACTTCCTCGGCCCAGGCTCCAGAGTCACATTATTAATAGCCCTCCTGAATTTTCCCAGCGGAATAAAACACCGATCATGCCCTGGCCACAGCTCCCCATCGAGGACCTTCCAGCGTGGGCACACCTCAACGGCGTCTCATTTGCCAGCACCCAGGTTGCCTTCACCGAGGGAAAGGGATATGGCGTGGTTTCCACGCGAGATCACAAGAGCACTGCCGACACACCGGATGTCCCGGCCTTGCTTACCGTGCCACGCGAGCTGGTGCTCAATGCTGCGGCAGTCGACGAGCACGCCAAGGAGGACAGCCATTTCAGGCAGCTTCTAGATGCCGTTGGCCATCGCGTAACGCAGATTTCCCTCACTCACACCAACTGCCTCGAGAAACTGACCACTTTTTCCACTCTCTCGCAGTCCGCACGGGCCGACGTGCTGCTCTTCCTTCTCGTCCAGTCGGCCCTCGCTTCCCGATCCGGCCACCCTCCCGTGGGCGTCTCAAACCCCTGGACCGAATACCTCAAGTTCCTGCCCGAGACCGTCCTAGTGCCCACGCTGTGGACTGAGGATGAGCGGCTTCTGCTCCGCGGCACCTCGCTCGAGGCAGCCGTCGACGCCAAAGTGTCCTCCCTGGACGCGGAATTTGGCCTCATCCGGGACAAGTCGTCTGACGTCGCCTGCTGGAACGACCTGCTCTGGCAAAGCGCCGCCGGCTCGCTCTCGTTTACCCACTGGCTCCGGCTCGACGCGCTGTACCGGTCCAGATGTCTGGAGCTGCCAAGGTCTGGGGAATCCATGGTGCCGTGCGTCGACATGGTCAACCACTCTGCTACGCCCTCGGCCTACTACGAGGAGAACGCGAAGGACGAGGTGGTGCTGCTCCCCCGGCCGGGGTGCGACATCTCCAAGGGCGACGAGATCACCATCAGCTACGGCGACGCCAAGTCGGCGGCCGAGATGCTGTTCAGCTACGGTTTCATCGACCCACAGTCAACAGCCGACAGCCTCGTGCTGCCCCTGACCCCTTTCCCGGACGACCCCTTGGCCAAGGCAAAGCTTGTCGCGTTTGGCCAGGCGCCTAAAATCCACGTGGCAAGGGAACGTGGCGGCGACAACGACGGCGGGACCATCCGATGGGGCAGTGACTTCGCGTATCTGATGTGCGTCAACGAGGAGGACGGGCTTGAGTTCCGCATTCTGCAAGATACCGACGGGGGCCGGCAGCTCCGCGCGTTCTGGCAGGACGAGGATGTCACAAATCGAACCATGGACTTTGCAGTCCTGATCCAGGCCCATCCGCTGGCCGCGATCCTGCGCCTCCGCGTCGCAACCGTCGTCCAGGAACGCCTCCAGGCCCAGCTCGACCGCCTGCGCGAGCCCCCCAACCTCATCTCCCCTGCAGAGGAGAGATTGCCTGGAAGCCGCCACGCTGCTCCGCGAAATTGAAACGAACCTTCTCGAACACGCCATCGAAGCATTGGAGGAAGAGGTAAGTGCCGTCTCCTGTTGGCTCGTTTCCGCGTTGTTGGTTGGATGGATGAGGCTCCTCCCTTTTGCACTCGAGCCACGATCTGCACGGCGGACGCATCGGGCTTAACGTCAGAATGGCTGACAGGGTTTCGTTCATGCAGAGAAGCTCGCTTCTGGACGACAAAAACGTGGTGGCTTATCTCGGACGGATGGAACCTGCCGCATCGGACCTAGCCGTCGAGGAGGCGGCCAATGAGGCCGACGATTTCAGCTGAGCGACTGCCGAACTGGACCGAGCAAAACGATGTGGCCTTGCAGTGGCAGTCACTCTGCATTCGCCTCTTTTTGGCCAGACATCATACGTTGTCCAAGAGATCTGGATTGTCGTCGACCGGCGCAGGGAGGGCGAGGGAATGGCATCATGGCAAATGACGCAGGACGGAGAGGAGATGGTAATTGGATGGCATTCTGCGCCGGCTTATGGAATGTCATTTTGGTTGCTCGGTGTGGGCGCACCGTTTTGGCAGTGTTGTTGAAGCGGATTTCGAGTTCTTCGTGGAAGGGGAGGGTGGATGCAGGAGGAGTGAACCCCAGGATGGGCGTGGGGTTTGAGGGGAAGGGGGCTCCGCTCTTTGCTCAGGGTTATCGTGGAGATCACAACGGCCTCAATGGAGCACTGGAGGGCCTGAGTTATTCCAATCAACATTGAACTCGCCCCACCGGTGCCAGAAATCGGCAGCAGGTTGGGTCCTTTCTGCCTGACTGTCAGGCCTACGGAGTAGGGAAGAGAGAATCCCGACCCTCTGGCTGCCCCGGAGTCTGGGCACGGCGGGGAGGGAGTTGCAGGAACGGTAACGAGAAAGCTTTCTGGGTGAAGCCATTCCCAATCGAAGCTTAGCAGCAAAAATGCCACGAGGCATTTGCATCCGCCACCCTCCCTCCCCCTGAAAACAACCAATCTCCAGACGACACGGGGGGGTGAAGCTTCGATTTTGAACGAGGTTGTAAGAGCCCGGCGGGCGGCGCACGTCCACATCCCACCCCAACCCCGAACGAAACACACAATGCGGGGAAGAAAGCGTTGGGTTGGGGGACCTCGCGAAGAACCGGGGGGGTCCGCACAGAGTGAGTCGATCTCGAAGCCGCGCCGTCCACTAGTCCGTCAGCATTTGCGGGGATGACGTTTATTTTGGCCGCGAAGGGAAAGGTCGGGGGCGAAGGAGAAGACGCTTCGTGACGTCCAGAACGAGACCACTCTGCACTGCGCCAACTGCTCGGGTCGACCGCTCGAGGAAACTGGCGAGATTCTGAGATTGGAATTGAGCGCAGGAACAGTAATAAAACATCTCTGACCGGCTACATCTGGGGTCTCCCCGGCGATGGTCGTCGTGTTGGACATGGTTCGGCAAGCGGGCGGCTGACAAGGGTCTTCTTTTGCGGCGATGCGAAGGGCCTTGCTTTTGACCGTTGCAGCCTCCCCCGGGATGGGTTCGGTTTCATCGACACCTGGTAGCAAAAATGTCAGCCTTCCCAAACAAATGGCGTCTTTTTCGAAAGTCTGGGGCAAGGCATCTTCCGAAGATGCTGGACCCTGTCCCGGGGACCCTGGACAACCGACGGGCTGCACGATGAAAGGGGCTGTCAAGTCGAAGGCATTGATAGTGAACTCCATAGTCTTGCGCGGCTGAAGCGGAGAGCTTGTGGTTTTGTGGTTTTTGTTGTTGTTGATCGTCCTCTGTTTGAAACGGTGACAGGTTGTGGTAAGCTGTCACCGGTTACACAGCCCAGCCCTCTGGGCTGACATGTTGCCGGTTTCTGCTGCGACTGCGTAGACCTTCCTCTCGCTTCTCCCTCGACTACTGTCTCTGCGTGATTACTGCGACCCGTTTAGTGTCCAGTATCATCGCCGCCAAGCTGGGTAAGTCGTCCCATTTTCCCGGGGTGCTGCGTATGGCAGTTCGTTGAGCTAGGATCGTCGAGGCCTACCTGAATCGACATCCGAACCCTGCCGCGCCGGCGGTCGTCGGAGTTCGCGACAGGGACGGCACACTGAATTGCCCCAATACGCCAATGATGGGCATCGCATTCTGCGCACCGCGTTGTTTTCCAAACAGGCTCGCGAGGTGATTTCCCCGGATTTGGGATTCTGGGCTGACGGCACGCTCGCCGTGGACTGACGAACCCCCAGTGTCCACAATCTGGGCTATCCAGATGATGCGATCTCTCCCACAATCTGGTCGCCGCGCGCGGCGGACTAGCCCCAGATGGTGTATTGAGTGGTGCCATTCCAACCGGTGGGGGGAGGGACCGTCCCGTAGCCGGAGTGTTGCAGAGCGCTCTCTCGATCCACGCGAGACTTTACCAACCTGCCAGCCTACCTATACATGTACGGGGGGCAGCATTGTTTACATTACCCAGCGAAGGAGCCGGCGTGTTCGCAAAGCGAGCGCGGAAGGATCCCGCCGGTGGGTGTCCAGGGTCCCGGATTCCAGAATCTCAGGGGGTGAAAGTGTTGTTGGTTCATGGTGAGGACGGGATCTCATCTCTCATCTGGGGATTCAATGCGCCAACTCCCAACTCAGGTTACAAAGTACGAGCCCGGAAGTTACGAAGAGGGAAAGATGCAATGACGCTCCCTCAAAAAACAGAAACGGACCATCCCTGCTCTCCCCAGATTCTCCTAGCCGCCACTTGATTGGGGGAAACCGGGCCAGGGACTTCAGGCAGGGTGCGGTAGGGTTGGTGTCTCCCGCACTGGCCAATCGACAACACCCGCCCCCCCAACAAGAGAAACCCTGTTTGCCAACGGAGCCCTGTCCTCGAATGCTGACCGACCGTTTCCAATTTTCCTCCACAGATTCGCTGCTGCTCCGCGTGGGCCCGGTGTGCCATCGTGTGCCATCGCCCACCACGAACCCACCTCGAACCCACCAAGAGCCCACCTGCCTGGGCTCGCTGGCTGGCAGTGTGTGGCACTTTGCCTTTTTTCCCTCACTCCCTGCAGGTTGCCTGCCTTCCTTTAAAACCCACTGGCCCCGCCCTCCCACCTGCTCGCTCTCCTGCTGTTTGTTGTTGGGATTTAATTCTGTCTCTTAAAAAATAAATCATAGAAATCGACACCGACTCTCGCTCTGTTGAAGACCTGCTTCCAGTCAATGGTGACATATCAGCTGCGATTATCAAAAGGGTGCGAGCACCGCTGAGGCTTGGTGCTGCGATTTCAACACTTCGCTCCCTGCTCCATCCACGCCACCACACACACGCTCGGTCACACATACACACACACACACACACACACACACACACACACACATACACACAACATACTTTAACAACGGGACCACGCGATTCCATCCCACTCACCACTCATTCACTTCTGCGAACCATCGGTCTGCCACCCAACCTTCAGACGAACTCGAGCCGCTTCGCCTGTGCGAATGAGACGAACGTGAGGGACACCACATTAGGCGACACAGAAACACCGCCAACATGCCGGGAATCCTGCCCATGAAGGTCATCAAGGTGGGCAACAGCTCGCAGAGCCGCATTGCCCAGGCCTGCGACCGCTGCCGCAGCAAGAAGATCCGCTGCGATGGCATCCGCCCCTGCTGCTCGCAGTGCGCCAACGTCGGCTTCGAGTGCCGCACCAGCGACAAACTCAGCCGCCGCGCCTTCCCCCGGGGCTACACCGAGTCGCTCGAGGAGCGCGTGCGCGTGCTGGAAGGCGAGGTCAGGGAGCTCAAGGACCTGCTAGACGAGAAGGACGAGAAGCTCGACATGCTCTCGCGGATGCATGGCAACCGCCGCTCACCCGTCGAGCAGTGCCAAACCCCGCCTGCGGCTGAGGCGAAGAAGGATGGGGCGGGATCACCCGTGAAAGAGGACACCTTCCGCGTCCAGGCCTCGCCGTTATTGTTGGGCGTCGAGAACTCGGACTCATACTTTATGGGTGCCTCGAGCGGCCGCTCATTCATTGGTTTGTTGACTCTTTGCTGGCATGTGATGGCCCAATTAGCTAATCACTTCCTCAGATTCCTTCAAGCGCAAGATGCAAGAGAGCGGCAAGTCCTGCTCCGAGTTCAACCCAGAAGCCTTCCTCCACATCCAAGGATGCTATCCTCTCACAACAAAGCCACCGACACAGACCATGAGGATACCGCCGCGGTTATTCTCTGACCGCTGCGTCAACGTCTACTTCCAGGAGTGGGCGCCCCTCTTCCCTGTCCTCCACAAACCGACCTTTCTCCGCGTCTACGAGGAATTCGTTGCCGACCCGGAGAAGATCAAGAACAACCACAAGCTGGCCCAGCTCTACCTGGTCTTCAGCATCGCCGCCCTGTCCGGCGAGCAGCCCGACCTCCACCAGATTGCTGCCTGCGAACAGCAATGGCAACGGTCGCTCGAGGCGATCCTCATGGACAACACCATGATGACTCTGCAATGTCTTGTGCTTGCCCTCATCTACTGCACCATCCGCGCGGATTACAAGAGGTTGCAGCACTACAAGGGCATTGCTATCGGGCTGTCGCATCGCCTTGGCCTGCACCAGAGCCAGAAGCGTTTCTCTTTTGGCGTGCTCACTATTGAGACCCGTAAAAAGGTCTTTTGGACTCTTTACGTTCTTGACTGGTATGTTGTCTCGGTCCGTTTTAGAACCCATTCCTTGCTGACAACAACAGTTTCTCTGCCGCCATCCTTGGCCTTCCCAAACTCCTGAAGGAGGAGGACATTCACACCGAGTTTCCTTCCGATACCGACGACGAGTATGTTACCGAAAAGGGTTTCCAGCCGAGCCTTCCGGGTGAGGCCACTCGGCTATCCAATGCCCTTGCTCTTTTCCGTGGATCCCGGGTTCTGGGCCGCGTTCTTGAGAAGATTTACCCCTCGGCCACCTCGCACGACCTCTCGCTCCAGCAAATGTCCGCGCTTGGCGCCGAACTCGACGAGTGGTACGAAAAGCTGCCGCAGCATCTCCGCCTCACCTTCAAGCAAGACAAGCCATCGACCGATATTACCGGCAGCAGGTCACCGATCCTGGTAAGTTGTGGACCACTCCGATGCCAGGCCCCACTCGACTGACACAGGTACAGGCTCTTGCATACTACTACACCCGTACTCTTATCTACCGCCCCGCTGTCACGTCCAGCCTGGGCCAGAAGGCGGCTCCCGCGGTGATGGCGGTCAGCGAGTCGAGCAAGCACATCATCCAGATTATCCAACTGCTCGAGGAGAGGGGCATGTCCTTCTCCTTCTGCCTGAACAAGGCGGACACCCTTGTCCTCTGCGGCATGGTCCTGCTCTACCAGACCATGGATCTCAAACAGGATAGCAAGATGCTGAGAGACCATGAGAAGCTGGTGAACGCGGTCATTAAGGCCGCGGACAAGGCGAAGGCGCCTGGTGTCTACGACTTCAAGCGTGTCGCCGGAATGCTGGTCACCGTTGACGAGCCGCCACCGCAGTCGCTGCCGACGCCCCCGAGACAAAGCCCGGATACATGCATCTCTGGTCTCCCGGCGCAGCGGTCTTCTCCCACCACCACCCACAAGCCTCACCCGACGCTCGGCCGGCACCTCGCCGCCAGCATGAGCGAGACTGATCTGCTCTTGCAGCAGGAAAAGCTGCGGAGGATGACAGTCGCCCACCACCAACAAAGAAACGAGCAATTAACCCCCCGATCCCGAGGCTCCTTCGATAGCCCCCGACCCACCATTCCCCTCGCGCAACGCGACCACCGCCTCTCCCTCAGCCACGCGCACGCCGCGCAAGCCGCCATGCTCGCGCGCCTGTCGGGCTCTCCCAACGCGACAAAACAAACACTCGATTATCACCTCCACCTCGACGCCCGTTCCCAGTCTTCCTCTCCCGTCCACACCCGCGGCCCTCAACATCCCTCAATAACCCAGGCCCAACAGGCCCACCTCTACGCCCAGCTACAAAAAGGATCCAGCGTCTCCACCGCCGAGTGGGAAGCCCTCCTCGGCTCCATCGACAGCGGCCAGCTGAACGTGTACGACGCCATCTACGGCGGGCCGGGGCTCGCGTTGGCGGACGGGCCCGTGTCGGCGGGCGCGACGGCGCAGCAGGCGCCCACGGCGTGGTCGCCTGATTCGTGGGATTTGACGGGGTTTAATCTGGGTGATTTTGGGTCGGGGTCGGGCGGGTCGTCGCATAGTGTTGTTAGCATGAGCGAGGACGGGCTGAGTACCAGTGATGATCTGGTTAGTGTGGGGAGTGCGATGGATTTTAGGGGCGGGATGATGCCTGTGACGACGACGGCGGATGGGTATGTTTTGGATGGGAGGTATGCGATGTGATGGGTTTTATGATGGTTGGGGGGGATATATGAGGGATGGGATGTTCTGATGCTACGTTGGCTGGACGGACGGATCTTGGGCCTGGTTTTCTATCTCGTGTTGATTTCTCTCGATACCTACAGCAGGCGTCTGAGGTGGCATACCTACGCGTTTCAGGTGCTCGTTTGGGGGTATAGGCGCGCAGGGTGCTGGATCTTTTGCATATATTTAATTGGGGGCTCTCTTTATCAAGGGGTTCTGGAGAAGGATTTGGTATTTGGGCTGGCATCTTTGGATTTTGGGCATTGTGGAGGGGTTATCGATGGTCTTGGGTTTGCAACTTCTTGCTATATAGTTGCTGCTTAGGTTATCTTGAGGTGTTGTCAATATGGCGTTGCTGTCACTGTCTAAAACAATTCAGAGCGAAAGCTCCTTCATCATCTCCCCATCCACATCCCATGCACTGTGCATAAAGATGATGATGCCCTGCCCTGAAGATCCTGCCCCAGCCATGCTCACCCACACACAACCCCACCCCCCGCCTTGAATTTTTGTTGGGGTTTCGGCTTGACGAGCGCTCACAGCGCGCGGGCGATCCCCATGTCCATGGATGGACGTCCGGGTTCCATTGATTCGATGGCTTCCCCTTCCCCACTGCTTTGGGCGCCGCTATCGATGCCAAAAACTCCAGTCTTCCCCACATACCCCACTGGCGCTGACTCGGGTGGAACGCGAGCGAAGAGCGACTGCCGGGCTTCCAGCCATAAGGAAGCTGATTCTTCTTTTGTTAGTCAGGGGCCAGGGGTTTTCAAGGTTGTTGTTGCCACAGGGATCAGACGGGGATCGGCTTGCCGGGCTGGGGCGGGGCAGGGTGATGCTTGGGTGGATGGAACTTGGAAGGAAGGGGAAGGAAGAGAAATTGTAGAGAGGATGGCGGTGTGGTTGTGGGATGGTTGCGGGGTGGAGGATTGGAGGATTTGGGTGTGGGGGATGAGGTCATAGGACTAGATGGTCACAGGGCTCTTTGAGTAGTGTGTTTGGAGATATTCAGGGGCGCATGGATTATCATCGGGGCCAGCAATGCAGCGCGAGCGGCCAGCAGACATGGCACTGGACGGCGACCGGCTGGAAGTCTGGAGCGAAAGCGACATGGTTTCAGTCCAAAACGGAACCGCAAGAGGTGAGCCAGCCCGTCCCGGGGGTTTGCCTTCCGCTTGATCGTGCCACGGGGCAGCAAGAACTGGGAACTGGATGGGACATAATATATGTAGAACTCCCGACGTAACGTGCCGCAGACGCAGGTTTTTACCCTGCTACGTGTGGGCGATCCGGTACCGATGTCTGGGAGGGTTGAGTTGGGCTCTGTCCAACAGGTGGTTTAGGCTAAATCATTCCATCCACATTTTCGATGGACAGGGGAGTGAGGGTGCGTTTTCCTTCTTTACCTGCTGGGCTGGCCGGTCCGTTTTCTACTGTGGACTGTTGTAAGGATGAGAGTGGCGAAGAGGAGGGTGGATTGCTTGGTGGTGAGACTGTGGTTTGTTTTGACACGCGGCGCCAGCTGTTGGGCTGTTGGGTCCCGGAAAGGCCAAATCCGGAAGGCCCGGGATGCGCCGGGGATAGTGGAGCCGCCCCGGCCTATCTCCGTGATGGCCGCATCGGACTCCAGATCAGCCCGGGCCGATCTCCACTGATCAACAGTGTCGTGTTTGTTTGATCAAGTTTCGACGGTCGCTGCGTGGTCATTTTTGAAGTTCTGTCCAACTGTTGAACAGAACACAGACAGACAGTCACTCATCCCATCCAACACACACAACCCCCACAACCCCCAACCTTCATCGGGCAGACAACCCATATCAATGGAAGAGATGCCACTCCTTACAGGATCTCCGGCGGCGTGCGGCGCGGACGGGACAGGTGCGTTGCCGGTCCCACATGTGGGATGCAAGTAGTTGTGCCAGGCCGGGCCCTGGAGTAACACTGACCTTTTTGTTACCGTGTCTCAGCCCCGACGCGGCTGCCCCAGAACATCGGACACCGCGGCTACAAGGCTGCCTTCCCCGAGAACTCCATGGCCGCCTTCCACGGCGCCGTGGCGGCGGGAGCGCACGGCATCGAGACCGATGTGCATTTGTCGCGGGATGGGGTGGTGGTACTGTCTCATGTAAGTACCTGGGGACCGACCTTACAAGTTACCTCTCCACGTGGTGTTTTTGACTAACCGCCCTCAGGACGCAACACTCAAACGTTGCTTCGGCCTCCCCTCCAAAATCATTGACTGCGACTGGTCGTACCTGCGCACGCTCAAGACGCTGGCGGAGCCGCACCAGGGCATGCCGCGTCTGGCCGACCTGCTGGAGTGGCTCACCCAGCCCGAGCACGAGGCAGTGTGGGTGCTGCTTGATATCAAGACTGATGACGACCCGGAGGTGTTGCTGCCTGCCATTGCGAGAACGATAGCGGCTGTTCCGGTTGGGGAGGGGGGCAGGCCGTGGAGGGAGAGGGTCATTGTTGGGGCGTGGAATGTACGTCTCCTTCCCACTCTTCAACCCTCCTTTCCACTTTTCGACCTTCCTCTCCTTCTTTCTCAAGTGCAATGCTCACTCTCCCAGGAAAATTACATAACCCACTCCCGCATGCACCTCCCCTCCTTTCCCCTCGCCTACATCGGCTTCTCCCTGCTCTACGCCCGCCGCTTCCTCTCGTCCAATCACCCAGACGTGCACTTCAACCTCTTCCAACCCGTGCTTGTCGGCCCCCTTGGTGCACACTTCCGGCGGGCGGTGCGCAGGCACGGCAGGAAGCTGTTTGTGTGGACGGTCAACGACCCACAGTGGATGGAGTGGGCCATAAAGAAAGGGGTGGATGGGGTGATTACGGATGAGGTGGGAAGGTATAAGGATGTGAGGGATGGGTTTAAGAAGAGTGTTGAGACTGGTGGTGGTGGGGAAGTGGGGAGATTGTGACAAAGACGGGGGTGAAGAGGGATGGGACAGCCGGGGACGGAGGACGTGGTTTGGGAAACTGAGGTTGTATGCGCAGGCGTTTGCGTTGCAGGGTGCGGCGATGGTGTTGGCTGTGGTGATCTGGCGGCGGTTGAATACAAGGGGTAGGAAGAAGAAGGGGGGTGAGGGGAAGCTGGTTCCGGGCCAGACCTAGGGGGTTGTGTGACAAGAAGCTTGTTTGGTGGGGAGAGATACAGGAGCATGTGCGCGGGTGGTACCTTTGGATATGTTGCGTCTTTTGTAGTGGTTGGTCAGCTATTTGATGCTTGCGTGTAGCGAGGTGTTTTTTCAGCGAGTTGGTTGGGGAATGAAGATATCAGAGTTCTTGTCAGGGACCACCGCAGTTACAACTCCATTATTGAGACCCATTGAGTGCTTGTGGCAGGGTCGTGCCAATGTATCGTTGAAGTGAGGTTGCTCAATTCCCATTCTCAAGCACTTGTCGTTTCAAATGATCAGCAAGCTGGCTTGTTGTGCCACTGCTCAACAGTCGGACAACTCCAAGGTGCCCTCTTCAACCAAGATGAAGACAAGTTCAGAATGCAGAATAAGTAAGAAAGGGAGCAATAGCGTTGGAGAAGACAGCAAGCCTGCCTCTCAACGTTCATTACCTGGGACCGACAGCCATTACAAACCATGGCTTACATGCTCTCCGCCCCCATCTTCCCCCGCACGAGAGAAGACCAAATACCCCCACCACCCTGCATCGTCAACGACGCCCGCCTCGGCCTGCCCGGCATGTGCGGCCGCCCCGCAGCCCCGGACCGCGAGTGTCCGCCGCCCGTCTGCGTCGACCATCTCTGCCAGCACCACCGCTCCAACGGAACGCGGTGTAAAAGAATACCCCTCCGTCTCCACCATGGCTTGTCCTACCACCCGGCGGGCTGGTTTCCGGACTTGAGCCAGTCGGTTATGTGCGCCTGCCACGAGAAACACAATTGTGTTGAGGTTATGAATGGAACAGTCCGCTGCTCAGGGGTGAAGAACCGCGGGCGAGATCATTGTGCGATGCACGCGGAGTTGCGGTGTAAGTGGGATCTTGGGGAGGGAGTGCTGTGTGCGGAGTTGGCGAGGGTTGGGTCAGAGTATTGCGGGATGCATTGTTGGTGAGAGGGCCCCTTTCACATTACTTGATTGAGAGTGATAAAAGCTGATCAACACCAGCGCAGCCGAGAACGAAAACCGACATCGCTGCACCCAGCGCAAAGACGAGTCCAGCGTCTACTGCGACGGACACCGGTGCGTCTGGACGGACAGGACATCGCGCTGTGTTGGCAGCTGCTACCCCAGATTGTTTGGGTATTGTTGCCTGCACACTTGTGCGAAAGAGGAATGCAACATGGGCGCGTTGAACGGCATGGAGCGCTGCGCGAGCCATGTGTGTGCGTTCATATACCTAGAGATGGACAACGAGAGAGCCCTGGCCTTCTCGTCTTGCCAGCGGGAGCCGACCGAGAACAGTATCTTTTGCCAAAAGCATCAGGATTATGTCTCAATGTGTGATCGACCCATCAGGAGTGCTCAACCCGAGGGACAGTAGACACTTGCACCGTTGAAATGTCGTTGATGGCTTGGGCGGCACCCGCTGTCACACCAAGCATAACTGCTCGATGGAGCGTAGATCGCGGGCGGAGTTTTTCGAGAATTCAATGCTTTCTCAGCAAAAGCGTCAGAAAGCCGTGAGTTTATCTCTTTGTCCTCGTTTTATGGCGTTGATGTGGGTTCTTCGGGGTACCTAGATGGAAGGCCAGAGTTGTGACTGGGGAACCTGCTGTAAAGAGACAGAGGGAATCAAGAAAACTGAGACATAACTAAGACCAATATTTCTCTACTCCGCCTCTTGAATAATTCAATGCACATATACAGCCTCATCGTTTCTTATGGCGCCGAGATAATTTCAGTTTAGTTCTTGCCTCATCTGTTCCTCATGATCTCTTTTTCCTCAACAACAAAACGTCCAGGCAGTTGATGTTGTCACCAAGCTCAGGGGCTTAGCTCCACACAGCGCAGCTCGGGTCAATTTCCGAGCCGCCTGCTGCGGGTTGCCCCACCCCTTACAGGGTTTCCCTGCTTTTGCCCCGGCCTCAAAGAAGCTTATCTCCGGGGCTGACGTGGGCATTGTAGCGCTGAGGCTCAGCTCGCGTATCCTAATAGTTTCACAAAGATGGGCGAAGCACCGGATCCTCGGGGGTGACAGCATCTCATCTAGCCAAGTCTTCATTCATAAACAATCCTTCGACCCTAGCATTATATCGCGAGAACCCATGAATCTCCTTTCGATCGCATACAATGGCCGAATACACAGGAGGTAGCATCCGGGCCGAGCACCTCTGCGTGCTGGTCCATGGTGTACGCTGCAATCCTACCCCTATCTTCGACAGACAGTTGCTGACCTGTATGCGCAAACAGTTATGGGGCAACCCCAACCACATGGCGTCCGTCGCCAAAGCTCTACGAGCGCAGTACCCCCCAGAACAGGTCTACATCCACGTCGCGAAGCGAAACAGCGGATCCTTCACCTACGATGGCATCGAACTCGGCGGCGAGCTGGGCGAACCAAATCTTCAACATCATGGGCGCGCGCACGCTCTGCATGTCGGGCCGCCAACTCTTTGGCATCGACACGTTCCGCGACACCGGCAAGCCCCTCCTCGCCGTTCTCGCAGACCCCAACTCCATCTTCATGTCCGGCCTTGCCAAATTCAAGCGCCACACCCTCTACTCCAACATCGTCAACGACCGCAGTGCGGTGCACTACACCACCGGCATCTCCAAAACAGACCCCTACGTCGACATGTCCAAGGTCAAAGCCAACTTCCTCCCGGGGTGGAACGATGTGATCCTCGACCCGGTAAACCCCGTCTCTCCGGCGCCGCCGACGTCCCCTGAGACGCTGCGCGCGTCGGTGGAGAAGTGGACGAGGCGCGTGCCGTTTATTCTTGCGCTGACGCTGTTCATCCCGCTTGGGGTTGTTGCGTTTTTGGTCAACAGTGCGGTGCAGACGATGCGGTCTTCGCGGCGCGTGAGGTTGCATGAGAGTGGGCTGGCGGGGATTAGGGTGGAGGATTTCAGAGTGAACCTCTGGATTAAGGAGATCCGCGAGGCGGTAGAGGGGGCGTACGAGAATTTAAACAGCTCGCAGGGGCATGAGTATCTGGATGATGGGAGTAGCTTGGAGGAGGAGGAGGGGCATGAGGTGTCGCCCGTTTCGGGGGATGATGACGAGGAGGATGATGAGTGGGAGAGTGATAGGGAGCTTCTTGCGTTGGAGAGGAAGCAGTCGCGCCAGGAAATGTTTCCTACGCTGGCGCTGGCGCCGTATCAGTTTGTGGCGATTCAGGCGCTGGATCGGTTGAAGTGGAGGAAGTATCCGGTTTGGATACATAACCATCGGCATAGTCATGCGGCGATTATTGTGAGGATGGATAAGCCGGGGTTTGATGAGGGGAGGGTGGTGTTGAGGCATTGGGTTACCGAGGAGTTTTTGGTTTAGGGCTAGTACCATGGGGTATGGCGTTTGTTTGGGGCGAAGGTGTTGGTGGGGACAGCGGGAGTTGGAACTTTTGGGTAGTTCTGGTTGTTTTAGTGTTCATACTCGTCTACTATGTCAAAGATGTTGAACTGTTTCTTGATGAGTGTTCTGCAATGTACTGACGACAGTGACGAGAAGAAGTCGTAATTAGAAAGTCCTCAGGCAGTTACCGGCTTTAGTTGCTTCGAGTCTTGCCAATGTTGATGCTCTCTGGTTCAAGACATGTTGCAGCTCTTAAGTCTTGGACTCTTCATGACAGAGGAGCTTTTGGAGCCAAGGCCGTCACTCACTCACTTTCCTGTCCATCAAGGTTGCGAGTTCAGTGGCCAATGACATCGCTCAGATAATAAGCCATGCCGTT
Organism: Collariella sp. IMI 366227; assembly: GCA_027946355.1. Classification (NCBI taxonomy): domain Eukaryota; kingdom Fungi; phylum Ascomycota; class Sordariomycetes; order Sordariales; family Chaetomiaceae; genus Collariella; species Collariella sp. IMI 366227. The sequence continues at coordinate 1,208,947 of JAPEUS010000002.1, read as the reverse complement.
TCTGAACTAGCGCCGGCACTTCCCGTCCCAAAGATATGGGGGTGGAGCCAAGACCCCAATCGGGGAAAAGAGGGCCGACAGCCGACGATCCCCTGCCGAGAGCAGAACGCGCTCCCTCGAGCAACTGCAACCGCACCGCGCCAGGCCTGTGTAACCGCATGTTCGAAATCATGAGATCCTCACGCGCCGCCAGAGAAACCTCCAGGTACTTTGACACCAGTTCGACGCCTGCTGTCCTCCCCCGCCGCTCGACACGGACTAGCCTCGCGCGGTTCGCGTATACCAGCACAAACGGCGCCGCGCCAGCAGTCGAGCAAGAAGAAAAGCCAGACCTCGACGCGATTACCAGCTCCGACATCGAAGATGCTCTCAGCACGTCCACTATCACCGCGCGCAAGCGCAAGCGCACCACAACCATAACCGAATCCACCCCGCGACGGGCCCCGACCAGGACAACCAGGTCGATGAAAACCGAGATCAAAACCGAAATCAAGCCTGAGCCCTCCTCCTCCGATGCCGAAACACCCGACACAAAGCCCCCAAAACCGCGCGGCCGCGTCCGCAAACCCGCGCGGCGCACCACCGACCCCTCCACAGGCACCATCAAAGTCGAACCCCCCACCGACTGGGAAGAGATCTACGCGCTCGTCAAAGAGATGCGCCTCACAGGCGCAGCATCCAACGCAGCTGTCGACACGATGGGGTGCGAAAGACTCGCCCAATCGCACGCCAGCGCACGCGACCGGCGCTTCCACACGCTGGTGGCACTGATGCTGTCGAGCCAGACCAAGGACACGGTGACGGCCGAGGCGATGCGGAGACTGTATAATGAGCTGCCGCCTTATAGGGAGGGGGCGCCGGCGGGGTTGAATCTGGAGAATATGCTGGCGGTCGAGCCGGAGGTGCTGAATGAGTTGATTGGGAAGGTTGGGTTTCATAATAATAAGACGAAGTACGTCCTTTCCTCCCTTCTCCTCAGAACACCCCACCCCAACCACAAAATAACACCCCGTCCCTTTCTCCCATTCTCAGCCCATACCTATCTGCTGACACCCATCCAGATACCTCAAATCTACCGCCCACCTTCTCCAATCCCGCTTCTCATCCGACATCCCCCACCATCGCCACCCTTACCTCCCTCCCGGGCGTCGGCCCCAAAATGGCGCACCTCTGCATGAGCGCGACACACGGGTGGAACCGTGTCGAAGGGATTGGTGTCGACGTGCATGTGCACCGCATCACCAACCTTTGGGGATGGCACAACCCGCCTACAAAAAACCCCGAGGAGACGAGGAAGGCGCTCGAGGCATGGTTGCCGCGGATAGGTGGAAGGAGATTAATTGGTCGCTTGTGGGGTTGGGGCAGACGGTTTGTGCGCCGGTGGGGAGGAGGTGTGGGGATTGTGAGGTGGGATTGCAAGGGCTCTGTAAAGCCGCGGATAGGGGGAAGGTGGCGATGGGGAAGAAGTTGAGGGGCGGTTGGAGGGGAAGTTAAGAAGGAGGTGAAGATGGAGGGGAAGTGGAAGTTGAGGGGGCTGGAGGGGCTAGGGAGGGTTAAGGAGGAGAGGGTGGTTATGAGGAGGATTAAGACGGAGAGAGAGGGGCAAGGGCAATTGAAAATGAAGGTGGAAAATGAGGTTGAAAATGAGGTGAAAGAGGGAGTCCGATCGGAATGGAGAAGGCCAGGCGGAAATTAAGGAGGAAGAGGTGCTCAATAACGGGGTTCAGAGGGAGCGAGCAGATGAGGGGGTTAGAGAGGGTGATGTGAAGATCAAGAAGGAGAGGGAGGAGGAAGAAATGTTTTGAGTCCATCGAGATGAATGTTGTTGGAGAGGGAGAAGTAAAGAAGCAGGAGGACTGGTGAAAAATGAGACTAAACAGAATGGAGAGGGGCAGATGAAGATCAAAGAGGAGGTGAGAAGAGGGGCACAAGGGGAGATGGTGGAAATGGAGATGGAGATGGAGATGGAGATGGAGACGGAGGTGCAGATTAAGGAGGAGGGTTTGACTGGGAGGAGGGTCAAGAGGGAGAGGGCGGATGACGGGTTTAGAGAGAGAGGGGTGGGGATCAAGAAGGAGAGGAAGGAGAGGGAGGACGTGGTTGAATCCACCAAGATGGAGGATGATGGGGAGGGGGAGATCAAGAACGCGAAGCAGCTGGTAAAGAGGGAGGTCAAGACGGAGAGGGTGAACGGTGTTATTCAAGAGCCAGTTGCGGTACCACTGAAGGAAGAAAGACGGCGTGGCGTGTAAGGGTCAAGTTAAAGATGTAGACGGCTGACAGCCCCGAACCGACCGGATGGCCTTCGGCCCGGAACCCTTGGCGGCAGCGGGCCCGGCTCGCGGGACCCCACAAGCCAGCGCCCCGGAAGTCCCGTGTGTTAGTCATCTTGGCGCGAGTCGAGTCATCTGATACGATATCGGCGGCCCCATCATTGTTCGTCATCGCCCCAACAAGGCATGGCAAGATCACGCAAGCAAGAGTCATCAGAGAGCATTTGAAAACACGGAAGGCGAGCAAAGTGCTGGGAGAGTGTCTATTGGGAGTCTATCCCGCCTGGTCAAATGGCCATGTTGTATGAGCGCAAAAAGCAGCTCTACGTCAAACAGTCGAATAATGATCCTCCAAATTCCATCCGTTCCCGTTCCCAACCTGCCCATTAAGAAGCGGGAGTGAAATATCCATATCCTATTGTCCTGAACGCCATGCCGTAAATCACTGTACTCCGAGCCTCCCGTACTCCGGGTGCCGATAATGCGTCGAAGTGAAATGGGAAAATTTATGCGGTGGCGGTTCGTTTATCGAGTCGCGGCGCATGGTGATGGTTGTCGGCTGGAAGATAGTTGGGTTTCAGCGACTTGAACTGCAGCCGGGCGCCTTATCGCCCAACCAGTTTCTGTCGCCGCTTGCGACACTCGTGGGCGTCGCTCGTGATTGCAAGGGTCTCGTGTGCCGTATTCGGCCCGCTCGCAACTTCGTCACGCGGTCTTGATGACCTGGGTGCGTTCCTTGTTGAGCTGCATCGCGTTCTGCTCAAACGCCTCTCTTTTGCACTGTTCGGCGGCGATAAGGTCAGCCAGCACGTCCTCGGGAAGTACATCCGACAGGCCGACTAGCCACCACTGCGACGGGTCCGGACACCAACTTACGTCTTCGAGGTTCTGGCACTTGTGGTCCTCCAGCAGACGGTGATTGCTGCAGAAATGCCCCTGGCAGAATGCACAGTCTCCTGAGATGCGCTGGGCGACGGCCTTGCACTCCTCGAACGAACACCTGAGCTTCTTGGGCATGGTGGCGGCAGTGTGGAGTGTGTTGAGATGGCGGTAAGCGGTTGTGTTGGGTGCGGTGAGAAGAGACGGACAGTCCGGAGGTGGCAGGCAGAAGGGTGGTTACGTTTCCGGTCTCGAGAAGGGTTGTCGCGGAGGACAAGGGGTCGTCGTCAAAGGGTGGAAGAGTCGAAGGGTCAATAAGGAAGAAAAGGGTTCAAAGTAAGAGGGCGAGAAGGGGAAGGAGGCGGCAGGGTTATAAAGAGGGCGCCTGGTGGAGGTCCATCCGAGACAATGCTACGGTATGGGCATGAATTCACGTGGTGTCATGATCCTGGAGACTGGTGGCCAACTGACTTGGGGAGGCTAGGCCGGCGGGAGAAACTGGAAATAGCTGGAAGGCATTGGATGGACCAGCTGGCCGCCTCGCTCGGTGAGGCGGCCCAGGGGGGCAAAGGTACTTTGGTACATCGTACACGCAGAGGCCATCATCCCTGCTCGTCGACACCGGCCGGGGCTGTTGCGGGCTGTTGACGATGGCAGGGTTGTTGACGAGCCGCGGCCGGTCTGTCGGTGGCCCAACCGGCCTGATGATTCGCAAACGCCAGCCTTCCTTGTGAGTTGGCGGCTGGGCGAGCAACAAAGGCGCAATCCGGAATTGTCGTGCCAGGAACGGGCCACCTGACGTCGAGAACGAGATGAAAGAGCAGCCAGCTTATCTACCCGTTCTGTCTGTCGACTCCCTATCCATACAGTAGGTATCCTCCGGTAAATTCTGATAAACAATCCGACAATGAGACAATGATGGCCGGATGTTTGCGCCGCCGATCAGACGCCGAGCGGGCATACAATCCCGGGCCTGCACAACAGACCCAAGACGGGAGTGTGTTGTGTGTTGCGACGTGGAACAGTGCATCACCAATGAATGGAATGGGATCCAATGGTCTCAGACCCTGGCGGACCTTGGAGCCGCACGAGCCACAACTACAGCTAGACCCACTCACAAAGGTGCTCCACAATCATCTCAGCATGGGGTCTTGAGTGAAGATGCCAAGACTGCGCCCTCTTTCCCCATCCATCACCATACCTTAAAAAACTCAACAATAACACTCGACGCATTAAACGACGCCGGCCCATCCCCATTCTTCTGATTATCATCATTTGGGATGGTTGCCGGCCAACTATGCCCAATGTTCTCCCCATCAAACACATGCATAACCAGTCCCGACTTCACCCCCGTCCCAAACAGATACGCCGTCGCCTCCGCCGTCAGCGGATAACTCATGTTCCCCATCCCCAACCCGTCCCTTGCCGCCCACGTCTGCACCCAATGCGGTATTTCTGGGAGACACTCCTTCCTGCGCGGTCCGCCATCGTACGGGATGGTCTTATCGCTGCCGCCGTGGAACTCGATCACGGGTATGTTGGCGCGGCCGGGGTGGCAGTTGCGGACGACCGTGCTGGAATCGCACCCCGCGCCAGAGTTGGTGTTGTTGGGGGCGTAGAAGGCACCTGATACGGGGGCGAATGCGGCCACGCGCTGCGAGAGTATTGGGTCGCAGGCTAGGATGTTGCCGACGAAGCCGCCGCCGTCGCTTTTGCCAGTGGCGAAGATCTGGGCGTTGTTGAGACAGAGCTTGGTGTTGAGGTCGGCGAGGATGGCGTTGGTGAAGGCGACGTCGTTGGTTGTGACGCCCGGGACGCCTTGCCAGGTGTCCTGTGGGTGTGTTAGTTGAGTGAGGGTTTTGGGGTCTGAGGGTTGCCCCATTAAAGTCTCACGTTGATGCCCTGTGGGTACACAACCACATATTCCACGTTGAAGAAGGGAGATGTCAGTAAGTCCAGCTCAGCCTGCTGCGAGGCGTTTCGGTGGCCCCCATGGTATGACAAGATGAGCGGCGCCGGCGTGGTGCGGATGCCGTATGAGATAGGAACAAAGAGAAGGTAGGTTCTGCCGCTGCTGAGTGTTTCTGTCAAGAGTCTGCCCAGAGGAACATCCGAAGGGCTCGGGATGCATGCTAGAATAACAGCCGCGAGAGCGGTAACCAGCCCGGCGATGAAAGCTCCGCGGGTCATGCTTCAAATCAAACATTTACGAGGTGTGCTTCCGCATTGAACTGAGGATACCAGGTATTAGGAATCATCTTCACGGTATGGGATCAATACATATCAATTACGACTGTTCCTTACTCCTCTGGCGTTGCGGGCTGAGAGAGCGCTACGTCTTGATTACATCAAAAGCCATTTCCTTCACCACAGGTGACAAAGCATCGAAAGAGACATCGAGTCAGTCCTGCCAAGGCGAGTCTGGGAGATATCTCCGGAGCACTCAACACCATTTCAATGTTGGCAAGCTCAAACAAGGAGCTTCTCTGAAGTCAAAGTCTCCAACCTCGTTTGGGTTGGTCTCGATCCCATTGTGTTGGCGCCCTCATCTCGCCGCTTCGGTCCGAGCCCATCCACATGCCAAGTTGTTTCCGAACACCGTTCAAAAAGATAGATAACACCAACCAGAAACAGCAAAGTAAAAACGACGCCAGGCTAATCCCCTAAGGAATACGGCACGCGACTCTCCGTATGTATCAATCAATCAACGATTGGCCATCTCGGCCGGCGAATCGAGACAAAGTACCCCCTCTCCAACGAAGCAGCCCTCACGCTTCATCGACTGTTGGCCGTGATAACCGGCCAACTGGGAGCGCCTCAGCGCCAACTTTGAAATGGCTGTAAAGGCATCGACAGATACCATTTCCGGAAAGACACTCGTGCAGAAGCCTCACCCATCATTGATACCCAGGACAATACCGCCTTGAAACCAAGTAAACCACCCACGTCATGCCTCCGTAAGATACTGCCGGTTTTGCCGTCCCCCTGGTCTGGCTTCCATCCGGCTTCTTCCCGGTAGACCACTCCTCGGTCGAGTCGATGAGGGAAGCTTCAAAATTTCTCACAGGACTGACTCGGAGTTTGCCAAAGCGTGTAGTAAAACACTAAACGTCATCGGTCATCGGTTCAGGGGCTCAAAACATGGTTTCAAAGCTGACCAATACCATAGTTTCACGTTCATCTGAAAAGTCGAAACAGTAGCTTTTAATTCCCAACCAGCTCACACCCAAACCACTGGAAACTTGCTAGTTTGCGCTATCAAAGTACAACAGCTACACAGCTACCTCCTCCCAGAAACCTGCCCCTCCCTTCAGCCTACTCCTGCATGTTCAGCACAGCACGGATGCAGTCGCCCTGCTTCATGACCTCAAACGCCTCGTTGATCTGGGCCAGCGTCTTGCGGTGGGTAATGAAGTCGTCGACCTTGAGGCGGCCCTCGAGGTAGTCGGTGACGAGGCCGGGCAGCTGGGAACGGCCCTTGACGCCGCCGAAGGCGCTGCCCTTCCAGACGCGGCCGGTGACAAGTTGGAAGGCTGTTATTTCTACTGTTAGCACAAGATCTTGAGTTTAGCAGGGGAAAAGGGTACCAACGTCTCGTCGAAATCTCCTGCCCCGCCGCGGCCACCCCAATAATAATACTCTGCCCCCAGCCCTTATGGCACGCCTCCAGCGCCGCGCGCATGACGCTGGTGTTACCCGTGCAGTCAAACGTGTAATCACACCCGCCATCCGTCATCTCAATCAACTTATCCACCACGCTCTGCCCCTCCGGCAGCGTCGCCGGGTTCACAAAGTCCGTCGCCCCAAACTTTCTCGCCCACTCCTCCTTCCCAGGATTAACATCCACCACAATGATCTTCCCCGCCTTACACGCCACCGCACCCTGCACCACGCTCAGCCCCACACACCCGGCCCCAAACACCGCAACGCTGTTCCCCTCCTCAACCCCCGCCGTGATGGTCGCCGCACCATACCCAGTGGTAATACCGCACCCGAGCAAGCAGGTGCGGTCCATGGGCGCGTCCTGTTGGACGGCGACGACGGAGATGTCGGCGACAACGGTGTACTGGCTGAAGGTGGACGTGCCCATGAAGTGCAGAATGTCCTGGCCGCGCGCGCGGAACCGGCTGGTGCCATCCGGCATGACGCCCTTGCCTTGGGTCGCGCGGATCTTGCCGCAGAGGTTGGTTTTGCCGGACTTGCAGAATTTGCATTCTTTGCATTCGGGGGTGCTGAGGGGTGTGTTAAAGAGAGGGGTATGGGGTAGGGAAGGGGTAGGGGGACGAACTAGAGAGCCACGACGTGGTCACCCGGCTTGACGTTGGTCACGCCCTCGCCGACCGACTCGACGATGCCCGCGCCCTCGTGTCCGAGGATGACGGGGAAGGCGCCCTCGGGGTCCTTGCCGGAGAGGGTGTAGGCATCTGAGGTTGGTTATTAGCATACCTGGCTGGCCATGAGATAGATATGAGGAGCAGATATGAGGAGCAGTGTACCTGTATGGCAGACGCCGGTGTAGCAGATCTTGATGCGCACCTCGTGGGCCTTGGGCGGCGCCACCTCGACATCCTCGACGCTGAGCTCCTGGCCGGGGCCCCAGGCGATGGCCGCCTTGCAGGTGATGGTCTGCAGTCTGGGTTAGCGAGGCTCGTCTAGAGGTGAAGGCGGCAGGGGAGCTCTCGAGGGTCGTTCCAGGGTCGGTGCGGGGTTGTGTTTGGGTCTTGGATGGTCCTCTCACCTGTCCTGCGGTTGATGCCATTGTGATGCGCAAGTAGTCAGTAGATTGAATGTTGTAAAACCCAACCGGTCCAATTCAGCACACAAAAGCAGCTCCACTACTTCTGTCTTGTGAGATGACGTTGGGAACGCGACCAAGTTATTCAGCAATGGAAGCCCTGGGTCTGGTCCTCGGGATCTTCGACCCCCGCCTTGCCGAAGGTGGGGTCCCGAGAGCCACTTCACAGTTCGGCAGCCGTCTCCAACCTTCCCTTTCCATTCCCTCCTTGCACACAACCTGAGAGATGCCCTCCTTCGGCGATTTCACGGCATCTTGTTTGCCAAGTGCCTGCTTGCCGTATTACCTTTTGAAACCTTCTTCGGCGGTGCTCTGAAACTGTAAAGAGACTGCTTCCTCATGAGTCATTCCCCGTGTTGTCTCGGGTGGTGGACCACTTCAAGGTTATCATATGATGGCTGATTAATCCCCTTTTAGACAGAGTGGGTTATATTCGACGTAAATGAGCCTCCTTGGGGATATGATAGAGTTGGCGATTGACAGGCTGTCCTTTGCTTGAAGTTCGAAAGAATTCGGCTATCAGGACCCAGGCATGAAGCAAGTGCCATGATTGAGCTACCTACCTTCCCTACCCATCACCAGAATCAACAATCCTACTAGATAAACTTTTGCTTCAATGTTGAATTTCCCTTCCTAAATCAAAACCGGGGACACATTACCAAACCTTCACACTTCACAACCCAGCATCCTCATTCACAACCCACCCCACCCCCAACCCAGTCGCAATATCCAGAAAGCAAAACCTCAAATCCTCTTCAAGTTTTTTCTTCTCTTCGCTCCCTATCTGTCTGTCGAAAAAAGATACATGACACATTATGTACGGTAACTAAACTCTGAACTTTCAATACAACTCAAGAACCCCAAAAGACAAAGGAGAGAGAGAGAGCAAACTCAGCAATGACCAGTTATCGCAGGGGTATTTCAGCAAAAAGTACGTAACGTAAGGTAAGGGTAAGTGATAGGGAAGAAAGAAAGAAAGCAAAGCAAAAGAGAATAAACGAAAGGGACGCGCTGCTAAGTGTGTAGGTTGGTAGGTCGGCAGCGCAGAAGGGCAAGGGAAAGGATCGCATCAGGATGAGCCTCGCCCTCTAGTTTCAAACGGTGGAGCAATTCACACATCCACACCCGATTGCCAGACCACCCTCTAAGCACTCTGCGGCAACACCACCCCATCCTTCCCCTCTCCCCTCCCAACCCAGCAAACCCCTCCCCGCGGCCCTCGCGCTCTCCGGCGGCTGCTGCTGATGATGCATTCCAAACTTACTCCCCAAACCCGCCACCCCACTATCGGCCTCGCCATAAACAATCCCCAGCCCATTCGCATCCTTCCCCTCTTCCCCTCCTGCTGTTGCTGCGCCTCCTCCAACCCCATCAACGCCGGCGGCCGATGCCGCATCTGCTGCGCCTTAGCCAGCGAAATCGTCTTTTGCTGGTAGGTCGTGGTGATAGGCTGGGTATCATCCCGGTCGATGGTCGCTTTCATCAGCGCGGCCATCCACAGCCTGCCCTGCTTGACGTTAGGGACAGCAAAGTAATGCACCGTCGGCTTGGTGAAATTGACCGCGCGGGATAGCCCGGCGCGGGGCGGGACGAGTTTGAAGATGAACACAGCGTCAGATTCCTTGACAGGGTCGCGCTCGGCATCCGCCGCCGCAGAGGTGGTCATGTGGCTTCCGGCGGGCATGGCAGGCGAGCTGGAGAGCCCCGTAATGGTAGCATGAAGACCCGTGAGGCGCTCGTTGTCGGCGGGCAGCACGCGGTGGAAGGAGATGTCGATGAGGCCGCGTTCTTGGTCGTCGGATTCGGAGTAGTAGTATGCGAGGCGGCGGCCTTTGAGAACGAAGAGGCGGGGTTTCCAGGTGGTCATGAGGTTTGCGTTGCGCTTCTTCATCCAGCCAGAGTAGTCGGCGTCTTTCATGGCCTCGCGCGGGCTGATCTTTTGGAGGCCGCGGGTGTAGGCGCTGGTTTCTTGCTTCTTTTTGCGGACGGCTTTGTTGGCGGCAGGGGTGTTGAAGCTTGGGCTCTTGGTTGCGTCTGGGGAGTCGAGCTCAAAACTTGGGCCGCCTGAGGGAGTGCTAGACCCGGTACGGGCTGGGGAGTACATTGGCGACTCCTTAAGTTGCGGCTCGTTTGGTGAGAGCTTTGCCCGTTCGCTACCCGTAATAGCGTCCGAGGCTGCCCGTAGTCCTCCGAGCCCGCTGCGCAGCATCAGGCTCACGTTAAAGTCGGGATGGTTGACCTGGCTCAGCCGCTTGATGGCCGACTTGGGCGACGATCGCGAGTGATCCGACGAGTTGCTGTCCAGCCTGGTGACGGTTGGGTTCATGGCCTCCCTAGTGCCAGAGAGGCGCACCGATTCTGTCGTGGCGGCGGACGGCGTGCGCTTAGCGACACCATAGTACTTCTGGGCTGCCGGTGAGAGCGTCGAGTCACGGATGGAATCAACACTGCCAAGTCGCGAGTGTCTTGACAGCGCCGTCCCGCTTCGCACCCGCTGCTCCTCCGCATAGCTCGTAACCTTGGGCGAGGCTTGCACACTATCCCGCTTTTTCAGGACGTTGCGTTGCCGGGGGTCGGCATCAGTGCCCGAAAAGTATCCCCGGTCGAGATCGGGAGTGGGATCTTGAAGCGCAGCAGTTGGGCCCGTCATCCCGGCCTTATGCCCTGCAGAAGAGGCCGGTCGCGCATAAGACGTGGCGCCCCCCAGAGTCCAATTTCGATCGAACGATGGCTGTTTTTTGTGAGAGACGGCTTCTGGGCGCCCGAAAGTGCTGCTCGGTGGAGTCTTTGAGGGGACCGAGGTGTTGATGGTTGTGCTCGTCAAGCGGAAGTCGGTCGAGGACGAGTGACGGCGCGAGTGGTGCAAATCTCGGACGGATGCAGCAGAGGGGCGTTTGTCGTGGTATGTGCGGGACGGGCTCTCGACCATGGGTGAGACAGGTGATACCGGCTCATACGGCTCAATTTTCGGGGTTTGCGATAGCCGTTTGTTCGTACCCATGGACGTCTCGTCAATAGGCGCGAACCGGGGACCCGAGCTTGTGATCGTATTAGTCCTACTCCGGACCCTGCCTGCGTCAGACCCCGCGTCGCTCCCGTAATTCTGGGTATTTCTGCCAGTGCTTCTCCCCTGGTTGTTCACTTCGTCTTGCAACTGCTTGATCTTCTGCCAGGTCTTCAGCCGCCTTCCCACGGAACCCAGATCAAGCGCCTTGATGAAAACCGATGTCTGGTCCATTCCGAGAAGTACCTCGCCCGTGATTTCCTGTTCCCTGAACACCTCGCAGTGATGCTTCTCGACGCCGGCCGTGAAGAGGTACTCGGCAACCTGGTCGGCATTCCACGACTCCACCTCCCGGCGCGTGTGGATTGTCTCCTCCTCCTCATCCGTCTCTTCGCCCTGGATGTACGAGATTCGATGGTCCAGATGCGAACTGTACTCGCTGCCGGAGTCGTTACCGTTCCGGGTCGAGGCATTGCCTGTTGGCGTGTTGAAATCGGTGATGTGCTCGTCGATGACGTTCAGAGTGTCGCTCAGGACACGGCTGTCGGTACCGGTGCTGGGCCGTGTGGTGGTCCCGAGGCCAGAGCCTACACCGGGGGGCACGCTGCTGGCCGAGTGTGGTGGGGGGGTGGTAGCGCTCGCGGTCGACTTGAAGGAACCGAGGGTAGTGCTGCGGGAATGGGCTTTGTCTCGGGAGGGGGCCGTCTTGTTCTCCTCGACTGGTGGGGCGGCGGCGGCGGCGATCGTCTGTTCATGGGGGCTTCGGTCAGAGGCGTCAGAGGGGGTTTCGGAATTAAAAATGTCGGGGCGTTTGCTAGTTTCGGTGCTGGTCTTGTATATACTATGGTACGTTAGCCTCGGCGCGCGCAGAGTCGTCATGTTGCAACCCACCTTCCGGGAAGAGGCCACTGTTCCCATTGATCAGATGCTTGCCCAAGAACCACCCATCGCCGAACTCGTCGTCGCTCTCGAGCAACTCGACCCGGTCGCCTTTTGCGAGAGACAGCTCATCGGAACTGCGGGCTTGGAAGTCATCTGCGAAACGGAGGGGTCAGTTTTTGTTCTTGTTTGCACAATAGCACCGATTGCTGCAGGCAGATTGCAGTCGCTGTGAAATCTGGTGATTTCGCTGCTACGGAGTCGGCTTGGGCCTGGAAGCAACTCACGGATGACGAGCAAGATGTCGCCCACGGTGGGCTTATTCGAACCGGGCGCGACCATCTTTGTCCCTCACAGCAGCCGAATTTGCTGCGCAGGTGCGTCTGGAGGGGAGGCAAGAATGGTATGGAGAGGAGGGCAGACTCGACGTCAGGGTCGGTGTTGCGATTCTCAAAAAGAATGCCAAGGTCGGGGATGTCGGACAGACGGGGTGCTAATGAGGGGTGGGTGTCGTGGGCCACAAGAGCGAGGCTTGATTCGGTCCGGGCAGGTCGCGGGGCAGGCCGAACCTGAATCTAGACGGGACTGGCAGACGGCAGAGGGAGGGAAGATGCAGGAGGAAGAGCGTTGCGTGGTGTCACTCCCATGGTCTATGTGCCGCTGCACCGCGTTGGCTCGGGTCTGTTTTCGGGGGCGTCGTCTCGAGGTGGTCTGTAAGGCTGGGCTGTGCGAATAATGTATGGATCGTGCAAGACAACGTCCCTCGCGGCAAGACCACGTTGGTGTGAGGAGGTGGGGGGGGGTGTTGGCGGGACTGGAGCGAAGCGTTCGTCGGCCCTGTGGCTTCTGTCGCTGATTGGGGGCAGCACTTAAGCAATTAACGGGACGCGAGGTGCGTGGATTGTCGTCATTGGTTTGGGTAGTGGGCAAGCGACTCCAGGAGTCCAGACAGACAGAAGCGATGATGAATGATGGGACGGTCCGGCTGTTGTCAAGGCACTGATGTTTCAGCTTGAGGCAGCGCGAGCCAGGGAAATGTTTTCTCGAATGTTGATGAAAAACTTCGCGCGTCTAGGATGAACGATGTAAAGGCATGATCTCGGTTAGAGGGCTGGATTCAACGGCCACATGCATTGGATCTGGGTTCTGCGTGGTCGGACTGGGCCGTTTTGCGGGCGAGATGGGGTGAACCTGAAAGGAGTGGGTCAGCCCCACAACACCACGTTGCGTGTCATAATAAGCAAGCTAGGGTTAGGGTTTGTCATTTCATTCCAGCCCAGCTTGAACCATTTCTCATTCCATTGAATTCAAGCCTCCATTCCTCCATTCCTCCCCTGCTTGAAACGATGGAAACTCAACGCACCTTCGTTGGAAAGATTGGAGAAGGCTACCCCAGCTCAGGACTCGAAATATAATAGCAGCTTCGCCCAACTGTGGCTCGACAGACATAATCAGGCCCCTGGGTTGTGCGTTGTGGTGAAGCAGGGGCATCAACTCGAAGACCAGCCCCAGGCCCGTGCACATGGCAGAGTGTTTATTGTCTGTCGAACAGTAAATATTAGCAAACATTGAGACTGAGGTAAACATTTGGAATTCAGGTCGTCAAATCACCTCAACTTGATCATTTGTTGTGACAGAAGGAAACACTCACATTCAGCACCCTGTCTTCGAGGCGCCAGGGCAGCCCGAGCTTTCTGCTCGTCTTGTGGGAGACAACTGAAAATGGATGTTGTGCATACACCCCCCTTCCAGTGCACGTTCGTGTAAGTTAACGGCAGAGAAATCCGAAACTCTGACCCGATGAGATGCCCAGGTAGGATGAGCGGCAGCTTCAATCACAGAGAGTCCCCTCCTGCAGGGAAAATTGCAGGCAAGGTGTGTGACCTCTATATTCCATAAGAGTGTGTTTGCGATTCGGAAGCATTAGTAGCCATAAATCAGTCTTAAGACCTTCTGAAAGAGGTGAGAATGCATCGTTCAGATTTGAAGTTGTTTCGATGATACTGTTCTTCACATGTTCCTCCGCCACCCCACACACACCCCGGCGACCCGGCAAGCGACCCCTGCGGGCTACCCCAGCTTTGGCATCGGCTTCTCCAACCAACCCACCCTGGGCCTCGGTAAGTCTGGGGGATCAAGTCTTGGAGATGGCATCACTCCCTTCCACAGTCGAATCCCGACGGGTTTAACGTTCAAGAACACCTAGTTTGGGCCTCCATCTGGAACCCTCAAGTTCGCAAACAACCCCCTCACATTTCTCGCCAACCAACTCACCTCCAAACCCACCCACCACCCCGTGGCACCACCCCATCAGAAACACCACCACCTCACCCCAACCCCAACCACAACCACAACCACCACCACCATGTCCGCTTCCACCCTCCCCGCCTACGCAACCCTCAAACACTTCCTCATCACCTCCCCGCGCCCTTCGTCGCGCACATCGAGATCAACCGGCCTTCCAAGCTCAACTCCTTCTTCGAAGCCATGTGGCTCGAGCTGCGTGAGGCCTTCGCGCAACTCTCCTCCGATCCCGACGTCCGTGCAGTCGTCCTCTCGGGCGCCGGCGACCGCGCCTTCACGGCGGGATTGGATGTGACTGCGGCCGCGGAGGGTGGGGTGTTGTCGAGCGAGGGGGCGGCGGATCCGGCGAGGAAGGCGGCGGGGCTGAGGAGGTATATTGAGGTGTTTCAGGGGTGTATTTCGGGGGTTGAGAGGTGTGAGAAGCGTATGTCTTTCTTCATTCTCCCCGTGTGTGGGTTGGCGTGGTTTCGCTGACAATTCGCAGCGGTCATCTGCGTGATGCACGGCATCTCCTACGGGCTAGCAATCGACATCTCAACGTGCGCCGACGTGCGCATCTGTGCCAAAGACACGCGCTTCTCGGTCAAGGAGGTCGACATTGGGCTGGCGGCCGACATTGGCACGCTTGCGCGCCTGCCCAAGATTGTCGGCAGCCTGTCGTGGGTCAAGGACGTGTGTCTGACGGCCCGCGATTTTGGTGCCGCCGAGGCGCTAGCTGTTGGGTTTGTGAGCCAGGTCCATGAGTCCAAGGCAGCGGCGCTGGCGGCGGGCGTCAAGATGGCGGCGTTTATTGCGACTAAGAGTCCCGTGGCTGTGCAGGGCACGAAGGAGTTGTTGAATCATAGTCGGGATCATTCGGTGGATGATAGTATGTTTTGCCTTGCCCTTGGATTGACTGGAGATACTGATTGACCGTCGCAGACCTGAGGTATACGGGAGTGTGGAACGCCGCAGCCCTCCAGACAACGGACGTGCCGGCGGCCCTGATGTCGGTGCTGCAGAAGCAGAAGCCCACGTTTGAGAAGCTCTGAGGAAGTCTGCTGTAATTTATAGAGGAGACTCAAATAGCGTCCCATTTATGTTGTAAAGTAAATGATTGATACCCGGCCCAAGGAAATAACCCGCGATAATCCTGAACTCCGTCAATGTTCTTCCTGCCCAAGTCAATCCATGAGAATGCGACTGGCTCATGTCGTCTTGCATAACCATTAGATGCTCTTTGAATCAGTCACTATCCTCCAGCGGTTCCTCGGGCCGGTAGGTCTCCTTGAGACGCTGTTTAAGGGATCAGAGTCAGCAAGGCAAAAGACTCCAGAGGGCGGGAGGAGAACGCACATCCTCGAGCTTTTGCTTCAGCACCTGCACCATGTTCTCCTTAACCACAAGATGCGTCTCGTCAAGATCCTCAATAATAATGTCGTTGTTGACACTGTCAAGGTGGACGATGATGGACTTGATGGCCGGCTCACATTCTATGAGCACGCCTGTCTGTGTTAGGAACTTTTCCATTGACTGAGGATGTTGAGTGAGAGGGTGTGTGTGTCCTTACCTCGGATGGCCCTGACCATGATGGATGGTTTTGTTTTGCCTTTGGAAATTTTTTGACCGTAATCCCAGAGGTGAGCCTGCGCCGTCCCTCCCTTGCCCGGATACCTTATGCCGTGATGTGGTGATGTCGTGGATTGGTGATGGATTTTTGGAGTTCCAGGTTGACCGAACGCAAAACGGAGCCTGGAGATGTGGGTGCCACCCCGCTAACGGATGCCTCACAGAGGCGGCAGCTATTTTTGGACAGTGGACAGAGGAGGAAGTTACAGGGGGGTTCCAGCGAATTGGGGCACGAATCCAACAGCATGTCTTCTCCCAAATTCCTTTCAGACTTCGACTGCTTCCAGCTTCTCCAACAAACAACAGCAACAAAAGTTTTGTACAAAACGATATGGGTGCTTTCTGCATTGGGCCAAACGTGGCTTTACAGTAGTGTAAGTAGGTACTTAACGATAATAGGAATTCGTTGGAACCTGCAGCAACTGTTTCAAAAACTGCCAACCTTTATGTTGGTCTTAGTCGTGCAGCAAAAGGGCTCCCATGAGAGGAGTTGTTTGTTTCGCTGGCTCCTGATCAACTTACCTGCTGGCTCTCGCTTCCATGTCTGTTGCTCAAAAAACACAGTGATATACTCACGAGGTTATCAAAATCCGCCCCGACTTGTCTCACCAGCGAGACTTCTCCCTACTCCGTCGTCACCAACCCAGCCACGAGCCTCGCCTTGGAGGCTTGCAGTGTGAAGTGGGATGGGATGAGAGTGGGCGAGTCAGGTCTCAGTGGCTTGGTGGCTTGAGATAACCTACGACGAACGGATAGCAGACTTCAAATAAGACGTCAGCGTCATCTCAACTTGTGGGGGTTTGTCTCCATACCCCAGGATGGTCTAGTTGGCCTCGTGCTCGGCCTCGTTGGGACAACACTGCACTCCTCGTCCCAATTTTTCGACCATCATCAACTGCCTACCCTACCCACACTCCTAGCTTCGTATTGGTCCTACCATGAGCGCAATTTATTCCCGCCGTATCGCTACCATCGCGCTTCGGAGCACCCGCGGCCGAGGTCTCCCCCGAGCCTTCACACCTCGTGCCCAGGCATCAACCGCCCTCATCAGACGAAGAGCTTCCCTTCCAAACTACGCTCGCATCGTCAGTTCATCAACACCAGTTCCCGCGCAGACTCACATCCCTAGCAAGATACAACCGCCTCATCAAGAGATCAGTCCCTTGGAGACGAAGACAGATCCCTACCTAGTCCCCCAGAGGCCCAACTTCCAAGCCAAGCCGGCCAGATTTGAACTTGATTCTGGAGCACCGCCCGCGAACCCCCAGCCTGGCGTCGACCCACGGATAGCAAAAAGCGAGGACAAAGCTCATAGAATGACGCTGCGGATGACGTGGCTCATGATTTTGGTAAGGGGTCTTCTGCCTAGCTCCGAGTTCTGTCTGACAAACAACAGGTTCTTGCAATTGCTGCCGCCATTCAGATCATGCTCTGGAACCGATGAGGATTTTGACAGATGAAGAGGTTCGTTGGGGACCAGCATTTGGGGTCAGCAAACAGTATGATTTCTCGTTGAGCTTGACAGGTTCCTGCTCTCAGGTTTGTCCAGCTAGCCTGCTCGGACGCAAGAGAGCAAGCATTCCTGGGTTTCGACGTCCAGATCCTCTTAGAATGAACCATAAATAATAGTGACGCAATTCCATTTTATATCCGCATGCCACATGACACAGTACCCGAGTGTATTGTGGACGCACAGACTCGTACCACAGAGCAGGTAGCAGGCTTCCTGGTCGGAAGTCGGTTCTCACGACGCCATTTCCATGGTGTTGAACATGTTGAGGGGGTGAGGGGGTTGTACCATGGCCGTCTTGAAAGGGACACAGCGCTCACCGAAAGCGGAAGAGAGAGGAATAACTCAAACTCCTGATGTCTCTATAACGAAATGCCTGAGGCCTTTTGGTACGTATCTCAGCAAGCTGCGACAGTCTCCGCTGCTGACATACAACAGACGCAGGAACGCGCATAAGGGCAAGCAAGACCTATTCGCTATGACTGAGGGTTTTAGAGACCGTTGACCAATGTACCGGTCACTTCTTTTTCCATATTTTGGACCTGGCTGAGGCTGATGTCTCCCTCAGCTCTTCAAACCTCGAGTTCTCTCCAGCATCCTGTGTCGACATTCATTTATCTACATCCAGCTACTGACAACTTTTATACCGGCATCATTCGTTTTTACACCTGGGGTCACCGACATTGTTTTACTATCTTGTCACAAAGTTCCTGTGTAGCACCGACGTTATGGACTCCCCAGCTCAGCCAGCAGACTTCGAACCGCCCTTTTCATCAAATCTCGATGGCCCACCAGACGCCGCCGGGGACGATCTAGCCGACATACTCCCCTCGAGGCCTGCTTTTCCAACACCAAGGTCTCCCTGGTCACCGGGAGACGGACCACCACCTGTCGGGCTTATTCCGACGACGTTGACATCCGTACCAACCGCCTTGAACCCGACCCCAACCGGATTCACCATCGGCCCCGATGACCCAGGGACCACCTCCTCCGCCCCTTCCAAATCAGGCAAAGGCATAGACTCCGACCCACGCGTCGCCTTAATAATCTCCATCGTAATCCCCATTGTCCTCTTCGCCCTTATGCTAGGCATCCTCGATCTCTGCTACTACTACAGCCGCAAACGCCGCGGCGCTCGCAACAACACCCCGCCCATCACCGCCACCACCATAAACCTCCCTTTCCTCCCCTTACTCCCTACCACTACACCCAGCAACAACCCCCTCCTCAAACAACGCCCCAACACCAACCAGCCGAACCTGGTGAACCCACCCCGCCGCCCCCGCAACCGCCACCGCACAACCCCTCAACCCAGCAACAAACCCGTGACCTACTCCGTGCCACACAGCCCCCGAAGAAGATGGGTTGAATGAGCTGGGCGAGGCGCCCCGCCGTATGTGAAAGATGAGGAGGAGCCTTTGCCGGGGTATTTTTGGACACGCGGGGTGTGAGCGGGGAGGGGTGTGTGCCGTCTGCATCGCCGTATGTTCGGGTGGAGGATGATGAAGAAGGGGTTGAGCTTGAGATGTTGAGGCCGGTGAGGTATCAGCCGCCGGGGGTGGAGGGGGTGGGGTGAGGGTATTGGGGGTGATGGGGCACTGGGGATGGGGATGGGGAGGGGTTGAGGTTGAACGGGTGAAGGGGATGAGGACGGCAGACAGATGGGGAGACAGATGGAGTGGAGGATGGGGATGGGGACGGTTGGGTTACGGTGCTAGAGAGGGCTGAACTCTCGAGAACCGCGAGTCTCGATGTGTCGGAGACTTTGGCTACTGCTCCAGATCCGGCTGAAGAGGGTTCAGAGTTGGCCGGGGGAGAAACGCTCGCGGCCGTGGTTTTGGATAGGGTAAGCGTGGCCAGCGAAGAGAGGAACGTGGCGACCCCGGGGTCGGAGGCAGATTCGGGAACCGGTAGGCTGCAGACACAGAAATATCAGGCAGAATAAAAGGGCTAATTCACTCAACCAGGCCCGTGGACAGAGGTGTAAGTAACAAATAACCTAACAACAATAACCCCCCCTTCTTTTTGCCGTGTACCATTTCTGGCTGTTTCAAGGGGTGCAAAGCAACAACTTACACGACGGCCACTTTACGACCGACCTCTGACTGATGCACGACCCGGTAGAAAATGGGAATGACTGATATGCCAGTAGGGATTTGCGCGGTTGTGATGGCGAGGACGGCACGCGTGAGAGAGACGGCAGCAAGGGTGAAAGTGGTTAGGGTAATAGCAGGGAAAAAAGAAACGGCGACAGGAGTAGACGCGAGGAAGTAGCGGCCAGAAATAATATCTTTCTCAATATACATTGATTTACTTCCTCCCTTTCCCTTTTTCAAGATGATGGGATGGGTGATAGTAATGAGCGGATGAGCGAGTAGCAGATGCATAATTAGAGGGTGGGCGGGCATCAGACGAGTCGGTGCTGGAGAAAGAAATGCTGGAGGAGGAGGAGAAAGAACTGCTGGAGGAGGAGGAGCTGCTGCTCCTGGTGGTTTTTTACACGTTTTTTTTTTCTGGATTTTTTTCTAGGGGTTTTTTTTCCTCGAGAGGAACTGGTCCCAGTCCGAGTCCTAAGTTCCCCGACGAGGGCTGAGGTCATGTTTCTGACGGGTCAAGACGCTGGAAATACGCATTTCTAGGTATGTTGGCACTTTTGAGGGGGACAAGGGATAGATCTAACAAAATCAAATGCAAATGTTGTCAGAAGATCTTTTAAACTTGAATTAACGTTAGGGTTATCGAAGACTTGGACAAATGGTGGAGAGATTTGGGAGTGGACTTCGTGGACAGGACAATCTTGTAGGTAGGTCAACACAAAACCAGCAACGACATTCACCATCCCATCACCAAAAGAAAAAGACAATCTTCACCTCCATGGCCATACATTCTCCCATACAGCTTTCGTCATCCCAGAAACACGGATACCATACATACATACAAGCCATCCTCCGCAGCAAAGCTCAGTCCCCCGATCAATGCCTCGGCGTCTGGTCTCTCCTTTTCTGACAACAACAGAGTTCCTTCCCTTCCTCCACAACAATACAAAACAACAAGCAATGCTATGGTTTCCCAGACTAACACCCTGCATGAGCCATCTAATGCAGACGCAACCAAATTAATACTGTCCTTACCTTGTTATATAACCCGCTGGCGGCATCCCTTCCCATGCTTTCCTCCTCTCCCTTCCCAATGAAAAAAACACATTCCATCCCCCATCCATCCATCAATCCATCAATCCTCCTTCTTGTTTGCGTTCTTATGCTCCTCCAGCGCAGCCGCCAACGCCTT
The DNA here is from genome assembly GCA_027946355.1 of Collariella sp. IMI 366227. NCBI lineage: Eukaryota > Fungi > Ascomycota > Sordariomycetes > Sordariales > Chaetomiaceae > Collariella > Collariella sp. IMI 366227. The sequence goes on along the minus strand of JAPEUS010000002.1, from coordinate 1,188,407 downwards.
CGCCGCATCCGCCGTCTTGACCTGCAGCATCCACGTCTCCAGCCCCTTTCCACTATCCGCCGCCGTCGTCACTTTCACATACTTGTTGTCCGCCTTGTACGCAAAGTTGGGGAGCACCGCCTTGTTGAGAGCCACATTGCCGCGGGGCTCGGCGCGCATGAGCATGCGCACGGCGCCGGTGGTCTTGTGCTTGAGGAGACGCAGGGGACCGAGGCCCATGACCTTCCAGGGGCTCTTCTTGGCGGCGGTGGCGGCGGCGGACTTATCCACGCTGCCGGAGCCGCCCGACTCGTCGTCGTCCGAGTCGGCATCTGTGACGAGCTTGAGGGCCTTGGCGCGGACCTCATGGACGGCGGATTCGTCCTCCTCGCCCGGGCCGCCGTCGACTAGCGAGATTTGCTCCTGTGGTGCCTCATCCCCGTCAGCGTTTGTTCCTTGACCATCTCCAGCGTTGGCGGACGGCTCCGGGGTAGAGGCCGCCGGCGTAGTTGCCAAGCTTGAAGCTCCTCCGAAAGTAAATGGGGAGTCTGGGGGGCAATTGATTAATGATGTATTCGAGAAATTGGAACGGCTGCAGTACTCACTAGTACCTGTTGAGGTTCCCCCACCGGGAGCTAGGCTACTGCCGAAGATGGGCGCTGCTGAAGGGGCATTTTGTGAGAAGATAGGAGCACTGCTTGGCTGAGATGGCCCCCCAAAGTTAAATACGGGCCCAGATGTGGCCCCAGGAGCAGTGTTGCTGGGTGCGCCACCGAAGCTGATAGTAGGCGTGGCGGCGGCACCACCGCCAAAGGCGAATGGTGTCGAAGAGGCGGCCGGTGCGTCACTTCCAAAGTTGAAGGACGAAGGAGCCGAGTAAGAGCCATCCGAGGAGAAGGGGTTCTTGATCGCGTTGGAGTCGGAGCCGCCAGCAGCGAACGAGAACGAAGAGCCCCCGGCAGCGGCGCCGAAGATGGAGCCGCTCTGCTGCGGTGCGGCCGGCTGCGGAGGGGCAGGCGTCGCAGAACCGCCGAAGCTGAAGATCGGGCCGGAGGAAGAGGGTGTGTTGCCGAACAGGGGCTTGTTCTCAGCGGCCGGGACGGTACTTCCGAAAAGCGGTTTCGCCTCTGCACCTCCGATGGTGCTACCAAATAGCGGCTTTGACTCGGCGGAAGCGGGCGCGCCGCCAAATAGCGGCTTCGACTCGGTGGGCGCAGTGGTGCTACCAAACAGTGGCTTCGGCTCCAAAGTCGAAGTCGACGCGCCAAAGAGGTTGGGAGTCTGGGTTGCGGGGGCAGCCGGCGTGCTTCCAAAGAGACTCTTAGCCTCAGTAGCAGGGGCCGCTGTGCTGGCAGCACCAAAGAAGCTCGTCTCGGCGACCTTGGCGGGCTCAGCCGCAGGAGTGGATGCAGCAGAGCCAAACAGAGATCCGCCAGTCTTGTTGTCGTTCCCGCCAAACGCAAATTTCTTTGCCGCGGGCTCCTCACTGCTGGTGGTGGTGGCAACCGCCCCGCCGAAGAGGTTGCCCGCAGGCTTTGCCGAATCGGTGGAGAAGAAAGAAGAGGCCGGCTTATCCGCCTGGGCCTCGGTGGTCTGGGGCTTGCCAAACAGAGCACCAAATTGAGGCGTGGCGGCGGGCGTGACCTCGGTCTTGTTCTGAGCGCCAAAGGTGGTCGATGACTGAAAGAGGTTGGATTTCGGAGCTTCAGAGCTGGTAGTAGGCTGAGCACCAAAGAGCAAAGGGGTAACGGGGGGCGGCCTTGGAGTCCTCAACCTCCTCGCTGGCCTTCTGCTGGCCGAACGCAGGGGCGGCAGAGCCAAAAAGAGAAGTGCTGGCCGACGGCTTGAAGCCGCCAAAGCTGGGAGTTGCAACAGCTGGCGCATCCGCCGGCTTTGCGTTTGCGGGCTTTGACGTGAAGGAAGAGAACAAGTTGGGCGTGGTGCTTGGGGCAGTCGCAGTGTTGGCTTCTTCGGGCTTCTTCGTCTGAGCAGCAAACATATTCTGGGGAGTGGACTCCTTCGAGACCTCAGCAGTTGTCTCATCAGCCTTCCTGGCGGTGGAAGCTCCAAAGTCGATGGTCGAGGTGCCGGCGGGCTTAGGCGCAGCAGCAGACCCAAAGGGCTGGGGCCGCCGGAGCGGCGAACTTGATCGGCGTATCCGCACTCCAGGTCTTGTTGATCGGCGCCGCGGCAGGCTGCTCCTTCAGAGGGCTCACGGACCGTTCCTTAGCGGCTGGCGGAGCGAACAGGTTCCCGTCGGTAGGAGGCAACTTTCTAAGCGGCTGGCCATCGTTGCCCCTAGTAATGCGATCGAAGATGCTGCGGCCCTGAATGCTCTCCCCGGCATCCGAGGATGCGCTTGATGTGCCGTTCACCATTTTGGAATCGCCAAACTGCGGGGTCGACACGCCGCCGCTCGCCGCATGGTCATCCTGACCCTCAGATTGGTCTTCCTCGGCATTGGAGCTGGTTTCACTATCCTCATCAGCACCTTCATTACCGCTGCCCTTGCTTTCGTCGGAGAGATGACCAAAGATGTTGCCGGTGGCAGCAGGTTTCGGTGTAGCATCAAAGAGCGAACGTCCATTGGGCCTTGCGTTGGGCGTCGACGCGAACAAGCTCTTGCCGGCGGGTTTCGTGGGCGAGATGGACGACTGGGTGTTGTTGGCAACGCTCTCAAAGAAAGACTTGGTGGCTGAAGGCGGAGCGGTGGACTTCTGAAGTTTGGCCGGGTGGTTCTCCTCGGGCTCCTCATCGGCCTTGCGCTTGTTCTTGGCGGAAACCTCGGGGGCACGGGCGCGCTTATTGCCGCCAGAAATGGACTCCATCAAACTCGCGTTGCCCGGGCCCAAGTCTTCCGAAGCCTTCCTCTTAGAGGTTCCGTTTATCTTGGGCACAGCATCCGCCTCGTCGTCGGAGTCGGGGATTCCATGCTTCTGTTTCCACTCCTTCTTAACCGCCTCAGATGCCCTGACGGTCTTGAACTCATACAAACCGTAACGCAGCATGATGAGGCTGCGGCTCTTCTCGTACTCCTTGGCAAAGTTGAGGATGTTGATCTTCCAGTCTTTCCTGGTGAACACCTCATCGGCAGCGTACTTGAGCCGTCGCAGATCGAGGATACAGAAGAACTGACGTCTTTGGTGCTCGTCCAAATCGGGAGGGCAGTAATGCGCCAGGAATTCGTCGGCATAGATGGATCCGGACCGGTTCGGGTCGCTGGGTACCTCCTTGGCCAACATCTCGCCAGTGAGATGGCGCGGAGGCGAGGGGATTCTCATCTTGAACAGTTCGGTCGAGGCTGTTTGTGAAAGAATGCGACCATTGACATCAGCGCTAGACCCCCGGGCCGGCCTGCCGGGCGTGGTCGGGGGGAAGCTCTGTGTCAGTGTATTAGCGGGCACCTGGGGGGAAAAACTCGAGGAGGCCCCAGGGCGCGAATAAAGGACGGAGGAGCGGAAGACATTTCGCGGGGTCGACGTGACGCCTGAAAAACTGGTCGACTTCGGGACGTTCGTCGGCGCGTGCGAGACGGTCGATGCGAACAGGTGACGCGGTGGTTTGTTTGGGTTATCGCCTGGCATCCGCCTCAACGTCGCGCCCGCGAGACCGGAAGGGCGGTGTGCGATATCCGACGCAGAAATGCTCTGGGAGAGCTTGCTCGACGGGCCCTGCGGGCGACCCATAAACTTGCGGGAGGCAAGTTGCGACTCGGAAGCGCGCTTCATTGGGCTGTGCGGCGCGGGCGCGCTGTTGAGCTCGCGCTGCGGCGGTGCGAGTGCGGGCGCGGCAGGCTTGCTTATTGTGGTATCCTTGCGTTCCTCGTTGTCAGCGGGCGCAGTAGAGCTCCGGAAGAGTCCCCCGAAGCCGAAGATGCTTCGCTTCTTGGATGGCGGATCCATTGTGTTGGTTGCTGGGAGCTCGATCTCGGCTCTGAATGACGCGATGGATGAGGAGGGTCGTCGTTACTCGATGCGGGTGTCAATAGATAAATCAAATCGCGGCCATATGCATCCAGCCCTGAGTTACGCGCGTGGCGTGTCGCGTCGGAGTGGCGATGGAGGGTGGTGGATGTTGAGTAGGCCAGAGTGCGATGACGGGAAGAATTGCGCGCGACTGGACTATGGGCCTGGCCTGGGGGGGTGGGAGACCAACAAAGGCGCGCCAAACAATAGGAAAGATGGGCAAAAGTAACGAGACTCGAGGGTGCCAATGGGAAAGGCAATGAAAACGCGCATCAAACGATGGCGTTGTCGTTGTAAGGGCGGGCAGCTGATGGACGATGACCGCAACCAAGTTGGCGTGGTGGTGTGTTTTTTGGGAGGATCCTCTAGCGACAGCGCTCTCCTCTCGCGGCAGGGAAAAAAATTGCTTGAAGTGCCCTGGCCCCTTGCAAAACGCGGGCAGCTGGAACCCTGCTCACCCTCACCGGCGCGGTGCACAGACCATCTTCCTGATCGACGATCGGCACATTCGGGCCTGGCATTTCAGGCACCATAAGCAACGCTCAGCAATTTGGCCTGAAATCAGCCAACGGGAGTTGCCGAAACCAGCAGAGTGCAGCGACGGCGGCTCGGCATCTTTTCCCTTCCTGGCATCAACGTCACCTTCACTCCAAGCTCTTTCCCTCGCCCAATGTCAGCCGTCGTCACTTTTGAAACTTTGGAAGTTGGAAGCCTGAAGCAACCGCGCTCACCATCAAGCCTGCAATGGTGGACGGTGTGACAGACAAGGCACACCATTGGGAAATTTGGCAATTGGCCTTGTGTGACATTGAGCGGCGTAGACATTCGGCTTTTCCGCCATGGATCAGGTTGTCGCGATGATTTAATTGGCTTCATTGCAAGGTGCTGGCTGCAATTCGGTACCGTAGTCTTCAAGGAATTTCGGGAAAGGGGGCACTCGGGGTAGGGGTACCTAACTTTACCAGCACCGTGGAGATATGGGCAACTTCACATGGGCGATTATAAGCGTGCCAAATGGGGAGAGCCAGCTGACTCTTCTGAGTCTCGAAAGTATAACTATGTTGACAAACAAGGAATACTCTTCTCGCCACTTCAGCAATATATTAACGAACATCGAACATCTCAAATCCCGACTCAATTTCCGCTGGCTTTGCCTCTCAGCTCCCCAACCTTCAAACCCCCAACCAACTTAAACAATCCTCTTCGCTACCCCCGGCTCCAACCAGTGCACCTTATCCAGCACCCCCGCTTCCTCAAACGCCCCCTTCAGCTCCTTATCAAACTGCGTAAAGTGCTTCCATGACATGTAGTGCATCGGCACCAACACATCCGCGCCCGTCTCCTTGAACAACCTTGCCGCCTGCGCCCCGTCCATCGTAATCTGCACCACCTCCCCTCCCGGACCGACCGGCACGCGCGCCCTGCCGAGGTTGTACATCGCGACGCTGATATGGAACTTCTCGCGCATGCGCGCCAGCTCCTCAAAATACACCGTGTCGCCCGAGAAGTAGATGGCGTTGGGCTTGCCGTCCGTCTGCCCAAACTCGGCGGTGGTAACGAGGAAGCCGACGCATTCGTCCCCGGGCACATGGATGGTAGGCACGCCCGTGATGGAGAAGGCCTTGCCACCGATGGTGGCTTGGACGGTTTCCCAGGGGTGGAGGCCGCGGACGGCGGGGCGCGGGGAGAGGTTCTTGGCCCCGTCGAGCGTGGTGAAGACGTGCCGGCCGTCGAGGAGGCGCCGGCCGAGCTGGTCGAGGTTGTCAGGGTGGTCTTCGTGGCTGAGGAGGACTGCGTCGATGACGGGTAAGTTGGCGAGGGACATGGCGGGGTCCTCTGTAATTTCTAGGGTGATGGGTCCATAGTCCCACGTTGTGCCGGCGGGGCTGAAGACGGGGTCCGTCAGGAAGTTGATGCCGTCGATGCTTAGGATGGCGGTGGCCGTGCCGATGTGGGTGATCTCAATGCGGCTCTTGAACGGGGTGAAAGTCATGTTTGGTGTAGAATTGACAATGATGAAGAGTTGGGATGAGTGTGTGTTTTAAAACATCTGGTAAAATGATGCTAACTTTGCTTGTTGATTTCCGCTGCTGACGAGAAAAGCAAACGTCTCGATAGCCCGGAAATCTAGCCCCTTATATCTTCGTGAGATCATAGTTCAACACCACCCTCTAGACCTTTTGATTACTTCAGCAAACCCTCTTGACTCGGATTATTTCTAAGCATGAGGATATCAAGAAGCTCAGCAGAAAATTCTGTTTTTTTCTCGCATGACAAGAAGAAGCTTCCATCAATCAAAAGACCAGTCCAATATAGTTTCGAAGAGAAGAGACGTTCGTGGAGGTTTTCGCCTCGATGTCTTGGCGGGTTAAGTTACTAGAACGGGCATGGTTTGGGTGCCCCTGAGTCAGGAGACGCAGAGCGCCATGACCCTACAGCTGACTACACATCGCCCCGTATTAAATCCAGGCCAGTGCCAAAGGTAAAAAGAGAATGCTTTTTGGCATGACGGTGACCTTCTTCGAGAACTCACTAGGGAACAGTCCTGCTGAACTCCTTGGGCATCTCCTTGAGAGCTAACACCGAAATGGCCAAGGAGGTGACGGGCCGGGCCTACCAAGTCTTCCGACTTTCTGAGTCTCCGTGATGCCTCAACTTAAGCGGTTCTTCTCAGCCTTGTGAAGGCTCATGGCCCGATCATGAAATCCCATTGAGGGCCAAGGTAAGTGGGAGGGTCTCTCGAGGCTTGTTTGATGACATATACTTCTTCACTAACTTCATAATGAGAGAAAAGCTCAGGATCCGGAAACAAGCTTGCGCATCAAGAACAAGAATGAAAAAAAGTCTAATTCGTTCGAAGGTAAAAATTATCTTTGGAGATAAAGGACTTCTCCTCCTCCCACCCCTTTCACTCACCCTTCACCATTTCCCCCTCCTTACCTCTGTCCTGTTTCCCATCCCCTCCAACTTTATCCCCCTTTTGCCCACAGACACATTCGCAATCTCCCCCCTCCAAACAAACCACTCTACCCTCAAGTCTTCCTCTCAAAGGGCGTGTGCACCGGCCTAGGCAACAGTTCGGTTGGTTTTCATGATAACGATTATCGTGACGTATTTCGGCGCAAAGAGGAGGGGGCGGCGTTGGCTGTTGCGTTGCGGCGTGTGGAAGTACGGTGAGGGGTTGGTGGTTTGATGGTGGTGATTTGTTGTGTTTGTGAGAGGTGTGTTCGGTGTTTGTCCGCTGTTTTTTCTGCTTTTACCTGGCGTTGTATGTCGGAGACGCCCAAGGCCTGTCATACGCTGATTTCTGATTTTGAACTTGCTTTTGGATCTGAAAGTTGTTGGCATCGTCGGGCGTCTGCTCCCTGGATTTGTGGCTCTTTGGTTCGGCGCATTCAACGTCTTCAAACCCTGCTCGCAACGACATTGCTGATCATCTACTGCTGGGCGGCCGTATTGTTGCTGGAGGGGCTGTATGTGTGAACGGTTCTAGAGCCGGTCGATGGGCCGTATCTGGTCTCTTTTTCCGGCGGTTCTAGCTGCACTGAAGTTCAAAGCCCAAAAGCAGGGGGCGTGAATGGGCATGGTGTTCGCCATCATCGGATTGGGTGCTCTCATCGGTCCTCCAGGTTCTAAAGTGCTAGTAAAGAACAGCGGAGCGAGTTATTTGGGTGCGCAGATGTTCTCCGGGCCTTGCATGGCGGTGGGCCTGGCGCTGCTTATGGCGGCGAGGAAAGTCAAGAGGCGAAAATAGGGTTTGAAGTTCCTGGCGAAGATGTAAACCGGACTGGGTTGTGTGGTATAGATTTAGGGGCAAAAAGGGGTTGGCACATGTCACTTCTAACAGCACTTGAAAGACGGAAGATCGGATCCCTTGTGGTGTATAACCAAAACCCAACGCATGCGGTTGCGCCCCTAACAGTGGTATGCCTCAGCTGAAGACCAAAATGGTATTATACAGGTGTATCATTCATCCAACATCATTAAACCTTCACCCAACCACCGTCCATTTAAAGCTTGGCCTTGGTTTGCGACTTCTTGAGGATGGGGTCGAGCTTGGTGGCCTTCATGACGTCGCCCTTGATCTTGAGCTTGCCGGACATGAATAGCCGCTGGGCGTTGGCCTTGCCGGCGACGAGGTTTCCGAAGTCGGCCTCGGAGAGGAGGAGGGTGACTGCAAGCGCACTGTCAGTGACCTAGTTCATCCGGTGCGAAACAATTGGTGGAGGACGCACCAGTGGGCTTCTCGCCGAGACCCTTGCTAACAACACCCTTGTTCTTGAGGTCGATGTTCCAGCTGTCGGTCTCACCGGCGGCGTTCTTGAGGGTGAAAGCAAAGACGGCGTTGCCCTGCTTCATGGCATCCTTGCGGTCGGCCTCGCTGGCGTTGAGGGCGCTGTTGATCTGCTCGAAAGCGACCGAGGAGGGGAAAGCGTCTGTGTTTCGTTGTCAGCCAATTGGAGATGTGTCGTGCGATCTCTGTCCCGGGCACGTGGGCTTTCAGGGACAGCGGAGCGCCATGTGGAAAAGACTGGCGAGCGTACCGTTCTTGAGAGACATGGTGGCGGTGTGTTTTATGAGAGCAACGAAGCCGGTGATGCTGGAAAATGCGGAAGCAAAGGGGCGCGCTGGCTGGGTATCTTGAAGGGCTGAAGTGGTGTGAAAGTGAAGACAGGACAGTGTTCCGTGGGGGCCCGCTCCCAGTTTAAATCAGTCGTCCAAAAGGCCAAAGAGGAGTCGCTCGGCGCTGATGCCCCCAAATGCGAATGACGCGGGCAACATGTGAAATCAACCTCGGCGCATTCCTTCCCCCTCGAGCTTGGAATGCCGAATCAGGGCGCCATGTGCGACCCACCGCCAAGCCCCCATCTTTTCCCCACACTTTCTCCACATGGGGAAAGCAGTTCATCCAACAAGACGACCACAAAACAACCCCAAAAAAGTGAGACATGGCAACGCGGATTGACACGAGAGCCTCACAAGGCAATCTCACTTCGCTGCGCCGTCATCTGATCCGCGGCTTCGGGACCGTTCCGACGATGCGGGATAACAGGTTGAACTTTTATTGCCGAATGGAACGACATCCCGATTTTGGTTGGGACGAAGGAACACTCCCGACGAGTCGTTGCCCCTGATCAACAGACCGTGGCAACGCGACATCTCACGACCGGACACTCCTGAGTCTCAAATAGGATCAAACGGTTGCTCTGTGTTCAAAGCAAGAGATGGCCAAGACAGGGTCAAAATCATTCCGCAGGAACCTTTTCCAAAGAATCACACAAACATCGCTGCCATCAAACACACGATCACTACCAACCCTAACCCTTCCACTTCCATCCTCCCAACCCCTGAATCCTCACCACCACCACCACCCTTCCCATCACCACCCTCACCCGTCCCCCTCAAATACGCAGCAACCACCGCTCCCCAACCCCAGGATTATCCTTCTGCGAAGTCACCACAACCTCACCCCCTCTACTTCCAGCATCAACCACCAAATTCTCCGTACTCTTACTGCTCACCCCAAACCACCACGTCCTCCTTGCCCCCTCCACCCACACCATATTCATCTGACAAAACCCTCCCGTCTTCATACACTGCGGATCACTCCACATATTATCATCCATCCTGTTAAAGAAACTCCACATCGCACTCCCGTGGATAACCACATCCCTCGGCTGCACCATCCGCATGCCCCAGGCACGGTAACACCGATCCTCTCCCTCCATTCCCTCCTGCGTCTTACAATTCCCAAAGTCCGGATCACCATACGTCCCATTCACCACCCACGGCTCTGGCGCACGGGCAACCGTACCCTGGCCCTGCCAATACGGCGCCTCAGTCTGCTGCTGACCAATGTAGAGATTTGCCGCATTCCGCAGACTGTACTGATACAACACACAATGCTCAAACGACGTGCCCACCAACCAAGTCGGGGAGGTACTCTCAATCAGTGCCCCGCGTCCAACAGCAATATTCTGCGGCGGATCGCTCTCCGGCCCGTCCAGGCTGTGGTCAGCCACCCAGCCCCAGACGTCCTCGAGGTAGGCGGAGGAGGAGGGTGTGAGGTGCAGCAGGGCGAAGGCGGCTTTGCATGTGGAAGGGTCTGAAGAGCCGCAACTGGTGGTGACGAGAGAGTCGGCAGATCCGCCGACGCGGATGACGCTGTTGATGAGGGAGACGTCGCCGGGTGCAGGGCCGGACATGTTGATTTCGACGATAATGGCGCCCGGGAGGATGTCTGAAACGGTGAAGAGGAGGTCGGTGAGTTGCGCGATGCCGCGTTCCCCGAGATTGCCGATCTTGATGATGGGTTGCGGGTTAGAGGGGTTGGTGAAGAAGGGACCGGCGCCCGAGATGGTGCTGAGGACTTCGCCGATGAGGCGCGAGCCGGGGGGGATGTAGATGGTTTGGTTGGTGCGGTAGATGCCTTGGGGGAAGAAGATGATTTTGCAGTTGGCGTGCTTGAGGAGAATTGCATTAATGGCCGGGCCGTCGTCGTGGGAGTCTGCTGGCTGTTAGGAGGTGATGGGTTGGAGGTGAAGGGAGGCTTACTGTCTCCGTACACCTTGTGCTCGGGGTCTTCTTTGACGCTGACGACCTGGCTGATGTCGTACTTCTCATACTGCGGCAACGGAGTAGTGAAGTACTTCCCATTCACCAGCAGACCTGACGGCCTCTGGATGGGGTACATCTTTCCCGCCTGGTACCCATCCGGGCTCCTGAAGAAAGTCAGCTCCTGTCATTCTCAACTTCCAACACATATCACTCACGTATTCCCCATCACCCAAACCTGCCCGTCCGGCACCGAGCCCTCCAGCAACGTCTTACCCTCCGTCGACCTCACCGCAACTCCCTCACTCACCCTAAACCCATCCAACACCAACGACCCCCTCCATCCCCACTAACCTTCACCTTCACCCCCGCCGTACACTTTACCACCTCCGAATCCACGACCGACACCGTCCCCGTGGCCTCCACGCCCCCATCTCAACCCCAAACTCACATCCCACAAACCTACAACCCTGATAGTCGTAACCCACGACCTCTCAATCACCACCCCGACCCCACACCCCTCAAAACCAACCCCTTCAACATATACTGCTGATTCGCCAGTCTTAACCCAACCGCACCCCGCGGAACACACAATCCGAGATAATTTTTCCCGACCCGCCCTGCTCCATCGACACACCAACATGGCGCGAGCCCGGCGGCATCGTCACCACCACCCCACCAAACTACACGCCTGAGAAACCGACCAATCCACCCCCTTGCAACGACATTGCTGGCGATCCCCGTGGTGTCGATGTGCACGTTGCGCACGGCCATGTAGAAGTTCTTGTTGGCGCTGCCCTCGCCCTGGTGGGCGTCGAAGCCAACGATGACGGGCGTGGTGTTGAGGAAGGGTGGGCGAGGAGCGTTGGGGGAGAGCGCGTCGCCGATGAGGAAGGTGTTGACGAGGAGTTGGATGGGTTTGGTGATTAGGTACGTGCCGGGCGGGATGTAGATGTAGGCGGGGAGGGTGGTAACTGTGTTGGCGGTGCGGTTCCATGCTGAAAGAGGGGGTTTAGTGGTGGTGCTGTAAATGGTTGAGGGTTGGCCTACCGTTGATGGCGTTGTTGATGGCATCAGAGGAGTCGTTTTTGCCAGTGCTGTCGGCGCCATATTGGATGGCGGTTCGATAGTATTGGTAGGTTGAGTCTGCGGCGTAGGGGGGTTGTCCCGTTGTGTCCGATCTGGACGCGCCACCAGGTCTCAGGGTTTCCAGCGGTTGGTCCTTGACATTGTTGTCTCTGATGTAAGTGCTCAGTGAGGTGCCCTGGCGCGTTGTATGCTGCGTGTGTCACGAATGACAAGGCGGCGAAGAGGAGGAGCTTCATGTTGTCTGTTGGTGTGAACAGAGACTCGACGGCCCCCGATTCCACAAGAGAGCGGACAAAATCAACATAACAGTCGAACGACTTTAACACTCATGCTACACAGGAATTTAACGGAAGAGGACAAAGGAGAGTTTTCCATTATCAGATTTGAGATGATGGCAGCACTACCAAGCAATTAGCGAGAGCCAGGGGCTTGCAGGACTGCTCGATTGAGCCTGCTCCTGGTGCCTGAGACGGACTGGTGCAGACTCATCTTGCAAGGCGCTGACTGCCAAGTGACAAACAGCCCCCAACGTCCAAGTTTCCCGTTCCAGCGTTGGTGGATTGGGAGTAACTCGGGGCTAACTGGTTTGGTGAGAAATAAGATCGATGGGGATCTCCTTGGCGAGCTGATATGTTCCTAAAAAAGAGATCATCGCCCGATACCTCACTCAGCGACATGTCAGCTCGTTTCTGGCATGTCGTTAAAATGAACCGAGGAAAAAGGGAAAAAAGAAAATCGAAAAAAATAATCGACGTGGGCCTGATTCGAACAGACGCTCCCGAAGGAACAAGATTTCTAGTCTTGCGCATTAGACCACTCTGCCACCACGCCTTGTATATGTGGATTACATATGCAGCACTATCAGCGGCAGCCAAAACAAGCCCGCTCTTGCCAAGCATCCGGCACCTTGCAGGCCCAGAGGCCACAACTCACGATCACTAGAATCACAAGTCGCGACTGAAAGAACCAACTCCCAACGCTCGTTAATAATTCCAATTTTGCCGGCGCTTACTGCGCAATCCAACGCCAAAATTACCATGCGCCAGGACTGAGCTCACACCCCTCCACAATTGCTCCCTGACAACATGTCAAGCCTCCTTTCGCTCCTCGGCTGGAGCTTCCTCCCCAACGTCCGTCGCAAACCTCATTGCCCCTCCTCACCCCAGCCCCTAACCCCTCCTAGCTAGTAACCGGCTGGACGCAAACCCTCTACTACGGCATTGCCATTCGCGCCGGCGATCCCAAGCCGCAACCCGGCTCACCCCGCTTCGCCGAACACCGCCGACGCATCCACATCCTCGTTGTCACCCTCTACCTCCTCTACACCATCTACGAAGCCGACTACGATCTGCAGCGCGCGGGAACCTTCTACACGGACCTCTCCGTCCCGCTGACCGCGACTGACCGCGAGATCAAATCCCGCTTCCGCCGCCTCGCGGCTCTCTACCACCCGGACAAAGCCACCGCCTCGGGCAGCAGCCCCGCCGACGTCAACGCGTATTTTGTGCACCTCAAGACGGCGGCTGATACGTTGACGGATCCGGCGCGGCGATTTGCGTATGAGAGGCTTGGGCCCGATGTGGTGGCCTGGCAGCGGTGCGTGACGATACGGGATTATGTCGTACGCGGCGCGACGAATCTGGTGCCGTACTATGGCACGGCGGCGGTGTTAATGTACGGGCTGGGGTTGCTGGGTTATTTGGACTGGGGGAGGTTTGAGAGGTGGTTGGTGCTGGCGGTGCTGTTTGTGTTTGAGGTGCACTGCGTGACGCGGCCTGGGATGCCTGCGGTGTTGGAGAAGGTGGTGAATCCTGTGTTGGGGAGGCTGGCGGGGAGAGCACCGTATCTACAGTTTCAGGCAATTTCGCTGGCGAGGAAGCTGAGCGTGACGGTGTATATTGCGTTTTCACAGATTGGTCCGTTGCTGGCGGCGGATACATCAAGTGGGCAGGTGGTGGTGGGGGTCAAGAAGGGGAATGATGACGCGGTTTTGAGGGAGGGGCTGGAGAGGCTGGAGCAGACGGTGAAGAAGCTGGATGGTGACGTTTCGAGGTTGTTGGAGACGGAGATGGCGCCGTTTGCGGGGGATCAAGAGACGAGGAGATCGATGTGGGCGAAGGTCAAGGAATGGTTGGTGCAGAATACCATCAGGTCGGATCCGATGGTACGGGATGCGCTTGGGAAGTCGTTTACGAAGCGCAGGATGGACGCCCCAGCGGGGGCTAGGGGGACGAAGTAGGCAGAGTCATTTGGGATAGAAATAGACAGCCATGATTTACACGCACAGTAGTGAGTCTCATATTGATATCAAGTATGTCTCATGGGCGATGGGGGGCCACCGAAACTTCCCATCAAGAGGTTCTCTTCTTCTCTTCACCTCCAACAAGACTCCCACAGATACTTAGTATCCGTGTTGCCATTTCGATATTAAGTGACTTGCACTATGAACCGTTAAAACTCCACCATTCCAACCCCAAACACTACCTTAGTACGCCACTCCAACCTTAACAACAACACAAGCGCATCTCCCTCCCTACAACCTCTGCCTCCCCTCGTCTCAATCGGCACCCCAAACCGCCCCTCCCGCCGCCAAAATCAAACCCGCCGCCAACAACACTGGCACCCTCGTCCCATCCCCGGGCACCGTGGCCGCCACTACCGGCGCCAGCAATCCCATCGCCCTGTTCAGAAAACTCGCGACACCCGTCCCGGCCCCCCTCACGGGCGCGGGGAAAACCTCGGGCGTAAACGCATACAAAACCCCATACATCGAATTCTGCGCCAGCGCCTCCACGCACGAGAAGACAAGCTGCGCCTGCGGGGTTGTGCCCAGGGCGACGAACAGGAAGAGGAAAATGGCTGAGAGGAGGGTAGATAGGGCGAGGGTTCCGCGGCGGCCGAGGAGGGGCGAGGGGTGAGACGGCCCGGAAGGCGAGGAGACTTCCGGGGATGCCAAAGAGGCTGGTGAGGGCGTAGGTGCGGTAGGTGGAGGGGGTGATTTCGGGGCGGGGGGGTGGATGGGGAAGGAGGTGCTGCCACCGTGGGAGAGGTATTGCGGGAGGAAGGCGTTGAAAAGGGGTAGCCCATTCCGATGGTGGCCCAGGCAAACCAGATGATGGAGGTGGTGAGAGCGAGGGGACGGGTGTGGAAGAGGGCGCGAGGTGGGAGGCGGAAAAGGAGTTGAGGCGGGTCTTGAGGATGCCCGTGGTGGAGAGGCGGGCGCGGGAAGGAGGGGAGGGGTCATCGACGACGGCGTTGAGGATGGATTCGGTGAGCCAGGTTTTGCGGTTGTTTTTGTGGGCGATGCCTTGTACGACGGCGACGGCTTCGGCTTGGCGGCCGCGGGAGAGGAGGTATTTGGGGGATTCGAGCATGTCGAAGAGGAAGACGCGGATGAGGAACATGGTGAAGGTGATGAGGCCGATGGTCATGATGAAGTAGCGCCATCCTTGGTCCGCTGGCCAGTGGGCGATGAAGTACCAGGCAAAGAGAGAGGAGCAGAGCTGTCCTATTGGCCACCAGACGGAGAGAAGAGTGAGGAGGGAGCTGGAGGCGTCCGGAAGAAATTCGAGGAAGAGGGCGCCATCTACAGGCAGGTTCCCACCAACTCCGAAGCCAAGTATAGCGTAAGCGAAACACACGCCACCCCAGCTTGATGCCCAAGCCGCGGCAGTTCCGAATACACTGGCAATCAGCAAGGTAATGTTGAAGGCCAATCGGCGTCCCAGGATGTCAGACCCGATGCCCCAGAGAAAGCTCCCGAAGCATAATCCGACGAACAATGAAGAGGTCGTGTAGCGAACGGTTTTTTCTGAGATACCGAACTCGGCAGAAAGGGACGGGAGGGTAAGGGATACACCCTAGTGCCTTTGTCAGTTTCTGCTGCAGGAGGGGGTGAAGTGCCGGGCGGGCAGACTCACTTGCATCCATAAACTGTGACGCTTGTTAGTCATGATGTCTTTCTCACCCATTCAGGGGCGCTCACTTGTCTGCAAACCAGCCAAACCCACACAGCACAAACAGTTGCCAGTTATACCTCCCCATTCCAATATCCTGTATGGCCTTGTTGATAAGCCGAGACTTCACTGTCACAACCATCAACCTCTCTTCCCGTAACAATCCCATGACCGCCCTGAATGGAGACAAGTTCAGCAGACTCACTCTCATAAGCCGTCCGTTTCTCTCCTCTCCTTCCCTGTCTGACCTCTCTTCTCAGCCCCTCGATGCTGTATTCATGAACGCCACTGCTTCCCAGAAACATCCCCACATCTTCCTCCTCTTGGTCATCATCCTTGTCTCCTCCGGTCTCATCCTCGTCGAAGGCACCGTCATCCAACTGTCCAGCGAGCTCGGAATTTTGTTGCCGTGATCGGTAGCTGTGGCTATGCTCATGTGCCTCGTCAAGCGGTATGACCGCGGTGGTGTATTTGGCTGCTGTTTGCGGCCGGCGCCAGGTCCACAGTGTTGGTGACATATTGACCGTCTTGGTGTTTCTTGTAGATGGCTCAGTCTCACATTTCTCGTAGCTGAAACAGCGCTCCGTAAGATTTCTTATCCCTGACAGTCTACCGTGTTAATCCTAACCCTGAAATTACTGCGGTCGCGTGCATAAAGAAAACCCCCTTAGTCAGGTACCTGTGGGGCGTAACACGCGACGCGTTTTGACCAATCAGCTGAACTTATCTAGCCCCTATTTTTTCGACAAACCATTCTCGCGCGCAGTCAACGCAGTCAACACAGTCAACACAGTCAACGCAGCCAACGCAGCCAACACAATATGGCACGGCCACAAGGATCTCGTGGTACGAAACAGTTGACCACTGAACAACGCCAACGCATTCGAGTCTTGTATTTTGATGCAGCCAAAAGCCAAGCCGAGATCCATTCTATCACTGGCTATACCAAGGCCCAGATTCGGACTGCGATTCGCGCTCGCGATGCGACTGCTCACCGGAGCACTGGCCGGCCTCGGACATTGACGCCAGAGCAGGAAGAAGAGCTTGTTCAGTACGTCACTTCAAGCAAAAAGACTCGCCGAATGGGCCTTCTCGAGCTCTCGACAATCATATTTGCCGGGGTCTTTGGGCTTTGGGTGATCAAGCATGCCCTCTATCGACTAGGCTTCCGTCGACGCGTTGCCCGTAGGAAGCCACCGATTACCGAACGAGTCCGAATTCTCCGAGAGACCTGGGCGAGAGAGCATGAGCATTGGACCCCTGAGCAATGGGCGAAGATCCTTTGGACCGACGAGACCTGGGTTACTGGTGGCCCGCATCGGAAGCAATATGTAACCCGGCGTCAAGGCGAAGAGTGGGATCCAACTTGTATCGTGGAGAAGCATCAACGTAAAGGTGGTTGGATGTTCTGGGGTTGTTTTTCTGGCTTGGGCAAAGGTCCTGGGATTTTCTGGGAAAAGGACTGGGGCAAGATCAACGCTGAGACGTACCGCGCACATACTATACCTGTTATTCATGGCTGGATACAGATGTGTAAGGAACAGCTTGGCCAGGACCTGATTCTGATGCAAGACGGTGCTCCAGGGCACGCAGCAGCAGAGACGAAGCAGGACCTCCAGGAGCGAGGCATCGTTGTTATGGAGTGGCCACCCTTTTCCCCGGACCTGAACCCAATCGAGTCTTGTTGGAACTGGATGAAGGATTGGATCGAAGACCGGTATGGCCTTGAAGAGAAGCCCTCGTATGATAACCTCCGTAGGTACGTCAATGAGGCTTGGGAGGCATTGCCAAACACCTATTTGCAAGAGCTTTTGGCCTCGATGCCAGAGCGTTGCAAAGCGGTCATCGCGGCGAAGGGTATGCATACAAAATATTAGGTACTATAGTGCATATTTGGTCTGTTTATTTGTAACATAGTGTGGATACTATAGCCTTGCTTAGTCTGGTACCCCGCTTGGAGATTTTTATTACCCATCATACGTAGTAAGTTAGTACTGCTTCACCGACACGGTTTCGAGATGAAAGTTGATGTTCAATCCCATCAAAACGGACACACTGGCCGCAGCCAATCAACCAATTGCCGCCAAGCATGCGCCTTCCAGGACTTGCGTTTCGTCGCCGGGTGCACCTTCCGGCGAAGTTTCTGATGTTGCAACAGCAGCCAACTCGACGACAACCAACCAAAGAAGAAAAAAAAGATCGCTTTAAAGATCAAGAAAAAAGATGTTTTAATCTCGACGTGGGCCTGATTCGAACAGACGCTCCCGAGGGAACAAGATTTCTAGTCTTGCGCGTTAGACCACTCCGCCACCACGCCTTGTGATTACTTGATATTCACGTGACCGACTCTAGCCAATTTGTGGCTCTAGCCAATTTGTGGCGGACACAGTGTGGGTCAGTTGTCCGTCACTTTCGGCTTCCCACCCAGCTTTCCTCCTCCTGTTTCTAGCTTCAATCATCTCCGGTTTCGAGTAAACAAGCTACCAGCTTTTCTTGCGGGTGGCATTGGCGGTGAGGCGCTGGGTCCTTTATTATATATGGATATTTGCTGCTCTGTGGAATGTTTGAATAAGCTTATCGCGCACCTCGCTACGACCAGGCTCCTTCCCGCTTCCTGTCCAACCTCAAAAGCTGCATCACGCGCAGAAATAAACCACCTATGAGACCCAAAACCACTCGCCGCCGCGTGTCTCTGCGGTACTTGTCGGCGTGGGATCCTCATCCCTTCGGATCAGTGCCGCCGTTGCACCTGGGGACTTCGGCGGCATCCCGAGTCAGCCACCCCTGCTCGATGCGGGCAATCCAAGCGAAACGACGGTTGAGACAATGCTCAGGGTCTTTGGCCGTTCCGCTGACGGCGCCATGTGTTTCCGATCGCGATCTACTGTGTAAAGAAGG
Organism: Collariella sp. IMI 366227; assembly: GCA_027946355.1. Lineage (NCBI taxonomy): Eukaryota > Fungi > Ascomycota > Sordariomycetes > Sordariales > Chaetomiaceae > Collariella > Collariella sp. IMI 366227. The sequence continues at coordinate 1,169,965 of JAPEUS010000002.1, read as the reverse complement.
GGTAACGTCGCACAGCCGGGGAGAGACGTGGATCACCGCATGGTCCTTACGCCCAATGCTCGGGGGAGTTAAGCGAGAGGCTGCTAGCGGGAGTTGTGAGTCGTCTGCAGGTTGGAAGCGGCCCGGTCTTCTTCGGCGACAATGACTTGGGGGTGGAAATGGTAACAGGTGGAATCTGACGAGACGGATTAGCGATGAGATTGCTCCGAGGCAGAACAGCTCGGCCGCCTCGGTGAAATCGAGCGCGGTGTTCTAGCAACGCCAGCACCGACATCGCCATTTCCTGATTTGGGCAGTGCCTCGGCACTCAACGTCGTTTCTTGGGGAACCTGGTCCCTGCGAGTGCGGGGAGCCAAGCCGCGAGCGAGGGGTGGCCAATTGGGAGGGCAGCAGTTTCCCAAAGGCACCTCGACCCTGGCAGTGCTTGGTCGGGGATGGACGTCGCAGAGGAGAGAGAGGACGGATGATGGAAAGTCCCAGCTGGAGACGGCATGGAAGTGTCCAAAGCAGCTGCTTGGGGCTTTGCCCACTGCCGGTCTGAAAGCCATGTCCTTTCGACCCGAGACAGCCGCCATAGTAGGTACTTTTCCACATCATTTTTTTTCTCGTTTTCACGCTCAAGCTGCGTGGCTGAAAGGCAGCCGCAGCTGGAATCCTCCCAGGAGCCGCAGCTGGAATCCTATCAGAAGCCGGACCGACGACGAACCTGACCCTGGCCATACCGCGTTCTCGCAAGGTTACCAAGCCTCAGCTCATCCACTCCGCCTCGCCGAGAACCCGGGGCATGCGGGGTTCCTTTGGATAAGTGCTTTGGGGTAGGGGGTCCTTGTCCTTCACTTATATCCCAGGCTGGGATAGATGGGTGTTTCGTTTCGTTGATAACTGCCCTTCCTTCTCGGCCTTCATCCTCTCGAGACGAAATCCATTTTCTCCTTCGCCTTCTCCGACAACACTCTTTCCCGCCCTCTCACTAGTGTCTGCCGGGGAGGTTGATTGTTTCTCGTTTCCCGTTCGTCTTCGAGATCCTCTCCTCCAGCTCGCTCCCAACATCGGCTTCCTGAGCGAGCCATCTCCTGCTCTCACCTCTTCTCGCAATCTCGAGAGGTTCAGGTTCTCCTTTTTAACAGCCCAACGAAACCTTCTTTGGCTTTTCCTCCCACCCCAAACTACAACCGCTCTGCCCAAAATGGTCATCGCCTCACGCTGGGAAGTGCCTATTCCGCGCTGCTCACTGCAGCAATGGATCTTCGGCTCGGCCTGCGGTCCCGTCCGTGACAAGCAAGCCTTCATCGACCCCGAGAACCCGACCACCAACTTCCTCACCATGAGCGACTACCGCCTCCTCTCCAAGCGCGTCGCCCTGGGCCTGCTTAAAGCCGGCATCCAGCCCGAAGACCGCGTGCTCATCTTCTCGGGCAACAACATCGTCTTCCCCTGCGTCTTCCTCGGTGTCCTCATGGCCGGCGGCATAGTAAGCGGCGCCAACCCCTCCTTCGTCCCACGCGAGCTCGCCTACCAGCTCAAAGACAGCTCCGCCAGCTTCCTCTTCGTCGCCGAAAAAGCCCTCCCCACCGCCCTCGCCGCCGCAGCCGAAGTCGGCCTCCCAGAGACCGCATCTTCATCTTTGGCAACGACGCCCTTCCCGCCCCGGAAATCGCCCAATCCTCCCGTCCCTCTCCCGGCACCGCAGGCCGCACCAACGGCGTCCGCCACTGGACCGAACTCCTCTCTTCGACCCCCCTCCCCGAAGCCCAAACCTGGTCTTGGCCCGAGCCTGCCAACCCCGAGGAAACAACCTGCTGCCTCAACTACTCATCTGGCACAACCGGCGTGCCCAAGGGCGTTGAGATCAGCCACCATTCCTACGTCGCCAACGGCGTCGGCGTCGTGCACATGAACCGTCTCCACCCAGACTGGGAATCCAAGGCTGCGCGCGACCGCGGGCTAGCATTCCTCCCCCTCTACCACGCCTACGGCCAAACATACTTCATCGCGAACCTGCCCCATCTCGGCATTCCGGTGTATGTCATGCCCGTGTTTGACTTTGCCAAGATGCTGGCGCATATCCAGCGGTTTCGCATTGCGACCCTGCCGGTCGTGCCGCCGATTGTGGTTATGCTCGCCAAGCACCCGCTTACGAAACAGTTTGATTTGTCTTCGCTGGAGAGCATTGGGTCGGGAGCGGCGCCGCTCACGAGGGAGGTGTGTGAGGAGGTCGAGAGGATGTTCCACCCCGCGAGGGAAATGTTTGTGCGTCAGGGATGGGGCATGACGGAGGTTACTTGTACGTCAATGTCGTGGGACCCGACGACCAAGACTGGCCCGTCGGCCGGGGTGGGAGAGATGTACCCCAACTGCAAGGCGCGGCTGGTCGGGCTGGATGGGAAAACGGAGGTGACCAAGGCGGGCGAGAGGGGGGAGCTGTGGGTTACTGGCCCGACGTTGATGAGAAGGTACTGGCGGAAGCCGGAGGCGACGGAGGAGACGGTGGTGGTAGATGCGGAGGGGACGAGGTGGTTGCGGACGGGGGATATTGCGTTTGTGGAGACGTATAGGCCGGGGGGGATCTTTCATGTGGTGGATCGCGTGAAGGAGTTGATTAAGGTGAAGGGGAATCAGGTCGCGCCGGCGGAGTTGGAGGGGATTTTGCTGGAAAATCCGGATGTGGCGGATGCGGCAGTTGTGGGAGTGGTGGTGAAGGGGGAGGAGGTGCCCAGGGCGTATGTGGTGAGGGGGCGGGGTCGAAGGCGAGGGAGGCGGATGTGGCGCGGTGGATGGAGGGAAGGTCGCGAGGTATAAGTGGCTGAAGGGGGGGGTAGTGTTTGTGGAGGCGGTGCCGAAAAATCCGGTAGGTGTTTCCTGCTGTTCTGGAGCGTGGCAGTGGTGCTAACTTCTGATGATTACAGTCTGGCAAGATCCTGCGGAAGATTCTCCGGGAGCGAGCCGCCAAGGAGGTCGGGGACAGCGCACCGAAGGCATCGAGGCTTGCTTGAGCTGGGACTTCGTCACGGCATCACGACCTCACGTTCGCTCTTTTGCGGACCGTTTCAAAGGGTACACTCAAAAATTGTGGCGTGAAGACGTATCAGTGCATCGAAGGGGAGTTGCCACATACCTGCGACGCTCTCCGTGGGAGCACGACAGGGAAGCGAGCGAGGGTGCATTGATGGCTTTCATGACTTGCACAAGAAGGGGTTGTTTGTTTGGTGTATTGTAATAGATACAAAGCAGGAAGCAAAATGAAGCGTTTCTGAAACTCGGGCTTTTGCCCCCGTCTAAAACTTGCATTAAGATGGTCTTCAAGAGGGAGACGATAGCACTGTCTTGGTGAATTCATTGTTTCCACGGGCCGTTTCAATGGCTTGATGCCCATGGCATCATTTCTACCAGGGGCCACTTCACATTCTGGACGCAGTTACCGCTCTGGTGACATGAAGATCTAAGTAGGATGACACCGAGACTGAAGTAGCATCATTTAAAAATAGCAGCAAGATGGTTGCAAGTCTGAAGTAGGCCAATATCAAGACCGAAGTCGGTCAATGCCAAGACTTGAACAGGACAGGCCTCACAATTCGTACAACAGAAACTGTTGTTGCTGGCGGTAGCATGACACAGGTAATGAATCGGCTAGAAGGGTACCCGTATCTCCGATAATGTGACAGGCAACAAATAATGTCTCGTGGATTGCCTGATCACGGGCAGCACAATGCAATGCGTTGGGCCAGCATGGTGTTACTTAAATCCTGGCACAATATTCGAGACGAAGGCCAAGTCATGGAAGAGGAGGCAGGTCAAGTCCCGGGGACAATCTGTGGGATTTTATTTCATATATGGTATATGCCAAGTCGACTATCAATGTAACATCCTGATACCCCACAAGGGATTTCAGAATGCACCAATGTCTCGTTGGCTGTGTCTGCCAGAACTGACAAGAAAATAGTTGGTTAAATGCTGAACCAAGAGAGAAGACCCTCAAAGCTCAGAACGAAGTGAAGATGCGCTGGGGTAGGGGAACCCCTAGTCCCCAGCAGGTCCTTGCTCATGAAAAGAGCTTTAGAAAAGCTTATGCTCAAGGGTCATATCCGACTCCGGCTCCAGGCCAACACACGCACGGAAGATGTTGGCCAGCGCAGCGCGCTGCTTAGCCAGGGAGTTGACAACGGGGGTGCCAGGCGGGGTCAGGGGGGCCTTGAGCATGTAGCTCAGCACCGACAGCACCGAGTGGAAGCTCTTGAACTCAGCCTTGTCATCCCCGGAATGCAGACGCCACTGCACACGGGTCATCAGCTCCGCAACCAGGACCAGGTCGATGATTAGCGGGGACGCCAGCAGCGAGTCCTCGCACACGTTGGTCATGGAGATGGTCTGGTGCCCGCCAAGGAAGATCTCGGCGTGGTACTCGTCGAGGGCGCGCTTGGAGTCGCCGACGGCGGGGACGTACTTGATGACGACGATGTGGTCGGGGTGCTCGTCCTTAGCGTAGAGGACGGAGTTGGCGGCGACCATGTCGTCGACGACGTTAGACTTGGAGATCTCCTTGGAGCGGAACTGGCGAGCAGAGCTCAGGTTCTTGCCGTCGTTGTTGCCCAGGTGGTTGTAGCTGGCGATGGAGGTGAGCTTGATGCCTGCGTTGATGAGGAAGTCGACGAGGGCGGATTTCATCTTGGTTTGGCCCGATTTGAAGTCGTCGCCGCCGATGAAGGCGCCGTGGGTTTCGGCCAGCTCGATGGCGCCCGGGACAAAGGTGTTCTGGGGCGAGCCGTTGATGAAGGGGGCACCCTCGAGAATGCAGGCGACGGCGAAGACGGTAGAGGGGGAGACCTCCTCGTGGCCGGCCTCGATGGCCTTGAGCAGGTTGTCAGCCGTGTCGTTGACGCCGGTGATGATGTCGGCGAAGCGCTCGGTGTTGGCGGTCCACTGGACGATAACCTTGTCGAGGCCGTTGGCAGTCTTGAAATCGCTGTTCTCTGGTCAGAATATATCACTGATATCGTGAACGGCCTGCTGTACATACCGGATGTCCTTGCGGATCTGCTCAACGTGGGCCGTGCAAGCCTTGGAGCCGGGGATCAGGTTGTCGGCGCGGTCCTCCTGGTTGGCGGCAATGAAGTCGGGGTAGTAGATGCTAGGCAGCGGGGTCATGGTAGCCATCTCCTTGCGGACGAGGCCCTTGAGGGTGGGCTCGAGGACCTTGGCGCGGTCCATGGCGTCGGCCAGGTTCAGGCCGCTAATGTCCCAGCCGCCGAGGACGAGGTCGTTGGGGTGGACCATGGGCAGGACGTCATGGAAGGGGATGTTGACGTCCTCCAGGGTCTTGGCGTCGGTACCGAGCTTGAGGGTCGAACCCATGACGACGGAGCCGTAGTAGTTGGCGGCCTGGGGACCGTTGCGGGTGTCCCAGACGAGGTTGCGGCGGTTGGCAATGATGCCGGCAGTGATGGTGCTGCCGTTGTTGCCGCCCCAGCCGACCAGCATGACGCCGAGCTTGGGCAGGGTGGTGTCGACCTTGAAGTCGTAGACGGTCTCGCGCGGGGTGACCATGCGCGTGCCGTTCTCGGCCTCGGTCACCATGGCGGTGCGGTAGGTGTACTTGGAGCGGATCTCGGCGTCCGAGTACACCACGTTGGGCGAGTTAACAAGGAACTTGGGGAGGGCGGCCTGGCCGTTGGTAGCAACGGAGCCGTTGTTGGCGGGGTGTCCATCACCGTTCGCGAAGCCCGCGTCGGTCTCAGCGTGAGGTGCCATGTTGGAAGGAGTAGTTAGATCAGCGAATTCAGCCTGTTGGCAACTGTCGGTTTAATGAGTAGGGGCTGAGTCCGCTGCACTTCCAGGAGAGGCACAGCAGCGGGCTCCGGCGTAAGGGTGATGGACGCTAGGACATGTTAGCGATGTGCGCCGTTGGAGGTTGTTGGTAAAAGATGCTTACGAGTTGAGGAGGTTGGAGAACGTTTTGGCGGTTTCCGCGATCGCAACTCAAGAGTGCGATCTTTTATGTGAAGATGTGATGGATGGGTGGGTGAGAGAGGTTACTGGCGAGATGGGTTGGGTTGGTTCAGATGTTTTTTTCTGGTTCTGGTTTTCTGGTTGACAAAGAGGGAACACGATCGAGGAGGGCAGACGGGCAATGCCTTCCTTATATGCCGCAGCTCTCAATCAAGACTGGACCTTGTCAAGGCGGTGAAAGCTGCGCGCGCTACGTGTATGTCGACGCTACATTGGACGGGGGGTCCACGTCTCGGACAGCTCGGCCGCTGGGGTGCCATCTCATTCACCCAACATTTTGAGGGCGGGTCCATCCCGCGTTTCTGTTTTCTGGAGAGGAGAAAGTGGGAGGTCTGGAACGAAGTGGAACGGCCGCACATTGTTGGGGTCTTGACCAGAGAGATAAGAAGGCGGAACATTAGATCACGGCCCGGGAGGCTCTACAGAACAGCAACTTCGTGATCTTTGAGTTTAGACTTGAATCAAACCCGAGTGATTCGAGACTGCAGAGGCCGTCGACGAGGTCGGACCCTGTGTTGTTCATGGCGCCCGATCCCTCACCCCGCTGTTGACCCCTCCAGGATGCATTGGTTTTCTGCAGAGGTTGCGTGGGCTTGTGACGGCGGGTCCCTGGAAATGGGCTCCGGAAGCACTGATTGGTTGCCGAAGCTGCCGGCGCTGCCCCCCGTCACGCCAGAGCCGGCCAGGTCCGGAACGGGGAGCTTGAGACTCCGAGAGTGGAGCGGCATCGAGTCTGCCGCGGCATGGCTAGGTTTTTCTCGGCTGCCGGTGCCGGAGGATCCTCTGCTTCCGGCGAGCGCTAGCTCCCTCCTGAGGAGAGGAGTCCGGAGAGATGTTCGCACTTCAAGGCTCGCTTGCGTTGGGTTTTCTTGGTCAGAAGGGCCTGGGTGATTCAGGCGCCAACGCAGCAGCAGCTGAGCTGGTTGGTGCCTCGCCTGCAGTATCATAGCTTGGGGGTATCATAGCATGGGGCTCCTCAACGTCCCGCGTGCATCGATCGGAATATATCTGGAGCCGGAAGTCGGCACGCTGTTGATCAGCCAAGTGTCGGCGGTGAACAGCTTGCAGAAGACAGTTGTCATGAGATCGACGAGCTTAAGGAGTCGTTTTCTGTGGCCGTCTACCTGAAATTGTGCCCCTATTTCGAAGGTTGATCTTCATTCACGAGCAATCCTCGGGTAGTGTGAAACATGGAGGTCGTTGAACATGCAATCAGTTGGGTGATGGTAACTGGTTAACCATAATCAACCGCCACAGTTGTACTGTATGCGAGGCATCAAGTACCATGCCCGGACCAAGTAGCCACCGTGGGGTTTACGGAAGCACTGGCCGGTGATTGATGCTCTCTTGATCAGCCGCTTACATCCAATCTGATACTGGCGACTCAGCCTCAAGACAGGCCAGCAACGGGTCAAGAAATCTGCGTTGCCGCCGTGTCCAAGGCCAGAAAGGGGGACCCGGCCAATAGCTGCATCACGTCGCGTGTGGGCTGAAGCGGGTGGAACGCAATGACGGACAGGGCGGACTATCGCCGGGAGAGAAAAGCTCGATCCTAGCGTGGCCCATTTGAGATCCGCGCGAACGGGTGTTGTGAGGTGAGCGGGATGGCGTCCTGGTCTCCGTAGTGAGCTGAAAAAGCAAATGGAAATTATGTGTTCTGGAAAAGACGAGTTGACCACACAAATCGCCAGCAGCAAGGGTGCTCGGCGGTCGGCTGGTTTGCAGCTTGTGGTCAGTGCCTGGACCCTGGCATGAGACAGGTCTTGGCAGGGCAGACTTCCCCTGATTGGCTGTCTCAGGGAGAGCCAATCTCAGGGCCGACACCATTGAATGAATTGAATCCGAATCATTAGCAACATGGTCTCATGAAAGAGTCTTGCCCGCCGTGTTTGATACCAATCATCTGGATCAGGGAGGCGGCTGTTGGTCATGGGTGGCTGAGCATCAAGTTTTGGGTTCATCCTCGCAGGGCTGTCAGGCGACACGGGGAGAGGTCATTTCGGTCGCTCGGAGCAGTGAAGCTGGCATCGTCCATTGTTCATTGTTGCCGCCCTTTGTGTCGGGTTGCTGTCACCTGGGTTGACGAATAACCAGCAACCGCGGCAGATTTCCCAGGCACATGAGACACGGGTCATAGGGTCCTCTTACTCCAACCGCCAGACACTCATCAGTCCATCAGTGACACCTTCAATCCCTACGATGGGTGGCCATCGCCAGCGATTGGACGATGCTGCTGCAAGGTACGCGACCACATCGACCCAACAAGGTGAAGCTGGCGGCATGTCCCCTATGTGGCGCCGATAGCAGTGTGGACCCGTGGCAGATTGCGACCGACGAAGAACCTCTCTGGAACACGAAAGCGACGTGTGCTTTCTTCCTTCGACCGCGTTGCATGATCGCGACAATTTTGCCAGCCTTTGGCGCTGCGACGGCAGAGGAGAACCCGCCGAAATGAGGGCGGGGAGACGAAGGAGGTGATCCTGGCGACTGGGTCCCGATCGACGCAGCAACACTGCGACAGTGTCTTGCAGCGTCGTGCCTCCCACCCACTCCACGACATCCCCCCTTCACCGCTCCGGCGCCTGCCATTTTGTGATTGCCATCTCGGGATCTGCTCCTCAGCCCAGGGCAGATCGGGACTAGCGGTAATGCAGGGCGCCGGCCGTCTCCTCGCTTCGGTGTGGTCGGAGGGTCGGAGGCACGGGAAGGGTCCTTTCTCTGCTGCAGATGCACCAAGACGGCGATGCCCTCAGCCAGGGGTCAAGGGACTGCCCAGGGGCACACTGGCTTGATCCTCGCTCCATGGCGCAAATCCCCTGCCCGCAATTCACCTTGATCCTCACCACAGAGCGGGGGGGCTTCTCTCGGCACGAGACCCCAGCTGCTGGCTTGCTGCAGGGCGGGGGCCAGGGTTGCGGCCAGGGTCGTCGTCAAGTGTTGCTCTGCCCGCGCTTCTTCATCCGCCCTCCCTTTGTCAAGGGGAACACTGCATGTCGTCTATCTTGCGCCTGACCCGCGTCCGTCCCTTCACACGGCCAGCCTGACCTCCCGCCCTCGAGACAGATCCGCGACAGCATCACGCTCATCGCCTCCCCCACACGCCAATAATTCCATCCACACGGGTAGCTCGCCCATAGCCCAGCTTGGCAGGTCTAGACTGCTGGTCTGCTGCTTGAGACCAGGGGGTCGTGTAAAACCAGTTCCTCCCCGGCAACCTCCCAGTATTCCCCTCCCGAGTCCTTCGTAGAACCCACTGCTTGAGCGGTTTTTCAAATCCCATTGTTTGCAGCACCAGCCACAGCTTGTTGGCCCATCGACTCGCGAGTCAACGTTACATAGCACTCGCAACAATATCCCAACCATCTGATTCAGGGGCGAAGGAGAACGAGCCCAGGCACAGCAAGGAGACACCCGCCAGCCGCGGCCAGGATAGCCCAGGACCCGGGGGGCAGGACGACACGATCCAAGTCGGCGCCGGCTCCCCTATCACGCCACGCCTTCAAGGGCTTGCGATCGAGCATACTGGACGATTTCACCTCCATCGCAGCCCACGAGGGAGGATCTAGCACACATCATAGCAAGCCATGGGGCCAGTAGGGAGAGAGTCGCGCTTTATGCCGACGGTGAAATGCTCGACGTGCGGTAACCAGGTGGAAATCTCATTGATGGGGGAACACATCTGCTCTGGATTATCTTCTACCGAATGTATGATGCTGTTCTAGTCCTCACGCGCCCTTTTCTTTCACTGACAGCTTATAGCAACGCCGCCGATGTCCTCGCCTTCATTGTTTGGAAGACTGATGCCCGCGTTCGGCAACCCCCCTTACACAAAAGCAACAGCCCCGTGCGCCACCTCAACTGGACACGCTTGCAGCCAGTATGTCATGTTCACTCTTCGCGCGTTTCCTTCAACTAACCGCCGGGTAGATCGCGCTTTTATGGGCCACGGCCAACTAACGCCCATGAGCGATTCGAGCAGCTCACAGGCCAGCAGCATGTCACCACAAACAGCGGACCCCCGACCCGATGCCATCAACACCGACGATAACTTCAGCCCGCAAATCGCAAATAGCCCGCCATCTCCGCCAGAAGCATTCCGAGCAAATGGGCATGGGGCTTTGGAGGACAGGATTGGATACAATTTCAACCAGAAGAAACAGCCGTTGATGGACCCCATTAGCGAGACCACTCCAGAGCCTTTGAATCCAGCCAGACGACCCTCTGCCGGACCTGGCACCAAAGATAACAACCGCCGTCCCAGCACGGCTAGGTCAAATCTCAGCATCAGCTCAAGGAGCGGGACGATGCCGCCGCCGGCGAGGCAGAACAGTCACGGGGGCTTTGGTGCGGAGCCACCGCTCATGACCCCGAGCAGATCCGAGACATTTCCCCGGCCCAGCGACCGCTTTGCCCCTCCACAACGGACCCCTTCCGCACCTCTTTCCTCCACGGGACCGCGTCAAGAGAGGCCCCGCCCCTCAATAGAGCCACCAGAGAACTCCAGCGGGCGCGTCTCCTTAACGAGTGAACGGCCTCGAAGACCGAGCAGAGGACCGGATACAATGCGGCCACCGCCCCCTCGAACCAGCTTGGTACGTCCCAAAACGCCAGGCGTTCCGACAATCAACCTTACCGAGGAGTTTGGCGTCGGAAACCCGTACCACGCTTCCTCCGAGTCCACCTCATCCAGCAACTCTGTCAACAGTAGCGTGCCGGAACGGCGTCCTAGCGCGGCGAGCCAAATCAGCCAAGCAAGCTCAAGAACAAGCCCGCCGAGATCTATTGCTTCGAGATCCGGGAGAAACCCCTCGGACGCGGGCAGCTTCGACAACCTAATGTCGGACATTCAGTCCTCCATGGAGGAGATTAAGCCGAGACCAACGGTAGCCCCGCTGAAGCTTCCTCCACGAGAAATGGGCGCCCGCCCGCCGCCCCTGAGCGCCCGGCCTCCGCGAACTGGTGGGTATGATCCTCGGATTGACCCAGCGCAGAACCGCTCTGCTCGGCCGAGATCGCCTCTTCCTTCGCCGGGAGGATCTACCCCGTGGCCGGACGGTCTTACGGTGCAGAAGCCTAGTGATGTACGGACTCCGTCGACACCGGGATTTCCTTCGCCGCGCTGGGCCAATTCGCCGGAGCAGATGCCGAGCAACGGGTACTTTCCGCCTCAGCCCCGGCCACAGCCAGGACAGCAACAACAACCTCAACCGCAACATGAGCATCAACCACCACCCCAACAACGCTCTCCACCCCGCTCCCGCTCCCGCCCATCTCAATCCGACCGCCGGCCTCCGCCGCCGTCACGAACCCTCTCAGCAACCGCTTCCAACTCCTCCACCCCAACACTCCTCCCAACCCCATCCCCAGCACCACTCTCAGCAGCATCCCCAACAACCCACAAACCCTCGCGATCAACCCACAACGTCAACCCCTTCCTCTTTCAACCCCCACCACACTACCCGCACAACAACCTCCCCACCCCAACTACCAACCCACGCCTCGCACCGCACCCCCACCGCAGGCTCCCTGAGGCAACTGCAAATCCTGCCTCCTCCCCATCTCCGGAAAATCCATCTCCTCCGCCGACGGGCGCCTCACAGGCCGCTACCACAAGCCGTGCTTCGTCTGCACGACCTGCCGCCTCCCTTTACCTCCTCCACATTCTATGTCCTGGACGATAAACCGTATTGTGAGACTCACTATCATGTGCTGAACGGGAGTTTGTGTGGGAGTTGCGGGGGGGTATTGAGGGGGAGTATGTTGAGGAGGATACTACTCATGAAGGTGGGGAGGGTGGTGGTGGTGGCGGTGGCGGTGGTGGGGGTAATAAAGAGGAGGAAGCACCATGTGGGGTGTTTCAAGTGCGCGGAGTGTGGGGTTGTGTTGAGGGAGGGTATTTCGAGATTCCTGGAGGCAGGGGGCGGTTTGTGAGAGGGATGCGTGGAGGTTGATGGGTGGTGGAGGGAGGTCACATGGGAGTGGTGGGGGAGGGGAAGTTTGGGAGTGCCGGGGATGAGAGGTGGTTATGGGCCTAGTCCATTGGGGCCTGGGAGAGGGGTGCCGAGGATAGAGAAGAGGATGACGAGGCTGGGGATGATGTGAGCTTCCCTGGGGCGGGGAGGGGAGGAAAAAGAGGACGATATTATTAATTACGCGAGGCGCGTTGACGCCCTCGAAACACGCACACGCACGCACACACACACGCACACGCACACGCACACGCACACACTTGATGCCGAAAATTTCATAGCCCGATAATCTCTCGACGGGCACGACGCTCCTGGCATGAGCCGCCCGCGATTTCCTTTCGATACCCGGCGACAGTATCGCCTCATATACCCGCTGGCTGACTTCGGGCCTGCTTGTTTATCTAGTTAATTATCGACTCCATTGGTTACGTCGGCCTGGAGCGCCGTCTGGCTTGGGCTGGATCAGGAAAAGGGCCAATATTTGGAAGGGAGAGAGGAGGGGGAACGTTTTTTTTTTTTTGAAAAAAAAAAAAACCGGAAAATTACCTATTATTCTCCATCAACGAACCAGAACTCCATTGACAGGCCTCTTGGTCTCTACAACACCTCTTACGTCTCTCTCTCCCGGAGCACATCCCGGATCACCCCCCCCTGAGACACAACCCGTGCACACCTGTGTCCCCGAAGTTCCAGATGACGGGATCGTACCCAGAGACACGGGCACACAAAAGCAGCCGCAAGCCATCGGGGTTTGTGTGTTGAGACGAGACACATACACACACACAACCCATGTGTGTGGACACACGGACTCGGGCTGAGGGAACACAAGGCTGAGGAGCTGAGGATGGAGTTTGGGAGTTGGGGGCGGGGTTGATCGCAAAGCCACGGTTACAGCCACGGGACGAGACACACTTTTTTTTTTTTGAGGTGGTGGTGGTGGTGGTGGTAGTGTAACGCAGCACGAGACGTATGGAAGGGAAGTATTAGTTAATACAAAACAAGACAAGACAAACATGAATGGTTTGTCATTTTTAAACGGTGGCTGAGCTGTGAGCTAACTGAACTGTGGGAGCTGGTTGTTGGTATTGCTGAGAGGCGTGTGGCCTTCCAGCTAGCAAGCCAGGTCGCTTGCTGCCTGGATGCGGCGGGTTCAGTGATTACGTGGCCTGGAGGTTTCAGATGCTGTTCGAGGTGTTGTTGAGTCTCAAGATGTCAGTTCCAGAGTGTCTGGCTGAATGCTTGGCTAAGGTACTGTGTTGCGCGTCCTCAGGTTCCTGTTCTGATTCGAATCTTGAATTCCGGAAACGGATGAGCTTGTGGGTTCCAGGTTGGGGGCGGAACGACGAAGCGGTCCCGAGGGCTCGGTAAACCTCAGAAGGATCTGAACTGTGATTCAACGACTACTCTTGGACTTACAGCAGTAGCAGCGCGTGCTGTCGACTTACGACTACTGTGTATTCCGTAGATAGAAGATGGATTGTCATCAATTTGTTTGTGAAGAATCCCCTGGGCCCTGTGACACCCGCCGCTCATCTCCGCGAGAATGTCGTGCCCTGCAGCACACTCTCCCGCAAACAGGATAGCCTCTGCAAGCGGTGATTGGCCGACCACGGTATAATTATGCGGCCCGAAATAGCGTTGGATTGGCACAAACGGACCGTGAGCGAGATTCCAGAACCATGCGAACGGGTCATCGAAAAAGGAGGCGGCGGTTCCACAGTCCACGTGAGGAGGGGGGAATCTGGCGATGTTCTCTCGACGAGCCAGCGTCGTGAGGTGACAATTTTGGGCGAGGAGATGGCTGAGATGAACCGGGTGACCGATGCCGCGAGCTATGGCGTCTTTGTCAACGATGATTCTGCCCAACAACATAGCCAGCTGTTCCTCAGCTCGGCGCCTCCCCGCCCGTTCTGGCAGATACGACGCTCCCAATCGCAATCGCTGACATCATGCCTCGAGTGTCACAGACTGCAAAGCCACCAGACTGCGACTCTGTCTACCCGCGACGTGCCGTGCCGAGCCAACATGCAGATGGACATGCTCAAAACACCGCCGTCGCCGAAGCAGCTGCCGTGAGCAATCCATCTTCTCCTTCGGTGGATAAATCGGGGAGGTCTAGACCTTATTTGTCAGGTCGCTCAGGGGACCGTTTTCTGGATAGTGGTAGCGTCAATCTGCATGTGGAAGCACCGCCGGGAGCCACGGGTCCCTGAAGTGGTGCACACAGTCCACCGCGTTCGGGAGGAACGGCGAGTTGCTGTCGCAACGTTTCACCCCACCCGAGGACTGTCGAACTGCCAGACTGATAATCCGGAAAAAAAAAAAAGAAAAAAAACATTTGAATAAAACCTGCGCCCTCTGATCGCCAACCTGTTACAAGAACATGACGTGCGCGTGTGGACTCAGCGGCGAAGCTCCTTGGAAGCCCAGCGATCGCCGAGAAAGCCCCTGAGAACGGTGGAGACTGGGGGGTTGCGGAAAAAGGGGTCTCCCTTGGATTTCGCGACTTAGCGTTGGCCCAGGTCAGTCGCCGTCTGCTGTTCAACAATCCCAATTCCCAAGCCGCCTCACTGAACAGATCGCAGAAGGGCTCATCATCAGGATTTTCCGTGTTCGGAGCTGTAGCCCCCCCCAAAAAAAAGAAACAGGCGGCTATGCCTACCTCTTGAATTGTTTGCGGCCCGTCTTCCCACTTGGGCAGGCCCAGATTGAGAAAAGGTTGGCTGCCAGTTATTCTTGCCATGCTTCCACACTTGCCCCCACGGTTCTCGCGGTGTGTGCCGTTTTGCACGGCTCTTGCCTGTCTCATCTCGTTTTTGTCGGGTCCTTGCCACGCTTCTTTCCCCTCGTCCCTTGTCGCCGGCGCCGCATCGCGCTATCAACGAGACTGGATTCGCTGGGCTTCTAGGTTGCGGCCACTTTCGACCAACATTTTCGGCGCCCCCCACATTGACCCCTGCCAGACCCCTGGATCCTCATCCGCACCCTCGTTCATCGCGAATTTGCCTAATATCTGCTGCGCCTCCAGGGTCGAGATTTTTCTCCGTTCCCTCTCTCTCCCTCCCTCCTCGCAGACCAACACCTGCTGTCGCCATCACCGCCATCACCACTCGTCGTGCCGAACACCTAGACCACCACAGCTCCTTCCGGCCTCTCCCACCCCATCCTCCAACAGCCCTCTGCCGCGATCCTTCGGCCCTAAATCCCACTCCTTCCATCCCCTGTCGCGCACCCACTCGTTTGACGCGCGACTCGGCCGGCGCCGATTTGTTGTTTTCTGGTGCTTTTTTTTCTTCTTAACTATTCAATTCGGACTTGACCACCAACGCACCAATTCGCGCGCGCAGCTGGTGTTTCTCCCGACATGCCTTTTTGAGTGTGGCCGACTGTTTTTACCTCTGGTCTTAGAACATTTCGACCCGCTCGCCACACACGGAGCGCCCATCGCCGCGTCCCCCAGCGCTTCGTCACGATGTTGATGAAGGCGATGCTGGTCAAGTCACAAGCCCGCCGAGTCCTCGGCCGGCCACGAGGTCTTTTGCCCGCGCTTCTTGTCGTGCTGCTGGTCTGCTGGCTGGGGTTGGTCAATCAGGATAGGATACAGCAAAGAGTACGCTTCCTGGGCCGTCCTCAGTCGAATGAACGGGATCCTGGTACGTGCCCTTTGTCTCACTCGACTCATTGCAGACAGCAACTAATGCCGACCCAACAGACGAGCGTCGCGATCTGGAATTGCAGGCGCAAAAGAAGATTTTTGAAACAGAACGCGATTTGCTCGAGAGGTACGAGAGACAAATTCGACAAACGCGTTGTCTTGGTACTGACTTAGGGGTTCAGACAAGCAGGGTACGGGGCCCTTTATGGGGGTACAATTGAGAACCTCGTCGACCAGGATGTCCGGAGACCCTCGGAAGCGGAGCAGCTTGGTCAGGCCCTGAACGACACAGCGTCGGACAAGACGCAGCCGGTCATTTTCGACCCCTACCCGCAGTACAACAGCCGCGACTGGAGAGCTCGCCACGCAGCCTACGTACCGTGCCTTGGCGCCACCGGGCGGGTCGTTGAAGACATCCGCGTCTACAAGGGGCGCCCGGCCAATTTTCCTGACCCCGGCTTCGGCAGCTACAACATACTCGGCCTCGACCGGAATTTGTGCTTTGAGAGGGATACCCGGATGGGACAATACGGCCTGTCCCCCGTCTTGGACAAGCACGGCCTGGAGATTGACTGGGACAACGTCAGCTGGGGCAAGCTCCAGCACGAGTGCCGCGACGCCAACCGCGCGCGCTATGCTCCCACCAACCCGAAGAACCCTTACATTACCCCCGATACAGATGTCTCTGCCGATCTGAAGCGCGACATCGATGACAGCGAGGACTATGACGACGGCGAGGAACCGATTTTGACCACCGTGGCGCGGTTCTGGCGCAGGATGGCGCAGCCGTCGCGCCGCAAGTCGGAGAGGATGACTGCCGCGAGCAAGCGCGATAAGAACGCGACGATTGAGTATGAACCAAGAACCGCTCTGCTGCTCCGCGCTTTCACCGGCAAGACGTACACCGAGAACGACAAGATGGTGATCCGCTCGCTCATCACCGAGCTCAGCCTCCGGTCCGGCGGCGAATTCGAGGTCTTTCTCTTTGTTCACGTGAGGGACAATGAGCAGGACATTTGGAGCGATGCGGGCTACGAGAAGGCGCTCGAGGAGCACGTCCCTGAGGAATTCAGGAGCATTGCGATCCTCTGGAACGAGGTGGCCGTCGACCACATGTACCCCCGGCTGACACCCAAAGCGCGTAAGGTGCACAATGGGCAGTTCTGCCCGGTCCAGATGTTCATGCAGGAGTTCCGCGAGTTCGACTATGTCTGGAACTGGGAGATGGACTCGCGCGTCGTCGGGCACCACTATGACGTGCTCACCAAGCTCGGCGAGTTCGGCAAGAACCAGCCGAGGAGGGGAATCTGGGAGCGCAGCGATCGGTACTACATCCCGTCGTACCACGGCAGCTACGATTTGCAGTTCCGCGCGACGGTTGAGCGGGCGGTTGGCAGCGACACCATCTGGGGCCCGCCCAGCATCCCCGTCGTCAAGCCTGTGGGCCCGAAGCCGCCCGTGGCGACGCCCGAGGAGGACGACTACAAGTGGGGTGTTGGCGAGGAGGCAGATTTGATTGAGCTGGCGCCCATGTTTGACGTGGTCAACAGCGGCTGGGTCATGCGCAACCAGGTGTGGGGGTACCGGTCTCAGAACTTCCCCTGGGGCCGGCTCCCGCGTCGGGCAACCATCATTACGCAGTCTCGGATATCAAGACGGCTGATCGACGTCATGCACGCCGAGGACCTCCGCGGCAACCACGTCGCGTCCGAGATGGTGGCCCAGACGACGGCTCTGCTCCACGGCCTCAAGGCTGTCCACGCCCCGATGCCCGTCTTCTTCGACCGCGCCTGGAGCGGCGCCTCCCTTGCCAAGTGGTTCAACGGCGGCCCGAACGGCCAGAGCGGCAGCTTTGGCAGCGCCATGGGTTGGGGTCAGGAGGGACGCTACCTGGGCTCGACTTGGTACTACCGCGCCCGCCCGCCGCAGCGGCTGTACAACAACTGGATGGGCTATGAGGACACCGAGATTGGTGGCGACGAGTGGGAGGCCATGCACGGCCGCCCGTGTCTCCCCGCCATGATTCTGCACCCCATCAAGGAGGTCAAGCCCACCGAGAAGGGCTATGCCACCGATATCAACCTGCCCTTTGGCTAAGACGTGGTCGACTGACCGATATAACCATCATCATTATGCTGGGTAAGCGGCTGCGACAAGACCATTTTCCCGCTGTCGAACCCAGCCAGCACGCCGCGCCGAGAGCGGCGATGTATGACTACCAACGTCTTGTTCTTTCTACCCGGCCTGCGCACGGGACAGGGGACGGCAATTTTTGTCATGATCATTATGAGAGACACCGGGCAGTTTGTGTTCAGGGAGCTTTGTTAGCTTTACGCATCTACTCACGACGTCACGGGGGATGAGCGTTGCCCGGGCCGAGGAAAAGGGTCCTACTGTTGAAGGAGGAAATTAGGGACTCGCAAATATGGATTGGGCCACCCGTGTACGAAAAGGGGAGGGCAACGGGTGGGACGGACGGTGCATTGTAGATACCAACTGGGCTGTGGCGCCCAGAATAACTGTGAGATACCTGTTTATGTAATTCTTAATGCACAACCCGAATCTTTTGGTCAATTTTCTTTGGGTCTTGGATAGTGAACACTACAAATTGACTCAGGCTCCCGCTGAGTGCTTTGAGCCCGACGCTGGCCGGGCAACAAGCCACACGCCAGCCTAGTTAGTGGGTGGGAGCTGGAAGCTTGACCGAAGTCAAATACAGATACACACACACACGACTACTACTCGAACAAGTCAAGTCAAATACACCCCTAGACAAACCAATCATAAATTTACAATTGGTTTGATGATACTTGTGAGTATTTGCTAAACCTGGACAATGGTCGGTTATTGCAACAAATGTGTTGTAATTGAAGTCGCCCAACAGCCCTTTCCAAACTGATCTTCAGCCTGGCCGGTCACTAACAAGCAATCTTACAAGTTTTGGGCTCGGGATCCATCACCAATTTTGTCAGCTAACAAACTATGTTCGCAATGACTGTAGATTATCACCTGCACCACTTTCACTCAGCTCGAGATGTTCTGCATTGAATGCAAAAGTAGACGATGGTGATAGAATGAGAGGGTTAGGGTTATATATATTGGACTCATGTTCTCAGTTTCTTCGACCAACTTTCGACAGTTCAAAAATTGTAGGAGCCAAATTAATTCATGTCAAACATGTCCTTGAGTGTGACATGCTTGACTTGGGTCAGTCAGAACGCGGCTGAAAGCCGGCTTGGAAACGGAGGCAATGCAGCAGGCCGCCAGGGCCTGCTGGGTGAAATGGTGCTTTAAAAGGTTGGGAGCGCCCCGGGTTGGGAGATGGTTCTCTTTCTACTTGGACTTTGAAGTTAATATCGAGAAAACTTGAACTTGGACTGTCAACGCACTGTCTTCCAACCGCGCTTCGTCACTTATACCATAAGGCAACCAACTGGCACCAACACCACTTACACACTCTCAACATACTTCACATACAATCACATCCGCTCACCTCACATAAAATTATCTATCGTCGTTTCCATCTCAGCGAAAAACAACAGTCACCATGTCGCCCACATACACAATGTCCGCCCATCTCTGCAAGCAGATCTACTCCTCCTGGAGGCAAGCTCGCCAGCCATCGCCCGAGCCGCACTCCTCGCCGCTGCCGTCTCCGCCCACCACTTTCAGCAGCAGCAGCCCCAGCAACAGCTACTTCCCGCGGCCCTCCTCGCCGACAAACAGCGAAACTGAGCACAACGTGCCGCTCACCAGGCAGACGAGTTGGAAGTGGGGGTCGCGTTGAGCATTGAAGCAATGTTTTGACTGAGAAATGAGGAGGATAATTGGATTTGAGAGTGGACGTATGGATCATCAGGGCAGGGACAAAAACCAGCAACCCGACTTACACGCCCGCCCTACCTCCGCCAAAAACACACCACCACCACCCTTTTCGACCACAAAACTAGCACACGACACTGCAAAATCCAACCCACCAAATCCAACACTCCCCTTCCAACCAGCCACTTTCACCCCATTACTCATGCAACCGGCGTTTTTTATTTCCGGGGAATGGGCATTCATTCAAGCGAACAGGGGCATCGGAGTTAAGGTCTTGGCTTCCATTGGGCTTGGAGGAGAGGAAACACCATCGGGACTTGGGATGACGGCATTTCTCCAACCCCAGTTTTTTGCCACTTTTAGGCAATTCTTGGGGAAAAGATACTCGATGTCGCAATTGGGGATCTTAATGAGCCGCTGCAGTTCGGTTTCGGATTGCGGTTGAGGTAGCAATTTGGAGCACGACATGCAGTGGGTGGAACAACAAGAGGGTCGAGTCAAGCCACACTTGAGCAATGACATGCGATGGGATACCTCGGGGGCAGCGGAGAATACGGAGGGTTGTCTGCGGGTGCAGATACAAGAGCGAGCACAACATTCTCCTGTATAGCTTCTGCATGCATGGGAAGAGGAGTGAGGCAAAGTAATGAATGGGCAAGGATGGCGAACAAGGCCATAATGGATGAAATGAACAGGCGTTACAGAGCATAGCACACAGCATTTGACTTTTAACAGGGACATGAATTGATACCCTCCCTTAAAACCACTTCATCTCTTAAATGCACATTTAACCGGTTCTCAATGTCCGTTCTGTGATTCTCTTCGAGCTTCGGCCACAGTTCATAACAGTCAGTAGGCCTGAGGCGGCTCAGCTTTTGAAGTTCACCGAAGTTATACGACCCCTCCTCCGAGGGATAGCACAAGCATTGCCAGGGTGTAGCGGCACAACTCGTTCAATCTATGGTATCTTGCTGACCTGCCTAACCGTTGCCTGCTTTCTTGCCTTATCGTCACATACGCTCCCTATCCAAACCTGGGCATTACCAAACCGGGTATTATGTTCCTCTCAACCCTTCCCACTCACCATCTCAACCCAAGTGCCTGGGCCATGCCCCAAAAAATGTCAACATTTCCCATTCCAGAAATAACCCTCAACCCTATCCAACCAACCCCCAATGGAGAGAAACCTCCCAAAACCAACCCCTAACCCAACCCCTAAGCATACCCCTCCCAACCCCACCCTAGCCACCTCTCCCATCCCCCTTTCATAAACGCACAATGCCCCTCCCCACCACCCCCAAACCACCTCCCCTGCTCAACCCTTCCCTCCCCTCCACCAGCGGATGACACCTCGCACTAATGACCGCACTCCACGACCCCCAGGAAGCGCCATCGGATTCCCCAGCATCTGGCCGTTAACACTTCCCGCAGGCGGGGCGCGGCGGGCAGAGGGCGAGGATGGTTATGGCGAGGAGTAAGAGGAGGAGGAGGAGCGGAGGAGGGCGGTGCCGCTTGTTGCGAGGGCTGTTATTGTTGCTGTTGCGATTGTAGGGGTGGGGGTATTTGAGGGGATAGGGGAGATGGGAGTGTTGAGGAGGTGGATTGAGGTTGAGAAGAGGCCGGTGCTGAGGAGGAAGGAGGTGGTTGTGAAGAGGGTTGTGAGGAGGAGGGAGGTGGGGAGGGGAGGGTGAGGTAGAGGGAGGGATTTGGGCGCCGGTGGGGTTGATTGATACGCGTAGGGGCGGGCGGGCGGGAGGGCGAAGAGGGAGGATTCGTGGGAGAGGTGGAGGGTTGTTAGGAGGCTGTTAGTTGATAAGTAGAGAAGGGCGAGGAGAAGTTGCGGGAGGCTGGCGAGGAAGGCGGCGGCTGCGGCGGGGGTTGATGGTGGAAGTTGGATCAGGGCGTATGGTGAGGGTGCGGCGAATGGGGAGGGCGCTCCGGATGGGTCGCTTGTTATGGAGAAAGATAGAAATGCCGCTGTTAATCCGAGACAGGCGGCCCAGATCGAGAGGGTGATGATCCAGTGAGGAAAGGAGGCGCTACAGAGCCAGTAGTGGTTCCTCGGAACCCAGTACTTGGCGTCTGTGAGCGGCCACCGGCCCTGCAAGACGTCGTCTTTGGAGAGGAGACAGGACCCTTGTGTGGTCAGGTCTGGTTCGTCGAGGAACGAGGATATGGCGTCGCCGAGGGTAGCCAGAGGGCGGAATGAGGGCGGGGATCTAAATAGCACCGAGGCGGTGGCGACGAATGCAATTGAGTTGAGAAAGACGGCGGCCCCCAGCAGAGGCGCGTTTAGTTGGACTTCGCAAGCTGGGGTAGGGGCTGGCTGAGCCAGGCAGTATTTGATGGAGGATGGATCCGAGATGGGGTTCGTATCGAGCTTCTCGGCGGTTTGGAGAGGTTTATCATTAGATATTAGAAGGATAGCCGAGTATTCGTCGTTGAAAGCTCTGCCGAACATGTCGACACATTCACGCGTGGATAAGCGGATCAGCTCACCACGCATTGCTCGTTGTTGGAGGGTTATGAGATCGGGGCGGCTCAACCCACCCCTATTCGAGCTGCTGTCGCTGAAAAGGGCGCCCTTGAGAAATGATTCGCTCACCACGGCTGCCTTGAATTCAGGGGCCGTCTGTGAGACGTAAATTACAGCATTATACCTGGGTTCTAGTCAGCTTTACCCTTTCCACGAAAAGGAGCACTCACATTACTTGGTTGAGAATAGCCATTCCCAGTATTACCACAGCCGACACTGCTCGGCCACGCTGAATCCGGCTTAAGTTCCTCCACGACGGCACCCCGATATCCAACCACACCCTTCTCTCATGCGCAGCTGTCACCTCCTCCCTCGTCGGGCTGGTGAGCACCTGAAACGTATAATTCGCCCCGGCAAGCAGCGCCACCGCAAACACACTCCCCAAAGCATGCAATCCCCCATTCACCGCCCTCGCCTTCCCACAACCCCCTCAAAGATGGCCGTCCCTGGCAACGACCTCCCGAAATCCCTGCCACCAAACACAAAAACCCAACAATCAACACCAAGAAGACCCCACCGCATTCATCGCAACCCCGCCCTCCACCCAACCATCCACCCCCTCCATCCCCATCCCCTTTTCACCTCCCTTCTCCTCCACCCCATCCCCACCCAAAACCCTCCCCCCCCTCTCCTCCCTCTCCTCCTCCTCCCTCTCCGCCCTCATCAACTCATCCCCACCCCCACGCCCTCCCTCTCCACCCTCCCCTTCCCTATTCTCATCCCCAAACCCCCCAATCTGCCACCCTCGACTGGTGCCCCGGGCTCTGACACACCGCCACAGCCCCACCACACTCCCATAGTGCGGCGCGCCCACACGCCCTCTCTGGGGATAGTCGATGCCACCTGGGAGGCGACTATCACCGGCCCTGGGTTGTTGTTGTTGTTGTTGGTGGTGTTGGGGGTGTTGTCATCGCGGAGGAAATTGCGCACATAATCCGGGACGATGTCCTGCTCTACCGGGGAGGGTGTTGTTGTGGATGATGATCGAGGAGGGGGAAGGGGGTTAGTGGGTGGAGGAGGAAGGGGGGTGGAGGTTGGGGAGGGCTGGGGAGGGCGGTAGGGGGCGTAGTAAGGGGCTAGAAGGGGTGGCGGGTAGTGTTGGTGGTGGAAGGTGGAGGTGCGGGAGGGGTGCTGGGGTTTCGGTTTCGGAGGGGTGGTGCTTTGGAATGGCCAGTGAACTGAGAGTTGGTGGTGGTGGTTGGGGAGAGGAAGGTGGAGGAGGTGGAGGAGGGGTACGTCTGGGAGGTGGGATGTCAGATGTCTAAGACATTGATGTTGACCGAGGGGCAGGAAAACGCTACGTGGTGACGAACTTTGTGGCCTGTGCTACCTCGTCAGCCTCGTCCGATGTCGAGAGCTGTACTGGTGGCCCGTGGTCTCCGGGAGGTCCTGTCGTTTCCATGGCGGAGGCCAACATGTGGGAGTTGTGCGTTGGGAACACATGGGAGACACGACAGGGCTAGGCGAAGTTTGGTTTTGAGAACTTTCTCATCTAGAGAAGGGAGAGGTTCAGGACAGCTCAGCTTGAGCTCTTAAGGTTCTTGTTATCGATCGTCCCTAGAAGGATTCCAGAAGAGACAGGGTGTGGCTGGGCGATGATGACAGGCAGGGGTCGGGGTTGAGGGATCAGGCATGAAACGGAGCATGTTCCCCCCAATTCGGCCGTTGAAGGATCTGGGGTTCATATCAAAGATTGGAGAAACCCATCTGAGGATCTCTCAGTCAGCCTGGTGCGGCCGCCCTTGCCGACAGCATCTGTATCTGGAATGCGGCAGAAAGCTTCCCCGCGCGGAATATTTTCACACTGAGATCGTGTGTGTTTCTTGGGGGCCGGAAACTGTGCTGTCTGCATGGCGGGCATTTGTCGTCCTGGTCAGGATTGGACGCCATGTCGTGGCATGCTTGATGATCCTGAGCCGGGGTGGTGGGCAGGGGTTCTAAATAAAGACGGCCACATGCACCGCCGCAGCCAAGCATCCAACTTGACAGTCTCGAGATGCCTGGCATCGCAACTTGTTACTGGATTTCTCTAGACTTGCAGACGAAGCCAGCCCCGGGAAATCGAGTTGAACCGTCCATGCTGATGGCCGATCTTTGGGCGGCGCCCGTGGGTTGTCAAGTTACCACCAGAAAAGACGGGATGGCCGATCTGGTTTGATGCGCTCTGAGGAGACAAACATTGATCGAGATGTAAACAGCTCGGGTCCGGGCCCAGTGTGTGGCTCCTGAATATGGATGGGTTGAGGAGTCCGATAATCTGGAACTTCCGAATATCGCCGGCCAGGTCTGGTCTTGCTGCCTTTGCTGCGACAGGGCCTCTCACTCACTGCGGCCGTTGGTTGAGGCTCAGAATCGACCCTGCATTGTGCAATCTGGGCCAGGGATAGCAGGTCATGAACCTCATGCAAGCCATGGCTCTAGTGATTCTAATCAAATCTGACGTTGGATCGACCGCATTTATCTTTGTTTCGACAACCCATTTCGATCAAGAGATCAGGCGGAAACCGATCTGGAAAAGTTGCCCCGTGCTGTTCGAAGGGAATATGGAACTTCAAGCTTGATGAGCTTTCAGGTTGTGAAAGCGTGAGCTGTGCTGTTGGGGGCTGGAAGAAGAAGCAGGGTTGGTTCGAACCATCTGGCCAAGCTCCCAAGCTTCTTTCAGTTACCCAACCCTAACCCAATAATTTCCAATTGCCATCTTGGCGCGGCGTGTCCTGCCCCACCCGGTGTCACCCAGCAGCAACCTCCACGTCGGTCGATTAAGCCCCCTCGTCGACACCAGCCAAGCAACCAGCACCAGCAGCGACAGCATCAACTACCACTTTTCATCCCGTCCCCAATCCCATCCCCAATCCAACACCCCTGACAAACTACCGCCCACCATGGACCCCTACTCGGCCGAAGGCGAACTCATCAACATCCACAACCACTTCCACCAAGGCCAATACCAGCTCGTCGCGGACTTCGACACCTCCACCCTCTCCCCGGACAACGCCTTGCCCGCGCGGGTGCTGCAGCTGCGGGCGCGCATCGCGCTCGGTCAGGCCGCCGACGCGCTGGCCGAGGTCAAGGGAGAGAACGCGCCCGAGCTGGTGGCCGTTGGCGCGCTGGCGCTGCAGGCGCTGGGGAACGCTGAGCAGGCGGTGGGGATGATTGAGAAATTGACTGCGAGGGAGGCCGCGGCGGAGAATGGTACCGTTCAGGTTGTGGGTGGGACCGTGCTGGCGGCCGCGGGGAAGGCGGAGGAGGCGTTGGCGTTGTTGGGGAGGCATCAGGGGAATTGTGGGTTGGCTTCTTTTGGTGCAGGTGGTTTTGGGGGTCAATTGCTGACATTGGTTTGGGGGTAGTGGACGCTGTTGCGCTTATTGTGCAGATCTACCTCCAGCAGAACAGGAATGACCTCGCGGTTAAGGAGGTCGCTGCCGCAAGGCGGTGGGCGCAGGATAGCCTGCTGGTAAACCTGGCCGAGTCGTGGGTTGGGCTGAGGCTGGTACGTATTTCATGACAACGCCCCTTTTCCTCCACTTCAAGACTAACGTATCAAAATTCAGGGCGGCGAGAAGTATCAACAAGCGTTCTACGTCTTCGAGGAGTTGGCGCAAGCACCCGCAACATCATCAGTACCGACGCTGGTCGACCAGGCTGTCGCAGAGCTACATCTCGGCCGGACAGAGGAAGCGCAGGCGGCGCTGGAGGAGGCGCTGAAGAAGAACCCCGAGTATGCCGAGGCCATCGCGAACCTGCTGGTTCTGAATGTGATTGCTGGGAAGAACGCGGACGAGTTGACGAGGTGCGTACTCAGGCAGGGTCTCATTTTCAAGCCAACGTCTAACCGTCTCCTAGCTCCCTTAAAAAAGCGGACGCCCAGCACCCCTTCTTGACCGATCTTGCCGAGAAGAGCGACCTCTTCGACAAGGCGGCGACCAAGTACAAGGCGAAGGTAGCTGCCTAGACGCCTTGCTCGTGATCATTGATGATTGATGATATCTCAAAAGCGCGCTTCACAACTACAGCCTGCGTTGAGCAGGACAGACTCAGGGGAGCGACCAAATCCGTCAACACATTTGCTATTGCAGGCGCAAATCAACACGTCTTCCAGACCCGGAGACCGGCATACGGCTTCTAGACCAATCTAATAGATTTTAGGTACTTCGTTGGGGATTACAGGAAATAAAAATCTCCAGCAGTGTTCACGGTCAGCGCTCTATTCACCCTTTCTCTGTGGGGGTCTTGAGCTTTTACGCGCCACGTGGAATGCATAAGTGCCATGACCAAGTAGGTGACCTTCAGTCTATGTGCAGTCTAACCTCACCGCCCTTCTTTCCTTGCCAATTCCCCTTGCCCTTCTCGATTTCAATCATTTGTTCATTGCTCTCAATGGGGTCGGCCAACACAACAAGACCCCGGAGAACCTGGAGGAGACGGTTGCAAACTGCATTAGGCGCGGATGCCGCTTATCCGCGCGGACCGATTCCAAGTTCACAAACAAAAGAGTGTTGAGCTACAGGAGGAAGTGGCATCAGATTGTTACCGTAATACAGGGAGATATTTCACGCTACCGCCACTGATGACGCTGCTGCGTTTCAAGCCGAAACTAATTCCAGCGAAGAACTCTCGACAGCGGTAACACAACAACACAACACAGCCCAATCATCCAGTCGGAGCTGCTGGAAAGCGAATTGAGTTGCAAAAACCTCATGATCCCCATTGTCCAGGATCGACGACCCAAGGCACGGCCGTTTTGGGTGACGACATGCGTCATCTGATTGAGAAAAGACAAAAGCAGCAGAAAACCGTTGACGTTATGAGACCTCTTGGGGTGGAGTCACGATCTCCAAGATTGACCTGTTGGCGGCGGCTGAGGTGCAAGGTCTCGGCCTGTACGAAATACAGAGCATTTCGCAGCCCATACTCGTTTGGGTTCTCGTGGTATGGATGCGACGTTGTGTTGGAGAGACCATGAGAAGAAGCGAAAAGGCCGCATCCAGCCATCCATTCAATGTTTAGATGGACCCCGGGATGTTCGGATGTGGAAGGTCGAGGATTGTCTGTAACAAACGGTATAAGTTGCGCTTCAAGACAACTGCCAAAAGGGGCAACAGAACACATGTTGTCGTAGTGGGCGACGGCGGTGGAAGGCAGACCGAGCACTCCTTCGAGATGTGTTGTGAGCTAGGCCTCTTCCTTCGCGGCTAACACCGTCCCGCTGATCGACCCCGGCCATCAGCTCGGACCAGATGCGCCGTTCGGTTGTCTCTGACACGGCGAGGTGATATTTCAAGGGAAGCGACCGGCCCAATGCTTTTTCAGAGGCGCCGTCTCTCCTTTTTATCCCCGGCCTTGCAACACAGCCAACAGTTCTGAAACCGCCCCCCGAATCTCGCGTGGAAATCAGCACCAGCACAGAGAAATTGAACAACCAGGCGGCCTCATTACACTCGCAATGAGCTGCAGCCCAGTCGAGTTGCCAGCGCGGTAATTACACTGTATTTCCGATTGCTGGTGGGGCTGAGGACCCAGTCCCCACCAAAAGCGCCCCAGGCTGCCCCGCTGATCCATGCTGACGCCCCACTGCGCTGTCGATGTTCCCCTGTCCGCTCTTGGCTTAACACTTGCCGAGTCCCATATGTAAATCCAAGGTCCAAGGTCCAACTCTCACGATCCGCGCCCGTTTGGATGACGTCCTCGTTTTCCCTGGCCCCAGCAACTCTGCCCCGGTGCCCGACGTGTCCAGACCTGACCAATTGCCTCGAGACCTCCGACGACCCCGTTTTGCCGCCCGCGGATCGACATCGTTGTGGCCAGGACTTGGGTGGTAGTGGACGAGTTAGTGCTGCTGCTGCTGCGGGCTGAGAGGGCTGCGCGCTGCTGAGGTGGTGGTGCTGTTTGCGTCTGCAAGTTGCAACAGCTTGTGCCCCCCGAAACTTGGAAGCTGGACGCTGGTTGGAATTGGGCACGCCTGGGGACGCACACCACACGCTTTAAACCGCCCCCGACCCCGCGCGACTCGCCCGCCATCATGGTCCGCATCATTCCCAACCGTCTCAAGCCGGGCTACTCGAACAGCTCGGCCACCAATTCGTCTGCCAACAGTCGTAGCCCGAGTCCACGCCCGCTGAATAGGAAAGACACCGCCAAGATGGATACCTCCAAAGACACCGGCCTGGTCCTGAACGCCTCCATCATCCGGGTACGCGCTGTTGTTTGCTGCTGCTGGGACACGGACGCTGACTTTTTGGTGCCAACAGGCCAGGGACCTCGCTGCCAAGGATAGGGGAGGCACATCTGATCCGGTGAGTGCGACACTGCATCGGCCAGCCTGCAGCCTTATCGGGAACAGACCTTGACTAACTGATGCCCTTTGTCAGTACCTCGTCCTCACTCTTGGCGAAGCGAAACACATCACCCACACCGAAAACAAGACCCTCAACCCCGAATGGGCCGAACAATGCTCGCTCCCCGTCACCGGCGTCCATAGCCTGTTGCTTGACGTGTGCTGCTGGGACAAGGATCGCTTCGGGAAGGATTACCTGGGCGAGTTTGACCTCGCGCTCGAGGAAATCTTCGCCGACGCGAAGACCGAACAGCCGCCGAGATGGTACCCCCTGAAGAGCAAGCGCCCGGGCAAGAAGACCAGCGTCGTGTCGGGCGAGGTCTTGCTGCAGTTTACCCTTCTCGACGCCACCAACCGCGCTGCTACCGATGAGCAAATCTTCGAAAAGTTCCTCACCCTCGTCAAGTCCGCCCCGGGCGCTGACCCGTCGCGTAACCCCACACCCGCGCGGACACCTCTCCTCACACCCGCGAGAGTGGGCAAGTCACCCTCGCCTTCCCCGCCCCTCGAGAGGCGGACGTCTGACAACGACGAGGACGAGGAGTACGATGCCTACGAGGATGAGACTCCCGAGGATGAGGACCCGAACAAGCCCGAGGCTGTCGAGAAGAGGAGGAGAAAGTTGCGCATCAAGGGCTTGAAGCGCAACAAGAGAGATAACCCGTACGAGTTTATCAACGGCGGTAGCGATGTGGTCGGCATCATCTTCCTCGAGATCTGCAACATCGCTGATCTGCCGCCTGAGTCGAACCTGACCAAGACCAGTTTCGACATGGATCCCTTTGTCGTTGCCTCGCTTGGCAAGAAGACGTACAGGACCAAGACCGTTCGGCACAACCTGAACCCTGTCTTTAACGAGAAGATGATCTTCCAGGTGCTCGGCCACGAGCAGGCGTACAGCTTCGCGTTTACCGTCATTGACCACGACAAGTACTCGGGCAATGACTTTGTGGCCTCGGTGAACTTTCCAGTCAAGGACCTTATTGAGAAGGCGCCGAAGGCTGATCCCGAGACCGGGCTTTACAACCTGAAGGACGTACCCGAGTACTCAGCTCCGGTACAGCGTTCTCGACTGGCGCGGCTGGGCCTGTCGCGAACTTCCTCGACTCAGAGCTTAAGCAAGCTTGGCAGGCCCCCGCTCTCCAAGAACCCTTCCACCGCGACGACTGCTTCTACTGTGCCTAGTACCCCGGCGGTCACCCCTGGCCCCCAGCTACAGGCAGACATCCCAGAAGGGGCTCAACCCGCGGTCCCCAACACGGGCTACCTCCACCCCGGCGACAATGCTGTTGCCGCTGTCGCCAACCTTGGCGAGGCGAGCCCGCCTGACAACGATGACCCCGACTTCCTCCCCTACACTATTTCCCTAAAAATGAAGAATTTGGAGAAGTGGGAGGACAAGCACAACCCCCGCCTCAGCATCCGCGCCAAGTACATGCCGTACCCGGCTCTGCGGCAACAGTTCTGGAGGGCCATGTTGAAGCAGTATGATGCGGACGAGAGTGGGCTCATTAGTAAGGTTGAGCTGACCACCATGCTGGACACTCTGGGGTCGACCCTTCGCGAATCGACCATCGACAGCTTCTTCCAGCGCTTCCCCCATAAGGCAGGGGACGGCGAGGATGTGGAGGACCTGACGATGGACGAGGCCGTCATCTGCCTCGAAGACCAGCTGCAGGCGAAGTCGAAGCCTCATGGTGTGGCGGAGCGGGTGAAGAACCTGCTGCCAGACTCGGACAAGGTCAAGAACCTGCTCTCTATTCCTGGGAAGGACGCCTCCTCCGGCAGCGCCACCCCGGCAGAGAGCATTGAGAATCCCTCCGAGACGCAGGTTGGCGGGCCGGCGACCATTTCCGTGCCGGACTTGAGCACGCCGGGCGAGGAGGGCGACTACCTGGACCGGGACGACCTGAACATCGGCACGTCCGAGGAGCACGTTGTCGAGATCCGCGAGTGCCCGATCTGCCACCAGCCGCGCCTCAATAAGCGCAAGGACACCGACATCATCACGCACATCGCCACGTGCGCGAGCCAGGACTGGCGCCAGGTCAACAACCTGGTCATGGGCGGGTTCGTCACCTCAAGCCAGGCCCAGCGCAAGTGGTACTCCAAGGTCATCACCAAGATCTCGTACGGCGGGTACAAGCTCGGCGCCAACTCGGCGAATATCCTTGTACAGGACCGTCTCACCGGCCAGATCAACGAGGAGAAGATGAGCGTGTATGTCAGGCTGGGTATCCGCCTTCTGTACCGTGGGTTGAAGTCAAACAGCATGGAGAAAAAGAGGAGTAAGTGCATCACCCTCTTATTACAATGAATCATGCTAATCTTTCCCCAGTTCGCAAACTCCTCAAATCCCTCAGCATCAAACAAGGCAAAAAATACGACGACCCCGCCTCCAAAGCCGAAATCCCCAAGTTCATCGCCTTCCACGGGCTCGACCTCTCGGAAGTTCGCCTCCCCCTCGCCGACTTCAAAAACTTCAACGAGTTCTTCTACCGCGCTCTCAAGCCCGACGCCCGCCCGTGCTCAGCCCCCAACAACCCGCGCATCATCGTCTCCCCTGCCGACTGCCGCTCCGTGGTCTTCAACCGCATCGAGACCGCCACAAACGTCTGGATCAAGGGCCGCGAGTTCAATGTCCGTCGGTTGCTGGGCGATGCGTACCCCGAGGATGTGGCGCGGTATGAGGGCGGTGCGTTGGGGATTTTTAGGCTCGCGCCGCAGGATTATCACAGGTTTCATATGCCCGTGGATGGGATCATGCGCCAGCCGAAGACGATTGCCGGGGAGTATTACACGGTGAACCCCATGGCGATCAGGTCGGCGCTGGATGTCTATGGCGAGAATGTGCGCGTGCTGGTGCCGATTGATAGTCCTGACTTTGGACGGGTCATGGTGATCTGTGTGGGCGCCATGATGGTCGGCAGCACGGTTATCACGCGCAACGATGGCGAGGAGGTTAAGCGGGCCGAGGAACTGGGGTATTTCAAGTTTGGTGGCAGCACGCTGGTGGTGCTGTTTGAGCCTGGCAGGATGGTCTTTGATAGCGATTTGGTGGATAACTCGAATGGCGCGCTGGAGACGCTGGTGAGTCCCCGTTTATTCCCCTTTTCAGCCCAACCTCCCCAACCCCACCCCTACTTAAACATCAAAATATTAACATCTGCCACAGGTCCGTGTCGGCATGTCAGTAGGCCACGCCCCATCAGAACCCCAATACACGCCCGACATGCGCAAGGACGACACCCAGATCACCAAGGCAGACAAGGCGGATGCGAAGCGCCGTATCCAGGGCCAAGTGGCTGAGGAGTCGCCGGATGATAGTGCCAATAGTGGCCCGGAGGCGAGCGGGAATGAGGCGGCTGAGTTGGAGGCTGCGGAGCTGGAGGATGGGGGAAGAAAAAGCCTTTGGTGCCGCCGATTGCTAGTCTTGCTGTTTAAGATACCGTGCCCTGTCTTGGGCCCCGGGGAAGGGGGATGACAATGGGTGGATGTGTGTGTGTGTGTGTGTTTCAACAGGTTGGGGGCTTTCATTCAACAAGTCAGGGGTTGGGGATTGGGGTGGTTGAATTCCGTAGCCTGAGCAAGCAAGCAAAGCAGAAAGCGTTGATGTTTTTTTTTTTTTTTTTTAGAGAGAGAAAGTTAGTTAGCATGCTGATAGTCCTGGTAGTGTATTTTGCCTAAGGGATAAAACTAGGGGTTAATATATCTATCTGCCTGTATCCAATTGGCTGTTCGAGAGGCTTGCTTGGTGTTTCTGCCTTTGAATCTTCACATCTGGGTCCCAAATCTTGTGGGAGGGGAAGTTAGGTTTAGGGATGGGATTGGTTACCTTCCAGCTAAGAGGAGATGTTTGAAACTCAGATCTCTACTCGCTTCGAGCTCAGAAGTTTTCAGTACCCTTGTTGTTTTCAAGCGTTAATTATATCCTCTTGCGATTCTTCAATATCCATCCTGGACCAAGTATCTATCAGCCACCTCTCGGCGCCACATCAATTGTCAGGACACCAGCCTCAACAGTGCGAATTCCAATGACTAATCCACTCTCACTGCCTTTCACTCACAACAACCCCATGGAACTCGGAGGCCAAAATAACAAAGTTGTTTCCTGAGCGCCTCCTATTCCTGACAAGTCACCCTAAGACTCACAGTTAACAAAAACCGAAAACATGGTCCGTTTAACCATTCCTACTTGGCTAGCTGGAGCCCCCCAACTTCTGCTTCCC
Organism: Collariella sp. IMI 366227; assembly: GCA_027946355.1. Classification (NCBI taxonomy): domain Eukaryota; kingdom Fungi; phylum Ascomycota; class Sordariomycetes; order Sordariales; family Chaetomiaceae; genus Collariella; species Collariella sp. IMI 366227. The sequence continues at coordinate 1,137,417 of JAPEUS010000002.1, read as the reverse complement.
TGACTCAAATTGTTGACAACGCCTACGACAGGTGCACGCAGACGCAACTAACTTCGCCGAGGGCGTCACAAAGGATGAGGCGTATCAGCAGGTTCTGGACCAGGCTGAGGGGCTGTTCTTTGAGCAGCGGAACTGGGTATGTTTGTGTGCCAAAATTTGAGAAGCATCTTCAAAGGGTTCGACCGAGGTGTTAAAAGAGTTTTCACCACTGAGAAACTGGTGGTGCTGTGTTTCGAGAGACGATCGGAGTATTGTCATTCAATTGTTTTGTTTGTTTGCTCTGATGATGAAATGGTATTGCTAATGCCTTTTTTTCACAGGTCTGGTGAGCAACCCCTGACAGTTCAATTTCTTGCCTGAACCCTTTTGAAGCCACGCCAACCTATGGGCAAAACGCTAACCATCACCATCTACTAACAGCAACCTTTCCAACGCCGCCGCTCTTCTTTGGCATGCCTACAAGTCCCTCCCCTCTCCTAGCAACCAAGTGAACTGGGCAGGTCAGTGCCCCCTATTCTTCCCCTCCCCTCCTTTTCTTCATCCCATTGCCCTCCAGCATTCACAAAAATACTAAATCCTTCGACAGGCTTCTACACCTTTGACCCCCTCTCCAACCCCACCAACCCACAACTCATCCTCGGCCCCTTCCAAGGCAAAGTCGCCTGCCAGACCATCGCCTTCGGGCGCGGGGTGTGCGGTGCAGCCGCCGCCACCAAGCAAACCCAGCTTGTGCGCGACGTCGACGCCTTCCCGGGCCACATCGCGTGCGACGGGGCGAGCCGCAGCGAGATTGTGGTGCCGATCATTGTGGGCGGTGGGGAGGGCGGTGGAGTGAAGAGGGTGGTGGCGATTATCGATGTGGATTGTACGGTGGTAGACGGGTTTGATGAGACGGATAGGAGGTGGTTGGAGAGGTTTGCGAAGGTTATTGCTGAGGGGTGTAATTGGCCGGAGGAAGTGAGGGAGGTTTAGGGTCATGAGGGAGGGGGTGATTACAGGTTGGGGAAGAGGGGTCGTGTGGTCACTATGGTGATCATCCGGGCCTGGGGATTCAAAAGCTGTTTTTTTGGATAAAAGGTCGTTTGGAAGAGTCTCATTTGAGTTGGATGACTAGCAAGAAATTACTCCATCTGACGAAAACAAGTACATCCCGCAAATTCATATAGCCTTTTCTCCAAGCCCCCTGAAATACCACAACAACAAACAGCCTGCATCACTCCCCCGTTTCAACACTCCCTTACAAAAGCAGCGTCCCAATAAAAGTAAACCCCAACGCCATCGCCGCGACCGCAAATGGCGCCCCATCAACCTTGGCATTCATGCTCCCGGCCCTGCCCGCGGCATTCTCGCTGTTCGTGCTCGACGGCGACCCACCAGTCGGCGAGCCAGTCGACGCCCCCGACCCCGGCTCGGCATCGCCCTGGCTCGAGTTCTCGCTGTCATCACCGCCAGCAGTCTGCGACCCATCACCCTTTAGCCCAGGGCCCTTGCCAGCGCCGTCTTTCATGTACTGTATCATTATCGTTAGTCACCCATCAACGCATTTTAAAAGAAATGATAGAAATACATACCTTCTCAGCCCCCTCAGGCATCTTCGGCAACAGCGTCGAGTCCACCAGCCAATCCGCGTCCTTGGTCGGGCAAGGCACAGAATGAGTCGTGCTGGCAAACCCGCCGTTGCCCTTGGGCGCCGGGTTCTCCTTCATGGCCTTGGCAAACTTTGCGAAGCCGGGCTTCTCCTCGATGCTCTTGGCCTTGGGCGACGAGATCTTGGCGATGCCGTATCCGTTTTCCTCGAGTGCGTACTCATACATCAGGCCGCCCGAGTAGACGGACGTCATCTTGTCGCTCATGAGGGCCTTGACTTCGCCGAAGTCGCGGCCGTTGGTGAGGCAGCCGTATTCAGAGAGGCTGTGATGATGTTGTGATTAGAGATGGGTCAAGAGGGGTTGTTGAAGGGAACGTACAAGATGGCAATGCCGTAGTCGCTGAAGTTCTTGACCTTTTTGTCCCAACCGGAGCGCTCGAAGTCGGAGTTGCACCAGGAGTAGTCGTTCTGGGCCCATTATTAACAACCGGATCACCACCACCAACGAACAAGCCTGAAGATACTCACAAAAGCAAAGAAATCACTTCTCTCGTCATCCGTCCCGCAGTTCATATAATTCGCCAACTGCATCCGGTTTTGCGCGACATCCGCGGCCGAATATCCCACCGGCACCGAGCGATACCCCCTCTCTTTGATATACTTTCTCATATCCCTCGTCACGGCCTTTACATACCTCGCCGACTTGGTACTCTTGACATCATCATTGATGACCTCATTCCCGGAGAAGAACGCCATCGTATTATCATACTTGATAAACTCATCGATGCTTGCAAACACACTCTGTAGATACATCGCGTTGTATGACGGGCCCGGGTCCATGCGGTTAATCGAGTACAGCGGGTTGTTGGCGTCGATGATGACGTAGATGCCGGCGTCGGCGAGGGAGTTCATACACTCGTCGTGCGACTTGCTGTTGTCCGTCATGTACACGCGGATCGTGTTGATGCCGAGCTTTTTGAACTGCGCGATGTCGCGCTGGCAGATGTCAGGGTCGGCTAGGGGGTCCAGCATGCCCGACGAGCCGCCGGGTTGGTAGTCCAGCCCGCGGACGTAGAAGCGCGTGTCGCCTTGCCAGAAGGCTGGGTAGCATTGTTAGTCATCCCCCCCCTTATAGTTTTGGTAGATGGGTTAAGGGGTCCGTCAGGGCGTACCATTTCCAGACACGGTCACGGTCGGCAGCGACGCGCGCTTGCTCGGGGGCTCCGGGGTGGTGGCGGTCGGCTTCGCGGTGGCCAGGCCGAGGACGGTTGCCAAGACGGGCACCAAGGCGGAGGATCTCATCTTGGCGCGCGGGAGGATCGATCGCCAAGCTCACTGCCAAGATTAACGGCGAAGCTTGTGGTGAAGACGAGGGTTGGTGTTGAGGGCAGCGAGTGTCAGAAACGAAAAGGAACAAAAAAAAAAAGGAACGAGTGTTGGAGTTGCGGATTTGAACAAAAAGGAAAAGAAAACGAAGAAGAAAGCTGAAACAACAGAGATTAAGAGGGTGCGATGTTCACGTTGGGTATGCGAGCGGCCAGTTCCACGGGGTGGAACTCGACTGGGAGAGGGCACTGGATGAGAAGGGAGGGATCGCCTGTGGTGCTCCAGCGATAGACAGGAGAGATGGAACATTGTCTGATTGTCCAACCAAGACCGGTTGTTGGTGGTGGACTGTCAATAACATCCAAGGCAGGCACTTGCCCAGCAACGGGTTGTGTGGATGTGTCGATCGCGGTCCACCAGGTTCATGCTGTGTTGGTGTGTTGTGTTGCCAGGGCAGTGTTTTGACGTCTGCTGTGTCTGAATCCAGGTAGTATTCTAGGTATCCGTACTGATGTGGTGGGTGCCGGTGGCACTGACACGCTTTGGCTCTTGCTCCCTTGGAATCCCATCTTTGCTGATGAACCTGATAGCGAAGCGATCGACGCTCTAGATGGGATTTAGTTTTTAGTCTCCTGTGGCTGTGACTGCAGATGCGAATTCCAATCCAGGGGTAGCAAATTAATATCGACGTCACCGTGCCAAGACGGTCGTCTGGTTTCCATCCCCTGTCCCTGTGTCCCTGCGTTCCGTCCCAGCTCCCGTCGGCGGGACAGCGGGCCATGACACAGGGGGTTCCGGGCGTTGGAGATGACTCGCGGCCGTCCGAGCTGGTCTTGAAATCTCAAACGAGCGAGCAACGACCAAAAATAGCCCTTGCTGTGCTCAACTGTAACCGTAGGGTGTAGAGTATGGGTCGCCCCATGACTTTGATGATTGTTCAACACCTAGACCTCCAGCAGACTGTCTACCAACCCCCTACTCCATACCAGCCATGCTTTCACGACCCTCAGTAACTCAAGAAAACGCTATGCTATACTTCACATAGTGTCCCCGTATCCCCTTCACCCTCCCTTACACCACCTGTATATAACTAGCCGGCACGCTCTTCGTAACCCCCCCCTTCTCCACCTCCGCCCAGCCATCCCCAGGGTCCTCCTTAATCAACACAAACCTCTCCCCCTCCGCCATGCTATGCTCGGTGTCGCTCTGCGCGGTATACTCATACACGGCCTCAACATACCTGAGCTTCTTTGCGCCCCTGCGCGGCGACGGCAGGGCCCTTTTCTTGGGCCCACCCGCCGTGCCGATGGACGAGCCGCTGTTGGAGTAAGTTGAAGGCGGCCGGGCAGAGGCGCCTGTGTGTTGGGGGAGGATGGAGGTTGGTGCGGATGTGGGAGGGGGGGAGGCGATGGTTTCGACATAGCTTGCAGGGACCAGGCCTTCTTTGTAGCCGGCACGGACTTTGATCCAGCCGGTTCCGGCTGTGAGGGGGAGTGTTAGTATGCTGGGTGAGGATGGCTGGTAAAGAGGGGTGCGTACAGTCAGGTTCTAGCACCACGAGGTCCCTCCCCTCTGGCACGCTCAACTCCCCCGGCGCGCCCGCGTCAAAGGTATACAACATTCTCGCCTTCTGTTCGTGAGCCTGCGATGAGCCGTTGGGACTACTACCTGGCAGCTCGCTGATATACGCGGCCGGCGGGGGCGCCATGACTCTCCTCTTTGGGGCAGTAGCAGGGGCTGCGCTCGCGGGCCGCGTCGCGCTCGGCACATCCGGCGGCGTCTCTTGCCCCGGAGAGGCCGGCCCGGTCATCGAGCGCTGGGAACTAGCCGCATACCCAGACCTCGTAGACGCGATCGTATCCGAGCGGCTCAACGGGGGTAACTCGACGCTCTCGGACGGCTGCCCCGTAGGCTTGAGCAGCGCATTGGCAGCCTCCTGCCGCCCCTGCTTCAGCTTCTTGCGCTCTTCCTTGGACTGCTCCCCGGGACACTCCGCGGGCACCTTCATTTCACACTTGCTGTGGCAGGTGTAGCCGCAGTCGCGGCAGTCAAAGCCCTTGGCGGACAGCCCCCATATTCTCTCGCCGCAGAGGTCGCAGTTGGTGGGGATTTTGAAGGTCTGCGACTTGAAATTGTGGTTCTTGGCGCCGAGAGAGACGTCGCCGACGGCGGATGTGATGGTGGATGTCTCGACCTCGGCGGTGAGGCGTTTGCGGTCTACCTGGTGTAGGTCCTCCTGCATGGAGAAGATCTGCGATACTACGGCCACTTCGTCCTTCTTCTCGGTCCCGTCGCGCACCCTTTGCTTCACTCGCTTCATGGCCTCCACCTCCCGCCTCTTCTTGTCCGCCTCGCGCCGCAGCTCGCCCAACTGGCTCTTGGATTTGTTGAGCAGGTTGCGCAGGTAGACCTTGGCCGCCTCGTCCACAATCATGGTGCCGTCGTCGTGCCATACAGGGCTCGGCTCAAAGACCTTGTCTGCCGGCTCCTGGAAGGCGCCCAGGTTGTGTCGGATGTACATCATCGAGTCGAGGTGCGGCTGATTTCGTGTAATTTCCTGGCTTAGATGAGTGATCTGGCCGGCGCTTTGTTGCAGCATGTTGGCCTCGAGATTGGCGGCGAGCGTCCATAGTCCGTTCAACTTGACGGTGCGAAATTCTGAGAGATCCTGGAGGCTATCCATGACCTCGGGCAGATACTCGTGATAGTACTTCTCCTTCTGCTTGTTTGTCACGTTGATGGCGATCAGGTAGGTGTTCTTGACGTTGTTCATTTCGAGGATGTGCTGTTGGAAGTTGCTCTGCGCCTTTGCCTTGTCAAAAGAGGACTCGGTCTTCTTGCGCTTGCTCTCCACCTCCTGGCAGGCGGCGTCGTACTTTGTCTTCACTTTTCGCAGGTCGCCAAGCGAAGATTCTCGTTCCCGTTCGAGCTTCTCGGCGTACTCGGCGTGGCGCTTTCGCAGGTCTTCGAACCGTATTCCCATGTGCTTCAAGGGCTCCGCGACCCTGCCGACCAAGTCGTTTGCGTAGCGCTCGTGCTCGTCAGCCCGCGCTTCCAACGTTGTGAGATGGGTCGTCCATGTCGTGAGAGAGGCACTAGGTGGCGCGATGTGAGCCTGACGTAAACAGCGCATGAGGTCCGTCAAGTGTTCTGCAGGCGTACCTTTCGAGTGAGCCCGGTGTCATTGTCGGAGTGTCGCCAACACTCAGACTCGCCGACTTGCGCGTCTTCTTCTCGAAGTACTTCTTGGCTAGGGCATTGAGCTTCGCGCTGTACTCCTTTTCGATCGCACTACGTTCGCGGTAGAATGACTGGATATCTTCGAGCCAGGCGATCCCGTTGGCGACCCAAGTGTTCGCGGGTTTGAAGCCATCCTGTGATATCCCGTGTCAGCCCAGCTCTGGAGAGGCCTCCCCCCAAGAACACCAAGAACAGGAGAGTCCAAGAGGTGCGCCGAACCTTGAGCTCCGACCCCAATGTCGGGGCAATGTCCGCCTCAGCCATGGTTCCCTTGCGCGTCTAAAATCCGAGATGTCCCTGGTATAATCATGAAAGGTAGAGAACACGGCGCAAACATGCCAAAGACTGCCCCTGGAAGGGTGTGGTGATGGTAGGCCCACGATTGCGGGGGCTCAGGGTGGACGCAGTTGGCGAGAGGGAAAGGTGGCTGAGTTAGTGCATACCCCGGCCACTGCAGCGCCGCCAAGACGCAGACCGCGGGGTACCAAACTGGTGGATCCTGCAGGGAACTCACCTCAGTATTCCATGGAAATGGAAACCGAAACATTCACCCTGAAGCATTGTCGATCAGCCTGTGGTTGTGCAACCTCTGTGTAGTTTTTCTCGAAAATTTGAGAATTTAAGATAGGTAATGGCTTCTGGTAAAATCAACATTCTAACAATTCTCCATTTTCTTGAATGTTTATTTCCCCTTTTCATGGTCTTGTGCTCTCTCTTTTCTGCAAGCCAGGGAGGTATCTTACAGTTCGAGCCCCTTCTCGAGGAAAAATTACAGGTTCTCGCCTGGCTTGTCAGGCAGCAACCGTACCCCGCCAAAACCTTCGAGGCTGCAGGTCAGCCCCACCATCCCCGAACCCGCCTCAACAGCTCTGCCCATCGTCTCTTTCCTGGTGACAAGCAACCCGAGAAAGACTTGGGAACAGACGGAACCATTTCCTCTCATTATTCTGGCAGTCTCGTCATTGGTCGAGTCATAGACAGCCTCACAAACCAACTTGTAGTGTAAGTCAATTTTCTCAGCGCAGCGACCGATCAGCACACCACCCTAGCCACGACTCCACGCCCATTCGCGACTCGACGCTTGACGGCGGCTTTCCCGCGATGCGGCTCCGTTACTGCTGCAGCTAACACCAACCGATTACTGCAGCCTCCCCCCCAACTCGATACTCATAACCATGGCGGACCTCGCCAGCCGCATCTCGAAGCCGAGCGACGCGCCCGTCGACACCCCCGCCGAAAATGGCAACGGCAACGGCGCCGAAGAGCCGATCGAAGGCGCCAACAGCGTTGGGCTGATTGAGCCCTCCTACGACGTCGAGGTGAAGCTGGCCGATCTCCAAGCCGACACAGATAGCCCCCTGTACTCGGGTGTCCGATCCTTCGAAGAGCTCGGCCTGCCCAAGCCCATCAACGACGGCCTCTTAGCTATGAACTTCAAGAAGCCCTCTAAGATTCAGGAGAAGGCCTTGCCGCTCATGATCAGCAACCCGCCCCGCAGCATGATTGCCCAGTCGCAGTCCGGCACCGGCAAGACCGCCGCCTTCGTGCTCACCGTCCTGTCGCGCGTCGACCTCGCCCAGCCCACTCAGCCCCAGGCCCTGCTCCTCGCCCCCAGCAGAGAGCTCGCCCGCCAGATCCAGGGCGTCATCCAGAAGGTCGGCCAGTTCTGCGACAACCTAATCGTTGAGGCTGCCATCCCCGGCTCCATTTCGCGCGAGACGGGCGTCAGGGGGAGCGTTGTAGTCGGCACACCGGGTACTGTCATGGACCTGATTAGGCGCCGGCAGTTCGACGTGTCCCAGTTGAAGGTGCTCGTCATTGACGAGGCCGACAACATGCTGGACCAGCAGGGCATGGGTGACCAGTGTATCCGCGTCAAGGGGTAGGTTGAGAGCCCCGTCTGTCTTTGGGGGTTTAGGCGTACTAACAAGCCTAGGATGCTGCCCAAGACCATCCAGATCCTCCTCTTTTCGGCTACGTTCCCCGACAAAGTCATGAACTACGCTCGCAAGTACGCGCCAAACTCAAACGAGATCAAGCTCCGCCATCAGGAGCTCACAGTCAAGGGGATCTCTCAGATGTACATGGACTGCCCCGATGAGACCAAGAAGTACGAAGTGCTCTGCAAGCTGTACGGCCTTATGACCATCGGCTCCTCTGTCATCTTCGTCAAGGTAGGTTTGATACTCAGCCGTTGAGCAGCGCAACATCTAACATCAGCTCCAGACCCGCGAGAGCGCCAACGAGATCCAGCGGCGCATGGAAGCCGACGGGCACAAGGTGTCGGCGCTGCACGGCGCGCACGAGGGCCAGAACCGCGACGCGCTCCTCGACGACTTCCGGTCCGGCCGGTCCAAGGTGCTCATTACCACCAACGTGCTCGCCCGCGGCATCGACGTGTCCAGCGTGTCCATGGTCATCAACTACGACATCCCCATGAAGGGCGTTGGCGATCGCGAGCCCGATGCCGAGACGTACTTGCACCGTATTGGCCGCACTGGCCGCTTCGGTCGCGTCGGCGTCTCTATCAGCTTCGTCTACGACCAGAAGAGCTTCACCGCCCTCTCACAGATCGCCGACTTCTACGGCATCGACCTGATTCAGCTGAGCTCCGACGACTGGGACGAGACCGAGAAGAAGGTGCAGGACGTCATCAAGTCCAGCCGCGCGCGCCCTGACTACGCGCCGAATGCGCTTGGGAACTAAGCGCCTTGGTCTTTTGGGGTCTGGACGGGGAAAGAATGGAATATCATCTGAACGGCTTGCATGGGAGGTCGCAGCCGAGCATATCCTGCATTTTTCAAGGAGGATATTGAGCGATTACGGGACAGCTGGTGTACAGATGATGATGCCACATGAATATGAGACGAGAATGTGTGCTCGGGAATGAACGGGGGGAGGTTCTTAAGCGGGGGCCAGATTCAATCATTGCCTTGTAATGCAGCACGGGAACATAAGATACCAAAAGGGCAAGCAAGGGTTTTCTGTACCTTGCATTGGCGTGTCTGAGATGGGGACGGGAATGCTGGTGGGGATTCGTGGGATTGGCCTCGAAGCGCCAACGACCCGAAGCGCGCGCTTCACCCTGACACTCCCCTGCCATCGACAAGCCAACGCTGGGCCAATGATGTTCGCGTTGCCTGCGTCTCGTTGTGTCCCATTTCCCTTTGCGCCAATCAACGCCTCTGACCCCAAACCAAGCCAACGTCCCGTCTCCTGCGGGTCGCCGATGACGCCTGTGATGGAGGCGCCAGTTGATGCACTTAACTGGGCGCCTGTGGACATTGTACCTGGCGCTGGCTTCGCCGATCCCGCTTTTCTGGGTGGCTCGCTGTAGGAGACGATTGTGTCATTAGGTGCATGGCCAGTCATTGACGGCGGCAAGAGAGTCAATCTTAGAGATGGTCGCGTGAGACGGTCCCTCTTCCCTTCGGTCCTTGGGTGTCGCGTCTTTTCGTGGATCTCTTCTGTCTGTGGTGTCGATTTTCTCCTTTGCTTCGGTTTCTTGGGAGGTGTCAAACTCCTCTCGTTCTATACACTGTTTTGGAATACCTCCCCGGGTATCGTTTTCTTGCTGTCACTCGCTCAACCAGTGTGGCCTCCCATTTTCCTTTGGTGTCTATCTCATTGCTGCTGCCTCTTTTTTCATACCCCAAGGATGAGAGATACCGGTTATCTCTCTTAATGTTTAAACTTGAGTACACCAACAGCTCAGCGTTCTCAACCGCCGAGGCGACCTGCGGCCAGCTCTCGTCGCCAGGTCTACCCCCTTGGCGAAGTTACGAGAATTACTCTCTTCTACCCCTCGCCTCATCCGGCCCGTCCAGAGACCTTCCCTTGGACTCAACCTTCTCCATAACCTCTAGCGCGCGGATGGATTGAACTCTCGCCGAGGAGATTACTGTCCCTCCAGGGAGCGCCCTGACACCCTCTCCCCCCCGCCGCGACAACTGACCTTCGCCTCAAAATTGAATGGAGGAGGATGGCATACCGGCTATCCGTCTTGCTAGGCCTTGCGACAACATGGACGACGACCCTCGCTGCTGCCGCCGTTGCCACGGCCAACATCACCCCGGAGATCCTCAACTTTGTCCCGCTCTGCGCCCAGGCCTGCTTCGAGTCCTTTATATCCGCCAACTTCGATGCGAGGATATGTGGGAACGCCCCCTCGCTGCAGTGCCTGTGTCGGCAGAGAGGGGATTCGGGATATACGCTTGGAGAGGGCGCGATGGCGTGTATTGTGGGAGAGACGAATTTTGGGAATTGCAGGAGTGAGGGTGGGATGGGTGAGTTTGAACACTGGGGTGAGGTTGTGCTGGTCGTGGGAAGTGCTAATTGTGAGGTAGAGGATGCAAGAGCGACGGCGTACAATATGTGTGTTGGGATCTCGAGGGCGGAACCCAAGACGCATTCGACCATCAAGGCTACCCTTATTGTTCCTGCGGCGGGAACAGGACCCCTCGCCGTACCAACGGCCTTTCGGACTACCACTGCGACGGGGTCAAGTACGGCGACGGGGTCAAGTACGGCGACGGAACTGACACCATCGACGACTGTCACGTTGTCGACAGGCGACGGGAAGACCTCCTCCACCACCTCCTCCACCTCCTCAACAACAGTGGCATCACCCACGCCCACTGCGTTGCCAACTGAGTCAGACGGCCGGCCAAAGCTCACCAGCGCCCAGGTTGCCGGCATCACACTTGGCTGCGCTGCCGTGCTAGTATTTGGCATCCTGTTAGTGCTGCTGGCGCGGTGCATCCGCCGGAGGAGATTCGGCGATGTGGAGGGTGGGTTTTCGAGAATGAGGGATTCAATGAGTTATGGAAGGAGGAGCCGGCCTGGCAGTGGTGGTGGTACTGGGATGCAGATCTCGAGTCCGCTGCACCGAGTTGAGGCAAAGAGAGATCCGCTAGATCCTCGCTGGCAGCCCCAGGTGCCACAGTGGGCTGTTGGTCTTGCTATCAACCCGATGACTTCTCGGTCTGGGGTTGCCAGGGGCGGGGTGCTTGTGAAGCCATTGCCGGCTATTGTTCCCAATGTTGCTTCGGCGTTTGCCCAGACTCCTGCCCCTGGCCCAACCACGGTTCCGGCCCCGGCCGCTGCTCCTGCTGTTCGTTCAGAAGAACGGGATCTACCACCCGTGCCGCCGATCTTCGTGAGAGCACCGACAGCCTCAGTCGCACCACAACCGAGCCCGCCGAAACCGACTTTGACTCTCGCCATCCCCAAAAACCCCAACCCACAACCCAAGGCGGGCAAAGCGGGTCTTACCTCACCGAACCCCTTTTCACGAACAGCCCGCCGCCGAGCAAGCGGGCGTGACAGCGTGGTGACAGAGTTTGCCGAGGACGGTGAGGGCGACAGCGCAGCCCCTGCTGGCGCCCAGATCTGGCGCCCGCCACCAACAGACCCCCAGTCTGCGACGACATACTACCAGTCCGACAAGGCGGGCAACTGGGTCCTACGCAGCAAATCCTCTCGCCGGCAACAGGATTCGAGGCAGGTGTCGGCTGCTTCGACAGATGTCCTCCCCGAAGTCCCTGCGGTGCCACGGGGGTTTGAGTTACCGAGTCCGGACCACAAAACGCGGGCTGAGAGGGCCAAGGACGCGTATGGCGGGTTTTCGCCTGATGCTGTTGTCTCGCCGCTCAGATTGCCGCGGAAGCAAAATTTGCAGAAGATGGGGAAGTTGGGGTCGCCGATTGCGTTCAAGGATCACAGGAGGCAGACGACGATAACCAGCCCGCCCGCTTCGAGGTTGTCGTTCGCGGCGGAGACCGTTTCGGGGGGTCCGTCGCCAGCTAGTCATAGAAGTCCGGGTATGTTTTTCGCTGTGGCGCGTGAGCCAAGGGATTTGACGGGTGGGAGGCTCAAGCGGCAATCGGCTAGGAGAATGAGCCGAAGGGTCTCGGAGGGTTCGGTGACGTCGATCGAGTCGGCGCTTGAGGATGAGGAGGTTAAGGATGAAGCCCAGCTGGACCTCTCGCCCGTGGTTGAGTCCCCGCAGGCGCCTATCTCCCCGGGCAAGTCGCCGGTTACATACCCCGAGATTCGCAAGGCCAACGGCACCCAGCAGGTGGTCAAGTTGCCAGTCCATTCCCCTCCTCCATCAAACTTCAACGTCCGGAGCCCCCAGGGCAGGACGGGACCAGGCCCACGGTCGGATACAAGAACCCTCACATCTGCCATTCCCCAGTCCAACGGACCCAAACGCCCGTGGAATGCTCCCACCTCAACCCCACCCCAAACCGCAACCCAGGACAAACGCGGACCGGTTCGCCCGACATTCGGCCGGCGCTTACCGAATATCAATACTGGCAGCGCCAGCAGCAGATCGCTAATCCAGCCTCCTACTGGAACCATACCTCAAACAAACCTACCTCCGCAATTAGGCCTTCAGCCCATCCATCTCCGCCCACATCACCCACACCCCTACGAACTCGCTGAGTGTGCACCCCGCCGATACGTCACGCCACCGCCTCAACAACATCACCACCAACAAAAACATCAGCAGCGCTTTCCTATTGCCATTCCTACAGGACGGATAGGCCCAAACATGCTCCCCACGCCAGCGGCTACACCCCGAACCACCCCAAGCCGCAACCAGACCTACCGTCATCACCACAGCCGGAACAACAGCCGCAACCACAACACCCTGACTATCCAAACCCAAACCCCCCATCTCCAAAGCCACCCTCAAAACCACTTCCAACCCCATCATCCCCAGAACCCACCACAAACCCAACCCCAACAGTCTCATCAACCCCTCGCAAAACGCCGCGGAGCCGACACAAACCTCCCTGCCCTCGCGCTCAACAGCGGCAATGGTAGTAGCAGTGCTGGGCCCGCACCATCAACAACAACAACATCTACAAAGATGCCGCGAAATGCAAAGCAAAGCGGCTGGATGCGCCAGGAACACGGGTTGTATGGGCCTGTCCCGATCACGCCTGGGTGGGTGCCTGAGTTGACGCCTACGAGGAGGGGGGGGGATTTGGTGTTGGATGTGAGGTAGGGTTGAGTACCTTTGGTGAGGTTGTTTGGTGTGAGGTTGGTTGGTGGTTGGAATTGTTTCTTTGGATATCACACAACCGTGTGCCTACTTATATGTCTTTTTTTCCTTTCTCTGTCAGATTGCATGGTATATAATTGCATCAAGTGGAGTTGAAGGTTGCGTTGATTTACTGAGGCGAGGAGAACGGGGAGGGATGGTTGGGGAATAGATGGGGTAGCGAGGCATTCATCGGCGTTGAGACTTGTTGTGTGTACATTATGGGAGTGATATACCCTGTGGATTTGGGTTTTGGTGGAAGAGGGTGCGTTTTAATGATGAACCTTGGCCTTTGATCTGCTTACTTTAAGAGTTATCTACATCTTGAGATGGCAGCAAGTTCTGGTGACGTGGAAGTGCTTCTGCAGTCAAGAATAAGTCACTTTTGCTCAAACCTCATGCATTTTCACGTCTGAGTAACTCTCTAACATAGTTGGCGCCCATACTGGCTGCTTCTGCTGCTAACCCCTGAAATTATTGACATGTTGTCCAAGTTGAGTTCTCCTCTGAATGACTGAGCGTGTACGGTCTACTCCGTTCGAGGCGCAAGACGAACATGCAGACAGTTGATCTCAGTTTATGCAGAAACAGGATGGCTGCATAAAACATGTGTTGAACACATGGCAGGGAGAAAAGCAAGGACGACATACTCCGTAGAGAAAAAAGGGCAGTCAAGCCGTTTGGGCAGGTGTGGTTCTAACGAGAGACAGCGTTCTCCTTGGACTGGGAGCAGAAAAGGCGGCTCGCCATGTGGTGCCCCCCTCCACACTCTGCCGCCGTTGGCGCCGGATGCCAGAGCGCCTGAGAGCGCCCAACAGTCGGTATCCGTCAGTCACAGAGGATGCGAGGGTGCTTTGTGATATCTGAGAGACCAGCTGGTACCGGTGAAGTCGCCGCCAGCCGATGGCCGGCCCGCGCAATCCAGTTGTTTTCTCGGGTGCAAAAGTCCGCAAGATCAGGCCATTCGAATGTGTGGCGCTCGCTGCTTGCTCCAATCACCTGCACCACGCGCAGAGCGGTTTCAATATTCTTGCGCGTGGCGCCGCAAGCGCAGATGCTTCCACGAGGCCCCGACAGTGTGCGACGGTCCAGACGGTGACTTTCGGCCCAAACCGAAGACATGGTTTTCTGCTCACCCCCAATCCCCATCCCAGCCTAACAACTTCCCATCAAAGCCAATCCTCCCCATCCCATCCCCAGGAAGCTCCTTCGTACATATGTAAATCTGCACGCCCGCGATCTGATCACCACCACCACGACACCATCCCACGCTAGCAGAAAGGCCGGTGAGATGGCCCTGCGGCCCAGTGTCTCAGCCACCTGCCGCCCACGCAGCGCCAGCTGCCTCGCTTGTCGAATGCCGTGCCTGACGAGCCATGCACGCGGCCGTGTTCAGCTCAAGAACGACACAAAAACACGTGCGTACCAATGCCGGAGCATGGAAATGGAAATCGTACGTCCATCCCATCCCATCCAGGATCCAGGATCCAGGTCGGCGGCATGCCTTGTTTGGCTGGTTTTCTTCTCCTGGGGGTTGACATCCCATGCGAACCGAGATTCTTCGCACGAACTCCCTCTTCTTCAGCCAGCACTAACCCATAAACCAACATCAGCACTAGCCTCCTTCGTCCCCGAGAAAGAAGCATTCTTCCATCCTTCCATTCCTTCCAACACTTCCTGCCCCCCCCCCCTTTTCTTCTTACAGACTAGCTCGCTGACTCCACAAGGAAAAGAAACGTGGCTTTGTAGCGCGCTAAGCTGAACATAGCAAGCGGAGCGTTACATATGTAGATTTCCTGGGATATCGGAGTGTTGTTGCAGCGCGGAAGGAGGGAAGACCTCTCAAGCTGGTTCTATTTCTGCTTCCTAAGATCTTGGTCACATCACCAACAGAAACAGTTTCTGCGTTGGAAGAATAATGGGAGGAGGAGCGGTCAGAGAGACAAGGAAGCATACACAGTAAGAGCCGTGTCGAGAAAACGGAGATCAGCCCTGCCGATCTGCAAGCAAGCAAACATCTGCCACGCAGACCGGCCGGTTCATCTCGAACACGTTTCTGGAATGCAATCACTCGTCAATCACCGAGCCGTTCCCTTTCCAAAAAAAAAAAAGAAAGAAAGAAAAAAGCGCGGGACGAACGTGGATGCCATGCACCAGGCCGAGAAGCTGGGCGGGAGGGGTGGGGTGTTGTTGCTTCGAGCCGAGCACACAACAACACGACGCCACTGTCACTTCCCCTGGTCTCATTTCGGTCAGGGGTAGTTTTCTGCACGTGGAATGGTGGCTGCTGAACCTAGGTTGCCGAGCCTTGGGATCGGCAATCGTGCCGTGCCTGGGAGAGTGAGATGCCTGGGTCGTCGTTGTGCCTTTGGTGGTCATGCTGCTTTGAGGAAACTTTACCAGATAACAGGCCTCATGGGGGATGTGGTCTGGTTGGGTTAATGTGACTCGTCACGGACAACATCTTCCGGAATTTGGGTTCGTCACGTCTAGTGTCTTCCCGTGCTGCCTTGACCGGTCAACAGTCTAGTGGGACAGGTCGGTTGTCAGAAAATGTGATGGCGTGTTGCTGAGATTGGCTGGGCTCGCCGGGAACCAATCTCAGCGTGGCATGTTTGGGCCCATCTACGATCATGCACGCCCCGATATTGAATCTCGATGATCGCTAGTCCTCTTCCCCGGGTTGGGGGGTGATATATCGAAGAGGCCCACGGTTTGATGCCAGGGTCGCACGCGAGGTCCCGACTGTGCCGCGCGAGGATTCGTGGATCTTGTCTGAAAGGGTCGTGAAACGGCCGCAGTGACGGGGTGAGAGCCAATAGTGAGACGGGTTGCGTTTTGTATTTCCTCTCTCTCTCCGAGAAGAGCCGGCTATCACATCTTTGGCTCGCCTCGCTCTTGAGAAACCGACCACGAGGCAACGCCAGGGTCCCAACCTCTTCAAGCCTCGACGGCCAATGACAGAGCTGTCGGTGAGACATGACAACTTCCCCGAAAGCTGGAACCCTGTTCATCCCCTTGGCCAGGAGACGTCCGAGATGCGGATGGCAGACCGCGCTTGTCTCCCAAGTCCTTGGAAGATGCGCAAAAAGACCAGGAGGGTTGCGGGCTGGGAGCGTGATCCGCCCGGGGAACTGCTTGCCTGCCTCTGACACGGAACACATGTACGACATTCCCTAATGTATAAAAATCTCCGACTGACAGCGTGGCGCCCATGTCCGGGAAAGACTCCCGGGTCGTGACCCGGGGACCTCTCCATGTTGCTCAAAGCTGAGTCTTCTGGAGAGATTTGGCCATCGAGAATAAGAAAGAATTCTCATGGAGCTTGATGAGGGACTTGAGTCAACTCCGAAGCCACGGACACAGACCGCTGCCAATGGAATCTGGGCGAGAGGCAGAGGCATCACCAGCCAGCCCACAGACGATCGCCAAGAAAAGGGAGGGTGGGCAGGCAATCTCGCGATGCCTAGGTGGTGTTCATCAGCGCTCTCTCAGAGGAGGACGGCGTCCTGCCGCGTTCAAAGGTTGCGAGGCCTGGTAGGCCGGATGAGAGCTTGCTCCGGAAGCTGACGCTGCCGTCGTCATCCCGGTGACAAATCAGCTCGGTCTGGGGTGCAGGCTCGGGTGGTGCCACATGGCCGGGCAGGAGAACACAAGGCCCTCTCCCGCTGTGGCGACGGCGACAACGCCCCCAAACGGCGACTGGCGAGGGCGGAGAGTGGTGATGGCATCGCGTCATGCGGATGGAGAGACAGGGAGCTGGAGGGATCAGATAAATTGAGGCCCGGACGCAGGAGACGGGACGATGCAACCCCATCGCCAACCGCATCTGGCATGGACATCGTCGCCACCATTGTGATGGGCTGTCATGGGAGAAGACCAGGCTGGGGATGGGGCTGGGGATGTGCATAGGCGGTTGGTGGTGTGTATGCTTGTGCGTTGCGTTGTGTGCCATGGGGGGTTGCCCCGTGGGTGTGGTTGTCGCCTGATCTGGAACGCAGCTGTGGCCCCCAGGACCAATGGTTGCTGTCGACCACGCATGCCCAGACCGTCTTTTCCCCATTCAGGACGCATTCCCGATCGCAAGGGCCCATCCCGCCGTCCCGCACAATGGGCAGCCTGCGATCGCCCCATGTTCCATGTGGTTGTAGTCTTGGTTCGGCCAACCGTCGTCGGTGAGATTCCCTCATCCTCATGCGACTGGCGATCGTGCTGGCCTTCGCCCGGCCGTATTCGTAACTCGCCTGGAGTGCTGAGAGCCTGAGCAGCTGCTGAGAGCCATGCCACTCGTGGTGACAAAACCGCCCGGCGATTGTGCAGCTGGAAGCACCATGCCCCGGACTGACTGCTGGCTGCCACGCCCAACGCTGTGTCGTACTGGCCAGCCCTGTGGTGCCGAAAGTTGGAAGATGAGCACAAATACCACCTTGCTGCTTGCCCAGGGGTCGACCGTCGCGGCTGTAATGGATTCGAACCCCCCACAGCCAGAGCTCCCATCCCAGGGCATGGGTGTGCTCCGGCTATTGTTCCATGTTGTCCATTCAGGGAGTTGGCTCCGGGTCGGAGTGTTGGTCGGGGGTCAGAGCTCCTTGTCGGAGCTGTCCAAGGTTGGTGACGACAAGGAACGAAAAGGGGCAGTTCATATGCCAGTGTCGCTGTCTGTCTGTCTGTCTGCCGCAGTCAGGAGAAGAAGGACAAGAACAAAATTTAGCTCTTGCGGAAAACGCCTCGCCTTTCCAAGGCATCGACCTTTGGGATCATCACAACCCATCATATCATCCTTTGCTTAACACTTGACTGGGCGAAAAGGCAGCGATCGGCCCCCGCACCGTGTCCAAGGCGACCAGGGTATTTTTGGAACGGGCGGCTCGCGAGACCGAGTCTGGTGGGTCCGGCGCACGTGTCGAACAATGCGGGTCCCGCTGTCGAAGCTCCCTCCCTGCAAACCTTCAATCTCCGAAATGACGATGTCCCAAGATCTCGCTAGCTCGCCAAATGGTTTCCTTTTTTGGACGGGCGCCATCATGGAATTGCCAGCTTTTTTTTTTCTTTTTTTTTTTTATCCGACGGTGATCTCGTTCGCTAGTGCCTAGGGCCGTGGTGCTTTGTGTGGATGACGCTCCCTGCCCTGAGGAAGACGGTGGTGCTCCGTACGGACGGTGGTACGATATCTTGCATCGGACACCTGAGACCCTGCTCTGCTGGAACCTGGAAGTTGATGAGCAGCTGGGAGTCTGCTGGACAGCGGCCTGGCCATCTGCGAGACATGCCAAACCTCCGCCGCAATGCACGCGTCGACCAGGATTTTCCCATCTTGGAGTGCGATGCCGAGCCGTGTTCCATCGAAGCGTTCCATCAGGTGCCGATCGCAGACGTGCCGGTAATGACGAGTTTCGACCTTGATCCTATTTTGTCCATTTGTCCATTGTTTCGTGGTTTTTGCTAGGGAAAGAGCACAGACAGAAAAGTGTCCTGCGGCCATGGGTTTGCGGACATTGCAACTGAGCTGCTCTGATTGGCGAGCCGTTGAAGAGCCCACCTCGCTTGCCCTGCAGCCTGGGATTCTGGTCCCGCCAGGCAGGTGACGTCCCTCGGATCTGTCCTTTGGTTCCTTCCAGGTCCACCGGCCAGCCTCTCGCCCAGTCAGGGCCGTGATCCATCATCCAGCAGCATTTACTTTCTGGAGCCCGATGCGACCGTTCGATTAGCGAGCCTTGGAGCACCGCCAGCTCTCCCACACCCCCCAAAACCTTCACCCGCCTCGGTCTAGCGCCCACCGAACCGACACACTCGCCGCAACGCCGCACGCCGCACGCCATGGCCTGTGGCCTAAAATTGGCTCCGCCCTTTCATCTCATGACCCCGGCCTCCCTAGATCATGGAATCGTCTGAATCGTCTGGTCTCGCGCGCGGACACCGCCAGATCCGATCGTGGCACGCGCCGGCAGAGCACGCTGCCCAATGACTTGCCGCAAGCACGCAACCACTCGAACATGATGTTACTTTGTACATGGCCTATCGACGCACATTCCGACTGCCACGCCGCCGACAAACGTGTCGCATCTGGCGGAGAAGCGTTGCACAGGTGCGCCCGCCCCAGATCCTTGCTTGGAGTTTCCGGGACTTGTCGCCTCTCAGCCTCGAGATCCGGTCAGCTTTGTCACTTGTCGAGCTTGCCGCGCCCCCCGGCCGATGGCAGATCTCACATTCCCATCACGTTCAGCTGGTGGGCCGACCGTTATTTTCTTCGGAACCTTTCCGTCAGTGGACCATCAGATCATCACACATCCCGCCAAAAAGGGAAGTTTCTCCTTGATGTTCGCCAACCCTTCGAGCAGTGTGTTCCTCACACGCTTGTACTGTGGCCTCCTTGTTGATGATGAACGGGGGGCCTTCGTCGGTATTGTCTTGGCGGGAACAGAGACATTTGGCTTCCTTCTAGAAAACGTGCCAAGACAACAACCCCGGCTATCGTGAGATTGAAATGGGCACACTTGTCTGGGAGTCGGCGTGGCTGGCAGCGCCATGGGACGATGTCGGCTGAAGGGGTCAGATGGCGCAGCAATCATCAACGGCGTGGGAGGAAACAAACAATTTGGCAATTCCTCATGGCTGACTGGGCTCCGACTGGCCGGATGCCCGCCCCTGCTGGTTTGCTCCACGGATCTGGTTCTCGCTGATGACTTGCTTGGAGTTGCTTGCCTGCCAGGAGCAGACTGCCCCCAACCACGATTCCCGGTGCCGTCTGATGAGGCACAAAACTGCGCCTCGGCAGCGATCGGACGATGACCCGATCGGAGGGTCAGATCTCACGCGCATCTCGGGCGTTGGGCAGCCAGAGTCGGGCAGAGGGAGGACACACAGTACCAGTCTCGACAGGGACTTGCGTAGTCCACCAGGAGGAGATGTGATCGCGGCGTTCCAGCAGAGGATATGATGGCTCAAAAGTCATAACGTTAACGCTAACGTTAATGATATCCCATGCACAAAAAGGGCGGAATGATACACAAGATTCGATGGACAGCCCCGTCTGGGGGGCTACAGAATTCGGTCCCCAAGACTGCGGCAATTCTTGTCCAGGCTTGGCTTCCTCACCGTCCACTCCCAAAATCTCCTGATCGTGATCATGGCAAACCAGAATCCCAGCATTGAGATGGCCCCGGTCGGTGGTACCCAAGCCGTCCCAGCACGCCCTTGGCTGGTGAGGTTTGTGCCTCCACGACCCCAGCCAAGACCGGCCCCCACACCAATCTCACAGAGGGAATCTGGGTTGCATTTCCTGGCCTCTCATCCAGATGGCTGGCCTCCGGGGCGCGCGCCTCGCACCAATGCCGGGAACACGATCGCAAGTACACGGTCTGTCTATCCGATTCCTGCTGGCAAACCCCCTTGCGACACACACGGTGCCAGGCACCCATTGGATCACACAGCCTGCTGCATCCCCAGGCACTGGGCGAAACCTCGAGGTCAGCGTCTCGTACTGTGTGCAATTTGTGCAACACTATCCATTCATTCATCAGCCAGGACTTGTCCCCTCCGTCGACGGCTCTCCCGCCCTCGCAGAGAGCCCGCCCCTCGATGCTTTTCTCCGATCTCGTGCCATTCCGACTACGGACCACGAAGAAACGCCAGGCTCGCACCTCTGTATGTCTTTGTAGGCGCACTCTGTCTGGGGAAGTTTCCTGAGATTTTCCTGAGACCGCCTACAACATCTGGCCGACACAGCTGCAGTCCCGATCACCCTGGCCCCGCTTTCTTTTTGACTTCCCGTTCCCCCCATACCGTCCCGCGTCGTCTTTCCTTTTCTCCATTCCTGCTGCCACCAGCGACTCCTTGTGCGCACCATCGCAACCAGCCAGACGGGCCTGCTGCCAATTGTTCCACACTACCAATACTCTGTGCCAGACTGGTTGCGCGGGCTTCGAAACAAACGCGAGCATTCCTGGCCGTTTCCCTGGACGCTTCACCGACTGATGCAGCGTCGGTGGGCCGAAACAGCAGCAAGTCAACCCACCACGACGCGGGTATCGAAAGACGGGCGTCTCAAGTGTCCACGATTGGGCGCGCTTGAAGCGGGCCGGTGACATCAACGCGGCAGAGAAGAGCTTGAATCCAAAGCCTCGGTGGGTGTGTTTCTCTTTTCTCATCCTCTGCCACATCCACACATCCCAGCCAGGGCAGGTCGGGACGTGGGCAGGAAACAGGACGGTAAGGAGCTGGGGGGCGTGTGGGTGGTGTCACTGGTGTGGGAGTGGGAGGTCCCTGGCCAGCCCCGGTCAGACGTGGCTCCGCCGCGAGACAAGGGGTTTTGGGAAGGGTGCGAATGGGGGAACGGCACGTTCCCAATCCATTTCCACGGGAGACCGGGCGACCCACACCTTCCTCCTTGGTCCAACACACTCGCCATCCGCCCACCACCTCTACTGTCGTCGTCGTCGCCCTCAGCCATTGGCTCTCTGTCCTCCAAAGCTCTCGAGTGCTACCAGGCCTCCGCTCTTTGGATCTTGTCAGAAGCACCAACGAAGTTCGTGATTGGGACTGGACACCGACATCGACATCGACATCGACACTCTTCTCGACACCCATCAACGACAGAACACACCCGCCGTCTCCTCTTGCTCCCCGCCCACTTGCGCTGCATGGTTAGGAGGTCACTGGAGGTCAGCGTGTGGAGGGAAATCAACGCCGTTTTGAATCAGGCTCGTTATGGAAGCTGGTGATCGAGGTGCCAGGCAAAGGTTTGCTCGTCCCACATCCGTCTCGTCGTCGGCCGAAGGCGCCCGTCCAGATCCTAACCTTCCGACTTACCTCCAGTGGGATTCCATCTGCCAACACTGAACACACACACTACGAAAGACGACGCGCCGAAACAACCTACGGCGAACGACCGACCATGGCTTCAGCATTAGTTAGCCCAAGCGTTCCCTCCTACCATCATCACCACCACCACCACCACCACCAACATCACAATTCGTTCAGCTCAGGGTATCCTCACTCAGCACCCGCCGCTAGCATATCCGGCATGATCTCGCCAGTCGAGCCCCGTCGCTCCTCAGACGATGCCGAGCCCCCTCATCCTCACCGGCAGTCGCTGCCCTCTCTGCCGTCCATCTCAGAGGTGTTCTCAGATCGCAAGGCGCTGTCGTACGCCCAGCCTCCTTCGTCGACTTCGATGCCAGCGCAGAGTTTGCCATCGCCTTTCTCGTCGTCTGTACCTTCCAGGCCGTTTGGGGATGTTGCGAGCCCCGACAAGAACCCGTCGCCCAGGACGCTGCAGCCGACCTCGACCTTTCCGCGCACCGAGTCTCTTCCCGCCTTCTCCGATCCATCCCGTCCCGTGCTGGTGAGCCGGCCCGTGCCTCCCCCCCTAAATACATTCCCGGGGCAACATCCATCGCCGCCGGTGAAGATGGAGCACCTCGAGGCTGAGCAAAGGCACGCCGAGGCGCAATCCCTCAACGCCGGCCATCGCGCGCCTCCTCCGCAAGCTCTCCCGGGCCTGTATTCGGAACCCTCTAGGCTCCCTCCTGGACAGCTTCCCTTGTCTGCGTATCCCATTTCGCCACGACACAACGGGCATCCTCTTTCTTCGCCGTACGAGGCACCGCGACCTTCGGCCTACAGCGATGAGGGCGAGTTCTCGCATCATCACCGTCCCTCGGACTACAAGGCCGATTTCGACAAGCACTTTCAAACGCACGGCTACCAAGATGCCCTCCAAATAGTATGTGAAGAGCGTTTCTTGCTCAATCAATTCCCCGCTAACCAGCCTAGGTCATGAGCTCGTGCCGCACTGGCTATCACTTTGCCGAGGCGTACGTGGCCGCCGCCCGGGAGCAGCAAGGATCGCAGCCCATCCCGTCGAGGATGCCCACCGAGAACGAAGTGAGCGTGCTCATCAACAGCATGATTCTCTCGCTCAAGAAGCTGGAGGAGGTCCGCGACATGGTGCAACAAAACCGCATCCAGAACGAGCGCGCCCGCGACAGCGGCAGCCGCAAGCCCGACGATGACGACGTCTCGATGTACGGCGACGGCATGAAGCCGGCGTACGGCATGAACGAGGTTAAGAAGAGGCGCGGTGTAAGTTACTGGCTCCTAACAAACCACCACCCCCTCCCCCCCTGTGCTTCCCCAACACAAGACGCTAACCTCCTGGCCTAGCGCGCGGCCCCTCCCGGACGGTGCCACAGCTGCAACCGGATCGACACGCCCGAGTGGCGGCGGGGTCCCGACGGCGCGAGAACCCTCTGCAACGCCTGCGGCCTGCACTACGCTAAGCTCGAGCGCAAGCGGCAGCTGGACCAGCGGTCTCTGCGTCCGAAGCCCGCCGACGAGCGGAAATAAGCTCTTCTAAGGCAGCTTCCAACAACAAGCGAAACCAACACTTGTCGATACCATACCGCAATCGCCTTGTCAAACTCGACCACCCCACCGACCGACCAGCGACTAAAGCGGGCTCAAACGGAAAGGCCACTCGCCGTTTATTCCATTCTTTGAAGCAGCGATATACCCCCTCCTGCGAATCATCCTATTATTGGACATGTGTTGTTTTGTCGCACTTTTATCTGGTTCGAAATACCCGCTGGTCTAGAAGAGATAACTAGACACGCCTTTTTTTGCATCTAACTTTTTTTTCCTACTTTCGTTGTTTACTTTGTTGTGTATATACCCCATACCCGTGTTTTATCATTTCTTGGTTTTTCCGGGGCTTGGTTACAACGGTTTTTCTTTTTCTTTGTGATTGTCTGGGGGTTGTCTGGTGGTGGGCAAATACGGCAAGAGATTTCAGAGTCATCATTGAGTCATTTTCATGGGTGTATTACGGGTTTGGTTTTCGGTTTGGGGTGTGGTTGTGGGTTGTGGGTTGTTCTTCTCCCCCCTCTCTCTTCTGTGTTTGAACTGGAGTGTTGTTGTGTGTGTCATTTGAGAGCGATGAGGGTGGTTGTTTTAGAGGGAAGGGGTGCTCACGTTGTTCGGGGCTGTTTATTGAAAGGGATAGAACGGAGCGGACACACGAAGGGGATTTAGTTGAATGATGGATGGGGAGGGGGAAAGGGAAAAGGGAGGGAGAGGGAAAGGAAGATATTGGGTGCATATATCATATCATGGGGTTGGTGATGTGTATTGGACATTTAGCGGGTGGAATTGGATAACTACCTCTGGCGGAAGACAAATACTACGTTTTTGAAGACCTACCTACCTAGGTACCTCTTATCTCTCGTATCTCATGATGATGTTCATTCCTATCACTCATTGTCTTACAAAGACTCGGTTGATTTACCCCAATTCGTCCCCGATCGTAGTCCTCGTCGTCGTCATCACTAATTCTCAGCCTTATGCTGAGCATGTCACTCTGTACCTCCCAAGTAAGGGAACTTTTTAATCAACTCACACTGTCCTTTCTGTCATCTTCCCCCTACCCCCACCCGCCACTCCGCGAGAGTGGCTTTTTTAGTTTTTGCCGCGCCCGGCTAGCTGCTGCCGATCTTGGTGAGGGTTTTAGATTCAAAAGAGAATTTGTTTATTGGGCCAAGACGGTACTTGCTTGGTCTTAAAGAGTTTATCCATGACTGCCTTGGTATCTGTGGCTACTTGTAGGGGTTAGTGTTAATGTTGACGGGTGTTGGGAGGCCGGGGTGTGGATTGGGGTTCGGGAGGAGAAGGGGTGGGGATGGGATGTTTTGGTGTTGGATGTATCAATGGACGGGGTATGTACGTTATTTCCCAGACTTAATCAAGGGCACATATGTTGGGTCTGTTATGCTTGGGATGAGAAACGGTTGGATTTGAAGGCAAGCTGCCGCAGCCGTAACAGTCATTCATTGTGCTGTTCAAACACAGCAAAAAGTGAGACGGAGCTGAGGGAGTGTCAAGTGAGAAAGAGGAAAGGCGAAGCGAGAAAGAGGTGACACAAGGTTGGCTGCCGGCGCCACCTGGCGAAGGGGGGGATTTGCAGAGAAAGCTGTACGGGTTTTATACTGTGTCTTCAAGGCAAGGGAAAAGGCTGCCTGCCGACCTGCCTGCCTGCCGGGTTGATAGATTGATTGCTTGCTGCAGGCAGGAGAGACAAAAAAAACAGAAACTGAATTCGAGACAAGACATGATATGATGGATGGATCAATGGTTGGTTGGCGTGTGGCTATCCGTACTTGCTCCTCTCCCGTGTTTGTGTTCCGGAAAAAGGAAACGATTCCTTCGGGAGATCTGTGTCGGACGTTTGACTGCCGGGCATCACTCATCTGGTTCATGTTTTCAGAGCACAGACGGTTTGGAGATGCCCGCTTATCTGATTGACCAGGGGACAATCTTCACTCACACTTTTATCCAACGCTCGCGCCCGGCTCGAGTTGCACTTTTTCAGCTGCCATCCTCTATCCTCCGTCTCTGTTCCGAAGCCTATGGCCGGCAGGCAAAATACCCGGCCCCTAAGTCTGGCGCGTTGTCTGATGTGCTAGTACGGCGGCTGCGGGTACCCTTCTGGCAGTGCGGTTTCTCGCCAGTTGCTTCGCTTCTGAGGCCAGGAACGCTTCGAGGGGCAGCAGCCGTGGCACTCTTGGCGCGGCTAGGAGAGCGCGGTGGAACAGTCGTCAACTCCTGGCAGGGAGGGAGGGTGTTACGGCCTTTGTGCCAGGAGGGCAACACGGCACCATTCGATATCACGTAATGTTTAGTTATCGTGCTCTCGAGGGCCTCGCTCTCGCCTGGCTCGCCGGTCCTCCGGCTCGCTGAACAGAGAAATGGTGGTGGTGAGAAGTGAGGGGTTATCTGGGGGTTGCTGAGACCGGAGTATCATTTCTTGACGAAGTGAGCATCGGATCAGGGTTCGGAACCAACTCGTAGAGCAGCGGCTACAGTGCCGGTGATGAGCCTAGCACCGTCTGGCAGCATGCTAAGAGCGGTCCATGACGCTTTTCCTCTAACCGGTTCAGCGCCACGGTAGGAAGCGAAAGCGAATTCAGGGATCAATAGCGACACTGGCCACGGCATCTCCGATCTCCGGGTTGTGTGTCTTGATCAGCTCGTCAGAGAATGGGCCAACCAGCAAAAGAAGCAAGTAAAATGATATGTGGTTCGTGTGTGAGGGGGAGAAACGGGGTCCCCCGCACAGCGGCCCGATGATGCGGAGTTTTCAGCAGGGCCGAAGCCGACGGCGGCATCGCCAAACAGACTGCGGACCAAGGCCACCACTTGACCTACGCAGCCCAGCACGCAGCCAAGCAGGTGGCAGCACGCCCCGGGACCGCAGGCCAATGGCGCCGGGTGCGGAGCAGCGACGAAAACTCGAGGTCTGACAAGGCGCGGAGGGTGGCTTCAGTCGACCCGGGCCCAAAGTGCAGGGTGCGGCGCGAGGGTGACACGGCTTCTCCCGCTGAGTCGGCCAGCTGCAGCAATCAGCCCATCACTCTACAATAGCTGACCAGGCGAGGGTGAACTGAATCGAAGTCGATGAATGGCTTGGGAATGGCGTGGGCAGCGCACGCGCGGCAAGCGAGGAGCAAACAGCAAACAGCGACGGACATGCAGGAGCCACGAGCAGCGACACGAGGGCGCGGATTTGGGACACTAACTACCTGGTGGTGTGGTGGGGTCGGAAAGATCGAGCCCGAGATCGAGATCTTGTGCCTCGGGATAGCGCTGCACAAAGGGCTGGATAAAGAGTGAAAAGGGGACAAGTTGAAGATGGAGGGTGGGAGTCGGGGATCTGATGAAGATGGGTAAAAGCCCACACTGTGAGGTTCCCCAAATCAACATTTACACAGTGTCGCACTCCAACAGTGTGTCGCCGAACCAGATAAGCGAGGCCGCTGTCCGCCCATCCATCCCCGCTGACGTCACCTCCTCTTGAAGTGCCAGAGCACGCGACGGGACGGCGGCAAGCGCGCCCGATGCAAAACCCTCAAACCACAAACCGTCGGCAAGCAGATACCTCGACGGCAGATCCAGATGGGTCAATCTCCTCTCCATTCCAGCGACCGGATGATTCGGTGCCCAACGCCCAATTGGCGGCTGATGAGTGCCACACCACGCACAACAAGGCAGGCGGGCTATCCTCGTCAACGCATGTCTCACTGGCCGCCGCGCTGAGGGAAAACACGCCCCCCAAATTCCCCCAATCCCCCAAATCGGGACAACCATGGCCCATGCCATGCAAGATCGGCCAACCTCCTGTCCGATCAGGAATGGGCGCTGGCGACCGCCCTTGCTTAAAGTTGCTTTTCCCGGCGCTTTTCCCAAGCTCTATCTGCGACGGCACAGTGCTAGTTTTCGCCCTGCACATTCTGGCCAATCGCGCTGCTCGGACGCTTTTCCGAGGGCCAGCACTCGTCCAATCTGATCAAGGATCCAAGGGTCCCTTGTTTAAGAGCATCTTCAGCCTTCGAGACCAGCAATTGCATGATACGGACACCGGCCGGCGACGAAACGACATGTCCGACTTTCGATGCTTAAGCGACGTGTTCTAGAAAACAAGTCATGTCCGGCTAACACACGGGCAAAACTCCAGCCCGAGACCAGCTGAGAGTCTGAGACTGGTCGTCCTGGTCTCAGACAGCACAGCACAGCACACACATTTGAAGGGAACGTTCGCGCGTCTGAGTGTATTCGTACTCGCTCGTCTGTCCTTGGAACCGCCCGCAATCAATCAACTGGCCGGATTACGGTTGGTCGTCGGGGGGGTGGCAGGGTCCGTCCGGGGTTCCCCCTCCCATAGATTTCGGGCGTCTGCAGCTCGCACGACGACAAGCCGTGCTGTGCGTGCAGCGGCGCCGGTCCCTGCCGATGCCGGCCCGCGGGAGGTTGCTTCATGGCTTGCCCGATGTGGTAAGATGGGGATGCTGTACCCCCATGACGAGACGGTCTGTGGCGCACCGGTGAGGTGTGGCGTTCAACTCCAGGCGAGTTGTCGCCAACGACATTCTCTGCGGATGATAAGTCATGATGTCTTTAGACTTTGTTCTTTAACTCTAGACAATACCAGCTGGTCCCTTCCCAATCCACCCAAACCGCGTACAAGAACAACCCCTCTGCTCAGGGCCCGTATCCCATCCGCCTCCTGCAAACAATCGCGAACCCGGCATTGTGCAACGGCGCACGAGCACCACGGCATCTGCATGTCTGATGCAGACCTCCGGTTCGAGGCACGCCAGTGGCCGGGGCTGTTCTCAAGTAACTCCGCCCCCGCCTAGGCTTCGAGTAGAGAGACTCCGATATTGTGTGTACGAGGTTGGCAATCCGGACTCTCCTCGCATCCCGAGAACGACTCCCACGGATGGAGGGGGGGAAAACACCACCCAACGATAACATCCCTTCCCACCACCCACCAACTACCACTAACAACAAACCAACAACGAAGGAACAAGGGAGATCGGTAGAGAGAGTTATCGCCGCGCCCAACCCGCCCCCAAACAACCCAGCCCCCAAACCAACCACCACCACAACCACCAAGTCAATAAGCACCTGTATAATAAGCCAGTCAGTCAGTTAGTGACTCAACTCGAGTGACGTGGCAGCCCTCCCAAACCACCTGCATGCGCCCACCCATCACCAACTCACCCTGCCAACCAACCAACCAACGAACCAACCACTTGGCCTCCCACCCGGTGTTGCCTCGTGCCCTGTGCGACATCCCATATAACTGAACCCCTCCCGGTGCCCGACCCGCCGACCTGCATCCCGAGCTTGCGGGGCGGGCGGGACGCAGATCGATCTTGCATCGCAGGACAGAGATCGGAGTATCGGCAAGATGTGTTCCATGGTTGTCGGGGGAGCGTCGGGCTGGGCGAAAGCAAGGTGTGTTCACTTTTTGGTTGGGGTTGTAGGCGGGGATCCATGTCTTCCGGGTTGTCATGTACTCAGTATTGTCGGTTGGACGAAACGAAACTGCTGGGCGAGAGGGATGGATAATACGAGAGGGGGTGAAACATAAAAGACTGGACTAGGTAAGGTGTGTTAGTTGTTGGAAGGGGATGGGGTTGGCTGGTTCGTTGATTGTGGTGTGTGAGACAAGGCAGGTTGAGCCGAATGTTATTCGCTGGTTTTCTTTTTCTTTTCGTTCTTTTCTTGTGTGAGTGTGTGAAGGGAGGCGCCGGTGAGGTGGTGGTGGTGGTGTACAGCAGGTGGTGCATGTCAGACGGGAAGGGGGTTCGCCCGCCCGGCTGGTGGGTTGTCTATCTGGGAGAATAGGCGAAGACAGGAATTGGAACGCGGTGGATTATCTATGATGTATCAATCCCTCTGGAACTAGTAGACGGGAAGGGAAAAGTCTATATGATAGCTGTCTGATAATGAGCCGTGGCAAGATGATACAAAGAAAACGCAATGCTAAACTAGGAAAAAAGAAAACAAAATGCCCCCCATCCCCAAAACCCGCTCTCGCAAACCAGGACCTGTTGAACGTCGCTCTATGCATCACCACCCCGCCTCAAACCGTATTTATCCACCCCGTCCCATCACCCTCCTCAAATCACCTCAACCTCCCCAACAACCTATCCAACCCCAACCCCTTCAGTCCCCTCCCCGCTCCCCTCCGCCTTCCCAACTGCAATCACCGCCGCCACCAAATCCTTCGTCACCCCTCCCCGACCACACTATCCCTCCTATACTCCGGGTGGCTGGCAACAAAGTGTCTAATCCACTTCGCCGCCGTCCACAATTCACCACTCGCCCTCTTCCGGATCAGGTCCAGATACGTCGCCAGCCGACACCGCGTGACAACGTCCACGTTGACCGAGTCGAGGTAGCTTTCCACGAGGGGGATTAGGCCAGGGAAGTCTTCGTCGTCGTCGTGTTCGTCCGCCCCGTTTCCGTTTGAGGAAGGGGTGGTGGCCTTTGCGTACGCCGTGCCGTTGATGATTTCGTTGACGCTCATGAGCCTGTACTCGTCCTCTACCGGCCCCGTGGGGGTTGCTGGGCGGCTGGCGGTCAGCGGTGTGGAGGAACCCGAACCCGAGGCAGAGCCCGCGGCCGAGCTGCGCGGGGAGCGGGTGGTCGGGAACAGGTTGCGGCGGAAGTGGAAGTGGCGGGAGAGAACCGCATCGCGAGCGTGGGCGGTCTCCATGTTCTCGTCGACCTTCTTGATGGGGATGTAGAAGTTGAGGTTGTAAGACAAAATGACACGGGTGACGAGAACAATAAAGACGGCGAAGGCGGCGTTTTCAAAGTCGGTGATTTGAATTTCCATCGGACGGAACTCGACGCGCCAGCCGATGCTGTTGTCGGCCGGCGGGGGTTTGAACCGCATGTGCTGCCAGTTGGTGGACTGGATGTTTTCGAAGTGGTCTGTTTTGGAGAGGTCGAGCTCCTTGAGGTCTTCGGAGAAGATGACAATGGGGTCGCGGATGAAGAGATGGGCGAAGTGAGTGGCCAGACGGTCGTCCATGCCGCCTGCGAGGAGCTGCTGCTTAATGTCCTCGTCGATGACGAGGTCAGGGTCGAAATACTCAGGCCGCAGCCGGGAGTCTTCCGAGATGTAGGTCGAATTAGAGGCGTAGCGCGACTTGGGTATCCGCCAGCGGTCGTTCTTAAGGGGCTGCATCATGTCAGTATTCTGGCTGTACACTCACTACTCTCAACTCACCTTCTCGCCCATCTCCTCGGGCGTACGGTCATCAACCGCCTTGCTAATCTGGTTCCACCTGACGTCTGTATCGGCAAGGAATCCCTTGTAAATCGGCGTGGCCGCCGTCAAGGCCAGCAGGATCGGCCCCAACGGGCTGAGCTGGTCGTACATCTGCCGGCCTTCGGTCAGGTTCTTTGCCTGGAAGGTAATCTGCAGGCAGCAGCTGCCCATGCCAAAGGCCATGGCATCCATGTGAATGAAGTTGTCCGGGGCGGCGCCATTCCGGACGTCGTCATCCTCGGGCCACTGGTGCAGGTCGTAATTGACGGTGGGGTCCTTCCAAGGCCAGGGCGTGTTCTCATCCCTGAAAACGGGGACGTTCACCTGCACCTTGCGCCCGCGGCGGGAGCGGATGTTGGCTGCCAGCGTGGGGAAGCGGATGTGAGGGTTGGCGATTTCGTCTGGGACGAACTGGGACCGCAGCCGAGGACCGGAGACGGGGTAGGACGGGTCGGTGAAGACCCCCTGGGCTGCCGATTTGTGGGAAGGTTGTCAGGGTGATGGGGTATTCGTTAGACAGCATGTGGTCTTTGGCAATACACCTCCTGGGAATTTGTTAGAACCTACAAATGACAGGGGGGCTTTACTAAACATACCTCAGCTTCATGTTGGGCTCAACCTCCAGCAGCTCCTTGAACTCGATACCCCAGGGCTTGCCAGGGGTAGCCTCAAGCATGAACCTCCCGAATTCAGGGTGGAACACTGGCGGCGGTTGGCTGACCCTGTACAAATATCAGTCCCAAGTCATGTACGTATTTGTGATGAGATCTTACTGAGAGCTGGAGCCATCTGGCAGGACAGGTTCACAGCCATTTTTTGTGAGAGACTTATCGTTTGCCAAAGCCTCAAGGATGTCGGCCTGCCTCAGGGACAGCAAGACCTTGGGCTCGTCCTTGGAGTAAGTCACAACCAAGTACTCGACCTATGGATGGAAAGATGTTAAAGAGTGTCAACTGGCAGAGTGAAAGGGGGGAGCGGTACCTCATCACCCCACAGCATAGCATCCCGTTCCTTGCCCTTGGCCTTGTTCCAGATCTCGAGGAGTTGCTACGACAACAGTGTCAATATTGACCCAAAGCAGAAGCTGGAGGAGGGTCCGGATGGAACCGACTCCGGCAGGAAGATCTCACGCACCTTAATCCCCCAGGATCTGACGAGATGAGCCTGTTTCTTGGCGTCTGGCCACTCCAGGGCCGTTCCTAAAGCGCTTCAACGGAGATCAGTATGGCGTCATAAAGACGAGGAATTGGTGATGCCTCGGGGCAGAGGGGCGCCAATTCGAATGAATAGGGCTGAGGGGACGCACAGGAGACCCATTGCTGTGGCGGTCCTTTACCGGGGGGAGGTTTGAACGCTTGTGTCTATGTCTGGTCAAGACAATTCGGATATCAAAACCAGGACAGATACGCAGTGAAGAGACACAACAGATGTCACTTCGAGCGACCGCGGAGTCAATTCGACCGTGTAAGTCGGGCTCCGTAAAGACGTTGATGCTTGTGTAGCCTGTTTAGTATCCGGCGGCCAATGGCTGATGACGGCGTCGACCAAGCAGGCAACTGTGGCGACAGGGGTGAATAAGTGAGGCGCGTGCCGGTTGGACCGAGGATGATGCTATCACCAAAACCGGTTTCTGCTGGGGCTGTTGCTGGCCGTGTTGGTAAGAGCGGATGGTGATAGAGGTTGTATTAAAGGCGTGTCTGCCCCTCCCGTCGAGCTGCCTCCTGGGTCCCCCTCTTTCTCACTCTCACCCTCACTGAGAGTCACTGAGAGCCCTTGCACTAAGCGTGAGTGAAGCCCCCACGTCCACAGCCTCGCAGTGGCAGGTTCTTGGCGTGCAGCGCGAATCAGAGAAGATGACGCTGTCAAACAGGCTGCCGACGAAAAGGCGTCATCCAGAGCACGCAATCGTCCTCGGCGTCAACTGGGCCAACAGTTCACGCGGGATGTCTCCGGGAGTGTGGTTTTTGTGTGTGCCGCTAGGGTAGTCCGTCCGGGGAAGGTAGGCCAGGGAACCGGCGGGGTGGGAAGTGTCTTAAAAAGGAAAGATAGGGAAGGGGGATTCAAGGAAGCGATATATAAGCGGGATGGAAGCAGACTTGCTGGCGCATGCCCTGTCCCGTTTGTTGACTGGCGTCTGATCCTTGATGTGCCTGTGCCTGGTCCCTAGGTCCGTCTCGGTGGTCGGGATGACACAAGCAAAATGGCGCGGGAGGTTTAGTAATGCTGCCCGTCCTACACGCAGGAATTGACAACGGGGGTTCGAGGTTTTCCAGCTCCCCAGAGCGGAGAACGAGGATCCGACAGCGGGGATTCAAAGGGTCGAAAAAGCTTTGAGACTCGTTGATCATGAGAGACGGGAACAATTTCTTCATCAACCCTGCACATCGAAAGCCTCTCTCTGTGGAGTCTCTCAGTTCGGGGCCTCCGCAACCGCCGCCGGTAAGCGTGCCCCGGCCGTGGCCTGACAAGGCGTGGAAAATTTCCATCTCGCCCTTGCCGAGACATTCAACTTGGGACGAAGGGGGCATCTGAAAGGACGAGCGTGGGTCCCCTTGGTTGCATTTGGCGGCTCGTGGTGCATCTTGCTTAGAAATCCACGCCGAAGTCTGTCCACGCCGCGGAAAACGTGCCCCTGGTGCCTTGCCAGGCCGTGTGTCGCGTGGAGGGCGTTGGGAATCAGTGAGCCTACTTCTGCGTCAAGACAAATGAGGACTTTATTTGTGTCTTTCCATGTCTTCATTGTCAAGAACCAGAATGATTTCTTGTGCAACTGTGTGAAGTGGAAGATTGCCCCGCGGAGCAGGGAAGGAGGGGCAACGTGAAGTGGGGGCATAAGAGATCTTATCAGCTGCAGCAAACCTTATCTAACCCTAACCCGGATCATTCATTTTCTTCACCCCTTTTGTTGGCACCACATCAACTTTGGGGGAATGCAGTCTCACCGATAGAAAAGAGTCAAGAGGTACTGTTGCTGAAAACGGATGCTGCAAAACTCACGGACCCTGAAACCTTGATCGAAATAGATATACACAGCTAAACCAACAGAGAACAACCTAACCCATGCCCATGCCCAGCCCAGAGCAATCGCGAAGAAAAGAAAACCTAGACCCGGCGCTCCAAACTTGACACACTCTCCCTCTCCCACCTTCCAACCCCCTACATTCATCTCTTCCTCTTCTTCTTGCTCCCCCGATCCTCATCATCATCCAACGCCGCCTCCCGATCCCTCTTACTGGCCTTCCTCTCCAGCTCATCCCAATCCTCGCCGTCCTCCTCATCGCTCATCTCCGCCTCGTCGCTTGCCTCGGCCGACGCATTCGAGTCAAAGTCCGAGTCCTCCTCAGACGACTCGCTGACCTCATCCATCCCACTACCGTCCGTCTCATATGCGCTCTCCTCCTCCTCCTCGCCCGACCCATCCTCGTCGTCCGAGTCGGCCTGCAGGAAGCCCCACCCGCCGTCAACGAAGAACTGATGCGGGTTGGCCGTCACCGTCTTCATGATGACCGACCAGTTGAGATTGAGCGGACCCTCCGAGTAGGCGATGTCCGACGTGTCGAGGAACTCCTTGACGTCATCGAGAGACTCGACGGGGATGGTGTTGATGTGCGCCGGCGCCCGCGAGTAGTCCTTGAAGACGAAGACGAGATCAAAGTTCTTGAGCCCGAACTGCACGCGTTCAAGATGTGCGACCTCGATGTCGTCGACCGTGATGACCATGAAGGGCGGCTCGGTAATTTGGATGAGGCACTCGGTCGTCGGCTGGATGTAAACGTTGCTGCGGTTGGGCACGCCGTTGAAACCAATCTCGCGAATCGGAACGTCGACCTCGAGGCCTTCGCTGCCGCCGGCCTCAGCGATTTTGTCGGCAAAGCTCTTGAATAGGCGGTCGAGCTCCGCGCGACGGCGGCGTTCCTCCTGCTCGGCTTCGAACTCATCCTCGTCGCCGTACCGGTACTTGCGCTTCCGGTTGCCTGTCTCGTCGAACTGGATGTCGGTCGCCTCTCGGTAAAACTGGACATCTTTGGTCTTCTTCTTGCCGAAGAGGATGGGGTCCTTGAGGTGCATGTGGATGATGACAATCAACTCGTTCTGGCAGGGCTGGAAGAAGAGGTGGCGAACGTTGGAAAACAGAATATCGACCCGCTGTTGCGTGCTCAA
Source organism: Collariella sp. IMI 366227 (assembly GCA_027946355.1). NCBI lineage: Eukaryota > Fungi > Ascomycota > Sordariomycetes > Sordariales > Chaetomiaceae > Collariella > Collariella sp. IMI 366227. The sequence continues at coordinate 1,102,428 of JAPEUS010000002.1, read as the reverse complement.
GGGCGACTGGTACCGGATACCGTTCTGGTGGATCTCGACCTTGCCAGGCACCCGCTTGCCCTCCATGGCCGGCCGGATGAAAACGTTGTCCAAGACAGCAGGGCGCCGATCTGAGTGCGCGTTAGTATGGCTTCAAGTGGAGACCTAGGAAGGTATAAATCCTTACTCCTGATCTCAACCAGCTTCTCCTGCTCGACAACATCCTCCATATCCTTCTTCTCCTGCTCCTTCTTAACCGCCTCGCGCTTCAGGTTACCGATCTGGTTCGCAATGTCCTGGTACCGGTCGCCATCGGTTGAGCGGAAGGTCAAGCTTCTGACGAAGTGGGCGGAGGCGTCCTCAAAAGGTTGCTCATCCTTGCGGCCCACACCCTGGCCAGGAGAGAGGAAGTTGACGCGCAAAAAGGACCACTCTCCCTCGTCGCTCTTGCTGGCGTTCTTGATCGTGTTGATGTGGAAAGGAACGGGGCGGCCCATGACCGGAAGCACGATGGTCGCGTTCTTCTGGTCAATGACGATGCCCATATCCCGAATCTTGAGCGGGAATTGGTTGTCCCGCTTGTACGACTCGAAGCGCTTGAACTTCTTGACCTCAACGCCGTTCTTGTCTGCGGTAGACTCGGAATACTTGAGCATGCCCTCCTTCTGCTTCTTGGCCGCGAGTTCCTTCTGATGTTCCCGGCGCCTCTTGTCGGCGTCGTCATCAGGTGCTGTGTTCCGTTCCGAGCGCAGACGCGTGCTGGTGATGTTCTTCGTAGCAACAGCTCCCACGCGCGAATCCCGCTTCTCTTTCTTCGGCGTCGGCTGGGCCTCCTCCTCGTCCTTGAAGAAGAACGACGTGGCGTCAGCGTCAACCGGCGCATCGCCAGTAAACACAACGGGCTCGGCAGACGTGACACGGATAGTGTCAGTGAGAACCAGCGAGTAGACCTTGCTGTTCTTATCCTGGGCGTCAGGATTCTGGATGTCGCTGAAGCCCGTGGTAATGCAGAGGGTCATGCCGTCGCGCAGAGTGCGCAAGTTCTTCCCGTTGAGCACCAGGGTAGGGTCCTTGTTCTCCAGACCAATGCCGTACCCGATATTCCGCAGGAAGTGCTTCTCAAGCTCTGGCTTCTTCGACTTAACCAAGCTGTAAGCCTTATTGTAGACATCCTTGACGACGGCGCCGTCCCGAATCTCCTTGAGGATAAGGTTGTGCACCGCCAGCAAAAACCTGTAGTTGCTCTCCTGCGCCTTGTTTGGATCCACCATGTAGGTCCGGGCAATCTGCGAGCAGTACGACTTGTACCGGACACCCATGGCGGCAATGATAACGCCGGCGTGAAGCGGGTCCTCGTTGGAATCTGTTTGCCACTTGAGATCAAACTTGCCGCCGCTCTGCACAATAGGCCCGAGGATCCAATCGAGCTGCTCGGAATCGAAATCATTCGGGAGCTTCTGGCGGTTGGGGAGTTCGACCGTCTTCCACCACTTGGCGTCCAACAGCTTGTCGTACACCTTGTCGGCTAGGGTGCTGTGCTTGATCTTCTCGTCCTGATCGAGGATGTTGGACATTTTTTCGAGGAAGTAGGGAATCAAGAGGGCGACGCAGGCCTTGGACGACGTGCGCATGGCGCGAAGCTCCGCTTCATCCTTGACCGAGAATGCACCCGCAGACAGGGCCTGAGCAATGTCGACCTCCTCAACATCCTTGCAGTTCTCTGCGAACGACTTCTTCCACTCGTCGATGAACGGCCCCTTGGAGGTGTCCTTGGTGAGCACGCCGACCTTGTTCTGCAGCACCAGACTTGTTAGCTCCGCAGGCGCAAACGAGGGGTATGATGTGATCAATTACTCACGCCTGCTGCCTTGATGGCATCGGTGATTTTGACGAATAGCTTCTGGTTCTCGGCAGCATCCTTGCCTCTTACGAGGACCTCGACGGGGATGCGGCCGCCCTTGATCTGATCTAGGTATTTCGCTGCGCAACGTGTCAAAAATTCGGATGGGCAACAAGATGGAGAAGAAAAAGCGCACCTTTCTTCTGAGTAGTGAGGATGTAAATGGTGTCGAGGGTGAGGAGCATCAGCGTCGTGGGGAACTCGTAGCCAAGCAGCCAGAACTGCGTCTCTGTTAGCGCTGCGCTGAGCCCCAAGGAACACGACGATCGGGGCGTCAGCAAAAACATACGTGCATAGCATTGTTCTTGTAGAATTCGGGCTCCTCGTCGACCTTGCCCATCAGGATGACAATGGAGGAGGCGCCGTTGAAGAGCGCGTCGCCGGAGCGCTTGTCGGCCTTCCATGCACTGACAAAGTGCGACAGGCGCTCCTGGAAAGCCTTGCTGTCGATCTTGATGTCCGCCATGACGGGCGATTGCGGGAATCGCGGCGATTGATGATGGCAGAGCTATCGGCGACAGCGAGGGGGTTGCGTGTTGATGGGTGCGCGATGGGAAAGTTGGCGTCGCCCGTTGGCTGCTGGGGAAGAGGATGCGGCAGGCGAATGAACCGCGACTGGAGCTAAGAAAGGTGGATGTGGAGAAGCCACAAGGCGGTGGCCAAGGCCCAAAAAATTCCCGGGTCGCGTTCGCTCACGTCACGAGATGCCGGTTCGCGTCCAAGTGGGCCGCTGCCTAAGTGGTCAGTTTGAGGCTCCAACACCGCTCAGACTACAGTTGATGATGATGGCGATGTTGGCGATGGAGGCGTTTAGTTGATGAATAGATGGGAGGCCAAAAAGTCGGCAAATTTTTTGAAATTATTTGACAACACGGAGGTGCAAAATCGGGTCTCGAAGACTTGGGCTTTTAGAGTGCCGAAGTTGGGACAAAATCAAAGAAGAAAGAGGAGGCTTTGTTTTGGATATTTCAGAATTTCGTCCGAATTCTCGAGCCTGCGAAGAGAAATTCTGCGGTGAATTCTTTGGCTGCTACAATAAGTGAAATCTCCCAGGTCGTCACCCAATGTGGGTGTCTGAGCCACGCAGCTTGTGTACACACACTCAACGAACAACATCACCGCTTCATTTCAGACTACCAAAAGTATCCACAACAATAACAGAAAAGAGACCACGCATGCCCCGTACGCCAGGTAATTCCCATATCCCAAACAGCTTTAGTAGACACAGCAGACGGAAACCGCACCCCGCCGCTCCACCATCCTTTCGTTCGTTTCCCTCGTCATTCCATATTCATTACTGCCCCTGCGGCGCCGACGGCTGATTCCACGACAGGTACGACGGATCGCCCAGCTTGCGCGGCTTCCACAGGAAAAAGGAGAGAATGAAGTAGACGTCGAGGATCAGGCAGATGCCGCCGACGATCAAAAAGATGATGCCGGGCCAGATGTTGCGCGAGCCCATGGTGGAGATGGTGGTCAGGACAAAGGCCTTGCGGCCCTTGTACACGGTCGTGTTAAAGTTGGTCTCGATGTCGACCTCGTACTTGCCCGCCAGCATGACGTCGTTATCGTTCTTCTGGTACAGCTTGAAGAAGTTGGGGACGGCGGCAAGCATCATCCAGTTCTGGAACGCCTCGTCCTCCTTCAGGTTCGGCGGCTTGTTGTTCTCGGTGTAACCGTACTTGTACCTCTCCTCCCAGTTAGGGGGAGGTACAATCTGGTCAAGCTTGTACTTGGTCTCCCCATAGAGATCCTTCATGCCGCCCCATGCAATGTTCTTGGTGGACATGGCGTAGGTCCGGTTCGACTCATTGGAATCGGGGACGGTCAGGAGCACCGGCGCCGAGAACGTGTCGTTGAACATGGAGTTGGCAACCAGGCCGCATGGGTAGATGATCTTGCCGTGGTCGTCGTGCGCGATCGGGTCGCAGGTCGAGTCGTTGATAGTCTTGCCGTCCACAGCATCGCCGAGCAGCTGCTTGGCATTGAACGAATTGACGTAGCGGCGGTGGTTTTGGTAAAAGTTCTCCAGGTTGTAGAAAAAACTGACCGTTGGCTTGAGGTCTTCGGGGATGTTAAAGCGGACCCGGCAGAAGGTGCGAGTAGCCGTGTAGTTTGCAACCTGCACCTTTCTCTCCTCCTTCATCCAGTCGGCCTTGTAGGGGTCGAAGGTGCCGTCCGTCTTGGAGAAGTGGGCAGAGATGTACTTGTCGGGCACCGGCCCAAACTCCTTGGGGGCATTCTCACTACAGTCTGTGTAATCAATCCGAATGTCTCGTACCTGGAATAGGAGGGGCGAGGATCAGCATTGGCTCAGGATATGAGGGATCTCTCCTCTAAATCGTACGTACCGTATGTGCCAGGTATGTCAGGTAGGCGCCGAAGCCGAGGTAGATAGCAGCCAGCACGGAGAAGATGGTGACGATGAGCTTCGGTGTCAGCACACACTGCCACGCCCGCATGCGCTGCTGGCGGAACGCAGTGTTCGGCGGGCGGTTCTTGGGCGCATCTGTCTCGGAGCTGGCATCGTCGCCAGTATCGCGGGCGGCGCCGCGTCGGAGGCGGGGCGCCATGGCGGGCAGTTGTGATATCGGTGTGATGTGGTCGGTTCCCAGCCCGTATTCTGGGGTGTGTGTAAGATCATCAGCAGAAAAGAGCGGCGTTTCGAAGACACGGAGCCCTCGGCGACGGGGCGTTGGAATGGGCCGTGCATTTCTTGGCAAAGGGGCTGTGATGATTAACACGCAACGGGGGCGGCCGGTTTGAGATGACAGGGATGGCTGCTGTCACGGGATCAGGCACGTGCTGTTCTGTCGTTGCATCACGAGAGGGTCTGGACTCCTTGAGATGTAAATGTAAGGGCTTGGACGAGGTCAGGGAAAAAGCGGAGGAATCGGGTGTACATAGCGTGTCAAGGTCCTATAGGCTTAGTGCCTCCGGGCGAAATAAAATCCATCCATCCATCCATCTCCTTGAGATTGTGCTGACTGGATTCAATCCAGATTTTGAGTCAGTTTCACAGTTTCCGGATGGCAGTCGCTGTTCGGCTCCCTTGGGTCCACGAGAGGTTGACTGGGCTGTGATACATTGGGTCGAAGTAGCCGCAAGAGCCGTGATTCATGCTCCCTGAGAGCTGGAATTCTAATGCTTGTGCTACTCAGCAACCAGCCTCCCGGCGAGGCTACGGAAGCATCTACGACAGGAGCCATTTGGTTAGATTCGAAAAACAATAGAATGGCGATTCTAAATTTCAAGCATGGTTTTGATGGTTTAGAGAAGAATCCGCCGCTGCTAATTGCTCCCGAAGCTCTTTTGAGGCACAAAGTTCGAGCATCGCCACTCACGGGCACAGGTCGGCAGATCGATCTGCACAGAAGCCACCAGAGAAGGGCAACGAAGGGATGAAGGCAGCCCGCAGCACGTCAGCGAGCAGCCGGCAGCCAACCACACGGGGTCATGATCGGGAGTTGACTGCTCGATTTGGCGTTCCGCATTCTCACAACAGACAAGAACCAAGACGAGCCCAGATTAGACTCATTCGAGTTAGGGTGGCCGGGCCACAGCCGAGTCCGTGCGTCTTCTAGAAACATTCGACGCAAATGAGCGGTCATGCCGAGCGACAATGTGTGGGGCAAAGTATGGGCGGGGTCCCTGATCACAAGGAGGGGAAGCTGGCAGCTCCCGTCTCCCACACTGTACGTGGGAATCATCAAATCGGGCGCAGGTTGACATTGTCTTGGTTCTATTTCTCAGAGAGTGAGGCGGGAAAATAGGAAATTAAACCAGAGACGCTTAGATGTAATGGCAAGTTTATGGAATAGAAAGCCCCAAGAGATCCCACAATCTGCCACCTCCATCGAGCTCCGTCCCGCCGCATGGCGGAACCGCTGATCAACTGCAAATTCCAGAGCGATGATGCACTTGGAACGTGCGCCGGCACGAGACACCACTGTGGTAGGGCGGGAGCACCCCACTCCATCATTGGAACCTCCACTTCCTTGAGCATCATGCCTCCCCATCTCCCTTCCTTCCTGTCTCCAGCTTCACCGCGCGGAGCTGAGCTATCTCACCTCATCCCCCCCTCGATCCCGTGTGCCCGCTGCCTCTCCCGCTCTCGCGCGAGCTGCGATCGCATTAAGTCATCCGTTCCATTGACAGCCTCCCAACAGCACCCCGTGGCGTCGGCTTCATCTCGGGAATCATCTTGTCGACCTGGATTTGTCTGAATCGCCCTTTATCCCCCTATCCACACCGCTTCCATTAGGAGTCCATCATTTCGGCACTCCCACTCTCGGCGCCGACTCCTGTTCTTTATTACCCGCGCATTGGCATTGACGTCTTGCGATCGGGCCCTCCAGTCCTCAACTACCGCCCCTATCAAGTCCACCAGCTGGTCCCAGCTTGAAGCTTGTCTTTGTCTCCCGACCTGGCTGTTAGGCGGCAACACACAGTATGTTTCGACTTGTCTTTCAAGCTCCGTCTTGCTCTGCCTCAGGTTTCCTGAATGCGCCGCATGGAGAAGCCCCTGGCGTGGCCCTGATGTATACAGCCCGCAACCTGCAACAGTGCATAGATCCAAGGCGCCCGTCATCCACAGACCTTGGCAGCCGCTGTCGCTGCAAAAGCAGTTGTCCGACAAGCTACAGGGCTCTGGGCTGCGCAGAACCACCTGTCTCAGATATCCTTTGCTCCTCTACCTCCTCAAAGCCGCCTCCTGTTTGGGATATTTTGTTTGTGTTGAACGGCCCTCTGACAGCATCTCCAGGCTTCAGTTTCAAAGAACCCTTTGCACGAGCCAAACGGTCGATTCGGTTTATACCTCTCGTCACCAGGCCAGCGAACACATATTTGAGTGACCAAGACACTCGTTCAACTCTCAGTCCATAAGACACTGGGTTGCTGAAGCGGACTTTGGAATCATATCAAGATCTACGGACTGTTGACGGATTCCTGTCAGGCGAAGGTTTGCAATTTACAAGCCATCTCACACCGGCCCGTAATTTGTCTAATAGTCTAATCCAGAACACGGAGAGTGATATTAGAGGGGCTTGCGCAGCAACATCACACAACTTCACCATGACCAGCCCAGGCTTCACCAGCCCTTTTGGGAATAACTCAAATCCCTTCGGCGGCTCCAGGCTCGACACGGGCGCTATGCACAGAGTGGCTGAGGAAGAGGAGAACGACACCATCACCTCCCCCACAACACAGCACTTTGGCCACTCAGGAGGAAACCTTTTCCGTGCCCCCTTTGGAGGCGATGCCTCAGGAGACTCGCCGCTGAGGGGGCCCCCAAACCCCGAGGGTTACCCAGCGCAGTATAACTTTGCTCGTCGCACCTCGGTCTCGGCAGAATCTCTCAAACCTGTTGGCGATAGCTTGGACAACTGGTCGCCCCCTCTGCACCCCAAGACACAGGAGCAGATTGAGCGCCTGAAGAAGGCCATCGGCGGCAACTTCTTGTTCAGCCACCTCGACGACGATCAGAGTGCTCAGGTTCTGGGCGCGTTGGTAGAAAAGCCGATTCCCACCCCGGGAATCAAGGTGAGCGACAGCTAGATGAAGGCATTCTCAGCAGACACTAACCATGCAACACAGGTCATCACCCAAGGCGATGCTGGAGATTTTTTCTACGTTGTCGAGAGGGGATCGTTCGATGTCTACGTCAACAGGGCTGGTTCGCTGCAGCCAGGCCCGGACGGAATGGGCCAGAAGGTTGGCACAATCGAAGCCGGCGGATCCTTCGGCGAGCTCGCCCTCATGTACAACGCGCCCCGCGCCGCCACCGTCATCTCGGCCGAATCCGGCTGCACTCTTTGGGCGCTGGACCGTGTCACGTTCCGCCGCATCCTGATGGAGTCGACATTCGCGCGGCGCCGCATGTACGAGGGCTTCCTCGAGGAGGTGCCGCTGCTGTCGACGCTGACGCCGTACGAGCGGAGCAAGATTGCCGACGCGCTTGAGAGCCAGAAGTTCCCCGCGGGCCACACCATTATTCGTGAGGGTGACCCGGGCCACGAGTTCTACCTGCTCGAGTCGGGCGAGGCCGAGGCGTACCGGGCGGATAACGATACTCCGGTCAAGCACTACAAGAAGGGCGACTTCTTTGGCGAGCTGGCGTTGCTTAACGACGCGCCGCGCGCTGCGAGCGTCGTCAGTAAGACTGAGGTCAAGGTTGCAAGGCTAGGCAAGTCGGCGTTTCAGCGGCTGCTCGGCCCCGTCGAGGGTATCATGCGCCGGACTAGGTATGTGGGCGTGAAGACGGGGGTCGAGGATATGGATCCGCTGCAGGCTTCTTGAGGGGTTTGGACGGGTGGATGTGAAGGAAGGTAAAGATACAAAGGAGGCAGAGGCTTGGTTCTGTGGACGGGACGGCGTTTTGGGATTTGCAAAGGATTTGTTCAGCGAGGCCTGGCCCTGGCTGCCATCAGATAGTGTAGATGTACAGCAATAGGGCGGTGTCCTGGTAACATCTCTGAACTGTCATGACCATATGTGCATTGATATGTTCCCGTTGTTGGTCCAACCCCAATTCCAGAAATTGCATCCCATTCCTCCCATGCAAGACAATCAACTTAATATCTCCTCCCTTAACCCCATCCCTCCCTCTCCTCCATCCCAACCCGATACTTGAACAACCGAATAACCCGTCCCCTTTCCTCCCCTTCCTCCTCCCACCACTCCCCCACGTAATCATCCCCTCCCCTCAACACCTCCCCCTCCCTCCTAACCCCTCCACCCCCGCCTCCGTCTCCAACACCCTCCTACCCCACTCCGCCACGCCTCCTCCAGCGAATGCATCTCAGCCCCCGCCGCCTCCTGCGCAGTCTTCCGCTGCACAGTCACGAGATCGATCTCCTTTTGTGTCGGCCAGCTCGCTCTCGATGGCGCGCAGTTCGGCTTCGAGATGGTGGTTGCCAAGAAGCCAGGCGTTTTTGCCGTAGATGGAGAGAGGGCGAGGTGCGTGCGGCGGAGGAGAGGTATGTTTGGGAGGTGTACGCTTGGGTGAGGGACTGTTGGAGGGTGGCGGGGAGAGGGAGGAAGGGGTTCGGGGCTTCGTAGCGGGTGAAGTCGAGGGCTGAGAGGGTTGGGGCGGAGGGGAGGAGGGCGTGGTCTGGGTCGTCGGGGTGAGGGCGCGTTCGGCGGTGATGAGGGCTTCTGCGGCGGCGCGGTCGGCGGGAGTTGGGGCGGAATCGATGTCTGGAAGAGGAAGGGTTAGTAAATGTGGGAAGGGAGAAGAGGGGAGGGGGAAGAGGGGGGGGAGAGGGGAGGAGGGGAAAGAGGCGTACATGGGAGGGACTCGTGGATGGTTGTTATGGAGGGCATGGTGTTGGCTGGGGGAGGGCGGGTTGTGGTTTCGAGGTTTAGGTGGAAAGATGTTTAAATTTTTGTGGTTTGACCTTGAAGTAATGTGTAATTTAATATCTTCAGATTGGCCTTCGCCGATTGTCGAGGTGTCAATTGGATTGCTTGTTGAAAGGTTGGTGGTTCAGGAACCGTGATGGCCAGCAACAGATCACGGACCGGCCAAAGATGGACGCGCTGCAAAAAATGGGTCTCCACTGTTGTATGGATCTACCCCTAGGGTTCCCTTACGGAGTATTAACGCTCCAACTAGCCAGGCATCCATCCTGTACTTCCAACCAGGGAGTTCACTAGAAGCTTTAGACCCTCACCATATACAAGGTTGTCAGAAAAAGCTGAAGTGCTACTCGATGTCTTCAAATCCATTAATTTTGAAGGCCGCGACCATGTTGCGCTGAGGCTTGTGGCGTTGCTGTCCTAAGGCCCCACTTGCCGCGGGGCGCCCGCACTCTCCACTGCCGGCCGGGGAATTTCCAGCGCCAATGACGGCTGCCAAGACTCGTTCGTTGTGAGAAGCCCGAGCTCCGGGACTGTTTCAGAGGTCACACCTCTCGGGGCTCTCGGGCGGGACGGTTGATTGAGGTGTCTGTACCCGCTGTTACCCAGCACAGCTTGGGATGAACACCGGCTCGGCAGCTTCAACATTTCCTGGCCGAACTTCCTCCACAACCGACGGACACCCGCCAGGATGAGCCTCTCTCACGACGATGGAGCGGGGCAACGTCCCCCTCCATATCTTGCCTATGACGAACCCGAGGACTGCCAACAGACCATCCGCGAAAAGCCATCTTCAATATGGAGGGCGTGCCTCCGCTGGCTCGTGAACTTGCTTGGGTACTACTGTGCCATCTCGTTTGTGATCGCCATCTCAGGCAACTGGGAGATACTCCCAGGTAGTTCACTGCTGCAGTGGACAACTCATGGGGCACCCCCGCTGGGCTCTGCGGACAACTCGAAGCCTGATCTGCTGGGGGACCGGTACCTGATCGGCGTCGGGAAGGCGGATATCACGGGTCCAGTGGTCGAAGTCAACCTGATGGGCTACGCAGACCCCAAGCAGGTCGGCACCGGTCTGCGCCAACGCATTTACTCACGAGCCTTTATTGTTGGCAACGTCGACCGTCCCGAGGAGCGATTCGTCTACTTGGTGCTGGACACACAGTCAGGTGACACAGCAGTCCGCTACGGCATCGTCAACGGCCTCAAAGAGCTTGGCCCTGCCTACGACGTCTACAGCCACCACAACATTGCCGTGACGGGCACGCATTCCCATTCCGGACCAGGCGGCTGGCTGAACTATCTGCTTCCACAGATCACTAGCAAGGGGGTTCAACTACCAGGGATACCGCGCAATCGTCGACGGCGCCATTCTCTCCATCCGACGTGCTCACGAAAGCCTGCAGCCGGGCTACCTGAGTGTCGGCACCACCAAGGTTTACGGCGCCAACATCAACCGCAGTCTCTTTGCCTACCTTGCCAACCCGGAAGAGGAGCGCGCCAAGTACAACACCAGTGCTGAGGATGACGGGTCCGTCGAGAAGGACCTGACTCTGGTTAAGTTTCAGCGTGCCTCGGACCTGAAAAACATTGGTGTTCTGACTTGGTTTCCGACCCATGGCACCTCGCTCCTCGGCAACAACACCCTAATTGCTGGCGACAACAAGGGGGTAGCTGCGTATCTGTTTGAAAAGAGCGTCCGGCCGGATCTTTCAGCAGCCGACGATTTTGTGGCTGGGTTCTCACAGGCCAACGTTGGAGATACATCTCCTAACGTCCTTGGAGCATGGTGCGAGGATGGCTCAGGGCAAATGTGCAGCTTTGAGAACAGCACCTGCAGTGACGGCAGGTCTCAAGCCTGCCACGCCAGGGGACCGTTCTTCAGAGTCGAAGACGAGGGAGCGAGCTCGTGCTTCGAGATCGGGAAGCGGCAGTTCGAGCCAGCCAGAGCACTCTACGGCCTGCTCAAAGTCACCCCCATCCCCATCCACGGCAAAACCGTCAAAGCCTTCCACACCTTCCACAACATGTCCGACTTCACCTTCACCCTCTCCAACGGCACCGAGGCCCGCACATGCCCCGCAGCGCTTGGTTACTCCTTCGCAGCCGGCACGTCCGACGGGCCAGGCGCCTTCGACTTCACGCAACACTCCGGCAACGAAAACACTACCTCCCCCCGTCTGGAAAGTCGTCTCGCGCCTCCTCAAAGACGCCACCCCCTCCCAGCGCGCCTGCCACCACCCCAAGCCCATCCTCCTCGACGTCGGCGAGATCCACAAGCCCTACGACTGGACCCCCAACCTCGCCGACATCCAACTCTTCCGCGTCGGCCAACTTCTCATCATCATCTCCCCAGGCGAAGCCACAACCATGGCCGGCCGCCGCTGGAAATCCGCCGTCCACACCGCCGCCGCCGCTTCCCTCTTTCCATCCTCCCCCAACACTCCTGATCCCGTCGTCGTCCTCGGCGGCCCAGCAAACTCCTACACGCACTACATTACCACGGAGGAAGAATACGCCATCCAGCGTTACGAAGGCGCCTCCACCCTCTACGGGCCGCACACCCTCGCCGCGTACATCAATGTCACGCTGTCCTCGCTGCACCATCTTGCGGCTGACACCCCGCCGCCGCCGCCGCACGAGGAGGTGGGCGTGTTTCCACCGGATAATGCTAACGTGTCCATGTCGTTTTGAGGTTGGAGGGGACTTTTGCGGCGGTGGAGGCGTTGAGGGTAGGGGGTGGGGGAGGCGTGGACGAGGGCGAGGGATGATGCGGATTGGGGTTGGTGTATCGCTGGCGAAGGACGGGGAGATTATGGGGACGAGTGAGGTCGAGGTGGGCTGGGAGACGGAGGAGTGGGCGCTGCCGGGGTGTATAGGTTGAGGTATTATGGGGATGCAAAGAGTTTGGGGGAGGTGACGGCTTTTGAGGGGTTAGTGGGGTGTTTACGCTGGTTTGAGGGATACGGGACTCTGGGAGGAACTATGGGATTATGGTATGAATTATAAATCGATTATGGTATGGGTATGGGTATGGAACCATGGGTACGGATCTGGTATGGTTATTTTGGGGAGGTCATAGTTTGATGGGACACGGATTCGGATCCGATGCATATGATACCTTTTACGGTGGTGTTGCGGATTTCTATGTTTTCTAATGGCAACTTCAAATACACATTCAACATATTTTATTACTGATCCAATCTTGAAGATATGAACCTCGCAGGTCTCACCGTCTCACCAGCCAACCGTTTACCGCCCCCAAGCTGCCACAGCAGCCTCCAGCCGAAGCCGTACATTCAGAGAACAAGAAATGGCTGGGAAGCTGTCCAATACTAATCCTACAATGCAACCAACCATACGAGCTGTGCCTCGAAGGACGCCGACGAGATGATCCGACCTGTCACCACCCGTGTTTCACTCGAGGAGCTACCCCACCCATGACGCAACCGACGAGACCCCTGGAGGTGCATCCAATGCCCTGCCTCAGGGCCTCAACACAGCCGCTCGCGAGCTTGCTTCTGCATGCCAACAACAGGTCTACGTCAAAATCATAAGGTTCTAGACCCGAATCCTCTTCTTTTCAACTTTCAATCACCAAAGATTGACCTCAAAGTGCCACATCTCAACTGTCAACTCGGGCAATGAGTCTGTAAGCGAGTAACAACAACCCACACTTCAGCTTACACACAACATACCTTACCCCTCTGTCAGCACAACATCTTTGACATTACAACTTTATCCAAACCGACCTCAAGTAACAATTCACCATGGATTCGTTCAAGCTCCTCAAGCGCCGAACCACTGAGCTGTTCCACTCACTGGAACAGTCCATGCCACCCATGCCCTCCATGCCATCCATGCCCTCCATGCCCTCTCTGGGCGGCCATGGGAGCAACACCCTGAAGGGCACCTGGGAGAAGATCCAGGTTCCCCCTCTCCCGCGGTCGTCCCATTCTGCCGACATTGTTTCGGGTACGCTCTACATTTTCGGCGGCGAGTTCAAGCCCGGCCGTCCTGCCGACAATGACATGCATGTCATCACCCTGCCCTCGAGCGGTGCTCAGGCAGACTACTACGCCATCAAAGCCAAGCCCGCGAAGCCTTCTGCTGCTGAGAAGCCCGCGGCTCCTCCGGCCAGCGAGAGCGAATCGTCGTCTGATGAAGAAGACGATGATAACGCGCAGCCAATCGAGCTGCTCGAGACCCCCGACGAGAAGCACCTCTCCGACGTCTCCCTCACCAGCCCCTCCCCGGCCGCCGGCAGCTCCTCCACCGCCAAAGGCAAAGGCCTCGCTCCCCTGCGCACCCCGATCTCCCCGACATTCCTCCCCGCGAGCCGGGCATGCCACCGCAGTCATCGGCCACCGCATCTTCCTCTTCGGTGGCCGCGGCGGCCCCGACAACACCCCTCAACGAACACGGCCGCGTCTGGGTCTTCGACACGCGCACGCACCTCTGGTCCTACCTCGACCCCTGCCCCGCCGCAGCCGGCCTCCCCATCCCTCACCCCTCCCTCGCAGCGCCCACTCCGCCGTCGCGACCCCAAACCCGACACTTTCAACAACCTCCTTCCAACCCCCACGCGCACCACGCCCAAGCCCGCAAACCACCGCCGAAACCCTCCGTGACTGGGCTCTCGGCCCCGCCGCCGACACAGGCACCCCGCAGCGCCCCATCATCGGCGCCATCGCCGAGCGCTCCACTGACCCGGATGCCGACGGCTACGGCACACTCCTCATCCACGGCGGCACCTCTCCCCCGCCACCCCAGCCCCAGCCCCAGCAACTCTGGAAATACAAGCGCCGACCTCTGGGCCTTCGACATCCACTCCCGCGTCTGGCAACAGCTCCCTCCGCCCCATCCCCTCCCCGCACCGGCACCTCCCTCGCCCTCTCGCGCGGAACTCTATACCGCTTCGGCGGGTCCTCCTCCCCCTCCTCGGAAGAACAAGTCCAAGGCGGCCAGCTCGACTACCTCGAACTAGCCCTCGACACGTTCGATGACCAGGTCTCGCGCGGCGAGGCGGTGCTCAGTGCGCGGCGCGGGTGGCAGAGCATGTTGTTTGGCGGGAGGGAGGATGTGGGGTATAAAGAGGTTGATGCGGCGTATAAGCCGGTGGGTGGGGGTGAGGGAGGGGAGGAGGAGTGGCCGGGGAATAGGGCTGTTGCGGTGATGGAGTGTGTTAGGGCGGGCGGGGGAGGGAGTATCTTGTTTTAATGTTCGGGTCGCGCGGTGGGGGAAGAGGGTGGTATGGGTGTGGGAGGGGGAAGTACTGGGAGGATGTGTGGGCTTTTCAGGTGCCGGCGGAGGGCGGGTCGTTGGCGAGTGTTGCTGATACGGCGTACTCGGTGGTGGGGAGGAAGAGTGGTGAGGGAGGTGGGCGAGGGTGGAGATGAGGGCGGAGGATGAGGAGGATGATGCGAGTGTTGAGGGCCAGGGTCCAGGGGTGGGTGGCGAGCGCGGGGATGGGGAGTTGGAGGAGAATGGGCTTGTGGTTTGGGGTGGGGTGGGGAGAAGGGGAACGGTTGGGGATGGGTGGATTTTTAGGTTGGGTTGAGTGAGCCTCAGGGGGGTTCTTTTTGTTGACAGTTTTGTGATTTGAGGCTGAGTCGTGGATTTAGTTTGGTAGTCGGTTTCAGTCCTGGCGATAGTCCTTGATTTGTTCTTATGAATAACGATGTGAAATTTCATCTGCTGTAGCAACCTGTCCTGTGGTCCTGTGAGCTTGAGTTAGTGACACCACCCTCTCAAGTACCTCAGCGGTCATATACACAGTCCACAATTGCAAACACAGAAAGGCTCATTTTGTACACCCCCTCCACACCCTATATCAATCGTTAGTCTACAAATCATCCCTCGTCTTCTCCACGCCCCACGGCTCGCTGGTCAGGTTGGTCAGGCCCGCGCTGTTCTCGCACGTGTCGCGGCCCGTCAGCGGGCCTGCCTTGGGCGGCGCCTTGCTCACGTCGGCCACGCTCTCCTTGAGCGCCGTCAGCAGCGTCTTGACCGTGTCCGGCGTCAGGTCCTCGTAGTACTCGTCGTTGATCTGCACCATCGGCGCGTTGACGCACGCCCCAAGACACTCGACCTCGATCATGGTGAAGAGCCCGTCAGGGGTAGTTTGGCCCTGCTTGATGCCCAGGTGCTCCTTGATTGCTTGCACGATCACGTCGCTGCCGCAGCCGCCGAGTTGGCAGGGGGTCTATGGACAGAGTTAGTCAGTCGTCTTCTTCTTCGAGTTTGTGTAGTGAGAGACGCACCGTCGTGCACACCTGCACGTGGAACTTGCCCACGGGGGTGCGGTTGTACATGGTGTAGAAGGAGGCGACCTCGTAGACGCGCATGGGGGGCATCTCGAGAATGCGGGCGACCTCGTTCATGACGCTGATGCTGGTAAAGCCGTGCTGGCGCTGGCCGAGGTCGAGCAGCGGCATGACGGCGGCCTTCTTGTACTGCGGGGGGTAGCGCTTGAGGACCTCGGCGATGATGGCCTCGTTCTGCTCAGTGAACTTAAAGGGGATGCTGGGGTTGTTGTCGGGGGTGTTGCGGTGCTGTAAGATTGGACGTCCCGTCAATGACCACCCTCCAATACCTCAATGACAGCCGCCACTCACCACCATCAGGGTGTCGCTCGTTCTCCTCGCCGAGAGCGAGAATGCGCGGGTCTGGGGCACTGCTGGCCGCGCTGCCCGGCTTGCCGACCGGACGGCCGTCCGCATGAGGAAGGGGGTCAGCTTGCTTGCCATGGCTGCGGGTACGTCGAGCAATGGCAGGGTCGAAGTGTGGCGGCGTCGCAATGGCTGGCCCGGCTGAGCGTCGTCGAGTTTCGATCTTGAGCTTCAAGGTTGCTTGCTTGCGTTCGAGAAGCACGAACCACCTGCTTGCCAAATGCTGGCGACTGATTGGCTGTGTGTAGTAGTGGGGTTATATATGCCCGCTTTGATGCACTTATTTGTTTAACCGGGGCTTGGTCAGGTTCAATGACCTCAGAAGTGAATCTTTGCCCGGCAACACCACAGACCCTATTGAGCCTCTCACGCACCTCGTTTCAACCCTTGCGTTTCCAGCTGTAGCTGTGATTTTGTTTACCTTGTTTACTTTCTAGTAGTTGTTATTTGTTTTACCTCGGGCGCTTTATTCTCATCATCCCTATCGTCTTTTGTCTGTGTTTGAGGAATGTGTGGGAGTTGACTTGCGGCCTGTGTCGTCTGGCATCTTAAAACATTTCAAATTTGACTCCTCCCCCCACCCCAAGTGAGCAGAGCTTCTCAATCCCCACTACCTCGATTCTACCTCGGTTTCAACAAGCTCTATTTTAGCAGCCGCTTGTCTATTTTTGGTCCTTTAATCAGTGGTACTCAATATGGCTTTTGCTGCTCTAGCTCTTGTCCCAAGCTCGATTCTGCCCCAGAGACAACAAAGGTGCTTGGTGGCTGAGCTTGACATTTAGAACAGATCGACCTTGCCGTTCTGCAATGAATTTGGATAGCGTTCGTCATTGTCTCAGTTCGGCCTCGGTCTGTCTCCTCCTCATCTAGGGCAATGATCTCCCATCCCTTGATAGGATAGAATCCTGCCCATTGTGGAATTGCTGGGGGAGCTGCGTGGATATTGGCGAGTGCCACTCCATTCCATTGCTCAACAATACCTATGTTTGACCCTGAGCGCAGTATGAACCATGATCTACTGGTAATTGCTCTACTGGCGATGGATGCCTCGTATTGGGAAGACGATACCTTTCTCGGGATAACAGCCAAATTACCAAGGGGCGTCGCTGGGATTGTGACTTGTTTACCATTCAGAGTCGTTTCAGCCAGGATGCCGTGGAAGTTTGGATCGCGTCCGCGAACCACCTGATGTCCCATTTCACATTGACCGCAACAGCAACCCAAGATGGTGTCCTCGCTGGCATTATTCCTGACTACCGCTCTCTTGATCGAGAGCCACGCCAATTTTCATGTTTGACTCTTGATTTACACCATCCGAGAAGAAGTAACTGACATGGACCCCGGAGGGTCTTAGTCAACAAGATCTACGGCCAGTCGGTGTCCAGGTCAAAGACTGTCATCGACGTCAAGAATGGCGACAAGGCCGGCTCCTGGTGGCAACATGTCATCGGCGGTTGCTAGTTCTGACGGGTGGGCAGCTCTTCAGCTTTCAGCGTCCGTCCATATCTCGTTGACACGGTGAAAGTGTTCATCAGGGCGCGATAAGCCAAGCGCGAAGCGCGAGACGCTGGCCGGCCGTGTTGAAGAGTCGCAGTGGGCGTCTCATTTTAGCGAGGAGATCAGTGCTCACTCATCTCACGGGCCTCCACCGGGCCACACTCACCACCAACCAGCCGCCCCGGCTGTCACGGTCCTCGCCGGCTCCAGGATTGGATCGGCCATTGCTCGCTCCCACCGCGCGCGTGGTCTTCGAGAAGTCTAGAGAATGAGAGAACCACCAGCTGACAGCGAACCACAGCGGTCACCACCACTCCTATTCGCCCGAGTCCGGCGATCCCCGTTCCCGCGCGTGCAGCAGCATCGTTCTTATGGAGTGCCTCGTGCATGGTGCAGCGTGCCAGCGGCGCGAGTCGTGCCCACTGCCTTGCTCCACCAGTCGTTATTTTGTTTCCCTCCTCCCGCCCGCCTTTCTATCTCTCTTTCCCTTTCCCCTCTCCAACCTCACTCGACACTTCCCTCGACAGGAGACAGCTGCCACTGCCCGATCCCCGCCCCCCAATTGGCCCGTCGTCCTCCAATTCCAGTCACGTCTTGTGTTGTTCACCTCGTCCTCTCGATCCCCAGGACATCTCCCACCCGCGAAGCTCATATCCTATACCTGAACCTTCCGGTCTCTTCTTTTCGCCCGCTCTTAGTACCAATCCATACTGTAAGCCGATTTTTACATTCAATTGGGTCTACTGCGGTGCTGTTGCGAGCTGTTTTCAATTGCCGAGAGCTCAGCTCACCAGCTCGGCAATTGGCATTGGCGTGTTGGTGGTGTGGTTCGGCTGGAATGACGGAAGCCAAGAGAGCCACAACCGTGCTTTGCTCAGAGCTCCAAACACCAGCCACCAACCCGCAAACCACGACCGTGCGGAGGGCCGAAACCCCCCCCCCCTCTCCAAAAACCTGCACAATGACCCAAAAAACAGCTCAATTGAACCCGCCAAATTCTCTTTTCATTACCCTCAATTGCTGACCCTTCCCGCCGTCCTAGTAACCCTAATTTTCCAACAACCTCAAACCTACAAAAATGGCCGCCATCAGCCTCCCCCTCGTCGCCCGCGACGCCGTCGTCCAGCTCGCCAAGCGCGAGAAGAACTGGGCCGCCCGCGAGCCCGGTGTCATGGTCGTCTTCTGCATCGTCTTCATCGTCGCCGTCTTCCTCGTCTTCCTGATCATCTACAAGAAGATGAAGGCCCGCAAGGAGCGCAAGGCGGCTGCCGTCTCCGCTTAAAGCGGCGGGGGATTCTGGGGCAATGAAGTAATGACTTGTTGCGCGTGAGGAGGGTCTGGAGAGACACATGGGGAAGGGGATGTGGGTGTGGAGGGGAGCGTTCCTGGCCTGCTCGGCGGGAGGGATGCTCTTTTCAGGGCGGAGGCGAAGGAGTTGGGGAGGGGCAAGTTGTCGGGAGCGAAGAGGGAGGTGGTTCTGATCCGGATCGATCGGCCGATTTGCGACGATACCCAGCGAATTGCATCAACAAACAACAACAACAGCGACCTATCCCGCAACAACAACCAACGCGGCGTTGCCTCCCTTCCGGTTTTCGATTTCGCTTGGACAGCTCGCGAGAGGGCTGTTGGGTCAAAGCCTGTGGGAGGGAAAAAAGGATAGGATCGGGAAAGCTGGAGGAGCTGCTGCTTTGTTGTGTCCGCGTCGATGCCCTTCTCTGTCCGGCAAACCCTCAATCGGCCCTGACGATGGGGGGCTTTCTTCGACGGCGCGCCGGATCTCGCCATTTGGGAGGGAACTCTGGCAGCTTCTACAGTTTTACTATACTTTTTTTCCGCTAATACTATTTTGATACCATCACTGATCCCAATTACCGTTTTGCTGATCTCTATCTCCCTCACGTTTCGTTTCGTTTCGTTTCGTTTCGTTTCAAAACATTCTCCAACCCCCCAGGAAGAAAAAAACATGTTTCCAGTTCCCACAGCGATCAATTCAGCCGCCGCCTAGCCAACCTCGCTTTCGGAGATGGACCGGGATTCACAAACAGGTTGGTTCCTGGTTTGTGAAAAGAGCCGGAACCCGGCCGAGCCGTGGAGATGTCCAAATTCTTGCTTGTGGGCACGGCAGCAACACACCCCCACCACAATGCCGTAAAAATGCCGCAAGACAACCACGCTAGCTCCGCGCTTGGCAAGCTCGCAGGGCCGCGTGCCCAGTCCTTGGCGATCCCTGCCAATGCTCGGCCGACGCCGCCAAGAGGGCGGGAAATCTGGGGTATTGCCGGCTTGAGGTTCGCTTCGACGTTGACGGTTCTTGGGGCCTCGGTGATGAAAATGGGTTTGTTTTGGGGAAAGTTGAATATGGAAACTATCACCTTATTGGCTTTGATCCTCACCGTACCAGTGGCAAAGCTAACGGACGGACGGCGGCATCTGAAATTCGCGCATGTCACGTCGGGTAAGGTATCACCAACAACTCACACACACACAGAGACACAAGCGGCTGTCAAAGCCGGTCTCGTCCGGTAGCCCCGCAGAACTAACGCCGCAATCATGAGACTTTGGTCCCTGCATGAGGGATTCTAGACTTGGGACGGAAGGCTGCAGGTCGGAAGTAGGTGAGCCAGCAAAGTATTGGATTTTATTAATCCCGCTTCCGCTAGTTATGTGTGCTGCTCCGGCTTCTCGAGGTGGATCAGGCCGTTGGCCGGCTGTGGTGGGCATGCCATGGTCAGTAACAACACCAACCAACCTCCGTACCACACTCCCGGGAAAGGGAGAAACAGGGTGAGTAAAACGGGAGACAGAAAGGGAATAAATTTTTTTTTTAAAAAAAAGACTCACCGGCACAAACTGCCTCAACCTCACCCCGGCCTGCCTAAACACCGCCGCCGTCTCCCCATCCATACTATACCCCTGCGAATACACCACCTCCTCAATCCCCACCTGCGCGATCTTGATACTACACGTCAAACACGGACACGTATCACAATACAGCACCGCGCCCTCCCTCACCCTCTCCCGCCCCGCCTCCAGCAGCGCGTTCTCCTCTGCATGTATACACAAACACGTCGCCAGTCCATGGCCGGACCCCTCCCCGGAATTACACCGACCACATCCACCCTCACCACAATTTTGAAGCCCCCGCGGGGTCCCGTTGTACCCTGTCGAGATCACCCGCTTGTCGCGCACCACGACGCACCCCACCCGCCGCTTCATGCAGTTGCTGCGCTGTGCGGCGAGGGAGGCCAGGGACATGAAGTAGGAGTCCCAGGAGGGGCGCAGGCGGTCGGGGTTGAGGAGGTCGAGTAGAGGTGGGCAAAGGCTTCGAGGGTTGTGATGGGGAGGGAGAGGAGGAGGGAGGTGGGGGGGGGAGTCAGGGGTGGATGGGGTGGTGGTAAGGAGGGTGGTGGTATGGTGGTGGTGTTTTTGGCGGGCTTGGTAGCGCTGCCAGCGGACGGTTAAGGGGGCATCGACGCTGATGAGGAGGAAGAAGGGACGCCGGGTGTACATGTCGAGGATCCCTTCGTTGGGGATGTCGGTGGTCACCCATCGCTCGCGCCAGTTCTTGGTTATGAACTCGAGGAGCTCGTCCGGGCTGGAGAAGACTTGTTGCCGGCTTGATGAGCCGCTGGTGCTCAGGCTACTGTGGCTTGAGAGGGCGATGCTATCGACAGCGGCGTCTGTTTCGCTGGGCGTGCGAGGCTCCAGGTAGAGTTGTGTAAAGCCATGGTGGTCAACCAGGTAGCGGGCTATGGTGCGCTTGCCCGCGCAAATGCCTGGCCATTGCTTGTCAAAAGGAGTGTAGCAAACAGAAAGGTAAGAGGGGGTATTTACTGCCACAAATGCCGATAAACATTACTAACTCCGTCGCTATTAATATGATTTCCAACAGACAAGTTTACACAACAAAGCAGCCGTAATTGCGATGTTGGAAAGCCTTCACGTTTCAGATCAAAAGATCAGACCAGGAGTGAATCCAACGCGTCCTGCAACCAATTTACGCGTCCAGACCTGATGACAAGCTTCGGGTCGGCCCTAGCCGGAGATTAGCCGGAGGGGCACCTTGCATGAAAGTGCGGGGCACCCGTCCACAGCTGGAGGAGCTCCCCACACTTCATCCGGAGGCGTCGCTGCCTTGCTGACAACACCGACTGAACACCAAGCTTGGCCCCAGGCTGGATCCTGTGACACATCGGTCATCCAGACAAGAGTTGTGGAAAACCCAGCTGATCCTTGAAGAACTACGCTTCATGGACGTTTTCTCGCTTCCTAGCAGCAAGCTGATCAAGAACTGAGCCATTATCTCAACGTGAATATCCTCTACTCTTACAAACAGTGAGAGTTAGTTCTCGGTGAATGACTGCATCCGAACTGCCAGTCTCCAGTTTACTACCTGGCCCAGTGGAGGGCTCACCGTCACCGACTTCACCCTGACACCAGCCGTGGCCCGTGAGCCAGGCTTAGCGTATAAACCGCGCTTCCATCTTTCTCAACTCCACATTCCTTTCTTTCACAAACCAACAAGCAACCAACCGACTACCTCACAGCTCAGCAGCCACCTTCCCCGACCGGGCAGCCAACACCATGGCCGCCCTCAAATTCGTTCCCTTCTCTTCCGAGATCGAGCTCCCATTTTATTCCGCTCTCTTCTCCTCGAAGCTCGACCATGACAAGCTCGACGATTCGGCGCGACCGGTGCTGGGCTTGTATGAGCCCCGCGCCCAGGCTGATCCCGAGTCCAGCACCAGGATGCAGATCCTCGGGAGCGCTCTCACAAGCAAGGAGTGAGCATCATGTTTGTCGGTGTCGCTTCGATCGCGTGAGACTAACGAAAAGAACAGCGCACCCATCAGCATGAGCCGTGCCAAAGGTTACATCAAGAACGTGAACACGATCGAGGAGTTTAAGAACACAGACAAGAACGCGATGATCACCGATGCTGGTCGCCAGGTATGTGCGACACCGTTAATAATCGTTCTTCAGCTAATAAGCGTCGCAGATATGGGAAGCGATTCAGGACGGCACCATCTACTCTGTCCCCTCACTCCTCTCATCGTTCGCCATCCTGTCGTTTGCCGACTTAAAGAAGTACCGGTTCACCTACTGGTTCGCCTTTCCCGCGCTTCACTCGGACTATCGGGTACCGCTGGGTGATCGGCTCTCTGCGCGACTTTGAGACGGGTTTCTTCAATGACGTTCCGGAGGAGGATCGCTACGTTGCGTTTGTTGATGCCTCTAACTACGCAGAGTCTCCGTCGTGGCCGCTGCGGAATCTCCTGGTTCTGATCCGGCAGAGGTACAAGCTGAACAAGGTCCAGATTCTCTGCTATCGAGATACCCAGGCTCGGCGGCACGAGGCTCGGAGCGTCATTCTCCCCTTGACCATGGACAAAGCTGACAATTCACAACCGGCGAAGATGCCCAACGTGACAGGCTGGGAGAGAGACGGCAGCGGTAAGCTGAGGGCGCGGGTTGCGAACCTTGCTGAGTATATGGACCCTACTCGGCTCGCCGACCAAGCCGTCGACCTCAACTTGAAGCTGATGAAGTGGCGGCTGGCTCCCAATCTGGACCTGGACACTATCAAGAACACCAAGTGTCTGCTGCTTGGCGCTGGCACACTGGGTAGTTATGTCTCGCGGAACTTGATGGGCTGGGGTGTGAGGAAGATCACCTTTGTCGACTACGGCGCGATTTCGTTCTCGAACCCCGTGCGGCAGCCCCTCTTTCAGTTCAACGACTGTCTTGATGGGGGCCGGCCTAAGGCGCTGCGTGCTGCGGAGTCTCTTAGGGAGATCTACCCAGGTGTCGAGGCTGAGGGACATGTTCTTTCCGTGCCGATGTTGGGACACCCCGTCAACGACGAAGCCAAGGTGAAGGCAGACTTTACCAAGCTACAGGAGCTGGTGGATGCGCACGATGTTATCTTCCTGCTCATGGATACCCGCGAGTCGCGCTGGTTGCCGACGCTGATGGGCAAGGCGTCCAACAAGATTGTCATGAATGCCGCGCTCGGGTTTGATACGTATGTGGTGATGCGGCATGGCGCGGCTCCGGAGGACGGCAGTGAGGAGACGCTCGGCTGCTACTTTTGCAACGACGTCGTAGTCGCAGCTGATGTGAGCCCCCTTGACTATTCTCTTCGCCCCCCCTTCCTTCACCCCTACCATCCCACACCATCACTAACACTTCGCCCCCCCTCACAGTCAATGAAAGACCAAACCCTGGACCAGCAATGCACCGTGACCCGCCCGGGCGTGGCAGCCATTGCCTCCGCCCTCCTCGTCGAGATGCTCACCAGCGTCCTGCAACACCCCAAAAACACCACGCACCCGCCCCCATCCCCATACCCGGCTCCTCCTCCACCACAACCACCACCTATGAGCGCGAACCCGCCGACCACGCGCTTGGCATCGTCCCGCACCAGATCCGCGGCTTCCGTCTACCTTCCAGAACATGGTCATCCACGGCCGGTCGTACCCGCAGTGCAGCGCGTGCAGCAGGCCGATTGTAGAGGCGTACAAAAAGGATGGTTGGGAGTTTGTGAAGAAGGCGCTGGAAAGCAGGGAGCATGTGGCCGAGTTAAGTGGGTTGGCGGAGGTGCAGAGGCTGGCGGAGAAGGCGGCGGCTGAGGTGGAGTGGAGTGAGGACGAGGAGGAGGGGTTGGAGGGGAGGAGGGGGAGGGGTTTTAATCTAGGAGGTTGGTCTAGGAGGTTTGATTTAGGGTCTTGATTGAAAGAATCTTGATCTTAGGGTGGAGGGGTCTTCATCCAAGGGAATTCAGGGCAGATGGGCTATCTGAGCGCTTGATGACAAAGGGACGGAGTTTTGGGAACTCGGTGTGAGTTTGGAAGGTAGTTACGGAGTTCATCGTCTTATTTTCATCGGATTGGACTGGAGTTCTGGGAAGCCAGATAGACACACGACCACGATTCACATGGGTAACGGGCTATCCAGGCATGGCATTATTAAACATCTTGGTGCCTATGTTGTAGGTTGTGAGCTGTGAGCTGTGAACAGGGGATGGATGCCTTTTGAGGGTTCCATGCCAAGCCCTGACACAAAAGGCGGTAAACCCCGGCAGGATTATTTCCCAGCCAACCATCCCAGAATTATTTTCCACCATTACCTTCCACCTCCCCATCCATTTCCTCCTCCCAACCAAACCAACAACCCCCCACCACCCGCCGGACCACCACATCACCCGGCAAAATGGCCCAAGGCGCGGTCAAAAAGTCCGCCAAACCGGCCTCGACCGGAAAGGGCGGCAAAGCAGGCGGCAAGGCGGCGGCCAAGAAGCAGGGCGGCGGCGTCAACAAGGGCAAGAAGGCGAAGACTACCGCCGACAAGGTCCAGAGGAAATACACGGCGGGTTTGGTTGCCAAGACAGAGGCCATGTTGGGTGAGAGGGCCGGGCATCTGGAGTTGATTGGCAAGGGCAGGAAGAAGGGCGAGGAGAAGGTTTTTAAGGGGGGTTCTCGCAAGTTTGGATAAGGTGTTTGGGATTGGCTCGGGGGGGTTGCCTGGAGTGGGAGTTGAGTTGGGTAATGGATTTGGGGGTTGTGGTAGTTGGAGGGATGTATCTGCCGGAAAAGGAGGGAGTTGGACCACAAGAGCCAGATTGTTCGTGGCACCTGGGCGAATACAGCTATTACTCGACTCGACGACCCATTACGAGCTGTTACCGACCCTCGGCGATCTCAGTCAACGCCTCCTTGATGACCGCCGCATCCCTCTCAACGTCGACCCGCCAGCTCCCGACAGCAATCCGCACCGCCCTCTTCCCACCCCACTTCGTCCCGCTCACAAACATCTTCCCACTCGCGTTGATGCGGTCGACCAACACTTCGTTCAGCCCCGCATCCTTGGCCCGAAACAGCACAATGATGTATGTACTCTCCAGCGACGCATCTTCCTCCGGCAGCCACTCGTAGTGCTCCGAGTCCCGCACATACGCAGCGATTGCCCGCGCAAGGAGGACCATCCGGCTCAACATGGCGGCAATCCCCTCCCTACCCTCGCTCAACAAGACGGCGTACACCGGCAGGGCGCGGAATCGGCGGGAGTTCTCGATGCCGATGTTCAGCGGGCTGAGGATGGCGTTGGGGTCACCGGGAGAGGCGAGATATACGGCGTTGGGGTTGCTGAAGACCTGCGTGAGGATAGAGGCGTCCCGGCAGAGGAAGATGCCGTTGTCATAGGGCTTGGTGCCGTCAGATCATAATTTAAGATACCATCGCAGGTTCACCTACCACGTTCAAAAGCTTGTGCCCGTCCGCGGCTATGCTGTCCGCCAGTTCCAACCCGGCGACGTGCGCATGCAGGCTGAGGAACTCGTCTGTCCTGGGCAGGGCGCGCGCGAAGATGCCGAATGCTAAGACATAGATTAACATCCACCCCACAACTCCCAGCCAGTAGAGACCACACACCTCCATCAACATGCACCCAAGCCCCATACCGATCTGCCAAGCTCCTCAACTTTGGCATATCCAGCACGTTCGTCGCAAACCGCCCCGTATTCACCTCCCCGGCGCTCACAACCACAACACTCGCCACCCCATCCCTCTCCCCCTCCTCCAATGCTCTCTCCACCTTATCCAAATCCAACCGCCACGGCTCTGCCTCGCTCACCCCCATCTCCTTGACACTCGCGTGCCCCAGCCCAACAACACTCGCCGCCTTGTAAAGCGACGAATGCCCCATGCTCGTAAGCACCTGGATCCCGCGCACCCCCGCCGCCTGGCAGGCTCCGAGCAGTCCCAGCTCGGCAACCGTCTGGGAGAAGGAGGAGGGCGAAAGCCGCCGCGCGATGACACTCTCCCGCCCGCATGCTAACCCGAGGATGTTGCTCGCCGTCGCACCGGTCGTGAACGTCCTCCCCGCCCAGCCACAACCCCGTTCCCTGTTCCCCTTATCACCACCACAATCCAACTCCAACAAATCAGCCACCATCCTCACCGCCACATCCTCCACCGCCGTACAAGCCGAGTGCACCCATCCCCTTCCTCCTCCCCAGAAGGACATGAGAAATGAACCTGCACGTTCTGATCCACCGCCGAAACAAGATTATCCGCCGCCTCGGCAATCGGCAACACGCCGCCTGTGACGAACCCCAGGTAGCGAGAGGAGAGGGATTGGTGGTTGAGGGCCGGGCGGACGGGCCGAGGGGTGGAGGTAGGAGGGGAGGAGGGGTGCGGGAGGGATTTGAGGCAGGTGCTGAGGGTGCTGGGAGAGGGAGGATGGGTTGGGGGTGCTGGTGGGGAGGGGAGGAGGTGATGGCGTGCCGGAGGCGGGTATAGGCGGAGAGGAGGAAGTCGGGGGTAGTGGTGGTGGTGGTGGGGTCTGGGTTGGGGTTGGGGTTGGGGTTGAGGACGCCATGGTGGTGGTGAGACTAGATGTCCTGGTTGGGGGGCTTGTTTTGTGCTGTTCCGTCTCAGTTCCGTCCCAGTCATTCACGTCTTTTCAAGTCCTAGACTCCTGGGATGTCGGGCTCGGTTTCGGGGATCCGCCCGGAGTGCTGACGGGACGTGTAATTACCCGACCAAACCCCTGGTGGACGCCGAGGACAGGAATCGCCGGGCTCGGTGAGGGATCAAACTATGGGACAACCTAAATGTGATTTCCGAAATCATCCCCTTTTCAGGCCCGGGGATTTTGCTCCGGTAGCGGAAAGCTGTCGGAGACACTGGCTGATTCAGTTTCGGCCGTCTCTGTTTCCGGAACAGAGGTGGAAATTACAGCAACAAGTCATCGTTACGGAGTCGTTAGTTACAACGGCTTACAACGTCTTTGCAAAAGTCCACGGAGCATTCTCGCCCAGCAGCACACAGATTCCAACTCACATGTGCAGACCCGACAATCAGGAAAAGCACGATAATGGTGATAGTGGCTGCATTTCCCCTCCCTCACCCAACCCGCCGGTGAGGGGGGTGAGGAGTCCAGCATGGCTTAACATCGCGGCACTGCCATCCCGTGGTGCGGTGTAACCCTGCCCGGAGACAGCAAATCGGACCGCGGCACCGGCACCGCTGCCGAGTCACACAACAGACCTCTCACTCTGTCCACCGAACCGAGGAGCTGGGTCCTGTGAGTTGTCTCCCCTCCTGGTCACTGTCTCCCTGGCGTGACGGCGTCCCTCTCCCGCGATGCATCTCTCAGGGGCTCGGAAGGATGTTGCTGCCTCGGTAGGAGGCGGAACCAAGTGGGACTCGCCAGGACCGTTGGAACGAAGTGGGGAGCGGAAGCTTGCTCAAATCGCCGGGAGGGGAGGCCGAATTCGATTTCCATTTCCAAATCTTGCCTGGTGCGGCATCAGGGCCGTGGGTGATGGACCCGACACAGCGGGCCAGCGCCCCGCGCACCTCCCGGTCCCGTGTTTGCTGTTGCTTTTCCTCGCCAGCTTATCGAAGCATTCGAAAGGAGCACCGCCCGCTCGACACCTTTCCCAGATCAGAACGGTCAACGTCATTGGTCTCAGAAACTCCAAGTCCAGGGGGAACCATCGCCAGCCTCCTCGCTTTACCGCTCTCAGAAAAGCGCCCCGTCTGCAACCCCCCAAAGCGTTCGTGACCGCTTCTTACCCAAGCCGGTTAGTGACAAACATGTGCCCACTCAGGGCCGCCGGGCTGCCTTGGCGTCCAAACAGGGGGACGTTCAGGTGAAGATCCGAGTCGCTGGGACCATCGAACCATGGGTGTGGGAGGGTTGCAGGCCCCGGACGCCGCCCACCCACGCCGCTGGGTCTAGCTTGCCCGCCTGCCGTCCCCCTGGGTCCGAAGACCCCCAAGACCCCAAGCACAAAGAGAGCACAAGGATGCCTCTGACCCAGACTGCCGGGTTCTGTGCTCCCATCGTCTTGTGTGTGAAGGGAAAACCGCGCCACCGCCCACCTCTCTCTCGGGCCGATGTATCCTTCTCTGACTCTCCCTTCCCTCATTCGACCTCAACTCCTCTCTGTGTGCAACGACGGGTGACTGCTTCTTGGCCAACGGTCGTCTCAAAGCAACCTCCGCCCCTCATCTGCCTTACACAGTACACCGAGCCCGTTGTCCATTCTTCAACTGTGTCCGCAAAACATCGTGGTCGCAGTCCAGGAGGGCTTACGATGGCTCCTCCGGGCCTCATGAGCTTCCCGCTTCGCCCGGCTACTCACCCCCTTGATAGCTATCAGTTCACCTTCGAGACGTACCTAGACGACTCCTCGCGAATAGAGGCCGATGTATGTGTGCTGACACTCAAGGGTCGTGTGAGACAATGTTCTAACAAAACTACCTGCAGCCAAATCCTCATGATGTCTAGTACGCTTCTCTTCTTCTCCCACTTTATGAAACACATGGCTTCCGCTGTTTAGCCACTAACATCTCCCAGCGACACGCAGTCGCTCTCAGATAGCATCGCCCAATTCCAGGAACTGTGTGGGAGGACATACCACTCATACCGTGCCGGATGTAAGTCTCTCTGCCTCTTTGCCTCTTACTGACCGCTGTTGACGCCGAAACAGCCTATTACTTTCCCAATGATGAGGAAGAAAACGGCCGCGTCAACGACCAGTATGAGATCACGCGCCTTGTCATGGACGAACGGCTGCATCTTGCCCCTTTTACCGACGCACATCCGCCACGAAAGGTTCTGGATATCGCAACAGGTACCGGATCGTGGGCCATCGACATGGGCGACAAGTACCCAGAGGCCCAGATCATCGGAACCGACTTGTCACCTATTCAACCAGACCTAGTCCCCCCGAACGTGAGGTTCTTCATTGAAGACTCGTACGTCCCCTTTGTCTACCCAGGAAGAGCTGCCGCTAATGCGAAGACACAGATCTGAAGACTGGTATGGCTTGATGGATACACTGCCCGGCTTCTTGGGCAGAAAGAACCGCTAACACCCTCCTAGGGACTACTCGCCCGAGTTTGACTTCATCCACACCCGCATCACCGGCGGCTGCTGGTCCGACATGCAGCAGCAGATCATCCAGCGCGCCTTCGACCACCTGCAGCCCGGGGGCTGGCTCGAGTGCCAGGAGATCCCGCACTTCATCTACTGCGACGACGGCACCATGCCATCCGACTGGCCGTTTCTGCGCTGGACCCAGGAGTTCAAGAACTCCTCGCAGCTCGCCAACCGGCAGGTCGATATCGGGCCGGAGATCAAGCACTGGATGCGCGAGGTCGGGTTTGTGGACGTGCACGAGACCCTGTTTCAGATTCCCCTGAACGGTTGGCCCAAGGATAATGATATGAAGAGCGCGGGGATGCTGTGGCAGAGGAATTTGCTGGAGGGCTTGAGTGGGTTTAGTTTGGGGCTGTTTAATCGATTTATGGGGAAGACGAAGGAGGAGATAGAGGTAAGTGATGTCTCTGATATGTTGGAAGTGCCGTTGCTGACGTGGAATAGCTCTCGTTGGTGGACGTCCGGAAAAGCCTGTTCGATCGCAACGTCCACGCGTACCATAAACTGTACGTCGTCTGGGGGCGGAAACCCGAGGCCGCATTGGCCCAACCCAACTCTCCATCCTTTTCCAACTCTTGTACCTAGATACCCCAATCAAAATTGACTCGTCATCTTTACCCACCCCCATCAGATTTAACCAACTAGCCCATCTCCCCAGCCCCTTTCTCACTAAAATCTCATGATCAAAAAACTCAAACCCCGGCACCACCGTCTCAGCAACCAACATCCCCTCCTTACTTGTCCCACTCTCAATTACCGCCCGGTCCATCCACCTCACTCCTCCCTCCACTCTCCCCATCCCCGTCTTCCCCACGCTCTCCCTAACAACCCCACCCCATCTTCACCCCATTTCCACCCCTCTCCCAGCAGCAGAAGGGCGAAACCCCCAGGATGAATAACCACATACCTCCCCGCTCTCTCACTAATCAATGCAACGTGCCCCTCGATTTCGATAAAAGAACCCTGTCGGCCAGTACGGCGTCAACAAGTACAATATCGTGGTTGACTCATTCCTCATCCTCGTATTAAATCCCCGTCTTCTCCAGGATTCCCTCCCCGAAATTTCCTTCCCCAGGGCTATCGCGGCGTTGCCAGGGTGACAGGGAGGACCATTGCTGGGAGAGGCGGGGAGGAAGGCAAGGGGAGGAGGTGGTGGAGGGAAGCGGTGGGTGGCGGGGAAAGAGGGTTGGGGCGACTCGAGGGTTGTGAAAGGATGGGGGAGGGTTAACGGGAGAGAAAATGGGTGAGGCACTTAAGTGTTGGAAGGAGAGAGCATGTGGGATGTAGGGCTGGGAGGTTGAGGACTATGAACTCTGGAGATAGTATGTTGGCTCGACTACGACACTTGAGGTCAAAGGCAAGATCAAATACTGAGCCTAGGGGAACCTGGCATCATGCATTTACACGCGGTAAATAAAACGGTCTTGGTGACTTGTGGAGTTTAAAGCCCTTGTTCATGATGTCACACGCCAGCTGCTTGAGCTTGTCCATCCCTACCTGAAACGGATAGCTGACTGAGAAAAGGGCGGGAGTGTCTGCAGGTGTCCATGTCCCTGAGTGACAGCCTAGAAGAGCGGAGTGCCGTCCGCAGACATGGGTGAACCAGACGGTCGGGAAGGGAGTGTGGTTGTGATTGGTTCTTGTCGTGAGTTTGTGTCGAGTCTCGGGTAGGTTGCTGTGTCTCACATCTAAGGTGCCTACCACCCCAAGAAGGCTTTGGACATGTATAAAGAAATACAACGGCTTTCCCATGTTTCGCAACCTCCTTCCATTCATCGCTGGGCCGTGCTGTGGTCAGAAGTGTGCCGGCTGAACAAAGATAGGTAGCCTGGAAAGCATGAAAGGCCTGAGCAGTCTAGGCTTGGTGGTTCAACTTGAATCCCCTCCCAGAGTGTCTCCTGTTTGAAGCAGCTGTCTGACATCGCCCTGGTAGAATATCACATCATGAATCCACCTGATGATTTCTGTGGCTGCTCAGCTGAACAGGAAGGGCCGAAGTTGAAGTTAATGGTGTGGTGGCAACGGTTTCTGGCATGTCGGGCCGGTGGAAGAAGGATGTAAAGACCCTCTGGAGAACCCTGGACCGCACCTTTCCAAAAAGAAGACCAGCACTGGCCAAGCGTGGCCAGACCCCTGAAAACTCGGGCGTGGTCCCTGGCCTGGGCGCTCACTAGTCGCTGCTTGGCTCTCTTCCCGCGTGCCCAAAATGGTCCAGCTCTGATTCCATGTTGTCACCTCTCGATGGAGAGACTTTTGATGCCTGAGCATAAGAGAGATGGATAATCGTATCACGCAAGAAATGAAGCATCCTGTTACTTTTGCTCTCAGCTGTTGTATATCGCCTCCATCCTGTGCCACTCCTCGAACCAGCAGCCGACACTCCGTCCTCCTCAGTCGCATGCGGCACCGTACCCAGCACAGTTCCCCACAATCTGCCATGCGCTAACCGTGCCGGACTGCTGCAGGCGTTCAGGAGAAATGGAGGAGGCACGCGAGGGGGGGTTGCAACTGGCTGCTCTCAAGATTGCAACTGCAGGGCAAGAAGCGTGCGTGCGCAGCGGTGTCTTTGCGTCGGCCGCAGTACGGGCCCTCCTGACGAAGCGGACGAAAGACACAGACAAGCAGCTCTCTGGCGACTGGACTCGCGGCAGGCACCGTCTATTGATTAATGAGGCCCCCTCACTCCCTGTCCCCCGACCCCTGATCCCCGACAACGAGCGAGGTGGGACAGTCGCGTAGATTGACAATTGGCGGGCGATTGACTGCCACTGGCTTGCCCCCAAACCTCCGATCATCACACAAAGGGAACTCGAGCCCGACGCAGCTCCGAGTCCGCCAACTTTTTTGTCTTTTGCGTTCCATTCACCTGCATGCCGGTCTGATACCTGCGTCGCATTCACCATGTCCTCGCTCAGCAAGCGCCAGCAGGCGCGCAACGAAAAGGCTCTCCAAGACCTCGTCCACTCCGTCGCGGGCAACAACTTCTGCGCCGACTGTCAAGCGCGGAATCCTTGTATGTGCCACCCCGTAACCACTCCGACCTGCGCCGGACTAACACAGCATTGTCCGTAGCTTGGGCATCATGGAGCGTACGTCCGACCCGCCGAGCTTGCCCGCTCCCCCCTCGACCGATGTTCCTGCAGCTCGGAACGACGTGCTGACGCTGATTCGGGGGGACTACAGTTGGGCATCTTCCTGTGCATGCGATGCGCCACGATCCACCGCAAGTTGGGCACCCACGTGTCCAAGGTGAAGTCGCTGAGTATGGATAGCTGGACCAACGAGCAGGTTGATGTACGTCGCCCGTCCCCGCAGCCTGCGCTCCCGGCTAATGTCCGTCCGCCCAGAACATGAGGAAGGTCGGCAACGTCGTCTCCAACAGACTGTACAACCCCGAGAACAAGCGCCCATCCATCCCGATCGACGCCGACGAGGTTGACAGCGCCATGGAGCGATTCATCCGCCAGAAGTACATGAACCGGACTCCCTCTTCAAACAAAAAGCATACTGCCGGCAGCGATTCTGACGATAACCCGCCCCCGCTCCCTCCCAAGACCCCGAGCCGCTTCAATCTCCGATCTGCCTCGTCGATATTTCCGCTGGGATCCAGAAAGAAGCCGCATGAGCCCACCAGTCCGCGCGAGTCACAGCCGCAGCCGGCCCTCCGGAACAAGTCGTCCGGTTTGTTCGGCGTGACCTTCGAGCGCGACCGGGGAGACGGGGACGACATGGACCGGAAGCTCGCCAAGCTCCGAGACATGGGCTTCTCCGACGATCACAAGAATGCTGCGGTGTTAAAGGGGGTAGGTGGGAACTTGGAAAGGGCGATAGAGGCGTTGGTCCGGCTAGGGGAGGGTGGTGGAAAGACACCCACGCTGCTCGCGCCCTCGCGAGCCGCCACGATGCCGATAACCCGGAGCTTGACCCCCGGCGCCGGTTCCGAGGCACCGCGCGCACGGCCCATAAGTCCGGCGAGCACGAATCCCTTCGACATGCTCGACACGCCGCCGCCGCCCCAGCCGCTTTCTTCACAGTCGACCGGCACGTTGCAAAACAAGAATCCCTACCTGTCGACGAATCCGTTTGGCGCGCAGCTGCCGCAGCCGTCGGCGCTCGATATGGCCTTCCAGAACATGTCCCTGGCGCCGCCATCACAGCCCCTGTTTCCGCATCACACGGGTGGCCTCGCTCAACAACAGAACACCCAAAATGTGTACCAGCAACCATTGGCAAGCAATCTCACGGGATCGCGCGCGCCGGTACCGCAGGGTTACTCAGGCATGACGATGAACGGCAGCCTGACCTATCCCCAACCGACGCAACCCGCGCCGGCCAACTACAACCCATTCTTTGCCGCACAGCCAGCACAGCAGCCTCTTACAGTCAACACGGCCCAGTTTGGCGGTAACATCAACAGCAACCCCTTCACGCGCTCTCCGACGCGGCTCCAGTCCCCCGCCCTCTCGCAAATACCCGAGCAGACACAGCAGAACTTCTACGCCCCGCCTGCTGCGCAACCCCAGACCACCAACCCCTTTTTCTCACAGCAGGTCGCATCTGCACCGCAGCAGCAGCAGCAGCAGCAGTTTCCAGGCCAGATGCAGATGCAGATGCCCCAGCAACAACCACAACAAATGCAGTACCCCCAGCAGTTTCAAATGCCCCAACAACAACAGCAAATGTATCCCCAGCAGCAGCAGATGGGCTTCGCTCCACAAACGACAGGCTACATCCCCCAGCAGCAGCAACAGCAGCGGCCAGACAAGGCCTCCATCATGGCCTTGTACGGGTCTTACCCACCCCAGCAACAGCAACAGCAACAACCCACCCCCTCTCAAAACCCGTACCAGCAACAACCCGCCCACTCTCAGAATCCGTACCAGACTAGCCTGGACCAACATATCACAAACCCGGCGGCGCAAAACTCAAACCCATATTTCACAGCAGGGCCATTCCCCCAACAGCAGCAACAGCAGCCGCAGCAACAGGTATTCCAGCCTACTCAGCAGATGGGTGTGAGCCCTCCTCCAAGCCAGAGCAGTAGGAATCCGTTTGTTATGGGCGGCGGTGGGAATGTTGTTAACGGTGCTGCCCCAAAGCAGCATAATGCTAGTAGGGA
Source organism: Collariella sp. IMI 366227 (assembly GCA_027946355.1). Classification (NCBI taxonomy): domain Eukaryota; kingdom Fungi; phylum Ascomycota; class Sordariomycetes; order Sordariales; family Chaetomiaceae; genus Collariella; species Collariella sp. IMI 366227. The sequence goes on along the minus strand of JAPEUS010000002.1, from coordinate 1,067,945 downwards.
AAGCATGATGGCGTCGGGGCTGGACTGGGCGAATGGGAGACACAGTCCGGATGCGTTTGCGAGTTTGAGTGCGAGGGATACACGGTAGGCAGCTGTTTGCTTACCTGTACTGCGCTTTGGGGATGGGAGGGTGGCAAGATGAGGTAATCCATTTATGGATGGGGTGATGGTGGTCACAGTGAGCTCTGTGTGATGGGGGTGGGTGTTATGGTTGGTGTTCATGATGCATGTACATGTTTGCTTATGTTTTGCTTGGCTGGGTGATATTTTGGCGACGGGCGGTTGTATAGGGGGTTCTTGTATATAGTACGGGTAGTATTGGTACATTGCCTGTTGTGTTGGTGAATAGTTTCGGCTCAGAGAAGGCGTTCTGGTTTCATAAGGCGACGGGCAGATGTTGAACCCGGCGTCAAACTGTGGCTTGTGCTCCGGACAGGGGGGGTTGTTGTCCCAGTGGTGGTGGATGCCATAAGCGCAAGAAAGTTCCCCATCAGGAACTTCCACTCATTGGAGGTTTCCCATTAGCCCGCCCCCATCTCCAGCCTCCTCCATCCTTCCGCGTTCGTTCGCGTCTGCCTGATCGAGCCGAGATCCTTTCGGGGAGACACCGCAACAGCCCCCAACCAATAGCGTCTCTGCGCCCCTCACGCGTGCCACCCTCAGCCCTACCACCATGCAACGGGTCGGCCTCATTTCCCCAGCTTGGCCCTGGCCGGCTGGGGGCCGTTTTTATCTCACTCGCGCCCATCTTGTGCCACTGCTGACAGAATTGCTTCCCAAGGGTGAGACGGGGACCCCAGTGTTTCGGTGTGTTGTCTGTTCTGAAGCGTCTGTGGCCAATCGTGCGCTGCCGCTTGTGTGCTGACTGCAGAACCGCGCCATACCTACTTGAATGGGGGCTTTGATGGGCGGGGGAGGGGTGAAGGTTGCAGTCTGGAGTAGGGATTGGTTCTTGGGGGAGGAGGTGGATATAAGACAGGGGAGGGCGCCGCGCTGAATGGGAGGGTGAGGCTGACCTTTTGTGCTTTGTTTTGGTCCTTTACATACTATTAAGAGGGAGAGATTGGAATTGGAGCTGTTCTGATTGAGATTTTGATACCGCGCGAGAGAGAGTCAATTGTGAAAGAGCTTGGTTGTTCAAAGTAAACAAACCACAAGCAGATCATCACCATGGCTGGCGACGCCCCAACAATCATGGAGATGCCCATCACGCTCCAGGTTCAAGCCCCGTCACAGAAGAAGGTCGACGAGTTCTGGCACAAGTTCAACTCCAGAAGCCGGGAAGGGTAAGCCCACCACAACATCCACTCTCCCACTACACAACCCCCCAAACTAATACCTCCCCTTCCCCCCATTCAGCAACAACCATCCTCCCGCGCAACGCTCTCGCCGAGCGCCTCGCCAAGCGCGCCGCAGCCAAAGACCTCGCCGGCGGCAGCACCAAGACCACCACCACCTCCTACGAGGACGCCGCCGCGCACTGCCGCAGTACCAGTATGACAGTGACGACGATGAGAAGGTGGGGGGTGGTGGGTCGGCTAAGTCGGGCTCGAGCCGTGGTGGTGGTGGTGATAAGGGACGCTGGCCCGGGGCGAATTTCAGTCCCAAGTCGGTGAAGAGGGTGACGGAAGTGTTTGAGGATCCAAAGTTTTATATTGATGGTCCGTCGGCGAATGATGTACGGCAGGGGAGGGATGGAGATTGTTGGTTGATGGCGGCGTTGTGTACGTTGAGTGATAAGCCGGGGTTGATTGAGAGAGTGTGTGTGGCGAGGAATGAGGCGGTCGGGGTGTATGGGTTTGTGTTTCATCGGGATGGGGAGTGGTTTAGTGAGATTATTGATGACAAGGTGAGTACCTACCTATATCCTGGGTGAGAATAGGGTGGAGGAGAGGTGCTAACGATCACAGCTCTATCTCATCAAGCCCGACTACGACGAGGCGTGGATCGGCGGCCGCATGAACGCGGACCGCATGCTGTGGGAGGACATTGACCGCGCCGATTCGGAGGAGATTTACCAGCGGACGTTTCAGACCAACAGCGCTGCGCTCTACTTCGCGCAGTGTGCGAACCCCAACGAGACCTGGCTCCCTCTCCTGGAGAAGGCCTATGCCAAGGCCCACGGCGACTTCGCCGCCATCGAGGGTGGCTTTACCGGCGAGGGCATTGAGGATCTCACCGGCGGTGTTACCACCGAGGTTTTCACCTCGGATATTCTTGATAGGGTAGGTTATCTTGCTTGCTACGCTAGCATGAAAAGAGGCTAACAATTGCAGGAACAATTCTGGGGAGAGTTGTTGAGGGCTAACCAGGACTTCTTATTCGGCTGCTCGACCGGCATGTGGTATGTTTCCTACGTCCCATCAGCCACCTTGGTGCTTTACTGACTGGCACAGGGGCCTTGGCTACGGAGATCGTAAGGGAATCTACGAAAGCCATGCGTACTCGGTCATGCGAGCAGTCGAGATCGATGGCCAGCGCCTCTGCCTGCTCAAGAACCCGTGGGGCAAGGGCGAGTGGACGGGGCCTTGGAGTACGTCCCCATCCGCGAGTACTGATATCGTCTATTTCTAACACACTACTCAGGCGATGGTTCCAAAGAATGGACCGCAGAATGGCTCACCAAGCTGGACCACCGCTTCGGCGACGACGGCGCCTTCTGGATCTCTTACCGGGATCTCCTCCGCAAGTTCCAGACCTTCGAGCGCACGCGGCTCTTTGGGCCCGAGTGGAAAGTTAACTCGATGTGGACAACCCTCAACGTCTCTTGGGCACTCGACTACCACGACACCAAGTTCGCCTTCACGCTCGCCAAACCCGGCCCCGTCGTCATCGTTCTGGCCCAACTCGACGAGCGCTACTTCCGCGGCCTCGAGGGGCAGTACACCTTCAAGCTGGGCTTTCGCGTGCACAAGGCCGGCGACGAGGATTACATCGTGCGCAGCCACACATCCTTTCGCATGTGTCGCTCGTGCAACGTCGAGCTGGACCTCGAGGCCGGCGAGTACGTCGTGCTGGTGCGCCTCGAGGCCGAGCGCTACACGGGCCTCATGCCGCCCGAGGACGTCGTGCGCCGCAACGCCAAAGGCCGCCGCGATAAATTGCTGCGCATCGGGCTGGCGTACGACCTCGCGCACAGCAAGGCGAGGATTACCGAGACGCCCGAGGAGAAGGCCGCTCGTGAGGCGTACGAGAAGCGCAAGAAGGAGAAGCATCGTGAGGCTGTCCGCAAGGATATCATGGAGCGCAGGAGGAAGGGCCATTTTGTTGCAATGAATAAGTGGCAGAAGGACCAGAAGAATACTGCGTTCCATAAGAAGCTACAGAAGCAACGGGCTGCAAAGAGGGAGGCTAAGAGGGAGGCGAAGCGGAAGGCGAAGGAGGAGGCGAAGAAGAAGGAGGAAGAGGCCGAGAAGGAGAAGAAGGAGGATCCTTCCAAGAAAGAGGAGAAGGAGCCTGCCGAGGTAAAGTCTGAGGCCGCAGCGGAGGGCGAGGCCAAGGCAACCGATGAGAAGGAGGTGGTGCCCGAGGGAGAATCCAAGGCTGAAGCCGGCGAGGTCAAGAAGGACGAGACCCCTGCTGAGTCAAAGGTCGAGAAGGAGACCAAGGGCGAGAAGACTACGGTCGAAGAGACGAAGGTAAAGGAGGTCGAGGCCAAGAAGGAGCCTTCCAATGCGGAGAAGAGCGCAACTCCCGAGGTAAAGGAAGTTAAGAAAGATTCTGTCGTATCTGACAAATCTGCTGGCAAAAACACGCCGTCTGTTTCGACCTCCGAGACGCCTGCTGCTGAGCCTATTCAGGTCGAGCAAAAGTCCGGTGCTGCTGCTAAGGCTGTCAAGGAGGAGCAGAAGCCGACGAGCGAGTCCGTGCTGGCCGAAGCAAAAGCTCCGGAGACCGAACCTAAGGAAGCCGAAGGCCCGGCCAAACCCCCCCAGGAGCCTGCTGCTGAGGGTACTTCTAAGGAAGCAAAGCCCGCCGCTGCCAACACACACTTCCAAAAACAGATCAAGACCGCCCTCAAAGCCGTCTCCAACCTCGAGAAAAAGCTCCAAGACTTCCTCACCCACAACGACGACACCGCCTCCGAGTGCAGCGATACCGCCTCCAACCACAGCGGCACCAGCAGCACCTCCTCCAAACCCAACACGGCCGCCGCCGACGACGGCAACAGCAACAACCGCGGACCCCGCATCATCTTCCCCCATTCACACCACCGTCACCACCACCATCACCACCCCAACCCCTTCGGCAGTACCGGCGGGCCCCAAAACCCCGACTCCGATTCCGACTCGGACGACATCTCAGACATCTGCAGCGTGCGCAGCGTGTCCGAGATTGGTGATGTCGCGCTCGACTTCTGCGTTAAGCACGAGTACGACGAGGACGGCAACCCGCGCGACGAGCCTGGGTCGGGGGCGAAGGTTGACGAGTCGTCGGATGATGAGAGCGAGGAGGGTGATCCGTGGAATGCGGTTGCCGTGGTGGGGTTGAGGATTTATTACAAGGTGGGGGTGAGGAGGTGAAGGTTAAGGTGGAGGGTGAGGGTGAAGGTGGGGAGAAGAAGGTTGAGGGGGTGAGGAGGAGGATTTGGTGAAGTTGAGGGTTGTGAGGCCGAATAAGTGGGAGTTGATGGATGATAGCAGTGATGAGGAGGAGGATGAGGAGAAGAAGGAGGAGGAGAAGGTGGAGGTGAAGGAGGAGCCTGCGGATGAGACGCAGGTGTTGGATGTGGATGACAGTGCGAAGGATGCGGTTGAGGAGGTGGAGGGGAAGGCTGCTTGAAGTTGGGGTTGGATAGAACTATTTCTGTGTTGAGAGATTGTTGAATACGTACCGCGTGGGTAATTTCCCCTCATTTAGGATGCTAAATAAACGACGGCTTTCACTACTCTCTTGCATAACTGGGTATCAATCACCACCGAGGCTAGAAGCCCGTTCCCTCAAATCCTCTACTCTTTTCTATCCGAATGACCGAAACGCCGTACGCCTTAACCATGCCTCACCACCTTCTACCCCCCCAAAAAACACCATCAGATCTTATCCAGCAACGAAGCAACCTTCCTCCTCTCTTCCGCCTCCACATCCCCTACCACCTCCCTCTCCCTCCTCTATCCCTTCCATCACAACCCCTGCTCTTTCAACTTCCCCACCCTCCCCCAACCCTCACAAGCAACATCCTCATACGACTCAACTCCGCTTCAACTTCACCATTCCTCGTCACCAAATTCTCCTGTACCCCCTTCAACCCTCCTCCATCACCATCATACCCATCTGAAGTCGTTGCTGGAGTCGTATTAGAAGAAAACGGCTCCACAAGCGCCCTCATCCGCCTCAACCGCGCGACTCGCGCCGCCGCCTGCACTTTCCTCTCTGCCAGGGCGTGCAGTTCGGCAGAGAGCTCTGCGTAGCGGCGCGTTTCCGGGGTGTGGTGGTGTTCAGATTGGGATTCCCATTCTAGGGGGAGGTGGGTGGTTATGATGTTGGGGTCGGCTGATTATGTCAGTCCCAGAAGTTGACAAAATCACACAAATTGCAGGTAGAGACAGATCGATCATGTGATGGGCATGAAACAAGTAGAAGAGAAGGGGGAGGAAAGAGAAAAAGCGTACCCAAATCAACCCCAACCTTACACCCTCCCCTTCCTCCCCTCTTCCCCCTCCCTATCCTCATCAGCCCTCACCGCAGCATTCCAATACAAACTATCAATCTGCTCTGCAACATGGTGCGTTGCCTGTGGGGGGTAGATGCGGCGGGCGTGTTGGTTCAGCCGGTGGTTGAGTTTGAAGAGGGCGTCACCGATGGCTTTTTCCGGTAAAGTAACTTCGTTGTTGTCTGGATTACTGTTGTGGTTGCGCCAGGTGCGGGAGGGAGTGAGGGGTTGGGAGAGGAGGCGTGTTTGCGTGGTGAGGAAGGTTTGTTTGAGGGTGAGGATTGTTGGGGGGTCTGGGGCCATTTTGTAGAGTGATCTTTTTCGGAGGGCTTGATGCCGGTTAATGCTGAGAGAAGTGGTTTGGCTGGGATGAGATGGACGTTGTTGATGAATGTCAAGAGTCGGGAGGCTGTGAGTGAGAATAAGGGTTAGGGTTGAAGCACATCCGCCAAGACTGCCCCACAGCAGCTCAACCAGAAATTGAGGTCATCCATCGTCGCTGCAGCGCAGTGGAAAAGCTCCAATTGAGAGTTAAAGTTGAAAGGGTCCACGCTACCCGAGAACCCGCTACAACGCGCCATTGCCACAGCCATTGGACGTCCTCCCACCATGAGCAGGTAGGACATCACATCTTCACACTGAGGCGACCGTTTCGCTAACAGCCGCCCAGGACTGGCTGCCCCGAATAGACGCTCCCATCTCCCACCATGCGGTCGCAGTTGACGCGCCATGTGTACCTTCGACTGCTGGCCAGCCATGGCTTGCTCCGGCCGTGCCCCTCCGTCGCCCGCCGCTGTCTAGCCGTCGCGTCGCGCCAACCGTCGATCCCCTCACCCTCCCGCCGACAGCCCCAAAGGACATTCTTTGGTGTGTTCCAGAAGCCGCCGCGGATGCTGAAGGAGCCCGACCTAGAGCCTGGATATGATGTCTTGCTACACTTCCGGAGCCTGGAGGCGGACAATGCGCGGCCGCCGGATAGGGAAGAGCTCCTGAAGGGCTGGAAGCAGTTCATCCAGCACAAGAGGCGGAACCACCGGAAGGCCCTGAACTCGACACAGGCCTTCCTCACCCTGAACTTGCTCCGCTACCTGATCGCGGCAGAGCCAGGTGCCGAGGGACAAAGCGAGGACCTCAGTTTTGCGGACTTGCGGACGGCGCTCTGGGTGACGAATAACAAGCTGCCAAACGGTACCACCGAGCACCACCTTGAGTTGTCCAAGGTGCTGTACGGCGAGATTGAGCGGAGGATACAGGATATGCGCCAGCATGGAATCGACGAGGAGGTCATCAAAGAAGCTATCGGAGGGAAGGACACGGCCGACTTTGAGCTGTATCTCACAGCACTCACACAGTTCGGCGCGGCAACAGAGGCGGTAGAGCGGCTCGCCGAGTTCAGGGCGAAGGTGGGCGACGACAAGAAGTATCAAGCGCGGATAAGGATTTTTTGGACCCTGGTTTTGCGCGGCCTCGCCAAGGAGGGCCGGGAGGCAGAACTGCTGGCTGAGTACAAGAAGGCCGAGGAGGCCACCGTTGAGTACATGCCAACGATCCACGAGGTCATGACGAGCTTCTTTGCGACAAGGGACAGGGTGGAAGAAACAAAGTACTGGTTTGACAAACCTGTCCATGCCAAGTGGCTGCGGACCACACAGGCGTACTCCGACGTCATGCGGTTCGCGATGCGCAACGGAGAGCTGGAGTGGCTCCAGCCCATCTTCGTGCAGCTGATCAACTCCAACCCCCAAAAGGAGTGGTGGGACGTGGTGTTGCAGTGGGCCGTGCTAGTCATGGACAAGGGAGTTGAAGACATCCAGCAGATGATTCAGGTCATGTCAGCAGGAGCCGACGGCAAGCCAGGACCAAAACCGGACGCGGCTACCATAGACGGCCTCCTTACGGCCGCCATCGACAAGCAAAACCCCTACCTCGGCGAGCGGTTCCTCGCCCTCGGCACCGAGCTGGGCATCAAGCCCATGGCATCCACCTACATCCTCCAGATGGACTACCGCCTCGACGCCAAGGATTTCAGCGGCGTACAAGCTATCTACGACAAGCTCCTCAAGGGCGAAGTCCCGGCCCCACAAAACGACGAAGACCTCCCCGTGCTTAACAAATACCTCCGCGCTCTCTGCGCCGCCACCACCCCGGACGTCGGCCGCGTCCTCGACATTACCTCAGATCTCGAACAACGCCACGCCACGCTCGAGCCTGAGACCGTCGTCGCCCTCTGCATGCTCTTCCTGCGCAACGACAACCAATTCGAAGTCATCGACACCCTCTCCCTGCACACCGTCTCCTACTCCCTCGAAGAGCGCGCTCAGGTCCGCCGCGCCTTCATCGAGTACTGCCTCGACCGGTCGATCAGCACCGCGCGCGTATGGGACTGCTACTCGCTCTTGCGGCAATTCTTCCCGGAGACCGAGCCCCTGGAACGCGTCCGCCTCATGGATGCCTTCTTCGCGCGCCGCCGGCCGGACATGGCCGCGTACATCTTCGGCCACATGCGCTCGCAGGGCAACCTGGCGCAGCGCCCGACCAAGGCCATGTACGTACAGTGTCTGGAGGGGCTCGGCCGTAACCCCGACGCCGAGTCCCTGCGCATGGTGCACAACATGCTCAAGATGGACGCGACGGTGCAGCTTGACACGCAGCTGTACAACGCGCTGATGATGGCGTACGCGGCGGCAGAGGAGCCCGAGGTGGCGGTGGAGTTCTGGCGGGACATCACCAACTCGGCGGAGGGGCCGAGTTATGCGAGTCTGGCGATTGTGTTTTGGGCGTGCGAGTTGCTGCCGTTTGGCGACCGCACTGCGAGGCCGATTTGGCAGAAGGTGCAGCGCATGGATTTGGAGGTGCCGGCGGATGTGTTTTGGTCGTATTGTGGTGCGCTGGCGGGGAGTGGGCATGTGGAGGAGGTGATTCGGTTGATAGAGGGGATGGAGGGGACTGTGGGGCATGAGCCGGTGGCTATGACGTGAGTTTTTTTTAGTTTTTTTATTACTCGGATCTTGTTGAGATGAGGTACTGACTGGAAGGGGTAGACTCGGCGTGGCATACAACGCCCTCCCAACCGAGGGCAGGAAGCAGCACTTTGAGGCGTGGGCGAGGACCGAGTACCCGGAACTGTGGGCGCAGCTGGAGAAGAAGGGCCGCAACGTGACCATCAACGGCACCAAGTTCAACATTGTCAGGGAGATGAATGCGTAAAAAAGCGCAGAGTTTGTAATTTCGGGCTGGGGGGAGGGCAATGTTGAAAATAGCTGTAAAATTTGTACATGTACACTTGTCTATGCAAAACATGAAAAGCGAGGTAGGCTGCGGCCCGGTCATGGTTCGTGGCCGCGTCTTGGGCTACTACTTGGTATCTTACAGCACACATCTCTGTATATATTTTTATACACTCCCCACAGAACCCAGCACCGGAGACGGTCGTCTCGCTCAATTCTGTCACCACAACACAACAAGCCTGCTCTTAAACAAACGAGCCTTGCATATGCGTGGCTGTGGCCACGGCCTGGCTGCCGTGGGCGTTGATGCGGCCGAAGCGCAGGATCTCGGGGTGGTGATGCACGCTGGGGTGCAGGCCCATGCCGACGGCGCGGCGGACGGCCTTGGCCATCTTGCGCTGGTTGACGGGTCGCAGGCCGGTGAAACTGGAGTGCTGAATGCGGCCCATCGGGCTCATGAAGCCGGAGATGAGGGCAAAGTTCTAAAAGCGCCCAGAGTTAGCCTCCACCACCTTTTCTAGATCTGGATGTGGGAGCGTCCACGCACCTTGTAGTTATCCACCGGATTCACGCCCAACACATCCAAGATATCCTGCTTGGGCGGGTTCGCGCGGCGCCACTTGCCCATCTCGGCCGGGCTTAGGTCGCGCGGCGCGTACACGTCGCCCGTCTTCCAGCGGCGCGGCATCTGCCGCATGTAGTTGTCCGTCTCGCCCATGGACTGCATATCGCGCCACGACGCCCGCGTCCGCCGCTGCTGGTCCATCACGTCGCGCTGCTCATCTACTGACAGCGGCGCCCCGCGCTCCCCGCGCGCCATCCCCTCGTTGAAGATGTTGGCCAGGTCGTCGTTGGCGTTGCCGTTGCTGGAGGGCCGGGTGCGCCGGTAGGTCGTGTCGGTGGGCTTTTTGGTGGCGGGGAACATTTTGCCGACTGTTGTGTGGAAGAGAGGTTGGTCAGATCATCTGGCTTGGTGACAGTGAAGGGGGGGAAGCTCGAGCTTACGGTTTGCGGCACGGGGGGTGGTCGAGAAGGCGCGTACTTGTTGGCTGGCCAGGCTGGACTGGCATTGGCGCAGAGCCGAGAAGAGGGATTGTCGACACGACATGGCTGCTGCTGTGGGTGGTGCTGTGTGTATCTGGGGAGCTGTTCTCCTGCCCTGCCCACCGTCTGCGTCGAGGTCGTGCTGCCCTGGGAGTCGGCGTCGGCTGCTGCGTGGTTGAGTGGTCTGGGCGGAATCTTTTTGGGCAGTGCCATGATTGGCTGGGCTAAGCGGTCTTGGCTCAGTGGGGTCACAGCCTTGGGAGCAGGGGCTGCGGCAGGCAAGTTGTTTCGATGTGGGGCGCAACTTTTCTCCAGCCAAAATTTCTGGACCATCAACTGCCATCCATCTCATCCATCAAGGTACCACAGGCCAACACTCTCATCACATCGATAACCTGACCACGCATTCAACAAACGAGTCCCAAATTCTACCGACAATTTTTTTGAGATCGATTTGTTGACTGGGTTGCCAAGATGGTGCGCAAGCTCAAGTTTCACGAGCAGAAGCTTCTGAAGAAGTGGGTTACGACACCAATTTTATTGTCGTTGAGTTCATCACATGCTAATGTGTGGTCACTGAAGGCACGACTTCGTCAATTACAAACAAGACAACAACCACAGAGATCATGATGTCGCCAGGTAAGTAACGAAGCAACTGTAAACCCGCGTCAATCATTTGACATCACTAACTCGACTTAGGCGGTATATGATTCAGAAGCCAGAGGACTATGTATGTCCCTCTTTTTCACCTCGAGGAATGGCCAGATCTTTCAACAAGTTTTGGCCTACGCTGTGTTGGATGTTGTGTCTTAAACTCCCGTTTGCTGACCTTCAAATAGCACAAGTACAACAGGATATGTGGTGTAAGTGAGCAGTCGTCCGTCTCGATGTTCAACCAATTAACATTTCGATTAGTCTCTACGACAACTCGCACACCGTCTCAGCGTATGTTGACCTTGGCTTTGCCATACAAACAAACAGGGCGTGCTGACTTGGCACAGTTGCTCCCTCCAGACAACGCGACCAGGAGGAAACACGAGGAGCTTCTCCTGGACAAGCTCTACGACATGGGCGTCCTCTCCGTATGAGTCCAACCGTCCATCTCGTATTGGCTTGTGCTGACATACCCCGCAGACCAAGTCGAAGCTCTCGCAGGTTGAGCACAACGTCACAGTGTCTGCCTTTGCCCGCCGCCGGTTACCCGTCGTCATGACTCGGTGGGCCTACCCCTTATTCTCATATGACCTCCCGAATTGCTAATCCGAAAACAGCCTTCGCATGGCCGAGACAGTACAAGCCGCCACCAAGCTCATCGAGCAGGGGCATGTGCGTGTTGGTGTCGAGGAGGTCCGCGACCCCGCCTTCCTGGTCACCCGCAGCATGGAGGACTTCGTCACCTGGTCCGTCGGCAGCAAGATCAAGCAGAACATCATGAAGTACCGCGACAAGTTGGACGACTTTGAGCTTCTCTGAGAAGCTTGATGTTATTTCATGTCAAGTACCGTAATTCTGTTTTCATGATATCGAGATACCACAGACAAATTCAAACTCGCAGTACCAGTTCACTAGCCCGGCCATTGTCGGTCGTGCACCAACCCAATGACGACCTTAAAGGGTAACAAACCGGAGCCGATGATCACAGACTACCTTCAAGGAGAGATGACGCTTTGCGCTCCGCGTTGAATCGACATGTTTGAGAATGGCGGGCCCAAGCCAGCCCCTTGTCCAACAGATTTAAAGTTGGCAGTTTGAAAGCCTTTACGGGATGCGTAAGGGGATGATGAGGGGAATGAACTGGCCGTGATTAAAGGTCTGGAAAAAACAGTCGCTACACTCTTGGGGTTTGAGCTCGATATTGTGGGAAAAAAAGCTGGTTCGCAGTCCAAAGAGGCTAGTTGGCTCTTTCCACAACTTGTGATTTGCGTTAGGTTTCCCTAACTTCAGTTGATTCATTCTGTCACTGTGGTCGTTCTTTCCTCGCTGCTGTTTGATTCCCCAAACCAGTCACCGTTATCCCCTGGAGCATCATAACGCAACCCAGACCAGTCCCCTTTTCAGCCCCGACCACAACCCTAAGAAATACCTCAGTTTTACTGTTTTCTCACATCCTATTGCATGACGTTCCCGCTGTCCCTATTCATCCGATTAGCTCTAACATACATTACCCTTTTCCCTCCGCATCCTACATCCACCTCCTGGGGCCAAAGCTACCTCTCCCCGACCCAACCTACTATTCGTTCTCGCTACCCCGGCCTCAATCCTCATCACCACGCTAGGATCAACGGCTACCGTTGGAGAAATGGAGCGACATCATCTCTCGAACTCCACAGTCATGCACAAGGTGCATTTCCTCGACCACAAGGCACAAAGGCCACCCCATGTGCCCACCAGACACTCATCGGCTGTTTGTTGGCATTGCACGGCCTTGGGCTACACGAAGCTCCAACGTGTCTCAACAAGCGAAGACCCATATCTCAGAGCATTGAGGCAACTGTCAGCAAGTCACCATCCCTCACTCGACCACCCCCCGAAGTTATGCTGCCGCAACCGCCCGCCCACTCCAATACCGCATAGAAGAACACCGGGCAGGAAGACACATAGCGGTTTTGGTTCTCGAGCAGACCGCTCCCAGAGCTCAACCGGCACTGTTCGAGTCATGGGTCGAAGATATCACAGTCTGTCAGACGGGCGTATCCACGAGGAAGTGGTGGACGTATCTGCCCACCAACACCACGATCATAGTTCGGAAGCCAAAGTCCGCCCTGCCATTGGCGTCCCGCCGTTTAATACGGCACCTCGCTTTGTACACGCCCAGCCCCCGGCTCGTAACTCTTCTCGACATCCATTGGCAGACCACAAACCACCAATCCCACCGAAGGCTGCAGGGAGGTATGCGCGTCTCAATGCTGAGCATCAAGTCCAACTCTGTCTTTTTTCTGGCAATAGCATAAGGCTCGATGAACCCGGGGAGTCCAGTATTCACCCCATCTTCAGGAAGCCAAAATCGGCGTCTGAAACCTCCTTGTTTGGAGGTGACGGTGCCTCCCCGGATTGGTCGGCAGAACTTGAGCCTCGTCACCACTCAATCAAAACACCAGATCCCGAACACAAACTGGACGAAACAACCGACTGCCACCGACCGGTCCTCATTCCAGCAACCCCCCTCCCCAAACCCTTAAATTCCTACCTCAAATCTAGGAATCCCCACAACCTCCTCACATACGCGCCTCCAACCAGTCCCTCCCCGCCTAAGACCCGCCGCATCCTCGACCTCTCCTCCCCAACCATCACCACTACCCCTCCAACCATCAGCAACACCACCACCAACCCCCGCCCCATCTGCTCCCGCCGCATGGCCATGTCCGAAACCATCTACGACCACCCCCTTCCTCCGCCCAAATCCGACATGATACAATCCCCACCGCCCACTCATGGCGCCCGACCCGATCTGGAAACTCCGCAGGCGAGATGCCTGGAAGCCAGTCAAGACAACACAAGGCCTCCGCAGTTGTGTCCGCACTGTTTTCTTCCGGGCTTGGGTTCTAGAGGGTTGCGGAGATCGGAGAGTGTGGGTTGGAATTGTGCGGGGGTTGACGAGGAGTTTGAGAAGGAGGGAGGGGGAGGGGTGAGGTCTGTTGGGTGATGGGATGGGGTTTTGAGGAGGCGGAGGGGAGGGAAGGGGAAGTGAGTGGGTGGGTACTAACGCTACGGTACTACCGTACCTTGGCTTCTGGGGAGTGGGGTGTGAGGGGCTGAGAGGGGGATGGTGATGGTGTTGGGGATAAAGGGCCTAAGTGGGCAGGCACGAGAGGATGTTTGAGAGACTAAAGAGATGGGGGTGGCGAGGGAGGTCTGAAGTGGGTCTTTCATTGGAAGTGGTATTCCCCTTGAGCGACTGGGCAACGAGACGTAGTGATGAGGTGGTGGTATTTCTCCTTCGCTTTCAAGGACCCAGCTGGTCTCAGAGATGGAAGAAATAGGGGGGTGCCCTTGCTTGTGCGACAACGGCCAAATGACACACTCAGCAGAAGAGATTTGGGGCTCATTTAAGTTGTTGTATGGTCACCAGAGAGCCGAACACCTAAAAACCAATTGCCTTACATGCTTCTTCTTGACCATGCCGCCTCAAGTGCTGTACAGTTCAATGGTGGGAGAGGTGTTTATTCTTTTGTGTCCTGATTGCTCTTTAATCCTTGGATCAGTTGAAAGAGTCACGATGGGTCACCTAGACCACGATGTGCTGCGCTCGGGCGAATTACTGAAAGCTGACCTGATCTGTTTTGCTATGAGGATGTACGGTTGGCATTCAGAGCAGTGTGCATGATGTGCCTGGCCCTTCCAGAACATGAGGTTGAAGCGGGGCTACAACTCCATGGGGTTGGTGCTGCTCACAGGCTCTGATTGTTGTTACCTTACAGTACCTTGCCTTACCTCCGAGCTGGCCAAGCATGGTCTTTCAGCTCTCTGCTTCTGCCGACTTCTTGGGCTCCCATAAAGCTGCTCTCTTTTCAGAGCTTTCTGAGACTTGTTATAATACCTTAAGTTACCTTTGACGACTATTAAACCCACTCCTACATCAATTTCCCTAGTTCTTTTTGCCAACATCACTCACCTTGACCCTCAGACCAAAACCCCATCTCACCACAACACAGCAGAAACTACCCCTCGCCCATCGCACCGGAGTCGTCGCGGGGCTGCTGTTGAGTTTGGCGGGTGCGAATTTGGAGACGATTGCGTTTGACTACATCCTGTCGCGGATTGGAATTGAGCTGGCAAAGGAGCTGCTGCTGCCCTTGGCGATGAAGGGGGTCAACGCTGGAGGCGCAGACACGCCTGGGCTACACAACTGCTTCACCCTGAGCACCAGCTGCTAAGAGGCCTTCGCAAAGGGGGTTGAGATTGAGTATGACAGTTTCGAGGGCTATGTCACCAAGACCCTGGGGGTCTCTGAGGAGGAGCTGGCGACAATCAAGGTGAATCTCGTGCGCTCGAGTTGAGGTACTCCGTATGATGGAGCAAAACTGGAGAGATCTGCTTTGAGGCGCGTGGGCGGTGATTGTGTTGACTGGGGCAAATGAGCGCGTCTTCATCCGTCATAGCCAAATTGACGTCGCTCCTCGTTGGCCTCGTTCATCCCATCCCCAAACCATACCATGTGGGCAGCGCGTTTGTGAACGAGCTTGTTTGGGAAAGCAATGGAAGATGAGTGACGTCATATCAAATATGGAGCTTAGAGCTTGAATGCGCAATTTGATTGGTGGCCTTGATGCACTAGCAGCCCTACGACGC
Source organism: Collariella sp. IMI 366227 (assembly GCA_027946355.1). Lineage (NCBI taxonomy): Eukaryota > Fungi > Ascomycota > Sordariomycetes > Sordariales > Chaetomiaceae > Collariella > Collariella sp. IMI 366227. Next base: position 1,052,735 of record JAPEUS010000002.1, on the reverse strand, counting down.
CACTAACAGCGCTGGCCCACTCTTCCCGTACCTCAGGGTCCTCGTTGCTCGACGACTCCTCGTCATCGATTCAGGGTTCGGCAGCAGGTTTCCGAAGCGGACAACTGAATTGGTTTGTGCAACGATTTGCATAGCCTTCTATTTTTGGCCATCCATACTCTCGACAGGCCGTCATAATCACCGTCACCCTTCCCTTCTCTTCCCTTCTGGGCAACGTCACGGGTGCAAGTGACGTGGAGGTTCAACTTGGCGTCAACTTTCCCGATCAAAGGTGTATTTAAGACGGGCTCCCTTCAGGCCAATATCAAATTCTCCAATAGTAAATTCAACAAAGATTACAATCTCACTTGAAGCTGAAGCAAGATCAACTCCAATACTCCCATAAACCTGACCCAAGCAAGACACAACATCCAACCTTAAAACACCATCAACATGCCTCTTCTTACCCACCGCACCCGCCACACCACCACCACCACCCGCACCACGCCTCGTCGTGGTATCTTCGGCCGCCGTCCGCGCACCACCGCCACCGTTGGCACCCGCCGCAAGGGTGGTCTCTTCTCCAGCGGACCCCGTCGCACTCGTCGCACTGCCGCCGCTCCAGTCGCTGTACACCACCAGCAGCGGCGTCCGTCCATCGGCGACAAGATCAGCGGTGCGCTATTGAAGCTGAAGGGAACCGTTCTAAACAGGCCCGGGGAGAAGGTATGCTGATGAATTTATCCTTGAGTTGAACAAGACTGACTCAAATGATGTAGGCTGCTGGCACCCGTCGGATGCGTGGCACTGATGGCCGTGGGAGGCGCCGTCGGCACTACTAAGCTGCGATGAGCAGCCTGGACAGGGTGTAAGAACACAGATATGACAGACGAGGGTCATGATTACGATATGTAGACTGGCGAGTTGGCGTTTATCTGCTTTTTGGTTGGAGCGACCTTAGAGCAAGCGTGGCAAGCGGGATACCACACTAGATACCCTTTACAAGAACAGCACTTAAAAGAGTACAAACTATTTTTTTTTTAAAAAAGATTCTCTCGTATCTTTCGTCTTTAGGATTATGAACACTGAACTGGGGGAAACGTGAAGAACACGGGTGATGCATGCCGTCATGGGCCGTCATGTACAACTCTTATGCCGTTTCGAGAGTCACCAGTAGTAATGGTCTCGTCTCAGATTTAGTCCATCCAGTCTCATGACAACAAATAGGTATCCCTTTTTCTCAATGCCTGTGTTGCTAGCACCATGAATCTTGCCCTTCAACAACCAGTACACCCATTTCTTTGCTCTCATCTCTTCCCACCCCCTGTTCCTGGGTTCAGATAAGAACTCGGAGGAGCTGCCCAAGCACACCTCGCCGCCCTCAACACCTCGCTCTCCTCAAAATTTTGCCCTCCTCAACACCTCGTCGCCCTCAATACCCCGCCGCACTAAACCTGACCACGAACCGCAACTCCTCTCGCTCCCCTTGCATCTGCCTGGTCTCACACGACGTCACCAGCTGATCGCTGAGCTGGACGGCTCGCACATTGCGCACGGTACTCATTCAGGTTGTCCAGGGTTGTGGTGAGTCACCAACATCCCCCAAACAAACAGTGAGGTGGCCCTTCAGAAAACACCGCTCTAGAAATAAACCTAAGAAACGCAGAATCCTCACCAACCAAAACCACAGCACTTGCCATTATTTCTTCTCCCACATCGTTTCCTCCATCGTTCTCAGCAACCTTTACCTTCTTATCACCCCACCGACTTACTTCTTCACCAACTCGCCTCTTTACCACCATTCCTCTCTCTCCCTTCCATCTCCTCTTTATAAAGCCACATCTCAAGGCCGAGCAACAGGGGCCGACCACGGGCCTTTAGGCCACAGAGGCCGACAGCGGTAGAAGAGGCCGCAGGAGTAATAGCACGTTGGACCGGGGGGAATAACCGACACGGTCAGGGTAGTCGAGGAGGCTTGGAGAGAGAGATGGCTAAAGGGACGGGACGGTCGGGCGACGACGAGACCAGCGGACGACCTCGACCACCAGCAGAAGACTCTATTCAAGGACAAGACTCTTAAGAAGCACGAGGGACTGAGCAAAGCGAAGAGCTCGTTGTTGGTCCAAGTCTGAACTGGGGACATAGGCCTTCGGGACTTCTTGTTCAAACGGGGAGTCCCAAGTGTGCTGACGCCCTGCTGTGAGTGCGGCGAAGGGCGGGAGACTGTTGAACACCTGGTGATGTGGTGTTTGGCCCCACCGTTGACTCAGACGTGGGAGAGAGCAGAAGTCAGGACGCGACGAGACTTTTACTCTGTTCTACAGGGTGCCAGTCCTTCAACTGCTCGGCTGACGAGGAGGATACTGGGCTGGCTGATGGATTCAGGAAGACTGCCGATGTACAGCTTGGCTAGGAAGCTCGAGCTGGAGTAGGCAATCTGACTCCCACCGGTCGGAGGCCAAGAGGCCTTCTCTTTTTGTATTTCGCAGGCTCATTCACCGATTTCTTCCCTTAATCATCGGTAGAGGTTTTTCACCCGGCCTGCAAGGGCGCGGTTTTCCTGTATAGTAAATATCTGAGGGTCCGACATGCCCGCAGGGCAGAGCGGTGTAGGAATAATAATAATATAAAGCCACATCCGACCCGCCCGAGCTGAACCAACGACGGCAATATAGCTCAGCCCCGCCGGACGGCGAGGAGTCGGACGGCCAGCAGCGCAAAGTCCATCCTCTTTTGCCTGACAGCCCGTACGTCGGCTGGCTGCGTGACATAGAGCGCACCGGAGTGTTCGGCTGTGACAACAATAAATACCCGTCCCGTTCCCCCAAAGACACCAACCACAAATAGTCACAACCTTGTCCCGCAAAAAATGCCGGAACGACGCAACTGTGAAATAGAGATTTGGGGCCGAACGCCCCTTTATTACCCGCGGTCCAGGCGCCCGCAAAATTGGTGCTGCTCTAGAGAAGGCGAGAAAACAGAACTGACACCAAAAAAAAATGTCACCAGACATACCCAAACGCGTCCGCACCAACCCGTTGCCCTTGCTTTCATAAACCCCCTTTTCCCCTTCGCTTTACCCCCCTGGCTTCCTCCTCCTCCCTCGTGGCGGGATAGGCAGACCAAGACCAAAACAGAAACAAAACAGAAACAGAAAAACGCCGCCGAACCCAAAAAAAAGGAGAGGCAATCATCGCCGGGTATCTTTAACAAAACATTAAACAAACCCTAAACATAACAAAAAAAAGCCAAAGAAAAAGGAAGAGTCTGGGCTCAAAAGAACCCAGACACAGCACTCGGGGGGGGTGGTGGCGGCACCTGCATGCGAAAGTAAACCCGCGGCGGCGGACGCAAGCCACCGGGGCGCACCTCTACCAACTCCCCCGCCTCGTTGCTGTCACTGCTGGCAGCGACGGAGGCAGCCCGCGCAGCACGGCCCTCAATGCGCTCGTTGGTAGTCAGCGCGACCCCGACGAGCTCCCCATCCACAGGCACCGGCGCCCCTCCTGCTCACCCCCAACCACCAACCCCCCATCGCCAAACGTGCGGCGACGGCCGAGCGAAAACCGGAACCCGTTGTCCGCCACAACCACAGGCTCCTTCCCCTCGTCTGCCTCACACCCACCAACAGGGCCATCACCCCCCGCGTCGTTGTCGCTTGTCATCTCTGGGAACTGCTCACGGAACCGGCGCTCCAGCGCCGCCAGATCGTTCCGCGACAGCGCGGGATGCCGCTTGCGATGCACCCCACTGACCCGGGATGTGCGCGACGACACGGGGGCGTGAGCACCAACGTCGCCTCTATCTTTCCCACCAGGGGCAACAGAAACGCCCGCGACGACGGCAGCAACGGCTCCCTCAACGCTGCTGATGCCGTGACTCTCGCCGCTGGAACCAACGCCAAGGGTTTCGCGCACAGATGGGCGTGCGCCGTCGTCGCCAGCGCCACCAGGGCCAGAGGTGTCCGCGGAGCCGTCTGACTCCGAACCCCCGTGAGCAAAAATGCCAAAGTCGGCGATGGTGTGCTGGCCTTTGAGACGTGGGCGCAGCACACCACCATGGACACCCCCGCTGTTATGGCCGGGGGCGCGGGCAGACTCGTCAGCAATGGTGGCGGTGGTGGTGGTGGTGGGCTTTGTAATGCCCAGCGCACCAAGGGAGGGAGGAACGGCAAAAGAGGAAGCATCATTAAAGGAGGGGGCACCAAGAGAGAGGGCACCACCAACAGCAGGAGCAGCACCACCAACAGAACACGCGCCAATTTCAGCAAACGTTCCTTGTTTCTCCTCCCTCTCACCCACACTCACACCACCTGCAGCTGCACCAAAGAAAGCAGGGGTTGACCTCGCGTCTGGATCACCAGACAAAACCGAGCCAAGCGTGATGCTGGTGGGAAGGGGGCACGAAAGGGTCGTTGTGGATGCGGGAGGGTGGGGACTCCAGCGCGAAAGGGGTTGTTATTGGTGTTGCGGGAGGAGCGGCCGCAGTGGTGGTGGTGGTGAAGGTGGTGGTGGTGCCAACAGACTGTGCGCGGGCCCGGAGGCGCGTCTCAAACGCAGTGGGAACACGTATGACGCCTGCGGGGTCAGAGAAGGGGTCGTCGTCGTTGTTGTTGGCGGCAACAATGGTGGTGGTGGAGGTGGTGGTTGCTGTGGCTGGGCGGGTGGGTGAGGTTGTGGTTGTGGTGGTGGGGAGGGCGAAGGCCCAGAAGAGGGTGGAGAGGGTTGTTGCTGTTGCTCCTGTTTATGTTGCTGTTTCTGCTGCTGACTCTGCTGGGGAAGATGAAGAAGGGGTGGTAATGGTTGGGAGGGTGGTGCTGGGTGGAAGGGGCGGGGGCGGAAAGCGGCCGAGGAGGAGGTGCCCTGTTTGGACGGGAGAGGGGTGGCGGCGGGCTGTGCGACGGCCTCGGGCTTGTCTCTAACAAGCTTGAGGCACTTCTCGCGCCGGATGACGTTCTGGCTCTCGTTCCAGCGCAGTTTGGCGTCTGGGATGTTATCGTCCTTCTCTCCCAAGGGGGAAAGGACGGCTTCGCCAACCATGTGACGGATCATATGCGGCTTGATGGGCTTGCGCTGGGTTTTAATTTGGTTCTCATCCGGTTGGGAGTCCGATGCTTCGCCATCTTTTTTCGACTTCTTTGGGAAGAAAAGAGCGGGTTTTGAGAAGCTTCTGAGGAAGCCCTTAAATTTGGAGCCGGTAGGTTGGGCTGTAGAAGGCTGGGATGTCGAGGACTGGGTTGTTGAAGAATGGGCCGTCGAGAGCCGGGCCGGAAGTTCGGGTGCTGGCTGGTTCTCGGACTTGAGAGCCCTGGCAGCTGCCAGCATTTGTTCGACCTTGTCCATGGTTTCTTGGGGGTACAACATGGAAGGGATGTGAGGCTTAAGTGGGGAGTTAGGTGGGGGCGCCAGAACAGTCGAGTGGAAAGAGGACGTTGCAACAGGCTGATAAGAAGACGACGCAGCCTGGGCTAAAACAGGAGGAGGGGGGATAGTAGGTTGAGGAGGAGGGGGGAGGTACTGTGTGGGAACCGAGGGCACCGGCGGAATGTTGTCGTCCGAGTACTTGACTGTCGACATCGACTTGGAGCTCTTGATATACGTGACCGGATGCATCCGAAGCGGGTCATAGGCTAAGGTCTGCGAATGTGGGATTGAGCCGCCGATGGCTTCGTTGTTCGGTCTGCTGGGCCCGGGATGTTGGTGGGCATGGCGGTTGTCTCTAATGGAACCACCGCTGCCCGCGTTGTCTGGTCTGCTGGACCCGACATTTTGGTTAGCATGGTTGTGATTGTCTCTTCTAGGAAGAATTAGTACAAACCTAGACATTGCCCTCTGGGCAAGCATCGCCGTCTGAAGCTGGGCCGGGGGGCAGATGAGGTTTGGGTCGTCAGAAGACGACGAGGGTTTCTGACCGGCAATCTGATATCCGAGTCAGTTTGAGGGTTGACCGACTGCCCGCATCTGGAGCGACTTACAACAGGGCCGAGCGAGGACAAGAACGCGGTCGGGTGGCTGCCAATCGCGTCAACCACCTCGTCACCCCTAACTTGTTGGCTCTGAGGGTCGTTCATTAAGGCTTGAAGCTGATAATCTTGAGGATCGAATCCTATCGTGGCTTTGGGTTGTTGAAGACCGAGGTCAAAGGCTGGAGAGGATCAGTGTCGACTGGCAAAAGAAAGAACTCGCAAAGATTGTGTGATGTGAATGTGGGTGCGGGTCCGGGTCCGGGTATGCAAGGGCGGAGAGAAACTTCAAGGCACTGGAGCGGAACTGAGCACTGGAGCGGGACTGGGCACAATAGGTGAACAGGACACATGAGAGGAAAGGGGAAACGACCGCATCTTCAGGTCAAGGTGGCCCATCATTTACCTGAGTTGGTGATAACTCGAGCAAACTGGGACCATGTACTTTCTTGAGAAGCTCAAGAGTGAGAGAATGGACGATGGTTCGGGAAGCTGGTTTACAAGAGACAAAAGGAACGGCTTGTTTCTCACGTGATGGGTGATGGAAATAAAAAGCCATGCCGCCTACTTCATTGTAGATTGAACTGGGGCAAGAAAATGACGGTCAATGGTGGCCATGCGTCTTATGTCTCCGAAAGAGATACTTCATCGTGATCGCAACGGGGGCAAGAAGGTCTACGTCCCGCTACAATTGTCAACCCGTTTACCTTGTTTAAGTTCGACATTAATGTCGATAATGGCATCCGCTACCTCATGGGAAAGATCGCCCTTTGCCAGGAAGACAACGCAAACCGCCAGCAGCAGGCGCTTCCCAATCCGAAGAACAAAAAGTCAAAGTTCCCGAGGGAGATACTTCACAGTCGCGACGAGTAGTAAAGAACTTGACAGCTCATACCGGTCATGCGGCTATGCGTCCTGCGTCCCTTCGAGAAGATACCTCACTGCGATCGCGACGGCAGTGATGAACACGGCGGCCAGTACCAGCGATGCAACCTATACCCCACCGAGGACAACACTTTATTGCGAACACAACGAACCTAAAAGATTTGGCGACCTGGCGGCCATGCGTCCGATGTCCCCTCGAAAGTAACACTTCGTCGCGAACGCGACGGGGGCAAAGAATTTGGCGACTTGACACCTATGAAACCTCCATCATGTCGAAAAAATACTTCAGTGTAAATTGGACGGTGCAGAAGCACTTGCCGGCCAATAGCGACTCTAAAAAAACCAGACTTAATGAGGTTCAATATGTGCCCGTTCCCAGGCATGTTCTGGGCGCGTTGCCGTCCCTGAACCCGGGACGGCCGGCTGGAGCACCGGAGGGAGCGGACTACCTCGAACCGTGGCGCCAGAACATTTAAAGCAAGGACGTCAGGGGGTAAACAGAGCCGTGTCACCAGCATCGCAAGCGTACAATACTCAAGAAAGCGGCACACGAACTTCAGCTGCCATTATAGTAAGCGCAAACCTCTTCGTTTAAATGTGCGGGAATTGCTTCCAAAGACGGTAAGTACTGGCTTCTTTCTTTATACTTGGAACTATGATAGAGATAGAATGGTGAATGTCGAGCTGTGGAATAAACTTTTATTGGCGAACTTGAACTATCTCAAACAATCCGTGACAATACCGCGGCAAACCATTTTGAAGAATGACGAGCAAGACCTGATCAATGATTAATGTAAAATAACCACTATAAGCGAGCTTGCAACACCGCATATGCTCTGTCAACTTGTCAAGAAAATTAGATGACACCTTGGCAGAATAAAGTCATGCCAGAATGTTTGAACCATTCATTTTTTTTTTTTTTTTGGATAAAAGTAACCAAGCAAAATTCATGGCTCGTTTATGTGAGAGAAGCCTTTTAATCACTGTGGTCTTGGCACTTAGATTGGGAGAGCTCCTCGGAGACAGGTAAACCTTGACTTTTGTTATAAAGCAACTGTAAAAAAACCACGAGCTGCACATTGAAACCTTTTGTGAAGTTCATCGCGAGTGCTTGAAGGGCCTGAAAGAGAAGATCCGGAAATGCTAGGAGTTGTCACCAGAAGAGCCCCTTAGTTTGAAGACATTGAGTCTGTGTCTAGCACTTTTCTCCCCCCTCTTTATCAAACCAACAGAGGGATTCAGTAGTCAACTTCGGGGTCTTTTGTCACCGTTCTACAGAATGCACAGTTCGAGGTAGAATAGGGACTGAGGACTGTTGATGTTGACATGCCCCTGAGTGATTACCTCAGCAACAGCCTCCAAGAGGATGCCAAGTCTGCCAAGATCATTTTCCAATGTTAGGGCTCTGATTGGACAATGGCGGTGAAAAATTCGAGTGGATTCCCCCCGCAAAGACCCGAGGCCGAGTGGGTGGGGCCTCGTGTCATTTATTCGTCGGCCGCCTCGGGCCTCGATTTCCGCGGACCGGCGACTTCCAGACTTGCAGAGGCGAACTGTGCCCTTCCTGCCACTTTTTTCCCCAAATCCTTCAAATCCCTTGCATTTCAGTTGAACCAGCCTTGCCCCGACCTTCTCTTCGTCTAGGAAGCTCTGACAGGACTGTCGGGTGTAACACCAAGAAAAACTGTCGCCATTGTCTCAAAGAGGAACCCTCGGACGCCGAAATATCCCCAGGCCTGGCTGACTCCATTCGTTATCACCGACACCCGCCCAGCATTCCCCCCGACAGCGATCCCTTTGCTTCGATTTTTCCGGCACTCGCCTGACACGCCTTTGCGCCCAGAGCCTCCGGCAACATGTCTTTCTCAAGCCTCGTTCAAGACCTCTCCCTCCGCGACGCCAACGCCATGCGCAGACGCGGTGACGCCTCTGTCTCCACCATGGACGACCGCGCGTCCCATCTCTCGCTGGCCAAGTCCTACACGAGCACCGCTGCTACGAGCGTGAGCATCGCGGGTGACATTGGCAGCCAGCTCCATGCTGGCTACTGCCACCCGCTTGCGAGGACATGGCAGGCTGAGCGCCAACTCACCAAGGTGAGCAATGCCCCGCAACTGCCTCAATGACCCCGCTGACCTGACGTGTCTTAGTCGATGCTCATCTACCCGCTGTTCATTTCGGACCAGGACGACGAAGAGGTCCTCATTCCTTCGCTTCCGGGCCAGTGCCGCCGCGGCCTCAACAAGCTCATTCCCTTCCTCGAGCCGCTCGTCCACAAGGGCCTGCGCTCTGTCGTTCTCTTCGGCGTGCCGATGCGCCCCGGCACCAAAGACGCGCTCGGCACCGCGGCCGACGACCCGAAGGGCCCAGTCATTCGCAGCATCCAGCTCCTGCGCCAGAGATTCCCCCAGCTGTACATCGTCGTCGACGTCTGCCTCTGCGAGTACACGTCCCACGGCCACTGCGGCATCCTCCGCGACGACGGCAGCCTTAACAACCAGCTCTCGGTCGACCGCATCTCGGACGTCGCTGTTGCATACGCCCGCGCTGGCGCGCATTGCGTCGCGCCGTCGGACATGAATGACGGCCGCATCCGCGCCATCAAGCTCAAGCTGATAGAGGAGGGCATCGTGCACAATGTGACGCTCATGTCGTACGCCGCCAAGTTTTCCGGTTGCCTGTACGGCCCCTTCCGCGACGCCGCCGGCTCCTCCCCCTCGTTTGGAGACCGCCGGTGCTACCAGCTGCCCCCCGGCGGCCGTGGTCTGGCGCGCCGCGCCATCATCCGCGACATCAATGAGGGCGCTGACATCATCATGGTCAAGCCCGCGGGCCAGTACCTGGACGTTATCAGCGATGCCAAGGAGCTTGGCAGAGACCTGCCGATTGCCGCGTACCAGGTCAGCGGCGAGTTCGCCATGATCCACGCGGCCGCCAAGGCTGGGGTGTTTGACCTCAAGGCGATGGCTTTTGAGGCTGCTGAGGGTATTCTTCGCGCGGGCGCCACTATCATCATCAGCTACTTTGTTCCCGAGTTTCTGGATTGGCTGGACAACTGATGGATGGGGTTTGAGGTGATGGAAATGTTTTGGTCGTTCTTGGGAGTATATGGGTTGCGGGAGTCACGGTTAGATTTGGGATGGGTATGACTGGCGTCAAGTCCCCTTTTGGTTTCATACGGTACGAGTATAATGTACAACAACACAAAGAAGAACCTGTACAGCGTTACCCGACATTGGGTAGCTGGAAGACAAAAGGCTCGGAGTTCTCACCACTGCCGGGATGTAGATGGGCCTGGCCGGTGCTAGAGTTGCAGAAATTTATATCTCCTCTTTTCTCACACCCTTCTGATCTCAACCGATACCTATTATTCGGACAAAATATGGAAGAATGCAGACCTCGGAGACGGGAGCAACAAAACCACCACGCCTTGACCTCAAGGCCCAGAAGGTTACCAAGTTTGAACCTGTGCGAAGGAACACAAACAAACCCCAGTCATCTCATCTTCACTGACAACAACAAACAAACAGCAATTCTCAAAACACTGTGGAGGCGAGGCCATGTGTCGACCACGCGTTGGACTAGGATCATGATGACCAGCACCATGGACTCGGGTGGGGCAATGATGAGGTTCGATCTCTTGGCATCGGCGATCTTCAACGTCCCTTCTCCATCTCTCTTCAAGGGTCTTTTGAAAAAGAGACAGTTGCAGTAGTAGTGCATGTAGATTGTCAGCCGAGTGCCATTATTGATACTAGATGGGTGTAGGAAGATGATGTTGATTGATCTGGCGAGGGAACACACGGCCAGCCTCCTTGGTTGGCGGCCATGGCGACACTGGGAACGATGGATTGAGATCGAAAGATTGGATGGCCGCCTCCTCGCACGGCGCCGGAAAGGGAATCAACCGGATATGTGGAGAAATAGCAATCAGGAGGCGTCAGATCACTCCTCAGGTCAACAAGATGTGGATAAAATTAAGTGACCATGATGTGGGATGTGGGGAGAATGGGACAGCAGCCCCGAGGGAGTCAGAAGGGTTCATTACCATCCTCCAGGTCGAAATGCTTCTCCAGTCTTGTTGATGAGGGTTCCTGCGTCTATTCCGCAGATTCTTGATTCTTCTTCGGTAGAGGCTTTCCAAAACTTGTGCTTGAACTGGTGGCTTTGGACACCTTCTTCTTCATCACTTATACAGCAAGTTCACCAGCCCACCTTGGGAGGCGATCATTCCTCTGAGCTACCAATCAGCTTTCTATCAAACCGATCTTTCGGTGCCTTTAAATACACCTCTTTCTTAACGTTCACCTACCCCACCCCGCAAAATGAGCAGCCTTAGCGCCTCGAAGCACAGCCAAGAGAGCGAGGAAAGGTTCCTGATTGAGGAACCACCTTCAGACATCGAAAAGAATGTTGGGCGAGACGACGACAAATCCCGGCCCACACGCCAGGACCCATATTGGCCGTCATGGAGAGCCAGGTCCCTTCTCATAGACCTCTGGTCCCTGACTCTTCGGGTAGCCATCTTCCTAGTCCCGAGCTTCCTTCAATCCCGCTTCCGCCAAGATCCAAAACCGCGACCTCCTCCTCGCACGCCTCACCCGACGGCCTACCTTGACGGTGTGCGTGGCCTAGCAGCTCTTGCCGTCTTCTTTTGCCGTATGTGCCGCCAATATCTCTACCTTCAACGAAAATCTCAAAGTTCAAAGGATGATGCCCTGCTGACACCCTCACCAGACTTCCTCTACACCTCCTTCGAAATCGCCCCCTCCTATGGCTACCACCCTCCTCCCGCAAACAACACTTCTCCCCCAACAAAAAACACCACGAACACGAAAACCACCACACCCACCTCCCCCTCCTCCCCTTCCTCCGCCTGCTCTTCTCCGGCCCCCGATGGTCTGCGTCTTCTTCGTCGTATCAGGCTACGCGCTTAGCACTAAGCCGCTCTCCCTCCTCCGCCGCTCCTGCACCACCTCCCCCACCACCATCACCCCTCATCCTCCTCCACTACCCTCGCCCCCTTCACCCAAACCCTCACCTCCCTCATCTTCCGCCGCTCCCTCCGCCTCTTCCTCCCCACCTTCCTCTCCACCCTTCTCATCCTCCTCCTCTCCCGCCTCGGCGCCTACAACTCCACCCGCGACTTCGCCAACGACCCCACCTTCCTGCGAAACGTCCGCGAATTTCACTATACGCCCCTTCCCCTTGCCCCCACAGCAACAAACACGACGACGCAAAATGAGGATTGGGCCGCTATCCAAAACGGGACTGTCGCGGTGAGCGTGGCGCTGGGCGAGGAATTGTGGCAGTGGGCGGAGGGCATGGCGGTGTTTGTGCATCCGTGGGATTGGATGCCGTTTGGGGCTGACGGGGATGGATGTGCATTTGTGGACGATTCCGGTGGAGTGGAGGTGTTCGATGGTGGTGTTTTTGGTGTTAATGGGGACGGCGAGGTTGAGGAATGGTGGAGATTGGGGTTGTTGGCGGGTGATAGGGGGTATGCTTATAGGAGTGCGAGGTGGGAGGTAGTGTTGTTTTTGTGGGGAGTGGTGTTGGCGGAGGTGGATGTTATTCGTGGTGCGGGAGGAGGTTGGGGAGGGGCAGGATGGGAGGGTGTTGCCTGTTGGGGTGGTGCTGCGGGGGCTGGGTGCAGAGCGGAGGTTGAATAGAGCGAGGAGGTTGTTTTGGGGTGTTGTGAGTGTGATTGGGCTGTATCTTATGTCCCAACCGGACGAGGGCGGCGCGGATACGCCCGGGTGGGTGTATCTCACGAGCCTGATTCCCAAGTGGTGGGATGATGAGCACCGGTACTGGCAGAGCGCGGGCGCAATGGTGTTTGTGCTCGCCGTGGGCCGGTCGGTGGGGTGGCAGCGATTCTTCAACCTGGGCTGGGTGCAGTACTTTGGGAGAATCAGCTATGCCATCTACCTTATGCATGGACCGGTCCTGCACACGTTTGGGTACGCCACCATGCGGTGGGCATGGGGTTTGACTGGTATTGAGGGCAGGGCGTATGTGGAAGGGTTTGCGCTGGCATCGGTTTTCGTGGTGCCGATAGTAATATGGGCGGCGGACGTGTTCTGGCGGGCTGTTGATGCGCCGGTTGTGAGATTCGCTCGGTGGGTTGAGAGGCAATGTTCTCTTCCCGAGTAGCCTCAAGTGTTGCTAGCTTCGGTTAGTTACTCCTCCTAATGAAAGCAAATTCTTGTGTCATCCGGCAGTTGTATTCTTTGCTCAGTGCCTTTATTGGCGGGAGGAGGAGCTGGGTGATTCAGGTCTACATCAAGGCTCCATCACAATAACTTGGTTGGATGACCCTTGATGAATATTCTTTCAATTGCTTTGCTGGTCGAAAGCCCGGGTTCGTACAACAATGGTCTCTGAACCGGGGGACCAGAATCCAAACCTCATCCGCCACCCTCAATCATAACACATCGCCCCATCCAACCCGTGTACCCCTTAAGGCCCCCTCAATTTCGAGTTATCCCGCTCATCCATTGGGATATACCGCTCCCTCAACACCTCCTCCACACTCCTCTTCAGCCCCTCCTGCCTCCTCGCACTATCATACCTCTCCGCCAGCGCCTTATTCACATCTGACACATGCAACAACCTTGCATCCATCCTCGACTCAACCCTTTCCTCGGCCAAATGCACCGCGGCCCTCGTCCTCTCCACCATCTCATGCGCCCTCTCCATCCCCTATGCGCAGCCCCCTCCGCCCTTTCCACGCCCTATGCACCGCCTCCTCACCCCATCCGCAACCTCCCTCGCCTCCTCGGCCACCGCATGCGCCATCACCCCGGCCCTCTCCCTCGCCCTCTTCACCTTCGCATCCACCTCCCTCCGAATCTCCTCCGCCTCCACCTTCTCTTTCTCCCTCTCCAACCTCTCCCTCTCCAAACTCTGCTTACTAACCCTCGCCTCCGGCTGCGGCACCCACTCAACCTCCTTCTTCAACTCCACTCCCAACAACCTCGCAACCCCCTCCTCAGCCTCCTCCCGCACCGCAGTCCAATCCGTCTGCTGCGCCCACCGCGCCGCGGCCAGGATCTCGCTGTTCCACTTCGTCTTGGCCGTCTCGATGAAGGACGCGGCCGGGCCGGCGGGCGCGCGCTGCTCGAGGCTCTCGCGCGCGCGGTAGGTGCCGTCGGGGAGCGCGACGGACGTGTTGCGGCGCCGGTGGGAGGAGTCAGGGACGAGGAGGTCGAGGGTGGAGGCTTGCGAACGCAAAACGGCGGATTGGGCTTGCCGGTTTTGGGAGTGCGTGTGTAAAGCGAGGTAGGTGAGGGAGAGGGTTAGGGTGACGCCGCCTGCCTGTGGGATTGGTTAGTGGGAAGGGGTGAGAGAGGAGAGGGAGGGGGCGTACGAAGCCGGCGACGAAACCCATTGTAGTGGCGGCGGTGTGGGTGAGGGAATTGAGGTGGTGGTTGAGGTGGGATGGTGTTGTGAGAGGCCAATTGACCTTTACTTGGTCACTAAATGCTTCTCGGAGTCTGAGGAGAAGTCAATCGGCCACTGCTGGAGTTGTGTGTGGTGTGTTGTAGCTGAAGTGGGCGGACCGAATCCGGTGACGTAGGGCAGTTTCGGAAGCTTGTGGTTCGACGGCGGGTCGACAAAGCCGGGGGCCGGGGCCGAGGGTGCTGTCCCTGGCAGACGCACAGATCATTGAACCCGACCTGGCGATCTGGACTTGCGGTGGCCCGTGCTTGCCGGCTGCTGCCGCGGACGAACCAAAAAATTCATGGCCGCGCTCGCTCGCGCGTGGAGCTGGATGAACGAATCGACAAGTCCCGCCACAACCCCCAAACTCAACAACACCAACTCACCACCCAACCGACGACCCCTCGCCTGCCACAGCCTGATCCGATCCTCGACGATCCCAATCCCACCACATCTCCCCCAAAACACCACACAACCACAGCCCACCATGGCGGGCGGCCATATGAAGTACAGTGACCAAATTTCTGTCACAGACCCCACACGAACTTATGCCCAAGCTCTTCGGCGAGATACGCGAGCGGTACGCGAACCGGCAGGGCGGTTACACGCGGGTGCTGCGGACGGAGCCCAAGGACTCGTACGACCAGGCGCCGTCGGCCATCCTGGAGCTGGTCGACGGGCCCAAGGACATGCGCTTTGCCATGACGGCAGCCGCCGTTGCGCGCGATCGCGCCCTGGGCAAGCGCCACACCGACCTGACGCAGAAGAACGTCGACAAGGTGACCCGCTTCCGCAAGGAGGGCCGCGAGGAGTTTGAGAAGCTGGTGAACAAGATTGAGGATAGTGCTTCGTTTTAGTTCTGGAAGCGGGAGGTGGGAGGGTGATGTTGGGAGGGATTTGAACGGGGGATTAAAAGAGGAGGGGGTGGAGGGGGTTAAGGCGCAAAGGATGGGGAAGACCTATACTATGTGTACATATATCACGATCGTGTAAGATATCGGAGCAATGGTCTTTGCTTGATACACAACAACAACAACAACAACAATAACCAGCGTCGGGGGAAACGCCGCATTATATCAATCTACCTATTTTGCACAGCAGCTCCTACACAAAATCAAAAGTGTCCCCCTGGTCGCGAATCATCTTGCCCACCCGCGCCGACCCAACGATCCGCTCCAGCTTCATCACATCATACTTCGAAAACATAACCCTCACCACACCCTGCCCATGTTCCAGCATCAACGCCTGCTCACTCTTCTGCAAATACCCGCCCGTAATCTCCTTGTAAAACAGCGGATTATCCGGCAGCGCGTACATCACCACCCGCTTCACCCCCTTAATCTGATACCGCCTGAAATGATGCGCACGCTCGGTATACAACAACACCTTGTGACGACCATTCAAGAAATGCGAGCGCGCGCGCGACGCCTCGGGCACGTCGGCGTACTCGGAGATGGTGCCGAACGAGATGTTCTCGCACGCCGAGTTGTTGGCGAAATAGTTGCGCACCCGCACGAAGTCGAGGTACGACGGGATGAAGATGAGCGTGCCGGCGGCGTCACGCGCCTTGTGCTTGGCCAGCATCGGCACGATGGCTTTGGTGAAGTAGGCGAACCGCGCGTCGGGGTCGGCGGCGATGGAGGCCGCTTCGAAGCGGCTGAATGTCTGCCGCGCTTTGACGCCGAGGTATTGGAGTGTTCCTGGGGACTCTTGTTGTATGCGGGCCTTGCCGGCCCAGTTGTGGCAGTGGGCGCGTGCGAGCTCGGCGAGTTCGGGAGTGTTGAAGGCGCTGAGGATGACCGTCTGCCGGAAGAACTTGGCCTGGTCGTCGAGGTACCAGCTGCGCACGCGCGTGAAGTCGCAGTTGTGCGCGTCCTTGGGCTGGATGTTGAGGTGCTCGAAGATGAACTCGACGTGTTCCCAGTTCTGCATGAGGAGTGCGTCGGCTTGGTCGATGACAACGAGCTCAATCGAGCTGAGGAAGTCAAAGTCGAGTTTCTTCTCTTCCTCGGACCCGATGGCCATGCGCAGACCGAGCGGGCTGGCGAAGATGATATCCGAGTTGTAAAATTGCGAGAAATACTTGATGGTCTTGCGCGTGAACTTCATACCCAGTCGGAACATGTCGTCGTCGTTGCCGGCGAAAAGGTCGCGGAAGTCTTCCGGCTTGTCGTCTGAAAACCTAGCCTGCTTGTCGACGTAGCCGTCTTCGAAACGTTTCCTGTGCTCTTGCTGGTCTGGGTCGCAGATGGAGACGATCATGTCGACCATCTTGACGCAGGATTGCCTGGTTGGCAGGATCATGAGAACTTTAGGGCGCGTGAAACCCTGATCCCGCAGCTCCAGATCCTCAGTGCCGTCGGAACGTGACAACCTGGCGTTGTTCTTGACGACTCTATCGCGGGTCCTGGGAGATGTCAGTCAACGGGGGATCATGACTGAGAAATTCCACGTACTTGAAGATGTGGTTAAGTGCATGGAGACCGGCCATGCGCCTGACGCTATCGGAGCTGGCAGGCGTCCGGTTGCAGTGGAGAAGATCCTGGTAGTTGAAGAGCAGCGGCGCTATTGTCTGCTCAACTTCATCAAACTTGGGGTGCTTTGAATCCATGACCTCGTTGAGCCGCTTCTTGAGTTTGAGGTCCGAAATGCCTTTTATCGGCCCCGGTAGTGTCTTCGCTTCGTCATCGCCAGTGTCGGGGGTGCTGAGGAACACTCTAGTTGACTTGGTTGGTATCCGGTCCATGCGCCACTTGCTCCCCTGGATGGCCCTCACGCTCGCCTGGACCTCCTCTTCGTTGGGCTCGGAAAAGTGCACTTCGAATGGGTCGGACTTGTCCAGGTCGTCGTCCTCGTCAAATAAGTCTTCTGGTTGCAGTTCTTCCAGGTCCTCTTCCGCCTCCTCAACCTGATCGACGTCCCGATCCTCGTCAGACTCCTCATCTTCCGGTGCGGGCTCTGATTTGAACTCTTCGTCGCCGGCCGAGTGGTCCAGTTTCCTCCGCTTTGCCTTGTGGGGATTGCTCTCAACGAGACTCTTCATGAGACTCATGTAAGGCTGCGCCGTCTGCATCTCCTGCTCATCCTCCTCGTCCGAGTCCACCTCCATCGCATCCGAGTCAGTCTCAGAGGCACTGTCGGCCTCACTCTCGGATTCGCTGTATGGTCAGCATATGAAGATGTTAAAGAACCAAAGAAGACATAAACACATACTCCTTTTCGGCCAGCCGTGCATCCTCAAAACGTGCACTCCGTGGTTGATGAGCCACTGTCTTCGCCCTTCCTCTCCCTCTCCCTCTGGATGCCCCCTTCCACCCATTCCCCTCCCCTTACACCACCACCCTTCCACCACCGCCCCTTCCACCACCGCCTCTTCCTCCACCTCCTCTTCCTGCACCACCTCTGCCACCACCGCGAAATCCCGCGCGGCTTCCAGGAGCCATTGAATTATTATTGTGCAGAAATGCCCAAAGAAACTGGATTGGTTTTGGCGCCAGAAAGTTGACGTAAGGACGGCAGGTCTCCTTGAAAAAAAGTTGTATGAAAATGAATTATTTCAGCCTTGCCAGACGATGAACCAAGCAAAGGAGACGCCAAGACGGACCCCCCTGTTCAATTTGAGGACTGCAGCAGCCTCGCTGCCACTTTCTTCTTATCGCACCGCTTATCTTAGCGCGCACAACCCAGGTCCCGCATCCGCAGCAAAACCAAAATTCGAGGCTGTTGCGCTGGAGCTCGTCTCAAAGAAACTAGAGAGGGTCCAGCGACGACTTTCCCCGATCTCCGCGACCGACCCGCCCACTCAGCAGCCCGTGCTTTGTACCCCATCAGCCGCCGCCAATTTTCTTGCGAGTCTGCGACCGGGGGACCACCACCACACCCACCCACACCCACCACCTATCACTCACCATCACCCGCCAGCAACAGGAACCGCAGGCATATCCGTCACCATGGCTGTCCAGCAGGAGCAGTTCGTCCACCTCGCCCGGCCCCTGGCGCCCGCTCTGGGCTTCGCCGGCAGTGCCCCGCTTGCCGTCAACATCCAGCCCCAAGTATGCAACCTACACCCCTCCTCCGCCGACATCTGACCGTTACCTAACCTTACCCCCTCCCCCTCCTCCTAGGCCGTCTTCTCCGTCATCGACCATGCTGTCCGCCGCGACATCCGCGACACACAATCGACCAGGGTAATCGGCGCCCTCGTCGGCACCCGCAGCGAAGATGGCAGCGAGGTTGAGGTGCGGAGCACCTTTGCGATCCCGCACACCGAGAACGAGGACCAGGTCGAGGTCGACGTCGAGTACCAGAAGAACATGCTGGCCCTGACCCTCAAGGCCTCCCCCCGCGAGACCCTTCTCGGCTGGTACACGACCTCGCACGAGCTCAACTCCTTCTCGGCCCTCATCCAGAACTTCTTCGCCTCGCCCGAGACGGGCACCTTCCCGCACCCGGCGGTGCACCTGACCATTTCGACCGAGCCCGGCGCGCCCATCGAGACCAAGACGTACATCTCTGCGCCCGTGGCTGTCTCGCCCGAGCGCGCCTCCGAGTCGTGCCTGTTCATTGAGGTCCCCCACAAGCTCCTCTTCAGCGACGCGGAGCGCTCCGCCCTCGGCAGCGCCACCGCTGCTGCCGAGACCGAGACCCGCTCGGCCCCCGTCATCTCGGACATCGAGTCGCTCGCGCAGTCGCTCGAGTCCGTGTCGGACCTTCTCGAGCGCGTGTCGGGCTTCGTCGGCGAGGTGCTCGACGAGGAGCGTGACGGCAGCCACGCCCTGGGCCAGTACCTGATGAACGCGCTGTCGCTGGCGCCCAAGGTCTCCAACACCCAGATCGAGGCCGACTTCAACAACCACGTGCAGGACGTGCTTATGGTCAGCTACCTGGCCAACACGATCCGCACGCAGATTGAGCTCGCGCAGCGCCTCGCCACGGCGCCGCTGGTGGGTGGTTTCGAGAAGGAGGCCGGCGAGAAGAAGGAGGGCGAGGACGGTGGCAAGACCGAGGGTGGCCGAACTGGTACTGGCGGCAGGGGGGAAGAGGGGCGGTCGCGGTGGGCAGAGGGGCGGTGGCCAGCAGAGGGAGCCGAGGGAGCCGAGGGAAAATGGCGAGTAGAGAGGGCGGGTGATGAATGAAGAAAGAAAAAGGAAAGGGGAAAATAATGGGGGTTCTTCTCTTTTTCTTTTACTTTTAACTTGTCGAAGCAAATATCCCAACCATTTTCTTGTTTCTCCAAGCCGCCTACCCTACCTACTCACCGACTGCTTTGAATATCTGCCCAGATGGGAGGAGGAAAATCACGGGGTCAGCTGGAGTCTAGCGAGGGAAGGGAGCGGGTAGTCGGTTCCCCCTTTCAAGGGAAAGCCAGCCGCCGTCATGTGGGGAAGCATCTCGGCAAGGAGGAAGCCATCGAGAGAAAATGGAAGGGATTCAGGCACTGGGATCTTGTCTCACCAGAGACAACAACAACAGGACAGGGGACAAGGGGTAACACCGCAGGCGTCGGCGGGAGGTGGACGGATCATAGAGCGTTACTATTCATGGTGCAATGCGATGGAAATGGACAAAAGAAAGTAAACCCTCACGAACAAGCCTTTATTCATCATCTCCTCTATGCTCACATCTATAACTCAAGACAACCCAAGGCATCCCACCACCCACTCCTCTCCCGCCCCCACCCATCATCACCCCCACAACCCCTCCAAAACCCGTCTTCATACCCAGGCAAAATGAGCAGAGAGTTAAGAAAGCCACCGCAGCAGCCGCTATGCCTTCTCAACACCATCATCATCTATTCCTCTCCCCCTTCCCTTCCAACCTCCACACCCTGCTCACCTGCTCCTCAATGCTCCCACCAACTAATATTCCGAAAAACGCCTCAATGCATGGTACTAGTCAAGGTAAACTCAACGCCGCCCCCTTGTGTGCGCCACCCATCCCCGCCTTCCTGAATCAACCATGCCATGATCTTTACGCCTTGTCGCCCGTTCTTTTTTTTTCTTTCGCTCATGAGAATGAACCCCCAGTCAGTTGCCAGTTGCCAGTCAGTTGTATGTAAATGTGTAATGTGTTTAGTGTGTTGTGTGAATGATAATGTGTGTGCGGTGTACGGAGTTTGTATGCTGTTGTAAGTTGAAGTATCCATCATGCATGCATGCATCGATTCTCCCTTCTCCTCCTCAACCCCCTTTCTCTTCGCCCTTCAACCGCTCAACAGCCCACAACTCAGGAAGTAGGCGGCTTCTGCGGCAGCGTCGCCGGATTGCCATAGTTGGGAAGATGGCTGAAGGTCTGCGGCCCAGGGGGCCCGGACGGTTTGCTGTTGACTGGAGCCATGTGCATGGGCCCGGGTGGAGGAGGAGGAGGATGAGGCATGTGCTGTGGTCCTACTACGTGGGGTGGCGGCACGTGTGGAGGAGGCGGCTGCTGCACGGGGTGGTACGGCGGCATCGAGGTGTTCGAGCCTTGTCGGGCCATGGCATAGGGCCCGGGTGCAGGGCCGAAGCCTGGCTGGGGAAGAGGAGGTTGGAAGCCGGCGTAGCTCATGTGTGGGGAGTGGAACTGCGGGCTGCCGTGACGGGGGCTCGATCCTCCGTAAGGACCGGCTGGAGGCCGTGGTGGTGGCGGGCCTTGCATTGGAAGCCCGTTAGCGGGAACAAAAGACTGGGTCTTGGGGTTGAAGGTTTGGCGGTTGTAGCTCCCTGGGATGGGGTGTTGGCTTTTGGGGTCGTTGGGGTTGACATGAGCAGGCAGCTCCCCATAAGCATAAGGAATGCCGGGATGCGGCTGCGGCGGTCCGGCCCGCGGTGGGTAGGGGTTTTGAACAAAACCTTGCTGCGGCCATGCCGGCTGAGGTACGCTTGGCACGGGACTACCGTACGGCCCACCGATGGGAGGGTTGGGAGCCCGGTACGGTTGAGGCGGCGGCGGTGGCGGTGGAGGGAGGCTCTGCGGAGGGAGGCCCTGCGGCACCGCCGGTGGCATAGGCGGGGTTGGGTACTGCACCCGGGTTAGGCTAATGCTCTGGAAGAGCAGGGCGGGTGGACTCACAGTTGGCATCCCAGTATACGGAGGGGTAAACCCGCTGTTTGGCATCATCTGCGGTGTGTATGGCTGTCCAGGAGCATACATTGGCTGTGGCGCGTTGGCGTATGGCTGTTGGTACTGCCCATTGAAAGCAGCCGTGTTGACCGAATAGTACTGGGGCGCCGATGGACCCCAGGTCGGATGCTGAGGGCCACACCAGGCAACATAGTGAGACCGAGACTCAAATGCCTCAGAATCATCGCGGCGTTGCTTCGTTTTCCTCTTGCCACCGTTTGGCTTGTCCTTGGCCGAGACTGAACTAGCCCGGGACACCCCGTTGCTATCTTCGCCGTCTGTAGGACTCAGGTTAGCAGGGAAACATGGCGGTTTTGGAGTTCACCCACCCTGATTCGCGCTCTCTGTCTTCTCAACGCTTCCGAAAATCCGCTGCCTAGCTTTGTTGTATGCCTCTTCACGTTCCTCTCGGGTGAGCCTAGAAACAGTTAGTAATGGCCATCTCATTGACGCCATTCCAGACGTACTTGTCCTTGGACAAAACTGACTTGTCCTTGGGGTCACTACCGGCCTCCGAGGTTGGTTTAGATGGGGTGGCGCTCGCGGGGCCAAATTCTCCGTCTTCTCCGCGACGCATGATCTTCCGTGGTAGAAGGAGTGGGGCAGGTGAGCTGCTGCTTGGCGTGGTTGCAGCGATACTCGATAGCGAAGGAGGAATCCGAGCAAACGGGGTTCTGAAGATGCGCACGGCACCCAACGCTGCCTCATAAGAGTGTGTCATGTGGTAGTAGTCGGCAAGCCTGTGCGTCAACATCCTGCAGAACGAGTTGCTGGGAGGCAGATCCATGTAGGGGTCTCTGCGAAACCTGGTCAGCAAATGCGATGTTCAAACGACAGGCGCTTGTTGACGGCGTACTCTGAACCCTGAACAAATTCGATGACTTGCTGCTCTAACCTCAGAAGAAAAATGCGGTCTTTTGGGGACTGCATCGCCTCAAGCAACTTCTCGTCTGGGTTCTGGGCATAAAAGGTGTTGGTTGCCAGGCCGTCAGGCGTCGCGGTGCCGACGGCGAGGGCTTTCGGTTCCGCTCCCGGCTGCTTTTCCGAGATGCCGCTCTGTGGTGTGATGGCTCCCTGGCCCTTGCTCGTAGCCAAAATGTGATGGGGAGGGAGAACGCGGGGCGGCATGTCGCCGATTTGGATGCGCTGGATTCTAGCGGCGACATCCGAGCCCATGCGAGAGCTGGCAAGATACGAACCGCGGATGGAGAATGCGTCGTCGTCTTCGGCGGCAGCCTTGACGCTGGCACTGTCGTCGGGCCGCAGTGATTCCTTCTCATCCAGAGCGAAGGTAGTTCCCGAGGTGATACTCTTGCCATCCAAACTAGGGGGCTTGGTTCCCAGCTCAGAGCTGGAATCGGCGCGCAGAGATGTGTCATCTGAGGGCGTCTGGCCGTTTCCGACCTTGCCAGGTAGACAACCGTTTGTAACGTTGTTGAGCGGCGACCTCGACTCCAGCTTGAGATCCTTCAACCCAGCCGTAATCTTGGCCTCGGCGAGCGGCTCATGACTAGCGACGGCAGTAGAGGCGGTAGGCGGGGCAACCGCAGGGGCGGCAGCGAGGGGTACGCCTGAGGAAAGGACGACCTCCTCCCCTCGATCTTTGACGGTAGATGTGGCCATAGACTTGGAGCTTTTAGCGGAGCCGGCAGCGACCTGGAGACAGAAGAGATTCGGTTTGTTAGTTGGGCTGGCCATGAAGATGTCCCAAGGAGAACACGCGAGGCACAACATACCCTTGCAAACGACATCTTTGGGCCTTCATGTGCCATGGTGGGAACTGCCGCCATGACTACGGCTTTGGTAGGCGACCAGGAACACCAAATGTTGGACAGGAGTTGTGTAGGTGGTGATAGCGAGCCGGGCAAGCTGGAGACGGCCGCTCGGTCCGGGGAAGAGCGAGCGGAGAAGCGTGTACCGGTTCGGTTTGTGGCCGGGCTAGTGCAGGATGATGGGATCCGACGAGGAATCAAGAGGTGAAACGGGGCAGGGCTGTCCAGACCGAAGGAAGAGTGCAGGCAATCATCGTGGGGAGGGTGGATGCGGCCAGGCAATCGAGGATTGTGGGTTTCCCAGGGCGACCACTGCGGAGTGAAGCGAAATGCAGCGAAAATGAGGGGGTCGCGGGCAGAGGGTGATGCTGCGGTGGTCGATGGATGACAGACGATGGATGGAGTGGTTAAGCTGTGCACAAGAACTATCGCAAACTTGGTTGTCGCTTTTCCGTGTCGCAGTCCCAGATGTCTGTGCTATGTATGTACCCTGTCTGGGAAAGGAGGTGCCGCAATTGGGCGGCAGAAGGATGGGCAAGACTCCTGGCCAAGGAGGGGTGTGGTGTGGGCGATGTCCAGGACGCAGGTGGTTGCACAAGGAATTGTGGTGAGGAGTTCCTTCTTGGGCTTGGCTGCCGCTGTGGTTCCGAGGAGGCCCAGGACGGGCCGCTGACGAGCCCCACTTGAATTTACCAGCATTGGACTGGACACATCCGACCTGGAAGCATGGAAGCAAACAGCCCCAACAAATAACAGCAAGGTGCTTTGGATAGGTAACATCAGATGGTCTCTTCTGGTGAAATTGGGCACATTTCAAATCATTTGGATTTTGGGCACAGCTGCCGCGGACCTCCAGGGACCTCCAGGAACTAACAGACATCACAAGCCATCCATCCAGCTGAGAGCCTGAGAGACCTCGTACTCATAAACCGTGGAAGCTGGTTCTGTTCATTTCGGGCCTTCATTTGCACTAGACCTTCGTCAGGCTCAGGAATTGCCCTGTTTGTTGAACCAGAGCTGAAAACTGAGGAAGACCGAAAAGAAAAGAAAAAAAAACAATTTCCGGCCATCAAAAATATTACAGCTCTTCTGCCTTAGAGAATTCGTATGTCCAACGTCCAAAGCTGAGGCTGGCTGATGAGGGACGCTGAGGGTGAAAGGTGGGAAGAGGTGAGGGGACGTGCGCTGGCTTCTGGGTGGACCCAAGATTCTGCCATTTGGTTTTGAATGACATGAAAAAAAAGGCGGTGGGTGGTGTAGACGACCAACTATGTAATACCGTACATGTAACATTACCATACTGAGACCAGACCTCCAATCTACGCCCCAACGCCAAGATCGCCATCACCCAGCTTCTCTTTTCATCACCGGCTCTCGCTGTTCACTACAGCGATCGGGTTTCTCTCTGCATTGACTGCTTGCTGAAAACCAGACTATTTCCTGTCGGAGGTATTTGATTTGCGACAGCCTTGACAACACAAACCCATCCAACCGCCTTGGAGGACAGTCAATACAACAAGCGACCGCCAGCATCAATCATCAAGATGCATTCCTATCGTGGCCGGAGCGGCCCATCCAAGGCCGCGGGCTCAAACGTCCAATGCCAGAAGTGCCTTAAACGAGATAAGTCGGCTCTTTTTTTTCGACAACTGGGCTTCTAACTAACAATCGCAGCACGTCACTATTCATATGAATGCAAGGCAGCGCCACAAGAGCGGCCATATATCCCCCGGCCTTCTCGTACGCAGCAGCTGTTCAACCCGAAGCTGCTCCCTAAGCTCTCAAACGAAACGCCAGATGTCCTGCAAAAAAAGTAGGGCCCAACGTTCTGCTACATATCTAATGCCCTGCTAACACGCGCGACAGAGAAGGAGTGGCAGATGAGGAACTGGCCAAGAGGGGAGCCGAGAGGGCACGAAAGCGGGAACGCGAGATGAATGAAGACGCTATTCTGAGAGATTCCCCTCCACCTAGGCGGCGCAGGTCACCCTCCTACGATTCGGTATCAAGCATCTCTACCCGATCGCCTTCTCCGGCCCGCGGACGAACCCCGAGCCCACTGAGAAGGGAGCAGCCGCGGGGCTCTCGCAGCCCATCACCTCGTGGCCCTCAGGGCCGCCAGAAATCGTACGATTCTGGCGATGGCTACTCAAGAAGCCCCTCGGAAAGCCTAGAGCGCGGTCATTCGAGCCGAGGCTCCCGCCCAGTTCGTTCTCCTTCACCGCGGCGTTCTCCATCCCCTCCGCCCAAGCGTAGCTACGATCGGGAATACGGACGCGGACGCCGTGGCTCGCTCGGAGCCGAGGCCCGTGGAAAGGATTTGCATGCGAGACGGACATACTCTGTATCTCGGTCGAGGTCCCCGGTGAGGCGGGAGGGCACAGAGGAGAGACAGGGGGCTGGTCGCTACCGAGAGCGGGACGATCGCGGCTATCAGAAAACGAGAAGCCCGCCGCCGCGACAGGCCTCTCCGCCGAGACAGCCCCCTCCGCCGCGGGAGAGAAGTCTCAGTCCCTTCAGCAAGAGGTTAGCGCTGACGCAGTCCATGAACAGGGGGAGATAGGAGATGATAGGAATCTCAGGGTATCATATGCATACTTTGTACTGGCCATCCCATGTAGCTCAGCCAAGTAACAGAACCAAACCACATTTTGCCACCAGGTGCCCTCCGTACAACATCACATCTCAACTCGCAAACTCCTCCGCCTCCGCTTCCCTCTCCCTCCTCGCCTCCTCCTCCCCTCCCTCTCCCTCAACCTCATCCCCTCCACAAGCGCCGCCCCATCCAACATCCCCTCCTCCTCCCATCCTCCTTCCCTTTCCCACCCTCGCCGCCTCCGCCACCGCCTTCTTCTCCGCCAACCTCTCCCTCACCAACCGTGCAATCGCATTCTCCGTCCGCACGTTCAGCACCTCCATCTTGAGGTTCAGCTCCCGCTTCAGATCCCAATTCGGCCGCTTCGGCTGCAGCTTGAACAGGTCAATGCCCTTGTCAGCCGCCTGCGCCGCGTCCAGCGCCGCCTGCCGCCGGCTCTCGTCCTCGAGGTCGTGCGCCTGCTCCTCGAGCGTCGGCTCGGCGAGGTGGAGCGTGGGAGGGCGCTTCGAAGCCGAGCTTGGGGCCTTTGGTTTCGAAGTCGTAGTTGCGGCCAGAGAGGTGTAGACGTGCGACGTCTTGAGTCGGGGGGGTGAGGGCGTTGTTTTGTTGTTGTTGGGGGGAGCTGGTGGTGGGTTCTTGGGCGAGGTTGGTGCTGGTGTCGTCGTCGTCGTCGTTGTCGGTCGGCTCGGGCTGCTTGCGCTTGAGGGACTTGAGCTTGGCAAGGCGCGCTTTGCGGTCGTCGGTGGCGGCGCTGAGGGTCGCGTGAGAGGCCATGGTGGGCTGTTGGTGTGGTAGAATTACGCTCTGGCTTGGGGGTGTGATGGGTGTTTTCTTGGGTCTTTGGCTGTTGCTGTTGCTGTGCAAGATGCAGGTGCTGTGGTCCGCAGTGGGCCAGAGCCTGGAGGCCAATGGAGCAAGGACAGGCATAATTGCCTGCCGGACACCCTATGTAACGCGTACCAAATGTGACGTATCAATGGGCAGTAAGTTTCAGCATGTAAATTTCATACTCCTGCTTCCCCGGCGAATTCACTTTGGCAACAACATCCAAGAGTCCAAGACCCCGAGCCAACACACGCCTCCAGACCACGCCAGCCCACGAGACCGGCCGCTCCACTCGGCGTAGCCCGTGCCCGGTAGCTATGCTGCGTCAAGCCAGGCTGGCCTCCCTGTCGGGCGCAGTGCATGCGCGACAGCAGCCCTCGCCATGGCTCGTCGAAGCACCAGCAACTCCAGCACGCCGTCCCGTTCCGCTGTTCTTGCCCTCGAGATCACTCTCTAGGGCCCTCCAGACCTCGTCTGCCGCCACTTCTGGCCTCCCGAGAGCCCCTCGACCCCAAGAGTCAGCCGGAGATCACCTCAAGAACCACCAGCGGGCCGGCTCTAGCATGCAAAAGTCGAAATGGGTGTTTCGTGGCAATGACATTGGACATCCGCCCGAGGACGCTCTCAAACATCCGCCCCAAAAGCCCCGGCCGGCCAGCTCCAAAGAGGAAGAGCCGGCATCGGTGTTTTCTGCCAAGGAAACCCCGAAATGGGAGTTCCGCGGCAACAACATCCAATTCATTTATCGCGACGCCTTTCACATCAAAAAAAGTCAAAGGCAGTTTGGCCTGTTCAACCTTCATGCACAAATACGAGTTGTGGGACAAGGCATTCAAAACCACATTGGCTCATATGGACAATCCCAGGACGGAGCTTCCACTCAAGCGAAGCAAGCGCTTAAGGTCTCTCCAGATCTTGATGGCAGAAAATTCCGTCGAAGGTATGCGCGCACGGTGGAGGAAACACAAGCCGTTGCTAGAACACCGCATCCGTGACTGGCCTCCAATGATACTTCTTGCTATGCGCTGCTTCCCAGAGCGCGTCGCAGACATCCTGAGGGCCACCGCGGAGAAATACGTCACACCACGCTACACCCTGGAGAATGTCGTGTGCTTTGTGGGCTTATGGAATCTCCAACAGCCCGAGTCCCGCCGGAAAGAAGAGCAAGCCAAGCTCACCGCAACTCTTCTCGACCTATTCCGCCTCGACAAGGATCCAGGCCCGTGGAGTCTGCGTCTTCCCCAGTGGGTCATCGGCACCGCAGTATCTACCAGCAGCCCCGAGACAGTGGTCGAGCTGTATTCAGAGCTCAGACGAATCGGCGCCAAACTCCATCTCCATACACGAGTTAATTTTGCTTTCAAGCTTGCGGCGCTGCCGAAGCACAAGGAGACGGCACTCCGCATCCTAGAGGACCTGCTGCAGGAAGGCGTGCTGGATCCCTCCGACCTCGTTGCCAACAAGTTGGCCTCAAAGCTCTTCTTTTTACCCGTGAAAGAATGGGAAGAAGGCCTCATATCTGAGACCGACATAGCATCAATCCGCGAGGTGTACAAGCGCTTTCCAGGTCTTGGCATAACACCGAATCACCGTGTATACACCGCCATGATCCGGTCCCTGGCCTTGACCGACCAACTGGACAAGGCGCTGGATGTCTACACCTTAATGCGCAGGCGTAAAATGATTCTGGATCCGCTCGTCCTTTCAACTCTCGTGAACGGAGCCAAGCGTGCCAACGCCCTCAGCACCATTATCGACCTCGTTGCAGATGCCCCAACCCAATACGTTCAGACCCGCTACACATGGAATGACATTATTCATGCCATCCTTGTAGCTGCAATTCAAGAAAACAACGAGCGCATGGCCAGCTCGCCGCGTGTCATCCCGGCGTACTTCTTTATGCTACGGGCATATGCCAAGCTCTACAAGTTGGAGCCCTTGCAGACGCTACTCCCGCCTGCCTTGAACGGCGGCCGCCTCGCGGACAGGGACGACGCCTCCGAACCATGGGAGTGGGAGAAAAAGGCAGATGCGCTCACCGACATGCTTCCCGCTCTGCCGGGAGACCAGCTCATGGAACCAAACACCGATATCCTGAACATCATGCTACTTGGCTACGTCAGCGCATTCTCCAGCCCAAAGCAGATCATGAACTTTTACAGCCATTTCCGTTCACTGCTCAGGAACCGCCACCCCATCACCATCGACCTTCTGAGTTGGAGCACGATCCCGTACGACATCATCATCAAAGTCCTCACAGAGCACCCGGACACGATGCGCACAGCCATCGACATCGCCAACGACATGCTCCAAGACGCGGCCGACTCATCTGCCAATCCCAAGCCACTCCCCGAGCCCGAAATCATCCCGACAGCAGAATCCACCCCGGACCCATCAATCCTATTATCACCATCACCACCGCCTCCAGAAAAGCAGCTCCTCACCAGCAGGCTCCCCTCGCACCCCTCCCCGCTCCCACCACCAAGCGTGCACACGTGGTCCATCCTGCTCCGCGGCTTCATCCAGCATGGGCGCTTGTACCACGCCCAGCGCCTGATATTGGTCATGCGGCAGCACGGCGTCGAGCCCAACCTAGCGACGTACAACACGCTCCTATACGGGTACGCGCGCGCGGGCAAGATGCGCCAGAGTGTGCTCACGATCTCCAACCTCGAGGCGGCCGGCTACCACTGGGACGTGCACACGGTGCGCGGGCTGGCCCGGTTGGCGCAGCGCGGCAAGGACTCCGCCGAGCTGGTCGCCAAGCTGCTCGCCGCGCAGGCGACCAAGGACGCAAAGGCGCGCCAGCAGGCGCTCCACGCGGCCGGCGAGTTCGAGAGGCTCGCGTACAAGGAGCGCATGAGACGTCTCCCGCCCCTCGCGCTCGTGCCCGAGGTGACGGCCGCTGAGGTTACTAAGGTGCTCGCCGGCGGCGCAGAACAACAACAACAACAACAACAACAACCGCCGCGGCCACCACGCCCCTCCGCAGCCGAACTTCGGGAACAAAACACGCGCGAGGAGGAATGGCTGGAGTTCCAGGAGCGCGAGAAGCAACGGATGCTGGAGAAGCTGCAGCAAGGCGGCGGCGCTGCTGGCGCTTCTGCTGCTGAAAGTGCCTCTGCTGCTACTGCTGCTGCTGCTGGCAGTCTCACAGGCGGCAAGAAGAAGATGACCGAGGCGCTCGCGGCCGACGACTTCATGCAGGTGTATGACGAGCTGGTGCTGCAGGGGCTGAAGGAGGAGTTGCGGGATATTCAGATTGAGATGGACTGGAAGGAGAAGACGTATGAGAAGGAGTTTGGGAGTGAGAAGGAAGAAGGTGAGAAGGAGGAGGCTGAGAAGGAGGCGGAGGATGGGAGCAGGTGAGACAAGTGATGACAGACCACAACGACAACAACGCAGGCACGAAGACGTTCAATCAACGACCCGCGACTTTCCGAAGAGGGGCTGCGGAGAACTACCTAAAAGGTGCGAGACATCTACCCCGAATCTGTACGATGAGTTGTATACACAACCGGCGCAATAAAAGAGAGAGCGCAGCATAGAGGTTAGTTTTTTTGGTATCCTACATCCTTTTACAAGATCTGTATCATTTCTGTACTACTACACACATGCGTCCATTCATTCTATCCATCATCATCGATCCTCTTGCGGAACCCATTCCAATGATCCCTTGTCAGTGGCAGCCTAGTGTTTCCGTGACATATTCAGCAGCTCTCCCCTCATCCATCCAGATCCAACCTCTCTCCAAGCTAACGCCGAAAAGAAAACCAAACCTAGATCGCTCGCTGCTGGTATATACACCGCCTCCCTCATTCTCACCCTCCCATACCAAACCTTCACTTAAGCCTCACTTTCATTTGGTCGGGTTCCAACCAAGCCACTCCCAACACCCCACAAAGCCCCACCAAAGCCCTCAAATCCACCCCGGCATTCCCTCACTCTCCGGCGACAAAAACGCATCAATCTCACTCATCTTCTCCTCCGTCGTCAGCCTCCTCCTCGGCGGCGCCCTCGGCAGCCTGCTCGCCATCACCCCGCCCCGACCAGGTCTGTGCTGGAGCTGGCGCGCGACCTCAGGGGACGACCTGCTCCTGCTGCTGTTGTTGCCATGGAGGAGGATGCCGTGGTTGAGATGGTGGCAGTGCGCGTGCGGCGGTTGCTGCTGCCGCTGCCGGCGGTGTGGTGGCCGCTGCTGGAGATAAAGGTTGAGGTTGAGGAGGAGGGGTTAGAGGAGTGTGGGTTGTGGTGGTGGCGGTGGCGGGCGTGGCCGTAGCGGGACGGGCGCTGATGCTGGGTTGGGATGTTTGGGGTGGGTTGTTGGGAGCGAGGAGGCCTGGGGTGGGAGGGTGAGGAGGAGCGGTGGATGGAGGAGGGCGAGCGCCAGGTTGGTGGGCGGATCCAGGGCGCGACAGCGCCGCCGCTGCTGGGGTGGCGGGAGTGGTGGGGTTGGGTCGGGGGAGGGGAGTGGGCGGTTGCGCTCGAACCAGGCGGGAGTTCTTGTTCGGGATAGGTGCCGGCGATGAGGTCGGTGATGTCTGGGTTGCTGGGCGTGGAGGTGCTGAGTCTGGGGCGGGAGGTTGGCGCCGGTCTAAGCTGCATGGGATACTCCAAGTCGGTTTCGGGAAAGACTTCTTGCGAAGATGCCGCCATATGGCCCTCTGTACGGGTGACGCTGGTCGAGATGGGCCGCGCTTGGGGGACCGGGACGGGAGGCGGAGTCCGAGTTGGCATGGGCGGAGGCAGGCGTTTCGGTTCGGGAGCAGACGCAGTGGTGGTGTCCAAGATCGCAGAGTTAGGGATCATTGGCTCCAAGGTATTAACCTCGTTTCCTTCGTCAGCCATCTCTTTGGTGTCAGTCTGGGTCGTCTCAGAGTTGTTGTTTGGCTGCACCTGGGTCTTCGACTCAGCACCCTCTCCATAAATCTCCTCGTCGTCAATCCAGAGCTGTGCGCGCACGTTGTCCCAAAAGCGCTTGACGTCCTCTGGGTCTCTTTTCTCCTCTTCTTGAACTGCCTCCGCATTGATGGCCTCGCATTCTTCTTGGAAAACGAGCAGCTCAGTCATTAAGTTGTCGAGCCGCTCAATGGGCGATGGGGTGCTGTTCCAGGTCTTCTCTTTCTTCTTGCTGTCAATTTTTTGGAGTTTCTCTCATCTTTCCTTTCTTGCCCGCGACTGGTTCCGTGCTTCCCTCCTTCTTGCTATTGACCTGCTGGGTGATGCCAACGCGGTTCTCATCGCTGCCCTTCTCTTCAAGATTATCGAGACACCGGGCCAGTGGTCTGTTGTTGAAGTAAGATTTGTGCTTGAGCAGGGTCAAGGAATACTCCTCGACCTCGTAGCCAACATGAGCGGATGGGTACATTGTCGGTGCGATAGAGCGGACGGGTTGGCGCTGCTGGAGGTAAGGGAGCTGTGGGCGTACGATGGCTCTATTTTCGAGCTTCTTGCTGTCGGTGCCGCCTTCATGGACTTGCTTCCAGTCGCTTTCTCTTGCCTTGCTGCTTATACCGAAAGACAGTTGTGGCTTGTCGGGTTCCCGGTCCTCTGGGATGCTGGTGGTCTGCTCGAACATGAAGACCATGGCCTTCACCGACCGATCCGACACCTTTCTTCCCGGCGAGAGCCCTTTGCGACCGAGATTGGAAGAGAAGCTTGCCGGAAGTGCGCGCCTCTCAATTCGTCGGTCGACAATCCGGTCCTGTGTTGACGCGGGTCCGCCTTCTCGGTCATCTCGGCGCTGCGCGTGGTCGTCCATGGCGGCCATTCACGGCGGAGCGTGACAGTTACGATTGTTACGCAATGGTCGGGCAAGGGACTGTTGCAGGTCGGTCGAAAAGGAAGGAGCAAGGTTTGTGGGAGTGCTCTTGCCCTGAGTGCAGTCGATGGCCAGGCACTGAATGGTGCGGGAAGGACCGCGACAACCACTCTCATCCCACTTCAGATGAAAACAGGACGAATTCATTTTTGTTTCTGGACTTTCTATGCTGTGCTATGCCATCGAGATTTGGTGCTTCTCTCCCTCAGTGCCAATGCTGTTCAACGGCAGGATTCCTGTCTGTGCTGGACACTTGTTCATACCTGAGCAAGATACTCACTCTCATCGGTCTGGAAACTCGTTTCATTGGGAAGGAGTGCCATTGATGCTTCACCCACAAGAACAAAACTCACATTAGTCGCTCTGCGAGACAGTTCTGTTTCTTTGATCCCTTGGTAAATCGCCAGTAGGTCTGCTTCCTTCACATCCTAGCAAATATTCTAGCGGTTCTCAATCCGTACTTAATTCCACTCCCAATGCATGATCTAATCTCAGCCATGATGTCTGACAAAGGCCGATAGAAATGAGAGCTTGAGCATGTTGGGATCCTTGACCAGCACAACACCCTGTTCCCTGCCTGTGGCCTGGTCATTCCAGTTGCCCCTGACTCTACGATCAGATTAAATGATTTTGAGCTCTATTCGATTTCCAGCACTGGCAGTAAAAGGTGCCATGTTACAAATACAACCCAGGCTTTGCTGCACACAAACAATAGTTTCTCTGGGTAATTCCAGCATTGTTTACCAACCATCGCTCAAGGGAAGCGATATTGATGCCCTCAAATCATCATGCGTCCCTTATTGCATTGATACATTTGGAAACATAAAGCGTTTACGGTCTACCCAGCTTACAGAAAAGGCACAAAAGCTTAGTTTACTAACAAACGATCCCTGGACAACACCAGACTTTACCCCCCTTTTCCGACCTTAGGAACATACCTGATCCGTATGTACTTAAGACCCGAGAAATCTAAACCTCTAGCAACTTCAGCTCTATCAATCAGGCAGCCGCTGATCTGCACTATGACAATGTGGCAAGTCAGCCGTCTTGTGGCTGTCATTATCGTCTCAGGTCTCTGCTGGGCTAGATTGTTTGGCGAGTCCAAGACTCAGCTCGCCAGGGATCCAGCCCAGGTCAGCGAACAACGTCAACCTGAGGTTCATGTTCGAGACCGGAAACAATAGCCGGCAGCTAGATCCAGCGAAAAGGAGTTTCATTGTTTAGTGTTCTCAGCTTGAGGTCAAACGTTGTGGACCAGATGACTGGTGTCAAACCCAACAACCTGAACTTGGAAAGTGGAAAGCACTCTAGGTCTTTGATAAACAGTTGCACAAGTATGCGGGGCAGGCATGCCGACCCTCTGGTGGCATGTCGTCGACTAGCGAGGGTGTCCGAATGTGGTTAGACACCTCGGTTTAACTCTCGTAGGTCCATCAAGCAGACCAGGAACCTCTCGACGTCAACTCCATCATCAAAGGTCCAAAACGGCTCCAACCAACACCAAAAGTCAAAACGGAACAGCCACCCCCCAACTCACCTCCCCAGTTTGACTCTAATCCCCCTTGCCGGGCGCTTCGGTGTGTCAAATCTTGGTCATCGAGTCGTCGGTCGCGGTCGCGTTCAATGATGGTCAAGCAGTGGTCCGAGGGACTAAACCTGAAAGCACACCGCATTTCCCAATCGGGCACCGCGTTTCCCCTCCTCAAAGACTCACTCCCCCGCAGCGCGGTAAGCTCAGCCACATACTGGGCCGCAGGGCTGTAGACCCTTGTCTTTTTGAGGTTGCTTGGTTGACCGTGGAAGTGTTCGTGCTGAGATCCTCTTGACGAGGACTTGAAGATGGACAGCCTCCGTAACAGCCCGGATGTTGTCAGAAAGGGGTCTTCTCTGCCCTCCCCTCTGGTTCGTGTCCATCCATAGGTTGGTGTAACCCAACAACAACGGACCTAAGGTAAGCAAAGAACGATAGTTATCCAACAGAGCATATCTCATTGGCCCACCTCCCAACCAACTGATCAACCACATCCACCAGACCTGATCTTGGCGTCGAAGGGGAACACGGCGTCTAGGCACCCATCGCGCCCGCATAAGCGGGCAGACTCCAGTCCACTGGGTTGGGCTTCCTGCGCCGACGCCACTTCTGGAAGAAGAAGAGGTTATTGCCGGCAGAGGGTCCATGATTCTGATCCTTCCCTCTTCCGAGTCCCGATCCGAGCGAGGGATCATACGTGAAAATCCGCCTTGCTTGGCTTTGTTGCCGAAAAAGGTGCATGAGGCGCAGCATCACTGCCGTGCCGTGCCAGTGCCAGACGGACTCCTTCCCGTCAAAGGTTCGGGAGGCGGTGGGCTGAGGAAAATGGAAATGTTGGGTTGGGCAGCAGAGCAGACAGGCGATGGGGCTGAAGTGAAGGTCCAATTCGAATTACCCCCTTGGGTAAGTGTTTTTCTTGAACGTGTGCCACCATCACTGTTGGATGCTGTGGCTGCTACACTGCAGAATGGTCTTCGCCCGAGACAGAGGAGGCAGAATCTTGCGGAGACACGGCATGTGCACGATGCTGGGGGGTGGCACGCCAGATGCACGGAACCTTCACTCGTTTTGGCGTGCTCTTGATGTGGCAGATCGTTGTCTCCGCAGCCCATCTCGCACGTCTCTTTTACCTAATATGGAGACATGCAATTTGAATCTCAAGATCAC
The DNA here is from genome assembly GCA_027946355.1 of Collariella sp. IMI 366227. Classification (NCBI taxonomy): domain Eukaryota; kingdom Fungi; phylum Ascomycota; class Sordariomycetes; order Sordariales; family Chaetomiaceae; genus Collariella; species Collariella sp. IMI 366227. The sequence goes on along the minus strand of JAPEUS010000002.1, from coordinate 1,017,650 downwards.
TGGGTTCGGTTGTTAGATAATCATGGAAGAGTGAGTCTCTTTTGTGTAAGAGAAGGAAGTGTGAATATCATTACAAACTACCCGCCATCAATGTCATGCCTATGTATCCAGCCCCAAGAAGAAACAGAAACCAGGTATCAAGAAGAAAAAGGTATCTCTGTAATCATGCTGCGTCGTAAATCCAACCCGAACCCCATCAAATGCCCAAGTAACTAAGAACCCATTCCCAAAGAGGTCTTTGCGGTTGAAGATGGCGCCTGTGCAGGGGGAGGATGGAGGGGGTTTGGTGGCGCAGGCGCCGTCGGTGCAGACGTAGTAGTTCAGGAGGAGGTGCTGGGTTGCGACGTGGCGCTTCCATTCGTTTTTGGAGGCGAAGGTGGAGGGGCAGCCGGCGAAGTCGAAGACGCAGTTGAAGGGGCGGTTGTGGTGTTTCTTTGTGTGGGCGTCGAGGTCGGATTGGGAGGTGAATTTGCGCTGGGTGCAGGAGGTGTCCGGGCAGGTGAATGTGGAGGGGGGATCGCCCCCGGGACGGGCGCGGCGGCGGGTGGTGAGGTTTCGGTTGGTGGAGGATTGAGGTTTGGTTGTCTTTGGGCGTTTGTTGGGGCGGTAGTCGTCGTCGTTGTTGGCGTCTGGGTTCGGACGCTTGGTTGGAACCTCTGCTTGGGGATTCTGGTCTTGGGCCTGTTGTGGTGGCAGCGAGTATCGGGTTGATGCTTCGAGTTGTTGGTTCGATGTTGCCTGTGGGCTTTCTATTCCCCCAGCATTAAACGTAGGCGCGGCACTGCTCTGTGCCGGCTCAGCCTCCCTCAGGCCGTCGAAGCCATACCCGTGGTGGGAGAAGTTGAAGTCGATGATGCCGTTCTCGCTGTCGCCGTCGTCGAAAGGGTTCGTGTAGTCCGCTATGCCGGTACCCGTGAACTGGACCGCTTGCGCGTTGGAGAAGGAGTCCATCGGCGTTGGAAACGGCGAAAGCAAGGCCGTGTCGGAGGGCGTTCTCGGGAAAGTGTTGTCGTAGTACGAATCGGCATCTGCGGGAGGACTGAAGGGGGGACTGAAGGCGCTCCCTGATGAGGATGGGCCAACGGATGAGATGGGACTCGCAAAGCGCGTCTGCGATGGCGGCGGCACTGCTGGGATACCGACTGTCGGACGGATAGGGGTGCAATTGGGCATGTGCCCGGGGATGTCGGCAACGAAGAAGTTTGTCCTTGGGGTTTCTTTGAGATACCGCTGGACGGGGGCATCCCAATTGTTGATGTTGGAAACCTGCGAGGGGTTCTGGAGATCCGAGTTGATATATGGCATGTTTGAGTCGGGCCCATCTTCTAATACATTGTAGAACTGGCCCTGAAAGGCCGTGTCCTCGTAGGAGTACCCGGGCCCGGCGAAGGTGTAAGGAGAGGCCATGTTGGAGACGAGGGAGGTTTGCCCTTTCTAATGTTGGCTCGCGGTCTCTGAAGTTGGATCAGAGCGTGCCCTGCTTCGGGCGACGGCATCCAAGAAAGAGAAGAGCAGTTGTCAATCCGGGGATGCAAGGGCAACTGGCACAAGTAAAGTGCGTACTGTGTGAGGCAGGGGTAGTGGGAGACGGAATGGAGCGAGGCTGCGGGGACGCCGAATATATGTATGGCTAAGGTACGGAACCTTTGCAACGACAGTCGAGTTGATCGGCGAAGGTCTGCCACATGGTGCACGCGGGAAGGCGTCGACTGAAAAAGAAAGACTGGGACCTTCGGCCAGTGGCCAGTGGCCAGGGGTACGGAGCAGACATATGGATCCATGGTCATGGTCACGGTCACGACGTGTCTCCCAGTCCTGACTGGTTTCCCTTCCATCTGCCCTCTGCCACCCTGCCCGTCCGCCCTGGGTTCCTGCTCTTGCCGCAGCCCCCTGCTACCCTCCACCACGGGAGTCCTTGGACCCCCCTCTGTTGAGCCTCAAGATGTATCCTCCTGCGCTCCCACGGTGTGAGGTACCTCAAACACACAGCATGGGAGGATTACCGGGGCTGAGCCCGTTGAATTGCGCTGTACCCTGGGACCCATGGCTGCGCCGCGGATGTGCAACCCTGGCTGGCGACTAATGAGGGATAGCGGCGAGCAGCAGCCAACCCGTGGACAGGACCGTTTCGAGGGCCCGCCGTATCGTTCTGATCTGTCACCAGATGGGATGGATGGCCCCCAGACGGGGGGAGGGGTGTTGGTTCGCGCGCCATGGCGGTCGTTTGCCGGGAACAGGACCGTGTTTGGCCCGTCCTCTGACTGGCGCAACCAGCGGGCCGCAGGTTTAAGATGATGACTTGCAGCCCTCCTTTGCTTGGTCATGCAACGGCAGTGGAGCTCGGACGCCCAAAGTGCTGACCGGGACGCATGCTGATTGCGTTGGCTGTCGCGACAGAGGACGACCGACAACAGCTCAAGGACAAGTGGTGAAGATCAGCAGCAGACCTGGGAACGAGAGATGCGACTGGCACTGTGCGGGAGTAGTGGCCGTCGGACATTGCGCGCCTCCTCATCATCCCCAGTTGCTTTTTCGATCTGGTTTCGCAGCCACGCCCTCGGCATGACCGCCGCCTCCGCATTCCAGGAGTCTTCTCCCGTTCAAAAAAGCAAATGTGAGGGCAGTGGGCACGAAGGAAATCGAGAAGGGTGAGTCTGGCCAAGCCACCGTCCCTTTGACGCTCTGGGGGAATGGTGGGGCGAGGGAAGGCATCCACAAAAAGAAGGCGTTCAGCCCATTTCTTGGCGGTGGGTCGCCTGGAGTCATTTCCTACAGTCTCCACTTGCCGCTCTCCTCTCATTGGTATCTGTAGTTAGGCACTCATTAGCGGGTCTTTCCGTGAGGCCCACCGCGAGGGTCCTCTCCATGTTCCTGCCGCAAATCCACAACCAGGGCAGGATCCCAGAGATGGCAGGATCATTGGGTCGTCTTGCGCCTGCTCCTGCGGGCGGCAGATGGCAACCTGCCTTCGATCGATTTTCCTCGGTCACCATACAGGGCTCGGTCGCCCAGACCAGTCATCGATGTTGACGACGCACTCCTCGTGGCACTTGGCTGGTTGGCGGGGTCTTCCTGTGCCCGGCCAGAGTGAGGGCTGGCTTCTAATCTGACATTTTTCCTCCTCCAAAATCGCGGTAAGACCCAGAGAGAGCCAGTGATTCTCCTGCTTCTCCATCCACATTCGCCAACCTGCCCGGTTCAAGATTTTCTCCATAATTTGTATGCGAATTGTATGGGAGCCGAAGTGTGTCGTCTTCGAACAGCTACCATTTCCCGAAAACATAAGAAAAGGGCAAAACGATTAGATCCAATCCAATTCTTTTCTTGAAAAACATTTAACTGGTGGTTTTTTTTTATAAGAAAAAAATCGTCTGCTGTGGCGGCGCTCATTTGACGTGACCCATTGACCCCAAGCTTGAAGCTGTTATCTGGGGATACAGCTGGCAGCTTCTGTTTAGCCCTTGAAGCTAAGGTGGCGTTCTGAATGCGGTAACTTCAACAGAGTACATTTTTTGTAGTAGCCTATCTCATTGTCCCAGGACCAAACAAACCTCTGTAATTCTGGACCAAGTCTAGAGCAACCGAGTATCAAGTTTAAAAACAAATGCAACCGGAGTACAAAATGCCAACCAAGCATTCTAAATTCCGAATTCTCACTGGTACATCATACATCCCACATCCCAATGCTATAACACACCAAGCCAAAGTCATTCACTCTTACCATACCCACACTCAATGCTACTTTGCCATCCCAACAACACGATGCCAACATGCGATATCATCCCACCCTCCCACCACCCCGCAAAATGCCAGCCCGCCAACGTGCCCTGACTCTTTTCATTCCATCCAAAGAAAAGTTAGGTTAATTTCATCTCTCGGGCGGGCAGACAGAGAGAGGAAAAGGCGGGCAGACAGAGAGAGAGAGAAAAAACTCACACAACGCCAATAAGCCACCTCCCTCTTCACCCTCTTCGCCCTCCCCACTTCACCCCCCGTTTCCACCCCATCATCCTCCTCCTCCCTCCCCTCTTCGCCCTCCCCACTCCACCCCCAATCCCCACCCCTTCATCATCCTCTCCCCCTCCTCTTCCTCCCTCCCTTCCCCTCCCCTCTTCCTCCTGCCCCCGCCCCAGGCCCTATCGGCGCCCCTCGGCAAACTCTAAATCCACATGCTTCCACTCCTCAATCCCCACCTTCTTCATCCCCTCCCGCCCACTAAAGTGTTTATCAATGTGGTCAAACCTTTCGCTGTGCGCCGGCCCGCCCTTGCCCGACGGCTCAATCGTGCGCTGGCAAAACCCGCACCAAAAGCGCGACTCAAAGTTGCGGCCCATGCGACACTCGGCGAGTTTTCGGTCGAGCAGGGCGATGTCGGCGATGCCGTGGTCGCGCTCGAGGTGTGACTTGAGGGACTCGCGGCGGTGGCAGATGCGGCCGCATTCGAGTTCTTGGGGGCTCGGGAGTTCAAGGGGTTGTTTGGACGCGGGGAGGTGGATTTGGGCATGGGAATCTTCTCGGTGCAGCGCCAGACTTCGAGGATAAAGTGTTGACTGTTTTCGTGGCGCTTCCAGTCGTTTTTGCTGCCGAATTTCTTGTCGCATTTGGGGAAGGTGCAGGAGTAGGGTTTGACGTGGCGCTTTGCGTGTTTTCTGGTTGGGAGGGTTTATTAGCTGATGGTGATCAAAGGGGGGTGTAAGGTTGGAAAGGCATACTTGAGCTCGCAGGGGCGATGGAAGATCTTGTGACACACCCCGCACTCGATGATACTGCTGCTAGTAGCGATGGAGACGGTGTTGGGTTGGGGAGGAATGACTTGAGGCTTGGTCTGAAGACCGGTCTGAGGATCAGTCCAGGGAGCAGTCTGAGAAACGGTTTGAGGAAGAGTCAGAGGGGCGGGTTGAGGAAGGGTCAGAGGAGCGGGTTGGGAAACGGGTTGAGCCGGTGCTTCCGTCTCCTTTGCTGGCAAGTGCCCGATCTCCTTCAGAAGCTTGCTGAGCATGCCCCTGTCCCTGAGTGCCTTAATCAACGCGCTCGCCTGCATCTCATCGAAATTGTCCACGTCGATTGGCATCGAGCTCTCAACCGCCGGCGGCACCTCAGCCCGTGGAAGGGTGGGTTGATATTGGCTCTCACTGTTGACCAGGATGCTGACATTCTGAGGGGCGCTCAGTTGGGTTTCAGGTACCATATCCCAGGACTCATCCTCCTCCTCCTCCTCCTCCTCCTCCTCCTCCTCCTCAGTCTCTTGGGCGCCGTCGTCGGAGCCCGAGTCCAAGACGGGGTTGTACCCGGAGGGGGAGTTTAACACGGGGTAGTCCATGGGGGCAGAATTCAGCGCGTGGCAGTCCCTGGGGTCGGAGTCTTGAACAGGGTCGTCCACGTCCATATCATCTGACTCATCGAATTGATCTTGCTCCGACTGGGCATCCGACTGGGCATCCGACTGGGCATCCGACTGGGCATCCGACCGGGCATCCGACTGGGCATCCGACTGGTCGTCCGACTGGTAGAGTTCGGGGTCCTCGTCCATGTCAATCTCAATTGGGGTCTGGGGCTGGGGCTGAGTGTCCAGATCGCCTACGGATAGAGACAACAGATCCAAGTGTGACTGATTCAGGACATCAGGTGAAATGCACGACGGATCGGCTGTCTCCAGCGGCGGTCCTGCAGGCGGACCCATAGGTCCCTGGGGAAGGCCCCTTGGGATGCTGGGACCAGTGTACATCAGACCCAGGGCCAGTTCATAATCCGCAGCACATGGCTGGCTCTGGCTTGGATACGGTGAACCACTGGATCCTTGTACAGAGACAACGTCGCTCTCTTCAACATGGTGGCCGGATAACTGCAACATGTGGGCTGTCGGCACGAACCTAGGATCTGGATTCATGAGGCTGGCAGGCGACACAGTAGGCGGATCTGCCCCAGTCCAAGATAGAGGCGAGGTTACGCTTGAGCCCGCAAGAGCAGCCGCATCTGAGACTGCAGCCTCGGAACCTCCAGAAAAGAGGGTAGTATCCCGAGGGCTATCGGCGCTGCAAAAAAAGAAATGCATCAATAATAGCCAGCCAATTCTCAAAAACTGAGAGACTTACCGGTGGGTGAATGGACCCAAATCCGCAATGTCCGTCATACCATGTTTTCTTTTCAGATGCTGTCTGAAATTGTCTTGACGGGGCCAGTTCTTGAACTTTTCCACACACGTGTCTATGTTACACCGGTAGACAATCTCGTCCGGCCTGCAGACTTTGTGGACGCATTTTTTATGTCGGTCGAGGTCGTTGTTGGTGCTGAAGCCCTCGATGCTCTTCGGGCAGCCCAGCACATCGCACTTGTGGGGTTTTTCGTGTCTCGCCTTATGTTTCCTTGCCAGGCGAATATGAGCAAAATGCCACCAACACAGAACGAGAGTAACTTACTTAAGCTCGGAGGGCGTTCCCACTCTGATGCCGCATTCATTACAGACCCAGCTACCAGTGTTCGTCTTGCCCGAAGGGTGCTTCTGGCCTCGTGCTTCAAGCTTCCGGGGCTCCTCCTGTGCCGGGCCAGACAACCCCTGAAGCTGGGAGATGAGACTCTGTGTCTCAGCGCTCTGGTCTACTTCGCCGTTGCAGACAGAGTGGTTGTCGACGCTCTGCCGAGCCATGCTTCCGTACCCAGAGTCGGACGCAACGCCTGTAACGCTGTGGCAGAAGGTATCTGCCTCGGACGGGGGTGCCCGATAGCTGCCAAAATTGTAACTAGGCTGGATTTGAGGTAGGGCGGCCGGCTGATTGCTCGCTGGGATGGGCGCGGCGTTCATCCTCAGCGTCGACCATGGTTCAGATTTGTCCTCCATTATAAACTGGGCCAACATCATCGACTGTGGTCCCTGTAGTTGCGCATATTCTTGCTCATCGTATCCGCTCGCAAAGTTGTTCAGATCCGCAGTGCCCTGCGTGGCATCTAGGGCTTGCGATGGGGTGGCATAGTGCGCAAAACCCTGCAACGGTAGTCCCAGGTCCTGCATATTTATCGAGGCGGGGGAAATGGGCGGTATGTTCCCCATGAGCCCCTGAGACTAAGGCAGGTGAAAAAGAGTAAGATCTCAGGTCCTAGAATCTATGGGCAGGGAATGGATGTCATACTGCATATCTGCCATTTTGGAACTGGTCGTCTTGGTATTGGTCATACTGGGAGAAGTCCAGATGTTGAGACATGATGCAGCCGGTCGACAGCCGTGCCAGGCTGATGATCGGTGCGGACGGACAAGAGGCAGGTCTATATCAAGGTCCATGAATGTTAGTGAGGTCGTTTTGGTATTAGTGATAGACTCCACAGGTTGTTATAGATGAGATGGTCTGGGCCCGTCGACCAGGAGCCCAAGAGAGTGGGGAAGGGGAAGTACCTGGTTTACATCAAACCGTGCTGGGAGATCCGGGAAATGAGTGATGGAAAAAAACAATAACAGAATTCTAACGGAAAGCACTCGAGACTCGAAGACAAATGAAAACCCGTTGGCGTAAGGTCAAAAAGGTTGGCGTTAAGGAACAGGCGAGAGCCTTGCGATGGTCATGGGAAGCGTTGGAACCTGAAGGTCTGGGGAAGTGGAGGCGATTGTGCGATTGTGGACAGGGAGGTGGGTTGCGAGAGGGGCGGCCGTTTCAGCGAAAAATAAAAACAGCGATCAAATTTTGGGCCACAGCGAAGTCGTCTCAGTGGTCTTGGAATGCGATGACGATCGTGGATGGTGGGATGGGAAACGAAGGAGGAGGGCATGAAACGCAGGTGCGTAGCAAGGCAGCCTCACTTTCTGCCTCCTCTTCGGTGACAGGTTGGGCAAGCCAATCGCAGCTCGCTGGACTCCCTCAGTTTCGGTGAGGTAGACTGGCCAATCAGCTTTGTTTAGTTTAAAAGATCACGTGAAGAGTCAGGTGTCTAACCTCATGGACGGCTTCGGGTCGCACTGCACTGTATCGGATCCTCATGTCATATCTTGGGAAATGCATAGTCAGATTGTAATAGTTGCCCTTTCGGCTTAGCCGCCGGGCGTTAATAAATTGTATTGTATTGTATTGTATTGTATCGGATCCTTGGATCTTCTGCCACAACGAGGCGCAACACTGGCTCGAGACCGGCTGCTTGCAGCAGCATCACGCCAACAGTTACACTTGACTCTCCCGGTCTCCCCGCGTTGTATGTATGGGCAAGCGGAGGACCCGCAAAACATCGTGTTGTCTCAAAAAAGACGAAGAACCGTCTCCTCATTCTTCTTTTCCTCTTGCCAGCGCCTCCTTGCCAGCCGTCTCAGTCGCTCATCAGGGTCCGAGCATCCAGAGTCGCTGATCAATTTTCTTGCTTCCCAAGGTAAAGATGCTTTGGTTTACAAAGTTTGGGCACTGGAACGTCTTGCCCACCCGGAGTCCCCCCTTTCCCTCCCGTCGTCCTTCGGGGTGGATTCTTCTCCCTCACGTTGAAAGAGCCAGGTGCAAAGTTCTTTCAAAATAGCGCCGGGAATTTGCAGATTCCCAGGATTCAGATGCCCACCATCGCATCGTGAGAGTTGGTGTGGGAGAGCTTTGAAAATTCGAACAAGGGGTCTCTCCTGCAGCCCCCATGCCAAACGTCCGGTCCGGCCCTGCGCGGATATGTCCCGGCTTGCCGTCCGCAACCGGGCCGCAGGAGCTGCGCTCTGTGCATATCATCCCCCACGGAATGTCTACTTCTCGTGGCGTCCCGCCGGTCGATCGGCCCCGTAGACTCGATCGACCGGTGGGCTGCCTCCCCAAAAGATGCATGTTTGCTTAAAGTCACAATCCATCGTGGAGGACAGGTGATATCTCAGTTTCGGGAATATGATACTCTTCAGAAGATGGCTTGCAGCGCCAGATCGGTCCTCGGCCTCAGATCGAAGCTGGACCCTCCACGTGTCTCAGCCGCAAACACAAACCCCAATTGCTCATTCTTCACTTCTGAGTTCGTACACGATACAGGTTTTGTGCTCTCTGGCCTGAGCTGGGACAGCTGGGCTGCCCGGACCCGACGCGGGCCGAGAACCCTGAACACAGTGCCCTGACCTTCTTATGTCTAGGATCATCTGGTACTCCCTACCACAATGATGCTCAGTTTGGCGTCTAAGTATATCAGGTTGCTCTCGAGACTCAAGTACACCTTCAGGCATGCCCATGTGGGCCCGTTGTTGCACTTTAGACGTTCGAGAACCTAAAATCGCCATTCGTTCGCCAACTCGCAAGCGTTCGAGTGTTCCGGTTCACGGCGGGCTCCGTGGGCATCCCCCCATCCCAGGCGCCGGGTTTGAACCCGCCCTGGGGCTCGTCGTGTTTGCCCGAGCTGCCAAGCTGCAGGATGGATATGACTGAAAAGGTCTGGACAGACTGCAGCGAACAGCTGTTATCGTCGTCGGCGCCCTACAACCCTTGCCAAGTACGAATGACGTCCAATCTGCCGGTACAGAGATGTGATTTATCACTTTCAAGCTCTCTTTACGATGCTCTGTCACGCTTCTGTTCGTCACAGCATCCGAGTCGACAGTGTCCTTGTGTGGATCGTCTCACATGAGGCGCATTCCTTCCCCACATGCCTTCCCTTGCAACGGCTCATATCGTCCAGTTGTCTGTTTTGCAGCAATTGGCAGCAGCGTGTGATGCCCAGCCGCAGATGGAGACAAAGCGACCCAAATGGTTCTCCCACGGAGCCAGCCGGCTGTCACTGGCTGTATATAGAGGCCGTCCGTCTGAAGGGGACGTGATGTTCTCCCACGCACTTCGTCTATCACCTGAGCTCGACCGAGCCGGCTTTGGCTAACATCACGGGCAAGCGGCTTCTTAGGACCACGATCATTCCCCCCTGATTCCACGAGGACCTCACACAACAAGCTCACCTGCGCCGTCACGACACCCCCAGAGCAAATATATACCCTCTCTGTCGAGCCCTACCTTCAATCTACTTCCAGCCAGGCACGACCCGGCCTCTCCCTCATCCTTACACACCAACCCACAATCACCATCATCAGTACCATCATCACCACACTTCCAACCCACCGCACCACCACAACACCACCACAACACCACAACAACACCACAACAACACCACAACAATACCACAACAACACCACCATCATGTGCGACTTCGACGAATTCATCTTCACTTGCGGCCACTCCGTCTTCCGCCTCAAGTGCTACTGCCACTTCGCGCGCAACCACCCACTGCACCACTGCCACCGCGTCAAGAAGCTGCGCAGCTGCTGGGACCAGGACCGGCCCTGCGACCCGTGCATTGAAGAGAGACAGCGGATCGAGGCTGAGATGATTGCGAGAGCGCGGGCCGAGTATTACTGGTATATGCAGCAGCAGCAGCAGCAGGGTCAGGGGATGGGGATGGGGATGGGCCAGAATGGGGGCAAGGAGGTGGGAGGGGGCAGGGAGGGGCGGTGGGCAACAGTAGGTGGGGAGGGTGGTTGGGTGGTTGGGGTTTGCTTGAGGATGAAGTAGGGGGTAGGGGTTACTTATAGGCTTTTTCGACCGCCGTTGGGATAGTTAGGGACGAGGCAATGGAAGAGAAGGAGGAGTAGTGTTTGGAATGTCAGGATGGTGCTGGTGGGTGAGACGGATACTTGCGATCCAACAGTCAACCCCTTATTTTGTTCTGGTTTCATGTTGATATCTACCTTGGCTGGCAAATACATGCACTTTGCTCTTGTCTCTATCAGTACTGAACTTTATCGTCGCCTGGCTAGCAATAATTAACTTGTCTTTTGCTTGCTTCCAATCCTCGAACCACCCGCACTCAAAATTATCACATCATGCCCATGCATGCTGCATCTCCTCAACCATTAGCTTCGGTTAGATCTTGTGGTCCCTGGTTTACACAATTATCGTCTTTTATTTCCCAAGTTGAGAGCTCTTTGACACATCTACCGAAAGACCCTGTTTTGGTGCCACTGGCCCAGTCTGCCCCCTCCCGGATCTGCAACAGTCTGGTGTTGTACAGCCTAAGGGACCTGACATAAAAGATTCTACATAACAATGAAGTGCCACCGTAGTGAGGGTTGAACTACAACGTTATCGGTTGGTCTTGCAGTATCGCCTATGTTAGAGAGCAAAGAAGATTGCTTCCAAGTGGCGTCAGTGGTATATTGTGCACCCAGAAGAGTGTATCACATCGCACCAGGCACAGCAGGGAGTGAGCCTTCGGGGAGAACAAGGTCTTGCCCGCCCGCTATCCTGTTCAACCTTGACAGAAGACGACACGGGACATGGCAGGTCGGTGAGCTCACAGTACATGCAAACAGTGTTGCAGTGTCACCAGGGCATCGACACATGCGTGGCGAGCTTCGAGCTACACTCGGCCCAACCTTCTTCAACAGCAGCCACCCGTTGCACAACAATCGCTGCTTGAGATAACGTAGCATCAAGTTGCTCTCCTGGCCTTTGCAGTGATCAACCCCACCTCCAAGACAGATCCTCAACCATCGCTAAGGATAGCCGTACAGGAGAAGAAACGGCAGCAGATTGAACCACGTCAATACTCCAAACAGATCCCATTTGTCTATGCACCCATAGATCGCTTCCAAAAACACACAACCACGGTCCCCCCCAAATCACTGCTCAAAATTTGTCGCCCCCTCCACCTTCCCTACCACATTGTACCGCTTTGAGAAAAAGGTAATCCAGTCGTTCAACGTCCCCTTCTCCTTCTCAGGCAGGTCCTGCCAATCGGCGCTGACGTCCTCGGGCTTGGTCGACGTCTTGCCGAGGGCGCGGGAGGCGTCCTTGCCGGCGAAGACTGTGGATGGTATTAGTAGAGTACAGATGGCTGGGATAAAAACAATATGGGAAAAGAAGAAGAAAAGGAGGTGGTATGGCAAAACGCACCGTGATATGCGCCGCCTGGTTGGTAGGCTTTGTTGCCTGTTACGTCGTAGACAATGCCCTGGGGTGGAATCAGTTGAGAACCATTTGAATAGGTCGTAGCCGTGTGAATGAGGAACGAACTTTGATGGCAACGTAGCACTTCCCGCCGTCAGTGCCTGGGAGTGGGTGTCAGTCCATTTGTTCATGATGGAGTGTCATCCCAGATCTCAGGGGTTGATCTTGGAACAAGGTGCCTTCAGGGAGAGTCACGAGAAGAATATTCCGTACCGTTTGCCTGGGCCAGCTCCTCAAGGGAGATTGGGTCGTCCTTGGGAGGATTCAGCTGGACGGGAACCTTGGGCTCAAACTTGCCGCCCATGGTGGTTGGTGTTGATTTGGCTGTGAAGGAGGAGGGAGGGGTGAAGAAGGGTGAAGGAGTGGCGGTCTGTGGTTATTGTGTTAGTATTTTGATCCAAATTCTGATCAAAGTAAAAGATATATATCTCGAGAAAAAGCTCACTTGCAAGAAATGGCACTTTTGATTTCAAGTGAAACAGATATAGGCAACTCAGATTTCCGAACCCCCGTTGAGTTGATGGTGAACCTGTGAAGGGTGGAGCCGCCGAGAACCTCGGGAATGGAGGGGCTGACAGGGGTCTGTTCGGTCCGTTCTTGGCCATGACGTACAGGTGTCAACTGTCTGCCTGAGGCACCAACTACTCCTTCTCTCCAGGCTGGGGAGCTTGGGCCTCCTTCCCAATTGGACTTTTGATTGTTCAACATCGAAGCACGAACTTAGGAGCGGTTGTCGTCTTACACAGCCAGGACGGCATAAATTCGACCCAATTGAGCTTCTATTGCTGGAACCTCCACGATGCCAGTCTCCAGAGCAGCCGGGCTGCGGTCCACCGGCGCCCTCCGGCTTCCACGACGACACCTCTCCTCCCAAACGCCTCTCGCCCTCCGATTCCAGTCCAGCCGGTGCGAGTACCAAACACCAAGGATCCTTGCCATGATGCCCGAACACCAGGACCGCGCAATGTCAACATCACGACCGAATCGCAACCATGAAAACAGCTCGTCCAAGCACGCAGGGCAAACACCCAAGCCGACACCATCACTCAAGGGCATGCTATGGCACGCCATCAAGGCCGACACGAAGCGCGCCATGGGCGTCCTCCGCAACACCCGCTTCAAGGATGTCATGCGCAACAACCCAGGGGGAGGCCTTTGGCGCCATCGTAGCGTAAGTCCCCCGCCAAACAACACCAACCTCAGCCGGACACTGACATGCACACTGATATGCACAGGGTTATCGGCGCCATCGCAATCCTCTGCTACTGCGTCTTCGCATACTACACCTACTTCTACAGCCGGCAGTTCACGCGCTACCCCAAACCCGTGGCGCAGGCCCTGCGCAAGGCGCTCTACTTCAGCAACCACGAGCCGGACCCGCAGCGCGCGCTCAAGTACTACAAACTGGCGCTGGAGCTGTGCGACCAGGAGGGGCTGGACCACTTCTCGGACGACGTCATGGGCATCAAGATCCAGGTGGCTGCGTGGCTGGAGAAGATCGAGAGCTACCCGAACGCCATCAGCGTGCTGGAGAATCTGCTGAGCGACTGCAAGCGCTGGGTTGACGTGATGGAGAAGAGTGCTGCTGATGGGACGCTCGTTAAGTTTGAGGCGCCTGCGGTGCCCAAGGAGGAGGAACCGGCGGTGCCGGAGCAGCCGAAGGAGAGCTTGTGGGCGAAGAGGTCGAGGCTGCTGGCGAAGGCTGTTAGCATCAGCGTTAAGCTTGCGAACCTCTACTCGGACGAGCATGTGCTGGAGAGGGAACTTGCGCATGAGCGGCTGGTTTGGGCGGTTGAGACGAGCCTGAGGGAGACGCAGAGGCGCGCCAAGGAGGGTCTCAAGGAGGGCGAGGGGCCATGGATGAGCCCTGAAGAAATCGGTGGCAGCCTGGAGGGTAAGGTCTTGACTAAACCGCTCTTAAACCATATGCTAACCTCCCATCAGCCCTCGCCCACAGCTACCAAGACAAGCACCAATACCACCTTGCCCTCCCTCTCTTCTTCCAAGCCCTCCGTCTCTGTCAAGAACCCTGCCACATAGCCCTGCTGAGTCCGTCCCAACCCCCCTAACCTATCTTATCCCCCATCTAACCTCCCACCTAGTGAACAACATCGCCACCTCCTTCGCAGAACACCCCCTCATCACCCCAGGCGACGCCCCCGTCCACGCGATGATGCCGCAAGAATCCCAATCCTGGTCCTCCCCGGCGGAGCAGCGCGCCTCGTATCTCGCCTCCGCACAGCGATGGGCGCAGAACGCCGTGACGCATGCCTCGGAACCCCGGGGCGACCAGCGCACGCCCGAGTGTGACCAGGCGTGCGCCGCGGCGCTGATGAATCTGGGCGAGGTGCTGAGGATGCTGGGCAGGAAGGCAGAAGCGAGCGAGGTTTGAGGAGGCCGGGGAGGTTTGTAAGAGGGCGGGGTTGGAGGGGAGGCGCTGCAGGCAGAGGCGAGGGCAAGGGAGTTGGAGTTGGAGTGAGTGAGTTGTGAGACGATACGGAATGTGATAGTGCCTGTGTGGTGTGGTGAGGTGAGATGAGGTGACGTCGGCGGCGGCAGTTAGTTTGTTGGATTAGGTTTGGCTGGGGTTGTTGGGGCTGAGATGCGCGATAAAACCCGTCTTGTGGCCGGGCGCCGACCGAGAGCGATATCTCCGGCCGGTGTCAGCTTTTCAGCCTCGCTCTTAGAGGGAGAATGCGCGCGTTCTCTGCCCTGCCTTGGAAGGAACCTTGAATGGAAGCATGAATGGAATGTTCGGTCGGCAGGCGAGCCGACCCGGCCGATAGCCGCGCTGCTGTTTTTTTTTTTTGGGGGGTTTACGATCTCCCTCGCCGACACGCGAGCGAAACCGAAGCGCGGCGTCGCCGAGTGGGCTATGGTGTATGTAGTGGGTGGATGTAGTTTTGAGAAGGGCTTTTGGGTGGTGGGTTTTACGGAATGGGCGGAATGTACTCCCGTGGGAAACAAGAACAATATGGAACGACACAATGCAGCTCAGCTCAATCTGAAGAATACCGGAGCTCTCCGGGCATCGCAACCTCGAACTCACCCACCGTCTTATCATCACCGGCAGTTTGACTGGACTCATCATCACCCCGGCAGTTAAACTGGAAAAATGAAACCGGGGGATGGGATGGGAATATGGTTCTCCCATTCGCAAATCCAGAAAGAGACATGCGAATCATGAGAGGGGCAAGCAGCAAACTGAAGAGACAAGCAACAGCCAAGCCCGTGCCAATGCAACCCTAAGGCATGGCATCGGCAGTCTGAAGTCTTCTGTCTCCCGTCCCTTTTTCCGTCCGTCCACGGTCCACGGGAGTGGAAGGGAGGGGGGAGAGGGGGATGACGACATTGTCAGGCCATTTTTGAGTTCTCTCTCAAAGAGT
This sequence comes from Collariella sp. IMI 366227, assembly GCA_027946355.1. Lineage (NCBI taxonomy): Eukaryota > Fungi > Ascomycota > Sordariomycetes > Sordariales > Chaetomiaceae > Collariella > Collariella sp. IMI 366227. Next base: position 1,002,340 of record JAPEUS010000002.1, on the reverse strand, counting down.
TTTCTTTTTCTTCACTCTTTATCTCCTTCTTACATTAGTTCCTTTCTGGCTCCCGTGGGAGAGTGGATGGCTATGGAGTAGTTGTTGAGACAGCACCGCTGCTTTCTCATTCGTGTCCTCGCATCGGGCAAGCGACCCTCCTTCACAGGCCGTTGAAGAACAATCCCTGCCGGCGCACGTGTCGGGGGCTTGATCGTCACGTTCGAGGGTGGATGGTGGTGCAGGCCAAGCGAGCACGTCACCGATGGCTTTTCTCTTGTGCCGAAGCTCTTTTCGTCCCAGGGCCGTGGGCATCAAACGCGTTCCCGTTTCGGCGCTGCGTCGACGTTCGCGGGGATGCCCTCTGGTGAAACGCTGGTGGAATGAGAGAAGAGCACCAATCACGGAGGCTTGTCGAGCCCATGTACGATACTTACGGCTTGTATCGTTTTCCAAGCGTCGTCTTGGCGAACTTGGGGTTTGGTGGTGTGTTGATGATCGCAGCAGGGATGGAAGAGGGGCGTGTGCTCCATCTCATGTGCTGGCATCTTTCTGGAAGGTCGCCAGACGCAAGAACGCACAGTAGCGCACCCCGAGGTATTCCACAGAGGAGCCCGAGAATGCTGGTGCCTGGCGGGTCTGCAGTTGCGAAGCTGCAAGCTAGACCGCCTGGGTGGTTTGGGTTGAGATGCCATGCGATTTTGGGATGCCGCGCCGTAGTTTGGCGGACGCAATCTGATGAGCGTTGCCGGTTGGGGGCTAGACTCCGCCGGGAGAGAGGCTCAGACCGGACCTCGGAGGACAATTGGGAATGGTTTTGCGAGCTGTCTTGGAGCCTAGTGTTCGGTCTCGCTCCGTTGAGCCGGTAAGGTTTGAGCAGGGTGATCGATGCCGGTGATTAGTTGGTACCACGCGATGGATGGATGCTGAGTGAGGTTCTCTAATAGTTTCAGCGAAAAGAAATGATATCAAAAGTCGGGGTCCCAGGGAGAGTTGGGGTACGAACAGAGTCCCTGATTGGTCGGGCCGTCCCAAATGTCGGGTCTTGGCAGGGACTTTAAGCTTAAATTCGACGAACTGCTGTGGTTGTCTCGTTTTCGGACAAACGTGGCAAGGCTGTCGCTGTCGTTATGCTGCGCCATACACACGAGTATCACCAGTTCTATGTCGAGAAGGGCGTCCGAGCGCAATCGATTGGCATGTGGCGCGATGACGCTGAGTCTGGTGTGCTTCATCCTGCATATGTTGACTTCCATGTGACTAGGGTCGGGTGTATACCCCCGAGGGAGGTGGTATCGAGGACGAGATGGCAGACCCCCACGGACAAGGGACACAGATGCGTTGTTGGAGATTTGGTTGGGAAAGAATCTGCAATCCCCATGGACGCTCGGCGGTTGCTATGTAGCAGATAAAAGCTCGGTTTGACGGTTTCGGCATCAGCTGGTTGGTCTTCGGATTGCGCTGTGATTGGGACACGGAGCAAAATGTGACGTCGATTTGCGGCCCGCCTGCCCGTTTCCCTCGGCTCCAGCCACGCCTGGGTCCTGGGCCAAGGGCGCCAAGTCATTGGTCCTATTCTCGCGCTGTATTGCGCGTAAATTACCCCAACTTCAGTCTTCTTTTTTAAAGTTCTCCTGTCAGAGTCTTGTCTGCTGCTTGCCGGCAGCATCGGCCCACTTCGGAATAGGACGGCCGATCTGGTGTCGAGAGGCAGATATCTGTCAGGGGTGGGCTTTTGGGGACCTCCACAATCATCAGGGACCCTGTGGACTTTTCCTTGCAGAGTGATCCATTGCGTCCTCTACCTGTGGCACGAGCTGTGCAGAGAGAGCTGCGCCGTCTCGGATCCTGTTGCGAATTTTCTATTTTCTTTCTTTTCCTTTTCTTTTCTTTCCTTCCCTTCCGTCTTTTCCCACGTATCACCATCCAGGCAGCCAGGCCCCTTAGTCGAACGAAGAAACAGTCGGCATGTGGCCCAGGTACCCAGCTCCCCCCTCCTGTCTCAGGCACGTTGACGAGCATTGGGATCGACCCAACCCACGGTCTAGAACTCGAGCTGGCTCCTCTTGGCGGCTCTCGCTAGCTCTTCGCAGTATCGTTCAGATGCACGAAGATGCAGATGGCCAGACGATTGGCAACCCGGCCTGAGGTTCTGAAGGTCTGCTGTCTCCTGCCTTTGCAGGAGGAGTGTTTCTGGAGGAAAGCCCCCGCAGTACGGCCGGTCGACGGTGGTTGATCCCCGGCGCGGGGTCCACTGGACGCCGCATGTGCTCTTGAAACGGAATCCGGAGGCTCGACCGAGGGACAGCAACGGCGTGATGAACTGACCAGCAACGAGACTATCTGAGGCGCCGAGAGCCAGGCACCAGGCACCAGCTTTTCCCGTCTTTTGTTTGGAGCGCCAGACGCGGTGGAGGCAGAACCGCTTCAAGAAAAGATCCACTGCCACCTCAACAATTCTCTCCTGCTCCATTCATGTTCCTGGAAGCATCCACAGACACACCGACCTGGAGAAACTCTGGAACCGCATGGCAGGGACGGTCGCGGGTTGAAAAGGAAAGCTCAACCCCCTGGCGAATCAGATGCCAGTTTATTGAGATGCCTTGAGATGGCGCCTTCTCGAATGCGGGGGTTCACCCACATCAAAATTTTGCCCCACCCATCCCAAAGGGTGGAGGGAGCACCCGAACCTCACAAGACTCCAGCAGGCTGTGGTTGCCGCCGCAAGAGAAGTCAGGTTCTTGCCAGCAGCTGACCCTCGTGCCATTCGCTTCCGCTTGCGACGAGCCTCAGACTCGAGGCTTTCATTCGTCCATCCTCCCCCGGCGAAGACTCCGAACTCGCCATCCTGGAATTATCGCGAACACCTCTCCAGACGGGACCCAGGTGCCATGCATCTGCGTCTTGGCACGCCAAAGGTCAGATCTAGCGCCAAGCCCACTCCGATTTCTCATCAGATTCTCGAAGACTTGTCTTTCGCACACCCTCACCTCACCCACCAGCTGAGGTGCCGCTCCATCTCGACACAAAAGGACTCAGGACACGCGCGAGAGTCCTACGCTCGATGCGCTTTTAATTCCGGTCGTTGCTCCACAGTCCATTAGGGACAATCTCGTGTGCCCCAACGAGCGACCAAAATGTCGAAATGCGACTGGGCGGTTCGTATAACGGATCTATTGCCAGACTGGCGATAAGTCAGCGTTTTTCTGGCCGTGGGACACCGGCAGAGCCAATGCTCTCCCAATCCCACGTCTCCCAGGGCGTCAGCTGCGCCGTTCCCCAGCGTGGCAACTGCCATTCTTAGGGCTCAGCTCGTCGTCTCTTCCTTTTGCGTCTCTGCTGACTGTTTCCCCGTCGTCGTGTCTGCCGTTCAAGTCCCAGCTTGACGTCACTTCCTGGGAGGATCTCGCGTCCTTGAGAGCATTTTCTGTCATCCACGGCGCCGAAACAGGGCAACCAGATGCGCTTGGATGGAAATTCGCGTCGTGCGTCTGGGGGGAAAACCGTTTACTCGCACGCCAGAGCAGATCAGGCCACGGGAACTAACACCGCGGGTCCGAGAATACACCGCGCCGGGGTGCAGCTAGACCGTTGCCGACCACCGGCCCTCTCAGTCTTGACTCGATGCTGATCCCGTGGTCGCCCGCACGCACGATTCTGCCCCCCCTCAAACCTGCTCGGCAACGAGCGGCAGTCGGGCGCAGAAGGGCGGTCGGGGAACGTATCTCCAGGTAACGCCCTTGCTGGAAGTCCATGCAGTTGGAGATACCGCCCGCGGTACCCTCCACCCCTCCACTTTCCCCCCTGAACGCCGCCGCCTTCCCGCAGCCAACGTGGTCCCTGCTGGCGGTCCCGGGACGCATGCAATGCCAAGGTAATACCCGTCGAGAAGGTTGCACCTCTGGTAGCTTTCTGCGATCTGGATGCCATCCCTGTCCCCTGCTTTTCGTCGCTCCATGCGGGTGGAGCCTCGCCTCACCTTCACAGCCGTCTCCATGAAGGAGGATATGCTACGGCAGGAACTTTGATCGACATATATAAGATGGAGACCCGGGTTCCTCCAGTTGGGGCCATGTCCTTGCTCTCACCTCCTTGCTTCAAGATCATCAACCTCCTACGCCTTCAAGACGTTTTAACCACTACTCATCACAACAACTCAACACCCAAACACACAAACACCAGCCTCGCCGCCCTCGCCAGCCTTTCCCATGTCCAACACAATGGAAAACCTCAGCACCTTCACCGATTTTCCCCTCGCCGCCAAACTCAATGTACTACATGTACGGGGATTCGGAGCAATACCTTTCAGAGTCGCAAAGTCCCAACAACTCGGCTGTGAGTTTTTGCCCAACATGTCTGCCGAAAGACAACGATTCTGACAGCCGAGTTTAGTATGACACCTCCGCGGCAGACAGCAGATACCCGAGCCCCAGCCAAGAAGATGAGGGCGATTCTGCCGAATCTTCCGAGCAGCAAAAACCGGCCGCCAAGCGGAAGCGGGAGAACCGTTACAAGAACGCGCCGCCAGCCGTCTTGTCGGTATGTGCTTCCTCACCATCTCCTGAGTTGCCAGTTTCTGACTCCCCTTACAGCGCCGGAGAGCACAGAACCGCGCATCCCAGAGGGCGTACCGCGAGCGCAAGGACCAGAGGATAAAGGATCTCGAGCAGATGCTCAACGACGCCAAGCAGCGGAACGACGTGCTCAGCCAGGCCTACGCCGCGCTCCACGCCGAATACATCTCGCTCAAATCCTCGCCAATAAGCGAGCCGCAAAGTTACCCGCAGCACTACGACTTGACGTACGGCGGGACGGTCCCCAGCATGGGGTTACCAGCGGGCGTCGACGGATTCGACATGGACTCGTTTGTTTACACCGATATGCCCACTGGGTACGCTCTTTGAGTGGGCTGGGTTAAGCACAAGCGCCGAGCCGAGAGAGAGGCGATTCAGGGAGGACTGGGCCTTGATCTCCAGATCTCCAGGCGATTGGGGGTGGCGTCTGGACCGGTCCCCTTCCCCCAAAGCAGACATCACGGGCACTCAGAACGGCGGATTCTGTTCGTCCCGCGGAGAAAAACACACCACCATCACCGGCATCGCACAACCTTCAGCTACAGTCCTGTCGGTGTGTTTGTGGAGCAACGGAGACGGGCATGGGTGCCTTCCCTCCAACCAAACGAACAGGAGTCACCTCCGCATCTGCATGACGGTTAGATTTAACCGCACTGGAGACCAAATGTTTTCTCTCCACTGTTTCCACCCATTTCCACTCAGTCGGATCCCCGAACAGGGATGCGGGACACCCACCCAGTCTAATTTACTTGGGTGACCGAGGAAGGGGTTCGTGGGGAAAGGGGTTCGGTGGTGGGTGGGGGATGGAGGCGGGTAAGGAGAAGGCCCGGGGGGTAGCTGGTGTGGATGGGAATGCAGGGGCATACATGGTTTTGGGTTCCTTACTTACTGATTAACTAACTAGTAGACACATGGGCTGGGCGGGTTTAGTCGGCTCAAGCCGCAGGGCGTTCTGTCTTTTTTTTTCTTTTGTCTGGGCTGGTAGCCTTTGCTTTTCTTTCTTTTTCTTCTGTCACTCTCCTTCTCTTTCTTTTTGTGGTCTGTCCGGGACTAGGGCTGGGATGATGATGAACTTGCATACATACATACGGATACATACTAGTGTTACTGTACGTACGAGCCAAAGGGGTTATGCCCTCATGGACTAATGATATCTGTCATGACTTCTAAGATGGTGGGAAATGTGACAGTGCACTTTTGTGTGAGCGCAGTGTTGTTCCGTCTGTCGGTTCGTGGGTGTAAAATTTGCCATGGGGCTGAGTGGTATTGGCAACTAGGGACTATATAGCTTGGGTCAAGCTTACCACTACTATTACTACTACTGTACGGACTAGCGCCAGGGGCTGACTCTACGTGTAGTCCTCACCGCAATTGAATGTTTTCGAGCATAGGTTGTTCATCCCCCTTCTCTACCACTCCGAGTACTTAAAACCTCACAGGAGTGTAAAGCATCCAATGAACATTCCAAACCGCTTTCGGGCCATTTTTACATGTATACTCAACCCACCCTGTAATATCATTAATGTCATCTTCTACTGTGTCAACCGGTTTCAATTTGTGCTCCTTGCCGTAAATGCATCACGGAGAACTCTGATGTTTCTTCTTTTCTATCATTCGTCTCCAAGTCCGAGAAATATCTATCCTACGACCTGAGTCCGTAACGAACTACTTCTAGCACTCAACCTCTCCCGTAGTTGAATGTGTATCTTGTACAAATGCCAACGTCTCCATCAAATTATTTATATCAGACGACGAAAGCTTCGATTTTCTCACATCTGTATTGAAACAGGACGTGTTCAAGTTCTCCTCCACACACGAAGTACGATATGAACCCGACGGACTTTTTGAAGCACCACTATTCTAAAGTCACTAAATGAATGGAAAGTTTAATCCGAGTGGTGTCTGTCTTGGCCTGCGCTTCTATCTTTTCTCAGTACCAGTATACACATGAAAATGCCCAAGATATTTCCTTCGGCTCTTCGCGTGTGGCAAAGAGATTGCCTACTCTGATAGATAAGATTCCCGCTGTTGTGTACACGTAAAACTCCTTTACCAACATTTGTTTTTTGAACAGCCTCGGAGCAGTCGGAAGGTATCACGGTATTAAGTCCATGACTCGACGATGGGAGCTTCGGATTTTGCGCTCGGGTATCTTGTTCAACGAGTTTTGTTGTGTGCCATTTAATAACCGATTGTCCTGAGCGTTTTGGTCGCTGGTGGTCTTATGCCAGAAATAGAAGAGAGCTGTAGAGAGTTGATGTGGGTTTTGTTTCAGCAGTGCCGTGACGGATGGTGAGGGTTGAGTACGGCAGTGTGAGGTAGGTGACGGGAAGGGGCGGGTGTAGGGTAGGTTGTTTGGGAGAGACAGTTGCAGGATATGGTAAGTTGGTGCTAGAGATACGCGCGACTTTGATATGCAGACTATGTGTTGACAATGATGCTGCCTGTAACCATTGGCTTGGTTTTGCGGGATGAACAGGCTGCCAACAGATGAACTGTCAATGTCGCCGGGAAAGTTGTTTATTGCTTGAAACTCGTTGCCCATTAGACCAAGAACCTAGTCAGCAGCACCTTAAGAGTACCGCCTAGGAGATATGTACGAGCCATGGCGCAAGCTTTGACCCGAGAGTGTAGCAAGTAAGTGTGAGCCAGCCTTAAGCCCGGCTCTACTACACCATCTCAAATCAACTTGCAGACGGACATAGCGAGGTAATCAAGGTTTCCCCCCTCACCCCGTCACCGAGCCATCATCAACCCCATCGACAGCACCGCAAACCATGCACCTTGGCCTCCTCTGGCACGAGCACTCTGCATCACCAGATTTCTTCCACGTTCACGGTGGCAGACCACCGTCAGCCGCCACTAAACTATTCCCATGACCCCTCCCGTCTTACTTGCCAGGAAACTTCTGGGGCATGAGGGAGGGCTTCAGAGCGGGGCGATCGGCTAGCTGAACAGGTTGGGCCTAGTGAGAGCATGGGTTTGCTTGTCCATTTGTTTTGGGTTTGGGTTGAGATGATGCTGTGAGATAGGACGAGGGAAATTTCGGAATGGTGGGTAGGCGGAAGGGAAAGAGGAGGTAGGGAGAGAGGGAGGATATAGGGAAACCGACAAAGAAGGTAGGAGGGTAGATGGGAGTCTAAAGCTACAGACTATGTAGCTAAGTCACTGGGAAGCGGCAGGGCGGGTTCTATTGAACGCCTGCTGCATCAATGTAGTTTCCATAGTGCTGAAGATGCTGAACCAGGTCGTCTCACCCAGCTTCGGTTGGATGGGCAGATATGACAAGAGGATGGGCTTTTGATGTCCGGCCTGGTAGTTATCCGTGGAAATGAGGGCATCGTGTTAGGAAATGTTGCCCTGGGAGGTCTCTCGAAATTGTGCGTGAGACCATCATGGCTTGGCGCTCGCGATGCGAGTGTGGGCTATTGGATGTTGCGGGCTGATGCGAGGTCGGGGCTGCTGACACGCATGTCGGGGTGGCTGCATGTCAGATGGAAGTCAGGATTACGGCGAGGAGAAAAAATGTCGTGCCGAGCTATAAAAGGGGTGCCGAGATCCGGGGCGGCCGGCGCCGGGTTCTCCACATCATGGGCCGGTGGCCTTGGAGTAGCCAGCGGGTGTCTCCGATAGTTCGTTCCTAGGTTTCAACTCTTCCATGTCTTGTTGACGTTGGCTCTTTACTCGGCTGTCGGGAGACAGTGAGCTCAGGGGCGATGTTGAGCAAATAAACCCTAACCCTAATGTATCACACAACATCGATCATCAATCCAGCGCGCGCTGGCATACTTGTCTGCCGTCTTCCTGGGCCAAATTGTTCATCTCACCTTCGTCAATTTTACGGTTCCAATCCCCACCCCAAAGAACCCAATAGTATGAGTACACCTTGTTGCGAAGCTTTCGACCCCCGCTGACGCCGTCCCCAATTCCTAAAAATGGACATGAAAATGGAAATGGGGCTGATGATCGACTACCAGGATCCATCGTCCATTGTCCATGTTCCAAGGGCCAAAGTTCCAGCCCATCGCCTGGCTGATTTCCCGCCCGCCTATCCACCACGTTTCTCCTGGAGACAGCAACAATTCGACGATGCCGCACATCCCACCACCGGCTTGCGGATGGTGTCGTCTCATCGGCAGCATCGATACTTCTGATAAGAAGCACGCCAAAGGGGCTTACCGCCGTCTCCAAGCCCTGCAGCATCACCACAGACCGCTGAACAGCCAGTCAGAGTGGCAGATCAGGGATCAGTGATAACCCGATCTGGCCAGACCCCACACGCGAGCGTGGCGCTGCTGCGGTGTTGTTCCTGCATCTGGGCTTTCTCAAGGATCCACCCTCCGCATTGAGCCCACAAGAATCTCCGGTGAGCTCGGATGGAACGCTGCCCCCTTGCTGACCCTTGGCCGACGACAACCAACAGCACCACCTCTTCTCGCTCGGCAGAATGACATACCACAAAAGGGCCACGGCAGGCCTTGCTCGGGCAGGCAAGAAAACGAGATGGATCAGAGCGTTATCCTCAAGTCCGTCGTCTTGTTCAAGGCTCCAGCTGGCACTGCGACGGGCTCTTTCAGCCCAGCACAAGTCTGGACTCTGGATAAGTGCTGCATGAACTGCTGGCGGCACTCCCGGGACAGTGGAGACAAAAGTTCTCTAAGCGGGCACACGTCCCCCGCCGATGAATGCTCCCATTCTCGCGCATCAAGCCAATGAGGAACCATCCTCCCCTTTATCCAATTTTCAAGCGCCCCAGCTTGCCCCTCGAGCGCCCAGGGGGGATACGAATCTGGACTGGGGCCACCGTCGCAACCCTGAACATCAGCCCGACTATTGACTCCCAACTTGGAAAGGGTCTCCTCTTTGGCGTGAGTCAGCTGTCAGGGCCTCAGTTAGCTCTGACAACTTTGCCCACGCTGCCTGGATGCCTCCATGGACCCGACTGGATGGGATGTGTGGTGTGGGAGAAAGACGGGGCCTTCTCGCCTCCCCTAAAAGGCACCCGATGCCGCCACCACGATGCCGGATCCTCTCTCTCTCTTGAACCTGATGCTTGCCTAGACATCCAAGTGCCTCCCCAGCGAGACCAGAGCATATATTTTGCTCGTCCTTTGACGTATCGCACGTCGACCCGCTCTTTGTCATCACCCACACTGCCAACTGACAGCCACTCTTTATCTTTCCACACCTATCATGGCTTCGTCCCTGATCAGGCTGGGCGCTACCGCCCTCGCCCTCGCCTCGAGCGTTTCGGCCCTCGAGGCTTACCAGCTCAAGGAGCAGTACACGCCCTCCAATTTCTTCGACAAGTTCGACTTCTTCGACCAGCCGGATCCCAACGGGGGTACCGTCAAGTACACATCCAAGTCTGCGGCCAGAGCGCTGGGTCTTATCTCGGAGACCGAGAACGAGGTTAGGATTGGTGTCAACTCGCTTGCTATCCAACCCCTCCGGGAGAGTGTCAGGCTTGAGAGCCGCAACACGTATAACTCGGGCTTGATCATCGCCGACTTCTCCCATTTTCCCTCCAGGACATGCGGCTCCTGGCCTGCCTTCTGGATGGTCGGCCCGACCTGGCCGACGGATGGCGAGATCGACATCTACGAGGGCTGGAATTTGAACGCGCGCAACAAGGTTGTCGCCCACACGGATAGTGTTGCCAAGGTTGGTTCGTGCAAGATCCAGCAGGGCGACTTCTCCAGCGAGCTCGGGTATGAGAACTGCTACAACTATGCCAGCGGCCAGCCGAACAATGTGGGCTGCGCGGTTGATGAGAAGAACGGCCTCTTCGGGAATTCCGATGGTGGTGTTTGTGAGTAGACCGCATCCCGCTCTCTGAACAAACCAAGAACAGATGACTGACTGGTCCGGATAGACGCGACCGAGTGGACCAAGGACTACATCAACGTCTGGAGCTGGGCCCACGGCAGTGTTCCCGCCGATGTGAAGAGCGGGCAGCCGAAGCCCGAGGGTTGGGGCAAGCCCAGCTTCGCCGTGGGCGGCAAGCTGTGCGACGTCGACCGTGCCTTCAACAACATGCGCCTCGTCCTCAACATCAACTTCTGCGGCGATGCTGCCAGCAACAACTGGGGCGGCTGCCTGAATCGCGCCCCGACGTGCGACACCTGGGTGCGGAACAACCCTGGAGAGTTCGCCGAAACGTACTGGAAGGTCCGCGGCATCGACGTGTATGAGCTCAAGACTGTGACGGTCACGAGCACCAGCACCACCGCCTCCAGCACTTCTACCTCTACCGCCTCCGCCACTGAGACGGCTACTGAGATCGAGACTGAGACCGACTGCCCTGATGACGATGCCACCTCGACCACTGAGATCGTGTCTGCCACTGAGACCGCCTCTGCCACTAACTCCGTCTCTGCTACCGAGACCGACTCCGTCACTGCCACTGAGACCGCCTCTGCCACTGACTCCGTCTCTGCTACCGAGACCGACTCCGTCACTGCCACCGAGACCGACTCTATCTCCGCCACCGGCACCAACTCTTTCCCCGACGTCAGCGCCACCAGCACGCAGAGCTACACCACCTCTACCGTTTACACCACCGTCACCTCGACCATCACGTCGTGCGCGCCCGAGCAGACCAAGTGCCCCGTCCGCACCGTCACCTCGGTCATCGCCATCAGCACAACTGTCTGCCCCGTGACCGAGGCCCACCCCACGCCCACGCAGTCCATCCCCGATGGCTACACCATCTCCACCGTTTACACCACCTCCGTCTATACCATCACCTCCTGCCCGCCTCACATCTCCACCAACTGCCCCGGCCGCGTCACCATGACCGTTATCCCGGTGACCACCACCATCTGCCCCATCTCTTCCAAGCCCGGCGGCGGTGACAACAACAACGGCGGCGGCAAGCCCACCACCGTCCGCACCCTGTCCACCCTCTCCCGGACTACCACCGTCGTTGTGCCTCCGCCGCGCCCGACTGACGAGGGCGAGGAGTCGGATGACAGCGATGATGAGGAGGGCGAGGGCAACAACAGCAGCTTCTACCCCAGCGGCGTCAAGCCCAGCTTCACCCCCTCGGTCCCGCCGCCGGTTAAGCCGACGGCTACCCTGCCGCCTGTGGTGGTGGTCACGAGCAAGCCGGTGCCGAGCGCGACGCCGACGAAGCCTGTTGAGGTTAATGGCGCGGGGAAGACCGTTGTTGGTGGAGGTGCCGTGGCGGCTGTTGCTGCTGTGGTTGCGATGCTCATGTAGATGTAGATGGGTGTGATGTTAAGTTGGCTTTTGGGTTGAGGAACTTCGCAGGGGGAGATGTTTAATGGTTTGATAAATGCATAGAGAGGGGAGGGAGCGAGAAGAATATGATATTGGCGAGCGAGTTTGGATATAGTATGTTTTTTTTTTTTTTTGGGGTTTGAAGATAAAACATTTCTGTCCTTTTGGACGCCTCTTTGGCTTTTACATTTTGGCATCTTGTGAAGCGTGAAGTGAACATGGCTGGATCGCTTCTTCCAACTCTAGCCCGGAGGTTTGGTGTTCAGGGGCAGCCAGAGGGTTTGTTCTGTGGACGTTTGAAGGGTTAGGGTTGGGCGCTTACTGTGTTACTCTACCCATCTACCGTACAAACGAAAGCTGGGCTTCGAACAGCCCTTTCGTTTTGCTATTGAGCTTTGAAGCGATATGAGCCCGTTGGAGACTTCCACCGTGTCGCAGATTCCTGAACCCTTCGAAGCAACATTCAGATGATTTGATTGAGGTTGGGTTAAGCTTCTCACGGGCTGTCGATCTGTGCCACATGGCAGGGGAGCAGCAGCCACGCTGATGACCTCATCTGCTCCTCCAACCACAGCTCCAGCTGCCGGGAACCGCACCCCTCGCTAAATCACCACGAATACTACGCCGCAATTGACGGTCCTCTTCCGGCCGGTTGTAGTTTGAATTCCGACAACACCGCTCGCCGTCTCGCCACCTGCCCGCCATGTTCAAGCTCCTCCCTCGCGCGCCGTCGCGCCTTTCACCCGGAAGCTCCGTGCTCCTCAGAGCACACCCAGCGACTCCCATCCGCGCCGCCGCGCGAACCATATCCTACCGCCGCCTCCCTCACACAAACCCCCCACGATGCGCCGCGCAACCATTAGCCCAACCCTCCTCCCTGCTCTCCCCGCGCACCCAACAACCTCACCAAACTCGCTCCTACAACCACCCCCCACCGCCCAACCACCGCCGCCGCCCGAATCACCGCGTCATCGACCTCGAGCCCTCCCCACTTCCCCTCCACCTACACCCCTCCCCGCACGCGACCCGCCTTGCCACGGCCAAGCCCCTCCTCCACTGGCGTGGCTGGCGCGCCCTCAACACGCCCTCCACCTACACCGTGGTCCTGGTCGCCGTCTCCGGCGCCCTGATCTTCTACTTCAGCAATCTCGAGACCGTGCCCGTTTCGGGACGCACACGGTTTAATGTGTACTCCCCCGAGTCGGTGCGCAAGGCGGGTGAGATGGAATACAAGCGGTTGATGTGGGAGTTGGATTCCAAAGGGGTGAGGATATTGCCGGGGTGGGATCCAAGGACAGTAAGGGTCAAGAGGGTTATGGAGAGGTTGTTGCCATTTAGCGGGATGGAGGGAGGAACAGGAGTGGGAGGTGTATGTGGTGGATGAGCCGAGGGTGGTGAATGCGTTTGTGTTGCCGGGGGAAGGTGTTTGTGTTTAGTGGGATTCTGGGGTTGGCGAGGAATGATAGTGGACTGGCGACAGTGTTGGGGCATGAGATTGCGCATAATTTGGCGGATCATCACGGGGAGAGGTTGAGTCAGGATGTCGGGGCGAGTATTGTGTTGTATAGTTTGGTGATTTTGGGGGGGGTGTTTGGGTTGGGGCCGTTAATTATGCATTTCTTTGGGAGCAGGTTTTTGGATGTGGCGTTTGGATTTCCGATGAGCAGGTTGCAGGAGAGTGAGGCGGATTATATTGGGTTGATGATGATGGCGGAGGCGTGCTATGATCCGGCGGAGGCGGTGAGTTTCTGGGCGCGGATGGAGAAGGCTACGGCACAAGAGCAGGATGTGCCTGAGTGGATGAGCACGCATCCTACGGTGAGTAGTTTTGGTCTCGGGCTGGGAGAGGAGGTGCTGACCGTGAGCAGAACATGAACAGGGTCAAGAAGATCCAGGAATGGCTGCCCCAGGCCATGGAGAAGCGGGCACAGAGCGACTGCAGCTCGACGACGGCGTTTGCAGACCTATTTAGGAATGCCTTGCGGACGGGCCAAATCATCATGATCTAAAACAGCATGGTTTTTTTGGTGTTTTTTTTTTTGGTGTTTTTTTGGGGGGGGATTTGGAGCGCGGAGTTACGGCGATAGAGGCACGGCTCGTATTTAAAGCATGAAATGGCATTAGAGTGAGTGAATACCTCACCAAGAACTCAGTACATACGGCGAAACTGCTACCCCTAACGCCTGTCCCCAACCAACGCCATCAAACTTCGCAAAGCCACCACTCATCGAATTATTACACATCACCCCCACCGGGCCTTTTCTTCCTCAGCCTTTCCCCCTCCCTCCTGGGCCTAAAGAAATCCCGCAGACGAAGCCTCTAGCTCCCGCCCACAGCCTGTCCCTGCCCCTCCTCCTCCCCGCAACACCACCATTCCCCGTCCTGCCCTTCAACCCCCTCCTCCAACCTCCCCACCCCCTCCCTCCTTTCCGCCCTTCCCTACCCCCTCCCCAACCCCAGCAACCTCCCTCAACAGCTTCTCCCCTCCCCCTCTCCCTCCCTCTTCTAAGACCCTCCGCGCCCTCAATATATCTCGTCCCAGCACCTGGAAAATCTCTGATACATTCTCCCCGACTTCGATGACACTTCGAGGAAGGGAACACCGCTGCTGCTGTAGCTGTTGCTGGCCAAAGTTGGCATGCCGGGGATTTTGAGGTTGGCAGCTGCGCGGGCGCCGGTGGTGCTAGGGACGGCGCGCTCGGCTTGGAGGATGGCGACGGGATCGGCGAGGTGGGGGAGAGGGTGGAGGGTCGGTGTGGGTCGCTAGGAGGAGGAGGGGGTAGATTCGTGGGGCGGGGGTGGTGATGATTGCTGAGGTTGGGGTGTGTTGGTTTGGGCTTTTTGGACTTTTTGGACCTTTGTTTGCGGGTGGTGGTGCAGGTCGGGGAGGGGGGTGAGAAGAACTGCTGGATGAACTCGGCGACGCTGGTTGCGAGGCGGAAAGAGGCTTCGTCGCGGACTGAGTAGACGATCACGGCGGCTTCGGTGGTGGAGAGGGCTTGAGTGAGGAGGTGGCTATTGAGGAGGTGCTGGGAGGGGAGTTCGAGGGCGTCGATGATGTATTTTTGGGGTTCGATTTCTACATCAGCGAAGGGTTCCATCTGCGACTCGGGCTGGAGTTTGAGTTGGGGCTCGTCGAGGGTGAGGCTTGTCGTGGTGATTCTGGGGGTTGTCTCGACTTGGATGGTGATGGGGTGGCGACAGCCATGCTCGTAAGAAGGGTCGGGAGGCTCGCCCTCGCCGAGGAAGATGTCTTTGCCGAGCTGAGGCGGTTAGCAATATTTAATGGGTCGTGAATGGAAAGGGGGAGTGCTCACGCGGGTGAGAAGGGCGGTCTTGCCTGTCCCTCGACCGCCCACGACCAGAATGCGAAATTCGCCCGCTGGTTTCTGTTGCTGTCTTCTTCGCTCTTCTTCTTGCCGCTTCCTCTCGTCATCGGGGGCAGCTTGCCAACGAAGGATTGCTTTGAGGTACTTGGCCTCGTCGGCTGTGAAGACCAGAGAAATGGGCATCTCGAATTTGAATCTGGCGAGGCGTTAAGTTGATCATGTACTTTCTTTAGTGATGGGTGATGTTTAGGATTCGCGAGAAATACACAGCTCTGAAATCAGTCGAAAAAGTTTTCGCATCCAAATGCCGAGCAATTTACGAAACGGGAGTTGGAAAATTCATTCATGATTTTGTGGCCGTGGCTCTCTCTCATTCACGGCGTGGATCACAGGCTCGGATGAGAAAAGAAAATGAAAATATTGATACGGGAGGCATCGCCATACGGCGGCCGGGGCCAAGGGCATTGCTAGACCGCATCATGCCAAATATTCTTCCGACATGAGGATCAGTCATTCCACATTCAGCTCCAGGAAGTTCTTCGCATCTCTTCATGGCAAGAAGGAGGAACCTCGGCGTTCTTCAGGGATCTGCAGTGCCGAAAAGAAAGTCGGTTGATAAGATGCCGTCCTGGAACGGGCCGAAATAATTGTGCAGAGGCAAGGATCCATCTCAGCCCCGGACACTCCAGGTTAACTGCGAGTGGTTGAAAAACGTGGATGCTCCTGCCGCAGGAAGGTAACACATGTTAGGCGCTGGCAATGAGTCCCCCAACAAACCTTGGAGCACAAGACTCGGGTATAAGACCCAAATGGTACCTGATAGTAGAACGCACTCGGTATCCGTAGTTCAAAAAGTCTCCGGACTTTTGACACCTCCAGAGGGTTTCTTGAAGTCGCGCAATGACGCTCAGGGGGCAGACGTGTGGAAGAAAGAGCGGGAAGGAGTGAAAGTCGTCAAGAGTGGATATTTCAATGCAGGAGTGGCTAAAATAGGAACGTGTGGTTACTAGAATAGGATAAGTATCACTTAAAGTAGTTTAGCCTTTTGCAGGATTAATCGCTTGTATCCATTCTCCTGCTGGTTCAACGACCAAGAGCTGAGCACCTCCCTTGGGTGTACCTTAGGAGTCCAGCTAAGTTAATCTTTTGTTGAAAAAATTAGTCGAACGAAGAGCGTCTGTCATTGCAATCCCCGCGCCTCATGCGACCGCGGTACGCCCATCCAGTACTAAACCGCTCTGGACTGGACCGGAGCCACTGCCATTCTTGGCGATGGCACTTCGCCAGTCTCCGGCACAGCTGTGGATGCGCTTGGATGGTAGCAATGCAAACTCATCGGGCTTGATACCGAGAGTCCCTGATTGCATTTCCCAGGTGCATTTGAGACGATCCGCCTGGGCAACAATGAAGAGCTGGGGAATACGGAGTCTGTTTGACCTCTCTCCTCCCAGCTTGTCTGGCGGCCTCTGGCACCATCCTGAACGCCAATCTCGGCCGCC
Organism: Collariella sp. IMI 366227; assembly: GCA_027946355.1. Classification (NCBI taxonomy): domain Eukaryota; kingdom Fungi; phylum Ascomycota; class Sordariomycetes; order Sordariales; family Chaetomiaceae; genus Collariella; species Collariella sp. IMI 366227. Next base: position 985,714 of record JAPEUS010000002.1, on the reverse strand, counting down.
AAACTGCGGCACTTTCCAAACACAAGAGATTACTCGCTGGGCTGGGCTCCCAAAAATTCGTAGGGTCCGGTTCGCCCTTCTGTCTTTCATCGACAGAACGGTGAGTTCTATATTGGGTGGAACCGAGAGACTAGGAGCTAGATTGATGGTGACGGCGATGGCACTGGGAAGGATCAATAAGATGGTGGGGGCTGCAGTGTTGGCACCACGATCCAACGAGAAACGGAGGCGTGGTGCGGTTGCCGGGTCTGGCCTTGATTTTGAACGGTTAGAGGAAACAACTTCTGGTGCGTACCTCACTCTATCCGTGCTCGGAGGCGTTTTCGGTTCGCTTGGAAGGTCGATGAACCTGATGACATCCTGTGGTCAAAGCAGTATGCAGAATTTGGAGACACCAAGTCCCAACACCCCAAAGTTGGACAAACATCTATTAGACAACTGGCGCCTGAGACGATGGGCTGCATCTGCTCCGCCAATGTTATGGATGATGTTTTGAAACCTGAAGTTCAGAGAGGGGGTTTCGAGTTGGAGGGCTTGAGCGACTGGCTGGCTGAGCTGCAGCGCCGAGAGCTGAACTTCCTGAAGCGCCTCATCGCAGACGGGAGGCTCTGGGACGCGCTGTGTTGCTCCTCAGCCAGACCCAGCCTTCTCATGAAGTCTGACGTCGTTGAAACAACCAACAGGTGACGAGGGGATTGCCGACTGGAGCTTGGCGGCGCTGTTCCAGCCTCCAGTCGCAGGAGGGGCGGGGTGCAGGGAGGGGTTGCCATGATTGGGCCTGCGAGGGAGGAATGCAGCGTTGCCCTCCGCGATCCAGCAGCAGCATCGAGTTGTTGGCGAGGAGGAGGAAAAATAAACAATCCGATCTGTGCTGATCTCCGCCGTTGCTCCAGACTCCAAACCGGAGACAAATGAGCCCGCGACTCGTTGAAGAGGAGAAAAGGCGGGAATGTGGGGCTTCTATTGTGTGAAGGTGGAATTTTCGAATCCACACCCTCTTCCCAAACGTGGTGGGGGAGCAAGGATCACTGGGGACAGTGAAAAGGAGGCTGTGCAGTCTCGTTCATTACACAGTCCGACCTTCGTGTTCAAAAGTATTATGAGACGACGCGCGGTGTTACAGAATGAAGCTGGAGTGCCACAAACTTTTGGGGTGGCCAGTCGGCATTGAGAAGTCTCTTTTTTCACTTTTCTTCTCAAAAATCCTTATTTCATCAGACTTCGAAGATAGGACATGGACGCTGAGTGAGAGCCTGGGTCCTCTGACATCTGAAATACAGAATCCTCAGGGGCGTTTCCCCTGACGCTTTCAGGGGCGCCCAAGCCGTGGAACATCACCACGGAAGACGCGGGATCCTTGCTTGGCGGTTGCGGTTTCCCTCACAGCCAAGATCCCGTTTTCGCAGCCAAGGGCTTGGATATTGCTCGTCCTGCTTGCTTACGCTCCCTATGAAGGAGCAGAGTTGATCTGTGAAAGTATGATTTCATGGAACCCTTTGACACAGCTGGTTCTCCGCTGGGTGTTCCGTTCCGAAACATGGCAAGGAAGTGCCGTTGTTGTGAGATTGGACGGGCGCACAGATCAGGTATTTAGAGTGTACTTCGCTTACGCGGTTAGTTGGTAGAGACACGAGGTACCTCAGTAATGCGCCGATCTCATCTCCCAGCGCGCATTAACTGGCGGTACTTGGCGCCTTGGGGCAGCACCCCTGCAGCCCTCTTTGAGCGTCGCCCAACCCCCAGCCGTGGCCCTGTTTTTGTCGCTCCCGTCATTACGCAGCGCTTCGTCCGTCACCAGACACACAACACCCACCTCGGACACGCCTGCGCCCTCCTTTCATTCTGTCACTCTTTGATCGCCCTTATTCAACACCACCACTTGCGCTACCGCCCGCAAACCTGGCTTTTTTTTCCTTTTCCTCCCCTCCCATCGTTTTCGAGCAACCCCGGGTTTTAGCAAGACGACTTGATTGCGACTCGGTCGTTGACGGCAGACTTCCCTCGCTTCATCCCCTGCCGCACCTCGAACCGCCGACCATCGAGAGCACCGCTTAGACCCTCTGCCATTACTCCACGACCAATCCCATTTTACCTCGAAACACCTTTCCGGCGCCTCGTTTGCTGCTTTTCACCATCTCACCTTTTAGCTCAGAGTGCAGCTTGCCGCCAGACCAACGGTAGCGACTACGAGAAACCGTTCGAGCGGCCTGTCGAACCGCTGACAACATCCGCCTCTTTGGCCCTATTCTTCAGACTCAACAAAATGCGGTGGTCATTAACAAGTCCGTTCGCGGCCCTCGCGTCGCTCGCGGCTCTCGCCGTTCCCGCCCTCGCCGACGCCATGTTCCAGTCCAACTCCCTCAACGCCTGCCAGGAGAACTCGGGGTTCTCAGCCAGCCTCTTCAACGTCGTCTTCACCCCCAACAACAGCATTGCCAATGTCGATATTGTGGCTGTCTCCTCCGTCCAGGGCAACGTCATCTTCGATGTCCAGCTCCTGGTTTATGGCTACGAGTTCATCCGGACCCAGATCAAGCCGTGCGACATCGGCTTACAAGGCCTCTGCCCCATGACCGCTGGCAAGATCCCGCTCAACTTCAACTTCCCCGTTGACCCTGAGGCCCTCAAGATGGTCCCGTCAATCGCCTATACCTTTCCCGATATCGACGCCACTGTGAGAGTCATCATCAACATGACGGACGGCGACATGGCTGGCCAGAGCGTGGCTTGTGTCGAGGCCGACATTTCGAACGGCAAGACGGTCGACCTGGTCGGCGTCAAGTGGGCTACTGCCATTATCGCCGGCCTGGCCCTGGTGTCTTCGGCCATTGTGTCGGGTCTCGGCCATCAGAATGCCGCCGCCCACGTCGCCGCCAACGCCCTCTCCCTGTTTGGATATTTCCAGGCCCAGGCCATGCTCGGGCTCTCGGGCGTCCACCTGCCGCCTGTCGTCATGTCCTGGACTCAGGACTTCCAGTGGAGCATGGGCATCATCCGCCTCGGTTTCATGCAGGACATCTTCACCTGGTACCAGCGCGCCACCGGCGGTACCCCGTCGACCATCTTCGACTCCTTGACCACCGTTTCGGTCCAGGTCGAGAAGCGTGCCATCGAGTTCACCGACGCGGCCATGGGCCTGGCGAAGCGCTCCCTCGCCATGATGCCTCGCTCCATTGTCGAGCCCATGTCCAACATCATGAAGCGCGAGCTGATCAAGCGGGGCAACATCCAGACGAGCTCGGGCAGCTACATCGTGTACGGTATCCAGCGCGCCGCCTTCCGCGCCGGCATCGAGACGACCAACCTGTTCATGACCGGCCTCGTCTTCTTCTGCTTGCTGGTAATCATCACCTGTGCCGCCGTCGCCGCTTTCAAGGGCATCCTCGAGCTGGCCATCAAAAAAAAGTGGATGCCCGTCGACCGCTTCCTCGAGTTCCGCAACGGTTGGCTCACCGTTCTCAAGGGTATCCTGTTCCGCCTTACCCTGATCGGCTATCCCCAAATGACCATTCTCTGCCTTTGGGAGTTTACACAGAGGGACTCGGCTGCTGAGGTCGTCCTGGCCGTCTTTTTCCTGGGTGGCATGACCGCCACCCTTGGCTGGGCTGCTGTCAAGGTCATTAGGATCGCCCGCCGCTCCGTGACGATGCACCAAAACCCTGCCTACATCCTGTTCTCGGATCCCCAGGCTCTGAATAAGTGGGGTTTCCTCTACGTGCAGTTCCGCGCCTCGGCCTACTACTTCATCGTCCCTGTCCTCAGTTACACTTTGATCAAGGCCATGTTCGTCGCTTTCGCCCAGAACAAGGGCACCGTGCAGGCTGTTGGCTTTATTGTCATCGAGGCCGCCGCTCTGATCGGCGCCAGCGTCCTGCGCCCGTGGATGGACAAGAAGACCAACTCGTTCAACATCGCCATCTGCGCCATGAACTTCATCAACTCCATCTTCCTCATGATCTTCACCGAGGTCTTCAACCAGCCCAAGCTGGTCACCGGCGTCGTCGGCCTCGTCCTGTGGATCGCCAACATGATCTTCGCCCTGGTCCTGCTGCTCATGCTCATCATCAGCACCATCTTCGTCTTCTTCCGCGAAAACCCCGACGGCCGCTATCAGATCATGGCCGACGACCGCACGTCCTTCATGAAGTCGCAGACGCACCTCACAACCACCACGGAGCTGGATGCGCTGGCCGCCACCGCCCGCGGCGACAAGACGGGTTTCAAGGGCGGCCTGGACCTCGACGACGACGCCGAATCTATCACGTCTGACTCGGTCCGCCGCCAGACCGAGCGTCTGGGTGTGCCGTCCGCTGCTGGCTCCATGTCCGGCGGGTTCAACAACCGCCCGCACAGTCCCGCCTCCCCGCCATGCCGCTGTTCCCGCCGACGGCCCCGCAGCCCGCCGCGGTTCACCGACAATAGGCCTGCCAGTCCGTATGGCGCGAGACCTGCGAGTCCGTATACTGCGCGTCCAGCTAGTCCCTTTGGCGCGCCGACCAACTATGGGCCGGCGTTTAGGGCGCAGAATAACTCGAGGTAAGCTTGTCGCTTTCTCTTCATAGAACACCCGAACGTTTAGCTGACTATTTGGCAACAGCCCTTGGCAACGCGGCGCGGGCTACGAGCACTAAGCTGTGGTGCCTACGACAACGCCATAGTCGGTGCATCTGACAACTAATGACCAACGGGACACGGCGTTAATTCTGGCTTTTCTCATTCGATATACCAGCCGAGTCCGCTTCTGTGATGGGAAAGAAACAAGAACCCTGCATCCATCCATCAGCCAGCCTTCTACACCAAGGCAGGCTGTCGTGTTGGGTAACTTCCAATCCACAAGAACTGCTGCTCGGCTACAACACTAAATTTTTCCTTTTATTTCTATCAACAACTGGACCGGACAGGAGGTGGGGGCGGCGCATTGAAAAGGCATCTGGGTGGGGTTAGACACCATCACATCATCATCATTGACATCTATCATTCTTCAACGGGAAAGACGGACGGACGGATCGTCTGGCTCTAGTCACTGTTGGGGTTATACTTTTCTACTTCGCTTCTTTTATTACGGATATGGCACCCTGCGATTCACAAAGCTGTGTTTTTCAAGGGGTGGATGCATTGGGGATGGTTGGCCCGGGTATGGGAGTTTGACTGACTCGGGCTAATGAGCTTGAGAGTCTGGGGGGGATATATTGGTATCTAGGTACCTAGCTGTGAGGTGTATATACCAGTCGGAGTATCTTTTCGTCAGCTGGGCTGGGAAGAGAGATGGCAGTTTTTGATCTGGACGAACGAGAGGTGCTGTTCTGTCTTTGCTTTGGACTTTGGGCTGGGATGGGTTGGGGTTTTTCGGGTTGGGTTTGGGTTGGGTTGGAGGTGTTGATAGTTGTTTTAGAGATTTGAGTGAAGTTATCTCTGTCTGTCTGTCTGATGGTGGTGGTGTGAGTGGTCTCTTACTCGTCGAAGGTCTTGTGCTCAGGAATGGCTGTTATTTACTGTATGTGTACAACTATGCCACCTATCAGCTGAGCTAAAGATAGGGCCCTGGAACTTACGTACAGTCGGAGGCCTTTGTTTCTTGTCACGCCCGACGTAAATGGAGAAGTATATTCTAGAAATAGGGCCAAAGTATGAAGGAATCACTGAACTATTTTGAGCTTGAGGTTGAGGGTGCTACTGCAGCTTGTTAATCTCCGTTCCAGTCCTTCCTCGGGTGATTAGAGCCGCTATGGAGATGCACAATCTGTTTGTCTCTCCGAGAGAACGGAGGGCGAGCGAAAGAGGCTAAATTAGTGCCGGAATGTTGCTTCCAGAGTAACATGCCTATTGTTTTACCTCTTTTTGGGGGGTTTTATCGGCTGGGAGGTCGAATTTCTCACGATTTATCAGAAAATACCTGCTGGCGGGCGACGTCATCGTGGACTCAGAAAAAGTAACCTTTGGCAACAGACCTGCGAAGCAGCTAGCCTAGGCGCATTAGAAACAAATCCGAAGTAAGCAACTCGAAGAGAGAGAAAAGCTTTGAAACACTTGACTCGACGAATTCCATCTCACTGACGCCTGGACCTTGCGGTTAACATGATTTGACTCTTGCTCTGCTCTTGTCTCGTCTCAACGTTCCATCCTTCATTTTCTCGTCTGTTCATCTTATATCATTATTCTTGAGGACTCTCCATTTTCTCGGACCGACCAGTGATAACACACGAGATAAAAAGTGAGGCAACAGACCTTGAAACAACCCCTGAACTCCCTCCAGCCATCTGAAGCACACCAGTTCAGAAGAAAGCGAAGAAAAGAACCCGGGTAAGGGAAACAAAAAAAAGTAACAAATTGAAACGCCATAGAGAATTGAACTTTCCAAACCGTCTTCGTACATCCCCTTCCCCCAAGCCCCCACCAATTTAAAATCCAACCCTTCCATCCATCTCCCCCTTCACTCCCACCCCATTCCCTTCCACAACCCCATCCCTACCAAACCCACATGCTCTGAGATCTCAACCCAACCCCATACCCACCACCCCTACACCATTCAACCCCTCCCGTACCACCCAACTTATCACCATCAATCCCCAAGCCTCCTCCATCCCCCGCCGCCCTCACCATCCTCGCAAGCCTATCTCTAAACCCCCTTTGCCGCTCCGCCGCCTCGCGCTCTCGTCTGGCTTTGGTCTTGCTGCTGCCTGAGGGTGCGACGCCCGTCATGAGAAGGGTGCGGTCTTGCGGGGTGTAGTTTACGAAGCCGTCTGTACTTTTTCTGTCATCGTTGGGCCTGGTGATGTGGAGGGTTGTTGTTTGCTAGGGAGCGGGTGCGATGGTGGTGGGGGTTTTATGGTGGGTGGTGAGGGGGAGGGTGCGGGTGGGAGAAGGAGTGGGGGTGGGGTAGGTTGGGTGGTGGGTGGCGGTGGATGATGGGGTGGGGAAGGAGAGGAGATGGGGTGGGTGGTGGTTGAGGTGGTGGATGAGCCGACGGTGTTTGTGCGACGGCGGGAGGGCGAGGATGATGGGCTGCCTACTCCCGCTAGACTTAGGTATTGTCCCCTTAAACCCCCGCTTGACGAGTTGCTGGCCGTACGCCGGCCGGTGCGGCTCCTTCTTTTGCGCACTGCTGCGCCACCGTTTACACCCAGGGTTGTTCCCGCCGATGCTGATGATGGCACGGGCTGGGTGAGCGGCTGCATGGATACACTGCGGCGGTGCAAGCGCGGGCTGGGATCCAACACGGCGAGGGAGGAGGCCGAAATCTCGGAGCTGGGAGATACCGAGCCGCCTATTCTGTTCAGGCTGGGACTGCGCTTTGCGCTGCCGATGCCGGCGCGCGCTTTGCGTGGGGAGACGCCCAAGCCGTAGGTGTGTTGTCTAGCGCCTGAGGACGGGGCGCGCGGTTTGGGACGCCGGTGGTGGTAGTCTGCGCGCGCTGAGCGGTGCGTGGTGTCGTGGAGCACGGCAGATGGCATGCCCGCCCGCGGTTGGGGCATGTGCAGCACCAGGCTGGAGGTGGTGTTGCCGAAGCTGGTGGCGAGAGGGTCTTCGGTGCCTGGAGGGGCGGGATACTCGAAGCTGGCCACGCTTGGCTGTTGGAGCTGGATGGCGAGGTTGAGGGAAGCGTTGCGGGCGTTTTGGGCTGCGGCCGTGTAGAAAGACGGCAGAAAGGGATCGGTGTCCATTGCGTCTGTTGAGTCCCACCAGTTTGTGTCGGTGCTGATGGACTCGGTAAAGTATGTGTTTGGGGTTGTCCACAGGGTTTTGGTGCTTGGGGCCGAGGCGGGCATCTGCCACATGGCTTCGAGGGAGGGCGTCTGGAGGGGCGTCTGGGGCATGGCGTTGCCGTTGAGCTGCAAGGGGGGCACGAACTGGCTGCCGAGAAGACTATCCGAGATAAAAGACTCTTGGAGGAAGCCGTTGACGAAGGCGGCATCGCTGCTCGTGACTGACCATGTCTGGTCAGGCATACCGCTGGTGAGCGGTGGCGACGGCAGCTGTGACTTGGAGATGCTCAGGGTCTGCGGCCGAAGCCGGGCAGCCGTCCGCTCTGGTTCCAACGTTGCCGTCGACATGACCGACAATGACGGCTCCTCCACCTTTACCCTCTGCTCAGACTGGTTTGCCTTCCCCTGTATTGCCACTGCCTTGTTTCGAATCTTGCCGTAGAACCTCTCCAGGCGGCCAGCCTTCCGCGGGCTGAAGACCTCTCCTGGCGGCGACACGGGCTCTGACGCCGACAGCTGAGGTATCTGTATCCTCGGTGAACGCATCGTCAGGCCCTCGAGCCGGAGCAGTTCCGAGTCCGAAATCGATCGACCGCAGGGCAGGCCCTCGATATTCATGTTGTTGAAGCCCGCGGTCATGTTTGACGTCGTCGGACGTAGTTGCTGTCGTTGCCTCGCGTTCTGCAAGTTGGAGCCAGCAGTAGTCGTACCGCTGGTTATCATGTTCATATCCGAAACCAGCAAATGTTCAACCTGCGCCGTCCCATTCCTGTCTGTAAAGAAGCTCTGCTCAAACGACATGAGGACAGCTTCGCTTCCCACAGAGCTCAATTCGCCATCCGACTCGCCGAGCTCAACATATTGGTCAAAGAAATCAGCTGGGTCCTGCCCCCAGAAACCGCCCCCCTTGTCTTTGTTTGCGGAGGAGGGCGGCAGCAGGTCGCTGGGGCTTGGGGTAAAAGAGGCGTTGGCCATTGTTGGTGAACCGCAGGTTATAATCGTTGCAGGTTGATGGTGTGTTGCTTGGGGGTGTCGAGGTGTTGTGTGTGGCGATTGGTGGTGGTTGTTGTGGACGGCAGCTGCAGCAGGCCATCCTCGAGTCGTCGGGGACGCCGTGGGTGTAATTCGTTGTTGACTGAGGGGTGATCAGAAGCCAACAAAAATCCGGCCACCGAGCGTTTACCACAGCAACAGAAGATATGCAAAAAGCTGACGTTGGGGATAGGGAGGGTGGGGGTGGCAGTCATCCCAAGACATATGTATCCCATCTAATGCAGGTACTGCTTCCTGGGTCGGGACCACGGAATGGGAGGGTTGCCTCGAGGACAATCTCGCATTCCAGGCTCGCAGCACGATCCGACCGACAACCCTCCTGTCTGCCCACACCCCTTCCCCTCCCTCACCTCCCTCACCTCTCACCCCACCACCCGCCTGGGAGCCGACCCTCAGCGATATGATACAATGACGCATCATCCACCAATCTAGCCGAGACACAGCCAACAAAGAACCTACCGACGCTGCTTTGTTCCCGCTCTCTCCAACGGCCGAGTTCTGCCCGTGGGATTGCTTTGTCCGTTGGGGCACGCCACTGGAATGCTGCGGGCTTAACTTGGAGTGTGGAACGAAGAATGGAAGGAAGCCTCTTCCTCCCCAGTTACGTACCCGAAGGACTCCGTAGTCCCCTCCATCTCAGCTCAGGCCGGCTTGCTCCGGCACAGCCAGACACGTTGGTTTTCAACGGCGTTCTTCTTCACCTCTCCCTGGGTTGGCAAGCTGGCGAGCTGGGGAATCCAAACGCCGAAGTTGGGCAGCAACTCTCAATTAGCGCAACAAAAATTTGTCTCTCTTACCCAGCCAAAATCTTGACACGACTGCTGGATCCCGAGCTAATCCTGTCACACATGCGCCCATGTAACATGGCAAGGCCAGGGCCAAGGTGAAACTGACCGTCGGGTGGGCGACAGAGGCTGAGTGGCCGCGCCGATACTAAATAGAGGTGTGGTGGTGGGCTTGCACGCTAAGGTAAGGTCGGTTACCCAAGATATCCCACCGGGCATCCCTAGATTCGGCTGTTGCTGCGTGGCAAACAAATGGGTCCGACTGGCTGGCTGGGGGGTGATGAACTTAGACAGTCCGGGGTCCGGAGACATCACAGGTTGCGGCGATGAGTATCTGGGGGAGAGAGCGATTGGAACTTCTGGAAGGGAAAGAAAAGGAATTGGAAGGAAAAAGAAAAGGAAGGAGGAAGATCTCGGGATCTGTGTTTCTGTCCTGCCCACGATGCATTTCTGCCTCTGTTCTGATCTCTCGGTGCCTGTCTGTATGTAGATACATTTGAATAGATGGATGACGATGCATGTGTACATCCACATTGTCGCAGAGCCTCCTTCTCATGCTGCTTGTCCTGTCCCCTGGCCCCTAAAAGTGTAAAAGGTGAATAAATGCTCCCGAAATAGATGGCTTTGTTCAACAGCCCTGCTCTCCGACAGCCTTGCTACCCCCAAAAGCTTCTACACCTAGCAAGAGGCATTTCTTTCCCCCAAATATCTGTCCCCTGTGTTGTATGTGTCCAAAAACCGCAAACTCCCCAGTCATGCAGTGTTGATGTGTAAGTCTGACACGACGATGTCGGGGCCTGGAGCCCCAAGTTGACATGCAACTCGTTTTGAACTCCCAGAATGGCCCATCTGACCCAAAACATTAAAAGACAAAAACAAAAGCAAAACAACAGACTGATCGCAAACTACAAAGGCTCCAAGAGGGGTATAACGCTTTGCAAACCGTAACAAAAGAAACACTCCAACCCAGACCACTCCCCCACGTCCACGTCCAGTCAATAGTCGAAGCTCAAATCCAAGTCCGGCAACGCGCGCGGCGTCGGCATCGGAGGCGACCCGGACGCCGACAGCACAGGCGACGTCTCCGGGGCACCCGCCTCATTCTCCTTCTTCTTCTTTCCCTTCATACCCGGCCGGCGACGCATCCTGATTCTGTTGCGCACGAGGTTCCCACAGCGCAGGGCAGCTTCGGCCGCAGTGCGATACTCCAGCGTCATGCCGCCGCCGAGGACGATGCGGCGCAGGCCGTCGGGGCCAGGTTGGCTTCGGAGGAAAAGCCGTCTCCTGTCGAATCCCTCGAGCGGCATGTCCGGGTAGTCGACGTCCTCGCCATTGTTGTCGTCGGCCATCATGTAGTCCGGGTCGGGTTCGATGTAGCCGGTGGATTTGACGATCGTGACGTTGCCCTGGGTGGTAGTGGTAGTCTCTGTGGGAGTGGTCTCGAAACGGCGGTGGGGTCCCTTGCCAGGTTTCCAGGCGCCTGAGGGTCGGCGGTCGCCGGGCTGCTCAACGTAAGGCTTGTTGTCGGCGACGAGAGGGGTTGTGGAGGAGCTGGGGGTGGAGTCGAGGTGATGGTTGGAACTGTTGCCTGGTTTCCATAAGCCCGACGGTCTCCTGTCCCCAGGCTGCTCGACCCAAGGCCTCATCTCACGGATGTCGACGGACTTGCCTTTGTCCTGCGGCAGATCCATTTTCGTCTCGTCAGCCTCGACAGGTCCGCTCATCGCTAGCCATTTCAGGACGTCCGAGTTCCGCGGGTGGTTGACATCGGTGTCGACGGCCTTGCCTTTGTTCCGGGGTGACTCCATGTACGCCTCATCCTCCTCCTTCATCGGAGACCCCATCTCCAACTCCGCAACCTCCATCACTCCACCCCCTCCCTCCTCATCACATCCACACCCACGTCACCACCCACCTCAGCACCACCCCGACCCCACCCCACTCCCATCCTCCAACCTTTGCCTCAACAAACACCTCCTCCCCATCCTCACCCCCATCCCCATGAACCCTCTTCCTCCTCCCCCACTACCACCTCCCAACCGCTGCTCCTGCTGCAGCCGCAGCTGCGAGCCCGGCTCATCAGGCGAAGGCGAAGGCTCGTGCTTGCGCTTCCTGCCCTGGCGGATGTTGGCGTATGCCTCGTCGACTTCGATGGGGCTTCACCGGATGTGATTGGCTCCTGCCGCGGGAAGGGACGTTGCCAGGGCGGCAGGTACCCGTTGGAAGGCGTGGTTGGAGAGGATTGGTGGTGGCGGAATTGGGTCCAACGTGGATAGCTGGTTGAGGTTGGGGGTGGGCTGGGGTTGAGGAGGGCGGGAGGTGTGGTGTTGGTGGTTGGCTGGGTTCGGAATGTCCGGTATGCTTGTTCGGGTTGTGAGTTGACTTCTGAATTGGATGCTCGGGAGAAACTTTCTTCTCTGATGGTGCTGGTAGTGGCGCGTCGTTGGGGAGCCTGGGGGTCCGGTCGGCATTTTGTTCTTCGTGTTGGTGTTGGTGTCGGGCTTGGGTTTCTGATAGCTGTTGGGTCTCCTCGGATTGTGGGACAGCTGTTGGAGGTGGTGGCACTGCTGCTGGTGCTGCCTTGTTTTCCTCTGGCGGCCGTTGGGTCTCGTCGTTGCTGCCGTCCCGTGTCGAAGTGGTTGGCCCCGTCCCGCAGGCGAGGGATGATGCACACATGGCAGAGCGAATACGCCGACTGCGGCCGGCAAGCGCAAAAAGACGGCAGAAGATGGATGGCAGCCGTCGTCGCACAAGGCACAAAAGTTGGTCGGGGCATACAGCAGTTCTGATCAAGGAAGAAGCGGTGCTTCATGCGGTTCTGCGGCTTGGCGACCACGAGGGGCCAACAGCGGGCGGTTTATCTGGGGAATGGGCAATCCAGGAGGTCAGAAATGGGACGAGATCGCGGAAGCGGGTGCGAATGCCGGCAGGCGTCAGGCGGTCTCGTCGAAGGGTGTCGGAGGAATCGCCCGAGATGGTGGGATCACTTGCGGGAGTGCCGCCTGATATGCCGGTTGGGAAGGTCACGACGTGGGCCGACAACGGCAGGTGCTCCGAGACGTGTCTTTGGCAGAGGGGGAGGACAGAGGGAGAGTTGCAAAATGGGGGATCGTGTCTCCAACAGGGCAGAGTCCAACCAACCTCGCCGAGAATTGCAGTGCGCAGTAAGCCAGCGAGAGCGGAAGGGGCGCCCCGAACGCCCTAGACTCTGCCGAGCAAGCGTCGCTTGGAGTGTTGGGCTGGGCTGGGATCCATGAACAGAACAACCCATAAATTCACACGCCCACCTGCCCGCGCTGCCGGGCTCAGAGAAAAGTGTGGTCACCGATTCTCCCAGTACATGCTTCCACGGCAGTTGATTGGCTGTGTAACGCGAGAATTGGCACGGGTCCGAGTTCACACTGTTGACCCCTTCGCAGCCCTCGGAGAGCGGCAGCTTCGTGTGCCTGTGGAGGAGGGCGACCCAAGGGTCTGGGAAGAATGATGGGTCTTTGTGTGACAGGGAGCGGGGGGGGGGAAAGACACCAACCGAGCGGAACGATGCCGCGTTGAGTTTAGTGCGTACCACCTAGCGCAAGCTGTGCCATGGTTGGACAGCAATTGCTGGGGCTGCAAATGACAGCAAAACGAGAGGCACAAGCCACAGAAAGAAGCAAGAGCATCAGAAGCCGGTAAGACAGCAGCTTGCTGGGGCACATGAGAAGAAGGAAGCAGGTGGTGATGCTAGTCGTGAAGGGGACTCGAGGGAGGAAGGGGGGCTTTCACTGAGGTTGTCTGGGCTGTCTGGGCTGTCCAGATTCATTAAGCCCAGGTCCCAAAAACCCTCGAAAGAACCCAAGATCGATGCGCGGTGCCGACGGTTTGGGAATGGGGTCGAGTGGGTGCAGCAGCGACGGCCCAGTCACGTCGCACCAGCGGCGCTTCTTTTATGGGGCCATGGCTAATCCATGTGGGGTGGCGTGTCACTCAGCCAATAATATCCGAAATCGAGGCTAGTGGTAGACAGTGTCGGCACTGTATCCATATCAACCTGAAGCGACGAGACCCGGGGCCCTGGTTGCGGGCCATCCCGGCATGTTCCATCCAGCAGGCAGTGCCGGGGCGTTGGTTGGCGCGAGCACAGGACTCCGCTTCATCACCACGCTGGCCAGACGGAGGACCTGCTCCGACAACCCGCGAAATGAAATGGCATGAGGGAGAGGGAGGCATCGTGAGAAACCCCTTTTCCTGCACCGCTTCACCGGTGTGCTTCAGGTGCCTTAACTACGTTCCTTTAGCATCCCTTTCGCACGTATTGGCGACGCTCGACTGGTGGTACTTGTAGGTTGCCCTGTTGACGAACCACACCAGAACCACACCCATCCCACCACGCCTCCCAATACCAGCCCCGTGGTTGCGGTGCATCTCGGCTATCTGGTCCCCTGCGTCGGAATATCGCCAAACACTGCCGCAGAATCATCTGTGCCACAAAAGGGGAGAAAACGGAAATCACAGTCACCCCAGCTGTGAAAAGCCATGTGTCATTTATTCTTCTGACACCGTCGCGGCCCCATGCTCTCAAGTTTGTCTCGGGTGGTCGCGTTTGCGCGTGTCGATGTCCTGGGAATGCGCGAGTCTCAACCCTCAACCCAAGGATAATGACGGCCCGAGTCTCATGAGTCGCAACGTCTTTTCATCAGCGGCAAACTGCAGCGCCCAGCCGTCACGGGACAATGGGCCGAGAATGGATGATGGGAGCCTGAAGCGCGGGGTCTGATGTTGGCCCGCCCCAGCCGCGGGGGCCGAACCGCTGGTCGTGTTGGCTGCGGGCAGATGGGCGAAGTGGTTGGAAAAACAAACTCACGCAATTCCACGACAGAAGAAAGTCCGCCCAATGGTCATGAAAAAGAATGGCGGAAATGAGAGCAGCAAACTTCTGCCAGCCGTTTTGCGACGACGCTGTCCTGTGAGGCTTGTCCACTTCCCGCCAATTGGGCTGGATGAAGTAAAGCCAGAGTAATCCCTTCTATAAGCAGAGCACCAAGCGTGACGATGATGAGAGTTGTTGGTAGTTGGTGGTTATGGTTCGAGGTGGAAACTGTGAGTGGAGAGGGAGAGCAGCCCCACCTTTCCATGAAGCAACCAGCATTGAGCTTTCCCATTGGCCGCGCATTTTGGCAGCGAAGTTCAAGCATCCGAAGATTCCATTTGGACTGTCAACAACACAAACACAGACACAACACTACCTGCGCTGCCCACAATGCCGGCCCCTCTCCAGCGAGGCCGAAACCTCGTCGCCCTGCGCACCCTGCTCGTCAAGGTCGATCCCACGCCCGCCAACCTGACAGAGCGCCGCGCCATTCTCAGCCTGCTGAAGAGGCACGGCTCCATCCACACATTCAAGAGGCTCTTGGTTTGTCCCTGTCCCCGCCGTGTTTTGATGGTTCTTTTCCTGCTGTACGCGGGATGGGTGCTAACACGCTGCCGCGCAGGACCCCGCCCGCTTCATCGCCATCGCAAAAGACGAGAGCATGGCCGAACGCCTCCTGCGCAACTGCCCCATCCGATTTGACTACGTGCCCCAGCCCAGCCACCGCGACGGCGCCTCCAATTCATCGCCAGAACCCATAACATTTCATGTCAACATGATGCCCAAGCCAGATTACTCTCACGGAACGCGCATCCGGCAAGAGAACCTCTCCTTCGGCCAGTGGCCTGAGCCGCCCGTGCCCCTCTTTCAGGAGCACTCGTTGCCGAGGGCCGTCTTGCGCCGCGCCATCCCTAGGGACATGGCCTGGAAGGGGCTCACCGACTGGGAGTCGGCCGGTCAGCTCGACGATGCCGAGGGCATCAGGACCAAGCTCGTCTCCGAGAACGACTTCTACGACTCCCGGTTGGTCCGCCAGAAAAACAAGATTGCGTTTGACAGCCTGGCTGCAGCCTACGAAGAGAAGCACGGGCCCCTCCCGCGCGTGGAGCGCCCGAAAGACACCGAGCGTGATAGAGACCGGATCCCGGAAAGCGATATTCCTGAGGAGCCCTTGACGCCAGATCGCGCCAGCTGGTATTCCAAATGGGATTTGATCACGCACAAGCCGCCGTCTTGAACACCGTGTTTTTTTCTAGGGCCCGTCGCCGAGATGTACCATCGGGTTTTCTGTTTGGTGTTGACTCTGCGGTTGCCCACGAGACACCCACCCATTGCTGCCACCAATCAGGCAGCATTTCAGCGGCGGCAGTGGCTGTGCTCTGCGCCTGTAAACCAAGGAAGATCTCAGCCTGAGAGCGCGTGGCAGTCAGAAACATAGTGTTGGATGGCATCTGCGCTTGTCGATGTCCGTGAGACACAGGAACTGAGTCTTCCGGCAGAAGTTGCTGCCGGTCTTGGTCGCGAGAATCGATTGTCGCAGGCCGCAGTTGGTGCCGCAGTCTGGCGGCCTCCGGGTCGGGGATCTGTCTCAGACCTGGGGCATACCTCATGTTCGAACCACCGAGGTCAGACACCAACAAGCCCAGGCTAGGGACAAGGCGTCTGTCTGGATTCTGGATTTGCTGCATCGGCCATGGACGTCAATCGGCACACCTGACAGAAAGCCAGTCACCAAACCTGGCCCTGAATTTTTAGCTGCGGCACACCAAACCACCCAAGAATCCGACGTCAAAACAGGGCACGCCGAGCCGGCACTCACCCCTGCACCCAGCGTTGCCAAGCCCCAGCCCAGAACATCACCTGAACGGACGACAACGCCTACGTCATACCCGCCAATCAACATTTCAGCCAAAAACCAGTCTTGGACACTCGCGCGCTGCGGTTGGTCCACGCGGCTGTTTGCTCGCCGATGGTTCTGCTATGGGCTGCCGTCGCCATCACCAGTGGCTCGTGACGGGCTGCACAGCCAAGCCCTGGCAGACCACCACACCCCGGGCCGAACCAGCGACCTGATGACGTTCGCGGCCTGCTGTGCTGCGACGGCAATTACGCCAGGGCGCTGGGCACCAGCGAGAAGGAAGGGGATCGTCTTGCTTGGCTCAGCCTGCGTGGGAGGGTATGACATGTTGCATGTATGAAACGGAACAGAGAACCTCTTATATGGCGTGGATTTCCCACCGACTCTTGGGCTGCTGTTGTTCATCGACCAAGCCAAGTCATCTGTGCTGCCTCAACTTTGCGTCTTGCTGTGGTCGACTGCTGTCGTCCCCTCAGCCATTGCCACTTATACCTCGACTCTTACACGAGCACCCACCTATTACCCATACGTACCACCCTGCCTAAGCCTTAAAAACAATCGCCCACCATGGCGAACACGGGCTTCTTCCACCACATCGGCACCTTTCTGCTGTTTTCAGCAACGGTGCTGCTCATCATCACCTGCATCTCAGCCCCCGTGGTCAACGACCTCGCCCTGCTCAAGGTCGAGTTCGGCGACAAGGGCGGCCGTCCCGATGGCACCAGCATCTCGTTTGGCACCTTTGGGTACTGCGAGAACAGGCCGAATGTGTGAGTTCACCCAACCAACACTCCAACCCCCTTGTAAACAACCCCAACACACCAACTAACATCCCCCCCTAGTCGCGACGTCTGCACCCGCTCCCGCGTCGGCTACAACCCCGCGGCCATCCTCGCCGCGACCGACAACACCGCTTTCTCCGACTACGCCGAGTCCACCACCCGCTCCCTCACAAAGGTCATGATCCTGCACCCCATCGCGTGCGGCATCAACTTCATCGCCTTCCTGCTCGCCATCGGCGCGGGCATGGTCGGGTCGTTCCTCGCGTCGCTCGTCGCGCTGCTCGCGTTCCTGACGACCGCCGTCGCGTGCGTGATTGATTTCGTGCTGTGGAGCATTGTCAAGAGTAATGTTAATGATCGCGGGGAGGAGACGGGCACGGGCGCGTATTATGGCCCGGCGGCGTGGACGGGGCTTGTGGCGGCGGTTTGTTCGCTGGTTGGGGCTGTGGTGGTGTTCTTTTCGTGCTGCTCGGCGAGGTTGAGGAAGAGGAGGCAGCCGGCGGTGGTTAAGGATGATTATGGTGTTGCGGCACCGAGGAGGAGGAGGAGGTTTTGGTAGAGGGTTATTGCCTGCCTACCTGCCTTAGGAGGAAGGGGAAGGGGAAGGGGAAGGAGGGGAGATAGTATTTGTTGATGTGTTGTTAAGCGGAGGGTAGTGAGAGTGGATTGATTGAAGTCGGCGAGTGGAGGTGTTTCTTATGTCCGTCGATACCATCACGGGTTAATGACTCTTATAATTGATTCCCTAATTTGTTTAATTACGCGTATTTGAATACTTCTTATCATTAAATTCTGTGTGATTTCCACGAGCCTCCGAGGAGATGGATCACGAAGGAATGGGCGTGACGAATGACACTCCGGTGTCGGTTCTCCTCCACCCCATCCTTCTTCCACAAAAACATAGTTAAACACATCACCGCCTTTTAAATCCAAGACACCGCTTTCTGCAAGTTTTGGGCATCCGCATGGCATGACAAGATGGCAATGCCTTTCCTCTCAGAGCTGGCCCGGCGCAACCGGAACAACCTCCGCACACTCCGGACGTCCCCCGCGGCCGAGATCTCGGGCGCCCTTGGCGATCTCGGGACCCTGCTCCCGCTTATGATCGCCCTCGCGCTGCAGAGCTCAATCGACCTCTCTTCCACCCTGGTGTTCTCCGGCCTCTTCAACATCATCACTGGCGCCATCTTCGGGATTCCGCTGCCGGTGCAGCCGATGAAGGTACCACCCCGCTCCTCATCTCACTCTAACCCCTACTCACACCTCGCCTCCTCCAGGCCATCGCCTCCTCCGCCCTCTCCACCCCCTCCCCTCTCGGTAACAACCGCCTCGGGCGCGCTCGTCTCCCTCGCTGTCCTCCTCCTCAGCGCTACGGGCGCCCTGCGCCTCCTCACCCGCCTCATCCCCGTCCCTATCATCAAAGGCATCCAGCTCGGCGCCGGCCTGCGCCTCGTCATCTCCGGCGCAAACCTCATCCTCCCCTATCCTGGCTCACCCTCTCCTCAACAGCAAAACCTCCACCCTCCTCTTCTTTCTCCTCCTCTTTCTCACCCAACGCGCACCCCTTCCCTATGCTCTCCTGCTCTTCCTCCTCAGCCTCTCCACCACCCTCCTCTCCCCTCCAACACCCCACCAGCCCCCCACCCCGCATATCTACCCCCACCACCACCCCCTTCACCTCCGCCTTCCGTCTTTCAACACCCCCTCTCCTACACTACAGCCCTCGCTTAACTCCCCTCACAACCCTCAACTCCTGCTCGCCGTCTCCTCTTTATCATCCACCCTGCTCCCCGACCTCCCGCGCCGAGCGTCACACACCTCGGGTTCTCTGTCGCAGCCATGAACCTGGTTGGGTGCTGGTTCGGCGCGATGCCGGTGTGTCATGGGGCCGGGGGCTGGCGGCACAATGGCGGTTTGGCGGGAGGAGCGGGGCTGGGGTGTGATGTTGGGGTTGGTGAAGGTGGGGTTGGGGGGGGTGCGGTGGTTGTGGGTGGTGGTAAGGGGAGGAGTGGTGGGTGTGTTGGGGAGGTTTCCGAAGGGGTTTTGGGGGTGATGGTTGTTGCTGCAGGTTTAGAGTTGAGCGGGGTGGGGTGGGGTTGAATGTGCCTGGGGAGGAGGGGGTTGTGGGAGGATGAGGAGGGACGGGATGAGGGTGAGGGGATGGTGAGGAAGGGAAGGTGGTTGGGGTAAGGGAGCAGAAGGAAAGGTGGATGGTCATGATGGTTACGGGGGCGGGGATTGTGGCGTTTAAGAACGATGCGGTTGGGTTCCTCATGGGTTGCTGTTGTCATGCGGCGTATCGCGTAGCGGATTGGGTCGAGAGGAGAGGGAATGGGGAAATGGGGGAGAGGAGGCCGTTGTTGTGGTGAGGTCGGAGTTTGATACTCAAGAGGGAAATCCATAGAATAGATAAAAAACGCCGAGATGCCTATCTAGATCTAGTCTATGCCCGAACACAATTACTGTCCTTCTTCATAAAGATTGTTAACACAGCAACCCAACATCTGCTTCAAACGCTGCCCCTTTCTTACAGTGTTACCAATCTATGTTCTCTGCGCTCCCCTCCTCCTTCTTATACGACACTCCCTACAGCAATAAGCCTCGTTCTCCTCCCCTTTTCTCTCTCATCCCCACCTCCCTCCCTCCCCTTTCCCCTCTGCTTCTCCCATCCCCAATAAACCACCCCCAAGCCTCCCCAACCACCACCCCCGCGGCCTCAACCATCCCCACCACAACAGCCTGTGCACTCCACACCCTCTCTGCTGCACATACACCCCGACAAAGGTCCCCATCCCACCCACCAACCCACTCCAGCACCACCGGCAGATACACACTCTCCAGCAACCACCTATAGTAGTTACGCCGCCAGCGTAAAGCAAGATAGGTGGTGCCTGAGGGCGCCGGTGCCGATGCTGATGCTGCTGATGATGAGGGAAATGGTGTTTGCGCGGGTTAGGGGTGGGAGTTGGTTGGGGTTGGGGCCTGTGGTGGTGGTGGGGGTGGTGGTGAACGAGCCTGGCATGATGACGAAGCCTAATAGAAGGAGCCAGGTGAAGAGGGTGATGAGGATGTTGTGTAGTTGAGGGATGGGGTTGGGTGGAGGGGCATGTAGTTTGTGGAGGGTGGTTGGTGGAGTGGGGCGCTGGTGATGTTAGTGTAGTAGCCTCGGCGGTTGTTGTTGTTGTTGGGAGAGGACTTTTGTCGTTGGGAGAGGTCGGTGTTCTGTTGGGGGCGAAGGTATGGATGCTTTTAATTGTGGACGAGTCGTTGGATGTGTTGGAGTCCATGGGACTGGAGTGGCCATGGCTGGTTACTGGGTGGGAGGGCGCTGGGGAGGGAGTGCGCTGAATGCAGGGGAATTGATGACACCAGGACGTACGCTGTTTGACGGTTGTGTCTGCTTGGGAGGACTAGTAACAAAAGGGGGCGTAAAGTCTGCCACGGCGTGTCCTGGGACAAAACCGTTCGGCATGCACCGTGGATAGATAGACGTTCGCGGGTCTTGAAAATTTCCTAGTTGCGGAGGACAATTTGGAGGTGAGGATCGCGGAGGTGAAGGTCTCGGGGGTAAAACTCTCGGGGGTGAAGCTCGCAGAGGGTTTGTGACTGGTGGGTTGCTAGACCCCAAGACAGGGCTGGGAGGCGATGATCGTAGGGGGTCCATCCTTGCGAGGTTCTGCGCCTGCCGCGGAGGGTTCGGCGGTGAATACCGTGGGGGGCTGGTGTGTGCCGAGTTGCCCGTCTGCAAGTGCGGATTAGGAGGCGTCGACCGCAGTGGATTGATATTCGAGGGTAGGAGCCCAGACGGCACACCTGTCTGCCTCGGCTGTTTCGGAGGCGGAGGCTTAGGGGGGCTCTGATGCACCGTTTTCCGGGCCAGGTCACCGGCACCAACTTGCGGTCGAGTCCTCGGAGCTGGTGCTCCCATCCGAGCATCTGCTGCCCCAAATTGATCCAGGATGAGCGGGATGGCACCCATCCCCTCCAAGGTTGATTCCATGGAACTTTGTGACACCATACTGATAGCTACGCTATCCTGCTGTTGCGGTCCAAGAGGGATTCTGCCCAACCGCAAAGGCGGCGGGACCCCTTGATCCGCTAACTGTGAGTGAACTGGAAACTCACTACGCGGTGGTAGTTTTGAAGGAGTAGGAAGAGGGAGCAAAGGTGCTGGGCCAGGCTGTTGTGGAAGAACTCCCCAGCCCTGAAATCCTTGTTCTCGGGCCGTATTCGAACGCAGGGCAGTATAGACGGACCTGCTGGCGTCTGGCTGAGGTAAAACAGATGTACCTGAGCGAGCCGTTTCCTGGGCAGTTTGAACAGAGTTTCGTGGTACTGGGCGCAAAGGTTCGGGAACATGCTGCTCAGCATAGATAGGAACGAAAAACCCGTGTCTCGAACGCGCCGATTTTGAATTTTGCGGAACGACGCCCGCTTGTCCTGCATGAAGTGGTTTCGGGGCCGGCTGCTCGGTGCGGGACGAGGGAGGGACAGAGGTTAGGAAACACCCAAAATGTGACACATCTGCAGATGACATTGGCCTTGGCTCTGCATGCGGTTTATCCGGAATGGAATTTTGCTGCGAAGAGGAGGCCGGCTCCGGGAGGGTCTGCCCATCTCTGCCATGCTTGTGCGCCGGGAGGCGGGGAAAAGAAAAGCTAGGAACCGTTGTTCCGGGCTGAGGCGTTGATTGTTGCAGTGAGATCTTGTCAACGCTCACAGTGTGTTGAGGATTCACCGCGGATGACAAGATCGGAGTCTCATCTCCTAGGCTCTCGGAGGTAAGAGGTGAGATATCGAATTGGTCACTTGCTTGTTGAGGGGGAAGCCCCTCTGGTTTTGATGGTTGTTGTTGAGATACCGGAGCCCCAGTATTTGATAGATGGGCAACGGCGTCTGAGGGAGTCGTTCGTTTCTTCTTCCTTCCCTTCTTCCTAGTCGACAGTGTCGAGCGCGCGGGTACACGTTTCTGCGGCGAAGGCCATGTGGGTTCAGGTAAAGGCTGGTCGTTGGTGAACGCTGGTCCGCCGCGCCCTGACACGCCCTGATTCGGTGGTGTGGTTGAAGGCATTTCCGAAGCAGAACTTGTGGTTTAAGACTTAGTGATGATTGTAGTTGAATCGAAAACCAATATATGGAGGCCACTGCTGAGGGACAGAGAATATTTAGACATGATGAGCCGGCCGGCGAGACAGGCGAGGCTGTAGGGAAGGAGACAGACTGGTCAGCCAGCTGAACACACAAATATAGATTTAGAATAGCCATTTCACTCGAAACATAACACTGGCCGTCGATCTGAACGCTCTGTTGTTTCACCCACAGCCGGGCAGAAGACCAGGCCGGACACACCCGTCCAGGCGTACTGGGCGAGCGGACTACGAAAACGAACCACTCAGCTCTCACACCAAGGTTGAGGCCGCAAAGCGTGAAGAAAATGATGAGCAGCCTTAGACAATAATAGAGGCGGTCACGAGGAAGGAAGACCGGCCAGTAGACAACTGTTGTTAGGCGGCTTCGAACATCAAGCAGCATGTGTCTGAAGGTGGCACCGAAGAGCACAGTCAGCCCGACGACTGTTCTGACGGCCACCCAGGTCAAGACTCGGTCATCGCAGGTCCGAAGTCGAAACTCAGCCAAGAGCGCAGCATGCCCATTTTTGGTTTCTTCTGGAAAAAAAAAAAGAAAAAAAAAACCAAGACGAGGAAGATGGCTGTAGTCCTCGGAGGAGGAGCTATTGTTGTACCTAGCAGGACTCTTGCTCATCGACAAGACCAACAGCACAAGGTGAAGCTGAAGGCGGTGAGAGGACAATCCTTGGAGTGTATCATTGACATTGTCCTTGTCTAGGGTGTGTTTGCTCATGCGTGGTCTTGTCGTCGATGGCACAACAAAGCAGAAACAAAGGCCATCGAACACTGGAAGCTCCAGTGAAAGAAGGCAGGGCGAGACTGTGAGTGGATGTCTCCGCTGCCATGTGAATGCTGGCTGGAAGGAGCGGCGTATCGGCCAGAATCGCCGCGATCCACCAACCAACAAGCTTCGGGCTTGTTGGGGGAAGCGGGCCAGCGGGGCATTTCAGCCAATCAGCGGGGCGGGACAGCAGGCAGGCGGTCAAAATTTGGGGACGCTTCTGCCATTGGCCTTGCGCGGCGAGGCAGGCGCATTCCGGCACCCGAACGAGACGAGAGAGATAGAGTCGCTCTGGACTTTGGACTTTTGCATGCAGCTCGACTTCCTTTCCGCTCCTCAGTCCGTCTCTGGAGCGTCGACACCGCACTCTCTGCCAGCCTCTGCCTGCGCTGCCGCAGCTTGTTGACGAAGGAGCTTGTCTTATGCCACAAGCGATGACTTCGTCCGTGCTGGACGGCGCCGGCTGCGAATCGCCGGCGCCGCCTGCCTTTTCGCCCTTGACCGACGCCGATCCGGGCAACCGCGAACCCTCCGAGATGCCCCAAGCAGAGATGCTCGATCACGCGCAGTCGGCTGTGAGAGATCGCGCCGCTGCTGCTGAAACGTGCGCCCTGGACGGAGATGCCGTGCCATCCACAGCTGCCACCGCCTCCGCCGCTCGGTCTGCTCTTCCCCTCCCGAACGTAAACTCGCAGCACAACCCCGATTCCGACCCCAAACCTGAACCAGACCCGACAGCCGGCCTGCCCACGGCCGTACCGACAGAACCACACACAATAGACGGTGATGCCATGGATATCGACAGCGCCGCAATAGACGCCCAGATGGCGTTCCCTCCCCTCGACAACGGCTTCGACCTCTACCCGCAGCAGGACCCTCACCAACTCCTCATGGCCCTTGCACAGCTCTCTACCGTAGCCAGCCGCCATGTGCCCAACTACATGTTCACCCCCTCTACCGTCCACCCGTCCCAGGTTTCGATGCCCCCTCAGGCCATGCTCGACAACCCCGTCGCCCCCGACCCCCTCGTTCCGGCTACTCCCGACAACACCATCAAGAAGGCCCTGCATGTCGACACCCCGCTCGAATCGTTCGCCAGGATTGAGTTTGCCGACAGTGTCTTCCAGATGACCACATACGCCGTCATCATCGGCCGCGACCAGCGGGCATTGGACCAGGCGAGGAGAGACGAGCGGCGTGTCGAGGAGTACCAGCGCAGGGTGCGGGAGAACGAGCAACTGGGCTTGCCCGCCCCGTCCCCGCCCATGTATGACCGCGGAAAGTTTAGCAAGTCGTATGTCAGCGAGGAGGGCGGTATGCTGGGACCAGAGTCGGACGACGACAACCCCCGCCCGACCAAGAAGAGGAAAGCAACGAATGGCCCAGGGTCTGCATCGGGCAATTCGCACCAGCAGGAGGACGCTGCCGGCGAGCAGGCTGCGCTGGAGGAGAAGAATGCGATCGCCAACAGACAGTATGTCTCACACACCCCGGGTGCAGCCGCCGTTAATCTCGGCGCTCTCCGGCCTTCGCCTCACACTGTTGCCTTCGTCGGCATCCACTCACCGGGGCCCAACATTGCCAGCCGGACAAAGGCCATCTCGCGTGAGCACCTAAAGATCCAGTTCAACCAGAAGGAGGGGGTCTTCGAAGCCATCCCGATGCACAAGAACGGCTTCTTCTGTGAGGATGTCCACTACAAGGATGATAGAGTTGTTCTGAAGAGTGGCGATCGTCTCCAGATCAAGGATGTTGACTTTGTCTTCATCATCAACGGAGTCCCCCACGGCAAGACCGGCGCCGAGGAGGGTTTTGATGAAGACGGTGTGCCCACCAGGCGCTACTCCGAGGGTGGCAAGGAGATGAGCTTTGACTTTGAGAGCACCCATGTTCCCGAGAGACGGAGCACGAGCCCCGAAGACAATGCGGTGGAGGCTGTGAAGGAGGAGAGCGACAGTGAACTCTCAGAGCCGGGCGAAGACATCGCTGAGCCCGAGCCGGAGGATACCCCGGAGGCCGATGTCATGGAGACGATTGAGAAAGACGCTGAGCTGGCAGAATCACTCTTGCACCCTGACATACCGCCAGAAATCCTGGCCGAGCTCCCACCCATCCCCAAGAAGCGCGGCCCTGGTCGCCCGCCCAAGAACGGCATCATGTCAAAGCGGGAGGAGCGGTTACGGAAGAAAGCGGCGATGGAGCTGATGAAGAAGACTTTGCCGCAGCCACCCCCCCCGGAGAGCCGCCTATCAAGAGGAAGGTCGGCCGCCCGCGCAAGCACCCGTTGCCGGAGAACACGTCGGACAGGCCGGAAAAGAGGAAATACAAGCCCCGGAAGTCCAAGAACGGCGAAGATGGCGAGATCTCCGGTGCCGAAAAGACCATCAAGGAGAGGAGACGAGAGAAGCCCAAGACCCCACCGCTGGAGTTGAACCGGGACGACTATACCGAGGAGCAGCTCACGAAGCCAACCAAGAACTACGGCATCTTGATCGACGAGGTCCTGTCCGCCGCCCCACAAGGCCTGACCCTGAAGCAGATCTACAAACGGATCCAGATGAAGTACCCCTTTTTCTACTTTGCCGTCGACACAAAAGGCTGGGAGAGCAGTGTCAGGCACAATCTCATTGGCAACGTTGCCTTCGAGAAGAATGACGAGACTCACCTCTGGAGGCGTGTTCCGGGCATCGACATCGATGCTGGGAAAAAGCGGAAGGCCACCTCCCCAGAACGTTCCGCGTCTCTACACACTTTTGGTCAACACTACTCCGCTTCGCCGACATCTCAAATGTTCCACACGGAAGGCGGAATGCAGCAAGGCTATCGTCCAGGCTCGGTCCCCCAGCGTACCCCCTATCCGCCTGGCCACGGTCAGATGTCTCTTGGCCAGCACCAGCAACCCCACCCCGGCGCCCAAGCTGCCGGCGCAGCGGCACAACTGCCTCCTCGCCTGCCGTACCAAACAAACCCCCAACCGTCTGGGGCTGCGCCGACCCCTGGGTATGCAGACCCGGCATCTCGCCCACCACAAGCAAATCCACAGACGACAGCGTATTCACCATATGCGCCGAGACCCCCCGTCACCGCTGCTGCCCAGTCCGGCAGCGTTCAACAGGGGGGTGGCAAAACAGAATCTGCCGCCAAACCATGAGCCGGGTTCTGCAAACGGGCCACCTCGCGTCAATCCCTCCGTGCAAGCAGGCGCACCTGGGTCTGTTGGGGCGCGACCAGCGCCACCGGCTCCTGCCAACGGGACTACCCTTACCCTCAAACCTGCTGTTGCTCCAGAGCTGCTTCGACACATCACCAACTTCAAAACGACGGTCACGGACCAGCTCATTAAGCGAACGAAGAATGCCGAGGCCGTTGCCATGTCTGTCATCAACCGCGGTCTCGGGCTGGCATCGGAGAGTACGATTCCCGACGAGGAGAGCCTTGAAAAGATTGTACTCGGTGTATTCGAGTCCAGCAGGAAGAACCTCGGAGCCAACCAGGCCCTCCACCCCGGCCTGGTGCAGGCTCTTGTGAACTTCAAGAACAACATGATCAAGACGCTGGAGCCAAAAATGGGCAAGTTGAATGCGGAGCGCTTGATCTTATCGGCTGTCGATCGCGTGCTAGGCTTTGCTGACCGGAGTACAATGCCGGGGGAGACGGATGTCAGAAAGCAGTACGACGAGGCCGAGATCGTTCTTATCCCGGCGATTCACCGAGTGGTCACGGAGCATCAGCGAACCCTGGCCGCCGTAGCCTCCGTTTCATCGCCTCAACCTCCAAGACCCGGTCCTACACAGTCGGCGTCGCCAGCTTCCGGTCATAGTATGCTAGCGAAGGGACCTGCCTCTGCCCCTGCCCCTGCTGCGGCAGCCGTATACGCGACGGCGCCGATGCATACGGCACAGAAGCCGGCGCACCCCACGGCTCCAGCTACTTATCCAACACCTAGCGCGAGTCACCCGCCGGCCACGACATCTTCCGTGCCGCAACAGGCTCCCCGACCTCCCGCACCCCAGGGACAATTGGCCCCTCAGACCCCGGCCGCTGCTGCATCCCAAGCCCGTGCTCAGGCTGCCGCATCGGCCGCTGCTCAACATGCCGCCCAGAATCCGAGTCAATTCTCGGCGCCAGCCACCGCTCAGCCCACTGCGCCGGCAAGGCATCCACTTCCGACACCAGGAGCAGTCTACCCTCAAGCCCAGACGCCGGCCCAGGCTGCTGCTCAGGCTCAGGCTCGGGCTCGGGCCCAGGCCGCAGGCCAGAACCCTGCGGGCCATCAGCCCGCTCAACCCCAGGGATCAGGTGCACCTCCGGCTCCGGCTCGACACTCCGCTCTGCCGGCTCACGCGGCACAGGCCGCCCAAATGCCTACTGGTCTGCCTCGAGCTCAGGATCGAAGCGTGGCTCCCCCAAAACCGCAAGCGCCTGCTCAGGCATATGCCCCAGGTGCATCCCAACGGCCAGGGCAGGGTGCACCGGCATCTAATATGGCGCCGAGTTTGGCAGGTGTCTCTTCGCAGACATCTGCGCCAGCTCGAGCTCCTGGTCCAACTGCAGCCCCGGTTTCGGCTCCTGCTCCCGCTCCTGCGCCAGCTCCCGCACAAAGCGGATCTCCTGTGGCTGCCGCACCTCAGGGGCTGGCTCAGAACCCGACTCAGCCTGCTCCTATTGCAGCTCCGGCCCCTCCACCTTCAAACCAACAAAAGGCTTCACCTGCCTTGCCGGTCGCCGTTCCGACAATCCAGCAGCCGGCTGCAAAGCCTGTCCTGCCTGCTCCCGCTCCAACTCCACCCGAAGTGCAGACATCACTTTCCGCGCCCTCTCCATCTCTGGCCTTGCCGCCAAAACCTCCCCAACTGGCTGCGCCTGCCTTTTGGCCCCGCCTCCTACCGCAACCACAACGCGCGAGAACCCCCGTGCCCTCTTCCCCGCAGGCTCCAGCACCGCCGCTGTCAGCACCAATGGCCAACATGACCACCGCGGTTCCTCCTTCCCCTCCACCAACCGCGCCGGCACCGACACCACCACCTCCACCGGCCACGGCCACGGTTGCTCGATAAGATAAAGTTTTGCTTGCATTGTTGTTCACGGTTCTTTTCTTTTCTGGACGGCGGGACATCTTGGTAGGGGACGGCGTTCCAGGGATTCAAATATGCAATGCCATGTGCATTATTTCATGGCACTTGCAGGGGAGCACCAGGTTGGGCAAGGCATGGCAGGCGCGGGATTGGTGTTAACGCGGGTATGGGTTGCATTTTTGCATTGCATTGGTACTACGGGACGGGATAGGATGGGTTCGCTTGCTTGATTGCCAGGGAAGGGGGGTTGGCGGATTGGAGACAAGACATACCCTAGCTGGCTTGCTGGCTGGCTGCGGCTGCTGCGGCTGCTGCTGCTGCTGCTGCTGCTGCTACGCGATATGTGTGAGGGGAAGAGTTGTCTGTTAAAGGAGGGCGTTTAAGAGGTAGCAGGAAATTTGAGCGGTATTGTTATAGGCACGAGAGAAAATATATTCCTTGATCATAGCCGAGGGGTGTGTGCTGTTCGTTCATGGTAGTGAAGATGAACCGGCGGCTTGAAGGTACAATATCCAAATCCATTTATCACGAAACATGATCCACAGGCAGTACTTCATTAAACGTTGCTGCTGACACTCAACTCGCAACCTGAGAATGTTAAACTCAGGGAGGGAGAAGTGTCAGCAGTTGGAGATGCGTGTGACCCAAAAGCATCTCCATCCAGGACACTTGACGATTGTCACTATTCAATAATCTGGAGCAAGAATTGGCGTAGACGACTGTTCCATTATTTATAGTCGATATGGTAGACAGTCGTTGCAACCACATACAGTGACCGGCGGACACCACACGACTACTTTACAACTAAACAACAATATTGGATTTTCGGTGCTGTAGCTCGTCTGCATCTTGGGGCGGTGGATTTGGGGTAGGGAGCGGGTGCATGTTGTTTTCGAATGCAATGAAATTACATATAGGATTGGCGATTACCGTTGAAGTCGTTAGGTAGTTAATATAAGGTTTCGCTTTTCATCCACATGACGTCGTGATCGAGAGGGATCTGTGCTGGTTTGAGGACCCTGAGAATGGAACCCTGCAGCAGCCCTCAGCTCTTATATCCGGACTTGAGGATGCGACCAATTGTTTGGGGGTTGGGCAACATAAAGCAGCGGCATTGGGATATCTGGCTTAGCAGGTAGGTACCCGTCTACTTTCTCTCTGGCTACATTAGCGATGTCGTGTCTTCAGGCTGAGTGACGGCTGCAAGTTCAGTCACGATATGTGCTCGCTCTCTACCGTAGAGAACAGGGAAACGGCGGACATGAACGGAACGGCTGGGGTGCCAGTTCAACGGCTGAGGTCGTCAGTGTCGGCCGGGTACGGTACGCTCGCCGCGTCAGGCTTCGGATAGGTATTCACGACGGATACAGCTCAACAACCCAACCTTCTTGCGGCCCCGATATTCAGAGCATCAGGGAGGTGCGCTCGGGTTGACGATTCGTCCCAGCCAAGCCACCCAACAGCGGCGCCTGCCGAGGCCGAGGAACACCTCTGGAAGAAGCCATGCCCAAGCCGAAACAACACCAGCACAAACACCCACCCACGGCCACCAGACAGAAACGCGCACAGTGCGCACCCGATTAGCAGAAAAACCGGGGAGCCGGCTCGCAAGTACAATCTCTGCTCCCCACACATTGACAACGGCCCGCCAATCGCGGTTGACGTGATGTTCCGAAAGTGGTTCGGGCTGGCTTGAGGCTTGCAGCGTGGGCCCCGGTCTGGGGTGCAGGGGGGTCAAAAGCCTTCCACCCGGTGGTGGGAACGGAGTGGAGGGCAAGAGGGCTAAGATCTTGCGCGATGGCCGGATGATTTTAGGTTTGCTTTGAGGGTAAGGTGTTGTTTATTTTGAGGCGATGAGGTAAAGCTCAGGTTCCTCTAAGCCGGCAAGAGTCGCTTCACCTGTCGGCCGTCTGTTGGCCGAGATTGTTGATGAATGGTGGAGTGCGGGCCGTGGGTGGTGGGGACAGCTGTGCCTCTGTTCCGCGAGAGCCAAGTGGCGCCTCGTGTGCCAATTTTCATGCAGCTGTCAAGTGCGTCATAGGGGTAGCCCGGCCAGGTCCGCGCCAGATGCGCCGAGGGGCAAGACCGCGCGGCAGGGTTGGACACTTTGCAGCTGTCTCGACAAAGTACGGGCTGTGTCTGATAGCTCGCAATGAAGCCGCCATTATAAATCAATTTGGATCTCTGATTTTTGTAGAGGAATTATAGAGGGAGCAAAGGCGTCGGGAGGTCGCGAAGTGGGCGATAGGAACAACGACCTGCCCCACAGTACGAAAACCGTTGGTTACATGGCGAGTGGGCACCACTTGCACATCCGCCCAGTTACGTCATCGCTGTTGGAAACAACCGGTCAATGCTAGCGCCACCCCTGCGCCCAGTCTCTCATCCCACCCGCGACCAGCACCGACTGGCAACCGATCAGACAACACGAGTGTCCTCGCGTTACAATCTGAGCGCGACCGCGATCGCCGGGCTGGGGTGTCCGTCTCGAAACCAGAGCCGTATTCTTGTGTTTTTCCTACGCGATGCCACTTCCTGCAGAGCCAGAGTGGGCTAGTGAGCAAGGGTATTCCGGCGGGGAAAAACAAACGCAACCGGGCTAGCGCTGGTGGAGGAGGATGGAAGAAAAGAAGCCTAGTCACTCCAGTCCAGTCAGATTCATCAGGACGGAACTCCCAGATTGCACAGTGCCTGACGCAATGTCCACTTTCCCGGCCGGCAGCCAGGCTGCGCGCCCTGATTCAACGGAACAGGCTGCAGTCGATTTGCCACAAACAGCCCCACACACCCAACACTGTCACCCATCTGCTTGCCAGTGGCTCCATCATCCTGCCCACGGCGGTGAGGTGATGGATGTGCCGCGTTGTTGTTCTGGACCGCCGGTCTCGAATCCGTGGCCGGGACGTGGCAGGAGCGGGTGTGTTGGGCCAGTTGAGTCCCGGATGCCCGAGGAGGCTCAAGGAGGGTCAAATCGGCCGCAAGAAGACATGAGAGCGGCTAGAACATGCCATCTGCTGATTGTAGTTCACAGGTGATGGGGTGTCCCGCGCGCCGGGCCCCCTAGCCCGTGGCGTTGTGAGTCTCTATCTTCGGGGAGCCGGCCGTGGTGGACGGAGAGGAGGATCTGGTAATCCTTGGAGCTGCGAGGGGTGAACAGGGCGAGAGACGCTTTCAGCCCAGCATTTCAGCGCTTGGGTACTTGGTTAACTTCACCCTTCGGCTTGCACACCGGCGGTATGCAACTCCAGCCGGTTTCTGGCGACGGGGGCCCGATCGGCAGAATCTCCTGGAAGACAGCATTCCAAGGGGCCTGCTGCTTGCTTCCCTTTGCTCGCAGCCAGGCGTGGGTGTTTCGTGGGATGTGGAATGTGGGAACGCTCGAGCGCCGGGACCTGGAACCTAATGACTCCGTGCGAGACACCGTGGCCGTGACAGCCCACAATGTCCTTCTGGGTCCTGGAGGCTCTGACCTCTGAGGCATCAACACCCGGAATTTCAACCAGAGATCACAGGCAGCATGGGCGGATGCGATCGAAACCCAGCAGGAGAGAAGTCCTCCTCATCGCCAGAACAAAATCACCTCATTATTCAAAACCACTGCGAAATAATTCCTTCATAATCAAGGCGTCCCCAAGCACCACACCACAAGCTCTTTTCCCTCTTCGGACTTGCTTTGAAATCCCCAACCGCGCTCTCTCAGTCGACTTCGGAACACCAACTCTGCCCTTTCTCGCTCTGGACCACGACTCGACTCACTTGAGCCCCTTCGGCGCTCATGATTGGCCGGACTGAGCTGACAGCGTACAGTGTGCATTTGGCTGATCTCGCTCCCAACACTGGGCGACTGGGTGGGCCACGAACCTGTACATTATTTTTTATTTCGCTGACGCCATTCGCTCCCCATTCCTCGTCGCTCCCCATCTTGACTCTCTCTCCCACACACTCTGCGACCATCACACGCGACGGCCACGACGTAAGGTTCTCGACTTGCGCTCTCGACCCCAAACTCGCCGCCACAGCGAAGGTCGCTGCATTTTTTTCAAACAGCAGCTCCCTTTTTATGGTCATTTATGTTTTTGTGACCTCATAGCGCTTCCCCCCATCGATTTCGACCGCTCGCAGCATCTCAGAGGCGCTGCAAGAATTTTGATTGACATCATGGGGCCGCCTACTGGAGCTGCAGGCCGTGGTGCCTCGAAGTCTCCGAAACAGTCCAACAAGCAATCCCCACCACGACAAGGTGAGTCTATCAACAATTTCATTGTCAAACATCATCATCGTTGTCGTCGCCGTCATCATCGTCGATGATATTTTCTTAGTGTTGTTGTTGTGGTTGTTGTTGAACCTCGTCACCGACGCTTTCTCTCTGCAGACTCGCAGCCCGACACCAGGCGCGACGCTCCCCTGAAACCAGACGATTCGACCAATGCCGAACCTACCAAACCGCTCGCCCCTCCCCCGCGTCCCGTTCAGCAGCAGGGTTCCAACAGCCCCGACTACTTTGGCAACCAGGCCGTCGCATCGCTGAGTCTGGAGCCGAACCCGTTCGAGCAGTCCTTCGGCACCGGCGGGGCCCCCGAGACCCCAGGCGGCACCAAGCTGCCTCCCGTCGCCGCCCTCACCTCACCGTCATCACTTCTCCCCGGCAACACGCCGTTCGCCTGGGGCGGCGGCTCCCTGCGAACAGGCCCACTGAGCCCAGCCATGTTGTCGGGTCCAACCGGCGACTACTTCGCCGATAGCCACCACATTCGCGGCAGCTTCCCGACGCCAAACGAGTCTTCGCTGAGGACTGGCTTGACGCCTGGAGGCAGCGGGTCCATGTTCCCTGCCCCCAGCCCGAACTCGCAAGCCCTGTTCGCCCAGCTTGCCAATTCCAGTGCCACTCCGGGCACGGTTGACTTTCACCGGACCGCCCTGAGTGCCGCCGCCGCCAAGCGCGAGCAGGCTCAGGCCCAGCAACAAGCTGCGTCCGTCGCGCCTACATCACAACCTCAAGAGATGGCGAACGGCGTGAAGCCTGTCAAGCCAGAATCAAAGGCTCCCTCGGGTCCCTTCGATCCTCACGACAACGACGCGGCAAATGGGCTCTTTATGCTGGCTCAAGGCCGGAACCCCCCTCAGCCTCCTGCCCCAGTCCGTCAGTACCCCGTGAACCCCCCTGCACAAGGTCCCAACCGGGTTGCCGCCGCTCCGGCTGTGCAGCCTGTCAACACGTCTCCCCAGATGAACGGCGGCGCATCTCTGACGGGCAGCTCGGTGCGCGGCGTTAGTGAGGTCAGCGCGGGCTCGGATGAGAGCGAAGAGGCGCGCCCAAACACCCGCGCGAGGGGCAAGCGGAACTCGACTTCAAAGCGCAAGACCGAAGAACCCATGGCGAAGCCGTCCGCCAGCAAGAAACTGAAGACCAATGGCGGCGGTCCTGCATCTTTCAGTGACATGGATCATTCGGATGACGACGATAATGGGGGCGGCAAGGAAGACGGCACCGGGTCTAAATCCAAGATGACAGATGAAGAGAAGCGGAAGAATTTCTTAGAGCGGAACAGGTACGTTTCTGTGGCAAGTTTTTTTCTTTCTTTTTCGAACGATAATACTAACACACTCTCCAGAGTTGCTGCACTGAAGTGTCGCCAGCGCAAGAAACAATGGCTGGCTAACCTCCAGACCAAGGTTGAAATTTTCAGCACCGAGAACGAGACGCTCAATGCCCAGGTGTCACAGCTCCGTGAGGAAGTTGTCAATCTCAAGACGTTGCTTCTCGCCCATAAAGACTGCCCCATCACTCACCAGCAGGGCATGCAAGGCGCGTACCTGCAGCAGGCGCTCGAGGCCTTCCAACAACAGCCACCTCCCATGCACCCGTACGCCATGCCCGCTCAGATCCCCGGTCAGGCCGTCATGGCCGGCCAGGCGGACAACCGGCGGTACCCGTAAAACCGGAATGTGCTTGCGCGTGGGGATAGACCCGTGCAAATGATTTCCTTGCGCCGTCGGCCAGCCTGCCACCAGAGTGGGCGGACCTGAATACTACGCGCAAGTTGGGCTCCTTTCCTTGAAAATTTCGCCGTTTCTTGAGAGGAGCTACTTCATTCCTCTCTGGGCGCCTTCTTTAGGCTGGCAAGGTTGTACAACGAGTTGAGACGGACAGGCACGCAGCAACCGTGGGCTGAACGCGTTTTTTTCTTTTTCCTATCAGCGTCCTATCATCAACAAGGACCCAGCCTCTTTCTTTTTTTTTTTTTTTTTTTTCTCCTTCAGGCCAAGGCGTCTCCGGCGAGGTCGGACCGCTTCCTTTCAGGCTCTCCGGCTTCGAGGCAACGTTTTTTTCCCCGCCTTTACAGGAGTGTAGTTGTTAGTACTCGTTCGGGATTAGGTGGGGGGTTAAGGCAACAACAATGGGAGGAGGGGTGGGGGAGGAAATCCTGGTGGTATACATCAAAAGGCGTTTTGGAGGTGTTTTTACGGGGTTGGGAGTTTGGTTTTCTTTCTTGCTTTTCTCATCCTTCTCTTTTGCGCTGGGATGGGCTCGCGGTCTCGCGGGCTGGTGGAAGGGCGTTTTTGGCTGTGAATGGATTTGGGCGGGAGGTCATGATGAGTGAGGAGGAGGACCAGGGTCATTCATTGCAGAGGAGCCGGGATTGATGCTTGCATCTTTTTTGGCTTTTCGTCATGTGTTGTCAGATTACTACTGATGATGTCTGATGAAGGGCCGGGGTGTGGGTTGATGGTCTTTGTTCTTCCCTTCTTTGGCTCTCCGTCTCGCTCTCTCCCATAACCTCCCTCCGTCTCTTCCGCTTGGGAGTCTGGGGTGGCGCTTGTTTGAAAGGGTGGATGGGGGATATGTTTGTTGTTGCATCTTTATTCGTGTATTGTAGTCCCGCACGAGGTAACGAAATGGGCTACGGGTACTAGTTCGAGTATGGCTCTTTTGCTGTGTGGGGATGTGTCGTGGGTGTTGATGCTGTGGTGCTAAACATGGAGTGGGTAGAGAGTGGCATATTTTTGGGACATAATATACGAAGTCTCCAATACTCCTCTTGTAATGACACGCGTTTTGCTTGAAGCAATTTTTGTGATAGTGGTTTTTTATTCCATCTACGAATCTCTCATCAGCTCCAGAGAGCAAGCTGCCATGAAGCTGCGGTTATCTTATCTTTGGCAAAGATGGATGAGGTCATTGCCAACCACAGCAGACGTTGATCAACAGCAGGGTCCAACGTGGCACCCCTGCCGTCCGTTTTCTAACTGCTGAACAGTATTCGTAGTATCGAGAAGTGTTGGATATCATCTGGTTACCTAATTGACTTTCCTAATAATAATTCAATAATACGAGGAATCTGGACCATTAACGTAAGACGCGACCAGATCATGGACTGGCTGCAGTCTGTCATCCATAAACAGTTAGCGCCTCAACCGGGACGCCTTGGCACAGCCTTTCCGTCTCGACGTGGCACCTGGCCCGTGCGCCGCTCGCAGCCACACTTTGCAAGCCGCGAATAAACAAACCCGGGCGCAGCTTCCGTCGCGATCCCGCCGCCAGCCCACTTATCGCGGTTTCTGGGGTCAGCATCGTGACTGCGCTTTCGTTCCCGCTCAAGCAGCATCTCCGGGGCGCAATACTGTCGGCCATAGTATCCGGCGCCAGTACCGACGCGACAAAAGACGCGACAAAACCTGCTTGCTGAACCCAGATTGACGCGTTCGCGCCGACCACCGAAACACGAGCTCCGATTGAATCGCACCCGACCGCATTCATGCGCCGCCCGCCCCGCCATCATCCATGACTACTCTCGTCCGCACCCGCCAGCCGCTACACGTCTTGAGCAGCATGAACAACCAGCCGGAGCAGCGGCGGCACAGCAAGCGTCTTGCGGGTGGTACGCTGCCCCTGCTTCCGTCGCGTCCGGTGCCGAGCAGTCAGGAGTTCGACTCGCCGCCACAGCCACAGCCACCAGCAAGAGGAGGGAGCGCCGCCACTACCGGCGGTGCAGACAACGGGGAGGACGAGGACAGCACCGGGGCCCGCGACGAGGAGGGCGTCGAAGAGGAAGTCGAGCTTGGATCATGCGCCATTGCAGGAGGAGGACCTGGCGGTGCCGAAGGCTAAAACGAGGAAGAAAGCGGGGGAGAAGAAGGGGACACAAAGAGGCGGGCGAGCGGCACATGTGAATGGCGCGCAGCAAAGGATAGAGGAGGAAGAGGGGTACGTCAACGAGGAGCCACAACCACAACCCCCCGGGCGCCAACAACAACAACGACACCACCATCACCACCACCAACAACAACAACAACAACGACGGCACGGCTCCACCCCCCGAGCCGACACCTCCACCTCGCAATCCCAATCCCAAATGATCGCTCTCCCCTTCAGCGACACGCCCATTATCAACCGCAACAAAGAGTTCCGCAAGAAGGCCGCGGCCGGTGGGGGGCGGCGCAGCAGCCTGGGCATGCGCGGGCGGCGTGCCAGCTCGCTAGTGAGAAGCCCCCGCATGGGAGTGTTGGGTCGAGCGCTGTTTTGGGAGGTGAGTTTTGCAGTGCTGGGTGGGGAGAATGGGGGATGGAATGCTGACTCTGGTGATGTGTAGCCCGTGCGATACAAGACCAATTGTTAAAGGATTTTGGAGCAAGATCTGAGTTCTCGGATTGGTTTGCGCGCGAAGACGCACCCAGACCTCCCATCCCGGTTGTCCTGCAACCCAACCCGCGAAATATCGACTACGAAAAGAAAATCGAAGAGCTCGAAGCCAGGATAGAACGGTACGCCCCTTCCCCCAAAAAAAACAATCCCCACTCACCCATAACTAACAACCATCCCACAGCCTAAAAACCCTGAAAAAGCCTGGCAATCCTCTCAACCCCCTCCCCGTCCCACCACCCTCTCTATCCCCCCTCTCCCTCCTCCACCACCTCCCCCTCCAGACCTGGTCCTCGACCCGCGCAAAATCCCCCACCCTCCCCTCTCTCCTCACCCCCTCTGAATCCACCATCCTCGCCTCCTCACCAACCCCGACACAGCCTTCTCGTCCTATAAGCGACAGGTGCGCTCGCGCTTGCAGAACCTGCAGTCCGCGCTGGAGTTCAAGGTGGATCGGCTGGCGGACAGCGTGCATAAGTTGGATATGCGGGTGGTAACGGCCGGGAGGAGGCGGATGCGGTGTTGAAGTTGGGTGCAGAACGGTTGAGGGAGAGGGAGGTGAGGGAGAAGAAGGGGTGGGGGTTGGGAGGGTGGAGGTGAAGGAGGTGTTGAGGTGTTTGGGGAGGTTATTGCCTGAGGGGGTGATGGTAGTTCGATGGGGGATGGGGGTTTGGTAAAGGGGTTTTTGTCTGGACGAGATAATGATATTTTCCGGGGCGGGGTGTGTTTGGGTTGTGTTCCTTTGGTTCTCTGTTTGGTGGTGGCATAGCGGAGATTGATTTTCTGGGGTGGCGTTCCCATGGATGGGTTGAGGCAATCAGATTCCCGGCTGTAGATAGTACGAAATGGCGAGGAAGGGTGTGAGGTCGACGATACCAGGTCAGAGATCAAACTGAGAATGACCGTTACTTGGCCGTGTGGAACGCTCCCCTTAAATACCACCTTTGAGTACCTCTTGACCTGTCTATGCCATACAGTACTGCACAATCCACGCGTGGTCTGTCATACAACCCTGTCCTTCTTCACTCTTCACCTCCACCACTCCCATTCCCTCTTCCTCAACCCAAAAACATTCCAATCCCTCACATCTTGTACTCCTCCAAAGCAGGCATAAACCCCATCCCACCCTTCCCACTCCCCCTCCGACTCTCCACATGCTCCCTCAACAACCTCAGAACCTCACTCTCCCTCCACCTCGCCGGCACCGGCCGATACGCAGGCTTGAATGTTCCGACCGTCTGGGCCCACTCCCCGGGGCGCGGGGATTGTTGCGCCGCTGGGTCTACGCCGCCCCCTGTCTTTGGCTGTTGTTCTTGTGTTTGTTGTTGTGTGGCGGTGGTGGTGGAGGGGGAGGATGGGGATGCCTCTGCCTCCTCCTGGGTCGCCCAGTAGTAAATGTCCCAGTCGTTCTCGTCGAGGAAGAGGTCGTACTCGGTGAGTTGGGCCGGGGTCATGGTGGCGAGGTGGGCAGAGGCGAAGGTGGAGAGGAGGAGGTCGGATTCGAGGGTGCCGCGTTTGCGGGATTGGTCTGTCCCGGAGTCGCCATCATTATTAGCCAAACTGCCCAGGGGTTGAAAGGAGGGAGATTCGTGATGGGGACGGCGGGGAGTGAGAGACGTACACAGAAGACGCGCGCGCATGGTCGCGGGGTCCTCGCCCACACGGCGCAGCGGCTCGACGCGGAAGGTGGCGCCCTGCAGCTCGCCGACCTCGAGGTCGCGGTTGGGGTTGGAGGAGGAGAGGAGGAGCTCTCGAAGCGGCGGTGGGCGAGGCGCAGGGCGGTGGATGTAAGGGAGGGCGTGGGGCGGGCGCGGGCTAGGCGCGGGCTGCAGGGCGGAGGGAGGCCATTTTGCTGCGTTGTGGTTTGATGGTGTTTCTGAGATGGTTGAGAGAGGTGAATGACCGGAAGGTCAAATTCAATGGATTTGTCAAACGGCGCCGGGGCCGGGTCCAGCTGGGCTTGGCTGGGCCGAGGCCGAAAATCTGTGGGCCCCGGGTTGCCGGGTCTTGCCGCCGACTCGGCTCGTCCCGTGACAACACCGCGTAGAGGGGCCAGGAGTTAGCTTTTACACAAAGAACATGGACCATATCCTGGAATAATATTCCTGAAATACGTAAGGTCATGCCCATTTTCGATTCATACGGCCAAGAACCATGTACAGTACAGATCGTAATTCCATGTCGCCTGCATAACAGTTCGTGTAACTCCTGCCCCTGAAACCACAGTTGATGTATGTAAAACACAGTCTAGAACCCCCTAGCCAACCCATTAAATCAGATGCTTCGACCGGAAGTATGCCCGCAAATACATGATCTGCCATGCCCACAAGCCGACCAGCAGGAAGGTGGTTCCGAAACCGAACCACTTGACGCGGTTGTTGGTGCTCTCGTTGGTGTCGCGCAGCTTCTGCTCGCGCGCGCGCAGGTAGTCCATCTCGCTGACAATCTCGGCCACCATCTCCTCAATGCGCCGCAGCTCCGTCTCAACCGGCTTCAGCTTCTCGTTCGCCTGGATCGCCGACCAGTCCTTGGCGTCGGCGCCGATGTCGATGTCCAGCTCGATGTGGCGGAACGGCCTCTCGACTTGGCGGGCTGCGGCAGTCAGTAGGGGATTCTTGTAGGGCCATGAAAGAGACGGGGCAACACACAGCCTGTCAGGATGTTCTCGAAGCACACGTCAAACGGGGCGTCGGCGTGCGAGGTGAAGACGGTGCGCGACTCGCCGGCGACGTCCTTGGGCTTGCCGTACTCGTTCCCTGTCGTGTCCGATATCTGGCAGGATCAGCATCCACCAGACCCTCAATTCCATGGCATGCCACCCACATGCATGTTCAACTGCATCCCGTCACCCTTGTGGCCGTCCGAGATGGCCGTGACCACGACCAGCATGTTCTTGGACACAAAGTTGCGGATGCATCGTCGCGAGTTCTTGTCGCGGCCGCTGCCGGCCTGAATTTCAAACTTGAGGGCATGAGCGCCAACGGCCAGCAGCAGCAGCACGTTGAAGACTTGCTGTAGCAGCGATCGTGGGCGGGCCATGGTGGCTGTGGTGTGTGTGTGGTGATCGTGTGATGGCAGAGCAGAGTCCTAACCAAGACCCAAAGCTGCTACTCTTTCCCTGTCCACACCAAAGAGCCAGCTGTCGCTTGCCCCTGGAGGGTGTGGGGCACACCAAGCCATTCAACCAATCATGCGCCAAGAACTTTGCGAAGCTTGTGTGGGCCGTAGCCTTGCAGCCCCACCCATCGCGTCGACTTCGCAGCCTCGCGAACTTGCGTCTTTCATTTGTTTCGAGCATTGCATCTCGACTCGCAGTCGCCTCCCATCCTCGCCCCGACTGCCACCACCACATCCACCACATCTCGGCGCATCGCGATTTATCGCGACACAACACCGTCAAGATGCCGAAGTGTAAGCATCGCCCTCCAAGTTCCACCCACAACCCATCCTAACCTCTCCCAGTTTTCTGCGACTACTGCGATGTCTATCTCACCCACGACTCCATGAGCGTGCGCAAAGCCCACAACAGCGGCCGTAACCACCTGCGTAACGTCGTCGACTATTACCAACGTACGTCCCGTATCCGACTTACAACCCACCGCTTGTCGTCTTACCCTCCTAACCATCCACCCCTCGCTTCAGAAATCGGCCACGAAAAAGCCCAATCCGTCATCGACTCCATCACCTCCTCCTACGCGGCCGAAGGCCAAGCCCACGCCAATCCAATGCTCCTCCACAACCAACCCGGAGGCGGTGGCCTCGGCGGTCTCGGCGCGCCCCCCTTCGGCGCCTTCCCTCCTCCCATGCCCGGCATGCCCGGCGGCATGCCCCCACCCCCGCATGGTCTTGGCCCGGGTTCCTTCCCTGCGCACCCGGCAGTCTCCACCCCCGCCCTTCGGCGCCATGCCGCCCGGTGGAATGCCTCCTCCCTTCCCTCCTCCAGGCGGTGCACCGCCAGGCAGCGCAGGTGCACCTCCCTTCCCGCCACCGTTTCCGTTCCCGCCTCCCGGGGCTGGCGCGAGTCCCGCGGGTGGTGCACCGCCGTTCCCGATGTTTCCGCCTGCTGGCCCCGCTGGTGCTGGGGTCGGGGTGGACCGCCTCCTTTTTCCCGGGGCGTTCCCGCCGCCTGGTCTGCCGTTCCCGCCTCCACCTGGGGCGGGAGGGTTTAACGCGTTCCCCGCCGCCTGGGGGTGGGGTGGGTTTCCTGGGGGTCGGGGAGAGGAGATAGGGAAATGCCTATGGGGCTGTGGTGATTGAGGGCGGCAGATGGAAGAAGGTTTAGTGAGGCACTAGACGGGGGGAGTGTCGATGAAGAGAAAGGGAGGACTAGAGGAGGAAGGAAGAAACGGGATGGGAGTGATAAGGGAACTACTGTATCTGTCTATTTTGGGGCAAAAACTGCGACGGCGTTTGAGGGGTACCTTCTGTAACTGGAACATGGGTAATGCTTTGCTGGGCGTTAATAGAAGCAAGGGGCGTCGTCTTCTGCTGGGAGCTTCCATCTTGCCTTTGACGTACTGCCTGGGTGTTGATACAGTGACAACTGGATCTAAACAAAGATTTTGTTCTGAATAGCGAGCAGGCTAGGAATGACTACCAACCCATTTCCGTTTTAAACAGCCAGGATTCGTGGACTGAACACAGGTTCGACGCCTACGTCTTGGTCTTACCCACCAGGACGGACACAGATCAAACAAAACCAGACAAGCACCAAACTCGACAAAAAATAAAACACATCTCTATGAATAGCTGGCTACCCATGGTATCATCAACGGCACCCAGAAACATCACAATACAAGACCTGCTCGTTCGTTCTATTCAGTACATCATCACCATCATCATAAACACCTCATCACGGATTCCACCATTCGCCCCCATCCACGCCTCTTGCCTTTTGCCCCACCACGCGTCACATTCCAAAAAACCTTCTTCACACGCCATCACAAGCCAAGACGAGTCGAAAGACAAAAAAAAAAAAAGGACAAAGATATAGACAGAAAAAGGTCATCAACATCATGCAGACATACATACATGTTCATTCGTACCCCCTCCCATCCATTCCATCCGTCCGTGTCTTTGGTGATTGCTCAACCCCAAAACGCCCGGTTGCCCAAAGAATCAGAGAGAGTAAGAGCAAAAGAAAAAGGAAAGGAACCGGCAAAGAAAGCTCGCTGAGCCTCTCTCTGTCAGGTGAACATGAACCCGCATGGTCGTTATAGATAGGGAGAAGAAAAAAAAAAGAGGAGAGAAAAGAGTAAAAGAAAATCCTCATCGCGTCATCATGCCCTTCCTTTCCCTTCCAAGTCGTGTCGTGAACAGAGCCTTTCCCGGCTCCTTTCCGTTCCCATCTTTCTTTTGGTGCCCCCATCATAAGTCCGGTTCGTTAGAGATTCATATCCCGAGATCTCCCCTCTTAAATCACCCTCTTCCTCTGCTTATCTTCCTTGGCCAACCAACAACCAACACCTCATATCCGCCCCCCATGTTCAAACGCCGCATTCTCCCTCGCCCTCTCCCTCGCCCTTTCCCTTCTCCTCTCCATCTGCTGCTCCCGCACATACATCGAATCCCGATCAACGCCCTGCCTCGGCCCCTGGCCTATCCCGTGTCCCAGTCCCACCCTCATCCCCTGCGTTTGTCCTTGCGACTGCA
The DNA here is from genome assembly GCA_027946355.1 of Collariella sp. IMI 366227. Classification (NCBI taxonomy): domain Eukaryota; kingdom Fungi; phylum Ascomycota; class Sordariomycetes; order Sordariales; family Chaetomiaceae; genus Collariella; species Collariella sp. IMI 366227. The sequence continues at coordinate 943,406 of JAPEUS010000002.1, read as the reverse complement.
CCTGCGACAGCCCCGAACTTGCCCCATTCCTGGTTCTGCCTCATCCCCACCCCTGCCCCTCTATCTGTGTCTGTCCCTGCCACGACTCCCGCCTAATAACATCCCCAACCCCATCCCTCACCTCCCTCGGCGCACTAATCATGCCCCTAAGCTCCTGCGATCGGCGCTCGCGCCGCTTCTCACTCAATCTCCGGGGGAGGCTGTTGATCCTCTCGATCCTGTCGCTGAGAGCGGGGAGAAAGCCGCCGCCACCGCTGCTGCCAGTGGTACCGCCTCCACTGCTACCACCACTTCCTCCTATTCCTCTCATTGTTCCTGAACCGGTGGTTGTTCTGGGTATCGTGGTAGGGGCGGTAATGGGAGGGGCAGTGCCGGTTGTTCTGGCGGCGGTGGCAGGGGCGGTGAGGATGGGAGCAGTGATGGTGGTGATAGGGCCAGTGAAGGTGGTGGCAGGCTCGGATTGGTTGATGGAGGAAGGGCCGCGGCCGAGTCTAGCTGCTGCCTTGACGCTGAGGGAGCGCAGGATGCGAGTGTAGCGCCTTGAGAGGGAGCGGCCGCGGGTTTCTCGTTGGGTTTGTTGCTGGCTGTGGGTAGTACTGGTAGAGGGCCGGCTGTCGGCCGTGCCAGCCCCGCGCGTCAGGCTTTCCATGCTCCGGCGAAATTTCATCACCCGCAGGTTTCCACTGGGCGTGCGCCGGATGGTACGCCTGTCCGGAGCGTCGCGTGAGGTCGCCGGGTAGTGGTCGTAGTGATCATTGCGAATCGGCAGGATGGCAAAGGTCCGTCTGAGACGAGCGCTCAGGCTACGGGTGCGGCGCGGAGGCGGGGTGGGCCGATTGTCGATGGGCGGGTAGCGGTACGTTCGGTCCTCCTCCTCGGGGCTTTCCTGGTCGTATTCCTCCTCCTCCGAGCTATAGTCCTCGTCATCCTCGGCGTAGGAGGGTCGCCAGAAAGGGTGGAGGCGGGTCTCGTCGGCGGGCATGTCGGCAGTGGACCGCCGTCTGAGTCTCGGTTTCTCTTCGTACCAGTCGTCGTCCCGCCGTCTGCTGCTCCGAGCGAGGGAGAAAGTTCGAGTGAGGAACCCAGCGGGTCTGGCCGAGGATGGGCCATACTCCGTCCTCCGGCGAGTCAGTGTCTGCCTAAGGAGCGAGAGACTACGCTTGGGCTTTTCTTCCGTCATTGAGAAGTAGTTGCCCAGTTGCTTTTGCTTCTCGGTCGAGGGCGTTAGGCCAGACGGTGTAGCGGGGATAAAGTTGAGAGCTGGGGGCTTAGGAGGTGCTCTCGGATTCCGAAGCGGAGAATCGACATCGTCCATGGGGAATTGCTGCGGCGGAGTCACAGGCGCGCCACCATTGGCATCGGTCGTCTTGAGCACCGGGATAGCTGGCGCGGTTGGCTTGGCCTGATCGAGCGAGGACGCCACTGACGGCTTAGCTGAGTGGTTGACAAGAACGACCGACTTGCTCTGGTGTGGATAGATGTTGACGGCCATGGCTTCGGAAACCTCGGCATGTGAGGTCCCAGTGGTGTCGATGGATGCAACCGAGAACGGCGTGTTCTGGACGGACAACCGGTTTCCAAAGAAGGGATCCCCATCGTGATCAACCCTAAGCTTGCCGTTCATCTCTGGCGTCTTGTGCGGGTCGTGCTCACGGCTCAATCTCACACCATCTTCGTCGCGCTGTTTGTCTTCCGGGACCGGCTCAACGGACACGATGGGTTGCCTGCGCTCGATCTCGGCGCTGGCGGGGAGCGTTTCAGCCCTCTTCCGACCGCGCGGCCTACCCTCATCTGCAGGCGGCTGGGCCTGGCCGTGAAGTTTCTCGAGCGCTCGGCTGGCCTTCTGGAAAGCCTGATGGGCTTGCTGTGCCTGAAACACGTTGTGAGCCTTCAAACTCTCCGCTGTCAGCGACCCCGTCCTAGACGCATTCCTGCTAGTCGGCGCTGAAAGCGAGGACGATCGAGTGGGAATGACCGGCGGGAAGTCCATGGTCCGCTCATCGCCGGGCCGAGACCCATCAGACTCCGAGTACGCCCTGCTTCTGCGGGCTTGTCTCTCAAAAATGGGAACATTCTCCTTGCTCTTGGATAGTTGCGATGCAGGAATGGAGGTCGCACTTCGAGACCTCCGGCTGCTTGTTGACCGCAACGATGGCGATTTGCTAGATTTGACGGACGCGCGACGCTCGGGGATCACAACGACGGGCACGCCTCCGTGCTTCCACACCTCACGACGGGCTTTGCGGCTGGAGATGGAGTTGAATGTGGCAGTGGAAGCATGGCTGTCACGCACAGCTTCAGGCACAGGTTCATCTGCTCTGGACGCGGGTAGCTGGCGTCGGCGCGGGTCATCGGCAGTGGCCGTGACGGATGTCGGGGCCGAGCTCGCGGGTGAGAGATCCGAACCGGAATCTCGCAAGATGCTCTGCTTTCTCACATGGCGTAACGTTTTACGCCGCTGAGGGCCGTTCTCGATAACGGTGGACGCGTTAGACCTGGTGGACATGACTGAAGCGCGCTTCATGTCGATGCTGATGGATGATTCGGAATTCGAAGGAGCGTGACGGGTTGGCAGCCGTTCTGAAACAACCCTTCGCGAAGGATAAAGAATCGGACTTTCCTGCAAAGCCAGGGAGCGGAGGGCCATGGTAGCGTTGGTTGGTCCCACCGACATGTCGTCGCTCACGACTTGCTTGCGGTCCCTTGACCGCGTTTGCCGTGGTTTCCTGATGGTTACATTCCTCATGAGACTGGGATCCCAATCGGGGTCCAACTCGTTGGTCCCAGGTTTCCTGCCCACCCGTTCTTCGTCAGATGGTCCTGTCGTTTTGGGCGTTGCTGTATTCGCAGGGCTCGACTCGAGGCCCAGGCCCAGGCCAACAGTTCGGGACTTCCCTTGCGATTCCTGGCTGATTTGGCGCACAGTAATCTGCGATGTCCTGGTCGAAGGCAGGGCCGGGCGCACAGTCGATCTTCCGTCATCGTCATCAGAGGAGTAGGGCTCCTCGCGGGCAGTTGTGAACGACTCAGACCTCGATGCCGTCGTGACTTTGGAGGGATTTCGGCTGCTTATCGGAGGACGACGCTGGGTTTGGCTCGCGGCGGGACCTGGAGGGGAGCGGTCAGGCGTCAGATTCGGGGTTGGCGGGGTCTGGTTTGGAGGTGTAGCTGGAGGAGGCGGCTCGACATGTTCGACGCTGCGCGCTAGGCTGCTAGATTTCGGATGGCTCGAGGGTTCGGCGGGACGGCTGGCGGAAGGTGTCCGTGAATGCGCCGGCGGCGTCGGAGGCGGATCCGGAACCCTTCCACCTACACTTGCCCGCCGTCGGCCGGAGGAGGCTGGGGCCGGCGATCCGCTGTTTTGTGACGGCGGCCTTTCACTCCTCAAATCGTACCTCCCCGAGCTCGCTCGCTGAAGGTCCTGGTTCCGGGGGTGTGGGAGGGTTTTGTGCTTCTTGAACATGCGCGGATTGCCGTTGGGGTCCAAGCCGAGGGGGCAGCTCGCATGTGATGAGGTCATGTTGGGTAGCGATACCCTGAAGTCGCTGCCTACGGTCATCTCGAAGGCGCGGGTGGCCGTGAGTGTTCGCGAGAGCGGCAGCGGGTACCCTTTCTCTCTCCTCAGGGTGAACAGCGAAGGGCGCGCAGGGTTCTTCGCATGGTGGTAGAGGTCGGTGCAGCGATCGGGACGCGCAAGCCTGCGGTGCGACTAGGACGAGTGTTCGAAGGTGCGCTGGAGATGCTTGATTGGGACCATGTCATTCGTCTATTGTCCTTCCTGTTGTTTCCCGACTGTTTGGCAGCAAACTGAAATCTTTGACTTGGATATGCCGGGGGCCGAAACACCGGCAGGGCGCATATTCTTATTTGATTTTTTTATCCCTTTCTCCCGGAATGCTCCTTTCCGCTGAAACCTTGGCATCGATTTCGAGTTCCTCGACGAGAACCATCCGTCAAGCAACGGCAATGGAACCCAACACTAATCTACCACCTTACCTACGATCCCCCTCCGGTAACCACGCGTGATGGCACCCAAACACAGCAGGCGGCTGCTCGGGCTGTCTTCTGCAGAACACCCAACAAACTCAGCCGACAAATCTGTGGAACAGCTCCTGCGCCATCACCGCTCGGTACGATTATGGCGTCGTCGGCTGCGGGTTCGCTGCAGCAAGATCAGGTCTCGCAGCGTCTTGAACGAATCAGCAAACAGCCGTCCGCACTTCACAGCGGCGATGTCACCAGCCAAGCAGGGATATCTTTGCTCAGCTGCTGCTGTCCCTCCGGATACTCAACAAACGCCTGCCCATGCTCTCGGGCTCTCACGATTTCTGCGCTGCCGGCTTGTCCCCGATGGTGTCACCTCCAGTGTTTTTCCTTCAACCTCCAACATATCAACATTGCCCTTGCGGCTCGCCCACCCTCCCCCCCGCCCTCTTCTGGCCTGACATGTGTTTCAGAGCCACGTGTCACAGTCTCTCTCGCCGGTCCGGGCGCACACGCACTTGCTTCCGTCCCGGGCCCGAGTGGGTCTCCGGGCATGCGGGGTCCTGAGTCCTGATCGGACTCAAGTCTCCGTCTCTGGGCGGCCGACACAGCGACACCAGGTTTTTCTGTCGCCGGAAAGCCAACGCCAGTCGCCGCGTTTGGTACCTGCATTCCGCAAACTCAATATCCGGCCAGCTGATGAGCCGGACCTTGCCCAGAGAAGTGCAAACACTTCGGTCCTTCGCCGGCTCTCGCCAGACCGTGCGCGGCTCACCCAGGAGGTCAGCATCTCACAGGTCTACTGAACCCGCACATCTCAAGCCAACAAGGGGCCGGGAGCATCGTTCCCTTGGTCAAGGATCCTAGGCCACCCACCACCGAACCATCTACGCTCGTTTGAGCAGAAACGGCAAAACGAGGGACCAGTCGGCAGTGAGGCAATCGCGAATTGCCGACGGCGGTTGTGATTTGAAAAGGCCGGGAAGCATCCAGACCTCGGACACCAGAATGGCGATCCGAACTCGCGGTTCCTGCAAGGGACGGAATCATCCAACTCAGCATGCGCGATGACGAGTGGCGTGCTGCATCCCACAATGGCTCCAGGGTCTCAACACCTCAACCCGCGAGTCGGAAGACAAAGAATAATCACCTAATTCCGTATTCCAGAGCATCCGGCCTCGGGCACACTCCGGTCACCTCCAAAAGCCGTCACCAGACGCTGGAACAATATTTTCCTCTTCGGTCCGCACACATGACTCCCAAGCTCACCAGCCGAGCCCGCAACCGGCAAGAGCCGGGGCGGAATACGAGGCTGCGACCTCGATAGGCCATAGCTTCCAGCCACGCGACGTCCTGGTTGATGCCGTACCTCAAAAGTCACGCTACGTTGCAACCGAGCGAGACTGTCGTCGAGGTAAACTTTGCCGCCGTCGAGACCCGAGTGTCTCCCATTGGCCCCCCACGTCCATGGAGGGGACTGTACACCGCCGTCCTGGGCTCTCGTGTTCACCCAACCTCGCCTTTGCCCGAGCAGTGCCCTCTGTGCGCCAGATACAGTATGGGCATCTTGTGCAATACGAGATTCTGCCGGCAGCCCTCACTGCTTAGTTCTGCTGACCCAGCGGGGAACGGTTGCGGGGTGTGCTATGTTTGGTGTCACACTTGCTCAGGAACGGGCATCTCGCAGCAGGCTGCCGAGGCATGTTTGGGTTATAAAGAGATTCTCCCATCCTGATGGTTTGGATCTTTTCATGTAGTACTCCATCACATCGACAGTTCATTGTAAAAGTCACTCGCTTGACTACAACCAACACTCGCTTTTGGCTTGACTTACACTCGCTCACACCTGCAAGATCAACACCAATACCAATCAATACCAACACCAATCAAGTTACACATCGTCATATCATGAAGACCACCTCCATCCTCGGGGCTGTCCTGGCTTCGGCAGCTGCTGCCAGTGCCCAGGTCAAATATGAGAATGGCAAGTACACCTGCGAGAAGGCCAACGTTGCCTACTGCGCTGGTGACTCTCTCGGCACCGACATCATCATTCGTTGCAATGCCGACAAGGTCGGCCAGCCCGGCCGCTGCTCCGACGTAAGCCCCCAATTCTCTTCACATCCCGTCCCTCTGTCCCTTCTGACCACCCCACGTAGAACCTCGCCGGCCAGCCCCCCTCTCGGCGTAAAGCCCGCCCTCTGCTGGCAGTCCTCGCCCACCGCCGGCGACGCCGCCTGTGCAAAGAACTGCGTCGTCTACGCCGGCGACAAGATCTTCACCCTCCCCATTGAAGTCTGCAAGCCAACCTACACCGCAACCTCCACCCTCCCATCCTCCACCGCCTCCGTCCCACCCACCTCCTCCTCTTCCGCCAGCAGCAGCAGCAGCAGCAGCAGCAGCGGCGGCGGCGGCGTCGTAACCCACACCTCGGCCGTCACCGTTACAACAACCGACTGCCCGCCAACCACCATCTCAGTCAGCAACCCAACCAACAGCGCCACCACCACCAAGGGTGAGGGGTGGGATGCGGTGCTGGGGTTGGTTGTCGTGGGGGTTGTTATGGGGGTTGTTCTATGAAGAATGGGATGAGATGGGATGAGATGGGATGAGATGGGATGAGATGGGATGAGATGGGATGAGATGGGATGGGTGGGAAGGAGGAGGAGGGGTTCAGATGTTGGAGAAGATGATCGAGAAGATGATGGAAAGAATGGTGGGTACGGAGAAGGGAAGCCAAAGGGATGAAGAGTTGGCAGAAGGGTTTGATGAAGAAATGGTATTCATGTGAGGGGATGAGGGATGGAGCTGGATTTCCGCTTAATTTTTAATGTTGATGCTGGGATGATGGAACGTCTGATAAATACTGATGCGGGGGATTTTGTTTCACTAAAGGAGTTATTCAGAACTTGGGGGGTTGGGAGGTGTTCTGGGCGTCGTGCCACGACATTTATCAAAGAAGTTGGACTTGTAATGGCGGGTAGTCTGCGGATAGATATCTATTTCACACACATTCATTGCTTTAAGATTCTCCGGTCATCATCCAACCTTGACGACACACTGCTCTATTCATGGGCTAGCATGAAAGTCAAGACCTGCAAGGTAGGAGAAACCACCCATAAATCTCCCAATCTCCCTAAGCCTCTCATCTATCATCACCGCGTTCACAATCACCACCAGCCCCCTTCTCCACCCTCCCCTTAACCCTAACCAGACCTCCCCCAACCTCCTCCACCCACCACCCCTAAAACCCTTAACCTCTCCGTCCTCTCTCTCGCCACTGTCCTCCCCACATCCGTCTTCATCATCCCCTCCAGCTTCACCAACTTCTCATCCAAATGCTCCATCGTCGCATCCATACTCCTATCCGTCTTGAGGAGGGTGGTGGTGAGGGAAGGGGGAGGAGAGGGTGGTGAGGAGGGTGAGGAGGGGGTTGGTGGGGGTGAGGTGGGGTTTGCGTATCTGGTGTTTGTTGGTACGATGCAGTGAGGGGAGGCGGGGTTTATTTTAGGGGAGGGGACTAACTTGCGATCGCCGACGTCGTGGAGGAGCGCGGCGAGGTGAATGATGCGGAGGTCGAGTTTGGATTTAAGCTCGTCGGCGGAGTTGTTGTAGATGTAGTGCGCCATGGACACAACGCGCTCGATGTGGCTCCAGTCGTGGGAGGCGTCGTAGGCCTTCATGTACTCTTTGACATAGGCCTTGACGGACTGGACGAGGGGGTCGTCGGGGAAGGCATCCATAGGGGAGGACATTGCGGTGATGGAGGTGGGCTGTGTGACTCGATGTTTATGTCATATACGCATTGAGGGGTTTGGAAGCAAAAGGGTATGGAAGACAAGAGTCCGTCCTTGGGAGCGGAAATGATGAGTGAAGAAGTTTATCGTATTAATGAGGTGAAGGTGAGACCCACTCGGGTCCGAAGCGGGTCTCCGATGCCCTGTGTCATCGCCGCAGGCAGCAGCAGGCGGGCATGGAACAGCAGCACTCACGGACGGAAAAGGCTTCAAAGGCATAGTTTTGGTTGAATCGTGGATATGCTCAGGATCACGGGTTGTTGAGATCTCTCGGAACTTTCCAAAACATGTCCTTGATACTTGTACTTCAAGGTTTTACGCATCACCGAGAGAACGCCTTAAGTCAAGACCTCAATCCCCTCAACGTCCCTCCCCTCTCACCCTGCGCTTCAACTCCTCCAAATACTCCTCCATCTCCGTTCCTTTGAACCCAAAGCCCAGCCTCGCCATCTCGCGGACAAGCTCCGCATCTTGCCTAGGCGTGCCTCCGAGCCGGGTAAAGTTTGCATATATTCTCGATGCCTTACCATCCAACTCCCTAGCAAACGACCCGCCAAGAGCACGACCATTGAACTGAAGCTTTGCTTCCGCCTCTCGAAATTTCCCCCTGTACATGTTCCGAGCAGCCTCCTGCCGGAAAACATTCCCGTGGGCGATGTGGCTAGGATTCTTGAGGACAATCTTGAGTTTGTCTTCCGGCCAAGACAGGGGAAAGGGCATGGGATAGTGGTTCACCTGCCAGGGGGCAGTTTGGGCGAATTCCCAGTCGATGACGGCGAGGAAGGTGAAGTTGGCGTCGACGAGTATGTTTTGCGTACCAAGGTCCATGTGATTGAAAGGGAACAGCTGCCCCGGGTTGCTCTTGAACAGTTCCGTCTGCTGGACGATGTCCATGAAGACAAGCGCGCCAATTTGGCGGAAGGTTGCAGACTCCCCCGCGCTGTGTTCGGTGCGCTGGTCAAGTTTTTGAAGTGCGGCTGCTCCGATGGCAGTGAAATACTCGCTTGTGCTGGAGAATGGGCCGGGGTTTGTGAGGCCTTCGAGAGGAGCGGTTGACAGCTTCCCTATGATGGGTTCTCCATTTTCTGAGACGGTGCAGATGGATCCAATCTGGGAATAGTTTATGGTTGCCAGTTCAGCTTGCACTGTCGTCCATTGAGTCATGATGTGCTCCTGTTGAGCCATCTAGAATGGGTCAGAGACAGGCCTGGAAAGTATGCCAGTGACTAGGGCACGGTTTACTCACAGGCAGGCTGCAGATGTCAAGCCCAACGTCTTGTAGGGTGTTGCCATAAAAGCCTTCCAGGAACATGTAAGCAGCGCCCACTTCAACAGCCGCTTTTGATCCGGGGCTTGCATATGCGTACACACGAGGAAGCGGTACGTTCAGAAGACGGTGGCGTACGAACTGCATTGTAGCCACCTCGCATTCGATGGAATACAGCTCGTCCTCCTCCGTGACTGTGGATGGCATGTCAGGATGCCGGGGCAGACGCACGCGGGCGATGATGAGGGTCCCGTTGTCGGCAACCAGCTCAAAACACATCCAGTACTGGCCTGCTGAAAAAGGCTCGCTCATGGTAACCTTTTGGCCTGTGATGAGCTCAGCATGCCGGATGAGGATTGGTTTCTTTAGTTTTGAGAGCAGTGTCTCAAGGCGTTCCTTCATGCCGTTGTAGTCCCATCCATCGAAGGAGGTCCATTGGGAACTGGGCAGAGTTCGTGGTGTCTTTTGGTTACCCGACATCTTGATGTCTTGATAGCTGGCTATAGCTGGGTCTATTTTTTGCAGACATTAGGTGTGTGAAAGAGAAACAGCAGAATGATTGTGAGGAAAGCGAGTTTAAAGTGAGGGGAAACCTTGGTGTAACTAGGGATGAAGGATTGCAGGCAAGACGGGACAGAAGATGCTCGACACTCTTCAAGCTCTATCTTGACACATTCGTCCCTCAAATTTGTTTCGAGTGTCATGTAAAACGGCTATCCGAACTTGCGCGCATCCTAGATTCCCGTTGAGCAAGTCATGGTTGTAGCCGGCTCGAGGTTCTCGTCAGTCGTGTGTCCTTACTCATGCCTTGACAGCAAATCCTGGACGTTCCCATGAACTGTGACAAGTTGACGGATGACTTCAACTACAGCTCCGTGCCCGTTGGTGATAACGGCTCAACCGAGATGCGAGATGCAGAAAAATGAGAACCCCGGCGGCTACACATATTGGGGTGGTGGAGAGACGCAGCCACTCGGATCCCATGATCACCTCGGAGGGTGTCCCACAGCTGCAGGATACATGGCAGAAAGCACACGCGGTCGTATTGCTTACCTTCCCCTCTTGATGCTGCACCGGCTGCGATGATGTCGTTTCTCACATACAGGCCGAAGCAAGGTTAAGTGGTCGCATGCGGGACGCTGGTTCCGTCGATTTTACGGAATCATTTGAGGACGAGGGGTGAGGGGGCTGGGAGCCTCGTGACGGCGACTGACTTCCAGGTTGACGGGCGGGGAAGTGCTGGAAGCGAGAAGGCAACGGCTGGACCTGCAGTTGGAGATCGGTTGCGTGCCATTCCCGGCAAGGAAAAATCGGCACTTGCCGGACTGACCGCTCCTCGTGAAAGCACGAAGAGACCTTGAGAGACATATATGGCGTTCTTGACGAGCCTTTGCAGCGTTCTTGCTTTGAGATCACAGAGACCAACCATAATAAAGTAGGGCCATCAAGGTTAACAGCTCCAACTGAAATGACATTCAGATCTCGCCTCAATCAGGGAGCCTGCCCTGAAGCATCGGTGCCGTTCCTCCGTCGAGATGACCACTTGACCACTTTTCTTTCCTGCAGCGACAGGAGTGACGAAGGAAAGAGGACATTCCAGTACTCGGCCATCGACCCCATCGGCAGCCAGCCCCCCACATGGCTGGTGCAGCTCACAGCTCAGCACATCCCAAAGGCTGCATGCTGCTCCAAGCAGTTCTGCACCCTCGTTGATGGCTGCTGATTGGGGAATTTTTCGGCGAGAGTCCAACTTCTTCTTGATGGCCATTCAGGAACCCATCACTTCTTGACCATGGCTTAACCTGTCAACTCGGTCCTCGGAGGGATAAAGCTGTGTGACTGACTTCCTGGATGCTGGCAAACCAGGCCGAGTGCGTGAGTGAGCATTGGAATTTTTCAGCAATGCAAGGTCAATGATGGCACACAGCAGGTCGGCGGGAACACAACCGTCGATTATTGGCGGGCTGCTGCTGTCTGCATGCGACGAGTGTGATGAGCTTGATGGGTTGAACTTGCAGAAGGCACGACGTTGTGGTTGAATCTGCCCTGATTGGCTCGGTGTCGCAGGGATTTAGACGCCCAGCTAGTCCGGAAATAGCCTAGTGCCTGTGATCAGCAAGCCGGCAACTTCCTGCGGGGCAGTCCCCACAAAAGTACAGAGTAGACCTGAGCCTCGACTGTCCCCAGCGACTCCCAGCAAGCTCTGCTTCTCTCGCCTCGACATCTTCTCCGTTTGACCCTCCATCGCAGCCCACCCTCGCTTCTTAGCCGCCCGTCTTGCAGCAGTGCTGCATGGCTGCACTGCTCACCTTGCGGGAGCAGGGGAGGGCTGCTTGGAGCCAGAACGGTGCTCTCGGTGGCATCCCCCACCTCCACCACCGCCGACAGGGCACAGAGTGTCTCTCTCCGGAGAAGCCTCCTCATTGGCCTTGCAGAGAAGCTTCTTCTCGGCCGGCAGCCCGCATGTCCCTCATGGCCATTTTTGGCGCAACCAGCCCACCGTGTTACTCCAGCCGATTCGTCGAGTTCTCCCGACGCTGCTCAAACCCACCACGCCGGGCCTCCTCCATGGCTGGCCTCGCCATGGTTATAAGGGCCGCCCCCTTCGGCCTCGTTTCCTCCCCTTTCTCTTTTCCTTCCGCAGCAAGCCCTTGACAAACCAAACCAGTTTTTGTTTTCTTTTTTCTATCTTTTTTTTCCCTCTCGTCTTACACGGAGCTGTGCTCTGTACCCCAAACTAATTACCAAAAACCAATTTCTGTAGCTTGCTGGTCTCGCTACACCCCATTCCCCCTTAATACACTTCTTCCAAAAACAACACTGGTTACTTGCTCCTCAAGCGCTCCAGCGCAGAGATTATCTACTCTTTTCAAAACGGTTTAAATATTTCCAGCATCAGTCTTTCACTAATAACCGAGTCAACATGTCCGCCATCCAGCTTTCGTTCTCTCTCCGTGTCTCCTCCGGCGTCAAGACCGTCCACCTCCTCGGCTCCTGGGACAACTACAGCGGCCAGCTCCCGCTCTCCAAGGACAGGACCTCGTCCAAGTCCGGCACCTGGAAGGGCACTTTCCGCTTCCAGCAGGCCTCGCTCCAGCCCGGCTCGCGCTACTGGTACTACTACATCATCGACGGCTACCATGTCTCGCACAACCCGAGCGAGGACTCCACCGTTGAGCCCACCACTGGCCGTGCCCTGAACATCCTCGACGTGCCCAAGGCCAAGTCTTCCTCGTCGTCCAAGTCGTCGTCCCGCAAGTCGACCTCGCACAAGCGCGTCTCGGTCAGCGACAACATCCCTAAGGGACGCCCCCCTGTCCGTGTCGCAGATCAAGTCTCCCCGCCCCGTCGCTCCGCACGCCACCCGCCACATCCTCGACAAGGACTTTGACGAGGAGGAGCTGTCCAACCACTTCGCCGCCACCGGCCTGTACGACAACGACACCTACTACGAGGACGTCATCACCGACTTCGGCCATGCCCGCGACTCGCCTGCCTCTTCCACCGGCTCCTCGCTCTCGTACCGCTCCGACAGCTCCGGCTCGTCCTCCGGCTACAGCACCCCGTCGTCCGACTGCTCCTCGTGCACATGCGAGCGCTACGGCATCACCCGCAAGGGCGAGCGCGTCCGCCTCGACTGCGGCGGCTCCCCGCTGCTCCTACGACGACTCGTGCTCGTCCGAGGAGGAGGATGCCGAGTACGTCGAGCGCAGCTCCCGCCGCAATGGCATCGTCGTGAGGCATTAGGTTGCTTTCAGTGCCTCGGGTGAGGAAGATCCTTCACTTTCGACCGCGACGGGTTCAGCAGAGGTTCAGGTCACCGCCTCGCGGTCTTGTCCTCAGCCGGTGGCCTCCACTTTCAGGAGTCTCCGCCACACCCAGTCCAGTCCAGTCAACCCTGTCAAAACCATGACGCCCAGGGCCGATCCACGGGAAGAGAAACACAATAATTGACGGCGGCCGTTTCCACTCACTCCGTTGTTTGAAACACAGCAACGAGCGGTCTGTCTCCTCTCCTCTCCCTCCCCTTCCGCCCTGCGCTCAAGTCTTGCGCATGCATGCCATGTCATGGAAAAGGCTCGACTGGTTCGTGTCCTAATCCAAGCAGCGGCATGCCGCGCGCCGCGCGGGGTCCAAGGGAGGAAGAGATTGCGGGCAAGACCGCCGCTTGCTCCCACCCAATCAACAACTTACCTACCTTGAGTGGGGAGTTGGGAAGGGTGGGATTGATGCTGCGCCCCTCTTGAGAGAGCTCTCTTGCGCTCCTTCCAACCTTTTTGTTGCTGTCTCTGTTTTGTCAGTGTCAATCAGCCAGAGTACTGCCTCCCCCTGGTTGGGGATGTTGGTCCAGCTCTTGGCGCTAGTACTGTTCCAGTACTTTGTTGTAGTGGTGGTGTCTAGGGATGAATTCCTGGCACTACGAATGTCAAGTTGCCCGATGGGTCATGTCTTGTTCTCCCGCTCTTTTCGAGGGGAATTAATCATGTACAGACCTGCATGAGGGTGAGAAGTTTTGGTCTTAGGCCTGGGCTTTGGGAAGGGTCTGAGCTTGCCATGGTGGTGGTATCTGAGTGGGGGAGGATGGATTTGATGAGCTTCGAACGTGTAGTTAATACCGATCTATCTTCTGCCGAGCTGATGAGATGGACCATACGTTTCGATTGCTCGATGTGGAGGAATAGGGGAGGATATGTGGGTAGATAGATGTGGTTCAATCTACTCATTGTGGAGGCATTGGTTCAGCTGCAAACTTGTTGATGAATGGCATTAAGTTTCAATATTTGGGGTGTTGGTGTGATTCCAGTTCACGCGCCGTTTCCGCCTGACCCAATCCCTACCTTTCCAGAAGCTGCTTAGGTAGGAAGGTATGCTCGCCGGAACGATCATCCAACGAGGTCTGCACGGGGTACAGGGCACCATCACTAGCATCTGCTGCAACACGAATACAGATGTCCAAGGTTATCAGATTGTTGAGTATTGGGGGTGCTTCGGACATGGAACAGGCAGATACGAGTACTTCTTAGATGGAGCATGAAGAGGGTCATCCCTGAAATTCAGTCTCCGGTAGTACCATACTACAACACCAACCCACGCATCCCATCACGAGCTTCGTCTGCTTACTTCTATCAGACCAGCATTAAAGAAGACGCCATCGTCTTGGAATAACAAAACCCGTCATTCGTCGCCGCCCGTTTCTAATCCCATATCCTGCCCGCTCTAACCCAACCTAAATCATGGTATCAATCTAATGCATCGCTCATGCCCATCCATTTAACCTGTACACAACCCATCTAGATATCCATCCATCCCACGTTCCCCATATCACAATACAACAAGTACAAAAAAAAAAAAAGATCACTGCCTCTCCGTCCTCCCCTCCCTCACCACCCTCCTCCCAATCTTCAAATCCCTCCTCGACGTACAACAACACCCCATCCCAGAATGCACCGCAAACGCCCACACACTAAACCCCGTCGCCAGCCACATAAACACCCACATCTTGACCCCCAACACCACATGAATATTCAACTCACTCTGCGCCTCCGCCGCGTATTTGAACGCCACGCTGATCGCCGTGCCCACGATACTGGCCGCCAGAATGAGCAACATCTCCAAGAACGAAACAATAGCCAATGGCAAGCTCCACCAACGCGAGACGATGGCGAGCGGGGTGAGGAAGATGAGGATGAAGGCGAGCACGGCGGAGGTGAGGAAGAAGCCGAACATGATCTGCGAGGTGATGCGCAGCACGGAGAGGATGGTGACGACTTCGGTGGGGAGGGCGATGGTGGCGCCCGAGAGGAGCTCCGAGGTGAGAATCTCGACCGGGTTAAACCAGTACAGGGTTTGAGGAGGGGAGCAGAAGGGGAGGAGGGGGAGGAGGCGGACTCGTTTAGGTAGCCCTCGCAGAAACTCCACAGCCCGACCTGGTAGAAGTCGTGCAGACCGATTGACTGAGCGATGCTGTTGATGAGATCGGCGTTCGGCACCGACGTTGGGATGATGTCGGCGAGGTCGAGCTTGAAGAAGAAGATGCTGTTGAGCACGGGGCGGTCGTAAGTGTTGCCGATGACAACCTGTTGTTGAAGTTAGCCGTCAAGTGTCGAAATAGATGGAATAGATACCACATACGAGGAGCAGAAAAATCCAGGACAGGAGATAGGCAAACGAGGCGCTCAGCGCAAACCCCTTTCGCATCTTCGTCCCTTGCTTGAGGGTTGCCGAACTGAGGTCAGCGGGCTCGGGTTGGCCGTACGGGCTTGACAGCGACGAGGAATCATGTTTCTCTGTTTTGTTAAATCTCAGGCGAGACCGGAGGGCGGCAGGCTGTAGTGTGTTGCGCTCAGGGCTTGCTACGGGAACCCTGGCCAAGGATCGAGGCGGAGATCTGAAGAAACAAAGAGCAAAATGCCAGACAAATGCTGAATCAAGTGCGAAACAATCCAAAAGAGCGCGAGTGGGGAATGGCCAGAAGCGGAGAAAATGATGAGCGGCAGCAAGAAATGAGTGATCGGACGCGGATCATCCAGGCCAGAGAAGATCTGGATGATGTCAGATTGGGGGCTGATGAAGACCACAGACCCGGCCGTCTGGATACGTACCCTCCCCGGGAGCCCGGCTAGCCGGCTCGGCTCCTTCACAGCCTCCATCCTCGAACAATCGGACCAGGGGTGGCAGGGCGCAGTCCAGGGGCGATTCAAAGATCGGAAGACACTTTGAGAAGATTCAGCTCATCTAACTGATTTCATGGTTGATGAGTAGGGAGTGGAACCCGATCTGAAGGGACGAGAAAGTTTTGCCAAATCATTCTGATGGTGACGAGGAGCTCCCTTCCCCAGTTTGGCTAGGAAGGGAATTGACTATCATCCGGGCAAGGTTATCCTCGCCAGCTCTCAGGGCGAATGCTTTCGTGCACCTGGACGGCTTAAACCCCATCCGACGTCTTCAATACGCAGCCATTCACTCCACATGGGCAACTAACCGACATTGCTTCAAGGCGACGGAGATGCATGTTATGCAAGCTGGATGGCGCTTTATTGGCTGTCAGCTCACACCGCTTGGTGTGCTTTTGTGTGACAAGACCAAAATTGCCGACTTCCGCTTGCATATGATCAATATCAAGGGGGTTTGTATGGCCGTCTCCTCGACCATAACACCCAAAAGCAACATTGCCTTTTTACGGCTCAACAAGCAGCATTGAGCCAGTAACGGCAACCTCCAAACCTATATTGATGAGCAGGATGCATCTGCCCCAATAGCCCAGCGCCTGCTCTGGTGCCGCCAACTCGCCGAAGCCCTCAATTTCATCCACAGCCACGGCGTCCTCCACTCAGACCTCCGCCCGGGCAATATCCTCGTCCACAAGACCGTACCAGGGGCGCGGGACCTCCTGCTCAGTGACTTTGGCGGCTCGGTGTGTGAGGAGCTCGGGCTGGACGGCATGTCCCTGCCCGACGGCCCGTTCTACAATCCCGTCTTCAACTGGCAGTCGAGCGAGTTGCTGGATATCTTCGGGATGGGGTCGGTATTCTACACGATCCATACGGGGCGGTGGCCGTATAAGCCGACGTCGGGGCGATTTGCAAAGGTTGACGACCGGGGAGTGGGGGGATACGGTGGTGTATACTAAACCTCGCACAGGGCAAGTTTCCAGATGATGCTGGGATTTGCCAGGGGCGATGGGATTCTCGCATGCTGGAAGCGGGAGTTTGCAATTGCGAAGGATACGCTGACGGCCCTTGACAAATCCCTTGAGAACCAAGTCTTGGCAATACGTCATCTTGTTGATCGAGAAAATCAGCAGAGAGAAGATTCTCAGTCAGCGTCCAGAGCAGAGCTGGTGTTGTGATCACAGTTTTACGAGATTGGGCTGAGAAGAGCGAGGACAAGAAAATCAATGGGGAATCTGAATTGTGTGTGGCAGGCAGCCCGAAGATCAGCTACGGTCTCATCTGGTGCCGCGCAATCGCTGGCCGCAAGGGTGCCAAATGGCTCCACCACTGCGGCAGTGCCGGCAGGGGGCTCCCCTTCTGCTTGCACACCCATGTCCCATGCCCTGTTTGAAGCTTGCTCTGGATCTTCAACTTTCGCGGAAGATTCCACATGCGGAAGACCTGACTCCTTGAAAATCCTCCTCCATTCACTCGTTTTGTCTCCGATGCCTCTGGTCAGGCCTGAACTCACCAGGCACCATCCGACATGATGGCGTCTCTTAAACGCATCGCCGGCCTGCTCTGGCTGCTCTCCGCCAGCATCAGCCCAGCCCACTGCCAAAACGATAACGATGGCGAGGCCGAAATCACCATGCTCACCGGCACGCGCGCTGACGCCTCAACCGCAACCGGCCCCCAACCAACGCCTACCAAACCCCTCCTCCCGCAAAACCTCGCCACCACCAGCCTCCCCACCGACCTCGGCGAGCTCACAGCAAGCTACACCGAGACCGCCAACACCAACACCCTCCCCGTCGTCGACCAGCTCAACGACGGCATCCGCTTCCTGCAGGCCCAGGTCCAGTGGCCCACCAACGGCACCGTCCCCCACGTCTGCCACACCTCCTGCGACCTGCTTGACGCCGGCCCGCTGGCGGATTGGCTGACGCAGGTCAAAGACTGGGTGGCCGGGCATCCGTACGATGTGGTGACGGTGCTGTTGGGGAACGGGAATTACTCGACGCCCGACAAGTACTTTCCCGCGATCGAGGGGAGCGGGATACTGCAGTATGTGTATACCCCCGCGGTGGTGCCGTTGGGGGTGGAGGACTGGCCGACGCTGGGGCAGTTGATATTGAGCGGACAGCGGGTGGTGATGATGCTGGATTATGTGGCAAATCAGACGGCGTATCCGTGGTTGCTGGATGAGTTCACCCATATGTGGGAGACGCCGTTTGATCCGGTGGATGCGGCGTTTCCGTGCGCGGTGCAGAGGCCGCCGGATTTGAAGCCCGAGGATGCGAAGAGGAGGTTGTATCTGATGAATCATAACTTGAACGTGGAGGTGTCAATTCTGGGGGCGGAGGTGCTCGTGCCGGCGGTCAGTCAGCTGAATATTACGAATGGGGTGGAGGGGAATGGGAGTCTGGGGATGGCCGCGGGGAATTGCAGGGCAGAGTGGGGAGGGCGCCAAATGTGTTGAACGTGGATTATTATAACTATGGGAGTTATCCGGGGAGTGTGTTTGAGGTGGCGGCGAGGATGAATAACGTCTCATTTGAGAAGAGGGAGTGTTGCGGGCCGGGGGCGAACGCGGGGGTGAGGATTGAGATGGCGAGGTCAGTGGTGTGGACGGGGTTAGCGTGGGTTGCTTGGATGCTGGTTTAAAGTTATGGAATGGGTACGGAGATTAGTCTGGCATTGCATGGCGTTGTTGGGTCATAGAAAGGGTCATATGGAAGGCCTGTGGGAGAATACCCTTGGAGAGGTCGAGAGACGTGGTCCACATAATCTCGTGCTTTCTGAAAATTTCAGTAGGATAGATAATCAGAGCAAGAGTTTACTCATGGCATCATTTTGGCCGTAGTGTAAAGCATTGCTCCGGGTCGGAAATGGCTGAAGTGGGAGAAGATGAAGGAAAGACGAGGGACAGAAAAACAATACAAGATGATGTGCTTAGAACGGATATTAGAGGGAACACGAGAAAATAAGTTGATCAAATATTCATATGGCGGAAAAATGGAGACGCAAAGAGTCGAGATTAGCCATGTGTTGGAATGGGAAAAGAATGATGAAGAGAGATTCAAAGACCGAAAAACCCCACAATCTTGCTGCATCGTCAGATGCCGCGGCAACGGTGTTGATACCCCTGAACTCGCAACAACAACCCTAAACCCCAGATCCGGGGTGATGACGTCTGTGGGGTACCACACCCAGAAACCCCTGCTCCTGGGTCTTGGCAACTCGGCCAGGGGCAACCGAGCCGAGGTCCAAAGCGATTGCGGAGCCGAGTTCACTCCCGTCAACTGACAACATCCACTCGCCGTTCGACAATTAACAATCGGCCGCGCCCACGCTCCACCAGCTTCAACTTGTATCCTTCTTACACACGCCTTCTCTTACATCGTTTGCGACGTTCCCTCCCCAGGCCCGGACACCCTCCTCCAGTCCAGAACCACTTCTCCAACCCACCACCGCCACCATGTCCAAGCAGTTCACCAAGGCCGAGGTTGCCCAGCACAAGGACGAGTCGGGCATGTACATCATTGTTGATGATGGTGTCTACGACGTTGCCGGTATGTCTTCTTACCTGACTGACTCCTTCGCGTTGCATCGTTCGCCCCAAGACCGCAAAAGGCACAGACACGTGAGCATTAGCTAACCGACGCAAACCGCAGGCTTCCTCGACGACCACCCGGGCGGCTCCAAGATCCTCAAGCGCGTGGCCGGCAAGGACGCCACCAAGCAGTTCTGGAAATACCACGGCAAGAGCGTGCTCGAGAAGTACGGCGGCAAGCTGAAGGTCGGCACCCTCAAGGAGGAGCCCAAGCTATAAGAGGTCCTTGTGTGCTGGGGAGGCGTGGGGGTTTCATTTGGGGGGGTGTCTGCTTGTTGTTGGATATGATAAGCATGAGCATGTTACGGCCCGGCATTGGCGTTGATACCACCAATACAGCGATGCTGATTTTCTCCACGTTTTCCCCATTGTCGACCGAGTGGTCCTTGGACACGGTGTGTCTCTGTCCTCCACCGCCACCACCGGAAACCCCACCTCAACCCGCGGCGTGGTACAGCACCATATCTGGGATACCTATCAAGCGAGCGTTGCAGTTGTACACGCGCAGGTGGCAGCAAGTTAACCAAGGTATCATCATCCTCTGTTACACGGCAGAACATCAAGATGAGTTTATTTCTTCACCGAAGTTTCCGTGAGTGAGAGCCTATCCCGTCCTGCCCCGTCCGACGGAGCCAACATCATGGGTATCCCATATCGCCAACTCACCCTCACACGACCTTAGCGGAGAGTTCCTGAGCAACCCGGTTGGAACTACTGACTTTCCAACCCCCACGGCCGGAAGGCGGGCAGACATTGCCAACGATCCGAATCACACTGCCCACTTCCGACAAACACAACACCACACGGTGGCTATCGCGGCCTCTTTTTTTACTTTGGTGTTGAAAACATGGCTGAGACTCGCGAGACTGCCGGGCAGCGAGATTGTCCGGGCAGTCTCCGTGAGCGGGATCCGGTTGTCAGCAAGTCAGCAAAATCATCCACATGGGGTCGCGTCGCACACCGAGTCTCAGATTCAGCTGTTGTGTTCCTGCCTAATCTGGGGTAATCATCACCATAGCCAACGAACGCGTCCCGTTCCGGTCATGGGAGATCAGAACGCCTTTCTCGCCTCAAATGCGTCTTGGGGAGAGGAATTTCGGTTAGCTGGGAACTCTCGTGTTTACAGCATGAAGGGTCATCTACCCTTTTCAGTTAGAATGTGGTACAGCTTTCTCATCTATCCAGTCTGATTTGACGCCAGCATACAGCTCCTTATCAACCATCGCTCGGAGCCTTGACGATTAGTAGCAACCAAATCACCATCAAACTCCCGACTGCCCTGAACCTCGACCATCGCCAGCCTGTCACCCAAGACATTTACCCATCTGCAACCAATCAGCCACCCTCCCCCCGACCACAACATATCTCCCGCGCGTAATACGGATACAAACCACCCCCAACCAACCGGAACCATCCCCCAACCAACCGCTGCCGTCTACCAACCCTTCTCCTCCCCCGCAAAAGCAGGGCATGCCAACATGCATACAACCAACAAATTACCCCAGCAAAAGACGCAACAACGAGACCGAACTCCCCCATTCGAATCACAAACCACCTCTCTCCAAACAGAAAATCCTGCACCCGAAGAAAACCATTTTTGTTTCATCCCCCCATTCTCCGTTTCCATTCCCCCAATCCGCCCCATCTTCATCCCAGGAGCCTCATTCCATTAGTCACCATCACGCGTTTTGACGTGATACCTTTCTTTTCCTGTCCAAGTGACAATGGCACTCCATGGCACAAAAGCACGCAATTCATACTTCAGCGTAGGTTTAACCAGGTACCCCAAATATGTTGTATCACCCCCACCAGCAGTGGGAAGATCCTGAATGACAACCGGGCGAATCTAGGTGTGCCTGGTGATGAAGGCAAGGGTTAGGCTACCGACGGTTAAGGTATGTTCTACAGCGCAGATACCTAGGCATCAATGCACAAGCAATTAGACGGAAGGCATGGAAGCCTGGAAGAAGGGTGGGATGGTGGTTGTGCCACCCATAAGCTACGGATGATTAACACGCGCGAGAGAAAGCTTGCGAGGTACGACAGGAAGAGTTCATGCTGGGCCTGCGTGAGAAAAGTGGGATCGAGTAGATTCGCTATCACTCCCGGCGAGCTGCCCGCTGACCATATCATCAATAAACCGAAGCCAAGATACACATGCTCTCCTTCGTCTGGAAACTGCTCGCTCGCCAACTGAAAAGAAAAAAGAAACTGATACTTTTATGTAACGCCCCCTATGTCCGTCCCACCCTAATACCTGCTTGCCTGTGCCATTCTTTGGCCCTGAAGTACAAAGGAAATCGCTTGCTGAAAGATGCCGTGACTTTGAAGAGGACCGGGCCGCGTTGCGGTCGGTGGTGGAACACTGTAATAAAAAAAGGAGAAGGTAATGTCCGAAGTGGAAATGGTTTGTGATGGTGTACAATGTTGAGAAGTGAAAGCAAAATCAAGTAGTTGGTTTCGAATGGAAGACAAAGACTAGATCATTCGCCGATGACCTTAACGCCCGTTTGATGACAGCAAAACGCAAAAAGGATATATGGCCGGCACGCGCTCAGCGGCGCATGGTCGCGGGCCAGTGATCCCGGAAGCCGACGGGGCTCGGCGGCGGCGGTGCCGGGACTGAGTAGTCGTTCTCCCGGATGTGGTGCATGGGCGTCACCAGCTGGTCCGGCTTGGACGCCAGGGTTGCGTTGAGGCTGGCGAAGAGATCCTGGGTGGTGATCATGCCCAGGTTCCGGCGCGGAGCCGGGATGGGGATGGGCGCGGCAAGCGGCGTGACTTGGGAAGCGGGCATGGTGATGGTTTGTTTATGGTTTCCGTTGCGAGAGTGAAGTGTGTGTGTGTGATGTGGCGAGGGCTGGGTTGGGTTAACACTTTGGTCAAGGCCGGGTGGCGATGGGGAGGGCAACCTTTGGAAGCAGCAAGTAGTTAAAGAGCAAGACTTTTTGAGTGTTGATCGGCAGGCGGGAGCGAGTTGGAGCTTGTGTCTGGAGCAAGGCAAAGAATGGGAGGCAGACCGAGGTTGATATTAATGGTTGGTTGTATGGTGTGTCACGGGCTGCGGAACTGATGGTCCTCGGCTGTTGTTCCCGGCTGAGAGATCTGCGATCGGCCACACGAAGCGGTCGGGTCGTTCAAGTGGTGGTCTGGTAAAAAAAAGGAAACGGGAGGCAGGACGGAAGATTTCTGAGACCAACTGTGTCTTTATGTGGGAGGCCAGGCCAGGGAGGACGAACAGACCAGCCCGGGCCTGGCTGTTTGAGACGGAGCAGGGGGGTCAAATTTGGGAGTTCTGGGTGTGGCCCAGTGGAATTCTGGGGAAGACCAATGGCTGAGTACCCTTGTCCCACGGCCCCAGAGCTTCCTTTTTCTCTTTGGCTTTATTTCTTTACGCTGACGGCCGAGATTGTCTCACCGTTTGGGGCCGCAGTGGGCTGTAAGTGACATGCCGCCTGCGCTGTCTGGTGGTGCCGGATGCAAATACGAAGGGCTGCACATCACTTCCCACACGACAAGTAGCCAAAGCCTCTGGAAACGTGTAATGAAACTGGCACCGAGAACTACTCAGTATGGAGTACCCGTGGGCATGACAAGAAGGATGAGATCCCCTGGTTGGCGTTGCTCGGCCCTCAGCACTGGGAACGAGCGGGCGTCGTACCCACAGACCAGCGGCTGGAGATTTCAGGGCGGAACCCTGTTGGGCTGTGTGAGTGAGCGCAAAAAGTTATGAAATCCAGTCAACAAGCAAACTCCAAAATGAAAAAGCAAAGTGAACGCAAGGGAAGGGGATATCTCCCATGCCGATGGTGATCAGAAGGAGGAGGTGGTAGTTCCGGCGAAGAGCCGCATTCCAGGGAAGAAACGAAGCTTGGAAAACTGTTTGAGCAGGGCGTCGGCTTGGCCAACTAGCTAGTGCCTCTGCTTTGTTTTGGCCGCCCTTCCATGACCGGGTGTGTTGGTAACTTCCAGGTTGGTGCGAGGGGCCGGCAAGGGGCAACCGTGCCTTCAGCTCCCTTCGGCTCGCCCTCAACAGGCCACGACGGCGAGCGTTGCGGCATCTTGTTCGCTCTGGGGCAACAAGCGGTAAGAGAGAGTCGAATCCGGGAGTTGTAGTGCAGAAAAACCTCGATGGCTCAACCCAGTGCTTGACGGTGGCCATGACAGGGGGGGGCTTGCGTTTGCAGGATTGGGTGCGCACGAGAAAATTCTCCCCGTGGGGCAAACCTGCGCTTGTCCCGATTTGGGCCAAACTTCACACGATCCTCGGATTTTCCGTCTGGGGTACACGGGTCTAAGCGGTAGAACGCGATTGGTGCATAATGGCAAATCCACTTGACTCAGCTCCGCCAAAATTTTGAGAGGCCCGAAGCTCGCCCTGTGCCCTGTGTCGCACAACGGTTCCAAGAGAATTCGGAAGTCGTTGCCTCAAGGCCAGCGGCAGTTTGGGGCTTCGCTGGTGACACGTTTTCGTTAGGAAAGGGCCGAAAGTGTTGGTAAAACGGCTGCCTTGGTTCGCAAACATTCCTGCTCTCGAGACGCTTCACTTTCACTTTCATGCGCCCGATCCGGCAGTTGTTGACCCCTCGAGCTCATAAGCCGCCGCCCCACAGTCTTTGAGAACTGCAAGTTCTTTCATCAGGAAAGGGAGGTGGCAGTTGGTGTGTGGAATGGGGGAGGCGCATGAATCTGGCCCTCTCAGACCCGACCACTCCGCCCTGGCACAGATTCAACTTTATGGCACAATGCCACTGACCGCTTCCTGAAGGCGGCAAAGCAGACCGGCCACCGCATGTACCCATCATGACCTGGGGCTCACAGTCAGCGTCTTGGACCAGCTCTCGCGTTTCAACTTGGAGTCGCTACCGCTCCTTTCTCAACCAGCGGCATCATGTTGTCGATGAGCTCACTGGGCACCGTAAGCACACCAAAACCCTCGGGAGCTCCGGACATGCCACGCACAACCAGCATTTTATTGCTGATAGTCTTCCCACAACGACGTGCCGCCTCCATCAAACTGCAAATGACGTGGACAATGCTCTGCCGTCTCCCTGGCCGTTCCAAGCCATGTTCTGGAACCTTCGCAAACCAAAACTTGGGGTCAACACCAAGGCAACGTTTCTCAAACGGCCCCTGCAATGCAACGTCCCCCTGTTCCGCTTGGCTGTTAAGTATTTGCTTGTCCAACACTAACGAAACGAAAAGCCGGGAACCGGCGCCGGATCCCGCCTAGCGAAATGCAGAGTAAAGTTTCGTGAAGAGCAACGGCCCTGACCGCTTGCAGCTTTTCCCCAGATTTTCCGCAGTTCTGGGAGAGGCGCCAAGACGCGGATCGAGCTTCCGCGGCTCTCACCCCTTTTTGCCATATGCTGGCCCTGGCAGGGGGGGCGGAGTCACTTCTTCCACCGCAGAGACACCGCGTCATTTGGCATGCTCCGTCTGTTGTTGGGAGAGGAAGCAAAAACCGGGAAACAGACGGTACATATATTTTCGGTGGTCAACCGCGTGCACCTAATTTCCCCTATTGCAGCCAACCGTAGCATGCTTTGCCAATGTACTTTCCTCATCACAATCAGGGAGGCACCGCGCCCATATTGATAACCCTCGTCGTCACATCACTGTGCTCTACCCTCAAACCCAAAGCCGTACGTTCCCGGCTTCACACACTCGGGAACGAGCGGGCCGTATGACGGCGCCGTGCTCTCCGGAATGGGTATTCTGAGGACGCGGGCGACGGACCGGCAGATTTTAATGTCGCGATTGGGCAGGTTGGTCAGCAGCCCCTGGGCTAGGTACATTGGGTGGGTGGCTGAGCTTAGCAAGTCTCTGGCAGTCTAGATATTGTGCGTTGTCAGATATTGGTTGTGGTGGTGCTTGATCGAAGCGTTATATCTACCTGGAGAGCATCATGCGGGAAAGTATCCTGCAAAGATGACTCGGCCCCGACTTCCTCCATGGCTTCAGCGGCCTGCGCCTGACTGATGGCGGCATTCGCGAGCTGTTCGAGCCCAAGACATGCCCTAAGCAAATTCAATGTCTCGAAGTCCCCTTGATCCTGCATCTGTCTGGCCTGGCGCCCAAAGCTGTTCAGGAGCTGAGCATCGGCTGCGGCCAAGGGGTCCTCGGGACACTCGAGGATGCATAGAAGCAGTGTCATGGCTGCTGCTAGTGGATAGCACAAGTTCCGCCTGTGACCTTGGATTAGTATTGACCTTTTGTCTAATTCCAATGGTAAGGCAGGTAGTGCTTCGTACCAAAACTGGGCAAACTGTTCGAAAGGGGATTGCTGGAGCACACGCAAGGTGTGCTGTGCTGCGGCTCTAGCTCTTCCCAGGGATATGCTGGCCACAGATAGGTTTTGTTCTCCAACTCTGCTTTCCGAGGAGCTGCTGTGCCGCCGCGCCGTCCAGTAGACCATGGAGGTGAGATTGTGGAAGGCGAGACGCAAGATGGCGAATTGAGGTTCTAGAGTCGCCGCGTTGGAACCTGGTTGTAGCTCTGGCGGAAGCTTGCGTCTCCAGTCCTCTAGTGTCTGGTCTAAAGTAAAGATCGTGCTGAGCAGCTCGCTCCTGGACATGTCGAGGGCATCGCGCGAGTATAGACGTTTTCTGACCTCCACGTGAATCAAAGCGAGCTCTGCCCGCCATTTGAAAACTTTTGCGCGAGAGAGTTCGTCTCCATCGTGAGAGTGTTCTTCGCCTGGAAGATCCATCTCGATTTCGCCGGCGCCAAGCGCCGGGGTGAGTCCAGAGCAGAGAGACAGCTCTGCATCCATGATAAATGCAGTCCATATAGTGCGCCGTGCGTCTTCTGACTCGGCCCCGTTGTGGTTTCCGCCATGGCCAGCTCGGGAAAAAACCAACTCCAGACTCTGTGATAACCTGATGGCAGTTGATAGGAGAAGCGAAGTTGTTTTCACATCGGCCGAATCCCGGCAGAACAGAGCCATCAAGACCAAAGCCTGTATCGTATCTAGGTCGTGACCATGTAGTACTAGCTCAGGAGAGGCTGCATAGGCATTCTTGAAGTAAGACCACACAAAGCTAGACAGCTTTTGAAAGGAGCGGTTGGTTCTCCTGCCATGGATCGCCAAGGCGATGGCGACGTTAACACAGGCCCATTGTGAGGCACTGTCGTAGGATTCATAGTTGACCGAGGCATCTTTCTGGCTTTTTACTCGGCCAAGAAACTCGCGAATGCCACATAGTTTGAAGGGAAACTCGTTGCAGATGTCGTCAATGGAATGGGCCAGCAGCGAGAGCTCTGCAACTCGGGGCAGAACTGGCGACACTATCATGCTCCTGAAAGGGGCACTGTAGTCGCTTGCGCTTGGTTCAGTTACTTGATCGGGAGCGTGCTTGAACAGCAAGTGAATCGGGAGGGAAAGTCCGCGCAATGGGTTTGGGGTCTGCGCTGTTTGGAACACCCCGGCGCCAGTTTGCACAGCCTTGGAAGGTTCTGGAGTGTTCCTGAGAGAATCTGAGGGCCGGGTAGTATCAGCTGGTTCGCCGTGGCTGGTATGGTCTTGTTGGGCAACAGAAGAGCGACGACCTTGGAGTTTTGCTTCCAGTTGCAACAAGCGTTCCTCAAGTACTGTGACGCGCTGCTTGCTTGAAAATGTTAGTGTGAAGAAAATGGGTGCTCTGGGACCTTTGTTGTGAATCCTCGGTCTGGGAGTACATACCTCCTACCTGGGCCTCGCCGCTTCAGCAAGGAAGGATACTGACAAGCCGCTTGGACAGATAGACAATTCGAGCATGCAGGCTTCTCGCCACCACAGCGCCGCTTTCTGGATCGACATTGTAGACATGCCTTGACCAGATTGTCAGTCAGACCACTCCTGGAGAAATGGTAGGTACTATAGGTAGTGTGTTGTGAGTCCTTACCGTGGTAGTGCGCTGATTGTGCCCTTCCGCGCTGCCATGGGCTAGAGCCGATTCTACAGCCTGCTCCCCGTCTGGGCCGCCCGTGACTCCGTCGAGTTCAGCTTGTTGATTACTCGACGCCATGATTTCGAAATGGCAAGATATGTAGCATTACCAAGATAAACTACAGCTTGCTCTCCCCGCGGTCCGCTGAATCAGCGACTGTCTTGACTTAGAATTAGTAAAGGCTGTCGAGTTTGAATCCGCAAGAGGGAAAAGGCAGCTGCAATGGCGGATGCATTTTGCTTCCGGCACCCCACACGCCCAATTTCCACCCAATGAAGAGAGAAAATCTCACCATTCGCGGGATCAATCTTGTCAGCACAGAAGCGGAATCAAAATGCTTCCGCAATGATAAGATGAAGCTGGCTTTATAAGAAGGGAATTACCCAACGCTTGAAACATGGCTTCAGTTCAACAAAGAGAAATTTACATTTTTTCTATTGTACACCCATTTTCTTGGAAAAAGTCAACATGTCCATGATCGCTGTTGCTGGAGGCACCGGCAAGTTGGGCCGTGCTATCCTCGACGCCTTGCTCGCCGAGGGGAAGCACAGCGTCGTTGTCTTGGCTCGTGAGGTATGTGAGCCTACGATATGAAAGTCAGCAGCCGATCTGGTTACTCAACATCTGACTGTAAATTTCTCCAGACTTCAGAGGCCAAGGAGAAGGAAATCGGCACTCGTATCCATGCCGTGAACTACGGCGATATCGACAGCCTCACTGCCGTCCTGGAGACTAACAAGGTTGAAGTGGTCATTTCAACCATCGATGCCGGCAACGGCGCTGAGTCGGAGCATAATCTGATTCAGGCTGCCAACAAGTCCTCTGTCACAAAGCGCTACATTCCCAGCAACTGGGGCATCAGGTATACGGAGAAGTCAGTATTTACTTTTTTCTCCCTTACGCTGAAGTGATATCGCAACGGGATTGACGGGAACTATCTCAGAATTGCAACCTACTTCCCTTTTGCCAACATCAAGCTCGGCTTCATCAAAGCCCTCGAGGCCACCTCGCTCGAGTACACTTCGGTTCTGAACGGGTACTTCACCGACTACTTCGTCGTGCCCAAGATCAAGTCGTACATGTTCCCCATGGCCCTCGTCTTGGACATCGCGAACGACTTCGCCGCGATCCCCGGCTCTGGAGATGTCCCGGTCGTCTTCACCCACACATTCGACGTTGCCCGCCTCGTTGTGGCGCTTGTGACGCAGCCCAAGTGGGAAAAGGAGTCGTACATCATCGGCGACAGGGTGACCTGGAACGAGTTTCTAAGGCTTGCCGAAGAGGTCAAGGGAACTAAGTTTACGGTGGTGCATGATTCGCTGGACAAGCTTAGGACGGGCCAGATTACCGAGCTCCCCTCCCATCCGTCGCTGTACCCCTTCTTCCCCAAGGAGATGCTGCAGGGCTTCTTTGCGGCCTTTGGAATCATGTTTGAGGAAGGCGTGTTTGACTTACATCCTCTTGTCTCGTTGAATGACGCATTCCCTGATCTCAAGCCAAGGACGGTCGAGGAGTTGGTTTTGGAGGCCTGGAAGGAGATCTGAGGAGAATGAAGCTGATACTTGGCTAGGAGGATGTTGCGCCTTCGACTGGCACTCTGTTTTGAATGCTACATTAGCCTTTCCTTGCATGTTTTTGGGTAGGTAGCTACATGTGGCTCTCTTGAAGAAGAACCACTGGTGACTGAGACGCTCGAGACGACCAATTGTTATTATTATTTTTATTTTTTTTTGCCTCCCAAACTTCGTACTCTCAATGACGTGGGGACGTGAGTTTATGAGAATCGACAGCTCAGCAAGCGGTTGAAGCTTGACAAGGTCAAACATGAGGTCATTTGGATTCCTCTACTCGAGTTTGTAAGCCACCTTTGCCGTCCCACCCCAGAGCATTGCCTGCTCCTCCTCGCTCAAGCCAGCCAGATCACACACCATGTCCACAACCTTATGCCATTTCTTCCAAGCATCCTCGCCGACGCCAACCGTGCAAACAGGCCAGTCACTGCCGAACATGATCCTGTTGGGGCCAAAAGCGGCCACCACAACCGCGAGCCACGGCAGGATGGCTTCGAAGATGTCCTCGGCCGAACGCTCCCTCAGTTTGTCTGGCATCTCAGAAAAGCAACCGCTCAGCTTCATGTACGTCTTGTGGCACTTGCTAAGGGTAAACATGGCGGTGCGCCTAGATATTGTCAGATTTTACGTCCATGAAATCGATCTTGAGAAGTACTTACCACGCGATAAACGACGGATCAGTCTGATAATTCAGGATCGTCAAGTCCGGCTTGCAGAGATGATCTACGCCTCATGTCAGCCTCCCTCACCAACCCCCTTTTTCCCAGCAAGCAAGACTCACTCAAAACAAAAACCACCTTCTCCCCTCCTCCACCCCCTCGTGCGTCCGATCAATCATCTCCACCACCTCCTCCAACTGCACCTCCTGCGGTGCTGATCCACCCCGACATCAAACACCCACCCCTTCCTCCCCAGCACCTTCAGACCCTCCACAAACCCTCCCCCAACCCCGTCCCATTCTCCTTATCCTGCAACAAATACCTCCATCCCTTAACCCTCCCCACGCCACCTCCCCGCAGCCTCCTCCGCCCGCGCAAAATACTCCTCCAGCTTCTCCGGCCCTAGGTTGACCGGCGCCCAGGGACGAAGCCGAGGCAGAGGGCAGAGTCGGTGGGGTTGTGACTCGCCGGGGCGGGGTTGGCCTGAGGCGAGACGGCCCATCCAGGCGAGTTCTTGGAGGGGGCGGTCCAGTCGGTGGAGGAGGTGTTAAAGCGGTCGGTTTCGATGAAGATGAAACCTGAGAGGTTGGGGGCGAGGAGGTGGCGGCGAGGAAGTCGGTGGTGGAGTGTTGTTTGGCGAGGGGTGGTCTGGGGTGCACCAGGCGAGGGAGGTGAGTTCGGAGGAGGGTAGAGGTGGATGTGGGTGTCGATGAGGGGGGGTTGGGGAGACATTGTGAAAGATGGGTTTCAATGGGGTGAGGGTGAAGGGGGTTGATTTGGGCAAGGTCTTGGTGGGAGGGTAGAAAGGGTTGTGAGGGCGAGAAGAGAGTAGAGACAAGACACGGGTTCAAGTTCAAGATGTCAAGAGTGCTCAGAAATGAGCGAGACTCTCAGCTTCGGTGTATTATGTTCATCGAGGAGAGTCGAGGTCCACACCCCACGAAGCTTGATCGTCCTCCTGCGGGACAGCTCACACCGACATAGCGGGGGAGTGCAGCACAGCTCCACCAATGGCGTCGAAAGTGAAGCCCTGACTCCGGCTCAGGTCGATCCTTCCTGGAACCATTTCAACTCCAAGGAAGTTCCCATGGTGGAGTTTCCGGGGTACTAAAATCCGGGGTACTAAAATCAGCCGACAAGGTCTGGAGCTTGATGTTGGCCGTGTTGAAGATGGAGCGTCCAGAGTGAGGAGTTTGGGTGGGTTTCTGGTGGGGGTGAAGCTCTGCCTAAATGTTGCCAAGTCAAGACAGTGCAGATAATGAGACACTTCACAACGGCGTACTGTACGTGCCTTGACCCCATTAAACTCTCGCCCATAACGCCCCCACAACGCGTTATTCGCGGTTGCCCGACGCGAACCCCTCCAAAGCCTTGCATCGATCTCTGCCAACTCCCTTACCTTCAATTCCCATCAAATCCAGACCATCCGATTCTGTTTGCGCCGGCTACCGATCTCCAATATTAGAAAGAGCAGAGAACATGGCCGAACAACAAATTACCCAAGGCGCGATTGAGTGAGCCAAGGACCCAAGTTCGGACGACGGCTGAAGATTGCTGACATACCAAATTCTTCAGTGCCATTTTCAACGACCCCCAGCGCGCCTTGAGAGACTTTCCTGTGCCGGTGATGCAATGTCTCCAGCTCAAGACCCTCGAGACTAAGGGCCAGGCAGCCGCCGGTTCCGAGAGATACCGCATCATTCTTAGCGACGTCGCAAACTACGTCCAGTGCATGCTGGCTACTCAAGCAAACGGTGTGGTGCATAGCGGTCAGCTGGAGCGCGGCTCCATCGTACGGGTGAAGGAATACCAGGCACAGTCCCTTAAGGGCAAGAGGTGAGTTGTCCTCCCTTCCTTACCATCCCCAAATCTCTGCTCACAGGTTGGATAGCGTTTTGATCGTCCTGTCCCTCGAAGTCATCACGTCCCTCGGCGCTCCCGGGAAGATTGGCGATCCCAAGAGCCTGGAGGTCACCGCGACAAATGACCCCTACAACAACAACAATACCACCATCGGTGGTGCTGGTTTCTATGGCGGCGGCGCCGTCAAGGCGGAGTCTGCTCAAGAGTCAAAAGCACAGGTCCAGAGGCAGCTGGCTTCCCGGGGATCCGGCTTTGGTGGCAACAACAGTGGGCACCCGGCGAGCACCATATACCCAATCGAGGCCCTCTCCCCGTATTCCAACAAGTGGACTATCAAGGTCCGGGTTACGAGCAAGTCGGACATCAAAACATGGCACAAGGCCAGCGGCGACGGCAAGCTGTTCAGCGTGAACCTTCTGGATGAGAGCGGCGAGATCAGGGCAACAGGCTTCAACAACGAGTGTGATCAGTTTTACGACCTCTTGCAGGAAGGCTCTGTTTACTACATTTCAACGCCGTGCAGGGTCCAGCTGGCCAAGAAACAGTTCAGCAACCTCCCCAACGACTACGAGATGACGTTTGAGCACGACACGGTGATTGAGAAGGCCGAGGACCAGAGCTCGGTGCCGCAGGTGCGGTTCAACTTCTGCACTCTCGAGGAGCTGCAGAGTGTTGAGAAGGATGCTACCGTGGACGTCATTGGTGTTCTGAAGGAGGCTGGGGTAGTTGACCAGATTGTTTCCAAGACGACACAGAAGCCATACGACAAGCGCGAGCTGACCCTTGTTGACGACACGAACTTCTCGGTGCGGGTGACGGTTTGGGGCAAGACCGCGACTGAATTTGACGCCAACCCCGAGTCCATCGTCGCCTTCAAAGGCACACGTGTGAGCGACTTCGGCGGACGCAGCCTGTCGCTCCTGTCGTCAGGCACGATGGCGATTGACCCAGATATTCCCGAGGCTCACAAGCTGAAGGGCTGGTATGACTCGAACGGCAGGACCAACACATTCGCGACCCATAGCAACCTTGCAACGGTGGGCGCTGCGGGCGGCCGCAAGGATGAAACCAAGACGATTGCGCAGGTAAAGGACGAGAACCTCGGGCTCGAGGATACCGCCTACTTCAACATTAACGCGACAGTCGTGTATATCAAGCAGGACAACTTTGCGTACGCGGCGTGCCTGTCGGCGGAGTGCAATAAGAAGGTGACGGATATGGGCGACGGCACGTGGCGGTGCGACAAGTGCAACATAAGCCACGACCGGCCGCAGTACCGGTACATTATGGCCATGAACGTCAGTGACCACACGGGCCAGCTCTGGCTCAGCTGCTTTGACAACACGGGCCTCATAATCATGGGCAAGACAGCGGACGAGCTCATGGAAATGCAGGCGCTGGACGACAGGGCTGGCTTTGAGCAGGCTTTTCATGATGCGAACTGCAAAAAGATGTCGTTCCGGTGCCGTGCGAGGATGGACACGTATGGCGACCAGCAGAGGTGAGTTTTCCTTCTTGCTTGTGGCCAAGGGGTCATGCTAACAGGAGATTGTAGGGTCCGCTACCAGGTGATGGGTGTCACACCGATGGACTGGAAGTCGGAGGGTCACAAGCTGGCTGAGCTCATTAAGCAGATGAGCGTGTGAGGGTGAAATGAGGATGACGAACTTGTGTATGCTGGACTGGAAGGGCGGAATCAGACGGCGTGTCTGTCTTAGCAAACTACGGACGGATGGATGGCAGTGTTCGTAGCAATTACCTGCTCACTATGTAGATTTGGAATTTGAGAAACGTGTCAATTTTTATCCAAAGCTTGAGTTCGAATTTGACCGAGAATGAATTCCGCGAACTTTGTGTGTGAGGGTGTGTCGGAAAAGGGGATGTCAACAAATGGACAAGGATTAACGTCATGTGGAAGTGGAGCAGTTCATTGCCTGCAGCCTTGTGGGTTCTAAGTGGGGTTTCTAGGCTCCCCAATCGCGGGGTGGAGAGCTCCAGTTTGGCCCAACTTCAACCATCCATCAACAAATCGACCACCACCGAGACACCTGGCTTTGACCTCCATACCGACCGTCCGATTTTGCCTCTGACGCCGAATTTTGAAAGCGGCCAACAAATATTGCATTTGCGTCAAAAACAACCTCCTTTATCTGCAGCCCCTTGCAGCTGGAGCACGACAGCGACTCGCCACAAATGGACCAGATAGCCTCGGTGCTTCTGAATTTCCCGCCGGCTGGCGGGGTTTCCGATGAGGAGTACTACAAGGCCGCCAAGATACACAGCCAAGAGGTGCAGAAGCTGGCCGTGTCACCCAAGTTCAAGGACTTTGCTCCCCAACTGCTTGACGTACGCGACTGTTTCCAGGACTGTTGACACCATTGCTGACAGCTTCCAGCATGTCAACCCATCGGTCAACTCCATCTCATACCTGGGTCTGTTGATTGCCGCCCACAACGCGAACACCGTGCCGCTGCCCGACCTCCTTACCAAGATCACCACCTTCCTCACCACATTCGATTCTCGGCAGATACGGTGCGCGGGCAAGTTATTCTCGATTGTTCTTGACTGGCTCACTAGTGGGACTCTATTTCCGGTATGTCGCGGCTCCTGGGAAGCTTCAGTGCCCTCTTCAGCATTGGTTAACATTGTCCAGGCCTCTGTCGCAGTTGAGCTTCTTACAACAGCCCTCCTCAGACTCGACCCCACAGGCTGAGTCCTCACCTCCCACCACGTCTCCCTCGTTAAATTTGCATACGCCACCGACAAGGTTGGCCACGCGTTACCCCTCCTCGAAAAGGACATCGTCTTCTATCCAGGTGTGAAGGGGCTCAATGAGACACAGCCGCCGTGCGTCTGGGATTTACCCCGGGCAAGCTCGATTCGGGCCTTACAAGACAGCTCACCAGCACCGACGCGCTTCAGTATGACTTCCTGCGCGGGCTGTGCTTCATCCAGCGGCGGGAATGGGGCAGGGCGTTGGATGCCCTGGAGCGTGTCATCACATACCCAACCCGTGACAGCCACGCATGCAGCAAGATTATGGTCGAGGCGCACAACAAGTGGATTCTCGTCGGGCTCCTACACACCGGCAAAACTCCTACCGTCCCAATTATCACATCCATCGGCGCGCAAAAGGCGTTCGCCACACTCGGCAAGCCGTACCACGCGCTCGGCAAAGCCTTTGAGGAGACCACGGCGGCGAAGCTCAAAGCCGAGTTTGAGACAACCGGCCCGCAGCTATTCAGCGAGGAGAACAACTTCAACCTGGTGCGCCTCGTCCTGCAGCACTACCAGCGCTGGCAGATCCTCAACCTGCGCGGCGTCTACACCAAGATTTCGCTCGAACAGCTCCGCGCTCAAACGCAGAGCGCCGAGACGGCCGCCCCGCTCGCCTCCGAGGCCGACGTCGAGAAGCTGCTGCTGCAGATGATTGACGAGCGCATGTTGGCGGGCAGGATCGAGCGCCCCGCGGATGGGGGTGCCGCGTATCTGGTGTTTGCCCCCGCGGATGATGAGATTTCGGAGGCGCAGTTTGCGCGCGAGATGGCGGTGAGGCAGCAACGGTTGGTGGATCTGGCGCCGGTGGTGAGGGCAATGAATGACCGGCTGGGGTCAAGCAAGGATTATATCAAAATTTTGGTCAATCAGAGCAAGAGGGAGGGTAATGGGAGGAGGGACTATGAGGCGCAGTTCCTGGATCAGACTGAGGATGAGGATCTAATGTCGGAGGTTATGTCGGGTTTATGAGGTGTTATTTGGCCAATAGAAAGGATGGAGCTGATGACTTCGCTGAGGCAGAAGAGTGATTTCTGGTTTGGGCGAAGGAGGGCAGGTGCTACCTGGCAAGAAGGGTTTTGATACGGGATGACACGAAGAGAGGGTAGCCTGGCGTTGAAAATGGTGCATACGGGGCTTTCATAGCAGTGCGGTGGCCAAGACAATTTTACAACTCAAGGAGATACCATTTGAAGATCAGGGTAACTTCGTTGCTATTGTACTGCATGTACCACGTCTGCCTTCGTCTCAATACTGACAGACAAACTGACGCTATTCATTGTGAATCTGTGTTCCATCGTTTTTGTCTAGTGTATTTCTCAAGACAAGTAAAGGTTGACACCTCTGCGCTTTTCAATGCCAGAATTTACCTATCCGTTTAACATTAATCGGACAACGCTGAGAGCCGTTTAGACTGTGATCAAGGAAGAACCTGACCAAAGTGCATACGCCTAGCTATATTCACCATCTTATCTTTACTTACACCTATCCACAGAACTTCGCAAATAGCACGCGCAAGGAGAAGGAGAACGATTATGAGACATCTCAGTCTATCCATCTTGCTAACCAAAGACCATCTTCCCTCGTCATAAGATAAAACCAGTAGAGACAAACGCTAAGGAACGATCCAGAGCCAAAGAGAAGGAAAACGACCAAACCAAGGAAATCAGGCCAAACAATGAGAAGCAAAAAATGGACGCCGGATACCCCCTCTCACTTCCCATTCAACACCGCGAACCCATTCGACCCGCCCGGTCCCTCACGACACCAAACCCATCACCACCACCAACCTTTCCAGCCACACCATAACCGTGATTACCACCCTGCCCCGGATTCCGCAGCGGCGGCGCACTCGGACCGTAAGGTGACGTCGACGAGGGGTGAAATGCTGCAAACCGCTGTTAGCCACCATTCCTAAGTCCTGACAACAAAATGAAATGCCAAGCCCCCTCAATAAAAGGGACAAGTAAACAAACCACCAAAACCAATGGTAGGTCTCATAACCGGCACCATCGTAGCCTTGCTGTTGGTATTGGGAGGTGTCGCTGCTGGTGTCAGAGGGGGGTTTGGGGCGCCAGTTCGGTTGGGGTTGGTTGGTGGCGTTGAGGGCGGTGTTAAGGGTGGTGGTGTTGGGGGTTGAAGGTGCTGGGAGACCATCGTAAAGCGGCAAGACCATCTCCTCCGAGCTGGGTGCTGTGGTTATTGGGGTTTGGTTGGTGAGGGGCCAGGGTGATGCTCTTCTCGACTGATTCCGAGCTGGGCCCGAAACTTGTTCCCAGCGCGGAAAACCCATCTCGGCCACCACCACCAAGAGCTCCAACAGGCCTCTCACCCCTCTTAACTTCAACCCACCCATCCCCTTGGCCATTCTGTCCCTCCCATTCCAATCCCCAAACCACTACCACCCACAGGAAGCACAGTTTCCGTTCCACCACTTCTCCGCGCAAGCTCAGCCTGTCTCTTCTTCCACCACGCCGGATACCCTAAGAACAACCCAAGCTGGTGCTGAGTTGCACGATCCGACGGCATCTCATGCTTGTACTTGCACCCTTGCTGGGTGAAGGCGCAGACGCCTTCGTGGACCCACTTGTCGCAGTAGACCTTCATGCGTTTTGGTTGGTGGTGAACAGACTGGTTGTTTTTGCGGTTGTTGTTGTTGTGGGCGGTGTAGGGGGAGGTCTGGAAGTGAGGTGTGAGTATGTTGGCGGTGGCGGCGGTGAGCGGAGTGGTGGTGAAGGAGGATGGAGGGGTGGAGGCGAGGATGTGGTCGATTGTGGACTGTTGGAGAGAGTGGGTATGTGAGGAAGTGGTTTGGGTGGATTTAAGGATAGGAGGATGGGGTGGAGGTTGAGGAGAGGGGGAAGGGGTAAGTGGGAAGGCAAAGGGCAGAAAACAAAGAAAAGAGACTTACTTGAATCTCATCACCACCACCATCACTGCTCAAAATCGGCATATTCTACACCTCACAGTAAGTACAACATCTTTTTATTCGCCATCACCACCAGCCAACAACTTACCAAAGCTTTCAACAGCTCCATATTACTGGACCTCCCCTCCCCGTCTACACCCCGCGGCACCGGCAGCGGCACCAGCCTTTCGCTCGCCGCCTCCCTCGCCGGAATCCCCTGTAGCTGAAACGGCAGCATATCAACGGGCACGAGACGAGTGACAAAGCCCTTTTCGCGGACAAAGCAGTACCCCAGCGTGTCAGGCAAAATCCTGACAGGGTGAAGAATCATACTATCGCGGGGGTTCCCGACGGCAACCTCCAGGGGGGCGTTTCCGCCGCAAATGCAGAGTTTGTTCATCTGCGCGGTGAGGATGTTGGTAGATGTCTCATCTGCGGGGATGGGTGAGTAGCTGCTCATTGTTGACATGGCGAGGCTGCCCGTGGAGGAGTGAGCGACGTGGCCGTGGCCGCGGTTAGGGAACGTCATGGAGATAGGGGTAGAAAGCGAGACAGGTGTTGGCGGATGGGTCGGAGTCTGGTTAAACCCTGTGATGCTAGAATTGAAGGGTGCGGTGAGGGGGCTGCGAGAGGGCGTGCAGAGGAAGGGAGAGCGCAGGTGTTGCGAGCTTGTGTGAGCGTGGGAGGGGAGGTGGGAGGAAGGCCTGTCGATGACAGAAATTGAGGGTGACACTGGGTTGGAGAGGCTGTGGACAATGTCTGCGGCTGTCACGGGTGTGTTGGGCTGGGTCCTGATTGAGTCGCCCGCTGTCTTTGCGCGCCAGTTGCCGGAAACTATCGGCCGTGATGTCTGGTCGTAGCGGGGGAAGTGCTTGAGAGTTTCGAGCTGGGCGTGGTGGGAGGGCTGTTGCTCGCTTAGAAACCTGCTGGAGATGCTTACGTTGGTGGCATCCAGCCCGTGATTTTGCACAGGTTTAATGGCGCTGCAGCAGATTTCCCAATCGCGGGATGGGGGACTGGATGAATTTACGTTGTCGATATTGCAGCCGCCGGTGTTGTAAGGGTTATCGCTGCTGTAGGGACTGTCCATTTCCTCGTTGATATGGGTCATGTCTTCCAAATCCCTGCAGTAGTCGGCTAATCTTTGAACACCTGGGTGATTGCCGTCGTCAAAGAATTCTGGCTGAGGAGGCGAGGGTGAAGGCGAGGGTGAAGCCAACGGCGGCCGCTGCGATAGTGGCGAATTTGACGATGAGGACGCGGCAGGAATTGAAGTGGGGGCGTTTATCGAGACAACTGTGAGAGGAAAGGTGGTAGAGGCAACCGGTGTTGTGGAAGACGTTACCGGGAACGATGTCTGCTCGGGGGAGAGGGCCGAATCCTGTTCTTGAACCCCGAAGCCACGGTTCTGACACTGAGAGGGGGGTTCTCCCGACAAAGACATGCCAGGTCCGCGAGCAGGTGTATGAGGGTGGCCAGGAAACGGATCAGTAGGGGCAAGCTCCCGTGATTCCGTCATTGTAGATATTTGAAGCAGCCGCCAAAGAAAGATAGCGCAGGTGAGAACACAACCGAAGGGGAAAAAGAAGCGCCTGACCGCCAGGGCAACAAACGGCAGAGCAAGGCAGAGAGGGTTAAAAGACCCAGACAAAGTGGTGAGGCGAAGGATCAGGCGAGGGCCTGCAAATAGCTGGCTAGACGTGCAAACGGACGAGAGACCAGCCAGCCAGTCCCGGGCAACCCGCTGCCTTCCCGATACCGCCTCTCTCGTGGTCTCCTGATAGTGGTCGCCTGTTAAGGCAAAGCGTCAGGGCGAGGGAGAGCGGCAACGTTATACGCTGCAGAAGAATGCTGTGCGAAACCGTCCACAACTCTTTATAGGGACGGCCGGCGGCAAGTCGTGACACCGGTGTCACAATCACAGAACCGCAGCGCGTACCGGCCTGGTGGCAGGGAAGCAAGGCTGATTTGAGTCGAAGGGCTGTTTGGGAGCAATGGTGACGAGGGTTTGTAACCAAGAAATGCTTTATCAAACTGGAAGTGATACGAATTTGACTAGTCGACGAAGATATCGAGAACCAGAACTCCTTTTCCAGCGGCCTCGGCCCCTTTTAAATACCATAGGGCTACAACCCACCCCATTATCATCATCATCCACTTTGTCTCTCACCCCAACCAAGCTTTGTCTCTCCCCTTAGACCAACCCCAACAAGCACATCCCCAGGCATCAAACCTGCCAGCAAAACGAAACAACAACAGAGAGCAGGCAAGTGCAAACGCTCAGCAAAGCCCAAATAAGGTTCCTTGCATCATGGCCCGGATAGATGCATCAACATCGCTCTCGGTTTGTCCTTCTGGCCACCGCCACGTGACAAACGGGGTGCCAGACAAGGGCATGTCCCAGACAGATGACGGGGAAGTACGACATGAGAGGCCGGGAGAAAGAGACAATGGACCGGAGATGGGGAAGCAGTTTCCGGGGTGGGTTCGGTCTGGGGGTCACAATGAGTCTGAGTCTGAAATTAGGAGTTTGAGTGAGTCTGCAGTTTGGAGTGAGAGCGAATGCCAAATGAAATAAGAAGCAGCAGGACTGATTGGCTTCTCTCATGCATGGATGACGCCCATGTCATGAGCTGTTCTTCTGCCGGTTCTCCTCCGGCGTAACATGCAAGCCATGTTGTCATGCAAGTCACGCACGCGGGCATGCAGGTCGGTACTTGCTTGTCATAACCTCTGTTGGCGAGGAGAGGAAGGAGAAAGAACTGACCAGCAGCTGGCGGTTTGACCTAGTTTGTGGGGGGTTGTGTATGCCTCCTGAGGGCAAGCATCACCACTGCCTGATTTCGAACAGAACGAACAGGCAAATACCTCTTCCCCAGGAAACCTCTTATTCAGACAACCCGGAATATCGGGAGGGAGAAAGTCAGAAACCTCACGAAAACACTGCGAAATTAATAAAAAGGTGCTAAACCGCACCATCTCAATTGTGAGCCAAGAGAACCCCGTCCCAGATGCAATGCTAGGTATCCGCGCCAACCTGCCACCCGTCGCCATGCTCCTCAGCCAGGAGCCATCTTTATTTTCGTTGCCTCGAAGATGGTGGAAAGAGAAGAAAAGAAAAGGAAAAAAGGAAAAGGAAAAAAAGAAAAGAAAAAAAAAGAAAAGAAAAGAAAAGAAAGCAAACTGAAATCACCTGCTCTGCCGCAAGTGGCCATAAGATATGCGGACGCAAACCCATCCCGACTGTCCCTTCTCCAGGTCAGGAAAACCACTGCACCCTTCCCACGCTGTGATAACGATGTTAGCAAATCCCCTAGTCCAGTTTGACCCTGTGCAAACGCAGAGGCACTCGGGGAGGCAACACCTCTTTCCCTTTCTCCTTACCCAACGCCACCTCCTCCTTATTTTGCTCTTTTCATCATCTTTTTCATCTCCCGCCCCGCTTCCCTCGCCCAGAACCCCCACCCCGCCTAACGACCACCCTCAACTTCTTCCTCAAAAACCCCACTTCCTGGAAAACCTCGCCTCATCCCCCAGCGCCGCCACGCCCCCTTCCTGAGCTTGTCAATGGCGATACGCAACCGCGCTTCACTCTGCATCTCTGGACACTCCCATTCCTCGGGGTGCATGAAGCCGCATACTAGGCAGAGCTCGTCGGGGAGCTTGTGCTGTCGGGGTTTGGGTGGTTGCTGCTGGGGTTGGAATGGTTGTGGGTGGTGTTGTTGAGTTGAAATGACTCGTTGTGGTGGGAGCACGGGGGTTTGTTGTTGGAGGGGGTTGTTGTGGCGGAGCTGACTTTGTGGTTGGAGTGGGTGGACGGGGAGGTGTTGCTGTGCCGGATAGCCGGGGAAAACAGGAATGGGGATGGGCGTAGTGCTCTGTGGAAATTGGCCGGTGAACTTGGGAGGCTTAAGGCCGTTGGGGTTGGTGGACGGGGCGAGTCCGTCGAGGCTGGTGCGTCTGTTGAAGGAGGCGTGACCTGGGGCTGCGGCTGGGGCGCCGGGAGGGGCTCGCTTCCCGTTGGAGAAACCTCTGGCTGCTCCT
Source organism: Collariella sp. IMI 366227 (assembly GCA_027946355.1). Taxonomy (NCBI): domain Eukaryota; kingdom Fungi; phylum Ascomycota; class Sordariomycetes; order Sordariales; family Chaetomiaceae; genus Collariella; species Collariella sp. IMI 366227. The sequence continues at coordinate 902,338 of JAPEUS010000002.1, read as the reverse complement.
GCGACTGCATCTGCTCCTGCGGCTCCAGCTCGAGCTGGCGCAGTGGCAGCTGCTTCTTTGCGCGAGCGGCCGGCGCCTTTTTTGCCACTGGGGTCTTTCTCGTCTTCGGCGCCGGAGGGTTGCGCGGACGGCGGGCTGAGGACTGCGTCTGAGGTTGACGCGGCGTCTTTGGTGCCCTTGGAGTGGTGGCGGGCTTTCTTACGCGCGGCGGCTTGGGCGTCGTTGGCGGGTTCTTCGGTGTCTGTTGGGTGTTTTTGCGTGAGCTGTTATTCCGACTGCCTGTGGCTGCTGTGGCCGGCTTGTTCTTGGGCGTGGCCGGAGTGCGACTGGCACCCCGGGCGCGCGCCCCCCTTGGATGGGGTCTGCCTGGCCTTCGTACCTTGGGGTGTCTTGCCCTGTTTTCGCGCGTTAGTGCCGAGCGGCGTCGACTCACCCGTGCCGCGCTCGTCCTCGCTGGACTCAGCGCTCTTATCGCTGCCAATAAAGTCGTCGTCGATGTCACCATGGTCGCTCTCAGCGGCACGTGCCTCCTGAGGCTCATCAAATTCAAACCGGGGACCGGCGTAGTTGGCGGCCTGAGCTGGTTAGTAAATACTTTCATAAAAGACCATGACTACTTACGCCGCGACGACGACCACCGCGTCCAAGCGTCTCCATGTTCCGCTCCGCCTCCCGCCTAGCCTCCTCAGCACGCTTCTGCAGAATTTCATCCCATACGCTCAAGTTGATATGTTGCTCGGTCTCCTGCAAATCATCCGCGAGCCCGCCCTCATCGTTGGCCCACACGCGCGCAAAGGCAAAGGCAGACTCAGCCGACTTGTCCTGGTCGGTCTTGGCCTCCTCTATCATGGACCGATCCAAAAGCTTGTCGACGGCAGCCGAGTCGTATGTGATGGCATCCTTCTTCTTGCCATCATCAAACAGGGCCGCGGCGCCGTGCTTGAGGATTGACTCAACGTCTTCGGGCGACTCTTCGTCATTGTCCATGCTCTCAATGAGGAGGTGGTCGAGGGCCAACTTCTTCCGGCCGATCTGGAGGATCTTCTCCTCGACGGAATCGACGGTCACGAGCTGGAAGCAGAGGACCTTCTTCTGTTGGCCGATGCGGTGGGCGCGTGACAAGGCCTGGATGTCCTGGTGTGGGTTCCAGTCCGGGTCCAGGATGATGACTGTGTCGGCAGTGGCGAGGTTGATGCCCACGCCGCCGGCGCGGGTGGAGAGTAGCATGACGAAGATATCCGAATCGGGGGCGTTAAAGACGTCAATTCTTTTCTGCTTTTCCATGCTGGATTGACTGCCGTCGAGGCGCTCATGCTTCAAACCCATGCCGGCCAAGAAGTCCTCCAGGATGGTGAGCTGGTCAAGGAACTGGCTGAAGATTAGCACCCGATGGCCACGCTCCTTGAGCCGAGGCAGCATATGCTCCAAGAGCATCAGCTTCGGCGAAGCCTCGACCAAGTTTCGCCGCATAACCTCAGTCGTGCCGGTTCGGTCCTCAATGGCCTGGCTGTATATGAAGGGATGGCACAGGCACTTGCGCAGCTGCATCAAGATGTTACCCAGCGACCCCCTCTCGCTCGACTTCATCTTGGTCTGGATGAATAGGGACTTGATGAGCTGCGGGTTGCGCTCCATGATTGACTTGCAGAGCCTCTCCTGCAGGACGCTCATGCTGACAGGGATGATGATCTGCGCCATCGGTGGGAGGAAGGTGAGCACCTCCGCTTTGGTCCGACGGAGGAAGTACGGGCGGATGAGCTCATGCACCTCGGACAAGTTCTCGGAGGTGATCTGCGGGGAACTGCTCGTCAAGTTCCGCAGCCTTCATGGTGGGGTTGACGAACTGCACGAGGTTGAAGAGCTCGCGCTTGTTGTTCTGCAACGGCGTGCCGGTGAGGAGCAGCTTGAACTGGATGCGCAAGGAGCTGAGCGCCTTGTAAAGGGTGTTCTCGTCGTTCTTGAGGGCTTGGGCCTCGTCGACGACCAGACCAGCCCACTTGGTACTGGAGAATTGAGAACGCGTCTCGTTGTCCTTGGCCGAGTCGTAGGACATGATGACCACGTGGGCCTTCATATCGCGGCAATTGTTGGGAAACAACTCATACTGGAGAGCCAGAGATTGCGAGACCCTGCCACCATAGTATGCCACGACGCGGAGGTCGGGAGCCCACTTCTTGATTTCGCGGCGCCAGTTGGGGCATGTGGCATTAGGGACGACAATCAGCCACGGCCAGATCTTAGGGTTGTCCTGTATGAGGCTAGAGAGCAGAGCGACGACCTGGACGGTCTTGCCGAGACCCATCTCGTCGGCAAGGATGACGCTTCTCTCGTGTCGGATATTGTAGAGCATCCAGTTTAGGCCGTCAACCTGGTAGTCCATGAGCTTGCCGCGCGTGAGACCCTGGGGCTGCTCAGAGACTGCGATTTCGGTCTTGAAATCGAGCTCGCGGAAGTGCTCGATGCGCTCCGTCATTTTCCGCCAGGGCTCAGAGCGGAAGTGCTTGCCGTTGAGGTACTCGCGGTAGGCCTCCTCAAAGGCGCTGTAAAGAGGCCCCGCGTCCGGAGCCGGCGGGGTATCCCACACGACGTCGTCGTAGCCGAGGCCCTCAAACTTGACGTAAATCTTGATAACGTGGTGAATGCGGACGAGGTCATCTTCGAATTTGTCCTTGATGGACTTGGCCCGGTACTTCTTCTCCTGGTCCGGAGACCGCCGGACGTAGTGAACATCGAGGATGATATCAGGTGTGACCCAGGACTCATGGATTGCCTCCTTCTCAGACCATCGCAGGAGCGTGTCGTGGTGCCTCTCCGTGTCAATGGCTTCCTCAGAGCCCTCGCCAAAAGTGCGCTTGACGAATGACAGCCGCATGGAGCCCTTGAGGACGCCGAAAACCCAGGCCCCGGGCAGCCACACACAGTGACTGTGTGACTTGCCGTCCCACTTAACAAGGTACTCAAGGTTGTCCTCGTCGAAATCGGTGATCCACTGGCCCTTTGTGTAGCTCTTGCGATCGACAGGTCGCCAGGCCACAATTTTGTCAGCCTTGTCTTCCTCAGTGTCCTGGCACTCTTTGCACGTCCAGGTAACCTGATACTCCTCGCGGCGATGCTTCCGCAGATTTTGAGGGTCATCAAGGGCAGGATCGCGAGACATGTTGGGGTGGGGCATATGCTCGTAGTGCCAACCTCGGTGGCAGCGGCCGCAGCGGAAGAGGACATTGTCAGGGTTGTTAACCAGCTTCGGGTCCACGGGAGTTATGGGATCGACGCCGCCGTTCTCGTTCCGCAGCGCCTCCTCCTGTTTTGGCGACTTCTTCTCAGAGAAAGGCGCGCTGGAAGGGTTCTTCGTATGGCATCCTTGGCAAAGGTCGTGTTCCGGGGCGCGAACGTCCTTCTTCTTGTAGGTGCAGACGCAGAACCGGCACTGCAGAACGAAGGAATCATCTGCAACCTTGGTAGCCCTATGCTCGCGGACGCTGCGCACACCGATGCACGTCTTGTGGTAGGAGTTGGAGCAACCCTGACAGGGAATCAGGGCTCCCTTGTTACGGTCGTCGCCGTACCCGCAAGAGTCGCAGAGCGGTCGATGAGCTTCCTTAAACTCATACCAGTACGCCGTCTGAAAAGTCTCGCGCACGCTGGCAATCTTGGGTGCGGCAGGTGCCCTCTCCTCCTTGACATAGTAAATGTCGTCGTCCTCAATGAAGTTGTCTGTCATGACCCGCGTCGTCTTGTTGGCGCGTCTTGACCGACGGTGGGACTCAAACTCTATGTCCGAACCGTCATTCTGCGACTGGTGAGGAGCTGTGGGCTGAGATCGTGTCGACACCTTCCTAAGGCGTCTGCGTTTCCGGCGCTGGATGATGTCGGACTGGACCAGGCCAAAGGTGCCGTCTTCCGCATCCGAGTCCTGGAGCTCATCCCGGTCATCGTAGCCCTGGATCTGATTGCTCTTGATGCTTGCTCTGGGCCGCAATCCACGGGTGCGGCCAGTCGAGTGACTGTGATCGCCCTCGCACGGGTGCGGCCAGTCGAGTGACTGTGATCGCCCTCGCTAGAGACGAGATGGGAGCTCATGCGCGTGTTGACGCGAGTGCTCCTGCGGCCATTGCCGACTTCTAGCCGGCGACGAGTGTCCTGGGAATCGTCCAGGTCGTCATAATCTTCGGAGTCCTCATCGAAGGTGCCATATTCATCTTCATTTCGTTTCCGCTTCCGTGTGCCGAATTGTGCAGGCTCATAGTTATCGTCCTGAGAATATGTTAGCAATGGTTTAATGATTGTGATGGAAGTGTCAAAGAAGCTGAGTAAGGAAAATGAAGCAGAAAAATTCGTGACATTGCCGACCGACTCCCAGTAGGCACTCCTGACCCAAAACCCAATCGCTTCATGTGAAACAAAACAAGCGATCAAAGGATCAGCGTGAGTGGTGACCATCCACTCAGCTATGTTCCAAGCTTCTTACCGAGTTCATTGTGATGTGTGAGCTGGCCACGCCTGCTGACGTGGTGAGAGAATGACTGCTTATTGTGACCCTCACCCAACAGCAAGATGTCAGGAGCAAGATGTGAAGGTAGTGGATATTATGGAATGAGTGAAGCAAGAAATGATAGCCTCCGCGATAAACAACAGGGCGCAACCATGTATCGCTCTGTTGATCAAGGTCGGTATTCGAGGTCCTGGGTTGGAAATGTATGGAAAATGGGGTGGAGGAAGAATATTGTTGAGGGAAGAGAGGAAAAGTTTTGGGATGGGTCGGTATAAATAGGTATTTTGAGAACCAAGCTGCGAATTTTGTGGCCAACGAGGAAGAAAACTGTGGGAAGCCTTGGGCAGGCGAGTTTAAATAGGCGGGACAATAGAGAGGGGAATCCGACGGGCGCCGGCCAGGAAGCCAGGCAAGCAGCAGGGTATTGTTCTGCTTGGGAAAACCTTTCTGCCATCTCTGACACTCGGGATTTCAGGGGTTGCCGACTCTCTGGAATGCTAGAGTCTCGAAACTCGTGAAGCCTTGCGGCTCTGCGGGGAGCATGAACATCTGACAGTGAAACAGCCCCTTTTCGTCCCAAGGAATCCACGCCCAACGCTTGAAGGACGTTGGGAATGGCTTTAAGTGCAACAACTCGTTGCCCAAGTTTCTCCGGGTTCAAATTTCCAAGGCCAGACGAGATCTCAAGTTCAGTCCAACACCACAACCCAACATCCAATCCCGCATGGCGCAAACGAAACAACAAGACCCAAATCACGCAGGTGCCACTCACCCGTCGTTTCCTCCTCAACCCGTGGTCTTCCTCCGGTGGCTGGTAATCCTTCACTTCAATGTGCTGGTACTCGGCTCGTCGAGTGGATGTGAGCCATGGCAAGCGCACTTCGATGCCGACTGAGGTGGTGCCGCTCCGAGGCCTGTCTTTTGGTTTGTTCACCCTGGGCTTGTCCCTCGGCTTGTCCGCAGGAGTCTCTGCGTCGCCATTCGTATAATTTGCCTCGTTCATATACTCGTCGGCAGAAGTTGGCTGGGTGTCGGTCTTCCCGTTCGGTAATAATCCTAGGACTTGCAGAGCGGCCAGAGACTGAGTCGGGATCTCATCCAACGCCAAGGGATCGGGGCCGTCGTCGTCGTCGTCGTCGTCATCGCTCAGGTCGGATTGGAAGGTGAACGGAACAGAGTCCAAGACATCCTGCTTGATGAACAGCTCATCTTCGGAGCTCAAGAAATCATTAGTAGTCGCCATGGCGGAGGTTGGCTTTATCTGGTCGCGCTCGGCTCAGGCGCGAACTGACAGCATGAGGTGACTTGTCGGGCGGAAATAGAGAGTTAGCGTTAAGTATTGTATAGATTCCCAATCGCATACATACTGAGTACTTGTTGCCAAAAGATTGCGCGTGTGAGGAAGTTGTGGGCAGCATCAAGACACCCAACGGTCATGAGCGTCGTCAAGAGACGCGACGCTGCCAACCGGCACGCGTTTCTGATTGGTTCTTTGATTGGTCAAAATGAAAGAAACTGTGGAGCCTGATCCCAGATGGTCTGGGCTCCCGGGTCTGGTCCCTGCATCAACTTTTCTGACAGCCCAGTGCCAGGGGTCAAACAGCAGCGAAGCGAAGCTCAATGCAGGCTCTTCAGAAGTTCAAAGTCAAATTTGAAGTCAAACTACAACCTCTTAATATTCAACAATCTCACCACAGCTTTAGCTTTTCGTCACATTCTTGAATTTCTCAGCAGGGACTCAAATCTGGCTCGACATATTCCCAGTTTTCAAGCACCCTTTTCACTCGCCAATTCTTATCCCCCTCTCGCAAAATACACCATCATTGGGCCAGCAACCTCATCATAGGCTCTGACTAAGGGTCAGGCAAGATGACCTTGTCACTAGTCTACCGTGCGGCAAGGCCTTCGCTGCTCCCCAGCTCAACACCAGTCTCACTCGCCACCATTTCAACAAGACATGCCTCTCTCTCAGCCATCCACAAGGGCCTGCTCAGGTCAGAAAAGTCGCGGCCACAAGGTGCCCGACACGACAGGATCAGCGATCTCCAGGAGGGCCAAAAGCGCATGACGTACAGAGAGAGGCAGAAGGCCAGGCAGGAGCTGGCCAAACTCAAGCCGTTGTACAAGATCCGCAGGGGCAAGAAGGACATCACCGAGGACCCAACCGAGGCCAAGCCGCAGTCCCGCAAGTCTCGCTTCTACGATGAAGAGAATTCGTTTGCCAAGAAGAGTCTGGTCTATCAGCTGAAGACGGGAAAGCTGGACGAGGAGCTGAAGGAACTTCAGGCGAAGCGCGGCGCAGAGTCCGACTCGCCGTTCGAACGGACCGGGGATCGACCGGATCTGAGACCGGGCCGTCGGGTGTTCGGTGCCAAACGGTCAGACAACGCTGATAATGATTTGGATATTGTTGCAGAGCTGTCGGGGTCCGCAGGTCCCTCAAGAGATGCTCCCCGAAGCGATACTTTCAGCAGAGACGCCCCACGCAACGCCTTTGGGAGAGACAGACCCCAAAGAGATTCTTTCAGCAGGGACAGGCAAAGAGACACCTCGAGCGGCTTCAGCAGAGATAGGCCTCAAAGAGACACCTTCAGCAGGGGTAGAGACACCTCCAGCGGTTTCAGCAGAGACAGGCCTCAGAGAGACAGCTTCAGCAGGGACAAGCCCGAGAGAGACAACTCCATTGGCTTCAGCAGAGACAGGCCCCAAAGGGACTCTTTCAATGGGGACAGACCCAAAAGAGACGCCTATGACAGGGATGAACTCCTCGGCTTCCGCACCGCCGACCGCAGACCCCCCAGAGATCCCATCTCCATCACCTACACAACCGCGGCCTCCCAATTCCTCTATGGGAAAGCTGTCGTCGAGGCCGCTCTGCGCTCCCCGCGGCGCCAGCTCTACAAACTCTACATTTACGGCGGCGCCAACCGACAAAACGCCTCGGATGACGCCCTCATCAAAACCCTCGCTAAGCGCAAGAACGTACCCGTCACCATCGTCGGCGAAGACGGCCTGCGCATGCTAGACAAGATGTCCCAAACGCGCCCGCACAACGGCTTCGTCCTTGAGGCATCCCCCCTCGCGCAGCCCCCTAACCGCTCTCGGCCCTCCCAGAAGACTACGCCTCCAACCCGCGCTACCCCGTCACACTCGGCCACCAATCCGCCGAAGAAGCCGCCGTCAACGGCACTCCCGAAACCATCTCGGCCCCCTCCGCCATCCACAAACCCCTCGTCGTCGTGCTCGACCAGATCCTCGACCCTGGCAACCTCGGCGCGATCCTCCGCACAGTCTCCTTCCTAGGCGCGACCGCAGTAGCCATCACGCGCCGCGGCTCCGCCTCCCTCACCCCGGTCGCCCTCAAAGCCTCCGCCGGCGCGTCCGAAACACTCAACCTCTTCTCCATTAGCTCGCTCCCCGAGTTCCTTAACGCCTCGCGCGAGAACGGCTGGGCCGTGTACGCGGCCGTGGCCGAGGGCCCGGCGGGGTTCAAGCAGCAGCGAGCCGTGTATCTTGTTGGTTGGCAATGAGGGGGAGGGGTTGAGTCGGTTGACGGTCAAGAAGGCGGACTATGAGGTGAATATCCCGAATCTGTCGGGGGATACGGCGGTGGATAGTTTGAATGTGAGTGTGGCGGCCGGGTTGTTGTGTTCGGCGTTTTTGAGGGGGACGAAGGAGAGGTCGTTTTGGGGAGAGTGGGGAGGGAAGGCGGTGCTTTGGTGAGGGGTTGCATGGGGTATAGGATAGTGTGAGATGGGGGATGAATTGATTTGGGTAAGTAGACTGGGCGTTGTAATGTATGATAGAATACCCTCTCGTGGTGTACATGTACGATGGATGGAGAATGTCAGGGCACCTTTAGGTTCGAAAAGATAAAATGATGAATTAAGCGTAAAACTAAAAAATGAGAATCAATATTAAAATGAAGATAAAGATGATCAGTAAGACTTGTTTCCATAGTATGAGCTGTCGAGTCTAGCTTTTTTATGTTGTTGTTGAAGGCGTTGTTCACAGTTAAGATCGTGGAGCTGATCACTGCCATGTGCTTCAACCCGAAAGCGATGCTGATCTGCAGGGACCAGATCACCCCACTCTGATCCCTGTCACTCCGGGCCAGGGGCTGGGGCCCGGCTTGGCGATTGTTTTGTCCAATCCAGAGGGTTGACTGCGCAACCAATGTCAACAACCCTCTCAATCTCTCAATCCTCTTCCGACCATGTCTCATCCCCCTCCGAACATCCACGTGTACTGCCCACGACGGCCAACAATGACAATGACTCCATGATTTACGAAGGGCAGCTTCTTTGAGGCTCACAACATTTCAACCTCTCTTTTCCTCGTTCTTATGTTTTTATTTCCGGCCATCTGCTGAAGCTTCTAAAGTCCTCAATCTAGACACCCGCCTGGTTGGGCACCACACCCAGCAGCTCAACGCGACACAATGCGCCCACTACCACACTCACTATGGCTGCTTCTCGCGGCTCAAATAGAAGCCCGCGCTGACGCACAACCCGATGTCCGATCCCAACAACATCACCTCCCGACTGCCGTTCGAAAGATGCCCGCAGATCAAGGTGCCAAATTCCACCACGATTACTGCGCCTTCCCAGACCGCCATTCCTTCGCCGTGACATCACACAGTTCACACGCAGCAATAGCTGCCCGCCGAGCCCTCGAAGCAGACGACTCCCGCTTCCTCTCATCCAACACATCCGCAGAACTACCCTTCCGCCCACCGTTTGCCATCCTCTCCGGCCCTGAGGAGGAACCCGAAGAAGTTCAGAAAACACCACCAGCAGCAGCATGGGATCTCTTTCGCCGCGCCGCCTCAGCTCTCCCCTTTCTCGAGAGACGACAATGGGAATGTCCGAGCGGGACAAACCGCTGCTCCTTGATCGGATACCCCAACAGCTGCTGCGGGCAGAGCGAGACGTGCGTAGAAGTGCCAGATACAGGCTTGGGTCCTGTGGGGTGCTGTCCGGCCGGCGCGACCTGCGGAGGCGGAATATCCACTTGCGCGGACGGCAGCACGCCGTGCGGGAGCGAAGTTGGCGGCGGGTGCTGCATTCCGGGATTTGTCTGTCAAGGCGTAGGCTGTAAGTTCTCCTTCTTTCACTTCACCCCCTACTCTTCCCACACCTTCTGACCCCCTCCTTTCCCAAAACAGGCGTCCGCTTCACCCCACCCTTCCTCACAACCCTCACCACCACCTCCACAAGCATCATCTCCCTCCCCACCCTCCACAATCCTCGTCACCGTCATCATAACCATTACCCCTCCTCCTCCTCCCCGCCGCCATAACCTCCACCATCACCCACACCACCACGGCCGCCAGCAACACCAACCCCGGCGCCGGCGCCCCTACCGTCCAACCTCCTCCTCCTCTTCACCACCGTCACCCACCACCAACCCAACCCAGAGCAACAGCTACTGCCCAACAGGCTTCTACCCTGCCTCGGCGCGGGAGGCGGGTGCTGCCAAACAGGCCGGGACTGCGCCACTACATCCTGCCCCCATCGGGGCCCATGACGACAATAGTAAATGGCAACGGTGTGACGGTGGTTGTACCAGTGGTTGGGGCGCCGCCAGTAGAGAGTCTAACTGCGGCGGGTTGTGCGACAGGGTGGTTTTTGTGCGGGAGGATAGGGAGGTGCGGGCGGGGTGTTGCCCTGGGGTATGAGTGTGTGGTGAGGCGAGTTGCGTGTTGAAGGGGACGGGGAGTGTGGCAAAGGCTCCCCGGGCAGGGGCATAATGGGGGGCGAAGAAGAGTGAAGTGGTGGGGTTGCGATGGGCTTTGGGGTTAGTTGTGATCACGATGGTAATGATGGGTTGAGTCGGGGTGAGAATAATGAAGGCATTGCATGGCGTTTGGCGTTGCATTTCCATAGTACCAAAATAGACTACCTTCCGAGGGTCCTCGGCTTTGACCTCTCACACATTAACCTCCACCCCCTCTCCTCACCAAATTTCCTCACCTCCTTCCTCAACATCTCCCTCTGCCTCGCCACCAAATCCATGATACCCCCACCTCCTCCCCAACCCCCACCCCAGCAGCCTCATACACCCGCGTCATCTCCTCCATCACGGCCTGCAGCTGATTTGGCAGCCACGTCACAATCGGACTGCCCCCGTCGCCGTCGGGTGACTCGTCCTCTTCAAAATATACTCCCTCGCAAAACACCAATGCCGCCACCTGAAATCCCTCACCTGATCCAGCACCTTGATCCACAGCGCCCTGCTCTCCCTCACCCCTTCCCCATCACCCTCAAGCGCCCAGCCTTTCAACCCCCTTCTCACTCCCCTCCCGAACCCACTCCAAAAACAGCCTATGCTGCCCCGGCCTGTAACTCCTGAAATCTTTGAGGATCTCAGTCAGCGGCGTCTCCGGCATGCGGATCCCCAGCAGGTTGTCCACCAGCGGCACCATGCTGTCGTTGGCACCGCTTTCGCCGCGGAAGGACACGCGCTGGCCTTGTAATTCCTCGACGCCTTCGTACAGAACGCCGTCGGGGAACATGGACTGGGACGTGATTCCGAAGATGAACGTCCGGAAGGAGGTGTATTCGCGGGGGCGCGAGCGGGACCACATCGTTTCCATCGTTTCGTTGATTTTTTTTAACGCCCCGAGCACGGTCTGCAGGGCGGTATTCAACCGCTCCCGAGCATCCCCATCATCAGAGTGGTGGTGAGCAGCGCAAGCCTTGAGACAGTCGACGGCGCCAGCGACCAAGGGGCCGGAGTGCTTAACCATTTCGATATGGACGAGCACGAAGCCTGCTTCGGAGGAGGCGGGATCGAGTCCGTGCTCGAAGGCGCGGATGAGGCGCACGTTGTCCGGGGTGGTGAGGCCTAGAGAGGGGGTGACGAGGTGGTAGTTGAAGAGGGCGTAAGAGCCGGCGTATTCCATGAAGGGTTTGAAACCGCAGCTAGGGAGGGGGTCAGTGTATGTTCAATGGGATCGCAGTGATGAAGGACAAGAGGGTTAAGTGAGATAGGTAAAGGGGTGAAGGGGTCAAGTGTGGGGGAGGGGGCGTTGTGAAGCGGGATGTAAGAAAGAGAACAACATACAGCTCAGCACACCGTGCAATCGGCCTCGCCACATTCGCCGGCAATACATCCCTCGCCAACCCATACCCTTCCCCTCTCACAAACCGCTCATGGCACGGCTCCAACAAGTACGCCGATGCCAGGAACGAATAGTCCCGATACAGCGCGTTCTGCAGCGGCAGGTTGTCCTTGTACTTGACGACAGCCTCAGTCAGGTCGGGCAGCTCGGCGGTCACGGCGTCGCCCAGCTGGCCGGTGGCCAGCAGGCCCGGCTCGCCTGACGCCGTCTTGACGGGCATGCGCTGCAGAAGGGACTCGAGGGCGTCGAACTCGGTCGGCAGCATGACGATGGGGTCCATCCGGGGCAGGAAGCCGCGCGTGGTGGACACCATGAAGGCCGGCAGGGAGGTGTCGTCCGGACGGGTGTCGTCCAGGACAGGGAAAGGGGGGAGGGTGTACTCGAGAGAGCCCATGGTGGTCGTCGTGGACGAGATGGAGTGAAACAAAAACTGGTTTGAGATTTTGTGTTGGTTTCAAGGGAGATTCTGAGAGATTGGTTTGTGTTGTTTGGCAGAAGAGAGTTGAGCTCTTGGACGGCCAGGTCAGGCGCCTATATAGACCGTGGCCGGAATCCATTCCGGCCACAGGTCCTGGCGTCCCAAGTCGAGTAGCCAGTCGATCGTCGTTGATTTCGCAGCTCGGAGCCGAGCAGTTTCTCTTTGTCATGGCACACGCGAAGGGCCGTGCCTGGCCCGAGTCTTCTTCTCATCGTCTCGACCTCTTGGAAAGGAAGAGTGTCGTCGTCCATATCGAGGCAGTCCTCGCCGACCCAGAGGCGACTAGCACTTGCCTACGTGTATCTTCCTATCGTGCTGGTGTGTAGGTCTTCGACGTCACAAGCAAGAATAAATCCGTGTAGGCGAAAGAACTCATACCTGGCCATAGCGTTAAGGGCACAGCACTCAATGATGCCTCAAAACCATCCTATCTTGTCATCTTTCTCGCGTCCTCTGTCTTCGCCTGTCGCGCTTGGATAACTGCCATGGCGGATGTCGTTGTGTTCTCGTGTGTAATAGAATCCAGGAGGCCCACTCTTCTCCGGCCTTAAGCGGCCTCAGCCGGCTTCCCGGGACCTAGGGGGGCTGCCAGGGCGCCCATGCGGAGGGGAAAACGGCCGGACCAATTCCGGCCGTTAGGTTCGGGGCACCCGGAAGAAACGGTGGCCGTTTAGGCGGCCGATGGGCTCTCTGGTTGGCCGAGAGCCATGTCTCCGGGTTGCCTTTCAGGGGTTTCCACCAAGGTCCAGGGGCAACGGTCACTTACACGGATGACCCAGGAGCTTTGGTGGGCACAACCGGAACCTAGAGGACATCACAGATCTGCTCAACGTAAGAGGCGGGTTGGAGACCAATTCGAGGTAAGCAGAACTCCCAAGGAGCATTATTGAGCTTCATTCCAGCAGTTCGTTTTTCTAGGAGCATGCTGTAGTCTGTTCAGCTAAGTTGCGGGGCCTTCCCCCTTTCGATCTCGGTGTAAAAGAAGACGACAGCTTACTGTCACCTTCCGTTATCGGGCTGTTCCCCTCTTGCTGCCGGATGCATTTATCATGGGAAGAACCTGAAGAGAGGAGAATGCCCAGACGCCTGTGGATTTTGAAGGGAATTAGTGGATGCCGTAGCTTCTCAATAAAAGCTGCCATTTCCCCCTTTTTCACCGGCCAACTCGGCTCCCAACCGGACCTCGTACTCTCCGTGTCTCACCCTGACCGGCCGCAATCCCCACCCCGGACATTGTCTCACAAGCCACATCTCCGATTCCGCGCCGGCCCCGACCCCGCTCCGAGTCTGGCACCCTCGTCCCGAACGACCCCAAATTGCAATCAACCCACCGGGCCGCACCACACCATCCCACCGTAGCCATGGCCGACCCCTCCAAACTCCCCCCTCTCCCGCTGACGCGCGCCTCCGTCGAGGCCGCGCACAAGCTGATCGAGCCGTACATCCACAAAACCCCCGTGCTGACCAACTCGACCCTCAACAGACTGGCGTCAACCCCGCGCACCGCCGCCGAGCTTGAGGGTACCGAGTGGGCCGGCCAGGAGCCCGCGAAGCCGGTGCTCCGCTTCTGGTTCAAGTGTGAAAACTTCCAGAAGGTCGGGGCGTTCAAGGCCCGCGGCGCGTTCCATGCGATCGAGAGGCTGAAGATGGAGCCTGGGTGGGAGGAGGGGGCGGAGGGAGAGGGGTTGTGACGCATAGTTCTGGTGAGTGTGTTTTCTTTTTCCCTTCACAGACTTGGATTCTCTCTGCTGTAAAGGAATACAACTGTGATATTAACAAACTCCTAGGAAACCACGCCGCCGCCCTCTCCTTGGCCGCCCACCTCTCCTCCTCCCCGCGCACATCGTCATGCCCCGCACCTCCTCCCTCTCAAACTCGCCGCTGTCGGCAGCACCTACCACGGCCTCATCACCCCCTCAGGCCCCACCTCCCCGAGCGCGAAGCCGTCACCGCCCACATCATCTCCCAGACCTCCGCACGCTTCATCCCGCCGTACAACCACCCCGACATTATCCTCGGCGCGGGCACCGCCGCTTTGGAACTCCTTACCCAGATCCCTTCTGGGATCCAGCTCAACGCCGTGATCACCCCGTGCGGCGGCGGCGGGTTATTATCCGGCACGGCGCTAGCCTGCTCGGAAACATCCACGTTAGTTTTCGGTGCCGAACCCTCCTACGAAGGAGCAGATGACTGTCGGCGGGGCTTCGCCTCGGGCACACGCGTCCCGGCCGTCACGACCACCACCATCGCGGATGGGCTGAGGACGCCGGTGGGGGAGATCCCGTGGGGGATTATCTATGAGCGGAAGCTGGTGAGGGGCATGTACAGTGTCAGTGAGGGGGAGATCAGGGCTGCGATGAGGCTGGTGTACGAGCGGATGAAGGTTGTTGTTGAGCCGAGCGCGGTGGTGGGGTTGGCGGTGGCGTTGTTTAATGAGGAGTTTCGGGGATGGTGGAGAGGGAGGGTGGGGAGGCAGGGTGGGATTTGGGGTAGTGTTTAGTGGGGGAATGTTAGTTTGGAGGTGTTGGGAAGTTGTTTTCTTCTGAGTGAAAGTTAGATGGTGGGGGAAGGCAGAAAGGGAGAGACAGCCAGACAGCGACGCTAATAATCGCATAACCACATCAGCTAGGTATATGTACAGTTTACAGCTGACCCCAATCAAAAGAAATCTTGCAATGCGAACCAGGCTTTTTTGATCCCTGCCCGTGGTATCCCGTCCGCGGCAGGCGACGCCCACCGTCCCATAACGTTAAGCCAGAGTATCGAATTGTTCCCGAGCAAAAAGCACATCCCAACGCCACCGCTTACTTCTGGTTCTCAGGCCGGAGAGAACTAGACAATGTCAGTATGTTTGTCGTCAATCATGAGAGTAGAAAGGTGCTTACCGAACGGCCCTGCCGGCGCGCCAGATCTCCAGGTTGCGGATCTCCTCCATCTCGGCCTCGTACCGCTGGCGGTAATCGGGCTGCGAGTTGTACTCGAGCGAGCGCTTGGTCTCCTCGCCGGTCTTGACAGAGTCGTACAGCGAGTTGAAAACAGGCTTGAGGGCGTCCTTGAACTTGGGGGTCCAGTCGATGGCACCACGACGCGCGGTGGTGGAGCACGCCTCGAACATCCAGTCCATGCCGTTGGCACCAATGAGGGGGTACAGCGACTGGGTCGCCTCCTCAACGGTCTCGTTGAAGGCCTCGCTGGGGCTGTGGCCGCGCTCGCGGAGGACCTCGTACTGGGCAAGGAACATGCCGTGGATGCCGCCCATCAGGCAGCCGCGCTCGCCGTAGAGGTCAGAGTAGACCTCCTTCTCAAAGGTGGTCTCGTACAGGTAGCCGGAGCCAATGGCGACGCCCATGGCGATGGCCTTTTCCTTGGCCTTTCCGGTCACGTCCTGGAAGACGGCGAACGACGAGTTGATGCCGCGGCCCTCGCGGAAGAGCGAGCGCACGGTGCGGCCGGAGCCCTTGGGGGCGCAGAGGATGACATCGACATCGTTGGGGACGTCGACTTTGGTGAGGTCCTTGAACACGGGGGAGAAGCCGTGCGAGAAGTAGAGGGTCTGGCATCCTTGTCAGCAACGACGGATCCAACGACACCAGGGACTACCCTGGTTGTGTTTTGGGTGTGACATACCTTGCCCTTGGTGATCTGAGGCTTGATGGCGGGCCAGGTCTCGGACTGGGCGGCATCGCTGAGCAGGTTCATGACGATGGTGCCGCGCGAGATGGCCTCGTCGACCTCGAAGAGGTTCTTGCCGGGGACCCAGCCGTCCTGGATGGCATCCTCCCACGACTTGCCGTTCTTGCGCACGCCGATGATGACGTTGAGGCCGTTGTCGCGGAGGTTGAGACCCTGGCCGTGGCCCTGCGAGCCGTAGCCGATGAGGGCGAGGGTGTCGTTCTTGAAGTACTCCTGGACACGGGTTATATCAGAAAGGTGTGTCCTCATCAAAATGTCCACTGGGCGGTTGTGACTCACAAGAAGCTTCTCCTGGGGCCAGTCGGCGCGCTCTGTCAAGCCAATTAGTTAGCAACGATGGCCAATTGCACAGCCAATGCTGCCAGGTTCAAACTGCTCACCGTAGACATCCTCCTTTGAGCCAGCGAAATCGATGGTCTTGACGCCGCGGACCTGCTGACGGGCAGGGGCAGCAGGGCGAGCAGAGACGGCCGAAGCACGGACAGCAGCCGCGGCAGCGACGAAAGTGCGCCTCTGAGCGGCGGGCGAGGCCAATTGGCGCGCCAACGGGCGCAGGGCCTTGGAGAATGTGCGAGAGGACGACATGGTGATGTGGGAGTGGGCGGGGATGTGTATGGGAGAGAGTGAGAGGGTGGAAAGGACGGTGGGCAATGGACACCGGGGACCAAATATACTAGTAGCTTGACGAGAGAGCTTCACCGTCTCCGAATCGCAGCAGTCATCGGAGCTGCGAGTCAGACTTTTTAATTTCTTGGCTTGGAAACGGGAGCGAAAGCAGGCGAGCTTCACCGACTTCGGGGCACTGACAGCAGCTTGTGGGTCGACGCGGTGGGGCGCGCTGACCCTCTGGAACCCCCCATTGGCCACTCCGAATCCGGGGCGGCAGGGGACAGACACAGCGCCCGAGCTTGTGTGGGGGTGCGCTGAGCACCATCTGGCTCGTCTGTGGCTCCATGTGGCCCGCGTGTCTCCATGGCGAGTCCATGCTGTCTCCATGCGCCTCGCACACCTCGATCCGGGGTCCCTGAACCTTCACAGGCGCGCTGCTCCGGAGTTAAGGTGGGCCAGACCGAGGAACCGCTGCCAAACAGCCGGAACGGGGTGGGTAGCCGAGCGGTTCCCGCTATTGACTCACTCAGGGGCGCGACGATGACACATCCACCTCACCTAGGAGAAGGGGGAGAAGGGGGCTGGCTGCGGTCGTCCTGCTCGGCTCTCCTCCGCCGCCGGCCAAATTCTGAAGCAAGCGCAAGGATCCAAGAGACACAGGCCAGCAAGTCGGTACGGTTCCTTCCGTAGTGGAACACATGCAGCCGGGAGTGACACAAGACCCCTGACAATCCACGGAGCAGGTCAACACAACAGGACAAACACAAAAGAAAAACATTAGATTCCAAGCATAAAAATCAGATTCGTCGTAGCCGTGATCATTAACGCCGCAATACTCGTGTCTCGCTGCTGCCACCCTCACGCCGGCCAGGTATCAATGTACTCTCTCTCCAACCAACCCCCATCTACCGCCCCCTCCCCAACGTCCCGCCTCCCACCTCAGAACCAGTTCGCCGCTCTGGCCAAACGCCGGTGTAATGTTGAACGTGAAGCTGAACCGTCCGCCCTTGTACATGCCCTCGTCCGGCTCGATATACAGGATGAAGGACAGGATGTTGTCCGGGTCGGGGAACTCGGTCGACATTGTCGAGCCCAGGGACAGCTCCGAGAGGTCTGGTAGACAAGCCGTTAGATGGGAGCGTAGTTGGGGCCAAAAACTAAAGCCAGAATACTCACCCCTCTGCACTCGTAATTGCGCCGCCGTCACCTTTTTCTTCTTGGGCGCCGCCGCTGCCGCACCCTCGGTGGCATTCTCAGCCTTCTGCTGCTCCTTTTTCTGTCCGGCCGTTAGCGGGCTGTTTCTCGGCCGTGTTCCTGAATCGCGCGACTGCCTACCATCGACCATATCTTCAACATCTTTGTGGGTTTCCGACCGGAGTCGTGAATGCAGCGCTCGTGTCTCCTCGGTACGCTCGCACGCGTCTCTGAACCTAGAATCGATCTCGTCGAAGCGGGGCCGCGGAGAGTGGGCACCCGGGCTGGATGGAGGCGAGGCGAGGCGCGGTGGGGTTGTTTGTTGGTGGAGGCAATGATGACACCGCTTGCGTGATCGGAGATCGGGCCGGTGTTTGCGGAAAGAAAAAAGGAAAGCCGCGGTCTACTGTCTGTGAAGAAATAGAAGAGAACGGGAAAGTTTTGGCAACGGATGTTGTTCGCTCGAGATGGATCGATAAGGCTCCAGAACCCAACTGAGGTCACTGCCGCCTGCTGAGGGATGGCTGACTGGGCGGCAGGCAGGCGCCAAGAGCCCCGCCATTTGAAGTGGGGCCTGGCCACCAGACACAGGAGACAGGATGGGACATCAGTAACACAGCGCAGTCCGCCTCTCTATTTTGGGATATCTTGACCTCTTTAAATTGAATCCCCCCTTTGACGGCAATGACTGTTAAATAAGCCCGCAAGGACATAACCCAGACTCAGCCAACCCATCAACTCCCTCCTCACCTCCCCCTCTTCACCCCGTCTTCCTCAAGGAATTATAATGCTCCCCAACCCGTACCCATGCCTGTAGTATGCCAGCCATATCGTCTTCCTCTCCCCATCCCATCCCCTCCTCATCACCCCCGTCGCCTCCGTCGGCGCGACAACCTCTACCCTCCCACCACCCTGCACGACCCTAATCTCAACCCCATACGCATTCGCCAGCGCGCTCAACTCCAACTGGCCTCCCCACTCCGCCGTCTCCCCAATCTTCCGCGCATACTCCTCCACCCCTTCCTCCAAAACCCCTCATACTCCCCCTGTGTCCCAAGATCCAGTCCGCCGCTGTCTTCCTCACAACGCGGTACGGCATCACATTGGGTCTCTCCCCACCCCCCACAACCTGCATCCGCTGTTCTTGTTTTTGGTGCGGTGTAAGGAGCGGGATCTGGTGGATGTCAAGCTGGTCCGCGACGGCGGAAAACAGACAGTGGCCGTCTGGGGCAATCTCGTGCTCGCGCAGGGAGTGGGTGGCGAAGTGCTTGGCCATAGCAGTGCGCTCGAGGGCGCGGTGGTCGGTCATGGAGGAGGCTTCGGTGGAGGCGGCGGCGGAGGCGGCGAGAACTTCGGCGGCGCGGCGGGCGAGGCGGTCTTTGGCGGTTGCGTTTTGTTTTGGTTGGGGGTTGTTTGGGTTCTTGATGGGAGGGTTGGGGTGGTGGTGGTTGTGATGGAGAAAGGGTGGCGGATTGGAGGTTGTCGGCGAGGTTGTTGACTGCGGTGTCTTCTGGTGGTTGTTGTTGATCTTCATCTTCTTGCTCGACACCATCGACATCCTCGTCCTCATCCACCCCCCCAGTAGTAAATTTCCTCATCTCCTCCTCCTGCCTCTCCTTCAACTGCCTCTCCAGCTCCGCACACTCCTCATTAACGCCCCTGCGCGTCTTCTTGGTCGCATTCTTCTTCTTGTTCGTGACGCGCGACACGAGGTTCCGCTGCTCCTTCCTGTGGCGCGCCTGCATCTGATCGAGCGTCTCCTCCATGGCGGTGACTTCTTCTGGGGCCGACATGTTGTTTGCAAAGCTCGGGGCTGATCGTCGTTGGATCTGGAGAGCTGGGACGCCCGACGGCCCAGACTTCCAAAACGTGAACCTCAATGGTGGGGGCATGGCGGGGTTGGCGAGATGGTGAAACGAGGGTTAGGGGTGAATGAGCGTGGTGCCCCTGGTGGACGACCTGCCCCCTTGCCATCGTCCTATGTTGCGACAAACAAAGATGGTTTTGTTGAACCTTCGTCTCGAAATTGCATCAGGAAAAAAAAGAAAGAAAAAAAGAGTAACGGGTTTGCTATTCCATCGCCGAACCACTGGCTCCATCTGGCTCTCAGACTCCAGACTGACGGAGGGACACATTCATACGTAATGATCTCGTGCACGTCACCAACAGCAGAAAGCAGAGGAACGCCAACGGACTACTTCAGTCAGAGAGAATATAATCTAGGTAGTATAAGTCTCTATCTGAATGCAAATCCGACAAAACCGGCCAGGCAGTAAATACCAAAGCCAGTTTCCAGAATGCCGCCACTATCCTTTCTCCCTCCACTTCTCATCTCCAGCCGCAACTATCACTCTGCCACTAACGAACCCGCTTCCTCCGCGCACCACCAAACAGAAGCAGAAAGGGTAAATAAAAGTACAAGACGAAATACGAGGAGTCGCTGTACGCTCCAATAGCAATAATGGTATCACTTCGAAAACGAAAACGAAGAAAGAAACAAAAAGGTAGCATCAGTCAGGCCGATCATTGTGCTGTACCGTGCCTCCAAGACAGAAAGATGTGCCTTCACCAGCCATGAATCAACCAACCAATTCCCATGTCCTTGTTGCAGCAAGAAAAAAGAAAGAAAATCCTCGGAAGCTTCGTCCTGAACTAAAAATGGGGACGTTGCTCCGGTCGTAAAACAAATGACCACAACAGACTTTTGATCGAAGTAAGGGAACCGATAGGGAATAAACGCGTCAGTCATGACGTGGTCGACCGTGGCAGTATGCGCCGCAAGATGTAGCGAAAAATAAAAAGACAACAAAACCAAAAACAGACCTTAGAACCCCCTAAACGGGTCGTCCCGCAGGTACCACTCGTCCAGATCATCAGTAACCTCGGTGCCCCGGGTACCCCGGCTCTGGTAGCTATCGCGCTGGCGGCTGCGGCTAGCCCTGCGCCGGACCTCCTTGCTCCGCCGGCGCGTCACGGCACGTAAGTCGTCCTGCTCGTACGGCGTCTCATCAAAGCCCCGGAACCCCAGCGGGCTGATGAATGCTTCCATGCGCACCGTTCCTATGGCGTCAAAGAAGTTGTTCATCACAGGTGGGGCGGGTCCACTCGACGCCTCTGACGCCCGCACTGACGGGGTCGCCCAGGTCATGCCGCTGGACCCAGTGACGGCGCTGGCGCCGGCGTTGCTGTAGATGTCCGACGAGCCAGCGGTCATAATGCTGTTGCCTGCCGTGCTGTTCGTCGATGCGTGGTGCCCGCCACTTCCTGCCGGGCCAGAAAAACCCCTAAATGATAGGGGCGGTGGCACGTGGCCGCCCGTGTTGCTGCGCTTACGCCCATGGACGGGTGGGTGATTCGGCCGGTCAAGAAACCTAGGAACGCTGGGGGGCTCAGCAGCATCTCTTGACATGTCCCTTGCATGAGCAGGTAGGTGGTAAATCTCGGGCACCGGAGGCGGCCTGTAGGTCGGGATGGGTGGGGGGAGGCTCTCCATTACTGGCATTTCGGGAACGACTGGATCCGACTTGATAATCGCCGTCTTCGCCTTGGTAAGACGGATGGAATCGCGGATGGGTCGCCGCTTAGGCTTCGGCAGTTCATATTGTTCGATTGGGGGCTTCGGCGGCGGCTTCGGCGGTGGCACCACCAGTGTGTCGGGTACGGCTTGGTTCGAATGAGCCAGAAACGAGAGCGATGTCAACCACACATAGTGGCGCTCTGCGTTTGAAGCCGTGAACTTCAGCGCCCGTTGCGGCGTCAAGATCAGGATCGACCGGTTGAACACCTGAGTGGTTCCCTTCGGAGGTGGGTTGTCGTCCTTAACGTCAAGAACTGACTGGATAGTCACTGAATGGGGTCAGCACCAAACCAACAATGACACGGGGCCATATCACTTACACTTGCGGCCAGACTTGCCCAGCAGCGCGCTGCCTGAAGCCGGCTGCTTGCTGCTCCAGAGGATCGAACGGTCATAAGGCGCGAGCCAAACCCATCTCTTGTGACGGTCATTGCTGTTGTCATCACCACCTTGCTTATCCGCCACGCCAAATGATTTGCGCCTCCGCACATACTTGAACATCCATTCGCCCACCATGGTTTGGGCGATGGCGTCCACCACCGTGGGCGTCTGGTTCGGGCCGCCCTGTGACCCGGGCGCCGACTCGACCGTGTTGGCAGTCGTCGTGGACGGCTGCGATCCGTGCATCTTAAATCTCGACTGCATATAGCCATCCCGAGTGCGCGGCCGTGTGATGTCGTTATTCGGCAATGGGGGCAGCCTTGGGCTCTCAGGTACGAGGGCGGTCGGCGAGAAAGGCGGTGGTGAGCGGCTGCCGCGCCTCCGGCTTCTCTGATTCCGAGGCATAACCGCAGCCGAGCGCACTTTGCGGATGCTGTTGGCGCGGTAGTGACTCCTATTCGAACCTCGTCTCGGCCAGGCCTCTGACCCTCGGCTCGGGCTTGTGCGTCCTTCACTCGGAGCCGTAGAGCTGGTCCCTGGCTTCCTTGAACTGGCGCGTGTGGGAATAGGGAATGGCGGTTCGGCGGGGTCGTTCAGACTTGGGCTCCGAGGCCCTTGGTGTGAACTGATACCGCTCTGAATCAGAGCGGTCCTCCGCATGACACTCGCCTTGGTGCCAAAGATTGAAGGGCGCCCGCCACGCCTTGAACCTCTCCTGCCGAAGCCGGCATCCCGCATATCGCGAGTCGGGTAGGTGGCGGAAGCATCAAAGGCCTCAAAGTCTTCAGCCGGCTTGGGGAAGTAGCGGCTGATAGGCTTCGGCGAAAAAGCATTCTCCGAAGAACCAACGGTACCCACAGAGCTGCGCTTCGCTCCCCGGTACGGCCCAGTCCTGGGCTTTGGCGCAGAGAGAGCAGTGCGGTACTCCAAGTCGCTCAAATCAGCATCCGCAAACTCATCAATCTCGTCAGAGCTGTTTCCATCAAAGCCCGCAAACAGGCTGCTGATCCGTGGTGGCCGCCGCATGGGAGCCCTCTGACTCGACAGCGGTCCATCGTCATTGTTGCCGGGGTAGGCGTCATATGTATCCTCGCCCCGCATCGAAAATGAAGCGATCGGAGGTGACGAAGGCATCTCTACCAGGCTTCGCTTGCTGGCTAGTCGCCGAGGGTTCCGCGGAGGCAGATTTCCAGGAATGGGAGTGAACTGCCTGGTATCTTCAGTAGCAAAGTCTGCGACACCGACCGCTGGCGAGGACGGCCTGGAGGTGATGGCCGACGGATGCAGGTGGAGAGGTAGCTTGTCTAGCCTCAGATCGACTCGAATTTCTTCTGTCTGCATAGACGAAGACATCATGGAAACCGTGCTAGGCATAGAGACCTGGCAGCCAAAATCCTTGGTAAGCTGCGGGAGACGAGGCTCACGAGGAGAGCTGGGACGGCTCGTTGGAGGGATGATGCTGATGCTAGGAATGAGGAAGGTGGGCTGAAGCGGAGGCGCAATGTCGTCCGTCTGGGTTGATGCAGACGCCATCACAGACTTTGGAATAGGAGGCCGCTCTTGGAACGGGGTAACGGGCGTTCTTGGTGGGCTCGGAGGCTCTTCGACTGTCTGAGACGATCCGTTGACCATCTGGTTGTGAATGTCCAGGGTCTTGATAGCAGGCGGGTGGCTGGGGTGCACCCGCTTCCTCCGCTGGTTCGCCTCGATCTCATGGTCACCGCGGGGAGGACTGTCGAGATCGTAGAGCCTCTCAAGTCGCTGCATGAACGGCTCGGGAGTCGATGACTTAATGGGAATGATCTTCGGAGATGGCGGGGGCGAGTACTGGATGCCGGTGTCGACGTAGCTGACCTTCGGCGCCGGTGGCGGCAATTCTGGTTGCGACTCGTCGTCCTCCTTGATGATCCCATCTTCGAGCCTCTCAAGCGCAGCAGAATTGAACGCCAGCTTCCCACGAAGCACACTTCCCGGCCTGATCAAGCTCTCATTGCTCTGGTGTCGTCGGTGGGTACGGAATGCGAGGCTGTCGCGGCTGAAGTTCCGCATATGCCCGTTTGACAGGACACTCTCGCGACCGCCATAATCGCTCTCATCCTCATAGCCGTCAAATCCCAGCTCATCAGCCAGGGAGTTTCCGGTGGCCTTTAGTATGCTATTTGCAACTGAAAACCGAACGCTGCCGGTGAGGCTCATGGTCCTGACACTCGCTGCATCGTCCTTGACGCTTCCCTCTCCGTCACTCTCGGCGCCATTGTGGGCGTTAGCTTGAGCCGCCTGGAAGGCCGCAACCTCATCAAGCACCACTTTCAAGCGGCTCTCAGCCACGTGGACCCTGCGCTCATACTTCCGCTTCTCCTCCTCCCATTCATCCTTCTCCTTCTCCCATTGTTGATGTACGCGTTCCGAATCCTCTTCCTGGCTCCGGAGTTTCTTCTGAGTCACGTCAAGCCGTTTTCTCGTCTCGGCGGTTGACTCGATTGCCTCATCGCGCTCTCGTGCCAGCTCCCCAAGAGCAGAAGACGTACCCCCTTCCAACAAGGACAATTGGCGCTTCAATGACCGGTTCTCCTTCCCCGTCGACAAAAGCGAAGCCTGTTGCGTCTCTGACTCCTCTCGTACTGTGTGCAGCGAGGTCTCGAGACTTTCGATAATCTTGAGCTTCTCCTCCTGGTCTCGCCTCAGCGACAGAATCTCGGAAACGAGGTTCGCATGGAGGGTGGGCGTGAAGCGGCGCGGATCCAGGATGCTAATATTCTCATCGATGCTGATATCTCTCGAAGACCGTTTAGATCCCTTGTCTCCAGGAAGTGGCGGTGGCGAGCGACTCTTGTTTTTCTTGCCGGGAGGGGTAATAGACCGTCCTGATTTTCTCGAGCCGCGGGATACTGTGCGAGAAAGGGCGCGGTAGGGCGTGTCGGCGGGGGTCGGCAACGGCGCCGGGCCGGTCGATTCGTCCTCGGTCTCCCAGACAGCCATGATGATGGTCCTTCACCACCAGTTTTGCCCGTATGACAAGCACTGCTGTCTCTTTTTTAGCCCTGACGAAGTTCAGGTCATTTCCAATGCGCAGGGTCCAGGTCCGAGTGGCGGATGAGTGTAAGTGATATGCAAAGGGCACCAAGTCGAATCGAACTGCGGTGATCCCTGTCCGGGCTGAACCAAGCTTATCCAAAGCTGTCTCAAAGCGAGGCACGAGGAACCCCGGGTGAACCACGTTCGGGAGCTTCAGCCGACGTTGGTGCTTGAAACCGCCTCGGTAGCACAAGATGCATGCACGACCAGAGCTGTGCCGAGTCTGGTTGCACGTCCCCAGGATCGGCTGTCGACAAGATTGGGCTCCAATGCAAACGGTATGCCTGTCGATCGGCGTAGTCTGCGGGCTCCTAATATCGTTGATCAATCAGAAATGCTGTCAATCCAATTGTCCCCTGAACGCTGGGGTATAGGATGCGTTCTAAGCACGGGTTGCCGTCAAGCCAAGCCCCTCATCGGTTTCCAAGAGAGAGTCTGAGGCGCATGGAAAACCGGGATCCGGCTGGTTGATGCGAGATCGACTCACTGGAGAGGGGTTGAGTGAATCGGTATCACAGGTAGTTGAGGCCGTTGTTGTAGATCGGGGCTGGGGTGGTGTTCTGGAAGGTTTCCTGGTCTGCCACGAGGGGGGTGGAGCTTGAAACAAAAGATGGGATGAACGAGCGGGTCGTGACGGTCAGTGGCAAGCTGTTGTAGAGAAATCGAAGCTCTCGGGAAGTCGAACTGGCCAAGCGAGGGACGCGAAGGAGTGAAGAAGAAACAAGACAGGTGACCCGAGGACTCGTCAACCAGCAGCAGGATGCGCTGTGTCTCGGGACGTCTCTGGTCGAGAGCCGAGCAGAAGAAAGAAAGAAAGAAAACCCACGAAAGGGTGTTGTCGCGGTCGGAAGAAGAGCGAGTGCGCCCAGTGGAGACGACCAAAACTCAAGATCGGGAAGAGAAAGGAGACAGTGGCACGAAGTGCCGCCTGGGCGTGGCAGATTGTATTGCACGATACACCTCCCAAGAAGGTTTGAGCAGATCTGGGCAGCGTGGGTTACTTGTATGAGAGCTCCACTTTTCGACACGAACCACCAGCAGGTGGAGACGGAGCAAGGGGCCCTACAAGCTGCACAAGGCATGGGATGGCGGAAGGAACAAAAGTGCCATCACGGACATGGCCACAGGGCAAGAACACACAGGCCACTGGTTGCCGCGCCTTGCCGGTCCCGCTCCTCCACCCGCGGCCCATTTCAGGTTGTTCGAGTTTGTGGAGGGACAGTGGCCTGTGCAGAGCGGGACATGTGTTCCATGTGCTGCGACCTTACACAGTACAGTATTTTTGGGGGTTTGTCTCGTCAACAAGAGACATCGGATCATGATCCGTTGATGGCCGCAACGCCAGCCTCCAAGGATTCAGGAATCGACACCCAGGCCCGGCCGCCCAGGGCCCCGAGGATCTGGATCTGAACGGCCAAGACGACGACGGCTCCCACCAAGACGTTCTGAGCAAGCTTGCTTCCTGCAGTTTGGCTCTCTGCTGCGCGAATTGCCCGCCCTGCGGCCCTGGTCTCTGGGAGTGACCGCAATTCCCGAGCCCGAACTTGACTCAAGTGCACACAGGGAAAATGTCCGAAACATCGACACCTCCAGCAAACCCATCGAGATTCCAGAGCGCGTCGTCAACGACAAGAAAGAACCTCTTGCTTTTAAGTTTACCACCAGCCATCGCTCATGTCCCACCCGAAAATGCAACCCGAGTCTGCAGGCAGCCGGACATCAGACGTTGTCGACAGAAAGAAAGGCGAGTCCCGGAAGCTAACGGGTGCAAGTGAGTCCGTCTTCCACAAGACCCAAAAAGGGGGATTGGCCCCAGGAACAACCTCCCCGCTAACCACTTTGGGGCACAGGCTTCTGTGATGACCAAACTCACGGCCAATAGGATATCGAGCCATTGGGAAGTTAATTTCCTGGTGTGATAGGATGCGGACGATCGCCCGGGACCCAGGTGCCTCAAGTGGAGATGCCGGGGGCACACCGAACCACTTTCCTTCATCACGACGCTCTCCCGATCCGGCCCCGAGTTCTATTTCCAGGGGAACAGTCCCGAGACAAGAGATGAGATGAGATTGCCCAGAGCACCACTAACTCGGTGCCGTCGCACGCGGCTCTCACAGACGGACAGGTAACCGGAGGGTGTGACCTCTTCAAAGACGAACAAGAGAGATGTCGTCGATGCTGCTTGCTGGGCGAGAACGGTGTGGCGTCCCCCTTCATTGAGGAACCCCCACCCGTGCCCGATCATCGGTACCGCAAAGCCAGCAGCTAGCCGAATGAGACATCTTGGCATCAACATCCGCGTGGTCGAACCTCCGCCGCACTGTCTCGATCTCGGGAAGAAAAACGCGATGAGACGCGGCCGACCGTGGATCGAGGGGAGAGGACAAACCTGAGATCAACAGAAAACGATGCTGGAATTCGACACTTGGCCAGTCCGAAAAGCTGCGATCAGCAGCACCTCACCCAACACGACATTGGCGCACTGTTCACGGCACAAAACGGTTCTGCGTCCGTCAAATCGCGTGGGTTTCTTGGACCACACGGGCGATGGCAGCCTCCTGCTGTGCCACCTCTGGGGATGGTTGGAAGGGCCGCGATGGGTCTCGCCGATTCTCGTCACCATCTTCAACAAGGGTTCCCTCCGCCTCAGGCCGGGGGCCGATATCCACTGACCACATGCATCCTGCACGGTGGCACGCGTTCGGCCATGCTTTGGAAGCGCGGGGGGGGGAGGGTTTTCTCCATCTCGGCGTTGAACTGAGACATCCACCCGAAGCTCTTACCCTCTCCTGCCACGAGCGCGGTCTGTTGTTGGTCTCCTCGTTGACTGACCCCAGGTGTTCGCCAATGAACTGGAAAGTTCTCTTCCACGCGGGCTCCCTCAGCCCCGGCCGGTTAAACGACGGGCTACGAGAAAAAGCAACAGGCCTCGTCCGCGAATTTGCCAAGCCGCGGCGAACCAACAGAGGATTTGAGCCTGGCTCCGGAGTTCGACCCTGTGACGCCGTGGCGACCTTGTCTGCCCCGACCACGACGCGTTTCCCCATTTTCCGCGTCCATTGGTTCGGCGCTGGGAATTCCCATCACACAACGGCTGGCTGAAAGAGCCTTGCAGGATCTCGGCCAATTCTGCCGCAATACACGCCGAGTTTAGCGCCGTTCTCCGTTTCTGACCCCCATCTTGGACTTCTATTCTCAACAAGCGTGGATGTGAGCATCCAACGATTGCGGGCAGCTGCAAGCTGGTGACACTCCGCAACCGCCGCTCTCGCAGCGCAATCCCGCAGCAAGCCTACGCTGCAGTGTGACGTTGGAATGCCATCCATCCATCCATTCATCTGCAAGAAAAAGCAACCAAGCGAGCGAGCCGTTGGCTGCTGCAGCTTGCTGCATCAGGTAAGGGAAGGGAAGGCGGCCAGAACTGCCAAGTGAGAGTCGCAGAGAAAGCGACCCCTGAAGTCGCCGGACTGGTGGGAGAGAGATTGAGGCGTGCCCCTCTTGTGCATGCCGGCACCGGGGTTTGAAACTCGCTTTCAAATCGCGATTGCAGGCGGACAGGTGACTCTGCACTTGGAATTTTAGCGACTTTGACAAACTCCTCTGGATTGTCCGGGATTGAGATGATCGGAGTGTGGCCATTCAGGAGAAGAGGGGACATATTCCTTGATGAAGGACCCGATTTGCCAGATTTATATGAAGTCTGCTGCGCGCACGGAAAACAATCAACATCATCGCACTCGGGCGCTCAGCGGCATGGTGTCTGGTCTGAGGTGGTTGCGTGTTGTTGTTGCTGTGGCTTGCTGTCCAGGAGCAGACGACTGAACGTGCTGGACTTCAATAGCGATGAGTGGCAGACAAGCTCCGCTCATGCATAGGTGGTGCATGAGGCCAACATCACATGGTTTCACGTCATGATGGATGCTTTTGAGAGAAGTGAAAACTCTTTTCGTATTTTTAAAGCACCAGAAGCCGGACAACAGCCGGATGCTACGCAGTCTGCCGATGTTCGAGGAGGCGATGTTTCAAGGAGAGTTCTTGTTTACTCTACTACCGGCCGGTGTTGTGGTTCTCTGAATGCGGCACACACTTGGGAGTCATGGACTGTGTTCTGTCGAAGGAACCTCTTCCGCGGGACCGGGCACTTTGAAGTGATTTGTACCGTTGGACAGCCGAGCAGCGGTGTCGCCGGCAGTATTCCATGGCAGTCGTCTGTCTACTAAGGTCAACAGAAGTGGGGTGCTGAGATTTAGACGAGCATGATATCAAACCACATGGTCCCGGACCTCAAGATGTTCATGAGCCCAAGGTAGGTGCCAGGACAGGCAAGCTCTGAGTTAGAGTCCAACACAGGTTCCAGTGCCATCCCATCATGTTGTAAGCTCGTTAGTCTACCTGTCCTCTGCGTCAGAGCCGCTTTCCCACATTAATATGGTGGTGGCAGGAGAAAGTTGTCTTCTGGAGAATAACAAGGTGTAGAAAGGGGTCACCTAGCGCCCAATTCCAACGCCATCGATCATGTACAGTATTTTGAGAACGAAACCAAGCTTATTACCAACATTCAGATGCCCATGACACTCCGTTTATAAGACAAATCATCAGCACACCGAAGAAGGGTGACAACGGGATAACCCCGAAACCCACAACTTGGCCTTCCAACAGTTGTGAAGGGAACATAAGAACACATACTGCGGACAATTTTGTTAGCATGGTAATTTTTAAAGTTACAATAGATTAATGATTTCAAGACCTGCTCGTTCTCGTGTGAGGAAACACATAGGGTATATTACTCGTAAAGCAGCAACACCATCTCGCAGTCTTAAGAGTTGTAAATGTGAAGAATCGCCAAAACCATACACAATCACCATGCTTACTCGAGGTTATTCTTCTTTTTGTTAAATCCCCAGACTATTCAAGCCACCATGTTTCATGCACACCATTAAGTGTCGTCTCATGCATGACTGCCACAGCACTCCGGGAGTCTGAATCATGGGTGAGACATGCTAGCTCCTCAATGTTCTTACACGACGGTCTTCTCCACGCTACCTATATACACAACTCAAAAAAATGACACCTTTGGGTTTCCTCCAACTTTTTTCCAAACCTGCCAGCACTTTTCCGGAAGTCGGCGGTTAGGTACTTGACCGGGGCCCAGTCGATTTCCATCCCAACCGCTCCAACCCCTCTGCCCGCACCACCAACGACGCTCCTTCCCGCAACCCCCGGCCCTGCGTATATGTATTTGAATAATTGACTTACTTTCAATGGCCCCGAGGAATCCCAAGTGGTGTAACGGAGCCTGGCGCCGTTTGGATAAATCCTCGCGCTCTCGTCCACCTCCCCCCGAGGTGTCGCATTCGATCCCCTTCCGAAGCAGAAGCCCTTCCCCTCTGGGCTTTTCGTAGCCGGCCACCTCCCCTCGGCCGCGAGGGGGGCTGGCCGGCGAGCGTTATGCATTTTCCCTCTCTGTGCCAAGTTCTCGCTTTTTGTTGTCCACACCACACTTAACTCATTTCGTCCAAACAGCGGTTCAGGATAGTAAAGCAATTGCCGCCAACCCTGTTCTCCACGGTATCAACATGACTTCGCGTTTTGTACTGCATACACTTATTCTCTGCGTGACAGCCTCGGTACGTGTTCATAAAGACAGCCCCTGTTTGAGTCCCAGATGCCTTCCCGACAAACGTTAGTGCTCCCGCGCCCTCTTCTGTCTCGAAATGAAGCTCTCTGGGTATAATTCTAAGGCATCCGGTAGACAACCCCACGATGCGTTTATACAAGAACTCAACAGACACCATATTACTCACAGTCAAAGGCCAAAAGCCAAAGAGAGGGTGCTGGCGGCGAACACATTTTCAACACCAAAACGGCGATGTACAGATACAGTAGGCAATTACAAAATTAGGCTATCTCAAACCACCTGCCAGCAGGGTAATAGTTTTCACTGCATAAAGTTATCCTTTCAAGAAGAAGAAGCCGAAGAAGGGGGATTTTGTCACGACTCATCATCTTCACAGCATTGCCCAACGGCGCATCTTTGTTCAGCATCTGCAAGGGGTTGTCCAGCAATTGTTGTTTCCTTAAAGACTTTACAGGTCGTCTCCTGCATGTTTTCGCGTCCTTGACCTCTGAAGTCAAAACGGATGGAAAGAGATGGTTTAGGATGGAGGGTTTCTGTAGGAAGTTGTAACAAATGAAGAGGGTAAACAAAAGGCAAAGGCAAAACAACCCAATCATAAACGTAACAGTCACAGGGCAGTTAATATCACAGCGGTAAAACTGCGCCATCAGCCTGGTGATGTTGAGTGACGTTGAGTTGCCTTGAGCTCTTCTTGAGTGTTTGCAACCAGGAACCATCCAGTATTGCTGACGTGGTGTTCCCCAGGGCGAGCTTCACTTTGATTTTCTACCCATCATTACTCAATGAATAAATTCCCTTTTATTAACAACCTGTGTAGGCAAGGTACTACTAATGGGTAATCCCTTGGCCTAGAACTAGTGTCCGTTTGATGGCAAATGCTAGAAGACTAGAATAGACGGTGATATTGTGTGCTAAGAAGTTACGCGTGATAGTTGATCGCTTGAAGTTCGACACCTCGCGAGGATCGACGTCTTGAGTCTCCACAGAGATTCAGCTTAACAGCAACCCGATCAACAACACTAATTTGTACCATGTTCGATGACGTTATAGCATGATGGTAAATCCCCCTGCCAGGGAGTCTACCTACCCTTCAAACAAGCACCCCTGGGAACTTGGCCTTAATTTATGGTGGAAGTGGAAGTTCTTGAATCGCACCGCTGCCCCGATTCTCATGACGTCAACACCGGTCCCCGGAGGGCTGGCTCCGTCTTCGGCCGGACCCCGCTTCTCCGCTTGCCCGACGGTCTCCGACTCTTTCCTCCGTTCGTCCCCACCCATGGCTCCGGAAGGGGGCAGGAGCACATGCTATCGGTCAGGCAGACAGCAAGACGGGAGAGAACAAGAGGAAGAGCTCAGCTCGGCTAAGCACTACCATGTAACCGTTGCCTGACAGTAGAGGTCCCCCCCGAGGTTCAACAGCTCGCCGCTCCTTTAGTCCATATAAGTCATCTTACCTCACGCGAACTAACCCTAGCCACAAGCACATCGTTGCCTCTTAGCAACACCTTAATTTCTTTCCCCAATCCTTGAGCCCGACCTCCCTCCAGAGCACACCACCCCTCTTCACCCCCAGCCTCCACAACCATCATCACCACCACGACCACCACCACCATGTCCCCACCACCCTCTTCCCGCCCCTCCCCACCTCATCGCCACCCAAATCCGCGCCCTCACTTTCGACGTCTTCGGCACGTGCGTCAACTGGCGTCCCTCCATCGCCAACCACCTCCTTGCCGCCATCACCCAAAAGCTCACCACCACCACCACCACCACCACCACCCTCACCCTCTCCGACACAACCCGCCTCGCAAACCAATGGCGCGCCTCCTACAGCGCCTTCACACGCTCCTTCATCCCGGGCACCACGCCCTGGAAGGACATTGACCAGCACCACAGAGATAGCCTGGTTGAGCTGCTGAACAGCCCCGAGTGGGGGTTGTCAACTTGTGGTTTTACCGACGAGGAGGTATGGGACATGGTCAAGGGGTGGCATTCCCTTTCGCCCTGGGAGGACAGCAGCTCAGGAGTGCGGCGGTTGAACGCGGCCGGGTTTGTCACAGCGACGCTGTCGAATGGGAATCGGGGGTTGTTGGAGGAGCTGTGTGGTTATGCGGGGCTGGAGTTTGGGAATTTGGTGTCGGCGGAGGATTTTCGGGTGTATAAACCTGCGCGGGAGGTGTATTTGGGGGCGTGTGAGAGGTTGAGGTTGGAGCCGGGGCAGGTGGCGATGGTGGCGGCGCATTTGGGGGATCTGCAGGCGGCGAGGGAGGCGGGGATGAGGACGGTGTATGTGGAGAGGAAGGGGAGGAGTGGTGGGGAGGGAGGAGGAGAGGTATGTGAAGGCAAGGGAGTGGGTTGATATCTGGGTTGCGGAGGGGAGGGGGTTCCTCGAGGTTGCGAGGCGGCTTGGGGCTTGAGGTGATCCTGGACGTTCCCTTGTGTGTCCCCTGTAATGAAATGTTCAGTAGAATGGCAGGGGAACCGCAAGCATACCCCCGCTGATGATGGAGCTCATGCATTACTCCCTTTCAAGAAGGCATTTACGAGAGGACTGGCATGGGTTGAGACTTGAGTCTCGTTGGTTTGGGGAGCGAAGAGCAGCAGAAGGAGTGTTGTTGAACTTGAGGACACTCCTGCTTAGACATTTGTCTAACCCGGAATCTGATAGTCATAATCTACACTTACGAGGTGAATCAGAAGGCTTGGATCCGCCAGGAGAATGAGAAAGAGGCAGCTGCCATGTGCTGTTTCGGTGTCCCTGATTCGCAACCGTTGTAGAACAACTCGGAGTCAATGGAGGTTAAGGTATATGCTGTTGGAGGACCTCCTTCTAGCCGAGATGTGCCTGTTTGCCCCTCTTCCTGTATTAACGGAGAGCGGTCTCGGACCGCCCGCAACGGGAAAATAGTCCCATGTTCTCACCAACGGCCCAACGGCGAGGTTGCGAGGCGCTATTGGCAGGGTCCTGGTCTGAGCGGAATACTACCGTGATATCGCACCAACGAGCCTCCAACCTGACACAGCCGAGATTCCGCGGTCTAGGCGGTTGGTGTCCCATCCGAGAAGACCAGAGTCCAAGAGGAGGGTCCACACAAGGACTGCCTCGAGGGCAGACGACTCAGCAGGACGTTAAGGAGCAGTCAACCCACAACCAAAGCACAAGGGAAACGGCAGAGACAGTCTTGTGTCTACCTTGGCGTGCTTGTTGGATGCTTTCGCACGGGCGAGATGTCTCGTGCTCGCACTCCGTGGGGACTAAGGGGCCGAGATATCACGGGCAAAGCACCGTTGCGCCGAGTCCCATGTGTCTTTCCCATGGCGCCCTTTTCCCGATCGATCTGGGTTGGTGACTGCAGCATGCTCAGAGTCTGGCACTGTAGCGAGCAGCCACGCAGCAGACACATCAGCTCCTCGGATTGGCGATGAGCGAAGCGGCTGCCATTCCGATATTGGCAGGATGCAGGTCGCAAATCTGGAAGTGGACGGACGGTGGACGAAGCGGGACCGATCCCGGCCGCTGGCGAGCACCCAACCACCCCGATTGGGCCAGCGCCGGTATCCGGTTTGTACGGGAACCCGGGCTTGATGCCGTCTGTTCCCCGCCACGAGCCCCGCCCGATGTATCCAGTACCACGGGTGACATGTGGCCGGCGAGCTGCGACCATGTTATTCTGCATGCATAGAGCACATGTTGAGGTGGTGCTCGCGG
This sequence comes from Collariella sp. IMI 366227, assembly GCA_027946355.1. Taxonomy (NCBI): domain Eukaryota; kingdom Fungi; phylum Ascomycota; class Sordariomycetes; order Sordariales; family Chaetomiaceae; genus Collariella; species Collariella sp. IMI 366227. Next base: position 868,366 of record JAPEUS010000002.1, on the reverse strand, counting down.
CTGGACAGCCAGTCATGATGGTGGTAAGTCGGCCGATCAGATTTTGCGATCTCTGATTGCGTCGTGAGCGCTGACTGGACAGCCATCTTGTGCATCGAACCACAAGCCAATGGATCCTGCGAGTCCAGATGGGAGGGTCCAGAGTGCGGCAGAAGGTCCTGAGATTTTCAGAGGCTGAACGTGGGAGAAACTGGGACTCGACCGTTCAGTTCAGGACCTGTGGTTGGCGAACAGCAGCCTGCAGCCTGCATCTCAGCGGGAAACGGCAACCGCGGGGCAGAAAGGGGCGGTGTGATTGGTCAAGCTGCTGGCCGTGTCTGGTCTGGAGGGACCGCTCGCCTTGTGGCAAGTCCCGCCGTCCACAAACACCCTCGCTCCTGCAGTCCTGCGATTGGAACCGACGGGAAGGAGCCTCTCTTAACTCTGTCCGGAGACGTGCTTGCCTGAGCTGCCTCGCTGCTTTTCTCGAATGCAAGACCAACCAGCATAGGTAGGATTTTTTTGGCTCTGTTGGGACGCGACGGGATAAACTACAGACATGAAGGCCTAGACATGTGAGCGTTTCGGCGGGGCATGACAGGGAGAGGTGCTGCTGTCGTCGGCTTGTCGCTTGTATAAATCTGGCTTAGGGATGTTGTTGCAACCCCAGGCTTTGTCTCTCTCTCTCAACCCTCTCGCCAAATGCTACGGATGAGAAGCGACGAGTATCCGTAGATAAGTGCGGATAGAATCCCGTCTTCAGCTTTCAACACATCTCAAACCTCGATTCTTAAACGAACCAACCTGCTGCTTGTGTTCCTCTCGCTTCTTGGAACCGGAAATTCGCAGAAAAAGTCACTGCAGACATCCCTACCACCACCACACAGCGAAACCCTCCCTTGCCAGTGACGGGCACACTGCCCCAGTGGTCAATATTTTCTCCACCTTCCCCATCGCCAACAAAGGCTGAGGCCCGCCCACCGCCCATCCTGAACAACCACAACCTCACCCCGGCCGCGACTTATCGCTGTCCCTCCTTCTCCCGCTGCAGCGAGAGCATTTCCGCCGACCACCGACATCTCGCCGCCGCCAACCTGAACATCCCGTCCTATCCCTCCCCTCGGTACACTTCGTTGCCCTTTTCCTTCCCTGAGCGTTGGGAACTGGCACGCGCAAATCGGCCGCTTGCATCATCGTCGACTCGTCGTCTTTTTGTTTTTCCCGTGCCGCACTGCACGCCCCTCATCGGCTGATCCTAGCTCCCCCAAAGCTTGGTGCCGCCTCCTCCTTCCCAACCCCCGTCCGATCGCCGCACACCAAGACACCCGAGACTCTCAACGGCGACGCGTCACGTACCGAAAAGACCAGCAAACATGGCGGGCAAAATGGTTCTGTACAAGCTGGTGGTGCTTGGAGATGGTGGCGTAGGAAAGACAGCTCTCACAATTCAGCTCTGCTTGCAACACTTCGTTGAAACGGTACGCTCTTGCTCTCGCTCTCAACTCCCTCCCTCTGTCTCGCTTTGGCCCGCGTCTTTCCCTCCGCAGCCGTGGTTTCAGATGGGACAGGCCATCCCGCTGCGATGGCCTTCTTGCAAAGACAGTTTGCTAACCTGCCATCCGATAGTACGACCCAACCATTGAGGATTCATACCGCAAGCAGGCCGTGATCGACAACCAGGCCTGCATGCTCGAGGTGCTCGACACGGCAGGGCAAGAAGAGTACACTGCGCTACGAGACCAGTGGATCCGAGACGGCGAGGGCTTCGTTTTAGTCTACAGCATCTCATCGCGGTCGTCATTTACGCGCATCAAGCGCTTCCACCACCAGATCCAGAGAGTAAAAGAGTCCACAGCATCGTCACCCTCATACCCAGGGTCGCCGATCTCGGCGGCCAACCCCCTCGGCGCCCGTGCCCATCATGCTCGTCGGCAACAAGAGCGACCGCATCGCCGAGCGCGAAGTCTCAACACAGGAGGGACACGCCCTGGCGCGCGAGCTGGGCTGCGAGTTTGTCGAGGCGTCAGCCAAGAACTACATCAACGTTGACAAGGCCTTCTACGACGTGGTGCGAATTCTGAGGAGGCAACGACAAGCCGCGACCCAGCCGATGGCGCCCGCGGGTAGCGGCAAGTACGAGTCGAGGAGGACAGAGTCCAGCGTTCAGTCGGAGAAGGGCCGGTACCGACGGGAACGTCGCAGGGGGTGTGTCATATTATGAGCGGCCAGACCTTTCCTCACCCGCCCTGGCCTCCCCGCATTTCCCCCCCAGAAGGACATCTCTTTGGCTGGAACAAGTCTGCAACTCGGCCGCTCGTGCAGCGCTTTGGCAGTCATCTGCTCGCCACGAGCCAAATCCGACCTTTGGTGCGAACCCATTAGAGACCGGCAGAGCGGCGGCAACTTCTCGCAGCTACGAAAACATTCTCTTGACGGCCGTCACACCCGGCCACTCCCGATTTCCTTGCTCGAATCCCACATTTTTCCTTGGGCTACCAGACGACACATACCGAGTCTCGATACAGCGGACGGCGCATGAACCAAAAGAGGGCATCATTGGGCGTAACTATTCCATCCGCGCTTTTCGAGCCTGAGGAGCGGTGTATATCTCCCATTTTCTTTCCTTTTTTCCGTCTCTTTCAGACAGCCAGCCGGGTTGTTCTTGGAGTCAAGGTGGATGGATGCCGGGTGATCTTGGAATTGAGGATTGGGGGGTCCATCTGTGACTCCTCGATGTGTTTTGGATCGAGATCAGAAGGAGCCCCCAGATTTCAGAACACAATTGGGAAAGCTTCACAGCCGGGAGACAAAGGTCAGCCAACCGACGGGGGGGAGAATAGCGGTCGCAGTTGCACATTTGATGACACTTGGGTACGGAGTCTGCGATGATGTTTTTCTCCTTGGATATTCATCCCCAGGCCTGCTATTCCTGCCGCAACGAGCCTTATGCTATCTCGGAAACTTCTACTTTTTTTTTTTTACTTTTTTTATTTTATTTTTCGCATCTAAGAAGATACCAAAAAGAGGCTTGTCGTCGATCGATCGAGAGAGGTAGACGCACGAGCTTCCACGAGGCCAAATACATAAGAAAAAAAAAAACACCTGAAAACCCGAACCTGCTTTGCCTCTCTCGTGCTGCGTGGCGTGTTCCAGTCTTGTCCCCTTCAACCTGCCTGCCCTGGTTGAACCGAACCGACCCGTTGCGTTCATGCACCTTGCTGCAAGCCCACAGGACGAGGAACCCACCCGTGTGGTTTAACCTGTGCAGTAGCGCTACTGCTGGTGCGCAAGTATTATATCTTTCTGACAACGCATACCTAAAGCACGGTGTGTGCCTTGCGTGGTGGTGGTTTTTGGAAGATAGATGATCAGATCGGCTGGACGGCTTGAATGGGGGGGGGGGACACAGCAGTCGGTCGGGTCGGCAGGGGCTTCTTCATCATCGTCACTATTGGAGCGCGGGCAGGGTTAAGCCTTGGGGGTATGATTGGGATTTTTTTGAGTGTGTGTGAGGCATTTTGGGTCTCTTCATTGTCAAACCATCCTCCCTCCGGTTTTCCAGGTGGGAGGTGCATTGATGGCGAAAAGCTGTCTCGGTGGTTTTGAGACCGAGAAGGATCAGAATACTTGCGGCGGGGAATGGCACGTTGAATCTCAGGGTCCAAATCACACCCAGCAAACAGATCGAAACGGCGGATATTAAAGGAACAGCCGCGACCGTTGCAGAGCCAAACAAGCGCAAACCTTGGATGAACACCATCCCTCATCTGCAGGCTGTTCATCTTCAATCCACACACCACGCCACATGGAAACGCGCCAGAATGAGAGAAAAGCAGCTCGGATTTTGCCATCGTCGTCGTCTCTTTTCCTCCAAGTTCTCCTGCCACCTTCCTCCAAGATCTTGCCTTGTCGTCTGTCGCCAACCAGCAATTGAGCAGCACGCAATGGTGGGGTCGAGGATTTTGGGTCCAGTCCTGTGGGGCAGGATCTTCCATCCCTCCACCTCCCACCCGTCCCCCGCCTGCCGTTTCTGGAGAGCTGTGAAACTGGCCAACCAGTCCATCTCGACAAAGACCGCCCGAGCTCAAGCGATGCCAAGCCAGACACTTTTTTTCTCGAGCCGTTGGGAGGGTCGCATTTTCCGTGACCCTCAAATCTCGACACTGGGTTTCTGTCTCTGCTTCATGCCTTCTCGGCAGAAGGCAAACGACATCTTTCGCCGTCTTCCCTCGATCCTCGGCTCGTTGCAGCGCCGGGCATGGATCGGTGCCCTTTCGTTTGAGCCATCTGGCAAAAGCAAGGTGCAAGTGGCATGTCAAACAGCACTTGAAGCATGCTGTGTCCAACAAGGCAGAATTCGAACCCACCGGCTGTCGGCCTTGGTAAGCCGGACGTCACACACGGAACGGAGGCACCGCCGTGTCCAGCCCGTTGCAGGCCCCGGTGTTTTCCTTCGTCCGGCCGGGACGGGTGATGCCTTGTTTTGAAGTTGTTACCAATGGGGTGTTGGGGATGTCGTCAGAGTTTTCTTCCTCTTTTTTTTTTTTTCTTGGTTGTCTCCCAACCCGGAGATAGCCGTTGGGTGGCCTGCAGTGCCAGGGGATTTTGATCGGGGATGTTGGACTGCTGCTGCACCCATGAATCAGCAAGCGAACGACCCGACACACAGCAGCAAGATCAAATTGTCTGTGCGTCTGCATATTCACCGGTCAGGTCGCCGACTTGGGCTTTTCCCTTCTTGGGGTTTTCATATCAGGTTCGGGGGGAAAGACGAGATTGATCTCCATCGTCTTGGCCGATGGATAGGGCAGCTGCTGGTTGCGAAAAAATGAGCCACGCAGCGCAGACTGACACTCTGAAGAGCAGATGGCAGAAAGAAAGCATCAGGGGCAGACAAAAAGGCTTTTGTTGCAAAGAGGAAGACCCTGTTCCTCTTGACAAACTCCTCAAGCTGCCAGACTTGTTCAAATGATCTTCAACAAGACGTGAAAGGCGAACTAGGGTCGTTTCCCGTCAACCGCGCAGTTGTTGACCCCTTTCTCCAACCGCCATCTTCCCTACGCCAGTGCTTCCTCTGATGGTTCCCCCAGCCGCAGGACAACAAAACACGGCCGTCTCATTCTTCTCACCATCTCCGAACCTCCCAGGTCTTAATCGATGATCTGATAAGGGGCACAGACAACCACCCTCAGCCCCGGCGATAAACACCCCCGCATCCGGAAGGTTGAACAGTCCTTAACTACCTGGTCAATACCCCTCCCCGGACCCTGCCACACGCCGCACACCGCTTCCTTCGCTGAACGGGGTTGAAACTCTTGGGATCTCAGGTTCATTGTCCCTCCGACCCAGCACCTGGGGTTCGGGCCGGGTCCGGGCCCGGGGAACATCCGCGCTGCTGCCGCCGTTGTGGAGCGGGAGAGACTGGGGTTGCGGAGGTTGGGGTCGCTTCATCCTCGGCTTCTCCTCCTTCTTCAACTTAGCACAAATGGCAGTCTGAAAGCTAGTTGTTGGAGGGGCTGTGATGGTCGGTGACCGCCTGCCTGGGAGGAGACATGCCTGGCAGGGATAGCGTCGAGGCGATAGTTCGACCGTTTAAAGCCCGAGGCGAGTGCCAGGCGCCATGTTTCTCAGCTCCGTTTTCAGGACTTTGAAAGTTCGGTTTCGCGTCAACTGGGAGTCTTAACTCCCTCACCGGTCGAAGTTACTTGTATGTGGGAGACAAAGTTTGAGAGCATGTGATTGACAAGGCCAGCTCTGAGCTTGATGCTGGGCTGGCGTGGAACCCTTGAAGGCGCCCCCACGGCGGCCAAGGCGTCGGTAAATGTTTCGGCAGGTCCAAAGACGTCTTTTCTTGGTCCGTGGTGTTGGTTGATTGATAAGATCTCCCGCTCTCTCTCTCGAGAAAAGAGTGAGCGGATGGGAGACGAGTTGACGGCCTGTGGGAGGGGCCACTGCTTGGAAAGTCTCCTTCTTACTTAAGCTAGGTTATTCGGGGACGAAGAGAAAAGAAGCAGAATAGAAAACGAGAAAGGAAGGAGCACCAAATCCCCCCACTTGGTCTTTGAGAAGAGGGAGTCTGTCTCAGGAGATATCTCTCGCGACCTTCTGTTTTAGCTCACCATGATGTTTGACTGCTTTCCGTATATCGCGGCCCAGTGTCAAAAACAGCACCATGGCCCGTGTTAAGATCAGGGTTTGACTCGTCTAATCCATAGCCAATTGCTATCTTGCGAGTATTGAACTGGTGCACCGCACCATAAATCCACAACCACACCACACCCTTCTTCTGGTCAGCGAAGTCTGGTGACGGTGATGTCGTGAATTTGGGGGGGGAACGAAGACTTCAACAAGTCATGGCTCAAGGCGACTCCGGCGTCGTATGCATGGCACGCTTCTGACAACAATCAGCTCTGTCCCTCCGGTCAGAGTATCATCCTCTCCCGTCTGCACTGAGTATGCTCCTCCGAGGTCTCGTCATCAGAAAAGAATGTTGATTGTCCCGCCTGCCCCCCTTCTCAAGAGAGAAAAAGAGCAAAGCTCTCGCAAGCCTATCTAAATACGACGTGGCCTGCACGTGAGAAAGTAAAACGAAAAATGCAATATCGAGGTCCCCCATTGTCTGCACGTCAGCGGGTCCAACTATCAGGCCCCAAACCTAGTGGTTTTTGCCCCAGTTCAGTATTCTCATGAAGGACTTTGTCCGGTATCTAACCAAAGTAATGGATGTCTTATTCTAGGTCTTCTCACTCTTGCGCCCAGCAGCTTCACTGGCTTTCGCGTCAGGAGATACTTTTCCATTCATCATCAATCTTAACCGTTTTCGTTTACATCACACCATATAATATCTGGTTAGATGTCTTCTGGAGAAGCATATAGCCTTTCCACCCGTGGTTTGCCCGTAACTATCTTAGTTACCAACTAGTTCAAATCTTGACGAACGGGTGACAATGTGCTTCATTGCCCCCGTTTCGCTTCCGGAATGTTAGTATCCGAGTTCTGTCACAAACAAAACCTAAAACGGCCGGAAAGGGCGCTCCAGAATTACTCAGTCCATTTACACTATGGGCTTGCGGCATATGTCTACATAACTCAGCAAATATGACCCAAAGAACCTGCATGTTTAGCACACCCGAAATGCAAAATAGCGGTGAGAGTGAAAGCAGATAAGATCGTATCTTATAATCACTTAATCTATGCCAAAGTTCCGACTTGAGTTTCAGCACAGGGGCTTCAAGGGCCGTGGGACGTGAATCCCAACGTGATGATGTACATTCCCATCCATCTTAATCAAGCTTTTCCGGTGGGTGACGCTGTAATTCCCCAGCAATCCGGACATTTTGCCATCACGACACGTCGCCTATCATTGCCAACCCGAAGCCCATCAGAACTCTTGGGACTAGCAGACCCTTCATCTCCCATTTCCACGCAAATTCGTATGCTTTCTACTAGACCGAGGCCACACCAACCACTTAGGCGAAGACCTGCGACCCTTTGCTGCTAGAAACAGATTATCTCTAGTCGACATTAGTAGCGCTATCTGGAACAATAAATGGAATACGCGACAGTCGTGACGAGCTTGGCTAGAAATCCCAGCTGAGTATGTATCCCTCGCCGTGTGGGAAAAACCATTGGCGTCAGTATAAGTGCTCTAGGTTGGACATTACGAGGAGCTGGGTAGTACAAGCCGCCGAGTTAATTAATACAGAGTAATCTCTGAGGAGAACCTACCTCTACCCCTGGTTGACTCTGTCTGAGGGTTTTAGTGCTTAACGGTCAAGAGGCATGCGATGATTTCTTTTGGAGTACATGGTACACGTGCAAGCGTGAGATCTTTATCTGCTCCGACAACCCTCGACTCCTTCTCCCCAGTTGTATCTTGACCTTTGAGTAGGGCTAGCTGGAGCCGGGAACGGAAAGACTTTGACATGCAGGAAAGCAACCCATTCGAATATTCCGGATTTAAAGTCTCGAGTCTCCTTCTCTAACACCGCGACGGCAGAAATATAAGAGGCGTAGTTACACGTCTAAGTGCAACTGTACACTGGGAATATAGAACGGCCAGCATTCCACAGCCAGCCAACCCCGATCTCTCACAGGAGCAAACACCTGCCACCCCTTCAGGAACGCACTATCTCCTCCGTTATGCCAGCAGGAGACGAGGAGAACGAAGAGGAGGACGAGGGATCAAACTCCTCGAGGGGCAGACAAGTTGTTGTTTGTGGTCGCAAGGACAGCATAGGCGTGGCAGGCAGCAGCAATGAGCTCTTCTCAATTCATTGATTTCTAGTCTCTAGCCATTGCGAAGACATAGAGAGGGTAGATGATCTCCAGGTCTCAACCCCCAACAAGCATCCAAAAACCGTAAGGCCGAGTCGTAGAACGCCATCTGTCTGAAACCCCTCCTCATCTCATCTCACGGGCCCACTCACTCCAACCACGATTCCTGCCCACAAATGGAAGCCTCTCACCAAACGACACACCCAATGTGGCTCACACCCAGTCTTCCTGAGCAGAAGAAAAGGCTGTGTCTACCCCAAAACAGACATATAAAAACCTAAATGACACGAAAGGAAGTAAGTGGTAGTAGTATTGCCGCAAAACCCATGATAGAAAAGCCCCGATATAACCCCCGGCCCCAATTCCATACCCAACCAGCCCAAGAAACCCAAAACCAAGATCCAGCGCGAAGGGAGTATATGGTGCATGGTATATAAAAAATCCAACAGCAGCAGCAGCATCAATCAACAGATCATCTCATCCAATCCCATCCCTCATCATCACGACGTCGCATGCTCATCCCCAAACGGACTCCTTTCCCTCCCCTTCGCCAAGGCCGGAACCGTCGAATCCCGTTGCGACGCCCTCCTCGTAGCCTCCTCGATAACCGCACTCAAGCTCGTCGTGCTCTGCGCAGCTGACTTTGGCGGATCCGAAAACGGCCCCTGGTCCGAGCGGGGCGTGCTACTCCCGGCCATGGATTCGCGGATGGTCGACCCAGAAACGGTCGGCGACGTGAGGATGTCATCCGTCGAGGGCTTCGGCCTGAGACCGACCTTCTTGACGCTCCCGACGCGGACGACCATGGCGCGGGCGGGCGTAGCGGTGGCGGTGCTGGCGTTGTTGAGGAAGGTGGAGCCGACGCTAAAGGTGCTGTTTGCGGGGCTCGGGGGACGCATCAGGTTGTTATTGTACTTTTCGTAGTCGACAGCCGGGACGGGCGGGGTGGCGCTGCCGACCGAGTTGTTGGAATGGGAGGAGTGGGCTGAGCGCACGCTGACCATGGCGGGTTTGGCGCGCATGCCGGTTTGTGCCGGAGCAACGACGACGGCGCTCTTGCCGTAAATGGTGGAGGCGACGCTGGATCGTGGGGCGTACGAGGTGCGGGCAAAGGAGGTGCGGTCGGAGAAGGCGGAGAGGCCGGAGTAGGTCGAATCGCGCAGGTCGCCGGGGACAAAGAAATGCTGGTCTTCGGCGGTGGCGGGGGTGCCGGCCCCCGATGAGAGAGCGAGGGGAATGGGCGGAACTGGAGGCACGAGTACCGACGGGGAGGCGGCGGTCCGGTTGGTGACGCCCGGGATGTAGGCGATCTGGATGATGTTGGATGCGCGGGTGAGCACGGTGGAAGCGATCGAGTGCGTCGTGTGTGTCGAGGCGCGGTAATCCTGTCGTTGAGGGGAACGTCTTCTCGCCCTCTGCACCCTGCTGCTGCCCATCATCCCATGGCTCCTCCACCTCGGGTTGCCTCCTCGTCCTGACACAGAACCTCCAAACCAAGTACGTGACGATGGCGATGGCTGCAAGACCGCCGACAACTCCTCCCGCAATTGCCCCAACGTTGGTTGACGAGTTGCCGTGACCCGCGGATGCGCCGGCTGTTGGCTCGATGGGGATGCAAGTTGCCCTCGGGCACTCATTACACTCGATCGGATAGATGAACTGGCACTGCGTGACGCCCTCTTCGCATGAAGGGCATACTAGTTGCACTGATTTGTCGCATTCGACGCATGTCTCGCGCTTCAACAAACGGTGGAGTGCCCCTGGAATCTCATGTCAGCGGCGGCATCTCATACTCACCAGAACGGGCCGTCTCACGAGTCGCAGGCTGCAGCGTGGCAGACATGGCGGGCGATGTTTCGCGAAGCTGGGGTTTGACAACGACAGTTGTTTTTTTTTGTTTTTTTTTGGCTGTTGGTTCCCGTGATGATCGGCGAGACAGGAAACGGGTCAAGCCTGGACCGTCCGTCCGTGTCGATCAATTGGCAAACGGCGTCACACTCGGGGCGGCAGACTCAGACGTCGAAGGTGGCGGCAAGTCGTGGATCTAATATCGGTAACCAAAAGAAAGGAAGTCGTCGATGGTGGCCAAAGAAGCGATGGTAAGAGTGAGATGGTGCTCAGGAGAGGGGCCAATCAATCCGAAACTGGGGAAAACGAGTGACTGAGGCTAGCTCAAAAGAACGGAAGGCAGCTGGTGATGGTCCGCCCAAAAATCCTCAGGAACACATGTGCTGGTTCCTGCTCAAAATCCCAGCCGAAGGATCAATCAGGACGAGGTTCCGTGAGGTTGAAGTTGAGGTTGAGGTTGAGGCGGCGGCGAGGACGGCGAGCTCGGGAGATGAGGGTTGGCTGGAGGAAGCGGTGCCCTTGTCTACGGCTGCGGGTTGCGTCCAACTTTGAGAGAACGGCCGCGGTCTGGTCTGCGCTGGGTCTCCGCTTCGGGTTCATTTGGCAGAAGGGGCCAGTGAGGGCAGCGGACTGGGCAGAGACAGGGTAGAGCCACACCCACCACACTGGAGGGACCGAAGGGAACCGAAGGGGTGCGCCCCACAGAGGTATTGGCGAAACATTGTGGTGGGCCAGGGCAGGCTCCCATTCGCTTGATTCACAGAGCCTGGCGGCCCCTGGATTGACTGGAATCACTGGACGGAGTGGGGTCGGCTTCTCTTTTGTGTGCCACGCCCGGGCCAATTTCCCTTAGTTTCCCCTCGTTTGGTTCGTTTCTCGCAATGGCTGCGCACCATGTGCTGCTCTTCGTCCGATTCTGTGTCATGAAGAAACATTGTTTTCAGGCGATCACCTTTGGATGAACACTTTTCTCGCAGCATGAATCTTTCATTCTTCATTCTAGCCCCGCGATGGACACAGGAAACAGCACCCGAACGGGAACACGGGAATGGGAACACTGCCTGCTTGCTGCTGCTAGCGACTGCAAGTCAGCAAGCTGCTTGCTTGGCCGCAGAATAGCCCTGTCCTGCAGCTTGCCATGAGATGGCACCACACGCCAGCCAATGGGCGGTTCACTAGCTCCCGATGAATTTGCCTGCACTCCAGCCCCGAGGGAGTCGAACTCACACTCACCAGTCCGCCACGTGCTCGCGTTCACGAGCGAGACGCTGCCTCCCGGGTCCCTGAAGGTCTCGCCCCTCTGTTGGATCTCAGATCCCATGCACAAGATTATCGACATCTGACCAGGCAAAGCTGTCTACGAAGTACGCCGCTGGAATCCCAGGAAGCTGATGGCGGTTGTTTTTCGAGTTGGCAACTCCCCGGCCCAGAGGTATCGGTGATGCTCTGTGCAGGGCAGGCTCACGGGCCGACCAGGCTGAAGATTCAATTTAGCTGGTTACACCCGATTGAGGAAAACTTGCTTCCTAGGGTTTTTTTTGAAACAGGAGGTGAAGGAGCAGCTCGACGCTCTACCACCAAAGACTCCATCATGGCGATGACGTACAAGCCATTTGGTGGAGAAATGGTGCGGTTGGAGTTGCATTCGACGGGTCAGCTCCGAGAAGCACCCCGAACCAGCAGACGGCAACATCAAGAGCGGCGAGCCTGTTGTCGACGACGTCGTCGAGGATACGAGACGAACATGAGCCCATATCTTAAAGAGCTCGCCAGACTGGAGACGAACAGTTTTTGCACAGGGTCCTCATTGGGCTCTGCTGACCCATTGGTCCTAGTTGATCCTCCTGCAACGTCAGCAACCACCTCTTCCACGAACGGGCGGAGCGGATCCTCTTCGGACTTGGGGGCGGAAACACCTCCAACCGAAGCCGACCTCACGGAAGACGAAGGGCCCGTTGAAGCTGACATCGACGGTCTCGACATCCGCAAAGCCTCATCCCGCCATCCTCAGGGCTGCTGCTGGCCAGCGGCCCTGTGGCGTCGTCTAGGCCGGCTGGGGAACGGCGTGAGCTGCATGGCGGAAGGGCTGGCGTGATCCTTCGACAACCGTTGCTGGGCGGGACTGGAGCACACAACACAGTGTCCCAGCCAACGCAGTGGAGACTGTGGGATCAGCAACACCCTCGAGGTTGTCACCAAACCACCAAACACTGGATGGACTCCAACCCACCCACCATCCATTGAGGGAAATTTTCTGGAACAGCAACTCTCATGACAAAGGGTCTCGCTCATGCTGACCACCCAGAGCAGCCCGCTCAGCCTCACTGACCCAACATCGCCAAAGCACACCCAAAAATTCGAAGCTTCGCCAACCGCGTTCGTCAATCGGCTGATTGGCTGCCAGTCCGGCAGATCAACTGAAGGGGGACGTTTGACAGGTAGCATTGTCAAGTCTAAAGACGGGCATGGCATGTCTTGTCTTGAGGAGCTTGGGGTTTGACCTGCAGGGACGAGAACAGACAGTGCCGGCTTCGACCATGCGGTTGTGCTCCCATCGAGAACTGCCTGTTGGTGAACTTAGGACGGCAGAAAGGCGGTCGACGACGATCTCTCACAGGGCACACACAGGGCAAAACGCACAGTGTCCGCTGGCGTGGGAGGACTGCATGTGCACGGAAAAGGAGTGACGGAGACCCCTGGGATGGATGGGATGAAAACTGCCAGCTGCGTGTGGCTGCTCACGTTGGCCTGATCTGTCGTTCCCAGCCTTTCTGAAACCAGGTTTTTGGCTCTGGTTTTGTTTTCTTCCACCATCCATTCCCATCCGCGCTTTTGAGCAACACCATCGTTGCGGGACGACGATTTCCATCCGGAGTCGCCGCTTTTTCTTGCTCTGTCCGCCCCCTCCCCCTCACGACCCCGACGCCGCTCGTGCTGTGCGACGCTGGTCCCGTTGGCTTGGAACTGGATTGGGTACGAACACTCAGCGCCGAAAAAACAACACGACGTTGGCCCAGCCCATCTGACCCGACTTTTTCGTGCTCAGCTCGCCGAAACTGCCAAGCTAGCTCTGCCTGCTTTGCTCTTTTCTGACCGACAACGCAACACTAAGAACCACAACAATTACTTCATCTGCCCGACCACAGTCGCTTCTTGACGATTTGGCGGTGAAGCGAATTGGAGATTTGGAAAACAAAACATTGGCTTGCTGCTGACTGGGTCCCTCGCGCTGAAGCGAGCTTCTTGCAATCATGGCATACCACGGCCGTGGAGACGGCGGCTATGACGCCCACCAGATGCAGGATCTCCCCGCGCATCACGGCCAGGTGAGTTCTCGAGTGCTATGCTGCTCCGGTCGAGTGGGCGGTGGACGCTGACCCGGAGATTTCCCAGCACGACGATGACGCGAACGCCGCGCTCCTCAACCAGAACCAGGCGTACGACCAGGACCGTCTGGGCGCCCACACCCCACCAGTCCGCCCTGTTTCCGCCTACAGCCTAACCGAGTCGTATGCTCCGAATGCCCCGACCACTCGCTCCGGTATTGGTGCCACCGCGACCCCCCCACCCCCGCCCCACGGCGACCCGTACGCCGCCGGGGGCGCGGGCTACTACCAGACGCCGCAGTTCCAGGCCGATCCCGCCTACAGGATGTCCACAGCCGACTCGGACGAGAGCTGGCTGCGGCGCCAGCAACCCAATGCCGCGCCCACGGGCGGTCTGAAGCGCTACGCGACCAGGAAGGTCAAGCTTGTCCAGGGCTCCGTCCTGAGCATTGACTATCCCCGTCCCCAGCGCCATCAGAAACGCCGTGCAGCCGCGCTACCGTGACGAGGAGGGTAACAACGAGGAGTTCCTGAAGATGCGCTACACGGCCGCCACCTGCGACCCCAACGACTTCACCCTTAAGAATGGCTACGATCTCCGCCCCCGCATGTACAACCGCCACACGGAGCTGCTCATTGCCATTACCTACTACAACGAGGACAAGGTCCTGCTGTCGAGAACCCTGCACGGCGTCATGCAGAACATCAGGGATATAGTGAACCTGAAGAAGTCGTCGTTCTGGAACCGCGGCGGCCCGGCCTGGCAGAAGATCGTTGTGTGCCTCGTCTTTGACGGTATCGATAAGGTCGACAAGAGCGTGCTCGACGTTCTGGCCACCATTGGTATCTACCAGGACGGTGTGGTCAAGAAGGACGTCGACGGCAACAAGACCGTTGCTCACATCTTCGAGTACACCACGCAGCTCTCTGTCACCCCCAACCAGCAGCTCATCCGCCCCCAGGATGACGGCCCGACAACGCTTCCGCCCGTGCAGTTCATTTTCTGTCTGAAGCAGGACAACAGCAAGAAAATTAACTCGCATCGTTGGCTGTTCAACGCCTTTGGCCGCATCCTGAACCCCGAGGTCTGCATCCTACTCGACGCCGGTACTAAACCCAGCACCAAGTCGCTGCTCGCCCTTTGGGAGGGCTTCTACAACGACAAGGACCTTGGCGGTGCCTGCGGTGAAATCCATGCTATGTTAGGAAAGGCGAGTCTGTTTTCCTCTCCAGTTTTCACTGTTTATTCCTGTCCCATTCCCCCTTTTCCCCTTTTTTTTTGTTTTAGTTTTGACTTTTTATTCCTCTTCTTTTTTACTTTTTTTTTGTTTTTCTCTTCAGTTTTCACTTCCTATTTCCCCCATTTGTTTCTTCGTATTTCTTCCTTGTCAATGCTCATGACTCTTTCAATTTTGACAACCCATGCTAACTTTCATCTGGTACAGGGCGGCAAAAAACTGATCAACCCTCTGGTCGCCGTGCAGAACTTTGAGTACAAGATCTCCAACATTCTGGACAAGCCGCTGGAGAGTGCCTTTGGCTACGTCTCTGTGTTGCCCGGTGCCTTCTCGGCATACCGCTTCCGCGCGATTATGGGTCGCCCGCTGGAGCAGTACTTCCATGGTGATCACACGCTGTCCAAGATCCTCGGCAAGAAGGGTATCGAGGGTATGAACATTTTCAAGAAGAACATGTTCTTGGCCGAAGATCGTATTCTGTGCTTCGAGCTGGTCGCCAAGGCTGGCCAGAAGTGGCATCTGAGCTACATCAAGGCCGCCAAGGGCGAGACCGATGTGCCCGAGGGTGCCCCCGAGTTTATCAGCCAGCGTCGTCGTTGGCTCAACGGCTCGTTCGCTGCCAGCTTGTACTCGCTCATGCACTTCGGGCGCATGTACAAGTCGGGCCACAACATCCTGCGCATGTTCTTCTTCCACATCCAACTCATCTACAACATCCTCAACGTCATCTTCACCTGGTTCTCGCTCTCTTCGTACTGGCTCACCACAAGCGTCATCATGGACCTCGTCGGCACCCCGGTCCCGTCTTCTAGCTCGTCTTCAGAACGCCACGCCTGGCCCTTTGGCGACACGGCCACGCCCTTCATCAACGCGATCCTGCAATACATCTACCTGGCCTTTGTGATCCTACAGTTCATTCTCGCCCTGGGCAACCGGCCCAAGGGTTCCAAGTGGACTTACATCACCTCCTTCGTCGTCTTCGCCATCATTCAGACCTACATCCTCGTGCTGTCGGTGTACCTGGTCGCGCAGGCGTTCAAGATCCCTCTCAACGAACAGATCGACATGAGCAGCGCCAAGAACGTGTTCGACTCGTTATTCGGCGGGACGGGAGCAGCAGGCGTGATCCTCGTCGCCCTCATCACCATCTACGGCCTGTACTTCCTCGCGTCCTTCATGTACCTCGACCCGTGGCACATGTTCCACTCGTTCCCCTACTACATGCTGCTCATGTCGACCTACATCAACGTCCTGATGGTGTATGCCTTCAACAACTGGCACGATGTGTCGTGGGGCACCAAGGGGTCTGACAAGAATGACGCGCTGCCGTCCGCCACGGTCACCAAGGGCGAGAAGGACGAAGTGGTGGTGGAGGAGATTGATAAGCCCCAGGAGGATATCGATCAGATGTTTGAGCAGACCGTGCGCCGCGCGCTCGCGCCGTACAAGGAGGAGGAGAAGCCGGAGCCGAAGGATCTGGAGGACTCGTACAAGTCCTTCCGTACGATGTTGGTGGTGTTGTGGCTGTTTTCGAACTGCTTGCTGGCGGTTGTTATCACCAGTGATGATTTCAACGGGCTGGGTATTGGGGTGAGTTTATTCTCTGCCGTTTCCAATCTTAACTCCTTGCACATACTGACCCTATTATTTACAGCAATCTGCCACCTCGCGCACGGCCTGGTTCTTCAAGTTCCTGCTCTTCGCCACTGCCGGTCTCTCTCTCGTCCGGTTCATCGGCTTCCTGTGGTTCCTTGGCCGCACCGGCATCATGTGCTGCTTCGCGCGGCGCTAAACGATGCCAGGCCGGGAGTCATGTTGTTGTACATCATCAATTACCACGTTTCGTGGCTTGACCCTGTTGGGGCATAAATTTGGGTGGGGAAGGACAGGAAATGTCTTGGTTTTTTTGTTTTGAGTTTGTGATGAAGCAGGCGGGCGGGCGAAATCTTCATGACATCTTTTGCAAGCAGAAAAATGACGTTGTATTTCGGTTTGGTTTGGCTTTTTTATGACATGTTGGGTTTAGTTTACTGTCTCTTGTGTTTGTGAGAGAGGATATAAAAACAAGCCTGGGGCATTCTTATTACACTACTGAAGGCGCTGGCTTTGCAAGAGCAAGCTTGTCGTTGGCGATGGATACATGTTGGTGGCGGCGGTGATGATGTTGGCATAGGGTAAAGGATACTTTGCTTGGGTTGTAGTTTGGATGGGTAAGATGGGTAGATATGATCGTGAGGGAAGAGTAATGAGATGAGCGACTGCTCTGCTTGTTCCTCAGTCCAAGTCGAAAAGTCTCTTTCAGGAAGTGCTCACAATAAAACGACTGAGGTAGTAGGTATGCCAGCCACAGTCAACTGGAACGTCACCTAGGCCGTTAACTAGACCGTCAAGGAGATTGTTAACAAGACTATAAATTAGATTGTTAACCAGATTGTCAAGTAGATTGTCCGCAAGATCATCAACCAGACTATCAACCAGACAGTCAAGCAGACCTTCTTCACGCAATGAGGCTAGGAACATATCCCGCAGTGATCCATAATTCCCTTGCCCAACCAGTAGCAGCATGCTGTGTGGGACTTGCTGCTTGGCACCCCGAATTGAGATGCCTCGGCTCGACTTCCGAGATCACATCAACCGGCATTGATCTCGAACCACATCCCCGGGATTCATCCACTGGAGCTTCACCCAACAATTCCCATTCCTCACTTACACCAAAAGAAAGCAAACAGTCACAATGGATATCCAATCCCTCTTCGGCGTAAAGGTATGTACCCCATCACCCCTTAAGGTACCTACCCCCACCCCCCACCACTAACACCCTCCAGGACAAAGTCGTCCTCATCACCGGCGGTGCCAAAGGCATCGGCCGGATGATCTCCGAAGCCTTCATCGTCAACGGCGCGCGCGTATACATCGCCTCGCGCGACGCTGCGGCCTGCACCTCTGCCTGTGCCGAACTCAATGCCCTGCCTAACATCCGCCCCAACTCCGCCATACCCCTCCCCGCGGACCTCTCCAAGCTCTCCGAATGCGAGCGCCTCGTCAAAGACATCTCCGCCCGCGAATCCAAACTCCACATCCTCATCAATAACTCCGGCGCCACCTGGGGCGCCGACTACGAGTCATACCCCGATTCAGCCTGGTCCAAACTCCTCACCCTCAATCTCCAGCGCGTCTTCACCCTCACCCAGCTCCTCACCCCCCTCCTGGAAGCAGCCGGCCAAGCCTCCCGTCTCACCCCTTCGGGCCCCGTCACTGACCCCGGGCGGGTAATCCACATCGGCAGCATCGACGCCCTACGCGTGCCTCTCCTCCCCACCTTCGCCTACTCCGCCAGCAAAGCCGGGCTGCACCACTTGAGCAGGCACCTGGCTGTGCAGCTGGGGCCGAGGGGGATTACGAGCAACACGCTTGCGTGCGGGCCGTTCCCGAGTAAGATGATGGCTGCGACGTTGAGGGATATGGGGGAGGTGATTGAGGGAGCGAATCCATTGGGGAGGATTGGGGTGCCGAGTGATGTGGGCGGGGCGTGTGTTTTCTTGGGGAGTAGGGCCGGGGCGTTTGTAAATGGGGCGACGGTTGCGTTGGATGGGGGTTAGTTTGGTTAGTAAGATTTAGAGATAGAAGGGGGTGGTTGGAGTGGAAGTGGGAAAGGGGAGGGGAGGGATACGAGGGTTGGGGAGGCAGGGGGGAATTGGTGATGGTGATTATTATTCAATTGCTGGCTTGCTGGTTGTGGCTAGCTAGACTTGATGTATGAATAGAGCCTCTGTGGGCTCGTTGCCCCGTTCTATGTTGTGTGCCAGATCCTGGCTGAAGAGGGAAAATACACCGCGTAACTCAACCAACCCAATTGAAGGCTCCTGGTACCGTGCCTGAACTCCTTGATGCCCTGATATCCCGTAGTCCTGTCCATATATGCGCCCGTTCATAAAAAAATGACACCCCCTCCAAGATCGCCCGACATCTCGTATATGCACCCATTTCTGGATCGTGTCTCCCTGCCTGTCTTCCGCAACCATCCCTGGGTGCAGATTTGTCGGCCCCTTTCTGTCCCTTCTGTGCCCAAACGTAGCATCCCTTCCATGTCTTGCGTCGTTTCATGCACCATTTGCTGTCATTCCTCAATCCACAGCTGCCGGCTTCCGGGAGAGCAAGAGAAACGCATTGCAAAAGGGTCGAGGGTGGAAGTCAATGCGACCAGCAACCTCTATGACAACCCCACGCTCTCAAAGTCCCGCATCAACACGGCCATCTGCGCCCGTTTCGCCGCCTCGGCCACCAGCGTGAAGTCCTTGAGGAAAGCCTCGGTCGAATGGGTTTTCGCCGGCGGCGGCGGTGGCGGCACAATCTTGCTGTGCGGCGACTGTTGTGTCGTCGAGAAGGACGAGGCCTGTGTGGTGGAGCGAGAGTCCATTGTTGTGTGATCGAGTATTGGTTGTTAAGATGAAGAGAAGTGAACGAGATTCAACAAAGCGAGGGAGTCCAAAACCACAAGCCGAGGACTGTTGCTCTTTATTCCCAGCAGATCAGGTGCAGCACCCGATCACGCGCAAACGTCAAGGTAGAGATCCGGCCGTTGACGTCGACCTGGACTTGGGCACAGACAAACTGGAAACCGGTTGATTTGAAAGAGGGGTAGTTTGAACTTGTGGACGGAACAGTGCAGACGCGAGATGCAAATTTTGGCCGTGCAGATGGTCGTCGCAGTCGTCAATTCGTGCTTGATGAAGTGCTGCAGCGAGACAAAACAGGGCCGCTGCGGTTGCAGTGCCGATCGATGAGACCAAGACTGGGCTTTAGCGAGGGCCAGGCAAGGCAGGACGCGGGAGCAATATCGAATGGGTGTGGTCGAGAGTAGGTGCGTGCGAGCAGGCGCGGGATGGTCGATCGTCTTGGTGGAAAAGGTCGGGATACGTTGGTCAGTGAAACGCTGGGGAAGCGGGATGGGTGAGAGAGGGCGGCAAGACGGGGAGTTCACAGCACTCATATATCAACAGCGGAGCAGCTGAGATTTCCCCCGTCTTCACGATTGACTTTTCTCGTGCCTGATCTTTATCTCTGGACATGGAGCAGGCTGGAAACGGCGTCATAGGTGCCCACCAGAGTGAACCCCTCCATTGCGCCGAGATTGTGGGTGACAAGGAGGTACTTCCCCCGAGCATCCGGCATAAGGGCCGAAGAGCCGCCGCTGCCGTGGATTTGGCTGAAACGCGCGAGACGGTCTGGCCCGTCAAGTACCGCCGAGTCACTCACCGTTCGGCGCCCACGTCCGGGGCATCTAAGATGGTGGGGTAGCAGGGAGCATCGCCGTGGGCCTCGAGGGCCAGATTGACCCCCACCTTTGATAGATGCCGCTTTTCGCTGTGGGTTTCGTCTGTGTTTGTCGTCCAATGCCCCAGTCCTGTGAAACGCAAAGCAGGCCATTCCTGTGTGGAAATCGTCGACCCTCGGCATATGTTGTTGCGCATGTCAATTGCGTGCCCGCAGTGCCCGAGAATGAGCCGTTCTGGAACTTTGTTGTCTTCTCGTTGAAGCCGGGCAGGTTTTGGTGTCCCATCTTGTGGCAGGGTTTGCGAGCTTGTTGGGGATGCCGGCGTCTGACCGACGTCAATACCGAGGCACTCTCCCGGCTGTCAGATGTCCTGCTTGACAACCACAACCGGGGAGCAGCACGCACTCAGACAGCAGGTTTGCGACTTTCCCGATTGGGCTGCTGATGGTTCGACAGATAAGGCCTGTTTATGCTGTTTCACGTGGGCATGCAGGGCAGCGCCGACTCAGCGTCTGCTCTCTCACTGGCGGGCAAAACTCCAACCCCAGAACAATGCTGTTGCGAGCGAGAGACCTGGTGTCCAAATTGGTGCCCAAGACGGCTGCCAAGGGAAAAGTCACGGGAGACCTCGGAGCTAGATCCTCCACTGTTGATCCCGGCTCTGTCTGTCATTTCAGGGCTGGATGCCGTGTCCGTTGTGTTTCGACCTTTGCCTCCATCGTGCGAGAGCGATTGGCCGTTGAGGCAGCGTGTCGGATCGTTGACAAGCTTGAGTCGGCTGTGGAGCCTCACCTCGCCTCAGCGCGCGGCTGCGATAGGGCTTACGACGGACGGGCTTCTCGGCCCCTTCGTCCGCTCAGCGAGAATCGGTACTAGGCCAGGATCCCGAAGCATCAAGAGGCTCTGAGATGACAAGACCGTACGAAGCCACCGTTGCAAGATTGGGCCGGCAGGCGGCCCATTCTTCACCCTTCAACGGGCCGGTCAAAATGACAGACAGCAGCCTTTCAGCAGAGACCGCCAAAACGGCCCTCGTCCCCAGGAACTCGACCAGGACGCTGCAACGTCGCAACACGGCTTGTCCCTGGCAGGTGGAACCATGAAGTTAACGTTCCCCACCGAGCATGCCAGACGGCCAGGGTCCGATGGCGTTCGATTTCGCGTCAGAAGCTTTGCGGGAGAATCGAAGGTTGTGAGAAGACTCGTTCCGAGGCATTTAGCCGCCTGTGGCCCCAATATCTCGAGACGAGCCGGCGCAACATGCCGGTGGCGAAACATGTTCGGTTCGTAGGTCTCGGTATCGCGTTTGAGGTCTTAGGCGGTGAGGGGAAGATCGGGAAAATTCGAATCGTGTCAGGTCATGCCCTCGGTCGATTCGATCCACCAGCCTCACATGTCGGAATGGCGTTTTTCCACTGGTTGTGATTACTGACAAGGGAGCTACGCTTTCAAGGAGGAGTGAAGTGTGAGGTGAATAGACTGAGGCACATCCGCCCCTGATGCCGAGTCCCCAATCCCATTGTTTTATAGCCTTTTTGAGTCCCACGATTCCAGTCAATGCCCCAATGGGACGGGGCGTATTTTCTCAGGCATCAAGAAGTCAGAATGGAAATCCGAGAGAAAGCCATGGCTGTGAGTTCAATACGTAGATGTCTCAGTGCCGGCGATGGTGAGTGCCAAACAATAATCTCTGAAAGTTTATCTGCCAGAAGACAGTCAGAGACATGAGAATCGGAAATTAGTCAAACCTCATGAAAACTCTTGTCGTTGCTCCTTGCCCCTTCCTCTTCCTCAGCTTCTTCCACATCGTCAAAACCACCAAAACGGGAAAGAGCGCTTGGACCCAATCCGGCGGCACCTTCCGAGATCTCCGGCGAATTTTTATGCAAAACCGGGGGACGGGACCCACCCCGGCCATGTAGCGCACATCTCGGCGCCCCACGCGGAGTCGCTCTGCATTGGAGCGCGTTTCGGAACGAGAACATCGACACTTTCGGCCCTTTGGTGTTGCGAAACACAGCACAGCTCACAATTGACCAAATTGGACCACCAGCATGGCGTCAGTGATGCCATCACCATCCTGGCGGAAGATCCAGATCCCGCGCCCGCTTCAGCAGCTCTTCGACTACTTCCCGCTTCGAACCTACGAACCCAATGCCCTGCCCGAAAGGTCACAACAGCTCACATCAAGCGACCTGCCAACCCTCTATGTGTTCTCCACAGATGAGGATGCCCGGCTAGGACTTCCGAGCTTCAACCCGGGCTGTCTCAAGTGGCAGGTTTGTCTCTCCCTCCCCACATCTTCCGCACCCTACCCTCCACAAACCACGCCTCCCCAACCGGTTCCCTCCTTTCTCCTCCCCGCGCGAACCTCACCCACCACCTCGCCCCTCCTATTCCCTCCGACCGACTCCTCGCCTACGCCCTCAAAACCAACCCTTCCACCAACACCAACCCCTCCCTGAACCCGACCTCCCCCTCCGCTCGCAAACCTACCTCTCTCTCATAACCCTCTCGCTGCGCAACGCCTGGCTCTACGCCCTCTACCTCGACCCCGCACATACCACGCTCCTCCACGACCTCTACATCCGCCCGGCCTCATCGTCGCGTGCTGTGCAGAAGACAATGCTCTACCAGCTGCGCCGCGCTGCCGCGGAGCAGATCGCTACCTCGTCCAGTAGCAAGATCGTGTCGACGGGGGCGGTGCACAGTGTAGAGGGGATTGATGAGAAGGCGGTGTACGAGGCGGCGAGAGAGGCGCTTGAGGCGCTGGCTGGGTTATTGGGAGGTGAGAGTGGTGAGGGGGGGGAAGCGTGGTTCTTTCGGACGGAGAGGCCGAGTGGTTTTGATGCGGCGTTGTTTAGTTATACGCATTTGATGATGGAGTATATGGGGGGCGGATGGGGCAGGGGAAGGTGGGAGGGCCACGTTGGGGAGGCTGGTGAGAGATGCTGGGAATGGGGAATTGGCGAGACATAGGCAGCGGATGTTGGAGGCTGCGTGGCCCGAATGGGATGGCAAGACACGGGCGTGATGTGGGATAGGGCCGAAAAAGAGACGAAAGCCTGGATATGGGGCGGTTGTGTTGGGATATAGACGTGTAAACTAAATGAACCATAGACGAGATGATGATACCCAAGAGAAACTGCATCAGCCTTTGTCATTTCAGCCTCATATCTTGCCATTCAGGGACCATGTCGTGAATTCAACCCAGTGCGGCTCTATTAAACTTAAGCATGCGCAGACAGAAATAACAGATTCGCAGCCTGACTCACAACCTGCCTGACAACAACCCACCATTAGCCCCCAACTTTGCTTGTAGAACCCGCTGTCAACCATCCCTCTTCAATTCACACTCTCTTCGAACCAACCATATCACGTCTCACTCCCTCGTGCACGTCTGCAAAATTCCACGTCTGGCTGGCAACCCAGATATATCACTCATCCCTCCAGTCCTCCCTGGATCATCTCAAACCAAATTTGCAGAAAGCCTCAAGCCCCCAGCGGCTCAGCACCACACCATTCTCTATGATAGTGAATAAAACTTGCAGAAGAAGACACCGCGAAGCACAAACAACCCCCAGCGTAGCCCTCTATCCATACCCCAGCAGCATTCCAACTACGATATCCAGGAGAAAACTACGAGAGAAGGGAAAGACAGTACCCAGGCCAGAGAATCAAACCCACACAGAGCGAAAAGAGTACGATAACGTTATTCTTCTGCTGCTGACCTCCCCTCTTCGCACACCACAGACCTTGTCGGTGATGGCGCTGGTGGTATATTAGTTACTACTCCGTATCCCATCCACCCCCCAGCCATTCCCCTCAACCACTACACCTCAAAAACTCCCAACCCCATACCTATCCTGTCCTATCCTACCATCCCTCAGTCCCCTTCCGTGAGCGATATAGAACCCCACCCCGACGAGGGCACTTAACCCCCACCCCACCCCCCAAAACGAAACCAAAATTGAGAGGAGAAAGAGAGAATACTGTCTGCCTGTCTGTATCATAAAGCAAGGGCAAGAGGAAAAGACGCAAGAGCAACCTGAACAGTAACCAGCTGACACCAACCAAAAATTCCATACTAATAAAACTCCTCACCCCATCCTCCTCTGCTGCTTGAACGGAATCAAAAACGCAACCAACCCCTTGCACTCCCACCTCCCAGCCCAACCTCAAGAGTTATCGAATGAATGTCCCCCCATCAAAACGCCGCATCATGTATGCATGACTGAAAGGAACTGAAACCAGAGTGTATGTTTCCCGCTTGCTCCCACCTCCCTTTACCCCCTTTCTCTGATCCCGACTGAAAATCAGGGCCTCAGCATCGCAATCGGGACATCCACCATGACGCCCTCGACCGTGACGAACGCACCGTCCCCACCCTCCCTGCGATTCTCCTCTAGGAGCACCGCCGTCTGGGCATAGACATTCTCGAGTGCTGCGCGCGACGATTTGCCGAGGGATCCTACATCACCACCTATCAGCAAATTCACATGACAAGTTTGGTATGCTTGGAATGGAAAAAGAGATACTCACTCAAAACAGCAGCATTAACCTCCTCCGCCACCAGCACCCGTCCCGTCCCATCTAGCAAATGCGCCACCTCCTTCACCTTTAACGGATTCGGATATGCAATCAGGGAGAAAATCTCATCCAGCTGCCTCACCGTCTCCCTGCGCGGGTCGGCGCCAAACTCGGCGCGCAGCGCCATGCCATACGCCAGCGCCTCCTGCGACAGCTTATTCAGCGTCGCCGCCGCAGAAGCGTCCCCATCATCGTCATCCTCCCCGTCCTCAGACATGGCTGTATCCATATCATCATGGTGATGGATGGCAGAATCAAGCATCTCCTCATCATCACCGCCCCCTCTCCTCTCCCCACCCCGCCTCTCCTCCAACAACATATTCAACTCCGCCTCCTTGCGAATCATCTCAATAAACTTGCGGCAGCGCAGGTGGAAGTAGACATCCTCGTTGTCGCGGAGCACGGTGGGGTAGTACGAGTTGGTGTATTTCACAGCACGATCGATGTCGCCCTCGAGGATGGCGCGGCGGATGCGCTGGCGATTGGTAGCGTCCTCGTCGTCGCGAATGTCGAAGGCCTTGACGGGTTCGTGCGGGCCGAGTCGCAGGGCGGCCTTTTCTGACTGTAATTCGTCTGCGAAGGCGCGCGCTGTGGCGAGGTAGCCGTCGTGTTGGAGGAATTGAAGAACCTGAGATTGGAGGTCAGCGTGAAAATGGGGAAAAGGTTTCGGATCGGGCTTACGAGTTGCTGGACCAGGTCCGTTTCTGTGAGGCCGGGCGCTAGGAAGGATGTGTCTGCTGCCTGGATCTCTGCCTCGACAATCTCGTGTTGTCGCTGTGGCTGGGTTAGCGATCGTGCTTTCTGTTGTGCCTGCTGTTCCTGCTTCCTCTTCAGCTCTACATGGCATGCTGCCTCGCAGAGCATCAGGAGCGGATCGTCCATGATTGTGTAGATATTGCGAAAGTCCAATATGTGTTGGGTAATGCAAAATGTTGATCCCGGAAGCAACTCTTTAAGCTGATAAAAAGGAGGAAAACATTGCCTGCAGCTGGACTACCGCCCCAAAGCTGTTGCCACACTTGTCGGCGCATATTTCTGAGGAAATTCCCTTGGGATTGACGGCTGGGCTCAACCGTGTGGAGTCGAACAAATGACTTTCCCGGTCATGAAAGAACGCCAAAAGAAAAAGCGCCCACCAAACAACACCATCAGCTGCTAGTATCTTTGAGAAATTGCACGTACCTTCATATACCCATCAATATCAAAGGCGAACGGCCTCTGGCCAAAGTTGGCCATGACATGATCCTCCTTCTTCTTGAGACCGACAATGGGATATATCTTCCCTTTAGACTCAAGTTCCTTGACCGAGAGATTCTTAAATGCAATGGCTGCGACTTGTTAGCAACATACCCAACCAACTCAACCATAAGCCAGCGGAAACAACAAAAGAAAATACTCAACATACGCAACTCCTTCCCATTCTTCGTAAACAGCGCCTGCCCCTGACGGAAGTTGATCAGACACCCGACGGTATCCCCGACGCCAAACTGTTCCGCATAAGCCTTCCCTGTATTGTGCGAGGCGAAAGAGTGGCCGTCATCCCCATGGTACCCCCACGAACCGGGTTCCCAACCAGGCGCGCGAGCCAGACTAACATCCTTGCCTGCGAAGCCTATCGCGATCGGGGGTCTGGAGGAACTCGAGTTAGCTTTCCAAACTCAAACTCCAACCAACCTATGTCTCATAACAAGTGCGGGTGTTACTCACTTCCCATGATCCTTCCTCGTATTCAAAATCGTCACCTCAAAATAATACAACCCGCACGCCGGGGGAATCGGATAATCCGCACGCACAGCACTCGCCTCAATCTCGGTTCCCACACGGCCCGTGTGCCGCACCTCGCTCCCATCACCCAGCACCTCCAGAGCACTATCCTTGTCATCCTTATTCCACCGTGACGGCAGCGGGGTGACCATTTCGTCGTCGCCAGCGGCATTATTGTTGCCGTTGCCGTTGTTGGTGGTGCTGTCATCGGAGGAGGAGGAGGAGGGCTGGTATATGGGGTTGTTCTCGACGACGTCAAAGGCTACGCCCCGGTGGGAGGTGCCTGAGACGGGGGCGCCGATGAGGAGGGTGGGAGAAGCTCCCGTTTGTGGTGGAGAGGCGGGAGGAAGCGGGGAGGACGGTTGGGGGCTTTGCTGTCTCGTTCGGCGAGCAGCTTGGCTCGGTACTTGGCTTCGAGTCGTTGGAGATAAACGGTCCCGCGGAGGTAGGATGGGGAGAGGAAGCCGGTGTTAGTGTTGCTGGGGACTGGGTTGTTGGTGGGGTACCGGACGTCCTCCGGGCCTGCGGAGGGGGTGTGGAATAGTGTGTCTTTGCTGGTATAGAGATCGAAGGCGCGGGAGAAGAACGGAAAGCTGGGTGTCCCGAGCGGCCAGAAGGGGCCTTGGTTGGGGTACGACCGGCCGGAGCCGTCTTCACCTGAGCCGCCATTTCGAGGTGCGTTGAACCCTGCCGAGTAACGATGCAGATTGGAGTGAATGTGCTGTTCGGAGTCGGGCGAGGGGTTTAGTAGGTGGGAGAACCCGGAGCGGGCACGACTTGAAGGGTTTCCAGAAACGACGGAGGCGTAGGACGGGCGACGTACGTTAAGCGGAGGCAGTCCGCCCGAGTCACCGGCAAAGTGTGAGGAGCCATGCTGCTGGTAGGGGTTCGTCATGATGGCGAGTGCTGCGAGCTACCCAGGAGGGGGCAGCAGTGGAGGAGGGGGTACGATATGGAGGTCTCGTCGTTCGCGTGGAGTCGTTGGCTGTCTGCGGCTCGGGAGCCCAGGACAGTTGGTTGGTAGTTCCAGGTACCAGCTATGGCCTTGTAAGTTTGGACTTGAAGGCTGAATCTGCACGGTATGCCCGAGAGCTGTTGGGGTCATCCAGGATCGAGATAAGGGTCGGGTTGAGTCTCGCGGGTTGGATAACAGACCCAACTCTCGACGGTGGTCCTCGCTATCGGCGTCGCTATGTCATCGACGGACGGATCGGCACTAGCTCGTGCAGCTCCTGCAGTGGAACAAATACGGCCAAAGTAAAAAGAGAAGTTGAGACCTGGCTGTGGCAGCTCCCCGATGCCCAATCGGTCGGATAACTTGGGCTGGGAGCAAAACAGTGGGAATAGAAATGGCGTTGTTGGTGGTAGCTGTCTGTCGTTGCTTCATCAGTCAATCATGACGGGAGGTCGGAGGTCGGTCCAGTCAAATGAGACGTCGCCAGCGGGTCGCTGGCCTGGCAGGTGGGGTCGATGGGGGTTCGAGCCGCTCTAGGGCGGGATCATGGGGTACCCTAACGCTCCTGGGGCTTGGCCAGGTGTAGCGGAAAGTACATCCGGGGTTGGGGTTACAGGTGCACTTCCGTATTGGGACTAGCCTCTGAACGATTCAACACCTTTCCATGCAACGCATGCGCCTGTAATTTCTTCTTCTTTTCCTCTCCTCTTTAGCTTTCGATTAGTGGAATTGAGAAGTGTATCACAGGATGCAATGGCAAAGTAGGTACCTGTTGGTAATTGTTGTGGTTGCACGAGGAAGGGAAATGGGAGGCTCAGTCCCGCAGGGGAAAACCTGTGTGTGGGCCACTGAGCGCACTCCACCACACAACCCTAACCCTACACCATGGGACGGGCTGTGCCCGTGACGCAGTGTTTGCAGTGCCTTTGAGCCTTGCATCGCATTGCCCGTCCCCTCACAGTTAGGATCTATGACTAGCTTAGATTCTATAGTATATTTACTACAAAGAGTCTCTAGTAGGCTAGAAAAAGGGTACTACTAAAGTGTAGGTATAGAGTATGAGAAAAGGTCTAATGTTATAGGTGTATAGCTACAATGGATGAACTCTCGTAGGGTTGCTACCCGGAGCAGTCTAAACACAGGCACCAGCTGAGAAAGCCAGGCGAGTGGAGAACTCCAGGATCCACAGGCGTTTGCGTGGCAAACACGGGGCACTCCAGCAGTGTCCGGCTGTCTCCACCAGAGCATGCGAATGTTGTCCGGCCAATGGGAGACAACTCACAACCAGATCAGCAACCTCAGGCATCCTCCAAGTGGAACGAGCGCGACGAAAGTGGCAGCGACGCAATTCCTCTAAGTAATTGCTCATGCCAGAGACAGGATGACAGACGATTGCTGAGATGGTTGGGTCGGAGCACCAGAATTTGAGACAGTTTGCTTCTCCTCCAGGGCAGGGACTCCGCGACAAAGCAGGCGCACATTCATAAATACGTAATCCAGAGTTGGCTTCCAGGTTTCGCGACGCTTCTTGACTCGGCCACGAAGGAAGCTTCGCAGGCTGGAGGTTGCATGTGTTGGCTGTTTTTGGGAGGCTTGGGACATCAAAGGCTTTGGGGGCAGAAGAGCCTTTTGTCATGAAATGCATGTCTTTGTTGTGCTCGATTTGAGAATGGAGTAAGTGTTCGATATTCAGGGAGACAGACACGGGCATTGAGGAGTATGTCAATTGAAGATGAAATTGTTCAAGCTACTATCATCATGAAATAACACCGTCTATCTGTTGCCGCCCTCAAACCCATCGCATGCCGAATGCCCGCCGAAACCCGGATAGTGTATCATGTTGTACATTTGCTGGGCCGATCCGCGGCGCCAGCAGGTATCCCGTACGCCTTGACGCCTTGTCTCCTTGCCAATATCTCGCTGCGATGGCATGTCCTATTCCTCTGTTTTCCCTTGCCCATCGTGACACGCCAAAACTCCCTCCTGTAATGCCCATGAATGACCCTTTGAACCCTAGCAAACCCAGGCCAAAAAAAAAAAAAAAAAAAAAAAAAAAGAGGAAAAAAAGTAAGGTATGAAGTTTGTGAGCGAGAGCGCTCAAGCAGCCGCGATGGGAACAGGAGCCGGCGAGTTCTCAGCCGCAAAGCTGGGGGCGCTCCGCATCTCGACGTCGCCGCCGCCGTTGTTGCTCGCCTCGCTCTTCATCTGGCTGTTGCTGTCGGCCTTGTTCTCCTTGTTGCTGCTCTCCGAGGCTGGTGTGGACCCGTCGGCTGACGAGTCGGGCCGCGGCTTCGGCGGCGCCGTCCACCGCGGAATCTCCCAAACGACTCCCGTAAAGGTCTTGAGTGTGAAGCCGCCCCTGGCCCACTTCCGGCAGGGCTTGCCAGACCGGTCCAGCGCACGCAGGCCGGCGTTGATGGCACCCTGGTTGGCCTTGGGGCCGAGCTTGTGGGCGGCGAGGGAGCCTCGGCCGCCTTCGATGGTTCCGTCTTCACTGTTGACAGAGTTAGCTGGTTGTCGGAGATACACTGTGATGTGATGTGATGGAATGTGTGGAGAGACAAGGTGCGAGTGCCGATAGCGACGAGGATGTCGGTGGTAATTGTATCACTTACAGCCTCTGCTTTTTCTTGGGGCCAGGCTTCCCCGCGAACCTTTGGCTCGCCGTTACCATTGGCAGCGGCAGCTGCACTCCGCTTGACACCCTTCTTCTTAGGCGCCTCAGTCGGTGGGCCCATGCTTGTAGACTGGGCGGCAGGTGTGCCGGCAGCAGGAGGAGAGTTGGGATTCGAGTCGGATGCGTTCTCCCCGTTGGAGATGACCGCGGCAGCAGGCGATTGGTTCATCGGGGTGTCTTCCTTGATGTAGTCCGGATCGACGATGGCTCGCAACTTAGGGGAGGGCACCTTAAGCGTGACGATGCGGCTCGACTTGGGGGAGGCTGCACCATTAACGGCAGCAGCCGTGTTGCTTGACTTCCGCCTGTCCTTGGCCGCAGCGGCACTCTTGCCAGAGGGAGCCATAGCTTCTGCGGAAAAGGAAGCGATGCGGTAGATGGTTGGATGTTGGTGATGTTGGTGGCGGCTGGAATGTTGGCGGCGGGAAGGGGGGACGGGAGCAGAAAAAGGGAAAATTTGCTTTGTGACGATGGCGATGATGATGCTTTGACGGATTGCCCGTTGGTGCTTTGGGGCTTTGGATGGCTCGGGCGGACGGGCGATCCACTGGCTGGGCGTGCAAGGGGCGCACACAATCAGCTTTTGGTGGGAATGTGCCGTGTCGATTTGGCGTCGCACTTTTATTTCGCGTCGGCGGCAGCGGACTCGGGCTGGGCGAGCGATGGCGTTGATGAATCTGGCGATGCGAGCGTGGTGGGCATCAAGGTGGGTTGTGGGAAGAAGGGGAGGGAGGGTTGGGATTATTATGGACGGGTCTGGAAAAGTTTGGAGCCCTCGCAGCCATGGCGAGGCGGCGGGCGTCCACCTGTTTTGCCTTCATGCTGCCAAAGGCGAGCGTTGGGGCCGTTGACTTGTTCGCAGGCGCGCGCAGGTGATTTTCAACCACGAGATCCTCCATTCGTTTCCGGCCCTTCCCATGCCTGTGGCCAGTGGAGGAGGGCTCAGCTCGCGCTTCTCTCATTTTGAACGCCGAGCTCAGGAGAAGACGGAGAGAACTGGAGCAGCCCGCCAAGGAGCGCCCTGCACGCTGCCCAGCTCATCACCATCCCCTCATGCCCATCCCCTTTTTGATCATGATCATCGTCAGCTTGGAGGTTCTGGCGGTCCCACTGCAGTTTTGTCGCAGAACTTGGAATGGAACCTGGAAGGCACAAAAACTCAGGGAAACCCAAATGAACACATGCACACGGCAGGCAGCAGGACGAGGCGGATGACGTGGAGAGAAAGTCATCCACTGGGCCTTCCCTCCAGGATTCATCAGCACCAACTCGGGCAATCAGTGCCAAACCATTTCGGGCAATGGAGAAAAGGGCTGGAGTCGTTCGTCAGCTTCCAGGATCCGTTCCATTTCCGACGGCCGGGCAGCCCTCCAGGACGCGCTCACATCGCACGCTGCGCGGGTGCCTCAGACTCAAGTCCCGTCGGAACACTGACCAACCCGGCTCACCGCATCCAGGCCGACCAAAAGGGTCACCATGTTCCACTCTGACGCACTCTAGCCCTCGCCACAACCAAATGACACTGCGACCTGACGACTCGAGTCGTTTGGACGGAGCATCGCGTCCACTTCCCCTCCGAGCAATTCCGGTCAGCGCACCCGTGCTGTAATCGATCAGTATTCCAAAGAGGCCATCACGAACGCCAAAAACTGCCTGTCTCAGAGGAACCGTGCCGTCCGATGTGAAATTACATGCTTCCAGTTGAGATCACAAGGGTGCTGCGCAAGACTATTGGGATTCTGTTGTCACCCAGACACAAGTGTATCAGGAGGAAACAGCCAAAAGCAACGCCAATAAGTCGTGAAGATTTGGCGTTGAAATGGGCTGTGTCCTACGTCTAGAAGTCTAGACCAGGCGAACAGGTATGCCGTCTCGGATTCTTTAGCCCAGGTCACCCATTCCACAGCCCGTTCAAAGGAGACATCAATACTGCAGGAACACCGCACATTCCGATCTCAGACAACCGAGCAATGCCAGGACGAAGCTCGACTCACCTTGAGCCGACGTGCCAGTCAACAAACTAAAATCCAACGAAGATCTGCTGAGAAGCCGACATGGACATTCTGGCCGCAGTCAGTATGGAACCACCAACAAGACGCGTCCACCGAGTTGAAGGCAGAATAGGCGAGAGAAACATCTGCCAAGTATATATTCATGGAGATGATAGATGTGGTGGAAGAGGAGAAGGTTCGGTCCAGCAGCACGTCAAATGGCCAGATACAAAATGAAGCACGTCGTCGGCTGGATACCCTTCCTTCTCTTTGGCATCTCTGCCACAGCAGCCCTCCAAGGGCCGGAGATCCCTTTCAGCCCAGCAATCAGAAGAGATGCCCCCATTTTTCCCCCAACTAGGCACAGATCACGACTCGAAACAACCAGAGGGACGACAGTCCCACGCCGCAGCTACAGCCCAGATCACCCCAACCCGCCTCGCCGAGCTGCTCTCCCAGCTAAAAATCGCATACGGCCAGCTCTCCGCCTTTTTATCAACCCGGGACACGGGGCTGCTCAAAAATCTCCTGCGGGTGCTCTCCGGCGTGGTCCCTCCCCTGTCTGACGTCCTCAAGACTGTTCGTTCTGTCTTGATCGGAGACAGCGTGACAACTTTGGAGCAGCTTGCTGTTACTCAGGCTGTCGGTTAGAACCCACACAGATTCCTCGTTCGAATTCTTGCTGATATCTTTAGGGGTGCGTGTCGTCACAATCAACGAGACCGAGACCGTAACTGTTCAGGGGAATGGAAACGGCGTTGATGCGACGCAGTTGGGGGTTGGAGTGGGAGTGAATGATCAGCTCTCTATTTGCCTCGCTTCGTTGGCCGCCAGCGCGTCTCTTGGGAGCGGTGCAGTGTCGGTGACGGTATCTGATGGCTTGAACCCGAGAGTGACGGGTTCTCCACCAGGGCTGTCCTCATCGGCTCCGGCTCCTATTCCTGCGCCAGCGCTTCCATCGCTTTCCCTTTTAGATTTGTCAATTGACCTTCCTAGAGTCTCGATCGACTTCTCGCTTATCGTTGGGATTGCCTTCGCTCTCGGTCCCCTTATATGTGTTGCCGTCGAGGACGGTTCCTAGAGCTGCTGTTGATCTCCCGGGGCTTTCTGCTGAGGCCTCGATCTCTCGACCGGGACCGTTAACTGGTGCGGAATTGCCCTTGGTCTCTTCATTCTCGGGGACATTTCCCCCAGCAACGGCTCTGACTCAGTCGGGTTTTCTGAGCCTCGCTTGGGAGCATCAGCGTCTCTGGCGAGAGCTTCACTCTGCCAATCTCTAGCGCCGAGCGTACCCTTGATGGACCTCTTTGTAACTTTCCTTGGGGATTTTGCCTCTCTAGGATTGCCGTTCCTCTCGGGTTCCTTTCCCTCAGCAATAGGCTTTTCCCGCGTCGCTGGGCCTCCCTGGATTTTCTGTTGGTGGTTCGGCATCCCTGGGACGACCGTCGATCTCACCACCGGAGGCTGCCAAACACTCAGTTACAGACCTCGGACCCTCGGCCATTATCATGCCAATCTCTGAAGGCTCTCTGCCCGAAGCTTCCGTGTCGGGCTCGGCACCTGACCCCGAGGCTACACTTCCTCTTGTGCTACTCCCTTTGGTAACTGTTTTCGGGCCTACTCTCTCGATTCTACCAGTCTTCGGTTCTTCGGCCGGACTCCCCTGAACGTCTATTCCTCTTGCCAATGTGCCATCGCTCTCTGTTCCGGATGCTTCATTTCCCGTCCCTGTGGGATCTTCTCCTGAGGAGTCGGTTCCTCTATCATCTCTCCAAGACCTTTTGAGCACCGAGGTTTCCGTTCACTCGGTGAATGCTCCCTTGGCCGCCTCGCCTTCCATCATTGGCATTGTGCCTTCTTTTCCAGCTGGATCTGTATTGCCCCTATCCTTGGAAATGCCACTGGCATCAGTTCCATTTGAGCCACTTTCTTCGACGTCCATCCCGAGCACTGGTGATGTAGCTCCTCCCCTGAACGCAGGAGTGCCAGACTTCCGAACACAGCTATTTAGCTTGCTGGTATCTGTTACGGTTAATCAGGCCCCACAATCAACGGCTCCGGGTGTTGTAGTGCCCAGCATCCCTCTACAGGGCATACCTACACGGTTTGGAGGTCCAGACCGGCCAAGCTTCTCGACCAGTGTCATCCCTTCCACCGTGTCAACTACCAATCCAAGTAACGGACATGCGATTGTGCCAATCCCAATTGTGAATCCTCCGGTAGGCCCTGTTGGCGTGGTCCCGTCTGTCTTCAACCCTCGATCATCGGGGAAGGTTGATATCTACTTTGGCCAGGAAGGGGTTGCCGGGAAGTTGAGCCTCCTGGAGACATGCGCGGATCCCAACGTAGACATTGTCATTTTCGGCTTCCTGACTGATATCACTTATGGAGGGAGTATTTATCCCCGGTCTCAGCTGCTACGTTTTTATATCCCCTCACTGATATCCATACGCTCTCTCTAACCAAGATAACTAAACAGAACCCTTCCTTCAAACCCACCCAAAGCACCCATATGCGCCACTCCGCCCCAAACCTCTTATTTTATCCGACGCTCAAATTTGACACCCGCCAGTGCCAGGCCAGGCACGGGAAGAAGATCTTCCTCAGTATCGGCGGGGCGGTCAACTCCCTCCCGCTCACCCCTGACCAGGACGCCATCTTTTTCGCCAACCGTGTCTGGGAGTTATTCGGCCACGTAGCAAAGATCGATCCCGAAATTTGAGACCATTTGGTACAGCAGTCCTATACAGGTTTGATTTGAGTATGCCCCTCTCCCCATCTTCCCTTCGTTTCCCTCCCTCCCCTATCCGCCTCAAATTACCATGGTCTTGATGTGTGTGACAGACAAACAAGACGATTGCGCCGCGCACTACGACTCCTTCGCGGCCACGCCAGGACCACAGCCCTCGCCCCCGCCCTCGCCCCCTCCAAGACAGCAACCCCCTCAAAGCTCGCATCTACATCGGGATTAAGCTACCCGCGACGACTCACGGCCCTTTCACTCGCCTGGCATCTCTTATGCTTCGGGTCAAGAAGCTTGTTCCAGCGGAGGAGGACATATTTGGTGGAATTACGGCTTTCTCAAATGAGATAGAGGGCGTTTCGCTGCCAGATGAGAGTGGGGGTTTGGTCAATGGGTGGTGGGACTGGTTGGGGTTGCTGAAGCGCGTTTTGAGAGGGATGGCTTTTTGAGATGTGCTATTAACGGAAGATGTAATCTGATGAAGTACTTCCGTAATGTATCACGAGCAGATCTTAGGTGTTAGGAAGACATGGATGAGAAGGACGTTCAATGTTTTTTTTTTTTTCATTGTCGTCATGGCCACTAAAAACGAGCTATAACAGCTGTATGCCAACGCATTATCAAAATGTTATCTTCAGCCATCTTCCATATCACTCCACTCCCCCTTTCATAGCCTACTCAGGCATGTGCTTGAAAGGCTTAGCCAAGTGCTCTTGGCAGAAGGGCAGCTTGCTGACGGTCCAGATCTCGGTGTCCTGTGTTCCCCTTGTCAGCAATCACCCACAACCCCCCGATGAAACATAACTCACAGGCTTCAGCGTCTTCTTGATCTCGGTGCTAAGCGAACCACCCTTGAGGGCAATGATCTCCGGGGCAGCATCAGGGTCATGAGCGATGGGCGAGCCGCAGTCGCCGCAGAACCAGCGCCAGACAGCGTTGCCCGAGTCGGCGGTGCCCTTCCACTTCTTGATCGGGCCCTCAACCTTGAGCTTGTCCTTGG
Organism: Collariella sp. IMI 366227; assembly: GCA_027946355.1. NCBI lineage: Eukaryota > Fungi > Ascomycota > Sordariomycetes > Sordariales > Chaetomiaceae > Collariella > Collariella sp. IMI 366227. The sequence goes on along the minus strand of JAPEUS010000002.1, from coordinate 832,703 downwards.
GGACAACGCAGACCAGGGCTACAGAGAGGGATGGTTAGTGGTGGTTGGGGTCATGGCTTGGCGGGGTCGAGGTTGGGAATGGTGGGGGCGGGGTAAGATGACAGGGAGAAAGCTTGGTGAGAGCTTCAAGAGAGAGAACGGGGACGCACAGTAGGTTGAGCCGGACTGGCGTTGGCAATCGTCGCAGTGGTCGTAGCCAGTGAGGAGAGGGGCGTCGATGTCAACCGTGTAGGTGACGGCTTTGCAGAGGCAGTGTCCGGAGAGGCCCATTTTGTTTGTTGATTGGGGGTGAAGTTGGAGAAGTGGTGGTTGGTGACACTGGTGGTCAAGATGGGCTCAGTTCAGGATACGTGAAGAAAAGTGGGATTTGTGAGATGTTCTGGAGTTAAAGATGGAAAAGAGGAGACGCTCAAGTTTATTAAATACAAGAACAAAGCTTCATGCAGGCTTGGGACGCTGGGTGTGGAGGAAGCGACGATCTGCTAGGCCCACGCGAGGAAGGGACGCCGTCCAGGATCTCCATCCGGTACCCTGCCTCTGACCTCACCCCTCCCATTGGAGCTCCTACGTCGCCTATCTCCCTCTGAAGTGTCTCGACTGCTTACAAAAACGCTTTCAAGTTGGAACACGATTGAGTGGAGTCCGGTGAGGGAGACCCATTGACTCGACGACGAAGAGTCGACTCTCTGATTCCTCAACTCAAGACTGACCACTGCTCGCAAATGCAGTTCTTACTCAGCACCCTCGCATTACGAGGCAACGGGTTGTCTACTTCCTCTTGAAAGTACCAGCCCTCCTTGCGCTATCTCAGTCATCGACGTCCCAAGCTCTTCTCCCACATCATGCGGGGCGCGCCGTCTGCAGTGCAGCTGCCCATTGCGGAAGGGCCAGCGATTCCGCGGCGTTCTACTACGTCCTGCAGCGGCCAGTCCGGGAGCTGTCGGCTCCTGGAAGGTCAGATCAGGAAAAGGCAGGCTGTGAAATTTGGGGAGATCGTCAACAGACCCGCAAGCCTGAAATGCAGTGTGTGTGTGTGTGTGTGTGAGCAGCTCCGCCGCGGAGCTTGCTTGACCATTTGTCACTGACCCCACCAGAGCTTCACCCCTGCTCTGTCCGGACTCGGCCGCCAACGTCGAGGATTTGGAATTCTAAAAGTCCATGAGCGTATCGGGCGTTTTGAGGTGCGGGTGTAGACTCTTACCGCTCGGCTCTTGACCGCTTGGCTTGCCAGCTCCCGGAATCGAGTGGCCCGTGGCACAAACTCCGGCGGCAACTTGAACATCACGAATATGTCTCAGAATACTCCGAGCCCCTGCCTCTTGTTTTGTCTCCCCTCTTTTGGTTAGCAGCATGTCAAGGAAATTTGGAATATGACTGGTGGTTCCGAGACTCATCGTGGCATAGCAACATAGATGGAATTGACGCCCAAGATACCCTAAGTTAGATGCTACCCGCCTCCTGAGCCGCCTGTCCCCGATTCGGTCTTGAGCTGGCCTCAGACTCTCACCGCCACAGCTACACTTTCAGCCTTCCGCCTGCGCTGCCACGAGATAGGCTGTAGATACATCCCCTCCGCCATTCACAGATTCAAGAATTCACATCTTAGCCCGAAACCAACATCCCCTTCACCACATCCCCCAAAGACCCTGACAGCACCCACACAACCATGGCCCTCACCAACAACCATTCCACATCCAACAACGCCACAGATCCAAACGCAATCCAATCCGCCAAAACCACCCCCAACACACAACCCCTATACCTATCCCTGCTCTCCTCATCCTCCCACTCTGAGACGTATCTATCCATCATCGACCCCGCAGCCCCCTCTCATCCCCAACCGCCTCCCGCCTCTCACCTTCAAAAGCCCAACAACCAACCCCAGCTTCATTTCCCCGTTCCTCCTAGTCTCGGCCCTTGCCCACACCTCCATCCTCCCGTCCCGCGCCCCTCTCAAACACCGAATAACCCAGCCCCCACCCTCTCTCTGACGCTCCTGCCGCCCCTGGGTAATGCCAGGGTGCTCCTGTCCCCAATGCCCTCGCCCCAAGCTTCTGCAGCAGCTCCGGCCTTGAAAGCCACAGTGTACCGCCCTCCCGCGACTCAGACAGAAAGGCATCGAGGGCATTAGTGGAGCGGACAAAGCGGGTGTAAAACATTGGCGTAAGGACTTTCATCTCGAGTTCCTCAACAGCAATGTTGTTTTGGGTATTTGTGCCGGCCAAGTGGGAGAGGAAGAGAACAGGCGAGGTGGGTTGGTGGATGCCAGCCGGTGTGTACCTCACCGCGAGCGCAGCGGGGAATGGGAGACGAGGTGGGCGAGGTAGCGGCGGAAGATGGGTTCGAGATGGTGTTCGGTGGGGGTGGCGCGGGGGAGGGTTGTTGGGAGGGGTTCTGGGCGGGAGAAAACGCGCAGTTTGAGGCGGAGGTAGAGGATGGATGCTTGGAGGAAAGTGCGCGGGAGGGTGAGGAGGCCAAGGTAGGAATAGGAGAAGAGAAAGTGGATTTTCTCGAGGGCAGTCAGGGTGGAAGGGTCGATGGTGGGCCCGGAAGAGGTGAGGGTGGCTATGAGCTTGGGGTGACCTTGAGAGGGAAAGAGGGTGATGGTGTTAGAAATTGGGCCGGGACTTTGCGTGCTGGGACGCAGGGGGTCTGATGCGTTCAGTGTGTAAGAGCCTTTGCGGGAGTTGAAGGGTGATACATGGAAGTCCTTGGGCCATGACTGCTTGAAGGTGGTCTGGGGAGCAGAGCTTCGAGACGACTTGCTGTGCTCTCTTTCGTCGCCTACAGAAGATGGATCGACCTCGCTTAACGGCTCATCATCTGCGACCAAAAAATACATCCGACGCTCGTCAAACGTGTTGTTGACTTCCAGAACCATGGCAGCCAGACACTTGTCTGTATCGTATAGGTACCAGAACGAGACCGGGTTGAAGCTGTAGCCAAGGAAGCGGGGAGCAGTGACCAGGTAGGCATCTGGGTAGGTTGACGAATCAACTCCCTGTTGAAAGTCAGCAACCAGGCTTGCTCCTCAGTTTGAAGCGTTCGGACTCACCTGGCTCCCAAGGTATGCATCCAGCTTCTCCCGCAAGCCCGGCTCGGGCCTGCCACGCTCGAGATAGTCGGCCGCATCAACGGTAAAACAAGTTTTTGGCATCCAAGAGACAAGAGAAAGCCATGAAGAGCGGCTAGCTTTGCCCTTGGCCGTAACTGATATCATGCTCCCTGCATTGCCCTCAAATCCCACAGGTACTCCAACCATGAGGTAGGAATACGAGAAAGAGTGCTTCTGCGGAAACAGGCGCGAGTGAGTCGTCCGACAGGGGAATAGTAATACTTTCTCTGGTCCTTCCCATTGGGGCGTTTCGACTCTTGCCTGTGATATTTGCCAAATATAAAACAGGAAGAAGACGACGACCGAAAGGCCGACTGCGGTCTTGAAGGTCTGGTAAAGGGGCGCAAAGAGGTCAACGAGCCAGGACCGCTGCCGTACCCCTGTGAAGAAGACCAGCAGGGCCGCATCGACGAGACCAGAGAAAAAAGTGAAATAGATGGCGGCGAAAAAAGCAGCCAGAAAGACTACCAGCTTGGTAGCCATGGCTCATGAGTGGAGAGGAAAATACAGGTGGGAATTAGGAAAGGAGGTAGAGTGATATGTGTGCTGGTTCCATGAAACAGCTGTGGGTTGCTTTGTCATCGCGGGAAGTGCCAATAAATCAATCCCTCTTGTCGATCGCCTTGCTGTATGTATTGTGAACCCCGAAAGTTGCCGATGTTGGTCCTTTGATGTTAAGGGTCGGTCGGCGTGGGCTGGTGTTGATGACGGCATTAAACCCACACCTCAAAGGGTGCATTTTCTGTACGGAGTAGCGACAAACGCGCTGTTTGATTGGCTGGTTCCTGGCCGCCCGGCTGCCTCTGTTTTCCGCCGGGCCCCAGTCCAGCCCCTGGACCCCACAGCCCCAACGTGGCGCTGCTGAGGTATCCGGGATGTTCGCCGCTCGAGTCACTGCCCAGTTCGACGGCCGCCCATGGCATTCCGCCGCCCAGGGGAGTTCCACTGCTTTAAATCCCCGCCTGGACCGTCTCAGCTCAAAAAGCGTTGACACAATCGAAACCAACACCAACGCCTCCCAGCAAAATCCCATCTCGGCCTCGCCGTTCCACCTGACTTTGCCGCACCCGCCCGCCACTACTTAAACGAAACAGCAAGCAACAAACTTGCCCGTTTCTTTGTCAACTCTCCAACCCACCCCAATTCACCCCCTTACCCCGCCGACACCGCTCAACTCAGCCGCCGCCCACCGCAGCGCGAGTATTCTGCTCCCCACGAACCTTCAGTCTCAACAACAACAACCCCTCAAACCGTCAAGATGTCTGCTTGGGATACCGCCGAGGTCAAGATCGGCAAGAGCGTCCACCGTGGTGCTGGCGGTCCGCGCGAGGCGGTCGTTCGTGGCCAGTCCGCCCTGAACGCCGCTAGGAGGTCTGGCGCGGCCATCACCACCGAGAAGAAGTTTGCCACAGGCAATGCCGTACATACCCCCCAAAAAAAAAAAAAAAATATCTCCCCATCCTCAAATCTTAAACTAACCCATCTATCTTAGGGATCCGGCGGCGTCGAAGGCCAGCGCCTTACGATGGTAGACCGGTCGGACGACATTGTCAAGCCCAAGACGGTGGGCGTTGAGGTCGGCAAGGCAATCCAGAAGGCGCGCAACGAGTACACGCAGGCGAACGGCAACAAGGGCCTGACGCAGAAGGAGCTGGCGACCAAGTGCAACACGACCCCCACAGTGGTCGCCTCGTTCGAGCGCGGCGACGCGACCCCGGACCAGAAGGTGCTGGGCGCCATGGAGCGCGTCCTCAACGTCAAGCTGCGCGGCGCCGACATTGGCAAGCCCAAGTTTGAGAAGAAGGAGAAGAAGTAAATTGTTTGCGATACCTGTTTCCTTTGTTTCTCTCAAAGCCTTGGGTTAGGCTGGGTCGACAACTGGGTTTCTCATGAGTGAGGGATTTTTATTCTCTTCGGTCGGGAAGGTGGCTACCATCGCGAATGGAGTCAACCCCGAAGCGAAAACAACAGCGGCTGCATATGCTACTGCATGATGATGATGGTCAGGCAAGCACGCGGATTGTGCTTTGATGGCTTGGTTGAATTTAGCGAGGACTGGGGCGTTGCACAGCACGGGGTCGTTTGCGGTTTCTGCGGATAGACACGCCTTGCGAGGCAGAATAGACCTTTGTCTTCGTACTAAGCTATGTTCCGTGTTCCCTCTTTGGGCTCTTGTTGACAAAAACTCCATCCGTGATGCATCCAATGCGCATCCAACCTGCTAGCTATGCTTCCCAATGCCATTACTCATCCAAGAACGCCCTGACAACCAAACAGACCCAACAAATCTCCACTTGATGCCAACCGATACAAAGCCATAAACCAACGCCTGCCACACAGCTCAAAGCAAACTCCACACCACATGACCTCATCCTAGCCTCTATTACAACAACCATCAACCTACCAACGCCCTCACTCTCTCTTCTACCATCCCCTTCGTCGGCCCCAACCCAACCTGCACCACCACATTCTCCCTCCCCCCCCAATCTTAACGATCCTCAACCACCCCGCGGGACCAACCTCCTCAGCCAACAACTTGACGCACAGCGCCGCGTCCTCCGCCGACACAGGCACGCGCATCGAGTCCTTCAACCTGACCATCAGCGTCGCCATCGTGAACGACGTCCTCCCCAATCCCGCGGCCGTCGCCTTGCACAACATGCTAATCACCGCCGCGACGTCGACCGCGCGCTCGAGCGCCGCGCGCCGCGCGAGCTCGGCGGGAGAGGCTCCTGCGGGGAGTTGGGCTAGGGCGGATTCCTTGAGGCGAATGCGGTCAAGGAGGGAGAGTTTGCCGCCGCTGCTGCTGGAGGGGGTTGTGATGGGTTGGGCGGTTGCCGCCTCCTTGGCGGCCTGGTCCTGCTGCTTCTTGAGTGCGATGTCGCGCTTGAAGGAGTCGAGAGTTGTTTGGTTGCGGGAGGCGTAGCCGACGACCTTTGCGAGGGAGGCGCAGGGCTTGATGGCCGCCTTAGGAAGCGTGCCGATGAAGATGGTGGCGGGCTGGCGGCTGCCGCTGCTGAGCCACAGCGTGCGCAGGTTGGCCTCGAAGTCCATGTTGAGCTTGTGCTCGCGTAGCGGGCCCGGCTCGGCGTCCGCGTGGAACTCGAGGCAGATCTTGTCGCGGCCGTAGTCGCAGAGGAAGTAGGGCGCGTTCGTCTTGCTTTGGGTGGTGGTGCTCTTGGTGGGCGTCCCAGGCTAGGACACCGACGCACCGCTGGATGTCATCGAGTGTGACGTGGCGCTTGCCCCAGGTGCGGGTTACGCTTGGATAAAGTGTGCGCAGGTCGACTGGGGAGGTGGTGCCGCTGTGGGCATATTGCATGCTGAGCGTCTTGAGGAACGCCACATGCAGGTCGAGGAGGTCGAGGAGCTCCCGCGGGAGATCGAATTCATTTTGAGGAGCACGGCGGTGAACGGTGGTCTTGGTTCGCTTGCTGATGGGGGATTGGAGGTTCAGGCGCTCGAGTAGTGCGCCGGCCTCGCTGGTTTCGTCCGAGTCGAGCTGGCGCTTGCGGCTGGTTGTGGGAGTTGACGGCACGCGGCTCTGCGCAGGAGGAACGTTCTCGGTGTCGGCGAACCTGACATTCTTCCTCTTCCGTGACACCGGAGTGGCAGGGGCGACTGGTTGTGCTTGGGGCTCGCGACGGAGCTTCTTGGAGGCGGATTCGGTGTCATCTTGGGCCTTCCTCTTCCTTGAGGTGAGGACGATCTCGATGGTTGTGCGGGGGGCGGGAGGAACGATCTCCTTGACAGCTTCCTTTGAAATGGCTGGGAGCTTCGCGATCTGATTGAACTTGCTAGTGGAAGTGGTGGCGGGGAGCTTGCCGCGGGGAGTCCGCGTCTTGCGGGTGAGAAGACCGGGCATCGTGCTTGCTCTTTTGGTGTTGATAGTGATGATTGCCGATAGGAAAGTACAATTGGTGGGTTGATGGTCCTGAAATGAAGCAGGCGCAGTCAAGATCCAAGATGCAAGAAGTGCCGAGTTGTTGAGCTGTGGAAGGTGGGAGCGGGTGCTAAAAGTGAGGAATCCAGGGGGATCCTGCTTTGCCTGAGACGCGTCGACGCGTTAATCGGGCGCGACGCGAAAACGCGCCAGACGGTGGGGCACCTTGCACAACACAACCTTATGCAGGGGTAGGGCGAACGAAATGCCGGGGTGAGTTCGCGTCTTCAACACAAGTTTTGAGCTGTTCCAACTTCTAGTATACATCTCCTTTCCTGGCCTATCAATATGCATTTCTCTTATTCCGTTTCCATGATCTCGATATGACTTTCGAGCTCCACCTCCCTTCCTGCATTTGCGACCCTGCTCACCCTCTTCATCCCTCGCCACTGGAGAAGCCTCTGAGAATTCAGATCGAAGGTCCCACTGTTGGCATACAAAAGCTTCTTCCCGGTATATACTGGCACACTGACCCCTCCTCTCTGCTGTTTCCGCAGCGCGCCGGTCCCGAGCTTGCCAAACTAGCATATCAAGTGTTATATGGGTGCCATATTCGTCCAGAGCTTGCCAACAATCTGGTTGTGCGTGATGAATACTTGAGATGGGTGACGGACGTGAGACTGTACAAGTGCGTATTAACTGTTGACTGGTTGCAATTTGCTGTGGCATCGCAGCACTGTTCAACAGCTGACCACCTAGACACATCCGTCACATTCGACCACTTGGTTCCCGCCAATGATCCCGACCCGGAAGTATTGCAAATCAACATCATCGAGTTAGAGGCGGCCAACGGACTGTTTGCCAACGACGGGGAGTAGGCTAACCGGTACCTGCGGTTTGTAGTTGACGTGGCCGAGTATACTGGGAAGATACTTGCTGTACCGAGATGCTGTCAAAAGAGGAAAGGCACCCAAAATCGTGACAGAGTGAACATTTCAGTGGCCACGAGGGATCAGGAATTGAAAGAGCTGTTTCAAGGAGCCCTCTAGATTGGGTAACCTTGAACCCGAGCTCCTCCTTGGCAAGAGGAAAACCGCGGCAGCTGAGATCTTCCAAAATCCAGAGTAGACACTCTTTGATGGCAAGGGAGAGGAATTCACATGGCTCTCCCTTCCAGGTGGTTTCCGCGTCCAACTCTCCGTCTGAATGTCGGTACCAACCCTAACCCCTGACTTTTAAGGTACCACATTGGCGGGGTCTCATCCCGAAGGGGGGTCATGATGTTGAATGCGATGGCACAGCTGCCCGAAAGGTTCCCACCTTCCAAGAGGTCGTCATCTTCTCCCAACCTCATCCGCACATAGCACACTCGAACCCATCCCGTCAGCGTTGTCGCCAATTTATTCAACCAATCCATTTCCCCCTCAAAACAAGCAACAATGTCCGACTCCGACATTGACATAGCGACCAGAGCTCCTGAGAGCGATGCTCTAGAGGACTCCAAAAGACCCCCTACCTCCAGCGCCCCTCCGACGCAACCCAAGCCAACAATGTGCGATGATTGCACCTCCGACCGACCAACCCCCTCTGGCCAGCTTCCCATTGGCGAACTCACCAAACTCAACGATATCGACGTTCGTCTCCCCCACCCCTCCCCAAACCAACCTCACTAACACCTCTCCCCACCCCTAGGTCTACATCACCAAACCCCCCACTACCCCTCCACCCTCTCCGCCTCCTCCTCCTCCTTACGGGCGGCACCGGCCTGCACAGCACCAACAACCAGCTCCAAGCGGACCGCTTCGCATCCTCCGGCTACGTCGTCGTCATGCCCGACCTCTTTGCAGGCGACCCGGCGCCCAACAGCCGCGCGGCGGCCGAGATCGCGGCCGAGGCCTCCTCCTCCTCAACCGCGGGGAGTCGTTTTTGGATATGTTCAAGATCAAGGCCGTCGAGACGGTGCAGAGCTTTCGGATTGATATGTGGCTGGCGAGGCATACCGAGGAGAGGGTGATGCCGCTGTTGGCGAGGGTGTTAGAGGACGAGGAGGAATTTGCGGATGCGGTGGCGCATGGGGGTGGGGTGTATGCGGTGGGGTATTGCTTTGGGGCGAGGTATGTACTTTTGTTGGCGAGGGAGGGGAACGGGAGGGGGAGAGGGGATGAGGAGGCGGGTGTTGAGAAGCCGCAGATCAGGGCTGGGGCGCTGGCGCATGCGACGTTGGTGTCGAAGGGGGATTTTGTGGGCTTGAGGGCGCCGGTGAGTGTGGTTTGTGTGGAAGAGGATCCGTTGTTCCCTGATGAGGTGAGGATTGCGGGTGAGGAGTATATGAGTGAGAATGGGGTGGAGCATGAGGTGACGGTTTATCCGGGGGTGCCGCATGGTGAGTGCAGAGATGGCTTGCTCTGGGGCAGAACTCGGCTGACAAGAAAGCAGGCTTTGCAGTTGTCGGGGACTATGAGGACTCGCACATCAAGACCGCACAAGCTACTGCCTTCGATCAGATGTTGCAATGGATCAACGAGCACTAAGCGGGCATCCACAGCGTTCCGGTGGTATTGGGTTTGTCAGGTCATGTTAACAGCAAGCGGGTATCTCTTTTCTTCCAACTCTACCAATCGATTCGCGCTGGTCTCTCTCAAGAGATGGTGCAAATGATTTTGCCCATAGTCTTGTTCTCCTCTAGAAGCTGGTGCGCCTTGACGATCTCCTCCCACGGCAGCACCGTATCAACCAGCACCTTCAACTCCCCGCTCTCAAACCTCGGCAAATACTCCTCCAACCTATCCCTCAACCTCCCCTGGTACTCCTCATCTCTACTCCTCAAAGTACTCCCCTCCACCCGCACCCTCTTAAACAACAACGCCCCAATATCCACATCCTTCACGTTCCTGCCCCCCATCAGTCCCAGCATACAAATCCTCCCATCCTCGCTACAACTTCCAAATTCTTCTGAAATAATCCCCCAATAAAATCAACCACCAAATCCACCCCAGCCCTCCTGTCTCCCCTTCACCCCTCCACCCAGTCCTCCGTCTTGTAATAAAACCCTTCGTAGCCCCCAACTCCCTCTCCACAAACCGGCATTTCTCCCCCGTTCCAGCGGTCGCAAACACCTTTTCCGCGCCGGCCAGCCGTGACAGCTGGATCCCTGCGATTGAGACGCCGGACGCGCCGGCGTGCCAAAGAATGCTCTTCTTCTTATTGCTAGCCGGATCATTGATACCGCCGAGCACAAAATCCAGCGCCTGCGTCGCCGTCATCCACGTCTCGGGAACCGCAGCGGCTTGCACGAAGGAGAGATGGTCAGGCTTGGGAGGAGCGTGCGCAAAGAGACGGAGATGTACTCTGCGTAGGCGCCGCCGGGGCGAGGCCGAATACGGGGGAGCCGACTTCGAAGGAATGGTGGTTGGTGGTGGAGGCGGGCGAGGAGGGGAGCGAGACGATGGTGCCGCTGAATTCAACGCCGAGGATGGTGGGCGCGTTTGGGGGCAGTGGGTAGTGCCCTTCGCGCTGGAGGAGATCCATCCTGTTGAGGCCAAAGGCGTGGATCTTGACGAGGGCTTGGCCTGGGGAGGGGTGGGGATGGGGACGGAGGGAGAGAGGTGGAGGGCTGTGGCGGGGCCGGTGGTGTTTTGTATGTCTGTGGGGGTTAGAGAGATGATGGGGATAGAAGGGGCGGTGGGGGAGGGGACGTACCGACGGCGCGCATTGTGTCAGGCATTGTGTCGGTCATTGTGGAGGAGTTGAGAGAGGTTGATGGAATATGTTGGTGTACGTGCGTTGAAGTGTTCAGTGAAGGTAAGGAAAGTCAGGAACCGATTGAGCTGAGTTGAGATGGCGGGGTTCAAACGGTCCCTTGCGCTTACAAACGCAGGTAGGACCAACCGAGGCATCCGATGATGTTTTCGGGACCCCTCCGGCGGGAGCCCCCACTTCAACCCGGGGCGTCCGGGGCCGGCTGGAACGGGCCCGGCAGATGAACCGTTGCGCTGGGCTAGGTGGTCCCTTATCGGCCCGTGGGCCCCGTGGAGCCTGTTCGGTCTGGAAAAAATTCAAGTGTCGCATGAGACATTGTACATGTACAGTGCCCATACCGACGGGCCAACACTTGAACAGTCTGGTCGATGACAGCCCGATCTGTGGCTCCGCATCTGCGGCGATCAGCGATCAACAGCCCTACCCCAGGAGCCTTTTGGTGGCGGCCAGGGCACACGCCGCTGGCGAGGGATACTGCGTAATGCCCCATTGGATGGTCTGGACCACAACATCGACACTTTCAGAGATGACTCGATGATGAGGGCGATTGAAGACCGAAAATAGTCTGGATAAGTGATGCGATAGCACTATCGGAGATGAAGGGGCGAGATACGAGAAGCACCAACAGCCCCCCAGTTCAGCACAACCTCAGAAGGGAAAACAAGAAAATAAAAATGGGCATCGCGGATTGCAGGTCCCGCAAACAACGAACCAACGAACCTCCTGTTCCTGACTCTGGCATGTCGGATGCTCGATCCGACATCGACGAGGCAGAAAAAAGGATCTGGTCTGGCCCATTGGTGCTCACCTCACCCCCAGCGCAGCGCCATGCAAGGAACGAGGTCAACCAACCGAACTTGGCGCTCATTTCCACGCTTTGGTCAGCGCCATCTGCAGGTACCAAAAGCAGTCCCTAGTAGTGCTGCATCCATCCCATTTCCTCTCGCGTCCTCATCCAGCGTCGAACACGACAGCACCTATCAATATCCAAACGTTGATGGTGTGGCGGTCAATAGGGGCCGCCTCAATGCTTCTCGAAGTGAACCAGATGAACAACCATTGAATGGCGGGGATGACAGCAGACATCGCGGCGTGGTCAGGGCAGCTGGGAGATCCGCTGCCACCCCTGCAATTCCCCTCGACGGGAAATTGTCCACCTGCTGGGCTTTGCGGGCGGACGCTCTCGTTGGTCGTCTGGGCGAAAGGGGCCGGCAAGGGGGCGGCAGCGGTGGGCTTCCAGCCAGGATCGCACCCTGCAGCTCGCCCACCGTCTTCTGTGTGCTCACCCCCCGGCCCGCGTCTTATTAAAACAAGCATCCTCGCGCCCATCGTTGCCTCGTTTTCCTCCTTTCCTCTCCTCACCACCACGCTCCCTAGCCAAACCCTGACTTTTCAGTCAAGTCCATTCGTTTAGAATCAGCCCGTGACACAGCCCCTACGGCATCAACAACAGCTCCCTCGCAAACCAAACCGAACCCGTCGAGTAGATAAATCAATACCCGAACAAAAACCTCATCAGCCAAAATGAAGTTCACCGCTCTCCTCGCTCTCGCCACCGGCGCCCTCGCCGTGTCCAGCTTCTACGACGACGACGTCGAGACCTCCACCTCGGCCGCCGCCGGCGTCACCTACACCACCGAGGTTGTGACCGCCATCACCACCTACTGCCCCGAGCCCACCGAGGTCACCTACGGCGGCTCCACCTACACCATCACCACCGCCACCACCCTGACCATCACCGACTGCCCCTGCACCATCAAGCGCCCCATCACCACCATCTCGTCCGTCATCTGCAACAAGGACCACTGGTGCGTTCCCTTCATTACGTCTTCTTTTTCTTTCAACTCGCTAACTCTATGCTCACAGCCCTCCCCGTCCTACCACAACTCCACCTCGGCCGCCCCTGTCCCCCAAGCCCACCAAGACCCCGTCGGCACCGTCTCGCTCCCCTCGCCCTCGGCCACCAAGCCCCCCATCGCCACTGGCGGTGCCGGCAAGACTGCTGCTCTCTCCGGCGGTGCCCTCGCCGGTCTCCTTGGTCTGGCCGCCTTCATCCTCTAAATTTTTTTCTAAAGGATTTGGAGTGATGATGCTGCTGCAGGGTTTGGTGTTTGGGCTGGACTCCTAATGTTTAATTAGGCTGGTTTGGAGATGGTGGGAGAGAGTGTGGGTGACTGTGGATGGTATGAGTTGGTGTGGGTAAAGTTGGATTCGCGGGATCTCGCTCCGAGTTGCGGGTGGGATCTCGTCCTCTTCCCTCGGCGATTGTGGGCTTGACAAAGGCCTCTCTGGTCGTCGGGGTTGTTACTCTTTGGGATAGTGTTCTTGGACAAGAATCGACGCTGTTCAGCCTCATCTCGTGTGCCTCGGTTCTTAAATTAGAGACGTGCCGTGACATGGACGACCGGTCGTGGTCCCTCATTTTCATTGTGTCGAGGGTTTATGGTCAGCATATCTCACGAGTTTGCTGTTCCAAACCTGTTGTTATTCGAGTCTGTTTTCTGGTGTCGCTGAAATGCGAGGTTCAAATTATGGTCGTGTCTTGACAGGTTTAGCCTCACTCGTAAGACTTCAGGTCATTTCCCGAGATGGTCTTGAGTTCAATATGAGACACGAGCATCCGGGGAAAGACCAAGGCAGTAGCTCCCAGTAGGAATTCTTAGATGTCCCAAACATGCATTCCACTCTGCGGCATGTGCGGGTTCAGACATTTAACAGTATTCCATGGGAATGTTTCGGGTCTAGCCGCTTCACAATCTGGGGAACCAGGTATGAAGAGACGCATTGCCAGGTATAACCTAGGTAATATCAATAACTAACATGCAGTTATCTAAAAGTCTTTTGATCATTTCCACATCCCCAGTCCAAGTGCCGCCAAGAGGTGTGAAGTTTCGTCTGAGTTGATGTGCGACTGACAAAGAGCCCACTTCATCCACCCCATCTCATCTCACTCACCCAAATCCAAAAAGAAAGCCACCTCATCCCGCCCGTCGCTTACTATCCCGCTTTCCCTCGGATTAATGTCCCACATCTTCTGAACAAGCTTTCAACGTCGCATAAACAAGGAACATCTCGATTTCCCACGTTTTTAGGCTCCTTCTCCAGCAAACACCCGGCGATGCTACCTCAGCATTGCCGCGGCAGTTCCAGCCCTCGACGCACCAACGGCACGATAACTGAAGTCGAGCTCGATAAACACCCAGACCCGAAGAAACGGAGGCTAATGCAAGGCACGTAATGCTCCTAGCGTCAACATACGGAGCGAGCTCGGAAAGTTGGCCGCTGTGAACGACTTGGCTGCCCACTCAGACGCTGAAGCGCCGGCGTTGCAGGCAAAATCGGGTTGATAAGGTGGTATCGCGGTTCGCGGTTCACATGTCAGGGATTGGAGTTGAAGCCACCGCCACTGTTCCAGGTTTTCTCAACAAGCACGCCTTTACCATGTTCGGCCAAGTCTCGGTGAGTTTGCCGGCGGGGTATGTTTGAGGCCCTCTCAGCTTCCTCGGGCTGCCGATGCCGTTCGTCCACGATCTCGGCATCGCGATGCCATCTTGCCAAGCCGAGTGTAAGTCGCTGGTCAGTTCACTCCCGAACGGGATATCGCTGGCTCAAGATCGAGTTCGTGATGTTTTCCTGCTTCGGAATACGTTGATGGCGAGATCGTAGCTTCCCGATAGACTTTTCCGATCTGACATGATCATGTCTGCAACTGGAAAGCCAAAACCACTGCCAATGCCTCCCCGGCTGTCTCTTCCATTCTGAGTCACTGCATGGCGTCCTCCTTCCACGAGAAAAAGACGGGAGAGAGATCGGAGCCAACAGCACCACCCGCCACCCACGATGCCCTCCACAGCCATGTGGCATGTGGGAAGAAGCAGATGGAATTCCATCTTTCCGTTGTTGCCCAACCAAGCTCGGCTTATACAGGGCCAGATTCGGCAACACAGCACAGCCCAGCCGCCCAATCGCCTCTCTCCCCGCGCCGATCCCCCGGTCCCCAGGCCGAGCTTGTCCAGGGTCGGGGTAACGGAATGCGGGGGGACGCGCCGCGGCTGTAACGACATCCCAAGGCTGAGTGAGTGTCAACCGTCAGTGGCGTCGCGAGTGTTTGATGTGTGCGAAGTGCCGAGAGGGGACGGACTATTAAAGCTGGGACGAAGGCACCAACTCCTGACAACCAGCTTTCCTCCTTCAACCCAACCCTCTCTCTCAATCACCACATCGGCCACACCGACTCCCGCCTGCTCCCTCCCACAGAACCCACCCCGGCGCCCTCCACGCATCCTCTGGACTGCCTACCCCGTAGGTAGGCCTCCGGCTTGCAACCATGGATCACCCGCAGGACGAAGTCCAAGACCACTCCCTCAACGACCCCGAGAGCTTTTGGGCTCACCAGGCCGAGCACGTCTACTGGCATAAGAAGCCGTCGGCCGTCCTCGCCCGCACTACCAAGGGTCTCAAGACGGGCGACACCCACGAGCACTGGGAGTGGTTTCCGGATGGCGAGATTTCCACATGCTTCAACTGTGTTGACCGGCACGTCTTTGCTGGCCACGGCGACAGCCCGGCCATCCTCTACGACAGCCCCGTGACCAACACCAAGCAGCGCATCACCTACAAGCAGCTGCTTTATGAGGTTGAGGTCTTCGCTGGCGTCCTGCGGGAGGAGGGAGTCAAGAAGGGGGGATGTTGTACTCGTCTACAGTATGTCTCCTGCGTCTGGCAAGGTAATTCAAGAGGCTAACACTCCCAGTGCCCATGATCCCCGCCGCCCTGATTGGCATTCTTGCCATCAACCGCCTGGGTGCCATCCACGCTGTCGTCTTCGGCGGGTTTGCCTCTGGTGCCTTGGCCCAGCGCATTGAGGCTTCAAGGCCTGTGGCCATCCTGACTGCTTCCTGCGGCATCGATGGCAACAAGCCCCCCATCCCTTACCGCGACTACATTGAGGAGGCCATCCGCATCTCTCCCTGGAAGCCACCAAAGACAATCATTTGGTAGGCACCCTCTGCAAATGGCTTGCTGCAACAACTGACAAAAATAGGCAACGTGATGAGCTCCCCTGGCGCCCCATCCGCAAGCTGGACGGCGAGAGGAAGTGGCAGAACCTCGTCAAGAGCGCAAAGGCTCGTCATGTGAGGGCTAAGTGCGTGCCTGTCAAGTCGACGGATCCCATCTACATCATCTACACCAGCGGTACTACTGGCTTGCCCAAGGGTGTGCTAAGAGAAGCTGGTGGACACGCTGTCGGCCTGCACCTGTCTATCTCCTACCTCTTCGGCATCCACGGCCCTGGCGATGTGGTGAGTTACCAGCTCCAGCTTCAGTGTCATTACCCGTCACTAACATGCACCAGATGGGCTGTTTCAGCGACATTGGCTGGGTCGTCTCGCACAGCTACACCCTCTACGGCCCTCTCCTCACCGGCGCCGCCACCGTCCTTTACGAGGGCAAACCTGTCGGCACCCCTGACGCCTCCGCCTTCTGGCGCCTTGTTGAGGAGTACAAGATCAACACCATGTTCACCGCACCAACGGCTCTGCGCGCCATCCGCAAGGACGACCCGGACAACAAGTTCATCTCGACCATTGGCAAGCGCGGCGGGTTGAGGAGTCTCAAGGCTCTATTCCTTGCTGGTGAACGGTCTGAGCCTGCGATTATTACCATGTACCAGGATCTGCTCAAGAAGTATGGTGGCGAGGACTCGCATGTCGTTGACAACTGGTGGTCTTCGGAGTCTGGCTCGCCTATCTCTGGAATTGCCCTGGTGCCGCACTCGGGCAAGTGCAGGAGAACCGGTCAATACATTGAGCAGCCGCCCCTGGGTGTCAAGCCGGGCAGTGCTGGAAAGGCGATGCCTGGTTTCGATGTGAGGTAGGTGACTCTTCAGTGCCCTGTTTATTTTGGGGTTGGAAGACTGACCAAAGCCAGGGTTGTTGATGATGAGGGCCATGAGCTTGCCCGTGGCAAGGAAGGCAACATTGTCCTTGCTCTCCCGCTTGCCCCTACCGCTTTTCGCACCCTCTGGGAAGACGAAGACCGCTTCTACAAGGGATATCTCAAGCGGTTCGGTGGCAAGTGGGTTGACACCGGTGACGCCGGCTGGATTGACGAGAAGGGCTACATCCATATCATGGCTCGGACGGGTGAGCTTCTGTTTCCAAGTTTTTGGCTCTAAACAAGACTAATATCATATCCCAGACGACATCATCAACGTCGCCGCCCACCGCCTCAGCACCGGCAGCCTCGAGCAAGCCATCACCTCCCACCCGCTCGTAACCGAAGCCTGCGTCGTCGGCATCCCCGACGCCCTCAAGGGCCACCTTCCCTTTGCCTTTGTCACCACATCCACTCCCATTCCCGAGAAGCAACTCTTCGCCGAGATCCAGAAGCTTGTCCGCACCCAGGTCGGCGCCATCGCCAGCTTGGGCGGCATGATTGAGGGGAAGGGCATGATTCCCAAGACGAGGTCGGGCAAGATCCTGAGGAGGGTGTTGCGGGAGCTGGTGGAGAACGCGGTGCATGGGGAGTTTGAGAAGGAGGTGAATGTGCCATCGACGGTGGAGGATATTGGGGCGGTGAAGGTGGCGAGGGGAAAGGTGAGGGAGTATTTTGGGAAGATGGGGGAGAGACATAGAGCGATTGAGGTTAAGGCGAAGCTTTGAGGATGGGTAGGTGTTTGGGGGCTGGGAGGAAGAGGAGCAATGGAGCGTTGATCTTTGGTTAGTTAGCGATGCCTTTTTTTGTTGGTTTGAGTTCAATA
Organism: Collariella sp. IMI 366227; assembly: GCA_027946355.1. Lineage (NCBI taxonomy): Eukaryota > Fungi > Ascomycota > Sordariomycetes > Sordariales > Chaetomiaceae > Collariella > Collariella sp. IMI 366227. The sequence goes on along the minus strand of JAPEUS010000002.1, from coordinate 815,183 downwards.
GACATGACTGTTCAAACAAAATTTTTTTTTTTCTGACTGAAGAGGCAGTGGCTTTTTGGGTGTGATTTCAATGGGGTGGGTGATAAGAGAGTGGGAGATGTTCGCTTTGAGATGTCAATACAAACAAGCAGGAAGTGTTGACAGAGTTGACCAAGGTCTTTACTTTCCAGACAGTCAGTTGTTCCGTGCTTAACACAGATTTTGTTGTTCATAATGACAAATGGCATAATCTCGTGTCTGTAACGTCCATGATGTATCAATGATGGTTCCCTCAACCCAGGGCAATTACAGAGCTGCCCCCGGATTTTAACATAGGGAAGAGGCAACCAAACGCTACCACCACGGGTTTTGTTTCTATTTAAATCTCTCTCCCTTGGTAGTTGAATCGAAAGAAAACATGATGATAGTACTCGTCATTATTCACAACTGCAGCAAAATGCTTGATCAGGGGAAGAGCACAACGGGAGGGTTTTGTTTTGGGGTTATTTGCTTGCCAACACATTCGAGTCACCTTCAAGAGTCTGTAAACTCGGAATATTTACTGAGAACCATATAATCATATCTATAATTTGCAATTCATTCTTAACATCTTTTGTAATCCTGTTGGAACATACTCTCCTCTTTCTCGCGCCGCTGTGTTCAGATGTTGATGATGGGGGCGAGAACCCTCCGAGGGCTGTCTGGTTGGCGTGGAGTAGATCACAATACTTCGCTAACTATTAACTTCTTTAAAACACTAAACGTCTGTACAAGAAGAGAAGACTTCATGTTCCATTGTTTTTGTTGCTGCTGTCTGGGTTGCGAAGTGGGGAATGGGGATTGGATGGCCTGGATAATGGGTTAAGCAATGGATGTGACGCTGCAGTCTCGAAGAGCATGCCTTCCTGGTAGAACTCATCTAAGAGTTAAAAGTATGAAAGCTAGTATAAGAGTGTAAGCTGTATTGTCGGTACCTGGTGTCAACAAATAGCGACCACTGGCGCTGCCCTTCTGTTTCTTGTCTCCGAGTATAGAACCTGGACATCCTGGCAGGTGAGCTAGAATCTAGACATGGCTGAGAAGAAGTCTGGACTCAGTCTCAAATGAGCATTATCCAGTCTCACCCATCTTTCTCGCCTCTTTGTTCGGGACATCGTTGGACTGCAGGTGCTGAGGTGGCTGAGATACGACCAGCACAGGGAAGGGCTGTCCAGCTCCAAATGTTCCTGCGCATGGTTGTGCGCGAGGTTGGACTGCCTGACTGACGGGAGTTAAAGACGTCGGGCATCGTTGCATTTGCTTCCTCTATGTCATCACTGCCAATCTTGTTGCCACACTATGCTTGCTTCTCCCCAAGAGCGAAGAGCCCCTGAGCACAGCGACAGCCTAGAATGTCTCATCAATGCACAACATATCTTAACCTGTTTGAATCGTCAAGCAACGGGAAATTTGCCACTTCTTTCTGTCGTGTAGTCAATGAGTTGGCCTGCTCAGATCCCGCTCTACTCGCTTCGGATGACACCCACCCTTCGAACGGCGATCCAGCATTGTGCCTCTCACCACAAGGAACGGCCACGCAACAACACCACTACCAAGAAATATATTAACCCGTCAACAAACACCAACCAAACTTGATGCCGTACGTATCTACTACGCCGGAATCGGGAAACGCTAGGGAAGGTAGATGACGCGCTGCAACCGGGCATATTCGCCCCGCCGCCATCCTCTGTTCCACACCTCCCATTCTCAAAGACAGAGGCAAGACCGACAGCCGGAGTGATATCGATGGATAGGGTTAGCCTTGAGCAACAGAAGGAAGGACAAAGCCGTCCATCACGAGCCTTGGCAGTGGGAATGGGTTGACACAAGGTGTGACCGAGGTTTGGCGAGCATCCTCCGGGTTTCTTTCCAGCATCATGTCAACCCTTGCCCCGTGGCACAGGAAGCATATAGTTCGGTTTGAGATAGAACAGGGGAAGAAAATGTTGATTGGCTTGGTAAAGGGGATAGTGATGGCCGGGTAGATGATGCGGGTCATCTAGTGGATGGATGGGCGTTAGGTGTCACAGGGCGGAAGGGAAGACAACGAAGGAGTTTCCGGAAGGGGAGGGCCAGGGAATAGGATCCGGGCCAGCAATAGGATAGGATACACAGAACGAAGGCAAAAACAGAGCAAAGAAAAGAAACAACCGGTCAGCCAAGGCGTGACACAGCCAACCATCTAGACCTACCATCTCGATAGTGCGGGTGCAAGGGCATGTGTAAGACCCGAGGGGAGAATCAAGGGCACGGCAGGGCGGCGGGTAGGGAAATTGTCCGACAATGCCTTTCTGCAGAGAAGGGTTGCAGCGAACTCGAAACTTCTGGTGCAGCTACGTGCGTCTGGGTCGGACGGTGGGCGGGTTCGAGAAGCACAGCGGCGCCTGGAGCCGAGACAGGGACTCTCTGCTTAGCAAGCTGGGTCGCATGAGACGTCGTCAGGAAAGGCATTCCTTACGCTCGAGGACTTGTTCGCCCTGACTTTCTTAATGATGTCCACTCGCGACGCAACATGTGTCGTGGAAGACCACTTCCATCCGACCAAGAAGCAGAAGAGCCCGGGACCTGCCACTCGAGCCTACGAGAACCACACAACCCCCAAAGTAAACAAGCACCCAACACACCATCAACGTGGTACGACACATGTAGATCTCTCTCTTACCCCGAGCAGCACAAGCCATATGCAAGACATTCCTAGCGCCTGTCGTAAAGCCCCCTTCCCTTGCCCAACCCCTTCCCCCTTCCCCCATCCCTCCGTGCCAAAAATGAAAAATGCACAAATGCAGCTGCGACATCGCGACGTAGCTACCCGTCGAGTGTGCCTCGTTTCATCGTATAACCAGAACACCGAACGCCCAACCCAAGCCTATCCAGACGTTCGCCCCCATGCAAGGCAATATACGCCTGCAGTTCAACGTGGCTGTCGCCGCTAGCAAAGCAAACAACAAGCCAATGACCTAGCGGCCCAGCCCTCCCCTTCCACAGTAGCCTTGTCCCACACCAGACACGTCCCTCCCCCCCCTTTTTGATCGACGGAGTAAGAAAAGTCAAGGGGGAGAAAGGAGAAACAAAAGTGAAAAGTGAGGAGTCGCGAAAAAAAAAGGGGGGCTCCTATCAAAGCGATCCGGCGGTGTGTCAACCAGCAGGGGGGTTGGCAGCGGCTGGCTGCTGCGTGCTCCCGTCGGCCTTCGAGAAGGCTCCGAGAACACTCTGCTGGCCCCGAGAGGCAATCTTGAGATTGGCGAAGCGCGCCTCGGGAAGGCGCTTGCCGCCTTTGATGCTTTCCAGAGCCCTGGCGCGGTGCCGTCTGGTTAGCTGGGTCTGGCTCGGTCTGGAGGGTTCTGCACAGTATCCATATCCCATCCGAGACACACAGGGTTTGGTGTTGAAGATATGGAAGGGGTGAACGGAGAAAAAACGAGGTCAGATGTACCATGAACGTAGAGAATCAACAGAGAACAACTCACCACTCAACCCCAACGTACTTTACGCCACACCCTCCAACCCGCCGGATCTCTCTCTCCAGTTTCCCGCCAGCCAGCCCACCGCCGGCGCCGCATCTCGGGCCGTTTGGCTTCCCCAGGATAACGTGGGTAACCTGGCGGCGGCCCAGGTGCAGCGACATGCGCGCGCCGTGCTCAGAGAGCAGGTGTTTGAGCTTGTGGTCGGACACGAGCGGGTAGGTGCTGCCGTTGACGTAGATGGTGAGGCCGTCAAAGATCTTGCGCTCCGAAGCTCGTTTTGCTTGCTCTTCCTCCAGCGCCTTGTCTTCTGCCTTGCGAGCGAGGGCGAGTCTCTCCTCCGCGGTGCGCCCGTCATCATGTTCGGCTTCTTGTCCTGTGGTTCCTTGTATTGGTGGCAGACTGGGCCGAGATGTCAGCACGGCTTTCTTCATGGTACCCGGGTTGCGCAGCATATCGGCTACGCTGTTCTTAGCCCGGGCCCGGACGTCCTTTGGGACGAGCATGCCCAGGCGCTCGTCGTAGTCTTCGGACCCGACGCCGACCGTATCCGAGATGCGCTTGCCGCCCGAGTTGCCAGCTCGAAACTGGCTATTCATCTTGAGGTTGCGCGACTCGCGCCATCCTTGCGGCCCGCTCATTTCGGCGCGCTGATGGCCTGTCGAGACCGAGTTCCATGGATCAAAATTGCGGCCGTGTCGTGGTTCTGCCAGAGGAGGCAGGTTGGGTTTTAGTGGTGGCATGTTTTGTATCTTGTGTCTGGTGGGATGTGAAGAATGGAGTTGCCGATCGAGACACCATTCTGGTGGGTTAAGGGGCCTTCAAGTGGCCATCAAAGTGTAGAAAGAAACGCTGGATGCGAGATGTGAGGCCACAGATCCACCGCGTCGGAGGGCACGACTCGCGTCGCCACGGGGCAACCGTCTCACGTTCCTGCCTGGAACACAACGCGAAGTCACATGAGCATGGCACACCCTTTCCAGCCTGATGGAACTTCAACTCTTCCCACCTCCACCCCATTGCTCGAAAAATTTAAGGTTGATGTTTGCTAGCCAACACCCCCCTCTCTTTCACCTCGAATGTCTGTGGCAAATCTTGAGGTATTAGACCCTTCGTAGCGGTCTAGCTTGCCTCTCATCGCCTCCCTTCTGTGATCTCTCAACAGACAAGCAACAAGAGACCTTGAGACAGGCCTGGACTGGCCTCTGGCCTGTGATACCTCACAGCGTTACATTTTGACGGCATCCTGGAGAAGGAGGATTCCCTTCGCCAATCTTGCCCCTTAGCAACGCCGACGCCAATTAATGTCTCTTCACAATGGTCATTGTCACCCTGTGTTGATCGACGCCGATATGAAGACCAAGGGACTCGGAAGCTCCTACGCGGGGCCTTTGCCTTCCGTTTCCGACTTCCCGTTTCTGCCCTGGATGCTACCCCGGACAATTCACGGGCGCGGAGAACCCGGAGGCACGTACCGCTTTGATGTCCTCGTCCCGCTCGCCATGGCCGAACTCCTGGTCTCTTGGAGTTTCAAAAATGTGGCTGGGGAGGCGGGTTTGTTCACAATCACCACAGCATGTCTGATGATGTTTGCTCCGGCACCTCTAGCATCCACCATACTTTTTTGTCTCTTCCAGTCTAGCACTCGAGTCTTCAACAAACCTAGGGACCGTCGCACTGCAACACCCAAGATGATCTGGAACCGGTGGGACGAGGGCATCCTACTGGGTGGGTGGGTGGTGCCTCGAAACATGCCACGGCACTGCACCCCGCGCAGCGCAGCCCGCCACACAGCGGTTCATGCACAGTTTTCGCCCGGTCTCCATGCGCTTGCCGCCGACACGCAGCAGCTAGCGCAAGGCGATCTGGGGAATCGAAAGCACGCCAGATGTTGTTTTCATGATACTTGTCCTCAAAAGCCGAGGATAGCAGCCTTTTCAATCCTGGATTTTCCCTTCCCCAACAGAGATGGCCAACACCAACATCAGATTTGTCGTGCCCCTGCCTGCCGCGGCATCCCATCCCCGTCCATCCGTCGCATGCGTCGCCTGCCCGTTGACAGTTCAATCCCACCCCAACCCCTGTCTGGCGGGGGTTCCTCGCTCAAGTTTGCCTTTCTCTGCATCCCCGCTTCCCGCTTCGACGCAACGCAACCCCTCCTGACCAAGCATGGATGTGGCACTTCCCATCCACTTGGCCGGTGGCCCCCACACTGTTCGAAGAGAGGGTGTGTTGTTGTAAAAGTGAAAGAAAAGAAAGATCCTTGACACATTGAGAGAGGGAGGGAATCCCCGCTTTCCATTGATGATGAGACCAACCATCGAGGAAAGGGAGGATGGGAAGGATGGAAATATGGCATCATCTTTTTTCTTCCACTGGGCGTCGGGTCTCACGGCGACAGCCAGCATGGACTGGTCGAAGGTTACGAAGGCCTGCGGAGATGTCTTTGAAGCGCGACATGGTAGAGCTCCAGCAAGCAGGCCGCAAACGCCACATCCGTTAAAATAGAACACCATGCCACACACACAACCCTCTTGCAGGGAGGTGGTGAGGATGGCGGGGAATTCCGACCATCACCCCCTCTCCTCTCCTCGCCAACTTTGGCTTGGTTTGACCTGGGCTCGGTTTGTTTCCTGTCAGGGCAAAAAAAGTGCAAGGACAGGGATAGCTTCACAGGAACGAGAAACGAGGAACAAGGAAGAGGGTTCGAATAAAAGGGGTGGTTTGTGAGATGGAAAGCTTGAAAGTTGGAGCGGGCCCAAGCTCCTTGCATATGCACACTGTGCGTGAATCTGTCCGAGCAGACAGGGGCCCAGGGGAGTGGTGATGGCGGGGGAAGTTCGTCTCAAGTCAGGAGGTCGAGTCTGTGCCGCAGTGATTCGGGAGGATGACAATGGAAGAGAAATGAAGAGTCGGGCTGATGACAAAAACTTGTTTGATAGCGTTGCTGGGAATGGGCTGATACCCGCCGCTCTCGCTGACAGAACGTCCCCGGTCTCCCGCAAGGTGCTGGCTAACGCGGGGTTCATTCATCAGCCAGGCTCGCGACAACGAAGAGAGGGGCAATGGCTTCTCCATCATCTCCCTTTCTTCCAAGCTTGTGGCCTGTCAGCCCGGGAAAGCGTGGGGCGCAGAAAAGGCGAGCCCGGGCCGACTTTGACGTGTCCATCCAGTGCAGGTCGTCGAGGCCGGGACGAGGTTGAGATCCATCCCATCTGGTTGTCGAAATGATTCGATTCCGCTCGGAGGCAAAGGAGTCCAATTGTTTTGTGGTGGTGATGCTAACTTACCTTCCCACCTAGCCCGACGGGCAACGTCGTACTGACCCAGTGGCACACCACGCACACAAGCTCGAATCGACCGATAGCGGGCGTTGCTGCGAATCATACCTGCCTTGCCTTGCCTTGCTTTGCCGTGCAGTCGCGCCGCGTCCGGTTGTGTTGCTCTGCGTCAGGGTCCGGTTGTGTTGCTCTGCGTCAGGGTCCGGTGGCATACATAAGGGTACGTCTTTGCATTGCCATGCGAAGCGGTTGAGACCCCACGAGCCTGAGAGGGGAGACAGCAGCGGGAGTTCTCTGTGTGTGTGATGAGACGTGGTGGAAGGGTCCTGAAGCCGTTGTTGATGAGACAACAATTTTGCATGCGCCCCAGTTCATGCTGGGCCAATATCGCCGTCGATGCGTCAGTGGGCTTGTTTTTGGCAGCTGTTCCAGAAGCTCACCATCCACGCGAAGGGTCGCCCCCATCCCGCCTGCATCTTTTTTGCTGGCATCTTGCCGGCGCGCGTGCGCCAGATCTCAAAAGGAGATCTGGCTGGCTGGGATGTGCCATTTTTGCTTCTCATGCACGTCGGGGATGCTGCGTGCCCGAGACACAGGCACAAGGCAGAGCCTGGAAGACCTTCCGAAGAGCCCTTCCATGCAGCACAACCCTTGCACCCGCGCCGCCCGCCATGCTGATCTGGCTGGTGGATTCCCGCGCCGCCCCCTCCCCAGCGCGCTGGCCGCCCGGCCGTCTGCTTGATCGGGTGGCAGTGGAATGGGCCGGGGAGCGCAAGACAGGGGGGAATGGAAGCGGGGGTTGGCTGATCGTTTTCGCACAATCGATCGACGAGGGAGGGGGCTTCTCGGCTGTCCTCTGCTTCCCTGATCGTTTTTCCATGCAGACACGCTGCAGGCATGGAGAGCGCTTGTCAGATCTCGCCTCTCGGGAGTGACATCTGTAACATGCAGCCTTTTTCTTTGCGCGCGCCTGAGATGCATCGGGTGTTGCAGGCAGTCCCCTGGTTTGCCGGCGGCGAGTCTGCTGCGGGCTAATGTCGGACAACGCATCGCGGGGAGATCTTTCACAGGAGCGCCGCCTGCTTCGAGGCTAGCTGCTGCAGCGTTCCGGAGCCGCCCGCAAGACAATCGCACGCTGGCAGAGCCGAGTCCTGTCAAGCGCGGCCACGGACAAGGGGCGGCAAGTGCTTGGCATGTGACGTTGAGGGTACCATCAGTCCACGTTCACGCTTTTGGGCGCTCTCCACACTATGAGACCCTCCAACCGCGTTGTGGACTCTATTCAAACCCCGCCGCGGCAGAGAAGCCGTCCCGGGTTTGGGGGGTTGGTTTATTTTGGGAGTCGACATATCCATTGCTCGCTGGTCTGCTTTGTGAGAGGTTTTTGGCTGTTGTTGTTTTGATGACTTTCCGTGATCGCGATTCCCCATTCGTCTCTCGCTTGCGGGCCCGTTTGTGGATGGCTGGCCCGAAGATGAGCGGCCGACTCGGCCCCTTGGATGGAGGGGGCAGTGTTGGGGGCGACGATACCAGGAGAAGAAAAGCCTGATATCAGAACCCCCAATCCTCCAATCCTTCAACCACCAAAATCCAATTGGCGATAGCGTGTTTGTGCAGAGCAACTCGTAGAGAATGCAGGCCAATTAAGCCTTGGATTATTGACTTCCAATTCCCACGTGGAAAGGAGCCCAAGTCTCGGATGCTTCTCCTTCACTTGGGTTCTAAGAAATCAATTCCTGTTGTTGATACGGAGCAGATATGTACTGTGTATGTAGGAACCAGGATTCGCGATTGATCTGCCGGGATGGAGCAATGGGAACGGTTGAGGAGCATCCTTTTGGCCGCACCTCATTGGCGAATGTTCCCCAGGGTCGCTAATGGGACCGCGCACGGAGTATCAAGCGCGGCTTTCTACGGGAGCGAGAGGGTGTCACAGATAGCCGGGGGGTTGTTCTAGCGGTTGATGAAGTAGCGGTGTGAGGATGGAGGGTGTATCGCACAGTGCGGATATGGCCGTCGCTGAGGAGAGGTTCTCGTTGATGACAGGCATCAGGTGGCTTTCTCAGTTTCCATTTGCCGGTTTCAAGACGAAAGCTTGAAGCAGCGAACCTAGAGTTGGAGCGAGATGATCCGCGTCAAAGCTGGGGTTGGCAGAAGGAGAGCCATCAAGCAGGAGTTAAACATGTGAGTGCTCACCTGAGGAAAGACTGAACCGCCTTTTCTAAGCCGCGTCGTCAACACCACAAGTCAATGGCTGGAGCTTGCGGGAGACCGCACTGTGAGCCTGGGGTCTTGTTCCCACCACTTCGCCTGTGCCACCCACCCGCACCCTCCCGCTTTTCCTATCCTGGTTGTCATGTAAGGCGGAAAACGGTCCGCGCGTGCAGTAGCTCTTTGACGAATAGGAAGCGCAAGCAGCGTGGTGGGAAAGGGTTCGCGATGCCCTATGATGTGCATGATCCTGTGGTCCTCCCGGAATTTGGGGAGTGGGGAGAGGCTAGGGCTGAGGTGTGGGTGGCAAAGAAAGGTGAAAAACGGGCAATCAAGAAAAAGAAAGATCGAGATCGCATGTCATGCAGCGATTGTCGTCTCGTTAAACCCTCGCTATCGCCTCGAAGAATGTGCTGATGACCCGCCGGTCTCGTCGAAGGATGAGAACCGTCACGCTGGGAACCAGGCTTCTTCCATTCCCATTGTGGGTGTAGGCTGGAAGACGTGGTTCGCGCTGATTGGGTGATGGAAGAGCAGCTTTCTGTCCCACAACCCACCGGAAGCTGGCGCGGAAGGGTAAGGCCAAACCCGAAAGGATGAGGGTGGTCTGCTATCGAGACACCCAGCTATATTGTTGAAGTTATCCTGGAAGTCATGAGTTTTTGGCCCATAGGAGGCCGGTGAGGCGTGAAGCGCGCGGGTTGTCTTGCAGAACGTCGGGAAAAGGGTGTTGGGGGCTCCCCATGTGCATACATCCAAGCTTGACCTAGGGGAAGGCTGGAAGATGCACACCAAAGTTTTGCACCGGGTCTGAGGTCAAGAAGGTATCGAGGGTTGATGTAGATGCTTGACCCTGACGAGGGGCGCGCACTGCCCGCTCCCTCTGGCAGACGCCTTGCCAGAAGCAAGCAGCTGAAACATGATCTGGATGTATTCCGTACCCCGGCCGCGATTCCAGACACCCATCCACACGAGCTTGCCCACCAGATGCGATATTGATTGGCCGTGGCGCTGATGGCAGATGGACGCACAAGCACCTAACCGCCGTGCATTGGCCTGTATGCAAGTGTTGTCGAGCCCTGGGTCTGGATCGGAAATCCCTGTCGGTCGAGAGAGGCTGTCATCTGAGAGGCTGTCTCCTCGAGGTGGGCGCGATCTGAGGTTTCAGTCCTAAGTTTGGGGATGAGCGCGGGTTGTGTTTCTTGGGCCGAAAGGGAGCGGGGAGGGAGGGAGCGAGGGAGCGGCTGTGGCCGTTTCATTTGCAGCGGGAGAGCTTCTGTTCGAGTTGCTTTTCCGGGACCCAATGTTTGCAACCTTCACAGTGTGAGCTGGGGAGTCGACAAGGCAGGGCATCAGGAGGGGGCATCTCAGTGGTGACATCTCAGACCCGTTGGATATCGGACCCACAGGAGAGATGAAGCACGACATTCGGAGGAAGTAGGATTTCTGTCTCCTCAATGTGCGGCACAGCTTCCATGGTTCTGCTATCATCCGTTTTTGTGGCGTAGGTTCTTGCTTGGGCTCGCAATCATGTCAGCACGTGCTGTGTCCGGGTTATCGCGGAGGTCTTCGTCCAGGGCCGGCTTGTCAACAAAACGATCCCAGAGCAGCGCCGTCCCGGGTGTGGGCGAGAGGTCTGAGGCTCAACAAGCGCGCTGCATCTCATTCTGCGGATCCAATAACCCATGCACATGGCAGAGCTGCAGGCCGGGAAGCACTTTGTTCATCAGCCGGAAGATGGGATGGAAACCTCCCTCCATAAACTCCAGAGACAAGTGATTGGTACATCTGCGTCCTTCTGACTTCTTCTGGGCCAATGATACTTGATGAGAATTGGACAGACTAGCCAGTGCTTGAAAGCCACGAAGTTCGCCGCCGGGGTGAAGTGACAGAGAGAGCAATTGCCGCTTGCCACGCTGCCTCCTGGTGTGTCGACAGTGATGAACTTCTAGGCCATCGCGGCCTCGCTCATCTCGCGCTCTCTCACGGGGTGACGGGCTCTCTTGTTCAAGACGAGAAGTCGTCGCGAAGAGTGGGACGTCCTGAGACGATGCCAAGGTTTGGAAGCGAGCCTGGCCCCTGGATCGACGAGGACCTTGCTCTCTTGTCCCGAACGGTTGCATTGCGCCTGCAGAACACGGCGATGTGGTGCAAGATGCTTTGCGGGGATCTTGCATTAGGATCCTTGCTGCGTGCGGCGAAGGACGTTGAGGGAAGATTCGGGAGCATCTGATGGAGATGGAGAGGATTTCCTCGTGGGCCGTCCCGGATGAACGGGGCAAGTGATTTGATTAAATGATTACGGCATCGTAACTCTCGGTCCAGAAAAAAGGGCCGACGGAAAGGCTGAGTGAGGCTGGACTGTGCTGCTCTGAAGAGAGGTGGTGGTGGTTTCTGGATTTGGCCGGAGTGCTGCAAGAAACCCTGAATTTGTGGGGAAGTTTCTAAAGAAGAACCCCACCTACAACCCTCAACACTGCTGCTACAACTCGGCGTCGACTGTTCCAGACAACAGAGATATTTTATCAATTTACAACTCGGTCAAAGGTTGTCGGAGCCCCCCATCAAAACTTGGAGATTGCTTTGGAGTGCTATTTGGAACTTCCAATCGCGTGCTGTTATCATGTTGGCATCAGAGCACGTGGACTCGGGGCACAGCATCTCCCTGGGACGGCGAAACCAGGGCCTTGGATTTTTGTATCTTGCAAGAGTCCCTGATATTCGCAATGTCTCTTCCTTCTGCAACCAGTGTGGCCCTGAGAGCTGCGCGAGCCACGCGGCGATCATGAAACCTGCACCGCAGGACTCCACAAGCAGCTGAGTCCGCAGACCTGAGATGGCAGATGCCGAATCCAAGCAGATGGGAGAGGTGTTCCAAGCAGCAGCCCGTCTGCATCAGATGTGCATTGCAGCTAGAGGCTCATCAATCGGAGGATTTCCTCGCGGTCCCAAGGCTCTCCGCGGCATGCTCGGCAGCAGTCGCCCACAGAGCCGCAACTGCAGGGACAATGAAGATCGGACGAGTCCTGCCGTTACCGTCCCTGTTGATGGATTGCCCGAGAGTAGTCTTGCGCCTGAACAGGGCTCGGACGGCACAGGAAAACAGTCCTTTCAGGGAGAAGGCGAGAGACAGTCCATAGCGGCACAAAAGCGGTATCATGTCATGATTTTGGCTCTTCGAGGTTTGGACTTTGAACAGTCTTCAGTCTGGCTCAACTCCCGAGGTGTTCGAATCATCCAAAGAACAGAACATGGGACCTGGAGACTTGTGGGGGAAACCCCAGCACGAGGTGGCCCTAATTGAGGCAACCTTGGAAGGGTTTCGCACAGTGTGAAGAGATACAAAATGTACGTACCTGCCCTGGCAGCTCGACAATGGGCCTGCCCTACACCCACACCGGCCGTGTTTATGCCCACGACCACCTCCCAACCTCCAACCCGACCCCTGCTCGATCCAGGCCACCTCAGCAAACCACGCCCCAGCCTCTTGGACAGTCACTTCACTTGGAAGAGAGAGGGAGAAGGGAATGGCGGATCTGCCCAAAGCCCGAGATGGAAGATGGGATAAATATGGGAAAGCTCCGTGGTCAAGGCAGCGGGCTTGCTGGGAATGCAGCCAGAGGCGTTTACAATTTCCCTTCTCTGTCTGTGCGAGAAAAGTTCTCTTGGTCAGCGGCCTGCGATCGGACAGGACGGGGTGAACAGAGGAGGCGCTGATGGCTGATGGGGAGAGTGGAGCCTGCTACCCTCCCCTGCCCAATTGCACATCCCAGCCCTTTCCCGAACTGGCCCTCGCTGCTGTCGCTGATTGTACATAACGTTAGCGGGCAGCGCCGCTGGGCCAGGCTGTGCTCTGTTTTCTCCCACTGATCGCCGCGGAACCGTTCTTTCTTTCCCAACCACCACCACCTCCTCCTCCACCTCCACCTCAACCAGGCCGCTCCCCTTTTTCCTCTCTCCTCCTTCCTCCTCGTTTACCACCTGACGGCCTTCTTGTCTGGCATCCTTTTTATGAGACACGAGCGAGTCCGAACGAGAAGGTAAGGTCCATGCCGCCCAATCCTGCACATCCCCCGTGACTTGCCGCCGACCCGCAGCCATTTTTCGCATCAGCCATACCACAACACCAGTTCCGCGATCCCGCGATGCCAGGGCACACTCCTGAGATATCGCAAAGCACAGAGCCGTGTTGACTAATTCGACGTTGGCAGAATACGCCCTATAGTTTTTCGACCACCCCGTTCCAATACTGTGGTTCCACGTCCGCTCTCGGCGATAAGACCCGCGGCTTGACCTCTTCCAAACAGTCCAGCGAAGCATCAAGGCCGGCCCATCGTTCTCTTCGATTGATCAACTCGTGACATACCTTTGAGCCGAGTTCTTGTCCATTGGCTTTCTCGCACAGTTCGTTGCGACATTCATCAAGCCTGCGTCCGCCACCACTCCATCCCCACCACAGCTCTGCGTGTTTTCCGCTCCCGTCTCGGCTTGCATCGCCCTGCGTTCACCTCGCCTCGCAGAAGTCCACGAGGTCCACTCGACAACCCAAAACCCTTCAACTCCGCCAGACGCCACCGAAAAGCTGGAGCTCTCCGGCATCCCGCAGTCGGACACCCGGGGTTCGAACGACGTCAACGCCGCCTATTACCGTTCACCCACGGCGCGTTCGTTGTATCTGAACGACAGGCCGCCGCCGCTTCCTCTCCCGCACTTCCACCAGGCGTACTCGACAGCCGACTCGTCGCCCCGGGTTAGTTCTGCCTCGTCCATCTCAAGCTCCCACCTCGGCTCGCAGTCCTCCTTCACGTCGGCTGCCTCGTCCATTGGGCCGAAGACGCCTGGCTCCCAGTCGCCCACCCTCCCTATACTGCATGCTGAACCCCGCTCTGCGTACCAACATTATCCTGCTATGACCATGAACGGAGGAAATCCCGATATGTACTATTCCTCGCACATGTCGGCAGGCCCGGCGCCCCCGCCGCAGACTGTCACCTCCTCATATCCGCACCCGCACCAACACCCTCACCAGCATCAGCACCAGCAACCCCCGCTGCTCCAGCCCGGCCAGGGCCAGTATCCGCCGCCGGGATATTCTAGTGGGTACGGATACCCAGGTGCCCTCACGCCACCTGCAGGCCCGCCCGTCTCCAACCCCATGGGTGGCGGCCCCCCTGTACTCCCGCTCCCGAATGTCAACCAAGGCGGGATGCCGCCCCCGGCCTCGTACCAGCCCGGTTTTGACACGACCGGCCAGATCGCCCCTCCTGGGATGAAACCCCGCGTCACGGCTACACTCTGGGAGGATGAGGGCAGCCTTTGCTTCCAAGTCGAGGCGAGGGGCATCTGCGTTGCTCGCAGGGAGGGTATGTTCTGCTGGTTCATTTTGGAGAATCGTCTGTCTGACATTTTTTACTAGACAACGCCATGATCAACGGCACAAAGCTCCTTAACGTTGCTGGTATGACTCGTGGACGCCGTGACGGCATCCTCAAGAGCGAGAAAGTCCGGCATGTCGTCAAGATTGGACCCATGCACCTGAAGGGAGTCTGGTATGTTGAGAGCAACAGTGTCCCTGCTAGCCGTACCCATGGATGCTGACTTCTGGGCCTAGGATTCCGTACGAGAGGGCGCTTGACTTTGCCAACAAGGAGAAGATCACGGAGCTCTTGTACCCGCTGTTTGTCCACAACATCAGTTCTCTCCTGTGCCACCCCACCAACCAGAACCGGACGAACCAGGCCATGGCCGCCCACGTCCAGCGCAACAGGGACGCGCTGCGGCCCGGGCAACAGCAGCAGGGGTTGCCGTCGCTCCAGCACCATCATCAGCTCGCCTTACCTGGACCCCCGCACACGACGCTCCCTTCGCAGCCCCCGATGGGCCGCCCGCCCATCCGCTCGGATTTCCCTACACCCCCGTCCAGTGCCACGATGAACATGGGTCCCTCGGATAACTTCCAATGGAACCAGCAACCGATGACGAACGGCCAGCCAACCGGCCCGATCTCGATCGACACGGCTCTGGGCAATGGCGCCCGCTCGCTCCCCAACACGCCGGCAACTACGCCCCCGGGCAGCTCTCTCCAGAGCATGCAGAGTTACCCACCCGTCAGCCAACCGTACGACAGCTCCAGGCAGATGTATCAGGCGTCGCCCCAGCAGCCCTCGCCGTACCCGCCGGCAAACTCGGCGGTCCAAGATCGCCCGTTGTATAGCCACGCCACCTACGTTAAAAGCGAGATGGGGCCGCCGTCGGCTCGGGGCTCGGTTCCCAACGGGGAACACGTCGAGGCGAAGCCGGCCAACGGCATTCTGCACAATGGCCAGAACGACGCCGGGCCCGCGTCGGGGGCCGAAGAGGAACAGGACCACGAACATGACGGCGAGTACACGCATGATTCCGGCGCATACGACAATAGCCGTAGCGCCTACAACTACAGCGCCCCTCCTGTCGCAACGCTGTCTAACGAACACTCGCACCTCGCGTCCGATATGTCGGGCTCACCCCACCAAGGTGGGTCTGGACGCGCGACGCCTCGCACGGCGGCGGCACCGCAATCGTACTACGCACCACAGGGCTACAACTCGCCCCGCGTGGGGCAGACGTCGAGCAACCTGTACAACGTCATGAGCAATGACCGGGGGAGCACAAATGGCACCTCGAACGGCGAGGTCTATGGCAGTCAGGGCGAGATGCCCAGCAGCTTGACCAACGGGTACGCGCCGCAGGCGCCTCTGCTCAACGGCTCTTCCTCGCTGAAGCGCGGGAGGGACGACGACGACGAGAGGGCACCCGAGCTGAAGCGTCATCGCACCCTCGACAGCAGCTCCATGCCATCGCCAACGTACAGCAACGGCGGCATGGCGCAGCCAGTGGCCTCGATGGCGTCGCAGCGTCGGCGATAGTCGGCCCGTCGACTTTATTTGTTTCTCTGTATTCGTTTTAAGACGGCTTCCAAGCCAACATTGGTCTCCAGGACGCTCCCTCGAGCTCCGATATTCTCTATGTTCGATGTCCTGCTAATGGTCATATACGGGCTTGATGAATGACGGTTTGCATGAGTCGGGTCTAATCTAATGGGGCCCGGGAGAGCAAGGCCGGGCTTGCGATTGTTTTGCTCGACGGATCACGAATGCTCCTTTTTGATTGTCTCGGGGAGGAGAAAAAGACGCGGCGCCTATTCACGATCCTAGGCGGTTGCGGGGTTTATGACAAGCAGAATACGACAGAACGAGAAGGCTTTTTGGGCTTGTCTTGGGGGCGAGGGGCTGGAACGAGCTGTGGGTGGGACAAGCTTGCCTGATCTTATTTTTGTCCTTCTCTTGGATGGGAATGCCGTAACGGCAGGGTCCCGACAAGATTGGGAAGGTCCAGGGCTTGCGTTGAGGTTAAGGGGAGTCGTAACGACTGCGACACGGATGGCTCTTCGCCCCATTTTTCTCTGCTGTTTTCTTCTGTTTTTCCTATGGCTAATGACGCTCATGACACACGAATCTCTTTGGTTTTAGGAAAAGTTAGTGGCGAGGGGTTGAGGGCACGCGGAGAGGTGCCCAGGGGCTTGAGTGGCCTTGGTAACGACTTGATGAGGGTACTGACAAAAGGGACGCTCATGACGATACACAGGAGGTTGATGTTAGACTTTTTGAACTTCCGCACCTTGCATGGCCAAAGCGGGGTGACAGTACAACAACATGGTGTTCATAGTGTAGTGTTCAATGGAGTATTTACGTGTCCTCGCCGTGTGGATGTTATGTCTTGTTTGTGATGATGATGCTGGTGGTGCGACTGGTGGCTCTGCAGTGGCCTTTTCTCGTCTTGTTCAGATTAGTGGTTCATTGAGTTTATTTACATCACACATTTCCCCGTTCCCAGAGCCATCAAATCCAACCTTGGGCAACATCAGCCTCTCGTCGTCGTCGGCCATCAGGACGCCGTTGTTCTGTCAACGGCAGTCACGTGACGCAACCGTTGCTGGGCCACAGGGATAAACATGCGAGGGTGCCCCACCGCTCATTGGCCGTTGGTCGGCGCGATGCGAACCAAAGCAATTTCCCATTCAGGAGAACCGCAACATGAATTGCCCACTCAGCACACACCACTGACACCACTGACCGACACTGACTGGCACCGACCGACACCAACCGACACTCCACGCTTGCGCTCAACCGAAGCGCTAGTTGACGTCGAACCACGAACGATCAGAATCCGCAAAGAATCGAGTTAAATTTGATCAGAATCCGCAAAGAATCGAGTTAAATTTGTTTGCCCTGTCCGAGTCACTCGGCACCAGATGGCCGCGCCCCTGTCGCCGACCCCGAGCGCGGCACTCAATTTCTCGACGCCGACAGCCAGTCTGCGCCACGAACCCTACGAAACATACGATTCTCGGCCCTATCCGGCCTCCACCAAGCCCCTCGACAACATGGAGAACCGCAGCTGCGACGACGGCGACAGCTCCCCCTTTCTCTCCCACATCAAGGACGACGTCTCTTCGCCGACCCCGCGCGGTCCCTCACCGCCAAAACCCCGTCCGGGCTCTCGCATCATGACCGGCCACGAACTGTCGCCGCTTAAGATCCTTCAGCAACAGCAGCAGAGCCAGGTGCTCGCCCAGACCCAGAACCAGCAGTCGCCCTCTACTGAGGAAGTGTC
This sequence comes from Collariella sp. IMI 366227, assembly GCA_027946355.1. Taxonomy (NCBI): domain Eukaryota; kingdom Fungi; phylum Ascomycota; class Sordariomycetes; order Sordariales; family Chaetomiaceae; genus Collariella; species Collariella sp. IMI 366227. The sequence continues at coordinate 797,560 of JAPEUS010000002.1, read as the reverse complement.
GTCGCCCGCTCGGAGCATGCCGCCGCCGTCGTTACCACAGAGCCCCCGCAAGGGCCCCATCAAGCGCTTTCCCGTCAAGATCAACCAGCCAGGGTCCGCAAGCAGCGAGTCGCCGCGCCGACCCCCGGAGGAGCGTCGGTCCTCGACAGAGCGCCCGAGTAGTCTGCGGGAATCGGTAACAGGAAGCGAGGGATTGAAACACGTCATCGACATCTTTGAGGACGAAGTCAACGCGATGGACATTGACGATCCCGACCACCACGATCTTGACCACACGCCGTCGTTGGAGCAGGACGCAGGTCATGAACAGAGCATGATGATGGAGGAGGAACACGGCCTCGGCGACGCCTCCATGGTCAGCACCTTCAGCACATTCTCGGCCGTGCCGAACCTTACGATGCTGGCGCAGATGCGGAGCGACAGCCCGACCAAATTCTCAGCCACGGGGTCGTCAACACCGCGAACAACGGGTAGGCCCGATCCGTCGGCACGAACCCCGAGGGCGAACGGCTCGTACGATGGCAACAATACCTCCAACCTGATGGACTTCACCGAGCAGATGCGCTATGGTGCCTACGGCACCCAGCCCACCCCTTCCCGCATGGGGATGCCGACACCCCTCTCGTGGCCCCGCCACCGTCGCTGCCACCCCGCAGCGCAACAACAACAGCCTCGTCAACCTCCTCGACTTCGACATTCCGCCCATGCCGACGCCGCGCAGCATGCCCTCCATCACCCCGCGCGAGCTGGAATCCCTCAAATCCGGCTTCCTCTCCGAGATCAGCAGCCTCAAGGCCTCGCTCAGCGGAAAGGAAGCCGAGGTGCTGTCCCTCAAAACCGCCGTCGGCGACGCGGAGAAGCGCGTGGGCGAGTGCATGGAGCAGCTGCGCGAGGTGCAGGGCGCGCAGGAGGCGCTGCAGACCGAGAAGGACAGCTGGGAGCGGCGCGGGCGCGAGATGGAAGTTGTGCTGCGCAAGGTGCGCGAGGAGATCGGCACGACCCAGCGCGAGCGCGAGGAGCTCGAGTTCAAGCTCGATGAGGCCGAGAAGCGCGGCCAGGCGGCCGAGATGATGGCCCAGGAGGCCGAAAGCAAGATGGCGGGCATGCGCGCGGGCAAGGCCAGTGCCGAGGCTGCTGCTGCTGCGACCTCGGGGGAGGCCCGGGTGCCCGGTGCTGTTTCGCACAAGGAGGTGGAGATGGCTGTGGAGAGGGTTGCGAGGGAGCTGCATGCGCTGTACAAGAGCAAGCATGAAACGAAGGTTGCTGCGCTGAAGAAGAGCTACGAGTCCCGCTGGGAGAAGCGTGTCCGGCAGCTGCAGGTGCAGGCTGACGAGCTGGCGCGTGAGAATGAGGACCTGCGCCGGCGGTCGCCCCCGCACCATGCCAACAACATTGACCCGGCTCGGCTGGTTGAGTTGGAAGCTGAGCGCGCGCGTGATGCGGCCCAGCTCCGCGAGCTGGAGGCCGAGGTTGAGAAGGTTGAGGCCGTGCTGCGCACGGTGCAGGCGGACAACGCCGAGCTGCGGGTGTTGTTGGAGCGGGAGCGGGTGGAGAAGGGGGAGCTGGTGATGCTGGCGGAGGAGATGATGAACATGCAGCAGAACCTTACGACGGTTGCTGCTGTACCGGAGGAAGACGAGGAGGACGACTTCCACCCTTACCCGCCACAGCAATCTCAACATCAGCCTCAGTACCAATCCCAACAGCAACAGTACCAACCCCAACAACCTCAGTACCAAAACCAATACCAACCTCAGTATCAACCCCAACATCAACCTCAGTACCAACAACCCCAATACCAACCCCAACAACAACCCCCCCTCGAACGCCGCCGCTCCACCGAACGCCCTTCTTCCATCGAACGCACCTCTTCAGTTAAAACAACAACAACCACCACCACCCCCGCTCGCCGCCGCCAATCCTCCTCCTTTGGCAACGCCATCTCCCGCGGCACCCCGGGCCACACCAAGACGCGTGCCTCATCCACAGACAGCAATGCCAGCGGCCACAGCGGGGGAAATCCCATGCAGATTGCGTCGTCTAACAATGGGAGCAACAGTACGACGAATTTTAGGGCGTCGATGATTGGTGCGCCTGGCGGGGGACCTGGTGGGAATAGTAATTTCAGGGCGTCAGGGTTGAGGGCGCCTGGGTCGACTATCAAGGCACCGGGCTCGCTTAATGGTGGTGGGTTTGGAAGGGGCGCAGCAGCATGAGCGGGCAAAGAGTGCGGCTGTTGGGCATGGGACGCATGGCGGGAGTGGGGGAGTGGGATTGGGATGGGGTTGGGGGTGGGAGGCCTGGGTCGGGGTCTGGGAGGGCGAATGGAGGGTTGATGGGGTCGATTGAGAAAATGGGGAGTGGGTATGGGAATGGGGGGTATCATTCAAGGAGGGGAGAGTGAGCGATCAAGTGGGTTGGGTATAACTAGTTTGACCCAGATGAGGGAGTGTTGGGTGAAGATGAATGAAGCCCTGCTGGAAAGGGGATATGAATGGTTATGGTGATGAGTCGATGAAGGGTATGAATGACTTGGTATGGATGGTTGGATGGATAGGTTCTGCTTTACGTTCCTGGGGGGAGTGGCTACCACAGCCGGGACGGGGCGCTCGGCGGTTGCATGTGTTCATGTTTATACCTCTTGTTTGGTCCGGGCCCGCGGTTGCTCCGTGTATCTATCTGTCTGCTTTTGGCGGCGCAGTTTTGGCGTTGGGCTGTGCTGCAGAGTTGGCCGGCTGGCTGGCTGTTGGGCATAGGTGTACGGACTGTAGCTACTACCTTTTGTCCAAGGACGCTTGGGAATATCCACTGTTTGAGTATTTTGAATGAGTTGGTTTCTTTTGACATGCGGCTCAGGTATCTCATTCATTTTGTCACGCTATGATGCTGGTAAAACTATCTCAATCTCCTTTTCTTTTCATCCCCTAATCCAAAGGCAACCGCTGATGCAGATACCGCTTCTTCCCCTGTCCCTCACCATACACCGCCGACACCTGCCCCTTGCCGCGCAGCTTGTACTTGTAAATCATCAACCCCTCGAGACCCACCGGGCCCCGGGAATGGATCTTGTTGGTGCTGATGCCCACCTCGGTGCCAAATCCGTAGCGCGTGCCGTCGGCGAAGCGCGTCGAGGCGTTCCAGTACACACCCGCCGAGTCAACCGCGGCCATGAACTGCTCGGCCTGCTCCTCCGAGGCGGTCAGGATGCAGTCGGTGTGGTGCGAGCCGTTGGTGTTGATGTGGGTGATGGCGTCGGTTAGGGAGGACACCGTCTTGATGGCGAGGGTAAGGGAGATGAACTCGGTGTGGTAGTCGGCGTCGACAGCGTCGAGCACCTTGAGATCAGGGGCCGCGGCCTGGAGTGCCGCTTTACTCTGCGCGTCGCACCGTAGCTCGACGCCCTTGGCTGCGAGGGCGGTGGCTACGGGGGGAAGGAGGGTGGTCAGGGCGGTCTCTTGCACGAGGAGTGTCTCAAGCGCGTTGCAGGCGGCAGGGTAGTTGGTCTTGGAGTTAACGATGACGTCGACGGCAGTGGACGGGTCGGCGGACTGCTCGAGGTAGATGGAGCAAAGGCCGTCGGCGTGGCCGAGCACAGGGATGCGGGTGTTGTTCTTGATGTAGCGCACCAACTCGTTGGAGCCGCGCGGGATGACCAGGTCGATGTAGGCGTCGAGAGCGAGCAGCTCGGGGATGACGTCGCGGGTGGTGACCAACTGAATGGCACCATTGGGGACGCGGGTCTGGTCAAGAGCGGCCGAGATTACGCTTGAGATGGCGACGAACGACTCGGTCGACTCCTTGCCGCCCTTGAGAATGGCGGCGTTGCCGGACTTGATGGCCAGGGCGGCGATATTGGCGATGACCTCTGGACGGGCCTCGAAGATGATGAGGAGCACGCCGATGGGGCAGGTGACGCGCTCGAGTTCGAGACCGTCGTCGAGGCGGGTGCGTAGGGTGACCTTGCCGACGGGGTCTTCCAGACTGCGCACGTCGAGGATGCCCTTGAGCATGTCTTCCCACTTGCCCGGCTTGCCCAGGTCGAGGCGGGCCACCAGGCTCTGGCTCAGCTTGCCGTCGGCGGCGGCCTGGCGGGCAAGGTCGAGATCGCGAGCATTGGCGGCGAGGATGTCATCCCGGCCGGCAGCCGGTGTTAGTCACAGCCGCCCGCTGTCGCAAGCGAGGCCGGCGCCGGAGCAGCCAATGGCCTGAGCCTTTGCAGCGCCCCGCCATTGAGAAATAGTTAAAGTGGGGTTGCGGGGTCACGGACCCTGAGGGGTTAAAACGGGACCTGGATTTCTTGGCAGTTGAATTGGTTCAAGCTTCCAGGTTCTTTATGTAATTAAGTCCCGTACCTTTTAGTTCATCCATCCATGGACCCATGGATGCCCAGGTCGCGACTCTGCGCAACCAAAAAAAGGGGATCTGACATCGCGTTTGGGAGGCACAGCAGCAGTTACATCCAACACAGCCGCCAACACACACGTTTCTCCCTGACCCCATCCCAACCAGTTGACCTTCCTTTCTCCAAGACGTCTGTCATTAGCACACGCTCTCCAAGACCTGGGAACCCGACCTACCCGTGCCTATAAAAGGTAGAGAGACTTCCTCGACCCGAAAGCCAGTGCAGCAAAGTAAGTTGTCCGTTCCTTGTTGGCCTTGCTTGGCCTCGGCCTTCAGACCATTCCAGGTTTCTCAGCCCACTCAACCATAACGACAGCTTCCAACACTCGCCGAAAATGGCAAGAACTAGCGCGTTTAAATCGCAAAACATCCCCTAAGAGATCGCTACCCTTGGGCTAGACACACCATTCTTAGTCTTAAACGAGAAGTTCTTCGACGGCGGCCAGTGTCGCATCTACAAGGTAGATTTTCCAAGCCGGGACAGCTGGGCTATCCGCATCCCTCTGCACATGCGGAATGTCCCACGTCCAGCCATTATCGCCCTGCTCCAAGACGAGATCCTGGTGCTGCAGGAGCTTGAGGCCAAAGGCTTTCGTTGGGCTCCCAGATTCCGACGATTCAGCCTCACTTTCGATAACTCGGTCGGGCAACCTTTCATCGCTCTGAGCTGGGTGGCAGGGGAAGGCCTTTCTTGGTCTCTGGAGCAACCAGCGCAGCCCATTCGGGATAAGGTGCTTCGCCAGGCTGCCAGCATTATGATGTCGCTCATCGACTGCCTGGTTCCCTGGGTACCTATAGTCCCGCCAGCGGTTGGACTGACGTTTTATATAGGAGGGCCCGCCACCCGACACTTTGAGCGGATAATTGACAATAAAGCCAGTCGAGTCCGCCGCGGCTCTCTCCTCGGATTAACGGTCCAAGATTGCGCTACCCAGTAACAGCCACTCTGCATATTTCTTTGCCCCAAGCTCGAGGACGCTCCTTACGCTATGAATCATGGGAGCCTATTGTGTCGGAACATCCTCCTCGATTTCGAATACAACATCACCGAGTACGTGAACCTCTAGAACCTCTAGAAGTAGGTATGTTGATTCCGATGTTGCTGACCTACGAACAAGCGTCATCGACTGGGGTTTCGCTGCAAAACGCCCACTCCAAATGACATGCGGCCTTCCCCGCTTTCTTCGCCGTGGGGATGGTTATCCCCATTATTGTTGCAAGTGCATCGACATCCCCGAGTCCAAAGCGGTGCAGAGAAGAACCAAGCGGTGTCGAGCGCGGCCAGGTCCTTTGGCCATTACGTGGCGCCGGCATATGTCAGCAAGTGCTCATTAAAGAAGGGAACAGGAGGCCACAAAGAGGTTGCGTTACGTCAGCTGGTTCGAGGTTGATGTTGGCCCTGCCTTGGGTGGTCTCGCACAGCCCACCAAAATCGTCTTCGGGGTACCGGCACAGACCAAAGAGATCAGCGGCATTGTGCTGGTCGATCAAGTCCCGGAACTGGTCCAGAAAACGGAGTTCAGACTCCCCCATCACGATGTCGTCCTCCTTCTCCGAATAGCGTAATTCAGTCGGCCGGTACGAGGATAAAGAGCCCAGACGGCTGGCTGTGCGCGTTTCATTCCTTAAATTGAACCCTCTGGCCAAGGGACGAATGTGCCGTCGTAGTCGACAAGCATCGCTCCAGGGGAGAGATCGAAGTGGCGGTGGAGCATGGAAGTCCAAACCTGTATTCCATGTCGTCCTCAAAGAAAAAGCTTCTGAAGACAGTCTTGACCATTTCATCGTCGTTCAGAGCGAGAAACTTGGTGCGAGCAGCCTCGAAAGAGGGAAGGCCCTGGAAGTGCTCGACGGAGTACTCGCCCACAGCCATGATGATGAATGATGAAAGAGGTTCGTGGTTTCAGGCAGACGACTAACGGTACTGGAGCCCGGGAGATGAGAGGAATAGCCACAGTGGCATACATGTCTGTAATTGACCGAGTCCTCGGCGACCCCGGGGGCATTATTGAATTAGAGGCCTGGTGAGAAATCATCTTGTATGGCCGATTCGATGGGGTTATGCCGCCGGCGCCTTGTCAAGGCTGGACGAGAGTGATCAGAGAGCAGGTTAGAAAAGCAATACTACTCGACTTCTCAGAAGACTGTTCTGCATAACCAAACCGTCTGCAGAGAGGTTCATCCTACAAGTTGTCGGCGCGAGGTTGTCCTTTCGGGTGGGTTTTATTGGCATGAGGTTGTCCTCCAAGTGGAGCCTCACCACCTCTTAACAAAATCCCATGTCGACGGAATGGGATTTTTGTTGGCGCGAGGTTGTCCATTGAGTCGGGCTTCCCCTCCTTCTTTCGTTCCATCTGTTGGTTGGCGCGAGATTGTGCGCGAAGTGGGGATAGATTGGATGGCTGGGGTGGAACCCTGTCACCTTTTGCTTTCTCAGGTCCCCTTGTTCACTCGGTTGTTCAGCCGCCCAGGACTCGACGACATGACTCAAATCCACTGTTTCCCGCCTAACACGGATGACGAGGGTGGTCTTTCTTCAACAAGTGATCTCTGTGAGGTCAAAGACCGGAAGTTGTTGAGACCATTTGGCTCAGGGCTAAGTAAGTCGGGCAGATATAGTCGGCGACAGAAGTTCTGTCTAATACAAATAACTGAATGATGACAGCCTAGATGCCATATTCACATGTTCAGTAGTAGATGACCGGTAACTCTGGCCTCTAGCTGGCGACTTCTCCTTGCTTCTTGGCCACTAAAGAAATCTGCTCTTTCACACATCTCTGGAATGCCACCTGAACTTCTTCGATCGAGCCAGTACAATTGATCTAGTAATGTTAGAAAGGTGCTTAAGTTACATGATGTTCCAACAACAACCAGGAGGCTCCTATACATACCCTGTGAACAGCATTCTTAGAAAGTGGATGTAACAAGGCTTCGACATTAGATGTCTCAAAACCCTGGACTCTCTTCCTGATTCTATCCAGGTGGTCATCCTCCCGGTTTGAAGATGATGCACGGTGGATCAGGCGCTGGATCATAACCTCAGCCGGGCAATCCATCAATATGGTTGAATATTGGTGCGAAACCTAAGCATCTTGTTAGAAAATGCGCGAAATGAAAAAACAGGTATATCCAAACCGGGCCTACCTCTTCCTCAAATGCCTCAAGCTGGTTTTCGGTCATGGGAAACCCGTCCAGAATTACCCCCCGACTGTCATGTCCGTCCGGGTCGAGCGCCTGAAACTCTACGTTGAGAAGCTTCATAACTAGCGTCGGCGGTACTGGAACGCCCTCTCTAAAGCCGTTCCCAATAAACTCCTTGTAGATTGAGCTGGGCGAGCTCCGCTCGCGGCGTAGCAGGTCTCCAACGGAGATATGTTTCAATCCGAACTCTCGCGCCGCTCGTTCGCACTGGGTTCCCTTGCCAACACCTGGCCCGCCAATAACAAAGATGAAGGCGAGATCTGAGATACCGCGCGAAGTAGCCTTATGCCATCCGCGCAGAATGGCATCGGCTTGTTCGCTAAGCCAGCTATCGGTTATCTCGGCTCGACAGCGGTTGAAGTCCCCAAGGCTATAGGAAAGGTTGGCGTATCGGCAGGAGTAAAGATAAGCTTGAGACAGAGTTTGGAGCCTGTCGGCTTGACGAACAACCTGCGAGATAAGTGTAGTGCCCTCCTCGTATTCCTTCCAGAGTCCGACGATACGATCGGCGAACGCGTCATTATTAGATTCCTTTGCAAGACAAGCAAGGAACTCTAGACCCAACTCCTCGCGTTTCCGCTTCGATTCTGTGACTTGTAATTAGAGGTTGTAGGGGGTAGTTGGCTGTTAGCGAAATAGAGCAGTACCTTGGGTGATGCTGCGGAGGATATCACGTCCCCGGCCACAGCCTTGGGAGCGCTGTGGACAATGGCCATCTCAATAGCAGTTGTCCGGTCACTGGCATTTTCCTTTGAATTCGCTTGTAAGCATCGAATAAGCCAGCACAATTTCTGTCCCATCTTACCCAAGGATAAGCGACTACAATCATGGCCACCTGGTACATGTGCTCGCTCATGGTCTCTGTCACAGGCCCCGGGACACCCCTTCCGGGCCAGACCCGGCGGGCCAAGTTGAGCCTTTCCAGTGACCTGAACAATTCTAAGATGCTGGGAATCGCTTGTGTGAGTGCTTTAAGGTGTGGCGAAAGACCACAAGAAGCGGACGCTGGGCCTTAATGGCGTCTGCCTGTGTTGGGAAAGGTGGGGGGGATATCACAGCGTGACAGCCCCTAGGAAGGAATCAAGCGGGGCTTGCGACTGAGGTTGCCGCCTCACTCAGCGGCGGCTGGTGCTTGGCGGACCCTGCATCAAGCGCTCACCGATCTCGGGCTGATTGAATCAAAGTCAGCTGGATTCTCCGTGCTTGATGACTGTCTTTTGCAGTTGTTGTTCATCCCCATCCGAACTACCCCAATTCCTTCTTAGCTTCGGTCAGTAAAAGTGGCATCGCCAACTATTCATCACTGACAGAACCGGGATGGGTTGCAGGAAGATGCGGTCAAAAAACTGCGCCTCGAGACGAATGTGGTTGGCCAATTGGTCATAACGCAGAGTTCGAACATGAACGTGACCGCGACGAAGCTGTCGCCTCCGGGTTCACTATCCGGCCCTCACCCGAACGCCATCCGGGACGATTCCGGTGTGATGGGCGGGCTCTGTACGATGCTGCTGGGGGGCTTCTCGGTAGTCGGCAGTCGGTATTGTCTACCTTGGCTGTCTCAATGTCGACAGCTGGGTTCGAGACAAAGACTCGAATGGAGGAGACGAGTGTCTCTTCGGGCTGATGTTTTTTTTCCAATATCTCATCCATGTCGTTCGCCGTTGAAGAAACTCCACCGAGGCTTTTTCTTCCTGGACCAGAAGCTTGTTCTCGATGACCTGTACGAGGCTGGTCCCTGGCAGCACACTCCCGCACCCGCACTAAGACGCCGGAACGGCCTCTCATTCCCCAGAATATCGGACGGCCCCGGTTAAACCGCCCCCATCCGAGGCTGCGGCTCCGAGAAGCGGGCAAGTGCCCTCGGCCAGCTTATTCCCGGCGGAAGAGCGCCGTCGGTTCTGCTTGGGAGAGTTGGAAGAGTCATTGCGTTGATTTGAGGGCTTCCCTTAACTTCCCTTCCTTTCCTCATGCCGGCAGAACCTGCTGGATACCATCCACTTTGCCATAATCTGCATATTGCATTCTATGTCACACTTCGCTCTGCTCGATTCTCTTTGGAATTATGGCTGTCACTAACAACTTACCGGACGACAAGCCGGGCCAAGCCGAGTCCACCGCCGTGCTGGGTCCGTGCCGAGACGGGGGGGATTCGGGCGCCATCTTAGTGGACAGAACCCACGCCGGTGAGAAGGAAGAACCTGTGGCATCAGACAGCAGCATCGATGAGCACGACCTAGATATCGAACCTGAGATTCCCGAGGACCACCATCAGGAGAAGAAGGCTGGCGGAAGCCGCCCGCAGAGTCAGCTTGCGTCCTTGTCCGCCAGCCCCAAGGTCGTGCCACGAGCCGAGCGCAGAGGACTTCTAGCACGGTTGGCTCTGATACCGGAGGTCGAGAAGCCCTATGAGTACAAGAATAGCACAAAATGGATGATTACGGCCATTGTTGCCCTAGCCGCCGCCGCCGCCCCGATGGGTTCTGGTATTTTCTTGCGTGAGCATATCCTGAGCCCAGAACCGTGTATTGCCGATACTAACAAACTTACCCCAGCTGCTCTGCCCTCCATGTCAGTTGATCTAGGCGTCTCTGAAACGGTCACCAACTTTACCATCTCCTTTTACATGCTTGCCATGTCCATTTTCCCCCTATGGTGGTGAGTACTTTCCCATAACTCGTCCGCTCAGGGCTGAGTAGCAACACCAGGTCTTCTTTTTCCGAGACGCTCGGCCGCCGGACCATCTACATCGTCTCATTTGCGCTCTTCCTCGTCTTCTCCATCCTTAGTGCTGTGAGCGTCAACATCAGCATGCTCGTCGTCATGCGCGTCCTCGGCGGTGGCGCCTCGGCCTCAGTCCAAGCCGTCGGCGCCGGCACCATCGCCGACATCTGGGAGCCTGCCGAGCGTGGCGGCGCCATGGGTATTTTCTACCTCGGCCCGCTCGTCGGCCCCCTCTGCGCCCCCATCATCGGCGGCGCGCTCTCCCAAGCCTTCAACTGGCGCGCAACAATGTGGTTCCTGACCATTTACGGTGGCGTCATGCTCCTCATGATCCTCTTCTGCCTTCCCGAAACCCTCACTATCCGTCCCCGCCCACCATCCCCAGCAGTACCTCAACCCCTTCCCCTTAAACGTACCCAAACAGCCCAATCCCTCGCCCAAACCGCCACCTACCTCAAACGCCTCCTCATCGACCCCTCTCACCACTCCTCCTCCTTCGCCACCCGCCCGTCTTCATCACAGTCTACTCCGCCAGCATCGCCTTCTTCGCCCTCTACGTCCTTAACATCTCCATCAATCCACCTTCTCCTCGCCCCTTATCTTTCGCCCCCATCCCCATCGGCCTGTGCTACCTGGCCCCTTCCCTGGGCTACATCCTCGCCAGCACGGTGGGAGGACGCTGGATTGACTACATCATGGCGCGCGAGGCGAAGAAAGCGGGCAGGTGGGATGATAGCGTGAAGGGCGGTGGGTGTACCTCCCGGAGGACAGGGTCAGGAGAATATGTGGCTGGCTGCGACGCTGTACCCGGCGGCGATGGTGGGGTATGGGTGGGCGGCGGAGAGGGCGTGCATTTTATGGTGCCGGAGGTGGCGGGGTTTTGGTTTGGGGTGGGGAGTATGCTGGTGTTTGGGGTCACGACGACCATGTTGACTGAGTTTGTGCCAAGAAGGAGTAGCAGTGGCGTGGCGGTGAACAACTTTGTGAGAAATATCTTTTCGTGTGTGGGGAGTGTGGTCGCCCAGCCGCTGATTGACGCGATGGGGAATGGGTGGTTGTGTACGGCTGTGGGAGGGTTTGCGCTGGTAACGGGGAATGCGGCGATATGGGCGCTGAGGAGGTATGGCGCGAGGTGGAGGGAGCAGATGGATGGGTGATCGGGTTACACGGGGGAGGAATAGATGTTGTGTTTTAATGCTTAGCCCATTACGTATTGGTCTGTTATTCCTCGATTCTACTGTGTCTGCGAGCTCCTGATTTCCCAAAGGGATTTTGGCCTCGACGGGCTGAAGACGTATCAACATGGCAGTGTGAGTGCTCTCCTTCCTATACTGGAAGTTTTCTCACTTTCTTGGCGCATGTGGCGGCAATCCTTCCGTCTCTTTCATTCCTCACTTCGACAGTACCTAAGCCCAGAGGTAAATCGACGACGACTTAACTTCGGCCCTAAGTTGGCATCAAGCTGGCCACAACTGTTCGAGAAGGACCGAATGCTTCCATAGCCGTTGTTAGACTGTTTCGTTTTCTTCGCGGCAAGACATCAAGCTCGCTGAAACCATCCACCACCCACCCACCCGGCACCCGGTATCCCGCGCCATTGGACCAGTGCTGGCCGAGTGGCTGACACAATCGCGATCCCTCCCGCAGGAAACGTAGGAAAACAGAGCAAGCCGTGCAGAAGTGGGTGGGGCGGCCAATTTACCCCAGAGACCCCCTGCTTCTCTCCCTTGGAGCCCCATGGACGAGCTGTCAGCAACCTGTGGTGTGGGATGCCCAGACTGAACAAAGCCGCACCGAAAATCTGACGTGCAAACATGTGTTCAACCCGGCAAACATCTCTCCAAGAGTCGCATCTCTCGCGCCCCTGAGTGAGCGCTCCCGCTACCCGTGTCCTCGGCGGCCACCCGCCTGTCTTTGTCTTACCCTCCCTTCGGCATCACATCAAGCGCATCATGATCTCTCTCATCCGGACCCTCGCCGCATGCCGGCTGCTGGCCGGCGTTGCCGCCGCCGCCCACGGGCGCTACGCCGCCGTCGAGACCGGCGCAATCCTCCTTCCGCGACAGTACAACGCCTCCCCGGCGCAGCCCCTCGGGAAGCGCCAAGACGGGTGCAATGCAGGCTGGCATCCATGTGCGCATCTCATCTCAATGCCTCTCGCGATACACTCAACTAATTCCTCCCCAGGCAACGAAATCGGCCCTCCCGGCGCCACCATCTGCTGCCCAAACAACCAATAGTCCGTCCCCTTCCTCCACCACCACCACCACCACCACCCCCTCCACACCTTCACAGACACTAACCCCCTCCCCAGCTGCATCATTGACCCTCCAACCCCACCCAAGGCGCATGCTGCTACATTGGCGCCGACTGCGGCACCCTCTGCAAGCCCACGGCCTTCGAATGCCTCGTCACGCGTGAAGTCACCATCACCCTCGCCCCCGGCCCTCCTCAACCCTCCTCACTACCTCCACCATCGGCACCGAATGCTGCCCTCGCCGCTGCACCCAGCTCTCCATGTACGGCTGCGCCTCGTCGCTCGGCGGCGGGTGCTGCAACTACGACGCGCGGTGCGCCTCGGGCGGGAAATGCTATCACACGGCCTCGGCGGAGCCGACGTCGGTGGATTTGGGGATCGCGCCGCCGGGATGTAGCACGGGGCAGATTAGCTGTGCGAGTAGTTTGGGTGGGGGTTGCTGTGCGGCGACGCAGAGTTGTACGTTGATTGATGGCGGGGCGCATTGTGCCGAGACGCCGTTCGCGGCGCCGACGGGGACGGGGAGCGTGGAGGTTGTGGAGGTCGGGGAGGGGGATGAGCACTGGGGCGAAGGCGGGGATTGCGGTGGGGTGGTGGTGGGCGCCGGGGTGGTGGTTGGGTTGGTGACGTGGTGGTGTTTGAGGAGGAGGAGGGCGGCGAGGAGTGAGATGGGGGCGAGTACGGGTGCGGGGCCGGTTGGTAGGGTGGTTGGGGTGGCCCGCCGGGGAGGGAGATGTCGGATGAGAACTCGGATGTGGTAACTGGGAGTGGGAGGTTGGCGATGGGGCAGGCCCAGGATTACTTTGGGCCGGCACCTGCAATGGGGCCGTATTCGGAGGAGGAGTCGCAGAGCGCGGTGACGACGCCGGGGGATAGAGGCGGCGTGCCGCTGCAACCGCATGGGCCGGGGGATATTGCGGTGCCGGTGGAGTTGGATTCGAGACTGCGGGAGGAACGAAGGGTTCCTGAGCCGCTGGTGCCCGCGCGGCGGGAGCGGGAGGATGATGGACAGGAGCGGTACGAGCTGTATGGCTCAGATGTTGGGCAGATCTCGCCGTCGCTCGTGTCGCCATATACCGCGATGCCGAGTCCGCCGGAAGAGACGAGGCGATTTTGAAATACCCAGAGGTGGATTTGGACTTAGTGTATATAATTGTGTTATTTTCGTGTCAATATTGAGCTGGAAGGATATAGATGGTTCTGGGGCAGAGTACAACCTGAAAATAAGTTTTGTCAAGTTTTGAATTAGGGCGAGAATCATGCAAGAAGTTCGAGGCATGAGAGAACATGCCGTCGCTTCCCAGAAGATGCCAAATGGATGAACTTCAACATGTCCAACTCTGGCCTGCTCAGTAACAAGAACTAACGCACAACGCGCCGGAAACGCCTCGCCTTCTATACACAAACAACGCAGTCTATCCTCTCTGGGAGACTGTCGAATAGAGCCTTTCCTGCTCGCCTTGAACCACCCAGCAAAAAGAACGCCGAGAAATGCAACGGTAACAACACAACTTCCAGTCCTTCGCTCGGAAGGATACAGAAAACGCCTGAAAAAAAAGATGACGCAAAACAATGCCCGTGAAGAATTACAAAACACCCAACGCGGGAGACAGAAGGCTGTACTGCAACAACAGCGCCGCCGGTTTGCTCCGCAACGACGAAGAAAAAAGAAACGAACGCCCATCCAACGCCTTGCTCATAAGCAAATCCAACCCTGACAAAACTCGGCCACCACCACCCCTCAGCTCAGCACCCCGCCAAACGGCTTGTACGTATCCAGATCCTTCAACAACTCATCCACCACACCGGGCAAATACCGATCCACATACTGCTTCTTCGCCTCCACTGAGAGCGTATCCCCACCACCACCACTCCCATTACCACTGCCACCCGCCCCAGGCTTCTGATTTTCCTTCCCCGCCAGCACCACCGCATCCGCTCTCCCACCAAAAACCCTGGCCAGCTTACTCGGACTCCTCTGGTGCGCTGGCCTCCCATCCTTGTGAGCGGCTGGCGACTCGGGCGTGAGGTAAAAGTACAAGAATTCGGTCAGGCGGAATTTGACCTCCCGCCCCGTCTCGCGAGACTTGAAGAGCGAGGTGATGGTCAGCAGGCCGTCGAGCTGCTCAAAGACGCGCATGTTCTGGGGCGCGTCGAGAAGGGCGACGACGAGGGTGATGATGGTTGCGGACTGGATTGCGGGGCAGTTGATTGGTTCGAGGAGGTCGAGGAGGAGCTGGGGAGAGGGGGTGTTAGTCTTGAGCAGAGAAGGGTTGAGGGGAAGATATGAAAAGGGCAGGGGAGGCTCACATTCATGTGCACACTCCGCGAGAAGAGGACCTTGCTCGGTGGATGGAGCAGCAGCACGCCCTGAATCAGGTCCAGCGCGTTCACAATCAACAGGTCGTATTGCCCATCGCCGCCGCGGACGACCAGCCAGTCGAGCGTGTTGAGCAGGCGTTGGGCAATGTTCCACTCAAAGCCCTCCTGCAGCTTGAAGAACTCGCGGAAGGCCGGGTCGCCCGAGAGGTCGGCGAGCCGCTTGCGCCCGGGCTGGTCCCGGTTCTGGTCTGCAGCGGCGCTCTGCTGCTTCCGCGGGCTGCTGGGGCCGGACAGGCAGATCTGCGCGAGCAGGCCCTCGACCTGCTTCAAGCCTTTTTTGATCTTGCCGCCGTCGAAGGACGAGAGGTTGTCGAAGGCCAGGGAGAGAAGAGACTCCATTGTGAGGGCGGTTCGGGGGACTGAGCGATGCTGCGGATGCGGATCAAGGCCGGAGTGGTGTTGGAGCGCCGCGGCAGCAGCGACACTCCTGAAGTGTATTAATATCGTGCTACAGCTTGTCGATGCTGAGGCGCAACTCGAGATCGGGAGCAAAACGGGTGGACAGCTCGGCAAAGCGTTGTGCAGAGGTGTCGCAGGCGAAAATGGGCGGGCGCAAACGGAGGAGCCGAGATTGTTTGTGGAGAAAGCCGCGACGAATCTTTCCGATCACCGATCCAGAGTGTGAATTTCTGTGCTGATGATGAAAAATAAGAAACGGCGATGGATTGGCAGGGTATGGGTGTCGAACAATGGCTCAAAAGCATAAAAAGCAGATGCTGACTGCCAACTTTCAGACGGAGGTCAAGCTCGAGTGTCCATTGAATCCAAGATGGCGGGTTTTGGACTCGGTACTGGGGGGCGATGGCCCAGCAACGGAGCGATAAGCTTGGACCCTGCATGAAAGTGGGTCCAGAGGCGATAAGACAGACCCAGTGCCAAGACGTGCAGTCGATGCTGGAGAAGCGGGTCTTCTTCTTCTGGGCTGCTTTTGCAGGCGCATGGATGTCCTCCATTCCTCAACAAGTGCAAACAGGAGCAATACCATTCAGTAGCGCAAAAGAAATGGGCTTGCTGCAGTTTGAACTAAAGGAGATCTTCCTACTCTGAAAACTCCCTCACTGGGAGGATCTTCTCATCTGGCAGCCCCTGAGCTCTCTCCTCCCAACTCGTCACAAGCTGAAAGCTAGAGACGGCGTCGTTACTTTGTACTCCATCTCTCACACGGCTGTGACGGTATATGGGTTTGCTTGTTTCAAACCATTGTGATTTCTGTCACTCACCTATACTTGTAACAGCAAGTCACAATGGCAAACAATGGCCGGATTGTGCAGGACACATTGT
Source organism: Collariella sp. IMI 366227 (assembly GCA_027946355.1). Classification (NCBI taxonomy): domain Eukaryota; kingdom Fungi; phylum Ascomycota; class Sordariomycetes; order Sordariales; family Chaetomiaceae; genus Collariella; species Collariella sp. IMI 366227. The sequence continues at coordinate 781,317 of JAPEUS010000002.1, read as the reverse complement.
GTAGCTAGCTCATGGGGAAGCTGTGTGCCTCCAGCTCTGCTACAAAAGCTCGAGTTGCTCCTGTGAAAGCTCCCAGCAGCATTGCACTTTGAGGACCTGTCTGAACACGAGTTAACACAAATTAACACAAATTAACACAAATTAACACGACTCAGCATTAACGGCAAGCTCGTTCACGCGAGAGCTCTATGTGTAAGTCCTAGCCTGATCCCTTTCTGGCAATGGAGTGGCATTGCATATGACAACCCCGCACCACCCCGCCATGTCTCCAACGCCCAAGAAGTCCTACATCTGGGTCTGCCAACCAATACAGACATTGGTGGTCATGGCCAGACATCCAAAGGTTTCACGGCAGCCTCAATCTGTCTGAGGCGTCGTTTCGCGGGGCTGACTTGTTTTGGTGACAGGGAAGCTTGGGCGCTGGAGCCTTGAGCTTATGTCGCATGTCGTCACCTGCATCAGCTCCCGAACCGAGACTCCACTGCGACACGCCGAATCCATACCCATCCCCTAGGTTGCCCACGGAAGGAAGCACTTGACACTTAGGTGGCCATTTCTCGACCGCTCCGGAGGCTGCACTTACGCTTCAGACAGTCTTTCCCCCAAAGACCAGCCTGCCATGGCCGCTGAACCGTCCTTCACCACACCCGCCGCAATCCCCAACCACAACCCCTTCCTGTCGTCGCCTGCTGCCATCCCCCCGCGCACCTCGTCCACACACTCGACAACTGTAACCCCGCAAGCGACTCCCAAACAATACCTCCGGTCCGTCCCCGAGAGCGACTGGCTGTCCGGCTCCGTCGCCGCCACCACCAGCCAGCCCACCACCCCAAGCCACCGACGCAAGCGCAGCCGCAAGGCCTCGATCGGACCCGTGGGCTTCCCGTCCACCAACATGCCCGCCCCGTCCCAGACCCCGTCCCAGACCCCGCCCGATCCGGCCCGCTTCGCGACCGAAGACTTCTTCCTCAACACGCGTCGGACATGGTCAGAAGAGAAGGACAAGGTGCTGACGGGACCGTTCGAGTACCTCAACGGCCACCCCGGCAAGGACTTCCGCTCCGCCCTCGTCAAGGCCTTTGACGCCTGGCTTGAGGTGCCCGTTGAGAGCCTCGATGTCATCACCAAGGTGGTCAGCATGTTACACACCGCCTCGTTGCTGGTCGACGACGTCGAAGACAACAGTCAGCTGCGGCGCGGCTTCCCCGTCGCGCACACCATCTTCGGCATCCCGCAGACCATTAACTCGTCCAACTACATCTACTTCTGCGCCCTTCAAGAACTCCAAAAGCTCAAGAACCCGCGCGCCGTGTCCATCTTTGCCGAGGAGCTGCTCAACCTACACCGGGGCCAGGGCATGGACCTGTTCTGGCGCGACACCCTCACTTGCCCCACCGAGGACGACTACCTCGAGATGGTGAGCAACAAGACGGGCGGGCTGTTCCGCCTGGGCATCAAGCTGATGCAGGCCGAGTCGCGCAGCCTAGTGGACTGCGTGCCGCTGGTCAACATTATCGGGCTGATCTTCCAGATCGCCGACGACTACCACAACCTGTTTAGTCGCGAGTACACGGCCAACAAGGGCATGTGCGAGGATTTGACCGAGGGCAAGTTCAGCTTTCCGGTGATCCACAGCATACGCTCAAACCCGGGAGATATGCAGTTGTTGAATATCTTGCGGCAGAAGACGGAGAACGAGGAGGTGAAGCGGTATGCCGTGGCGTACATGGAGAGCACGGGGAGTTTTGAGTACACGCGGCGGGTGTTGGCGGTGTTGATTGAGCGGGCGCGAAAGATGGCTGAGGAGGTTGACGAGGGTCGCGGGAAAGTCCAGGGCGTGCAGAGGATATTGGACCGTATTGGTATCAAGGAGGACTGAGGGTTTCTGGGAGATCGGTGCGGAGGAAATACCCCCCCTTTTATTTTTTTCTTTCTTTTTTTTGGTTGCGTAGGTTCGTAGGCTGCTTTTTGTATGGCTTGAAGGTTTGAGTTGCAGGGGAAAGGGACGGAACAGGATTCGCAGAGCATCATATCCCAGTTCAAGGGCATCGCTATCAGACATGAATCATAAATCATACCAAACACTAATCCAAATCAACCCACCACATCTCACGTCTCCTTTGGAACAACCTTCTGCCTCTTCACCATCCTCACCCACCTCCTCCTCCTCCACTGCCCCCTCCTCCCCACCCCTTCCCCCTTCCTCCCAACTCACCCCACCACCACCCCTCCCCTTCTTCTTCCCCCCATCCCCATCCCCTCCCCATTCCCACCACTTCCCCCATTCCCACCACAACCAAATCATAAACCCACCTCTCCCCTCCGTCTCAACCTCCACCCCCGTAATAATCCTCTCCTCCACCCACTCCCTGCTCCACAGATCCAGCGCCCACTTCTTCTCGCTCCACTCCCACCCCTGGGCGGCAAAACATCCTCAAAGAACGGGTTCCCCGCGGCCGGGCGCCGGCAATGCGGGATGCGGAGAGCGGGTCGTAGGGCGAGGGGAGAAGAGCCAGGTGTCCATTCTGTGTGGGGAGGAGCTGGAAGGGAGGTGTTGCAGTTCGAATATCTCGACTTCGCGCGTGGGGGTGTGGGTCGAGAGTTATGTCGGAGGTTAGGAGGGTTGTAAGGCGGGTTTGGATGGGGTAGTGGCTTGTCGGGATTCTGGGGAGGAGGGGGAGGGGTGGTGGTGGTTGTAGGGGTGGTTGGGGGAGGAAGGAGGATGGGGGTGGTGGTGCAGCCAGCGGGCGATGGCGGGTGGTTGGAACAGACGGCTGCCCAGCCGCCGGTGAGGGCGATGAAGCGGAGCGGGAGCAGGTGCCCTGCGATGAGCATGAGTAGGCAGGCGGCGGAGAGGAGGACGAAGAGAGCGGAGGAGAGGGCTTCGTCGGAGAAGTTGGTTTTGGGCAGGACGAGGGCGACGACGGCATCATGCGCGACGCTGAAGTCTTCCATCACGTTTTGGAGGTCGCCCATGTTGCGCAGGAAGTCGCGCGAGACTTCTTTGACGGGCTTGACGGTGCGTGCTGGGGCGAGGGTGGGCCGCGCGGGGAGTAGGCCATGTTGCGGACGCGGTCCGAGTCCGCGATGGGAGCGGGATGGCGGGCAATGAAGGATGGGACAAGGATGCCAAATATGGCAATGGCCAGCGGGAGGGCGAGGAGGAGGTAGGGGTCCAGGCAGACGAAGGTGTACACGGCTAGGAAGGAGAGGGTCTGGGTTGGGCGGCGCCATGCGAGGGGACGCAAGGCGCGGGCCTGAAACTTGAAGACGACGCCGATGCGGGCGTTGAAACGGCGGAAGTTGACGGCCATGCCGGCGACGGAGAAGCCGGGCCGCTCGGCGTAGGCTGGGATGTCACTAGCGGTGAGGTCCGGGGCGTGCCCATCGTCGGCGGGTATCACTTGGGATATGAGTCTGGATTTTTTTTTTCAGTACAGATTCAGGAGCTCGGGGGAAAATAAGACTTACTTCTCTAAGAGCTTGTCTTGGAGATTGGCGGCTCGAAAGAAGCCGTGGCGAAGGCCGGTCCTCGACTTCTTGGCCGAGCCTGTGTCTTGTTGTCCCTCGTCATCGCGATCATCGCCCTCTGGGGTGGCGCCCTCCTCGACCGTGTTCAGAAAGTTTGAGGCAAATTCCTCCATCGCTGTGGATTGCCAGTTGGTGGTCCCTTCGATGCCCGTTTGACTATGCCAACCCGAACCTCAAGGCTCAGCGCCACTGCCAAAGGTCAATGAGAACGAAGTGGCGTTATTGTGTTCCCTGTCCTGGTAGTGTTTGATAATATGTGGCCAGCTGATTTTGGATTATGAGAGTGAGACCGAAGGAAATGTAGGCTTAAGCTCAATGGATGTTCTGCTCCGGCTCCTGTTGCTGATGTTGAGTGACGACAGCACCACCAACAGGCAGTCTGTCTGCTGTCACATGCCAAAACGGCAATAAGTGGGGCCCTGCTTGGAGACAGGGAACTCAACACCAAGCATGTCTCGGCACATGGGGGTTACAACCATCGCCACGAGCCACAGACGGGAAGGTCATGTCACGGCATTTTCCCACGCTTTGTCGCCATGTGTTGACCCAGACGGATGGGCTCAAGCCGGAGATTGCAACCCCCCAAACACGGGACCCTGCAGGTGCCTGTTGACCGGGACTTATGTAAATGTGTAAATGTGTAAATGGGACCTGCGAACCGAGTGTGTAGGCAAGTGAGCTGCTTCCGAAATAAGATGAAAGTTAATGTTGCTCTGTGGTGAATTGCCATATTTTCAAGTTGTCCTGATGGTGTTCTTTGTTAAGCATTATTATGCAAGCGAGATGATGGCAACGGTTTTGCTGTTGTGTTTCTCGTTGATCCAATCTTGAAAGTGACCGAGGGTTGCTTCCCTGCAGCCACCAGCAAGAACCCGACACTGGCGTCTTTCGTCTGCTGATCAGATCCAGGACTTCCAGAAAGGAAAAAAAAAATTAAAAAATTAAAAATTCGATGAACAGGCCACTGCCCAGAAAGGGGTGTAACTAATTCGAGGATGGGATGCCGGTTGCCGCGGAGCATTCCAAAAATGGCCTTCTTCAAATAAACAATGCTGGCAGCTCAGTGTTTTCTGTGGTTAGCCGTTGAGCAAACTCATTGCAAGGGAGTGTTTGCTGAGGCCGAGAGCACCTAAAATTCCCATGGTTTGGTTCTCATATGATGCATGCTAAGAAGAGAAAAATTGTCAACAAGCTGGAAGCAAGAGCAAGGAGGTCCTCGATGTCTGAAATTGCCTTTGCCAAGCAGCAATGCATGTTGCCATGACTTCTCAAAGGCAGGCCTCTGTGTGGCATGGAAGACTGGGGAGTCGTGCTGTCTGGAATCTGCAGCTCACGTTACCTCATCCAGGATGCGCCAAAAGACTGGTCCCTCGACGATGTGTTGGCACACGAGTCTTCAGCAGCTGACACCTTGACTTCCCAGGTCCGGCCCGAGTTCCAGGTTCACGTTGTTTACTCCGGTATCGACGATCCCCCGAGCTGCAAGGAACCTCTGCATGCCGCTATGCTCACAGACAGACGGCGTCATTTCAAGGTCACTTCCCATGGCAGCTGTCCGCGCCAATGCAGGTCCCTCCTGAAACGGGACCCTTCATTGAGAAGAATTCAGGCCCAAGCGCAAGAGATGAAGCTGAAGTTTATTGGGTGTGTTGATGGATGATCCCCTTTTGAGGCCCCCACTTCCAGAACGGGCTCCACTTGTACAGGTTGGGGTTGGGCTGTTGCCCTGTGGAAAAAGCGGCTGTTGAGCCCGCCCAGAGAGGTTGCGCCTGTCTCGCGTCCCTGAGAGTGCAGCATCTTGGACCCACTCCACCCGCCGCTGCCACCTGCCTGCCAGCAAAAACACTGCGAGCCCAGCGACACTCCCATCTGGAAGCGGCTTCCCGTTCTTGCACACCTCCATTCACGCCTTGCCGGCGACCCGACAACTGACATCCTTTCTCGAGACGCCGTCCAGAGCCACCTTCCGGCTCTTTCCCCCCAACACGCCGTCCCGGACCACGTTCGATTGCTACATCGCGTTACCGGAATGAGGTAGTCTTCCGATCGCTCTCAGCTCCCTGACCGGACTGAGCCTTGTCCCAGACGACGACTCTTTTCTCGAGCACTGCTGCTGTGATTTCGAGACTGGCTGGCCGACTTCGCCGGGCCTCGTCTCGTCGTATCGCCTCCTCAGCTTTTGCTCGGTGAGGCTCGTGTCGACCCATCGCCATTCGCCGCGCGCGCCCTCTTTCTTCCCCTTATGAATCGAGAGCGCCAGGTCCCTGCTGGCCCCAGACGGGAAAACCAGTCGCCCACCAGGTTGTCGCCCAATTGCCGCTCCCTACTGCCCTGTCCTCGCCGCTCCCACTGTCCTGACCCTACTCCGACGCCTCTGTGCGACGAGCGTTCTGGCTAATCCGTTGCTTTGTTTTCGTTCAGGAGGTCGCTTGCCCACAGTCCCACCAAGATCGGCTCCATCCACCGGCCCACTATCGACGCCCCCATGCTCAGCGCTTCCTCTTCGAACAACCACTCCCTTTTCTCCTTCGGCGGCCGAAATGGCGTGACGGACAACAATACCACATCCTTCGAGTTCCTCCCATCCGTCAGTTTTGACGACCTGCAGAGCAGCCTTGAGTCGGCCTCGACCGACTTCAAGCTGACTCAGTTCCCGTCCCCAACCGGCCAGGGCACTATTTTGGGGGACCGCGTTTTGGCACCAAACAACAACATGGTCGAGCGCCCCGACATGGCACGGAACACGGCAGCCAGTCATGGTGCCGTCCAGCAACCCCCCATGACGCGCTCCCGAACCGGCTCGATTCTGAGGAAGCCCAATCCGTCGAACAAGCCCACTGCGAGCACGGCGTCGGCCGCACCCACCAACCCGGGGGTGCCAAATGCCCCCACCGCCCCAGCAGCCATGCGCTCGCGCCGCCAGAGCCACTACCCCCCAGTCTCCAACACCACCGCCGCCAAACCACCCCGAAAATCAACCGGAGACATGGGGCTAGCAGGCGAGTTTGAGCCTCGCAAGCGGAGGCCAAGTGTGGGATCCTTGTCGGATAGGAATGGGCTCGAGCCTGGCACGCGTTCTTCGGTCGATGGAGCATCCCGTTCTGGGGATTTCTTGCGGGCACATGCCACTTCGCGGAGCGCAAAGGCCAGGTCGGTCCAACCGCCGCCAAGAGCCAGCCAGGCCTTATTGACTCCCGACACAACCTCGCTGTCGCTGGATCAAAGCCACATATCCATGGCCATGCCCCGATCCCCAAGGGCTGCTGCCAAGGGATCGCACCCAGCCTCGGCGAAACGCATGTCGGTCATGCCTGGCGTTCCACAGCTGCCGCATGTTACTGGCCTCGGCGCAAGGACGATTAGCCCGACCGACACGAGGCGGATGAAGCGCTTATCCATGCATCACACTCAAGGCCAGACCCCGGCCCCTGTGCTGCCGAATCCGCCGCCATTTTCGGCTGATATTCGCCCCTCCTCCCGCTCCCCTTCAATGCTCCCGCGCAAGATCTCGACGCCTTCCTCCTCCCGGACGACGCCAGATCCAAATAGAAAGTCATACAGCTCAGGTCTCTCTGTCACGTCGAACACCAGCTTCGGCGCAGGTGTTCGGACATCCACTGCTTCGGTTCCGCAACGCAATTCGCAGCTTCTCAACTCGCGCTTACCGGCTCCCAAGGCGCTCAATCTTCACAACTCGGCCAACCACGATGATGATGAGGATGTCCCGCCAGTACCAGCGATACCAAAGGCGTACGAATCGCCGAAAGATTTTCTTGCTGAGGCCGCGTTTATCCATAAGAGGAAGTCGAATTTAACATTCGATGCTAGCAGCATTCACAGCAACTCGACTGGGAGCATGACTGGGGGCTTGAGCGAGATACAGCCTGCTAAGCTGCACCGCAGGCCCAGCCACCGGAAGTCGGTCCATACGTCCAAGTTGGATCTGGGAACGAAACCCGTCGCAGCGCAGTCTAAGAAGACGCTACAGCCGCTGAGGTTACCTCCAATTACACTTGGCCCACTCGGCACTCCAACTACCGCGAAGATCGCTGCCCTTCAAGACCACAGCCTGTCAGGCAGGGATCTGTCTCCGCCGCCATCAAGACAGATCCTAAAGACGCCAACGACCCCCATGACAGCGTCAAAAGGCACATTGTTTACGCGGACGCGGCCTGAGGAAAGGACCGACATTCAACACCTCAGAAGCAGCACCTCTGTGCACCGGTTGCGGCGTGGGACTCCTCCCCCGCCAGAACCAGCAAGCTCATCAGAGTCTTTTACCGCGGTAAAGAACGGAAATCAGAGGGCGGGGCCGTCGCCCTTTTTGAGCTCGTCCTTGCCCAAGGGAAGCCACATGGAAGTTGCGTTTCTAAAAAGATCAAAGACAGGTGGCGACTTACACATCCCACTTGACACGGAAGCAGATTCTGCGGTCCACCATCATAAGCCTTCAGGGCCACGGGCCCAAAAGCCGGCGGTCGCGAAACCCCCAAAGTCTCCTCCACCGCTCTCAAGTCCCGAAGAACCCCCGACCCCATCGTCCATGAGCTCTCTGAGGCGCAAGCTGAGCTTATCTTGGAAGCGAAGTGCCTCCAAGAATGGAGGCAGCCATCCTCAGGGAGACAAGGGCGAACACAACAGCGCTAAGCACGACTCGATGCCGCCTCCACGGTTACCCGCCTCGGCAACAACGAACAGCATCAGCTCGAACAAGGCCTCGAGTCCCGCTAGGATGGCGAAGCCGGTCGGGTCTGGAACATACCTAGAGTCGAGGAGGCGGAAGAGCTCCGCTTCGAGTCTGAACGCCATCATTGCCCAGGATCAACGAGGGCGCACCGACGCCGCAAAGAAGGAATCGTCCCTCGACACGGTCGCCGAACGCACAGCGCTACCTCAGCATCCGTCCGTCGTGCAGAAGATGCTGAAGCCTAGGAGTTCAGCCGCTGCTCTTCGGCACCATGATGTCTGGGCATCGGATTTGGACAAGGATGACATGATTGCCGAAGACGAAATGAAGAAGCTCGGGATGCGGCGCAAAGATACCGAACTGGCCGCCCGGACTCTTGATGCGCTTCGGAAGCGCGCCACAGCCAAGGAGCGTGTCAGCCCGCAGGAAGCCATCCGCATCGCCGTCCTCAACATCTACGAGCGGGGCGAGATTGTGGACTACAAGGACGTGTTCTTCTGCGGCACGCAAAACGCTGCCAAGGTCGTTGGCGACCCCCAATCCGACAGCCCGAACTTTGGCTACGACGACGAGCGGGGAGACTACACCATCGTGCCTGGAGACCACCTTTCGTACCGGTACGAGATCATCGACGTGCTTGGAAAGGGAAGTTTCGGTCAGGTGGTTCGCTGCATTGACCACAAAACTGGCGTTTTGGTTGCGGTCAAGATCATCAGGAACAAGAAACGGTTCCATCAGCAGGCCCTTGTCGAGGTCAACATTCTGCAGAAGCTGCGCGAATGGGTAAGCACTGCATACTTGTTGTCACTGCTCTTCATGTAGGCTAACGGATAACAGGACCCCCATAACAAGCACAGCATGGTCAACTTCACCCATAGTTTCTACTTCCGTGGGCACCTCTGCATCTCAACCGAGCTCCTGGACATGAACCTCTACGAATTCATTAAGTCAAACGCCTTCCGCGGCTTCTCGCTCAAGATGATCCGCAGGTTCACCAAGCAGATGCTCAGCTCGCTCAACTTGCTCAAGCAGCACAAGGTCATCCATTGCGACTTGAAACCAGAAAACATCCTTTTGCGGCATCCTCTACACACGGAGATCAAGGTTATCGATTTCGGCTCCAGCTGCTTCGAGAACGAAAAGGTCTACACGTACATCCAATCCCGTTTCTATCGCTCTCCCGAGGTCATACTGGGCATGACCTACGGCCTCCCCATCGACATGTGGTCCCTAGGCTGCATTCTGGCCGAGCTGTACACGGGCGTGCCAATTTTCCCCGGTGAGAACGAGCAGGAGCAGCTGGCCTGCATCATGGAGGTATTTGGCCCGCCCGAAAAACACCTCATTGAAAAGTCCACTCGCAAGAAGCTCTTCTTCGACAGCATGGGTAAGCCCCGCCTGACGGTCTCCTCCAAAGGCCGCCGGCGTCGCCCATCTTCCAAAACCCTCCAACAAGTCCTCAAATGCGACGACGACGCCTTCCTTGACTTCATCGCCCGCTGTCTCCGTTGGGACCCTGACCGCCGCATGAAGCCAGAGGAAGCCATCCGCCACGAGTTCCTCACAGGCCAGAAAACCTCGGTCCCCGTCCCCCGCTCCTCGGCCGCCCTCCGCGACTCCTCTCCGAGCAAACGCGCGCACGTCTCTTCCAACAACGCTGCCGGCCCCCGCCCCTTGCCAGAACCGCCCGCCGCGGTCGTCAAGACGCATGCCTCGTCCCTTCGCCCACGCGAGTCAGCGGGAGGCGCCGGGTTTGGAATACATCACCACCATCACCACCATGGCGGACCACTGAAACCGGGCGCGGTGCTCCCGCCGCCGACGCGCAGGACGTCGGGCATGGTGAATTCCCATTCGAATGGCGATGGGAGTGGGGGAGGTGGGTTTACGGGAGCGAATGTTGTGAATAGCGGTGCGTCGATGGCGGGTGTGAAGCGCACGAGTGGGGGAATGTGAATGCCGCGGGTGGGGCGTTTAATACTTCCTCCTCGACGGGGGTTGGGGGTGGTGGTGGTGGGGTGGGGAGTAATTTGCCGAGGGCATCGACGATGAGGAGTGTCAGTGGGGGTTGGCGGTGGGGATGAGTGCCGGTGGGAAGAGTGATTTGGCGGCGGCGGGGCGACGGCTGCTATGAGTCGGAGGGTTTAAGGGGGTGATGGAAGGGCATGCGGAACGGGGATGGAAAAACGTAGGGCTCTCTCTTTTAAGCATGTTAGAACGTCTGTGGATAGATGTGTTCTTGCGGTTGTTGTTGCTGTTGGTGTCTTTGGGTGCGTGTGTTGAGAGCGTTGGCATTGATCATGCCCCAAGGCTGATTGGCGATGCTGCTGGTTCATGGGATGAGAGACGAGGGATGGATGGACGGATGATGATACCACATTGATTTTTACCCTTCTTTACAGCAACCGCTCTTCCGTTACTACTGAGGCAACTACTACCCACTACTAGCACTACTATGGATCTCATGCATGGCATGGCAATGCCCGTTTTTCTTGGTTGATTCTCTTGTCTTGATCTTGGTCTTGGTCTCTGGTCTGGTTGGCGGGCTGGCGGGCGTGCAAGTAGAGTTGTGACTTGGGGGATAACTAATCAAGGGGGACCGGGTTAGGTTCTTATGGGCCGTACCATTCATTACATCATGCCAGACATGTCGTCTGGTGATATCATAGAGATGTGCGTTTGTTTTGGATCAGATTCCGTGTTTTGTGCTGGCGTTTGGTATGGGTTGGGTTGGTTGACGAATAACGACTTGACTTCTCATTATGTCACTACTCAAGTGGTTTGCGGCCAGTACATCGGAGGAATAAGGGGGCGTGAAATGGAGGAGGGATGGACGGCTAAGTTGGGAAGCGGAGGAGATCCATGGGGGGTGTGGGTGTCAGAGTCTAAGGTTGTGTTTTCCGAGGCCCTAGCTACTGCTACATCGTGTCTGCCTGCCTCATGCTACTGGCCGTGCCTTCTGAGAGGTGGAATGCTAAAGACGGTTCATTTTCCTCTGTTGGAATGCCTCCTTGGTGTGAGAAACAAGGTGGGTTTGCGGTCTATACATAGATTAGGCAGTTCGGATCATATACAGTCGGGTTACATACAACTTGCATACAACTGCTTCTAAGAGAACAACAATAGTATTGTTGCACAAATGGGCTAGCTAGTCCTTTGCCCATGCGCTTTTCTCGGACAAAGCATGAAGCCAAGGAACAAACATCTAGCCCATTTACTACAGCAAACTGTTTGAAGGTCGAGAGATTGGCGCTCTACAGGTTTTTCAGCCCTACTCGCATTTATCTTCCGGTGACACCACATAATGAATGTACTGTAACGTGGCATTGAGGTTGTGCTGCAGCCGCAGACCACTTTAGAACTCGAGACTAGAACGTGGCTTCACGTTTGATGAGGCTCAATCAACCGGCGCAGAATCTAGAAATACAAGTGTCCATGACTTCAGGGTTCGCCGTGGCTGAGCTTTCTGGGCCATCAAGCAAGCAGTTCAAAAATGGGTTGAAGTCATATTCTGAGACACCAAAGGGCTAAGACGTAAGTTTCCAAGGAATTGTTGTCCTAAATATGGGAAACAGTTTTGGTAAATGTGGCAGATGGTTGTGGCTTGGTTGTGAGACATGAAGTCGCCGAGGAGTGGAAGATCAATGTTACCAAGTAAGCGGGCCAGGTGCTGGACCGCGATATCAAGTGGCACAAAGTGCTTGTTTCCTCGATTCCCCGTCAATCGTGGATCATCCCGTCGCCGGGTTGCACAACCGCAGCCGGCGAGGACGCAAGATCTTCCTGCGTCGCTTCGGCCAGACCCAGAGCAGTCCCCAATACTGTCCCTTGGCATGTCTGTAGCCCGAGAACCATCGGCGACTGCTTTTCAGAGCTCTAGAGACACACAAAGATTGACCCCTCGGCTCCGTCAAGTCCCGCGTCTGGTGACCGAGTGAGGAGGCTGAGCACGAAGGGCAGAGAAGCAGACGGGAAGAGAGTCGCCGAAGATGATGGAAAAGGAATTCTCGTCGATTGGGCAGGTTTGACTGCCCGAAGGTCCATGATGACGCGCTTTCCTGGCGACGACCGGCCGCCGGCAAGGCTTCTGCCTGGGGTGCTTGCCTAAAGCGTCATGTGCGCAGTTGTGTGCGTTTGGCTCCACGGCCAGTGCGTCCAATGTGTCCACTGCCCACTTCTTTCCTCGCTTCAATTCTGTCCTCATCATCAAAATTCTCTCTCCCACGGCGACGCCGAAATCAAGTGAAGCCTCAAGATCTTGCGATTCGCTACAGGCCCGACATGAAGAGACGGATGCAGTGAGATCTTGGGCCATACAGCCATGGCGAGGCTGTGCTGTGGGTTCGCTCGACGTGAAGTCGACGGTGGTTGGTGCAACACCACAACCCCAAAGCCGCGAGACCTGCAGACACATGCGGCAAGGATGCGCTTAATCCTGGAAGGCCAAGCGATTGGCCGGCTACCGAGAACAACTGGAGCTCCTGGTCCCCCACACCGGGACACATCCCCACCATCATCGACAACCGCATCAACAAGCCACACCACCACTGCAGGACTGCAGGACCAGGGAAGAAGGGAGACGGTTTCGACTCATCTGTCGCCAGGCAAGTTTTGGTGCAGAAAGCAGTGAGAGTTTTATGTGAGGCAGACTACGAGGCTCAATTGCTGACCCAGAGTTCCAGGCCCGGCCTCAACCTGAAGGTATCGATACCGTAACGCCGGTCATGGGCGGAGTGAAATCGAACCCTGTCAGCAATCCTTCACGAAGGACACCCACAATGTCGTCATCGGCTCTCGGTCTGGCTTCCCTCCTTAGCACCCAAGCCACAAGGCCAGCATTGGGCCTCTGAACAATTCGAGGCAGTTGGGAAGTCCAATCCATCCCATTCCTTGCCACACTTCCGCCCGGTGTCCGGCGGCTTGACCTCCGGATCCGAGCCAAGAGTCCCGGTATGCGGGGCGTAATTACAATTCAGTACCATACCCACCTGCTGCCCAGTTTGGTCAGGGGTGTTCCAACCGGACGGTCCTGGAGGGAAGCCACTTGGCGATCATCACACACCATGCTGCAGCTGTTTCTGCACGCACTGGCCACCATTGGGCGAGGTACGCTCAATGGCTTCGAAGATGGAGCAGAGATGATTGCATGACTACGACGACAGCGACTTGCTCTCTGCACGAGGACTCGGCCCGGTTGAGACATTCAAAACTCCACATTTGGGCAATTTCTGCGAGAAGGCAGATTGTCATGCTCCACCCTTCGGCGTGGATGTCATCGGGATTCCGTGCTCCCGGTTTTCGGGACCGTACAAGGCCCAATGACGGTGCCACAGCCGTCCATTGATGGCCCTCCCTCTCAACCCGGACCCGGGACTCTCAACCGGGTTCGACCGGCCCCGCGTCGTCAGCAGAGGCCGCCGTCGTCGTCGCAGATGACGCCCGCCTTGGCAAGGCAGAGAACCACCCAATCAGGAGCTCAACCATTCCACTGTTTCGCCCTGTCTGCTTCGAAACTCGGTTTCGAATCTCATGCTGCCAACAGCAGGCCTGGCCGGATCGTAGGCCATCGAGAATCCCCAACAACCTTGCATGCTTCATTCGGCGGCCCAAAGCGCGGCCCACCATGATGACCGACCCCACTCTCGACGACATCAACATCTCTCACCCGCCCTCCGTGCTTGAGCATCGTTACAGCCGTCAGCCACCACCCTAGCGAGATGGTGGGGCTTGTTGACGGCACTTGATCGGTTTGGCCAGGCCCGCGCCACGTTCTTCTTCGGTCATCCAATGATGCCACATTCAGAAAGCTAGCATGTTTGGCGTGAGCGGGCAGGCAGGAGGCCTTGGGTTATCCCACGTTTTGCCGTTGAAGTTGGGCCCTGGGGAAGGGGGGTTGCGAAATACGGCGGCCTACGTCGTGTGGCCGATCTGGCAAACACCGGGGCCTGTTGCGGGCCGCTCGACTCCATCTCCGGAGCTCTGTGGGGCCGGCCTGCCGATCCGGCCGCTGCTCTCCGCAATAAGGCGATAGACGGAACATCTCCCTGTTTCCTTCGCAGTTTGGGCACGTCTGCCGAACACGAACCGCGAGTGTGTGGAGTGTAGCGCTCACTCGCAGGAGTGTGGAGCCGCCTTCATCATGGGCTGTCCGGCAGCGATCAAGCTGTCTAGCATTGGGACTGGTTTCCGTACTCCAGGGTCCTAAGCAATTCACGCCTCGGCCTGCATGCGGCTCATCCCTGGCGAAGGCCGACCGAAGCGTTGCCCAAGAGTAGTATCAAGCCTGCGTCACTGTCACACCTTGTGGTACCTTGGTGCCTACAGGAAAGGTGGCCTGGTGCCGCCATAATCCCTCCGGCAGGAACCTAAGCCAAGCCCTGAGTACCGACTCGGGCGGTGGCATCCCGCTGCTTGCGACACCATCGCGTCTGGTGTGTGTGTGTGTGTGTGGGAGGGCGCGACAGCCGGGTACCTTAGCAGACCTGCTTGACGTCAGCCTCCTTTTTGAAACTACGCCATTTGCCAATTCCGGAAAGCAGTCAAACAGTCAGATGGCACGCCTCGAACGCACATGATTCGGCGACTTCCACGACCGGTTTCCTGACTGCAGCCATTCTGCTTGTTAGTCACGCCGCAACGGGACTGCCCCGGAATGCCATCCAGTCAAACTGTTGCGTTTCGTTTGCCAGTTTCTAGTATCCACCAGGCGCTGCGGCGTTGATACCACCCCCAAACTTCCAAGCCTGAGTTTTAGACGACGCTTTGGGGAGACGTTTCCCCACTGAGGAAGGGTGTTCGTTGCGCAGCCCGCTGCCCCACACCCAGGACAGGACCTCACAGGGGACCCCTTGTCGGGTCTGTCAGGACCTCTTCACCTCCTCCCAGCGTCGTGCGCATCTGCGAGAAACCACCCCCCCTGCGCCCACTCACCTGGGCCGGCGACCTGCAGCAATGGGGAGCTCTCCGTACCTGGGCTACCGTAGGGGCAGGACGTTGAGACCCACAGTTCCCGACTGCGCCTTTGCATCCCGCCAGAACACCAACACAGAACTTGCTAGACAGCCGCGAGCCATGTGCCTTACCCAGTTCTCTCCTGCGCCCTCTCTCTGGGACCGCGTTGTCTGCATTAGCCTGCATGCCGCAGACGATGCACCAGTCATCAGTCATTCCGGTTTACCTGGGGGCCGGTACCTACTCCATCAGAGGAGGGGCGGTCCCCGGGCGGCGCTTCTGCCTTACCGCCGCAAGGAACACACACCAGTCTTGTCCGGATGTCAGCCGTGATACCTTTCTGGGGCCTATAAGGCTGCCATATGTCTTTTTGGTCTGTTGATCGATGAGTCGAACAGCTAAGCCTTTGCATCTACAGGTGTCGTGCCTGATTACTCATTTTCCTGTTTCCTTGTCCTTGGTTGCCCATTCGTTCAACGCCGTACCTGGCTCTGCTCTGCCTCGTTCACGCCCGTTCCATTTCGGTGCTGCCTGAGCCCGTTTTCCTGATATTTAGTTTTCTCGTCTCGCTCCCTTGTGCACACATCTTCACAACTAGTCAGACACATACTCATACGCCATCACATCATCGGATCATATCTCGCCTGGCTCCTCGGGCCAAGACATCACCAGACCCAACAACACTCAGTCACATCACCACCCCACAAGTCAACCAAACTTCGAAACCCCAGACCCACCACCCCATCGTCAAGATGTGTTACCAGTTGGTTGAATTGTACTCGGCTTGCCGGTGCCTCTACTACCAGCACGCCGTTGACCGGTGCGCTGCCTATGGCCGCCCAGGTCACGGCATTCAAAGACGGACGATATTGGTGGGGTACGCTTGCAGCTTGCACACATCACATCAGTCCAGTGGATACGACTATTCCTATGGGCAACAAACGGACTCGGGCTACTCCTCCGGCCACTACTCTTCAAGTCACTATTCATCGGGCTCGGGGCGGTCGTCACGGTCCTCGCACGGCCACTATCGGTGAAGAGTGCTGTCCTCAATGATGGGCTGCTGCTCTCGGCATTCACCACCGCTGGGACGCTTCAAGTTTGGGGATTGGGCTGCCTACCTCTCTTCGTTTCGAGGGAGGTCGTCGGTGCCAGCCCGGTCCCCTTCCCAGCTTACCTACCTCTTCGCGGGCCACAACCGCTTGATCTCGATATCGGCGCCTTCTGCAATCCGCTGACGGTCAGAGTCTTGCAAAGTGGCCCAACACACCACCCTCTCGACGAATGCCGGACCGGACTTGGGGATGCAGTTTGTCATCGAGGACGGGAATTGGGTTATTACGAGGGCAGGAAATCGGAGGGAAGCATAAAAAGAAACACGACATATACGACGGATCTTTTGCGGCAAGGAATTGGTTCGAATCTGGACCTCAACGATATGGGATGACTTTGGACGCGAAACGGATTTTCATTACGGGACACGCCTTTTCTCTGTCCCATTGACTCGACTCAAAGCATAGCATCGGCATCACAACACACAACTGTACAACACCTCTTCGGCCCTTTAGACTACCTACCCCCTGTTTCAACATTTCCTTGTGGTTTTCTGGCTTTCTGTTTCTCTGTTTTTTCTGGTTTCCTTCTCTTCAGACTTACTGCCACTGGTTGGAATGGGTCATGCATATGGGTTGCGATACTAGGCGTTTTGAACAGGGGGTCTCCAGGCAACTGGATGGGTTGAGGGTCGGATGTTTTCTTTCTTTTTATTTTCTACATTGTTTGCCTCGAGGCATTGTCTGTTTACTCATCTCATTTCTTATTTTTATTTTCCCTTTTGTTTCTTTTTTTTTTTTTTTTTTGTTGATAGATTGAGCGTCTCGCATGTTTTCTTCTGTTTTCTCATGTTTGGATGTTGGGATGCATTTATGCCTGGACAGATTCACCTCTCAGTTATGTCTAATACCTGCTCTGGTAGCAGCAGCGGAGGCCACGGTCATCACACAGCCTGGTCACGGATGAAGGAATGCTGGGAGGAGCAAGCAGGAGGCCTGCCCTGCCTGCTTGCTCTGATGTTGAGGACTCTCTTTTTACCGTTTGGCAGGCTGGCTCAACGCCCTCTGGCGGGATATCCAGTGGGCTGCGAATACTGCGAGGAATCTGACGAGTGTATGGGAGCATGGTAGCGTGTCTTTCATTCAGCTCAACACAACAACCCTGACCTGGGCAGGCTACCTCCCATCGTCGGGCGGCCGAATCGGCTCGGTACCGCTCAATCTTACCGAAGGCTTGCAGAAACTCTTTAGAATGCATCCATTGGGGAAAAAAGTGAACACCAAACCTTCAAGCGATTTCATTTACTGGTGTGGCCCCTATCCAACAACAACAAGAGCATACAATTGTCACCACCAAAACCTCGCTTACGACAACCAATGACCAACCAGCACGGGCAAACACAACAAAACACAAAACTAAACTCTCTTTTCCGAAATAATACACAGCAGAACTCCAGTCCACAACATCCGATCCAAATCGGGAGTCAAGAAGGCAGATTCGGGTACCTAGCGAGTGTCGTACAAGACAAAAACGGGAGGAGTGTGGTGGCTCCCTCCCCGAGAAGAGTGGTGTAACCTGTTTCACCGAGGACAGGTGAGGGAGGACAAGGTAAGGCTAAAAATGGGGCGAGCTGGAGGCTTCAAAGCCTTGATTCAGCCTTGCAGCTGAGCTCGGCTGAAGGCTGAGGCTGCTGCCAATCAAGGGGGTTGGTGCCTGCCTGGGGGATACGGTGGGAGGGTTGGAGTGGGCAGGGGATAAAAATAGGTGGGGAGGGAATGAAACCTGGCTGGCTGAATGGGACATATTTAACGGTGCTAGTAACGGAGGGATGGGGAGGACTGGGCTTAGATGTTGGCTTAGTTTGGTATATACTAAATGGAGATTCCATTTTCTGGATTTTGGGGGCCGAGAGTAAATGAGAAATAGGCTGCCATTTAGCAAGTGTGTCATTCGGGACATTTTCTCAGGTGTACAGATAAAATGGGATCAGTCCCCTGAATCCATCCAAGTGAGTGCTGTGAGACGTGTAAGGGAACCCAAATGTTGTTGTCCAAGTTACTCTGCTCAGTGTTGAGATTGCTGTCATTGCGCCGCTACTACGTGTGTTTCATAGCCATATCCTCTCCTTTCTACCTAGATAGTTGTGTTTGTGCCGCGCATCCTGTGTTGGCGCTGTCCACCTGCCACTTACGCCGCAGGTTTGGGACAAGTCTCGGATGGAGGCGAGGGCCACTGTCCTGCCCAGGTGGCTGTCGCGCGTGGGAATCGGTGATAAACTACCCGGAAAGGAACCAGAGTGGCTTGTGTTCTGGAAAGTAAATATGATAGGCGGATGAGGAAGACGTTGCTACAGTCCCTCCCTACCTGAGGTTGAGCGTTTATATACGCGGTTGAAGGGGATCTGCTGGGAACATGGGAAGATATTCAGTCACAATGGAAGTTTGTTGGCTATTTCCAAGAGATATAAAGATTCAACAAATCCCCAACTCTCAGAAGTGCCCAACTCATGCAGAAGGGTTGGCTGAGCTCTTTAACCCTCGTACCCGCTGGACCCAACAGTGGTACCCCTCAAGAGTTGGGAGAGAAGAAGGGCGTGTTTTTCCCAGCCAAAAACATCGCCAACTGGTCCGTGCGCGACCATTGTCTTTGTTGCTATCGTTATCGAGAATGCCCCACAACGCGTCTCGCGTTCTCTCTGCGTTAATTGGTGGCTTAAAGATCACCATGGTTTGCAACTGACTCTTCAAAGAGAAACCCGACCGACTTCCTTTCCAAATTTCTGCTTTCTTGCGCGTCCGTCTTCTTTGCTTTGCTTTCCTGCGGCTTCTTGACTTTTCCGCACGTTCTGCTCTTTTTTTTCTCCTCCTCACGCAAGTTCTTGATGGAGGACTTGGCCGTTTTTCTGGAATCGGCCCTGAAAGTAAACACCAGCACAGGTGGTACTTGCGACCATCGGCCAGGCGGGCAGCAGGGCGGGAGTCTTCTCCCCTCACTGCCATTTGAGGGAGCCATTGCAGCACACGCAATGGCGGATTCGCAGGAGCTGATTCGGGGTTGCCAGGGGATCGGCGATGACTCCCTGGTGGCCGCAGAGATGAAGATGGCCTTGAAGGAGGGCCTCCAGCTCACCAAGGACGGCCAGTCGTCCAAGGCCCTGGCCATCATCATGAAGGTGAGTCTTTCAGAGTTTCAGTAGCTGGTTTCTGTCTTTCAGTAACTAACAATTCCATGCCCAGGCCATCAACCTCTGCCCATGCCACGCAAGCGATGGCAAGGCGCGCCACGGCAAGGACAAGTCTTGCCACATCTCCCAATGCATCACAGCGGTGCAGGGCAAGGAGCGCAGCGCCCTCTACCAAGTCGCAGGCAGGCCTTGTGCCTGCGGTTACTCTTGGCCGTCCTGCCCGCGCCAGCTGCATGCGCTGGCTCTTGATGCTCTGGCAGACTGCCTCGCCAAAGCCGACCAGTTCGTCTCGGCCTTCTCGACTGGCTTGAGCATCGTTCGCCTGGACCCTGTCTCGCCTGTGGTAAGTACATAAACGCTGAGGTGCTCAAAGGCTGACGAATGACTTTCTTTCGTAGGGTTACTGCCGCGTTGCCAAGATCCTCCACCTCTTGATAAAGCAGGCTAAAGGGCCTGAGTCGGTAGCCCAGCATGCTGTGGCCGTTATCTTCAGAGATGCCAACCTCAGTCCCACGCGTCTTGAGCACCTTCTCGTCCAGTTCGTAAAAACAGGCCTTCACAACACCCAGCGCTACCGTCGCGGTCCGAATGACACCTACCATGTGAGCGATTCATTGTGCGAGTTACCTTCTTAAGAACCCATCGTTAACACACCCATGCTAGGTCGTTCTCCAGCAGATGGCTCACAGCCTGAGGATCAAAGACGCACGGAGAGACCCCGTCAACACCGTTCCGCCCGAGGTCTTCACCTTGATCTTCTCCTTCCTCAATGTTCCTAGCCTCCTGTAAGCGACCGAGCCAGATCTCTCTCTCCCGCACCCCCCAGCACTGCTAACTCTTCAAAGAAAATGCCTCCACGTCAGCAAGCAGTGGAAGAAGGCTATCTTGGAAGATGCCATGCTCTGGACCGACCTGAGACTTGTCCGCCCCAAGAACCCTGGTCGCTTCCTTGCCAGCTTTCTGCAGCAGCGCCAATCAATCAAAACTTTCGCCATCTACGACACAACCTCTTTCTCCTGGACGAGCAACAAGTTTCAGAGCATTATTTATGGGCTTCCTCGGCTTCAGCAGCTCTGCCTTGGCGCTGGGGGCTCTTTCGGTGCGGGAAACCCGGCGAATTTTTTCATCGGTGGCAGAAGAGGACCCAAACTCAGGCGCCTCGCACTCTCCTCGTTCAACGCTCGCCTGGTCGCGAACCTCGTTAGACTCGCCTCCGGGACACTTGAGGACCTCACACTCGACAGTCTAAATGGCTCTTTGGATGTTGTTTTTGAGACAGTCCGGCTCCCGAAGTTGAAGAAGCTGCAACTTTTCGGCGACCCCGTCGCCCTAACTTCGCCGTGGTCTCTCCTTCAAATGGTAGGCCCCTTGGCGTTAATTTATTTGGCCTGAAACTAAACATCGCAGGAACCTGTCGTTGCTGCCACGCCGAACCTCGAGCAGCTCCGCATGGATAATCTCATTGTTTCGTGGGCTCAACAGGCTGCCCTCACTTCTGCTGCGGAGAAGAAGCATCTTTGGCCTAACCTCACCAAGATCATTCTGGGCGCACACTTGGACGCCGCCACCTTTATCGGCCCCAACCACGAACCCATCGGCACCTGGCGCGCCTTTCCGCCTCTGCCAAAGAGTCTTCGGTCTGTCGAGATCTTCCAGGCTGAGCGGCAGACGGCCGAGAATCTTCTCCTGGTGGCCGATTGGGAGGATGAGAATGACGTCCAGGCTGCGGCAAAGAAGATCAAGCCGCAGTCCCTGCCCAACCTCGAGACTTTTCGCTGCAGGGCCCCGATCGAAACACGCTATCTACAGGATATTTTTGGGCAAGCTGCGGAATCTGGCAGTCTGAGGGCCCTTGAGCTCACAGCAGAGGACACTTGGCATGACGGCAGCTTCAAACCAGCCCAAGACCTCGCCTTTGCCAACTCTGAGAACCTGCACACCCTCGGTCTTTGCGAGCTCAATGTCTTCGACCCCTTTGACCGCTATGGCACCACCGGCGAGTTTGACGGCCAGGCCCTTCTTGACTGGATCGATTGCTTCCCCAACCTGCACACCGTATCCGCGTACACGTCTGCGGCGGCCCGGGGCTTTGCCTCTCTCATCCAGAAGTTGATTCTTCACTCGAAGATCAAGGCAATTCACCAGGACATCCTCAGGGGTGCGGAATGGGACCAGTGTGTGGCACTGGCCAAGAAGCACGGCGTCACGCTGCATCATACCCCGAAAAGCATGCCGCCTGCGTATGCTATAGTCGAGGACATTTGATGCACAGCGGTACGATCATGACACCACGGTGGCGATGGGAAAGTGCTTAGGAGTAGCCAGCCACAGCAGGGTCACTTATCCTCATGGCTTCCATCCCAGGAGGCAACATTAAAACAACAAAACAACAAAACACTGAAAAACACTGAAAAAAAGAATCCCCATCAAAAACATTTGAGCCAACTACGACCACTCACAACCCGAAGTTTGGCCACGAAAGTACGACATTGCATAGGAGCAGAGCCTTGGGGTCTCAGGAGTCACATCTGCATGAGCATGAGCATCAGCATGGGCATGGCCATGGCCATGGCGTCAGTGTCGGCACCGGGAATAGATCTCCATCACGGGATGAAACTTGGGTTAGGTGGCGTTGTTTTATGATATTGTAACGATACCCCGATACATCAGGCACATTAGATCGCGCACAGTAGATCGCGCACAGTAGATCGCGCACATTAGATCGCGCATTAGATCGCGCACACTAGATCGCGCATTAGATCGCGCGTGCTTTCACCTAATAATGAACAATCGACTTGATATTCTTACATCAAGGTGCCTTTCCTCGTGCTGGCTGTACGTGCTGTGCTGAATCACTGCTCAAACAGAATCTCGTAACGTCTCTTGTCTTCGTCCTTGTCTCCTCTTCATCATTACACAAATGTGTCATAGTCTGGGGTGCGATGCCCACTAGGTAACACCTACCAAAAGACTGGATCGTTTTTCCCTTCCAGGGTCCGGATTGACACCGCACAGTAAGAACCTAGTCCCAGTCAAACCATGACGGGATGTCAAGGAGACACAAGATCTCCCACGTCTATCACACATTCGGACATTTCCCCTCATCACAGACTCTAACTAACACAGACCCATCAACAACCAAGTCGAAACCACACAAATAAGCCACCAACATTCATTATGCTAACCTTCTACTGCTATGATATGATGCTGTGGCGGCCTTGCTATGCTGTGTGCTGTGCTAACAACCCAGAATCGTTGGGAAAAGGGGTCTAGACAAATACCATACCCAACGACCTGACCTGGCAACCGATATCTATCCATGAAGCGGCTATAGAAAGGCGAGGAACCTGTAAGAAGAAAGAAAACAAACGCAAAACTACCGAACAATCCAGCTCGGTCCATCCGTCAGCATAAGGAGTAATGGCATGTCTCTCCCTTGGTGTGTTTCATGGTCCGAGAAGAGATGCTTCCTGCTGCCGTAGTGAGGAGAGGACAAAAGCCAAAGCCAACGCCGCAATGCAATCCCCGCGGTAACCATGGAAGCTCCGTAGCTGATGCAACGCGGAGACGCCCAAGTAAAACAGCAAACGAAAGGATCCTGCCGCCCAGCCTGGAATGTCAATGTGCAATAAGAGATAATCCGAACCGCAACCTTCTCTCTTATCCCCACCATCACCATCTCAACTGTTTTTGGAATCTCATGCTCCGATGGCAATAAAACCCAAAACCTCAAGCCGTCCCGACCCTCAAACCCTTCCAGCCCTCAAAT
The DNA here is from genome assembly GCA_027946355.1 of Collariella sp. IMI 366227. Lineage (NCBI taxonomy): Eukaryota > Fungi > Ascomycota > Sordariomycetes > Sordariales > Chaetomiaceae > Collariella > Collariella sp. IMI 366227. Next base: position 758,142 of record JAPEUS010000002.1, on the reverse strand, counting down.
CCCTCCACCTCTCCATTTCCCTCCCAGCGTTCACAACCCAGCCCACAATCCATACCGCCACCCCTCACAATTTAACAAGCCACTTATCCGACTCCCGACTCAACTCCCTCACCTTCGCTTTCAACTCATTCCTGACCTTCTCCTTCCTGCACTCCCGCTCCGCCAACGCAGCCGCCGCGCGCGCTCCCACCGCCGCCTTGGCCTTTTCGGCTACCATCTTCCACGCCGCAGGGTCAACCCGCTTGTCACCATTCCTGTCACCATTATGCCATACAGGACCAAGCTGCTGTTTCTGAGTGTTTGATGAGACCGGTCCCCGCGGTGGTTGCGGCTGTGGTTGACCGGCAGACTGGTTCTGGCTTATTAGCTTTTCAGCACCATCACCCTTCACTTGCTGCATTTGCTGTCCCTCTCCCTGCCCCTTCCCCCCAACCTGCTGCTGTGGCTGTTGTCCCGGCTGAAACACCTGCGTCTGCCTCAACGCCCGCTGCGCCTGCCGCATCTTGCACTTCATGTGATACCCCGGCTCATTGACCTTCCGCCACTCCAGGTACGCCTCATACATCTGCTGCTTAACCGGGTCGTGATCTCGCGGCTTTGTCGTGACAGGGAAGTACGGGCGCTGGGGCTTGTTTGGGTTGGCGGTGGCGTTGGGGTTAGAGTTGGGATTACCGGTGCCGTTGTTGCCAGAGGTGTTGGTCGTGGTGGGAGGAATTGGCTGTTGTTGGGGTTGCGGAGCTGCTGTGAAGGGGTTGGGGTTGACTGCTGCGGGGGGTTGTGGAATGGGAGAAGAGCCACCTGCAGCGGCGGGAGGGAAGGGGTTTAAGTGGTTGAAGATGCCTGGGGATTGATGAGGCATGTGGGAAAGGGGGACGTGGGTGTTAAAAGGGGACGGCGGGACGGTGCCGATGTTGAGAGGGAGACCGACGTTGGAGAGAGATGTTGTTGGCAACCCGGCAGTCATCGGGAGCTGAGGAAGTGCATTGATGGAGTTGAGCCCGGCGGTTTGCAGACCTGGCTGCAGGCCGGAAAACATGGGGTGAGCGAGGGCTGCATTGGTGATTGACGGGCAACCGGGGGCAAAAGTAGGCTGATGTGCGTTGTTGGTTCTGGCGGTCTGCTGAACCTGGCCTGGCAGCACACCTCCAGCTGCAGGAGCTTGAGGAAGTGGATGTCCCGGCGCTGCGTGTGGGAAGATATTGACAAGTGGCGTCCGAAAGAGCTTCTTTGGCGAAAACCGCGGGATGGCATCGTTATGCACTCTCGACTTAAACTCGGCAGCAGCAGGATTCAAGGACTTGCCCTGTCCGTCCGAAGACTCCTTGCGCGGATGCTGGGAAACGGCGCGCGATACCACTTGGGCGACGTTCAAGGGCCCGTTGGGGTTGCGCAGGCTCTCGTTGGAGCCATATCCAGAGTCGAACGACTGTTGCTGCCCTAGATTCCGCAAGTGGTTGAGCTGCCGAGCGAGGTACTGGTTAGCAGCCTCCTGGTCCACCGCACCAGCGCTACCTTCTGACCCTTCCACCTTGCCCTTTACCTTCATGGCAACGATGGCAGGATCAACAACTTGTCCAGAGGCCGCTCTCGGAGCCTCAGTTTGGGAACCAGACTCCGACTGGCTTTTGTCTAAACGGCTCAGCAACTTCTGGAAGCGGACTTCGTCTTCACTGGACGGCGCAAGTCTTATGTGGCGGGGTTTGACCGTGGTTGAGGGCCCCAAAATGGCGGATTCCGCGCCGTCCTTCTCCGTCTGAGACCCGGCGGTTGAAGCAACTGAACTGGAGGTTTCCTGGGTACGGCTAATGACCTCCTGAAGCTCGGCCAAGACACCATCAGACTCGTCGGGCAAGACACGGCGAAAGCGATTCAGCCCATCTAGTCGCCTCAGCTCTCCCAGGGCAACACAGGAAGAAGCGTTATCCGGATCGACTGGGATGACGTCGAAGGAGAAGCGGTTTGGCAGTGCAATGTTTTCGCCACTCACGCTCGTGATCATGGGGTTGATGTGCTTCAGCTGCACCTTGAGAATATCCATTAGGTCGTCGCCAGAAATGGACGATGTCGAGGAGCGCAGTTTCCAGGAGGGCGCAGAAACCACTGCATCCCAAGGAACCTTCTCATTCCTGGGCTGGCGGTATTGTGGGCCGGAACAGTCCAGGTTCAGGTCGAACTGAATACAGATGTCTTCATTCTCGTCCAAAAGCCGCCGCCTCCTTGCTTGGGCACCTCCTTGTGCACCTCCGCCTGGTGAAGAGATGGCAGCCCTCTTTCGCCAGTCGGTGGATGAGATGGCCGATGACTTGAGACTGGAGTTGGGCATGCCAACCAAGTTGGTCTTTATCTTCAGCCCGCATGGTTTGGCTCGGATCGCGCCCCGAGTAGCGGCTGAAGGGCTCCCGTAGCCTACCATACTTCCAGGGCTCTCAAGTTATGTGTACCAATGTGGCGAGAGCAGTGATCGGAGTCTTGCAAAAGTCGAGAGACTGAAAGCAAACCCTAGGACGCGCCAAGTCAGCGCAAGCACATCCATGTTGGCGCAAAGGAGAAGGCCAAGTAAGTAAGCAGTGCCAGAAGCATTGGGAGCAGCCCTCTGCCCTGATATTGCATGGAAATTGAACAGAGGGTGGAAGAACCAAGGATAATGATTTTGGGCTTGTGGATCAAAGACGAATGCAGTTTTGAACTGCGTATGGACACTAGATGAGGAGATAGAGAAAGCTCAGACCGGACGAGGCTGGTGAAAGTCTTCTTTTCCTCACGAGGTAACTTACCGCGTCTTATCCTCTTCCCTCCTTGCCGCTGAGATCGTGTGTCCAAGCGACTTCGTGGTGCTTGAATGGTGACCCTTCTACCACTCTCGTCTCTTGGTCGAGGGGTATCGGTTTGGGACGGTCCAGATTTCTGTAGGCGGCAAAAACAAGCTGGGTCCACGAGTAGACTTGTTGACGCTGAGATATTGACCAAGTCGTCGAGATGATGATCGAAAGCAACAACGGATCGACCGGTTTCCGGTCGAGTAGGATCGCTTCTTTTGGCCAATTGTCACCCAAAACACAACGCTCTGGTGTCCTGTGCGAACTCCAAGAAGAAGAAGAGATGCCGTAATGCTGTGGGAGAGAGAATATGCACAAGTACCCAAAAAGGCTGGACGGCTGGTTGGGATTGCAACTTCGCTTGGGTGGTTGAGAACAGCAGAGCGGGAGAGTCGTCAGAGAGAGAGCCAGGTGCTTGAGGACTCGAAGGGGCGCCGCTGGCTACTTGAGTCTTGGACTGAGCACATGAGGAAGGGACCGTGGCCGGCATCTTTGGCATGAACCCTCCACAGTCCCGCGAGACGGCTTCCTTGGGAGCATGAAGCCGCGCCTGCCAAACCGTTGAGGATCACCGGCTCAAATCCCATTTTCGCATGCTTGGCAACGGCTTTGCCATGGCAAGGGGCTGCTTCAAGGGAGAGAACTTCGTGGCTGCTGAGCCAGACTGACGGAATGGTGTATGTGGGAGGGGCAGCGGCCATGCGGGAGTAGCATTGTCGCTGCCCCGGGTCATCAAGAGAACGGTCGTATTCAGTTTGTAAACAGGCGCCTAAAACTATCCAAGAAGTTGCCCCTGAAAAAGCCAAACCTTCATTCGTGTCACTGAGAAATCCACCCCCTACATAGCCGTCTGTTGTCCCGTCATAAACGCACTAAATGCCCTCTGCAATCGGGTTAGCATGTTGTAGCTGATTATTCTTTCAAGGAGAATGTAACTCACGGCATTCCTGGTCTGGATGAACACAGTCCCTGGTCCAGTAAACTTGCACACCAGGCCTTCTCCCGAGGCAATACCCGAGATAAGACCGCCCGAGGAGACGCGCTCCAGAACATACTTTGTGTTCCAAGCCACCAGATGCCCGTTGTCGACAATATACTTCTCACCGTCCATGAGCTGCAAGCCGTCAGTATCCTCTCGATAAAGAAGAAAAAGACAAACTTACATCCTTCCGAATAATAGCACCAAAACTTGTCAACCACACCAACCCAGTGCCCGTAATCTTGTACACCCACAGGCCCTCGCCGCTGAACATGGCCTTGCCCAGGCCCTGGCGCTTGTAGTCCTTGATGACGTTCTGGGTGGAGGCGAGGTAGCCGTCATGGCTGACGGACCAAGCCTCGTTGCCATTCAGGCGCAGGCTGGTGATGTCGCCGAGCATTGGCGGGGCGAGCAGCAGCTCGCCGGGGCCCGTGTAGGTCGAGCTGCCCATCTCGCCGCCGGCCACCAGCTTCTTCATGGAGAACTTGTAGGAGCCCTTAAGCACGATTGAGGGAGACATGGCGATCATAGAACCTGGAGAAGTTGAATCAGTTTTCCTGCTGCGCTGTTGGGTGGTTTCAGAGGTGCGTACCAGAGCGGGCTTCAATGGGGCACCCGATGGCCAGCTGGATGGTCACCACGGTATTGCAGTCGCGGTGACTGATGCGGTAGCTGCCGCCGTTGAAAGTGCCCACGTCGTCGACCACGGTTGAGGTGGCGGCGGCATATTGGCCCGCGGCCGGATTGGACATCATGATGTTGGGGGTGCCGGTCGGGTCAATGTGCGAGGCTTGAGATTGCTGCTGGAACTGCTGCTGCTGGACCTGTTGTTGCTGAGGTTGCTGGGTCTGCTGGGGTTGCTGCTGTTGCTGCTGCTGCTGCTGGGGCTGCTTCTCCGCCGGGTATCCGGTATTGCTTTCCCCCTGAGGGTAGTTCGGAGGAGGCGCAAACTGGGGCGCGTTCTGGGGAGGGGTCTGGGTTTGCGACGACACACCAGACGGGGTCCGCAGGTGCTGAGGCAGCGCGCCATGTTGATAGGCAGAGGCTTGAGGAGGGGCCTGGTACTGTTGTTGCTGCTGCTGCTGCTGGGGAGGAGGGGCGTACTGAGCCTGCTGAGGCGGGGGCGCATACTGCTGTTGCTGCTGTTGCTGCTGTTGCTGTTGCTGCTGGGGAGGCGCGGCATACTGTTGCTGCGGCGGCGGCTGCTGTTGCTGTTGTGGCGGAGAGGCATACGGAGAATATGAGGGAGTCGGCGGTCCTCCCGGGGGCGGCGTGGCGGCAGCGGCAGCTTGCGGCGGAGGTGGATAGTGCCTCGCCTGGGAGTTGGCTGGCGGAGACGGGTATGCGAACTGGGTCTGGGTGGGAGGCGCCGACATGGGAGGAGGGGGGTAGCTCTGCTGGCCTGTTTGGAGAGACGGTGTCAGGATCTCGGTCTTTGTTGCCCGAGGCTCTGGGATTTCGCAACATACCAGGACCGCCAGCTCCAGGAGGTGCTATAGAACGAGGTCAGCATGCTGTTCATCCGTCTTGTCTTTTCAGGCGAGTTCCCAAGAACTTACGGGGATAGTATCCTGACATCTTGCCGTGCTCTGGTTGTTGAAAAACTGCTCACAGCGCGGTCGCAATCTTTCGATGGCGGTCAGCAGAGGTCAGGGTCGTCGAGCTGATCTCCACCCCGCACTCACCTCCTTGCTCCTTGGCGTCGATAGTTCGATGGAGTTGAGCCTCACTTGTGATAATGGGGCCTGAAGTGATGGGAAGCAGTGGAAAACAGCAACAAGAGTGACGTTCGAGACGTTTTTACAATGGAGCCAGGCAGGACAGCGTCAACGAGGACAAAGGAGCTGCTATTTTACAGCAGGTCGCGCCACAGCAGCCACCCGAGCATCAACTGGATCGCTCACTCCCTGCCTGCCGGAGAGAGTGCATCACGAGTGCGCATTGGAGCTTCGGAGCTCGGGACGTCATAAAAAAATTCCCAGCACGCCGAAGACAGACCCACGCCATCAGCTCACACGCGACACATATCCAACATCGGACCACCTTGACCACCGCGCCCCGGAGACCAGCCAGTCATCTGCGCCGTAGAACACAATTTGAGGTTGCCAGAGTCGAAACCATCCAGCATTCGCCGACCAACCCGGCATTCCCACCAGAGCAATCCTCGAGTGTCTCTTGCGACACATACGTAATTCCGAGATCCGGAGTCAATCACCGGCGGCACGGCGGCTTCAGCATAAGCGGCTGGTAGAAAACCACAACCCGCGCCCTATCAAGGATTTTCTTGGACTTCCGCCCAGAGGCGATTTCGACGATCATGCTGCGGACCGCATTCGGGGCGTTCGATGCCCTTCTTGGGGGCAGCGCAGTCCAGGGGACGATTGTGAGGAATATAGTTGCAAGGGGGGCGTGGATTGGGAGGGCTGCAAACAAAGGGCTGGCTGCTCCGTGGCAGCAAAGGGCATTGATGTCACAGCTCAACACCTCCAGGACAGCGGCAACTCGGTCAAGGTTCACGCGGCCCAACGCTCAGTTTTACAAGCTTAGGCGACCATTCCATTTCACGCGGCCACGACGGGCGGAGGCTCCCAAGAACGGGAAGCCGGTGGTGGAGGAGTCACTGTCGCTGAGTCAGAGGCTAAAGAAGCTGTCGAGGGAATACGGGTGGACCGCCGTTGGCATCTACTTTGCGCTGTCCGTGCTGGACTTTCCTTTCTGCTTTCTGCTCGTCCGGACAGTGGGCACTGAGAAGATCGGTAAGTCGGTTCGACCTATTTGCGGATTTCAGTGCTAAAAGGGAATCCTTCTTCAGCCCACCTCGAAGAAATCGTGGTGTCACACGCCCAGAGAGTTATTCCCGAAGGAGTCCAAAATTGGTGGCACGATTTCCGCCAAAGATTCCAGACATCAAAGCAGGAGGGCGAGTTGGAGGTTGTGGGACATGGTGTTGAGGAGGCCTCGCAGCGGAGCAAGCAGGAGGGCGCTAGTGAGTACCCGAGCATTTTGAAGTTTTGGGTTTGATAACTTACCCTGTCCCCCCTTAGGTCTCGCCACTCAGCTTGCCCTCGCCTACGCCATCCACAAGAGCTTCATCTTCCTCCGCGTCCCTCTGACGGCCGCCGTTACCCCCCGGGTGGTCAAGGTGCTCCGAGGCTGGGGCTGGGAGATCGGCAAGCGCACGCCCAAGCACTGAGGGAGTCTTGGTCGCATGTGTCTGGCATTCTCCCTGCGCGGGAAGAGCTGAGAGCTGGGGTTTTGGCGTTGAGCGAGTGGCAGCTGATTTGGACATGGGTCAGCATCTCCCATAGACTGTACTACCTAACATCTTGTATTAAACCCACCATAGAGCAGGGCAGAGCAGAGTGCTCAACGCGCCATTCAGTTACTTCCACAACTCAATAGGAGGGGTTTGTGGAAGTGTCTCGGACGCTGACAGTCTCGGTGGCCCAAGCTCCTGTAGTGCCGCGCCAAGCACCGCATGGTTGCCCGCATGGGATCAACACAACAGCCGAGTTCCTGCAGTCCCAGGATCAACACGTCTGGTTCCTGCATGGTGCACCCCGAAATAAGCCATTCCAGGTTGGCGTGACAGACGTCCCCTGCAGCTTCATTCGTTTGAGTTTGGGTCGAGGCTTCACCTCTTGGCTTCTCAACCGTTGGCTTTTTATCCCTTCTTGAACCTTGCGCCCAAGCCATTCCGCCCGAGCTCCAACGGCGGAGTCTCAGCACGGGACTGATCTACGCACTGCCCGACCGAGGATTATCCAAACCTGCCATGGCAACCTCAGATCCGGAGAAGCTCTCCATCATCCGGAAAGGGGACGAAGATGATGTCCGACTTTCAGGCCCCAAGCCCCGTAGCCAGCGGATCCGTCTCTGGCTGGCGGCCTTCGTCATAATCCTACTCGTTCTCTCGGTTCGCCTAACAAACGGCTGGTGTCCTGCAGCGACAGCGCCGTTAAATGACGCCTGGGTCATCCGAGCTGGTGAAGCGAAGTCCCAGTCAACCTCCAGAACAATCCTTAGCCGATCTCCGACTCTGAACGTCCAGGAGGTAGCTACAAGCAGTATTTCAGCCGCGGAACCGACCCGAACTGTGCTTCAGACTTTCGAGGTCGCCCAGCCGGTTTTGATGCCGGATGGTGCTGCTGAGAGTGATGGATCGACGAAGTATGGGGTTGACCACGGGCCAGTGGTGTGTGAGGTGTTGTTGATGAGGCATGACTTTGCTTGGAGTTATGGTGCCCCGTTCGTTGGTGAGTTGGCCATACTTGTCTTACTGTTGTACGGTTGTTTGGGCTTATAACGGAACCTCTCCACCGCCGTTCAGGGACCTACACTCCGCCAAACTGCGAGTTCAACCGCGTGGTGCTCAACTTCAGTGTTGTGAGCCAAGGAAGACAGTTTGACCGGCTCGCTATCATGTATTTTGGTGACACCGAGATTTGTAAGTCTTCGAAGAACTGCTTCACACTGACTAGCTTGAATCCCTCATCTAGGGGGTTGCCTTGATCTAACCTTCTGGCCAGGGCGAACCTCGACTGCGGAGCCCACGCTACCTCCCGGGATTAGCTGGATCTACCTCAAGGACATGACTGAGTACTTATACTTCTGGAAGTCGTCTCAAAAGATTATCTTTGATCTCGGGAACTTGATCGGTACGTATTACAACGGTTAATGTCGAGACGGCGCTCACACCTCACAGATGATAAATACACTGGCATCTTCAACACCACCATGACAGCCATCTTCTACAACAGCGACGTGAAAACGGACCAGGCACCGCCAAGTGACTTGATTATCCCAATCTCAGCGCGCCACAGCTTGAACAACTCGGCCAGCCATTTTGTCCTGCCAGCCGAGAATGCAACCAACACCATCAGCTTCCCGCGGAACGTCCAACGCGCCGTACTTTCTGTCTCGGCGAACGGGCAGGCAAGCGAGGAGTTCTGGTGGAGCAATGTTTTTCAGGACGACATTTACACCTTCAACGCCACGGCGGGCGAGCTGCCAGGCTTGAGCCCGTTCCGGGAGGTGCAGGTGCTCATTGACGGCCACCTCGCCGGCGTCCAGTGGCCATTCCCGGTCATCTTTACCGGCGGCGTGGTTCCGTCACTGCACCGGCCCATCGTGGGCATCCACGCCTTCGACCTCCGTGAGCATGAGATCGACATTACCCCTTTCCTCCCTCTTCTCTGTGACGGCGCCCAACACACCTTCACGATTCGAGTCGCGGGCCTAAACACCAGCTCGGGCAGCGCCACTGCCCTTCTGACTGAAACTGTCAACGAAAGCTGGTACGTCACCGGCAAGCTTTTCCTCTGGCTCTCCTCCACCGAAACCACCGCGCCCTCACCACCTCCCCAGACGGCCTAACCAACCAATCCCTCACCTACACCACATCAGTTCACCGTACCATCCGCATCTCCTCGGCAGCACCGTCTGGTCCCAATGCCTCATTTACACCAACCGCGGCCTCGTATCAGCAGCAGGCTTTAACCAATTCAACAACCTCCTAATCTCTGGCTACGACACCCTACACACCGCCTCCCTCTCCCCCTCTCCCTCCACAAACATCCCCGAAACCCTCTACCACACCCGTTACACCTACCCTCCTCTCAAACTCCACCACCTACGTCTCACCGCAAGGAAACCTCACCATATGGGCGCACCTCCGCCAAGGAAAGCAGACGAATGTCAATGGGGCAAGTGTGCATGCCACAGGGTTGGAGGCATTCAGGCAGTACAGCGGGAAGGGGAAGACGGTGCGGTTGGAGACGGAGAAGGAGGGGAGGCGTGGTTTGAGAGGAGTGGGGACGGAAGGTTAGTAAAGGGTGGGAGGTGGGGGCAGGTGTTTTGGTTTGGGGGAGATGGATGATTCCTAAACTGCCATCGAAATGGAGCGGTTCTTGATAAGCGAACCTATGGCATGTCCCCGTCGTGGTTTTGAGATTCACCAGTACCAACGATGACGCTATTCGCGCAAACTACCTGCAGGCTGAGGATCGAAGCCCTCAGGATTCTCTGAGAGCGTGAGTAAGTTTCAAAAACCACCCGCGGCGATTGGATGGCTTAATCATTCAATATCATCCCAGATCGTGCCAGTACCCGGAAGACCCGGGCCTTGGCCAACTGTTCCTTGGGAAACGGCGTCTCACAGTCATCGAAACGCGCGGCAGTCGACTGAGAGAGTTGGAAACCCCCACCACATGCACGTCGTTGCCGGGCCAAGAGCGGGGCTGCAGATGGCGGGCTGGGGTGTTGGGGACCAGGGGCCATTCAGGGGAGATGATTGGTTGCTGGAGCTTCAGGGTGCAGCAGCAGATCGGGAGCTCTGGACATGTGCCACGCCACTTCCCAGTCAACCGTTCTTCGATGAAACCGTTGGCCCAGAGTCACGCCTGTGTCTCTTGACTGCCGTGTCGGTTTGTTGGTTGGGAAACTGCGTCGCATGACAGCAGCGGCAGATCTGGTGTCGAAATTTGAGACCCTTCAAAAGTGAAAGTGAGTCTCAGGCCAACAGCCAATCGGCGGCAACCGAGCAGCCACTGAGAAGGGGAGCTTGGGCGTCGCGTGCCCCACAAGTTCCGTCATTGCCCCACCTTTCGCAGTTTCCCTGGGGAAATTCCCATGATGCACCCTCCAGCCGCCCTCTTTCCCATGTTGATCCTGCGGTCGCGAAATGAATTGTTTGTAAAAGTCAGCTGTTCCCACCAGATCTGCTCCGCGTCTCTCAACATCGACTTACAGCTCTTGTTCCCACCTCGAAATCCAACCTCCTTGGAAACGCAGCTTCAAGCAACAACCCTTTTTTGCCGAACGAACGAGCACCCTCACATCTCACCGCTTTTCGACACCCCCAGATTCCTTCCTATTCAACCCCCACGACCGAAATACCAACCGCCGCCATGGAACTGCGCATCCAGCAGATTCTCCGAGCCGTCCAGCTCCTCTTCATCGTCATTCTCACCGGCCTGATCGGCAACATCATCGCGTCCAACGTCGCCGCCAGCGGTGGCGCCAAGGCTGCCATCGGCTTCTCCATGTTCGTGGTGGTGCTCTCGTGGCTGGCGGCACTTCTCGGTCTCGCGACCAGCTTCACGGAGCGCATCTCGCTTTCGGTCCTCATGCTTCTCGGCGCCGACGCCGTCGCTGCGCTCTTCACCCTCATTGACGGCATCGTGCTGGCCGCCAAGCTGCGCGCCGTCAACTGCGCCAACACTGGGGGCCAGCCGGCCAACTGGATCGCGTACGGGAGCGCGAATGACACAAAGAAGTGCCGGGAGGTGCAAGCCGGGACCGTGTTTATGTGGTTCCTCTTCGCAACGTTTGCGGCAGCACTGACGATGGCTTTTATCGGTTTCCGCCGCGGTGGCGGGAGTATTAGGTCGGGCCCGACTATGTCTCAGGTTAGGGCATGAGCTGGGAGTGGCGCCGGTTCAAAATCAAGGGGCTGAACCTGGGAAGGCGGGTCGGCTATGATATGGATATGGTTGGTAAACTGATACGGGTTGATCCCGAAGAGGTGTATGATGGTTATGAGATTACGATGGGGCACGAGATAGACCACAGAGTCATTTAATGGGTATATGATTGGAAGGGGTTGTCTGGCTGGCGGGCGACGCCTGGATAGGGATACGGACCGGCTTCTGTAGGATTAGTATACCAGATCGCTATGATCAATACCACTGTCTTGTTTTCACATCTGCAGTCCTAGCGGCTGAACGCTCCCTTTCCCAAACCGACAGCTGCAGTTGCCAAAACCAAAACTCGCCGGGCTATTCATTCATCAGTAGAACCAAATGCTCCAATGTACCGACCCATATCCGGAACGCCGTGACAATGTGTGCCTGCTGTACAACACACCCTCCCACTCCCGTATTTACTCAGGCCTCTTCCCAGCCCGTGAACCCCCCCAGTCATAATGACGCCGCCGCCTCGGCCATACCCGCCGCTTGAAACGTCCGCTTGCTTGTCCACCGAATTTCGACGTTGTGCATCCATTCCATGTACCGCGCCCAGCCTACACAACACCAGCCGTCAGCATCCAATCGTCCTCGTCACAGTACGAAGCCACCCCGTGGAGGCACCGGGCACTTACTCCAGTACGCAAACTTGCGCCCGAAATACTTCCCCGCGAACGGCATGATGATCATCGTCAGCATCAGCTGCAACTGTTGCAGACTCTCCTCCCACTCGCGCTGCGCGTCTGACGAGGATACGTCGGAGTCGGAGTCTGAGTCGAGGATGCTGCTGGAGATGGACGGGAGAGAGTCAACATCATCGTCGCGGTCGGAGGGGGAAGAAGCGGAGAAGTCGGGGATGACGAAGGAGGAAGAGGTCGATAGGTTGGGTACGCTGGAGGAGGATGATGTGGACATGACGGGCGGTGGAGGGTTCGGCTCGAAGGGGGAGGGGTTGCGGTTCGGTTTCCGTTGGAAGGTTGGTTCGGAGGAAAAGCCAATCGGGAGGTAAGGTACGTAACAGGCGCCGCCGTCAACTGCTGGCGGGATCGTGAACAGTGTGGGCGCTGGAGGTTGGAGACACCGAAGCTCCCCTCAACAGTCTGGGGTTGAACTTGGCAGCAAGCCTCGCACCGTGTGCCGTCCCAATCAACACTGTCTCCGCCAGTCGCTGCCAGCGGGTGTCGGACAGTCTGAGTGGCCGGGACCTCACCAACATCTCCACTTGTCAGGTGATGAGGCCTGAGTCACAGTGAAAGTTGGCCAACGTCATGAGAAAGTCATGAGAAAGCTGCCAAGTCGACCGCGTCAACATATTTTCGCACGAATATCGACATCCTAGCGCCAAGAATCGAAATCGAGCGTTTTACGACGATCGGCTGCCAGCTTGACCATCAGGTTGCCCGCGACCCTATCAAGCAATCCCCCATAGGAGCACCAGAAAAAGGCGGTGGAGCGAGACAGGTCCAGAGCGCAAGGGTGAGGACTGTGGCCAAAGATGAGCACTGAAGTAAGTTTTGCCTGAGCCCTGAGTTCCCCCGCCTTCACCAAACAACCCCCTTCCCACTACACCACTTCACTACACCTGCCCCTCCAACACGCGGCCATAAATCGGGCTGCCCTGTTGGACGTCGCTTTTGACCCTCCTCCCATTCCCACGGTCGGTTTCCTCTGTTGCTCTCCACCTCAGCCGCCTTGTCAATCGGGAAATTTTGAACTTGAGACCGGAGAACCCCGTCCGCTAACTCTTGCAGGAACCCACAACCCAAAGGCGGGCGTCGCGCAAGTCGGTTGCATTCACAGACGAGAAGCTAGTGGTCGACGCCGACGGCAGCGTAACCATGGTTGCCACACCGAACGACGACTCCAAGGACACAGCCATGTCGCACACACCCCGTACGCCGCCTCTCTCCGCCGCGCTCGGGGCCTTTACTGATGCCTCCCAAGCACCCGCAGATGGCGCGGCAGACGGCTCAGCCCCCGCCGCCGATGCGAACCCGGATGGACTCGACCTTTCCCTACTCAAGAAGAAGAAGAAGAAGGTCAAGAAGGACGATGCCGAGGCCGCTGAGGCCCCCGCCGCCGGTGGCGACGAGGCCATCGACCTGTCGATGAAGAAGAAAAAGAAGAAGAAGGCGCCCAAGGAGGAGGATGAGTTTGCCAAGAAGCTCGAGGCGCTGAACCTGGAGGGCACCGAGGCCGAGACCCCGGCCGAGGAGGCCGTGCAGGAGGGCGATATGGACAAGGGCACCGGCATCTGGGCGCACGACGAGTCTAAGACAATCAACTACGACCCGCTGCTGTCGCGCTTCTTTGCCCTGCTCGCCCAGAAGAACCCCGACCACGCCTCGTCCGGCACCCGCTCCTATAAGATCCCGCCCCCCGCAGTGTCTCCGCGAAGGCAACAAGAAGACCATCTTCGCCAACCTGCCCGAGATCTGCAAGCGCATGAAGAGAGCTGACGAGCACGTCACCGCTTACCTCTTCGCCGAGTTGGGTACCAGCGGTTCCGTTGACGGCAGCAGGCGCCTGGTCATCAAGGGTCGCTTCCAGCAGAAGCAGATCGAGAATGTCCTGCGCACATACATCATCGGTATGTCTTGCTCTTCGGCTTAATAGGAGGAATACTGACAAAAATTCAGAGTATGTTACGTGCAAGACCTGCCGCTCGCCCAACACCGAGCTGTCCAAGGGCGAGAACCGTCTCTAGTACGTCACTGCTCTTCTCATGGAGAACCCTTCTTCGACGAACACATGCTAACTATCTCTAGCTTCATCACCTGCAACTCTTGTGGCTCGCGCCGCTCAGTCCAGGCTATCAAGACTGGTTTCTCGGCCCAGGTCGGCAAGAGACGCAAGATGAAGGTCTAAACCTTCGATTCTCAGTTTCTTTTTTCCCTTTGGTTTTTCTCTCTCGGTTTCTGTCCTCTTAATCAGGGGGTGACGGTTCTTCGGGTCATTTTTGCCTCTTCCAGTCTCTCAGTTCTTGGTGGGCAGGCCTCGGGATGATCGTGTGACGACGTGACGACAGGGCTCATGAAATCTGGGGCGGGGTAAACCGGGCGCTGCAGAGCGGCCAGACATGGTTATCTGGGCATGCGAGCATCCAGGAGAGGGAAAAAGCGAGGGATCGGCTCGTGTTTTGGGTTGCCTGACCGGAGAGGTCGGAAACAACGCTCGTTGTAGTTTGCCGCGCCTTGACAAGATGTACCGTCGGACCAAATTGGCACAGCAGCGGGAATAAAAGCGGCTTTGATTATATGTTTTATGGTACATGATGGCTGCATAAAGTTCAACTGTCCCTGATGTCTGAACATTGAAACAGACAGGGTGGGGTGGATTTACATCCGTGTCTCCATCCTCGGCCGAGTACCGGACTGGACTGCCACCCCTCTTTCACCACTGCGAGCTTGACTCACTCATCTCTCCGTCTCACCATCTCACACTCTCAACCTTCTTCTCTGGTCTACGCAACAACCCCGTCTCAACACGACCCACACACAAATCAACAACAAACAAACCACCCATTCCAAAACAGAGAAGAATGGCAATCCGCGAAATGACCGGCGAAACCGGGAACGTCACGATGCCCCCAGCAGGCCTCCCCTCGCCCGAGAATGCGTCCCGCTCGTTCTGGCTCAGTGAGCTGTCGCAGGTGCTGAAAGGGCACAGGGGCACGGAGGGCTTGCCGACGGAGGCGGATGTGGTGATTGTTGGGAGTGGGATCACAGGGGCGTTTGCAGGGTTATTTTTGATGGAGGGGGAGGGCTCTTCTAAGGGGAAGGGGAGAGGGTGGTTATGCTTGAGGCGAGGGAGGCTTGCTCGGGCGCTACTGGACGGGTGAGTCTGCGTCGTTTTTCCTTTCTTTGGGAGGGGAGAGATGGAAGAAAGTTAATTGGGTTGATGGAGTGAAGGCGGCCACGGAAAGGGGGTTACAAGGGAAGGGGAAGGAAAGTAGGGCTGACCTGAGTGTAGAACGGAGGGCACTGCCAGCCGCTGGTGTATGGCTCAGTTCCAGAGGTTGCGGCATTTGAGCTGGAGGTGTATGAGTTTATGGAGAGGTTTGTGCGAGAGGAGGGGATCGAGTGTGACTGGTAAGCTGCTCTTTTTTTTTTTTTTAAGTCAAGGGCTGCGTTCAGATTCAGGGCTATTTGCTGCAAGATGGAGAGCTGACCTCCCTAGGGTGACCCTCACCGGCGTCCACGCCTTTCTTTCCAAGGACATGTTCGAACTCGCGGCAGCAGATGTAGAGCAGCTCCAGAAGAGCCACCCCGAGCTCGCCGCCCAACTTGAAGTTGTCCGTCCCTCAGACACAACCAGCCTAGGACAAACCCTTGCCTCGCTGCGCGTCCCCTCCGCAGACGGCGTCGTCATTCAGAAGAAGGCCGCCTCCCTCTGGCCTTACAAGCTCGTCGCCTCTGTTCTCGAGCGTCTCATCGCCAAGTTTCCTGCCCCACGCTTCAACCTCCAAACCAACACTCCTGTCACTTACCTCTCACGCTCTGAAGACAACAAGGGATGGGTCCTAACCACCCCACGCGGCAAAATCACCGCCCCCAAAGTCCTCCTCGCCACAAACGGCTACACCTCCCACCTCCTCCCAGCCTTCTCCGACCTAATCGTCCCGGTCCGTGGCCAGATCGGCGCCATCATCCCACCAACCACTGCCAACGCTACCACGCCCGCCCAGCTCTCCCACTCCTACGTCTTCGGCGCCGACCCTGAGTCAACCTCCACCGACCCTGCCCCGCGCGACGACTACCTCGTCCAACGGCCCCTCCCCTCAGGCGAACTCATCTACGGCGGCGGGCGGCGCTTCGCACGCTCCCTTGGTGTCGGCGAGTGGCGCGACGACGAGGTCGAGCCCGACGTGGCGCGGTATCTGAGGGCGGATCTCGCACCGCCGCTGGACTTGACGCCTGAGGGTGAACCGACACTCCCCGGTGGGGAGCTGGCTGCAGCGTATGAGTGGACGGGGGTGATGGGGTATAGTCGCGATCATCATGCGTGGGTCGGGGCGGTGCCGGAGAGTTTGGGTGGTGGTGGGGAGGAGGGGGTTGTGGGTTTGTGCGGGGTATACGGGCATGGGATGCCGGCTGCGGCGTTGTCGGCGAGGGAGGTGGTCAGGTTGATGAGGGGTGAGAAGGAGGGGGTGTGGAGGGGAGAAGGAGGGGTGAGGTTTCCCGATGAGTTTGTGGTCACCGAGGAGAGAGTGGGCAAGGCGAGGGGGCTACCGCATTTGACGCAGGGGTGGGAGGCGACGAACTTTGCGGGGTTGATTGGTGTTGGGGGAGCCCATGCTGAAGAGAAGGGGATGTAAACGAGTGGGTTGTTGGGCATTGAGAGGCAGGTGTCAGGGTGATCTGCCAACCCAACCGGGGGTGATACGCAGGTCATCGTGTTGAACGGTGGAAAGAGGACAAGATGGTAGGTAGGAAAGGGTAAACCATCCAACCGAACGGGTTGGTTTTTGCTTCCGAGATAGTCCAGAAATCGCCACGCTTTTCTCTTCTTCGGTAGTACTTACCTCCAGAGTGAATCTGAGAGCCACTCGAGAAGCCAATCGATGTTTACATCAGTGAGATGCGTGCTCTTCCGTGTAGGTATCCGGAAGGCTAGCAAACTCTCCAGCGGAGTATTGTAACTCCCCCAGAACAACCTCGCCGGTCCAGATACGTTTTCTTTTTTTCTTTTTCTTCAGGTCTCCAAACAGTCCAGTTGGTTCCTTTCGCGATCAGGTCCGAGCGGATGAGATGACCACCTCACAATGTTAGGGACTCGCGCGGTTGAATGGGTTTCTCTGAACTCGAACTCGAATACATCTCAAAAAATTGTTCAGCATTCAAATAAGAGAGTCCTGCCCACTGTATCCATCTCTTTGCCTTTTGTCTTACTCGGGGGAGATGCGAGGTATTGGGGATGCTGTCACCTACCTGATATGGATCATCAATTGTTGGACTTAAACGACGTAGATGCCGGAGTTGGGACATTGGTACTCGAGAGCGGAGAGCAAAACAATGGAAGCATTCCAATTTTATCCAGGGTTTCCGGACACACAAGAGTCGCTCGGAAGGCAGATGCTGTCACATC
Organism: Collariella sp. IMI 366227; assembly: GCA_027946355.1. Classification (NCBI taxonomy): domain Eukaryota; kingdom Fungi; phylum Ascomycota; class Sordariomycetes; order Sordariales; family Chaetomiaceae; genus Collariella; species Collariella sp. IMI 366227. Next base: position 740,794 of record JAPEUS010000002.1, on the reverse strand, counting down.
AATGCTCTTCACCAACCAGAAGAAACGTTATACAACCAGTTGCCCTCAGGGAGAAATCCTCGCGTCATGGAGCCCCACCTCCGGCGAGTATAACCCCCCTCACTTCGCCCGCTCGATTCCCTTTCTTCATATCACACAACTCCAGGGCCAGTTCCCATTGAGATCATGTCCGAGCAGACAAGATGACCAATAGAAATCGCGGACTCAAATTGGCAGTGTTGGGCCTCCCAGATGAATGTCCTTTTCCAAAAAGCGAGGGAGTGACTGAGATTATGGACTGTCAAGACATTTCGAGGAGAAACTCATCCGTGACACGAATCCTTCACATGTAAAGAACCTCGAGCAAGTTGAGTTAGCGTGATGAAACCCTTACAGATGAGCAGCGACTGCCTCTGGGGTCCAATACATCTCAACACTGCTTTATTGGTTGAGAGAGTCTTTAACCGCTGCGCATGTTCTGTCTCCTTTCGAAAGTGTTAGGATTGAAGGAGGTGCTTCCAGGTTGTGACACGTTCAAGTAAGGAAACCATCTCGATCTTCCCGAAATTTCCGGTACGACAATTATTTTTAAAATATGTAATGACATAAAAACAAGAAATTAAACGACCCTCGACCGAGGAAAAATAGTGAGACTAGGAGTTTGGTGAGAAGATGGGCAACGACATGGTCGAACAGTCGTTGATCAATGCATGTAGGTTCGACTTTGAGGATCCACTGGAGTAATGTTCCAGTTGCACTCCTGGAACCATCGGGGCGCTGTAAGCAACCCGGCTATAGCGGATAGCTCACCGCAGTTAGCGGTGATCATACGCTGCACTGCCGCGGCACCCGCTGCCAACTCCAAAATGGAAACCCCAATCTCCTCATCCCATCGACGACACCTCATCTCATCATTGTACACACCGTAGCCAACAAGGCGTCACAGTTATTCAAACAAGACCTGACGCCACCCCTTCTCCAACGACAAAGGGAACGAGAACACAGCACTCACCCTGTCAGCGCAATGGCACGGATAACCGATGACGAGTGGGCCGACTTGGTCGCCCACGAGCTCCCCAAGCCATCCGACATTGTCATCCAAAAGTATATTGAAAGCCGGAGCGCCTTGATTGCCGAGGAACAGAAGCAGCGAAGCGGTAAACTGGTTTCTCACTCTTCTCTTCTGATGTGCTCATTTACAATATGGGTCCTGACCTGGGACAGACCACACTTTCCGCCAGGCTCTCTCGCCTATCGCCAGGAAGGCGTGCGCCATGTTGTCAAAGATACGCGATGAAGAGAAAAGAGAAGGACACTCAAACACCTCCCATGGGGTGAAAAAATCGTGGCAGATCATCCGGCGCATGCCGAAGGGCGCACTACTCCGCGCCCACTGCCACTCACTTGTCGATATCGACCACCTCCTGGAGGTCGCGCTGAGCACGCCAGGGATACATATCTCATGTTCCGATGGGACCTTGGCGAGCGCTGAGGCAAAAAATGATGCTGGGCTCAGTGTCCGCTTTAGGAAATCCCAGGGGAACCCTCCGAATTACAAATCACCATGGACCGACGACTACAAGCCAGGCACCTTCACCCCCCTGAGCAGAGCAGCTGAGAGTTACCCCGACGGTGGCAAGGAAGGCTTCATTTACTGGTTGAAAAAAAAGTGTAGAACCACAAGGCAGATTGATGATGCCTGGGATCCGCAGCAGGCAACATCTCGTTGCTCGGCCCTCGTCGACGGAATGCTCTACTATGAGCCGATCTGGCGGGCATTTCTGCAGCGTTTGATGGGCGACCTGGTCAAGGATGGTGTTTACTGGCTCGAATTACTGTGAGTATCACAACTTTGGCTGCTTTGCAGAGCCTCGCCTCACATGTCGCCTCCCCCTTTTCCTCTCCTCCTCGCGAGACCTCAGCACACCAGGAGAGAAACCAAGTGTAAATCTACCAGGCACCGACTAACCATCCTCCCAGATTTCCCTTTCCCCTAGCCTATTACCGCACCGGATCGGACACTTCCGATCCAGACTACGACCACATGTTTCAAACCCTCGAGGAAGAAGTAGCTTCCTTTCAAGCCACCCCCTCCGGGCGGCCGTTCTGGGGCTTGCGGGTCATCTGGTCAACCACAACCACGACTGCACAAACCCATTTCCAAGGAGCCTCACGCACCCTTATCGAGGATGCCGACAGCTGCATTGCCACCAAGCTCATGTATCCCCACCTCGTGGCTGGGTACGCACCCACCACCAGCAGGCCACTGGCAAACTTGCTCCCAGAGCTGTTCTGGTTCCGCAAGCAGTGCGCCATGGAGAACGTGCAGGTGCCATTTTTCTTGCAAACAGGAGGCAGTGCGGATGGGGAGGGGGGTGAAAGGGAAAACGACCTTTTTGACGCACTGCTTCTCGGTGCCCGGCGCATCTCACATGCTTACGCGCTGCACAGACACCCCCGTATGGTTGAGGCCGTCAGGGACAAGCGAATTCTCATCGAGATGGGCTTACCAACTGCATCAGGAGGAGACAACAACACCCTTCACAACCACCCCCTCTCGGTCCTGATGGCACAGGGAGTGCCTTGCGCCCTGACGGTCGACGACAGTGAAAGCCTGGAAGGAATTCCGGAGAGCGGCCCGCGGACCACGGCCGTCTTTTGGCAGGCCCTCCAGGCATGGGGCAGCATTGACCTAGCCGGGCTGGGATCGCTGGCGGAGAATAGTGTGCGGTGGGCGGCGTTTGAGGATCAGAATGCTGATGTGTGGTACGTACCTTCGTTATTTTCTTTCTTTTACTTCTTGGATGTGGTTGGCTGTGATGAGCAGCATTATGAGGTGAGGGGGTTAGGACCGCTGTCCGTGGCATTTGTACCAGCCCAATCAAGGGGAACATGCTGGAGGAGGGAGGTGTCTTTGAGACGTCTGCCTGTGATGCACTGCCCGTTTCTGTTGTTCAAGGAGAGTGCCTTGGAGGTTTGACTAACAGACGTTTACCCAGGACGCGTGATGTCAGGGAGGCGAGTGTGGGGGCCGGGGTGAAGGCGGCGCGGTTGCGGCAGTGGGCCGTTGAGTGGGAGCGGTTTTGTCTGTGGATTGTGACGGAGTATGGCGAGGCGCACGAGGAGGGAGGGACTCATGCGGTGGAATGATGAGTAGTTGCAACTGCTTGGGGACAGGACCGTGAGAAAAGGGGACTGGGATTCCGGCTGTCCCGCCGGGGCCTGGGGACAGACACGGGACCGGGATGGCCGATGCTTTCTGTGGGTTATCCTCGGGGTGCTTCGCTAAGAAGCCTAGAACGCAGCTCGGAGACATTTGGAGTTTTGGTGTCTCCGTATGGGAGGTTAGTGACTCTTGGCGGCCGTTCGGGGGGGTGGTATTTGTGGTCACATTGGGGGCCAAATCATGGGGACTCACTCCGTCACCACAGGATTCCATGATCTGTTCCTCGTCATCGATTTTGATTTGGAGAATGCAATACCACGCAAACAAACTTCAAACAGTGGAAAGGATTTGTTGTGCCGTTTCTTCTGTCGTTTATTTCACGGCCGGCGGCGTTGGAAAGGATCCGGCTGATCGGGGGATGTCGATGGTTCAACTTCAGGACATTGTCCTGCTAAACTGCCATTCAGAAAACAATCAACTACTGGGTATTGGTTAAGCCTCCTTCTTAGGGTTATGACAGCAGCAGATATACACTAGTCATGCCGTTATTGCGAGGGGTGAGTCAGTCTCCAAGCCACGATCGCCAGACTTGGAGCATCCGTAGTACATCCCCAAAGAAGAAGGGATAGGTTCTGACATGAGTTACAACCGTTTGCTGCGGACCGAAATAAGTTCTTTATTGTGCGAGGACGTACATAGTACTCAATCCGTATCCGTACGGACAAGCATCTGAGCATGCACACCCAGCATGCACACCCGCTGATTCCCCACCTTGAATGTCAACCCACCGATCAGCCCTACCGGCTATCTCCGTGCAACGTCCATGTCTCGATATTCCTTCCAAGCCAAGCTTTCATGCGGCCGTCTGGGGACAAACAAGGGAGTCTTGGCTGGGAAGTTCAAAGGATGCGGATGCGATTGGTCTGCTTGGCGCACACCAAGGAGGATGACACAACCCCTGATGCCTTCGACGGAAGTCATTCACAGAGAACAGCAAACACCTGCCAGTTCATCTCTAGAAAACGAGTTTACGAACCGCGGAGACTTTCCGGAGAGAAGGGAGAGTGGCGGTGGCAACTGAGTATCCCGCCAAGGAAAGAAGTCTATAGCTATTTGACAACAGCAATGTTATTCCCGTTTCCTAATCCGGAAAGTGGTTGCTTTCAGGGGCAGCACAACTTGGTGATATTGCAGGGGGTCACACAGTGCATATGAAGTCTTTGAAATGAGTGTTGAAAAACGGTTATCAAGATATATTACCAGCTAGTTGCCTAGGTAAATTCTTTGAATGAAGGAAGAAATTAGAAAACAGAAATACTCCTTGCCGCAGGAGAGGGGGGTGGCATGAGGCAGCCATGTCCTGTCAGTAAATCATCCAGTCATGAAAATACCTATGTTTCCCTCAGACACCCGTAGCCCACACGCTCCCCAGCCACCCCCGAAAGTCCATAGGTTGGACCTCTGTTGCATCGTTGAGATTTGCCTGGCGGACATGGTAGCGCCCGTTGGCGGTCTGTAGCAGCCTTTGGAAGTACAGCCACTGTGACCAGTCACCCCGCTGCTGACAAGCGGCGGCCTGGGCTTCCACTTCCCGGTAGTGGCGCGACACGAGGCTGAATGGAACTGTGGTTGTGTTAGCCTATGAGTAATCGGCTCGGGGGAAGGGTGCGCAACTCACTCCCCAGAGTGTTGGAACATATTTCGACGATTTCCTGAACCGTCATCGAGTCACCCCGCATCCTGAACTCCTTTGGCCAGTTTTCTAGGCCCATCTCAATGGCGGCTGTGATGAAATGTGCCACGTCGTAGACTGATGTCATGGAGAGTTTGGCTGCCCGTCCGTTGGGGCCCAGGGCGACGATCTCCGACCTCGCCTCTTGGATGTTGACGAGGTAGTCGTCCGGACCTTGTATCCCAGATCCGGATCCAATCCCGTAGGTCTGCAGACCGCCGGGTCCAAAACGTTCCATGAAGATGCCGCACGAGAAGACGGTGTAGCGTATGCTCTGCGATCGGGAGTTTGACCAGCCCTCAAGAAGTTCCAGCGCCGAGTGGGAGCCCCGGTCGAGGGGGTCGTTGGCTGGCCGGTGGTTGAGGTCGCCCTCAAACTCGGACGGGACAAAGACCCTGACGCGGGCTCGCCGTGCAGCATCGATGAGGTTGAGCTGCTCGTTGCCGGAGATGGTGGAGATGACCAGGTCCACGCCCTGGAGCGCGTAGCGCAGGTTCTCGATCTCGTTGTATTCAACTACGGCGACTTGACATTCCGGGCAGTACTCTTCGAGCTCGGGATGTGGCTAAAACGATGTGAGCTGATTGAAACTCTAAAACATGAGAAGGGGCATTACTCACTCTTTGAGAAAGAATGAGGAGAGCATGTGCTGTCTGCTGACTGATGTTTTGGGCAAGGATTTGAGCGAAGCCGCCGGCGCCGGCGATGGCAATCCTCATCACGGCTGGTTGGGTGGTCCTCTGTCTCATGGTGAAGGCTGAGAGTTCGTTCGGCAAGGTGTGTCGATGTGATATCTTGGTTGTGAGGTGGTGTTGTTGGTGATAACTCCATGGAAAACCCAGGACGGCAGCGTCCTCGCAAATTCTTATATCTTTCTCCATCAGGGCGATGATCTCATGGCCCATGGTCAAGAACGGCCGTTCTTCTCAAAAAGCACGCAGCGGAACAGTCATGACGATTGGCGTGGTGTCTTGCGGCCGACATGCAAGGCGGCCGGACTCGAGGTAGAATGTGGCTCATGGTGGATGATTGGCATGGAACGTGCGGTCGACAAGACGACGGATATGCTTGGATCGTGTGCCCGGTGCAAAGTGAAGCCCCCCGAAGCGAAAGCCGGATGGATCTGCCAAGAGCACACCGGCAGAGCGGGAGCTTCCTTCACGGCGGCACGGAGGTGTGTGGTCGAGGATCATCATCTTGGGGGGGCACCAACAACAAACGAGGGGCACGGCGATGGCCGTTGCCCCTGATCATTGGACAATCCCAGCATCGTGGACCCCCCAGTATCTCGCTAAAAATCGGCGTCTGCAAGATGGTACCGCGGGCCATGTCCCCGGGTCCTTGAGCCCTAGGCCGAAGTAGGAGACCGGCATGGGACAAGCGAGGCAGACCTAGGCATGTCCTGGACTTGCAGAATGGGCCGATCCAATGGTGCTGCCGAGCAGCAGTGTGGTTAGAAACCGAGCAGCGCCAACGTCCAAAAAGAGGACGGCTGATGGAGTCCTTGAACTGTAGGGGAGCCTCAAAATGGCAGCCTCAACATGGCACTGCAGTGGTGCGACTTGACCACGGCTCTATGACAATACGTTGAGGCGAGTTTGGGGAGGGTAACGGCCAAGCTTCTAGCCCGAGCGCTCGCCCGGGGAAGGCCGCAGAGCCGCACATTGATTCCTATGAGGCCGTCTGTGGCTGGGAAGGAATCGAAATTGACCTGTGAAGTTGTGACGAAGCGGACGCGTTGTACATATGTCGGCGAGCCGGGCAGCAAAATCCTGGTAGTCTGAGACACACCGGGAGTATGAGAATTGGAAAACCCAGGTAGCTCGATGAGTCCAGGACAGCGGTCGCACTCACTTGACCGAGGGGTGTCAGTAGCCATAGGGCTGAACGGGCGGCGAGTCAACGATTGACTGCCCTCGCCGTTGTTGGAACCTGCGTGTAAGTTGGCCAATTGGGCCTCAAGACGGCCAAAGAACCCCAAGGTGTGCTTGAGAACGGTTTCTGGCGTGGGACGATGGGAGCCGACAATTGTTGGCCGTCTGCAGGCCGACGATGCACAAATGCAGATCCTCCATCCAGACCAGACCGAAGATGGCTTGGCTTGATTGGGGGCCGAAACCATCGCGCGCTTGACTGCATTTGCTCAGCATCGGTACAAGGCGTTGCCAAGTGACAAAATGCTTGATCTTCCAGTCACAAAGGTCCAAAAAGGGAGGCTTGAAGCTCAACAACTGGCCGGAAATGTCTGGAAATGCCCAAGTTGTGGCAGGCCCACAGCGGCCCACCAGTGGCGTACAGCACCAAACTCAAAAGAGAGACCCTGCATGAACGGGTGTTGCTGTTTCTCCGCTTAGTCATGGCTGCTGGTTCGTTTCCGCGGTTTCCCTTCTCAGGGTTCAATCGATTTCGAGGACGACACATCACAATCCTTCAGAGACACCATCCGATGCTGTCACCACCACCCATTCTGCCTCGTCGGCCGCTCCAACAACTCTGCTTCGGCCCGACGACACGACACATGTCGGGAGGTGGAATTCACTGACAAACCACGCCAGTTAAATCTCGCCTTTCCATCCTTTTATGTCTTCTCGTCCAACACCACCTGCCGTTGTTGGCTTAGCAAGCAAGCGCCTAATATGCCCCCTCCATTTACTCTCAATACTACCTCATACGCAACAACATAAATGAAGGCCTGGTCTCATTGCGCATTGGCGAGCCTATCCTCAAAACCAAATCCAGGCACACAAGACTTCATCACAAAAGGCATATCCCAATTCACAATCAGCCAAATCATGTTGCAAAAATCTTCGACATTTGCTACCAAGTATCTCGTAACTAGGGCGCAGAAGCAGCCCCTCTAGGGTATCGTATCAAAACCAACCGCCACCTCCCGTCTTCACTTCCCGAATCTAGTACCCGCGCCTCGCCTCCTCCTGCTTCCGGATATCATGCTCGGCCCCACGCTGCTGCGTCTTGCCAGCGTCGTGCATATCCTGGTACTCGGCCTGCTTCACCCGATCACCGGTCAGGCCCGCGACGGCTGACCCCACGGCGCCCGAGGCCCGGTCGCCCACCCCGGATGTGAAGTCCTTGACCTGCCCGCGCGCCTCCTGCTCCTGCCCGGCGCGGTTTTGCTCGCGGCCTGTTTGCTTGAGGCTCTGCAACGTTCTGTTAGTATCCCCTAGGTATTATGGGAGGGGGTAGGTTGGTTGGTCTTACCTCATTCCCGATGACACCACCGACAAACTCCTTTGCCGAACCGGCGGTCTGGTTCCAAGATCCGTTGCTGCGGTTGGGGTCGTCGCGCGTGACCGCGTTCGAGGACACAGTCGCGCCGGGGACCTTGACGGCCGAGTGAGAGGCGTCGTACTCGGCGTGCGCCTTTTGCTGCTTGGCACGGCCCTCCGTCTGTTGTTGTATGTGTCAGAATTCTAGTGTTGTGGTGGTGCTAGTGGTAATGGTAGTGGGTGCTTACCTCATCGACGTTGCTGCCGATGACGCTGCCTACGACATTCTGGACCGCGCCAGCGGCGGAGTCGACGTAGGACTTGAGAGTGGAAGTGTTGTTGTTGTTGGCAGACATTGTGATGGTTGTAGTTGGAGTGGAAGTTGTGTGTAAATGGTTCAGTGTGTGAGTTTTCGAGTGTTGGATCTGTTTTGATGTTGTGATGATGGAGGAAAATCAGGCCAAGAGTGGGAGGAAGGGTTTCTTATATCTTCAATTCCGAGAAGAGTCACTCCACATGTTTCCATCCCAATCCAGGCGTTGCTGCCGTCATTGCTTTCTCGTGGTGATGGTGGTGTTGGGTGTTGCCAGTGATGTCATAGGACCCTGCAAAGGGAATGACATCATCGCAAACCTCCGACGCAACCACATCAGACCCTCTTAGCCCGCGCTACCCCGTGGAAGATCCGCGCTTTCAGGTAGTCTCTGAAGGATAGATTCTGATTTCGGGCCCAGGGGGCTGTGTTTGCCGGTATGTGACGTCTTTGGCTTTCCACGTGAATGCGCAGGTGATGGCCAAAGGGAGAAGCCGAGAGTTCCAGGGTGAGGCCAATGAAGCCTGTTACTGAGGTTTCAGCACAGTGAAGCTCAAGGACAACAACCTCTTCTTACTCTTTTCCCCCCCTTTCTTCCTTTTTCTATTCCTTCTCGTATCTTCTCTTCTTTTGCTTCACTTTCATCACTTCACAAATATATTTACCTCCCCTCTTATTTCTGTACTTTCTCTTCCTTTCTTGCTTTTCTCTTCTTTTCATTTCTGTTGCATTTTTTTTTTACGCAAACGTCCAACTAATCACCTAATGATGCACAATCCCAGGGTATGCCGTAGTTCATGGTATCATTCTCAACAATCGCCCAACATATACATAATGTTATACATGATGCCTGCTCCCTGCCCATTGCTTGCGTATGTGGCGTGCCGTGCTGAAATAATTAAACGTGAATATCTGACCGCAATCTTACACAAACTCTAAATAAGACCACCAAACTAGTGCTGAGTCCACTCAATGGTGTTGAGATCAATACCCTCCTGGACCAGCTCCCACAGGGGGGCTCAGCTCGCGGAGGAAGCCGACGCGCTCCGTGACAGCCTTCAAAACGTAGTCAATCTCGGCCTCGGTGGTGAAGCGGCCAATGCCGAAGCGGATGGACGAGTGGGCGCTCTCGTCGCTGTTGCCAAGCGCGCGCAACACGTAGCTGGGCTCGAGCGAGGCCGAGGTGCACGCGCTGCCCGAGGACAAAGCAATGTCTTTAAGAGCCATGAGGAGCGACTCGCCCTCGACGTAGGCAAAGGACACGTTGACGCAGCCGGGGTAGAAGTGGTCAGGGTCGCCGTTCTGGGCGGTGTGCTGCATGGAGAGAAGGCCGTTGAGCAGGCGGTCCGAGAGGAACTTGATCCTCTTGGTGTCATACTAGAAAGCCTGTTAGAAACGTCCAAAAACAGTAAAATAAACTGCGGGTAATGGATCTTGTCCAACGTACCGGAAGCTCCTCCTTCGCGATGCGGCATGCCTCGCCGAACCCGACAACGAGAGCCGGGGCCAGGGTACCACTGCGCAATCCGCGCTCCTGGCCGCCACCGCTGATGATAGGCTCCAGCCTGACCCTCGGCCTCCGGCGCACGTAGCAGGCGCCAATGCCCTTGGGGCCGTAGAGCTTGTGGGACGAGATGGACATCAAGTCGATGTTCATGGCGTTGACGTCGAGCGGAATCTTGCCGACGGCCTGAGCGGCATCCGTGTGAAAGAAAACCTTGTTCTCCCGGCAAAGCTTGCCAATCTCAGCCATGGGCTGAATCACACCAATCTCGTTGTTGACGGCCATGATGCTGACCAGGGCCGTCTCCGGGCGAATGGCGGCCTTCAGCTGGTCCAGGTCAACCAGACCCTTATTGTTGACGGGCAGATAGGTGATCTCGAAGCCCTCGTCTTGCAAATGCCTGCAGCTGTCGAGCACGCACTTGTGCTCCGTCTGGCTGGTGATGATGTGCTTCTTCTTCCCGGACCGGCCAAAGAACCTCGCCACGCCCTTGATACTCATGTTGTTGCTCTCGGTGGCGCCGCTCGTGAAGATGATCTCCTTGGGGTCGGCACCAATAAGTTTAGCGATGTGCTCTCGTGCCTCCTCGACGGCGTGCTCGCTCTCCCAGCCGTATGCGTGCGTCCGCGAGTGGGGGTTGCCGAAAACACCGGTGTAGTATGGCAGCATGGCGTCCAGCACCCGCGGATCCAGCGGTGTTGTGGCTTGCATGTCAAGGTAGATGGGCCGCTGGCCCTCCTCCATCTTGGTGGCCTGTTTGAGGACATCTTGTCTGACTGTTAGCTCCGAGCCAGCATAGTAAAGTGGCAAGCAGCAGCATCTTACCAGCCATCGGGCTGACGTGTGTCGTCGAACCGTTCTGCGTGTCTAATGTCACACCCGCCTTCTCAAGTTCGGGGCGGTCCAGGCGGATGGCCGTATCTACCTGAACCTGGGCATGGTCGGACTTTGTCTGGGTGACATAGCAACGCTGGCAGACAACGCGCGCTGGGCCCGTCGCGGAGCGGGATAAGGCCGGGACGCCGCGTCGCGAAGCGGTAGAGAGGGGCGCTTTCGATGCCAGGCGCGACGCCTGCCTGAGAACCGATGGTGCGAGGTTAGACATGGTCGAAGGGCGGCGTGGTTTGGGATGTGATGTCGGGGAGAAAAAGTGTCTCGAGCTGTGATGCGGGACGCACGGAGCTATCGGTTTTGTCGCGATTCTCCACTGCGAAGCGTGGGATTGCCATATGGTCTCCAGCCAATTGGGGACGCCAGACGGGGGCGACCGTAATTTGTTATTGGCTGTATCTCTGCCTGCCCCGCTAGTTTCCAATCGCGGAGTAGCGCAGGTCGCCGGGAACATTCTGGGGAATGACGGAGGCCAGGAGCAGTTGTCGGCTTCGGCATGGAATTTGCCGATGGGTGGGAGGCCTGCAACAACTCATGCATGATGGCCAATATCCTGAGGTAGAATCTCTTGAACAGGCCCCAGTTCAGCAATCCAAACCTCAACCTCTTCTCCATTCACTACGTTTAGAATAAAATAATTACCCACTTACGTATTGAATGAAGTGACCGGCAATTCCATCCCTAGTGCTTCGTCTCCATTGGGTCAGTGCTGGTCTTGGCGGTTCAGAGTTGGTGTTTGATAGCCCCCAAGCACACGCCAGCGCCACTTTTCCATCAGCCAAGCCAAGCTGACTGGCTCCGCCCCAGGAACAGCGTCATCGCCCTGAGAGCCATCAGCATCAGGCGCATTCCTCGACGAAGTCCCGAAACGTAAAACCTCACCCAAAAGTCCCGCGACGCCCGCCACCTCTCCCCGTTGCTCGAACTGCACCTCGGGCCGATCCTCATACAATCAGCGTTATTCCGCCTTAATTTCTACTTTTCTATCTTGAGAATGAGCTTCAAGGGCCTTTCGAAGGGGCTCGCCCGCGTAAGTTTCCCAGTTGCTGCCCCGCACTCGTGGAAAATGGGATTTATCTGCCGCCCGCCACCGGCACGCCCCCCCAGCGCTGACGGCTGACACTCTCCTAGGCGCCTCAACAATTCAAAGTCAAATTCAACATCGGCGAGCACACAAAAGATGCCGTCTACATCGACTCGGAGCGCCGCTTCCAGGAGCTCGAGACCGAGACCAAGCGCCTCCACGATGAGAGTAAAAGGTACTTCGACGCCATTAACGGCATGCTCCACCACCAGATCGAGTTCTCCCAGGCCATGACCGAGATCTACAAGCCCATCAGCGGCCGCGTGTCCGACCCGGACAGCCTGGAGGTTGTGGGCAACCCTGAGGGCATCCGCGCCTGCGAGGAGTACGAGGCCGTGGTCAAGGACCTGCAGGAGACCCTGGCGCCCGAGCTCGAGATGATTGAGAGCAGGGTGATCCGCCCCGCGAACGAGCTGCTGGACGTCATCAAGGTCATCCGCAAGACGGCCACCAAGCGCGAGCACAAGAAACTCGACTACGACCGCCACCGCGCCACCCTCAAGAAACTCCAGGACAAGAAGGACAAGACGGCCAAGGACGAGAAGGCCATGTGGAAGGCTGAGGGCGAGGTCGAGCAGTCCACCCAGGAGTTTAACTACTTTAACGACCTCCTTAAGGAGGAGCTGCCCCGCCTGTTCGCCCTCGAGCGCGAGTTCATCCAGCCGCTCTTCCAGTCCTTCTACTACATGCAACTCAACATCTTCTACACCCTGCACGAGCGCATGCAGCAGGTCGACATCGGCTACTTTGACCTGACCCTCGACGTCGAGGACGCCTTCCTCAGAAAGCGCGGCGACGTCCAGGAGCAGGCCGAGGCCCTCTCCATCTGCAGGTTCAAAACCACCGGCCAGAAGCGTCCGCCCAAGTACGCCCTCCGCCCGGGGGCGCACCAATCCGCCCTCGAAGGCCCCAACAAACCCGCTGGCCTCCTCACCGCAGGCACCTCCTCCGCCGACCCAGCATCATCACCAACAATACCAGCGACCGCCACCGCCGCCTCGCCCTCCTCCAAATCCCCGCCGTCTCCGCCCTGCGCCCAACCTGGCGCCAATCTGAAGCGTCTGAGAACCCGCCACTTCCCTACTCCCCACCGCTTAGCAGCCCGGGGAACAAGGCGCTCGCGGCGGCTGTCGCCGCAAAGTCGAAGCCACCGCCGCCGCCGAAGCCGAAGCCGAGCCGACTGTCGGCCGCGCCCAAGGTCGAGACGGTCACGGCGCTGTACGATTACTCGGCGCAGGCCGAGGGGGATCTGAGTTTTAGGGCTGGGGACGTGATCGAGGTGTTGACGAGGACCGCGAATGATAATGAGTGGTGGACGGGGAGTGTGGGGGGCAAGCAGGGGCAGTTTCCTGGTGAGTTTATTTCTTCGTTATGAGGGAAGATTGAAAATGAAAAATGCTAACTTGGGGGCAGGGAACTACGTCCGGTTGAATACATAGGGGGATTCGAGACTTAGACTGGGTTATTGAGAGAGGGTAGGATGCGATCAGATAGGATACCCGCCTGGGAGGCAGGCAGGAACACACAAGCAGGAAGACAGGCAGGATATGTTCTTGGGCAGCTTACAGGGGCTTTTGGCTGCGCATGCCAAACCAGAGACATTTCATCTTGGGATGGTACCTCTGCAAGACTGGAGGATAGAATGCGGGTTTGGACAGAGGCGGGGTGCATGTTGGCTGGGTGTATGGTGGCGTACTGCGTATTGTCTTGGTTGCCTGTCGGTTGGGCTCGTGTTGGCCAGCGATGGCGTTTGCTGTGTGGCTTGTTAGCTGCTGTTGTTTTTGGGTGGTGGTGGTTTGGACTGGATACCTACCTCCCTTATATTACCTACCTAACCTATGGTGCACTGCGAAGTATGGACCTACTTAGACTTCTACATAGACTGGGTGGTTGTTGTTGTAGAGGAGAAGGAAGGGAGGGCAAATTGAAGGGGTGGTCGGCCCAAAATGGGATGGGACCAGTTTTTTTCTTCTGCTTGCGTGGATGAGTTGGTTCTGCTGTTTGCTCTCGCTGCTGAATCCGGCACCACCGCGATTCCTCTTCCAACTTACCAAAAAGACGGCTGTCGCCGAAAGGGGTCGAGAAGGGGCAAGAAGGAGTGGCTTACCCACGTGTTTGCTCTTTTCCATGCATCCCCCCTTTCCCGGGCCACCCAACGATCCCCACGCGGCGGTGGCATGGGGTGTTGACACAGATACGGATAGAGACGAAGGAGATATGCCACGGAAATTGAAGCTGGTGTGGGGGTTTCTGACAGGCTTGTCCTCGGGAAGAGGGTGGGATCTCCTGAAGTCAATAATCAACTCTGGACGGAGTTTTACGTAGTCTGAGGAGACCGCTCGTGATTCTCTCAGCATCGATTGTGTGGCTTGAGACTCGCTGCACCCCATGCTTGCTGGAGGCAGTATCGGATGTACCTACGAAGTTCTACAGGAAAAAAAAAAGTTTCCAGATTGACAACTGGGGATAGAATTAACGAGATAACGCCGCGAAAAAAACAAAGGGAAACATTGAGACCTTCAAAGGTACGGATATTCATAGTTTATCAGGTTTGAGGGAAAGGAGGGGGGTGGGGGTTGCCAGGGCTTTGCTCATCAGCAACAAGTCAGCGATACCCAAACCAAGCTCGGGCCGGTAGATCAATGCTGGTCCCTGAGATGGTGGTGGTCATGGGGCAAATGGAAGACGGAGAGCTGCATCCTGGGGTCTCGACGTGGTTTCGAGATCCCCTGTCTCCGTGTAAGCCACCGGGGTTATTCCTCCGTCTTCAGTGCGGAGGAGCAACGTAACCCCCATGGCTTTGAGAGTGGGTGAGAGTTGACAACTGCAGCAACTCTCCGCCTAGCATACCCCATAATGCAAAACTTCCAAGACACCATCTCCGTGCTTCGGTTACTGTCTGGACTGCCCGAATGCGAGTTGTCGTTTTGGAAGTGAGGGGGATTAACCTCACCGGCAGTAGACCTCTTACACCGACGCCAGCAATAGCATTGCGGCCAGAATTGATTTGATACCCTCACTATAACCGGGCAAACGAACCCCTCATAACGACAAATGGGGGAGGGGTAACTCAACGCGAGACTGGTGCTTCGGAACCGAAACAGTGCTTACCCGGCGCCCGGCTGCATGGTGGCATCTGGACAAGGCTAGGAGTTCCAGATATAGCATTCTCTTACACACAAACGCCTTGTCTGGCGCGAACTTTTGACGCCTCTTATGTTCAGGTGACCTGCGCTTTTCAATTGTTTACCTGGGTGTCTATCATGAAACCCCCAGCTGCAAATCTAGCACCATCGAGTTTTGGGCGCTCTTGCACCGGGCAAAGTGCGGCTCCAACTCGTGTCTTTGGGCTTCTTCATCTTCTCGCTTTCCTAGCCCCTTTGGCCAAGCTAGTGCAAGCAGGAAATGGCCCAGACCGAAATGCTGCTTCTGCAACTGCATGCCATGCGTGGCGCCGCTTCCGCCCATCTGATGAGGTGTAGTGCACATTCCGACAGCATCCTGAAGCCAATCAAAAAGCTTTGCTTCGGCCGTGTTAAATCTGAAGGAGAGCCATGCTGTTTCCAGGAAACATGGGGTGCCAGACCGGTTAACGAGCGAAGTGGTATCCCCTCGAGATTTCGCGGTACTGTGCTGGCTCAACGGTCCTCCAAGCAGCCACGATGGAGCCATTGGTCGAGCCCAACCCATGGCTGGACCTTGGGCGTTTCTCTGGACAAGCGGCCAAATTGGGCTGCAAGGTTGGGTGCCGGCAGGTAGGGAACTCTTCTTCTTGTCGAAGTGAATCGTCACCTACGACACTCTCCTGTCGACCTAAGTGAAGCTTGCCAGGATATCGTGGAGTCCCAACCAAGGAGATTGAGGGGTCCCACGAGACAAACACCAGTGCTTTGAGGCCTCCAGCCGCATTTCCAGTGGCGTAAACCAGAGACCGGTCGTCCCAACTGCCATGGGGGTTTCCCAAGTATCCCGGGGGGTTGAGAACCGCGTAAAGATCGGCAAGCGCGGAATCGGGGGTTTGTGGGCTCAGTTCTGGAGGCCAGAACATGCCGCTTCTGCTTCTGTAGAGGTCTTTGATTCGCCGCAGAAATTCATCCGGGCTTTCCCGGTCTTGTACCTCTGACCGGGCGTCCTGCTGGGCAAGCGCACCGGGGGCGAGTCGTCTTGTCCTCCCGCAGATGCGTATCCGTTGGTCGCGGGAATCTAAAGAAGGAGAATCGTCCACCAGGTCAATGATTGTCTGAGATCCCGAGTGGTAGGAGCGGATAGGGCACTTGTTCGGCATAGTGGTCAAGGTGAGAGTGTCATCGTCTGGATGTACCATATGGGGGTCCCGGGCGCTGCTTCTCGAGACGGCTACCTGCCGGACCTTATCCAGAGACAGGCCCTCGATGAGCGAGTGACGCTTGTTGGAGCTCTTTCCGGGCTCCCCAAAGCTGATGGGGGTGGTGTAGTACGTCCGCCTCGCAGAGGTGTTGCACGAAAGCCACTCCTTGCGGCACTCGACAATCTTGAGTTGACCAGTCGTCTCATCCTTTTCCATGCGCAGGAATCGCCATCTGTCGTCTATGGGTCCTTCTGTTTGGTTCCTCCGCCAGAGCTGGTTTCTCGAAGGCGATTCAAGGTCTTGAAAGCCAGTGCGAGAGAGGGGGAACCTGAAGCAAGTGTAGTGTGAGACCCAATCCACCAGCTCAACCTGGAGGCTCGTCTGGTTTGACAGGCCGTAAAAGTAGCCGTCAAGAATCTCAAAACAGACGGTGGAGCCAATGTCGGACCCAATCATGGCGGGAATGTTAAGGCTGTCGTCAAACCAGGTCCTGGTGGTAATGTCAAAGCCGCGAAGCATCCATTGCCCACGGCGTTCATCGTCGTCGTCACCCTCGGGTTCCACTTCGAAGTAAGTGCCGCAGTAGAGAAATTTGTCGTTGTTTCGCACGATAATTTTATCAATGAATAGCATGGGGCGGATAAGGAGGGTTTTCCCGTCAAGTATGTTAAGGACTACAAGCCAGTGGGTGCTGCCTGGTTGATCGTGTCTGGTTTGGGTGTAGAGAAGTGAAACGAAGCTGTGGGAATAGTATAATAGGTCAAACTTGTACTTGCGTCGTTCTCGAGATTCTAAGAGTTCCTGGCGGAGAAGTTGGCGGAGGTCGAGGACAATTTCCTGGCTACCTGAGTGGTGCAAGTCAAGGACGCGAAGCTGGTGGCGGCGGAGGTAACAGAGGGCGCCATTCTCGTAAAGCCACTTCTCGGCCACGCCAACGATTGCCACAAGAAATGGAGACACGGATGCCGTCGCGTCCCGGCGTTTGAGAAGGCGTCGCAGGCCGAATGCGTACCTCCCTGTCGCCCGGGCATCGCTTGCTTCTGCACTGTGAGGCGCCTTGGACTGAGGGGAAGATGATCAGCAAGACAGTACCAGCAACAAGATTGGGAGTTGGGGCTCACCTCAAGCAGCAATTTGGCAATATTTGGCTCGTGGAAAAGAAATAAGAACCTCCTGCTAGAGAGGCTCAAGCTGTGTATGTCGGTTAGGTTGAGATGATAGACCACATAAGAGACCAGCTCGTATGGGAGGTCCAACAACGACATGGCCGGCGATGTGGCGTCTCGAGGCGAGGGTCTGGGAGTCCGCTGTTGTGGCAAGGTGAGGACGAGTTTGGGGAGGCGTGGCGTCACTGGTATGGATGACACCTGAGTGTGAATTGTGTGATGATGGAAGTGAGTCAAGGGAAAGAGCACGCTTGTTGTCCGGAGACTGGAGGGAAGTTGCCTTGGATGAAGGGGCCATGCTTGTTGAAGTTATATGAAAGGTACAGTACCTACCTTACTCACCTTGCATTCCAGGTTACCTTCAAGTTACCTTCCAGGTTGGATCTTGGCTGCAAGTGAAGGCAGGGGCGACAAGGCTGTGGTGCAAGACGGGTGCTGCTCACAGGGGAGAAGGGACGGGAGGGGGCACCAGCTTCCCGTTGGGATGAGACCCCCGGGCCCACTTGGGCTGAGGTGTCCATGGTTCTTCTTCAACCGAGGGAACCTGGAAATGATGTTTCTTTCAGCTTCGCTGGCGTCCCAGCCAAGCATTTCTTTGAACAGAGGAAGGGCTGGGCATTGTTGTCCACAACGACGGGAGACAAGGTTCTCTCTTGTGCATGCTCCGCGAAGATCACAGAAGCAATCCATGCCATCTGCAGCTTAAGGATGCAGGTTGCCCTGCATATGTTTGTACATCTGTACATATGTACATCCCATCCCCCACGACCCAGATCATCTTTTGGGACACTGGAGTAGTGACGGTTTGGGAGGTGGGGACATGGACGGTTGGTGGTGTCCACCTCGTGTCCACTGGCCGGGTCTGCTGGCTCCCTGGCACTATTTATTTGTACATGTACACTGAATATGCGGCTCAACTGCAGTAAATAGCGTGGGTTTTACCCTGCTTGTTGCAGTTTGCATGTATCAGCTACAATAGGGGCTGCCCCTCGTTTTAGTGGATTATTAGCGGGCCCTGCCTTCACCCGTCCAACATTCTGACGCATCTCCCGGGCCAGTGGGAGCTGCTCCCTGTCCACATTTGAGCCTCAACAGTTTGCCTTGCTCCATCCATGGACGCTCACCTCCTCCTCACCTGAACAATCCCCTTCCATCGTCTCTCATGAGGCCGCCTTGCCCAACTCGGCAGCAATTAATGCAAATTACTCACTGGCCAATGCCACATCGCCGTCATCTAAACGCGACGGCTGTCTCACCAATGCCCTCCCCATCGTCCCACTCGTGACCGCTATCACAGCACTCCGAGCACCTCACCGCGTCCTTGCTCGTCGGCGTTTACCCCCTGCGTGCCCGTTCTCGACTACCCCCGACGAGGCTGGACAACGCCTGCCCCGAATGGCATCGCTCGACTCCAATTTCCGGCTTCTTCGTTTGATGCGGCTCTGCTCAACTTTGCCACCTCCCGGGCCCCCGTGTACTCTTTCTGTTGGGGTCATTCCGGGCACCAGTATGAGGGGAGAGTCTCGTGCTTGGAACACCCTCACCAAACACGCCACGAAACCACCAAGCACCTGAGACATCGCGTCTATTCCGCACTCACCCCTCACGCCTCAGCCACTCGGCTGAATGTCGGCTTCTGACAGACGGGAGAAGCAACTTGAAATCCCTCGCCGGTGACCGACGCGATCAAGCAAGGGAATGTGGTGCCCCAAAGGCCAGCCCAAGCTCCCAGGATTTTGATTTTCTACATAAATTGGGCATAGGGTGAGACCCCAAGTCTCACGAGACTGGCATGCACATCCCCACCAACTGACTGTGACGGCCGAGATGCACGTCAAGAACAAAGAACCGAGTCACCTCATCAGTGTAACCAAAGCTAACCTAACGGCCAGCCTCACAAGAGACTCAAGTCATGGATTTGCCCATTTTCGCCCGCATTTCCCGACCAAGATCAAGAAGTGCCAAAATTGGGGGTCGAAGGACGATTCAGTTGGCCCATGCCCTGGCTGAGGCTGGAGTCGCCAGAATAGATTCAGGCGTGAGTTCAACACTGAGATTGGACCATGGGCATCGCCAGCTGGACTTTGTCCTTTGCAGATGAGGATGCCATCGGGATTGCCTTGGTCATATTATATTGCCGAGACAGGGCACTGACACATCTGAGGGACTTGGGCTTAGTTGGGCACAAAGGGTAACTGAGCCTCTTGCCTCTGCCGCTCATACTTCCGAGAGATTATGGCGATCGGCGTAAACCCCGAGCTTTTTACTGATGGGCGAGACACGTCACTTGGGAAGCCTGGGAATCCGGGTTTGCAGGCCTGGCCTGAAGACCACCAAATGGATGCTCGCTCTTGCCTTTCAAGGCTCTCTCTGGGAATCGATTCAGATTTATGGCCTATCCTGTTGTTATATACCTATCTTTGTTTTCGCCAAAAACGAGTCATCACTCGTTCTGATTGTAGCTGTACTGAGCCAGAAACGCCATGGAAAGCTGCCAAAATGGACATCCATCATGCCGCAACTCAACAGATGGCTTATTGATACCCCTGAGACCACCGTTCACCCCACTCATCTCCGAAGCAACCAAGGACACCGGGGCTCCGTCAGCACTACTGAGGGGTGTCCATCAACCAGTCAGGTGAAGGGCGCAGCTCTCTGACGCTTATCAGCGACTTCTCGAGGGGTAAGCAGCCGGTGATGGAAAGGGCAGCCTTGATTTGTCATTTTCATATTTTCATAAAAGTGGTGTTGTCGGCGTTGGCCAGGTCTGTCGCCTGGTTTCTGAAACTGGAGTGGGGATGTGCCTCTCAGAGTTGCTCTCACTTTTACCCCGCAACGACCCGGGAGGCGAGACATGAGATCAACTTTCACCCTCTGTTTTTAAAAACCTTTCATAACTTGTGAATTTAATTCAGACTGCAAGTTCAACGACAAAGCTCTGAACAATCTTGACTTTGATCATCAACTCACATCATCATAAATTTACAAAATCCAACATCGCTCGCCATGCCACATAAAATCATTCAAGAGGCACCACCACCGCCGGTGAACCTGTACGCCCCCTTCACAAGCGACACCATCCTCGAGGTCCGCACCGGCAAGATGCAGCCGCTACGCGGTCTAGCCGTTGAATCCGGCATCGACAAGGCTCTCCGGCACGGGCCCGTCCGCGTCACCGAGCTGGGCCTCAAAGGCGACGAGCACGATCCAACCTTCCACGGCGGCCTCGATAAGGCCATTCACGGGTGTAGGCCCCCCTTATCTCACTCCAACCCTACAACCTAAAGAGATCCTAACCATCCCTCACAGACTGCTCCTCTCACTACCCAACCTGGCAATCAGACTTCCCCTCTGCCGCATCCGCCTTTGTCCCCGGGGCCTTTGGCGAAAACCTCGTCACCGCCCACCTCAACGAACGCAACCTCTGCATCGGCGACATCGTGTCCATCTCCCGGCCACTCCAAACCACCACCAGCAATGCTGAAGAACACCTCCCAGTCCTCCTCCAAGTCTCACTTCCCCGCCAACCCTGCTTCAAACTCAACCACCGTTTCCAGCTGAAAAACTTCGCCCCCAACACTTGGAAGACCTCCCGCACGGGATGGTATTTCCGCGTATTGCGCACGGGAACCATCCAGGCCGGCGACATTATTAGTTTAGTGGAGAGGAGGCATCCAACCTGGACGATTGAGCGGGTGCAGGAGTATTTGCATCGGAATACGGGGGATGAGGGGATGAATCGGGAGTTGGCGGGGATAAGGGAGTTTGGGGCTGAATGTGCGGATGCGTTCAAGGGGAGGGTGGCCAAGGCGAAGAGGGGAGGGCGAGGAGAGTGGAAAAGGGGGCAGGGGTGGAGGGGTATCGAATTGTGGAGAAGAGGAGGCAGACGGGGAGGGTGGTGGCATTTGTGTTGGAGTTGGTGGGGAGTTTGGAAGGGGAGAGGAGGCGGAGTTCAAGCCTGGGGCGCATGCGAGGGTTAGATTGGGGAATGGGCTGGTGAGGGCGTACTCGGTTGTGGATGGGAATAGGAGGCGGTTTACGCTTGGTGTGGCGCTGGATGAGAACAGTAGGGGCGGGTCAAGGTATTTGCACGAGACGGTGCGCGAGGGGGATATCCTGCAGGTGGGCGCCATTACTGCGGCGGTGCCAATGGCCAGCGCGGCAAGCCATCATGTATTTGTTGCTGGGGGCGTGGGCATCACGGCGTTTCTCGCGCTGGTGGAGTACTACAAGAGCATCCACTACAG
The DNA here is from genome assembly GCA_027946355.1 of Collariella sp. IMI 366227. Taxonomy (NCBI): domain Eukaryota; kingdom Fungi; phylum Ascomycota; class Sordariomycetes; order Sordariales; family Chaetomiaceae; genus Collariella; species Collariella sp. IMI 366227. The sequence goes on along the minus strand of JAPEUS010000002.1, from coordinate 719,158 downwards.
CGTCGCGCTGCATTATGCGGTGCGGTCGGCTGAGGACGTGCCGTTCCGGGAGCGCCTGGCCGCGCTGGGGGAAGACGTCGTCATTTATGACAAGGCTGCGGGGAGGAGGCTGGATGTGCGCCGTATTGTCGAGAATATGCCGTGGAACTCGCAGTTGTATTTCTGTGGGCCAAAGCGGCTCATGGACGAGGCTCTGAGGGAGACGAGGGCGCACGGGATTGCGGAGAAGGAGGTGCACTTTGAGGCGTTCGAGGCCGACGTCTCGGGGGACCCGTTTGAGGCCGTGGTGGCCAATAAGGGCGGTACGGTTGTGAAGGTGGGCGAGGAGGAAACGCTTTTGGAATGTCTGCAGAAGGAGTTTGGGGAGATCGATTCGAGTTGCTGTGTCGGCAACTGTGGAACGTGTCAGGTCAGCCTCAAGGATGGTCGCGTGGATCATCGGGGGACTGCGTTGACGGAAGAGGAGAAGGCTACGACCATGTTGACGTGCGTCAGTCGTGGCATCGGCCGTATCACTATTGAGATCTGAGAGGCAGGCTGAAGCTGTAGATCTTTATAAAGGGTATATCCAAATATGTATGCTCTGTATGTGTAAAAAACTATACTGCTTGCCCCAGTTGTCGATCAACAACCCCACCATCATCAGTTGGGACCGGGCTGTCCCTGGCGTTGGGCTTCTTGCGACGTTTGGAGCCGAGCCCGAGGGACACGAACACGCCAACGACGGCCCAAATGGCAAAACTCCAGGTTGTCGTACCCCAACCCGGCCCAGCGTTGATATACCCCGCCATAATGCTTCCGACAGTACCACCCAGCGCAAAGGCCATGGTCCACAGGCCATAGGCGATACCGTACACTCCCTTCTTGCCCCAAACGCCCGGTTGTTTTGCCTCCCTGTCCTCAATGGCATAAGTCAGCTCGGCCATAATCGGCGTAGTCGCCAGCGAGATCAACGTTCCGCCCAGCAGTGCAAGCATGGCACACATTAGGACCTTGTGTCCCAGCGTGTTACTCGTCACAAAACGCAAGCAGACAAGCGGTGGCACCGATAGGGCAAAACCAGCCAGCGACAGCCATCTGGCGCCATAACGGTCGGCAAGCATGCCGGTGAGGGGCGAGGCAAAGCCGGGCACCATGACGCAGATGAAAATGAGACCTGCGGCTGTTGAGTTCCACTGAAACGTGTCCTTGACGTACAAGGGAACCACGGTGTCGAAAGCGAATCTACATATCCATGGTTAATAAAGCACAGCCTATCGGACAGGGTCCCGGAATGCAGGACGGCGGACGCCGACTTACACGATGGCAGCTTGAATAACGGTTCCAAGTAGCACGGCAAGGATCCGCCTCATCTTGAACAACTCCCGGTGCGGATGGGCCGTCGTCAGCCGGGCACCTGGGGAATTTGCATCGGAGCCGCTTCCACCACCCGTCGGTGAGGGCGAGGCTGCAGGGCCGTCGCCCGCTTCCACCCTCTTCTCGCTTCGTGTCCCGGCATGCTGCCGCTCGTCAGGCTCCGGCCGCTCCCGGGTTACACTGTCAGCATCCGGGGTTGTCACACCGACGGTTTCCGTCTCGTGACCGCTGGGCCACTGGCGGGCCACTTTCTTCTCGATCAGGACAAGCCGGAGCGCGATATCGCAGACGATAACGGCAAAGGCAATGTAGTAAACAGCATAATAGCCCGCACTGGCATACACAGCCCCGCCGATGACGGGGGAAATCAACAACCCAACGGACATGGCGATGTTGACATAACCCATGGCGTAGCCGATGTCCTTGCCGATGGTGTCAACCAGCAGAGCCAGGCCTACGGACCACACTATGGCCGCGCTGAGGCCCTGGAGGATTCTGCCAATAACCAACAGCACGATAGTCTTGCCCAGACACAGCAGCAGCGTGGACGCACAGAGGGCGATCAGACCCAGGATGAAGGGCCAGCGGCGGGACTGGGTGCGGTCGGCATAGAAGCCGGCGACAGGGCTGCCGAGGAAGAGAGCGGCATTGTAGCAGGCGAGGAGGATGGCGGTCCAGTGCTGCACCTTGTTCTCAGGCAGGCCGACTTGCTCCGAGAGACTAAAGGGGATGACGGGCACGATCAGGCCGTAGAAGAGGATGTCAGTGAAGATGGCGAGGCAGACGGTGAAGAGGATGAAGGGCGTCGAGGATCGGAACTCGAGGTAGGCGGGCGGCTTGGAGTTTGGGTTGTGCTGGGACTGAGTGAAGAAGGTTGTAATGGACCTGAATTTGAGACATGACATTGATTCGGCCGGGGCTGTGCCATCTGAACGGCTGGGTGTCATTGTGTCCAAAGGGAAGGTTTGTGAGAGAAGCAATATTGGTCAGACAACATCAGGAACATTCCTGAAAAAAACCACCGGAATATACTCGATGTAGTTTATGGCATTCTAAAAATTATGTAACGCGTTTTCGTGAAAGAGCAAGATAATAATTACAAGACGAATCGCGAAGGACGCGCGCCTGGGACAGACGCACATTGCCATGAAATTTGGATGTGGATGACACAAGGGTTCAAGCGCCACTCTCTGCTTGGACGAGTGCCAAGGAGCCAAGCCCAGAAGAAGCTTATCAAATGGGTCTAAGACTCCAACCAATGGAACGCTGTAGATAAGTCCCAGCGCTGCTGTGTGGGGCTCGAATTTTCTCGAGAAGCAGCTGCAGCAATTGGATTGTCGTCGAACAAACCGAGCTTCAGCCAGTCTCATATCCAACACCATCAAGATGCCTTCAAATCCCTCCACGATTGGAGACTTTTCAGTCCTTCCAGTCTCCATTCCGCCATTACCATCCTTTCCGAAAACAGTCATCCACTACCTCTACGTGCGGCGCAACACGCCAAAACTCCCCACCCCGGCCGACGCCCGCAGCCTGTTCCTCACCAATATCCCCGTCGACAGCACCGAAGCCCACCTCCGCGCCCTCTTTGCCTCGCTCGTAGGCGCCGGCCGCTTTGAGAGCGCCACGTTCGAAGACGAACGGAAAGACGCCCACTCGCAGACACAATCTCCCATCGACGCTGCCCAGCCCGCCCACGCCGCACGCCTCCTACAAGCACACGGCAAGAAACGCAAGCGCGAGGATGAGGAGGCGGAGCGAGCCCGGGAAGAAGCGGCCGCCCGTCTCCCCAGCACATGGACCCGCCCGTTGCGGAAAAGCGGAAGCACCGCGGTGGTGCTCCTGGCTGACGAAAAGAGCGTGGAGCAGGTGCTGAAGGCGATCAGCAAGGCAAACAAGACGAAGAAGTACCCGACCTGGGGCGGCGGTAACCTGCCTGAGGGCAAGGTCCCGCCACTTGGCTCGGTCTGGCTCAAGGCGCACAACCGGCTCTCGTACCCTGACAAGGACGCCCTCCAGTACTCGATCGACTCATTCTCGGCGCTGTTTGCCCGCCGCGAGCAGGAGGCGGCCGAGATCGCCAAGCGGCTACGGAACGAGCCGGACGAGGACGGATTTGTTACCGTTACAAGGGGCGGCCGCGCTGCGCCGGCGAGCCGGAACGAGGCCGAGGAGGCCAAGCGGCGGATGCTGGAGAAGCAGGCCAAGAAGAAGGAGGAGTTCACCAACTTCTACCGCTTCCAGCTCCGCGAGCGCAAGAAGGAGGAGCAGGCTGAGCTGCTCAAGCGCTTCGACGACGACCGGCGGAAGCTGGAATCCATGCGGGAGAAGAGGGGCAGGTTCATCCCCGAGGCATGAGGGGATATGTGGAGTGGCATGGTGGTGGATTCGGTGGTGTTGCGAAGAGGCCAGCGGATGAGCCCATTCCAGGGTCGTTGCTAGAGCAAAGGGCATGGTCCCACGAGGCTACCGAGAATGGTGAGTGCTTTTTCTCTCGATATCAGCTTGCTTGTTTCGGGCTGCTCCCACACCATGATGACGCACGCGGGGCCATCAGACCATCCCTCTCGCTGCTTCGGGGCTTGCCTCGCTGCGGTGACGGATCCAAGGTGACAAAAACCGCAGTCAAAATAATCTTCTCAATATCTCTGAAGTGTGTGGTCTATGACATGGCTTGTCTCAGTTTTGCCGGGTGGTGTCATCACAAAGCTGACGAATGATGCTCAAGGTTGAAACAGATCAGTGACGTATGAAATTTCGGGATCTCTCGGCGGCTGAAGAATGATGTGTGGCGGACGAGGCCCGTCCCCGAGGCGAGGAGGAGGAGGTGGTGGACGGGGCAGGGGGGCTCAGGGGTCCACGGTTCGGGAAGCCAAGCCGTCGATAGAATGCCAAACTGAGCCAAACTACTGCAAAGAACAGGCATGCCCGTTTGGACGGGACCAATCCAGCCGCTCTGCGCCCTTCAAATATGGATCTGCGTCGAGGAATCTGCAAGCTTTTCACGGACATGGTACGATGCACTGCCGGGGTCTCACACGGGGGCCCGTGGAGCGGGAAGGGTTAGGTTCAGTAGGGGTGGCATGGGGGCGCTGTCGATCGCTGCCGATTGGATCTCGCTGCCACAGCAACGCCCCGCCAAATAAACAGCGCCCGACCGCGGTTCGAGATTGCCATGGCGTCGCATTGGGTCCGACCTGTTGGTTGTCGCACCGTTCTGAGGACATGACATCTTTGACCGTTGGCTGTTGAATATTTTTCGCCGACACGGGAAGGGACAGGGTCTTCCTCTCCGCATTCTGCGACCCCCTTGTACTTTGGTTATTTCCTCTTCCACCAGCATCCGTCCAGCCTCTGCCATTGTTTGGATCTTTTCTAGAAGACAGGGAGACGGGACGAAGACAGGAAACCCCAAAGATCTGATATGAAGACGAGACGTCGCCCGCCACCATGATCGAGTCCGAGAACTTGCGTACGGCGTCGCTGTACATCAACAACCAACTACTGTCCCGGGGCCTGCTACGCGATGGCCACACACTCGACTTTGCCGACCCAGGTGACAGCGATGGCGAGGTGGCCGAGACCATGAGCCGGATTATGGCTGTCGTCAACGACCTGATTCTCAGGCGAGACGTGAGCATCCCCATCCTTCACCCCAAAATCCCATATCTCCCTCAAACCACCCACTAACGGGCCCCTCCCCTAGCGCGACGCCGAACACCGCGAATCCTCTCCGCCACCCTCCGCACCCTCCGCGCCGAATCCTCCGTCAAGCCAACGACATCCAGCACCTGCAAGAGAAATACGCCGAGGCGCAGCGCAAGGCCGGGCTCAGCGAGGCCGCTGAGACTGCGCTGCGCACCCACCTCCGCACCGCCGAGGCCGCCGTCCACCGCCTCAAGGACGAGGCCGTCCGCACCAAGTCGCTCGTCACCCAGACGCGCGCCTCGTGCGCGAACGAAATTCGCAAGCGGGATCGCCAAATTGAAAGTTTGAAGAAGGCGGTGACTGAGGCGGGGCGGGCGAGGGGTGGGGAGGAATACGGGATTGCGACTATTACGGTGGTGGGGAATGTGGGAAGCGAGGCGGATCTAGGATTCAATATTGGTGACCAGGGGCTTCAGACCGAGACTAACAACTTCCTCGCGGAACTCGCGAAGGGCCTGAGTGAGGAGAACGAGGCGCTGTTGCAGCTTGTTCGGGGGACGACGGAGCAGTTGAAGGAGATGAGCGGCTGGGAAGTTGTCAGCAGTACTCTGATGGAGGGTGGTGACGGACACGCACTTGCGCTGGCTTCGAATCCGGCCGATATGTCCATCGAAGTCGAGACGGTGCTCGAGCACCTGCGCACCATTCTGACGAACCCATCGTTTGTGCCCATCGAAGAGGTGGTGGTCCGCGAGGATGAGATTCACAGGCTGAGGGACGGCTGGGAGAAGATGGAGACTCGCTGGAAGGAGGCCGTCCATCTCATCGACGGCTGGCGCAAGAGGATGCAGGCCAGCGGCCGCCCCGTCAATGTCGAGGAGCTGAAGATGGGGCTGCGGTTGAGTCCTGTGAAGGTGCACAATGTTGAGGAAACGGCGCAGGCGTTTGGGCTTCATCTGGAGGCTGTGCCTGAGGGCGAGGAGATCGACCTTGCGCAACACTACTACGAGGACGAACACCTGGATCTGGCGTCCCATCATGAGATTGATGACGTTGAAGGCGACTCCGCCAGCGAGTTTGGTGGCGATTTGGAAGTCGAGGAGGACGAACCCAACGTTCAGATTCTTCAGCAGTCGGTCATGATCGCGCCATCTTTACCCCATCCGCCGCAGCACCGGTCCTTACGCGATTCTCGCGACGCGGGTAATAGAGGCGCGCGCTCGCACCGGAGACAAAACTCGAGAGATATCCCAACTATCCCAGAAGAGAAGAGGCGAGATGCGGAAGAGGAGGACTTTTCGATGCCCCCACCGCCTCCTCCTCACAAAACCCAGAACCCGCCGCAGAAGAGGCCACTTCTATCGTTACGTCCAGTACCCCCGGAAGAAGCTGCGCAGGTAGCACTGCCGGTCTCAGCTGTTGCCACAACCCCAGATACTTCAATAGGCAGCATGCCATTCAGCAGACCTGCGGAGGAGCCAACAACAAAAACTTCCACTGCCTCAGCCTCAGCCCGGGTACAGAAAAAGCCAGCCCCCCCAGCGAAGAAGAGGGAAGTGACGAAAGAACGGGAGGCGGTCAAGAAGTCACCTACGAAGAGGGAGGCTACCAAAAGGACAGAACCCGAGCCGACGAAGCGAGCAACCAAGCCCCCAGTAAAGGCCCGTCCAACACGCCCCCCCATCACCAGAGGCCGCTCCGAGACGCGACCCGACGACAAGCCGAAGCAGGCAAAGCCCGCACCGCGCGCCGCCTCAGCAACATCCGCAGCCTCATCCCGCTCCGCCGGCACCACACGCACCACAAACACCGACCATCTCATGCCGCCACCACCGCCCCAGCCCACGGTTCAGCCCAAGCCCAAGCGCAGGCCCAATCCCCTCTCGCTCCCCAAAGCGCGTTAATTCCCGCCTTCCCCTCCTCGGCCCGGCTGCGCCAACATCAACACCAACACTACCACCAATATCCTCCCTCCCCCGCAACAATCCCCCGTTACCATCTCCAACATCACCGCCAAACTCGCCGCCTCTGAGCGCGACGCCGACACCGTCCGCGTGCGCGCCAAACTCAAAGCCGCCCGGCTCGGGAAAGGCGTCAGCCTCCCGCCACCGGGGCGCCATCTCCACCACCTCCACAAATCCAGACGTGGATGGCGGCGAAGCCCACCCGACAAGCGGGGATGAGCACCCGCTCCGAAACCGACAGCCTCACCTACAACTCCGCGGCATCCACCTTTACGTCTGCCTCTAACACCTCCCACCGCGCACCAAGCTCGGTGACGACCGCGGGCGGGGAGGATGATATGGATGAGTTGGGGATGTCGCCGCCGCGGCAGCAGAGGAAGAGACGGGAGCAGCAGCAGATTTTGAGGGAACAGGAGCAGGAATTGGGGAGGGTGGGAGGAGGGGAGAAAAGGAGGCAGTCGCCGAGGAAGAGAGAGAGGCGCGGGAGTAAGGTTGGGGCGAGGAGGAGGAGTACGTTGAACCCGTGGGAGTTGGATGCGTTGATTAAAGGGGGTTGCTGTTGAGAGGTAAATTGGACTTTTTCCTGGTGAGGCCGGGGTGGGGATGAATGATGTGAGGGTGGTGATTTACAGGGGGTGAAGAGAGGGGAAGGGTAATCAGCGATTTGGAATAAGAATGGAGGACTGGAGAGGAGGTTAAGCAAGGTTGTCAAACAATGGATGAAGGGAGATGGAAGGAGAGGGGAGGTTGTCTCATGAGTTACGATATCGCATTTTGCTGTTTTTTCTCTGCCACCACCATCACCGTCATCAATGATTTCGAATCCCGTTTCTTTTTATGGCATACATACCTACATACACAGTTGGCATGGGTGTTTGGCTTGTCTGTTCTTTTTCCTTGTTTCCCACCCGCACTGCTGGAAGTTGAAAGGGGACATCTGTTGGGAACCATATATACCGAACTCTGTGCTTGTGTTGTTGGATTCAGTCGAGGTGTTGTCTTGCTTCGTTTTGAGTTTGATGGTATGCATGAATCGGTGTTGGGCGGTCGGTTTTCTTGACGTACATACGGAGAATGTGTTGGGATATATGAATGAGTAGTGCCCTGCGGCAGAGTGGCTATGAAACGTTTCTTCTTCCCGGTGCATTCAGAGATGGCAGGAATAAATACTTTATTCTCCACATCATGTCCATTGTGATACTGGTGATGCTGTTCTCGCTGAAATTCGAACTATCGAACATTGAAGCCATATCTACCCGTCCTTTCCCTTTTTCGCTCAGAGGCCGTAATCCAAACTCAGGTCATTTTTTATCTGTTCAGACCATGACACAACAACGCTGTTTCAAAATATGTAGGCAGAAAACACAAGTATATCGTGAATCCATCCGCCAACCCCTTACACCTTGTACCGAAACCCACTCCCCACCAGCCCACCAGCAACATTGACAACATCCCCCATCTGAACACCGCCATTTTCAAGGTCAACACTTTGTCCAGCACCGTTAACCTCCGCCTGCCCTCCTTCCGCACCAGCATCCGCCCCCCCGTTCCCCATTGCCATCAACTCTATCCCCTGGACCTGACCTATTGTCAACAGCATATTCAATTTCGCCAGCCACCACCACTTCAACCACGTCGCGAGACAAATTGTCAAGAACGCCATCAGACAGTTGTAAGTCATGGCTTTTGTATAGCTTTCGCGGGGTCCAGCATTGTCGGGATACAAGTACGACGCCCAGGTGCTGGCGATGTTGCAGAAGGAGTTGGTAACGGCGATAACGACGGCACGCTTTGCGGGAGGGCGCGGGAAGGCGTCGAAAATCCAGGTGAGGGCGACTACAAAGGAAGCAGAGGTAGACATAGTCTGGCGTTGTTAGTTTTAGGGGGTGTGTTTAAAAGGGGAAAGGGGAGAACGGAGGGAAGACTGACCATAAAAAAGATGCTCGTATACCGCGCTTCGACCTCTGTCCTGGTCATGGCAATGATGTACGCCGCAATGGCAACCCACAGTGGGAGCGTAAGATGCCAGTACCGCTCACCAGTCCTGTCGGCGTGCTAGGCGTTGAGTATGGCGACTAAACTGCCAACCAAATAAGGCAGGACGGCCAGGAAAAGGGCGATCGGTTTGGGTTTGTTTTCAACAATAGGCAGCATTCTGGCGACGGTAGGGAAAAAGTTGGTCTGAGCTACGGTGCAGCTGGCGGCAACGAAAAGGAGGAGGAAGGCCTGCTTGGGGTGTTACAACTGGAAAAGAGGCAAGTGGAAGGGTGAGCGTCTTACAAAGAAGATAGTGCTTGCGTCTTTGAAGGCCAACTTTACCGCCTGCTAAAGGGTGAGTTCGTCTCCGCTGACCCAGTCGTCCGTGCCAACGTCTTTTTGGAGTCGCCTGACCTCGTCAGCCCCTTTTTCAAACGGTGTGGCTGCCAAACGAGAACATACCACACAGCCAACGCCCGCTCCCGGTCACTCAACCACTTCGTCGTTCTCGGAAAGTTGGGCAGAAAACGCTGGAATATCAAACCCACAACGACAGTAAGCACGCCCTCAAGGATAAACATCCACTTCCAGCCGCTCAGGTCACGCTTCCCGTCCATGCCGAGTTTAAAGCCTGCAGCAAGTGGCCCAGAGACAGCACCAGAGATTAGTGCGCCCGAGTACAGCAGGGCTGTTCGGACGCCAATCTCCTTGCTGGTGTACCAGCAGGAGAGGTAGTAGAGACTTCCGGGGCTAGAGTAGTGAGAAACATGTTTGGTGTGCAGGAATTGGAATAAGCCAACCTACAAGTACGCTGCCTCAAAGACGCCCAAGAAAAAACGACCGGCAATTAGACTGCCGGCGTTGAAAGAGAAAACAGTCAAAATGGAGATGATACCCGAGATGATTATCTATCCGCCAGGCGTTAGCAGCCCAGCTATAAGGGGGTGGTTGCAAAGTAACATACGCTTGCAGGCAGGTACAAGGCTGGCTTGCCGAGCCTGTTTAGAAGCAAGTTGGATGGAATTTGCATCAGAATATATCTGAGAAGGTAAGTTTCTGTCGGTAGTCGCAAGGGCATCTCGAGATTTTCACTTACCCAACAAAGAAGATTTTCAGTGTTGCCTGCAACTGGGAAGACGTCAAACTGAGATCCCGGTCGAGTCCAGACTCAACCAGCTGAGCTGCAGTGATATTGTTCCTTGTCTCCATCAGCCAGAGATCAGTGCTTCGTTAGCAATACCAGCACTCACCGGAGGTTGGAATTCATAATGTGCATGATGAAAACCCCAGGCAGAAGTCGTTTGTCGATCCTTGTCTTCAACTTCTCTCCCTGACGTTCTAGTTCCTCAGGTGTGAGGTCCCCAATGGCATCGAACTCCTGGGGATCTTGGGGGATTGGATCGTGATGTATGACGGTCGCAGCGTCACCCTGTGGAAATTCATGTTCCCCTGGAACTACATCCTCCTCGGGCACTGCATCCTCCTCGGGCACTGCATCCTCCTCGGGCACTGCATCCTCCTCGGGCACTGCATCCTCCACTGGGACTGCGTTTTCCTCGGGGGCCGCTTCTTCCTTGGGCATTGCATCTCCTTGCAAGATTGCGTCTTCTTGTAAGGTTGTATCGTCGTGCGGAGCTGTATCTTCTTCGTCTAGAACCCTTGCTAATCTCTGACTGACGGTGTCCTCATCCAAGGGCGGTCTTTCTACTGGCGGGTCTGCCATGCTGACGGTGTTCCTTTCGCCTGGACTTCGGGTCGGGAATGTTGGTGTTGAGCGAGACAGGCGAGGGTTCGAGGGGAAACGCGTCGTAGATCGCGGGCGGACGAGGGAGGAAAAGAGAGCAGCCGTTTCGGATAACTAGTGTGTGTGGGTCGTCTGCCTGCTGAAGCCAGAGAACCCAGCTCATTGCAGAGGCTGTTGCCCAGTCTCGCTGCACTGCTGTTACCAAATCGGGTCTGAGATCTTGGGGAAAGCGCAGCTTAAGGCAGCACGCGATGTTGAAGACGAGAGCGATCGACAGAAGCCGGAGTAGGGAAAGAATTGAACAAACATGACAGGAACCGGAGAGGAGCGGCTGCGAGTGCATGCTGGCTCTGTTGAGAATGATCAACGGGGATCGGGTGATATGCTCCGACAAACTCACCAAGGAGGACGACGACGGGGACTTAGTTAGCCACAGTCCTGTGTTGCCTCGGGGTTTCGAATAAGACTAAAGTCGGAACTTCGTTTGAGAGGGGAATGGTTGAGTGTATCAACAGAAAGGGAAAGAGAGAAAGAAGAGGGGAGAAAATCTTCCAGATTGCTTCATCCGCCCTGTATACCCGGCATTCATTAAAAGATCCTACAAATTCAAGTCATTCAAGATGAGGCCCAACCAACCGCTACTGCTCATCGCATGTTGAAATACAATACGCCCGCTGGCCGCCATTGTCTTCGCGTCGTCAAGGAAATCATGCATGTGCCATGCCATCCCCCACCCACACCATATTCATCACCCCCCTTTATACACAGTACCGTCCAGTCTACCATAACATAACCGCATCAATGCGTAAGCGTCCTCACTGCCTGCAAAATCACACCAAATACCAACCCCCTCGCCACCTCCTCAATCTGGAGGCAATCAAACAACCTCCCCAGCGCCTCCGACGTCGCCGCCTGTCCCATAACTCCCATCAACGCAGCCGGCACACCACTCTCAATAAGTAGCCTCCTCGCCTTAACGCGCAGCGCCTCCTTCTCCTCAGACGTCAGCTCCGCCGGCCAGCTGGCGCGCTCCTGCTCCGTGGGGAGGGCCGTCTCGCGCAGCTTGCGGAGGTTGGCCGCGATATAGCTGTCAGAGGAGTGGGCGTCGAGGACGGAGGTTTGGATGGCTGTTTGGACAGAGAGCAGGGAGGGGTTGTTGCCCGGGCGGAGAAGGAAGGACTTGGCTGCGGCGAGGAGGGTGCGCCGGATATTCCAGGCCGAGGAGAGCGTATACAGCTCGTTGATGACGGCGAAGAGGAGCTCGACGGCGACGCGCGTTTCTTGCTCGGACATTTTCGTGTGCTGCTTCACGCCCTTAAGCGGCGGGCCGTTAAGACGCTGTTGCGGGCTGATTGAGGGCATGGTTAGGGACCGGGTGTGGTGAACATCCTGCGGTCGGGTGTTGTTGGATGGGCTGACGGGAGATTCGTAGTCGTCGGTGATCATATCAGGCGGTGGAGGTAGCTTGAAACCGTCGAAGCTGAGGTTTGATGGCGAGCGCGAGGGTGGTGCCCTGCTCTGGGCCCGGCTTGGCGCTCGGCTTGACGTCCGGCTCTGCTCCCGGCTGTTCCTCGCAGAGCCGCGGGAGACGCGAGGGTTTTCAAGCTCGGCGTCGCCTTGCGAGTTGTAGCTGGGGCGGCGGTCCATCGGGGCCACCTTGCCAGGCTGCAGCGCGACGATTGACGAATGCTGGCTATCCATGCTGTCGCGCGTCCTGCGCATCCCGCTGAGGGAAGCACTGCTGTCCGCCCGAGGCAAAGCAGACATGGACAGGCGACTAGCTGCCGTTACGTCTTGCAAGGCGGATGGCGGAGGGGGAGCCGCGGCCGCGGCTGGCTTCCGTTGGCCAAGGCCGATATTCCCCAGCATGCCTGTCACGCCGCCCACCACCGCCTTGGAACCCTCCAACGGCGCGCTGCTTAACACATCCAACATATTCTTGCCGAGCTTCTCGAACGCCTGAAATCCCGACTTGGGAGCATGCGGGAGGTGGCCATTGTCCCTCTCGAGGAACTTCTTGAGCCCCTCGCTTTCTGCCAGGCTCTTGTGGGAGCAGGCATCGCGCAGGTAGCGTTCCAGCTCACTGCGCAAGGACGTCCGGCTGTGGCCCTTCCATAATGGGAGCGCGGCATGATGGTCTAAGAACGCCGAGGCGCCAGAGATGGCTGCTATCCGTCTCAGGACTTCGTGGAGGATCTCAAAGTCGCTGTACTTCCTGATAATCATCCACCCGGGGTAGACTGCTGCGGCCGGCTCGATCTGGACGAGATAGTCCCACATCGGCTTGGTCCTGATGCGAGCATCGTTTGGTTCATCCAGCACAGTGATTGAAGCGCGGTGCACCGTCAAGGGTGGAGGCTTGCGGATGTCGCTTTCCGAGTACTCCCGAACGGGTGGCACAATCTGGTCGAAACTTGTGAAGCGCGGCGCGACGTTTGGTGGGGGGGATGTGTCTTGAGTCGAAGAACGCGTCGAACCGGAGAGTGGCGTGGAGGGGGTATTGCCACCTTCGTTTCTGCTTGATGAGGTGTCGCTGCTCGACCTTTTGGGGGCCTCTGGAGATGAGTTCAAACGCTGAGGCAGGGTTGGCCTATCAATCGAGCCTCTTGGGATTCCCATCTCACTCGCCCTGCGGTTGAAAGAATCGGTATGCCTCTCAACGGCGTCTGTCGCGCTCCCAGATCGAGTCGACCCCGACCTCTGGGCGTTCTCCTTGGCAATCATCTCGTTCAAGCGCTTCACTTCCTCCATGGCGGACTCCATTTCCTCCTCGGCCTTGCTCAGCTTCTTCTTATGGGTGAGGGACTCCTTCCGGCGGGCCTTCTCCTGCTCGAAGGAGTTCCGGTTCCCCTTAGTGACGCAAATGTTGCCGACGTTACCGTCCAGATCGGCAAATGCTAAATCCACTCCGGGCCCCGTCTGCATGCCCACGTCAATAGCCTGGCTGATGTCTGGTTCTCCTGATTCCAAGAGGTAAACAATCCAGGAGTTGATCCACTCGGGCTTCGAGCACGTCTCCAGCGTCGTCTCCAGGACGACGCCAGCCAGCATCTCTCTCAGGAAGACCTTGGCTGGATCGCATTCGTATGCTGAACGGTCCAAGAAGCCAAGCAGATCTTCCGACGCCATGCGGAACTTGCCTGCTTGCTGCTTTTGGTTGAGCAGGTTGGCTAGGTTGCACTCGGGGTGGGAGGCAAGGTAGTTGTAGATGGCATCTGGGGCGGAAGCCTTCGAGTCGGGCGGCAGCTCGGAGAAGGCATTTGAGAGCTCATTCAAGAAAACAACAAGAATGGAAGAGGAGTTGGTCAGGAACTCGAGGAAGGCGTCTGCGGGGCGTTTCCGCCCAAGGCAGTTAGACATGGTGGTGAGGTACGACGTGAGGGTTTTGCGGCAGGCCAGCGGAAAGAACTTGTCGGCAGGGACAATGGGCGAATACCACCACTTCACGTAGTTGTCGATGACGGCATCGACAAGCTCGTTCATGGCCTCGCGGGTCTGGGGCCGCAGGTCGTCAAACGAGCGCACCACGGCGTTTTCGGAATCCTCGGCGCCCTGCCCGTTGGGGGAATCCTCGGAGGCCTTCTTGGCTGCAAGCAGCCGCGACAAAACTTCCATCCCCCTCTCTCCCCTGACCGCGCGCACAACCTCCACGTTGCGCTGCTCCCATTGTATGAATGACACAATGCCGCCGAATGCGCCTATCAACACGAGGCCGAGCCTCCCGAGAACCAGGTATGTGGTGGCAGCCAGGCCCACAGCTACGCCGCCGAGCGTCCCGGGTGTTGCTGTGGCAAGGAAGCTGAAGACGCGGGACGTCAGGCCCTCGTTCTCGGGCGTGCCAGGCGTGCCAGGCGTGCCCGACGTGGCTGACGAGGTGGGCGGTGGTTGCGGCTGGGCATCTACCGCCGTCTCTAGTGGTGGTTTCTTAACCTCCCCTTCCATTGTAACGGGGATGGCGCCTGAAAACGGCGCCTCTTCTTGTCTCATAAAGGCGGAGGGGATTTTCGTGGGATCATCGAATCGAGCGGCGCGGTGTGCTGTGCCGGAGTGGAAGACAGGGTCGACGCCGGCAGCACGTGCGCTGGCGGAACGGGAACGGGAGAGGCGGCTGGCAATGATTGCTTAAGACAATGGGCAGCGTGGGAGACGGGAGGGAGAAGCAGGAGGAGCGGCAAATAAAAAAAAAAAGACAATCAGCACAAAAACGAGGCGAAGCCGGGCTGGTTGGGTTTTCTCGTTATTCCTGCTTTTAGCATGATCAACAGGAACGAAGCCAACCCTGGCCGCTGCGCCCTGGCGGATTTTAAGGGGGCCTTTCCCCAACGGTTCAGGCCTGGCTGCCTTGGCACGCCCACCCCGGCATTCCTCAAACAAGGGCTGTCTCCACCCTGGGATCTGTGCACGGATGCCAAGCTCACTTGGCTAATTTAAGCATGTGGGGGCCAGATCTTCACGTGCAATCGCGTCGCGGGGGATCCTCGACGTCACTCCTCTCCTGTCGCGCGTCTTCTGCACAGCGTTTGGAATCCGCGTTTGCGCGACGGAGGGAACTCGTTGTCTTTAAGCGTTTCAATCTAAATCTCCCGTTTCAAGATTGGGATTTCTGCATCTCCCAACGCGCCCCGACTTCCAGACATTCCACACCTGCCACTATCATATCCACCACCTTGCACAACTCGCCCGCCATGCCGTACAACAGGAAGCGCCAGATGGAGCCTGAGAGCGACGGAGAGCAGCAACAAGTTGCCAAAAAGTCCAGAGGCGAGAAGAAGGCTCCGAAAGAACTCAAAACACTCTCTCAGGGCAAAGACGGGGATGGGAATGCTTACTGGGAGGTGGGTCGCTTTGTCCTTCGAAACCCAGTGTTTTTAAATTGAGAGTGCTGATACGTCCTCAGATCGGCAACAACCGGCGCATAGGCTCCTCCGAGTTTAAGGGTGCAACCCTAGTCAACATTCGCGAGTATTATACAGCGCCCGATGGCCAGCTGAGGCCCGGGAAGAAGGTTGGTTACTCGTTCTGCTTGCTGCGGGGAACCTGACAGCCACTGACCATCTCTTCAGGGCATCTCCCTCTCGCTCGACCAATACAAAGCCCTTCTCAAGGTCATCCCGCAACTCAACGAGGATCTACGCGCACAGGGCCACGAATTCGATGACCCGGCCGCTGCTGGAACAAGTGGTGCCTTGGTGAAGGCAGAGAAACCAGCAAAGGCCAAACCGCAAAAGTCAAACATCGATGCCACTAGTGACGAGGAGGAGGGAGACGATGAGGAGTAACAGAGTTGTGATTATGTTGGTACAGTTTCACGCGATCACTCAACTTTATGCTGTCCGGTGAGGCTGGTAGATACCCTCTGGGAGACATTTTGGCTTTTTTTCACGGTTGCTCCTCTGGCGCGAAAGAATGGGACAGGATCAGGCTTGGTCCATACGAAGTTATGACAGCAAGTGTACACTATTATTTGCAGCTTCAAAGGGCAGAACAGGCATATGCGTTTCTCGCCATGGCCGTTAAATGCCAGCTGGTGGCCCGGGGTGGTGAAACATCAACTTATTAAACATTAATGTGGTGGGTATATTGTCTCCATCGTACATCGGCAATCATTTACAACGTTGTTCTTATACGCAGCTCATCACAGGCGATTCCAACACCAGGAACATGACAAGCTTATCTCAGGTCTCATCTCTTATGCTTTCGTTTCCTCCTCCCGAAGCCGTGCAATCAGCTTCTCCTGAAGGAATGGGCTCAGGCCGAGGCTGCAAAGCAAGTCAGTCAGCACCATCCGCTCCAGGCAAGGTATCAAAATAGGGGTTCTCCTTACATCCCCTCGTTCGTCAGAATCCGATATGTCCCACTCGCCTGAAAGTTCCCCAGAATCTCTCCCCTTCCATTCACCTCGACGCTGCCGAGGATATCCTCTGGCCTGTTCCCAAATCAAACTCAGTCAGCCATCAAGGTTCCTTATACCATTTCCCCCCACCCAACAATCAAACATACCAAGCAATCCTGCCAAAATCCGGCACGTTTCTCTCATCACTCAAATGCACCCACCCTCCCGCCCGCCCCTCCCGCACCACCCTCCGCGCTCGCGCCCCCGCCCCTGTGCTCGAGCTCCGCTGGTGCGCGCCTGGATAAAACTGAACCCGCCGGGCGACGCATAAAGCCTGCGCCTGGCTCTTCAGCCCCGGGGGAAGACTTTCTGGTGGGAGGAGGGGGTTAGAGCTTGTGGGCATTTGGGGGTGGTTTTGGGAGATGGAACTGACGATGGCTGGGTTGGAGGATAGTGTAGACAGGCCGCGGGTTAGGTTGCGGAACTGCCGCGGGGCAAACAAGCGTGTGACTGACATTTTGTTGACTGGCAAAGGGATTATTGATGCTGGGGCTTGTTCTGGTGGTGATGTTGTGGTCGGAGCTCCCATCAGAAGCTCAATCTGTGCCCCACTTGCCTGCCGGGAACCTGGGCTGAACGCATAGCGGTAACCCCTGTTGCACCCACCAAACGCGCTAAGACGCGCCCCCAGAACCCATTAACGCGTCCCCAAGTTCGGACAGACGACCCCAGCCCAAGCCAGCACCAACACCGACATTGCGACAACTTCTCTAAAATCACAACCGCCAAGATGATGATCGTACAGAGCCCGAAGAAAACCCCAAAGAAGAACCAGCCAAAGAGTCCCGAAAAGGGAGCTAGACGCTTCAAACCACCCCCGCCGCCCTTCTTCGCTCCCAAGAATGTTGCTCCCTCGAGCGCGATCCCCTCCTCATCCCCCGCCTTCGCAACACCAGCACACCCTTTGAGGCCATTCCAAGCCCCAGCACCCGCGAAAGCAGCCGTTCTTCCGATCCTTCTCCCTCCAGCGACCCTCCGACCGCTCGCCTTTCGCACCTTCACCAAAAAGCACAGTCTGACGCTCACTTCGACGGCGCTGCAAGAACTCGCAACATTCATTGGCAGACACTGTGGCTCAGGATGGAGGGAAGAGGGTCTTGCAGAGAAGGTTCTGGAAGAGGTGGCCCGGACGTGGAAGAACTGCAATGGGGGCGTTATTGTGGAGGGAACCAGCACCGAGCTGAAGGACATCCTAAAGACGTTGGAAGGGAACATGAGCGGCGGGAAGATAATTGGTGGGCCACGGGGAGTGAGCAGACAAAATAGCTTGATTCTTGAGTCGTCTGGCGATGCCGAACATTCACAGACTCGTTTAGGCCTTAGGCCAGCGACGATGCTCTCGCGGGAGGATAGCCAGACCAGTTTTGGTATGTCAGGGATGGACTTTGACGAGGAACCGGACGACGAGACCTTGAAGGATGTCAGGAGTTGGCTGAAGGTTATCAATGCCTTTGACCAGCCTCGATACACATACAATGTGGCGAAGAAACACTTCGAGAAGTATGTCCCCCTTTTGCTAGAACACATCCATCCGCTTCAACCGCTAATCCCATGCTAGGATTGCATCCAAGCCATCCCTCCTCCCACCCGCCTCCCACAAGACAGAGGCCTTCCGAAATCGATACAATGTCTTCCATCAACGTCTGCTCCGGAACGAAGCCTTCCAGACCTCTGCCGTCACCAGCGCCAGGAGCTCCGTCCGCCGAGGCGCCTCCGCCCTGCAATCGCACAAAATCACCCCTATTTCCAACCTGCTCGGCCGCCACGGAACGAATCACATGTTACTTGGGATGCTGGTCATCCTGCCAACTGGCAAGCTGGCAATTAGTGACCTGACGGGCACAATTACACTCGACTTATCTCACGCTGTCGCCATCCCAGAGGACTCTGCATGGTTCACGCCGGGTATGATCGTCCTGATTGACGGTGTCTACGAGGAGGAGGAGGAGTCAATAGGAAAGGGGTTGAGTGGAAGCAGTGGCGTGGGAGGTACCATTGGCGGTCGGTTCCAGGGCTTCTTCATCGGTCAACCTCCCTGTGAGAAGCGGCGAGCGACGCTAGGAGTGAGTGGACTAGATGGAGGGGTAGACCACACTGTTGGCGGCGGTTTCGGCTGGATTGACTTCCTCGGAGTGGGGAGCGAAAGGGCAGTGGGATCTCGTATGCGCAAGCTTGAGCAGAGGCTTTTACGACAGCCGGCGATGGCCGATCCGGATAGCCCAGGGAGAGGCCGTGTGGTCATTGTGGGAGAGCTAAATCTCGATCAACCACGCAGCCTGCAGGCGTTGAGGAAAATTCTCTCTCTGTATGCCACCGACCCGGAAGGGTCAACGCCAATGACCTTTGTCCTAGCTGGCAACTTCACCACATACGCCGTCATGGCCCGTGGAGGAAGTGGCGGCAGCATAGAGTACAAGGAGTTTTTTGACGCCTTGGCCTCAACCCTCGCCGATTTCCCCATGCTCCTCACCACCGCGACCTTCGTTTTCGTCCCCGGCGACAACGACGGGTGGGTATCCGCCTTCTCAGGGGGAGCTGCCGTTCCCCTGCCCCGCAAACCCGTCCCCGACCTCTTCACCTCCCGCATCAGGAGGGTCTTTGCCGCCGCCAACGCCGAAGCAGGGCTCTCCGCCGCCGATGGCAAGGCGGCGAAGCAATCTGGACGACCAACCCCAGTCGGCTCTCCCTCTTCGGCCCCAACCACGAAATCGTCCTCTTCCGCGACGACATCTCTGCGCGCCTGCGCCGCTCGTCCGTCCGCCTCAAGACCAAAACCACCTCCGGGTCAGAAAACCCCGACGACCCAACAACACCAACCCAATCCCTCCCACCACCCAAACCCAACAACCCCTCCGACGAAATGGACCTCGACCCCACCTCCCAACCCCAAGACCCCAATCCTCCGAAATCCCGCACGACACACTCACCGCCCGGAAACTCGTCAAAACGCTCCTCGACCAAGGGTACCTCTGCCCCTTCCGCCAGCAAGTCCGCCCCGTGCACTGGGACTATGCGCCCGCCATGTACCTGTACCCGCTGCCGACGGCGCTGGTGCTTATCGACACTACCGCGCCGGCTTTCTGTGTGACGTACGAGGGGTGTTTGGTCATGAACCCTGGGAGTGTTCTGGTGAGTGGACGGAGGGGCGTAGATGGAAGTGTTTTCGGGTCTGGTGGTGAGAATAAGTTCTTGCATAGCATGAATGAACATTGGGCCGGGACAAAGAGTTTGAATACATGTTGGACGGCTCTTTACTTCATATTTCGAAATCTTGCCTCTTATGAGTTGGTACTATACTTTTCGCCCCCTAATATCCATCGTTGAAACCCTGATATCATCTCAAGCCGCCAAATTTCCCAAATTTATTTCTGCTCAAAATGTTGCCCTTCCGCTTCACAGATATCTAGCCCAGGAGGTCACAAGCCCGGCGCTGTTCAGAGGATGCGGGCCGAGAATTTTGCCCAAAGGAAGCGTAGGGCGGCTGCCAGAAACCGAAACATTTCGGTTTCATAAGAATAGATGATGTCTTGAGCTTCAAATTGCCCTTTCTGTGTTCAGGGGCGCGAAACTTGCGTCGTGGTCAATCTCCCCTCAGGGTTTTGGGACTAGCGGTGAGCGGTCTGATGATGTCGGGCATCAGACAGCTAACTTGGCAGATGGGCAAGCAAGACAGCAGCTTCCCGCCACTAGAGATGCCCGCCTTCTCTGCTAGGCTGGCGTGCGGCAAATTTTGTCTGTACCAAACCGAGACATTGCATATGACCCTGAGCTGAGCTGATATGCGAGATTTAGAGTCGGGAGAACATGTCCGGTGATCGCGTGTTGCAGAGGCTGCAGACCAATGCCTTGAAACAAATTAAAGGGGGTAGATCGCCAGACAGTGGCTTTTCTGATGTATGTTTACATCCACAGGGGTGACGGATCGGGCGTGCGTGTCTAGTTCTCCACGTCGGGAACTCGGGCCGAAGTGGAACGAAGACTGCTGGCCAAAACGTGAGAAGAAAGGAGCCTAGACAGTAAAATAATTTGTATGAGGCCGTCTCCCGTGTAAAAGATGTCTAAGCCTGAAAGTGGACAAGTTTGAGTAAGATTAAACTTTCCTATCGTGTTCTGCCGACTCGACGAGGGATGGCTGAGAGGACAACGGCTGCAAGAGGAGAGGTAGCGCCTCAGTCTCTTGTGACTAATTTGTGTCCAAAAGAAAAAAAAAGAAATGACTGACAATGTGGTCAGTAAAAAAGAAGCCCTGTGCGTACAAGAAAGTGTCCAGTTTGCGAATTTCAAGTTCGAGAAATCTGCCTCTTTTATGCCTTTTTTTCCTTTGAGTCAACTTGAGTGTGGTCGTCGATGACTTTGAAGGGGCGGTCTTGGCCTTGAAATGCCAAGACTTGGCTTAAGGTACCCACGCGTCTGATTGGAGTTATCTTCCTAGCCCTGCCCCACTCACTCATCGCTACCCCCACAGAACCCACACCTCGCCCCCCAAACAATTCCCCAGCTCACAGACACAGGAACAGTGGAGTACAGCTCACAGTCAACACCACAACCACCGCACTTCGCTCTTCGGGAATACCGCCATCGCGGGAAGCCGCCGTCAGCGCAAGATGGTTGTCGGTTATTCGTATTCCGATGCCCGACTAGGTCATTCCACGGCATGTTGTTGTGGCTTGTTGCCGACCGGCCCTGGTCGGTCATCATTCATGTCAACCGTCAACCCGAACCACCTGCACTCCACGTTGTCCACCCCCCATCCCCAGTTTCCCATGATGGACCCCATCTCGAGTCTCCCGATCGGCCTGTCGCGCTCCGCTTGCCACGCTGCTTCAACACTATGACCCCGCCACTCTTGTCATGAGCAGTGCCAGCTACTGAATAGTGACTACATCTTTAACCGGGTCTTGCCCTTTGCCCTGCCATAACGGATCCCTCGCTCTGATGACAGAATCCCATGTCCCCACCACCGAAGCCCATTTCTAACGAACTGCTGCCCCCGTTCTCGCTTGCGCTTCCCTTTCTTTTTCTCTACTTTACCATCCGTTGTGCCTAGAAAGACAGGACAATACCTCTCGTTAGAACCCCCTCGCTCTCTGTTCGAGTCTCGGCCAGCCATCGTCATGTTCCCTCCAACCTTCAAACTCTTCTTCTTCCTCTTGTTGGCGGCAGTCGTGGAGGCTGGGGTCGTTAACTACGACTGGAATGTGACCTGGGTCTGGGCGAAGCCGGACGGCTTCGGAAGACCAGTCATCGGCATTAACAACAAATGGCCCTGTCCAACACTTGAGGCTACGAAGGGGGACACCATTGTTGTCAACCTCACGAACTTGTTGAAGAACCAGACAACCGGCCTTCATTTTCATGGCGTTAACCAGATACAGACCGCTGACATGGATGGCCCTAGCGGTGTCACCCAGTGCCCACTGCCCCCAGATATGACGGTCAAGTATCAGTTCACCGCTGACGAGGCTGGTACTTTCTGGTGTAAGTGCCCCCGAAAGACTGTGTAGTACACCTCAAGTCTAACCTAGTTCTCAGATCACTCCCATGATTTGGGACAATATCCCGATGGCCTTCGCGGCCCGTTGATCGTTAAGGATCCGAGCGATCCTTATGCTGGCAAGTATGATGACGAGTATGTCTTGAGCGTTTCGGATTGGTAAGGACTTATCTCTTCCTTAGAACTTGAAAGACTGGGATGCTCATGGTAGCAGGTATCACAACGACAGCATCACCGCTGTAAAGGGCATGCTGAATCCCTCTAATACTCATTTCGCGCCGCCCATCCCGAACAGCCTCCTTGTCAATGAAGGACAGGGGGCACGTTTGAATGTCACCAAGGGCAAGACCTACCGCATCCGTATGATCAACTTTGCTGCTTTTGGCGCTGCCATGATACACTTCTACGAGCACACGATGCAGATCATCACGAACGACGGGGCAGCCATCAAGGAACAGGACGCCTATCACCTACGTATTGCACCTGCCCAGCGCTTCGACTTCCTGATCCAGGCATCTGAAAGTGACGCGGGCAACTACCCCTTCCTGGTGGCTCTTGATCTGAATCGTGACTGGACAAACTCAACCGACAAGATGTCCTGGCCGCACAACTACACCGGCTACCTCGTCACAGACCCAACCGTGCCGCCTACCCGGAATGACACTGTCGACAAATGGGCGCCTGCGGACGACTCCCTGTTTAAGCCATACGATGATGCCGCCGCCCTGGGCTCTCCCGACAAGCTTATCAAGCTTGACTTCAAGTTCTGCGTCGACCAAAACGGAATCCCTCGGTAAATCCCCTGCCTCCTCCCAGCTCACCCTTACCTTACTTAACCCTACTAACTTTACTTAGTTCATGCTTCAATAACATCACCTACATCAATCAGCCCGTTCCCGCCCTCTACAGCGCAGCGACAACGGGTGACAACAACACGGACCCGGTGATCTACGGCCAGATCAACCCCTTCATAATCGACTACGACGACATCGTCCAGATCGTGGTCAACAACTTTGACACGGCGACGCACCCCTTCCACTTGCATGGCCACCACTTTCAGGTGCTCTCCCGCGCCGCCTCGGGCGTTGGCGTCTGGCCGGGCAAGGATGAGGGGTATTTTGCCAACCCGCCGATGCGCGACACGGTTTCCATCATGCCGCACTCGTACGCGGTGCTGCGGTTCCGGGCGACGAACCCGGGTGTCTGGTTGTTCCACTGCCACATCGAGTGGCATGTCGAGATGGGGTTGACGGCCACGATCATCGAGGCCCCGGACCGGTTGAGGGGAATGACGTTCCCAGACGATCAGATCGCGGCGTGCAAGAAGATGGGCACGAAGTACGAGGGGAACGCTGCGGGGAATACGAAGAACTACACGGACACCTCAGGCATGGTGACGGTCCCGCCAAAGGACTACAACGGGTGCGTTGTATTTATTTCTTGCCCCTTTGCTGTGTCTTCCTCCCGCCCTCCCAGCGTCTTTCTTACCGTTTCATATTTTCTTCATCGCCCCTTCGCAGTGTCTTCCCTGCCCCTTCGCATTTCTTACTCGGCCCTTTGCATTTTTCTTATTGCCTTTTCCCGTTTTCCCAATATGTCTTTCGCATTTTCCCTAACTTTTGGGATACACGCTAACATGTAACAATGTGAATAGTGCCACATACAATCCATAACCTAAGCGTTCGCTTGGAAGGAGTATGTGTCATCGGCGTCCGAGTTGGCGGGGCCGATGTTGTGTCTGGAGTAGTTCTTCGTTGGTTGTCTGCATGGGGAGAGCGTTGTTTTGTCCTTTTCTTTTGTTCTTTTTTGTTTCTTTTTTTTTTTGTTTCTTTCTTACTTTTTTTTCTTTTCCTTTTTTCTTCTTTCGTATTTAGCAACTTATAGCATTAGTATTTACTTTTTGGGTTCATTGAGCCCAAGGGCTAGAAACATGAAGCCCTTTTTCTTCCCGTCCTGCTGCCCTCGAGCAGCAGCACGTGTCGATTCTGGCTCGACACAAAATTGTTGTGGAAGAAATTTATCCTGGACCATCTGCTTAAGTATTCGCCTTCGCATGTCGCAACTCTATGTTCATGTTTGAGAAAATGTCTAAGAGAGTGTATCGCGCCAGTCTGGGTAATGTCGATTAAGATGGCACCTTGACTATTGCTAGCAAGGCTGAGGACCGAAGAAACAGGCGTGATCCTGTTCCATAGACATCAGGCAAATGTGGTCAGAGAGAATATACTCCCAACTTTGAACAGTCCGTTACTCTCAGAAACTACAATTACATAGGGCAAAGACCAACAGGTGCCAGGAAACCTACTTGTCTTGGCTCCAAGTCACACTGAAGCGTGTCTCATGGAGCAAGGTGGTTTGGACAACAACCCGTGAATCGGTGCCGTGGTGAGGCAGATCACAAAACTTGCAAAGGCAGGTTATTCACCAAGACTCCTCCGCTCTTTTGGTATTTGACTTTTGCCATCCATGGAAAATTCCAACCGCAGTTTGAATCACACCAAACACCCAACTCATCCACCAACCCTCCAGCAATAACAACAACAACAACCCACATCCGGAACGGGCGGACGTGGGGACCCGCCTCACTCTTCCTCCGTACCACCCGAGCTCCCCGTTCCCTACCTTACCTTTCCATCAAGCATCCAGGAGAGCCTGTCATCCATCAGGACAAGAAATGATCCGACCAGAAAGTCTCACCTGATTCATGACTTGCTGACCACCCCATACCCCTCCAATCTCCTGGTTTGATGGGCACCCACCCGGGCAACACCGTCGAAGAGTCCAGAGCGGCGGTGGCCGAGCGCGTAAAGGACAGCCACATGGTGACACAGTCCGGAGAGATTTAGACCGCAGTTCCTCCGCGCGGCCGGGGGGTGGGCCTTTGAAGTGGTCTGATACTGTGATCATCAACGAGTGGCTGTGTGCCCGGGCGGTGTCTATCGTTATTTACCGTAGACTATGGAGGGCGTGGGCAGATTTGGGCTGGTTCGGTGAGAATGACCGTGGGGTAAAAGTTGGCTTCATGGGCTAGTGATACTGATACGAGTGTTGTTCCTTTGAAAGGTGTGATAGGGTCCTTTTTTTTTTTGGGCCAGGTATCTAGTAAGAAGTAGGTGTGCTGCGTACCGGAAGTTGGGGGAGAGCCGGTCAAATGGTGCTGTAAAACAGGACATGTGAGTCTCGGGAGGCCGAGACTCGGAGCCGTTGGTCCTACGAGCGTCTTCACCGTTTTTTTTTTCAGCTGAACGCTGACCGCTGGTGGAGGGCAACGGGGCAGAGATGCCATTGTGTATGGATATTCCATCACGATGTGGCCTCAGGAAATCAACCAGGTTGTCCTGTTGTTTATCGCCGGCTTTGACTTGGCGGTGATCGCCTCGTATGAGGCCAGCCACCAATGTCATGTGCTACATGCGAATCTCCTGGGCGAGGCTTGTGGGACGCCGGGACTCCCAATCCCCCTGGGACGTTGATACAGCCTTGGTAAGCAGTTCCTGCGGCATCCCGTTCGATGACAGGAACTCCCCGCGGCTGCAGCAGGCCGTCACTTGCAGGCCGATTGTCAAGGGTTGAGGGCATGTAAGGTATTTATGGAAAGTAGACGTTGCATGGCAACAGCATGAACAGCAGCCGAAAATAGAACCCTGCATGGCATTAATGTTCTTGGGTGAAGAACGAGAGCAAAAACCAAATGCCCAAGCAGAAAATGGTTGGGGAGTCGTCCTAAAGCAGAAAAAGAAAGGAAGAATTAGGAAGAGGTAAAGCTTCAACTGCTGGCTCTTACGGAGACACTAAGCATGGCTTCTTGATCATCCCAAAGTGAGATTAGAGGTGGCGTCTGAAATGCACCAGAATGCGACATATCCGCCGAGTCCAAGACAGACGGTTCCATTCCCGTTGCGGAGAGGGCTCTCGATGGCGCTGGGTGGCTGCGGGTGGCGGACACCCGGATGGGAAGATCTCGTGGAACAGTTTTGGGGGCTCGGTAGGGTTGCCGGGCGTGATTGTTGAGGTGGGCCGCATGGCGGAGCGGACAATGGGGAGTCCGGTGTTGGTGGTGAGGGAGGAGGGGCCAGAAGTTCACCGAGTCAGATATGGTGGAAGAAGGTCAAACGGAAGTGCGGTCAGTCCAACTTGAATATTAGCTCGGAAGACCTCAGTCTCTGTGTTGATGTTGGTGCTGACCCCGCGATGTATATCGTTCCAAAGTGGGTTGCGACGGGAGAAGTTGGGGGTGAAAGATAGGACACCCCGACTCGCCTACTGACCTCAGGCAAGGAGGTAGAAAGGGCGCGAGCCCGAGAGGGGATTCTCGCTGACAAGGCAATGGCAATGGAAGTCAACCCAAAAAATGGGGTCGTCGATGTTCATAGTCTCCCTCGAAGCTCTCGATCGTTCGTGATATCGGGAGTTCTTTTGGCTGGTGAATGTTGATGCCAGCAGCCGGCTGCCGCCCCTGCTGCGATCCAGAAGGTATGTAAACTTGGAAGAGCAGACAACGACGGCCCGGTGCCGTTTCAAGCTTCAGGCAGCAACCGCGATTCAAAGACGCAACTGCAAATTGTTGAGACATGGACGGGGGGGAAGGAGCAGGAACAGCGGCTCGAAAGCGGGTGGAATGGGATCCACACCTGCCTGGCAGCTGGCCAATTGAGAACTGTATCCTGAACCCACAGACGATGGCTGAACGCCTCCACTCCTAACCCTGGACAGCTCGCACTTCATGTTCAACATTGAACGACGACAACAACGACCCATCAACACTCAACACTGAATCCGGCCTTGAAATGCTCAGCCTTGAAATTCTCGGCTTTGAAATGCTGGATCTGAGGGCTCCGATTGTTAGCACCCCAAACTCTATGATTGCTACAGTCGTCGATGACTTTTCCCACCTCTCCTGAACCCAACGCCTCTCCCAGCAAAAGCCAGCAACGAAAGCACCAGGTCTTGCGACTGTCTCAAGTCCTTGACTCTTCCACCACTCTCGAGCCATCAACTCCTCCGCGCCTTTTGTTTCTGTGGATGAAATGTTTTCAAACACATCGCACCGGCCAGCTGGGCGACAGATCATGACAGCTGCAAACTCTCAACTTGTGCGCTGATTGCCGCCCGGACCGGGCCACTGGGACGCCCCGTACGACCAGCCGGCCAGCTTTCTCGGTTCGAATTATCGTCGGCCCCACGGATCCAGCCTTGTCACACCTACAGGTTTAATTGACGTCGACCATCAAAATATCCTAGCGTCATTTCGCGTCAACGAGACCGGCCTGCTCGTCTCCAGCCAGCAGCACCTCGCCACTCGATCCCAGTGCAAGCGATCTTACCGTGGCACTGGGCTTCCGCTATGACAGACCTTCTCAACTCCATACCCCTCGGCTGCCCCGACGTGCAACTCCTAGGCGAGTTCCACAGCCCTCGCCCGTGACGGCAGAGTGAGAAAAAGGCCAGAGAGAGCTTGCGTATGGGATCCAGCCGCTTACTGAACCTCTGCCGTATTGTTCGTTCCCGTCTTCTGCCCGGGTTGCAACGCTGCCGCATCGCGGCTCTGCACCCGAGCGGAGGACTATGACTCGAAGGCCTCTGAACCGGGCTGCGTGCTTCCGAGACGGCAGGATCCCATTGTTGTGCATGGCGGGCCGACTGCCATCCTAGCTAAAGCCTGCTCAGAGCCCACAGCGATTTCCCCATCCGTGACCAAGTAGTCACTGATACGTCGGTCCTCTCATGCCGGACGGTATGATAGGGGTCAAAACTTGATCCCTTCGCCATTTCTAGGCCGGAGTCGATCTTTCCCGCGCTTAGGGTTCTGTTTTTCTTGTGCTCGGTGGAGTTAGTGCTTCACAGAAGTCGAGTCAAGGGTTGACAAACTTGTCCATTGTACCCTTGGGTACCTTGCGTATTAAGCAGAATAGCGTCTATTGCCTCTTGGGATCTTGAAGTGCTTACTTGCGGCCATTGGAAGTTCAAATTCTGCTGAACACGGACTCGTGTTGGCTAATATCCAGGAACCAAGCGACTTAAGCAAGCCGTTAGCCGTGCAGGTGAGGCTCAGTCTGTACTCCCAATCAGGGCCCGCTGCACGGGCGTCTTGCGTTACCCCGATGTCTTATCGACTTTAGCTTGAGAATGTAGCCTTCAGAACCACCAAAACTAAGCCCACGCTGACAGGTCGCCAGTGTGTTTGTCAGAGCGGCCTACTCGATGAAGTCTGCCAGGCACAAGCACATGGGATCGCCGCAGTCGACCCGAGGCTATCTTCAGATGGGAATCCTTTGCTTGCCGTCAACAAAACGCACTCCGCGCCTGCTCTACCCTTCCCGACTTGCCTCAACATGGGGTAGTCCGCTCCTGAGGTGGGGAGTCCGACCTGCCCGTCCCTGCGACCCCGGACTTGGGACGAGATTGGAGCAATGGGAACGAGAACGACTGGGATGACTGAAACGGAGGCGCCGTCGATGGCTACTGCCTGCCTTATGGCTGCTTGGGCCGTCGCGGAAGGAGCCCGCTCGACCTGAAGTGTCACTTTCCCGGAGTCTCGGCCTTATCTCTGAGCTCGCCATCAGCCTCGGCACCCGCCCCCATGATCATCCTTGCCCAGGAGTTCCTGGTACACAGCATGGGACAACAGCTGGCGAACGTCCACCGGCACCCTCGAGATGGCCTCGTGCTTTCCCGCTTCCCCGGTATCAGCCATCCGGGGTGGGCAGCCCGGAAAGCGCAGGGGGGCGGACAGGAGCGGTATATTATCGTCCGAGGGGCTGCCATTGCGTGCAGCTCCGGAAGGACCATGATGTCAAGCTTTTGACACTCAGTCAACACGAGCCGTCCACCACCCAGGCCCGATAATATCCCATGTGGCATGTATTAAAGACCATCAGCACTACATCGGCTTCTTCTTCTCGCTGAGGATCGTCGATTGGAACCCATATTCTACGGCCACTCGACACGCACACCCGTCGTCGACTCTCCCAAGATGGCCGCCCACTTGGACAACAACGACGTCGGCAAGAAGCTGGTGTGCCTCTTGTTTGGCGACCAGTCTCTGGATACACACGGCTTCCTGACCCGGTTCTTCCGCCAGGAGAACCATGGAGTGCTGGCAAAGGCCTTTTTGGGCCAGGTCACCCACGCGCTGCTTGCCGCCATCGGCGAGCTCCCCCTCGACCAGAGGAAGATCTTTCCGCCCTTTCGGAACTTGCAGCAGCTGAACGAAAGATACGCCATCCAAAAGGTCAAGCATGCCGGCATTGACGCTGCGCTTCTCTGTATTTCTCAGCTTGCGCACTATTTGGAGTAAGTAGAGACTGTGTCTTTTACCCTACCATGCTTGTCATAAGATTTAAGGTTTGAGCCATTGTTCTCTCGGCTGACCGCTCTCGCACCTTCAGTCACATCGAGAAGAACTTTGCCGATGTCACCCCGCTCGACGACACAGTCCTCGTTGGCCTCTGCTCAGGTCTCTGGGCCGCCGCAGCTATTGCCACAGCGCCTTCACTCCCAGACATTGTTCCAGCCGGCGTCCAGGCAGTTCTCTTTGCCTTGAAGCTTGGGTCTTACGTTCATGGCATTGGGCAGCGGATGAGCCCGACACACGAGCGATCGGAAAGCTGGACCTACCTTTACTCAGGTCTCAGTCAAGAGGATACAGAGGAGAAGCTTGCGTCCTTTCATCGTGATGAGGTTAGTCAGATCAAGGTTATGGTTTAAATTCTCGTCGCTGACGTCTCTGCAGGGGACTCCGGCGCTCAACCGCGCCTATGTTAGCGCAGTATCCTCTGCCACCATCACGGTGTCGGGTCCTCCGCGCACACTCAAGGCCCTCAACGGCTCGGGGGTTTTGTCGAGCACATATCCGCCATCTTCGCTCCCGGTCCACGGCCCGTACCATGCGCACCATCTCCACTCGGCCGCCGATGTCGAGAAGATCCTTGGTCTGAACGACCAAAAAGTACAGGATGCTCTGTACAACACAAGACCGCGGTTTCCTGTCATGTCTTGCGGAACTGCGCAGTGGTTTCAAGCTTCGGACACCAAGTCCTTGATGGCATCGGTTGCCTCGACCGTTCTGAACGAGACGCTGGTCTTCAACAAGGTTCTTGACACATGTGTCGAGTACGCCCGGCAGTTTGAAGGCAAGCAGTGTCTGGTCTTGCCCCTCGGCCCAACCATGAATGCCACGACGCTTTCAAACCTTCTCAAAAAGGAGACCAGCTTGGAGGTGACTCTTCGTCAGACATTCGCTTCATCATCGTCGGGCACTACAACGCCTCGCATTGGCAACCAAGGTTCCGTTCAGCGCCCCAAACTCGCCATCGTTGGCATGGCCGGGCGGTTTCCAGATGCTGCCAGCCACGAAAAGCTCTGGGAACTGCTTGAGAAGGGCCTCGATGTTCACCGAGAGGTTCCTCCAGACCGCTTTGACTGGAGGACACATGTCGACTCGTCAGGCAACGGCATCAACAAGAGTCACACCCCGTACGGCTGTTGGATTGAGGAGCCAGGCTTGTTCGATGCGCAGTTCTTCAAGATGTCGCGCCGCGAGGTGCTGCAGACGGACCCGATGCATCGTATGGCCCTCACAACGGCATACGAGGCTCTGGAGATGTCGGGCTTTGTGCCCAACAGGACACCGTCGACCAAGTTGGATCGCGTCGGCACCTTTTACGGTCAGACTTCCGACGACTGGCGCGAGATCAACGCTGCTCAGCAGGTCGACATGTACTTCATCCCAGGAGGTGTGCGTGCCTTTGCGCCTGGCCGCATCAACTACTTCATGAACTTTAGCGGGCCGAGTGTCAGCGTCGACACGGCGTGTTCCTCAAGCGCGGCTGCCCTCCAGGTGGCTTGCACGTCCCTGTGGGCAGGAGACTGCGATACGGCCATTGTCGGCGGCCTGAACTGCATGACGAACCCGGACATCTTTTCCGGGCTCAGCAAGGGGAGCTTCCTCTCTAAGAAAGGCCCCTGCGCAACTTTCGACGTGCAGGCTGATGGCTACTGCCGTGGTGATGGCTGTGCTTCGGTTATTGTGAAGCGCCTGGAAGATGCCGTGGCTGACCACGACCGGGTCCTCGCCGTCGTCCTCGGCACCGCCACCAACCACAGCGCGGGTGCCATTTCCATCACGCATCCGCACGGCCCAACCCAGTCTGAGTTGTCGACGGCCATTCTCGATGATGCGGGCGTTGATCCCTTGGATGTCGACTATGTCGAGATGCATGGCACCGGCACCCAGGCTGGAGACAATATCGAGATGCAGTCCGTCACAGAGGTCTTTGCCCCGGCTCACCGAAAGCGACCTGCCGACCGGCCGCTATATCTCGGTGCGGTGAAAGCAAATGTGGGCCACGGTGAAGCTGCCTCGGGCATTACTGCGCTTGTCAAAGTGCTCATGATGCTGGAGAAGAATCTCATCCCGCCTCATGTCGGCATCAAGGCGGGCTCGTCCATGAACCCGAAGTTCCCATCGGATCTTTCGGAACGCGGCGTCAACATTGCCTTCCACACCACTCCCTTCAAGAGAAAGGATGGCAAGCCGAGACGAGTCTTCGTCAACAACTTCAGCGCTGCGGGCGGGAACACCGGTCTCTTGCTTGAGGACGCTCCAAAGTTGCCACCGACAAAGGGGGACCCTCGGACCCAGCACCTGGTTACTGTGTCAGCCAAGTCGAAGGCCTCCATGATTCGCAACGCTAAGAATCTCATTCAGTGGATGGAGAAGCATCCCGATACGCCACTGTCGCACGTTGCCTACACGACGACGGCAAGGAGGCAGCAGTACCACTGGCGTCTGAACGCTTCTGGAGAGAGCCTGTCGGAAATCCAGGAGACCATCCAGAAACGCCTCGAGGACAAGTTTGAGCCTGTCGCATCAGATCCTAAGGGGCGGCCACAGGTCATCATGATATTTACCGGCCAAGGCTCTCATTATTCTGGGCTTGCAAAGGACTTCTACCGGGACCATCCGGTGTTCCGAAACAGCATCGACGAGTTCATTTCCCTTGCCAAGGCTCATGGCTTCCCATCATTCTTCCCCTTGCTCGATCCCGCGGTCGATGCCGACACGCTGCCTCCCATCATCATCCAGCTGGGCATCGTGTGCATCGAGATGGCGATTGTTCGCTTGTGGGCCTCATGGGGCATCAAGCCTGTGGCGGTGATGGGCCACAGTCTGGGAGAATATGCCGCCTTGGAAGCCGCCGGTGTCTTCTCGGCAAGCGACGCCATTTTCCTCGTCGGCTCCCGTGCGAGCCTGCTCATGGCCAAGTGCACGGCGAACACGCATTGCATGCTTGCCGTCCGGGGGAAGCCAGACGTGGCCCCCAACGCTCTCGAGGCTCGGGGCGAGAGGATTGCCAGCGTCATTGAGATCGCTTGCTACAATGGCCACTCCGAGACTGTGTTTGCGGGCCCGTTGGGCAAGATTGAGGAGATGAAGACTTCGCTCAAGGCTGCTGGTGTCCACGGCACTGCACTTCGCGTTCCTTTTGCCTACCACTCAGCCCAGGTCCAGCATGTTCTGGACGAGTTTGAGGCGATTGCGGAAGCCGTCCAGTACAACACACCGCGAATTCCAGTCATCTCGCCTCTTCTGTCCGAGGTCATCGACGACAACGAGAGATGCGCGTTTTCCATCGACGCCAACTACCTGCGTAGGCACATGCGCGAGGTTGTCAACGTCACCGATGCTCTCTATGCGGCCGAGGAGGCGGGCGTCGTTGCGGACAACAGCGTCTGGCTCGAGATTGGCCCTCACACCGTCTGCACCCCTATGGTCAAGTCGATTTTCGGAACGAGCACGGTTGCGGTTGGCAGTCTGAGCCGCAAGATTGAGACCTACAAGATGCTGATGAGCACCTTTTCGGCGCTGCACCTCGCGGGCGTGGACATCAACTTTGATGAGTACCACCGCGAGTTCCGCGACTCGGTCCGCATGCTTGATCTTCCCTTCTACTCGTTCGAGTTGACAAACTACTGGATCCAGTACGCGGGCGACTGGTGCATCGCAAAGGCCAGAATGTCAAACCCTGCTCTTCCTCGCGAAATCGCGGCACCAGAGCCAGTCTCCAAACTCTCGACGACAACTCTCCAGAAGATCATCCGCGAGGAGGTGAAGGGCGATGAGGCGGTGGTCGAGTTCGAATCCGATCTGTGCCAGGATCAGCTCCGGAACATCGTCTCTGGCCATCTGGTCAACGGTGCCCCCTTGTGCCCATCGTCCCTGTACGGCGACATGGCCATGACCGCGTGCGACTACGCCTACAAGCTCCTGCGCCCTGATACAAAGGAGAAGATTGGCTGCAACGTTGCTAACATGGAGGTTCCCAAGACGCTCATCTTCAACGACAAGGCCAAGAGCCACATCTTGCGCCTGACGGTGAAGGCGAATGCGGAGCGTAGGGAGGCCGACCTCGTCTTCCACACTAGTCAAGGGGAGAAGGTCACGGAGCATGCGAAGTGCAAGGTCTATTACGGCAAGCTCGAGGACTGGCAGAACGAGTTTGACCGCGCCAATTATCTGGTCAAGTCTCGCATCGACGGCCTCCAGGACGCTGAGAAGCGCGGTGCTGCCTCCAAGGTCGGCCGCGGTCTTGCCTACAAACTCTTCAGCGCCCTTGTCGACTACGCTCCGCGCTACCGCGGCATGGAGGAGGTTATTCTTGACAGCGCGACGTGCGAGGCAACGGCCCGGATTCGGTTTCAGACGTCTGAGCAAGACGGCACTTTCTACTTCAGCCCGTACCACATTGACAGCGTTTGCCACATCTCGGGCTTCATCATCAACGGCACCGACGCTGTGGACTCGCGCGAGCAGGTCTACATCTCACACGGCTGGGGCTCCATGCGGTTTACTGAGATCCCGCAAGGGAACAAGGAGTACCGCAGCTACATCCGCATGCAACCGCTCGGAGCGACCAAGATGATGATCGGTGATGCCTACGTCTTTGACGGCGACAAGATTATTGGCATCACGGGCGACATCAAGTTCCAGGCCATTCCTCGGGCGTTCCTCAACAAGCTGCTCCCTCCGCGCGGCACTGCCGTTGCTTCCGCAGCGCCTGTTGCAGCCGCGGCTGCGTCTGTTGTGAAGAAGGCCGCCTCGCCCAAGAAAGCCGCTTCTTCGAAGAAGAAGGAGACCCTGACTCCGGCGACAATAGGGAAAGTTAACCAGAGATTAAAGACCATCACTTCGGCCATCATGGACATCTGTGCCAAGGAGATTGGCTGCAGCATTGACGACCTTGCCGACAACGTTGCGTTTGCGGATCTTGGCGTCGACTCGATCTTAGGCATCGAGATCGTGTCGAAGGTGACTGAACAGATGGACATGGAGCTTTCCAAGGAGATCTTTATGGAGTACGCGACGGTGAGCGCCTTCAAGAAGTATCTGACGCAGTTCGAAAAGCCGGGCCGTAAGGACAGCATTTCTTCGCGCGCCTCGGACGCTACGTGCGATGATGGCTCGCCAGATATCGACTCCGACTCAAACGTGACGACGCCACCAGAGGAGAGCGAAACCAACTCGGTCAAGGGCGACGCAGAGCCCGCTGAGTTTGGTAGCGAGCTTCAGAAGTCACTCCGCGCGCTTATTGCCTCCGAGATGCAGACCGAGGTGGACGAACTCATCGCGGCACCCAGTCTGGCGGACCTGGGGCTGGACTCTATCATGGGTATGACCATCGTGGACCGTCTTCTCTCGAATCTCAACATCAGTGTCGACTCGGACTTCTTCCTCCATCATCCAACCCTCAAGGATGTGGAGCGTGGTCTCGGCATTGTCGAGGAGATCAAGAAGCCCGCCGCCCGGAAGCAGCAGTCCAAGCAGCAGGCGATGCAGTCGACACCCTCAACCAGCGGCAAGCATCCCAGAATTGGTCTCGAAGAGCCTGCACCTCCACGGCCACCCAGGCCATCCAGCATTGTCGACAACTACCCCAACCGCAAGGCGACCTCGGTGGTGATGTCGGGTCGTCCTAAGCATACGACCAAGCGGCTGTTCCTCGTTCCTGACGGCAGCGGCAATTCGGCATCGTACTCGCGGATCGCCAAGATTGGCGAGGACTGGACGGTGTACGGATTCTTCTCGCCATTCATGCGCACACCCGAGGAGTACAAGTGCGGCGTGTACGGGATGGCGTCCAAGTTCATCGCCGAGATGAAGCAGCGCCAGCCCGAGGGCCCGTACAACCTTGCGGGGTGGAGCGCCGGCGGCGTGATCGCGTACGAGATGGTGTACCAGCTGATCCAGGCCGGTGATGAGGTTGCCACCCTCATACTCATCGATTCGCCGTGCCCGTCGACCATCGAGCCGCTGCCGCAGGGCCTGCATGCGTGGTTTGCCTCGATCGGCCTGCTTGGTGACGGCAATACGACAAAGATCCCCGAGTGGCTGCTCCCGCACTTTGCGGCGTCGGTGACGGCGCTGAGCAACTACACGCCGGAGCCGGTCCCCAAGGATAAGTGCCCGCAGGTGTTGGCCATCTGGTGCGAGGATGGTGTGTGCAAGCTGCCGACAGACCCAAGACCAGAGCCGTATCCCAAGGGCCATGCGCTGTTCTTGCTGGATAACAGATCGGACTTTGGGCCGAACCAGTGGGATGAGCTGGTGGATGTCGAGAAGATGACGTTTAGGCATATGCCGGGAAATCACTTTTCGATGATGTTAGGGGATTATGTGAGTTTTTGCTTCCTGAGTTTTGACTTGTGGCATAGGAGAATGCTAACATGTGTGCAGGCCGATCAGCTCAGAGGTTTCGTGCAGGAGGCGCTTGGGGCGCAGAAGGAATGATGCGGTGTTTGTGGATAAATGGGCTGATGTCTGGTTCGGTGGTGTTGATGTCGTGTACACATTTCCTTTAGTGGGTTGTAGGGGCTTCTCTTGAGATGGAGAGGTTGATGTTTTTGCAGCGCGGGGATGGTCTTTGGTTTTGCTTTTTTTTTTTTTTTTCCTTGGGGCTCTGCCTTCTTTCTGGCAGTGATTGGGTGTATCTTTTTGGGGGTTATAGTTTGGTTTTGTCATTCGCTTTGGGGGGGTCTGCCCATGATTCCCTACCCCTAAGTCAGCGAGTCCGACACAGCGAAATGAGGGAAAGGAGTGATGATGGAGGGCATGAAGAATTGGTGGTGGATGCTGGTGGGGAGGGTTTGTGACCTTTTCGTTTAGATTGCAGACTGAAATTGCGACATAGATAGATGGTAACAATTGCAACGCATGATCTTTTGTCGAATATATATGTGTGTGATTGTGGGTGAGAGAGAGAGCAGTGTGTTGCCAAGATAGGGTGTGGTGTTGACTTGGTGTTGACATGGTTTGTTGACTTCAGGGGCTAGTTCAGGGGTAAATTCAGGGGTAATTCACGAGTTGGTTTCAGGTTTGGACTTCAAAGAGAAAATTTACTTGTTGACTCGAGTTTGCCAGCCTCATGTATAACAAGACGCCAGAAACACATACAGATGCGGACGAGTGCTTGAATGCATTACTGGTGACGGCTCTGCGTCGCTCTGTGTCAGAGACCAAGATTGTTGGCAACAGGATGCATGCAGGCAGGGAGGAAGATGGAGCAAAAGCATTACCTTCTTAAAAATGATGGAGCTTGTGGCGTTCCGAGGTATCTAGAGAGAATGAAACATGGAGTTGGACGATTATGGAAGCATGTAGGGGTTTAGAGAAAAATAGGGTTGTGCAGATCACATCCCATGTGGATATAATGCGGGAGCCGGGAACCGCCCAACCTGCTGTTGTAGGAGAGAGATGGGGGTAATAAGGTAGATACTCTGTGTTGGAAGCGCTGGCCTGTAATTCGACAAGCCGATCTAGGTCATGAGAAGTCGTCTGACCCCCGGCCCGCAGCTGGTCAACGCACACTGTTCATTTGTGATGACAGTATCATGCGCTACTGTAAGGTTTTGTTAAACTACCGTAGCAGACGGAGACAAAGCCTTTTGGATTAGTTTACTGGAATCCGCAGGTGGGTTGGTTACAGGCTGCTTCGACTTGAGTACTTCCCGTGTCTCAAGTAGCACAAGACAACAATGAAGGGGAAGTGTAACAAATGTCATCTCGGGCAGCAGCGAGAGTGCCCTGCGGGCATGTCGGACCCTCAGATATTTACTATACAAAAAAACCGCGCCCTTGCGGGCCGGGTGAAAAACCTATACCGATGATTAAGGGAAGAAACCAGCCTGCGAAATACAAAAAGAGAAGGCCTCTTGGCCTCCGATCGGTGGGAGTCAGATTGCCTACTCCAGCTCGAGCTTCCTGGCCAAGCTGTACATCGGCAGTCTTCCTGAGTCCATCAGCCAGCCCAGTATTCTCCTCGTCAGCCGAGCAGTTGAAGGACTGGCACCCTGTAGAACAGAGTAAAAGACTCGTCGCGTCCTGACTTCTGCTCTCTCCCACGTCC
The DNA here is from genome assembly GCA_027946355.1 of Collariella sp. IMI 366227. Classification (NCBI taxonomy): domain Eukaryota; kingdom Fungi; phylum Ascomycota; class Sordariomycetes; order Sordariales; family Chaetomiaceae; genus Collariella; species Collariella sp. IMI 366227. The sequence goes on along the minus strand of JAPEUS010000002.1, from coordinate 681,678 downwards.
GAGTCAACGGTGGGGCCAAACACCACATCACCAGGTGTTCAAGAGTCTTCCGCCCTTCGCCGCACTTGCAGCAGGGCGTCAGCACACTTGGGACTCCCCGTTTGAACAAGAAGTCCCGGAGGCTTATATTCCCAGTTCGGACTTGGACCAACAACGAGCTCTTCGCTTTGCTCAGTCCCTCGTGCTTCTTAAGAGTCTTGTCCTTGAATAGAGTCTTCTGCTGGTGGTCGAGGTCGTCCGCTGGTCTCGTCGTCGCCCGACCGTCTCGTTCCTTTAGCCATCTCTCTCTCCAAGCCTCCTCGACTACCCTGTCCGTGTCGGTGGTTCCCCCGGTCCAACGTGCTATTACTCCTGCGGCCTCTTCTACCGCTGTCGGCCTCTGTGGCCTAAAGGCCCGTGGTCGGCCCCTGTTGCTCGGCCTTGAGTAAAACCTCCGGCGTATCTTGCTGCAAGCTGCATGGACAATGGTCCCTGGGGCCTTTTTGCCTCCTTGGCCGTTGTCGAGAGCGGGTTGTTGAAGCCTGGTTTCGAAGTCGGCGAGTCGTTTGTTGAGGTATAGGTCCAATGGCGGCACCCATGTTTCTGTCTCAAGATTGCGGATTGGAGTGGATTTGAAAGCTCCTGCCACGATCCTCAAGCAGGAGTTTTGAGCCTTCCCAAGATCCTTGGTGATTCCCTTAGTTGCTGGCTTGCCTCCTTTTTCCGTGGGGATGTGGAAAGATGAAGCCCCATAAGCCAGCGCCGACCGGATGCACTTTGAGTACACCTCCCGTGCCTTCGCCAGACCCAGTCCCCACGTCTTGGCTGCGATTCTTGACAGAGCGTAGCTTTGGGTCACCAGTTTCCGTTCCACTGCCCCCAGGTGAGCTTTCCAGTTGAGCCTCCAGTCCAGCCAGACACCTAGGAACCTAGCTGATTCTGTTGGCTTCACTGGACTGGTGCCTCTCCCCGGCTGGGCGAGGTCTAGCTGGTTGGTCCACTGCCGTCGTCCCTTGTTGAAGTGAATCAGTTCGCTCTTCTCGGGAGCGAAGGCCATTCCTTGGGTGTCCGCCCACCGCAGATATGTCTCCCAGGCTGCCTCCAGCTGTCGGACGTTGGTCTCCGGGTCTCGGCCAAAGACTAAGAGATTGGTATCGTCTGCAAAGCCAGCTATCGCTAGGTGGGGTGTTGTTCTTTTAGCTGCTTGTATAGAGAGGCGATGTAGAGAATGAAGAAAGCCGGAGAGAGGGGAGAACCCTGGGGCACTCCAGCCCGTATGGCTGTTGGGGAGGCTGCCTGGCCGTCAAAGTGAAGGGTTGCCTCCCTTCCGGTTAGCCAGTCTTTTGTCCATAGGACCAGCCACCTTGGAAAGCCCATTTCTCGAAGAATGGCAAGTAGTCGGGTATGGCTAGCCGTGTCGAAGGCTCCTGAGATGTCCAGCTGGAGTAGCGATGCTGTCGCTTTCTGCCTCCACGCTTCTTGAACCTGAGCTACTACTAGTCGGACCGCGAGCTCTGTTGACCGGTGTGCTCTGTTGCCCATCTGTTCGTCCGGAAGTAGGCCGTTGGTCTCTGCGGCTCGGGTAACCTTCTCAGCCACCACTGACTCTATTACTTTCCCGAGGGTTGGTAGTAGGCAATCGGCCTGTAGCCTCCTGGTGTCTGATAAGCTAGCGGAGTCTTTCCCGGCTTCGGCAGAACCACGGTCTTTGCTCTCTTGAACCGGCTTGGAAACCAGCCTAACTGCAGACACCTTGTAGCTAGTATAGCCAGTACGTTGGCCAGGGGCTTCCCACACGCTTTCAAAAAGCCTGTAGGAAGCAAGTCTTTGCCTGGTGCTTTCAAGGGGCTCGCCTTTCTCATCGCTTGCGCAATTTCGGCCGGCGTTACCCTCTGTGGGACACTGAACCTTGGCTCCCAGTCATCAAGGAAAGCTTGGTCTTGGATGTCGTTAAGGTTAGCTGGAGGGCTTGGAAAAAATCTCCTAGCTAGAGCCTCGGCCTTCTGGCTGTGGTCTGTAGCTGTCATCTGTCCCGAGGCGTCTCTGAATGCTGGAAGCCTCGGAGGTTCTGGTGGTAGAAAGCTCCGTAGTCTGGCCCATCTCTCGAACGCCCACATCTTGTCCGGCTTCTTCGCCTAATGCCGTTAAATATAGATACTTGCTGCAACACTATCGGAATGTCTGTTAATTTCAGTACTTCCAGGCTTGTCATGTGATGTGTAGGGGGCGGCAAAACAAAAAAGGGACATGTCCAGTTCCCTGATGTCACGATAGAAAACAGTTGACAGGGCTGTGGAAACAGAGATGGCAATATGTCTCGTTAAATATGGTGTTGAGACCGCTCATAGGTTGAAGACAAAAGTAAACGGCTCCAAGCTAGACTGTGTTGATGTAAAAGAAAGTTTATAGGTACGATTGACGTTGTCCAGTGCGTTGAAATACGTTGGTTCTGATAGAAGTCTGCTCTGGAGGTACTATTATGTTTTCCTTCTCCTTGTACCTTAACAGTTGACCGCGAGTAGGATCCCAGAGTAAAAGCTGAAAATGATCAACTCCGTTAACCCCCAGTACTAGTGTCTCGAGAATAAGAAGGGAGTAACTTGAGCAGCGCAAACGTATGAAGCGTATCGTCGTCAGATCGGGCGGCGTGACTTCCCTGTGCTCCACATTCCCAATGAGCATTGTGTAGTAGCTTCAGTGGCTGTTGCCTTGAATCATTTAATTTCACGCGTGCATAGCATACGGTCTTGGGTCTTATTTGGAAGCTTATGTTGATGTTTTTGGTTGAAATTTCTGGCTGGTCTTTTAGCTGTTCGTTTAATTGTGTCCCGATCCTAAAAACGGTGTTTTTGAACAATATTGCACGATTGAGACAGATCTAGACATCCTGAATTGCTATGCTAGACATGATAAGAACAACCAACTCAATCAATCTCTCCGTTCTTCCAACTTCTGCTTCACACCTTGTTTGTGGAGTTCTCTGGGACCGTGCCAACTTGCACTGGCAGTCTTTTTACCAGATTCTTATGTGCTCTGATTTGCTTTTCGTCGTCACCAGTGCCCTCCATAACCCTTAATGTGTTCCCGCTCAGCCAATGTCATTGCGGACATGGATTGATGACGAAAACTCCAGCCCCATGCTCATATCCCACCCCACAATAGCCCCACACCGTTTGCCCAGCAGGTCGTTTATGTTCAGGTTGAGCACCTCTCTGGCCCGGAAGTTTTGTTACTGTAGCTATTCACTAAGGTCAGTGAGTCCTATCCGAGGCCAAAAAGCCCTGTCATGCACTCTGGCTCTCGAGCACTTCGGGCATAAGACCGAATGTTCAGACACCCAATGACGAATACTTACAGCGGTCGTTCACTTCGGGCATGAGATCTCAGATACTCAATGACAAATACTTTGGGTTTTTCCAACGCCTACTAGGTATATATTTAACACTGTTAGGCCACCTCAATCTCTTTTTTTCTCTCTTCGCACAATATTAAACACAGCCAAGATGTCGAGCTTTCCTCCCTCTTTACTACTTTTCACCCCTGCCATCGTAATGACACCTTCTCAAGTTTCCGCCATCTCTACCGCAGTGGCCCCTCCGCTGGTTCCTTGCCCCAGCCGCGCGATGCCGGTCTTGTTGCCCACCTGCCGTCGCCGCTAGGTTCATTCTGATCCGGGCCGTCAGATTGCGGGCAACCCCTCCCAACTTTGTCGAGGTTTTTCTGTTGACCGCGGCGACAACTCGAGAATACTCTGGGCTTTTCAACTGTAAGTGATGAATCTGCTACCCTCCTGATGTTTGCAGTCCGCAAGGAGTGATTGGTGGGGCAGCCACCATGCTTCTGAGCTGGTTTCAGATGACCCATCTGCTAGCTTGGCAAGGAAAAGCACAGCTACTATTGCTGGCAGGCCGCCGCCACATACGGAGGCCGAGGAATCAAGTAGATTCAGTTAACAACTTGACCCTTTTTTTTTATGCACCTCACTCACTTTCCAAACTTCCACGCTTCCGCACTTCTCTCGCTTGTTTTACAGCCACAAGAACTCAGCCAGACCCCAAAGCCAAACACTAACATCGCCTCTACAGGCCGAAGCGAACCGCTCGCAGTCGCACTTATATCTCCTGCTCGTTCTCTGGGCTCTCACACTTGTGAACGGGATGTGCCGCGCTCTTTTGGCGGCGTACGGGGTGCCGATGCTCAACAGGGCAGGCATCGCCAAGTTCAACGCCGTCGTCCAGATGGCACACGCGCTGCTGGGCTGGTGCATGCTGTTGTTCCCAGGCAACAGCGTGCTGGCGATGAACGGCTCTACTCTCATGGGATGTGGAGTCAACTTTTGTCGTGCTCATGCCTCCTTCCAATCCCGCCGTTCCCCTTCCGCCCACCGTCACTGTCGCCTCGCGGTCAGCCCTCGCCCGTCCGCGCGCTTCTGCTCGCCCGCGTGTCGCTGTCCGTTCGCGAGTGTGACGGGAGTTTAAGATAAACACGTTTGGGCTAGGGTCAGATGAAAGTTTTTTGATCGTCTCGCAGATTCGTTTCCTAAATTCTACTAAGGTTGTCGATGTGCTTGATGTTTGATGGAGAAGAATTCACTCTCAAGCCGGCGGTCCTCTTCAGTTGCGGGTATCAACGACTCGAGCATGGCTACAAGTAGGACACTCTCAACTACTTGGAACAATTGTGTGGTAACATTCCCAAGATTGTTCAAAATATTCAATCTTTTGATGGGGGTTTCTTTTAAAAATGGCCCCATATTGCTAAACCTCCTTCTCATCCTTGTCTTTTTCTATGTGAGCTTTCCCCTAAACTTCTTGAGCCAACCGCATCACTTCTTTGCTATATCACTCCTTTATTTTAACAAAAGGCTCCTTAGGTACTATGAAAACACTTACACCACTTCCCTGTTTTTTTTTTTTCCTCTTTCTGCAAATCGCTAGCCACAGCTAGATGGGCTCTCTAACTCAATCCACCAACGTCATCATGTCTCCCAAAATGTCTTGGCCCATTCGACGACAGCTACTCAACTACCAAATCCCATCCCATTTTCCACCTCTGTCTTAACCCTGTTTCGGCTTTCTACGGCCATCCCAACCAGTAAAACAAGTCTCAGCTCGTGTCAGCAGCAAGATCCAAGAACAACAGATCGCGCACAACCAAAACACCATGCACACCATATCCAACTCACCAAGGTGAGTCACTGTCACTGACGTTTTCAAATTGCATACAGCTGATAGCTTGTTCCAGAAACTGACGGTCAGAGCTGTGGTGGTCAAGACAGAGGAGGCCTGTGGTTTCTGTCCGCTCGTAGACTTGGGGTGACGTTGATACGGGCCATCCCTGCTGCCCCACCTACCCGATCAGGGAGGGGCCCAGGGTCTGTGGCCAATCATTGAAATGGGTTTGACGGATGGGGGAGGTTTGTGTGGCAGGATGGTTGGGCACTGGATGATTGTTGGTGAGGATGAGAGCTTCCAGTGGTTTTTCATTGCTCTATTTCTTTCTGTTGTTTCATTGGCTTTTTTTTTCCTTTTTTTCTAATTTTCAAAAATGAAGTTGACGTTCCTGAACCGAATGAAGAAGCTTATTTCTCTTCATAATATTGGTGTCGGACGGCGAGGGTTTGCCGACCCTAAGTCCTTAGGCAAGAAAAATAGAAATGGCGGGAGTGATGTTAAGCGAGGTCACTTAAACATTGTTGCATAAACGCTTAGAAACTCCTTTTGGTGCCATCCCAACATCCGCAAGGTCGGGCTATCACACCTCCTCGTCACCTCCAGCCAGACCTCGAACCTTATCTGACTGCGACGAGTACCTGCACCAGCGTCCATGTACCGGTACTTCACCTTGGCCTCTCCCAACAATCAATACTTGCTAGCCATACCTTACAGCGCACAATGTGGGGGCTGTATCCAGAGCGGGGGATTTCCAAGTCAACCCCGCCATGTGCAACCTGGGACGGTGACATGTTACCCCCGCAGCTTCCGAACCCGCTGTCTCGGCTGGGCTCCCCTGCCTCATCCGACTATCTCGGTTCTCTGTCGCGGTTGCACAAGCTTCCGCCCAACACGAACCTACCGCGTCGATCCTCTTGGCGCGGGTATCCCACGGGCCCGCTGTGCGAGATCTGGGGTGGTGGTAGCAGACACCACTGCGCGAGGCTGTACAAGACAAGGGGTGCTGCTGTTATCACCTGTTGATTACCTCAAGCACAACCCCTCTGCTGTGTTAACATTTCACAAGGCCCCTGGATGCCCTGACTCGGAAACAATCCCTACTGAAGAGATGTAGTTCCCAGCATCCGCGCCTCGTAGCGAGGCTTCCGGAAGGGTTGACGTCGCACCAACATAACCTTGAGGATGTTGTTGCTGACTCGCAAAGACATCATCCAGCAGGGATTGGCTGAATCACAACATTATCCTGGAATAACAAATGCAGATGGCCTTGCCTTTCAGGAGAAGGCTGACAAGTCCCTTCGACCAATAGGTACTGCAGCCGGCGAGCCCGGCCAAACTGTCACCGAGCTACTGTGTATGTTGCGCAACCGACTACTGCACGCGGCAAGTCATTCTTTCAGGGATTCCGAGAGGCTGAACAGCGAGCTTCCCGGTCGGTCTGCCCTGGGGTATGAGGCCAAGGCGAAGAGCCTGCTTTCTTCCTGGTTCCGCAGTCAGCATCAGCAGACGGATCTTCACAAATAATGCTGCAAGACAAACCGGTCAAAAGAGTTGCAGATATGTGCAGTCTCTTGAAAGGTGATTGCATAAAACAAATTGAGAGATCAGGTGCTCTCCCGGGACAAGTCTGTATCCCAACGCCGGCCCATGGGACACTCGGCATTAGTCTTGTCTCTTTTGTTTCGCAGTGGCGCAAGCCTTTCCAACCGTTTTCTCTCTTAAAGTCAAACCCTTTCCAAAGTCTAGCGAATTCCTCACCACTCATGATGTCCCCTAGTTCTCCGACTGGACCGTCAGCTGCACTAAGCCAACCTCCTCCGCACTCAACGTTCTCCGCACCACCAACTGGGTCGGTCCGACATGCGGAAAGTGCCGAAGGGGGCCAAGGCAACTCTTTTTGATAGGCCGGTGAGAACGATATGTACCTGTGCCATGGGCCCGGCACAAATTCGTGGTTTGCAAGGGTTGGTTGCAGTCGGTCCGGCTCGAAGGATGCCGGATGTTGGCGTCGGTGGCGTGCACTTCTGGGCTTCTAGAATAAGACCTCGTTGTTAAAGGGGGCTGGGAAGTCTCGGGACCGAGTGGCGTTTCTTTTGCTGGCGTGGTTAGCATTTTGGAAAGTTTATCTGCCAACGAATGCATTCTTCAACGTCTCCCTTGAAGGTATGCTACGAACCAACTAGATGCGGGCTCTGTGTCCATCTGGGCTTTGCATTGGGTTGGCCTCTGTACACCATGTCAGTAACTAGGTAGCAGCCTGTGAACCAGTCCCATCTCTGCACCTCAAAGAGGAAGCTGGCAAGCTACCCCGCCAGCAAGTGCTGCCTCTCAACTGAACACCAAAACCTGTCAACAGCTCTCATATGGCATAGCCCTGTGGTGAAGCAGCATTGGACGTGTCACACATACAAATCCAAAGCTGCACAATCCAGGGACCAGCGCCAGCAAAGCCCTGCTCGTGGCACCCAGCACAACACGTACTTGGTTGAAAAGAAACCACAACAGTCAACCACGTAGGTGGCCAGATGAGGGGTTGAAAGATGTGGAAAACATGGAATCCCCTTTTGGCATGAACGATATCCGGCCATTGTGTGTCGACTGTTCCACCGGGCCAAGACCCGCATGGTTTATTTTGAGAGAGGTAGAGGGATGCCTGGGCAGCTCAGTCCATCAATATGCCGTTTTTTCAGACCGGGGATGAGAAGTAATGAGATGGTGGGTATTGATAACAAGAGCGAAATGGTAGTTGTCATGCACTTCCGAGTAAGTTGCAAATGATGCCATCTAGCCTATGGTAGTCAACAGGAAACCTGCGAGTTAATCTCAGGGCGCTCGGCTACGGCTATGACAGCAGTTGCTTGGCTTGTTAACCTAGGACAACATCACGGATGTAAGGCGGCCCGCAAATCCGGTCCCGAGCGCTCAGAAGACCTGGTTGTTGGGTTGTTCCAAGAAGCTAAGCATGTACGTGCTAGCAAAGAAATGCAGATGTTGTCAGTTGGCCAGCTCTCTCATGCGCGGGACTTTCATCCTGCGGCAAGTCTTTGAGCAGGAGAAGAGCCTTATGTTGCACCGCGACGAGATTGGTAAACCGAGCAGCGTTGCATTGTGTGTCCAGATGTAACAGCTCTCGGTTTTTGGGGAGACTTGGCCCTGATCGTGGCGAGCCTCGAGAAAAGCTGGTAACAGAATATGCCCCCTGATGTGGTGCTGTCATGGGAAGCCCTGGGGCCGCCAGAGGTGAAGTTGCTGCAGGGGGCAGGCCTTTTCCAGGATGGAAAGTCGTCTTTCCAAGGCACCCCACGGATGTCCGAAGAAAGTGAGAAAGTAAACAGACGGGTTGATGCTTTTGGCCATGAGAGTTCCATGCTTGTTGCGGGTGCAAAACCTCAATGCTGGTCCCCAGGAGTTGATCAGGAAATGGATACGTTAGCTCCAGAGATGTTTTTTTTTGGTAAAGGCAGAAGAAGTTGCAAACAGGCTGGAACCCCCCCCCAAAAAAAATTAACAGACTCAATAAGTAAATATATTGAGACGCAGCCAATTTTGTAGCAATATTGTGTAGTGCCACTTTTTAATTGTTTGGAAATCGCGTCTGGTAAGCAGAACAAAAGACAATGGTTTGGTGATGGAGTGGGAGATTCAGAATTGAGAATTTGAAATTCATAAAAGAAATCATCCAAAATTATGGGGCTGAAAAGGGTCCACCAATAGTACGTCATGCAGAGTGGGTTATATCACGTGAGCCATCCACAGGTCCCCATGTCAACTTCCGGTTAGCTCCGATGTAGACCCCTTCCTGCCGAAACTCCCATCCTGCTGAGCTCGCGACTGCAACTGCCAACTCTCTCCTTTTGCTCTCGTCAAAGTTTCGAAATTTAGGCTTTTGGCTCCAATTTTGAACAACACCACCACTATTTTCCCCATCGCCTTCTTGAAACTCGTTGTTTTAGAGGCGTTCAAACTACAGGCTCCAACTTTTGACAACCTCCCCGCAAAACAAGAACACGATCCCCGTGCACGAGGCCCAATGGTGGCCTGTTGTGCCACTCTAACAGAAGGCAAATTCACCGCGATGTCTGCACCGAAGCAGCCAATCCCCGGCCTGTCGATTGTCCTGTCGCTGCTCTGGCCCTCAATCAAATGACCGGCTGGCCTTCTGCTGCTCAGTTTCTTTGTCGCCTCTCACAACCTTGAGGCTCCTGAGGGAAACGACGCCGTGGGCCATTCCTAGTTGTCGGAAACATTGTCCTACCGTCGCACTATTCGGCTACAGACTCAAGAAACGGCCACGGCACGATCAAAGATCCCGAAATACACCCACCTAGTACGAGAGGCCAAAAAAGCAGCCTAAGCAAGTCATCCATCATGACGAGCCAACACATCTGACCGCGCCAAGATGAGGTGGTTCTGCCTACTTGAGAAGAGCACGCCAAAACAGAGACCGGCACGGGCACATGCACCCCGTGGTTGGCCTGGAGAAGCTCTTCTCAGGGGTTCGGGGTTGAGAATGTCCATCCAGGATCTCCCCGCCATCAGCAACAGCAATCCCACTCAATAGTAGGACAAAGATGAGCCCCTCAGGCTAACAGTCAAAAACAGAAACCCCCCGCTTCCTCTGTTCTTCCTTGTTCCTTGTCTTGAGCGTTCATCGTCGGTCATCGGCGGGATCGACTTGCTAACAATGCCGTGTCTGGTGTCTCTGAGGCACATATTTTGGATTGGCGGTCTGTCAGGGCGCCAGCAGAAGATTGAACGATACTGCGCGGAGAAACGGGCTGTTGACGGTGCCCGTTCCTGAGAGCACCGATGCTAGAGAGCTAATTGATTAACATCAGCAGGCATCTTTCCGTTTTGTTCAGTCTGGCAAACCCCTGCGGTCGATGATACTGTCCCCTTGGTGCTCTGGCTCCTCCAAGGCCAGATCCCGACCAGATTTTGGGCCACAAACAGCGTACGGGGCGTCATTCCGCTCCCTCCTCCCTCCGCGCAACCCAACAGAGGCACACCAGGGTGCCATTGGGGAATCATCCGAAAACATCTGCCCCGCTCGTGTCTGGTCGGCGACGAGTGTCACTGTCGGCTGGGACACCACCCATCTCCTCCATTGGACCCCCCGCTGTCGGCGAAGCTTGGCGCTGCCGTGTCAATGTCCGGTACCCTTGTTCCCAGCTCCGAGTGGGCCGGCTAGGGTAGCATGCCAAGCCGCCATGACGGAGCCTGCCTGAGCTTATTCTGAGGTCTGCTCATGGCATCGACGAGAAACGACCTCGCCAAGGTGCTGTCTCTGGAAAGCTCCCGGCCTAGCGGCACGAGCCTGATGTTGTCTTGTGCTAGCTGACACCAAAAATGCCGTGAGTATTGTCCCAAATTAGGATCATGTTCCAAAGATTCTAAACGACGGAGCACGTCATTGGCAAAGGAGGCAAAACCAAAACAGCCTTTGCTTCGAACACATCGCGCCATTCTGGGCACGCTCGCCAAGGCTGCAACAACAGGTCTCAGACAATGTTTTCTTGAACATCATGCAACGGGACGCATGTTTTGACGGAGTTCCGTCGGGTTTCTCTCACTCACACAGACGACTGTGTTTCTCGTTCTGCTTGCCTGGGTATCCCGCCTTGTCTCATGCCCGTCATCACAAGGCTCACCCGGCTGGCCATTGATGGCCTGAGACCCGGGATGAACTCACGGCTGACCTAGCGAGATCCTTGTAGATATGGGGAAATAGTATGCAGGCCTCTTGATGCTGTTGGAAGTCGGTCAGCTGAGGGGAGACCTTCGAACCCCAGCCGTCTGGCGTCAGGTTGGAGGAGTCATTTGTTGTCTTGTGTAGGTGCAGGGTTAAAAGGGGTTCATCTTGTCATGTGCAAGACAGGATAGCCAAAATAGAACACACTTCATCACTTGTTTGCCAAACAGAGGAGTGTCAGAAATTGTGTGTATGAGATTGCGAGCTATAGGGGTATGGCCAATAAGAGACAGGAGGGAAAATTAAAGACCAAACTACCCACGTAAAGCAGACACAACACAAAACAGGTATCCCCAGTAACTGTAAAGAGCGAACACAACACATCCCAAGGATTGAAATAGAGCGATATTGAGCTGTCTGCAAGAAAAGATCTGAAAAAGGCCCTCGAAAGCTGCCTCCAAAGAATTAGAGATCTGATCCATGCTGCCTCAAGACATCGCCGACACCGACGCCTAACGCCGTCGCCCTTTCCCTCCCCTCTCTCTCTGCGGTCAGTCTGTATGTACAAAGCGGAAAAAAGGAATGACTAGAACAACAAGAGAGAGTCACTGGGCTGAATAACATTCCCACAACATGTGACGACGGCAAGCTTTGCTGAATATGACATCTGAGACGTCCCCCCATCCCCCAAAACGAAACAAAACATCCCCTTTGAGCCACGCATGAGCCCAAATTAGGCAATTAGAGGCAAGAGTTGGGTGTGTGCCCGAGACCGGTGCAACCCTCACTCAAGCTCTAGCGATCCGTCTGTCAGATTTCTAGATGACTGCTCCAACCAACCCGTTCCTTTTCCTCCCCACCACATCCTCTCAAAGCACAGTAAGTCCGCCCATCTGCATCAGTTCCCCCTCCCAGTTCTTCCCCAACTCCACCAGCTTTCTTCTAATCCCATCACCAATCCGCGAGCTACACCCCTCCCCAACAACCGCCACTGCATACGCAAAGCACCTCCCCGGCTCCCCATCCAGCGGTAACGTTGTCCCACCACCCCCAGCATAATCGCCCCTCGTAAGCACAGCCACACCCTCCCCCTCTCTACGTACGCCCTCACCTTCAGATCAGTCATCGCCAACTGGTCAATCTGCACATACCCACCACCCCCACCCCCACAATCCCCAACCAAGCTCACAGCCCAAGGACCATCACCACCCTATACACGGCCGCGGGCCACCACGCCGGCCTTCCTTCCCTCGGCATCTCCCTCAGCAGTTTCAACGCCTGGCCGGCATGCACAACCGCCTCATTACTGCTACTGTGGCCCCTGGAGGAAAAGAAACACATCTGCTGCCTCAGCGGCAACTCCCACGGCCCCGGATGGTGGTCAAACCCCTCGCGACGAGCCAGCCGCTCAATCTCGGGGAAGTTGGACAGGGCGTTGAGATGGATGAGGTGGTAGAGGATGAGGTTGGAGTGGGTGATGGGGGAAGATGGGTGGTTGTGGGCGAGGGTGAGGGCGTGCCATTTTGTGAGGAGGGCTTTGACTTCGTGGAGGCGGTCGAGGGTGGGGCTTTTAGTGTTGTTGATGTTGTAGTGTGGGGAGGTGGTGGTGGGGTTGTGGTTGTTGTTATTGGGCTGGCGGTGTGGGAGAGATTGAGGGGTCAAAGTCGTTGCTGCCACCGAGGCAGGAGAGCATTTGGCGGAGGTGGAAGAGCATTGCTTGTAAGGGGTGGAGGAGTAAGCGGAGTTGTTGGGGGGTGAGGACGCGGTGGGTGGTCAGTAGGGTGAGATCGCCGCGGAGGAATTGCTGGAAGAGGTCGTGAAGGGAGGGGTTGTTGGAAGGGCTGCTGAGGAGTTGGGGGTTGACGTTGCTGCTGCCGTACATGGCTTGCATTGCGGCAACCCAGTGGTCTGAGGTAGGTGATGTCCATAGTTCTTCGGGGCCCGGGAGCGGGCATCGCAGGTCGGTGATAGCGAATAGGGGGGCGGTGTCGTAGAAAAGGCTCAACTCTTGGTCCAGCATGACATAGTTGTAGACGAGCCTAAAAGACAATGTTTGAGTCAGAAGAGTCAATCACCCAGTGTAAGTGGTTGCTTACCTGTTACGCGTTTCACGGTGAACCCAGGTGCGCCATTGGAGCTCAGCATTGGTAGAGTCGTTGAACATGGGAATAGTCGGGGTCTGCGGCTCCAGCATGCCCGCGTTCTTCAGCATCTGTGCAAGGAGCGGTTAGCAAGTTGCACAGAGTACCACAGAATGTTGTCCTCCACCACTCACCGACATGTACATGCCGCGCTGCCCCACAGCAATGTCCATCAGCCACTTGTCGCCGCTCCATACCCCCAAGACAATGAAGAGTAGCGCGCAGCGGAGGGTTGTTGGGTCCCCGGACAGCTCAACATCTTTCTCTACAATGTCGAATAGAGAGATTCGGCACGTCTCTGCCAGGCCTGTAGACAGACAACGAGCCTCAGCCCTCGGCATAGCCGCGGCGCCCTGAGCAATCATCAAGAGCACCAAAAGCGTAGATGCCTGGTTGTTCTGTAGCATTTCGTTGGGGTCCACACATCCAGCCGTCACCAAGGGGTAGTAGGCAGAGAGACTGCGGACGTAGCTGCGCAAGAAGTACTCGAGAACCTTGGCTGGCGGAAGGACGATGAAGTTGCAGTCGCCAGGGGGTGTGGAATAGCCGCCTCTGTTGTAGCTGTTGACGCCGCCGCGATGCACCTCAAGTGCCTTGTGCAGAAAACTCTGAGTAATGGCAAGCATCCTGTCTCTTGTACGTGAAGTCAGGGGTACCACAGACGCTAAGTGGGAGGGATCCCAATCCGCCCGCTCCATCTCCTGCTCGAGTTTGCTCCACGTCCCTTCTTGCTTCGACTTTTGTTCCAGGCATTCGAGATGCACAATGGCGGTTCGGGGACAGCTGCCGGTAATGGGCGTTGGGTTGCACCGCGCTAAGTTCCAAAAGCCCTCTGCGACCTTGACAACCTCGAACTCAGCAATCGACTTATCCACTTGGGCGGTTTGGGCAAGTTCTATCGAGTGTAAGGCTTTTTCGACGTCCGCGGCAGACATGATGCTGGTGCCAGGGGTGTGCATAGAGCCTCTTGCAGACGACGATGCAGTGAGAGGCTCCGAATGCGGCGTGATGCTGTTGTACCCAGTGAAGATTGGCAAAGAAATATCGGGTCGGGTATGTGGTATGTCATTCGGATAGACTCCTAGGTCACCTGAAAACCCGGACCACAGGAAGATATCCTGATACGGTTCCTCGTGAATGACAAAATCGCTGCCCATCTGCATAAAGTCATCGAATGGGCCGTCCAACCTTGTGCCCGGAGAAGAGAAACCGGGCGGACTCATGTGGACATCGGATGGCGAACCGTGTTGCGGAGACCCTTCTATCAAGGTGCCCCCCGGGAGGGCAACCTCGATGGCCGTGGGAGAGGCATGGCCCTCGGCCTTAACTGGGGACTGGCTGGCGTTCATAAAAGCGGTGTTTAAACCCAGAATCGGTTGTGTATGTGAAGCCTGGCCGAGTCCTCCCTGCTGCAGCACGGTGGTAGATGTGTTGCCCGGGGTTCCTCCATGAGCCGCTTGAGCACGGAGGACGGCCTTCGATGACCTTCGCGCAAACCTGCGGTTGCATATCAGGTTTTTGTCTTTGCACCTCGTACACGGCAGCAGTTTGTCGCAGGCGGTTTTTGCTGTAGCACAGTTCTCGCACGAGATGGGTGGTCGCCCAGCAAGGGCAGGCACACCGCCAGGTAGCGGAGTCATTGAGCCTCTCGCCTCATGGTATGTCATGTGGTGCCGCTGGAGAAGATCCCTGGTGCATATGTTAGCCTTAAAGATGCGGCTACAGCGTAGGTAGACTTGCCTTCGAGAAAAGGACAGGTGACAGTGCTCGCACCGATGGGGCTTGACATTTGTGTCTGTTGGCGATGGTGTCAATAAACCGGAATTCTCAGGGAAATCACCGGCAATGCTCACGAGTTGGCAGATGTCGCTCCAGATGCTCCTTGCGGGTGAAACTCTTCCCGCAGTAGGTGCAGAAGATAGTCATCCCGTCTTTTGTCTTCTTGTTCATGTGTAAATCAGGGTCTGACATTCCCGCACCAGCGTCTTGGCCGGCATTCCCCTGGGGTGGGTGCTTGGTGGGATTGTCGCGGGTTGAGAACGTCCTAGGGGAGTGTTACTCGGCCGAATCATGCAACTGTGGACGGGAAGATCGGATTCAGTTTGTTGAGGGGGTCAAGGAGGAAGAAATGAGGCAGAGGTAGGAAGAGTCAAAGCGCAGGGACACCTTGTTTGCCGAGGAAGAAGGCCAAGATGAGTTGAGAGTTGGCAAGTGTGATATGGATCTGCAGACAGAACAAA
Organism: Collariella sp. IMI 366227; assembly: GCA_027946355.1. Taxonomy (NCBI): domain Eukaryota; kingdom Fungi; phylum Ascomycota; class Sordariomycetes; order Sordariales; family Chaetomiaceae; genus Collariella; species Collariella sp. IMI 366227. Next base: position 666,452 of record JAPEUS010000002.1, on the reverse strand, counting down.
ACCTCTCCGACGCGGGGAGCAGAGAGCTTTGGGTGGCGGTACCTTTTCATCGAATCTTCGGAGGAAGATACTGGGCGGTTGCTTGTGCGCGAGGGCCCCTGGCCATCCAAATCAAGAGTGCTGTGACAGACCGGGTTCATCCAGGATGGCCCAATCGAGAAGACGGCAAAAATGTATAGGCCTGTGGGGAAAAAACAGGGGTCAAGATATGGTGTGGGAGACTGCAAAGAGAGCGTGGTCAGCTTCAAGGTGGAGGTGAGGGTGGGCAGAAGTACTCGACCCCGGCGTCTTGCTGGAAGTACGTACCGTTCGGCGTGAGACACAGAGCCGAGGAAAGCAAGTCCACCCAACCAGCTTGTCAACTCTGTTCAGCCGCCGTCTACACGAATCCCATGCCCTAGGGCTCCGACCTCCAGTTGAGTGTGCCGCACGCGCCGGCGATGTCGTGACAGGTGTGGATGTCGACAGCAGACCACGAGACTCGAGTGTTGCGGCGGTGTTATGGTGGTTGCGAGGTGAAGGATTCGGGGCTCGGGGTTTTGTTAGGCTGTGCTTTGTGTGAAACGAGCTGAAGAGAAAGAACGAGATACGAGGCGTGTTTACGCAGCAGGTGGGGGGTTGGGGGGTTTGGCTAGGGAGAGATAGCAAAGTGCTTCCTCTTCCGTTTGGAGATGGGGGTGAGGCCAAAGGCAAGCAAGAGAGCAAGTATACAGACCAGGTAAATTCGCGGAGAGGGAGATGAGACCAGATTGAATGATGGTCGGCTATGCAGTTAGTTGAGAAGGGAAGCCGTGATCCTGAAATCTGCCTTCTGTGCGGTGAGCGTCATCGACGGCTCCAGGCGACAACCTTGAGATGCATCTACCTCCCTGCTTGGGAATCTTCCTGGGCAACCTGGCAAGAGAACACGAACCAGTTCATCCAGGGACTGAGACCTGCCAGCAGGCCAGTCCGCCCGTCCATCCGGCACGCGGCGGCGATCCCATGCGTGTCCCTGCGAGCGCACCCTCGAATCCCGAGTGCAGAAGCTGGAGCAGCCCAAAGCCAACGCCACCACAAAAGCATGGGCTTCCTGGTGTAAATCACCCGGTGGCTGGAGGATAGAGCGGCGACAAAGGTAATCTCTGACTAATTCACAGAGCCCAAACATTACAACTCAACTCTCTTGCCTTGGATGCCTTGTCTCGAGGAGCGAGGTCATGACGAGACAGAAACAGTCTCGAGCACCAGCACAGATATGTACCTAGCTTGCTGCACCTCACTTGAAGTGCATCTCGGTCTGCAACCAAGTGGGGAGCTGAGGAGGGGTTGATTAAGGCCTCGGGCTGGCACCGCGGGACGGGAAACCTAATGTCGGAACGGCGCTAGGAGGCTGTACGTCGAGGGCACTTTCGGGCTGTGGTCTTACGGGAGCAACCAGCTCCTTGGAATTCTCTGGGAAACCTAAGAATCGCTGTGTCTGCTGAGGCTGTATGGGATAGATTGAGAAGCACGAATTATTGTAGCAGTGAGCAGGAGCAAGGTACGCAACCCAAGGTAGCATCACTTCAGGGACCACCTCATGGTAGGCCCGCATCTCGCTGCCGGATGGATGGGGCCGTGGGACGCAGCGAATGCGAGCGCTTAGAGTAGGTTGGGTGGTGGTGGTGGTGTGTAGCAATCAGACGGGAAAAAAAAAAGCCCGAGCCAGACGCAAAAGAGGAGCCGGCAAGGACTGGGCCACTGGGGGGCGATCAAAATGGATGATGGGCCAGAAATCAGCATTGGAGCCAGAAAAGATCGGCTTCCCCATACGGTCACACCTTCCCGTCCTGCACTCCCCTGTCGCCCTCGGCCAGGCAGAGCCAGGCTGCCATGCGTCACCGTGTTCCTGGGCTCACGGCTCCACTCCGCTCCTTCCCGCTCCCGAACCCTTTTAAAAAAATCCCGTTTCGTGGGCCGCAGTCGGGGCTGGAACTAGACGCCTGCAGTGCATGAACTTGCTGCCCGTTGGCTGCTGCTTCGCACCATCGGGCTGTCCCACCATTCCTAGTACCCCTCCTGGAGGTTGGCGGCAAGAAGCGAAATGACAAGAGAAAGGTGAAGAAAAAGACGAGCGAATGACGTCTCTGTGGTGAAATTAATGCCGAACTAGCTGCTGACACATGTTGCCAGTGTCGTCCCACCGCGCAGATGGTGGTTGCCCACCACATCCGGTCTCTGTGAATGCCCTCACAAGATTCAAGAACTGACGTTGAGGACGAGGAACGTGTAGACAGGCTACCCTAGTCCTGTCTACCTGAACCTAGGCTCGATTCTCCCGTCTCGCAGCAACTCTAGGAATCGGACGAGTCATCTTGCAGCGTTGATGTCAAAGAAGGCGGGGACTGCAGCGAGCAGCGTAATCGTGGAGTGTTAGCGTTCGGCCCACGGCCTGGTTGCGGCTCAGAGATGTAACTGTATCCGGGAATCTGGAAGGCCGGCTGATGGTGTTCTACACCCAAACGCAGTGAGGTTACGGTTAAATGAGTTCCAGGTGCTTGACGTTGGAAACTCAGATGTCTAACTACAGATACCGTATTAGCTTCTGTGTGTAAAGACTGCGAGCCACTTCTCGCGTAATTTCTCTCCCCTTCGCCTCATCTCTCCGCGCCCGACGTCAGGTTAACGCTGACAAAAGATGCAAAGCCTCTTGCTGATGCCGCAGATACGAATATATGCCAATCGCACCGGTTGCCTACAAAAGATGAGAGCCAACTAACTACCTAGGCAGTCGGGAGCGAACTAAAAATAATGGCAGTCATGCTTTCCTGCTGCTTTCCTGCTGCGTTTTCTGTTTCCGAGCGGCTGGCCACCGACTGGCACACAGATGCGGGGTTCCTGTTGGGTTGAGAGTCAACACAGAATGGATAAAAACTTTTGGAAAGCGGAATTGAAGATGAAAAACAATTAGAAGCAAGAAGGGCAGCAGTGTGTTAGATCTTCCCTCAGATTGAGTCCGTCTCGAGTCCCGCCCTCTTGTCTGGCTGCTGAAAGTTGAACATACAACAAACAAACACCCCCCTTGTCAAGACCAGCGAATGGAATTGTCCCATTGGCTCTGGAAGGTAAAAGTGGGCCTTCTGCCCTGCACAACGGGAGCTGGCAGATCCATGGGGCTTGGAGGCAGATTCTTCCACTTCTGGCAGAGGCCTCCTGCATTTGGCCCTCGGAGGGCATCTTGCGGGATCTCCGAATCTCCCCGGACTCGATCCTTTTCTGCAGTTGCAATCACATCACAAAAATCACGTAATTACGCTGTCGAGTCTTCCAGATCGAGTCTTTAAGAGCAGCTGTGGGATGCCGAATCAAAACCCTGCAACAGTTGCCAAATCAATGCCCAACGAGCCAATGAGGAAGCGGAACGAGGACCCTGAATTTCCGAATTTGGATGTTGCGACTGGTCTGGACCCCACGCAGCCAAGCCAAGATTGAGATTCCAGTTTGGACTGGAGCTGGGCACCCTCAGCACTTGGGGTCGGCTCTCTGTCGGCGTTCAAAACAGTGGGAGACGAAATGGCCACAGGGAACCGCGTGGCGCCTGTGTCTGAGACAGTTGTGGAGATTTCTGAGCGATCCAGGGATGCGATCCAGAGATGCCATCGTTGCGTGTCTCAAAAACTCCCGAGCGAGCGTTCGTGTTGAGACTTTGTGTTGAGACTCTGGAGACTCTCGGGTCTCAGTTCGACGCGGGGTGAAGAGGCAGAGCTCGGCTTTATAGCAAGGTCTCAGTTGCTTTCATCTTGTTGACCTGGGGTCCCTGGCTTAAAATGAGATCAACGAGTTGCTTTCATCTTCTCGAAAATTGTGTCGAAACACGTCAGAGGCCCAAGGCATGCTTAAGCCAAGCCAACCTAGAAATCAATGGAAGCGACGCGTTGCACAAACTCGCGGTTGCTTACCGCTGTGGTCACCCAAACCTCTCGTCTAGAATTCGATACGAGCTGCTCAGTCCTCGCCGGATCGTCAAAAATGCCTGGCAATCGTTCTCTCCACCGTCCGAGCCTACTGCAACACAAATTTGCCGAAGACGGGCGATCAGAACCGTTTTTACTAAGACCTGGCTCTTGCTCAACCCTCGAGTTCACCATCTCCTGCTGTCGCTCATACCTAGGTATTGACCTGAGGAGATGGTACTGGCCCCGCCACACACCGTCCTCGGCGGCTGCATGGGGCGGCAAACAACAGGAACCCCTGCGCGTCTACAAAGTAATCGTCTCATGTCAAGCGTCACGCCCTCTGGCTTTGGGGACAGCGACGTCACTGGCCGTCGATTTCGACGTTTTCCGTCACCGCCGCCCGCTCTTGCTGCGGGAGGCTGGAGGTGGACAACAGCGCGTGCACATGACCGGAGCGGCGACTGTCGTGCAACGGCAGCCCCCAAACGGCAAGACAGCTGGAGGAAACCCTCTGAGACATCTCAACCAGACTCAGGAACTCGGAGGGCTGGCACTTGTCTGAAAGAGCACACTGTTGACACCTCTTCACCCAACCGAGCCTAGTCCTTTCTCGCCACCGCAGCGCTATCTCCTCAACGGCTCTTCTTCAAGCTAAGCTTTGCCCGCAACCGTCATGCCGTGACGAGAGGCTGAGACATGGTGAAGCACTGTGAGCCGTCGCCTTTCTTCTTGCCCAGGCGGTCAATCCTAGACGGCCTTGATCAGCCGTAACACCCAATTCCCACTTCCTCTGCCATCAGCCTGATGCGGTCGCAGTGAGGCCACTGCTTCTTGGGGCGCTAAGAACCTATCGGTCCGGATTTTCCGTCCACTGCGCATCTTCGAGCAGGGAAAGCGTTGCTGTTCGCAGTCGCACAGGCCGAAGAACAACAAACAACCGCCATTTCACGGGGAAACCCGCGCCTTGCAGCTGGAACGGTTTGCCAGCTCACTCGCATCGCACCACCGGCGAACCCCCTCTCTCTCCACCACGCGTCAGGAACGACCGGATGAGATGCCCGCCAGTCTGAACGATTATCTTCGATCGAACCAAATCGCTGCTTCGATAGTGTCCCCGCCCGGGTAGTCCAGCATCCGAGAGCGGAACGCGACGAGAATGGCTGGCCATTCCGGCTGGGCACGGTTTCCGAGCCCAAGGCACGTTGCTTCTGAGGCTCTGGCCAGATGGAGCTGACCTTGCCTTGCCCTGCCGCCGACCTGGCCTGTCGACTTGGGTCGGTTTGCACACTCGGCAACCCTATTGGAGGAAGGGTAATACAACGACTACTCACGGGTAGTAGCCGGTTGATCTCGGGTATAAGCTGTGACCGAGCCGTCTAGTCGATGGCTGAGAACTCGCTCGCCGCTTCCACTACCTATTCTCTGGCGCAGGTCATTCCGAGATAGGTCTTCTCGAGGCAATTTTCAGGCTGTTTTTATCTTTGCTGACTTCTGCTGATCTTTTTCTGTCGTGTCACGGAACCGCGTGTGGCTTTATGGATGCCGAGGGCGCCGCCCTCGCGAGGTTCTGCAGGATAGTGTGCGGAGGGCCGATTCTCTCGCTCGACTCCAGTGCATGAGAGCTCTCCCGGGCAAGTTGCAGTTACAGGAGACCATGGCCCGGTTGCTGAGCATCAGTGGCCGTAGTGCTTGTTTGGCCTCCAGCCCAGCATTCTCTCTGCGACTGAGTAGTAGGGTTCCCAAACCTGATTTTGCCACTGCCCACTTCCCCCTATTGTTTCTCGCACTCCCTCTTTCAGCAAGAAGGTTGGGTGAACATGTCAACACCGGTTCTGAGCAAGGCCTCGTTTATCGAGTGTAATTGGCTTGAGACAGTTGAGTCTTGAGAAACGAAATGCCTGGTTATTTCACCTGGGACACAAAGTAAGCCTGTCTGACCCGGCTTCCCACTCCTGCCAAGCAGCATCGTACGGACACATGTCTGCTTCTTGACAACACATCCGGGTTTCCCCACGTTCAGTAACTGCACGATCATCGACTTGCCCAAGTGTCATAGCCATCGTGTTGATTAATTTCTTGTCGTTGAAAGAAGCGACTCTATCCTCTCATACCACCCCCCTGGCCCTGTGTAGTATCCTGTCAAGAATGTCAGGCCAGCCAAATTGTTTTCAAAATAGTTCTTAGGTATTGCGTATCTGCGTTCGGCGTGTGTGCTCGGGAAGCCAGTTCCGTTGTCAAAGCCATTTGCGGAGCCGGCCAAGATCAGGAGGCGTTACGCAGCCTTGTCTCTCTCTTAACCCTCCTTCTGGAACAGTTCCCCCTTAAATCTCTTAAACTCCGAGGCGCCTGGGTGCAGTCGGCTGCCGACCTGAAGTCTGCCCTCCTTCTAGAAGTCTCAGGGATGACTCGGCACCGAGGGTGGTTTGGGGAAAATATTGGTGCCGGGCTTGAACGCACAGCATCTATTGAACACTGCATGAGACCTTCTTCAGATGCCAGTCAGGTGTTTGAGCGACGCGCGTCCTAAACCCGCGACGTCCATGAATATTCACAAATTCAACGTCAGATTCTGATGACGAGTTGAAGGGCCTCGGCTTCTCCACCGGCTTACTCTGAATCTCCAACGATGGAAACATCTTGGCGATGATATGCCGATATCCAGCGTCATGTCATGAACTTCGATCCCAAACTACGCTCTCACTTGCCGTCATCGCAAAAGCCCCGGCCGTTGAGATTGTACAAGCGCCTCCGTGGTACAGAATCAGGGGCATCATGTCCCAGGTGACCGCTGAGACACCGGATAAGCTTTTGACCACCAGTGCCATCCTTCCTTCAAGCCGTAAGAGACCGGAGAAAAGGGTAGATAGACTAATTTAGCGGAGATATGATATGTAGTACCGCTTCAATTTGCACCAGACAGTTTTCTGGCTGTCACATCACAACTGCCTCCATATACAATGTTGCGCTGTAGTAATGCGTGAACCTGAAGCCAAGTTACTTGCATTCATATCAAAAAGTCTGAAAGAAACCAAAACAACACAACTCTCAACCAAAACACCAACCCAGTATACACGCTGCTGCATCTCCACCCCCACAAACACAACGGACCCATCCCCACGAGCTTGCCGATGCACGCCACCTCGTCGGCACCGAGACAATGCCTGAAACCGAAGCCACCGAATCCGTCTCGGGTATCCGAACTCGAGCTTTCAGTACCGTAAGTTGAAAAGAGTATCACGGGATACGCCATCAGGAGAAGTGTTCAAACGTACGTCATCATCGTCCGTCAGATACTCTCTTTTGTACTCTTGATACCCCCTTCCCCACGGCCCCTCCTTCTCTCCTCCCATCCTTTCTTCTTACTGCCTCTCACCCTCCACAACATTGATACATTTACCTAAAATCTATCCATCCGGAACATCCCAAGGGACAGTGCATCAGCAAACAAAACACAACGCAAACAATGTCCAACAATTTGCCAGTGTCACGTTAGTGACGACAGACAACAGAACGGCAGTATATTGTCTCGTCATCCATTTCCTCCCCTCCTCCCCTTCCCCAACTGCCGCCGCCGCTAATGCCGCCGGCCGTTAGTCCAACAGTAAACGGTCTGGCCTAGATTTCACTTTCTCCTCCTCCGCAGTCCGTGTTGATCGGTCGTTCATGCATCATGCATGCATGCATACGTGCTTCCTCCGGAAAGCCCCGCGGCCGCGTGGCAGAGGCGAAAAGGCGGGGACGCAGCGTCAAAACACCAAAAAGAAGAAGAAAGAATGAGAGGTGGGGGCCGTTAGGGGAGCGTTGGGGTTGAGGCATGGTGAGGGTATGGCAAGGTCTGGTTTGGGTAAGGTTGGTTTGTTTTGACGGAGATACCCCGTCTCACTTCGATCAAACAAGCGGCAACTTCCCGTCTGTCTGTCTGTCCGCACTTCCGCACGTCCGTTCGTCCGCCTCTGTCCTACGCATGCTGGTTCCCGAAGGAGACAGTCGGTCGGAGATGGAATGGGGTTGTGGAAGACCCTTGTCCTTGTTGGGTTTGTGGGGTGGTGGGCAGAGTGGTCGTGTTGGTGGTAGGGAGGAAGGGGTGTATAAAGAGTTGGTGTCCTCCCCGAACCCTTGGTTAGGGGGAGGAGGGCAAGTGGACTCAACTGCGGCACCGACAAGTTGACTGCTCGGGAAGGATTGGGGCGATGAACGGTGGAGGGAGAACTTGGTTAAGATGATGAGTGTGGAGGGGAGGTTTTCTGGGAAAGAGGGGGATGTGTGTGGCTGGGTGTCAGGGGTATTGGGAGGATTGAGGGAAGACGTTGAGCTCAGACTGGGCAAGAAAGAGGACGATAGGAACTGAAGGGATGGGGATGGGGACACGACAGACGCCATATGGAAGCCAGCAATAGCGAGGGGCGAGGCGGTGGACGACGATGGTGACGACCCTGGAGAGCCAAGACATCAGCCCGGCCGAATTCTCGATTTGGTACTTTTACGACTTGGATACGCAGGGCGATGGCTGTAAAGAAACAACAAAAGGACGACTGGGATGTAACTGGAACACAAACAAGGACAGGCTAGTTGCGGTGTCCTCATCGACGCTGAGTCAGGTTGAAGGGCTGAGGATTGTGGTGGCCCGGCATTTTTGGAAGATCTCGACCAACGACTCGACAACAGCTGCCAATTTTAATTACCTCGTGGTGCTGAGACGGATCTGATGGACCAGGGACAGGAACCGATTCAGAGACGGATGCTTCAGGAGGCGTCTGAATGGACAATGGACCGAAGCTCAGCCATTGGATTCATGTTCTGCAAGAATGGCTTGTTTTGTTGGGTGAAGACTTAACGTCTAGGAGGAAGGGATGGACGGACCCACCCCGACTCAACAGGCTGTTAATCCCAGGGTGCAACTTTGAACCCGCGCCCAATGCCCAAACTAGAGCCCGGGAAAACAGATTCCGGCCCTGGACACAACATAAAATGGAATATGCGAGTGGATTCCCGAACCTGGAGACATGAAAAACGCACCTGTGGGGCTTTGCGTTGGAGGATTGGGAGGTGGCACAAACGATGCGCCCTGGAGGGTCGAACAGCAGAGGTCCGATTCGACGCCGGCAAGAAGGAAGGATTGCTACTAGAGCATACCGCTGACTGCTCAACACTGGTGTTTCTGTCTCGAAGATCGGTGCTAATAGGGGTTTGCAGGTAGACAATGGAGGTAAAAGGAATCCTGAGGCGCCACCTTTACATTTTAAGATTTGGCGAAGATATCATGAACTTCGGGACTAAAGCTGTTCCTGAAGAGATGGTCAGTTTTTCAACTCTCACATATAGCTATTCGAGTTTTGCGAGCTTTTTGAAGGAAGTGGTCTGTCTAGACACTTGACTCAACAGCTGAAAACCAGAAAGGAGGTTAAGTCTTGGGGTCTACTCGCAACAGAAGCTTGTCAACTAGCAGATCGTTTGTGATTTTTGCGAGAGCTAAACAAGAGAGTGAAGAGCACGCAGCCGCCGTGGTCTGGGGGGTGTAGGTTGTCTCGTAAACTTGCTTTAACCGAGGACTGCATGGAACTAAGGTACTTGAAGAAGGCTTGAGTCCTTTGGTTTACTTGTCAAAATCAAAGTGCGTGTTGAAGAATAGCGGGATAAAATAGACGCAAAGCGTGACATGCCCATCCATGACCTTGGAAATGGCCTCTGTGTGTCTGGGACGACACACAAGTGACTTGCCAGGAGAACAAGAGGCCAGCGAGTTGTGGAAATCGCCAGGTTAAGCTTGCGACGGAATAGTAATCACCAGCCCCCGTTTATGGTACAAAAAAAATATAACATGCAATGTCAGCCCTGTGAGTTGAATGTGCATGCCGCTGTCCTTCGGAGCATCTGGGGCTGGTGCCAAAAATAGGGGCTGTTCAGGGGTTGTTTTGGAATTCAGGGACATCACCCAGATGTCAGCCCAAGGGTTAGGGCTCAATAATTTTGATGATTATGTCATCCAAAGCGGGTCCTCGGTGGCATCAGTAATCCGAGACCGGGCAACCTTCACATGGACAGGCAGTCACGTCTCACAGCCCAGCAGCAGTTTAGGGAGCTGCTGACCTGAGCTCGTCAAAACCTGGAATTTGTCGACGCAACACCATTAACACCACGGATCAGCTTCAAAATTATGTGTTAAAGACGCGATTTGCCTACCACTACGTACTTTGCATCTTTCGTCCCCGTCCCCGTCCTTGGGTAGTCTCCCAAAATCAGCAACGATGAACCCGAAGGTTGCTGCGTTCTCGATTCTGTGGATGGTGTGGCGCGCGCACTCCAAGAATTCGCTAACGCCGGGCGGTCTCGTGGCCGCGACCATCACCGCCATCGCTCATGCGTACCACCCCCTGGAACCTGCCATTTGTGCTGCTCGTCGTCTTCTTCCAGGCCGGCACGCGGGCCACTCGTGTAAGCTCCATGTCTTCTCAAGACGGTACTGTACTGTGACTGACGAATCCCCAGGTCAAGGAGAATGTCAAGGCCACGCTCACCGTTAAATCTACCAGCGCCAACGGCGCCGAGGGCCCTCGCACCCACGTCCAGGTCTTTGCCAACTCGCTCGCTGCCTCCATCTTCTCGGTTATGCACGCCTACCAGCTGCGGTCGCGCCAGAATGCGCTCCTCGCCTCCCACGGCGACGATGCCGGTAGTCTCTGTTTCGCCTGGGGCGGCGACCTGCTCGTCATTGGTATCATTGCAAACTACGCATGCGTTGCCGCCGACACGTTCAGCTCCGAGCTGGGCATCCTGGCCAGGCGCGACCCGCGCCTGATCACCAGCCTCACCTTCCGGAGGGTGCCGCGCGGCACCAACGGTGGCGTCACCAGGACCGGTCTCGCTGCCGGCCTGCTTGGCAGCGTCATCATAGTGACGGTCGCGATGCTGTTCCTGCCGTTCTGCACCGACGAGAACGCCGGCCGGCTGGGTGGTGGCGACACGTGGACACTCAAGCAGCGTAGGACGCTGATGCTGGGGTTGACGATCTGGGGCTTTTTGGGCAGCATTGTGGACAGCATCCTCGGCGGGCTATTCCAGCGCACCGTCAAGGACACCCGCACGGGCAAGATTGTCGAAGGCGACGGCGGTTCGCGGGTGCTTGCGACTGCCGATGTGGACGCTCATCGCCTCAACCAGGTGCAGAATATGACGGCGGATCTCAAGGCCGCCGTGCTGAATGGCCAGGGGAACGAGGCGGTTGAGCATACAGTCGACACTGTGAAGGCGGCGAAGAGGGCCGAGACCGGGGCTCACGCAGCCCGATATGATCCCCACGATAAGCACCGTAGGGCCAGCTTTGGCGATGAGAAACCGTCCAGAGTGGCGGTGAATGGGTGGGATCTGCTGGACAACAACGACGTCAACTTTTTGATGGCATTTGGCATGAGCGTGGGTGCCATGGCGGTGGCTTCGTGGTGGTGGGGGGTTCCGCTGTCGTCGGTGTATCCGACCTTCGCGTGATTAGGTAGTAGGCCGACTGTAGCGTTTTGTCATGGATAAGAGCGAAGCGAAGCTATTGAATACCATCCATTGTTTTCTGTTTTGTCTGTGTACCTTGTGTCTGAACAAATGCCCATGCTCTGGGCGATGACTATGGTCTGGGCTGCCCCACTCTTCGTACAGGGCCTTCTTGGGGAACCCCTCTGCGGTGTCTTGGCTGCCCGCATTTTGTCCTTCACCACCCCTCTCCCTCCCGGCACCACCCCAGCGAGACCACCCCGTTTCTCCACACGCACAACCGGAACCATTTTAGACGGCAAGCTAGCTTTGTCGCGAGGCTCGGCACGCCTGTCGCTTTCTCAGTGATGGCCCAGGCCTACGACGACGAGGAGCTGTCCATCTCCTTGTCCCCCTCGCAGATCCGCCGCAACAACAAGACGACGACGACGACGACGACGACAACCACCATCGACGACGCCATGGCCTCCGCCCCTCCATCCTCGTCCGCCGACCAGCGACACAACCCCTCCAACCCCCTCCACCGCCGCCGCCCACCATGCCGTCCCCCTCCGCGACAAAGCCCGCACCGAGCAGCGCATCGGTGCCTACAACATCATTAAGACTCTTGGCGAGGGAAGCTTCGGCAAGGTCAAGCTGGCCGTCCACCGCGGCACCGGCCAGCAGGTCGCCCTCAAGATTATCTCGCGCAAGAATCTCATCAGCCGCGACATGCAGGGCCGCGTCGAGCGCGAGATCGAGTACCTGCAGCTCCTCCGCCACCCCCACATTATCAAGCTGTACACCGTCATCAAGACCGGCGCCGAGATCATCATGGTGCTTGAGTTCGCCGGTGGCGAGCTGTTCGACTACATCGTCCAGAACGGCAAGATGCACGAGGCCGAGGCCCGCCGCTTCTTCCAGCAGATGCTATGCGCGGTTGAGTACTGTCACCGCCACAAGATCGTCCACCGCGATCTCAAGCCCGAGAACCTGCTGCTCGACGACAACCTTAACGTCAAGATCGCCGACTTTGGCCTCAGTAATATCATGACCGACGGCAACTTCCTCAAGACCAGCTGCGGCTCGCCCAACTACGCCGCCCCAGAGGTTATTGGCGGCAAGCTGTATGCCGGGCCCGAGGTTGACGTCTGGAGCTGCGGTGTCATCCTCTACGTTCTGCTCGTCGGCCGCCTGCCCTTCGACCACGAGCATATCCCAACTTTGTTCGCTAAGATTGCGAGAGGTAGCTACATCGTGCCCACGTGGATGAGCCCCGGTGCCGCCGCCCTGATTAAGAAGATGCTCGTCGTGAACCCCGTCCAGCGCGCGACCATAGAAGAGATCCGCCAGGATCCCTGGTTCCTCGAGGAACTGCCCTCCTACCTGCACCCACCCGTCGAGGAGTTCCTCAACACCGGCGTCGACCCCAATAAGGCCATCAAGGTCAGCGACATTGCGCCCAACGCTCCGCCCCAAGAGCAGGAGAAACTGCACAACGAAGTGACCGAGAAGATCTCCAAGACCATGGGCTACGGCGTGCGCGACGTCGAGGAGGCCCTTGAGGCGGACGAGCCGTCCGCAATTAAGGACGCCTACATGATTGTTCGCGAAAACAAACTCATGCAGAGCAACCAGCTCGGCGGGCTCGGCGCCGACGACGCCACTCCCAGCCCCCTGCTCGACCCCAACATGTCCTCCGCCCGCTCCATCACCTCCACCAGCACCGGCATGTCCGCGCGCCCGCCGTATGTGAGCAAGGTCGGCATCCTGCCGAGCAGCGTGCCTGTGTACCACAAGGCGTTTATGGAGCGTGAGAAGGCCCGTGCCGAGGGCATCGAGCCGCAGTCGGACGCACTGCCCGCCACTCATTATGAGTTTGGCGCCCCACGCAGCCAGGCCGAGCAGGAGGAGACCCTCCGGCGGCTGAAGCCGCACTCGCGCAGCTTTGTGCGCCTGGACGATGCCAGCAGACCGCAGGGCCTCACGCCTGTTCACCCGCCCAAGAAGAACAAGCCCGTGCGTTGGCAGTTTGGGATACGGTCCCGCAACGCTCCTTGGGAGGCCCTGCTGTGCATCTACAAGGCGCTGTACAAGTTGGGCGCTACGTGGTTGGTGGACGAGGGGTATGATGCCGCGCATGCTGATGACGAGGAGAATGACGAGTATGCCGGCGGGCGGCACTCGCGCAACCACAGCTCTGCGTCGCGCACCGATCCCGCTGAGATGTACAAACTCCCTGCAGACCCCTGGCATATCAGCATCCGCTGGGAGACGGAGAGTACGTCTTCCCCCGCCACCCCTTTCCCTTCACCCCTATCTAACCTAACAATCTCCCCTTAGAACTTAAAACCCACTCCGTCGCCTCCGGCCTCAGTGAAGCGGGCAGCAAAGTCCTCCCCTTCCGACCAGCAGGTCGTCGCCATGCGCATGGAGATCCAGATATACGAGATGGAGCGCGGCGTGTACCTGGTCGATTTCAAGGTCGACGGCTACGAGACGCCGGATGGTAAGCTGGTTGAGGAAAAGGATGTTACCAGCCCGTTTCCCTTCCTGGATATGGCTGCCCGCTTGATCATGCAGCTGGCCGATGCGGATTAGAGATCGGCTGTGTTGTTTTGTGAGGTGAGGTGGTGTTGTTTTTGATGGGTGGGTTGATGGCGTTAGGGGTGTAATGGGGTCTGAAGTGCTGCTTTTTTTTATGGGTTTGGGAATAGTTACATTGTTTTTTTTTCTGGGTGTCAGCGGTTATAATTATTAGTTTTTTGAGTTGTGCATGGGCGAGGATGGGAAGGGTTTATGATAAAAAGGAGGCGGAGTGATCTGGGGAATAGCTCTGCGGCTTGAACTAAAAGCAGTCATGGCCGAGTGGTCTTGCAGATATCGCCTGGGATCGAACGCAATGGCGAGGATGTAAAATGGAGATTGATACCCCTAACTACTTCCACCGGAGCGTCTCAACTCCTAACACAATCCTTGTCTTGTCTCTTAATCAGCCTCCCAGTATACGCCCCTTACACACATCCTCCCCTAGGCCTGCAGCGCCAAATCCTCCCTTGCCGCATGCGACCCCTTCTTCCAGCTCTGCATTGGATCCTTCTTCTCGCCCAGAGCCTTCTCCTGCCCAACCTTACCCCAACCCCACCGCCCGGCGTACAAACAATAATCCTATCCCCGCCTGCATAGGCGCGCTATTCTTCCCTCCAAGATTAACTACCCTCTCCTCATATTCCTCCCTTCCCCTTCTCCACCCTCCTAACCCACAAATTCAACCCACACTCTCCCCTCCCCACCCTCCATCCCATACGGCCTATAAACCCTCCTCTCACTCAAAATCGACACCTGCACCTCTCTCCGAAATTCCACGTCCCTCACCACGCCATTCCCCTATGCTTCCCTCCCCCGACCCCTTCCTTATCGAAAACTCCCTCAACACAACCGGATACCGCCTCTCAAACACCTCCGCGTCCGTAATCCGCGTATTTGTCATGTGCGTATGCACCCCGTCACACCCCTCCCAACTCGGCCCGGCACCACTCCCGCCCGCGATCGTCTCGTAGTACCCAAACCCGCGGACGGCCTTCTGGCCGGACACGTTCCCGCCGAAGCCAAAGGTGAGGTTATTGCAGTCGCCCTGACTGGCGGCGCATGCGCCAAAGGCCTTGAAGATGACGTCGGTGACGCGCTGGCTCGTGAGCACGTTGCCGCCGACGACGGCGGCGCCCTCGGAGGGGGAGAGCAGGGAGCGCGGAGGGATGCGGACGGTGATGGGCGCGAGACAGCCCTGGTTGAGCGGGATGTCGGAGGATATCATGCAGCGGAGGGCGTAGATGATGGCGGAGTGGGTGACGGCCTCCGGAGCGTTGGTATTGCCGTAGACTTCGGGGCCGGTGCCGGAAAAGTCGAAGAGGGCTTCGCCTTTTTCTGGGGAAATGGTGATGCTAAGACGGATGGGCGTGCCGTCGTCCATGAAGTCTTCGGCGGAGAGGGAGGCGCCGTTGAAGCGGGCGTGAACAGTGCGGAGGAGGGAGCGGACTTGAAATTCGGCGTTTTTCTGGATTGCGAGCATGTAGAATTGGACGGTGGGCTCGCCGTACTCGGCGATGAGGGTGGAGATGAGGGAGATGCCTTTTTGGTTGGCCGAGACTTGGGCGCGAAGGTCGTTGATGTTGTCGGCGAGACAGCGCGTGCCGCTGCACCCGGGGTGTTTGGCGGGTTCTTCGTAGAAGAGCTCGATGACGCGCTTTTCGTTGAACTTGCCCTCGCTGACGAGCTTTTCGCTGGTGATGGCGGCGCCTTCTTGGTGGAGCTCGCGGGAGTGAGGGGGCATGCTGCCGGCCGTGATGCCGCCGATGTCCGCGTGGTGGGCGCGGGACGCCGCGTAAAAGAGGATCTTGTCGCCGGCCTCGTTGAAGGCGGGCATCAGGAGAGTGATGTCCGGGAGATGGGTGCCGCCGTAGGACGGATGGTTGGAGATGATGACGTCTCCCTTCTTGAGCTTGCCCTTCCAGATCTCTGCTTGTCTCCGGACGCAGGTCGACATGGACCCCAGGTGAACGGGCAGGTGAGGAGCGTTGGCAACGAGACCGCCGGTGGCATCAAAGATGGCACACGAGAAGTCGAGCCGCTCCTTGACGTTGGTGCTGACGCTTGTCTTCTGGAGAGCTCTGCCCATTTGCTCGGCAATGGCCATGAACCTGTGGCCAAAGATGCTAAGCATGATGGGGTCGACCTCACGTTCCCCTGACGTTTTTGAGTACCTGGAGAATGTTAGAAAGAGTTTGATTATTATTAAGCAGTAATCATACCTGTCCTTCTCGGTTTCCGGAATGTCAATGACAACGTGAGTCTCAAGAACCAGGGCGGTAGAGTTGGGGGTAACAACGATGGTCTGAGTGCCGTCCGCCAGCATGGCAGGCCCCCTGACAACCTCTCCCACGGCCATATCACCAAGCTTGTAGATAGGGGTTTCCAGCCTGCCACCATCAAAGTAGACCTTGGCTTCGGCATGCTTCTTCTTAGCCTCCACATCCTTGCGAGGGACAATCTTCAGCTGCTCATCGACGCTCTTCTCGTCATAGCGGAAGCTCTTGCCAATGCCGCGGACGCGAACATCATCGACAATAATGTCTCTCTCGTCGAGAGTAAACCCAAACTCATAGCGATGATGCTTCACAAATGCTGTGCCAAAATCCCAGCCGTCCTCAGGCTTGACAATCATGAGGGCTGACTCGGTGCCGCGGTACCTCATGTTGAGATACTCCTCAAACACGATCTCGCTGTCATCAAAGCCTTGATCCTGCAACGCCTGACGGGACTTCTCCTTAAGGCCCTCCATCTTTTTCTTGAGCTGATCAACCACTTCGGTTTTGTCAATCCAGACTGTCGAGTCGGGTTCTTGCCGCTCATCTACCACATCAGCCAGGGCCATGCCGTAGGCGGAGAGAACAGACGAGTACCGATGGATGAGGATTTGCTTAATGCCCAGGGACTCGGCAATGGCCACGGCGTGTTGGCCACCAGCACCACCGAAAGTCGCTAGACGATGCTTGGATGTGTCGTGGCCCTTGGCTTCGGTGATGCTCCGAATCGGGCGGGTCATGGTCTCGTTGGCGACGGTCAGGAAACCATAGGCTACCTCGTCGATGTCCATCTTCTTGCCCGTCTCTTTGTGGATTTGATCAGCCAGCTCCTGTAGCACCTTTCTGCTAGCATCCGGATCTAGGCCCTCGTCTTCGTTCTTGCCAAAGATCTTGGGGAAGAACTCTGGCAACAGTCTCCCGAGGAATAAGTTGGCATCTGTAACGGTCGCCGGACCTCCTTTCCTGTAGCATGCTGGACCAGGGTGAGCACCTGCAGACTCGGGCCCAACCACAAACAGGCCGTTCTTGAAGAACAGCATGGAGCCGCCGCCAGCAGCAACGGTGTTGATGTCGAGCTGCGGGGATTGGATGGTAACCCCGGCCGTCGTCGTCTCAAACGTGTGGTCGTACCGCCCCTCGCCATACCTGGAGACATCGGTGCTGGTGCCGCCCATGTCGAAGCCGATGACGGGGATCTTGGTCTTCTCATCGTACGAAGTGATGGCGTAGCCAACCACGCCTCCCGCCGGTCCCGACAAGATGGCCCTGAGGCCCGTAAACCTATCCACATCCACCAGCCCACCATCGCTCTGCATGAATTCGCACCGCGCGCCCTTCACCCCCTTCTCCTGCCCTACACTCTTCGCCCCAACCCCCTCAAACCCCGACTGGAACCCATCAATATACCTCTTGATCGCCGGCGTAAGATATGCATCAGCACACACTGACGTCGCCCTCGACACCAGCTTGATCATGGGCATAAGCTCATGACTCAACGAGACATGCTCAAACCCAATCTCCCTCGCCACCTCCCCACCATTCTCTCATGATCCGGAAACGTATACGCATGCATCAAACAAACCGCCACACTCCTGATCCCTCTTCCTCGAACACCTTCCGCAACTGTTCCCTCACCTTCTCTCTATCCGGTCTCCTCAACACCCTCACCGCCTCCCAGACAACCCCATCACCACCTCCCCATTCCCACCCCCTCTCTAGTCACCCTCCTCTCCGGATCCTCCGCATAATCCTCCAACGTCACTCTCTCCCCCACCTCCACCACGCTCTCATACAACACCCCAGGCCTCTGAATATCCAATTCAAAAATCCTCGGCCTCGACTGATTCCCAATCACCAAGCAATCCCCAAACCCCTCCGTCACCACCAGCGCGATCCTCTCGCCCTTCCTCTCCAGCAACGCATTGGTAGCCACCGTGGTCCCCATGCGGATGGAGTCGATGGCGCTGGTGTCGAGGGGCGTGCCGCGCGGGGTTTCGGTGTGGAGAAAGTGCGACATGATGCGCCGAATGCCTTCGAGGGGCGCGTCGGCGTAGTTGGAGGGGTCTTCGGAGAGGAGCTTGAGGATGAGGTCCGGCTGGTTGGGGTAAGTGCCGACGCAGTCGGTGAAGGTACCGCCGCGGTCGATGGCGATGCGGATGCCGCGCTGTTTGGCGGGGGGGTCGGAGGAGGAAGACATGGTGGTGTTGGGGATGGTGAGTTTGGGAGGTGTATGTGTGGTTGTGAGGTGTCAAGAAAAAGGCGAGCTTGTTGATGGAAGGGTATTTTTGAGGGAACAGAAGCTGGGATCAGTAAATTCTGGTTGATGGTGTCTTATGAAGAGAAGAAGAGTAAGACCCCTCGATGCTCGACGAGACCAGACAAGGCTGCGCGAGGCTCTGACAAAAGGGGTAAATGCGGTCAGCCAGATAGCCGAATCGATGAGGCTCTTATCCCGCGTATTTGAGCTGCTCACTGCTAGTGAAACTCTTTGTAATCGAATGAGTCCGAGTGGAACATCAAATGTCGTCACTCGTCCTCCAATAACATCAAGGTTCAAGAACTTGGGAGGGGGGAAGCTTCGGGAGCGGCGGCCGGAGCCCCGCACTCGGCTTGGAGCGGCTGCCCCGCATCGTCCTCTCCACAAGCCGACGATGCCGATGATGCCGACAGCACCAAATAAGGGTTACAGGAAGAAGAGAAGACAGCTCTGTAAATGTTAATGTTAATTTCATGGTTGGAAAGACGTATGTTCCAACTCTGTAAGTTCGACTAAACATATCACTCACATCCCCCTGAACACCAGGCTGGCGAAAAGGGGCACCAAAATGTAAAACAAACAAGGCTCGCTCGTCTATACAACAACAAATGCCCTATTCATAAACATCCTCCCGCTTGCTTTCCCCAGTCTAGACATTAAACACATCCGTCACCCCCGTCCACTGCCCCTTGGCCCTCTCCTCCCAATACCCATCCTTCCCGCCCTTCAACCTCCACACCTCCTCCCCATCCGTGCCCGTGGTCGCCTTCACAAACCACCTCGGCTTATACACCTCCCCGCTCTCCTCCATAACCCTCCTCCTCTGCCTCTGCGCCTCCTCCAACCTCACCTTCCACTCCTCTGCCTTATCCAGCTCCCCCCTCCACCAACCTTTGATCCGGCCGCAGCCGACAATCCGTCGGCGGCAGTTTCCTTCTCTACCACCGTCACCTCATTCAATCCCGCCGCAAATGTCGTCAACCCATACGTATTCGCCGCATTCTCCACCAAACCCCGGCCCTCCAAATCTCCTGCCCCCAGGCACCGCCTTCAACGCCCCGGTCCACGTACCACTCAACCTGACCCCAGCATGCCTCCCATCGGCCTGGAAAACCTCCACAGCCACCTCTTCTCCCCTCCCCCAAACACCCCTTACTCTTGAACTCCACCGTGGCCTTCGCCCCGGTACTATCATTACACACGTGCATACTCCCCACGGGCTCGACATACTTCTCGCCCATGACCACATTCCTTAGAAAAACCGTCGCAGTCGCCCAGCTGTACAACTCATCACTGCCATCCGCCAGCCTCAGCACAATCCTCGCCCGCCCGTCGGTGGTCAGCTCGGCGCTCTTGCCCCAAAACTTCTGCGTCGGCGCGGGGGACTGGGCAAAGCACCACCGGGCCGAGTCCGCTTGCACAGCGAGGCGGACAGGACGGTGCGTGACTTTTTCGACGAGCAGGCGGTACCCGCCCTCTGGTCCATCCGGGCGGACGAGCTCGTACGTCTCGCCGAGGAGGGGATTGAACGGCTTGCGGATTGCGCGCTCCTTGGCACGGCTGTTGCTGAACTGGGATACGGCAAAGGCCGCAACGCGGAGCAGGCGTTGGGCGGGGTTGGTCTGTTGCGCAGCGGCGTCAAGGAGAGAGGCGTACTCGAGCTGTTCGGCGGTGCGTTGCAGGAGAGAGATAGGTTCGTTGGCGGAGACGGGCATGGAGATGGTGCTGAGGTCTTTGCCGACGTTTTTGCGGACGAACGCGATCAGGCTGGGTGGGAGGACCTTGGCGGGGATGGTCTTGCGGCGGGGACGGGGTCGGGGATGGGAGCAGGGTGAGGGTTTGGGTTTGGTGGGGAAGAAGCTGGCGATGCCGTTGGGGAGGGCGGGGCTTCGTCGTCTTCAATGGAGGAGATGGAGCAGGACTCGTGAATGGATTCTTCTTCTTCGGCGTCGGATGAGGGGGTTTCATCTTCGCTTTGGTTTTGGTGGTCGATGAGCGTGAGCTGGTTCTGGGATTTGTCCTGGTCCCCGGCTTCGGCGTCGAAGAACTCATCGAGAGTTGAGGTCGTCGATTCCATGCTGATTCTGGGCGCTGTCGCTGCTTGCGCAGGGATTCGTCTCCGTTTGCTGGTGGTGAGAAGGGTCGAGAACTCGCCAACCACTGAGTCCAGATCTTTCAGCAAAGCAGCGCAGTTGTCGTAGGTGTCGCAATCCTCCCGGGCCGCGTGTGACTTGTCGCCGTTCGGAGCAGCCGTGGTGGGAGTCGGCGTGGGCACAGCCAGGGAGCTTCCAACGGCAGTCTGGAAAGACTGCGGCGTGGCTGGGGAAGAAGAACCGCTCGCCTTACGCTTCCAGAACGGCCGCCTGTCGGTTGCAGGAGTGAAATACCCGTCGGAATCCTCGGGCACCGTCGGGGTGTTTGGCGAGAGGTATGTCCCGTGGTTGTTTGGAGTCGCCTGCCTCTGAACACCCATATCCTTGACCAGGCGCCGGAGAGCGTCTCTGGTCCCCACTATCCTGCTGACCAGTGCCTCGACCTGCTGCCACTCCCTGTCATCCTCCTGATGTGTATGATGACGATGGTGATGAGGGGGTTGGGGGAGGCCTGTGCGCTCCTTTCTGCGCCTCCGGCGCGGGCTTGTCCACCGCGCTCTCCAGCCCACGCGCAATCTTGCTCGCCCGTTCCAACGCCCGCGCCCACTCGGTGAAATCTTTCGCGTTCGGCGCCCTCAGATGCCAGACCTCAGCCCCGGAATCGATCGTGATCTCGCGCCGTCTCTCGTCCGCGGCAATGGCTGCCAGACTCAGAGGAATGGCACCTCTGAGAGCCGACGAGTTGCGGTTGTGGTAGTACGACAGGGTACAGGTGGTGTAGTCGAGCGAAAAGAAGCGTCTCGCATAACCTTGTCCCTTCTTCCGCCTCCTCTTGAGCAGTACACCCACATGGTACGAACTCGAAACCGCCGCATCACTCTTCCCATTCGCCGACAAGGCTCGGCCGGCCGCATTATGACTGTTGAGACTGTCGACAGATGCTGACGCTTCAGCGGCTACGCGCGGGCTGTTGGCGGGCTTCCCTAGACTCGCGCGGCTTACAGTCGCGGCAGGTCCGGCCTGGAGGTTCGGGAGGTGGCGCGCCGTCTGCGGCGGGTTGCCGGTCGGGTAGGTCAAGAGGACGAAGGTGGCGTTCTTGGACGTCTGCTTCGAAAAGGTGTTGTCGAATACCAGGCCAAACATGCCCCCCTGGGTCACGTCGTAGGTGCCCACGGAGACCTTGTCAGCCTCGCATTTCCCGTGCCATTTTATCGGTATGAAGCCCTTTTTCGCGAGCTGGTCCTGGGCGGTGCTGACGTCTCGCTTGGCGAAGAGGCTGGGTTTCGACTCGGCGACGCTGCCATCGGTGTGCTGCTCGAAAGAGCTGAGATCGTCGGGGTGGGAGGAGAGGTTTGTCGCGCCGGTGCCGGGGTGTTTCACGATGGCGAAGTTTCTGAGCAAGGAGGGTCAGCGTGCTGACGGGAGGGATTCCCAGAGGCAGGGGGGTTTACATTGACTTCTTGTGCGGTTGTACACTCCAGGAGATAGTGTGACCGGCATCAACCTTGACCCATCGGACAATGTAGGCCTACGGCGACGGGAAAGACGGTCAGTTAGTATTTGTCGCATTCCAGGCTGACCAGAGTTGGGGGAAGCGCCGTAAACCGTTGAGTACACACCTTGCTGTGGATTTCCAACTGTTCAATGCCCGCCATAGCTGTGCGTCACTTTGCACCTGCAGGATGCGGCGCGCGGAGGAAGATAGGTCGTTAATGGATGCTGGATGTATGGGAAGAGTTCGTGTTTTTGCCGTCGCAAATGGTCTTCAGATGGCGGCGGATGTTATGTTGTCACGGCCAGGTCGGTTCCTCGGTTCGTCTCCACCAACAGCCGGTTTCGAAACAGGATGATCGTTCCAGGCTCGCGGTCCGCGGCGCAGAGGGCTGGGATGAGATCGTGCTTGGTTGCCACGGGTCGTCCGGGTCCCGGGATCTTGGTGCAGCACCGTTGCAGGTCACGAACCCAAGTCAAAACAGTGGGGCCCTTCCAACCTCTTCGGCAATCCCTGGCTCTTTTTTTGGTGCCAGCCTGCTCCGACCATACCGGAACGAGCAAGGCGTCACACAAGACGAGATGGCAGCTCGGATGTCGCCGAAAAAGCTCAATGTTGCCCACAAACCCCAGTCGTTGAAAAACACACCCAATTGCCAGGCTTGGCATGTCAAGAGGCCTATGCACAGCTTAGCCATCAATATCTTGTCTTACAATGGATACCTCTACGTCTTCGGACTAGAACCAAGATAGAAGTCGGATCAAACTTCGTCAGATTAAAACTAAGATGGAATTTGGATCAAACCTCGTTAGAAACTGAGATGGAAGTCAGAAGAGTCCTTACAGGGCCTGGCCGTTAGTGCAATGGCCCCACTGAAACTACGCAGACCACGGCCGACTTTTGAGCAGGGATAGGGCGACATTCGAGCTAGTACGGAGTAATCGACACAAGACGAGGGGTTGTGGTGGGGCTGTGTGGGTCTTGGCCAGCCCTACCATATGAAAGCAACATCAAAACTGAATCGAGTCTGGTTTCCGAGACAGCAAGACCAACCTCCAACCAACCTCCATTTGCCAACAATACCAACCTGGCATGGTGAGGAGAGATGAATAATAATCGATCATCTCCAAGAGCTATAATTACGTTTAATGGAGCGAATACGCGTGGCTCAGGAAGGCAAATCCCTCGTTTCTTTTGTCAGCAACTGTCAGCCTGCCGAAGAGCCTGGGCGAGGTTGAGGTCAAGGTTGAATTGGCCGAATCAGGAAGCCTGGGAGCTCATGCTCCGAACACTTTCACAAGTTCTCAAGGACGGTGTAGCAGTGGCACAGCAGCTCTTATCCGGATCCCAAGTTGTCATCTTGATTATGATACATTCCTATTGCCCCTTCGGAACAAATACAAGGCGATATTGCCTCCCAATCCTCCCAGCGCTCTCTAAAGAATCTCCTGGAACATGCTCAATTTCCTGAACTGCCCTGCCAGCCAAATCATTCCTTTGACTAAGGCAGCCTAGTTCCTCTCCCCTCACCACCCCATGCCAAATTACAAATGCCCCCTCATCCCACCACCACCCCCACCAGTCTGCTGCTTCTTCAGCTGCTCGCTCTGGTACCGGAGCTTGAAGCCGTTGCAGAGCGCTCGCATGTCTGGATATTGGCTCTTCATAAGCTCGTACGCGTGCGGGACCACCTTGACCATCCACGCGTAGACATTGGAGACGCGCGACGCCTTGAAGCAGAGGTAGAAGTACCCCGGGTTCTTGGTGTCGAGGCAGAAGGCGTACGTCGACCGGTTCGGGTTGGCGTCGACGTATGTGGTCAGCCATTTCTCTGCGAGCTGGTCAGCAACTAGTCTCTTTGCTTGAAATGTCAGACATGGGCGGGGTGCTGAAACTCACCGAGATCCGCGCGCGATCCCTTCTGGAACTTCTCATGCTGCATGAGCTCCTCCACCTTCTTTGCCATCGCCTTGACATGGTCCACGATCAATTCATCCAGATCCGTGTACGTGTACTTGCCGGCTACCTTGAGCACCTTGCCGACCGAGAACTCATTGTCCTTCTGCAGCTCTAGCACGTCAACGTGCTGGTAGATGCCGTCGGCCACCTTCCACGTAATCGCCAGGTGGTCATTGCCCCTGGACGACGGCCGGATCACCACCTCCCCAGCCGGCTGACCGCCCAGGTACTCCTCAGCCTGGGTGCTGTTGAATGGTTTGAAAAGCGGGTGCTTGATGACCCTCTGTGTGCGCCCCGTCACCTTGTCCTTCTCACGCAGCTCCTCGCGGTCGTCGTCTTCCTGCTTGTAGTCCCACTGACCGCGCCCATAGTCGTAATGCCTGCGGTACGGCCGCCGAAGCTCTTCCTCCCGCATTGAGAGCTTGCAGACCAAATCTTTCCGGTTAATGTCGATCAGTTTAGCCTGCACTGTCTGCCCCACCTGCAGCATGTCCTTGATAGAGTGGCGGTAGGACACCTCGTGAGACTCGACTCTGCCCTCGATCCCGCAGTCGAGCTTGGCGATGGCGAAATCGTCTTTGACCACGCGGACGTTGACCGGAACAATCATGCCCTCGCAGAGAGAGTCCCTCGTCTCGCCCGTGAACATGGTGAAGATCTGGTCCGTCCCGAGCACAGCAAAATTCTTGCGGAGCTCCTCGAACGGGCCCATAAGCTCTGCCCGAATGGCCTCCAGCGTCGCCCGCTTGCGCTGCTGGTACTCGCGCTCTAGCTGCTCGGCGTACTCCTCAAGAATGAGCTCGTTGACCTTCTCCTGCTCCTCCTCTTTGAAAAGCTTGCGCACAATGGCGCCGGGACCGTTCTCGTCTGTCTCCGCCTTGACGTCCTCTTCGTCCAACCCCAAGGCATCAGCAGCCACCTTGCGCGCCAAGTCGTAGTCCTCGGGGTGGATGCGCGTGTTATCAAGAGGATCCGAGTCGGGGTTTGTGCTGTCATGCTCAATGTACAGGAAGCTAGCGCAGTTGTTCCAAACGCGCGGCCCGAGAACGGGAATTTTGTGGCGCTCCGGGTCACCCACAAGCTCATCGCGCGAGGTGACATTACCACCGTTCGCGTTGATGCCCTTGACCAGGAGCTGCGCCTTGCGCGGGCCAAGACCGGCAACGTACGGCAACAGATTAGCCGTGTACGGGTCTGCCATCGCCTCATTGATGTCGACACCACAAAGGTTGACAATGTCCACCATTGCCGTCTCGAGGTGCTTATAGAGCTTGTCTTGAGGAAGGTACTGCTGGTATGGGTGGATCAGTAGCGATGTGACGTCCTTGCCTAGTGCCGCGTACTCCTTCATCGGGTTCTGCATGTACCTAGCCAGGGCGATGCAGTACCGCGTGAGGGGGTTGAGTGTCGGGTGCTCCGCCATTGCACGAGGACTGTCCTTGTATAACCGCGCGACCTCGTCGTTGACCACGACAACCTCGAGCAAGTCGCTGCGATACTCGTTGGAATCAGGATCGTCGTACTCAGGCCCCATCAGCCCCTTCTCGCTGATGATGCCCTCGACGTCCTTGATCAGCCGGTGGGTGTCGGCCGAGAACCCAGAGATGCCGACGACATCGGGGTTTCTCCGCCGGACCAGCTCAGCAAAAAGATTCCGTTGGGCCTCATCTCTCGCCAGGTTGACAAACTTGCCATGCTCCAACACCCGCCCGTCCTCATCAACCCATGTCCAGCAGACCGGCTCGCGGTTCGGGTCGCCCATGCCGTTGGTGAGGGTGAGGACGCGAGGCGTGGTGCCGAGAACCATGCCCTTCGGCTTGAGGGGCGCCTGGTCAAGCCGCTTAAAATACTCCTCGCGGCAAATGGTGAGGAGCTCCTCTTGGCAGGCCGTCCGGAGCGAATCCTTCACACCCTTGGCAACCACCTTCTCGAGCTTGGGGAACGCAATGTCTAGAATCTTCTGGCGTTCTGCGTTCCATGCATCGGCCCGGTCGCTGAAGTTATCTGACGCAAAGTCTTGGTAGAGCTGTCGCCGGAAATCGCGTTCATTCTCCAGGTTTAGACGGACTTCCACGAGGCCCTCCTCTTCGGCCTTCATCATCTTGAGAAAGAGCTCAGGGCGCACGGCCAGATCTCGGATGGTATGGTTGATGAGATACTTGATCTCGTAGTAAGGATGCGCCTCATCGATCCTCCGAAGGCCTTTCTCGGTCCGTCGGCAGCTGACGTTCCCCAGGGAGTAGTACAGAATGCGGAAGTGTTTGCGCATGCGCGGGCTGACGAAAAGTTCCTCGGCGTACATCTGACGCGCAGCGTGGACGACTTGGTCCGCAGTCGGAAAATCAGCATCAACTAAGGAATCGGCAAGGTCGGTAGGAAGCCGGGTGTCGTCATCCGGAGCAATCTTTCTCCCCTCCTTGAGGGCGTTTTGGGCCAGGCGATCGGGGGAGATGCCCAGAGCTTGCACGAACTTGTACGCCTGAGATCTCCGGATGCGCTCAAACAAGGCCGTCTTGGCCCCGGGCTTCCTCAACTCTCTCGATGTGCCGTTGCTCATGGCAGCAATATCCTTGAGCTGAGAAGAATATTGGAAATTGAGGTAATCCTGCAGATCCTGCAGCTCTTCAAGGGTTGCGGCCTGGTGGATCATCTCCTCGAGAATGTCATCCTGAACGCCGGCGTCCTTCAAGCTGCCCAGCGAGTTCTCGAGCGCACTTCGCTTCTCGATAAGCGAACGGAACTTGGTGTCGAGCTCGAGAATGCGCCAGAGGTCGTCTTGCGTCAGAAGCTTCTCAGCATCGACAGTGTAGTCGTCGGGGTGATCATCGCCGTCTTGGTTCCGAATCTTCTTGGCGTGGATGAGGTAATCTCTCCGATGCTGGAAAACGTACGGAACCTCGACGCCATCAATGATGAAAAACTCAAGGACCTTACCGATGGCCCTGTTGAAGGGGCCATGAAGGTCGCCAGGGAGCTGCTTCTTGGGCCACATCAGATTCGTAATCCAACGTGCCTCCTCCTTGAAGTATTCGGCCGAGGTCTGCTGCTCCTTGAAGGGCTTACGATCGAGCTGGAAGCGCTCTGGCTCGTCGACGATCCGAATGTGATTGTCTTCGTCGGTGAGAAGCTTCTCCTTGAGCTGAGACGGCTCGAAAACGGAGTTCAGGTCGATCGTTGGTTTATCGCGTTCGCGCTCTTCCTCGTCGTCCTCTATGTCCAAGGCCCAGTTGTAGTCCTCGCCATTGCCAAAGATGGCCTCCATGTCGTCGAGCGCATCCTTGTCCAGACCGGTGGCTTCGACCGCAAGCCCCTTATTTCTCGGCCGGGCAACTTCCATATCCTCTTGGCGCTGAATACGCTCGTCGTCATCCTCCGTGTCTTCTTCGATAAAATCGTCGAACTCGTCATGGGCGCGATAGCTCGGACGGCCGATATTTCGCTCTTTGTTGACCTCATCCTCCTCGTCTGAGAAGATCTCGGCAAGGCCGCGGCGTTCAGTTCCGCGGTCTTCGTCACGGTGTCCGCGCTTGAGGCGCTTGAACTTGGTCTAATGCTATGGTCAGGGCGCTGCAGAGTATGGCGGACGAGTCGTAGGGCATGCGTACCTGTGGCTGGGCTTTCCGCTCCCACTCCGGGTTTGCTTCGCCGATCAGATCCAGATCCTCTTCGTCGAGCAGGTCCTCCTCCTCGCGCTCAGCCCTCCTGCGCTTCTTCTTCCTGCGACGCTCGCGTTCTACCACATCGTCGCCTTCCTCTTCCTCATCCTCGTCGACGATAAATCCCTCTCGAATCTGCAAGAGAGTCGATCAGCACTGTCAAATCAGTAAAATCATGCGGGGATGAGCATACCCTCCGGGCTTCCTCCTCGTCTTCATCGTCCTCCTCCTCGTCGCTGGAATCGTCCATCACGTCATCTCTTTTTCTGGCGCGGGTCTCGCCGGCCCCCTCATCAAATGACTCATCGTCCTCGTCGTCAAGCTCGGCCTCCCCGTCGATCAGGTCGCGCATCGAGGTGCTCATGTTGGCGCAGTCGCTTGTCGCAGTGATACAACGTTCGCGGTGAATCGGTCAGCTCGTGCTAGTTCTGAAATTGGAGGTAGAAGATCGGTCGCAGGTGATAGAGCGAGATGTCGGAGCAGGAATTGTGAGAGATTAGGAAAAGAAAAGGGAGGCTGGAAAAGATTGGAAGATGGAAATTTTGCAAAAGGTGCTCTGCTCGAGTGACGGCAAGAGAGACGCGCGAATGCAGCCTCGCCTCTCAAACAAGAGCATGCGTTGTGGTCTGTGCTCTTGGCCATTATGTCAGCAGGCCGAGGGGACAGCCGCGTAAGGGTTAGGGTCTATCATCTGAGCGAGGCACCGAAACCAGTGGATACGGATACTTGGTACGGGTTGCGTCTCGTGCAGGGCATGGATGTCATGGACAGGGGGCATCTTTGTTCTTGATGAATGAACTCCCTCATCCACAGCAACGCATGGAGTCGGCATCGAGGAGCTTGACAAGAGTCCTCACAGGGTCCGAAGTGAGTGTATTGAGGAATTCTATCTATGGATTAAAAGCCCCCCTGAATCTTGCATGCCTGAAATCAAGCCGAGACAGGAGACAGAAAATGGAATCTGATGAGAGTTGAGGCGTTTCCTGGAGCCAGTGAGTGGTTGCAGCTGGGAGAGCATGGACCAACAGGCATGAGCGAGTTGCCGCCACCATCGACAGCACACCAACATTCTCACTGCCACAACCCCACATTGACTGACCATCCGCCAGCCATGCTGCTCAGGAACCTTCCACGCTCCCAAAAATTTCTACTACCACGCTCTTTGTGTTGTTGAACTTCAGCTTTCAGTTCACTCTATTCCGGGTTCTATTTTCGACTGGTTGTTATAATCCAGGTCTCTGAGGAGAACTTGCGAATTTCCAGAGCCCATCCACCATCCGCTGGTCATCGCCGCCGCCGCCTGCGTGATCCACCATCCAACGACCCAACGAAGCCAGACCAGCCTCGCGACAACTCGTGTTCCGTTGAATTGAAGAGCTAGCTTTTTGCAAGCCACGATCAGCTCGGCCGAAGACCAGCGACTTTCAGCTGTCCTCGTGTGCTAGAGACGGCCCTTCTTGGCACCCCCCTTCAAACACCCCTCGCCCCTGACGACGGCTTATCGGCAACCCTCAGACCTCTCTGAACACGTACACCCCGACGCGACCACCTGTCTTCGATCTATCGCGTTCCATCTGCGAATGCAACTGTATTGCGCGTAATAGCCAGCATTCGAAGCGTCGAGTGTATATTCCCCCGAGCATCCGATACCCCATCCCACGCCAACCCTCCAGAACTCCCCGCCATGGCCGACGCATTCGCTCCGCGCTCCATGAAGCGCAAGAACGTCAAGGGACTTGCTCTCAAAGCCCCCGCCCCGAAACCTCCACCAACAGCCGAGAACGCTCGTTTCGGACCCGCGAACGGAAAGGGAGGAGATGACAACGCGGCACAGTTAGAGATTGGGATCGAGTTCAACCTGGACCTCAAGCCCGAAGACCTCGAGATCATCAAGGATCTCGGCCACGGGAATGGCGGCACAGTCAGCAAAGTCAAGCACATTCCGACCAACACGGTCATGGCACGGAAGGTTGGTTGTTCCCGAGGCCCCCAATATTCGGCAGGCATGCTCTAACAAAACACATCAGATCATCCACGTCGAGGCGAAGAAGGAGATGCGCAAGCGTATTGTCCGCGAGTTGCAGATCATGCACGGCTGCCACTCAGATTACATTGTCACGTTCTACGGGGCCTTCCTCAACGAAAACAACGATGTGATCATGTGCATGGAATACATGGACGTCGGGTGGGTAGCATCAAGGGCGCCATCTTGCCAGACGTTCGCTAACTAGTATCAACAGGGCTCTTGACCGAATTTCCCGAGTGTTCGGGCCCGTCCGGGTCGATGTCCTGGGTAAGATCGCCGAGGCGACTCTGGGCGGTCTTACATACCTCTACTCGAAGCATCACATCATGCACCGCGACATCAAGCCGTCCAACATCTTGGTCAACTCGCGGGGCTCTATTAAGCTGTGCGACTTTGGCGTGTCTGGAGAGCTCATTAACTCGGTCGCCGACACCTTTGTTGGCACATCTACGTACATGGCGCCCGAACGGATCCAAGGCGATCGGTACACGGTGAAGTCGGACGTGTGGAGTTTTGGCCTGACCATTATGGAGATGGCCATTGGCAAGTTTCCATTTGCGTCGAGCGAGCAGGTGTCCGATGCCGAGAGCGCGCCTGCCGGCATTCTCGACCTCCTCCAGCAGATCGTACATGAGCCGGCGCCCCGACTGCCCAAGAGCGATGCGTTCCCTCAGATCTTAGAAGACATGATTCAAAAGTGTCTGTACAAGGAGCCTGAGCGGAGGCCGACGCCTCAAGAACTCTTTGTATGTGATTGTCTCTTTTCCCTATCTCTATAGCGTTCTAGGCCATTGCTGACCGAATTCATAGGACCGCGACCTGTTCGTGCAAGCAGCCAAGAGGACTCCCGTTGATCTTCGAGAGTGGGCTTGCGGCCTGATGGACAGAGACAACCGCAAGTCTCATCTGGCGCCCCAGCTTTCTCCGGCGACGCAAGATCTCTTGCGTTCCAGCGATTCACCAACATCATATGGTGCCCAGCAAACACCAACTGCCTGTAAGAGTTACCATTCCCTGCTTGCACCATCCGCATGCTAATTCAATCATAGCGTATCGTGTCGACCCTCGGCAGGCATCAGATCCATCCCAGCTGGCCGCACAAGTAGATCGTCTGTACATCCGGGAATGGGATCATTGAGTTGGGGTCTGGCAATGGATTCAAAACAGCTCAGTGGGACTCTTAGCCCAGGCAATGGAGTCTATCGCTCCCTCTTCCGCTCGGCGTCCTTGAAGCAAAACGGCGAGGCGAACAACCCATCAGCAAGTCGTGCCACTCAGGGGGTCGCACGACATGGAGTGGAGTCACTCAATCACGCCGACATACCCACAATATTACGCATTCTCCGGCGCCAGCTTGTTGATTTCTTTGCAATCCTTTCCTTGTATTCCGTTGGTGCACCCTTGGCCGCAAGAAGCCGGTCATATCCAGCCTAGGGAGGAGAACATGGGAGTGGTTTGGGTTGGAGTAGATAATCGGATAGCGAGGCTGCAGGTCAGCAGGGTTTTAAGCAAGCCTTTGCATGCAATCTCCTTGTTTGTATTTTGGTAGTAGAAAAGCGAGACCTGTAGTCGTTGGACAACATCTATCAAGTTTGTGCTACACCCCGGTATGTGCCAAAAGGTCGTGGGTATATACCTATTTACATCTAGTTGCTCAGCTCCCCCCATCACAGCCGGCCATTTTCCAACACATCAATCAACTCGTCCAACCTCGATATCACTAAATCCGTATGCTCATGGTCCACCAAATGCCGATTGACATCATTCACCAGCAGCACCGTCTTCGCCCCGGCCCTCCTCCCCGCCGTCATATCATCAATACTATCCCCCACCATAATCAACCCGCTCGCATCCGCCACCTCCTGCCCTTTCTCCGTCTCCAACAACTCATCACCTCCATTCTGATCCTTTCCCTTCCCCTCCCCATCTACCCCCTCCCCTCACAACCCCTCTCCCTCCTCTCCACCTCATCCCCTCATCAGCCGGCACTCCCTTCTCCCCCACTCCTCCTCACCAACCCCCAGCTCCGCGCAATATGCAGTATCCCCGCGGGATCCGGCTTCGGCGGCCTAAAGTCCCTCGTCACAATCGGCGCGAACACATGCCCCTTCAGGAACTTTTCCAGCAGGTTGTGCACGGGCGTGTCGAAGTTGCGCGTGCAGATGCCCTTGCGCACGCCGCGCGAGTCGAGGTAAGCCATGAGGGTCGTGAGGCCCGGTTGGGCAACTTGTTGCAGCATGGCACGTCGCTCGATGGCACGGATGAGGGACATGGCGTGGGATTGGGCGGTGGGGGTTGGGAGTGAGTAGACGTGGTCGAGGATGTCGGTTGATTTGGGGATGGAGAGGGCGGTGCGCATTTCGGAGAACATGTAGGTTTGGGGCTCGCTGGAAAGGGGGGGGGGTTAGTTTTACAGTTTGAGGGTTGAGGTGTGTCAAAGAGAGAAGGTGTAAATCGATTGTGTTACATAGTATGAGGACTGGGACTCGGTCTGGTGTCTCACTTGAGTCACTTAACATCAAGTCGTGGCTCGTCACGGTTCAGGCTTGGTTATCAACACAACTCTTGAGTGAGAACACTACTAAGAAACAACAGCCTTTATCACTCACCATAGTGTACCGTCAACATCAAAAACCACCCCCTCTAGCTTCCGAGTCTCCGGGCTGGGGGAGAAGGGTTTGCTCAAAGGAGCAAACTTCCAGTTCGACGAAACAGACTGCATCATGGGCCAAAATCTGCGCATTGACACGGACAAATCCGGAGGAAAAATGTATCTTGCGTGTAAGATGGCAATTGCCAAGATGTTGTATCCAACGGCGTTAAATGCTCCCAGATTTCGCAAGCAGATCACTCAGATGTCGAAATCAAAGGAGCGATGAGACACGCAGTTCCAGTCCAACTGCTCCACCCCCGCCTGAGCCAAGAGCCAAGTAGTGGGGGCAACGTCGCCTGCAGCCGCAGCGGGGCGACGACCTCCAAGGATTCCGCGCTGGGCGGGTGGGTCTTTCGTCGCAAGCTTGGAGTTGGAAGCAGGGAAGAAGCACATCCTCGAACCAACACAAAGGACGAACCCTCGGAGGAATCGAGTTCCTAGCAGCAGCTTTTCCGTACTGATGAGAATCGGGTATTTGAAGTATCTAGACGAATCCACAGACGGTTTGGAAATCTACCTCTTTTTCAATCCTGCGCGACACACACGCCAGAGAATGATCCGCCCTCCCAGACGGTGATGGATTCTCCAACACCCTCGCCGCCGGTCGTCATCATCCCCTCCACCGGCGAGCGCGTGCGCCGCGCCTTCACCCTCCGTCCCTCCAGCCTCTTCTCCAGCCAGACCGAGCCCACCACCGGGTCACCAAGCACCACCACCCCCTTTCCCTTCTCGCGCCAGTCCATGGCCAACCGAGCGCGCACCGCAGCCCACAAACTCCATGACCTCGGCGCTCGCACCCTCCGCTGGCTGGACTCGCCCGTCGGCCATGGTGTGCTGAAATGCACCTTCGCTTACACCTTGGGCAGTCTGGCGACATTCTGGTCGCCGCTTTCCGATTTCCTTGGGAGGCCCGACGGGAAACATGTGGTGGCTACCTTGACGGTGTACTTCCACCCTGCGCGGTCCGTGGGGTCCATGATCGAGGCGGTTCTGATCGCCATCGTGGCTGTTGCATACGCTGAGCTGGTCTCGGTGCTGTCGATGGCGACATCGGTTTTGTTTGGCGATGTGCTAGATACAGCCGCGCTTGCGCATACCCTAGTGCTAGTGCTGTTTATAGGGGGAGGGTTTGGGTTCGTGGGATGGGTCAAGCAGAGGATGGCGAACCCGCTGGTGGATGTTGGGAGTACGTTGACGTCGCTGGCTATTATTGGTGTGGTCACGCGGGAGACGGCGGTGCTCACGAGCGTGTTTTCAAACCAGAAGATTGTGCAGATCCTCAAGATGCTCATTATGGGGATTACTATCACGACGATGGTTAATTTGTTGGTGTGGAGGGCGTCGGCTGTGTCGGCGTTGCGGCAGTCTATGAGCAAGGCATCTACCTCGCTGGGTGATATGTTATCGCTGATTACCCACGGCTTTCTGAGCGGATCAGAGGAGGATGTTCTTTCGCCCGCGTTTGCGACCGCATCGTCAGCTTATACTTCGGTGTATCCGCAGATGACCAAGAACCTCCGTGAGGCGAAGTTCGAGCGCTACTTTCTAGGGCACGAAAAGATCTACCAGCTTGACAGAGCCGTGGTACGGTCGATGGAAACGCTGGCTCAGTCCATCGGAGGGTTGCGCAGCGCGGCAAACTCGCAGTTTGCTCTGCTGAAAGAGCCCATGAATCCGTCGGCGCCCTTAGCCCGCGTGATATCCCCCGTCCACTTCAATATCTCACCGATGTCCTCCCCGGGCTCATACCAGTCCATCCCGCCCGCGACCAGACATGGCCGGGATAGATTCCGCAGTCTCCCCAACATCGACGAAGTGTCGGACGAAAGCGCCGAGGACGCAAGGAGCCGGGCGCGGGACAGGCGACTATCCAATGGCACCACCTCCAGCCTTCCTCCTTTCCGCCACCCTTCGGAGATCTTCGAGTCCTTCATCGAGCTGCTAGGCCCCTCGATGAAATCCCTCGTCTACACTCTCTCCGAAATTCTACGTGATCCACCATTCGGATCGGACCCGGACTATAAAATCAAGATCAACGAACACTACCGCCACAGCCTCACCACCGCCCTCTCCATGTACAACGACGACAGGGCCTTGGCCCTGCAGAGGCTCTACGAAACCCTCGAGCTCGACCGCACTCGCTCGGAGAGCATCCAAGCCGACTTTGAAGAAGTCGCCGCCGCGTGCGGCCACTTCAGTTTCAGCCTGCAGACCTTTGGCGAGGAGATGCAGAAGTACCTTGACGTGTTGGAAGACCTGAAGTATGCGGACGAGGGGAGGAAGCGGAGCTGGCATTGGATGAAGTGGTGGCAGAGTGGGAGGCAGAGCGGGAGGAAAAGTGTGGCGCTGCCGTATGATAATGAGGAGAGGGATCCACTGATTAGGCCAATCAAGAAGACGGCCATGCCGAAGGGGATTGCGGATCCGTTGGTTAAGAGGAGGGATACTTATAGCTGGGAGCTGGCGCCCGAGACGAAGAAGTATAGGGTGCTAGCAACGGTGTCGCAGAGGATATTGGGGGTGGTGAGGAAGTTGGCTAGGGATGATAGTGAGTTGCAACCGGTGTGGGTTTGCTTTGGTGTTACATGCTAACTCTCGACAGTCCGCTTCGGCTTAAAGGTCGGCGTGGGCGCGACCCTCTGGGCAATGCTCTCCTTCCTCCCCCAAACGCGCGACATCTACCGGCACTGGCGAGGCGAATGGGGTCTCCTCTCCTTCATGATCGTCTGCACCATGACAGTCGGCGCAGCCAACACCACTGGCTTGGCTCGGTTCAAGGGCACCATAGTCGGCATTGGCGCTGCCGGCCTCAGCTGGAACATATCCGACCACAACGCCCTCGCCCTTATACCCCTCGGCTCCCTCATCGCCTTCTGGAGCTTCTACGTAATCATCGCCAAAGGCAAAGCCCCCCTCGGCCGCATCACCCTCCTCGCCTACAACGTATCCACCCTTTACGCCTACAGCCTCTCCCAAAAAGTCGACGACGACGACGACGACGAAGGCGGCGTCGACCCCGTCATCCGCGAAATTCTCCTCCACCGCTTCGTGGCCGTCACTGCCGGCATCCTCTGGGGCCTCATCTTCTGCCGCCTCGTCTGGCCCATCTCAGCACGAAAGAAATTTAAAGAAGGCCTCAGCATGCTCTACCTCCAGATGGGCCTCATTTGGAAGCGGGGTCCCCTCGCTATCCTCCTGCGCAGCGACTGCACGCGCTCCTACCTCCGCTCCGGCGAGCAGGCCGCGCTCCAGAAATATGCCGCCCGCCTCGACGCCATGCGCATCAGCGCCGCGTCCGAGTTCGAGCTCCGCGGGCCGTTCCCCTCCGACCAGAGCCGCCGGCTCATGGCGTGCACCCACCGCTTGCTGGACGCGTTTTACGCCATGTCGCTGGTGACCCAGCGCAAGGGGAGCTTGACAGAGGGCGAGCGTGCGCTGCTGCTGTATACCGCTGATGAGCGGGCGTTGTTGTGTGAGAGAATCTGTCATGTGTTTCAGGTGCTGGCGTCGTCGCTGATGCTGGAGTATCCGCTGACGGATGCGATTCCGAGCGTGGCGCGGATGAGGGATCGGTTGTTGGGGAAAATTTTTCAGTTTAGGAAGGAGCATCAGCCGGATGGGGGGGTTAGTGTTGGAGGGGCTGGGTCGAGTTTCCCTGGGCTTGAACGGTTTGCGCATGTGAATGTGGAGGAGAGGGATTATGCGCTGTTGTATGCGTATGCGCTGGTCACGGGGCAGGTGGCGGAGGAGTTAAAGGTTGTGGCGAAGGAGATTGAGGGGTTGTTTGGGGTGTTGGATGAGGAGACGCTGCTTTTGCAGTGAGACTCGGGGGTTTAGGGGGGGTTGGTATGATCATGGTGGCTTCGGGATGTGTGCTATCTGACTAATTTACGGTTGGGCATTGGGAGTGTGTGGTTTATGGATGGCTTGTGCATCTCTTGCTCTATCTTCCTTGCGAGTAGACCTGGGCTTTAGTTATGATACCTTGGTCCAGGAAGCTGGAAAGGGTTGTCGGGGCTCATCATGGAAACGAGCATGGAAAAGGGTGGGAGGCTTTCTTGGACACTGATGACTGCATGGTAAGGGAGAATGGAGTTGTAGCTAGGACATGATGTTATGTTTTCGGGGTTTATGATACTATGTTATTGGGGAAAGAAATTTTAGAGGATTTCAATTAGTCCCTAGGCACTCCTGATCATGTGGGTGTTCTTGGATTATCTGCTCATGCCAGCAACATTGAATGGAGTGATGATGATCATAGATGAAACAAAACCCTAACCCTGTATAAAAGTGGGACACCAGCTGTTTCAACTGCCAACAAGGTGTTCGCCCACAGTGCTCAGCCTCCCTGGCACTGTGATGCTTGGCTGTTTTTGGTTCCGTTTCGCGATCAGAACCGAACCAACACCTGAACCCTTCACAGCCAACACACACACAACACCCTTCAAAGATGGCCAGCAGGCGTGACTTTCTTAGCCAGCCGGCACCAGATAACTACGTGGCCGGTCTCGGCCGTGGCGCCACTGGCTTCACCACCCGCTCAGATCTCGGTCCGGCGCGCGAAGGACCAAGCGAGGACCAGATCAAGGCTGCCGTCGCAAAGCGGTCCGCCCAGCTCGGTCTGACTGAGGCGAAGGACGACGACAAGGAGGACGAGGAGCGCTACCAGGACCCCGACAACGAGGTGGGCTTGTTTGCTGGCGGCATCTACGAGAAGGACGACGAGGAAGCCGACAGGATATGGAAAGATGTCGATGACAAGATGGCCAAGCGCCGCCAGAAGCAGAGGTTAGTCGTTCTCTTCTTTCACTTCTACCCGCCTCGAATCCCCCGTCACATTCCCCGTCAAACATGTAGTTTATCAGTTCCGCATAGATGAGCAGAGTACCGACCGATAACCGCACAGGGAAGCACGAGAAAACGCCGAACGAGACGAGTACGAACGCCAGAACCCCAAGATTCAGCAGCAGTTCGCCGGGCTGAAGCGTGCGCTTGAGACGGTGACCGACGAGGAATGGGCGAACCTACCAGACCCGAAAGACCTGACCGGCCGGACGAAACGGGCGCGGCAGGAGCGCATGCAGCGCTTCTACGCCGTCCCCGACAGCGTGCTTGCGGCCGCGCGAGACCAGGGCCAATTCGGCACCACCGTTGCAGATGATAGCGGCGCGGCCACCGAGGGGGGGGACAGGGACGGAACCGTGACCGATTTTGCGAAAATTGGCGCCGCCCGCGACAAGGTACTGCGTGCCCGTCTTGAGCAGCAGTCGCAGAGTAGTGGGATTGCCACGGCCGGCAGCGCGACAAGCATTGACCCCAAGGGGTACCTGACTTCCTTGTCGAGCATGCAGGGCGCTGAGCAAAGCATTGGCGATATCGAGCAGTTCCGGAAGATGCTCAAGTCGGCTGTTGATTCGAACCCGAAGCAGGCAGCCAGTTGGATTGCCGCGGCCAGATTGGAGATTGCGGCCGGCAAGCCCGGCGCGGCGCGGACGCTGATTGCCAAGGGTTGCCAGCACTGCCCAAAGAGCGAGGACATCTGGCTCGAGAACATCCACCTCAACGATAACCGGAACGGTAAGGTCATCGCGGCGCAGGCGATCCAGGCGAACTCGCACTCTGTGAAGCTCTGGGTAGAGGCTATGAAGCTTGAGAACGACCAGCGGTCACGGAAGAAGGTTATTCGCCGGGCTCTGGACCACAACCCAGAATCAGAAGCGCTGTGGAAGGAGTCAGTCAACTTGGAGGAAGACCCGGCCGACGCACGGATGCTCCTGGCCAAGGCGACCGAGCTCATCCCCGAGTCTCTCGACCTGTGGCTGGCACTAGCCCGTCTGGAGACGCCAGAAAACGCGCGCAAGGTGCTCAACAAGGCGGTCAAGAAGCTCCCCAGCTCGCACGAGCTGTGGATTGCCGCCGCGCGCCTGGAGGAGCAGATCGGCGAGGGCGCCAGACGGCCGGTGATGAAGAATGCGGTCAAGTTCCTGGCCAAGCAGAATGCCATGCCGAAGCGTGAGGAATGGATCGCCGAGGCGGAGAAGTGCGAGGAGGAGGGCGCAGTCCTCACGTGCAGCAACATCATCGAGGAGACCCTCGGCTGGGGGGTGGACGAGGACGATGACCGCAAGGAGCTGTGGATGGAGGACGCCCGGGCGAGCATCAACCGCGGCATGTTTGCCACCGCGCGCGCCATCTACGCCTACGCCCTGCGCGTATTCCCCACCAGCAAGCGTCTGTATCTCGCCGCCATCGACCTCGAGCGCAACCACGGCACCAAGGACGAGCTCTGGCGGGCACTCGAAAAAGCCGTTGAGGCCTGCCCAACCTTCGAAACAGCCTGGCTCATGCTCGCCAAGGAAAAATCCAGCGACCTCAACGAAGCCCGCCTCGTCCTCGCCCGTGCCTTCAAACAAAACCCCAACACCGAAGACATCTGGCTCGCCGCCGTCAAACTCGAAGCCGACAACGGCTTCACCGACCAAGCGCGCGAGCTCCTCAAAACCGCGCGGCAAAACGCCCCCACCGACCGCGTCTGGATGCGCAGCGTCGCCTTCGAGCGCCAACTCGGCGCCAACGACGCCGCCCTCGACCTGGTCCGCGACGCCCTCCAGATCTTCCCCGACCGCCCAAAACTCTGGATGATGAAGGGCCAGATCTACGAGGACCTCAACGCCCCCGCCCAGGCCCGTGAGGCCTACTCCACCGGCGTGCGCGCCGTGCCCTCGTCCGTCCCGCTCTGGCTTCTCTACTCCCGCCTGGAAGAACGATCCGGCAACGTCGTCAAAGCCCGCAGCGTACTCGACCGCGCGCGCCAGGCCGTTCCCAAATCCCCCCGAGCTCTGGACAGAGCTCATCCGCGTGGAGCGCCGCGCGGGCAACCTCAACCAGGCCAAGACCCTCATGGCCACGGCGCTGCAACAGATGCCGCGCAGCGGCCTGCTGTGGGCAGAGCGCATCCTGCACCTCGAGCCGCGCACGCAGCGCAAGAGCCTCATCACGGAAGCGATCAAGAAG
Organism: Collariella sp. IMI 366227; assembly: GCA_027946355.1. Classification (NCBI taxonomy): domain Eukaryota; kingdom Fungi; phylum Ascomycota; class Sordariomycetes; order Sordariales; family Chaetomiaceae; genus Collariella; species Collariella sp. IMI 366227. The sequence continues at coordinate 627,065 of JAPEUS010000002.1, read as the reverse complement.
GTCGAGGACGATCCGGCGCTACAGGTGACTGCGGCGCGGATCCTGTGGGCGGAGCGCAGGCTGGACAGGGCGCAGAGCTGGTTTGAGAGGGCGCTGTTGCTGGATAGGGATGTGGGCGATACGTGGGCATGCATGGTACTATAAGTTTTTGGCGCAACATGGGACGGAGGAGAAGAGGAGGGATTTGGTGGCTAAGTGCGTGCTAAATGATCCAAGGCATGGGGAGTTCTGGCAGAGGGTGGCGAAGGATCCGAGGAATGCGGGGAAGGGGACTGAAGAGGTGTTGATGCTTGTTGCGGCGGAGTTGAGTTGAAGGGTCTTGTTGATATCAAGAATTTTCATCAGAGCACGTTGACTACCACCATCGCAGCGTCAAGCAGCATGCTCGAGTTTGAGTCATCACTTGCTAATTCATTCATCCATCCTCAACTCGCAATACCTAACTCCGATGGACAAGCCAGAAAACCCAGAGCTAAACACAAAAGATCATACAACGCCCCCTCCCAGTCATCATCAATCATAGAATCATTTACCACCAAACCACGACGAGAACCAGCCCTTGCTCTTCGCAGCACCCTCCTCCACCTTGCGGTCAAACTGGTCGATCTTCTTGAGGGTGTCAGCCTTGGTGGCCTTTGCGTACGACTCAGTCTCGCTCTTGGCCTTGGAGATGTCCCGGTTGATGGTCTCGACCTGGTGGGACGTGTTAGTGGTGTGTGTGAAGTGGTTGTCACATGTTAATATTGGACTTACTGCGTCGTCGACCTTGGCGCCAATCTCCTGGCCTACGCGGCGGCCCTCGTGCTCAACGTTTGTCGAGCGGTGCGGGAGCTCGCCCTTGATTTTGGCGGCGACGTGGTGGGCGTCGCCTGGAATTCGTTAGAAAGAGAGCTAGAGGAAAGGGGGACATGGTGATGCTCACTCTCAAACTGCTTCTCGGCGGCGCGGGGAGAGCCACCGGCTGCGTAGAGGTAGTAGCCAACACCGCCGGCAGCGGCGAGGACGAAAGCAGCGGGGGCCTTTGAGCGGGACATGTTTGTGAAGTGTTGTTGGCTGCGTGTTTGTGTTTATGTGTAAGTCAAAGGAGAAGGGCCTCGTCGAGAGCTGGTGTTTTTGTCTTTTAGAAGGAGGTGTGTTGGAGGATGGATGCGGTTGGATGAGGAGTTAGAGTTGCTCTCAGGCCGAGGGATGGCATGGTTTTAATTTCGTCGGGCGCCATCGCTCTCCAACCTCCAACCTGCCGTGGTCTTCTCTCGGAGCTGTCCCAGTTGGGCCATGTATGTATGACGTAGGCCGCGGGGAGCCAGTTGATGGGGTTTCCCACTGCAACCAACGGCTCCACTGCGGCCCAGTGCAGACCCCCTGGGGTTAGGGGCTTGGCGCAGAGGGAGCTCGCTGAACTCTCAAGCTGGGCAGCCGAGGAAATTACATCATCCTCGATGTGCATGCTGCCGACTCAGGGAAGCTCCTCCAGCTCGCGACCTTCAGCTCACCAACCTGGAATCTGGCCGACAGTGACGCTTTACTAGAACCGGGTCTCCACAAACACTCCTCCTCGCGGTCAACTTCCGTCCGATTATCGTGTGCAAACGCACTCGCTGGGGAAAGGCCTCCACTTCCTAGCTACGACTCCGAACCTTCCACCACGAACCTAGGTCCTCACATCATCCCATCGAACGACTCCGCTCATCAACGGCTCCATCAATACCAGCAAGGTACCAGGCCACGCACCCCCGTCAGCCTATTCCACCCGTCCATGACCAGCCGCATGGGAAGCCCTGGGACCACCACAGCGCGTGATGGCATGAGAAGCCATGCCCCGGGTCAGACACCACCGTTCCTCCCGACGCGTCCCGCCCCCCAAAGACAGCGACTTTGACCATGAGATAAGCCTTGTCGACCATGACGGCGAGGAGAGCGGCTGCCGGCTCGAGTCGGCGGGGCACGAGGGTTCCCATCGAGTAAGAGACAGTCCGGATTCTGTGGGCGAGTGCTCCCAGGCGGTGGATGGGGAGAGTGGGATAAATAGGGGAGGTGAGAGGGCTGGAAGATGCAGGGCATCCAGCCGTTTATGTTGAGGGTGAGTGGAAATTATCTGGTATCCACGAAAATACGATCAATATATCTGACGCTCGGTAGAACCCACGCCGAGGGCAGAGGCCAGCTTCTCCCCAGGAACAAAAGCGACCGAAGATGGAGCAAAACAAAAAACACCCGAGTCTGTAATAGACATACTATACGAGAACCAACGAGGCGGCTTCCTCTGCGGTATCCCCCTCTTCTCCTCCATGGCCTTGGGCAACCTCGACCCGCCCCCATGGACGAACTACGCGCACAAACCAAGCCCAACCGACCCCAGCACCGCCCAAGTCCCCGACCCAAGCTGGGAATGGGCCTGGCCCGAATGGCGCATCAACCACGACGACAACGTCGACGAGGACGGCTGGCAATACTCGTTCGCCTTCTACCGCAAATTCTCCTGGCACCGCGCGCGCTGGTGGAACTCATTCGTGCGGCGGCGGGCGTGGACGCGCATGCGCGTGCGGCGCACCGACGCGGGATACTGCTGCCAGCAGGACCCGCACATGCTCAACACCGAGTACTTCACCGTTCGCCCCTCGTCGGAGCTCGCTAGAGAGCGCAGCCCGAGCAGGGCTAGCACCCGCCGCGGCAGCAGGCTGAGCATGAGCACGGTCGATGTGGTGGTGGATGGGGATGAGATGCCGGATATTGAGCATGCTGATGATTTGTTATGTGTGCTGCGGGCGTCGAGGATCGACAGGGAGAAGATTGAGGCGGTGGATAACTACCTTGAGCACGCCCAGGAGGACATGCGAGGGTTGCAGGATATCATGCACGATATCATGGCGCTGTTTGTGTTCCAGGCTTCGCGGCGCGTACTGCTCACCCGGTTGACTGAGGTTTATGACAAGACGGTTGCGGAACGGGACCGGAAGGGGAAAGACGCAGCAGATGAGGAGTTGGACCGGCGAGTCGACAACCTCGCGAGGGCTATCCGCCACGCAGACGAGGAAGTGAGGAGGCTTGAGTACTGGAGCGATGTCAAAGGCATGGCTGAGGAGGGCGATTCAAAGGGTGCCGTGGACCACAAGCAGGGCTGGAGTCCAAAGTGGCAAGGTGTGGATAAGTCTGGGCCGGCAGCGCCGCCTGCTCCTAAACACGACGACGATACAAGTACGGGAGACGTGAAGACTGGTGAGAGAGGGCGATGATCCCTCCCTACAGGTATCTGGATCCTGGAGAAGCATTTGTATGGTTTTGGTTTATTGTTAGCAGCATTTTTACGAAGGAGTTTGAAACGCAGACGCATAATATACCCCTGATTCTTGTTACAGCCGGTCTTGCTTTATGGGTTTCCATGTTGACTTGATAGCAGGGCATTGGTACTTGACTCTAGCGGCCGAGAACCACGCCATTGATGGTCTGGTTGACGTTCTCGGTAATGTTCTGGCGAAGCTCTCGTTGGTGTCTCTTTGATGCTTGGATTGGAAGACAGGGGATGAGGATATCCAGACTGTGACAGGGATGCAGATGCCGTGGCGGCAATGTTGGGCCTTCGTTGGCGGGCATCAGTGGGGCAAGTCTCTGGTCTCGGCTCGGCAAGGCCCAAAAATTGCAGTCGCGGTTTTGGGACTTGGACTTGTCGATGCGACGGGTCCGATTAATTCACGAATTTCACGAGGGGACCACCACTCAACCACGACGGAGTCCACGGCACCGCCCCGCAGCCTGGCTACCTTGCTTCTCGGCCAGGGTTCCCACAACCTCACAGACATGCGCCGGTTATAATTATGACGCTAGCCTCCGCGCTTCCCTGGAGGAGAGTCTGCCTACCGCCTGGTCACATCCCCCCCCGTGTCCTCGCCCTCCCCGTGTTGAGGGACCTGAGTAGTCTGAGCGTTCCGAGGAGCCCGCGTCTTGCCGCTCTTACCAGCCTCGGCTGCCGCAGCTTCGTCCGTACCCAGTCGACCGACGGCCATAAGCCTCGACAATCCCCGCCCCAGCCCGAATCCCCCACTGCCGCCGAGCCGCCGTCCGATCTCCTCGACCGCTTGGCCTACGTCCCCATCCGTCGCCATGGCCCGACAGACTCGGTTCTCGCCCGCCCGGTTACGCCATATTCCAACAGACGCGAGGCCCGCGAGGAGCTCCAAAGGAGCCACCGCGGTCTGTACCGACAACGCAGCCTTGGATACAAACGCGTCCGCCTTCTCCCGCCAGACTGGCGCCTTGCTTTGCACGACCTTACTGCGCACACTCCCGTCCAAACTGCCGATCGAGATGCGTTCAAGATCATTCTTCCCAAGCACGCCGCCGAGCTGCTTCTGTCAGACCGTTGGAACAATCTATGGAATATCAAATCAAGGACCGGGTGCGAGGTGACACTAGTTCGGCCGGGGGGCCAAGGAGCCGTTGCCGCCTCAGCGGGCGAGGGCCGAGAACAAAATGTGAGCGCAGTCGCAAAACAAAGCAAGGGCGAGGGCGAGCCTGAGCCCCCCACAAGAGCAGAAAGACGACGCCGGGGCCAACGCCACGCCTCATCCTGACAGTGGCAGCGACGTCAACGCCTACATCAAGCTCAGGGGAAAGAAACACGCCGTAGCTACCGCTGTCGACGACATCCTGAGCGTCACTAGGGGCGCCACCATCCTGAGGATCCCGGACGGCAGCGAGACCCATGACAACGCCGGACAAGCAGGCCAACCACAGCCCAACATGGTCCAAGGTCGCGTCTCCTACTTCAACCTGCCGGACTCCTGCCGACCCTACGTGCTCAACATCCGGGCGGACGAGATCCCGCGGCCCGCCAAATGGACGATTGAGGCATTCCAAGAGTACGTCGCCGCGCTTACAATGGGTCGCATACCTGGGACCGAGGCGCGGAGGCTATATCCTGGCGGAGAGCAACACAAGTTTCTTGTCTTGAAACTTCTAGCACGTGCCTTTACTCACCCAGACACCGTGGCCGTCGTGTCCAACCCCGCCCTCAAGCTCGCCCTCAGGTACATGGCGCGGTCCGGCATCTCCCATATCCGGTCCGCCGAGAGACTGATCGACTATGCTCGGACCTTAAACCTGCCCTTAGACACCGACACATGGAATCTGATGCTGGAGCTGTCGGCCAAGTCCAAGAACCTGCTCGCCTTCCACAGCAGGCTCAAGGACATGATTTACTGTGGGCTTCAGCCAAATCTGCGCACATGGACCCTCTTCCTTCGTCTGATCGAGGCCGAGGACGTGCGACGGTACATCCTGCTGGCAATGCAGACCAAGAAATTCTTTGACGATTCCATAGCCAACAATGCCGTCGCGAGCGAAATGGCCAATCACGACATTTATCGCGCGATCCAGCTCGGGCAGGACATGGACACCTTTTTCGCCTTGCAGCGTGAGGTCTACGGTTCAGGGTGGCACATGACCAGGTACGCCGCCAACAGATACCTCGACAATCTGGGGCGTTACGGGAAGTTCGACCAGTGCCATTGGCTCCTCGACAAGATGTTTGCCAACTCCAAGGGTCGGCCGAATGCCACCTCACTCAACACGGTGCTCACCCACTGCAAGCACCAAAATAAAATCGACCTAGCGGTCGAGTTCGTTCGTAAATTCGACGAGCACAACTGCAACGTGGCCGACAAGGTCACCTTCCACCTGCTCTTCGAGATGGCGCGCAAGCTGCAGAAGCCCCAGGTGCTCGGCGTCGTCTTCCGCTACGCCCACCTCTGTGACATGACCACCGACCGCATGCGCCACCGCGGCATCAAGCTGCTCGCGGGGGGGTTGGACGCCGACAAGCTGACGGAGAGGATACGCGGCTTGTGGGTAGGCGGCAGCCACCGCGCCAGCATCACGCGGGCAAAGTTTGTCGAGGCTCAGATGCTCGACGGCGCCAGGGGCTTCAGCCGCCAGCAGAATCAGTTGGTGTTAAAACCCGCCCCGCCGTCCGCAGACGACCCTCATGTCCATTCCTATGACGAGGTTCTCTCAGGCATGTCTAGGACACCACATCCACCCAGTCCTTCCTCCGACAGTCAACAGACACAACTCGAACCGCAGTCTGAGCCCCAATCTGAGTCGCCCTCCAAACCTCGGGCCCTCAGTCCCGACGACGGCAACACACCCGATGACCCCAGTGGCCTCAGCAACCCTCCGACCGTCAGCCCTAGCGAAGACAATAATATACCCGACGACCCCAGTACCCCCACCAATCCTCCCGTCCCCAATGAACAACAACCGGAACAACAACAGGAACAGCCTTCCGCACCCCCTTCACAACCCATCCCCACGACAATCACCCCTTCCGATACCAAACCCAAGAAAACCAAGAAACCAAAACGTTCCTTCACCCCCGTCGAAAAATACGATTTCCTCGTCCGTTGGTCCACCTGGGCGTCGTGCACTCACACCTTTACCGAACCGCTCAGCACGATTCTCAGGGCGCTCGACGGCGACCGGAGGATACACGCCATCGCGCAGAAGAACGTGGCGGGCGAGCTTCTGGATTTGGCGGTTTCAGAACCGGACGGAGCTGCTGGGGCTTCAGATGGGACCGGGGAGGGGCTGGTGTTGCAGATGTAGTGGATGATGCATTAGGGTGGGTCAAGGTGGATGGGGAGGGGGTGGTGCGTGCTCTCGCGTTTCCGGCGAAATTGGTGCTGTTGAGGAGGAAGGTGCCGAAGGAAAGGGAGATGAGGAAGTGGTGGTGGGCTCACGGGAGTCCTGAGGCCGCCTTGGGTGGGGATGAGCGTGGATTTTGGTGGTTGCGATGAGGGGATGGGGTGGCTTAAGAGGTGAAGTATTGAAGGCGGGCAGAGCGCTGCGTGTAAGAGGTGGTGTGTGAAGATAACTTGGTGTAAACATATACCTTGGCATAGACATGATAGACGACATACTTGTACAATTACAATAAATCTGGCGAATGCGTTTTGGATATTATGAGATTTGGCATATCCAAGGCCATCTTCTATCGTATTCGGTGCTTCCTTCACCTCTCCTGTGCCAAAGGCTGTCTGTCTCTCTCAACGCTCTCTTAACAATTTCAACGAAAATAAAAGGTGGGGCTGCCCTGTTCCAGGACAACCACTCTTCCATTCCATCCAAGATCAATGACAACACCATCCGGACACAAGAAAGGCAGACTCGATCGCAGCATCTTATCACATCCTATGGGAAGCTAAAATACTCCCGTTGAGCCACTCAGCCGAAAGCATGGCCGCCCTCGCGTCGGGTATCGTCCCCGCGCAGCTGGGCTTCCTGGCCATCTACAACCCCAGCCTGGGCACCACCGACGCCACCCTCAACGACCAGATTGTTTACTATGCCTCGCCGAGCACCCTGGCCGTGAGACGCCGCCGTCAGCGGGCTCCTAGGGAGGGCCGCCCAACCGACGTCATCAGCCAGGACGAGCGCAACGAGCGCCTCCGCCAGATCGGCCTGGCCCAGGGTATGGTCGAGTTTGGCAAGAGCTTCTCGGGCGGCCAGCCAGTCGATTCGATTGACACGGAAAAGAGTCGTGTGGTTTTGCATGAGCTGGAGCCGGGGTGGTGGATTCTTGCTGTAAGTCTATTCTGGTGTATCTCACCAATTCACTCACTAACATACATTTACCAAGTCCATCGATCTCACCCGCATCTCCATCCCACCATCCAAAACATCCTCCCCTGTCGCATCTACCTCCCCACCACCTCCCAAACCAAAATCAAACCACTCTCCTTCCCGTGCTTTCCCACCCCCATCAACCCCTCCCCAGAAGAAGACAACTACGCCACCTCCACCCGCGAACTCAAACCCCTCCCTCCTCCTCGCCGACCTCCTCCGCGACCTCCTCCTCCTGCACCACGCGCCGCCTCCCTAGATTCAATCCTCAACCCTATCACCTCTTCCCCATCATCTATCACCCCCAACCGCCACATCCCCTACGGACTCCCCTCCACCACCGCCGACTCCCTTCACAACCCCTCCTCAACCACCCCAGCCACTACCGCCCCATCAACAACCAACCCCTCCTCTTCCACTGCCAACCCCGCACCGCTTTCACAACTCTCCTAACCTCCCATTGGGACTCTTCCTCACAACAGCCTTTTCCCCCTCCTCCACAGCAACCCGGCCCGCGCCACATTCCCGAGCATCAAGCTCGCCGCGTCAGGCGAGCTGGGGATGGGGTGGGTGAGGAAGAGAGGGGGAGTGCAGAGCGGGAGGTTTTGGAGGGTTTGACTATGGATGTAGTGGGTTGAGGGATGTTTTTGTTGGGCGGTTCGGTTTTGCCACTGTTGGGGATCTGGTGAAGGAGGGATGGGGAGGTTGAAGGAGAAAGGAAAAGAGGTGGAAGAGGGGGTGTGGCTTGGGATGGGAAATGAAGTCGGCGCGGAGGACGGGATGGTGTTTTTGGGGTTGGGGCGCTGTCGAGGCGGTCGGTGAGGGCTGTGGCTGCGTGGATGGAGGAGGTGTATATGTGGGGAGGGCGTGTGGGGTGGGGAGAGGGGTGGTAATGAGCGGGTGAAAAGACGGAGGGTGGGTGGCAGGAAAGGAGTGTTGCGCAGGTAGGCGTTGTTGGTGGGGATGGGGGAAACATAGGAGGGGAAAATCAGAGGCGGTAGAAGAGGCTGAACGGCGAAGCGGCTCGCCCGCTGCCAATGTCAACAATTCGGAGACAGCCGGGATGGACAAGATGTTCAGCTATCTCAAGCTGGGCTACGGCACATACTGGTCGCTGGGTACATCCAGCCCTGCGGCGAGCTCAGACGCCGACGACGAGCCGACGCCCAAGCCAGTCAGCGCTGATGCAGACCCCAAAAGCCCGCGAAGGACCCCAACGCAGGTTACTTCCTCCTAGGCTTGGACGTTGGCGAAGCAGAGCAGGCTGGACCAGCAGGGAAGACATCCGCTCGACAACCTCGAACAGTCACGGTCGAGCTCGAAACCCAACACAACCACCCGACCCCCTCCGCCCCGTCATCTACATCCACAAACCCTTCATCACCATCCTGCTTTTCTCCCCTCCCACCCTCCCCTGGCCAACCCTCTCCCACACCCTCCAAACCCACCTTCAATCTCTCCACAAACCCCTCCTCATCTCAACCTCCTACCGCCCGTCCCAACCCCCACCCCCATCCCAGCCATCAGACATCTACTCCTCATCTTTGACCCTCCACGCTCACAATCCATTCCACCATCCCCAACATCCCAGAGCCCATCTTCCCAGCCCCACCGACCCCGGCGGCACATCACAGCCGCAGCAGCGACAGCCAGTCTGGACACGCACAGAAGCACTCAACACCCACGCCCAGATCCTGAGCATGTACGCCGCAACGAGAGACGACGCGGCCGCGTTGGAAAGGACGTGCAAGACGGCCAGGGGTGGTGGATTGTTTGGAGTCGGGTGGGGGAAACTCATCGTCTACTAGTTCTGGGTCGGCTGCTTCCGGCCTTGGGTCTAGATCTGTGTCTGCTCCCGGCTCTAGGGAAGGAGGGAGGGAAGGGGTGGAGGAGGGATTTGAGACAGCAGGCGAAGGGGCATCATCATTATCATTATCATCATCCCCACCACCAATCGATCAAGACCAAGACCGAGACCAAGACCAAGAACAACAACAAGAAGAAGACAAACACCTCACCGCAAGGGGTAAGAAATCTTCCTCATCCGCCGCGCAAGCGACCACCAAGGAGGCGTAGGTAGCAGTGTTCTCAGGGTCGCCAACGGGTCGTATGTTGGTGGTGCTGGGGATGGGCCGATGGGGCGTCTCGGCTGGCACAGGGGATCGGGGTCGACACGCGAAGGTATATTGAGGGGTTGCTGAGTTTGAATCGGTGAGTGTTGTGGGGTGAGGCTTGGGCTGAGGGGATTGTCCGGGAGGGTTGTTTAGGGGTTTAGGGAATGGGGTTGATTGGGAGAGGGTTGATCAGGGAATTCAAGGGTTGATTGGGAGAGAAGTCTGGCAGGGGAGGATGAATAGGCGAGACTGGGTGCAAGCCGGATGGGCTTTCTGGATGGGGTTATATTGTTGGTTTCATGTTGCGGTCTGGTGCTGAAATCACACCACAGGATGTCCAGCTTCCTAGAAAGGAAACAATACCCAAAGGAGAACTTCACATAAGTGTAAACCACTCAGCGTGACTGTCAAGTCCAGTCAATTCAACCCGGGTTGTCCCAAGTATGTGCAAGAAGTAAAAGTCTATGATCCGGGCAGATCTATGGCGCCCTGTCTCTGCCGTTTTTCTTGTCCCAAGCCCGGAGCATCCGCCAGTTCCAAGGCGCCTGTGTTTTCCAATGTTTCTCAAAAGGGGTATATATCCCGTCCCACATGTGGTGACGGCGATCAAGAAAAAAGACAAACTGGCATCACATCGTAATGTCGGCCCCGGCCAAAGCAGCCGGGTTACCGATTTGCCGCTGAGTAAGAATGCGAACCCATCCCATCCACCCAAAACGCCGGCCCAACCAACACCGTCAAGGTCTTAGTTGAACCACCACTCAATCTTCTGACGGCCGGCTTCGAGCCCGCCGAAGAGCTCCTTAAACATCTTCTCGGAACCGTCAATGTCGCCGACGGCGCAGCTCGGGCATTTGTCGTGGACCAGGGCCTGAATGGTCTTGCCATTGGCCTGGATGGTGATGGTCTGGTCGCACATGGGGTTGCCGTTGGACTGAGCGCCCATCAGTAGCGCCGAGACAGCGACGATGTTGTGGGTCTGGTCCTTGCCACCGTCGTCGATGCCGCACGAGCCCATACCCAGAGCGAAGTAGGTGATGTCACCAGAGTAAACCGTCTTGCCACCACTGCCACCGCCGCCGCCGCCAGTCTTAACCTGCTCAACCGGAGGGTCCTGAGCAACGCTCGTGGTCGGCGCCGGAGGAGGAGGGGAGGGGAGGGGAGCCTGCTGCTCGACGGGACTAACCACGGAAGACATGTCAGTAAATGAACTGGGTGTGGCGTCCGAGGTGTCAGGGACATACGGAGTCGGAGTAGGAGCCGCCTGGGGCGTCTCTGAAGTAGTCGGGACGGGCGGCGGAGGCGGCGGTGAGCTCGTCTCGGGATTCTCCTTGAACCGGCCCGGGCTCGGACTAGCCGTCGAGGTAGCAGAGGTGGTAGAGGTCGTCGAAGTCGTTGAGGTCGTTGAGGTTGTCGGGGCAGGCTTGGAGCTGGGCATGAGGATCTCGGTGGTGCTGTCGTCAACGATAGCGGTGACCGTCTCATAGACCGTCTCAGTCACCCAGGTGACGACGACCTCCCGTTCCTGATGCTGGCCATGGCCCTTCTTCTGGTGATGGTGGCCGTGGCCGTGGCCGTGGCCATGGGGCTGGGCGAGGGCAAGCGAGGCCAAAAGGCTGACAGCAAGCACGCCTGACTTCATCTTGAGAGCTCGGTCGGGGTTGACAACTGGTTCAAAAATCGATGTGTTGCGGCTGATGGTTGAAGGAGCGTAGCCAAAGGAATGTGAAGCAAAGCGCTGGCACTGGAGAGCAAGAGCAAAGATGAGTCAATTGCTCTTTAACAGATTGCTGGTTTGATGTTTGTGTCGGTCCTGCGAAATGAAGGTTGGGCTCACTGAGCCAGTCAAGAAGAAAATGAATGTTGGCAGGCAGCCCAGAAACAAACAAGGAACGAGGGTTTGGGGGTTCTTAAAACAGCGCAAGACAAACGTGAGAGCTGGGATTTAAGGTCTCCCAGACTTCTGGGTGGCCAACAAGCGAAAGTGGATTGGATGAAGCCGGGGCTGAGCTGTGTTGGGCTAGGGCGGCCCCATGCTGCTGTTTTTCCACGCGGTCTCATCGTGATACCAACACGGGACCAGGCCAGGGACAAAGGGGGTGCCTGGGAATGTTAGCTGGCTCCATGACAACAGCCCACAACAGCTGGGGGGATCGTGGACCGGAAGTATCCCCTAACGGGCTTGGCAGGAACGGGCGTCGCATCCAACATCCGCGGCTAGGCCATCGGCCGCGTTGGTGTGTGTCCGAGTTTTGTCAGAAAATGGCGCCAGTCAGCCGTTCCTTGCAGGCGTTGCAGGGAGCTGCAAGGCACGACGGGGAAACTTCCGTGTCCCTGACATTCCAGGAGAAGCGAACCAACCGCCATCCAATGCGGAATGCAGCCCAACCAATGGGGACGGCGAGGAATGGACGACACGTCGATCCGACCCACCCTCCAGAAGCACCCAAAAAGTGCCGTCCACGTCCGCCTTGCAATGTTCTCGATGCAAGCCGGACCGGGTGGTGGCATGGAGCGAAACAGGCTCACAGAGTGGCGGCCTCTGTGGAGACCAGCGTCCGGCGTGTCCAATCCCCCGGGCACCTCCGGAGCGGTTGCTGGCAGGAGCTGGCGAGAAGCAATGGCGTTCGTCCGAAGGTTGCCGTTGGCGCGGGTCGGCAGGGGATCCGAGGCGTCTTGGATGGCAGCCCCAGCGGGAGAGGAAGGGTCCAAACCGTCTGTTCCTTCGAAAGGTCTCCTTCTCGTCTAATCTCTCTCTTGACCTGGCCCTCGATGATCGTCGCAAAAGACAAAGACACGCGCCGTTGCCAAGCTGGTTCCCATCCACTCCTCCCGCGTAGGGCTGGGCAGCCTGGACTTCAGATGGTGGGACCGGGCGCCTGTGCGGATGCAAGAGCCGGCCTGTCGGCATCCCTCGGCGCTGCACACGTGTCTGTCAGGCAGTCAAGCACGCCTTGTGGGACCTCGATTCGACTTTTTGCACATTCGCCTTTCGCCGCCAGCATTCGGTCCGAGTGAGTCCAGAGAAGCAGACATCGAGGTGCTTCATTGATGATGGATCATTGTTTTTGTGTAAAGGTGTAGAGAAACAGGCCTTCTCGACTGAACACGGGCCGGTCTTCGTCCACTACCTCGGTGACGGTAAAGGACTTCCTGGCAGATTTCAGGAACTGCATGTCGGCCCTGCGTCTCTTCTTGAAACAGAAGAAGACGGTGGCAGAGGGCTCCAGGGCCAGAAGTTCTTGCAGAGTTTGGAGCAGCAGCGGAAAGGCTGGCTCGAAGTAGACGCAGTCAGCGGCGAGAATGATGTCGGGCTTGAAATCCCGAAGTTCCTGTGTGAGCGGCTCGCCCCTGCGTCGCGGATTTTGGTCAGAATCAACCACCACGAAGAGGGACACCGCCCGATTGGGGTCCGCGAAACTCGACGACAAGCTCCAAATCATTTGTCCTGAAGCCAAGCGATTCGCTCCCGGCTAGCGACATGGAAACACAAGCACTGCTTCCTCGCTCCATTGCGGGGAAGTCGCACAATGCGGACGGAAGGACGACTTACCAGTTGAGGATCCTGGCGCGGACCCGATCGTCGAGTCCGTTCAGAGTGATGTTGTGCTGCATCAGCGCCTTCATCTCGAGCATGTCGGTGAGGTACAGGGGGTGGTCGAGGCTCGCACAGCCTCTGGCGACTGTGAGCCCAACAACCCCGCCTCCGGCACCAAGTTCGAGTCTGGGAAGAGGCAGTTCGGTCAGCGAAAGCCCCGCACCGCCACAGAACCCCTCACGGTCTCACCGTGGACAGATGATGATCATGAAGATAGGAGGGCGACCGACACTCTGGCGTGTTGGAGCCTGTCCCGGTGGTCGCGCAGCATGTGCTTGGCGAGCACCATGCCGGCGGGCCAGAGCTGGCCTCCGCAGCCGGATGCCAGATCCTCATGGAGTTTGAGCGGCTCGCCGAGCAGCCCCGAGAAGTCCACCTGCGTCGTCCCCGCGGCCTTGTACTCCGGGAGGGGCGCAAAATCCTCGCCGAATGCGAGTGGGTCGAACGCCGGGGACGATGATCTCCCGCGGACGCTCATTTTCGTAATATTCGGCAGCTGGTCGGAAAAGAAGGTTGGCGTCCTGTCGTGAACGGTGTCGTTTTCAGATGAATTTGATGGAATTTTTTGTGGTCTAGACTCGCTCGGAATCGTTGGGCTGCGTCTGCCATCTCCGCCCGCCAGTCTAACCTGCGGCTATCCGATAAGGAATGCAATTGTTTCAGTTCCGCTGTCGAAGTCGTCATCCTGCGCACTCTCCATCCATTTCTCCATCGTTTTTGTGGTATTTAATCAGGTGGTCACGATCGGGTTGGAACTGGAGGTGAAGGTGCCTCCAAATCCATCTGAACAGTCTTGGCGCAAAGAGGCAGGGCAGTGGGATGGACGATGGACCACACTCATCCTCTTCCGAAGATTGCCGTCACAAATATCGCCGTCTTGGCTTGGGCTCGATTGGCTCGATGGTCAAGAGTAAGTAATGTATGAAGGAGGCTCGAGGTGAGACAGAGCTTTCTCGCCGACGCCCGTCTCCCTCGCTCACCTTCTGCCAACTCACTCCCTGGAATGCTCCTCACCAACCAGCCTCTTTTCAGAACGCCCAGTTCCAGCAGGTGGTCATGACACCCTCGTTTTTTTTTAATTTTGCTTCCTTGTCATGAGAGATGGGAATGCAGAGAACCAGCGAGCTTCAACAACCATAGTGGTGGCCAGATGCTCCCTTTGGCAATGAGCAGAAACACAAGGCGCGGGAAAGACGATCCAACATGAACGCCAGCCATCGCTTGCAGATTTTGTCTTGATGGTTGATGAACTCCTCTATTCTTCATGGCCAATGCCCTGCTCTGTTCTTTTCTGTGAATGTGGCCATCTCAACTCTGGCCAAGTTAGAGGCAGAAACTCTCAAGAAAGGCATTACGAAACCAGTGCAGTTGCCACCATGATGCCGCGTAGCCCTTGTTGGGCCACCGCCATGCTTTTCACAGAAATTTCTGCCGCCAGTCCATCAATATTGTTCCCCATCAACTCTGAAGTCCCTCCCATCACCAGGTTTGGCTAACCTTTCTCCTGTATCTTCTCGCCATCGACCTTCTCATCCAACTCTCCCATCACTTACAGCCTCTCTAAACCCCCAAAGTGGCTTTCCCTAGACAGAAATTCCCGGCGGATGTTTGGAACTCCAAAGGAAAAAGACGTCCCTCCCGGACAGGTAGCCGCCGTGCCCCTGAATTTCGTTGCCACTGACGAATATGGATCCACAACCCCCAGAGCAACGCTGGTGGTGTCACTGAGTGCAAGCCCGCAAGTTGAGATTCCTCTAGCTCAACAAATCACGGAGATCGGGGCCTTTTCCGGTCCCTCGACCATTCTATGTGCCTTAGAAAAGGATTCTTCGTTCAAACTGGACCCCAACACCTTCTCAAACCCCCCTGGCGCCCCCACCAGCTACTATGCCACGATGGTCGATCACACACCATTGCCTGTCTTGATATCCTTCGATCCCAGCAGGCTCTTTCGCCGGACGAGCTCCCCCTACTGAGTCTCTTCTCCAACCTCCGGAGCATTATGCTGTTCAGGTCATTGCTACTGACGTCGTGGAATTTGCAGGAGCATCCCTGCCCTTGGTCATTATTGTGGGAAATCATCGACTCCTTGCAGATGAAACCACTGTCTTCCTGAACGCTACTCCTAGAAAACCCCTATCGTACACCGGGCTGAGGAACAAAGTCAAAATCGACGGCAAGCCTGCCAATGCTCAGACTGCCGTTGTGGCCTCAACCCGAGACCTGCCCCCTTGGCTCTCCATCGACAACGATACTTGGGTGCTGAGCAGAACGCCTCCTGAGACGGCCAAGTCAAGAAAAACTTTACCATCACAATGCGAGACACATACTCAAACACCCTGAACCTGAGTGTTGCCGTTGCGGTGATCAACAGCAGAAATTGCCTGTTCAACGACGACTTCTCCGAGCTGACAATCACAGCCGGCAAGCCCTTCTCGTTTGCTCTCGGGCCGTATTTGGCAAAATTTGGCAAAACTGACATGGTTGAAATCGACCCCTCCTCTCCCTGGATCAAATTCGATCTTACCAGAGCTACCCAGTTTTGCGTGGCCCCCGACGACCTGGGGAATTTCACCACAGTGTCAAGATCACGGCCAGGTCGACAATTTCCAAGAACTCAGATTCGCTAGACCTGAGCATCGACGTTCGCTCCCTCTCAAATAAAAATTCGTCATCACCAGCTTCCGGCCTCCCTCTAACCGGGTCGACCCAGAGCGACTCGTCCGGCAGGAAGGGTCTCGGAAACATTCGATTCAACCCTGTTTTGTTGGCTGTTCTACTACCTCTCCTTCTTCTCCTTGACCTTGCCATCTGTCTGCTGTTCTGATACTTCCGCCGACGGAAGGATTGTTCAAGGTCCAGGCTCACCACGAAAGATATCTCGGGTTCTCTCCCGGGGTCATTCGTGGTTGACGCGGGTCACCAGCACTCCCTTCCTGGCTTTACCAAACGCTTTAGCAGGACTTTCTCGCCGGACGACATCTTTGGCGCAGAGGACAAATACTCTGAGCCAGACCGGACTGTCTTCGCACCAGTCCTGACTTGTTTCAACCCGGTGCTCCAGCAAGGCTGCTCACGCCACATCGAAAATTTGCCCCAGAACTGGGCCACATCCAGGAAGTGAGCCGGGCACAGCATGGCAAAATCAGCAGCTCCCTCAGTTCCATCACCGAGAAGAGTATCGGGGACCTGGTTGACTCACGGGACGTTGAATCTCGGGAACCGCAGCCAGACCTGATTCAGGGACAGGATCGAAATCACTGTCCCACGACTCCAGACTTCATACACCAGGACACTTTTTTGCTAACAGAGCGCTCATCAACTCTGCATGCCCCATCTCTCTGGCCAGCTTCAGCTCCCGTATCAGAACGGAATCGAGGCTCTCGTTGTACTACCCGCTTGTGGCAGCAGTCCGCAAGCTTTCCTGGCCGGGGACCAGGGGAGGGAGAAACAATGTGGCAAGATGTTTGGGCTGGGATTGAAGAGATTGAGCGAGCAGCCGAGTGTGTGCACAGTCAGCACTGCTTCTTCAGAAATACACAAGCAAAAGAAGAGCCCTCGCAAATTCTAGGAACCACCATCTCGGCAACCCCCCAAAGCCGCCCGTTTAAGCTAGCAAGACCACCGAGATGGAAGAAATCACCAGGTATAGCAACTCAACGTCCTAATCGGCCACTCTAAGCCCTCTCCATAACGCAGCAAAACACTCCCCTACCACCAGCACCCCCAACATCAAACCGTCACCGACTCCCCGAGACTCCCTCGACATTTCCCCCAACCAAACAACAGACCTTGACCCCAAACCCTTCCAACGGCCCTCCAACTCTTGGTCCACAGTGCCCTTCAACCTCACAGAAGAATGGGTGGACGACACAATTGAGAACCTCGCTCTTAGCAAGTCTGCTATCACCAACACCATCACCCAGCGACGGCAAAATTGGATTGTAATTCGAGGAGATTCTCCTGCCGCCGTCGACAGAGGCGCTACCGTGCTGGGGAGAGCTGGCATGGAGGCTGGGTCGTCAAGTTATCTTTCTCTGTGTGAGTGGCAGGGTCAGGAGCATGGGAGGCAAGGGAGATCGGGGCTGGCGCGGGGGAGTTTGTCAAAGGGGGTGGTATCGGTAGGGTCAGAGGGGAGTAGGTCGGATTTTGCTGTGTTTATATGAGATGATGGGGGCTAAGGGAAGGGGGGCTTGGCTACGTGAGAGTGGAAGGGAAGAAGTGAGGTAATGTTGTTTTAACTTAGTCGAGTTCCAGGGGCAGAATAGAAAACAATAATGGTTTGTTCTGAAATTGCAGTCTCACAAGGGCGAGACATCGCTCGTGTGACACGTAAGCGTTGTACCACAATAATTTGGAGGCTGTTGGAGTAGTTACAACGATTCGAAATGCTTGATGACGGTGTCATGCGTTGGGAGAAGCATGGAAGCTGGACTCGCCCTCTGCCCCACCACGAACCAAAAAGAAGAAAACAAAAGAAAGTGAAGAGGGAAATAAAGCAAGCAAAAATTAAAGACAAAGACTACGGTCAATGTGACCAGAAAGAAAGTGTGATGTCAACAACCCACTGTTGTCTTCTCTCTTCTCTCTCGAATTTCTTAATGTTCGAGGCTGAAGACAGAAGAGAGGAGGCCATGTTCATTTCTTGGCAGATGGTGTTCTTGGCCCTTGCATCATGAGGTCCAGGTGTGCCCCGCATTCTCGGCGCACTGTGCCTGCCCAAACAGGAAAGGAAGCTCTGAGTCCAGACCAGCTGGCGCTTGCAAGTCGTGAGCATCCTCCCGTGATCAGTAAACCTTTAGAAAAGACAAAGAAAATATTGAAGAAGCCAAAGCATGGCCAAAGCAAATAAATGCTGAATTCCTTGAAAAATGGTGTTTTTGTTTGGGTGTTTGGTGAAGAGTGAAAGGACAGGACGTTCGAGGGACACAGCAGGCGTCCCTCACTTGCCCCACGCGACCATGGCCCCCTGGAAGTAGATCAGCATCTGAAAGCAAAGCGAGGAGGGGTGATTGAAGTTATCAGCTCCACCAAGCTCACCTCCTCATGGGCTGGCTGGTGATGAGCTGGCTGTTGTTGGCGCCAACAGCCTCTCTTTTCCTGCAGCTGCCGCCCTTTTTTGAACTGGCGCGCCCTGCCCGTCAGCTGCGCACTGTCAGGTTGCCACGCCGAAGCGCCCAAAAGAGCCCTCCGCAGGCACCGCCGCCTGGCAACCCCGCTCCACCAGCAGTGACCAAATTTGCTGGGGCACGAGTTGAGAGCAGCACAAGCCAGCAGCAAGGGACGAGGCAGAGAAAGAAGGGAAACCAGAAACCAGACCCCAGCCCGTCTCAAAAAAAACCACAGCCAGGCCGAGAATTGTCTTTGGCGGGGTCTGCACCTCTGAACCACAACATCGTCTGAATTTATTTTGGCGCCCCGGCCCAATCCAGTCTTCACAAGCAACGTCATCAGAGCCAGCACGGCCGCCGAGAAAATTTCGACTGTGGCTGCTTGCTGCCTGCCCACGCTGCCCTCTCACAGCACCCTGCTCTCCCGCCCCCAGCAACAAGCATTCCAAGCAACCTGCAATTCCCCAGACAACCTAACCACCGACCGACCCGACCTCACCACCCCTCCTCCACCCCACTGGTAGCCGCACTGCTACCGAATTACATTTCGACACCACATCACCATGGGCCAGACACTCTCTGAGCCCGTTGTCGAGAAGGTATGTGACTGTGTGTTGCCGCTGCCGCTGTGATTTTCGACGCCTTGTCCCGCTGTCACCACCTCGGCGACCTGGTCGCGCCCCGTTTCGCGAGGGGCACGCGCGCTCCCCGCCGCTTTGCCCCTCTTCTCCCACGGAACCGCCCTCTCGATGCTCACATGCCACATCCCCTCGCCCTTCCCAACATCGTTGTCCGGCCATTTATCTGCTGGCGTTCCCTCCCGGCCCTGCCCCAAGCACGTCGATCGATTTCCGAAGCACGAACCGATTACTGACGCAACTCACACCACATAGACTTCAGAGACCGGCGGCGATGAGCGGCTTATCTACGGCCTGTCGGCCATGCAGGGCTGGCGTATAAGCATGGAGGACTCGCACACCGCTGTGCTCAACCTCCTCGCGAACGACCCCAAGGCTGCCAAAGAGCACGCCTCGAAACTCTCCTTCTTCGGCGTGTACGACGGCCACGGCGGCAGCAATGTGGCTCTCTTCGCCGGCGACAACATCTACCGCATTGTTGCGAAGCAGGATACATTCAAGACCGGCAACTACGAGCAGGCTCTCAAGGACGGCTTTCTGGCCACCGACCGTGCCATTCTGAACGGTATGATGCTATCTCCGGTCTTTGATGGGAGGCCAGGGGGTCGGGTGATTGAGCCGGGGTCATCGTGACCCGCCCCGCTTCCACCACCGGGCCATCCCGCGCCCCACGACAACAACAGTCGCTGATTCGGATATTTCGAGCAGATCCCAAGTATGAGGAGGAGGTCTCGGGCTGCACCGCCTGCGTCGGCCTGATCAACGACGACAAGATCTACATTGTTGGTTCTCCCATGCGCAAATTCCCCTCCGCCCTTCTGCGCGCCCTCCCAGGCGTGCCCCCACTCTGGCTAACCATCACGCACTAGGCCAATGCCGGCGACTCGAGAAGCGTACTCGGTGTCAAGGGCCGCGCGAAGCCCTTGTCCTTTGACCACAAGCCCCAAAACGAGGGTACGACGGCAGCACCACCCCCCTCCCTCCTCCAAGTTGATGGGACAACTTTTGCTGACTGGTCTTGTGCTTGGCTGTAGGCGAGAAGGCGCGCATCACCGCCGCCGGCGGCTTCGTCGACTTTGGCCGCGTGAACGGCAACCTCGCCCTGTCCAGAGCCATTGGCGACTTTGAGTTCAAGAAGAGCGCCGACCTCCCCCCCGAGCAGCAGATTGTCACCGCCTACCCCGATGTCGTGGTGCACGAGATGGGTGACGATGACGAGTTCCTCGTCATTGCTTGCGACGGTAAGCCCCAGCAAATTCGACCTAAACAGGTTTTCTAGCTAACACTAGCTAGGCATCTGGGACTGCCAGTCCTCCCAGGCCGTCATCGAGTTCGTCAGGCGAGGCATCGCTGCGAAGCAGGATCTGGATAAGATCTGCGAGAATATGATGGACAACTGCCTGGCCTCCAACTCGGAGACGGGCGGCGTGGGCTGCGATAACATGACCATGGTCATCATTGGCTTGCTCAGGGGTCGGTCCAAGGAGGAGTGGTACGACGAGATAGCCAGACGGGTTGCCAACGGAGACGGCCCTTGCGCCCCTCCCGAATATGGTAGGCACGCACCGTCCCCTTGAAGAAGAGCGCTCGTCGTTGTTCTTTTGCCAGCACTAAATACCTTGCCTTTACCCCTCGTTCCCTTTGCTGCTCCGTCGTGTTTTTCGTACCGCTGCCCGTTCTAAACTCTTCCGTTCTCTGTATCGTACTCTCCGCTGACCACCTCTTCTCTCCCACAGCTGAGTTCCGCGGCCCCGGCGTGCACCACAACTTTGACGACAGCGACAGCGGCTACGACCTCGAGGAAAATAAGCAGGGCAGCGGCAAGAGCTTTGGCCTCGGCGGCTACAGGGGGCGCATCATCTTCCTCGGCGACGGCACCGAGGTGCTGACCGATTCGGACGACACGGAGATGTTTGACAACTCGGAGGAGGATAAGGATCTCGTCAGCCAGGTTTCCAAGGGCTCGTCGGCTTCCGCCGCGTCCGAGGAGTCCCACAAGCCTGAGCAGCAGGGGGAAACGAAGTTTGGCGCAGACAGCAAGGCCGAGGCGAAGAAGGAGGCGTGATCTGTTGTTGCTTTTGACATTGTGCGCGCACCATTTAATCGGATGGGGCGCTACTCGGTTTGAGGGGTGTTGGGATGGGAGGGTGTGTTGGTGTTGTTGACAAAGCTGGAGAACTGGTGTGCCTGGGGACGGACTGGGGGTGGGGAATGAATCAACCGCAGCCCGGGACATGAGATGCCTCTTTTTTTTATACCAATTTCCGTTTTTATTCTCGAATGGAATAAAGGATGATGAACCATATTGTCACCAGATCTGTGTCGTACCAGCCTGCCTTCTTCGGCAAGCCGTGTCTGACGCTTGGCCACTGCGTCACACTAACATTCACTGTTACCCAGCCTGAAGAGATGGCAGGTTACCATCGTTAACTCTGTCACTGCCCTCAGTAACGACTCGCAGATTCATCGCCCTCCATATAAAATCCACTTTTCTATGCCAACCAAGCTGGGAAGGTTGTTTATTCATAACTTGATTCATTCGTTACATCTGAAAGAACGGTAGAACGGTAACCGCCTGTTGCTACTACCATATTGCCCAATAGACAGCTATCCCCCAAGACAAGACAACAGATCTTGAATAAAACATGCCGACATAGAACCATACATTAACAACGAAAAGTAAGAATAAGCCACGCTTCAAAAACTCCGATTCGCAGGGTCTTTCTCACCGACCTGGAACCGAGCCGAGTTCACAGAACCAAAACAAAACTAGAACAAACAAAACACCACCGGTCGGTTGCCAGCCACCCAAATCCTGCCGCGTCCATAAATACCATTCCCAACCCGCGCCACATCATCCTGCCCTGGCCGGTGATGAACTGCGCCAGGGACCTGCCGCCCACCCCAATGCTCCGTTGTGTGTGTCCCGTTGAACCTGTCCCGTGGATGCCACCGATCCGTTCCTCAACCAAACACATGACAATATAAACAGCGAAAACAGACGACTAAAACGGGTAAGAAAAGAAGAAATGAAGACAGTGGTAATGACATAACCAAGGAAACGAACCATAGGAGGCTGTTAGCTCCCTTCCTTGCCTCCGCTGCTCAACCGCGAAAGCAACATCCCCAAAACCCACCCTCTCAAACATCAATCTCCATCGACGCCGCGATATCCTCACTCACCCCCCTCACGGGACTCTCACTCCTCCTCCTCGCATCCTTCCCTTTATCCATCCACCTCCCTGGCTGCTGCTGTTCCTCCTCCTCATCCGTCTCCATCGCCTCCTCCTCTTCATAATCCTCACCCCCATCTCCATACTGACAATTCACATCCCCATCCGCATCCCGATTCCACACCAGCCCGTCATCCATCTCATCATCACTCGCCATCACGGAGGACAGGGTGCTGTCGATGGTGCCCATGACGCGACGCAGCAAACGCTCGCGCTGGAAATCGGCGGGGCGCAGAACGTGGGAGAAGTCGTAGTCCGGGTGGGAGGCGTTGAGGGTGGCGATGAGGTAGGCGTAGGTGCGGCGGTTGGAAACCTGGTCGAGGGAGCCGAAGGGGGAGGAGCGGGAGAGGTTGAGGGAGGCGGCCATGGAGGTACGCTGCGGCGGGGAGAGGGAGGCGCCTAGTTTGAGGAGGGCCGCGTGTTGGGACTCGAGGGATTGCTGGATGTTTTTGTAGAGCTTTTTGTCGGAGCCTGCGGCTTTGGTGGTGTAGAGGTCGCAGCTGCCCGTGATGTGGCAGTCGGGCGTGTCGAAGTTGAGCGCGCTTGTTACCACGTCAAACGCGGGGAGTGATAGATACTAAGGGGGGTCAAGTCAGCCAGGGGATTTTCGCATGTCCGCTGGGAATCTTAAGCGCACCTTCATCTTGCCGTTTGTCGTCGATGCAGGACGTTGGTGGTTGTCTGGTCCTTGCGGGGTCGGGTGGTCGGCAACGGGGCGATGACGTCGGAAAGGGCGCGCGTCGCACACCGCTCGAGAGTATGCTCGAAAACTAAAGTTGGGTGGTTGTAGAACGCTACACTTCCCAGCGCGACGTATGCAGAATAGTTACGATTGAGAAAAGTGTAAAAGGTGAGAAGTCGCGGTGTGGTGGTTGTGTTGTTGATCGGCAGTTGGTTCACGGGAAGCTGGAAACAGCGGGGAAGCGGCTTGGCTGGATGTAATGCTGGCAACCAGAGGTGACGGGAGTGTGAGTGACAAAGCGGGACTTGGACGTGGGGTGCTTGTGTGCGAATGAGTGTCAGCTGGGGTGTGGCACTCGGCTGGGATCCTATGTGGGTTGTTGAGTAACGTTTATGTCTCAGGGAATCTTGAGATATTCCAAGATCGATTAGACTCGGGATCGCTGGTTGAGAGATAAGTCGAACGAATTGAATGGGTTCGGCAATGGCGTCCAAATATCTATCGGCTGTCGTCTCGTGTTGGGGGGTTGCATCATCCCCTTCCAGCTCGCTCTGCCCACCCGGTCTTGGCCGGCTCCAGTTGTCACGTAATCCCGGTTTCGGGTCACGCCCGGGGACCAAGGATCGGCATCCCTCGACACCGGCACCCCCTTCTCTCGCTGGCTTTGTCGCTGCTGAATCCGGCTGTAACAAACGAATGAGATGGCGTCAAAACCCCACGAGCATTACCTGTGAATACTGCCGCGGGCATTTCCCAAGAGAATCCCTCGTCGGCATGGTTCTGTCCTGGATGATGAGTGGGCGCAGGGATAGGTGGAGAGGACATGACTGCTCCGCTAGTCCCGTGGCCCGTGGCCCGTGGCTCAATGGTTGAGGATGATACGATTGTGCATTGCGGCCATCCTGGGCCTCGCACTGGCAGGTTTATCTACAGTGCCCTCCTAATGGGTAAATGTAGCCCCAATATCCCGCCGACCGTTTGCCATTGACCCTGATTGTCTGGCTTTCCGTACGCCCCACGCCGTTGTGATGGTATCCCCGTAAACGCCACGTAACGCCGCCCATAGCTCGTCTTGGCGCGCCCATTCGCGCAGCCGCATGCCTGCTTGCTCGCTCGTTCGGCTTCGTTGGTAAAAGGTGTCGTGAAGCGCTGATAGCTCACAAGAAGCCCCCCTCCTTGAGCGCGGTTTCGATCTGAATTGACTCCTGCAGCCGTGTGTCAATACGAGTACATTGCTGCACCAGCCAAGTCATCATCGGTCGCGGCGTTCGAGGAGCGGTTGTCGAGGAGGAGAGGAAGGGAATCGATAAGGTACAGCGCCGCTGCTCCTCTACATGATTTTTGTCACTTCATCCTCAACCTGAGGGAAGGAGGCATGTCAGTAAGACCGCCAAAAGGTGCCGGAGAGACGGGCTGAGAGGGGGAAATCACTGGGGGAGGGGTAATCAAGGGAATAGTTGCACGGAAAGAAGACCACTTGCCTCCATGTCCTCTAGCGCGTCCTGCTGAGAAATACAGCGCAGGACGTTCTTCTTGCTGCTCTCCTGCAGCTCGCCAGCCAACAGGAGCTCGTCCAGGATGTAGTAGGCCTTGGTAAAGGAGAAGATAATGTCAAGCTCGCAGACGTTGCCGTAGTACTTGTCCATCTGCTCGACGTAGCGGTGAATGATCTCGAGGGTGATCAGCTCGTTGTCCTCGGAGGAGCAGCCGGCGATGAAGAAGAGCGAGGCATAGCGGCGGTAGACGATTTTGGTGTCTGGGAACTGCAATTAGCGGGACGGGGAGAGCAGGCTGTAGCAGAGTGGTGGTATGCTCACCCTTATACTCAAGGAAGTTGCACATGCGGGTGCGGCGGGCCAGCACAAGCTGCGAAACATCCTTGACGATTTTGGCCTTGTCCTTGGGGGACAGGGTGGTGAACCATTTGGCCAGGCGCTGGAGGAGGGAGCATGACGTTAGCTTCAAGACACGTCGAGGTCAACAAGTAGTGCAACCAAGGGAGCGAACTGACCACTTTCCCCTGGCGCGAGAGCAAGATCAGGTAGCTGGTGACATGTCAATTAGCCTGAGAAAAAGCGGCAAAGCTGGAGACCGGCATACTTGATGGCCATGATGAAGCGTGCCGAGCTTCACCGGCAGCAGAGGTCGGAAGATGGAGTGCGGAGTGGGTGCAACAAAGTAACCGGCAATTTGCTGCTCGGGTCAGTTCGCGGGTTGGCCACGAGACGGCAAGGGCAGCTTACCATTGGGGCCTGAGGATTGAGGAACAACCGTGCACGGGCCAGCGTGGAGGGGTTGGAGGGCAGGGGATTCTCTTTGGCGGGGCGGGAAACCTTTCTGACCCTGACCCTGACAACAACTCGCGGCCTCATCTTCTACAAAGACGATCATCTTGAAAGAAATGGCAGTCGGGCTGTTACTTCAAGAAGAACAAATCGAAACCACAAGTCTATTGAAGGGGTATTACTGACATAACAGAAGCGAAATCTTTCGCAACCTCTGTTAGGATCTGATATTCTTTGGTGAGTCTGAAAGGGATCGAGGGAAGGGACTCTTGGTTCCCCACGTCCATCAAAGCGCCGTTGAAAATCATCCCGCACTCACCCATCCTCGGCATCTCCCGAGGTCACATCGAAGCTGCAGAGATACAGCGCTGTCCCTCATTCTGCCTGCTGCAGAAACTCTGGGCCAATTCAGATGAGACCCAAGGCTCCCGCGATACACGTTCTCGTGGACAGGACCCTGGCTCACTCATCCCTCCAGGTCTCGTGGGAAGGTGATAGCGGCGAAGCTTATGGCCCAGGCGGGGCTGAGGATGGATCATTAATAATGGCCTGGAAACCCATTGAACTCGACCTCGAACCCCACTGAACATGCCCGTCATTCTTCAATTTCCATTCTTTGCGCATTCCTAGAACATCATATTCAATACCCTAGACTACCCTCGCGTTACTGCGATACGCCAGAGACAGCAGCAATGACGAAGTTGATCCTTTCCACCGGGTATCTGCCACCTCCCGCCGAGCCGACCCCCCCAGAAAGAAGCCAACTGCTAACGCCGACACCAATTACTCAGGAACATCATCTCGGGCGGCCCCTCCATCATCCGCAAGCCGGGCGCTTTCCGCTCCAACCTCGAACTCACAAACTCCCTGCGAAGCAACTTCCTCGCCGCCCAAGAAGACTTTGCCGCCGAGCACGCCTACCTCGCCGCTAGCGCCCACAGCAGCAGCAACGGCGACCACCAAAGCAGCCCCGATGGCGGCCTGTCCCTAAACACCACAACCGGCGGCCGCCCGCCGGCGGCCGTCTGGACCGCCAACGTCGACGGCGCCCTGTACGTACCGCGCATCGACTGGGACGTGCACGGCCTTCAGGAGGAGCCCCCGCAGTACGACATCACAGTAAAGATCTTCTTCCTGCCGGGTGCGCCCGCGTCGCAGCGGGAGCGATACGCAAGGGAGGCGGTGGACCATGTCCTGCGGGAATTGCGCGCCCCGGCGGTTGACCTGCTGATTGTGTCGTTCCCGGACTTGTCGTTTGAGGGCGACTGCGAGTGGGAGGCCGACCGGAAGAACGCGGCACAGGGCAGTGATGAGGATGAGCTCGCGACGTGGCCTGCCATTGAGGAGTTGCATCGCGCGGGGCTAGCCAAGCGCTTGGGTGTGGCAGAGTATGGCAGCGAGAAGCTGGCGCGCTTCCTGCAGCGCGTGCGGGTGCGGCCGGCCGTCAACCAGCTGAACCTTAAGAACTGCTGCAACGTCCCGCCGCCGCTGGCTAAGCTGGCTGAGGAGCAGGGCATTGACCTGCTGGTGCATACAGACTGCACCGACATCCTCCCCAAGGGCACGCTGCGGGAACTGCTGGGTCAGGGGCTCGGCGGCGCCGGCATCCTGGCTGACCCGGAATCGGGCGCGGGGGGACTAAGCGGCGATCTCACCCCGCAATGGGTCGTGAAGTACACGGCGGTGGTCCGCGACCGGGGTGTGATTGAAAACAAGGGTTACTTTGCGGGGGCCGAGCTGGTCGAGGAGTAGGGCCGGACCACAGGCACGAGGGGGGATCACGGTTTAGGAGTTTGGGAGGGGAGGTCGTTTGCTATACCAGTTCTGGGCACGGATAACGGGCATCATAAAAGACGGATGGTCCAGCATTACATTTGAAGACACAGACAGCATAACCAGCGAATCGAGCGAGTGGTTCTTCCTGCTTCTTGTATCCTGAGTATCATCCTTGACCTCCATGTCTACCCCAGCATGCTCCTTTTCCGCCCGCGCATCCTCACATCCTCCAATTTCACCAAAACCGACGGCGCCTTCTTAAACGATTCCCCATAGGCTTCCAGTAGCGCCCCAAACAACCTCTCCGCGCGGGGATGCGTGCTCGCGAAAGCCCTCTCCAGCACGTACAAATCCACAGCGCGGTCCTCATCCGAACTGCTCTGCGTCGCCAGCCCAAAATCAATCAGCACCACCTCCCCATCCAACGCCCGCGCCTTCTCGTCTCCCTCCCCATCCCCCATCCACAACCCCCTCCTCCCCTCCCTCGGCCTCAACATCATATTACTCGTCGTCAAATCCCCATGCACCACCCCGTCCTATGCAACGCCCCGACCGCCGCCCCAATCCTCCTCATCAAATCCCTCAACACCCCATCCCCTCCCCCTTTTCACCCCTCCCCATTCTTCCTCCTACCCTCCTTCTTGTTCATCCCGCTCCCCAACCACCCATTAACCCCCACCCTCACAACCCCCTAATCCACTCCATCATCATCCACCGCGCGCTCGCATCCACGGCATACACCGCTGGTACAGGAACGCCCTCCCTGTAACACCGTTCGAGAACCTTGGCTTCGGAAGAAAGTCGGGCTTTGGTGAGGCGGGCGTCGAGGAGGGGATGGCGGTAGGGTTTGGGGGCGGTATTTGAGTGCGCAGGGGCGGTGGGGGAAGAGGTGGGTCGTGTGGTAAAGGCGGGCTTTATGAGGGTGTGGGGAAGGGAGGAGGGGTGAAGAAGTATTTTGGGAGGGGGAATTCATCGGTGGCGGGGATGGTGGTGGTTGTGGTAGTCATTGTGTCGAGAGGGAGTATGTTGTTGGTGTGGGGTGTTTTCTTGAGAGAGGTTGGGTTTGGTTTCGGCGCTGAGGTGTTTTCGTCTTGGTTTTCGCCAGGAGGTAGCTATTTGAGGTGGTGATGGAGGGTTGGTGTTTTAGTGGTGTTTGGTGGTGGAGGATGTCGAGTGCCCCGCAGAAAGTGGGATGAAGCTTATCGATACACTCAGTCCTGTGGTGCAACGTCGACAGGGCAATCATGGACTTTTGTGACCGCGTCGTATTACACTTCTGCGGCTCTTCGTAAGGCTTAACGCCCCAGATCATTTTTTTCTCCTGATCTCAACTCCATCTGATATTTCCCTAAATCTTCGTATCCCATCTTCGCTATCCCAACCTCAGACCTGGACGTCGCCATGTCTGTCTCAGTTGCATTCGGGTCCCCGCGGACATGCCCCCCCCAAACCAGGCACCTCCGAACATCCATGTCGGCCACATGCCACACTCAGGCTATCCGCCTTTTCCGACGTCTAAGCGGTCTTGGATGGCTGCGACACCCGGCTGCTTCGCCTGGATCGTCGAATGTTGAGAGGCAACGTCGGTGAGATTGCTGGCCGCATCGCCGCCAGATGCGACCCGACCATCTCACACTCCCATCCACACCCCCTGTCTGGCGCCTGCAAGCGGTGAAGTCACCCGCCGTTTGGCGTGCTCTGGCACTGGACAAGCAGGTTCCGGGGCGCCGGTTCCGTCATCGCCTTGCCCTAGGCGCATCTCACAAAAAGGGGGGGGGGCGAAACAGCTCGCCAAAACTCCAAGCACTGACCAAGAACAAACCAAACACTCTGGAAATACCATCAGTTAATAATGCTAATCACCAGTGTCGCTGTCCTGAGACGGGTTGCCATGCTCTGAAGCCACTCCAGCACTCCCCCAGCACTCCCCCGCAATGACCAACTCTGCCTCTCGCCAGTGGATCCTTGTCCTCTCGCTCACCGCCCTTCTGCTCTCGATCATCATCCTCGCCCAGGTCGCAAGCCACTGCATCACAGCTTACCTCGACGCTCCCAGCGAGGTTACCGCCTTCCTCGACGCCATCGACAGCTCCATCGCCGAGAACGAGTCCTACGACCGTGACATCGCCAAGGTCCCGCGCCTCGACGACAAGCTGCGCCTCGGCCGCCTGCTGCGCGACATCCAGAAGGCCGGCGATGCCCTGCGCGAGGACCTGAACGCCCTGGTCGCCAGCCAGGACGACCCGCGCCTGCGCCGGAGTGCGCGCCTGTGGTGGGCGAGCTACCGTCTGCGCCTAGACACAAAGGTGCGCCGTCTTGATATGCTGCGGATGCGCTTTCTTGTTGTCCACATGGGCATCGTCGCGGGCATGGCGACCGAGACGGCGACGGCCGCAGCGAAGAAGACGTCGGACCTAAAGTTGCGCGACCCGGAGAAGACGCCCGACGCACATGCACACACGATGCCCAGGCCGGCGCTGTTCCCGCGGGCGTTGATCGACAGCATCAAGGCCAAGCCACCGCTGCGGCGGTTGACGGTCCAGACGGGCCAGACGGGCCACCAGGAGAATATGGAGGGCACTCACCGCAAGGGCTGGGCCGGCGTGGTCAGGGAGCTGCAGAAGAGCCCACTGCTGAGGGAGAGGCATGCGAGTATTGAGCTGGCCATGTCACGGTCGCCATGAGCAGTTCTGCCCCCCTTCTATTTTGGTGGCCGAAAGCCCCTACCACACCACATCCTCCCGAGATACGATCTTGACGATGCGACGATGTACTTATGAATTATGACCCACGCGCCTGGCATGCTGGACGGAAGGGAAGCGATCAGTCTGATTTTGGATGGAGTTACGTCCTTCACATGATACCCCGTTTTCTTATATTTCATGTTCGCTTCAATCTACAACCTATTTCATTTCATCTGGGCTCTAATATCTGGGTTGTCAACGGTTTCATATGATTCCCAGAGCCTCAGTTTACTGCATATCTAATCTGTTCACTCTCATGGTGGGACACAGCCAACGTGGCCATGAGACAACCTGTACCTTTTCTAATGCCGGGTTACTGTGAAGGACACCATGGAATTCTCTCCGTCGCCAGCCAGGCAGGGTCTAGACACTAGCAGATAATTTTAATGCGCCGCATCAGGTCGAGTCCCGTTTCTCTCGCCGACTATGTTTCTGCGTCAGCTGTCTGAGTATTTGAAGGGGGGTAATAAACCTCACCATCCAGTGCCACCAAAAACCGGCTCACGCAGTTGTAGCACGCAATCTGTGTAACCACTCGTCAGCATCCCCTTCAGACTTCCTCATAACCCCATTTCCTCACTTCTTCCCCCCCTCTCCCCGTCCCTTCATCCCTTCCCCTTTCTTCAACACACTAGAGTAGGGAAACTCACAGTCGCTGTCAACTCCACAGTCCCCTCTCCCCAAACATCCCCGCACTCTCTCAAACGTCTCATCCTGCACCCTCACATTCCTTGTCATCTCATCTGCATAGCACACCGCAACCCACTGCTGCTCCGTCAGCCCCTCTGGCACCCTGATACCCCCTTCTCTTTCTTCCCCTCCTCTCCCTCACCGTCCCCCTTTCCCTCCCCTTCCACCTTTCCCCATCCTCCCCTCAATCAAGATAAGCTCCCTCTCATCCTTCAAAACCTCCATACCCCCCATCCCCACTCCCGCCCCCTCGCAAGCGGCGCATGATGTCCCCATTCATACCACGCCCTATTCACAACCGCCACCCGGCAGATTACCAGCTCTCGTACATCATCACCTAGCAGGGTTTGAGTGTGCGGACGGCGCCGAGGAATGAGTTCCACCCGTCTGCGATGGGGCGTGGAGGAGGGTGAGATCCAAAGGTTGGAGGGGGCGCGGTGCCGGCGGGCGGTGATGCGGGAGACTATGGCTGTTTCGGTGGGGTTTGTGGTGGGTGGGGATTGGGGGTGTAGGGGAGGCGCATTTTGGGGTTTTGGAGGGATGTTGGTCGTGATGGTGTTGTTGCTGAGGAAGGGGGAACGAGTTAGTAGGTGGGGAAGAATGAGAAAGCAGAGTTGAGGGGGTTGGTGATGGGGAGGGATGATAGACGGGGAGTTGGACTGTTGAAGGAGCTTACACAGGTTGGTTTCTGAGAGGGGTTGTTGTTGTGGATGGCTTCCTTTGGCAAGAGGAAGCGTCGGTAGAGGTGGTTGAGGGAAAGCCATCGCAGTGCCTCACGAGCGTTGTAGACCGGGTGCCCGGCAATTGATGTCATCCCCACCCTGCCGAGGCCGAGCCGGAGCGGGGCCGGGACACAGCTCGGCAAGACAACCCGGCCGGGCCCTCAATATCCCGGAACTTCACCGTACTACTCCCACAACCACGGAGCACATCATCCTGTCAAATCCTCGCTCATATTATCCCCAGAGAACTCCACGAGCGGGCACACATCACCACGCGACGACAATTACGCTCCAAATATGCTCAATAACCTACACAAACACACCCCCAATCGAATCCTACATATCCCACCCTATCCTACCCACCACCCTTTTCGGTGCCCTCAATTCCATTGTTGTCTCACTTGATTCTGATCCTAGCAGATCGAATCGCTCCCAACACAAATCCTCCCTTCCATCCGTCTATTTGCCCATGCGAAATCCACCACCACCCAAAACGCCATGCTGTGATGAGCTGCCCCCCGAAAAAACGCCTCGCCATCTGCTCAGCCAGACCCGACGCGAAACAAAATACGTGATTAAAATCCGAGATGATAATAACCTGGAAGATATACAGCTAAAGGAAGAAAAAAAAAAATAACGGTTGCAAAGAAGCAGAAGAAAGTCCCCCAAGCAAACTCGACACCCCAGACAGCATCACTGCGGCCGCGGCACCCCATTCGTCCTCGGCGACACATCCGCAAGGGGATCCTTCGCCTCCCTGTCCGGGGTCGCCACGGTGCTCGCTGTCTTCCTGCCCAGGCTGCTCGTCTCGGGCTCCTCGGGGATCGTCGCAAACTTCTCCAGCACCTGCTTCAGCGCCGGCCGACGGATAGGTTTACTCAAGAACTCATTCATGCCCGACTCCATGCACTCCTTCACATTGCTCTCCTCGGAGAACGCCGTCAGCGCGACAATGGGAGCTGAGTACCCCATCTTCCTGATCAGCCTTGTCGACTGCAGGCCGTCCAAATTCGGCATCTGGATGTCCATGAAGATGACGTCAAAGTGTCGGTTGTTCTCCATGTTGATCTTGACCAGGTCGTACGCCTCCTGGCCGTCCTTGGCGATGGTCACGTCGTAGATGTCCTCAAGCTTGAGCAGGCGGCTGACGACCTCGACGTTGGTCGAGTTGTCGTCGGCCACCAGCACGCGCAGCTTGCCCTCGCCCTGCGCCTTCTTGGCCATAGCCCGGTCGATGGCCGCGAGTTGGTCCTCTTTGCTGGGGCGGTTGGGGGTTGTGGCGAAGAACGGCTGGCTGAGACCGACCAGCCGAGGTTGTTTGTCGAGGACAGCTGGTGGGGGCGGGTGCGCTACTGCTTCGGCGGATGTCCGCGGGATCGAGTTGCGCTTCTCGCCTTCCGCTGAGCTGACGCTACCTGGGCGGGATTTCATGCTGCTCGAGGCAGTGCTCGAGGTTCTAAGCCATATATTAGCCATCGTCTACACCGCCAGAATGAACAAAAACTTACCGATCCTTGACGTATTTAAGCGGAATCTGCATCGTAAACACGGTGCCCACTCCGGGGGTACTCCGCAGCCACACCTTGCCGCCCATGAGGGTGGCTAGCTGCGAACAAATGCTCAAACCTAGACCCGTGCCACCGTACTTCTTGCTCAGCCCGAGATCGCCTTGCACAAACGGTTCGAAAATTTTCTGCTGCATGTGGCCCGGGATGCCCGGCCCCGTGTCCTCGACCTCAAACTCGAAGAGGAACGTCTTGGCGTTCGGCGGCGGCGGCGTCGGCGACCGTTCCCGGATGTGGATGTGCGGCGTCGCTTTCGGGTCGGCGGGGTTGATGGCGAGAGCCGTGGCCCCGTTGGCGGGCGGGACGGGCGGGTGGATACCCCTGGAGCTGGCCGAGTTTGTCGACCCAGACCCAAGGCGATGCCGAGGACGGCCCGGCCGGTTTGACCCCGTCTTGGAGAAGGACGACGTCCGGCTCTCCTCGCCCGAGTGCTCGACCTCGCCAGCGCAGCGTATCTTGAGGTTGACCTTGCCGCCTGCCGGGGTGAACTTGAGGCTGTTGCTGACGAGGTTGATGATGACCTGCAGAATGCGGTGCTGGTCGCCCCAGACGCACATATCCTTGAGCCGACCGATTCCGGCCGGGCCCAGGGCTGGCAGCTTCCGGTCTATGCTGCTTCGTCGCCCCTCAGGCGCATCAAAAGTATCGGTCGAGATGAAATCCACCGTGAACCAGATCTTGCTCTCGCGCACCTGCTTGTCAAAGATGGCGATGATCTGCGAGCGGATGTCACCCAAGCGGAACTCACGCTCCTCCAGACTGACCTGCTGGCCGATCTGGTTCTTTGAGAAGCTCAGCAGGTCCTCGAGCAGATGAAGCAGAAGGTCACCCGATTTATAGACCGTCTTGAGCGACTGCTTGATCCGCTGGACGTCGTCCTCCTCCATGCACACGGCGCACATGCCCATGATGCCGTTGAGCGGCGTCTTGAGCTCGTGCGAGATGTTGGCGATGAAGAGCGTCTTGCTCTCGTTGGCGGCCTCGGCGGCCTTCTTGCTGATCTCGAGCTCCCGCGTGCGCTCCGCCACCTTTTCGTCCAGCGACGTGTACTGCTTCAGCAGCTCCTCCGTCATCTCGTTGAATGTGTGCGTGAGCTCCGACAGCTCGTCGGTCACGAAGTGCCTCTTTTCCTCGACCTTGGCAGGGATCTTGAAGTGCTGGCGGCCCGAGTCGATCGCGATGCCCTGGCGCATCCTCGCCCTGCGCCGCTTGCGCATCTTCCGGCGGAACTTGGCGAGCATGCCCTTCTCTGATGACCTCCCGGATGTCGTGCCGCCCGAGCTGGGGTTCTCTTCGTCGAAAATCTCGTCATCATCGTCCTCGTAGCCTGGTGGGGCAAACGAATTCTCGGTGGCCTCCTTCAATCTCCTGATGGGCATGACAGTCCAGTGGGCAAAGGGAAAGACGACAAGCAAAGCCAGGCCCAGGGTGCCAAAGACACAGCCCAGAAGGATGGTCCGAAGCGTCCTGATGGGCGCGTGGGCCTCGCTCGCATCCTGCTCAACCACGACGGCCCACGATACCAGCTTGCTCGGCGGGCGGGCGATGCCCACGGCCACCTTGTATCCCTGCTCGTTCCTGGTCGTCAGGTCGCTTGTGGCGTTGTTTGGCTCCAGAATGCGCCCCCGCAAGGCCTCGAGCACGGCGGGATACTCACGCAGCGTAAAGTCTCCTCCGAAGCCGCTTGACCCAAAGCTCCGCTGGCTGTGGCGATCGGACTGGCCCGTGGCGGGCACAGGTGGGAGGATGAAACGCACGTTCTGGTTGCCAAACTCGTCCTCCGGGGGCGTCCAGGTGGCGTTGCTCGCCGCCATGGAGGTGTCGAAATGGTTCCAGGGGTTAACGGAGCCGATGAACAGCACAATGCCGGTGCTGCCCAGGCCTTCCTTGGACTCCTGCACCTCGACCAGCGTATTGGCGCTGGCGACCAGTGTCATGTACCCCAGGACAAAGTTCTGGTTGTCGATCTCGCGCACGGGAAGGGTGATGGAGATCAGAGCGAAGCTCGAGTTGACGACGAGGGGGCCGAGCAGGACGCCGTTCTTGTCGCTCCCATTCCCCAGGGACACTCCGGGGAACACGTTGGCGGCGAAGGCCTCGGTGTTGGGCTTGTAGTTGTTAGGGCGTTTGAGGTCCTCGTACGTGATATTCGGGTAGAGCTCGGCCGGGAAGCCCATCCCTGGGTCGCCCAAATACACGGGGGAGCCGTCGGTGTCTTTGTAGGGGAGGAGCAGGATGCGGCCATTATCGCTGGCGCCGGTGCCGGTGATGCTGAGGAGGCCAGTGCGGGCGCCGGTGGTGTTGCGCGAGTACAGCCGGCCCTGCATCAGGCCGGAGAATCCGGTGCGGCCCAGGGCGCTCCTCAAGTCCTCTCTTGCGGCAGCCCAAGGATCGGTCTCGTTGGCAAAGCCAAGGCGATTGGAGTAGAACTTGTTGAAGCCGTTCTGCAGCAGAATACGGGTCGAGATGGTCTGGCAAGCGGTCTGAATCAAATTAATCTCGGACGAGATGCGGGCGGCCTTGAGCGAGGCGGTCAGCGACAGGCCTTCGGACTCGACGCCGATGACAAAATTGTTGACGAAGATCCATGTTGGGATGGAGAGCACGGCGAGAGCAAAGCCGACGGCGAGGATGACGACCGCGGCGAGTTGCTCCCGGATGGCAATCCGCATCTTCATTCCAGACTATAAAGCAGAGTCTGAGCAGGAGTGCCTCGCGCAATGCATATTCTTTCGGTGCAAACGAGGGTCGGTAGAGCGAGTGTGGTGTCGGCAGCCGAGAGGTCGGTCCCGTTGCCAACAGGGAGCCCGCGGGGGGCGGCGGTAGAGGATCGCAAAACTCGGTCGGCTGGCCCGGATTGATATTGATTCGGGTGTTCGAGTTCGCGGCGTCGACTCGCTAAAATTATCTGGTAATTTAGTTGTTGTTCTCGTCGTCCTCGCTGTCTGTCGTCGGCTGGACCCTGGCGATGGTGTCACTCTGTCTGTGCTTCGTGATGCTCGGACGGAGTTTTCGGATGGCTGGCGGGACGAGCAGCGGAGCAGTCGACAGGCATGCGAGAGCGTTGTGTGGTCAATTGACGACGTGTCGATCAGCGCCGTTGTGGTGTGGTGGTTTGTTGCTGTTGCCAGGACCAAGTTCTAGGCGCGGATCGATCGACACGCCCAAGAGTTCTGGCCGCGGAAGGATCTGGTCGGCGGGCGCTGCTCGTGGCCTGGGGGTGGGCTCTGTGGCTCTCAGTAGCGGGCACCAGGCGAAGGGCACCAGGCGAACAGCAGTGGCACTGAGTGGGGCCCAGAAACCACAGCAAAATCGAACGAGCAACATTTGCTCCGGCCTTTGGGGAGAGCCGTTGTCTGATTGGCCGGTTATGCAGCGCCAAGCCCAGTCTAGGCCCAGCCAGCCAAGGTTTGATTTCCGGGCCGACCCCACAGTTCCAAATTCGGGGAAAATTCCATGGCTCTTCTCGATCCAGCCTCGATCCAGCTTGGCTCGCTCTCCTTTCTCCATCAGCCGCTTTTGGGTTCCAAGTTGCTGACTGAAGAGAGTCTGTCTGCACCTCAGCAACCACTGTTAACTGTCAGCATTTTGTTGTTGTTCCAGCTCAAAACACTCATGGTCCAGTCCTTCCGCCCATAGAATTTCCTTTATTCTTCAGAGCCGCCACAATCCTTCAACTCGCTTTCGGGCGCGGTTCATGGCATCATGGATCCCATGATCATCATGTTTGGCCGGTGGACTCGCCCCATTCCGTTGCGGGTTCGCCCTGACGTGAAAACAAGGCCAATCTTGGAACGGCGGCGGACGCTCGGAGCACTTTCACACCTTCCATCTTTGACTTCCTGATTCCTTCATTGGTTTTATATGTTTTATTTGTTTTGTTTTCTTATTCATATCTGCCTGCCTGCGTGTGTGCGGTGTTCGTCATGCGTCGTTGTAGTAAGATAAACAAAAGAAAGGGTCATTACAAGTCGTAAAGTCAGTGAGGAAATACTCCCGTTTCCCATGGTATCATCTCCTTCGTGAGCTTTTCCGCCGTCAAAGCCGTCCGTGGCTCCGTCCTCCATGCCAACGCACTCTGACTCTCAAGCTCCGATGATCCGGCGTCACCGTACTCCCCACCGTACTCGCCACCACGCTCGCCATGCTCCTCCCAAAAAGCCCCTCTCTCAACCTCAGCGCCACACTGCTCGACGAGGCACAGCTCAGCCCGTTGTGTGTCGCATAGTGTTGGTTGTGTTGTGTGTTATGTTGCTGCTGTGGCGGGGGCATGTTCATCGCCAGACTTAGGGCTGATAGCCCCGCGGTTGCGGCGGTGGCCGCGGCGGATTCTTTGCTGTTGTAGGGTTCGGGTGGGTGTGGTGGTGGTGGTGGCCGTTCGGGGAGGTGGGGTTGCTGTGGGTCGCCGCTGCCGCGGCGCTTCTTTGAAAATTCCCGGGAGAGCTTTGTGATGACGGCCTCCTTTGCGCGTTTCAGAGCGGATGCGCGGGCGGCAGCCTCTTCGGCTTCTGCGAGCAGGTCGGCTTCGATGGAACGCTGCGTTGGGGAGAGGCCGTCGTCGGGAAAGTATGAGGAGGGGAGGTGTGGAGGTGGTGGTGGTGGTGGATGTCGGGGTGTGCGAGAGAGGGGCCAAACTTGGCGGACGGGTCGTAGACGGTGGGTTGGAGCAGGACGGGGAGGGGGTCCGAGTTGAGGATGGGCACGCTGATTTCCATCTTTGAGCGCGGCGTGGAGGGGGAGAAGTACGACTCGTCGTCGGTGCCAATCACTTCGGGCATAAAGGTCATCTCAGGGGTCATCTCGGGGATGTCTTCTTCTGACGTATGCCGTCGGTGGTGCCGGCGACGGTGTCGGTGGGGGGTGACCGTGCTGCTACTGGAGGAAGGCCGGTCGCTGGTGTAGTGCCGGTCGCTGGTGTAGTGCCGGTCGCTGGTGTAGTGCCGGTCGCTGGTGTCATCGCTGCGGGAGTGTTTGTGGTGGGTCCGGCTGTGGTCACGGTGGCTGTGGCTGTGACTGCTGTGGTGACTATGGCTGCTGTGGTGGCTGTAGCTGCTGTGATGGCTAGCATTGCTGTGATGGCTGGTATTGCTCTGCTGGCTGGTGTTGCTGTGGTGCCGGTGGAGGATGCTCGGCCGCTCGGTCCTGTCGCTCCTCCTCTTCTCCTCCTCCTCGACTTCCCCTTCGTCGTCATGCTTCCGCGACTTCCTGCGGAGGCGCCGCTTCTTAAGTTTCGTAGTAAACCCCTGGCTGGCCTGCTTCGCGGCCTCGATATCCGACGCCAGCCCACCATCGCTCTCTGTCCTTCCCACGCTGGCGTTCGCCCCCGTCGAGTTAGGTCGCGACGCCTCCTGCGCCGCAGCCGTAACCCCACGCGCCCACTCCTCAACCCCTGCCTCAAAGTTATCAACCTCAATCTCAACCCCATCCTCAACATCATTTACCCCCCCGAAATTCATCCCCTCCAAATCCACTTCAAACAACTCCTTGCTCGCCGCGGCCGCCGCAGCCGACGACTCCGGCAGATGCTCATCCTCCGCCGAGCTCGCGACCGCCGACCCACTCCCAGACGTATTCGATCTCGACGTGCTCGGGCGGGCCTCACTGGCGCCCATCGAGCGTCTTGACCACGCCCCATCCCCGCCTTCCTCGGTCAGCGGCGCAAGCGCCTCATCCCAGCTCCCGCCCCGCAGCAGCGCGACGTTCTCAAAATCGAACTCGCGCACCGTCTCCTTGTGGTCCGCTACCAGCCCGCGCAGCTGATCGACGTTCATGGTCGCGTTGCGCACGGCCATGGATCTTAAGCGCGGCATGCAGAGTGGCTTGCGTGAGGGGCGCGGTGGCAGGGGGGACATGGGGCCTGTGACTTCGTTGAAGAGTTTCTTGGTGCTGCGCGGGGGCGCGAAGAGGGGGTCGCCGGAGAGTGCGACGGGACAGGGACCCCGACGGCCGAGCCATGTGAAGGAAAACTTGTCGAGGCGGGGGGCAAAGCCGCGGATGTAATCGTCGATGATTTTAAGGTGGTCTAGGCCTGGGGAGGAGCCGTAGAAGTCCCAGGATTCGACCGAAATGTAGAGTTTGCGGATCTGGCGCCACCGGAGCGCGGCGGAGGGGGATGCGCCGAAGCCCGGGGCGTGGCGGAGGTAGTAGCAGGCGGAGGGGTGGATGCCGGAGAGGGAGAGCTTGCAAAGTTTTACGAGGGGCGCGCGCTCGAGGGCGATGCGCAGGCTGATGAGCGCGTAGTCGACGACGTCCCGACGGTATCGTTCGCTTGGGTCTTGGCCGGGGGTTTTGATGGTGAGGTGGCGCATGTTGGTCATGTGCTTGACGGCGTTGATGAAGGACGGCACATGAGTGGCGGCGTGGAAAAGGGGAGGATATTGTTGTGTCAGGATCTCGCCCAGCTCCGAGTTGCCGTATGTTGGTCGCGCGGAACCAGTGGATGTGTGCGGGTTGTAGAGGAAGGTGATCTCCTGGCCATTCTGCGGATGGATCAGGGGCGGTAAGAAGGTGGCATTGGAGTGCGGAAAGGTAAAGGTGAGGTGCTCGATGTGGTGCCCGATCCTTGACAGGGCTTCTATCCTGCTGGCCTTGGTGGTCGCCATGGCGCTTGCATGTTCTGAGGCGACGGATCGTTGTATGGGTATGTTGTAAAAGGACAGGAATGCTTCGAG
The DNA here is from genome assembly GCA_027946355.1 of Collariella sp. IMI 366227. Classification (NCBI taxonomy): domain Eukaryota; kingdom Fungi; phylum Ascomycota; class Sordariomycetes; order Sordariales; family Chaetomiaceae; genus Collariella; species Collariella sp. IMI 366227. The sequence goes on along the minus strand of JAPEUS010000002.1, from coordinate 587,619 downwards.
TGCGGTGTTCGATATGGGGCTCAACAATTGGCTATTTTGGGAATTGCTGAGGTTGTGGGTACGAGATGTAGATGTGGTCTTGGTGTTGATATTGTGGTAATCGATGTGACGATGGTGTTGACGATGCTGGTCTGGGGATACTTGAACGAGGCAGGACACAGACAAGACGTTTTGGTTTGTATTTTTCTGATAATCATAAAAAAGAAAAGAGAATGAAAGTGTGAAGAGACGACTTCGATCTCAACTGAAGGAGCACCACCAGGGAGCCACGGACGACGAAGATGGGAAAGTGAAGATGGATCGAGAGAGAGAGGCGAGATCAGGAGAGGAAGGGAAAACCTCAATCGGGGCATTCCCACATAAACAAACCAAAGAGAGACCCCCTCCGAATGCGAGAATCAACGGATCTGGCATCCGTCAAGCCTCCTGACAGCCTCTCCGCCTTTCGCTTTCTTTCTTTTCCCCTCTCTCCTCCCCTCCTCCCACTCCCACTTCCCACTTCCCACTTCCCACACATTCCCCCCTACCCTGCCATACCCTTCCCCTCCCCTTGCGCGATTTCAATGGAGAATGGACTGGAATGGCCGTCGACGTCGCTCCAGACCGTTGGGAGGTCGACAGCGATTGGCTGCCGGCCCAAGACACGCGCGATTAACACGCGAAACTGGCGCGCTGCCGACGACGCTGATTGCTCAACGCCTACAACCATCAGATCAGAGATCAGATAAAGGGGAGGCGGCGCCCCCAGCCTCGACAACCATCAGACGACGCCGTGGACACGAACAACGGGCAATTCTCGAGGTGCGGCGTCGCGTCCCGACACCTGCCACATACTGCTCATTTTCTCCCACTTTTTTACCAGTTTCTCGGGTCCCATTGCCATGCACCGGATCTTTTCTGGATCTCGGGATCTGGCCTAGACACAAAAGCGATCTGGGAGATCACCGAGGAAGCGAGCGACTCAAGCGAGACCGCGAGAGAGGGGAAGACATCGCCCCATGTGGGCGAATTCCAGGGTTCGGGAACGGTTTGACTTCGGTTTCCTTTTCCCTTTTGCTGCCACTTGCTGCCCAGCCTCTCCACCATCCTCTTGCCATCGTCGCTCGTGTTCTCCACTCCCCCCCTCTCCCCTTCAACTTCCAGACCGCAGACCGACATGGCCCCTATTGGAGTCGGACAGGAGGCGGATAAATCTCTCACCGATTTCCATTCGCCCCCTCACCGCCATCGACTGATGAGCCCGGGTGCCCACGGTGCCCTCGCTCAATGCAACATGCGACAGGAGCAACGGAGACAGGGTAAAATGGCGCACTCCGGCCCTTGATGGCACTGTCGACGTCGGATTCGGGGACACTGCTCTCCTTAATTGGAACTGCTCTCTTCTCAATTGTGTAAAACTGATGCGATTATGGCTTTCTCTCGCGAAGGGCATTGTCATGCCATAATTCCTGTAAAGAACCAATAGTCCACACGCTCCCCGGAGATGTTAGAAACCTGGGAAATGTTGCCCCCTTCCTTCCAAGCCAAGAGAACAACCCCTCCCACCGCACTGTCAAACAAACAAATACCTAGTACCGTCCCCCTCCTCCTCCCCGCCCCGACGCCGACCGCCATTCCGCCGACTCTCCTGATAGCTCTGGGGCGGTAAAGGAGGCGGCGGTCCAGGAGGAAGCGGCGGTTGCTGCTGCGCATACCCGTTGCTGTATGCACCCCCTCCGCTGCCGGCGACTCTGATGTGCCCGGTGCGCGCGGCCTTGACAGGCGGCCGGATGAACCCATCATCCTCATCGTCCTCCTCCTCCTCCTCAAAAAAGATGTGCCGACTCGGAACAATACTCTTGCCCAGATCCGGCCGATCAGACGCGGGGTTGGACGCGGCGGAGCCAGTCGCGTTGTTATAGACGACCGCGACCTCGGCGGACGCGGGGTCAACGTACCGCTCGCAATTCGCCTGGCTCCACGTCTCCCACAGCGATGGGCGTGCCGCCTTGTCAGGGTTCAGCCCGCACACGGTGCCGTAGTGCCCTTGCCGGCCGCACGTGTAGCAGTACACCGGCAGCGAACGGACTTTGCGCGGGGGTGCCGCCGTGTTGGGGTTGCACACGACGAAGCTGCGCCAGTGCTCGTGGCACAACGCGTCGTCGTGATCGCGCCCCCCGCAGAACGCGCATTCCTGCTCGTCGGCTGGGATTGCCAACTTCTCCTTGCACTGGTGTTTGGTGTGTCCGAGTTGCTTGCATTTGGTGCACCGATGGCGCGTCGGGCAATTGAAGGAGCGGTGGCGGCCGGAGTCGCAGAAGCGGCAGGCTATGTTGGGGCAGGAGGCTGCGGAGTGATCGGGAGAGGCACACAGGTGGCAGAAGACTTCGTCGGCGCTGATGCCCGGGAAGTACCTCGCGCGGTAGGCGGCTTCGCCTTCGAAGGGAATGTCCATGCTTGTGTTGTCGGGCGCGTCGGAGACCGCGTCGAGATCTGAGGCGAGTGTGATATCATTCTGCGGCGCTGCAGCTGGTTGCCTCATGGCTTGAGGCTCGGTGGGAGCTAGAGCTGGTACGGGCGCGGCCACGGGCACAGGCGCCGGAGCCAGTTTGGTCGCGAAAATGGCCGCGAGAATCGCGCTGTTCTCTTGTGCGTAGTGAACTGCCGAGCGTCGCGCGACCGCCGCCTTCGCCTTCGACAAGCCCTCAATCCCCTCCAACCCACTTCAGGTAGCACTCGGTCACTCGATTCCGTTCCCGAGGCGCCGCCACCTTGATCTTTCCCCCGTTCAGCCGGTGGAGAGAGGTGCACCAGGTCTTGAACTTCTCCTCCCAGCCACGCACGTCCTTCTGTCTGACCTCGAACTGAGAAAGAGACATGGTCGGTAGTGCCCAGTCGTTTGCTTCTTGGCTCCCGCTCGATGCCGTCTTGGGGCTTTGCGACGCCGTGTCCGGGGCATCCTGCTGGTCTGAGCCAGGACTCTGTGCGTTCGTGTCCGCTTTTTGAGGCTTGTTCCATGGCGCGTGCGGGTCGACTTCGGTGGACTTTGACACCATCTCCTTGAGCATTTGGGGGTCGAGATCCACATCGGTCGCCGCCTTCGAAGCGAGGGGCCGGTCGGCGCGCGTTATGGACTTGCGCGTTTTCAACCAGCCCCTCCAGGTGGCTCTGAGAAGATCTGGGTTTGTGAGGTCTTCATGGCCCTTGTTCAGAGCCATCACCCGAAGACACCAGTCCTGAAACCTGCCCTTCCAATGGCCAACGCGCTTGACTTTTGTGAAGTTGGGCTCTCCCTCGGGGAGCACCAGGCTTTTGCTCTCTACTGGCTCGACCGGCTCTACCAGCTCTGCTGGCTCATCAGTTGGCTGAGGGGGGGACTCCGGCGCCGGCTGCGGTATCGACTGTGCCGACTTGCGGAGTCTGTCCTTTGGTCGTGGCGCCAAACGAGAGCCGCAGGCCACCACTGATAACGCCTTGGTTCCATCCACCATGTGCCTTTGGAGTTGTCCCCACGGCATTCTCACTCGCCTCTGGCGGTTCAGAGCCTGATAGCTTCGAGTCCGACAGCTCGCCTTCTTCCAGCGATGCGGGCGAAGAGACGACATCTGGCGACACATCCCCCTTCAGCCTCTTCGTCGTCTGGTCGGCCGAGTCGATGTCGGGGGCCGGACGTTTCTTGCCCAATGTCGGCTGAGATGAGAGTTCATCCAACATGGCTGGGCTTATCCTGCCCTCGGCGGCCTCGGTGGGCAACTGGGTCTGGTCCATTGCGTGAGAGACTCCGCCTCCAATAGTCCGTATTGCAGCCTCCACTGACGATATCTGCCGGAGGTTCTGAAAACCCCCGGGCCAGGAAATGGCGGGACGGAAAAGTGAAAGAAACTGCTGTCGTTAAGAAGTGACTGGGTGAAATGAGAGGCAACCGAGATATGCCCTCCGTACCCAATGAAAAACTTGAAGCAAGTGGTATCCAGCCCAATCACTTGTCATTCTCTGGATCCCGCAATAAAGTGGTGGCCGCAGGATTGCGGTGGTGGCTTGTGGTGTTGAGTCTCGAACGTTGACATTTGAAGCTTTGGACCCACTGTCAGTATTTTTGGAGCCTGTAATTTTCGTACCTGCGCGCTCATCGCCGCATTCTTTGGTTTCGGGGCTTTTGGCCAGATTGCCGCCGTGACAGCTTCCAGCTTCCAAGGTTTCCACTGTCCCTTCCATCGGTCTCGCTGCCAACAACGCTGCCGCGAGATCCAGTCTGACATCCGGAGATCGGAACGAGATCAACAACCTGCCATCGCTGATATCTGATATTCTTGAATTTTGAGTTTTGAGTTTTGAACTTCTACCTCCATTTCATCCTGTTTCTCGTTTTCATGCTCCGCCGGGCCCATCTTTTCTGACGCGGCAAACGTAACCGTCACTCGATCGCGCCCTGTCCGACCAATCCGGCCTCGACCACCATTCCCTGGTTCCCATCACCGTCCGCGGAGCACCGAGCATCCGAGCCTCCATCACCACCTCCGACCACCGCCCTCACCGTCGTCCTGCAACCGTAACCACCGAGATTCGAGCCCCCGATCCGAATTAGCTTTTCCCCGACACGTTCGCTAGAGCCCTCGTCTTTCTTTTGAGGAATCACTTGCTGTGACATCATCTTCCCGAACAACTTCCTGTGGCTGCGTCAATCCTCGACCTCGTGTGACCGCGCATCCGAGCCGGGTTGTCAACGCCTTCGCCAACTGGGTCAACGCAAAGGGTACGCTGTGATCCGAAACCCCCATCTTCCTGCAAGGCAATTCAAGGATAGACGCTAACATGCTTACCAGGTGCTTGGGGCATCCATCTCGTCATCATTGTCCTCCTCAAGATCATCTACGACATCATCCCGGGAGTCGCGCAGGAAACATCATGGACGTTGACCAACATCACCTACATGTTCGGCTCGTACCTCATGTTCCACCACGTCCGCGGCGTGCCGTTCGAGTTTAACGGCAATAATCAAGCAGCAAATCACACTCAAGCCAATCAAGGCCATTTTGCAAACACTCGGCATCAAATCGCGGATCATCGACTTGAACATTATCGTGGCCGTTCGGACGCTCGGGCAGCCGCTCGGTGGCGGGCCAAGCACGGAGGTCCGGGGCCGGATCGGACCGCAAGGACGGTAATCAGAGGAACATGTGGGCCTTCGTTTGGACGGGCTCGGACTGGAATATATTCGCTCAGTCTGGACCGCGATTATCTCCTTGTCGAAGTCTCCCAGCCACCCTTCTCCGTTGCGGTCCTATGGATCATGACGCTCTCTGCGCCCTGAGCGACCTACTTTTCCCAGAACCCCAACCATGCCCCTCGGTCTCGACCTTTTTCTATTCATTTTCCACGACGAGACCAGAGCGCGTTACCGCCAGGAATATTCTGGCAGCGGCCGCCATCACCCTGGCGACACACTGACACTGGTAGTCCTAACCGCGGCCGAGTAAACACCATCTCAACCCCTTTTCCCAGGACTGCCTGTCAATAAACCACACAGCAGCCGCTCAGTCGCCAATGTTGACTCCAGCAGTGACGCCTTTTACCCTGGCAACACCCTGGCACACATAGTTTGTCCTCGATCGAGAAACACCACCTATCCCAGACCGGACTGCCTCTCCTCTCACGACACACCGCCCGCTCAGTCGCCAACATGGCATCCATCCACTACCAGCCTACACCATAGCGGGAGGTTGGGCAAGATGTCCCCCCGAAACCACTCACCCGCCTCAACCTTGTCACGGCCGTCCGTGGTCAAGCAACAATCGTCGCGTCGATGACATACCGCGACCTCGCAACACCATAGCGGGAGGTTGGACAACATGTCAAAGTCTATATTAACCTTCCCCTCCGGCGCCCTTCTCTTGTCCTTTCCCTCTGACACCAGACGGGCAAAAGACACTTTTCGTTCATCTGTCTGAAGACAATCGCTTCTCCTCACTCGTTGTGTCTGAAGTGATATCAACACCAACAACCAACCCTCTCGCTCGTTCTGCTCAGTTCTTCGCTTCCACCCAAGCGAGCAACACCACCACCTATCACCACCAACCCAAACAACCCACCAACACACCCAAGCCCAACGCAATACTCTCAACCCCCCACCAACAAAAATGAAAGCCCCCATCATCGCCCTCGGCGCCACCATGGCCTCCGTGGTCTGGGGCCTGCCCCCCGCCGGCCACCTGCGCCGCTCCCCCCAGGACGGCATCCCGGCCGAGCTGCTGGACCCGACCACCACTGTTCCGGCTTATCGGGTTGCTGCTGCCACCGACATTGTCAACACTATCCCTGAGCGGGAGGAGATTGTGGAGGTGCGCGGTTTTGGTGGGCATGGACATGGGAAGGGGGTGAAGGGTCATGGAAAGGGACATGGGAAGGGAAAGGGACATGGGAAGGGAAAGGGACATGGGAAGGGAAAGGGACATGGGAAGGGAAAGGGACATGGGAAGGGAAAGGGACATAAGAAGGGACATAAGGGAAGAAGATGCATCATGGGAAGAAAGAAAAGGATGAGGAGGAGGAAGAAGGATAAGGAGGGGGTCATAAGAAGGGTGAGAAGGACGAGGAGGAGAAGGGTGGGAAGGGGGAGAAGGGGGAGAAGGAGGATGTTGTTGATGGCAGTGCCAAGATGGTTCGCAAGGGCCTTGGTGTTGAGGTGAAGAGGGTGAGATAAAGTCTGGAGGAGGTGATGATGGGAAGGGCCATGGTGGTGGTGATGGGAAGGACATGGTGAGGGGACATGGTGGAGGGCATGGTGGCGGTAAGGGTGGCGGTGAGCATGGCGGTGAAGGTGGAGGTGGAGGAGAGGAAGGGAGCGATTGTGAGTGTGAAGGCGAGGGTGAGGGCGGAGGTAAGGGCGGAGGTAAGGGCGGAGGTGAGGAGGGCGGCGGTGAAGAGGAGGTGGAGAGGGTGAAGAGGAGGGAGGTGAAGAGGAGGGTGGTGAGGAAGAAGGTGGTGAGGAAGAGGGTGAGGAGGGGTGAGGAGGGTGAGGAGGGTGAGGAGGGTGAGGAGGGTGAGGAGGGTGAGGAGGTGAGGAGGGTGAGGAGGGTGAGGGTGGTGAGGAAGAGGGTGAGGGTGGTGAGGAAGAGGGTGAGGAGGGTGAGGAGGGTGAGGAGGGTGAGGAGGGTGAGGAAGAGGGTGGAGAAGAGGAAGGTGGTGAAGAGGGAGGTGGTGAAGAGGGAGGTGGTGAAGAGGGAGGTGGTGAAGAGGAAGAGGGTGGCGAAGAGGGTGAGGAGGGCGGCAAGAAAGGTGGCGAGAAAGGTGGCGAGGACTGTGAAGAAGAGGAGGGCGGAAAGAAGGGTGGGAAGAAGCACGGCGGGAAGCACGGCGGGAAGCACGGCGGGAAGAAGCATGGCGGCAAGAAGGGAAAGGGCTGGCCCAAGCACAAGCCGTTCGGCCACCACCCTCGCTTCCACCCTGGGCCATTCCACAAGGCGCCGTGGGCCAAGCGACAACCGACGAAGCAGCAACAGGTTAAACAGGTAGCGACCGGGGCGGCGGGCAACATGCGCGGCAGCATCGGGCTGGCGGCTGCTGTTGCGGTTCTTGTGGCGGGTGCGGCTCAACTGTTCTAAGTTGGTGGCAGAGCCGACGGGGATGGAGGAGAACGTGTTGTTTTGGTTCCTGGCTCGGAGCAACCAACCCTTTTCATTCCTTGGGCACTATGTGTGGCCTAGTTTCTCTCGTGTACATCAGAGTAATAGTTGTACCAATTGGTTCTCAATTTCACATTTCCAATGCTATCCCTTCTTTGATATTCCATCTGCCATTACTCTTGACATTCCATCCTCTTGCTCACCGTTCTTATTGCACATGTCCCCAGACTTATAACCTCTGCCTACAGTAAAGCGACCCCGCCTGCCGCTTTAAAATCCTGGGGAATCCGGGAAAGGCTGTTGACGCCAAGATCCTCATGCTCTTGACGATGGAGTCGGTCACGCAGCAGACCTAGCGCACAGAGCCTTGGACAGCCTTGGACAGTGACGGGTCTGTGCGAGGTGTCACCCCCGCATTCATCACGGCAGGAACGGCAGCATGGAACGCTTTGACCACGGGTCTCAGATTCGCCAGGGCGTCTGCTGTGTCAGTGCGGGAGAAGGATTTCCGCGTCGCCTCGTGGGTTCGATTTGAGAGCCGAGAATGGCGTTCAGCGTCAACGGGAGTTTCAATATTGAGTCTTGATGGAGTCCAAACCTGGAAGTGATAGAAGATTGGATGATTGGCTTCCCCATGCCAAGAAGTGCCCCGCCTCAAAAAAAGAAATCCCTGGAAATTCAGCGTGGGGTGGCAGGGACCACCTCTGCCGACAGAGACCCACTTGTGGCCTGAAGATCGAGTGGTGTTCTGTGTTTTCTGAAATATCCTCATCACGCACAAAAGGCAGCAATTGAATTTGAATTTCAAGGACCGAGGCGAGGGGCCGTGATGTTGATGGATACAAACAACCGTTTCCCCAATCGCCCGAGATCGCCCCGACGTGCCGCAACAAAATGGAGGATCCCACGAGCGGCCACACCCGGGCCATTTCGCTGTCCCGTGTCCAGGGACCGTCCATCGCCTGTCCAAGGATCACCGCAGCCAAGACACGGCCAAGCGAGCATCCCTGGAATGGTTGCATTGCATGGATGCTGGGACGGATGGATCGACCGCCCAAACAGCCGCGAATTCTCATCTGATCCGCGCTGCCACCAAAAACACCCCTTTCTTCTGAGAGACGCTGCGCCATTCCTCTCTGGGATGTGCCAATGAACGATCCGACCACGCCTCAGGAGAGCCGGAAATCGCTCGCCAGCCTCAATCCTCACGACTGAGAAACCACATCCTCAGCTCAGCTGCTGTCGTCTGCAGCACACACAGTACCAGCACATCTCGACGCCGCCGTTCCCTCCTCCGCACCGCCAATCACCGCCGCGGTGCCTGGCTTCGTTCGATCCAACCCCCGCCAACGACGCCCTTGCTTGTGCGACGTCAGTCAGCCGGCCACCAGCCGAAGTCCAATCTCGACAATCGGCCTCTTCCATGCGTGGCGTTGGCTGAACTCCTGGCTCGGCAGTGAGAATTCGCCTGACAGGTGCGTCTGATGCTCTGTTTCTTTTCTTCTGCGTCCCGCGTTTTGGCCCCAACTGCAGCTACCCCTGCCGCCGTGCCTTGCTGCCATGAGGTGTCGCTGCCGTCAACCGCACCGCTTCCTGGAGTTGTATCGCTGCCTCTGCGCACATCGGCTGCTTGCCTCGTCTCATGGCATCCGCCGTTGGCCGGGCCCATGAGGTGATTGCCGCATTCGTGCCCGGAGCGGTTGAACGTTGGTTATTTACGGAGAGACCACCGGCGCGGCACCCTTGAACTGAGCTGCAACCCTCAGGCCGCACATGCATGATCACTCTGCCCCTGCATCACTGCATCGGGATCCCTTCCACTGACTGACACCTTATGTACATCACCACCCGCCTGCCTCTTTTGTCAAGTTTCCAGCTCGTCCTGTTTCACTTCGTCCACCGCAATCCCGCCGGCCAGCGAATCGTGTCCCATCGGCTAACAGGACGTTGCAACATAGTGATAGCACGGAATACAAACTCCAACTTCGCACCGAGCTTGCCGTCACAGCACGGCCACTGTACTGTGCCGGTCCTGGCTTTGTTTGCCCCAAAGTCCCAACACCCACCATGGCTCCCCCATTAGATTCGGCCATGTCCCGGCCTTCGTCGGGGGCCGCCTCTCCCACACTTCGATTCTCCCCGCGCTCGAGGACACAGAGCATATCGAGCGACAGGCCATCAACTGTCGGACATAGCCTGATGTCGCCCCCATCGTCAGTGTCACCCGAACCGGCCTTCATCGCCGCCTCAGCCGCCTCGCAGATCGTGACCAACGACCACGACAGCCATGCCGAAACATGGTACGACCAGCATGGCATCGAGCCCTCCGGCGAGACCGCTCCCGTGTCGCCCGCCGCCCTCCAGCTGGTCAACAACTTTCTCGACCAGCTGCTCTTCAACTTCCTCTCCATATCGCGCGCTACCACACTGTCAGCCCTGCGCCCGGCTGTCTCCGAAGTGCTGAAGCCGAAGCTGGCCAAGGATGCTATCAGCCAGGCTGACGAGGAGTTGCGCGAGTATCTTGGTGGTGATGACGAAGATGCCGCGCAGTCACAGGCCCCGAACGACAGCTCGCCCGCCGATTGGGATCTGGAACTGGCTTGGAAGAGGACCCGCCTCCGCTGCATGGTATATTCGTCGCTAGGGGACATGGAGGAGGAGGACGAAGACTACTACATGGAACAGGGGCATCTTGACGTGGACCTCCAAGACCGCTTCTCAGAGACTGTCTCGCCCGCTGTTGCCATTTTCTTGACATCCATCCTGGAATTCCTGGGCGAACAGGCCTTGATTATTGCCGGCCAGGCCGCATACCATCGCATGCGGCTAAAGTACGAAAAAGAGCTCAGGGATAACGTACGGACGCCGACTGGTGTTGCCGACAAGATTGTTGTTGGAGAGCTGGATATGGAGAGGGTCGCCCTCGATCGGACCCTTGGCCGCCTGTGGAGGGCATGGAAGAAGAAGATCCGGTCTCCCGCCATGGGCTCCGTGGACCGCTTGAACCGCTCTTACTCCAAGGACTCTCTGTTCTCTGCGTCTAGCCATCTGCGCTCGACCAGCAGCGCTGCCGAGCTCGCCGTTCCCGCGACGGTCCCCGAACCCGAGGCTGAGAATCAAACCGTCCAGCATGAACTCCAAGGACAGGAGGAGAAATTGCAGGGACCCCCGGAGGAATATCTGACTGCTGCTGCTATCGCTTTGCCCATGGGTCTCAACGACATTGCGGAGATTGAACTCCCGGGTCTTGCGCTTTGTTCGGATAATGAGGCAAGCGACAGCGAGGAGGAAGAGAGTACTAGGCCAGCCCGCCCAAAGAGTATGGTGATTTTGCCACTGGATGGGACGCCCGATTCTCCCACCCCCACACTATCCCGGCCCCAAGCCTCGAGGAAACGCTCCAACTCGGTGCCAGCGCCCGCCCCGCCGCGTCATCTCGCAAGCACCACCATCCCAATCGATGAGCCCGAAACCACTGGGGGAGGTGCAGTGGGGGGAAGCCAGGTTTTGAAGGCCGAGTCTGCTCCTGAATCTGATGAGATTGAGCCAGGCTCGGGTCAGGACAACGACGAGGATGAGGACGACGAAATATCTATTGAAGAGCCACGCATCGTCAGATCTTCAAGAGTATCCATCCTGGGCCGGAGTACGTCCACCGCCTCATCCGAACAGAGGAAGCTCGCTGCTATCAACACGAACCTCCCTACTCGGACACCAAGCATTCATTCAGCGCGGTTGATCGACGTCGGCAGCCCCCGCAGCCCGGGGGCCGGCTCTCAACGCAGTTCTGTCGGCCCCGCCGAGTCAATTCGTCTTTCAAGCCCGGCCCGAACCACCCGTACCGCCACTCCTCCCGTGTCTGATGACCAGCCCGGGCCGTCTCCGGACAGCTTGTCGGCTGGCAGGTTCGGCAACCACACCCACAAGTCTGGGCTGGCCACAAGCATGTCTGTTTCCGAGACCGAAGAGGCTGTCGTCAAAGACTTGGTTGTCCCTGCTCCAGCTGGGCCAACACCAGATCGCCAAAATCATGCAACCTCAATTCCTCCCCAGCCTGTCACTAAAGTCACCATTCTGCCCAACACCAATTCACACTCTGCCTCATCTTCAGCAAGCAGTGTCTTTTACATTGAGCCCATGCCCCCTTTGACAGAGGGGAGAGAAGTCCAAGACAAGTCCCGGTACCAGTCTCCCGCCGTTCCCCTGCCTCCTATTGTCCCCGAACGCAGTGCCGGGAGGCAGGCTGTTGCGAACACCTCCGCTGTGCGCCAACCGGCCACCATCGGTCAGGTATCGGTCGAACGGTCTCGCGCTCGTAGTCCGATCCGGAGTCAGGGGTCATCTTCCCGTCCTCGCGAGACCTCGGCGGGACGGACCCGGCAGCAACCTGCATCCGGCTCACCCACGTCGGCCAAGTTCAAGGCAGTCCGGACATCGGAGGAGGACCTGCAGGCTCAAATTGACGTTGTGCGGAACTTTGAGGAGCTCATCCAAAGCGACCAGACTATTCAATTCACTTTGACTCCCGAGAGCATGCGCGACCTGGACGTAAGTGCAGCTTCTGCGCAAGACGCCCTTTTTGGACCGCTGCTTGAAAGTGATCTCGAGGTGCTAACTTACAGACAGTCCCGCTCAGCGAGGTCGATCGTTGTCGGCAGCCCGGTTGTCTCACTCAAGACCCGAAAGAGCGAGGACGCTCGCCAAACCGGATCCCGCTCTCGCTCCTCTTCGGTTACGCGAAACGATGCAAGAACCCCGCCGGCACCTCGTTCGTCGGGATCCGGATCATATTCGAGTAACGATGCGCAGCCTACCAACAGGAGTTTCTCCACTGGCGCAGGCAAACACAGCGGGGCTGTACCACGCTCGATTCCCCCCATGCCGTCCAAGCAGCGCGCCAGCGGCTTACAGGCCAGAGATGCGAGGTTAGCCCGTGATTCCCTTGCCGACTTGGCCGAGTTCATCCGCTCAACTGGACCCCCTAGCAGCAGTGTGACAACCACGAACCCGTTCCCGGGACTCGGAAAGATGTGCAGCCGAGACTCTGCGTTGAGCCCCAACCTCGACGGCGGCGCTCAGACGCCTTCAATGAGCCTGTCCAATCGGCCGAAGCTTCAGGCTCGCGGGGCCACTGTTGACTACAAGGATGGCAATTCCGACCTGATCGATTTTATCCGACGGGGACCGCCTGGCGCAGGAGGTAGTAGCCCGCGTATTCCGAGAGATGTCGCTCCGTTCCGGACCACCATGGACTCTGATCAGATGTCGGGTGCGGTTGGAGGCAGAGCGGTGGACGCCCAGCTGCGCGAACTTGACGTGAGGAGCAGCCAGGCTTCCACGCACGCTACCGAGTATTCGCTCCCTCCTTCGATTCAGTCGTCCGTCAACTCCCACAGCGCGCTTCTTACAAAGAACAAGCCCATCTCCTACGATACCGTCGATGGCGATATGCCGATGCCCAAGCGCAAGACACGCCGCGTCCGTGATCCCTATGCCATTGACTTCAGCGATGAGGAACTCGATGAGGACGAAGTTATCGTACCGCAGCCAAAGCCCAAGAGAGCGCAGACCAACGAGGAAAGCCTGATGGACTTCTTGAACAACTACCCGCCACCCCCTGAGCCCATCATCAAGCCATTTAACATCCCGCAGACGCGGAACATGCCGCCACCGCCGTCCAAGGGGAACGCCAGCCTGAAGCCGAAGAAGAGTGCGCCCAGCCTGATGGCCAGACTCACAAGACGGGACAGCAGCCAGTCAGCAGCAAAGGAGCCTGCCAGCCCCAAGGTACCGGCGCTCCCTGCCGCGTCGAGAAGCCTAAACAGCCGTGCCAGCGGCGGGCACATCCCCATCCAGGTCAACATCCCCTCGGGGTCCGATTTCTACTCGCCCCCGAGCCGCGCCCCCTCGTCTAAGGCGGCTGCCATGATGGGCGGAGCGCCGCCGGCTGTGGGAGGGAGCAGGGTGCCGATGAAGAAGTTTGAGCCACGCGATCCGGTGTCGGTGCCAAGCCGAGGCACCTCGGACCTGGCGGACTTCTTCAAGAACTCAGGACCGCCTCCGGGTCCAACCCCGATGGTGCACCAGTTCCCTGAGCCGGTGGAGAGGGAGCAGCCAGCTGGGGGGTCGAGGCTCTGGGGCAGGAGGCGGAAGCCGAGCATGTCCTAGTTATTGTCATTGAAAGCTGATTTCGGTGCTGATGATATCTCGTGCTTTTTCTTGTACAAACTTTTACCCCTGTTTTGGAAACTCTATTTTGCATATCCCCCCGGGAGCCCCTTATTAGAGGGCCATGGCAAAACAGTGGTGAATTTGCATTTCATTATCCATTTGTTGGAGGCTGTCAAGCGGTACAGCGGTTTTGGTTACAGCTGAAGTCTTGGATGTAGACATTAATTCTATCGTATCATGTCACCTACGATGTTCCCTCAATGTACACCTCCTGGGTGTTTTTCTTGTCTTGGTTTTATTTTGGTTTCTTGCATTATCTTACCTTCATAATTATAGGGCAGTGATACCAGTTGCTTGGCCCAGCCTTGATCTACGATACCATATCATGGGAGCGCTCCTACTATTTCGATGAAACACAAAATCTACATCACTAGCTAAACCGGTTCGAGACCCTTCTTACTCTTCTCCTGTGGATTCGCCCTTGCAAGCTACCTGCCCGGGACCATTTCTCCAGCCCTCGGCTGTATACATGAGCGTGTTGCAACCCGCTTGCCGTCAACACCCAGACTGGAAAGTGCACGTCACACAGAGAGCGCAGCTCACCAATACCTCGATCAGCAGCAGGTCCGAGAGACCCAATTTGGCCTGCGCCTTGGGAAGCACTGCAGAATAGTATTGTATGCAAGTTAAGTCGTTATCGGTCTGGTGGCTCTCAAACGCCCGATGAGAGATGGTACGACAAGAGAAAGGAAGGGTATGGCATCATGGGGTCACACAGATACAGCCACTGACTGGCGGACACATGATGAGAACGGATGGCGGACGATAGAGGGGGCAGAGTGGACAAAGGAGAGGAAAAGATGGGGAACAGTGAGAAAATCTGGCTGCTCCTAGCGAGGGAAGGGAATGGTCGATGCGGCTCAGAAAGGAACACGGAAACGGAGATTGGAAGTAGATACGGAGGCTGGAGAGATGTCACGATGCTCTGGGACTGGTTGGCTAGGCTGGGTGAGGCATGTACACCTACCCCAGAACTGAGATTGACACTCATGCAATGGAGGTTTCACAATCTTCTGACAAAGTTTGCTTGCCTGCGGCTTGCGGGCTGTGAATTGTGACTTGTCATTGCTGTCTGCTGTCACTCAGACGGACACTCAGTCAGACAGTCGGCAGAGCACGCTTGCATCTGAACCCCGCTGCTTGCTGAAGCGGGTGGGTGCATGAAAGGGGGGAGGTCCGGAGAATTGGTGCCTATTGTCGGTTGGTTTACCGGACAAGGTTCTACGTGTGCTTTGAGGGTCTTTATTTATCAGGGAAACGCAAGCTTCCCTCCCTGACTGACTTTTGATCAGTATTAAGGATGGAGGATGTGTTTGGGTTGGGCTGTTGTTGTTCGGCAAAAGCGGAATCAAGGAAGGGGTGAATTGTGAGGTGTAAAGTGACTGGTCCACTTCCACACTCTCTAAGCTAAGTTATTTGAGGTAGTGGCTGTTACAACGGTGTTTTGACAAGGAGCAGTCAGCAAGCAGACAGATGGTTGCCGCCGTGGCGTCGATAGTTTGAGATGAAACGCATGGAGGGATAGATTATCCGTTAAGTAGGTAGGCTTCTTTTACAGGTGGCACCCGAAAGCACCCAGAGGTTTGTTCTCGAAGGGCTGACATGCATGTCCAGCGAGACATCGGCGAGGACGTGCAGGAGATTGGGGGGGTTGGAGTTGCGGCTTGGTTAAGCTATGACGGAGAAGTCATGGGTCCCTTCTCAACCGCAACATAGAAGTTTGAGACTTCCAAAGCAAGAAATTCCACAGTACTGCGCGTTGATAACAGACGTAACCCCTGACTCCAGCGTGACGGAGGTCCAGAGGTGGCTGCATCTTGGGATCGAGCTTGATCGATGAGCGGCAGCACGGCGGCATAACTGTTTGGGGCCTTATTTGCGTCCATCTGCATGCTGCCGAGCTGCATCAGTCTTGGGATTGGCCCAGGTTTCCGGTACCGTTGACCTGGATGATACTGGCAGTAGTCTGGGACAGCGAAACAGCACAGTGTTTAAACAAGTGCCACTGATGATTCTGCCCCTCTTTCTCTGATCTCATGCAGAAGAAACTACCCCGCAGTTGTACTGAACAAACACGCTCACATCTCCCGCAACCAGCCGACAGCGATCGACAGCACTTTGAGGCGGTCAAGGGGTTTGTGCTTGCGGCATCTGCAGTCCGTTTTTGACATCAGATCCGCAACTGAGAGCCTGTGTTCGGATCGGCCCCACTCTCTCGGCTACATCCCGAACCGCAACGTCGTCTATTAGCCGATCAACGCCGCTTCAGGTAAATGTCAGTACATCAAATGAGACGTCCAGCTTGAGGAAGTCAGCACATCACCGCCAGAAAGGACAAAATAGGACTCCCGGATCGAAATAGACTTTCCTGAGGCTCACGGGCCGCTCCCAGACTACACCGAGATGGCCTCACCGTCGCCATCACCCGTCGGCTCCCTCACCCCGGGCACCCGCACCGCCCATCGCCGACCCAGCGGCAACCCCGGCGGTCCCTCCAGCAGCAGCCCAGCCCCGACAACCACACTGCCCCTCCCCCAGACCCTCTGGACCCTGCAAATACCCCTGCACATCACTCACGCTACACAACCCACCGCCCTCCCCTTCATCGTCACCGTCCCGCGCTTCAGCTACCTCGCCTTCTTGCTGCCGCGTCTGGCTGCCTACTACGGCGTGCCGTGCTCGAGCTTCCACCACGAGGGAATTCACTTGCGCAACCTGGCCGTGGGTCTGCTGGTCGACCTGTACCAGCCCGAGACCCTGCCCTGGCGTCTGGAGGTCGGCGACGGGCCCGAATGGGACATCGCTGATACGTTCACCAACGCGGCCAAGGAAGCTGATTTTGTGCGGAATGGGAACGCAAAGCAAATTATGAGTCTGTCCCAAGGAGCACAGCACGGCGCTGTGGAATGCTGTGCAGGATAGTCAGTGTCCTCGTCGTACTCTCAAGGTTCCAAGGGCTGATTGATATATGGTAGATGACTACGCCTCTTTCAACAGGATTAACACCCGCCTGCTCAACACGCCCACCCCACTCAAGAACGTCCCCATCCGCATCTACATCCCCTCCTCGCCCCACGACACCTCTCCGGGGTCGTTCAAGGTCGTCCAGACACTCGTACCACCACGTCTGCCCAACCGTAAGCCCCTTGCACACCCTAGCCCCCTTTTGCCTCAACCCCGTTATATCCTTCCCCTCCAGTCCCTCAACCCGTCAAACCCTCTCCATAAACCCTTCCCCGTCAGCCCAGCACTCACCCCAGTTTGCCGAATAACTAACTCCCCTTCCCCTTCGAAGGAACAATCCAAACACTAGGTCCCGCCCTCAAAACAGTTCTCCCCACCCTCTTCCCAAGCAGCCGCGACCCAGTTCTAGCCAACGTCATACTCCATGGCGGGCCAGTTCCCTTCCGGGCGCCGCTGGAAGAGCTCATGCGGGAGGCCGCGTATCCGGATGGGTGGTTGTGTTTCTGTGTCGTTCTGCTTTGATACCCATCATTTTGGTCATGGGGGTTTTCATAAGGTGTGGGTTATGGTAGGGGGTGAAGGGAAGAAGGGTGGTGAGGGAGATGGGAGAATCATTTGTGGCCAATACAGTCACAACTCTCACATGGGATGGTGAGACAAAAGGGGGAGAGAATGGTTGAGTCTGTTTCTCTTCGCCCGGCAGATCTCATTTTCCTCCTGTCCTGCCGGCACGTGTAAACAATTTGTATTGTTTCTTCCGAGATATCCAACTCCAACTTCGGCTTTGCAATCCCAGTTTCTCCCGCCGACTACCCGTAGCAATGACCTGTTGCTCCATCAACCCCCTTTTCCCACAAGCATTATACACAACCTTTCCTCCCCCCTTTTAATCTGCTTTGAAACAGATATGTTTCTCTCAGCCTTTCCCAGCCGCCCTTCCAGCCCACTACTCAACGCCCGAGAGACGTGTTTTATGTATTAGAAATAAAATAAGGAGGGTATTCTCGGCCTCTCCAAACCACCCCTCCCGCCATGACGAGTGCCTCTCACTCTCATTAGCACAGCGACAACGGCAGAGGGCAGGAGCACCGCTTGTACTGTAGTGAAACAAAACAAGACAGAAAGCACAATACCAAAGGTAGGCAAACGACAGAACCAGCAAAACAAAAAACGACAAGATTAGAAGATTGAAATTTCCCCATATGACAAATAGCCGCCCTCCCCAATTAATCAACCAAGACATATCCGCCCCTGCTGCACCTTGTGGTATCTCCGCCGCTTTCCGACTGCGTATTCGAAACAAAGACGTGGTATGCAAAAAGTAAAAACTGAGAAAAAGTGGTATGAGATCGGTCTCGGCACGAGACTAGCTGCCAGAATGATGCAGAGATGAGACGGCTCCGCGATGCTGCGCATTCGAATGAGAGCGTGCGCCCGTGCTTGGACAAGGGACGCTGACCACCAGGATGGGACCAGCACAAACTCCATCCTGCCCGCTTAATACGGTGGCGGCGGCGGCGGTTGCTGCATATGAGGCATCATCCCCGGTAACATGCCATGGTAACCGTCCTGCATGGGCATCGCGCCCGGGACCGGCTGAGGCGATGGCATGGGCGGAGATCTCATCATCACATTGTGGATGTGGTGGCTATGGTTGTGGTTGAGGTTATGATTCCCCGGCGAGTTCAAGGCATGGTGCGGGGCCGACACGGGCGGGGGCATCGCATGGACGGAGGGTATGGGGCCCATCTGCGGGACGGGCGGCGGGGTCCGCCGCTGTGGTGGCTTGAGAAGCTGGAGCCGGTGGGGTGGTCGGCCACGTCGACGTTGGTTTGCCTTCTGAACAGCTTGCGCTCGAGGCCCTCCAGAATGCGCATGTCTTTGTAGAGGGCGCTGGTCCGGTGCGCGATGACACGGAAGAAGCCGATGGTCCGGCGGAAGAGTTCCCTGAGAAGCTGCTCGTCGATAAACTGGGAGAGGGTGGGATCCCGGAAAACGGCGCTGAGCACGAGGAGGTTGCCCCATTGCCTAGAACAAGCAGATGGTTAGAGGTACCGTTTTAACGAATCTGGAAAGGCGGACCGGGGGGTGAGTCTTACGCATGTGATGTGCCAAAGACATTGGTGATGATAAACCGCTTCTCCTTGAGCTCGTGGAAGGCCCGGGTGCTCTCGATCAGGGCTTGGACGCCCTCGCCTGCATATTCGATGGTTATATGGGGAATGCCGACGCCCGCAGGCTCGTTGGTCATCAGCCTTCTGAAGTTGTGGTCGAGAATCTCGCGGACAAAGTGCCGGTGGGTGATGACCCGGGCGCCCCAGTATTTGGCGCGGAGCCGGGCCGAGAGAATATCGTTCGCCGGCGGGTCCGAGGGGTCGAATCGAAATTCGGGCGCGACAAAAGTTTTGAGGTCAAGCAAGCTCCGAATGGCTTCGATGATACTCCCACCGGGCGCCACGGCCTCATCCCTGACCTTCTGGTTGGGGTCAAAGAGCTGTTTGTGGATCTTGTTCAGGCTCTTACGCGTGTACAGCTGCGCAAGGTAACTCGAGAGCACGCGCTTGTCAAACCCATGCTTCCCGGCCAGCTCCATGTTGGGATTCGGCATCATCTCTTCAAAGGCCAGCACGCCCGATTGCGGGAGAGGAAGCTCGGCGATGATGTCACTCTCCAGCTGTAAACACGTCCAAAAGGCAAAAAGAAGTCGGTTGTCTGCCTCGCGCGTCACAACTTGGAGACCTGTGATCTTGCTGAGCCGGTCAAGGCTAGGCCTCATCTTGATCTGCACCGCGTAGCCGGCTTCCTTGATGTAAGCATAGCTCTCCAGGACCCTCCCCAACTGGCCATGGTACAGCCCCGCTAGGAGGTAAGCGTGAATATGCCGCAGACTGGTCCCGGCCAGCTGTCCGCCTAGGATATCGGTGGCGTACGCAAAGTAGTCCAGCCCGGGAATCACATCCATGTTTCGCCTCAGGGATGTTGCTCCCTTCATCGAGGGACCTCCGCTTTGAAAAGACGATCGCCGGCTTGCCCCCGGGCGCTCCGCGCCGTCTTTGGGAGAGGGAAGACTGTTGGAATGCGAGTGAGAAGTGTAGGAGGGCGAGGAGCCCTGGATGGGGGATGCAGGATACCCGTTCCGCGCGACCGGCGACCCATGGAGTGGCTCGCTAACGGGCACCACATCAGGAAGCCTATCCTTGTGGAGGCAGATCTTCCCCAGCGCAAGCGCCAGTAGCACAAGGGCGTTGTTGATCGACCTCTGGAAGACGGGCTTAGCCGAACGGGGCGATACCGGGGGCGACTCCGGGCCGCCCTCGTCTTCTGTGCGTCGCTTCCTCTTGGCCCCCGTCTCGGACTGCGATGCCCCCGACCCGACAAATTTGGCAATGCTGGCGCTCTTGGATTGTCTGGCGGTGCTCTGCTGGACGGTGTCCAAGAAAAGTTTCACCATGGCGTTCAGCTCTTGCGGCAGGATGAGCGGGTGCAAGTTCTGGATATTGTCCTGGAAGCTCTGGATGTACTTGTAGACGACGTTCTCGCTGAAATCTGGCGTCTGCACCGCTATGACGGACTTGCCGTCAATGGGGGCTGGAGAGCCGCTGATGCCGCCCCAGCAATCTGCGGGAGAGGGGGCACCGGCATCCGAGATGTCGTCCGGTGGCTCCATGACGCCCGCGTCGCGCATAGCCTCGGTGTCGTTTCTGCCCGAGTGGCTGCTATCCAAACCCTCGCCGCGTCCCCAGATACGAAGGAGCCCGCGCCTCTCTTCTTCGCGGATTGGAAACTGGCCGACATTGACATCCTCGGTTTCCAGAATGTCCTGGATGAGAACCGCAATCGGGTCCCACTCGAGGAGGCGTGCTGCCAGAGTGGTGTGGTTAACGGGAATCGATGGCTCACCAGGGGGCACTACAGGGCCTGGCGGCTCGGCGTCGGTCTCTTCCTCCATGTTGCGTGTGATGGCCCTCGCCTCCAAGCTGTCGATGATTGGCAGTGCCGTTGTTGCCGCGCCTTCTGGCGATAACGACGAGCTATCTCCGCTAGTAGGGCCGGCTGAGCCGGCCGACTCCGGTCTGTGGTCTTCGTCCAAGAAGGCGAGGGCCCGGGGGTCGATACGCCTCAGGGCGTTCTCAAACCTGCGCATGCGCTTATCCATGCGGTCCTCGTTAGAGTCGAGCTTGGTTGCCACCCCCAGGATAGCATCCAGAATATCTGTCGCGATCTTATCTTGTCTACACCAAAGAGGTCAGTAGGCGGGGATGACAACCCCTGAAAAAGGAGCAAGAAAAAACGCACTGCTTCGGAACAGCCTCCCGGTACTTGCACTCAGTGCCCTTCTCCTTGCAGTTCTTACAAGGCTTCAGCTCGTCACATTTGGCCTTGAGCTGCCGGCACGAGTCACAGGCCTACCCGGCTACGGTTAGCAAATGCCTTGTCGTCTCTCCTCGCCTTGACTTGGTGTGAAAAGCCACGAACCTGCGACGCCCGCTGGGCCTTGCGCTTTCCCGATGAGGCGGCAACCTGAATCTGATAGGGCAGGTCATTATGCGAACCATACTGCGGCGGCTGCTGGTATTCGTAGGACTGAGAGTGCGACAAGGGCGTCTGGGGCGGGTAGCTGGGCTGTCTGCTATACATGGACGGCGGCTGGGGACCGTTGTCGAAGCTCATGTGCCGTCGGTCCTCGCCGTAGGGCTGTGAGTGGGGTGGGGTGGGACAGCAGAATGCGGCGTCACGGGTGTCATGGAATCCTGGGCGCTGGCGCCGGTCGAGTGAGGCCTGCGCAGGTGCGGGAGGGTGTCATCTGAAGGGTCCGGCTTGAT
The DNA here is from genome assembly GCA_027946355.1 of Collariella sp. IMI 366227. Classification (NCBI taxonomy): domain Eukaryota; kingdom Fungi; phylum Ascomycota; class Sordariomycetes; order Sordariales; family Chaetomiaceae; genus Collariella; species Collariella sp. IMI 366227. The sequence continues at coordinate 566,000 of JAPEUS010000002.1, read as the reverse complement.
CATCGGTTCTCGGGAGGGTAGGGCGGGTACGACGGGTGAGCCGGGGAGTGTGGAGGCTGCTGTCTGTGTTCTTGCATTGAGGGAACCTGTCGTGCTCATGTTGTCGTCGGTCGTCGATGGGAGTCTGCACTGCGGGGAGGCGGCGGCGGCGGCGGCAGCGGAGGGTCACCGGGACCGGAGGTGCGGCCGTAGGAGAGCGGTGAGTGTTGTTGTTGATACTGGGTTGACGTCGGGAGGTGGTGAGGCGAGTGGCCGGGCGGTGGAGGGGCGTGGGATGGAGGATCGAGACAGCACCGTGGTGTGGACCGCCAACTGACCATGGTGCTGGGCCAGTCGACAGACGCGGTCGCTTGGAGTCGGGCGGCCCTTGGTCCATGGCTAGGTCTTTATACATGCATGTACATGGAAAGCTGCTGAGACCCGGGCGGCGGTGGCCAGAGGCAGAGAGTTAAGAAACGGGCAGCAGGAAGCTTGCCGCGGCAGCAGAGAGCAGCGCAAACCGGGAGGGAAGACTGCGAGCCTCAGACAGCCGCAGCAGCGCACGGCGAGAGGTTTGTGACGCTTTCGACCCAAGAGCAAGCTCCGGGCAGGGGCGGTCTGAGGGGGCGGGGGAGGGCGAGGAGAGAGAGAGCTCGGCCCAAGGACGCGGGAGTGGGTTTCGGCAGGACGGCAGGGAGGAGGGAGTGGTCGAGCAGCTTCCTGTTTCGTGGAGTGGGCTGTCGCGATCGGAGGGCACACACAAAGGCCGGTGTGGGCGAAAGCTGACGGGCAGGCAGGGAGCGCTGTGTGCGACAACCGGTCGCAAGAGACGGTCAACGGCAAGAGTTGGAGCTTGGTCAGGCGGCGGCGGCGGCTTGGGGCGTCGAGAGAAAACAAATTGAGCTCCGCTTGTGAACCCTGCTCCAGCACGTCCCAACCTGCCTCCAGGACCCTGGGCGGTACCAGGGTGGTGGGGAGCAGGGGAGGGTTTTCTGGCTCTCTGGACAATCAGAGGCGCGCAAACGGTGTGGGCGACGGCGTTTGGCAGTAGGGCGGGAGCTTGGGTCGTGGGCGAATGGGCGGCGCGGGAGACGCTGTTAGCGTTGCTTGCCTCGGAGGACCTTTTCTTCTTTTCCTTCGCTCCCGTTTCCTTCTGCGGTCCGTTTGCTCGGGAGCGAGAAACAGAGTGGGCGGTGACAGATGCCGAAGCAAGGCGGACAAACGGGTTGCGCCTGTCAGCAATGCACTGCTGACTAGGAGGCTGATAATGTTGGACACCCCACGGTGACGGGGCACGAACACGACCAGCGTGGCGCTGAGACGGCGGCAGGGGATACGACAGGCTTGCTTTTTGCTCCTTGTTCGTTTTCTTCTTCTGGGCCGTGCGTGTTCTTCGAGCGTCCCCAGATGTCCAGGTTTCGGTCCGTGGAGGGAGACCCGCCCGTTCCATCCTCTCCCGGCGCAGCTGTCCCAGAGGAAAGGTTCAGGGCGGAGAGATGCTGGCTGCCAGGTTCTCATGGCAAGAACGCGGAGGCTCTGATTCGAGCTGCATGGGTAGGACCCAGCAAAAGCTGGCCAAACAATCCATGGATGCCAAGCCAAGGCTCGGCTCGACAGAAGCAACGGGCCCGGGCGCGCGCTATCCGCGGCGATGCGAAGGGCTCCGCGTCCATGATGTCCAGTATACACCACCAGAGCCAGATGAGATGGTAGTGGTAGATTCCATCGTGGGGAACCAGCTCGTCGGACCACAGAACTGAGGGCGCGACATGGCGGCGATAGGGCACTGGTGAAGCCAAGCTCAACGCTCTCGCGCGACCCGATCCGGAGGGTGACAGGGTTCGGACGAGCTCTGGGGGGACTGGGACAGCTGCCATGCACGCGGCGCGTGGTTGGCAGGGGGCAGCAGAACGCGGGGCGGCGGCACTCCAGCAGGGCCAGGTTCCGCACCGTGCCCTGGCTGTTGGCGCGTACCCTGCAGTCCGAAATACCAGCGACCCGACAACGGGATGCCCAGGCCGATTTGGGGCATGGCGTGGGCCAGGCCTAGCCGGCAGAGGCGGACGAGAGATCGGGTGCCCTGCGTGCCGCCCTTTGCGCCATTTGCCATGCGCAAGCACATCATCGCCGGTGGCATTGCGGGCACAGTGGGAAAATCGAAGTAAAACATAGGAGATAAAAAAAAAATGAAAATAATATTAGTCAGTTCTATGAAGTGGACAACGCTGTTCCACCATTGTAACCACGAAACCAAACCCAACCCCCCGCTCGCCCTCTTCCAGGTTGCTGGCGAGGAAAACAAATTGGCGAGAAGGCTGGGATGATGATGGGTGGAAACTGAAGATACTGCCGTTTTCCAGTTTCCAGGCTCCACCGCAACCTCATTCGCTGTTGGATTGAACTTTTCGCATTTTCGCTGGTTTCAACTTCGGGAAGGAGCACGTTCTTCTCTGCCCCTCCTGCCTGGTCGTGTTGGTCATGGGGGCTTCAAACTTGCCAGGGCACTGCCCTTCTCCCTCCAATCGACGCACATCTGAAGAACAACCGAAGCGAGGGGTTCAAATCCTGGCTGATCTGGTCGCCTCTGTGGTGTTGGGTTCTCCCACAGTGTCACACGGTCTTGTGTCACATTGGCCGCTCAGTACTTGCAGTTCTAATAAGTCACTCTCGTCGACGAACAAATCTCAGAGACACCCAGATGGTATTTTTCAGGCTGGCTCTCCGCCATCACCAGCATCGCCGCCATCGCCGGGTCACCGCCATTCTGCTTCGGCCTCGGCGCGGTAATGCTGCGTAAATTTCCCGCTGGCTTCCTTGCTAGTGCCCGACCCGCAGACATGGCCACGGAATGGGCTGGGCAATGCTGCCCAATCACGGCCAAAGAGCATGTTCCCAAGAACCCAAGAACTTGGAGAGAGGTCCGAGCATCTGGATCGCAGGCGGCTTGGCCGTTGATGCTGACCAGACGAGCCAGACAGAGCTCTGAAACGCTCAACGTCCCACCCCCACGGGGATCTTGATCCTCGTGTTCCAAGCCTGAAAGTTCTTCGGGGCCGCTCGGGGACCAACCTTCTCCCCGAGTCGACTTGTGTTCGCTGTCGGGATCTGCATTCTCGGCCGTTGCTTGCCCCCCGAGCAACAGGGGCAGGCAACGTTCCCTGGATCAACAGCGGGGTAACGGAGACAGGAGCAATGCTCGCCCGTCAACCAACCAGAGAGCCACGCCAGAGGTTCTCAGAGAACCAACAACATGAAAAAAGAGGAGACAGACCGAATTTGGCTTTTCCTCTGAACTGTTCGCCTCGGTCTCCGGCAGTTGTTATGAACAACCACCACAGGCGCCACACCGACCCTGGCTACCACCACAGGCTGGCTGGCGGTTCAGGGCAACATCTTTGCTTTTCTCACCAGGCCCCGGGAGGAAATCGAACCAGATCTCGACGAACCTGGTCACGGCATGCCAAATGAGAAATGCGTGACATGGCCCCCTAGGACCAACTCCGCAGATATCGCTCTCTCTCCCTCTTGGCAGTCCCTAGAGTCAAGCAAAAGAGGGGGAAACACTGAGTCAGTCCGTCCAAGCGATCACAGGGAGACGACAAGCGAGTTTCTGCGATAGGGCAAGCGAGCCATTTACCGCTTTGGGGTGCTGTGAGCGAGGGGAATTTGGGCAAGAATGCTAGCCAGGTGATCAGGCCCCAGATCCGACGCTTTGAAAGGGCAAACTGTTGGGAGTCAATCTGATCTGGCGCTGCACGGTAATGATCGCCAGATATGGGCTGGGGTGAGAAATGCCGTGGTTGGCTCGAGATCTCTCGCTGTCGAATTTGAATTCCCATTCAGCCCTCAGTTGGGCATGGCGAGGAGATGGCCATCTCAGATCTCAGGCGGCATCCAGGCCCTGTCAAAACCACGAGTGCCACACCACCCCACGCCCCATCGTGTGATGATGCGGGCCAGCGCCGAGCAGCCCGCAGGTCGATCGGGAAGCGCGCGATCCCCAGCACCGTGAGAGGCAGAAACGGCCCCCGGCCCGCTGGTGAGTCGTCGAGGAGTGGCGGTTGGAACTTACGACGGCCCCCAACAGCGGTCTGGAGAGGAAGGGAACTTGACTCCGTTCCATTCAGTTTGCTCTCAAAAATCACAGTTCCACAAGACTTCAGACAAGTCAGTCAAAATGATGTTGGGTGAACTACATCGTAGTTTTGCAAATCGACATGAGAATACCATCTCCTTAGCCACATCCCACACGGACCAGACCGAGATTTGTGGGCAGTGATGTATGTACATGGATGCAGGTCAAGCCGAAATCCGAGAAGTGACCATCCCGCTCCAAGCTGTTGCTTTTGGTCCGAGACTCTGGACCAAGTGACCGCCACGGTGCCACGGATGCCCCAATGGCAATGAATCACAAGTCGTTACCGTGATCGCAGGACAATCACGGCTTCGTGCAGATCGTAGCGAACACGTCGTCCAGTCTCCTCATTGCCCTTGCAGCCAAACACCAACAGAACACCAACCCCTCCTCCTCGGTAAGATCGCCAACTTGCTTCTCCAGATGACGAGAGCCCGCTCGAGACAACGAACAGCGAACCCGCCCGTCAGGATGCCTTCTCCTCACCCTTCGCCACCCTCCTCCGCTTCTTTGCCGTCCCACTCCCACCCTCAACCCCCTTTGCCCCCTTTGCCTCTCCCAGCCCCTGAAAAGTGACTGTGTCATCCACCACCACCTTCTCCCCTTCAGTAAACACCCTCTCCCCCGTCCCCCAACCCCTCCCTCCCCGCCTCCTCCAACAAAACCCCCATCGCAATCATTGCAGTCTCATCCAAACTCCTCTCATCCACCCCCTTCCCTCTCCATTCCCATTATCGTATGCCGCCCCAACCCCCTACCACCTGGCGGTGCCGACAAGCATCCCAAAACCTCCCCGCATAAGAATGCACCGTCTTGAGCATCCCGCTCCCAGGCAGCTCCGCCGCCCGCCGTCGCGCAGGTCCTCGCTCGCCCAGTAGATGTCGTGTTCTGCATAGCGGACGGGGGCGTGCCGCCGGCGGAAGAGGGCTTCTTCGGGGCGAGCTTGGAGGTGGTGCGGGAGGTGTAGCGGTGAGGGTGGTGTTGAGGCGGCGGGGGTTGTGGTGGTGGTGGTGAAATTGGGGAGGGGTGGGAGGGCGGTGTTGAGGGTTATGCGGCCTATGGGGAGGCGAGAGTTAGTTAAGTGGGGGGTTTTACCGGCGACGGCGTCGTAGATGTTGGCTTCGCGGCCGCGCGGCCTCTTGGGGTGGGTGCGTGATGCGGTCTGTAAAGGGCCCGATGAGGCTGCCTCCTCGGAGCTGGGGAAGGGTGCTTTGATTGTTGAGTCCATCTCAAGTCGTTAGTTGAGGTGAGTGTGTGCTACCGTGCCAATCTCAGATTCTCAACCATTCGCTGGTAAGGAAAGGGAGTCGTGTCGTGCCAGATTGCCGAGTTTCATGGCAAGTAACTCAGCAGCGCAATTGCCAGACGTGAGAATGACGTGAGTTACCAAGTTCATGAGTTTATTGAAGGAGAAAAGGGTCGAAGCTCAAGTTGAAAGTTTAAAGTTTAAAGTTTTGAGGGTCGGCCCCACTCCAACACCACCTCAAGGTTTCAGTCACAACATGCTTGGGATGAAACACCAACCCATCACCAATTCATCTCAATTTGTGAACAGGTGGTCGTGCCATTCAATATTTTCCAGACTGATCCCATGGCATGAATTCGCTTTTGTTCGAGCGGTCCACGGGCAACATTGGGCCCAATGTGTTCGCCCGACTCCAGACCACATCCCTACTGACATCATTCGCCCCGGCCCCGCGCTTCCGTTTCGACGGCGGCGAAAGGCCTTCAAACATCACGGTTGGGGAGGGAAGCAGGATTCCCTCGTCTGTCAGGGTTTTTGATGATGGAGACAATGAGCCAAAGACATCTCTCTGGGCTCACCAGGCTGGGGTGAGTGCCATGGCTTTGGAGCAGTTCGACGGGCGGATGTGAGTGACGGCCAACCCTCCGCCTGGCCCCCTCCCTCTGACAACCGTATCAAGTTTAATCTCTGGCGGCTCGGATGCAACCATCCGCCTTTGGGACCTCGAGCAGTGTCCTAACCCCTCTGCCGCCCACACCTACCGTCCCGTAGCCTCCATTTCCCGTGCCAGCACCAGCAACACCTCCCCAAGCGCCCCCCACCGCTTCAGTATCACTCAACTCTCCTTCTACCCCTTCGATGGCACCGCCTTCCTCTCCTCTTCCTTTGACCATACCCTCAAGCTGTGGTCTACCGAAACAGCCTCCGTCTCCGGCACATTCAACCTCTCCGCCAAAGTCTACACCCACGCCACCTCCCCCATCGCCTCGCACCTCCTCGTTGCCTGCGGGACTCAGCACCCCGCTATCCGCCTCGTTGACCTGCGCTCTTCCTCCGCCACCCATTCCCTCCTTTCCCGAGGCCAACTGGGCGGCTCAGCCGGCGCCACCCTCGCCCTCGCCTGGTCCCCCGTCCACGAGCACGTCCTTGCCTCCGGCTCGGTCGACGGCGCCCTCCGCGTCTGGGACATCCGCAAGTCCAACGGGCTTGTGGCGCTGTTCGACCAGGAGGATACCGTCGGGCTGTACCCTTTCAACCCTTCCACTATCACCACCACCCCGCCTCCTCAATTCCCATCCCAAACCCCAAGCCAAAGCCCACCCCGCCCCTAACCTCCCTCACCTTCACCACCACCGGCTCGCACCTCATCTCCGCCGGACTCGACTCTCGCATTTGCGTCTGGGACGCCGCGACAGGCGCCAACACCCTGTGCAGTTTCGGGCCACATATTCGCAACAACACAAGCTCATCAACAGGTGGCAGTGCGGGGATGGGCTCAGTGCATGGCATGTTTGTTACTCCGACAGGGATGACCGCGCCGGGGAGGAGGTGCTGGTGTGGCCGAATGGGGAGGTGCTGCTTTTTGGGTTGTGGGAGGGCGAGGTGAGGAGGAGGTTGAGGTGGGGTGGTGTGGGAGGGATAATAGGAGGGGAGGGTTACGGGTTGTAGGTCTTTCCCCCAACCCCCTTTTTACGCGTGGTCATGGGATTATAGGGCGTGAGCTGACATAACCGGTATTGCAGTGGTCTGGCGAGGAGCCGGAGGCGGGGGTAACTCTGGCGGGGTGGTCATGGGTGGAAGGAATGCCGCTGGGGGAATGTACAGCGGGCATGCGGACGGGCAGATCCGGGCGTGGCTGCCGCAACTTGAGGGCGTAGACGACGAATGGGAGGGCGAGGAGACACAGGGTGTGTCTGAGACCAGGCTGAAGAAGCGCAAGGCGCTGGATGATGCGTTTCGGAGTCTGATGGGGAGGCAGGTCACGTATACTTGAATGGGTATGGGCTGATTAGATTCTCATGAAAAGGGGCAAGGGTGGTAAGTATGTCGTGTCAAAACATCACAGTCAGACATTCAGTGGCAACCGAAGCGATACTTCTTGAGAAATTATCTACACAGCAGCAGACTTCAATATATCCATCGACATAGTCACAGCCAGGCAGTCAGAACAAGTTTTCTAAAGACAAGGCATTCTTTTCATATTTCCAGTTTTACGAGGTCTACCAAAGTTGCTTGAACAACAAAACACCGTAACAGAAGTCAGGTTACTTCAAAGCATCACTACAACAAGACATCATCACAACTAGGTGGTCAAGAACAAGGGGATACAAAGATTTGTGGCAGCAAACAACTAGGGCACTTCATAAGTTTACTAGAGCCATTGAATTTATCTTATCACCGAGTGAGGCATTATCTACGCGATGCGTCACCTTTACACCTAACAAACACTTTTCTCTATTATTCAAGATGCCAACTACTTTAAAAAAAAACAAAAAAATTAAAAAAAAAAAGGCCGGGTAATCTTGCCTCTTCAAGCTCTTTAAACCGACAAAAATCTAAGCGTACGAGCCGCAGAACAGGTCTACAGGGTCTCCCAGGTGACTCTAGGGCGTTGACGCGCTGGCAAGCATGCACAATAAGACACTACAGCCAATTCAAGGAAGCTTACTCAATTTAAAAGAGGAGGCTACTGTTCGATACATTCTTGAGCTATATTCGCGAGGTTTTTTTATCAATATTGTGTGGTGCAGAAGATATCGCCAACCAACCACTACACAAACTTGATGCACCTCCTATCGGCAAATTTTGGGCGCATCGGTTTGTCAAACTCTAGCCAGAGCTCCATACGCGTTTCAAGCGTAGATACGACTAATAGAGGGCTAAGTGCGAGGATCTAAAGGCTATTGGCGAGTGTTTTGCCCTAGTACGGAACGTCAAAGCTAAGTACGGTATCTTAGACGACGATGTCTACAACTTTGACGAGGTTGGGTTTATGATGGGCATCATCTTCGCTGGCATGGTTGTTACGACCTTGGATGGCCGTGTCGAGGCAAAGCTTGTACAGCCTGGCAACCGCGAGTGGACAACGGTCATTCAGGGAGTCATTGCCCTCGGCTAGGCCATCCCTCCGTTTATCATCTTGGCCGCAAAGCACCACCTCGCCAACTGGTACCAAGAGTGCAACCTCCTGGCCGATTGGCGTATCGCAACCACTGATAATGGCTGGACTACTAATACCGTGGGTCCCAATTGGATCAAGCACTTCGACTACCATACCGCACCCCGGACAAAGGGCAGATACCGGTTATTGATCCTCGACGGTCACGAGAGCCATCGCTCGACCGATTTCGAGCTCTACTGCCGGCAGAACAACATCATCACTGTCTATATGCCTCCACATTCCTCGCATTTCCTCCAATTACTCGATACCGGCTGCTTTGGGCCGCTGAAGCAAGCGAACGGCCAGCAGGTTGTGGACTTGATGCAGATGCACATCAACCACGTGAGCAAGCTCGAGTTCCTCTACGCCTTTCGCTAGGACTTTTTAGCCTCCATCACCGAGAGGAATATTTAGGGCGGCTTCGCAGAGTCTGGCCTTATACCGTACAATCTAGAGGGTGCTTTTTAAGCTCGATATCAAGCTTCGTACACCAACACCCCCAAACTCACGGCCCGGTACTGCACACTCTTGGGTCTTCCAGACACCACAGAACCCCCGAGAAGCCGACTCTCAGTCAACGCTTATCAAGACTCGCATTGCCAATCATCAAAATAGCTCCCCAACTTCCATAAATACTGTGGACCGGCTTGCTAAGACCACAACGGCTATAATGTACCAGGTAGCTCTTCTTCTTGCACAGAACGTGTCCCTCCGTAAGGCCAACAAGGCAATTAGAAAGCGCTGGAGAGTTCAAAGAGTACCCGTACAGCTTGGAGGGTCACTTACTATACAGAATACACGGGATCAACGTGACTAGACGGCTGTAAGTGGGGAGGAAGTGCAAGAAATGCAGCCGGATAGTAGTAGTGTAGGGGGGGGGCTCGGACGAAGATTCGGTGCTATGGTGTATGTGGCAAGCCTAGCCATAATGCACGAACCTATCAGCAGGCTGCAGAATCATTCACTTCATCTATTTCTAATGTAATTATAGTTAGTTCTTAGGACGTCGTCTTGCAATTGAGGGTATGTATGGTAAGGTAGTGGGCAGTGTCTCACTTAGTGATATGCCTCACTCGTATGACATCGCGGCAGAGGTCAACTCAACTTCAAGCCACATCAACACAATCAGGCACTCAACGTCAACAGTAATTCTCAAAAATGAGAGACAATCTTCCCAGGCCTTGCTCTGCGGGGGATATCAAAGTTGTTTTGTGTACTGAGTTGATGCTTCAAGACACAGCAGCACAGGTCAAGTTACTTCAGGCAAGCTTACGATAAACGAGTCTTCTTAGATATTCATCTTGTGTGGTTTTAAAAGTCGCTTCAACAGGAGAACCTAGCAGTAGAGTCAGGTCACTTCGGGGCCTTAACACAGTCAGGCGGTCAGGAGTAACCCAGGGGGATTCAAGGCAGAAGTAAACAGGGTAAGTCACTCAAGATATCAGAGTCACAGCCAGGAAATCCGAGCAAGCCTTTTCTAGACAAGAGTCTTCAAATTTCCCAATCTGCGAGCTACCAAAGAGGTAGCCGCCCAGTGCTGTGGTGGTATCTGCTAATACTAGTACAAACGACATGTTGTTTGCAAACACAAGACATGATTAAAAGGAAAAGGTCGTAACCGGTCATGATACATTCCGCCCATCAACCCAAGACCGCACCGCTTAGACACCGCTGAAGGTCTCCTGGTGCGTCTTGATGCTGTTGCGCCTCTCGCGGTGGTGGCCGTGATCTTCGTGCTCAATCGTGGGCCCGCCGACATGCTTCCTCAGAACTGAAGGGGGAACCTGGGCAGCATCGGTGGGGTCGCGGTGCTCAAGAGCGTGTCCAGATCTAGAAAGTGGCAGAAGGTTAGCACCATGTTTCGGGGGAAGGAAGTTACTTAAACGAGTACTTACTTACTGGTGGGTCTTATTGGCGCCGAGAGTCTTGCTACCGTCGAGGTCAGAGTCGACGCGGGGGTCGATCTTGTTGGCCATGTCGCTCTTGTGGGGACCGGCAGTGTTGGGGGCAGGGCCGGGGCCGGAGTGGATGGCGCCGCGGCCGTCGCGGTCAGAGTCGACGCGGGGGTCGAGGACGTTGCCGACGCGGCCGTGGGGGCCGTGAGTGCCAGCGGGGTCGCCGTGGGTTCCGGTCATGCCGGTCATGCCAGTGCCGGCATGAGCGCGGTGGGTGTTTCCAGAGCCGAAGCCGGTGCCGGTGGTGCTGGTGCCGTAGCCAGCGCCGGTGCCGGCGGTGCGGGAACCATCGCGGTCAGAGTCGACACGGGGGTCGAGGGCGTTGGCAGCGCGGCTAGAGTGAGGGCCGTGAACGCCCTCAGCAGTGCCGTGGGTGCCGGTGCCGGTGCTGTAGCCAGCGCCAGTGCCGGCGGTGCGGGAACCATCGCGGTCAGAGTCGACGCGGGGGTCGAGGGCGTTGGCAGCGCGGCTAGAGTGAGGGCCGTGAACGCCCTCAGCAGTGCCGTGGGCACCGTGGGTGCCGTACTCGCCGTGACCAGCAGTGCGGCCAGCGCCGAAGCCGGTGGTGCTGGTGCCGTAGCCAGCGCCGGTGCCGGCGGTGCGAGAGCCGTCACGATCAGAGTCGACACGGGGGTCGAGAGCGTTGGCGGCGCGGCTAGAGTGAGGGCCATGGGCGCCCTCGGCAGTGCCGTGGGTGCCATGGGTACCGTGGGTACCGTGGGTGCCGGTCATGCCAGTGCCAGTGATGCCGCTGGTGCCAGCGGTGTGGTGGGTGGTTGAGCCGAAGCCAGCGTTGGTCCCGGTGCCGGCAGTGCGGGAGCCGTCGCGGTCACTGTCTACCCGGGGGTCGAGAGCGTTGCCGGCGCGGCTAGCGTGGGGGCCGTGGGTGCCCTCAGCGGTGCCGTATGTGCCATGTGTCCGGGCAGCGCCAGCAGTGTGGGAGCCATCGCGGTCAGAGTCGACGCGGGGGTCGGCGGCGTTGGCAGCGCGGGTGTTGTGGGGACCGTGGGTGCCCTCAGCAGTGCCGGTGGTGTGGTGAGTCTTGTCGCCGTGGACGGCCTCCTTGATCTTGTTGACGATGCCTGACATGTTGGATGGTTGTGTTGTTTGTGTGTTTTGAAGTTGTGGTGTTGGGTATTGGTCGTAGTGGTTGTTGAATTGTTTGAAAGTTGTTGTTGTGTTGTGAGTGTGGGTGTTTGATGATGAGATACTAAATCTTCTGTCTTGGGAAGGAAAGAGGACTTATATGCCTTTGGGGATTCCAATAGCTCAACGCTCCCGCCCGTCGTGCCAACCTTGTGATGCCATACTGGGCAGGCTGGATCGGGAGCCGTTTCCTACCAATGTCGTCAATGGCATCATCCGGCCGGTTTCATCGCAACTCGCCAGGTACTTTCCCGCAAACCTCAGACCAGATGGGACCAGGGGACACAGTCTGGAGCGGCCTCTTACCTCATAGACGTCATCGTTGCAAGCAGAGAGCACCGTGAAAGACTGAAGCGGGGTCGTTTTGCTCTCCACATTCTAAAAACAAACAGCAGCGATAAGCCACTCGCCGTTGGCAGCAGTCCCCCATGATGTTCGTGGCATGCCGTCATAAGGAGGCGAGTGAGGTCCACTCTGTGTCTGCTGTGTATCCATATTGTGGCTGGTGACGTCCGACTGCCATTGAATTGCCAAGCGTCCCGTGATCTGCGTAGGTTTGATCCTCGCTGTGAGCTCATCCTCCACGTGTCCACACCTCAGATCCGGGAGTTCTGCCGTTTCTGTGCCCTTCCATTGTGCCATTGGATCAACATTCCAACTGGAATCGATCTGGAATGGACGTTTGAAAGTTCAAAAAGAGTGGCCCCACCGAAAGGAGATGACGCTCCGTCATTACCCCACACTTGTCCCGCATCCACGGGAGCCCTGAGTCTGTGACGTCATTCCCCTGGGTTACTGCCAGCCAAGGGACTTGAAGCACCAACAACAACCAACAACAACCTTGAGGATCACGGCCCGCCCTTGCAGAAAACGGCGGGGTTCAAGATCTCAGGAACGTTTCATGCATAGAATCTGCTGATGTCGAAACTCCAGATCTGGGTTTTCACGATCCTTTCTGCATGGAGTTGGCAGCAACCTGGACACTGCATCACGGGGCCCAGGGAGAGGCGGGCACAGCATACTGGTCCTCTCGAGTAACTTGGAAGCACCCGAGCAAGGTGTTTTCATGACACAGAGGAAAGCTGATGGGGAAACCCGAAGATGGTAGAACCTCAACGAAGAAATAGTCTCCGTAATGAACATTCAGGTCTTGCTACTCTTTCTTGAGAACAATCTGGAAGAAAGCCAGAGCAGTCGGGTATTAGGAAACACCATGCCTTCCCGAGACAAGGTTGACAAACATTAAGGAAATTATGTCTTCCAGAGACAGAGATTGTAAGAATCGTCGTCAAGGAGTGTCGCTAAAACATAGGGTATCATAGGAAATTCGAGGCCGTGCAGGCTGCAGCTGTACAGGAAACCTGGAACAAGACACCAACCGCTTAGACACGGGAGCGGTACCAGCGGCGGTGATGGTAGCCGCGGCGGTCGACAACGGCCGGAGAAGTGTGGCGGCGGACCCAGTAGATGCTGTTGCGTCGTCAGTCATTTGGCTAATGCAGTCGCCAGGTTTTGTTGGAACTCACCCCAAGATGGCGCTCGCAAGCCAGAAGATGGCGCTCAGGAACGAAAAGGCAATTGTCGCCTTCCACTGGGCACACGAAGCCGTGCCGTCAAAGTCGATATCATCCCAGTCGAAGATGTATCTGCACACACAACCATTAGAATCTCTTCTGTTACCCTCCTTTCCTCTCAAGAGTAGTAGTACTACTCACCCGCAATTCCCATCCAACCAATCCACCAACAACCCAAACGCCACAAACCACGCGATGCTAATGACCAGGTCCGCCGGCCAGTGGATGAACGACCCGCTGAACGGGAACAGCCAGATGATGGCCAGCAGAATGGCCAGACCAGCCACCACCTCGGTGTAGATGAAGCGGCCAAGGTCCCACGAGTCTGCGTGGCGCACCGCGTGCAGGTAATCGCCGTTGAGGCCGGCGACGATGGCCGCGAAGGCGAGCTCGCCCAGCCGGAGGATGATGGAGAAGACGTCTGCGAGGATCATGGTGGTGGTGGTGTGGGCTGGTTACCAGCGAGAGGTGTTGTTCTTCTTGTTGCTTCGTGAGAAGTGATGCGAGCTTGGATGGTGGACTTGTAAGACGTGCCTGGCCTCGCGAGGGGCTGCCCTCGACGGTCTATATACGCGTACCACAACCGCAGCACGCTGGTGCGACAAGTTTGGGGGACAGAGTCACACCTCGTCGTCATCACAACCGACCTCTCTCAGTCCCAGCCCAAGCGCACAGCAGACTGATGAGCAACAGCAGCACTCCCAGAGATTGGCGCACCACCCAACGTCACTCAGGCCGTCTACTGGTCGGCCGGGTGTGTCCAGAGCCTGTTTTCCCCCGTTCGACAGCTTACACGTGTCGGACAGCCAGTCAAAAAAGATGAGGCCATCCCAAGTTTTGAGTGGCTGCAGCCGGGTCCCTGAACGGGATACAGCCCTGTGGTTCGACGGGATGATGTCATGTACCGGCTGGGACACCCTTCTGAAACCAACCTCCAGGAGAGGTTGGTGATGATGATAATCCCTGGGTTTTTAAGGAGAGAAGACAGAGAGAGAGAGACAAGAATAGAACTGTCGCTTCAAATCTGGCAATGAACAGACACAGAACCAAGAAAACCATCCAGTGATCATCGGATATGTGACGAGACAGGCAACTCTTGCGCCCTCCGTCCCCTTCGGGCAACGGCCCGAGATCCCTCGTGTGTAACAGTCCCTCATCCAACACTCCAAACTCCCGCTGCAAAACCCATAACTCACACTCGGTATGTACATACAGAAACCCCTCAAGTCATCAACGTAGCATGCACATCAAAAACCTCATTCCTCCACCCCTCCCTCTCCCCCTCCCTAATCCTCTGCGGTGCCTGCTCGCCCTCATCCCTCCACAACTTAACCACGCTCCCGGGCGCATACACCCCCTCAAACACGCCATATCCCGGCTGGCCCACCCCGACACGGGCATACAGATCCGGATCCTCCACGGGCGTCAACCTCGCCAATACAGCTTTGACGAAAGTCTTCAGATCCTCCGGATCGGCAATCCGCGTGGCCCGCAGGCGCTCCCGCGCGTAGAGCAGCTCGCGGTTGGCGAAGTGCAGGGCCTCAGCGATGGCGGCTGCGATTTTGAGCTCCATTGTTTTGCGGATAATGGGTTTGAGAAGGGGCTTGAACAGCCAGGCAAAGAAGCTGAATTTGCTGCGGCGCAGGGTGTAGTTGAGCTTGTGGATTTGCACGCGGACGGCGCGGAGGGAGAGGATCTTGTCCATCCTGTCGCGGCCGACTTCAACATCGAGTTGCAGGTCGAGGCCGCGCTCGTCGAGTGCGAACGAGGCGATTCCTTCGTCTGCAAGGCGTAAGAGCCCAGAGTGCGCGCGCAGCCAATAGCCGATCTCTTCGCCGCGGACGGAGAGGCCGTCGATGCGGATGCGGACGAGGGTTTTCATGGCTGAGGTGGTGCGGAAGCGGGCTTTGCGGATCTCAATGTCGTTGAGGGTTTCGATGCGGAGTTTGTAGGGGAAGAAGGACGTGTGGTTGATGGTGATGCCCGGTTCGAGGATGAGATTCTCGAGCAGGAGGTCGACGTCGGGCGTGGCGATCTCGACGCGAGGAATGGGGATGTAGGTGAGTGATTGAATGAGCAGTGGGAAAAAGACGTTGATTGAATCTGCAACAAGGTCTGTGTTGGCGTAGTGGCCTTTTGGCGAGAGGATTTTGCTGATGGTGGTAGAAGTTTTGATGAGGTTGGCCACTTCCTTGTCCCGCAGCACTGAGTGGAAGGTAGCCTGGAGGTGCGATAATAGACCGTCGATATCATCTCGCAGGGACGAGTGGGAAGAGAGCTGCTTGGACTTTGCGCGGAGCTCCTGAAAACGCTCCTCTGCATGGTCAAAGAAGGAAGGATCCGTGAACATGTCCTGAAGGGCGTTCCCCAGCTGGTTGACTAGATCCTCAAAATTGGGATCCTCGCGTCCGTGGTCTAAGACCATGTTCATGCGCTTTTCTAACTCTTCCCATTCCTTTTCCTCGCCGAATGACCGGAGAAAGACCCAGAAGTTTTTGAATGCCCGGTCTGTCTCCCCGTTCTTGTCGACATCCTCGTCGGCAGCTTGGAGCGTGTCCCGCGCCATGCGAGAATAAACCATAGCATACCGCTTCAGGAGAAGCGACAGTGTCGAAACGGAATCCGAAAAATCCCGACGGTGACGGAGATTTATTACAACATCCTTCAGCCGGTGGACCATGGTGTTCTTTTCAGGGCCGTCCAGCTTCTGCACAATGCTATTTTCGGCCTCGTCGACAACAGTCGTAGCTGTTCCGCTTAAGACATTGGAGAGGTCGGCAGTCTGGTCGACCAACTCGCCCTGCGAAGGAGGGGTCCGCGAACCGCTGGCTGGCTGCTTGACGGCCCCCTGCTCTGCGGCGGTGGGCTCGATGCGCTTGGCCGCCTCCTTGGAAGCGTCTGAGAGTGCAAATGCCGTGTCTCTGAAGACTTCCCGTGCGACAACATTGAGATCGCCCAGGAACAGGCGGAAATCCGAGTTTGTGAGGAGCAGCGAGCCCACGGTCTGGAGGCTGCGGTAGACTGAACCTCAGTTAGCATTCCTTTACGTCTTATGTAGCAATGGCTGTCACATACCCGCCGCCCTGTCAGCCTTCACCTTGGCTTTCGTCGCGCGCTCGGCAATATGCTCCATATTAACCGACACGCGGGCCTTGGTCAGATACCAGATGAAGTCCTGGATCTGGTCATTGGCGTTCTTGTGCTGGAGCAGCTCAATGAGCTGCTTGATCCACTGCTTCGTATAATGGGCCAGAGCCTGGCCTGAGTCGCTGAGCTGCGAGTAGTCCGGGTTGAGGAGGTCGGCGGCGAGCAGGGTGCGCAGGCTGACGATGGCCTGCTCATTGGACGGCATAAACCCCTTGGAGAGGGCGCGGAGCATCTGGTACGTGTGCAGTTTCTTGTGAACCTCGCGCTGGAAGGAGGTATCGTCATTGTACTGTGGGAGCAACGGTTGACGCTCGTCGGACTCGCGGCGACGGTCACCAAAGCACGAGGAGAACATGGTGCCGATGTTGTGGTGGTTTTAGTCAGGACACTGTCAAGACTCGAGACTCAAGGGACGGCGCAGTAAATGCCCCGGCGTTGCTGTGGGCGTGGTGACTTGAAGACGCCCGCTTTGAGATGGCAATTCCGCCGTGCTGCTATCGTGGGTGCCATGTTTGGTGTGGTTGTGTGTCGTTGGCTTGTTGTTCTGGAGCTGTAACGATGACGTCGTTCATATGCACCCTGAAGACCATGTCAAGCCACAGCTTAGCTCAACAGAAATCAGCTGTGGCTGGTGGCAAGGGACGATGTCTGCCTTTTGCATCCTCAATTGGCAGCATCCCCGATATAAACAACGGACGCGGTGCGTTCCTCGAATTACCAACCAAACAAGTGCCGAAGTTCGCGGAAATATTTCCCCAAGTTGTTCGGTGGATTCACAACAATTCCAAAACCGAAGCCAGCACAGCCACAGCTCGGATCTGTTCTCTGTGGATCCGGCACGCCCCGGTGTGGAGGGTGGGTTCCTTGATCCCTCGCGTGGCATCGAATCAGACAGCTGAGTTCGCCTGATGACGTCCATCTCACCTGAACGGGAGGCCCCTCTCAGGCACCTGCCAGAGGAAACTCTGTAAGGTACAGACGCCGTTGCAGGGGCTAGGCGGGGATAAATACAGTAATTTGAAGCTGGCACAGGAAATACCAGGGATTTAGTTGGTGAATCAGCGACGAAGAATTCACAATGCGGCGCCGAGTACATATTGGAATTGTGGGGTGTGGATCTTTGAGCCACTTTGAGGAAGTTAAGGATTGGACAGCGAGCGGGAAGTTCGCCGAGGATGGGGAAGAATCAGATGGGGAATCGAATGGGAAACGAAACAAGGGATGTGACAGGGGACATGGGACATGGACAGCGACTGACAGCAGCAGCGCGTAATCCGAGCATCAGTCCCTCGCGAGACGAGCTCGGCGTTTGGCACTGCCACAATGTCACGACGGTGCTCCTCTTGACCTCTTGACTGCGACATCTGGCCACCACTCTCTTCCACATTCACCACTTTCGACTTCCTGCTGCTGTCTCTTGACTTGCGACAGTTCCCAGGCTACCCGTCCTGACGAGTGGCGTTTTACCAATTATTGTTGGGCTGATCACTGCCATTTGCGCCCAAGGCTCTGCGTCACCTTCGCGCCGTCAGTCTCGCGCTGGCGCCTTGCCAAGAAGCCCCAAGACACTCCCAGCAGGTCCTACAACGCCCCGCGGCAAACTCTCGCATCATCGCCAGGACGAACCAAGTCCCCCCGAGCCCGCCCAGGCTTCGGCAGTATCCACAAAATAAATTTTGACTTTGCTGTGACTCTCAACTTCCACGGCACAGACACATCACCATGGACTCTAACGGACTAAAACGCAAAGACACCACCAAGGGGCCGCCGCTGCGCATCTTGTCGCTTGGTATGTTGCTATCTGTTATCTCGGGGATAGTGGGAACGTAATATGCTGACTGACTCTCCCAGACGGCGGCGGCGTGCGCGGCTACTCCATGTTCCTGATCCTCCAGGAGCTCATGCACAAGACCTTTGTCGAAATCGAGGGTCGAGCCCCGCGCCGATCCGAGATCCCGAAACCATGCGACCACTTTGACCTCATCGTCGGCACCGGCACCGGCGGCCTCATCGCCCTGATGCTAGGCCGCCTGCGCCTCGACATCGAGACGTGCAAGGAGCTCTACGTGCGCCTGACCCGCATGGTCTTCGAGACCGACAAGACCATCGCCGGCATTCCCTACCGCTCGACGCTGTTCAAGGCCACCAAGCTGGAGGAGGCGATCAAGGATGCGGTTAGGGAACACACTGTTCACGAGAGGGAGGGTAATGATGGGTCAGAGGCGGGAACTTCGAGTTTGCTAAGCCCTGTTTCGCGCTCGAGCGCCGCATATCCGCAGAGGCATGCTAGCAACGCGAGTGTCGTCAGCTTTAGCGCAAGGAGCCCCAGGGCTCAGAATGCGAGGCCGGCATTTTCCCGCGGGGGAAATCCCAACGCTCGTTTATACGATGAGAGAGAAAACCGAACCAAGACGTGAGTCCTACTGTCACCGGTTTGTTGCTGGCCTTTTTGAATGTTGCTAACAGTCCCCCAGCGCCGTCACCGCCATGTACAAGGGCACTTCAAGAGGCGGCTCCCCGGCCATGCTCCGTTCTTACGACTCGAGGCGAGAGCCCGCCCCCGAGTTCGACTGCAAAATCTGGCAGGCCGGCAGGGCAACCTGCGCCATCGGCCTCGCCTTCAAGCCCATCCAGATCGGCCAGTCAGTATTTCACGATGACGGCGCCGGAAACTTCAACCCTTCCATAACAGCCCTCGACGAGGCGGTAGTGAACGAGTGGCCCGGCCGCGAAGTCGGCGTCTTCGTCAGCGTCGGCACCGGCAAGCGGCCCAAGGGCAGCGACGCAAATTCCGCCCTGTGGTACGAGGGCTTTCTAGGCGAATTTGCGGACGCGCGGAGGAAGTTGATCGCAAAGATCGAAGGGTGCGAGAGGATCCATGAGATCATGCAGAAAGAACACCTAGCCAAGCGCAACGTCAGCATCGAAAACTACTGCCGTCTGAACGTAGAAGTGGGCGTTGGCGAGTTTGGCATGAACGAGTGGCACCGCCTGTCCGACATCAGCACCAACACCAAGCGGTACCTCGCGCGCGAGGGCGAACAACGCATGGTCCAGGGCGCCTCAGCCCGTCTCGCCAAGATCCACTTCCAAAAACAACGCTGGGAGCGCGCCAGCCTTGTCGCCGCCGCCTCGGGTGGGGTGGTACAGCCCGTGCCCGATATAGCCCTTCCCCTGGCCTTCGAACTCCCGGGCGACATTCCCGTGTCCCCTTCCACCCCCTCCACCCCGCCAAGCCGCCAGTCCTACGACTCCGGCCACGAGATGCTCCCGTGCGCGCCGCCTCGCCCTCCCCACGCAGCTCAGGCGAGCCCCGCGCCCCTCCCCCAAACTGAATCCGTACATCATCCATCCCGCTGCGCCTCCCGCTGGGCCGCCGCCACTACCACCCTCCCAGCTTGGCAATACTCGTCCCACAAAACCGCAGCAGCGCAACAACAGCGACAGGCCGGCATCGATCACAGCCGATAGCGGGGCGGACCGCCTGCTGGGGACCGCGCCCACCCGTCGCAGTACCGCATCGCTGCGGGGACGGATAAGATCGCGATTGTGGGGCCGGATGACCACCCCAGGCGTTTTCATGACCCGTTGATGCCTGCTCCGCTGAGGGTGGAACCGCCGCCGCTGCCGCCAAAGACGCCGTTGCCGGAGCATCAGAAGCAGCGTCAGTCTGTTGGTTACGGGAATGGGAATGGGAATGGATATGGGGGTGTGAATGGGGTGGAAATGGTGGGGGTTATGGGAGGGCGTCGGCACCGGTGCTGCCGTATCCTGTTGATGAGGAGGCCCGCCAGTGGTGAATATGGCAAGGAAGCCGAATTACAATGCCAGGTAATACTGTAGACGGAAGTGGGTGGATTATTGGGAGGATGGTGGGGTGAGAGGAGGTTTGTGAGGGGTTGGTGGCGGGGTCTGGCCGCATTTCCTTTATGAATTTCACGAGAAATGATATCCAGGGGATGGCTCGATGTATATCCAGCTGTGGGTTTTGGCTGGCGGTTATACAGGGTGAGGCGTTCAGGACGGGATACCAATTTGGATGATGGCCTCTTTTTTCTTTTTTTCTTTGTGTCTTTCATGCGATACAAAGTGTCGTCAGGCCAGAAGATCGGTCGTCTGTCTTAGAGCTGTCATTTGATGCCATGTTTTTCTGTGTTACTGTCTTGAAGTTGTGTCCGCGTGGAAACTCCGTGCTCTTCTGCATTCAGCTCCTTGTTCAGCTGGACTGGACGACCCGACCCCCCTGCTCCCTCCCCATCGACCGGTCTGGACCCTGAGCTGTGCTAGCGGCCCCCTCGCAGACCCGAGCCCAGCCAATAGCCCGCTGTCGTGGCCCCTGGGGGTGGAGCGGATCATCAAGCTTCTCGCTAAATCACAGCGTGATCCGGTCTGTCGGTGCCGGCGCAACATGCTCTGTTGATCCAACAGACAACTTTATTTTGACGGCCCGGGAACGAGGACTTTCCTTCGCAATCGGGGTTTGAACAACCAAGCCCTCTCTCCCTCTGGGAGGCGGCCTCATTTTCTTGAACCCCCAACGGACCAAGTCCTCCGGTGGCTTCATTAGATCAGCAATGCCCTCAGCCACCTCTTTTCCTGGGCATACTCCAATAACAAACAGACGACGAAAACATGGGCACCCCCCTGACCCCAGCATCGACGGGTCAGGCACAGACGCAGTGGGATATGGGGCCTGCAGCCCTGCAATGGTCTCCTGCGGCCCACCGCCCCATTCAGCCCTTCGGCACCAAGCCCCCGGCACTGCTGGGCTGGAACGGCACATTATTCAGGGGGCGGCTCTCGGCACTTATTGGCTCATCACCGGGGGGCAATCATATGACGCTCGATGGATGGTGATCCCCCATCCAGCCATGTGCCACACTTTCTCCACGCGCTGTGGTCATGCCACGGACGACTCTCCGCAGAGCGCGATGGCGAACGGAATGAGCTTGTTTCTGTTTTACTTCCTGCGCCGCCGCCCGCGTCTGGATCGTTGACCACACGGCAGCGTCCCAGAGGACCTGGGCTGGACCAAGCCTCTTCGACTTGAGAGGGAGGAGGGGAGCAAACCGGATGTCACGATGTGGCAATGTTCGCTTAATCAGGCGTTGATAGTGGATGGGAATGGATTGTGATACTGTCAGTGGTCTTCGATGCTATCTCCGGAAACAGAGAGATCCTTGGTAAGTTGGCGTCCAGAACAGTCCAGCCTTGTGGGCAGCAACAGAGGCTATTGAGCAGATTTCGAGGAATGCCCCTTGCCGGCTTCCACCACTCTCGGTTTCCACTCCATTCGTGAGTCTTATCTTGATCGGTTGACTGTTGCCGGCGTTCTTGGCAAGCCATCACGGCAATCAACTTGCCTCCCCCGGTTCAGGTCCGGCTAAGGAGCCCCGCCAGTCACCGCCTGAAAAGAAGCTTGAGGTCAATATATGAAAGCGAGCTAGTGGCACCGCCCTCGTCACGACCTCCCCCGCCCCGGATTGTAACAGTCTGGGGCAGTGAATCTTCAGTCAGGCATAAGGCCAGCTAATCAGCTTCAGCTCTCTGCTGAGCTGCCCGTTGCCTTGACTTCCTGATCCAAAAATACTCCATCTCCTGGGCAATTAAAGAGTCAACAAGATCCCCATCTCCCGTGGCCTGCCCCCCGGACGACGCCCCTGCTGCTTCCAGGGCAGAAAAAAGCTTTTATCTTCCCAACTTACCAACTCGAGCCGCGCCACCCATCTCCTCCCCCCGTCTTGATCGCCAGTGTCTTCCAGAGAGCCAGAAAGGGTCGAAGACTGACACGCTAGTCCTAAGAGGTCTCATCTCCGAAGCCTTGCATGCTCAGGCCTGCCCTCCCCGTCATTGTTTGAGCCCCAACCCAGAGCCTTCTTATAAGTCAGCCCTACGGCCTCCACCAAGTTTACCGCGCATTTTGCCTGCGTGCCGTCGAGCTCGCCATCCCCAAACAGAGCCATGTCCGAGATGATGCAGCCCCCCGTGCCACGGCCTCAGCGGGCCGAAAGGACGACGACGTCGTGCGGGGAGTGCAGGCGGAGGAAACAAAAGGTACGGTCATCTTGTTCTCTGGGTTGTCTCAAACTCCATCGGGATATGCACCCTTAGCGGCTTTAGAACACCCCGTTAAGACATCAGGGTGTGCTTGGTGTCCCCGTTGCTTTGAGGAGCACGCTACTAACATCTGCGTGTCCCGCAGTGCAACCAAGGACAGCCGTGCAGCAACTGCGCCAGGAGGTTCCCCCAGCCCGTGTGCGAGTACAGGACAGCCGGACCCAGGTGTGTCAGAAGTTCACTGCCGCAGAGATCTTCAGGAATACTTACCCAAAATAATCCAAGACGCCAAAGCGGTGTAGCCATGCCACAGCGACCCGCCTTTGCGGTATCCTTATCCCCGCCTGCCCCGTCAAGAAACGACGGGTATAGCCTCAACCCTCTCCGGCTACCCCCCCAACAGCTTCCCCTTCTATCCCCTTGGGGCCAACAGCAAAGCAACCCCAACGCGGGGGACGTCTTCTCCAACTTGCCTGGCTTCAGCTTCCTAGGCCAACCCCCCAGCTCACCAGGGGGGCAATACCCCTGGAGCACTGACCAGCAGACTCTGTCCATGTGCATCGTCGCCTGCGGGGACGGGTGCACGGCGCACTCGGACGAAGTCCATGACGCCATCCAGACGCTGAACGCGTACCGGCCGACACACAGCCAGTGGGCCAACAACAGCTGGGTGCCCGCCGACAGCGCCTGGACGCTGGTGCCCACGGTGCCCGTCGACCCGGGCGGTATCCCCTGGCCGGGGCCGGGTGGCGAGGCAGAGGAATATGTCCAGATGCCGGCCGCGCAAGCAATGCAGAACACCGAACTTCTCTCGGTGTGTACGTCACAGCAACTATTCCCCTTTCCCATCGAGTACCGTGAAGAATCAGGGGGTAATAGGCTAACCAAACGCTCTTTCCCAGTCATCAAATTCCTCGGCCAGTTCACAGCCTCCATAGACGGCAAACCAGACGCCCAAAACCCGTATATCAAGCACTACGTCCCATGGTGCATCAACTCGCAGCTCATGGTGCACGTGGCCATTTACTCGGCCGCTTGCTTCCTGACCGACACGGGGCATGTGGAAAGGACGGTGGCAATGGCCCACAAGGGGCATGTGATCGAGCTGCTGAACGAGCACTTCCGGTCGCAGCCGTCGAGTCCAACCGATGAGGTAATAGCTGGGGTGGTGCAGCTTATTGTAGATGAGTGGTATGTTCCTCAAGTCGGGGTTGTGCAGGGGCATCCACCTGAGTACCTCTGGCAACAACACGATTTACGGACCTGGAGCACACAAACAGTATTAACGGCATGCCAGGCTTTGGGGCAATACCACCACTCTGAGGACTCACCTCACCGGCCTCCGAGAGATGATCAGATCCAGGGGCGGCTTCCGCATGCTGGGCCTGCACGGCCTGATCAGCAAACTCGCGATAACGTGAGCCCCATTCTTCCCCCGTAATTATGGAAAATGCTGACACTGTTCAGAGCCGACGTATCCATCGCCCTCTCCTTCGAAGTCCCGCCCTTCCTCCGCGGCGGAGGCGAATTTGAGTTCCGTGACAACACCCAACTCCCACTCCGCGTCTCGCTCAACACACCCTTCATCTCAACGCCCGTGTCTTTCGCGTCCTGCGCCGACGCCCTCCGCATCCATCCAGCAGTTGCCTCCATCCTCGACGACATGCGCTTCCTGCTCGCGGCAGTCCTTGCGCTCCCGGAGAAACCGTCCGCCAAGGAATTGCAGAAGGTGCACACCACGTCAGCCTGGATCCACGAGCGCATCTTGGGTCTCCCTGCGGACTCCCCCGCCGCACCCCGGCCCTCGGTGACCGGCGGCGGTGGTGGCCTGACACCGCGCAGAGCCGCGGTATCACCAACGCCCGACACCCTTACCCCCAACCCCAACAACCTCCTCCCCACCCCCACGACCCCCGAACTAGCACCCTCCACCACCACCAGACCACGTCTACCAATCCATCCGCCTCGCCGCCCTTCTCTACGCCCGCGCAATCATGCACCGGCAACCCTTCAGTCTGGCCGTCACCCCTCCCGAGTTTTTGCGCCTGTGGACGACTGCGTGGCTTGTGCCGCTGTCGATGTGGCGGCCGCTGTTGGGGGTGTTTAACTGGTGAGTCATAATCGTCTCTGCTGTTTGCCCTTTTCGCTGGTTTTTACCCCTTTTTTGCCTGTTGTGACCCCATTCAGGTATCTCAGAACCACCCTTGTTTTTGAGTTGTTTTTGCTCGAGACGAGCAGTTTACTCCGGATCACCTCCTGAACCACACCCAACCCCCTCCTAAACTCCCCGATCCGAAAGGAAAATCGCTGACATTATTTGTTCGTAGGATCCTCCTCCCCATAGTCCCCAGCGGCAAAGCCGCGCAACCGCACGACCGGCTCGTCAAGGGCGTTGTGAACATCAGTCTCTTCCAGATGGGCATGGAGGACTGGGAGATTGCATGTAGGGTGATGGAGGGCGGGGTGAGGTTGCAACGATGGCTTGCTGGGGGTGAGATAATTGAGGCAGGGAGTGGGAGGAAAGTAAGAGTCAGTGGCGGAGGGGGAGCGGGATTTCCGCTGTTGGTGGGGATGGTGGGGGAGGGGAGTGAGGGGGAAAAAGTAGGTTGAGTAGAGAGGAGAAGAGGGGAAAGGGGAAGGGGAAGTGGTTTTATGGGCAGGGCTTGGGATGTTGATCCGGGTGGTCCTGCTGGACAGGCATCATTGCTGGTGGTAGCCCATTTTCCCCGGAAGGCTGATGTGGCAAGAAGCCGATATGTGTTTGTTCTGCGTTGTGTTGAGATTTTTTCAGGTCAAGAAATTGATACCCATTTGACAGCTTCAAAAGCGGGATTGCGGGTGAAGCCAACAAAGTTAAGTAAACATTGGAAAGGGGGGGGCTAACAGAGGCTTGGCGCTCGTGAAGTGTCCCAGAACGCTTGACCGCTGTCGCTTTAACTCATTTGTATGGGCCATATCTGATTGAAGATGAAAAGAGAATTACGCCAATGCTCACTCGAGCATCCGACTTGACTTCCCACCCTGAAAGTGGACCCTTTTTACTGTTTTGGCTGCCACCCCAACCTTCTCGAAGGTCCTTCGTTGGACTGTCACCAGTTCGGCTCAGTCCTTGGGTGATACATTGTAACGAGCAATAGTAAGACTGAAGGCAGACGGCACACAGTGAGACGATAAGAGCCTGCCAGTGAAACTCGTCCAGGAAGACGCGGGCTTTGGAGTCGCAACCTCGGCCAGCAGGGGCTCATTGGCTCCTTCAAAGTCCGCCTCCCACTCGAGATCAGGAAATCTGGGAAGCTGTGAGAAAGACCGTCTTACGGACAAGCTCAAGCCAATGGTTGGGTGCAATCACGTTGACAAGCAGACAGGTCTGGCCTCCGTGTCCGGTGCCGGCGAGCTGCGCAGCGTGGGACGGATCCCACAGGATGTCTACTCAAATGTGAGAGCGGCCTCGCGACAAAAGCGAATGGAAGCACGAGCTTGGAGAAGAGAGCAACAGGAGACGGGCAGTAGAGGCTTGGTAGCGGTCAGGAAGCTCCCCGGCGGGCTGTCTCTGAGTGGGGAGCTGCCAAGTTGCTGAGGTGTGCCAATGGGAGGTGCAGGCTGCTGCAGAAGGCTGACATTCGCCAATGGGAGGTTGCGATGGGCGCGTCGCTGCAGTTGAAGCTCTACCTTTGCTTGCCTGGTTCGTGTCGTCCGTCGATGACCCGGACTGGAGAGGCCCGAGACAGTTCAGAGACACGGGCGACCAAACGGTGGCCGACGAGGTTGGGCAGAAACGCATGGCTGCCAGTGAGAATACAGCGAGAGCGGTCGGGCGCGGCTCAAGTCGAGTGGCCTCGTAGGTCAAGGCGAACAACATCCACGCGAGCTGTCCTATCTCAGTTGTGTCGTAGAAGTCGACGTACTTTGTACCTCTTCGCACATCATGCAGTCTCCGTCGAATGTGGGCGCTGCAGTCGAGGCATGCGGGGAGATGGCGGGGAGCTTCTGAGGGGCAGTGGAACAAGAGGGGTCACCTCGCGAGTTGAGGAAAACAAGAAATGAATTGGGAGAAGAGAAGGAACTTCAACTAATAGAGAAAACAAAGATGGATGAAGAAAATGTTTGCTGATGTGAATGACAATGGCCAAACCAGACTTCGATTGTCATGATTTCCAGGTTGGATTTTGGAGAGAAAAGGGAAGCGGGCGCCCTCTTTCACGCCGACCAGGTGGCCAGCAGGGTGACAGTCAGCCCCGCTCCCCCTCCTTGGGCGCGGGCGCTGAGTGGTCTGGATGGCCTGCCTCTGCCGGCGCCGTCTCTCCACCTCTCGTGCAGGGCGAAGTAGAGCCAAGGAGAGCCGAGTCGCCCACGCCAGCCAATCAGCGTGCACCGTCGCCCTGCCACAAGGCTCAACCAGAGCCGAGTGGTGGACGGTCGTCGTCTGTGGAGCTGTGCATGTGTGGATGTGTGCGGTTCAGCACCGGCTGCACAGCCTTACCCTTTGCAACTTGTCTTGCCCACCAGCCCGCCCGTGCGGCCTCACGCCCGAACCTCACCTGCTGCTGCTTCTCCTCTCTCTGGCCCGTCCTTCCACCAATTCGGTCGTCCTCTGGTCTGTTTTAACTTTTCGGCATTTTCCACTGCGCCTCACGACGACAACAACACCCGTACCTGCAGCCGGCGACCCCCCTTCGCTGCCATACAACACTCTTCGGGCTGAGACCCCCTCGACAGTGCGTGTTTTGAGCTGTACCTTCGACATGGAACCATCCGCCAAACGGAGGAGGCTGGCCCCCAAGATACCCGACCCTCCGCCTACACTACCGACCCTCACGCCAGCACCACCAGCCCAGCCGCAGCCTCCACCACACGGCTTTCCTCCAGACCAGGTTGGTCGATTTGCTGTTGCCCTCATTGCCATAGCACTGTGATGTTGACGACGCCCCGCAGCTCCCACCACAGCCATACCCACATACCGAACCTGCCCCACGACTACCCGAGCGCGATGAGTTCGAGGCCTTCGCCCGCCATCTGCAGGATGCCGCCATTCACATCCAGCAGCAAACCCTCAAACCCAAACACACCAGCGTGTCGGTCTTGATGCTGCGATGGGAGGAAGACAAGTCGGTCGAGCAGGATCTCCTGGCCCTGGAGAAGGTCTTCCGCGAGCGCTACAACTACCACACCGACAGATGGGCCATCCCTACCGTGCCGAACCCGAGTATCAAGCTCGGCGTGCAGATGGCCTCGTTTTTGGATAATGCCAGGCCGGACCACCTGTTGATTATCTACTATGCCGGTCATGGTTATGTTGGACCAGACAACCAGCTGTATTGGGCCTGGTGCGTACCATGTATTTCTTCTGCCGTTCTGTGCTAACTCTTAAACCTCAGTAACAACCGTGAAGATGCTGCCAAGCTGAAATGGGATGGCGTCCGATGTTTGTTTGAGGACGCCCAGTCTGAGATTCTGTTGTTTCTCGACTCGTGCGCTATCCGCGACGCCCCCATGGCCGGCAGCCACGGCGCGAAGCAGGCCATCGCTGCTTACACTACTGACCAGGGCTCGCTGGAGACTGGACCCCGCTCGTTCACGGCCTCGCTCGCCGACACCCTCCAGAAACTCAGCACCTCGGGCCGGCCCTTTAGTGTGCAGAAACTTTACGACGACCTACGGCAGCAGCGGCAACAAGATACGGCGCAGGCGCTGGGAAGGTTAGCCAATGGTGCGGTCAAGCCGAATCTAACCCCTGAGCGGTCGCCGGCCTTCTTCACCCTCACTCCCGCGAAAGGCCAGGGCATTGTTTTGGTCCCGCTCGACCCAAAGACCGCTCAGCTTCAGTCACCCCCCAATTCTGCCGACGTCGAAGCCCAGAACGGTTGGAGGTCCAAACCAGAGGACCGCCCGGTCAGTTCAGAGGAAGTCATCGATCTCACACTGGACGAGCAGAGAGTGCTGGTCTGCACAACATTTGTCGGTGATGCTAGCCCTGATATGGGTTTCTTCAACCAATGGCTTCATAACCTGCCGCCAACCGCCTCCAAGATTACCGTCGAGGGCATGTTCTTGGGGCCCCCTACGATGCTGCTGATCTCCATGCCGCACAATGTCTGGAACATTGTCCAGCACGATAAGGTCTGCTGCTTCTTGGGCTACATCAGCTCTCACAACATGATTCATCTGTATCAACGACTTGTCAACTCCCATGCTGGTGGCATACCGGTGAGCAAAGACGCCGAGAACGGGCTCGCGCCCAAGAGAAGCGCGTCCCTGCATCCGGGCCACTACCCTCCCGTGCAAAAGGATGCCCCTGTCCTCAACCCTGCCATTGCAGCCAGCCTTCCTGCCGCACTCGCGCGCGCCAGCCCGGGACAAACACCACCGGTAGCCCCGAAAGACGAAGTGGAGGACTCGGCAGAGATGCAGGAGGCCGCCGAGCAGCTCAAGGCACTCAGCCATGTCCGGCACCTGGGTGACGAGACGCCAACAGCGCGAATCGGCGATAGCATTGCCGTGCGACACCCTGGAGACCCCATCTCACCCCCCGACGCAATCGAAGCGGCTCTCGACGGCAGCCTCTACGTCCCCGAGTACAGCACCCCCTCCACCAAACCCAAACTTCGCAAACCCCTTCAAAAACAAACCCCCAAACAAGAAGCCCGCTGCGACCACTGCACCCACGCGCCCTTCAAAGACTCGTCCTCTCTGCGCAAGCACATTGCCGCCGCCCACACCCGCCCCTTCCCCTGTGCCTTCTCCTTCGCCGGCTGCACCAGCACCTTCGGCTCCAAGAACGAATGGAAGCGCCACATCTCCTCCCAGCACCTCTGCCTGCAGTACTACCGCTGCTCCTCCTGCCCCCAGCAGAGCTCCGCCTCCGACGGCGCCGGCGCCGGCGGCAAGGGCAATGAGTTCAACCGCAAGGACCTATTCACCCAGCACCTGCGCCGCATGCACGCCCCCTTCGCCATCAAGAAGGCGCTGTCCAAGGGCGATGGGAAGCTCCAGGCCGAGTGGGACGGGCATGTCAAGGAGATGCAGGCGAGTTGTCTTGTGACGAGGAGGCAGCCCCCGCAGAGGTCGGCGTGTCCGAAGCCTGGGTGTCAGAGTGTTTTTGAGGGGCCGGGGTCGTGGGATGAGTGGACGGAACATGTCGGGAGGCATATGGAGAAGGGGGAGGCAAGTAGGATGGGCGTGGATCGGTTGTTGGCGCAGTGGGCGTTGGAGGAGGGATTATTGAGGGGTGGGGGCTGGGGAGAGGCTGAGTATAGGCTTTGTGGAGGGAATGGGAGTGGTGGTGGGGCGGGAGTGAGAGGGAGAATGGGGGTGGTGGTGATGGGGGAAGGTGCATCGTGCCCAGCTGGATGGTGACGGGGGAAGGAGGGGGGATGATGATCCTTCTATTACGGTTGCGATGCCGATTATTTCGGTGGGAGATAGTATGGATGTGGATTGAGGGGATGTGAGAGAACCGGGGAACGCTTTCGTCTTGGGGACGTATGACTGTCATGATACATACGACTTTACGATGGCATCCGGAAAAGGCGGGCGTCTACTTAAGGCGGCGTAGCGTATGTATTTGGCCGGGAGCCTGTGAAATGGAGTCTGGGATCTGGTGCATTATTGGAGGTATAGCCTTTGTGTTTGCTTTGCATGGGTTGGAGCGTGTAGTTACCAATTGATCTCCGGAGTATAGTTCTCGAATTTGCGAGTTAGAAATACAATGGAGTTGCCCGCTTCGCATTGCCTGAGTTGGGACTGCTCTGAGTTGTGTTCTTGTTTTCTTAGGTCTTGCTTGTTCCTTTCTATCCTTTCTCTTGTATATTTCTTCACTCCCTGTCAGTTCATCTTTGCCCTGTTTCCTGTTGCATATAGGATGTTCTTTTCTTCTCTTCTTCATTTCTATCTAACTATTCCTTCCCCTCTTTCCTAAGTCTTGTTTTCTTTCCTTCTTGTCTTCTTTCTTTCTCCTTTCTTCTAGTTCAAACCAACAGAACCATATCTACGGTGCGATAATGACTAATAGAAACTACAAGAGTGGCTGGACAATCACAACGCAGTTGGATGACGAGCACACGAAACCAAACCCGCCAACCCGGTCTGCTTACAGCACTCAAGACAGCTTTGGGACACTCAAGGGAGCCGGCAGATTACCCAGTATTCCACTTAGCGATGACAAGCAGATTATTATTGAGTAACCTATAGAATGAACGCAAGATTCCTTGCTGTACTTCGCGAGGATAACGTGCCTGATAAGCGAGCGGGTCACCTTTCCACGCGACGCATTACTTTTACACTCAATATATTATTATTATTATTCCCACACCGCTGTGCCCTGCGGGCATGTCGGACCCTCAGACATTTACTATACAGGAAAACCGCGCCCTTGCGGGCCGGGTGAAAAACCTATACCGATGGTTAAGAGAAGAAATCAGTGAATGAGCCTGCAATATACAAAAAGAGAAGGCCCCTTGGCCTCCGACCGGTGGGAGTCAGATTTCCTACTCCAGCTCGAGCTTCCTAGCCAAGCTGTACATCGGCAGTCTTCCTGAATCCATCAGCCAGCCCAGTATCCTCCTCGTCAGCCGAGCAGTTGAAGGACTGCCACCCTGTAGAACAGAGTAAAAGTCTCGTCGCGTCCTGACTTCTGCTCTCTCCCACGTCCGAGTCAACGGTGGGGCCAAACACCACACCACCAGGTGTTCAGCAATCTCCCGCCCTTCGCCGCACTCGCAGCAGGGCGTCAGCACACTTGGGACTCCCCGTTTGAACAAGAAGTCCCGAAGGCCTATGTCCCCAGTTCGGACTTGGACCAACAGCGAGCTCTTCGCTTTGCTTAGTCCCTCGTGCTTCTTGAGAGTCTTGTCCTTGAATAGAGTCTTCTGCTGGTGGTCGAGGTCGTCCGCTGGTCTCGTCGTCGCCCGGCCGTCTCGTCCCTTTAGCCATCTCTAATAGGATATAGAGCTATCTGATGTAGCTGTTTTTGATGTAATTATAGTTAGTTTCTAGGCCATTGTATTGCAATTGAGGTTAATGTGCATAGAGTTGTGGAAGGTGGCCCGCTCGCTTATCATATCCGTTACTCGGTTCCTGATTTTGTTACGGTTATATGAGACAACGTTGGGGGCGGCTGAAGTTGCGCGAGAGAAGACCATTGAGACTCGTGCGGTGTCGTTCCAGACTCTCAACCAGAACACCGAAAAAGGATCTTACCTTCTGGTAGTGTTACCTAGTAGACATTGCACCCCATACTGAAACCCAAGCTTGCTCATATGATGCAAAAGAGGTACTTCTCGATGTAACTCTATCGCAAAAATTCGCTACCTTGCTATCTCTCCTGCTACAGCAACTTACTCTTGAGCCCCTCTCAACCCACCATCCAAAAATTCTTTATTCGTTTAACCCGCATCATCCCATCACTGACCACTTTTCTCACGAACTGAGGAAGGAATACAAAAACTTCCAGCCGACCAGCTCCTGAATCTCCATCACCAGGCCTATCTCATCCGGCGGCATACCCCAGTGCGCGACAAGCTGCCGGACATGGCCCCTCCCGTAAAAGGGAAACACAATCTTGCCGTTCTTCTCTGGCACATAGTCCTTGTAGTCGAACAGGTAGTACTCCCGGCCAATCCAGGCAGCCAGCAAGGACACAAGTTGGGTGAAGGTGCAGTGTCTGTTCAGCGCCCTGCACGACTGGCACGTCTGCGTCTCCTGATCATAGTGACACGGATGCTGCGATCGGTCCGACTTGACGTGCGTAATTAGGATGACGCAGGTGTCGCAGTGCCTGTCCTGTGGCAGACTGCGTACTCTTCTTGTCGACTTGATTGGCGGGGTGGTATTTGTCCAGGCGCTCGCCAACCCTGGTGTGCCACGAGAACTTGAGGTAGTTCTCGTCAAGCCAGAGCCGAGTCTCGGCTGTGGTTGACGCAGCGGGCGGTTGGCAGTCGGTGAGGGGCGGGTGCATCCAGCGCAGTCTGTTGCATGTGGTCGACCTCAATTTTCCGTCTCGACGGGATGCTGCCGTTGAACCTGAGCGACGTCCAGAACCCAGGGGAAGCCCTGGAACAGACTTAGCCACGGACCATTTGGATGATGGCAAGACCCTTTTGGTAAAGTGCTGTAATCTTCTTTGAGTCGCCTTTCAGCAGGAAAAGTGCAACCTCCTGGTGGTCACTTGGGCTGAGCATGATGGGAGCGCTGAACCACCTCGGCTCGTTGTAATGCTTCCACTCCACCCTGATTCCAAGGGCGTTGACGCTTTCAGAGTTCTTGAACAGGCCAACTGCTGGCAGCCCAAAATACGGGTACTCATGTTCCCCTTTTTCTATGATTCGAAAGGCAAATGTGAGATGCAAAGACTGCGTCGAGGGCGATGGCTCGGCGGTCTCGCGGATGAGAAATGAAAGCCCTGGCGGAAGGCTGAGCTGAATTGGAGTTGTCGTTTCTGTGTCTCCAGCCCGATGGCCGCTGAAAGAAGCTGTCAACTCAGTGCCATCTGAGGTATAATGGACGAGAAGCACAGCCCAGGAAAAGGTTCTAGCTGGAACTGTCGGATGAGTTGGCGGGAGGAGAGACTATGGATGACGGTGGGCAATGAGGGAAGGTTGGAAAGCAGAGCCAGTTCATCCTTGGAGGTGCGATAGAGGGCACCGAGCTCAATAAGTGATTCGGGGACAAGGACTGGATCGCCCAAACATTAGCTTTTTCTTGTGTTCGAAGTTACGTCGAGCTGCTAGGCTCGGAGAGATCATAAACTCACGCTGGAAGCTGATATCATGTCGCTCAAAGAACACAAGATGCAATAGCCGATCTCCCCTCATTTCCGTGTAGACCGAAATGCCAGGCTCGTTGGCCGGCGAAATGATGGCGTTTGGAGAGTCCTTGACGCAGGCGAGCAATTTCTTGTCATCGTTCTTCGTGAAAATATCCTGCCGCACACAGACCGCTCTCCATTTGCTCGTATCCCTGATGACAATTTCCTCAGGCTGTCGACGAGGAGCAACATCTTGGGACGCCATGTCGGACATGGCAGGCAATGATCAAAGGCGCGCTGAAAAGAAAGCAATGACAGGAGAAAGAGAGTCCGGAAGATGTGGGAGTTGTGAATAATTAATGAGGTGTGCGGAGGAGCGAGAAGAATTTGGAAGTTGGTTGCGGGAGTTCTTACTGTACAAGAAAAGTCAATCAGCAGCAGGAACGTGGTAATTTGCATTTCTTTCCTTTCAGATCTTTTCCCCTTCCCTTCTTTTCCCTTTTTCCCCAAGCCGAACCTGATTTTGACTGTACCAACATGATCGTTTTCCGCAACGCCACTGTGATTCTCAAGAAAAGCTTCGCAGACCTGATATTGTCCGCCCTATGGCTCTAACCAGTTTTCCGAAGACAAGATAACAGCAAGTTGCCCAGCTTCAGAGCCAAGTCCAGCGAGTAAAATAGCAGCAACATAATCTCTTACGTTGAAGGCCCAAGCCTGACGCAACAGGCTCGGATGGATGATGCATGAGCTGACCGCCGGTTTTACATTGAGCGTGACATAAACGGCCTCGTCTGTTGAGCATGCGCATAATACGCGGCTTTGCAAGAACAAACGAATGGATAAAGAGAAAAACTGGAAATAAGTCTCGGCCCAGGCTGACCATTCATGCTGACCTAGGTCTTGGCATAGCGAGCGAAGTCAAAGAGTCTCTGTCAGCTAGTATTAATGGATAGGCCGTACAGGAAGGGATATAGGAGACCCATTATATGGCAAGGGTAGCTCAGTATAGTGAACGAACACAGGCCGACAGAGACAAGGAAGAAGGGAATGATGAAAGAGGTGTTAAGGCCGGGGGATTTGAATAGGGGATGAGCTGATTGCACCTTAAAATGGGTACTACCTCACATCTACTTATGCCAGCTCCCGTCCTGTCAGATTCATTAAAGCCATATCCAGGGCCAGACGTCAGAGGCTTCCTTCTTCAAGCGGGTGGTCTTCGGGATCTACCGAACCAGAGCCCTGGAGATGGGTGGGCAGCTCTCATGCAGGCTGCAGAGCTATTGACCAACGAGCCAATGACAACCCTGCTTGGAACCCAAAGCCGAGTCGACCATTGTCGAATCCTGTCGCGCGGCCCGTGACCGGCGTCTGGTGGTTGGCTGCGCCCAGAATGGCCGAGATACGCGTTTGGGGTGGCATCCAAAAGGACGCTGCCACATCCCCAGGTCGATCGTGTGCCGCTAGCGCTGCTCCAACTGGGATGTCAGCAGCGAGGGCACTACCCTGGTATCAGCGCTGGTGACGATTTGGGTCGGCGCCAAGGTCGAAAATAAAGCAAGCAACCAACGAGGTCTGTCGCTCGGCAGATTATGAATGGGGTCAGCGGGCGCCAGTCATGCGGGAGGGAAGGGCAGCGCGCCGATGGTCAGCCGCCGATGGGTTGGCAGTGCCGCCTTCCATTGTCCATCATCCCATGGATCCTTAAATACACGGTGTGATCCCATCGCGCATGCGCTCTTGTGGGATGTTACCTTGCTCTTTCCGTGCTGCTTGAGAACTGACTGGGACAACACTTCCATTTTGTGAACCACCAGAGCAACACACACTGAGCCCTGACTGTCACGTCCAGTGTCGTATCGTCAAAATGTCAACCAACAACAGAAGACACAGCACCATGTCATCAATCACACGCTACACCCAACCCCGTCGCAGCTCATCCTCTCGGCTCGAGCAAGAAACCCGAACACACGGCAACTTTAGCGACACCGAGTCCTCCCTCGCCAGCATCTCGACCAGCCAAGCCAAGGCGTCGCGCAAGGAGAACAAGCTCACGCACTGGCTGTCATACCTCGGTTCCAACAACCCGCTGCCGGCGCAGATCGCGGCGGACGATGTCGTTTGGCTGATGGACAACGTCGCGTTCCGCAACCCGACCGGCGCGTGGCAGGCCGAGTTTGTTAGCGCCGCGTTCGACCAGAAGCCGTGCGAGAGGATGGTCGATCTCGTGGGGGATATTGCGAGCAAGGTGGGGCTGTCAAAGGGTGGTGAGGAGGAGAAGACGATTGAGCAGCGCATTTCGCCGTTTGTTATGGAGATCCTGCCTGGAAGACAGATCAAGGTCAACTTTGACGAGTCGACGAAGCTGAAGCTGGGTCCGGGCGGTAGGAACGGGATTTCCAGCGATGTTGTGAGGCTTCCGAAGGCGGCTGGAGGGGCTGTGGTGCGATCAACGGCGGATGTGCCCATGGGAGTGGTTGGATTGTTGGAGATGAAGACGGTGTATGCGGAGCCGGAAGGGTGGGCAGTGCTATCAGGTATGTTGGTTCTTGAATAGACGATCTGCCTGATTTTGTCGTTGTGCTGACGTCCCAGATGTCGACGACACAATCAAAATCACGCAGACCAGTGACCCGGTTGGCATCCTGCGGTCGACCTTTGTGGTGAGTCCCCTGATTTACGAAACAAACTGACACGGCATGCTGACACTCTGTTTGCAGTCCGAACCAACACCAGTTGCCGGCATGCCAGAACTGTATCAGCACATCCAGGAACTAGTCAAGCCAACAGCGCCCTGGTTCTACCTCTCAGCCTCTCCATACAATCTGTACCCGTTCCTGCGCCAGTTCCGTGACGAGCACTACCCACACGGCCAACTGATCCTCCGGGACGCC
This sequence comes from Collariella sp. IMI 366227, assembly GCA_027946355.1. NCBI lineage: Eukaryota > Fungi > Ascomycota > Sordariomycetes > Sordariales > Chaetomiaceae > Collariella > Collariella sp. IMI 366227. The sequence goes on along the minus strand of JAPEUS010000002.1, from coordinate 529,966 downwards.
AGCTGGATGACGGTGTCCGGGCTGCTGTCTAACCTGACGCTGGGAACAGAGCAGTACAAAGTTGACAGGATTAAAAAGGTCCACCGCTGGCTGCCGCGCCGGAAGATGATTCTGATTGGGGACTCGACACAGAGCGACCCGGAGGCGTACGGTAAGTGGCTCTCAACCTGCTGTTGGGTGTTGTTTTCCAGGACTGACAGAGGGAATGAAACAGGTGATATCTGCAGAGCATTCCCCGGCTGGGTCCATCTAGTGCTTATCCGGAAGGTAACCGACATTGCCGCGGTTGGTATCGAGGAGAAGAACGAGCCAAAGCGGTTCGAGAAGGCATTCGAGGGTGTTCACCGGTATGTTCTTGACTCGTAGCGATGGACGACAAGACGTTGCAGTGCGGCTCGGTGCTGACTCAAATAACAGCGAAATATGGCATGTCTTTGAGGACCCTGCCGAATGCTGGAGCCTGGTCCAACAGGCTGTGGGGAGGTAGACGTCGTTGAATGCGACTGTCTCGGAGGAGTTGAGTGGTGGCAGCTAGAGATGCATTTATACTAACTATTTCTGGGTGAAATCGCTAACAATTCTGTTAGGAGGGTTTGGTTGTAACAAAAAGGGTGCGGGGTTCTTTCTGACGTCAGCTGCTTACTGCTCCCCTCTTCATGGCAACAATAATCGGACATCGAGTCCCTCCGAGACGTTTACTATCTCTTTGATTTGCCCTCAGCCGTCTTCTGCTTGTTCCCGCCGCTTCTCTCCCACGTCGTTCAATCTCTTCCACCGTGACCGTCCCCCGACAATCCTCCTTCCAATCCACACACCGTCCCCTGTCCATCATGGCATCCGAAGCCCCAACGAAGCGCCAGAAGTCGGTCAAGGACGTCCCCTTTGAACTCATCTACTGGCCCGGACTCCCCGGCAGAGGCGAGCATATCCGGCTCGCCCTCGAGGAGGCCGGCGCCGAGTACACCGACACGGCCTTCGCCGACGGGGGCATCAACCAGGTCCTCGCATTTGTCCAAGGCAAGGCTCCCGACGACGGCATAAACCCTCCACCTCTCGCCCCGCCAATCCTCAAACACGGCGATCTCTTCATCAGCCAAACCCCAAATATCCTGCTCTACCTGGGCACGCGCCTAAACCTCATCCCGAACGCAGACACCGACCAGGATGCCCAGTATCGGGTCAATGGGCTGGCGCTGACTGCGCTAGACGGGCTGAGCAATGAGCCGCATGACTGTCACCACCCTGTTGCGACGGGGCTGTACTATGAGGATCAGAAGCCTGAGGCGAAGCGGAAGGCGGAAGATTATGTCAAGAACCGGCTGCCGAAGTTTATGGGGTATTTCCAGCGGGTGCTGGAGTCGAAGGCTAGTGGGGATGGGCCGTGGTTGTATGGGGGGGAGGTGTCGTTTGCGGACTTGGTTTTGTTTCAGGTAAGTTGCCTCTTCTAAGGTTATGTGAAGGATGTGATTGACAAGAGCATTTTGTAGTGTGTGGACGGCGTCAAGTTCATGTTTCCCAAGGCTATGGCGAAGCTGGAGAAAGGGGCGAAGCATGCTAAGGTTTTTGACTTACACAAGGCGGTTGCTGAGCGACCGAGGATCAAAGCGTACCTGGAGAGTCCGCGGCGGCAGAAGTATGGCAATGGCATCTACAGGCATTATGAGGAGCTTGATATCGAGCCTTGAGGGGGTGGAGCTTCAAGTTCCTGTAACACCGTCAAGCTGGGTTGAGATTTGAGAATAAGAGCGGCCGTCTGGCTTTTGAAAACGTTCAATTGAGCTGAATTTTGTGATGAATTTAGCTTGACAATCCGAGACCAAGCTTTCCTTGATGACTGGGAGCCAAGGTTCAGTGTTCAACAGAGGGTAACGCCGGCCGAAATTGCGCAAGCGATGAGAAAGGCGAGCCCCTGGAAAGCACCAGGCGAAGACTTGCTTCCTACAGGCTTCTTGAAAGCGTGTGGGAAGCCGCTGGCCAACGTACTGGCTATACTAGCTACAAGGTGTCTGCAGTTAGGCTGGTTTCCAAGCCAGTTCAAGAGAGCAAAGACCGTGGTTCTGCCGAAGCCGGGAAAGACTCCGCTAGCTTATCAGACACCAGGAGGCTACAGACCGATCGCCTTACTACCAACCCTCGGGAAAGTAATAGAGTCAGTGGTGGCTGAGAAGGTTACCCGAGCCGCAGAGACCAACGGCCTACTTCCGGACGAACAGATGGGCAACAGAGCACACCGGTCAACAGAGCTCGCGGTCCAACTAGTAGTAGCTCAGGTTCAAGAAGCGTGGAGGCAGAAAGCAACAGCATCGCTACTCCAGCTGGACATCTCAGGAGCCTTCGACACGGTTAACCATACCCGACTACTTGCTACTCTTAGAGAGATGGGCTTTCCAAGGTGGCTGGTTTTATGGACAAAAGACTGGCTAACCGGACGGGAGGCAACCCTTTACTTTGACGGCCAGGCAGCCTCCCCGACAGCCATACGGGCTGGAGTGCCTCAGGGTTCTCCCCTCTTTCCGGCTCTCTTCATTCTATATATCGCCTCTCTATACAAGCAGCTAAAAGGACAACACCCCCACCTAGCGATAGCTGGCTTTGCAGACGACACCAATCTCTTAGTCTTTGGCCGAGACCCGGAGACCAACGTGACAGCTGGAGGCGGCCTGGGAGACATGTCTGCGGTGGGCGGACACCCGAGGGATGGCCTTCGCTCCCGAGAAGAGTGAACTGATTCACTTCAACAAGGGACGACAGCAGTGGACTAACCAGCTAGACCTCGCCCAGCCGGGGAGAGGCACCAGCCCAGTGAAGCCGACAGAATCAGCTAGGTTCCTAGGTGTCTGGCTGGACTGGAGGCTCAACTGGAAAGCTCACCTGGGGGCAGTGGAACGGAAACTGGTGACCCAAAGCTATGCTTTGTCAAGAATCGCAGCCAAGACGTGGGGACTGGGTCTGGCGAAGGCACGGGAGGTGTACTCAAAGTGCATTCGGTCGGCGCTAGCTTATGGGGCTTCGTCCTTCCACATCCCCACGGAAAAAGGAGGCAAGCCAGCAACAAAGGGAATCACCAAGGATCTTGGGAAGGCTCAAAACTCCTGCTTGCGGATCGTGGCAGGAGCTTTCAAGTCCACTCCAATCCGCAATCTTGAGACAGAAACATGGGTGCCGCCATTGGACCTATACCTCAACAAACGACTTGCCGACTTCGACACCAGGCTTCAACAACCCGCTCTTGTTAACGGCCAAGGAGGCAAAAAGGCCCCAGGGACCATTGCCCATGCAGCCTGCCGCAAGATACGCCGGAGGTTCCACTCAAGGCCGAGCAACAGGGGCCGACCACGGGCCTTTAGGCCACAGAGGCCGACAGCGGTAGAAGAGGCCGCAGGAGTAATAGCACGCTGGACCGGGGGGAACCACCGACACGGACAGGGTAGTCGAAGAGGCTTGGAGAGAGAGATGGCTAAAGGGACGAGTCGGTCGGGCGACGACGAGACCAGCGGACGACCTCGACCACCAGCAGAAGACTCTATTCAAGGACAAGACTCTCAAGAAGCACGAGGGACTAAGCAAAGCGAAGAGCTCGCTGTTGGTCCAAGTCCGAACTGGGGACATAGGCCTCCGGGACTTCTTGTTCAAACGGGGAGTCCCAAGTGTGCTGACGCCCTGCTGCGAGTGCGGCGAAGGGCGGGAGATTGCTGAACACCTGGTGGTGTGGTGTTTGGCCCCACCGTTGACTCGGACGTGGGAGAGAGCAGAAGTCAGGACGCGACGAGACTTTTACTCTGTTCTACAGGGTGGCAGTCCTTCAACTGCTCGGCTGACGAGGAGGATACTGGGCTGGCTGATGGATTCAGGAAGACTGCCGATGTACAGCTTGGCTAGGAAGCTCGAGCTGGAGTAGGAAATCTGACTCCCACCGGTCGGAGGCCAAGGGGCCTTCTCTTTTTGTATATTGCAGGCTCATTCACTGATTTCTTCTCTTAACCATCGGTATAGGTTTTTCACCCGGCCCGCAAGGGCGCGGTTTTCCTGTATAGTAAATGTCTGAGGGTCCGACATGCCCGCAGGGCACAGCGGTGTAGGAATAATAATAATTTAGCTTGACAGGAGGGCTCCAGTCAGCAACCGCATTTGATTGTCTTTTCGTTTCCCCTGCCCATCTCATCCGTCTTGGGAGGCAGGAAACTGGGCGATGACGCATTGATTTCCGAATGATTACTGAGCTTCACATGGATGTGCCCTCGACGCAGGCAGCATAAATGTCAAGATAGTGTTCCCTGACGACATCTACTTCATTCTTTTCTGTTTGTATTCCCAGTGAGACGCTTGATCAACCAGAAAATCCTCATGTCTCGGCTCTCCTCTCGCTTGCTTCCCCAAGTTTTCTCATCCGCACGCACTTTGACAACGAGGCCCAACGTACTCGCCCACCCATACTTCTTACACCATCGCAACAACCCCCCTCCTCCAAACATCCGCCCGAAAGTTCCGCAAAATGGCCGCGTTCCAGAGCCCCAGCACCGACCCGCCCCAGCACCAGATGCAGTACTTCCCCAACATGACAACGGCGCTGCCGTCCGAGTCGTCCGTGTTCCGCCGCGTCCTGTGGACGGGGCTGTACTCGCAGGTGGTTTTGATGACAGTTCCCGTGGGTGGGGATATTGGCGAGGAGGTAAGTAAATGCCATCAGCACAATCGTCACTTCTGGTTCTTCGAACTTGGAGCTAGGGACGGTAAAGGATTGTTGGTATGGCTGATAACGAAATAGATCCATCACGTTGACCAAATCCTCACCTTCACCTCAGGCATCGGCCTCGCCCAAGTCGGCGGACGCGACCAGGACATCAAGGCCGGCGACATGGTCGTCGTCCCCGCCGGCACCAAGCACCAGTTCCTGAACAAGGGGCCGACGCCGCTGATTCTCTACACAGTGTATTCCCCCGCCGAGCACAACCCAAAATCGGTGCACCAGACCAAGGAGGAAGGGTTGCGTGCCGAGGACGAGGGTCGCGATGAGCCGCCTGAGTGGAGCCAGAGGAGCAAGAAGGAGAACGAGGATTCTGGGTTGGTTCCGAAGGAGGAGAAGTAGAGAGGGGAGGGGAGAGTGGTGGAGGGAGGGATAAGAAATGGGGAGGGCAGAGAGAAGAGACCAGGTGGCAGAGCAGGCGAAATGTGCCTCGGCCCTGGCACAGTGAATACAAATGGATTGATCTTGGGCAGTATAAGGAAGTAAGAAACCAGAATTAAAAGCATTAACTCCCTTACTGTCTCTGCGTGTGATTGTACTGTTCCAGGCCTGGAATGGTCCTGCTGTTTGTTCTTTGGCATTCACAGCCGGGTAGATGTTGTGGTTCGCGTCCATCCGTCATCATGATCTTGTATTAAACAGCATACACCTATCAAGAATCCCTCTCTTCTAGCTATTGACGGATAACTACTCAAATACATAGACCCAGAGTATTCCTCGTCGTCTCGTCAGCAGATCGGAGAAGGCTCGTTGTTGTCGTGGCGTTGACGTGGCAAGTCGCTTGAAAGCGGACGGCATCCCTGCCAAAGAGGGGTGTCAACAACAACAGAGGTTGTATCAGAGAGACATATGGAGATGGAAACGGTAGATATTGCTTCTTTGAGAGCGACTCCTCAATGGAAACACCTGTCCTGAGATGGCTCAGCATCACGGGTGAATCTCAGGACAGCGGGTGTGGTGACGACGAAGGAACGGCGGCATCAGACGCAACAGAGCACGGCAGATAAACGAACTGACTGACAGCAACGCAGAGATTCAATTGATTATTCCTATAGTTGCTACCAACAAGCCAGAGCCAACGGGAGATAGCCATTCTAACCTCTCACCGCCAAACATCCCCAACCACCAAGCACTGGCTGGGAAGGCGCGAGGGACTGAGCATTGGGAATTGGTGCCCGACACGGAGGAAAGAGTAGTCCAGCCATTGCTAGCAAAATGGGAAGGTGCCAGTGGCAGTCCGTCTTGCCCTCTCGACGGTGATGCCGCGTGCTTGGGCAAGCGTGAGATGGCGGTGGCTGGGCAGGAGGCAGAGATGATTGTGTGGGAAGGGACGACGGGAACCAGGAGAGCGCATCTCGAGACTTCCCAATAATGCAGTGGTCTCCACTATGGACTTTGTTGGCCACGCAAGCTCACCCTTCTTTTGTTCGGCTTGTGGGCTTATAAGCCCACGTTCTCTCCCTCTCTTTCAAACATTCTGATTCCCACCATCTTCTTTTGTGTGCTTCATTTTGCATATCCTAGAGTATATGAGCCCTCTGTCGCTTGTATCCATCGTTTAATCTTTCGGCCTCTCACGCGGTTATTACTATCAGAGGGCAACAGACCATCAAGATTATACCCAACCAATCAACCAACTAACCAAGCAAGCAACTAATTACCAAGAAGAATTTAATCTCACCAGCCTGCAAGGCATCGTTGACTCTGTCAACACTCTTACCCTGTTCAAGGCTTTTTGACAAACAGGTAACTACTGAGGTCTGGGTCAACATCGTTAATTCTGCAAAACCCTGGATCGATTTCATCTTCAACTGGCTTTTCTTTTGTCTGTCAACCTCCTTACATAACCGAAATTGACGCGGTCGGTACTCAATAAGCCCACTTTAGCTCTCTTTCTGAACAATTAAACTCCCACTAGCACCAAATCCCTTATCACAATCTTAGGGGAAGGGGAGGGGTGGGAAAAGCGAGAACACAAAACACTACGCTCATCATCACGACTTCCTATTCGGAAAGCGTGATTTACTTGAACTTGTTCTCGTCTTGGTCCAAGCTTAGGGGACGGGATTGTATGGTGGTCACCGCCGTCTCTGGTAATTACTCACGACGTTTAGGAGATGCACTGGATTAAGCTCACAGAAGAGAATGGTGGGATTTAGACTATCTGAGAGAGAGAGAGAGGATGTGGGCTAATAATAAGCCCACAGCCAAACAAACGAATAGTGAGCTTACGTGGCCAACAAAGACCAGAGTGGGGACCGCCACATGATAGAAGCAAGCGACAGATGGCTCATGGCCTCTCGGGATATGAAGGATTGTCACGAGAGCATGAAATTTGTATGTACCTTATCAAACACCATTGTATTTAAGCCAAGTTGAAGATCAATAACCGTAATACACAAGACAGCCAACTACTACATATCAAGAATATTAATCCCCGAGCTCAGCAGCTCACATCGCCTCTTCCTCCCAAGCACCCTCTATTTACTCAGCAGCAGCCTCAATCTTAATCTCAAACTCGCCAGTAAGCGGCTGGTTAACCTTGACATCAGCGGTCTGGACCTCGCCGTCGCGCTTGCGGCCGGCGCCAATGACGGTGACCTTAGTGATTTTAGCAGCGGTCTCGTAGTCAAAGTTGCCGCTAGCCACGAGCAGCCCCTTGCTATAGTGGAAGCTGATCTTGGTGGTGGCCTTCTGCTCGATGCTGACACCATCATCGAGATACAGCGAGCCGGTGGCGGTGCCGTCGGCGCCGAGCGGGATCAGCAGCTCGAAGTCCTGAGTGCGAACCTCGGTGGTGGTCATGCCCGACTTGACGCGTGAGGGCACAATGACACCGCCGCGCAGGAAGAGCGGGATGTCGGTCAGGGACTGGTCCTTGACGGTGATGGTCTTGCCGCGGCCCTGGATCTTCTTGTGGGTATAGTAGTCGTAGAAGATGTCTTCGGGGAGGTAGACATCGACGCTAGTGGCGCCCTCCTGGGTGACGGGGGCGACGAGGAGGCCCGGGCCATAGAAGTACTGCAGCTCGAGGCCGTAGGTCTTGGGGTCGTTGGGGTAGACGTAGAACATGGGGTTAATCATGGGGGTGCCGTCGACGGTCTGCTGGTACATGGCGGTGTAGATGTAGTCGAGCAGCTTGTAGCGGATGTCGATAGCTTTGCGGGCGGCCTCGGCGACGGAGTCCCAGAGGAAGAACTCCTGCGAGATGGCGGGCGGATACTCGTTGTGGTTGCGGTAGAAGGGGCTGAAAGCGCCAAGCATGGCCCAGCGAGCGCAGAGCGGCTCGGTGGTCGAGCCGGCAAATCCGCAGACGTCGGAGCCAGTCATGGGGACCTGGAAGATGGACGAGAAAGCCATCATGCCGCGAATGGAGCCCCTGTAGTGCTCCCACGACGAGAGGTTGTCACCCAGCCACTTGCCGACGGCGTGACCGGCGCCAGCAAAGGTGGAGCGGGTGATGACGAGGGGACGGAGGCCGGGGCGGCGAGCAAGCATGGCCTCGCGGGACTGGAGAGACATCACTAAGAAGATAGTTAGCACCAACCTATATTGTTAATTGGGGGGAGACATACTAGTTCCGTAAAGGTTGTGCGTGTCGTACATGGCGTGGCCGTCCTGGTGGATGACGTTGGTGAGGACGGTCTTGTTGGAGATGCCACCGTGTTCGGCGTTCCACGAGTCCATATAGGCAGCCTTGTTGTGGATGGAATACTTAGGGTAGAGGAGGTCACGGTTGGGGAGACCCATCCACTTCTCACCTGCACGGCCGCGGAGGGCAGCAGGCACGGGCACAGAGTGAGAGTTGGTCGCGGGCGACACGTCGCGGGCCAAAAGAGGATTCTCGCGACGCTTGCAGCTGGTACCCTCGGGCTGGAACTCGCAAGACCAACCGGGAAGAGCACGCGGGGAGTGGGTGCGGACGGGCGGCGGGGTGGGCGGGAAGCCGATGGCGGAGGTGTACGGGTCGTCGCAGGGGAAGTAGCAGCCAAACGAGGAAGGCTCGTTCATGTCAATCCACAGGCCGTCAATGTCGACACCCTTGTTCTCGTCGAAGAAGAGGGCAAACTCGTTGTTCCAGTACTTGTCGATGTTCTCGGAGAACCAGTCAGGGAAGACGCTAGGGGGCTGGTTAGCCGGTGATGCTTCGTTTTTCTCACAGCAAGCTTACCTGACACCGGGCCAAACCACACCGAGCCACTCAGAGCCGTTGTCGCGCTTGAGGAAGATGTTGTCCTCGACACCGCGGTTGTAGGCCGGGTTATCCGAGTACGAGACGGCGGGGTCGACCATGACAATGTACTTCTGGTCGTTGGCGTGCAGGTGGTCGACAATGCCGCGCATCAGAGGCATGGGGAACCTCTCGGGGTCGTTGGTAAAAACCTGTCATACAGTCTGTCAGCCAACTATTGCTGGAGTGCTCGACTTAGAGACTCAGAGGGGGTGTCGTTTGTGTGTAAGTGAGGCTCAGGGGTGTCCGGTGTTTCATTGGCTGGAGCGGGTGGCGCCCCACTTAAAGTCCAGCTTTTAGACGGTGGTTGCGCACGAACCATATCCCGCAGACTCGCCGCCAAAACACCAAAACACCACCATCACTATCACCGTTCGCCCGCCACAGGACAAGGGGTTTTCAGAACTTACGCGGCGACGGTCCATGTAGTCAATATCAGTCCACATAACCTCCAGGGGAATCTCAGCAATGCTGTAGTTGGAGACAACCTCGGCACTGCGAACAATGTCAGTCATCGGGGTTCTTCAAGACGTCTTGGGAGCAAACCAGCTCCCAAGACAGCTAGAAGAGAACAGAAACATACACCGCAAACGCGTCGCGATAACCGTATCTACAGTTATGGAATCCAAAACCCCAATACGGCATCATGGCGGCCTTGCCGGTGATCTCGGAGTACTGCCGGGACACCTCGACGGGGCTCGGACCAGCAACGAAGTAGAAATCCAAGACACCGCCGAGCGTGTTGTACTCAAGGTACTGTCCACACTTGCGAGCCTTGTTGATCTTGATGTCCATACCGTTGGAGTTAAGGAGGAAGACGCCATGAGTGCCGCTGGTGCGGTGCTCAAAGTACACGGGGTGGTTGCCGTAGAGGTTGGAGTTGTCAGGAATGCCGAAAGAGTCTTGAGACCACAGAGTCCTGATGTAGTTGGTTGTGTTGAGACGGAAGGAGTCGGAATGCTCGCCGAGGCCGTAGAGGTTGGGGTTCTCAGGGAGGCGGGTCCTCAGGCGGACGAACTGAGTCTGGAAGACAAGCGCCGCACCGGAAGAGTCAAAGAGCACCTCGCCGGTCTTGGCCCGGGAGACGGTAAAGGTAAACGGGTTGGTCTGGTACTTGAACACCAGCGCCGACTTCTTCTCGGAGCTGCCCTCGCTCTTCGGGCGGGGGAAGACGGACTCCGGGACCTGGTAGACCTTCTCATCCGCATCCTGGATCTTGACGTGCAGCCGGTTGTCTAGTTTGTCCGGGTCAGTATCAAATATAAAGATTAAGAGCCACATGCGCGTATTGCTCACCAGTCTCATAGGTCACCTCAAGACGAAGCTTCTCCAGATCGGTTCCGTAGGTGTTGCAAGCAGGGCCGGCGAGCTTCAAGTCGGCTGTGAGACCCGTGCCGCTGGTCTTGACATTGGAGGCCTTGTAGCCGGGGCACTCCTTCAGAGGCTTCTCCGTCGTATGGTAAGGCTGGAGGGCGCCAGCAGTCGCTGTAGCAAAGAGCCCAGCAAGCAAGCCGAGGCCAGCAAGTCGAGGGCCGAGCATGTTGTCGGTTGTTAATGATAGTGGTGCTCGTGGTTGGTGCTTCCTCTCACGATCAGAACGGGGCGGGTGTCTGTCGTCTATTTATTCACCGTGATCTGCGGGACAAACGACTCCGACACTGTGGAAGTGCACTCTGCTTCCCGCTTGCACCCCGGATTAGCCGGTACCTGCGTCAACACAGCCTCCGTTCTTCATGCCATGTGGTCCCGGAGCTCATTTCGGCGATCCAGCTTCAGGATTCAGGTTTCACCGCAGCGTTGGACTGCATCTTCTCGTCCGTCCACAGCTAGAAGACGGCAGACGGACAGGGGGGTATGCCCCTCATGCCGGAGTGACGACACCAACTGGCAGTCGGGCGATCTGACCGGAATCTACCATGTTTCATCTGATCTGAGTCACCAATCAGCTTTCTTTTTCTTTATTCCTCGTCTTTTGTGTTCAGCTCTTTTTCTGGTAAATCAGCCAATATCTCGACTTTCTTTCCATTATTATCTTTCTCGAACAAACCGATTGTCTTTCATTCTCCCCATTCCTTCTCCCCTGTCCTGTTTTCTTTCTCTTCACCCATCCTTCACTTATCTCAACAAGCCAAGCATTTTGTTTCAGACAACGATGCCAACCATCGCCAAGCCTTCGGGGTGCCCTTCCAAACGGCCCGGTTGGACAAACGCTGGCAGTGCTGATGCTTGGCAACGCTCACCCCAGGACAAAGGTTCATGAACTCCAGCTCGATGGAAAACTTTGTCCTTCAAATCCAAATTCAGCCCTTCCCAGCAGCCTTGCTTCCCCGCATGCCGTCATTCCCGGACGCCTTCCCCTGAGCTGGGTTGCACTGCGGGTGGGGACCTGCGGCCCGAGCAAGAATGCCGCCGGTGTGGCCCCATGCAACACCATCAAAGGGCCGAATGCGGGGACGAAAAGGACCGGCAACAGACCCATCTTTTGCCTTCCCCAGCCGGGTCTAGTGGAGAGATCTGCTGTCGGGGAACATGTCGGCGCGATTCTGGAACCTTTTGAACATCCGCCCTCTACTTGACGGATACTACGACGGCGACGAGAGATTTAAGGGGCAATTCCCCCCCGGATTTTGACCCCGGTTCTGTCGGTCCGGGACTGCTGCGACTGCTGCGACCAGGGCGCGCAACAGACCGGACCAGCGATTTGCACTCAGGACGCAGCGCCCGAACCACCACATCGGCATTAGATGTTGTTGATCACCAGACATATTGCTGACCAACCAACCGTCAACCATGAATTTTGCGAATACACCTGCAATTTCGGAGACTCTGACCATGCCCCGACAAGAACTCCATTCACATGCTTTGGGTTGATATATCCGCTCCAAGGCCCTCGCCGTGACGCCCGGGTTTCTCAATGTCTTCACGCTCACTATCCTACAACTTCAGCCGCTGCAAAAGAACACAGACGATGAACAATCTCATTAATTATAGCTCCCATCTACCAAATTACTCATTCGATATATTATTATTCCTACACCGCTGTGCCCTGCGGGCATGTCGGACCCTCAGATATTTACTATACAGGAAAACCGCGCCCTTGCGGGCCGGGTGAAAAACCTATACCGATGATTAAGGGAAGAAATCAGTGAATGAGCCTGCGAAATACAAAAAGAGAAGGCCCCTTGGCCTCCGACCGGTGGGAGTCAGATTTCCTACTCCAGCTCGAGCTTCCTAGCCAAGCTGTACATCGGCAGTCTTCCTGAATCCATCAGCCAGCCCAGTATCCTCCTCGTCAGCCGAGCAGTTGAAGGACTGCCACCCTGTAGAACAGAGTAAAAGTCCCGTCGCGTCCTGACTTCTGTTCTCTCCCACGTCCGAGTCAACGGTGGGGCCAAACACCACACCACCAGGTGTTCAACAGTCTCCCGCCCTTCGCCGCATTCGCAGCAGGGCGTCAGCACACTTGGGACTCCCCGTTTGAACAAGAAGTCCCGGAGGCCTATGTCCCCAGTTCGGACTTGAACCAACAACGAGCTCTTCGCTTTGCTTAGTCCCTCGTGCTTCTTAAGAGTCTTGTCCTTGAATAGAGTCTTCTGCTAGTGGTCGAGGTCGTCCGCTAGTCTCGTCGTCGCCCAGCCGTCTCGTCCCTCTAGCCATCTCTCTCTCCAAGCCTCCTCGACTACCCTATCCGTGTCGGTGGTTCCCCCCGGTCCAGCGTGCTATTACTCCTGCGGCCTCTTCTACCGCTGTCGACCTCTGTGGCCTAAAGGCCCGTGGTCGGCCCCTGTTGCTCGGCCTTGAGTGGAACCTCCGGCGTATCTTGCTGCAGGCTGCATGGACAATGGTCCCTGGGGCCTTTTTGCCTTTTTGGCCGTTATCGAGAGCGGGTTGTTGAAGCCTGGTTTCGAAGTCGGCGAGTCGTTTGTTGAGGTATAGGTCCAATGGCGGCACCCATGTTTCTGTCTCAAGATTGCGGATTGGAATGGACTTGAAAGCTCCTGCCACGATCCGCAAGCAGGAGCTTTGAGCCTTCCCAAGATCTTTGGTGATTCCCTTTGTTGCTGGCTTGCCTCCTACTCATTCGATATACCTTAACCAACTACGGGGTCCATGCAACATCACAAAAAGCAGCGGCGGCTGTTGGTAATAGTGTTGAAAGGGCCGTGGGGTTGGAAGTGTGGGCGGCAGGGAGGGCACGAGTGACAGCATGCGAGCGCGATACGAGCCTTTTGATTCGTTCTCCTAACGGTGTTTTAGGTCGATGGTGTACATTCCCTCCAGTCCCGTGATTATTTGCTGGGTACATTGAAATTGACGTTGCGTAGATTGTCTGGGCGGACTACCAGCATCTTCACCACACATACCATCTGCCACTGCATGGCGCTAGCCCTCTGCAAGAACTGACTCCCCATATATCGATGCTGGACAAGAAGTATCCTATCACAGAGATTGAGGAACTGCTGGTTTAGAGGCCCTTGAATCCGTAATTGAGCCATTTGTCTTAGAGGATAACGACGATGTGGGGGGCAGACGATCTGGAAGAGGAGTAGGTGGTAAGGAGGAGTAATCAGCTCCAGACCAAAGAAGTCTTGCGTTCAAATGCTGATAACATACGTTGACGGATGGTTTACATTTGACCATGACACTAATAATTGGCATCGAATATAAATTTGGTAGACTATCCCTTGACTTGCACATACGGCCAGAATGGGGCTTGGCCAAATTCAGGGTGTTTGACTTATGAATGAACTCAATCACAAATATTTCCAAAAGGCTTGGGAAGTAATGCACTGCTCGCCCTACTCGCCCTGCTCACCACCATTACCACCTTCCCCGTCGTGATCCTCATCATTACCATCCTTCAGCCTAGGGTCTGTAGAATTTCCGCACTCATGAACACCAAGGCGCTCTCGGATGCTGCAAATTCTCTGTCCTTGATGAAGATGAGTATTTCTTGGGCCTGCTCCATTCCAAATTTGTTTACATTTGGACTTGGGTAACCAGAAAGGATCGCAACATCTCTAATATCGTCGCTTTAGCGTAGCCCTTGCACTTAGTGCAACCTTTGATGCCAGCAAAGCTCCCCTTAGCCGTCTGGCTGAGCTGAAAAGTAGATTTCTTTTTTTAAATTTATCCCAAGGGTACCCGTAAAACTTTCGTGATTGACATGTTCTCTCCCTATCACTCTTGGTTTTCTGGACGGGTAACTTATGGATGACGCTACGGCACATTGGAACCTGTGCCTTTGGCAATGCAGTCTTGAGCGGCTTAAACGGAGCCAAAGTGGCATGATCCGAGAAATACGTCCAGTTTTCTAGCCGTAGGGGAGTAGTCGCTAGGAGCTGAAGTTTCCGTTTTAAAAGTTCCTTGCAGAAGCCTGCTCAATTCAGATTCATAAAAAGGTGGTCAAGGACAGAGATGATGTTCTGACGCTTTTGCGCAATGCCATCCTTAATAATACTTGTGCCCCAGCAACGAAGGGAATCACCAAGGATCTTGGGAAGGCTCAAAACTCCTGCTTGCGGATCGTGGCAGGAGCTTTCAAGTCCACTCCAATCCGCAATCTTGAGACAGAAACATGGGTGCCGCCATTGGACCTATACCTCAACAAACGACTTGCCGACTTCGACACCAGGCTTCAACAACCCGCTCTTGTTAACGGCCAAGGAGGCAAAAAGGCCCCAGGGACCATTGTCCATGCAGCCTGCAGCAAGATACGCCGGAGGTTCCACTCAAGGCCGAGCAACAGGGGCCGACCACGGGCCTTTAGGCCACAGAGGCCGACAGCGGTAGAAGAGGCCGCAGGAGTAATAGCACGTTGGACCGGGGGAACCACCGACACGGACAGGGTAGTCGAAGAGGCTTGGAGAGAGAGATGGGTAAAGGGACGAGACGGTTTGGCGACGACGAGACCAGCGGACGACTTTCGACCACCAGCAGAAGACTCTATTCAAGGACAAGACTCTTAAAAAAGTCAGGACGCGACGAGACTTTTACTCTGTTCTACAGGGTGCCAGTCCTTCAACTGCTCGGCTGACGAGGAGGATACTGGGCTGGCTGATGGATTCAGGAAGACTGCTGATGTACAGCTTGGCTAGGAAGCTCGAGCTGGAGGAGGCAATCTGACTCCCACCAATCGGAGGCCAAGAGGCCTTCTCTTTTTGTATCTTGCAGGCTCATTCACTGATTTTTTTCCTTAATCATCGGTATAGGCTTTTCACCCGGCCCGCAAGGGCGCGGTTTTCCTGTATAGTAAATGTTTGAGGGTCCGACATTTACTATACAGGAATCGGGAAAATAGTTATAGGACAATAGGAAAGAAAATATCCGATAGTTAGACAACAAACATAACGTTAACGTATCTTATCAGCGAGTGGAACTTATCAGCGAGCAGAACACTTCGCCCGACTCTACGACATCTATCCTCAATTGCGATACAACAACACTAGGAACCAACTATAGTCACACTAGAAACGGTTGAATCAGATGCTTCTGCAGCCTCCTAGCAAGTGCAGGCATTATGGCCAGGCTTGCTGCACACACCACAGCGCCGAACCTTCCTACGACTCCCCTTACACCACCACCATCCGGCTACGTTTCTTACACTCTCTCCCCACGTATGGCCGTCTGATCAGGTTGATCATGTGCACCTTGTATAATAAGTAATCCTCCAAGCTACACACGTGTTCTTTTGGCTTTTTGGCGCTTGCTTAGTGCCTCGTTGGCCTTACGGAGCAAAACCTTTGCCTGAAGGAGGGTCACCTGGTGCATTACAGCCATGGTACACTTGGTAGGCTGGTCCATAGCAGCCAACATTGGAGTTGGGAAACTGTTTTGATAGTTGAAAATGCGAGTCTTAATGAGCGTTGACTGCGAGGTCGATTCTCGAGGGTTGTGTGATATTTGGATGACCAGAGTATGCAGTGCCGAGCTAGAGGTTAGAGGCGTTGGCATACGAAGCTTGATATACAGCTTGAAAAGCACCCCCTCTAGGTTATAGGGTACCAAGGCCAGCCCCTGAAAAGCCTCCCTAGATATTTCTCTCCGTTATAGAGGCAAAGAAGGCCTCACGAAAACTACAGAGGAACTCGAGCTTGCTAACGTGGTTGATTTGCATTGACTCCCCTGGATCACTGTTGCCTATTCGCGGTTGCCAGGCTGGGCCAGCTTTGCCTTGCCACGGCTATCCGAGGTCGTAACAACAATGACAGCGCAGATGATGCCCATTGTAAACCCAGTCTCATCGAAGTTGTAGACATCGTCATCCACGCTGCCGTACTTGGCCTTGACGTTTATAAAGAGGGCAACCCGCTCGCCAATGACCTTTGGATTCTCGCACTTGGCCCTCTGGTAGTCGTATAAAGCGTATAAAGCGTTCGGAGTTCTGGTTAGCGTTCAACGAAGTTGTGAGCCAGCGTTTGCCGACTAGGGGCGTATCGCGTTGGCGCCGTAGTTAGTTGGACATATCTTCTACCCCAGACAGCCTAAGAAGAAATGCACGTTATCCTTTTGGCGTGTTATCAATTGGACTTAAGATCAGGATTCTTTGTCAAGGGACGGCGGAGCACGACTAGACGAAAAAACCCTCTGTTCTTGATAATGTCCTTGTATGGCATTTGACCGAGATATGTATTCTACTTCTACGTATCGCCAGTAATTATATAAAAAGCATGATTGCAAACTGTAAAGTGAAGTCGCAACCTAGATGTGCGCCAGCCAGTGCCCGCTCCATGCAATTTTTTTATATTCCCACAGGACAAACGAAAACAACACCAGAGCGACAACACGCTCAACAGCTCAACGTATACACCATGTCAGGACGTAAAAAAGACTTTGGTCCAAGTTCAGGGGCTCAGAAAAGTGGGTCGGCCTAAACATCCACACCAGTCGACTTTCCATGTCCCTTTTCCGTGACCACATCCGAGTCACGCTGACCCATGAACGTCGACTCGACTTTATGGCCAACAGTCTCGCGAATCTTGCGCTCGCTCCGCTTCATCCATACGGGGTAGCCCGAGTCGGAAAGCGGCCAGAAGACACGGTTGTCTCCCGACTCGATCCACTGGCTGCTGTGAGGCTTGGGCCGGCTGCCGATAACGTCCATCTCAGCAGCAATTTGGGCGCAGTAGGACTCAAGCGGGAGGTCGTTGACGTCTTGACCAAAGGGGTTTTCGACCTCTCGGCCGATGAAGAGGATACCAAGGATGATATAGGCCGCCGCGACGACGGCGGGGATGGTTATCCACCCATATCCCTCCAAAAGTTGGAACGGGAGCAGCAGGATGTACACCCAAGTAATTTGAGCGATGCATATCGCGTATGCCACAGGCAATGGCGTTGTTAAAACGCGCTCGGTTCCAACGAGGATGTCATTCAACATGGCGATGTTGTTGTAGACGGTGGTCTGGTGCATAGGGGTTGAGAGCCTGCCGGACAGAACAAGCTCGTCGGCATATGCAGCCAAGTACGAGAGGAGCTCAAGCGGGAGATTTCCAAGCGGCCGGCCGGCCCTCTTGAACGCCTTGCGCGGGTTGCTCTCGGCAAAGGACGCGCCCAGGTACTCGCCCACCCGCTTGAAGAACCCATGACGCCGGAAAGCCCGCTCGGCGTTATCGTGATCGTCGTGTGTAGCCTGCTGTGCAAAGGTGTTGAGATGGCCAACAAGACTCGAGATGTCATCGTAGCATGTGTATGGCTCGAACCGGAGCCTATGTTTGAGGGCGACGGAAAAGGCCACGACCAGGTTCATTGCCGTCAGCTTCTCGAGGACGTCTCTCTTCCTGTATTCCTCCTGATTCTCCTCTGGAACGTCGGTGCGCGGGGAAGCATGAATCCAAAAAAGGCGGCCGAGGTTCTGGCTTGTTACGATGAGTTGGGCCCAATATCGGCGGCCTTCGGCGTAACGTTCATAGGCTGTGGAGCTGCGGAACGACAGGCCCAGACCGACGACGAAGCCGAGAACAGTCAGCAGGGTAGAAGGAATGGCGACTGTTCCATGTCAGTTTAGACCAGAGCCAATCAGAAACCAATGTGACATACATTGCCTCGAAGTCAACATGTGAAGACATGTAAAGAGGGTAGTCCAGGCGGCGACGGCAAGCAGCGGGAGAATCAGCTTAGGCAGGATGCTGCCGTGCATCTGGAGGACGATGGGCCATTTTGAGTGCTTCTGGATGTCTCGAGGACCGGTCTGTGGCCGGAGTCAGCATGGGGCCGGAGATCAATATTGGTTAAGGGGGCATACGAAGTAGTCGTCGATGTCTAGGGAGGTGTTCTTTCTACTGAACGGATTGGGAGTGTAGTGACGAGGTGACGTCACAGACTCGGTATCTGCGACCACGGTGCTCTGGGGTGTATTGATGTCCAAGTTGGGTCTCTGGGTGTGGCCGTGAATGACGGGATTATCGCTGGTGGCGTGGTGGCCGCCGGCATGTGCAGCCCCGGGGAGCTGATGGAGCCTGCGGAGCGGCCCCGGCCCCGGCAGCGCCGCCGTCCTCACCCATGATTTTTAAAGGAGACGGAAGGGAAGGATCAAAGGATCGGAATACCTGTGTTGTGACGCGAATCGTGTGAGATAGTTTATACAGCCGAGGGTTGAAGGAAACGAGGAACAAATGAGGTCAGAGCGAGTGACAAGAAAGGGGGCAAAAGAAGACAAAGAAGCAGAAGATCGGGTCAAAGAATTACGGTGGCATCAAATCTGCCGTCGGCATCAACAAAGATTAAGAAACGGAGAAAGTTCCAGAGGTTCGTCCGAGGCCTTTCATTGTCATGAGCCGGCTGTTGGCGGCCCCTGGCCCTCTGCCAAGGACATCTTGGGCAAGGATCGCCCGTCAAGAGATTTCAAGGAGGGCTCAGGAGTGCTACAGCAAGACGTTCTGGGCCTCACCAAGGGATCTCTTTGAAACATTTGTGGCCAACAGGGGATCCCACCTCATCCGACGGTTCCACAGTCGAAATCCAAGAGCAATGTGTGGTGGAATTTTGAGTCAGTTCGCCCCTGGTCCAGCCGATCACTGCGTCAGCACCTTGCAACGGTCGTCTCGAAGCCACCGCAGCCCCTGATCTCGTCGGATCTTGGGCCATGCGACACGGTAATTCTGGGAGCGCGCCACTTTGCCATGAGCCACGGGCCCAGTGTCGTCTTCTCGGCAGAAGGACGGCGCCATCCGCGCCAAGACGGCACCACAGAACCGTTACCCCTGTCTCGTGTTTCTCGCTCCGGAAGGTGGTGTTGTGGAGTTCGCTTGAGGCACAGGCACTTTCGAACTGGGGACCCCCGCCTGAACAGCTTGCCAGAGCTCCCAGGACAGGAACAGGCAGACGAAGGAGCTTTGTGGAAGCCGGGCAGCCAAGAGTTACAATGGCTGATGTAAATGTCTGATGTACGGATAAGTTTGATGCCGCTCCCGCTCTATCCCTGATGCTGGTAAGAACTAAGACCTCCCGCCTCCTTCCGCTTAAAGCCCCCCAAATGGCTACCTATACGGCAACAGCTGGCCCATCTCCCTAATATCCCCATCACCCTCATACTCGGAAATGCGATGCTTACTCGTCACATGCTCAACCAGACCCTCCTCCGACCGACACAGCGTGTCCCGGTCCCTGTTACAGAAGCACAGGTAGCAGGCATAGCCCTCGCCCTCCCGATGACACTTGAACACGAACCGCCTGGTCAGCAGGAACGTCCGCACGACGACCGACTCGGAGCCGGCGTCTGATCCCCTCGAATACCGACGGTCCTCCACCACCGACCCGCTCCCGCGCATAACCACCTCCTTCTCTATCCTCCATGCTCGACCGCCGTCCACCTCGTCTGCCCCGCATACGGGAAAACGACATGCGTCGCACACGGCGGCTGAGCGATCGATGGCGAGGCAGCTGTCCAGCGGCTTGTTGGTGCGCTGGAGATACTCGGCGCCGCGGCAGAACAGGGGGTCGTCTCTGTCTTGTATCTGTCTCAGAGGTGGCTCCCGTGGCGGCCCCGATCTGCGACGGTTCCATGCCGAGTCGGCATAGGGGTCTCGTAATGAGGGCGTCGAGGATATTTTCCGCATTGGACCGACAGGTCGCCGTTGTTGTGGCGGTCCTTGCTGGAGCAGGCGTTGATATTGGTCACGGAGTGCCCTGATGCTGCCTTCTCGGGCGAACTCGGAGGTGTTATAGAGGCGGTTGATGTCGGGGATGGTGCCGGTGAGGATGGCTTCTTCGAGCAGTTTGATGACGCTGCCCTGGAGGAGGATAATTTGGCTTTGGATTTGGTTTTGTGCAATCACTATCCATCCGTTAGTCTGCTGTCCACGGTGGATGGGTGTTTCAGCTGTGAAAGCTTACAGTCGCCCTGAGCAAACCTTGGCCCCAGGCTGGAGAGGTAGCGGTTGTACTCGTTCTGGACCATGTTGCCGCTCTGCTGGAGCGAGTTTCTAAAGTCGTTCTCCCCATCCTTGTCGTTATTCTTTCCTGCCTCTTTCATCTGCTTCTTCTCGTTCTCGGCCTCGTTCAGGCGCTGCTCAAGCTCCTTGATCCTCTTGTTCTGGCCGCGGTCGAGCTTCTTCTGGCGGCGCTGTTCAATGAGACGGTCATAGAGGTTGATGCCAGTGATGAAGGTGCCGGCGACGGTTGAGATGAGGGTTGCGAGGACGAACCCTTGCTAGGGAGGGATGGCTGGAGTCAGCCCAGAGCCAAGACTCCTCTGATCGTCGTCCCGGCAAACATACCCGAAGCTTTCTTTCATCGATCATCTCGGCAGTATCCATGCTCGTAGGGCTGTGGTCTCTTGGGGGGATCCCAGTCTTGGATTAGACGGGCAGTAAGCGGTAATATGCTCAGCTGAGCTGTGTTGAGGAGGTGGGGGTAGCTTGATGAAGCCCGGAACAGTCGGTGGTGACGATGGTTAGGCCTGGCTTTTATCTCTCTGCAACATGACTGCATTGTCGGCAGTTCGACAAGAGACATGGTGAGGACGCCGCCCTGAAGTTCACGGGCCGAAGAGAGAAACTGTTCCACATGACATCATCTCCTGGCTGCTGTGTTTTCCTGATTGGCCACCTCTTTCAGGAAAATGCCAGTGACAGGACGGATCAGCGATCACGGGCCAGCCCCGGATCTGCAGCACCGGACTTGATTTACGATGATGGAGTTGTGTGACCGGCCCAGATGCTGCGGTTGGGTTATAGAATTTGGATGGAGCATTCTGCTGCAGTGGCCCAGAGACGCTGTTTGCGGTTGGACAGTGAACAGGCGGACAATGGGTGATGATGGCGAGATAGAGCGCGTCTGAGAAGAAATGATAACTTCAATTCTAGGTAGTTCATATGCTAGATGCTACAGGTTCGGTGTCGTCAATTAGCCGAGTTGGTGTTCTTTTCGTTCCGGCAAAAGCGTTGGGATTCTTGGGAGGTGTTATGTCGATAAGGACCGAACCCAATTCGGAATCATTGTGGGTGTCTGGTGCTTCATGCCAGCTGGCAGTGGGGCTAAACTAGGAGAGAGCTCACCGCTTTGCCCCACACGTCCCCCAATTTCGCGACCCGCGATTCTGCCACCCCATTTCCCCTTGGATGACCTCCGGCCCCACAAATTGTTCGCAACGTCCAGCTCCGGACCTCGATTATCCTGGGCTTGTCCCCGACAAACACCCCCTTCCCCCGCCGCGACGCGCGATCCACGTCCTCCGTCCACGATGCTGTCCGGGATTCTGATCTTCAATCAAAAGGGCGAGAACCTGATCTTCAGGGCGTTCCGCAACGACTGTCGCCCGCGCCTCGCCGACGTCTTTCGCATCCAGGTCATCAGCAACCCCCAGGTCCGCTCGCCCATCCTCACCCTCGGCAGCACCACCTTCAGCCATGTCAAACACGAGAACATCTACCTGGTGGCCATCA
Organism: Collariella sp. IMI 366227; assembly: GCA_027946355.1. Lineage (NCBI taxonomy): Eukaryota > Fungi > Ascomycota > Sordariomycetes > Sordariales > Chaetomiaceae > Collariella > Collariella sp. IMI 366227. The sequence continues at coordinate 508,107 of JAPEUS010000002.1, read as the reverse complement.
CCAAGAGCAACGCCAATGCCGCCCTCGTCTTCGAGTTCCTCTACCGCCTGATCCAGCTCGGCCGCGGCTACTTTGCCAAGTTCGACGAGGAGGCTGTTAAGAACAACTTCGTCCTGGTTTATGAGCTCCTGGATGGTCCGTTGCGCCTCCTCCCACCGTCCTGTAATATTCTTGGCTGACCTTTTGCCCTGCACTCCAGAAATCATCGACTTCGGCTACCCGCAGAACACCGAGACCGACACCCTCAAGATGTACATCACCACCGAGGGCGTCAAGTCCGAGCGCGCCGTCGAGGACTCGGCCAAGATCACCATGCAGGCCACCGGCGCCCTCTCTTGGCGCAAGGCCGACGTCAAATACCGCAAGAACGAGGCTTTCGTCGACGTTATTGAGGACGTCAACCTGCTCATGAGCGCCACAGGCGCCGTGCTGCGCGCCGACGTGACCGGCCAGATCATCATGCGCGCCTACCTCAGCGGCACCCCCGAGTGCAAGTTTGGCCTCAATGACCGCCTGCTTCTCGATAACGACGGGCTTCTGAGCCTCCCGAGCGGGAACAAGATGGGGAGCAAGGCGACCAAGGCCGCCGCCGGGAGCGTCACCCTCGAGGACTGCCAGTTCCACCAGTGCGTAAAGCTCGGTAAATTTGACACGGACCGCATCATCAGCTTCGTCCCACCCGACGGCGAGTTTGAGCTGATGCGCTACCGCGCCACCGAGAACGTCAACCTGCCATTCAAGGTCCACGCCATCGTTAACGAGGTCGGCAAGACAAAGGTCGAGTACAGCATTGGTGTGCGCGCAAATTTTGGCTCCAAGCTCTTCGCCACCAACGTCGTTGTCCGTATCCCCACCCCGCTCAACACAGCTAGGATTACCGAGCGCTGCACCCAGGGGAAGGCCAAGTACGAGCCGTCCGAGAACAACATCGTCTGGAAGATCGGCCGCTTCACTGGCCAGAGCGAGTTCGTCCTCAGCGCCGAGGCTGAGCTGACTAGCATGACCAATCAGAAGGCCTGGAGCCGCCCGCCCCTAAGCCTGAACTTCAGCCTGTTGATGTTTACGAGCTCCGGTCTGCTGGTGAGGTACCTCAAGGTGTTCGAGAAGAACAATTACTCGAGTGTAAAATGGGTCCGCTACATGACAAGAGCGGGGAGTTACGAGATCAGGTTCGTATTCTGCCCCCGTCACTTGACCTCTGCCGTCGTGCTAACCTGTGCCCAAGGTTCTAATCCCGTGTTTGTTCGATTTTCTTACATAATGCATTCTGTGCGCCGAGGGCACTGCATAGCACTGGCGTTGAGGCGTTCGGATATTGTATAGTATACTGTGTAGTTAGGCGCTCTTCTGTCCGGCTTGGGGGCGGCCGGAGTGGTGGCTGGGGACCAAAAGCATTGCCCAAACACTTTTCGTGCTGGTTCTTGGCCGAACTTAGAAAGAAGTTGACCCAGTTGTTTTTCCACCTCTGACTTGGAAGTCTGAGCCCCAGGGGACAATCCTATCCCCTGATGACTCTTGCTTTCACTGTTCTCTGCGTCATCGTATTTAACGTTCTCGTCTACTTCCCCGCCTGTTTGTCGGATTTGGAGAGGAACTCGGGTCATTTCTGCTGTCTTTGCAATACCCTCGCAAACCCATTCCCAGGCAGGCTATCCTGCAGCTGCATGTCGGCACCAATGTGATGCGCCATGAGCCAATCTAATCACTCAACGTAATTATTGAGGCAACCAGATGGTAGCCATCACAACCTCGGACCCCTTGAGACTGGATAATTCTGCGTGATGAAGAAAGTGTTTGCGCGCTTTGCCCTATCACTCGATCTATCACGTAGCGATTTCTTGCGTTTTCAAGTCTCATTGTCTCTCGGTCATGATGCTTTCCCCGGTTGGGCGTTTAACCGTTTGGTGTTGTAGAGGAATTTCTGGGAGTGTTTCGGTTATAAAGAGTCTCTAGAGTCCTTAGATAGCTCCCGAGCTCCAGCTTATTCCTGACACATCCAGTCGCCTAAACTTCCTAGCTCACCACCAAGAAGCCCATCATCCCAGGCCCCCTTCCTCAATTAGTCTTTTGTGAGGCAACACGGAGCTCAAGTCACAATACACTGACACATCAAACTAGCCTCTCTGTTTAATTACGCAACATCTGCGCCATGTGTCTTAGCATCTCCGTTCTGTTTGCCATGTTGGCTGCACTCTGCGCGGCAGGCACCATGGCCGTCACAAGATGCAACCTTTACGGTTGCTCCTACCCTGCCACATTCAAAACCGCCTACGACTCTTACGACGTCGATGCCACCAACGGGTGCCGAGTAACAGCCGAGTGGCCAGCGTGCCCGGCATGGTCGACTTCTGCGTCGACTGGAACAAGGGGGAGTTAAACTTCTTCCAGTTTTACTTCAAAGTTTGCATTTCTCGCCACAGGGCACATTATGTTATTGTAATGATAAATGAATGAAGAAGTCTGGGATGCGCTGTTACGCAGCGGATGTATGCCTTGGGCAGCAATGATGAGTTTGCCCGCTCTGCTTCCTTAGTCTATACAGGCGCTAGCCTTGATTGAGATTATGCGTGGTTACTCTGGATAGCGATAAGTATATCATGCCTCTGGGAGCCAAGGTTCAGTGTCCAACAGAGGGTAACACCGGCCGAAGTTGCGCAAGCGATGAGAAAGGCGAGCCCCTGGAAAGCACCGGGCGAAGACTTGCTTCCTACAGGCTTCTTGAAAGCGTGCGGGAAGCCGCTGGCCAACGTACTGGCTATACTAGCTACAAGGTGTCTGCAGTTGGGATGGTTTCCGAGCCGGTTCAAGAGAGCAAAGACCGTGGTTCTGCCAAAGCCGGGCAAGACTCCGCTAGCTTATCAGACACCAGGAGGTTATAGGCCGATCGCTTTACTACCAACCCTCGGGAAAGTAATAGAGTCGGTGGTGGCTGAGAAGGTTACCCAAGCCGCAGAGACCAACGGCCTACTTCCGGACGAACAGATGGGCAACAGAGCACACCGGTCAACAGAGCTCGCGGTCCGACTAGTAGTAGCTCAGGTTCAAGAAGCGTGGAGGCAGAAAGCAACAGCATCGCTACTCCAGCTGGACATCTCGGGAGCCTTCGACACAGTTAACCATCCCCGACTACTTGCCACTCTTCGAGAGTTGGGCTTTCCAAAATGGTTGGTCCTATGGATAAAAGACTGGCTAACCGGACGGGAGGCAACCCTTCACTTTGACGGCCAGGCAGCCTCCCCGACAGCCATACGGGCTGGAGTGCCTCAGGGTTCTCCCCTCTCTCCGGCTCTTTTCATTCTCTATATCGCCTCTCTATACAAGCAGCTGAAAGAACAGCACCCCCATCTAGCGATAGCAGGCTTTGCAGATGACACCAATCTCTTAGTCTTTGGCCGAGACCCGGAGACCAACGTCCGACAGCTGGAGGCAGCCTGGGAGACATGTCTGCGGTGGGCGGACACCCGAGGGATGGCCTTCGCTCCCGAGAAGAGCGAACTGATTCACTTCAACAAGGGACGACGCGCGTACGCTGCAGCCAAGCGCGACAAGAGGACGTCTAATTTTGTCAATTTGAACAAGCAGCCATCGCAACAAAATACCCGACGTCTTCAGCGACTTGCAGGAGCGTGGCGCGGACCACTAGATCGACAGAAAATACAACAAGTACATCGACATTGCCAAGATCGCCAGGTACGCAGTATGGCGGACAGTACCCCGGTCAACATCAACCCGGACGCGGGCGCAAAGCGCGACATCAAGGGCGACATTATCGCCAAGCTGGACGAGAATGCGTTCCCCAGCCTTAAGGATTTTTTCGAAGGTCTGTGTGACCCGGTCATTGCGGATGATGGCACTCTACGTGTGCTTGAGAGCATACAGCGCGACCTGGCAGGCGCCAGTCTGCTGAAGATCATGGAGGGCGTGGTGGCCACGCAGAACAACCGTTACAACAACATGTCGGAACAGGCCGACAAGGAGGCCATGAAGGCGCAAGGCGAGCTTGACCAGTACAAGCTGGCACTCACAAAGATCAAGGTCGAACGCGATACATGGAAGGAAGCCGCCACTGGCGGAAACAGTGGAGGCGCTGGCCGCGACAGCGCCATGCCGCATCCGACTGCCTTTACGGGCGACGAGAAGAACACATCCAAGAGGACCAGTCAGTTCCGCACCTGGCAGACCCGTGTTGTGAGCCGCTGGGTAGCGCGACCCCACGAATTCAATTCCGATGGCAAGAAGATCCTTTATGCCGCCGCCCTCCTGGACGGCAACGCCGCTGCGGGAGTGTTCGCCGGCGTACAGAAGATAACGACGAACCCAACCGACTCGACCGACTGGCCGTGGAAGACCGCGACGGGTTTCATGGCGCACCTGGAGCGCAAGTATGCGACTATGGATTTGGCCGCTGACGCTGAGAACAAGCTGCGTACCCTGGCGCAGAAGGACGACTTTGCCGCCTTTACCGACTTTCTGACGGAGTTCACGAACCTTACCGACGTGTGCGATTGGGATGGCGCAGCCAGGGTCCGGAGTTTCAGGGAGAAGCTGTCGCGCAGGATGCGCGATGCACTCAACATGCAAGTCACCACCCCCGAGCGCGATGACTTTGCGGGCTGGGTCAAGATGGCCCAGACCTTGGCAATCAATATGGAGGGCGGGGCGGCCGGGCGGCCCACCGTGGCGGCAGCCAACGCGGAGGTTACAGCAACTACGGCCAGTGGCAGAGTTCCCCACAGGGCGGTTACGGCCCCCAACACGGCGCTCAGGCAAGCAACGACGGCAACCATTACGGTAACGGGTACCAGCAACAGTGGCACTGGAACGGTCCGGGCGGCAGTGCAGGCGCCAACAACAACCAACGTGCGCCGGCTCGCCATGGCGGTATGAGGGGCAGCTACCAGGGCGGCTACAACACCCGCGTACACTTCATGGACGTGCAGAACCCAGGTCGCGTGGTGGGCGAAGTCAGCTCCGAAGAGAACCGGGGTGGCAGTTACCAGCCCTCCGACTACGACAGCCAGGGCGATGAGTATGGCAACAGCCAGGGAAACGCTTAGCCCTCGCGCAAAGCCGCGTGTGGGGGCAGAGGGCCGGACACAGAGAGGGAGACAGAGTAATGAGGATGGCTCATAATGACAACAAGCTGGTCATCAGCGCGATGGGCCAGAGGAATTCTATTCTATTGTCTACTTCAAGTTCGCAGTTCGTCACTATACCCCAATGTCAAGGATGAAGCAGAAGAAGCCACTATTCCTCGCTGACGGCGTGTTGTCATCATGGATCGAGTGGGAGACGGAGGTCTACCTAGCGATCGGCGACCATCGAGAGCAATTGCGGTTTTATATCACAACTTTGGCGGAGGACAACCCGGTCATCCTCGGCCTGCCGTGGCTGAGCAGACATGATCCGGCGGTGGATTGGAAGAGCCTGCGCCTTACCTTCGGTGAAGGCTGCCGAGGACGCTGTTTGCCGACGCAGTTGCCGAAGCTGCTCGCACCACAAGCATTGACGAGCCCTGAGACGCAGTATCACGCATATGTCGAGGACGCTGAGGACGAGGGCGAACCTGATGATCGAGAGAGGGTTGACTGTCTGTCGGCTGAGCAGAGGGCCAGGAGATCACGTCGTAGGCGCGACTGGCGCCGGCGTCAACAGATTTTACAACACCGCGAAGCCGCAGAGACAAGAGGAGGACCGCGATGGACCATGGCGCCACCAGATGCGCGGGCTAGGGTGGTACCCGACACAATCCCCCCGTAGACCGCAACAGGCGCGAATGGCGATGGGGAGGCGGTTGCCACCAGCTTACAAGCGTGCAGCACCACAGCGACCCACCGCGGTACACCGGACAGAGAGGATAGATGGGAACAATATCAGACTGCTGAACGCACAAAATTTCGCCCTGTTCTGTCGCCAGAAGGGTGTGGCAGTCACGAGAACCACTTTTGGTGAGCTGGAGCAGGCGATGCAGGTAGCGATCCCGGACGTTCACTTGCCCGACCTCCCAGATCACTTCTTCAAGGACCTCCTCCGCCGCGAGGGCAGTGCTGAAAACTACAAAGCACACCTACCAGATGACTTCCACGACTTCATCGACAAGATCTGGGAAGACGGCCTTACGGTTCAGCGCATTACGGAGGAGGACGCACGCAAGTTCTTCGACAAGTCCGACAAGCCGCCGCTGACGGCCAACGAGATTAAGGCGAGACTCCCACCCGAGTATCGCGATCTTTTCGAGGCTTTCCTACCGCAGGAGGCCGACATGCTGCCGCCGCACCGCTCCTATGACCACAAGATCGAGCTGGTACCGGGCAGTAAGCTTCCGTTTTCACGAAACCGGCCGTTGTCACCAATGGAGCTCCGCGTTGTGAAGAGGTGGCTCGACGACAATCTGGCCAAGGGCTTCATCCGGCCATCAAAATCGAGTTCAGCGTCGCCCCTCCTGCTTGCGCAGAAGCCGGGAGGTGGTGTACGTATTTGTGTCGATTACCGCGGCGTCAACAACATCTCGATGAAGAGCCGGTACCCGATCCCGCTGATAAAGGAGACTCTCGATTCAATCTGCAGAGCGCAACTGTTTACGAAGCTCGATGTCATCGCGGCGTTCAACAGAGTGCGCGTCGCAGAAGGCCACGAATGGTTGACCGCATTCATCACACGGTTCGGCCTCTACGAGTCGCTTGTCACGCCATTTGGTCTGCAGGGCGCGCCTGCAACGTTTCAGCATTACATCAATGACATTTTGTATGACCTCCTCGACGATTGCGTGACGGCCTACTTGGACGATATCCTCATCTACTCGACAAATGAGAAGGACCACGTCAAGCAGGTCCGGGAAGTGTTGAAACGGCTGATCGACGCCGGCCTCCAAATTGACATCGAGAAATGCGAATTTCACACCACGAAGACGAAGTACTTGGGCCTGGTCATTACGCCGGGCGGGATTGAGATGGATTCGGAGAAGGTATCGGCAATCGCATCATGGCTGCCGCCCAAGACCAGGAAGCAGTTGCAGCGGTTCCTAGGCTTTGCCAACTTTTACCGTCGTTTCATCAAGGATTTCTCAGGGTGGCGAGGCCGTTGTACGACCTCACGAAGAAAACGATGGATTGGACCTGGACCGATCGCTGCCAGACGCGTTTGAGCGATTGAAGCGCTGCTTCGCCTCAGCGCCAGCGCTACGAATCTACGACTGGGAGAAGCCGGCAGTTGTTGAAACAGATGCCTTAGACTGGTCTGCGGGTGGCACACTGCTGCAGGAGGGCGACGACGGTGAGCTTCAGCCTGTCGCCTACTTCAGTGCAAAGCACTCAGCACAGGAGTGCAACTACGACATTTACGACAAGGAGCTCCTCGCTGTCATCAAAGCGCTGGAGGATTGGCGACCGGAGCTGGAAGGTGCAAGCCAACGGTTCGACATCATCACGGACCACAAGAATCTACAAACCTTCGCAACCACGAAGCAGTTGTCGCCGCGCCACATGCGGTGGTCAGAGTTCCTCTCCCGATTCAACTTCAGGATTATATACCGCCCAGGTTCTGCGAACGCGAGACCTGACGCCCTTAGCAGGAAACCCGAACACGTACCACAAGGTGTTGCCGACGATAGACTGCGGAACCGCAAGCGCCATTGATCAACCCCGACCGTTTCGATCCGCTGACGTTTGGGAGAGGGAGTCTCTCTTCGGCCTGCAGATCTTGCAGCTCGATATCTCCCGCCACATCGATGATCTGTTGACAGAGATGTACTCAAATTCGCCGCTGTTACAGAGCCTGATGGCGGCACTGGCGAACCCGGGGGCAAGGGCTTGGCCAAAAGGATTGAAGGACAGGTTGAGGATACCATACGCAGAGTGCCGCGCAGTCGCCGGCAAGGCGTATTTCCGCGACAGGCTTGTTATTGATCCCGAGGACACGGACATGCATCTCCAGTTGATTCACCGCACGCATGCCTCCAGCCCGGGCGGCCATCCCGGCAGAGTCAAGACCTTGGATCTTATGAACCGGAAGTATTGGTGGCCAGGGATGAGTATCGCAGTGCGGTCATACTGCAACGCCTGCCTTCTTTGCGACAAGACGAAGACTCCAAGGTCGCTACCAGCCGGATTTCTGAAGCCGTTGCCAGTTCCATTGGTACCATGGCGAGACATCTCAGTCGACTACATCACACCGCTGCCGCCATGCGAGAGACGAGGGCAAATCTTCCGTCATGTTGTTGTCGTGGTCGACAGGCTGACAAAGATGCGGCACTTCATTCCGACGGCCACGTTGGAAGCAGAAGAGTTGGCAGACCGGTTCATCGAGAGGGTGTACAGCTTGCATGGTGTACCAGAGACTGTCATCTCCGACAGAGGCACGCAGTTCGTTTCGGCTTTTTGGAGGGCATTGTCAAGGCGGCTGGGCGTGACGCTGAGGCCATCGTCAGCTTTCCACCCGCAGACCAACGGACAGACGGAACGTATCAATGCAGAGTTGGAGCAATATCTTCGGCTCTTTTTGCGACTGGGCACAGGATGACTGGGTGGACTGGCTACCGCTGGCAGAATTCGCTGGCAACAATACGACATCGGAGACGACCGGCGTGTCGCCGTTCTTCGCCAACTACGGTTTCCACCCGCGTATGGGAGTCGAGCCGACGCAGCCATGCCCGCCAAATGTCACGGGAGCGCAACGCCGCGAATTCTTCCGTGCATCTGAGATTGCTGAACGGTTCAAGGCAATCCTCGAGAAGGTGACAGCGCTGTCGAAGCAAGCGCAAGATCGGTACGAGGAAGGTGCCAATAGGCGGCGATCCGACGCGCCCGTCTACCATGTCGACGACTGGGTGATGCTCAACATGAAGAACTACAAGACCGGCCGGCCGACAAAGAAACTGGAATCCCGTTGGGAAGGACCGTTCCTGGTGACGAAGACGTCGTCGCATGCGGTGACGCTCCGACTACCCGCCAACATGAAGATTTTCAATACTTTCCATGTCTCGATGGTGAGGCCGTATCACAGGGGGAGGGCATTCCCGGCCAGGAACAGACACATGACGACGTGAGGGCCAACCGGGGAAGGGTAGTCACGCGGACCGACGACGGCGATGATGCTGTCGAATGGGGGTTCGAAGATATCCTGGATTACGGCAAGGCAGACAACGGAAGATGGCAATATTTTGTGAAATGGGAAAACGATGACACGCCAACATGGCAGCCGGCAACCGATCTGCGAGGCTGTGACGATGCTATCTGGAAGTTCCACGACACCCATCCAAGCCATCCAGGACCGCCCACATGGGTCAAACGAAGGCATCGTGGACAGGTGCAAGGGGGGCGACAACGGCAGCGTGGAGAGGCGCCGACGGAAGGAGACCAGCCGCGAAGGTGAAGCCAGCGGGACAGGGTTGCGTAATCTTGCTTCGATTTGATGGATTTGATGGCACGGAGCTGAGTTTGAGGGGAGGGTAGTGTCACGGGCACAGCCCGTTCCATAGTGTAGGGTTAGGGTTGTGGGGTGGGGTGCGCTCAGTGGTTTTCCCCTGCGGGGCTGAGCCTCCCACTTCCCTTCCTCGTGCAACCACATCAATTACCAACAGGTACCTACTTTGCCATTGCGTCCTGTGATAGGGAGAGGCACCAGTCCAGTGAAGCCGACAAAATCAGCTAGGTTCCTAGGTGTCTGGCTGGACTGGAGGCTTAACTGGAAAGCTCACCTGAGGGCAGTGGAACGGAAACTGGTGACCCAAAGCTACGCTTTGTCAAGAATCGCAGCCAAGACGTGGGGACTGAGTCTGGCTAAGGCACGGGAAGTGTACTCAAAGTGCATCCGGTCGGCGCTAGCTTATGGGGCTTCATCTTTCCACATCCCCACTGAAAAAGGAGGCAAGCCAGCAACGAAGGGAATCACCAAGGATCTTGGGAAGGCTCAAAGCTCCTGCTTGCGGATCGTAGCAGGAGCTTTCAAGTCCACCCCAATCCGCAATCTTGAAACAGAAACATGGGTGCCGCCATTGGACCTATACTTCAACAAACGACTCGCCGACTTCGAAACCAGGCTTCAACAACCCGCTCTCGATAACGGCCAAAAAGGCAAAAAAGGCCCCAGGGACCATTGTCCATACAGCTTGCAGCAAGATACGCCGGAGGTTCCACTCAAGGCCGAGCAACAGGGGCCGACCACGGGCCTTTAGGCCACAGAGGCCGACAGCGGTAGAAGAGGCCGCAGGAGTAATAGCACGCTGGACCGGGGGAACCACCGACACGGATAGGGTAGTCGAGGAGGCTTGGAGAGAGAGATGGCTAGAGGGACGAGACGGCTGGGCGACGACGAGACTAGCGGACGACCTCGACCACTAGCAGAAGACTCTATTCAAGGACAAGACTCTTAAGAAGCACGAGGGACTAAGCAAAGCGAAGAGCTCGTTGTTGGTTCAAGTCCGAACTGGGGACATAGGCCTCCGGGACTTCTTGTTCAAACGGGGAGTCCCAAGTGTGCTGACGCCCTGCTGTGAGTGCGGGGAAGGGCGGGAGACTGTCGAACACCTGGTGATGTGGTGTTTAGCCCCACCGTTGACCCGGACGTGGGAGAGAACAGAAGTCAGGACGCGACGGGACTTTTACTCTGTTCTACAGGGTGCCAGTCCTTCGACTGCTCGGCTGACGAGAAGGATACTGGGCTGGCTGATGGATTCAGGAAGACTGCCGATGTACAGCTTGGCTAGGAAGCTCAGAGCTGGGTAGGCAATCTGACTCTACTGACCCGTCGAAGGCCAAGAGGCCTTCTCTTTTTTGTATTTCTGGGACTGTTCACTGATTCTTACCTTAATCATCGGCATAGGTTTTTCACCCGGCCCGCAAGGGCGCGGTTTTCCTGTATAGTAAATATCTGAGGGTCCGACATGCCCGCAGGGCACAGCGGTTAGGAATAATAATATTTATAGACCAACAAAATAATTTGAGAGGCATAATTATACGATATTCCGGAAAGCCACAAAGTTCCGCGGGCATGTCGGACCCTCAGACATTTACTATACAGGAAAACCGCGCCCTTGCGGGCCGGGTGAAAAGCCTATACCGATGATTAAGGAAAAAAATCAGTGAATGAGCCTGCAAGATACAAAAAGAGAAGGCCTCTTGGCCTGATTGCGGGAGTCAGATTGCCTCCTCCAGCTCAGAGCTTCCCAGCTGCTGTACATCAGCAGTCTTCCTGAATCCATCAGCCAGCCCAGTATCCTCCTCGTCAGCCGAGCAGTTGAAGGACTGGCACCCTGTAGAACAGAGTAAAAGTCTCGTCGCGTCCTGACTTTTTTAAGAGTCTTGTCCTTGAATAGAGTCTTCTGCTGGTGGTCGAAAGTCGTCCGCTGGTCTCGTCGTCGCCAAACCGTCTCGTCCCTTTACCCATCTCTCTCTCCAAGCCTCTTCGACTACCCTGTTCGTGTCGGTGGTTCCCCCGGTCCAACGTGCTATTACTCCTGCGGCCTCTTCTACCGCTGTCGGCCTCTGTGGCCTTAAGGCCCGTGGTCGGCCCCTGTTGCTCGGCCTTGAGTGGAACCTCCGGCGTATCTTGCTGCAAGCTGCATGGACAATTGTCCCTGGGGCCTTTTTGCCTCCTTGGCCGTTATCGAGAGCGGGTTGTTGAAGCCTGGTTTCGAAGTCGGCAAGCCGTTTGTTGAGGTATAGGTCCAATGGCGGCACCCATGTTTCTGTCTCAAGATTGCGGATTGGAGTGGACTTGAAAGCTCCTGCCACGATCCGCAAGTAGGAGTTTTGAGCCTTCCCAAGATCCTTGGTGATCCCCTTCGTTGCTGGCTTGCCTCCTTTTTCAGTGGGGATGTGGAAAGATGAAGCCCCATAAGCTAGCGCCGACCGGATGCACTTTGAGTACACTTCCCGTGCCTTAGCCAGACTCAGTCCCCACGTCTTGGCTGCGATTCTTGACAAAGCATAGCATTGGGTCACCAGTTTCCGTTCCACTGCCCCCAGGTGAGCTTTCCAGTTGAGCCTCCAGTCCAGCCAGACACCTAGGAACCTAGCTGATTCTGTCGGCTTCACTGGACTGGTGCCTCTCCCCGGCTGGGTGAGGTCTAGCTGGTTGGTCCACTGCCGTCGCCCCTTGTTGAAGTAAATCAGTTCGCTCTTCTCGGGAGCGAAGGCCATCCCTCGGGTGTCCGCCCACCGCAGACATGTCTCCCAGGCCGCCTCCAGCTGTCGGACGTTGGTCTCCGGGTCTCGGCCAAAGACTAAGAGATTGGTGTCGTCTGCGAAGCCAGCTATCGCTAGGGCGAGGGTAATATTAGCCCTTGAAGCTCTTGAAAATAACGAAAATCTAAGCCTACGAGAGGCAGCGAAGATTTACAACGTCAGTCGTATGACTTGGTAGTGGTACAGGGGGGGGCCGCACGAGGGTTCGGTGCTGTGGTGTGTGCGGCAAGCCTGGCCATAATGCCCGCACTTGCCAGGAGGCTGTGGAAGCATCTGATTTAGCTGCTTCTGATGTAATTATAGTTGGTTCCTAGTATTGTGGTGTAGCAAATGAGGATGGTTGTTGCAAGGTGGTGAGAAGTGGCCCATTCACTTATTTGGCCCACTCGCTTATAATGCACGTTACCTACCTACCGCCACAAAATAGTGTAAGAATAAGGGCAATCTCGAGAGTGATATTGGTATGAGCATGAAAATCGCAATCACAAAACTCCGGGCAAAAACCTAGAAATTTATGACAGCACAGTAAGCGCTGGTGGTAAATGCTGTCTGTCAGTAATAGGAGTTAACGAAATCAGTGTGTTTGCCATGTTGTCTCCCTTTTTCAGACGACAACTTTGCCTGATCAAATTGCAATCCACTGAATCACAGAGTTGGAAACAAAGCATTGAAATTCCTCCCCCTTTCTCTTCGAACCCTTCTTTATTTTGAAGGCATTCCCTGATTGCTCCTCTTCATCCCCTCAGTCAAATGCTTTTTGCATGCCCCGCCCCTTGTGTTTCAGATGCCGCCGGCAGCTGGTGCGTCGGAGGCTCGGGTTGGTCACTCGATGCGGCTGAGAGGCCAGTTCTCTTCTGGCTTAGCGGTTCGCTGCCAAGGACCTCGACCTGCCCAAGCCTCTGATGCCGACGAGGTCTAATTCGTCGAGCGGGACGATGGCACGCTCCCGCAGCCACATTAAATAGCTCGGGGACCCGCATTGGACGTTGCCAGACTTTGGCTGAACCGCTGTGCTTGATGTTGCGTGAGGCGGTCTACGCCTGTCCGATCTGCACCTCACTCCCACGACAGCTGAGCTAACTCCTAAGGTGAGCGTCATCTGGCAGTCTGCAGCCATGGCGTTCAACAGCCCTCCGCCGCCGGGGACCCCTTCCGGCCACCCTTCAGCGCCGTACGCGCCATACCGCCCACCCGGCCAGGAACACCACCCGCAACCGCACCATCACCAATCTACCACAACTCATGGAGCCCAACAGGCGCATCATCAAATCTCCCCAAACACATACCAGCCACTGCCTCCGCCACAGCGAGCAGGAAGCTTGGCATCTACCATGTCCGCTACCCATATCAACGATATCATGACGCTTCCGTCTCAGGTTGGCTCTCATCACCACCGGAAGCCAGTCGCAGGACCAGGAGCAACCCCAGCTTTATACGCTCAGTATGCGCATGCCGGCGCTCATCAGCCGCCTGCCAGACAGTATAGCGCATACCCTGCACCTGGGTTCCCAACATCGCCTCCCCCACAGCCATGGACCGGAGGGGCACCGGCACAGCCAGCACAATCCGCCTTCTACCATGAGATGGAAGCTCCCCAGTCCAGCAATTCTGGAGTCATACCACCCGCCTTGCTCATTGAAACAGTGCAGCCAGTCCAAACTTTCTATGCCGAGCTCCCAGGCTGCGAGCCCCAGCCGCGAACGACCAGCAAAGATGAGGTCAAAGCTTCACCATCATCAGTCTCTAAGCCTGCGTCTACACCACCCGGAGCTTCGCACCCTCGCCAGGATTTGGCCGGCGCCCCTGAAAGTGAGGGTTTGATCGTTGTCGAGAAGCCCGAATCTCCCGATTACGAAGGATTAATCCCTATCCCAGCCGCTGGTAATCAGGCTTATGGAAGGCAGACTCACAACTCCCACCACTCCGCAGCGATTCCGACTTGCCAGATTATGCCCCAGGGTCCTCCGTCTACCTCTCCGTATCCGCAAACCACCTCAACACCCGAGGCTTATTCCGCCACGGACCGATGGTCCGGGCATACAGCATCAACCCCCGTCCAGCCTTCCATCTCCCCCCAACCATCTTCATCTCTCCATGGCCCATCCCCGCCCAATGGGTACCGGCCAGTCAGCCCGTATCCTCAGCCAAGCCCCAACCCAGGAAACCAGTCTCCAGCGGGGCCCTATCAAACCCAAGCAACCGCCGGTCCAGCCGCTGTTGCTTCTCTGCTGTCTTCTCAAGACCAGCGCCCATACTCCGCGGTCTTCTCAACTTACCCATCTCACTCACCATCGCCCTCAACTTCTGTTGCTCAGACCACGGCATCACCGGCGCCATCAGTTTCACCAAATTCTCAGCAACCCCCCGTTCCCTCACAGCACCCTGTAACACCTGCAGCAACAACATACTCCCCAGCGGCCTTTCCCTCCAAGTCCCCAACTTTTCCTGCTCAGTCTGCCACGTCCAATCCGACGCATGCCAGCACGTTCCCGGCCTCCCAGCCATCCGCTATTCCATCCATGGCTTCCATAACCCCGGCTGTTTCACCTTCGCAGCACAGCTTCTCGGTACTGCCTCGCCCGCAGACGACAAAGCCTGGAAGACATTCTGGAGCAAGCACAAGCCTTAGTGGGTTTACCAACTCGGTTTTCAGCAAGGACACAGTGAAGTGGAGCAAGAAGACGGCCAGTCGGCTTGGTGTTACCATCAAAGCTGCCGCCTCAAGCGCCCATGCAGCTGCAACGAGCGCGCAAGCCGCCGCCTCTCAGGCCGCCGCACTGCACAGACAGAAGTCAATCTTGGCTGCCCAAAACAAAACGGCAGCGGTTCCCCCCCAGAAGCAGGTCTACGGAGCTGCCCCCTTGCCAGGAGCCCTCCAACCTGCCGCTGGCCAACACCAGCCGTGGTCAGCACCAACCGTCTCTGGCGCTGCAACTCCAAATGCTCAGGTGTATGGACAGGTGGGATTCGCTCAGCCCCAGTCCCAGGGGCACCCGCCTCCAGGCTGGCAGCCTAATGCAGGTTTGCCTTCAGACATGCCGGCGGGGTTTATGCCACCTGCTCAGGTCGGAATGGTACCGCAGCCAGCACAATCTTTTTACACGCAGGCGGGGGGTCCTCCAAATGCACCATTACAAGGCCATCCTGGCCATGCAGGTCAAATTTTCAATATGTACGGGCACCAGCAACCACAGCCTTGGCCCTCGGGAGGGGCCGTCGCTGCCAGTGGAAGTACACCGGGATCAGGTTTCCCAGCTGGGGGAGCTGGGGGAATTGCGATGACAGTCCATCCAGGCCAACCTCTGCAATCTCAATCTGGCACTCCATATGCTCAGGGCACTCCAGGGCGACCTGGTGTTCAGGCGCAGCCAGACACTCTTCAAGGATTTTCGCAGCCGGTTGGAGGACAACCTTCCATCCCTCATGCGCAGAACTCACAGATTTGGTATCCGGGTGCGGTATCTGACGCCGCCACAACAAACCCACCTGGTCCAACTAGCTCAGTTGACGGAGATACGCTGACGGGAGCGTCAGGGCAGTCTCCGCACGTTCTAACGACCGCTCCCAATACAGGCCCTCTCCAGAACCCCAAGGGCCAACTGGCTCAACCTCAAGCTGGCACCCCTCCGCCTGGAAACCCGCAAGAATCCACAGGACAGTTGTCGCAACCACAGACAACCTCGCCGTCTGGTGCGCCTCGCATGGTTGAGACAGGAGACCCGAAAACTGTTTCCGGTGGACCTCCGTCCTTGAGTGAAGCCGGAACTACGGCGGAAGGACCGTCAGGACAGCCCCCTCAAGAGCGAGCAGACGCCTCTTCTTCCCCTGCTCCTCCTTCTCTTAAATCTGTTGAGAAATCATCAAAACCTGGCACCCCTGCTCCTTGCTCGCCACATGTAAACGCGGCGGCTCAGCCCAACACCCACGGCCAGCAGGGGCAGTCTTTTACATCACATATCAGCACGCCGCCTCCTGCGCAGACTCAGCCGCCTGGTCAACAGTCTCTCGTTTCTCTATCAGGAGCCGCTGGGGCAGCGAATCCTGCAATGGGGGGACAGAACGGCCAGTATGTGCAACCACCGCTAGGAAGTCCTTCCGCTGGATATCCACCAGGTCCTGGGGACCCGCTCGCATCTTTGCAGACTGGGAATTCTGCCGCTGGCCATCACGCAGGATTCGGAGGTAATGGCCAAGATCCACCAACACAAACAGCCTCTCCATCCTCTGGATACCCTCCCGGGCCAGCAGGAAATCACCCCCATCCCAACATGCAGGGTCAGTACCCTCAGCCGGGTTATTTTTCGACACCTAGTAATATACCTTCGTCTATTTCTCAAGTTACTGGTCAGGGAACTTGTGGTGCGCAAGCACAGCAGCAGTTTCTTCAACAGGTTTCTCAGCAATGTCCTCAGCAGTACCCTCCGCCGCAACCCCAGCAGCGCTCTCAACCTCCCATACAACCATATCAACAGAGCCACCCACATTTCCCCCAGCAACCTCCCCAGCAGACTGTCAATCAGCAGCAAGCATGGAGTTCCATAAACTCTGCATCTTCTGTACCACCGTCCATGGGCACACTCCAGCCCCCTCAGCAGCAATGGGGAGCGGGACAAGACCAAGTTTGGGGCCAGCTAGCTCCTGGAGCTCCATTGTTTGCACCAGGATTTCAAGTTCAACCTCAACACGGAGTCGGAGCAATACAACCGCCTCAGCCTCAGATGCCCCTCAATCAAGTCCCTCAACCTTGGATGTCTCCCCCGACACATCCAAGTTTCGCCCCTGGCGGCCAGCCGGTGTCTCCAAACGGGCAACCCCCGGCAACGTGGCAACAGCCACTAGCCCATTGGAACCCCCTAGCTCAGCAGCAGCAGCAGTCATGGAGTCCCGTCAGTGCTCCGTCGCAAGTCGGATCCCCCTTTCCCCAAGGACACTCGCAGCAGCAGCCTCAAGCAAGTTGGATGCCACCGACGCAATACTCTCAACAGTGGCCCCAGATGCCGATCAACAATACACCCGCCTCTGCTCCTCACATGTTTCCCGGACCCGGTCAGGTCCCCCCTCCTGCCGGATATGCTGCTCAGCGCCCCGCTCAGTCCTATAATGCACCACCTCAACCTCAACAGCAAGCGCAGCAACCGTATGCTCAGGGATACCCCTTTCCACAACAGTCATCTCCCCCTCCGCAGACTGGCATGGGACAGCCCACCCAGACGGCAGGGCCCAGCCAACCGCAAGCTACTCCTGCTGCAGGACAAGTGGGCAAAGGGGTGCGGCAGCCGGCACAAAACGGCGCTTTGACATCCCCAGCAGTGCCAGTGGCTGCTGCCGTGACGCCTGCTGCGTCGGTTGTTTCTGTTGATAATCGGCAGGATGATGGTGATGGTAGAGATGCTGGTCAGGCAGCAGGCGAACTCCAGCCCCAAGCGGATGGGAGCAAAGTTCTAGGAATGGAAACGGTTGGCGGTGCTCAAAGCGCCGTGACGGGTAAGGCGGCTGAGCAGAAAGCAGAGGGGTACGGGCAAAATGGAGCGGTTTCAGCAGCTTAAATGATGTGGCTGGGATGTGTCAGCTCGGCTGCACTCGGAAAAACGTACGTTGGATGTGTCCGGCGAGGCCCCGCATTGCATGTAACAGGGGCGTGGATGACAGGCGTATCGGTAGTTATTGCTTCTTATCAGTTCAAACTTTGGACCGAGACAGCTCCTTACCTTGGAATGTCTCGACCCCCCAACTTCACTAGTCCATCTCTGATCTGTATGCCGGAAATTCATCTTCAAGATTTGGCCTAGTGGAGGCCAGGCTTTGCCGTTGGTATAACGTATTTGCATAACGAGTGGGCCACTTTTTCTAGAACTCAACTACTTTGTATAAGTTAAATCAACCACCGTTGTAACGGTCCCAGGAGTATATTGCAACTATCTGTCACGGGCGGAACAGGCAGGTAGTTCGATGACAGTGTATTCAGGCTAAGCTACAGTCTCGGGCTCTATTCCGTCGGTACGGGCAGGCTTGGTAGTCAAGACGTAGCTCAAGGAGCTACATAGAGGATTGGCGACAGCGAGGTGCAAGATCTTCAACCCATAGTGGCCCGTGCCCACCATGTGTTAGCACGCCCCACTGTGGGCTCTAGCAGGCACGGCGTGAACCGCCGTGACAGTATCCCCTCTCTAGGTGCGGAGCTCCGTCGACGCATACCATCAGGTCAGGGGCCGGGCTTGTCGGGGTAACGACGGTGGAAGTTGCGGACAACCTCCTTCGCATGTTCCAGGTGATCGGCAGGTACCTCGCTAGGTTGGTCGTATCCAGTCCACTTGACTGTATACTTCAGACGGGGACGGCCACCTCGGCCGCGGCGGTCTAGTCGGGAGTCCAGGACTTCTTCAACTTCGAATTCTTCGATGCCATCGACTTCCACCGGCGGTGGGGGGTCTTGTCGTTGACCAGGCAGGGGGTTGTTGGCTGCGGGGCGGAGCAGGCTGACGTGGAACACGGGGTGGTTCTTCATCGAGGCTGGGAGTTCCAGGCGGTAGGCATACGGGCTGACAACCTTGGTGATCTTGAATGGTCCAAGGTTCTTCCAGTCGAGTTTCTTCTGCGGGCGGAGCGTCTTGATGTTCCGGGCGTCGAGCCAGACTTCCTGGCCGACGTAATACTTGCGGGCAGGCTTGCGTTTTCGGTTTGCGTACTCTTCCTGGCGGGCTTGGGCCACACAGATCTCGGCCCTCAGGAATTCGTGGATTTCCTTCATCCTAGATGCGAATTGTTCGGCATCCTTGGCTCCAGGGGTATTGTCGGGCGCCACAGGTTCGAACCCCATGCGAGGATGGAATCCATAGTTGGCGAAGAATGGTGTCATCTTGATGCTCTCGTTCAGGGCGTTGTTCAGGGCGAATTCGGCAAGCGGTAACCATTGGGCCCAGTCGTCTTGCAAGTAGGAGACATGTCCCCTCAGGTACTGCTCCAGGAAGGCGTTGGCTCTTTCGGTCTGGCCGTCAGTCTCAGGGTGGAACGCGGTCGACAGCAGCGCTTTCGAGGCTAGCCGGCGGGTCAGGTGTTCCCAGAAGTCGGAAACGAACTGCGGTCCTCTGTCGGATACAACCGTCGTTGGAAGCCCATGCAGCTTCCAGACGTGCTTCAGGTACAGGCGAGCTACCTCCTCAGCGTCGCAGGTATCGCGGCAGGCGATAAAGTGTTTCATCTTGGTCAGGCGGCAAACGATAACCAGTATTGCGTTATAACCTTCGCTCTCTGGCAAGTGTGTGATGAAGTCCATCGATATGTCCTTCCAGGCTCTCTCAGGGATCGGCAGCGGTCTCAAGACTCCTTGGCGGGCTTCGCGGGAAGCTGTAATCCGGGTGCAGGTATGGCAGTTGGACACCCAGCGTTCGACGTAGGTGAGCATCCCAGGCCAGTAGTAGTCACGGGACAGGGCCTCGTACGTGCGTGCTCGCTTCATGTGTCCAGCGATAGCGCTCTCGTGGTAGGAACGTCCCGGTCCTCGCACTCTGCGAGTGTGATACCCGGGTGGCGGTTCCGTGATTTTCTCAGTGCTTCCAGGACAGACTTCGGGGTTTCGTCTACCTCATAACCCTTGGCGAACAGCTCCTTGATGTCTGGTGGCAATAGCGGCGTAGTTCTCTCTGGTGGCAGGGCGGGACGAGGCGGTTCTGTCGGGACTGGTGTCTCTGGTCTGGTCTGGGAGCGGGTAAGGACGTTGAGCTGAAGGGGCTCTGAGAATCGCACTCTTTCCTTTTGTGACGATGGTTCTGGAGTCGGCAATAGGTCTGGGGTCGGTGACGGGGTAGGGGTCGGTGGTGGCGTCATGATCTGGGGTCCAGGTTCGAGCGCTTCAGGACTGTCTGGCTTCTCAGTTCGCCTCCAACGGATGATTGCTAGCAGTTCTTTGTCGTAGATCTCGTGGTTACACTCCGTCGTGGAGTGCAGGATTCCATCGTCTCCATATTGCGACAGCACGCCAGCGGAGACATAATCGGAGGCGTCAGTTTCCAGGATAATCTCCTTTTCCCAGTCGAACGGGGCCAGGACAGGTGCAGAGGTGAAGGCCTCCTTCAGGCGGTTGAAGGACTCTTCGCAGCGTGAGTCCCACTGGAACTTCACATCCTTCCGTGTCAGGTTAACCATCGGCGCGATGATCTTGGAGAAGTCGCGTACGAAACGCCGGTAGAAGTTTCCAAAGCCAATAAACGCTTGAACGTCGGTCAGGCAGGTCGGGGTTTTCCAGTCTCTGATCGTCTGTACTTTCTTGGGGTCCATCCTGATGCCGTGGCGGCCAACGATAACCCCGAGGAACGTTGTTTCCTCCTTGAAGAATTCGCACTTCTGGATCTTTGCGAATAGGCCAGCTCTCCTCAGAGCTGTCAGAACCTTACGAACATGGTTCAAGTGTTCCTCCCTGGTGCGGCTGTAGATCAGGATATCGTCCAGGTATGCGGTACAGAAAACGTCCAGGTGTTCTCGCAGAGTGTCGTTGATAAACCGTTGGAACGTCGCTGGGGCTCCGGTCATCCCAAATGGCATGACCAACGATTCGTAGAGGCCAAACCTCGTTCGGAATGCGGTGAGGTACTCTTGGCCCTCTTTGATCCGGATGTTGTTAAATGCGGAGATGATGTCGATCTTGGTGAAGTACTTCATCCCCTTCAGGTTATTCAGGGACTCTTTTGTCAGGGGGTAACGGGTAGCGGTCTTTGGCTGAGATATTGTTCAGGGCCCGGTAGTCGACGCAGAAGCGGAGGCTTCCATCTGACTTCTTGACGAATAAGACAGGTGAGGCTGCGGTAGAGGAGCTCGGGCGGATGAATCCCTTCTTTAGGTTCTCTTCCAACCATGCCTTTAGAGCTTGCAGTTCGGTGCGGGACATGGCGTATAATGGCCCAAACGGGGGCGTCTTGCCCTCGATCAGCTTGATGTCGTGGTCGTATGGTCGGTGCGGGGGCAGTTTGTCGGCTTCTTTTGGTGAGAAGACATCCTCGAAGTCTCGGAGCTCGGGCGGGAGCAGTTTCGTCAGGTCTGGCGGTTCGGGCAGGGACAGTTGGCGGTCGATATCCTCGATTGTGACGGAGAATGCCTTATATCCCCTGCGGGTGTATGCGGAGCAGGCTCGGAGGGATACAGCAGCGATGTCGACATTCTCCAAACCAGCAGGGCGTGCGGGCAGATACTCTGGGCGTGCCCTCTTTGGCACGTCGTGTAGGGCCTTGATTCTAGTTGGTCTACTCGGGGTATTGCAGTTCTCTCGGCAGTAGTCGCTCTCGAAGGTGAATGTATGGCTCGCAAAGCCAACTTTTGGGTCGTGCTCCTTCAGCCATGGCATACCCAAAACGATAGGGTAGTAGGCAAGTTGCGTCACGTAGAGCTTGATCTCCTTCTCATAGTGGTCCGCGACTCTCATGTCGACCGTTGCGTAGTGGGTCACCTTCCCACTCTCGGCCGAACGGCCATCGAAGACCTCCAGCGTAAATGGTCTCCGCAGCTTCTTCAGGGGCAGTTCGTGGGTTTCGGCCCAGCTCTGGTCGATGAACCCCCTTTCCTTGGGCTCCAGAGTCGGTCAGGGCATAGGTAGGAAGCCGTTGCTTCCCGCTCTCTAGGGTAACGGGCAGGATCATCAGGTTTGATCGTAAGTCCTCTTCCTCACGGACGGAGAGGCCTTGTACAGATGCAGCAGAAATTCGTAGTATCCGGGTGGTCTTGTCAATGCGATAGTTGTCTGCGCGGGTGGCGAGAGTCTGAGAGCGACTTAGCTCAGACTCGCACCGTTTACCGACGCATAGGGGCTTGGAGGCGGGCTCAGGGATCGGTCGGTCTCGGGGCTAGAGGGACGTTCGGTTCTGGCAGTGCGGGCTTGCAGGTGCGGGCGTGTATCTGGGTGCGGGCAGAAGGCAACCCGGTGTTCCTTCGATCCGCATCGGTAACACTCTCCTCGTTCTCTTCGTCCGTTCGGTCGGGATGTACGCTGGGCACTCAGGTCCATAGGGTCACCCTGGTTCTGGTTTCCTGTTAGGCGCGGGGACTCGCTCCGTCGAGGCTGTACCGGAGTCGCCGGAGGGCGCGGCCGAGGTGTGGTTGGCCCGGGCAGTCGGTGTAGGTGCTGCTTGATAGAACCGGTTCCGTCGGTTCTCCAGCTCCTGTAGGAAGGCGGCATACTGGTGGAATTCCCGGCTTGGGGGGTCGTGGTGCAGCAGCATACCGCGGAGCTCGCGGGAGATCGCTTGTTCCAGTAGGGTAGGTAACGAGTCTTCGGCCATCTGCCCTTCCAGGGCTAGTCGTTGGAATTCGGAGAAGAAGGTACTGAAATCTTTGTTCGACTGTCGGAGGCGGAACAGGTCGTTTCGAGCGTTGGTCACTCGGTTGGGGTCTCCAAACGCCTTTTCCAAGTAGGCGAGGATGTCGGAGTAGTCGGGGAATTGGGGAAGACCATAAGCAATCTTTGGCAAGATCAGCTCATAAGCCCTCCCAGAGAGCCGACCTGCGACGTAGGTCAGGCGAGAAGTGGCTGTAGGGAATCGATCCGCGTTGGCCTTCATCTTGGCATAGATCTGTTGCGTGAAGCGTCGAAGGTCTGCGCGAGATCCGTCGAACTTCTCTGGGTCTGGGAGTTTTTCACTGAGGACGGTAGATCCGGTACGTGAGGCAGGAGCAGGCGCAGGCGTTCTCGGAGCAGTATCTACAAGAGGCTCGGCCGGGGGGTTCGTAGCAGGGAGGTCGGTCAGCGGGGTATATACAGCGGGCGTAGCGGCAGCGAGGAGTTGGGCCTTCTCGACTTCAAGCCGGGCGATCTTGTCGGCGGCCTTGGCTGTTCGTTCGATGTTCCGTTCGTCGCGTTCGTTCAGTTGTTCCTTCTGGTAGTGGATGATCGCGTCGCGCTTCGAAATTTCGGTCTGGAGGGACAGGACGTCGGGGTCGTGGGTACGGGCGGCGGCGCGGAGGGTAGCGATCTCCTTTTCCAGGGAGGTAGCATGCCCATCCATGTTCCTCAGGTAGAACATCCAGCGTTCTGGGTGTTCGCTGACGTGTACGGCCAAGTCTGCCGCGGTGTCGGGGTTCGCAGGAGGTTCGGGGCGGGTAGCCATCGTGTTGGAGACGGTCGGCTAATGGGGTTGGAGCTACGTAATGTCACGGGCGGAACAGGCAGGTAGTTCGATGACAGTGTATTCAGGCTAAGCTACAGTCTCGGGCTCTATTCCGTCGGTACGGGCAGGCTTGGTAGTCAAGACGTAGCTCAAGGAGCTACATACAGGATTGGCGACAGCGAGGTGCAAGATCTTCAACCCATAGTGGCCCGTGCCCACCATGTGTTAGCACGCCCCACTGTGGGCTCTAGCAGGCACGGCGTGAACCGCCGTGACACTATCTGATGACGACTCTACAAGTACAAC
The DNA here is from genome assembly GCA_027946355.1 of Collariella sp. IMI 366227. Classification (NCBI taxonomy): domain Eukaryota; kingdom Fungi; phylum Ascomycota; class Sordariomycetes; order Sordariales; family Chaetomiaceae; genus Collariella; species Collariella sp. IMI 366227. Next base: position 484,529 of record JAPEUS010000002.1, on the reverse strand, counting down.
TTGTAACGGTCCCAGGAGTATATTGCAACTATCTGATGACGACTCTACGAGTACAACTAAGCTTGAAGAAAGGAAAGGAAAGTGGAAAGACTGGCCAGCGCGTTGCGGAGGTCTTCCTCTGACCAGAGCGGAACACTAAGTGTGAAAGGGGTAAGTGTAATGGAGTCGTTGATGGGGTCGTTGATGGGGTCGTCGGCCGAGAGATGTTCAGGGGTTGGCTGAGGGTCACCGAGGCCTTTACGGGGCTCAGCCCGTTACAACCGTAGCTTAAATCAATTAAAACTACTCGAAGTCGCTATCATCAGATGTCTCGCAAACTACTTGACAATGTCACGGGCGAGACAGGCAGGTAGTTCAATGACAGTATATTCGGGCTAAGCTACAGTCTCGGGCTCTATTCCGTCGGTACGGGCAGGCTTGATAGTCAAGACGTAGCTCAAAGAGCTATATACAGGATTGGCGACAGCGAGGTGCAAGATCTTCAACCCATAGTGGCCCGTGCCCACCATGTGTTAGCACGCCCCACTGTGGGCTCTAGCAGGCACGGCGTGAACCGCCGTGACAGACAAGTTTGTGCATTGTAGCCAGGCTTCTTGCAGTTGCTGCAGAGCCGGACACGCGGCTCACTCACGGTTATACAACCACCACTCCTAGACGGTTTTTCGCAATCCTGACCACCACGTCCCCGGTCGGCTGGCAAGACGGTCGCCTCTTGTAAACTAAGCGACCCTCCACCCTGCAAACGTGATTCTTTGGTTTTCCGTCGCTTGCTTAGCCGCTCATTTGCCGCACAAAGCTCTTTGGTCTTAGCGCGGAGCAACACCATCTCAGACGCCAATTTAGAGATGCCCTTCGCCTGCAAGTCGATGATGTCGAAAATGTGGGTAGGAGAGCTACCTTGATGGTTCTGGATGTTCCGCTTGAGTGTGCTGGAATCCAGTGTCGCTTCCTGCGCATTAGAGGAAGTCTTGGGGTCCCAAGACGTAGCTGTTTCGGGACGGGAGCTCGGAGGAGATGGGGCGGTTGGCTTCGGGTCGAGGCGAGAAATCACCGATTCGGGGTCGAAAGGGACGAGGCCAGCTGCTCTAAAGCCTGATTGTATGTTCTTTGACGTGATAGACGCGTGGAATGCCTCAACAAATGCGTCGAAGAAGTCTTCTTTGGTGATGTGGGTGATCTGCATCTGCATCATCTGCTCAATTTCCTTGCCGTACGAGACCTTGAGCGGACTGAAACACCCAAAATCGAGGGGCTGAAGGAAGTGGGATAAATGGGGAGGCATGCAAAGTGAAATGATGTTGTTAGCCTTGCAGAAATACTCGAAGTCGACCGAGTGGTGGCTTTCATGGCCGTCGAGGATAAGCAGTCGATGTACCCCTCTCGTACGACGCTTGGTAGACTGATCAAAATGTTTCAACCAGTCGAAACCAATCTCGTTTGTAGTCCAGCCATTCTCGCTCGTGTGGACTCTCTCCATTTGGGCTGGAATCGGCTGTCCTGGTACCAGGGAAGGAGGTGGTTTTTGCCCTTGACAACGAAGTACGGCGGCACGACCCAACCATCCGCACACACAGCTTGGATCACTGTCACCCACTCCCGATTGCCAGGCTGCTTTGTACGAGGCCGGCCGCGGCGTTTGGAGCTTGTCACAACCTTTGCACCCGAAAGTATGCCCATCTGGAACCCGGTCTCGTCGAAGTTGTAGATATCCCCCTCTTGAATTGCGTATTTGTCGATAACGTTCCGCACAAGCCAAAACCACGCGTTTACCACGTCGAGATCTTCACATTGGGTCCTCTGGTAGTCGATTCGACGTCGAAAACGCGTCGTAAGCTCGTCATGTCGGTCCACGAAGTTGTTCGCCCATCGCGGTCCGACGCGTGACGCGTCGCGTACCGCGCGAAGACGATCGGCCATTTCTCGAATGTCGGAGAGCCGGGGTTAAAATCCTCACGCGTCAAGGTTGAGTACCCTCTCAAGAAGAACCTTTTCTTCCAAGTCGGTCAGTTTTCGAAGGTTGGCAGGTATTTCGCCTCGTGGTTGCTTTCCGGCGCGTCGGTGCTGGAGCGAGCTTTGTGGGACCTCGTAGATCATAGAAGCTTGTCGTACGGAAAGTTTAGGGTCTTTTTTGATAGCTTCAAGCGCAAGGATTATGCGACTCTCTTTTGGAGGAGGTTCCATCTTGCATTGTGGAAGGAATTCGCGATGAAGTTGGGAGGTTGGGGAAAGGACGAAAAGTGGCCCACTCGTTATGCTGGCCCACTCGTTATGCAAATACGTTAGAAAATATTGAGTCATTCTAGATTGAGACCGCAGAAAAAGGTATGTTATGATAGGGACGCAAGAGAGAAAAAACACCAAATCGAGCACACGCCGTGGCAAATGCAGCTGGAACGATCGATGCCAACAGGACACTGAACTCTATTGACGAAGACAAAAAAAGTATGAGGAGAGAGAGTAAAACCCAGCAGAACTAGGCCGAGGGCCCGACAAAGTCATCCAAAACCCTGAACCTCCATCGAAGCCCATCTCGGACCGCTTGTTTCTCACTGTTCATGCAAGGAGGCTAGCTATGCAATCACATGTAAGGCACTGGTGCGCCGTGCCGTTACAACAGATAACTCTAATAAAAACTTTACAGCCCCTCTTGTAACGGGCTAAGCCCGTTGACGGCCTCGGAGACTCTCGGCCATGGAGACTTTCAACTCCATGGCCTATCAGCGCTTCGATCCGTCAGTACCCATACGACCTCCATCACCATTATGCATCCCCTGAAGGCAGATGACATACCATAGCGCGCACTCTCCCTCTAGTCATGAGAACAACTTTACCGCGTAGGAATTATCGTTTTCTCTCCCTCTAGTCATGAGAACAACGTTACCGCGTGGGAATTATCGTTTTCTTTTATTCTTTTTCTTCAAATTTACTATAACGTACTTGCATAACGGGTCGGCCAGCATAACGAGTCGGCCACTTTTCCTAAACCTCTATTACTTTATATAAGTCAATTCAACCACAATAGCTCAGATCAATTAAAACTACTCGGAATCGCTTTCCTCAGACATCTCGCATACTACTTGACAGGTTCGTACATTATGGCCAGGCTTCTTGCAGTTGCTGCAGAGCCGAACGTGCGGCTCACCTGCATTCGTACGACCACCACTCCGAGATGTTTCCTCGCAATCCTGACCACTAAGTCCCCGATCAGCTATCAAAACCGTCGCCTCTTGTAAACTAAGTGATCCTCCATCCTGCAGACGTGTTTTTTTTTATCCTGCGTCGCTTGCTTTTCCGCTCATTTGCCGTACGAAGCTCCTTGTTCTCGGCCCGGAGCAATACCATCTCGTACGCCAATTTCGAGATGCTCTTTGCCTGCAAGTCGATGACGTCGAAAATATGGGTAGGAGAGCTGCCTTGATGGTTTTCGATCTTGCGCTTGAGAGTGCTCGAGCTCTGGGCCGCGTCGTACGCATTAGACGGGGTCTTCGGGACCCAAGACAAGGCCGTCCCAGGACGTGAGTTCGGAGGAGATGGGGTAATTGGCTTAGGGTCGAGGCGAGAGATCACCAATTCGGGGTCGAAAGGGACAAGTCCAGCTGCTCGAAAGCCTGCTCGTACGTTGTTTTCCGTAATAGAGGCGCAGAACGCCTCAACAAATGCGTCGAAGAAGTCCTCCTTTGTGATGTGGGTGATTTGCATCCGCATCATCTGCTCGATTTGCTTGCCGTACGAAGCCTTGAGCGGACTAAAACACCCGACATCGAGAGGCTGGAGGAAGTGAGATGAATGAGGAGGCATGCAAAGCGGAATAATGTTGTTGGCCTTGCAGAAATCTTCGAAGTCGACCGAGTGGTGGCTTTCGTGGCCGTCGAGGATGAGCAGTCGATATACTCCCTTCGTACGATGCTTGGTAGACTGATCAAAATGTTTTAACCAATTGAGACCAATCTCGTTTGTCGTCCAGCCATTTTCGCTCGTGTGGACTCTCCATTCGGGCTGGAATCGGCTGTCCTGGTACCAGGGGAGGAGGTGGTTTTTTCCCTTGACGACGAAGTACGGCGGCGCGATCCAGCCATCCGCACACACAGCCTGGATCACCGTAACCCATTCCCGATTGCCAGGCTGCTTCGTACGAGGCCGGCCACGGCGTTCGGAGCTTGTCACGACCTTTGCAGCCGAGAGCATGCCCATCATAAACCCAGTCTCGTCGAAATTGTAGATATCCCCCTCTTGGATCGCGTACTTGTCAACCACATTTCGTACGAGACGAAACCACGCGTTTACCACGTCGGGATCTTCGCATTGGGCCCTCTGGTAATCGATTCGACGTCGGAAACGCGTCGTAAGCTCGGGATGTCGTTTCACGAAGCCGTTCGCCCATCGGGGTCCGACACGCGACGCGTCGCGTGTCGTACGAAGGCGATCTGCCATTTCTCGAACGTCGGAGAGCCGGGGCTGAAATCCTCGCGTATCAAGGTCGAGTACCCTCTCAAGAAGCACTTTTTCTTCCAAGTCGGTCAATTTCCGAAGGTTGGCAGGTAATTCGCATCGTGGTTGCTTTCCAGCGCGTCGGTGCTGGAGCGAGCTTCGTGGAATCTCGTAGATCGTAGCAGCTTGCTTTTCGCATGGAAAGTTTGGGGTCTTTGTCAAGAGCTTTGAGTGCAAGAATAACGCGACTTTCTTTTGGAAGAGATTCCATTGCGTTTTGCGGATGAAATTGGCAACGAAGTTAAAAGGTTGTAAAGGGAAGAAAAGTGGCCGACTCGTTATGCTGGCCGACCCGTTATGCAAGTACGTTACTCATAGAATCATCACTAGCTAGTTACAATACACTTGTTGGGACCGTCACATTATACCAAGCTTCCTTTCCTCAAAATTCAGTGCAAGGAGAGTATTTGACGTCCTCTGTCCAGACGGAGGATAGCATCGGTGCTGCCCTCGTTACCACCATCAAGGTAACAGGGCCATCTCTGAATTCGCAAAAGTGCTAGTCACCGAGTCAGCTGCGCGAAAAAGCGAACTTCCCCCAAGGAGGTTACTATCGAATTCTATATTACTAACCGTTATACTACGGTACCGATCTCGAGCTTAAGGGAGCCGAGTAGCCAGGTACGACTGGGACACTAGGACCGCAAGATACTGGCAACCAAAACCTGTAACGGGCTGAGCCCGTTGACGCCCATGGAGACCTCTAACGCCATAATTCAGCGTTTTGGTCCATCAGCGCTATGATCCATCAGGGCTCATACGACCCCATACGACCGACCTCCATCACCACTACGCATCCCTGATGCAGATGGCGTGTCATGGCCCGCACTCTCCCTCTGGTCATATGAACAAGGATACCTCGTGGGAACTGTTACTTTCCTTTCTCTTCTTTTCTTCAAGTTTAGTGTACTCGTAGAGTTGTCATCAGCTTAGTTGCAATATACTTGTTGAGACCGTTACAGTAGCTGGCATATTGGGTTGCTAAGAAAACTAAGTACTGAGGTTGAGGGTGACGTGTTGTGTGGAAAAGTGGCCACTCGCTTATCAAATACGTTATTATTATTGTTCTACACCGCGTGCCGGTCTTTTTACCCCTCTTTATAGAGGAACCATGCCTGTAATGGCCGCATAAAACCCCCCCCGCCACGGCTTAGGGCCACTGTCAGATCCCCCATACTACAAAAGAAAAGAGACTACAAGCTAGCCTCCCGGGCTTTCGGCCTCCTCTGTCTCTAGTTCTAGCCTTCGGGCCAAACTATACTCTAGAAGCTGGGCAGAGTCCATTAGCCAACCTAGAACCTCTCTTGCCAATCGAGCGTTCCGGGCGCCTATCCCCTGTAACACAGAGTACAGGTCCGGCTGTGACCGAATTTCAGAAGCCTCCCAGGTGCGTTCCAGTGGTGATTCGGGGTACCAAACCACCAAGTGCTCCATCGCTCCCCTGCCTTTCCTTCCTTCTTTGCACCCGCAGTAGAGCGTATTGACCCCAGGGACTTGCATCCTAAAAAGAAAGTCCCGGAAGCCAATAGCCCTAGTACGGGTCTGTACCAATAGTGAGCTCCGGGCCTTCGTTAGGCCCTCGTGCCTTCGTAGGGTCTTATTGGTAAAAAGGAAGTCTGGGGGGTTCTAAGTCGGCCACCTGTCGGGCCACCATTCGGTCAGTTGCCCCGCTCCATCGCTGCCCAACACCATCAGGAGAGAACTCGTTGCTGTCGTCTTTCTACCACTGCAAATGCCACTATTTTGACATGTTTCGAATCCTTGGATTCAGGCCTTTTTACGACAATGCCCAAGTATACTGAAGACGACTTGCAAGCAGCCATTCTGGCCGTCGAAAACGGTACCTCGATCCGTCGGGCCGCCTCCGACTGGGGTATCCCTTTTTCCACATTGCAAAGCCGTATCAAGTCGGGACACCGACCCAAAGGAGAGTACGAAGCTCTTGCCCTTCAGAAACTCAGCCCTACTCAGGAAGACCATTTAGCCAAATGGGTCCTTGCGCAAGAGGCTCTGGGAGTCCCTGTCACACATGCACAAATCCGAGTCTTCGCCGATCGGGTCCTTCAAGCAAGTGGATCACAAGAGAGAGTTGGAAAACACTGGCTTTCGAAGTTTCTACGGAGACACCCAGCCTTGAAGACCAAGAGGGTAAAGCGAATCGACGTTAAACGTCTTGACGGGACAACGACTAAGGTGATCAGGGCCTTCTTTCAGCGGCGAACTCTTCCTGTGATCAAGGACATTCTTCCTGACGATATCACAAATATGGATGAGAATGGGATAATGGAGGGCCAAGGCCTCAACGGCTTATGTGTTGGGAAAGCCGAAACCAAGGTTTCTTTGGCAAAACACCCCGAATCTCGCATCTGGACTACGATCCTCGAGTGTGTCTCAGCGGCGGGGAGGCTCTTCGAGCCGCTTGTTGTTTTCAAGGGCAAGGAGGTTCAACAACAATGGTTTCCCGACGACAAGGAGTCCCTGGTATCGCTCAACAACTGGAAGTTTACAGCAAGTGAGAATGGGTGGACTAGTAATGACATTGCGTTGGAATGGTTGCTCAAGATCTATCTTCCTGTCCCCCCCCAGTCGGGAAGAAGAGGTTATTAATTGTCGACGGCCACGGAAGCCACGCAACAGACGATTTCATGTGGCATTGCTATATCAACAACGTCTACCTCCTTTACACAAAGCTCACCAAGGAGTCCTAAGACCACTGCCGCTTCCTGAGAAAGCCTGGAAGGATATATTAATGGACTTTATATGTACTTGGCAGACACTACCTGCAGTGTAACGGGCTGAGCCCTGTAAAGGTCTCGGTGACCCTCGGCCAACCCCTGAATATCTCTCGGCCGACGACCCCATCAACGACTCCATCACACTCACCCGTTTCACACTTAGTGTTTCCCTCTGGTCAGAGGAAGGTGCAATCCGTTGGCCTGTTACTTTCTTTTCCTTTCCTTTCTTCAAGCTTAGTTGTACTCGTAGAGTCGTCATCAGTGTAACGGGCCACGCGTTGGCTTGAATGAATGCACAAGACGTAGGAGGAATGACTTGATTGCTTCGAATGAAGAAGAAAGGAGAGAACGCTAAAGACAGGAGACGCAAGGACAGCCTTTTGTCATGTAGCTATTACGTGCGCCCGCACGTGTACAGGCCGAGGGTCACCAAGGCCATAACGAACCTAGCCCGTCACAATCAGATAGTTGCAATATAAGACCCTTGCCCCACCTTTCGGTCAGGCCACCTTTCGGTCAATTTCCCCCTGGTCCATCACTGTCTAAGTCATCCACTCCCTTGACCTCACTATTTACAACTGGGTCAGATACGGCCCATTCAAAGCACATATCTTCAAAAATGAGGCCATTCGCAACTGCCTCGGGCATTGCCACCTTTCCTACAGCTTTTTTGGCCTTGATTACTTCTGCAATGCTAGCAAATCGCTCGTTTAAGTCCACTTGCACCCTCTTCCTTTTCTTCGGCCTCAGTCTCTCAACCTCAGCTTCCAGAGCCTGAATTCTTTGTTGATACTCAGCAATCTTGATTGCTTTGTGATCAAGACTCCTTGCAATCTTGAAAAAAGTGACCCGAGCCACTGGGTCAGCCCGGTAAAGTTGTTGCAGTTGGCCGACCCGGGACCCCAAGAGCTTATGGACCTCCTGACTGCGGTGGGGAGTCTCAACAGCTCGAGCCATCGGCTGGGAATAAAGAACTTGTGATGGCTTTGTCGTATGATCTTGTTGTTGTTGACTGTCGGCCTTATCCTGGGCCTCCTGGTCAGCCTTTAAGACCAGACTGTTGCCGAGCGGTCTCTCCACGTTGATCGGCCATAATCCAGTTGTAAGCCAGCCTGCCCGTATTATTCGACTGGTGCCAGCAACTCTTCTAGCTTTACTGTACGCCTTCAAGAAATCCCGCTTGTTGAAGGGGACTGGACCACGTAGCAAAACAAGGTCCTGCAGCTCCTTACGGTAGGCAGTCTTCAGAGGACTGAAGAAGGAAAGATCCAATGGCTGGAGGACGTGGGATCCAATGGCTGGAGGACGTGGGATCCAATGGCTGGAGGACGTGGGAGCTGTGTGGTGGTAGGTAAAGCTATAATCTGGGTGTAGGTATGACAGTTGGACACCTACCATTCAATATAGGTGAGCATCCCAGGCTAGTAGTAATCGCGGGATAGGGCTTCGTATATACGCGCTCACTTTAAATATTCAGCGATAGCGCTCTCGTGTCAGGAAGGGACTAGTTCGACGTATAACTCCGGAAGTTTGGGATATATAAATAGTCTCGATAGTATAGGTATCCTCTCTAGTCCGTATACTCTACGAGTATAATATCTAGATGGCAGTTCCATGACTTTCTTAGCGCTTCTAAGATAGACTTCGTCATTCCGTCTACCTTATAGCCCTTGGCGAATAGTTCCCTCATATCTAGTGGTAATAGCGGCGTAGTTTTTTCGGGTAGTAGGGCGGGGCGAGGCGGTTCTATTGGGACTAGTGTCTCTGGTCTGGTCTGGGAGCAGGTAAGGACGTTGAGTTAGAGAAGTTCCATAAATTATACTCGTTCTTATCGGGCTATTAGTAGCGGGCTGGGGGTCAGTAATAATATAGGAGTTGGTAGCGTCATCGGTATTATAATCTGGGGGTCCAGGTTTAAGCGCTTCACGACTATCTAGCTATGGTATTATAGACGTTTATCCCTCTCTTTAGGCAGGTCCTCTAACCTTCTGGTCAGGGGGTCTTGCTTCGCACCCTACTTCCTAGGTTGGTAGGTGATTGTAAAGGTAAACCGGGATAGGATCTTAGACTATTGGGCCTGGTGGCGGTTCAGGAGCTTGGTCGTAGTAAAGTACTCTACAGTTAATAATAGCTTTGATTGGGGAGCTTACACTCTCCAGTTTGAGCTTTTACTTTTTAAAGCAATGGTTAATCACTAGCTGTTCTTTATTATAAATTTTATCACGTGGCCCACCATCAAGTGGAACAACCCATTGAGTAGAACATTTTTCAAGACATCACAAATCCATACCAGCAGAAAGAAGTCCACCAAAAACAGTTGAATCAATGGTTTACTCAGAACTACTGAAACTATTGATTTTTTTTTAGCCTCCAGGCAAGTCCTTGCATTGTAACTAGTTTTGCGGCAAATGCCACAGAGCCACAAACCCGTCCGACGCCTCTTTGACGACCCATCGTTTTCACCCTCGACGCGTCCTTCTTCTTTTAACTTTGAGACGGGCAATTCGGACTATGGGGTTTGGCATTCTGGACCATGTGGGGCATCTTGAACCCTAACCCTCGTATTCCCCATACTTGTTTCCCCATAAATCAATTTATGGTGCATGCAGTCAAGCCCATTGAATCGCTCAATTCCTTCAAAAAAGCAGTCAAATACGCAGTTGCAACCACAGTTGCAGTCGCGCAATACGGTCGCCGCAATTCAGCTACAGTCGCGCGTAGTAAGCTCTTCTACCCTGATGCTGGTGTGCCCAGACTTACAGGTGTAACGGGCTGAGCCCGTCGACGGCCTCGGAGACTCTCGGCCATGGAGACCTCTAACGCCATGATCCAGCGTCTTGGCCCATCAGCGCTATGATCCGTCACTGCCCATACAACCCCATACGACCTCCATCACCATTACGCATTCCCTGATGCGGATGACATACCATAGCACGCGTTCCCCCTCTGGTCATAAGAACAAGGCCACCTCGTAGGAACAGTTACTTTCCTTTCTCTTCTTGCTTCAAGTTTAGAGTACTCGTAGAGTCGTCATCAGCTAGTTGCAATACACTTGTTGGGACCGTTACAACAGGTTTCCAGCCAACCAATTACAATGGCGACTGTCCCCAGCCTGCAAGTGCCCGGCTGCTACAATGATAGCGACGATGACGATCCTCCCGAGCCTTCAACGCCACCGCTTTCCAACCCTCCATCCGACCACAAACTTCTTACCCACCATTACGACTCTCTCGACGAGCTTGTCGATGACATCCACGAGTGGGCGGCGCAAGCGCTCTTTGGCATCAGGAGGCAGCGGTCCCTCAACCCTGTCAAGGACTTCGGCTATACAAGGGTGGACTTCTGTTGCCTCAGGGACAAGATACGGCCATCCGAAGGGGTTGCTGGGCGCAAATCGTCAACCACGAAAACTGGCTGCGTGTAGCAAGCTTCAGCCAAGGCACATGTTTGCAACGGCAGGCGATGGACTTTGGAGATTGGGGAGGGCTCGGTTCACAACCATGCCGCTGCTGAAGGCCGTGAGGATATTCCCACGTTCAGGAAATTGCTGCCGAGCATGTAGCCTTCGTGGCCACCTTCGTCAACCAGCTTGTGCGAAGCCCTCCGCAATAAGTTCCCGGGCATCCTCTTTACTCGGGTACAGCTTAAGAGCCTTCAGTATTGTCTACAGAAGACTGCAGTAGATGGGTATACACTATTCCGAGGTACAATAAAGCTCCTGGACGAGCGGGGCATTCTATACAGAGTCTTGTGGTCAGCAACAGACCGCAACAAGCCGGAGGGTTTAGTGAGGACCGACGACTTTTGCAAGCAATAGTGGGCGTTAAATCCATGGGCTCAGATGTACGACAACACGTACAAAACCAACAACAAGGGCCTTGCATTCTTCCAAGTCTCATATGAGCATTAGCAGTTTGAACAAGGTCTTTAGCTGCGCGTTCGGGCTCATCAACAACAAACAACAGAAAGGCTTTGACTGATTGATGGATCAAGTCAACGCATTGCGCCAGGAGATTGCGGCTACTTCCCGCTCGTCACCATCACCGACTTCGACGCCGCAATAAAGAACGCGATCACCCGCGTCTATCCAGATGCAAAGCCGCAGATCTGCATCCTCCGCGTCAATAAGAACGTCATCTTACGGAGGTGTCATGGGTAAGTTCCGACCTGTGCGAAAGTACTGCTGGGACCCACTTCTCACGCTAAGCCATTTCCGACATGCCCTTCGCATTCACCACTTCGTATGCATTCCATTAGCTGCAATTACGTCCCTCATCCTCTGCTCCATCGAGGCCAGTTGGCTTTGCCAAAACTCATCTGGAAGCATCTCCCACGCCTCCTGAACCTGGCACCGAAGCCCATCATACGAAGGATTCGACTCGTTCCCGTAATGTAGGCTAATATAGTCCTTCATCTAGTTTCAACAGTTCTCAATCGGGTTGAAATCAGGGCTATAAGGTGGCCACTCGACTATTTCGACCCTCCGCTTCTGGAGATCAAGTCGAGTTTCTAGTGTGACGGGCTAGGCCCGTTATGGCCTCGGTGACCCTCGGCCTGTACACGTGCGGGCGCACGTGATAGCCACATGACAAAAGGCTGTCCTTGCGTCTCCTGTCTTTAGCGTTCTCTCCTTTCTTCTTCATTCGAAGCAATCAAGTCATTCCTTCCACGTCTTGTGCATTCATTCAAGCCAACGCGTGGCCCGTTACATCTAGAGATGCGTGTCCTGGAGCACCATCTTGCATCAGGACAAGAGACCGGCCTTCCCTAGCCTGAAGTTGAATCCAACCATGGATAATAGGGACAGTATGTTGTCGATACGAGCTGCATGACAAAAGGCTGTCCTCGCGTCTCCTGTCTTAGCGTTCTCTCCTTTCTTCTTCATTCGAAGCAATCAAGTCATTCCTCCCACGTCTTGTGCATTCATCCAAGCCAACGCGTGGCCTGTTACATTTTGCTTCGAATCCTTCTATCAATTTTTCCCCGATCGGTCCATCGGAATAGAAGCGCTTTCCACTATGTTGCCGACTGCCTCCCGACCGCGCCAAGTGCTCCCTGACGTGGAGCTCCTCCAAGGAACAGCAGATCTCGACGAGTGGCTTGTCTCGATACGTGCGAAGTTACGAATTGATGGGGCTGCAATTGGCGACGAGTATGCACGCTTCCACTATGTATACTCACGACTTGCACCCGGCCCGAAACGAACGATGCTCCCATACGTCAAGAGGGCACAGGATACCAACGACTGTGCTGCAGATGCATTCGTCGCATACGTACAAAGCACCTTCGAAGACCCGAACCAAGCCAAGAAAGCTGGTCAACGCCTGACCAAGATACGCCAAGGAAGGAGGTCGATTGCGACATATATCCCCGAGTTCGAACGCAAACTTTTCGAAGCCAGAGCAGACCAATGGCCAGACGATGCCCGTATTATTCTGCTCGCTGCCAGCTTAAATCGGGAGACCCAAGATCGACTCGAGGGAAAGGACTGGCCCGAGACATACACCCAGTTTACAGCCTTCCTCCGGCGGCAGGAGAGTGCATTCGTCAGCACCTCCGACACTGCCAGCTCGATGGCAGACCGACAACCCGACGACGATCCGATGGATGTGGACATCAGCCGCTTACGATTGCCCGCAAAGAAACACCGCCTGGGCAAGGACCAATGTGCCCGTTGTGGCGAGAAGGGGCATTGGGCAAAGGATTGTACATACAACAGACGTCCCGTTGGCCTCAAAATTGTTCGGACTCCTCGTAGTCCGAGTAAGTATAAGCCTTCGAATGAAGAGGGCCTGTGCACGTGCGGGCGCACGTGACAGCTGCATGACAAAAGGCTGTCCTCGCGTCTCCTGTCTTAGCGTTCTCTCCTTTCTTCTTCATTCGAAGCAATCAAGTCATTCCTCCCACGTCTTGTGCATTCATCCAAGCCAACGCGTGGCCTGTTACACACTGATCTGGGGTCCAATTAATATGCTCGAGTGCAAATTGGAGACGGAGTTCTCGATTTTTCTCAGAGATAGGAGGCTTGCGGTAGGTGACGTAACGACTATATCCGAGCCGGCGAAGAGTTGAGCGGATCGCATACTCGCCAAAAGCTCCATTGAAGAGTGTTGTCGGTAACTCTAGGAACCCCATTCGTCGGTTCGTTTTCGAGGCGGTAACAAATTCGACAAGCTCCTGTTGCTGTTCGGGGCTCATTACAGGAGGGCGCCCTGATCGTTTCTGAGGAGCCGGGTCTTTGAGCGCGCGTTTGACTTGTCCAAGCCCGTAGCCAGTTAATGTAACGATTTTAGGCTTTGATAAACAGCTGTAAAATAGAGGGTGCGAATTTCAGCCCGCTGGGCCTCAGTAAGCTGCTTCCGAGCCATGGTGTTTACGTGGAAAAAGGACGCGTTGTGGCAGATGCACTGGAAATCCACTGAAAGAGAGTCTAACCATAACTGGTATGGTCTATTTATCAGCTTGAAAAAAGGTACCTGAACAGGGGGTCGAAACTTCGGCCTGCAACCTCCGTACACATCAAGCGCAAGTGGGATAAACGGGCTACAGCCATTGTTTCCGTAGCCCAGCGACAGCAACAACAGCCGCAACCACTAGCCGAGCCGAACAACAAACCCAACTTCAACGACGACGACGACCACATCGTAAAAAGGATCAACCGCATGGCTGCGCAGGGTGAGGAGGTTGGCCCAGTTTTAGAGACAGTCGAGTACTCTCGTGCGGGCTTATACAAGCTGTGGATTCATATGCTGTACGCCCGTACAACTAACGAATTCAACCTTGCTTGGGAGCAGTTACAAGCCTTCTTCATTACACAACCAGCAATTGTCAAGTACTTGGAAGTCACTCATATGCCAGTTGTTCAGGAATGGGCTGTGTAACGGTCCCAGGAGTATATTGCAACTATCTGATGACGACTCTACGAGTACAACTAAGCTTGAAGAAAGGAAAGGAAAGTGGAAAGACTGGCTAGCGCGTTGCGGAGGTCTTCCTCTGACCAGAGCGGGACACTAAGTGTGAAAGGGGTAAGTGTAATGGAGTCGTTGATGTTCAGGGGTTGGCCGAGGGTCACCGAGGCCTTTACGGGGCTCAGCCCGTTACAGGCTGCTTGTCATACCAGCCGCAACCTCAACTTCGGCCCCCGTACAACATCGCCAGTCGAGTCTGCCAACCGGTATCTCAAGAGCTTCTTGATCCGGGGAGCAGTACTGTCAAGCAGGTGGTTGAACAGTCATTCGAGATGGTCAGCGCAATGGAAGAGGGCATTCAGGAAGCTCGTCAGTACCAGAAGAACCACCTTCGCCGCGACTTCCTTGGGCAGACATGGCTTGGCAACACTCCCACCATAGTAACGCTGCGGGCGATGAACCTCGTTACCAAGGAGCGTCGTCATATGGTAGGAGGCTTGCTGTCAGCAACAGAACCAGACCGCCCGTGTGACGGGCTAGGCCCGTTATGGCCTCGGTGACCCTCGGCCTGTACACGTGCGGGCGAAGGTGATAGATAGCTACATGACAAAAGGCTGTCCTTGCGTCTCCTGTCTTTAGCGTTCTCTTCTTTCTTCTTCATACGAAGCAATCAAGTCATTTCTCCCACGTCTTGTGCATTCATCAAGCCAACGCGTGGCCCGTTACAGCCCGCCTCTTGCTACCTGTACTGGGCAATTCACTGCGCAACTGGGTATCCCCCTGTCGACACGAGCTGTTTCGACGACGTCAAGCCAAGGGTCTGGTGCTTCAGAAAGAAGATTTCCATCCATACTAGTAGCTGGATAGATCTCTGGTGGATGAAGACCATTATCTACAGTATTACGAGTTTGACCGCGTTACGCGATTGCGTGGCCGACCGCGGCACTCGCAGCCATTCACCCCTGACCAGCAGGCCCTACAGTCGACAGCGCCCATCTCGACCCAGGGCGTTGCACCGCAGAGCACTATTGTGCCAGACTCTTTGCCGCGACGGCTGAGAGGGAAGGAGATCAGGGCACGCAGCAAGGTTAGGTGTCACGGACCTCTCCTGTTCCTATGTCATGGTCACGCCATATGCCTGTCATGACCATAACACAAACCTCTGCTCCAGGACTTAAGGCCTGGTAGCACGCCTGTACATAGCTCTTGCTCTCTTCATAGCAATATCAGTCTTGTATGTGCGAGCTGACCTGACCTTGGGGCCCGTCACAATAGGGCTGTGCATTGCTTAGTCAGAAAAAGAAAGTGATCAGATCTCGAGCTACGTCTTGACTATCGCTGCCTGTACCGACGGAATAGAGCCCGAATATACTGTCACTGAACTATCTGCCTATCTCCCCCTTGACATACGGTAACGTTGTTCTTATGACTAGTGTAACGGTCCCAGGAGTAAATTGCAACTATCTGATGACGACTCTACGAGTACGACTATCACAGGAGGCAATGGCAAAGTAGGTACCTGTTGGTAATTGATGTGGTTGCACGAGGAAGGGAAGTGGGAGGCTCAGCCCCGCAGGGGAAAACCACTGAGCGCACCCCACCCCACAACCCTAACCCTACACTATGGAACGGGCTGTGCCCGTGACAAACCGTCAGATATTCTAGTTGAGGTTAATCTATCTATATCTATAGGCGTGGCAGGGCGACCGTACAAGCTGTGCCGGCGTGGCAGCTCGTACGATGGCCTGCTGCAAGACACGGTCGGCATTGCGGCTTTGGCCTCGTGGGGAGACCCTCGCAGTGCAACGGGAAGCTGGATGTCGGGGTTGCGCCCGGCGGAAGGTGGGCCGTGGTGGTTACATTGGACCGAGGGGAAGGCAGTGGAATTGCGGTCCCGGTTCGCACCCGGGCCGTAGGAACAAGACAGACGGTGCCTCGGCGGGGGACCTGTTGGACTGTACGCGTGGCTGGGCCACGTCCTTTAAGTGGGCAGAGGTTACGGTATGGGATGAAGCCGCAGGTGGATTGCGCTGGAAGGGCGCCCCGGCTGTGGAGGGAATATGTGGTGTCGCTGCCGCAAGGAGACTGTGGTTCCGGGGAGCAATGTAACTGGCCGGAGAGGACGGACGCGCGTGTCGGTCATCCGAGAGAGAGGGAGCTATATGGATGCCGAGTACCCGGCTCGCACCCGGGCCCCGACTGCTGCGCGGTTGCTGTGGTGTCGCCTATGGAGCTCTATATAGCCGTGCCTCTTGTGGAGGGCTTAAGGTGCAAACCTTAGAGTTTCGTGTCCTTCTGCGCATATCTGACGACAACGAAGGGTTATTAGACGGAGAGGGGCCGATAGAGGTCTTGGCCTCGGGCTTCTGACTAGATACCCCCTGGAGGCGGATCTTCGCTATGTAGTTAGCTTAGGTAGCACGTTCTTAGGGATTGCGAATCTAGGAACTTTAAGGCCAGTGAAGCCGACAGAATCAGCTAGGTTCCTAGGTGTCTGGCTGGATTGGAGGCTCAACTGGAAAGCTCACCTGAGGGCAGTGGAACGGAAACTGGTGACCCAAAGCTATGCTCTGTCAAGAATCGCAGCCAAGACGTGGGGACTGGGTCTGGCTAAGGCACGGAGGTGTACTCAAAATGCATCCGGTCGGCGCTAGCTTATGGGGCCTCATCTTTCCACATCCCCACAGAAAAAGGAGGCAAGCCAGCAACGAAGGGAATCACCAGGATCTTGGGAAGGCTCAAAACTCCTGCTTGCGGATCGTGGCAGGAGCTTTCAAGTCCACTCCAATCCGCAATCTTGAGACAGAAACATGGGTGCCGCCATTGGACCTATACCTCAACAAACGACTTGCCGACTTCGAAACCAGGCTTCAACAACCCGCTCTCGACGACGGCCAAGGAGATAAAAAGGCCCCAGGGACCATTGTCCATACAGCTTGCAGCAAGATACGCCGGAGGTTTTCCTTAAGGCCGAGCAACAGGGGCCGACCACGGGCCTTAAGGCCACAGAGGCCGACAGCGGTAGAAGAGGCCGCAGGAGTAATAGCGCGTTGGACCGGGGGAACCACCGACACGGACAGGGTAGTCGAGGAGGCTTGGAGAGAGAGATGGCTAAAGGAACGAGACGGTCGGGCGACGACGAGACCAGCGGATGACCTCGACCACCAACGGGAGACTCTATTCAAGGACAAGACTCTTAAGAAGCACGAGGGACTGAGCAAAGCGAAGAGCTCGTTGTTGGTCCAGGTCCGAACTGGGGACATAGGCCTCCGGGACTTCTTGTTCAAACGGGGAGTCCCAAGTGTGCTGACGCCCTGCTGTGAGTGCGGGGAAGGGCGGGAGACTGTCGAACACCTGGTGATGTGGTGTTTGGCCCCACCGTTGACCCGGACGTGGGAGAGAACAGAAGTCAGGACGCGACGGGACTTTTACTCTGTTCTACAGGGTGCCAGTCCTTCGACTGCTCGGCTGACGAGAAGGATACTGGGCTGGCTGATGGATTCAGGAAGACTGCCGATGTACAGCTTGGCTAGGAAGCTCGAGCTGGGTAGGGCATCTGACTCCTGACCCGTCGAAGGCCAAGAGGCCTTCTCTTTTTGTATTTCGCAGGCTCATTCACTGATTTCTTTCCTTAATCGTCGGTATAGGTTTTTAACCCGGCCCGCAAGGGTGCGGTTTTCCTGTACAGTAAATAGCGGAGGGTCCGACATGCCCGCAGGGCAGAGCGGCGTAGGAATAATAATATATATCTATAGGCGATCAATAGCTTGGTAAGATTTTTACAAGGATGTCCCGCAATGGAAGAATCGTGAGTTACCTGGATTATAAGTCTTTCGTCGTTATACTGAGAGAGGGCTCCCCTGATTGTATAGCTAGAGGAGTCCACTTCGACTACCGTCCTCCGCTCTAGGTCCCATTATACCACTATAGGTGCCCCAATTAGGAGTGTAACGGTCCCAGGAGTATATTGCAACTATCTTATGACGACTCTACCAGTACAACTAAGCTTGAAGAAAGGAAAGGAAAATGGAAAGACTGGCCAGCGCGTTGCGGAGGTCTTCCTCTGACCAGAGAGGGACACTAAGTGTGAAAAGGGTAAGTGTAATGGAGTCGTTGATGGGGTCGTTGATTGGGTCGTCGGCCGAGAGATGTTCAGGGGTTGGCCGAGGGTCACCGAGGCTTTTACGGGGCTTAGCCCGTTACATATATTAAGATAGAATTCGAGGTCTGTTATAAGGAGAACAACATCATCACTAGTTGTCTACCTCCCCATTCCTCGCATCTCACCTAGCCTCTCGATATGGGTTGTTATAGCGTTTTAAAAAAATATTTAGTGCTGAAATTAAGCACTTCATCAAGGTGTGACAAATCTCGAGGCCCCTACTCTGAAAGGACTCCTGAAGGTAGCGTTCGGTGCTCGGGGTAAATTTGGTGAAGCCAAAAGGTTCACAACAAGTGCAAAAACAAGTCTCAATGCTATCAGTCTGTGGATAACAAGTTGTATTGCTTACTAAAGAACCCTCCCAGAGTCTTCCAGAACGAGTGACGATATACTATTTAAGCCTCCAGGTACCTTGTACCTGAAACGTTGGGAAACGCTCGCCGTTCCTCTGCCCTTAAGAACATTGCCTGCTGCAAGTGTTTTTCTGTGACTGGCCATTTGGCCCTATCTTAACGATTGGCTGGGCTGGGACTACTTCCGTCTGACCCCGCCGGGCCACTGGACCTGGTCAGTTTATGACACAAGTCCCGGATCACGTATATCACTAAGCCCGAGTTCTTTCTTGGCATTTAAAGCTGTTTTCTACTAAACTTATACAAAAGAAAACGTTTTCGGAGGCTTTCGGGGGGCTGGACTTATTATAATACATAGGCTATACTTTTGAAGCTAGATACTACGTTGCAAATGCTAATAACCCCTGGAACCCCTAATAGACCACCCTCGCCTTTGGTCTCCAAGATACCCCAGACCACCAACGAAGCCCTCTGGCGGTCTACTCTTATTAAGGGTCAAATTGCTAGACACCAGGGAAGCTCTCCAACTCCAATTTTCGCCGCTGTCAATTAGCTTTCAGAAGAAATGCAAGCGGTTTCCTCTCGGGTACTTCTATTAGAGGCCGAGGTACGGAGACTATAAGCGGTCAACAAAGCACTTTCTAAACGCCGGAGGGCCAAGAGAGTGCAGCTTTAGAATGGAGAGACTATTAATGGAAATCAGGCCAAGGAAATAATAGTAGAGAAGGGTGTGATTGAAGAAGGATGTATATATTGAGGGGGAAAACGAGGGGTCGTCAAAAAAATTTCAAACAGCTTCGCGGGTCCATGGCATTTGTTGCAAGCCTGGCTACAATATAAGTGCCCGGAGGCTGAAAAAGCAGATAGTCTAAGCAAATCTAAGTAGTCGCAAATGATTTGAGGTTTTTGGTAGGCTTTTGGCACTTTATAAAAAGAGTAAGGTTTAGAAAAGTGTCCGAGTTGATGGTGGAACACGTTACGCGATAGGAGTATTTCGACGAGTTCGCCTCAGGCTATCTATATCGACAATGTCCTGATTTACTTGAACGGTTCCTTTTCTAACTACCAAAGAAAGGTTCGAAAGGTCACAAAATAGCTCTTGGATGCAGGGCTGTAAATTGATATTGACAAGTATATATTCGGGACAAAAATATTATTATTATTGTGATTCCTACGCCGCTTTGCCCTAGGGCATACCGGTCCTTTTACTTCTATTTATAGAAAATATTGTGCCTGTAATGGCCGGATGAAAACCTTTACTACGGCTTAAGGCCACGGTCAGATCCCCCGTACTATAAAAGAACAAAGGCTACAGGCTACCCTCACGGCCTTCGGGATAAACTATACCTCAAATAGCGGCTAGAGTCCATTGGCTAGCCTAAAACCTCCCTTACAAACCGAGCGTTTCGGGTGTAATGGGCTGAGCCCCGTAAAGGCCTCGGTGACCCTCACCAGCCCCTGAACATCTCTCGGCCGACGACCCAATCAACGACCCCATCAACGACTCCATTTGTCACGGCGGTTCACGCCGTGCCTGCTAGAGCCCACAGTGGGGCGTGCTAACACATGGTGGGCACGGGCCACTATGGGTTGAAGATCTTGCACCTCGCTGTCGCCAATCCTCTATGTAGCTCCTTGAGCTACGTCTTGACTACCAAGCCTGCCCGTACCGACGGAATAGAGCCCGAGACTGTAGCTTAGCCTGAATACACTGTCATTGAACTACCTGCCTGTTCCGCCCGTGACAGTTAAAAGACAATAACCAATGGATGGATAGATAATGCGACTGGTTTAGAATGGCTATGGCACTTCATATTGAATGCTAATACTTGATAGCCATAAAAGCTATATTGTAACGGTCTCAGGAGTATATTGCAACTATCTGATGACGACTCTACAAGTACAACTAAGCTTGAAGAAAGGAAAGGAAAATGGAAAGACTGGCCAGCGCGTTGCGGAGGTCTTCCTCTGACCAGAGCGGGACACTAAGTGTGAAAGAGGTAAGTGTAATGGAGTCTGTAACGGGCTGAGCCCCGTTGACAGCCTCGGAGACTCTCGGCCAACAACCATTACTCTCGGCCAACAACCATTCTCGATCATGACCCAGCACATTGGTCTACCAGCGCCTTGGTACATCAACGCCATGACCCGTCAGTGCCCATACGACCTCCATCACCATTACGCATTCCCTGATGCGGATGACATACCATAGCACGCGTTCCCCCCTCTGGTCATAAGAACAAGGCCACCTCGTAGGAACAGTTACTTTCCTTTCTCTTCTTTCTTCAAGTTTAGTGTACTCGTAGAGTCGTCATCAGCTAGTTGCAATACACTTGTTGGGACCGTTACAGAGTCGTTGATGGGGTCGTTGATGGGGTCGTCGGCCGAGAGATGTTCAGGGGCTGTCACGGACCTCTCCTGTTCCTATGTCATGGTCACGCCATATGCCTGTCATGACCATAACACAAACCTCTGCTCCAGGACTTAAGGCCTGGTAGCACGCCTGTACCTAGCTCTTGCTCTCTTCATAGCAATATCAGTCTTGTATGTGCGAGCTGACCTGACCTTGGGGCCCGTCACAGGGGCTGGTGAGGGTCACCGAGGCCTTTACGGGGCTCAGCTCGTTACACGGCCATGTATATGCGACGCGCCCCTATTGGCAAACGCTGGGCATATATATAACTTCGTCAAACGCTAGCCAGAGCTCCAGATACGTTATACGCATAAATACGGCTACTCGAGGGCCAAGTGCAAAGATCTCAGGGTTCTTGGCATGTCACGGGCATAGCCGTGACATGTGGTCAGGAGGTTGGTCATGTGGTTGGTCACGTGGAGATAGCTAGATAGCTGCTTGGTGGGTCTTGCGGAGCCTGCAGTGGCCCCATTCTGGTGTGGCCCCTGCACCAGGGTATTCCCTTTGCGCCTGCGAGCCCTGGCTTCCCACACCTCGCAGATCCACACATATCCATTTGGACCCCTACTATTGCCTCACTGCCACGCCCGTGATATGGCAAGTGGTTTTCTTTTATATAGAACGTTAAGGCTGAGTATAGTATTATAGACGACAATATAACTTTCACGAGACTAGGTTTATAATGGTCAATATCTTTGCGGGCATAGTAGTCACAACCTCGCACGGCTATAACAAGGCAAAGCTAGCGCAGCCTGGCAACCGCCTATAGGCAATGGTCATCTAGGGAGTCAAGGCCCTCAACTGGGCTATCCCCTTCATCATTTTGGCCGCATAGTACCACCTTGCTAACTAGTATACTGAGTGAGACCTCCTAGCCGAAT
Source organism: Collariella sp. IMI 366227 (assembly GCA_027946355.1). Lineage (NCBI taxonomy): Eukaryota > Fungi > Ascomycota > Sordariomycetes > Sordariales > Chaetomiaceae > Collariella > Collariella sp. IMI 366227. The sequence continues at coordinate 462,589 of JAPEUS010000002.1, read as the reverse complement.
GGCGCATCGTGACCACCGACAACGGCTGGACCACCAATAGAGTGGCCCTAGATTGTATCAAGCACCTCGACTTTTATATAGTACCTCGTATGAAAGGTAAATATTGTCACGGGTGAGACAGGCAGATAGTCCAATGACAGTATATTCGGGCTAAGCTACAGTCTCGGGCTTTATTTCGTCGGTACGGGCAGGCTTGATAGTCAAGAAGTAGCTCAAGGAGCTACATACAGGATTGGCGAAAGCGGGGTGCAAGATCTTCAACCCATAGTGGCCCGTGCCCACCATGTGCTAGCACGCCCCACTGTGGGCTCTAGCAGGCACGGCGTAAACCGCCGTGACAAATATTGGTTGTTGATCTTGGACGGCCACGAGAGCCACCACTCGGCCGAATTTGAGCTTCATTGCTAGCAGAACAACATTACTATACTCTATATGCCTCCGCATTTTTCCCACCTCTTCTTTCCAGCCACTCGATATTGGCTACTTTGAACTGTTGAAGCGGGTATATAGTCGCCAAGTTGAGGACTTGATGCAGGTGCATATCAACTATACTAGTAAGCTCGGGTTCCTCTATACCTTTCGCGAGGCCTTCTTCGCCTCCACCACCGAGAGGAATATTAAGGGCGGCATTATAGGGGCTACCCTTATACTAACGTGACACCCCCATGTTGCGCACTTTTGGCCATAACACAACCTCCCAATCTCAACTTAGAAATATCTCAACGAAAAAATGGCGTCGCAATCCAAAGAAAGTAGAATCAATTTTGCCATTTAGGCTATGCAACGAGATTCAAATCTACGCCGCCCCCATACTGCCAAAATCCACGAAATTCCCGAATTGACCTTATGCGATAGGATAAACGGGAAAATGCCAAAGCCCGAATTGCGACCTGCAGCTCATCGATTGAGATCCATGAAGAAGAATCAGTTGTTCGACATATCTTGGACTTGGATATGCGAGAATTTGCGCCTCGATACGCTGGAGTTGAAGATATGGCCAATTTGCTTCTCGCGCAACGCGACGGCGGAAGCGTCGGCAAGCACTGGGCCAAGAAAATTGTCAAGCGACAACCAAAACTCAAAACGCGTTTCAATCGCGTATACAACTTGTAGAAAGCCATTTGCGAAGATCCAAAACTTATTGGCGCGTGGTTTAAGCTTGTGCACAACATGAGGGCGAAGGGTGCATATCGGATGTTTGTGCTCGATAGGCATGAAAGTCACCAGTCGGCCAAATTCAAAGCCTTTTGCAAGGAGAACATTATTACCATCAACCTACCTGCATACTCATCTCATCTAACTCAACCACTTGATTTTGGGTGTTTCAGGGTCTTGAAAAAGGCGTACGGTCAAAAAATGGAGCACTTTGTTAGAGCGCACATCAACCATATCACCAAGGTCGAGTTCTTCCTCGCCTTCAAAGCCGCACACTTTGCCGCTATGACCGAGAGCAATGGTAAAGGGGGTTTCAAAGGTGCAGGTCTAGGACCTTTTGAACCCAAGGCAGGATATCCAAGCTGGATGTCAAATTACGGACGCCAACACCAACCGGTTCCCCTTCTACCGCTACCAATCCTTGGTTTTCCCAAACGCCACAGAACCCAACAGAGGCTGTCTTGAGATTCGAGTATATCAAAAATCGAATTGCACATCACCAGGGAAGCTCGCCAACACCAATTTTCACTGCTGTTGACCAGCTTGCAAAAGAGACGCAGGCATTGGCACACTCGGTGACCCTCATAATTGCTGAGATACGCCCCTTATAGAAGGCAAATGAGGCACTTAGCAATCGCTGGAGTGCTACTTCAAAAGAGGCCAATATTATCTTGGCTCTCGAGGCTCTTGAAATCTACGAGACTCTCATTGTGGCAGCTGCTGTAATGGGCTGAGCCCGTTGACGGCCTCGGAGACTCTCGGTCATGGAGACCTCTAACGCCATAATCCAGCGTCTTGGTTCATCAACGCTATGATCCATCAGGGCTCATACGACCGCATACGACCTCCATCACCATTACGCATCCCCTGATGCAGATGGCGTGTCATGGCCCGCACTCTCCCCCTAGTCATATGAACAAGGGTACCTCGTGGGAACTGTTACTTTCCTTTCTCTTATTTTTTTCAAGTTTAGTGTACTCGTAGAGTCGTCATCAGCTAGTTGCAATATACTTGTTGAGACCGTTACAGTCTGATAAGCTAGTGGAGTCTTTCCCGGCTTCGGCAGAACCACGGTCTTTGCTCTCTTAAACCGGCTTGGAAACCAGCCTAACTGCAGACACCTTGTAGCTAGTATATCCAGTACGTTGGCCAGCGGCTTCCCACACGCTTTCATAAAGCCTGTAGTGTAACGGGCTGAGCCCCGTAAAGGCCTCGGTGACCCTCGGCCAACCCCTGAACATCAACGACTCCATTACACTTACCCCTTTCACACTTAGTGTCCCGCTCTGGTCAGAGGAAGACCTCCGCAACGCGCTAGCCAGTCTTTCCACTTTCCTTTCCTTTCTTCAAGCTTAGTTGTACTCGTAGAGTCGTCATCAGATAGTTGCAATATACTCCTGGGACCGTTACATTACAACTAAGCTTCCTTCTTCTATTGTCAATGGTAGAGAAGGTCTGCGTCGTCATTGAGGCGGCAAGACACCCATGACCGCGGTATAGATACAACCGCAACACGACGAAAGTCCTCAACACGCGAGGCACCCGACGAAAGTCCTCCATCACGCGAGGCACCCGACGAAAGTCCTCCATCACGCGAGGCACCCGACGAAAATCCTCCATCACGCGAGGCACACGACGAAAGCCCTCCATCACGCGAGGCACCCGACGAAAATCCTCCATCACGCGAGGCACACGACGAAAGTCCTCCATTACACGAGGCACACGACGAAACCCCATCGAGCGAAGTCTAAAGACAACCCATCAGAAGGAGCACCATGATGTCAGGCAACGACACCGCAATGCAGGAGGGCCAAAGCAGCGATACAATGACCCAGCTGATGCAGTTCCTCGAGCGACGATTTGCCAGCCTCGAGAAGCGTCAAGCAGAAGAACGGGAAGCGAACGACGCCCAGATTCGGCTCCTACAAGAAGGGCTCGCGGCAGTGCGATCTGACGTACCGACACCTCGGACCCCGACATCGCCAGCCCCTCCTACTGTCGCCGCCACACCGCCAACCGCACCCGCCGTCACTGTTTTACCACCATCCCCAACCATCCAGACGAAGAGAAAGACGACCCTTCCGGATCCCCCCCGTTTTGATGGGACTCGGAGGAAGTTTCGAACATGGAAGCAGGAGATGGAGAGCAAGTTGGAGACCGACGGCCTAGCAATCGGCACCAAGAGAGATCAGTTCTCCTACATCTTTGCCCGCCTCGCAGAAGCCCACAAGCAATGTCCGCGGCCTACTTCGACCACTGCAAACAGAGTGAAACAACTGAGCCTGCGGAGTTCCTTCGGTACCTGTCCTCCTGTTACTCGGACCCAAACCTTACTCAGAAGGCACTTGACAAGTTGGGTTCGATGGCCCAGGGAGACAAGGAACCCTTTGCATCCTTCCTGCCCAAATTTGAGAAGGAACTGGCCGATGCAGACGGAGCTGGGTGGACATCTGCCGTCAAGATCAGCTATCTCAAGAAAACCCTCAACGGAGAGATGCGGAGAGAGCTCAAGGGTCAACTCAATATGCCCAACGAGTATAACGAGTATGTGCGGTCCCTCCACGATTTGGGTGCCAACCTCGACGAGTTCCGCGCATTCTCTCAGCGGCGTGGGCCCGCCCCGGACATATGCAAAGAAATCACGACCCAAGCTCCCCAAGGTCGAGGAATTAGTCGATACAGACGACGACTCATCCGTCCAGACGACGACCGACGACGAAGAGTTAAAAGAGTAGCTCCTGGCCGAAGTCATGACCAGGAGCACTCGGAGGCGAAGCAGGAATGGAAGGAGGTCGAGGGCCAGATGGATGGCAAACCTTTCTATGTTAACTTTGGCATCAATGGAATTTGTTACACCAAGGCCCTCGTTGACAGTGGTTGCCTATGCTTTGCTACCATCAGTCTCTCACTCGCCAGACGCTTACGCCTCCCATGCATCCCAATAACCCCTCGCGACCTCGCCCAAGTCAATGTGACAGTCAAGGGCGCTATCCGAGAGGTAGCCTACGCAGATACCGACATCGACGGCCATAAACTGAACCGCGTCTTCTTCTATGTCATCCCTGACCAGGAGGACGATGTCATTCTCGGGCGGCCATGGATGGATACCGAGAGGGTAACGATCTCCCCCTCTCGGGGAGAACTGACTATCGGGACGTCAGGCCTGGTAGTTAGGGAAAGAAGCCAGGAAGAAAACGCAAGATTCCCAATCTCTCAGCAGATGTCGAGTATATTTGGAGCCTTAGTACGGAGGACCCGGAGGACCCGGGCACCTCAAACCCGCGGTCCGACGAAACCAGCACGGGTTTTCGCCGCGAGCCTGAGAGATATCGAAAAAGGCGCTCGCTCCAAAGAAGCATACCGACCCACGCCAGAAGCTACCGCAACACTACCACGAATTCCTTTCTCTCTTCAATCGGAGTGCCGCAGACCAGTTGCCACCACCCCGACCAGGAGCAGACCACGAGATCCCGTTAGAGAAGAACGAAGAAGGCCAGGAAAAATCCCTACCCTGGGGACCACTCTATGGGATGTCACGCGAAGAACTGATCGTCCTGCGACGGACACTCACGGAACTGCTCGACAAAAACTTCATCAGGGCAAGCAGTTCACCGGCTTCGGCACCCGTTCTATTCGTCAAAAAGCCTGGAGGTGGACTCCGTTTTTGCGTCGACTACCGAGGGTTGAACGCCATCACTCGTAAAGACCGATACCCACTCCCCTTGATCAACGAGACGCTTCGTTCGCTGTCGAAGGCGAAATGGTTCACGAAGCTAGATGTGATAGCCGCCTTTCATAAGATCCGAATCAAGAAGGGAGACGAGTGGAAGACGGCGTTTCGGACAAGATATGGCCTATACGAATGGCTGGTCACCCCCTTCGGCTTAACCGGCGCACCGGCCACCTTCCAACGATACATCAACAATACGCTACGCGAATACCTCGATGAGTTTTGCTCGGCTTACATCGATGACGTTTTAATCTACTCTGATGGCTCTCTCTCTGACCATAAGAAGAAGGTTAAGATGGTTATGAAGAAACTCCAGGAAGCTGGTCTTCAGATCGACATCGACAAGTGCGACTTCGAAACGAAGAGTGTCAAGTACCTCGGGTTTATTGTGGAAGCAGGGAAAGGCATCCGCGTCGACCCCGAGAAGATCAGAGCAGTAGAGCAATGGGAGCGCCCTAAGTCCGTCAAGGGGAGTTAGAGGGTTCATTGGGTTTGCCAACTACTATAGAGAGTTCGTCCCAAACTTCTCGATGGTAGCAATGCCCCTAACAGCTCTGACTAAAAAGGGAGCCCCCTTCTTCTGGTCACCCCAGTGCGAGGAAGCCTTCAAGAGACTCAAGACTCTCCTTATCAGTGCTCCAATTTTGGCTCAATGGGATCCAGACCGGAAGACGGTAGTCGAGACAGACTCCTCGGGGTACGCAATTGGAGGAGCTCTCTCCCAGTACGACGACGAGAAGATCCTACGGCCAGTAGCATTCTTTTCGAAGAAGAACAATGCAGCAGAATGCAACTACCCTATTCACGATAAGGAGCTCTTGGCCATCATCCGTTGCCTCGAACAGTGGGACGCAGAGCTACGGAGTGTGCCGTCATTCGAGGTCTGGACCGACTTCAGAAGAAGAGGCAGTTGAGCGAGAGACAGGTCCGCTGGGCAGAGATTCTTGCCCGCCACAACTGCTGAGTTATCGCCCAGGCAAGGAAGCGGTAGTACCCGATGCACTCTCGAGGCGAGAACAAGATATGCCAACGGACGGATTCGACGAACGCCTAGCTGGGCGCTGCTTCCAGCTACTGAAGATACGGAGAAGCTACGTCTCTATCAACCGGGCACAGGTCAGAGCCCTCGAGAAATTGGTAGAAGTCAGGAAAGCGGAACCCAGGACCACCGAACCGAGAACGAAGGTCAGCGCTGGATTTGTAAAGGCTGGCGACCAAGATGGAGACGATGACGACCGAGCCGACAAGTCAGACCCTCCAGAGAACCCATTCGCAGATGCGCCCCTGAGTGGTCTATGGGAGCAAGGTCTTGAGGCCAACAACCGGTATTGGCTGATCCGACAGTTGGTCAAGGACGGCGAGAGGCAGTTACCTCCACAGTGGGGCTCCTATCTCGATCGCGGAGTGTTCGATCGACGAGGGAAAACGACTCTGTTGGAGGGGACGAATCTGGCTTCCTTTCTTCGAACCACTCCGGACCCAGGTCGTCCAAGAAACACACGACTCGGCCATATCTGGACACCCAGGTAGAGATCTTACGAAACTGCTGATCGCTCGGAAGTTCACATGGCCGGGCCTTAGCCAAGATGTCCGAAAGTTCCTCAGAAACTGCGATGTATGCGGAAGGACAGCCGTTTGGAGGGAGAAACGGCGCGGCCTGCTGAAACCCCTTCCAATCCCAGAGCGGATCTGGAGCGAGATCTCTATAGACTTCGTCACCGGGCTGCCCCCGTCTGGTCCTGACCAGGCGGATACTATCATGGTTATCACCGACAGATTGTCAAAGAGCGTGATCTTCGAGGCAATGGCGTCTACAACCGCAGAAGCCGTAGCCGAGCGGCTGCTCAGCTGCCTTATCCGGCACCATGGTCTTCCCTCAGCGATCGTCTCCGATAGAGGACCCCAGTTCGTCGGCCATATGTGGAAGAGGCTATGCGAGTTGCTGAAGATCACCCGCAGGTTGTCTACAGCCTACCACCCCGAGACTGACGGTGCAACGGAACGAGCCAACCAAGTACTAGAACACTACTTACGCTGCTACACAACATATTGGCAGGACGATTGGGCGGGTCTGCTAGCCGCGGCAATGCTGGCTATCAACAACCACAACGCAACATCCACAGGAATCAGCCCCTTTTTCCTCACGCACGGCTACGACGTGGACCTCCTCAACCTGACCAGCGAAGAGAGAGAACTACGCACGACTAGGAACTCCCCGGTGGCCCGTGGAGAGGCCTTTGTCGCTAAGCTGAAGGAAGCGGTACAAGTAGCACAAGCCGCGATGGCCACCGCTCAGGAACGCCAAGAGGAATACGCCAACCGAGACCGGCAGGTCGCTGAACAATTCCGTATAGGAGACAAGGTCTGGCTACGACTGACCAATATCAGAACCAACCGGCCTTCGAGGAAGCTCGACTGGAGAAACGCCAAATACACCGTCATGGAACTGATCGGTTCACACGCCTGCCGTCTGAACACACCACCGGGCATCCACAACGTATTCCACGTTATGCTGCTAAAGCGGGCTGGCGATGATCCACTACCATCCCAAGCCCAAGACGACACTCAACCCCCGGCCATAATACCAGCAGACGATGCGGATGGCGAGGAAGAATGGCCTGTCGAGGAGATCCTGGATTCGAAGAAGACGAGAGGAGAAACAGAGTTGCTTGTCAAATGGATTGGCCATATACTGCCTACCTGGGAACCGCTGAGTGCCTTCCTGGAGACGGAGGCATTGGACCGGTATGAAGCCACCCACGGAAAGATCACAGAAGACGAGACAACGACGGGAGAGGAGGGGGGTATTGTAACGGGCTGAGCCCCGTAAAGGCCTCGGTGACCCTCGGCCAACCCCTGAACATCAACGACTCCATTACACTTACCCCTTTCACACTTAGTGCCCCGCTCTGGTCAGAGGAAGACCTCCGCAACGCGCTAGCCAGTCTTTCCACTTTCCTTTCCTTTCTTCAAGCTTAGTTGTACTCGTAGAGTCGTCATCAGATAGTTGCAATATACTCCTGGGACCGTTACATGTAGAAAGCAAGTCTTTGCCTGGTGCTTTTCAGGGGCTCGCCTTTCTCATCGCTTGCGCAATTTCGGCCGGCGTTACCCTCTGTTGGATACTGAACCTTGGCTCCCAGTCATCAAGGAAATCTTGGGCTTGGATGTCGGTAAGGTTAGCTGGAGGGCTTGGAAAGAACCTCCTAGGTAGAGCCTCGGTCTTCTGGCTGTGGTTCGTAGCTGTCATCCGTCTCGAGGCGTCTCTGAATGCTGGCTGTAACGGGCTGAACCCCATAAAGGCCTCGGTGACCCTCAGCCAACCCTGAACATCCCGTTACACTGGAGACGCAGGCCTTGGACCGGTACGAAGCCGCCCACGGGAAGACCACAAAAGACGAGACAACGACGGGAGAGGAGGGGGGTATTGTAACGGGCTGAGCCCCGTAAAGGTTTCGGTAACCCTCAGCCAAGCCTTGAACATCTCTTGGCCGACGACCCATCAACGACCCCATCAACGACTCCATTACACTTAACGTACATTATCCTGTCCGGAGGACAATATTGTTCTGAAACTTTTCGAAATTATTATGGGAAATTGATAACGTTAAATTATTATGGGAAATTGATAACAGTAAGTGGGTCTGTGTTAAAACTGTGGATTGGTCCTTGGATGCCACCCCGGTCCACAGTCTCTCACCCCACATTCCAGCCAGAGCCAAATGCTGCGCAGTCAGACAATCAAGCAACCAAATCTTTTCGAGATGCACTTCAGTTCTACCGCACCAACGGCAACAATTTCAGCATCGCACGCTCAATACTTTCGTTTTTTGCCTCCTCTAGTTTCCATGGTTGAGTGTGATTCCGTTATGGCCGGGTTTCACTATTTCCATGGAGGACCCTACGACACTGGCGGCCCCCCAGAAGGTATGCCACAGTTGCCGCGTCGAGAAAGCTCTTGACCAGTTTTACGATCGTCGTGGCAATGGCAGGGTTGTTGCAAACTGCCTGGAGTGCCGGGACCGACAAAAGGCAGCTGTAAGATTGAAGGTGATAATAACCTTCCGTTTCGTGTGGCTGACCCGCAACAGATAGCTGCATCAAGGGTTGGGATTTCGGCTTTGAGCGCCATCAGCCGTGGCGAAAGCTCTGCCACTCCTCTGCCCGACCCAAGATCTCTTGCGCCCGCACTTGCGCCTCGACAGAACCTTACCCACCGCGTTCTTGCCGAGAGGTACCACAAACGCGGACGTGTTGCTACGGATACACCGAAGATGGCGGCTGCTCGCGACCAGCTTTCAGTGATCCAGCGACAGCACCGTGTTCAGCGACGCCACGGCGAAGCGCCCTCGCAGACCCCGACATTGAGTGGCCTTCATCGGAACTACAACAACCTCTCTCAGTTGCCAGTGGACGGCAATGTCTTTGACCAGTTGAACATCCACGAGGTCGAGGAGTCTGGAGAGTTGCTGGCAGATTTTGGCCCTATTGAAGAGGCGGAAGAGGGCAGTGAGGCTATTGACGAAGCCGCGGTGCCAAACATGCTGATCCACGACTCGGAATTAAACCAGCTTCAAGGGCAAGTCAACGACGGGGCTGAAAAAGTCATTGAGCAAGTGCCCCTGCAGCCAGTCGACCCCCAGGCTGCTCATCAGCTGCAGATGCCTTCTATCCGACGCACTCCTCTCGACGAGTTCAACCAAAGGTATGCCCTGCTCTCACTGGCTTGCCCGACCCTGTTTCCTCGGGGAGTTGCGGATTTCGTCGAACCCAGGCAGCGCAAGATCTCCTACCAAGATTACATCCAACATGCAATGAAGTGGGAGGATGGCCGATTCGCAAAACACCACAGCTTTCGGTACATCGCGCTGAACACTCTGATGAGGCAACAGGCGAGGGGTCACAGTCAATTCTACGTCAGCAAGAACCACCGCACACCTCTTACGAAGGAAGCCCTCAAGGAGGCGCTTGAAGACCCGGATAAGCCGGAAGCCCAGGCTATTTTGAACCGGATTTCTCGTTTTGCTGGTGTCATCAAAGGCACACGTCCCTTTTGGTACCGTCGACGTCGCGAGTGCGAGTCTTTTGCGCACTGCCTCGGTGTCCCCTCTGCTTTCATCACACTGAGCCCGGCTGATCTGCACTGGCAGAGCCTCTACCAGCACATGCCTGAATACGAGGAGTGGAGGGCACTTGATGAGCAGAGACGCATGGCCAAGTCCCGCCGACTATTGCGGGAGAACCCGCATGTCGCGGCTTGGCACTTTCATTCGCGGAATAAGCTGTTCAGGAGGATCGTGCTCGCCAAGAAGTTCAACCTGGCCGACTTTTGGTATCGGTACGAGTGGCAGGGCCGTGGCAGCAGCCATTGCCATGGCCTATACTGGTTTGACGGGAGCCCCGATTCTGACATGTCGACTTCCGAATCGAGGGAGCAGTTTGCTGGGATCTGGGGATACCACATCACAGCGGTAAACCCACAGCAGGACCAGGGTGCTGACGAGGGTAACCCTCTGTCTGTTGACCCTCTGGAGACGCCCGTTAGCTGGGAGTGGTTGAACAGAATCGTCAACCGCTGCCAACGACATCATTGCTCGTCGACCTACTGCCTGCGAGTGACGAAGAAGGATGCTCAGCGGGCCAGGGGGGGGCCGAAGCGCCCAGAGGCACTGCCGGAGAAGAACAGCCGGCGCCAGAGCCTGCGTGTCGGTTTCTCTTCCCTCGGCCTGCACGAGAGGCGGCCGAGGTCATCAAGAGGCCTGGAAAGAGCTGGTGGTCGTTCGAGGCAGAGCGCAACGACACCCATCTGAACCAGTACAATCCGCTGCTATCTCTTTGCTGGCTGGCCAATACAGACTGCTCGCCCTGCACAAGTGTGGAGGCTGTTATCAATTATGCTGCCAAGTATTGCAGCAAGTCAGAGGCCCAGACCAGCACATATGCGCAGATTGCACAGAACATCCTGCCCCGTATCTCGGACAACAACCCGATGGTTTCCTTCGTGTCGAAGCTGATGAACAAGCTGGTCGGAGAGAGGGACTACTCGGCCCAGGAGATCTGTCATATCCTCCTGGGACTCCCTCTACAAGAGGACAGCCGAGTGGTGCAGAGTGTTGACTGCAGGCCCCGCGAGAGACATGCTCGCGCAATTGACATCACGGTCGATGGCGATATCGAAGAGTCTCAGACAGCATACGAGAAGTATCTCCGACGGCCCAACCAGATGGAGGATGTCTCCTACTTCGAGTTTCTGCAGGATTGGAATTTCGCGTCTCAAAATCCGCTCAGATGGGCGATTTGGCAGCCTCCCGCAATGCCCAGGGTGTTGTATTATTTTCCCCGGTATAAACCGGTTCGCTCGCATCAGCAGTACTCCGACTTCTGCCGTGTCAAGCTGCTGCTCAGCCATCCCCACCGCCAGCCGGAAGATCTGTTCCAGGTCGATGATCGACAGTTTGACAACTACGTATCTTCCTATCGCTGCTGTCTTGAGCATCACGACCACCCGGATGACCACTACGGCACTGTTGATGAGCCCGATCCGTCGCCGGACGAGGAGGAATTCGAGAGAGGGGGAGGACGCCGGGGATGTCACCCTCGAGGACTGGCAGGAGGTGGCGCGGTTGGTCCCCGACCTCCAGCTTCCCGAAGAACGGGCCGACTTACTTGGCCGCCGAGACCTTGATGTCAACTACGACTGGGCGCAACACATTGGTCGCTACCGCCACGAGGAGTTTGTTGCCGGAGGCTACTAGGCGCAGCTCCGCGAAGAGACTCCAGGTCATTACGACGTGGAAGAGATGCCCCTCGCGGCCCGTGACACGTTGAACACGCAGCAGCGGCAGGTATACGACACGGTCATGCGCCACTTCAGGGCCAAGAACGAGAGCCTTCGGCCTCCGCCCCTCCGTCTGCAGATCGACGGAGGAGGTGGAACTGGGAAGTCGTATATGGTGAAGGTGATATCTTCTCACCTTCAGGCCAAGGCGGCTTCCTATGGCCGAGCCTCCCCCCATCGTCAGAGCAGCTCCGACGGGCGTGGCGAGCAACCAGATTGGGGGACAGACTCTGCATTCCCTACTGCGGCTCCCCGTCGACGGAACCTACCGCTCGCTCTCCGAGACCCCGACGACCCTGAACGCCCTGCAGCGGCGGTTCAGGGGCATCCACTACCTCGTGATCGACGAGAAGAGCATGCTGGGCATCAAGACCCTCGCGTGGATCGACCAGCGCCTACGAGAGGTGTTTCCGGAGGACCGCGACGAGTTCTTTGGCGGCCTCAGCGTCATCCTGATTGGAGATTTCTTCCAGCTCCCCCCTGTTCTCAACAAGCCGCTGTACTCGGCACGCGACGGCCTGAAGGACATCGAGATTGTCGGGCGTAACGCGTACCTCTCATTCGACAAGTCCGTGTTTCTGGCCACAATACAGCGGCAGCAAGGCCAAGACCAGGCTCCTTTCAGGCGGGCCTTGGAAGAACTGCGGAAGGCTGACGTGTCGGTACCCTCCTGGGAGCTGCTCGCCTCTAGGTGTTCTGTCAAGCTCTCTCCCGCGGAGGTCGACAGCTTTGCTGATGCCCTTCGCATCTATCCTACCAAAACCCAGGTCCTTGACTACAACTACCAGCACATGCTTGGCCTGGCCAGCCCCGCCGTTCAGGTCGAGGCAAAGCACGAGGGTGCCGGTGCGGAGAGGGTCGAGTCAGCGAATGCCGGCAACTTGGCCAAGCGCCTGCCCCTGTGTGTTGGTTGCGGGGTGATGCTGACGCGGAACCTGTGGGCCAACGTTGGGCTCGTCAACGGCGCACAGGGCGCAGTCCACGACATGTCATAGAGTGATGGTGCGGACGTGCTGCGAGACCCGCCCGAGGTTATCATGGTGGCCTTCGACAACTACAGCGGCCCGGCCTTTACGATGCCGAGCGGGGAAGAACTCCGCAGAGGAGACAGGCTGGTTGTCCCCATCCTCCGCGTACGGCAGGAATTCACGGTTGGTGCCAACTCCTGTTACAGAGAGCAATTCCCGCTGTTGGTCAGCTACGCGATCACCGTCCACAAGTCGCAGGGCATCACCCTGGACAAGGTTGTCTGCGATATCTCCGCGCCAGAGTTCGCTTCCGGTCTCTCCTACGTGGCCGTTTCCCGGGTGAAGACACTCGGCGGGCTAATGTTCGAGAGCCCGTTCGACCGCAGCAGGGTCTATCGCGAGACACCATCACGAGCTATGGGGTTGAAGTTGTTCGATCATGCAGCCAGGCAACTGCAGGTATTAGATGCCGTGGCAGAGGAGGATCGCTCGGAGGAGCCTGGTTGGGATACAGGTAGCGAGGATGAGGATGTAGAAGCGTAAGTCGGTAGAACAGGAATGTAGATAGCTAGTGTAGGCGTAATAGGAAGGCTCAGTCAGGTAGAGAGAGTTGTTGGCTGACGGACAGATATTGGCGCTTCGTCTCTCCCGTATTCAACCCTAACCCGATTGTCCTCCGGAGAGGGACAGGAAAATTGCCAGGAGCGGGAGAGAGGAAGGAAGCGCCCCGTAGCGCAGCGAAGGGTCGCGCGACTGACGAACGAAGCGACGCCAGCAATTTTAAGCGAGTCGTGGGTATAAGCGGGTCGTGGCTTTTTTACCACACCATTACAACTTTCATCAATTGCAACGCAACAACACTAGGAACTAATAATAATTACATCAGAAACAGCTGCATCAGATGGCTTTGTATTCTCCTGGCACGCTCGCGCATTATGGCCAGGCTTGCCGCATACATCACAGCACCGAACCTTCGTACGAGCTCCCCCTACACTACCACTATCCTTCTGTGTTTCTTGTCCTCCTTTACCATTTACCACTTTTTGCCCAAGCAAAGCCTGTGCATCTTGCACAGTAAGCAAACCTCCAAGGCGTAGGCGTGTTTTTTTGGCTCTCCGGCGCTTGCTGAGTGCCTCGTTGGCCTTGCGAAGCGAAGACACCTCTACCTGGAGGAGGGCCGCATGGTGCATTATCGCCGTCGTACTCTTTGTAAGCTGGTCGACAGCAGTTAGCATCGAAGTCGGTGAGCTATTTTGATGATTGACAATGTGAGTCTTGATGAGTGTTGACTGTGAGGTCACTTCTCGAGGGTTTTGTGGTGTCTGGAAGAACCAGAAACCCTCGAAGCTGCACGTGTTCTTTTGGCTCTCCGGCGCTTGCTTAGCGCCTCGTTGGCCTTACGGAGCGAAGCGTTCTCAGCCCGAAGGAGGGCCACCTGGTGCATCACAGCTGTTGTGCTCTTGGCAAGCTGGTCCACAGCAGCCAACATCGAAGTCGGGGAGCTATTTTGATGGTTGGCAATGCGAGTCTTGATGAGTGTTGACTGCGAGTCGGCTTCTCGGGGGTTGTGAGGTGTCTGAAACACCCAAGGCTGTGAAGTGCTGGTCTGGGAGGACGGGGGTGTTGGGGTACGAAGCCTGATATCCAGCTTGGGAAGCACCCTCTCTGGATCGGATGGAACAAGGCCAGCCCCTCCGAAGCCGCCTTGGATATTCTTCTCGGTGATGGAAGCAAAGAAGGCCTCGCGAAAGCTACAGAGGAACTCGAGCTTACTGACGTGGTTGATATGCATGCGCATCAAGTCCTCATCCAGGTGACCGTATGCCTTCTTCAGCGGCCCGAAGCACCCAACATCGAGTGGCTGGAGGATGTGGGAGGAATGCGGAGGCATACAGAGTGTGATGATGTTGTTCTGCTGACAATGGAGCTCGAATTCGGTCGAGTGGTGGCTCTCATGGCCGTCGAGGATCAACAACCGATATTTGCCTTTCGTACGACATGCTGTATGGAAGTCGAAGTGCTTGACCCAATCCAGGCCGATGGCATTGGTGGTCCAGCCATTGTCGGTAGTTGCGATACGCCAGTCGGCTGGGAGGTCGCACTCGGTATACCAGTTGGCGAGGTGGTACTGCGCGGCCAAGATGATAAATGGAGGGATAGCCCAACCGAGGGCATTGACTCCCTGGATCACCGTTGCCCACTCGCGGTTGCCAGGCTGGGCCAGCTTTGCCTTGCCACGGCCGTCCGAGGTTGTGACCACCGTGCCCGCGAAGATAATGCCCATCATGAACCCAGTCTCATCGAAGTTGTAGATGTCGTCGTCCACGATGCCGTACTTGGCCTTGACGTTCCGTACGAGGGTAAACCACTCGCCAATGACTTTCGGATCCTCGCACTTGGCCCTCTGGTAGTCGTATTTACGCGTCCAACGCGTTCGGAGCTCTGGCTTGCGTTTGACGAATCGATGTGCCTAGAGCTTAGCGACAGGGGGTGCGTCGCGTTCGCGGAGCAGGTGGTTGGCCATATCTTCCACACCACGCAGTCTGGGTGGAAACCCTCGCGCATCTAGCTCAAGGACATATTGAACAATGGCCCCCTCTTCGGAATCAGTGAGCCGGCGCGAGTTGGCTAGAAGGTCGTGTCATGAAAGCTTGCTACCGCGTCGGCTACGAAGGGTTAATTCTGGTACGTTGTAGAGCTTGGCTGCAGCCCGAAGGCTTAACTTTTTGTTGTTTCGGATGGCCTCAAGAGCCAAGATTACCCTGGCTTCCTTTGAAGTAGGAGGCATTTTGGGTTGTGGAACAATTCGATGTCAAGCGTGAAGAAAACGTGTTGTGGTGGAGCGTGCGCGACTCGCTGATATGCGCGACTCGCTGATAAGATACGTTATTCTATCTTATAAATATCCTGATCTTATAGAACAACAAATTGGGGCTCCTGACATTTTACCGGTCGGGGCAACATTATGATCTTTTATAGCATCGTTTCAGTCTTCAACTCTGGCTGGGGTCTTGCTATAGCCACTAGTGTAACAGGCCACGCGTTGGCTTGGATGAATGCACAAGACGTGGGAGGAATGACTTGATTGCTTCGAATGAAGAAGAAAGGAGAGAACGCTAAGACAGGAGACGCGAGGACAGCCTTTTGTCATGCAGCTGTCACGTGCGCCCGCACGTGCACAGGCCGAGGGTCACCGAGGCCACAACGGGCCTAGCCCGTCACAACTAGTTTGGCAATTCGCCTCTTTACTATGGCTTGGCCCGCTAGGTGACGGCTGTCTTTTTTTATCTTTGTAAAGGCCTCAGGAGCATATTGCAACTATCTGATGACGACTCTACGAGTACAACTAAGCTTAAAGAAAGGAAAGGAAAATGGAAAGACTGTCACGGGCACAGCCCGTTCCATGGTGTAGGGTTAGGTTTATGGGGTAGAATGCGCTCAGTGGCCCACACACAGGTTTTCCCCTACGGGACTGAGCCTCCCATTTCCCTTCCTCGTGCAACCACAACAATACCAACAGGTACCTACTTTGCCATTGCATCCTGTGATGAAGACTGGCCAGCGCGTTGCGGAGGCCTTCCTTTGACCAGAGGGGGACACTAAGTGTGAAAGGGGTAAGTGTGATGGAGTCGTTGATGGAGTCGTTGATGGTCGTCGGCCGAGAGATGTTCAGTGGTTGCAACGCCGAGGGTCACCGAAGACTTCACGGGGCTCAGCCCGTTACAGGTGCTACCTAGTTTATAAGAGCCTTCAAGCCCGCCTCGTGGTCAGCAGCGTTTCAAGTAGTTCTTATAGAACAATCCCTTAAGATATAGCCCTTCTCCTAGTATATAAAGTAGCGGTCCTTTTAGTATGAGATACGAACTTTATCTGGAGTAAGCTTTTTGTCGGGGTTGACGGCAGTCGTTTGTCTAATATTCGTCGCGCTACCTGCATTCCTTGAGGGAATCTCATTATTAATACTTAGTTTATTTATAGTGGTCTAGCAATTGGCTGCCTAGTGCTCGGAGTGTGACGGGCTCCAAGGTCAAGTCAGCACGCACATACAAGACTGATATTGCTATGAAGAGAGCAAGAGCTAGGTACAGACGTGCTACCAGGCCTTAAGTCCTGGAGCAAAGGCTTGTGTTATGGTCATGACAGGCATATGGCGTGACCATGACATAGGAACAGGAGAGGTCCGTGTCACGGAGACACGCTTATTGGTTTCAATACACTATATACCCAAGCGGATAAACTGGTTGAAAGCAGCTATATCATTGATATACGCGCCTGCCAGAGTATACTAGAGAGAGTGGGTAAGATGCCGGTTGAATTGGTACTTCCAGTTAGTATACGGCTTGCTATATCTACCAGCCAAATAGATAAGGTTGTTTTTAAAGGTGAGATAATCCTTACTCGTGTATTAGAATACTCTGAACTAGTCAAGGAAGATAGCATCGGCACTTGTGTCACTAATGAATCGGATATGTTGCGTATCAAAATAGTCTCCCATTTGCATCCGCTGCATACAAGAGACTGATCCTCGAAGAGGAGGGAATTCTCCTCTCTTGAATCAGTGATCCGGCACCATTGATATGCTCATGCAGAGACCTCGTCTATTACTCGTGTCCCTATCTTGCAGGTTTCTATCGCCTCTCTCTGCATGCTGTAGGGCTGTGGCAACTTGGCTTTATTTTTAGGTCGTTATATACTTCGAGGGACTTCTATACTTGGAAAGACTTATAATACTACTCCTATAGATGAGCGAGCAACCATTTCGTAGTTGCAATCGGCTCTGGATAAGTAGTACGGAGGGAGGGGGGTAAATTCCCGCTTAGTCTTCCCTTCAAGGCATGACTCAACATATGCCTAGCAGGCCAAGTCGTTATCAAAATAATTAGCGTTGGCCTTCAGCTTATTGCAAATATTGCAATACTACTGGGTACTACTGTTCAAACTCATCGATATCGCGGTCTTTTTTTTCATACAAAATAGGAGGGTTTGGGACTTTTTTATCAAATCTCCCTAGGAGTCTAAATCTGGTTGTAAATAAGCTACAGATAGTCGTCGAGGTTCTCAGCTATTATATATAGCTCCTTGACTTATTGTAACGGTCTCAACAAGTATATTGCAACTAGCTGATGATGGCTCTACGAGTACACTAAACTTGAAGAAAAGAAGAGAAAAGCAAGAGACAGCTTCCCCGAGGTGACCTTGTTCTTATGACCAGAGGGAGAGTGCGTGCCTTGGCATGTCATCTGCGTCAAGGGATGCGTAATGGTGATAAAGGTCGTATGGGCACTGACGGATCATAGCGCTGATGGACCAATGCGCTGGATCATGGCGTTAGAGGTCTCCATGGCCGAGAGTCTCCGAGGCCGTCAACGGGCTCAGCCCGTTGCACTTTTTTTGGCAAGTATAATAGCTATTAGGCAATTTGTTGGAGTTTTTACTACGACTAGCATAGCAAATTTATTAACATCAACTATACTAGTCACTAGAACGGTATTGCCCTTGACCCCGATATTTAGAGGTATACTAGGCTTCTTCGATTGTATCCTCCTCCTATAGTGGTGTATAAACATGACTATGTCACGGTGTGAACCGCCGTCACAAGAGGAGAGGAGAAGTTACGAATTGATGGGGCTGCAATTGGCGACGAGTATGCACGCTTCCACTATGTATACTCACGACTTGCACCCGGCCCGAAACGAACGATGCTCCCATACGTCAAGAGGGCACAGGATACCAACGACTGTGCTGCAGATGCATTCGTCGCATACGTACAAAGCACCTTCGAAGACCCGAACCAAGCCAAGAAAGCTGGTCAACGCCTGACCAAGATACGCCAAGGAAGGAGGTCGATTGCGACATATATCCCCGAGTTCGAACGCAAACTTTTCGAAGCCAGAGCAGACCAATGGCCAGACGATGCCCGTATTATTCTGCTCGCTGCCAGCTTAAATCGGGAGACCCAAGATCGACTCGAGGGAAAGGACTGGCCCGAGACATACACCCAGTTTACAGCCTTCCTCCGGCGGCAGGAGAGTGCATTCGTCAGCACCTCCGACACTGCCAGCTCGATGGCAGACCGACAACCCGACGACGATCCGATGGACCCGTTACATTACCCCCCTCTTCTCCCTGGTCGGGGGAGGTGATCCTCCCATGAGTGGCTTCGAAACGGTCCAAAGCCTCCGTCTCCAAGAAGGCATCCAATGGTTCCCAAGTCGGCCTTGCCCATCCAGTCCATTTGACTAAAAGCTCTTTTCCTCGGCGCGTGTCTTTTGCTTGCAAGATATCTTCGACAAAGTGCTCTTCATCTCCAGTATCTTCCGAGATTACTGCAGGGGGGCTGGATATCATCCTGCTGTTGCGTTGGTAGGGGATCGTTGCCCGCTCTTCTCAACAAACTAACGTGGAAGACGTTACGGATACCAGGCGGGGTATCCAACCTGTATGCATGAGAGCTGATGACTTCCGTGATGGTGTATTTGGCGTTAAGCCAGTCGAGCTTCTTCGAGGGTCTGTCCGTTTTGACATTCTTCAAACGAAACCAGACCTTATCTCCAATATGGAACTGCTCTGCAGGTTGACGTGCGCTATTTGCGTATTGTTCCTGCCGCTCTTGTGCTGCTGCCATTGCTGCTTGGGCAAACTCGGTTGCTTCCTTGAGTCGAGCTACAAAAGCCTCTCCTCGAGCGATCGGTGAATCTCCAGATGTTCTTAAGTCGTTTCCCTCTCTGGTCAGACCAAGAAGGTCTACGTTGTACCCGTGGGTCATGAAGAAAGGGCTTAATCCTGTCGAAGTCGCAATTCGGTTGTTGATAGCGACCATCGCTACAGGTAAAAGAGCAGCCCAATCGTCCTGTCGATAGGTCGTAAAACAGCGTAGGTAATGTTCGACGACTTGATTCGCACGCTCCGTAGCGCCATCGGTTTCTGGGTGGAAAGCTGTAGACAACCGTCGGGCAATCTTGAGCAACTCGCAAATCCTCTTCCAGACTAGGCTCGTAAACTGGGGGCCTCTATCTGAAACAATCGCTGATGGGAGTCCATGATGTCGTACAAAGCAGTGCATCAAGCGGTCTGCCACTGCTTCAACCGTAGTAGAAGCTATTGCTTCAAAGATCACGCCCTTAGACAACCGGTCGGTAACCACCATAATAGTCTCCGCTTGGTCGGGACCAGAAGGGGGGTAAGCCAGTAATAAAATCTATAGAGATTTCACTCCAGATTCTTCCAGGGATAGGAAGTGGCTTCAATAGACCGCGTTTCTTCTCTCTCCAAACAGACATTCGGCCACATACATCACAATTCCGGAGGAACTGTCTAACATCCTGACTGAGGCCGATCCACGTATATTCCCGGGCGATTAACAGTTTGGTGAGATCTCTGCCGGGATGTCCCGCAAGAGACGAGTCGTGGGTTTCCTGGATTACGCGTGTACGTAACGGTTCGAAGAAGGGTAGCCATATACGGTCTCTCCAACAGAGACGTTGTCCATCGTCGATCGAGCACTCCGAGATAGAGATTGGTAGCTTCCATTGGGGAGGGAAGTGCCTTGCTCCGTCCCTGACAAAACGGCGAATTAACCAGTAACGGTTATTGACTTCCAGGGCTTGATCCCACAGATTCCTGAAAGGTTCCTCAGAGAAGGGATTAACCGGGGTCAGATTTGTCGGCTTCATCGTCTCCATCGTGGTCCTCATCAACTTTCTTCTCGATAGCTTCTTCTCCCTGGTCAGATGAAGAAGAGGTCAGGGCAAGGATAGTCTTGACTTGGGTTCGGTGTACTGAGACTCGGCCTCTCCTCGACTTCAAGAGTTGGAAACAACGTCCAGCTAAACGTTCGTCGTAGTCGTCCTTGGGCATATCCTGCTCCCTCCTCGAGAGTGCATCAGGAACTATAGCCTCTCTGCCGGGGCGGTATCGTAAGGTGAAGTTATATCGTGCCAAAGTCTCTGCCCATCGCACTTGTCTCTCGCTCAGTTGTTGTTTCTTCTGGAAGTACTCGAGGTTCTTATGGTCCGTCAAAACCTCGAACGACGGCACACTCCGCAGCTCAGCGTCCCATTGTTTCAAACAGCGTACTACGGCCAATAGTTCCTTGTCGTGAATCGGGTAGTTGCATTCGGCCGGGTTGTTCTTCTTGGAGAAAAATGCTACCGGGTGTAGCAGTCCATCGTTGCCGTACTGAGAGAGAGCACCCCCAATCGCATAGCCAGAGGAGTCTACTTCGACTACAGTCCTCAGCTCTGGGTCCCATTGTGCTAATATAGGCGCTCCGATCAGGAGGGCCTTCAAACGCTGGAAAGCTTCTTCGCATTGGGGTGACCAGAGGAAAGGTATATCCTTCTTTGTCAGTACGGTGAGGGGTATAGCAATGTCGGAGAACCCAGGGACAAAATCGCGATAATAGTTGGCAAATCCCAGGAAGCTTCGGACTCCCTTGACGCTACGTGGCTTCTGCCACGATTCTACAGCCTTGATCTTCTCGGGGTCGCAGCGGATGCCCTTACCCGCTTCGACAATGAACCCGAGGTATTTGACACTCTTGGTCTCGAACGCACACTTGTCGATATCGACTTGTAGCCCTGCATCCAAGAGCCGTTTCATGACCTTTCGGACCTTCTTCCGGTGGTCAGAGAGGGAACCGTCCGAATATATCAGGACGTCGTCGATATAAGCTGAGACAAACTCATCGAGGTACTCTTGCAGCGTATGGTTGATATATCGCTGAAAGGTTGCCGGTGCGCCTGTCAGCCCAAAGGGGGTGACCAGCCATTCGAAAAGTCCATATCGTGTTCGGAACGCCGTTTTCCATTCGTCTCCTTCTCTGACTCGGATCTTGTGGAACGCTGCAATCACATCCAACTTCGTGAACCACCTCGCCTTTGAGAGAGATCTCAATGTCTCGTTGATCAAGGGGGAGAGGGTACCGATCCTTCTGGGTAATGGCATTCAGTCCGCGGTAGTCGATACAGAAGCGAAGACCACCTCCAGGTTTCTTGACGAACAATACTGGTGCTGATGCAGAAGAGCTGCTCGCTCGAATGAAGTTCTTATCCAATAGTTCTGTCAAGGTCTTTCGTAAGAGGATCAACTCCTCTCGGGACATGCCGTATAATGGTCCCCAAGGAGGAGTCTTATCCTGGCCGCTCAAGTCCTTTTCGAGAGATACTTCATGGTCGACTCCGGTCCGATGAGGGGGCAGTTGGTCTGCCTGGTTTCGATCGAATAGAGGGAGGAGGTCGTGATAATGCTTCGGTAACTTCTCACGGGGGTTGCTATGCTTCTTCGGAGCGAGCGCTTTCTCGATATCCGCGAGGCTCGCAGCGAAAACTTGTGTTGTCCCTTTCTGTTCAGACGGCTGGAATCTCCTAGCCTTCCGCACAAGGGCTATAAAGACACTAGCCATCTGTTGGGATAGAGGGACCCTAACTTCCTCCGGGTGGCTTCGTTCCCTTATCACCAGTCCTGACGATCCGATCGTCAATTCGTTTCTAGCAGGAGCTATCTCCACCTGCTCTGCCCGCATCCAGGGCCTTCCAAGGATAACATCCTCAACCTGGCCAGGGACAACGTAGAAGAATACTCTCTTCTGCTTATGGCCGTCGATGTCCATATCGAGGTAAGTAACGTGGGTAATCGCCCCTTTAGAGAGAGCGCTGACTTGCTCGAGGTCTCGGGGGGTGATAGCAATGCGTGGGAGTCGTAAACGATAGGTGAGGGCTTTGCGAATCGTGCCATAGCACAAACATCCAGAGTCGACGAGAGCTTTGGTATAAAATAGTCCATTAACACCAAAGTTGACATAAACAGGTTTCTCGTCCATCCTCTTCTCAGCCCTCTTCCATGCCTTCTTTGCCTCCATATGCTCCTGGCGACGACTTTTACCAGGAGCTACTCTTTTGACTCCTCGTCGTCACTCTCCGTCTGGTCAGACATATCGGAATCTGAATCAACCATCTCCTCGACCGTAGGTAGTTTAGGGCGCGACTTCTTGAATCGTGTTTTGGCCTCGGGGCGACGAGCTGGGAGAAGGGGGCATCTAGTGCTCCAGCAACCCTTCCTTCCACATTTGACGCAGAGACCCTCCTTCTGACGGCGCTGGATCTCGTCCTTGTCGACCCACTTGGCTCGCTTGCCAGCCAATTCCTCGTTCTGCTTCTGGATGGCCTTGTTGACCTTAGTAGGCTCCCAGTCCATTGCATCGGCGGGAGGGGGAGACTTCACTCTGGCGATGGTCCCTCTCTGGCCAGACCGCCAGGTACCCGCGTCGCGGGTCCCCGTCCCCTGGCGTCGCTTCCAGTCGAGGTTAGTACCCAGCTGCTGAAGGTCCCGGACGTAGTCGAGGTATCCGGTAGGCATGCCTCGCTGGCCGAGTCGAAGATCGGTCATGTCGTGGTTCAAGCAGCGCTCTAGGTAGTTGATCCGTACCTCATCTGGCCATATGGTGCCGCCACTGTCGGCCAACTCCCGTTCGAACTTTGGGAGGAAGGCAGCGAAACTCTCTCGATCTCCCTGTCGAAGGCGCATAAGTCGGCCGAGTGCACTCTGTTTCTGGTTCGGGTCGCCGTAACAGGACTTCAAGTACGTAAGGAATTCGGTTGGGCTATACGCCGAAGCGTTCCCTCCTTCTCGTGCGAATGTGGTGGCCATGGAGCGAGCACCTTTCTCTAGTCGGGAGAAAACGTAGGCGAACTGGTCCTTGGGGGTACCGATGGCTAAACCGTCCGTCTGGAGCTTATACTCCATCTCCAAGTACCACGAGGGGAACTCTTTTTCGGTTACCGTCAAATCGTGGGGGGTCCGGCAGGGTGACTTTCTTCTTCGTCTGGCCAGAGGGAGGGACTTCGAATCCCCTAGCCGTGGTTTGGATCGATGGGGTCGAAGTCGGGGTTGGTCTAAGGTTATTGTCCTGTAGGGCGACAAGGTTCCTCTGTAGGGCTTCGATCTGCTGGCGCGACGTCTCTTTCTCGTGGCGAGTCAACTCCTTCTCTTGGGCCTGTTCGGCCCGCATGTCGCTGATCTGGCCCATCATTTGGACGATCATCTGGTGCAGCTGCTGCGCCTCGTTTTGAGGGCCAGCTGCCGTGTCGGTGTCCATAGCGGACATCTCTCGGACGCTACCGTATTCGTGACCACTTTCGTATGGCCAGAGGGACGGGCTCACGTATCTCGTGGTTCTCAGACGCTACCGTATTCGTGACCACCGTTCGGTCAGAGGACGGGCTCGCGTGTCAACGTCGCTCTTCGTCTCGCAACGTGCTTCGCTCGACTGGTCTCGGTTGCCAGTATCTTGCGGTCTTAGTGTCCCAGTCGTACCTGGCTACTCGGCTCCCTTTGGCTCGAGATCGGTGCCTTCGTGGTGTAACGGTCGGGAATGTGGGATTCGATAGCGGACTCCTTAGGGGAAGTTCGCTCTTCGCTCAGCCGGCTCGAGGACCAGCGCTTTTGCGGAACCAAAGATGGCCCTGTCACCTTGACGACAGTAACGAGGGCAGAACCGATGCTATCCTCTGTCTGGACAGAGGATGCCAAATACTCTCCTCGCAATGGATTTCAAGGAAAGGAAGTTTAGTGTAATGTAACGGTCCCAACAAGTGTATTGCAACTAGCTGATGACGACTCTACGAGTACTCTAAACTTGAAGAAAGAAGAGAAAGGAAAGTAACTGTTCCTACGAGGTGGCCTTGTTCTTATGACCAGAGGGGGAACGCGTGCTATGGTATGTCATCCGCATCAGGGAATGCGTAATGGTGATGGAGGTCGTATGGGGTTGTATGGGCAGTGACGGATCATAGCGCTGATGGGCCAAGACGCTGGATCATGGCGTTAGAGGTCTCCATGGCCGAGAGTCTCCGAGGCCGTCGACGGGCTCAGCCCGTTACACCGTTGGCCTCAAAATTGTTCGGACTCCTCGTAGTCCGAGTAAGTATAAGCCTTCGAATGAAGAGAGTGGAGATGAAGACGAGTGGTCTGAAGACGAATGATGACGAGGACTTGTCCGAGGGCGACTGGCGTTACAACCCCCCTTTCCTTTCTAGACAGACCGGGCACCTGGAGGCATGACATCTTGGGGCTGAATTCGAGACTGACTGGGAGCGCCGAAGAGCGCGCGAGATTATCTGTAGCGAGGGCCAGGGTTTGCGGGATGCGAAGAGTGCCGGCACAGTACGTATATGGGATATGCGTCTCCCCAGAATGTGGTCTTGCGATACGCTGGGAAAGGTCTCTGGGAGGGGGTCTTGTCTGTGGGAAAGGAGGGTGGGAGAACATCAACGACTCCATTACACTTACCCCTTTCACACTTAGTGTCCCGCTCTGGTCAGAGGAAGACCTCCGCAACGCGCTAGCCAGTCTTTCCACTTTCCTTTCCTTTCTTCAAGCTTAGTTGTACTCGTAGAGTCGTCATCAGATAGTTGCAATATACTCCTGGGACCGTTACAGGACTATCTGCCTGTCTCGCCCGTGACAAAATGAAGAGAAAGGAAAGTAACAGTTCCCTCGAGGTATCCTTGTTCTTATGACCAGAGGGAGAGTGCGGGCCATGACACGCCATCTGCATCAGGGGATGCGTAATGGTGATGGAGATCGTATGCGGTCGTATGAGCACTGACGGATCATAGCGCTGATGGACCAAGACGCTGGATCATGGCGTTAGAGGTCTCCATTGTAACGGGCTGAGCCCCGTAAAGGCCTCGGTGACCCTCGGCCAACCCCTGAAGATCTCTTGGCCGACGACCCATCAACGACCCCATCAACGACTCCATTACACTTATCCCTTTCACACTTAGTGTCCCCCTCTGGTCAGAGGAAGACCTCCGCAACGCGCTGGCCAGTCTTCCCATTTTCCTTTCCTTTCTTCAAGCTTAGTTGTACTCGTAGAGTCGTCATCAGATAGTTGTAATATACTCCTGAGACCGTTACATCCATGGCCGAGAGTCTCCGAGGCCGTCGACGGGCTCAGCCCGTTACATAGCTATCTCTATGACCAACCACATGACTGTGACGGCAGCAGCAGCCGCCAGCAGGTGCTGACAGCTGTGCGCCTACCATTTTGTTTGGGAGCAGCGCGCGCACGGGCCACAGCCAGCGCGCGCTCCATTTCCAACTCGCGCTCAACGCTCCCATTCTGAGATTCCTTTCCTTCCTTAGCTTTAGATTCGCACAATTGAGTGGGTTAAACTAGTGACTTATACCTGATGACCTTGCTCGTCCATCACAATGACCACATATCACGGCTGTGCTCGTGACAAGTATCCTACGGCAGCAGGCCCGCCAAAGCGACTGGGACACTGGCTTAAAGCTGCTGTAGAGGATAAACTCAAGGACTTTCACCCTAATGACAATCTTCCAGAGGACTTGACAAAGATTGATCCCTCTACAACCCGGGGGAGAAGGAAGCTGTGAGGACCCAGCTTTGTAGAAGAGGGGGGTGGGGAAGTGGTGTGTATAACGGCGCGGTGCCTTCGCGTATCGACGCCTCACATGTGCATCATCTCTTCTTATGGCCCATGTGACTGGAGAGATTGCGGAAGGTTCCATACGGCTCGTGGTAAATCCAGGCAGTGAACCGTTGGGGCGGTCAGGCAGGTTGCCTAGCCGCAGGACCGGTGACAAACAGGTACATAGTTGGGGCATCCGTTGTTGGAGAGTCTCAAAGAGTTGGGAGGATTAGAACGAGGCGCGACTAGTCGCCCATCCTCGGCGGCAAATAAACATCGGCAAAGAAGACCTGCGCCGCGCCGCGCCTGTGATGAGCAGATGCCTCGGGTGTGAACCATGGTCTAATTTCGGCTCCCAGCTTAAACTCCAACCCGCGCCGGAGGACTTCCTCGAGGTTCGCAAGCCACGAGCGGGAAGAAAACAGAGCGCTGATTGCTGCAATTCCAAACTACATTCTCAGCCTAACCCTGCTTATGATTGTGCTCCTTGAGCGTCGTTGCTATTGTACTCCCCAGTGTGTTTGCAAAGGTTCCACATATCCCTGCCATTCACGTCTTGTTCTTTGTCCACTGCTCAATCTGGGTTGCGTTCGGCGATGCCAGCCTTGCGGTTCAAAGACGGGCTATTTTGGGAGTTAAAAAACGACCACGGTTGATGGGGACGAGGGACCATACATAAAACTGACAGGATTTCTCGCCGCCGAAGAGTTGAGAATCCCAGGTCACTCCGGTCACTTCCACACCTTCAACCGCTGGAGCAATATTTAAGTCTTGTTTCACTCGACTTGCTGCGCTCATAGTAAGCGTGTCCCAATGTTCCGGGGACAAAATGTTGACTCATCACTGACACGGAGTGACAGCCATCATGCGTTTCCAGATTTCGCTGTTGTTGCTTGCTGCGTATGCCTCCACCGGCGAAGCAATAATAATGATGTGGGTGAGGAGCAAGTGCAACGACTACGCCTGTGTCAACAGCGACGCCGACTTCCACATGGACCCCGCGCCTGACTGGGCCATTCGGAAGATCAACGCCGAGCACGGCTGCCACCATACAAAAGAGGAGTTGACATTCTGGAACCTGAGACTCGAGGTGATCTGCATGGACTGGCAGAACCAAAGAGCACACGTCATCACCAAGCAGGAGGGCGCCAAAAGATGCCTGGCATTGAAGGACTGGGATAAGCCATGGGGAGGTAGCCCAAAGTGCGGGAAATACGACCAGCCGTGCTACGACAACTATTGGGAGGAGGTCGAATGTACCTGGCCAGTGCCGGATTGGTAGTAGAGAAAAGAATGTGAAATGGACGGGGTCAGACAGGGCACAGACAGGGAGCTTGTAGATACGACTGATGGTAGTATGTGCTAGGTACCCACAGACAACCGTCATGTTGCATTCAATGTCAAGAAATTCCATGATGAAGAACGGCTGCTCTGCTCGATTCTACACTCCCACGCCAACTGGGACGAAACAAAGTTTATGCTACAACTATGAACAAGAATCGAACGAAGCAAGGTCTCAAGAATTCCCCCAAGCCCCTCCCAACCCCAACCCCTCTCAACCCCAACCTCTCTTGCTGTCACAGAGTGGCTTAGAACGGCGGGTTGGCGTTGGTGAGGAGCTGCTCAAAGTAGGCCTGGAACCACTGGCCAGCCTCGGGCGCGGGCTTGAGAGCGTCCGCCAGGCCGCAGTGGTAGTCGTAGCGGACGGCGCTGGTGTCGCTGGTGCCATCGCACTCGCCACCGGGCTTGACCCAGACAAAGGCGTCCTGGATCTCCAGGCCGGTGTTGGAGGTCGGGCGCACACCGAAGCCGGTGCCGATGACGTTGCACCAGTCACCCCACTGCAGTTGCCCTGTGAGGTTGTTAGTGTCTGTTTTGATTCCCAGTGGGGTGGGTTGGTGGTGAGGAGAAATCGTGAGGGAACATACCAGTGGGCTGCTTGCCGTTGCGGCCAGTGTCAGTGATGAAGTGGGCAGGGAAGCCAGCGGCGCTCAGGAGAGGGTGGAAGGCCTGGACGTAGTGGATCTCGTCGTAGTTCTGGTTGGGGGTGGTGTAGGACGGGGCAGAGGTCAGGTTCCAGCCGTTGTAGTTGGCAACGTTGGTGGCCAGACCGCGGACAGCAGCGGGCTTGCCGGCGTCGCGGTAGATGCCAGCAAACAGATCGGCCGCGGGCTGGATGTTGGCCGGCCAGCCGAGCCAGCCAGCGTGGCCAGCGTCGAGGTACATGGCGACGTTGGGGAGGTTGAGCTCCTTGAGCGCGTGGACGGTGAGCTCCTTGTACGTCGTCGCGGCACCGCTGCACTTCTGGACGTTCATGTTGGTGACCATGTTGGCCAGCGAGTCAGGCTCAATAACCAGGATGCTGCGAATATCCGAGTACTGGACTAGAACCTCACGGATGCGGGCGATGTAGGACTTGTAGTTGGCGGCGCCGCCGTTGGCAATCGACCACTCGCCGTTGGAGGCAGCAGCAGCGCAGTCACGGTCAGGAAGGTCATAGACCACAATCTGAGCCGCATCTAGTGTTCACGTTGTTAGCTTCGTGCTTCCCCAAGGGCAAGCAACCCAGATGAGACAACGTACAAGGAGGGTTGGCGCCGGCCTTGTTGGCTGCGCGGATCTGGGACAAGGTCCGAACCAGGAGGGTGTCGACGGTGACGTTGCGGTCGAGCCACTGGAAGCTGGGCACCTTGGCGACGGCGGCGGCCTTGGTGGCCATGGCACCAGTCAGACTAGGAATTGCCAGGGTCGAGACCTCAGACGCATAGTAGTCGTTGGCCCAGAGCTGCACGCCCTGGAAGGGGTTGCCAGAGTAGCTGGCGGTGCTCGAAGCACCGCCGGGGATGCTGGTCACCGGGGTCGTTGAGACGGAAGCGGCCGTGGTCGACGAGGACAAGACACGGCTGGTGGTGCTAACAACAGCGCTAGTTGGGGTGCTGCTGCTGGTGCTGCTGGTGCTGCTGCTGGAAGACTTGATGGAGGTGGTGATCGACGAGGACGCGACAGGCGTGGTCGTAGCCGCGCTGCCGGGGAGGCACTGAGAGTACCACGGGTTCTGGGCAACACAGCTGCTGCCAGAAGCGCAGCACGTGGCACCAGTCCATCCATTGCCACCACATTGACTCCTAGAATCTGTGTCAATCTTGGAGAGCCTAGGCTGTTGCAAGGGCTGTGATCTTACCAGAGACCGGCGCAGTTCTGGCGCTCCTCAACCATGGGAGCAGCCAAAGACGTGGCCGCCAGGGCGGCGGCGAGAAGAAGCTTTTTGGCCATTGTGAGAGGGTGTCTTGAGAGTGTGTGATGATGGCACTGGTGAGAGTCGGAGACACGATGAGGAGACGGCCCTTTTTAACGGGTTGCGAGTCGTAAGACATCACGATTTACCAGCGCACCCTATGTGGAGGGTCGGATCCGCGGGAGATCTCTGCCGGGCGGTTTGACCATTTGCGGAGCATCCTCATCAGCAGCCCTTGGGCGAGGGACCTTTCCAGATGTCCCGAGATGTAGGGACACGCCAACGCGTCGGTCGAAGTGAGCGCGGCTAATACACAGGGAAGCACGTCCCGGCAGCGCCACCAAAGGCTGCCATCCCCTTAAGCCAGATCGAACGCTCCCCGGAATCTGACACTTGCCGAGAACGCCTGATGCAACGTCAGGCCGGCAGAAATGGCCGCGCAGCCCAAAAGAGGACGACTTCGAGGAATAGATGAGTCCAAGAGCCGGGAAAAGGACCGAGGGCCAGGCCAACGCGTGATTGAACAGGCACAGGCAGTGGAACTGGGTCGCAGACGGGCGTCCTTAATTGACGTGGGACTGCCCCAAATCTCGGAAGCCCTCGTTCCTGGATATCCACGATGGGAAGAGCGCGGCTCTGTTTGCGGGGCAAAAGGAGACGACAGGGGGCTGACACCGTCCGGACCTTGCCGAGCCTGGACAAAACGAAGGCGGAAGAGATGTGCGATGTTCCGGAACGCCGTTGCATTCTCGGACTTTGTTGTCGTCGTCCGAGATCTCAATGCACACGTGGACACGTCTTGCGGGCAGAGCCGCCCGGGATCCGAGGAAAAAAGGAGAAAAGCCCCGACTTAACGGCGCTTCTCCGCTCTACTCAACAATCTCCAGATTCTACCCCAGCTTCGCCTGGTGGGCGCTTCTCAACCGTCCGAGTCAAAAAGAAGATCTAGTCGCCCGTCCAGCACCTGGTCGATCTCAGTTTTGACCCCCGCGCAGAACTGGCGGTCGTGGAATAGAATGCCCAGTTCTTGGCTGGTCATCCAGCTGGCGCGGTCCATGTTTCCCGACCCAAGAAGGGCGTACTCCTCGTCAACCATCGTCAGCTTCAGGTGGGAGTGCACCGGCTCCTCGCCCTGTGCTGCCGCCGCCGCCGCCGCCATCAGCGGTCGTCTCTCGCGGCCCCCTGAGCCATTCTGACACCGCGCGCGGAAGTATAAAATCCGCAGATGCCCAACGGATGGGTGTCCAGCTTCGAGATCACGGTGAGCCGGAACTGACGCTGACTTCAAGCGGTGAAATCTGCGCACCAACCACTCAATCCTCCAGGCTGTCGTGGTGCCCGCCGTGACCAGCTGCTCGAGCAGCATCATATTGCGGTTTGTCACAAGTGTGACGTCGACACCCCTTCCTAAAGCCTCGAGAAGAGCGGCAATGACTGCCTCGCAGGCAAGGTTGGGGGTCTGAATGTAGATTGACCGCCGTGCTTGCTCGAAGAGCTGTAGCGTTCCAACGTTGAGAGGGGTTGGTGGCGGTGGAGGGGTCTTCTGCCATGGAAACGGGCGGAAGCGCGGGTTGCGATGATGTGATGATGGGAGGACAAATGTCGGAAGTGTCCCTAGTTTGGCGAGAGCCGTCGTCCGGGAGTGACAGGTGCTTTGGATGGAGGTAAGGCCTGCTTCGCGGGCATTGAACGCCCAGCGCCCATGAGCCTCTGGCTCCTGAGACTGCTCGAAGCTCGGTGCGTCTCCCCAAGTGCGGCAGTAGAAGGATAGCAGCGACGACACCGCGTCGCCCGTGAATTCCACACAGCCCTCCAGCCACGGCTCCCAGCTAACGTTGCAGCTCAGAACGAAGGCGCGTTTCCTGTCGATGATGACGAACTTTGGGTGCATGACGCTAAACGGCAGGAAGAAGAGGCTCTTGACCTGGAGTTGGATGCCCCCGGCGTCAAGTACAGTCGCGTCTGGCAGGCCCAGCTGCTTGGGCCAAGACGCTGGTGGGTAGACGTAGCCATTCCCCGACTGCGGGTGCAACAGTTTCTGGAGCAGCGAACGCGACGAGAAGCATATTCGAACCCGCAGTGGCGGCAAAGCTGTATGCCCTCTCTCGAGCGCGTTGCGGATGAGGGTTCGCCGATGGGCTGCGAGCCTAGTGAGCGCGTCGTGAAGAGCGGTCAGTGTCTTTGAGGGCGCCCAGAAACAGGTGACGAAAAGGACCTCGGACGTGGCCGATGTGATGGCAGGAATTAGACAGTCGGTAAAGATGGAAGCTCCAGTCCCTAGCTGGAAGCTCTGGGGGTGGCTGCGCGTCAAGAGCAGCTCCTGATCCGACGCGTCATGGAAGTGGTATCGCGGGAGGTCGCCATTTGACAGTTGCGCGCCTGGCGGGTGGGTTGACTCCAATCGCCTGAGAAGATCATGCGCAAAAATGGATCGATGATTCATGCCGTGGCGCTTCTCGTCTAATTGGACGGTGTGTTGAGTGTGTTGTAGTCTGGAGAGTCGGGCCTGGGACAAAATTGGAAACTGGTTCAAGTTGGTTGGTCTGGGATGAGATGGGCTGAATGGGCCAGAATGGCTTTCGTTTTCATTATCATTGCCAGCTCTTCAGGTTTTGTCCCGCGGTCTTGTCTTCACCCGAATCATTTCTTCTCTGTTCCTTTTTATTTTATTCATTTGTCATTTTCCCCTTCTCTTTGATTTTTACCCCCATCCATCTCTTCTCACTCTGTTATGTGTTCCGTCAGACCTGGAGTAAGGGTTAGGGTTCTAACTGCGACCTGCCAACTTCCAACCCCCAACCGCCAACTTCACTTCACACCCAGATGTCCCATCGTTCAGTTCCATTCTTTACCCTCGCTAACACTTTAGTTCGGCCGTGGTTATTTATATTTTGATTTAAAATAACAAGAAGAAAATGGGGAGACGAAATCTCCTCCTCTGCTTCGACGCCTTCGGGACACTCTTCACTCCGAAGCAGCCCATCGCCGAGCAGTACACACTCGTGGCTCGGAAATGCGGACTCGACGGCTTTAGCGTTGACCAAGTTAAGTCTTCATTTAAGACGGCCTTCTCTAAGGAGTCAAAAGCCCACCCCAACTACGGCAAGGCCAGCGGGATGGGCGCAGCCATGTGGTGGACCCACGTCAGTTCCCCCCCTTCGACCTTCCTAGGTTCCCTCCTACAGTGTATCTAACCATCCCCAGGTAATCAACAACACCTTCCGCCCTCTCCTCCTCTCAAACCAAAAACTCCCAACGGACCTCCCCACACGCCTCCTGCACTGCTTCTCCTCCAGCGAAGGCTATACCCTCTCCCCAGGCATCACCTCCTTCCTCCGCAATCTCAAGAACCAACACCACCCCCGGGATTCCTCTCAGCCTCACGTCATTATAGGCGTCATTACAAACTCAGACGACAGAGTCCCCGCCATCCTCACTTCCCTCGGCCTCCGCGTCAGTCCCTTCCGCGCTGGGTCACCCACCACTAAACTCGACAAAGTTGGGGGAAAAGAATATGACATTGACGTGCACTGCATGTCGTATGACGTCGGGGTTGCAAAGCCGGATAGGCGGATCTTTGATGCTGCGGTGGATATGGCGGATCAATTGGTGGTGGTTGAGAATGGTGGTTCTCGAGGTGATGAAGGGGCTTCCTCTTGGCTGAAACTGTACGTTGGTGATGAGTACGAGAAGGATGTGGTGGGAGCACGCGAGGCGGGGTGGCATTCGGTGTTTGTTGGTAAAAAGGAAGATATTCCCGATGAAGAGAAGGCGTTGGAGCTGGGGGAGTGTCAGGCAGCTGCCGTTGAAGAGGTCTTCAGGGAAGGAGAACCACCTAGAACGATCCGGGCAGAGAGCACCCAAAGTTTTATCCAGTGGCTCAGCGAGAAGTATAAGGGGGGCCAGTATTAGTTGACGTTACCGGTAGACCAGAGTGGCCCTGGGAACAACGGCGAAGCCAGGAACGCCAGGGGTAAATGTGGGCAAGCAGGCCAGGACATCATATTCGACTCTCAGTGGCACGCGCCTTTGTTTTACAATTTCACGATCCCGTCCGGGCTGAACACTTAAAAAGCGATGCATGTTTCCATCCCCCCAACAGCGGACACTGACAACTGTCAAAAATGAATGAAATTGTATGGAGTGGGGTGCTAGCGACTCCCGTTGTATGACAAAGGACTATGATAACCAAGATCCGCCTATTAACCCAAGGCCCGTAAACCGAAATTCTGGTATACCGTGACAGATAGCGACGCAAGGAAAATATAACGAATATTCATGTAATCGGAAAGATCAGAAAACAGGCACGAAATGGGGTTTCGCGGCTGCTAGTCCGGGGCCAACAATCACTAGAAGCCATCCACGATGAAGCTCCCAGGACACAGTAATCCGGCCAGAAGCCTTTTTTTCCGCCTTATTTTTTTTTGTTACCCTCCCTCTTGGTTTTTGGGGCCCGCATTCTTGTGTACGAGCCTGTGCCTTTCACACACATCCCAGCTCTATGCGCCTGTTTTCTCTCGCCCAAACTCCGCCTGTCCGTAACGCCACACTTCCGCCCAAGACCCTAACCTGACATGGTGACATCCCGATCCATGGAAATCATGGGAACCATGGGAACAAGCGGCGAAGCCGGCAATGGCTCCGCGGTGCTGGAAGGAGAGGCGGATTGCTCCGACTCGTTCTTTTTCCTGTACAATGTCTCGCACCACTCCTCGGCGCTCATGAGGGTCCTGTTGAGGACGTCGCCGACCTGCGTCATCATCTGTAGGGCCTCCTTCGCAAAGAGCATCGCCAGGTGGGCGCTGTCGCGGGCCAGGGTGTCCGGGCTGGCGTTCTCGCGGCGCCTCTCCGACTCCCGTATGTAATGGAGCTGGTACAAACCGGGCAGGCTCATCAGCTGGCGGTGGACGATATTCCTCGCATTCTCGGGCAGAGCGCTGCCGGCGTACTTGGACACGGTTTGCACGGTGCGGTGGATGGCGCTGAAGATATCGTCCCGAAGCTCGCCCATGCGCTGGATGAGCCTGAGGCGATCGGCCGTGGCGTTTTGCCCAGTCGTGCCGCCGCCTTCCATCTCTTGATCCTCCCCGTGTTTCTGCGCGACAAGATCATACTCCTCGATGAGGTTCTTGAGATTCACGAGTACTTCGCTGACGTGCCCGTTCGTGTTCTTCAGCACCTTGAGGCAGTATTTGAGGCTCCTCAAACTCTCCTGCCTCATGGCAACGCCCAGGCCAGACGTGGTCACGACGAATCGTTGGCCCAGGGTACCGGCTCCCGGCCCGGCGGGGTTCTTATCATCAGCCACCTCGGTGTATGCAGGGGACCTGAGGTCGTCGTAGGCCGGCAAGGTGTCGACGGTGCTGATGGACATGCGGCGGTCGTCGTTGTCGGCGGCCAAGGACAGAGGGGAGGCGTTTAATGCCCTGCGCGCCTTGTCGGACTTGCGTCGTTTGCCGTTGCCGCGCTCGCCCGTCTCGATGTCGGTCGTGGAATGCTGCTTCTTGTTTCGGATGCCGAAAATCCAGCGCACGCCGCCCTCCACACCGGTCTTCCTGCTCACAGTGCCGACGGCCTTGCCAACCGGCTTGAGGCAGCTCTCGACGTATTCGGCGCCCGATTTAAATTGTGGCGAGTAGTTCTTGCCTGTGTTGTAGGCCGTCGCGGCGCCACCAACG
The DNA here is from genome assembly GCA_027946355.1 of Collariella sp. IMI 366227. Classification (NCBI taxonomy): domain Eukaryota; kingdom Fungi; phylum Ascomycota; class Sordariomycetes; order Sordariales; family Chaetomiaceae; genus Collariella; species Collariella sp. IMI 366227. The sequence continues at coordinate 427,549 of JAPEUS010000002.1, read as the reverse complement.
GCGGAGGCTAGCAGCGGATGGGACGTCGTGATCAAGGACAAGAGTGGTTCGGGGTCCTGCTTGTTCTGCGGTGAGGGGCTGACCGTCCTGTAGTCCCTGCGCGACTTGCGATTGCCGGGGGTCGAAGCGTGAGGCCTGATATGGGGGGAAGAAGCGCAGTCTGCAGCGGGAAGCCACTGTTAGCAAAACCCTGTCCTCGGGCCCAAGACATCTATCTGTAACGCACCTGTCCTCATCTGCCCCAGCGCCTCAGCTGCTATCCTGACGTCGGGATCGTCCAGGCTCACGCTGGTGCCTCTTCGACTGCTGCCCTTCTCGGAGCCCATGCTTGGCGAAGATTCGGCAGGGTCCAGGTAGCTGGGGGTATAGTAGGCTGTGAACGGGTTGAGGCTCGGCCAGTGGTTTGTCGGCTTCGTAAAGGGGGCAGGATGCGAAGGCTCTGGGAGGTTGGGCAGGGCGACTCGCTGGACAGCTTGTGGGCGTGATCGTGAGAACCGTGTTCGTGGCGACGGCGGTCGGGGAAGGGATGGATTGTCGGTGAGTCGGCAGGCAGGGCGCGGGGGCTTGTGAACTGGCGCAGTTCGGCCGTGGGCGGCCCAATGTCGTCGCTGGGCTGCAGGGCGCGTGGCGAGCGGTGGGCTCGCGGCATGTGACGCTGCTCCATCTCTGGGTGTGGTGTTTCCAGCCGCGCAGTTAGAACCGAGCGGAGCCGGCAATCAGGGAAACGGCGACATTGGCTTCGCAGAAATGTATCAGCCGTGTGCTGTTTTCGCCGGCTGGCGTGGTTTCGTCTGTAGTCTTGACAGTTTGGTCGCTCGTGAAATTCGCCTGGTCGTCGTTCGGTCGGTTCGACAGAGGTGGCTACTGTTCAGTGTTGGCACCCGAGCGCCACGGGCGTTCGAAGAAGCCAAGAACCGTGAGCGGGTTGTCGGAAAGGCCGTCGTCTTGAATCGAGATGGGTTTGGGGAGAAAATGGGTGGAGGAGAAATGACGAAGGCCGGAAGACGGGGTGGGAGGGGACAGATGAATGACGCTCACTGGGGTGGGAAGCGCTGGGTCTGTCTCTTGTCGTTTGCTTGTGCCAGGGATGGAGCAATGACCCTCCTGCAACTGCGGAGAGATCGACCAGGGTCCTCAAAACGACAAAATGCGAGATGGATTGGGTGGACGACAATCCCGTGTGTGATGAATAGAGGCAAAGGGAATCTTGGAATGAACGTGAAGGGGCAACGACTGAGGTTTGGCACCTTCCATCCGGGCAAAACCCGGACTCGTCAGCTGTTTCTTCCAGATGCTGGTGCTTGTGGTTGGGGGAAGGAAAAACTGGCAGCGCCCCGCTCTCCATTCCACTGCAGTCGTTCGTCTGCCTGTTACTTTGTCCACGGGTCTCCAGTGGCTTGCTCGTGCTCGCCCGCGTCACGATTCCCTGCCCTGGGCTCCTGGTCCTGTCCCCAACACCTCACCATCACCATTTCATCAACACCCTGAACTCCCCAGTCCGCGCTTCTCGGCATGTCACTCTGCGGTCAAGCGCAAAACACATGGGCCCTCTAGAACCCCGCTCCAGCATTCTTCCCTCCGCCATTGCCTTGGACCGAGACCCGCAACGCCCGAGGCTTCTTTGCGTTCAAGAGAGGGGTCCCGCGTATCCAAAGAGCTTCCCCAGACCACGCTACGACGCTACACAGTACGCTACGACAATTGGGACTTGGGACGACTGGCAGCTATTCCGAACTCGTGCCAACAGCCCGGGACCCGTCGGCAGATTGGGGGACGGGATTGTGATGGGGGTTTGCGGAGGATGTGGGAGGGATGGGAGGTAAGACAAGCAGCGAGACAGGCACGCCCCCTCCAACCTCGCGGGAGGAATGTGAATGGATCGGGAAGGCGGACAGACATGCCCGTCCCTCCACCCGCGCGGCATGATGGCTCTGTTTCCCTTCTCCACCCACACACGCGCGGGGTGCCAACATCCATCATCAACTCATCCCCAACCGTTTCACCACGGGCGGCTTGCATAGCCCATCGTGCGGTAAGCCTGCCGGCCGGCCGGCGCCTACCATGCGCTCTCGGATGCTGTGAATGCCATCAATGTTAGTCAAGACCGCCAGTAGCCTCATCTCCTGTCAGGTCGTCTTTGTCAGTCTGGCAGAGAGGCGGATGACGGCGGTCGACAGTCGATGGACGAGCACGTGTCAGAGGGCTGAGCGAGTGAAATTCTCCGCCCTCGCCGCCCACTCGGCGTGCTTTGTCATGGCTTGACCCTGTCCGACCCACCTTCACATGCAATGACACAGGGCACTGGAGTTCCTGGATACACACATCTTGGAACCACGTCCTCCTTCTCGCTCGCGACAACAGGCTAGCCACTCTAGCATAGGCTGGGACCGTGGTCCGTCAGACCTCCTAGCGGCCACATTCCGCACCCCGGGCCACAAATTGCCCGATTGTCGGGCTACCGGCGCGGGGAAAGGGCCGGAGACAGGCCTTATCTCTGGGGTCCGAGAGCATGGGATTGGGGTCTGCCAGCCTGGGGCGAGATGGATGTGCCGCTCTCTGCCCGCCCTTGTAGCGAGGTGGCTGACTGACAGCAGCCCAAGTCTCACATGTCAGGGGGCCAATGGCAACTTGGGGAGCCAATGGCAGCAAGCGATGGCACAGAACCAGGCGAGATCAGAGATCGCTGGTGCCAGGGACATGCCGAGCTTGCTCCATGGGAGCTTGGCCCCGGAGCAGCCTTCCACATTGCTGCTAGCCATGGAGACGAGGCGAGGGGAGATGGTTCGCGGTCACATGGCGGACTGCTCGCCTCAACAATTTGGTTGCTGTTCACTCCTGTCTGACAGGCGGAGTCTTTCCGACTTTCCGACATTCGTTGAGACGGAATGGGCTTGACCAGGAACGAGATTGATCCGGAACGCAGCAAACTTGGGAGGACGTCGAGTTGGTTCGCTTCCCTTGTTCTGCTTCCCCAGTCACAATGCAAAGATGTACGGTGCCTCTGACGCTGCCCAAGCAATAAAGTAATACTCGGGCGGCTCTTATGGCGCCGTGAAGAATTCCTCTCCGCGTCTCGAAATCGCAAAAATCCATCAATGACACACGGTTAGATACGCGGCAGAATGCCGGCACCGGTTGTGCGAACAATGGACTGCACTGTCTAAAAGGACGCGTTGAAGAGAAAACAGAAGGAAAGGAATCACAGCAAATTCTTTTTGGTCTTTTTGTCCAAAAACGCGAGCCAGACAAGTGGGTCCCCTTGATTCGATGTGGCCTGTGCACACCGCAGCAGCGGCATAGTGTCGTGTCAGTGGTCGACGTATCAAACGACAACGGGCGCCGCATCTTGAAGAACTGCTTCCTCGACGACAACGACCCAAAAAAAAATACCCACAATCTACGACTCTGGATATTGCGACACGGGCTGCCTGTGACTCTGCTTTAGCACTCGATAACGAACCCGAGTGACCGATTGGCTTCTTGCGCGCCCTCCCCAACCCCTCCCGAGGCACCACCCTCCCCCCCCTCCCCTCCTCCGACGCCAAACACCACGGCAATCACGAGCCTGGGCGGAATTGTGCCGCCAGCCCCTCGCCATGGCGTCGGCCGTCTTCTTCCTCGACCTCAAGGGCAAGACCCTCCTAGCTCGCAACTACCGCGGTGACATCCCCATGTCTGCCGTCGAACAATTCCCCATCCTCCTCAGCGAAGCCGAAGAAGAGTCGTCAGCAGTGCCCCCTTGCTTTTCGCACGAAGGCATCAATGTAAGCGCTGCCGAGCTGGTGCTAGGGATTTCTTCCCCTCCGACCGCACGTGGCTGACCGAGACACTCCGGGCAGTACCTCTACATCCGACACAACAACCTCTACCTGCTCGCCCTCACAAAACGAAACACCAATGCCGCCGAGATTCTGCTGTTCCTGCACAAAATTGTGGAGGTCTTCACCGAGTACTTCAAGGCGCTGGAGGAGGAGTCAATTCGCGATAACTTTGTCATCATTTACGAACTGCTCGATGAGATGATGGACTTTGGCTATCCGCAGACCACCGAGTCCAAGATTTTGCAGGAGTACATCACCCAGGAGTCGCACAAGCTCGAGATTCAGGCCCGCCCACCGATCGCTGTCACCAACGCTGTGTCGTGGCGCTCGGAGGGCATCCGCTACCGCAAGAACGAGGTCTTCCTCGACGTCATCGAATCGCTCAATCTTCTGGTCTCGGCCAACGGCAACGTGCTGCGCTCCGAGATTCTGGGCGCCATCAAGATGAAGTGCTACCTGTCGGGCATGCCCGAGCTCCGCCTCGGCCTCAACGACAAGGTCATGTTCGAGACGACGGGCCGGACCACGCGCGGCAAAGCCATCGAGATGGAGGACGTCAAGTTCCACCAGTGCGTGCGCCTGTCGCGCTTCGAGAACGACCGCACCATCAGCTTTATCCCGCCTGACGGCGAATTTGAGCTTATGTCCTATCGCCTCAACACCCAGGTCAAGCCGCTCATCTGGGTCGAGTGCGTCGTCGAGTCGCACAGCGGCTCGCGCATTGAGTACATGCTTAAGGCCCGCGCTCAGTTCAAGCGCCGCAGCACCGCCAACAACGTCGAAATTGTCGTGCCCGTGCCCGACGACGCCGACACCCCGCGCTTCCGCACCAACGTTGGATCTGTTCATTACGCCCCTGAGCAGAGCGCTATCGTCTGGAAGATCAAGCAATTTGGCGGCGGCAAGGAGTTTCTTATGCGCGCAGAGCTAGGTTTGCCCAGTGTCCGGGGTGACGACGAGCACGGTGGCGGCATGACGGGCGGCTTTGGCGGCAGCATGGGTGGCATCGGCGCCCCGGGCAAGGGCGCCAAGAGACCCATCCAGGTCAAGTTTGAGATTCCCTACTTCACCACCAGCGGTATTCAGGTCCGCTATCTGAAGATTACAGAGCCAAAGGTTTGTCTCCCTTCACCCCCTTCTGGTTTGTACCGTGGCTGACTTGTCTGGCAGCTTCAATACCCCTCCTTGCCATGGGTACGCTACATCACACAATCCGGAGACATTGCAGTGCGCCTACCAGACGCCGTATGAGTTGAGCCACTCGATAAAGGGAAGCTTGTTGTTGTTGCATGGCTGGGTCCATTGGGCAACGGGGGCACGGCTGGGAGTTTGGAGACTATAAACGGTCTGTTGCGGCGTATGGTGTATAATGAGCGAGTTTCGGGCATGATTGAGCTAGACCAGAGAATCGCACAGGCATTTAGGGATACACCCTTGCACACATTTAAACTATCAGTGAATCTGAGTCTAATTATGGAGAGATGGAGCAATGCTCTGTCTGGCAAGGGAATGGTATGTGGTTATGACGGTCGTGCTCTCTGAAACAAAAACAGGGAATGAGGAAATGGCTGCAAAGGCAATGCTCTATCTGACAAAGAAATGGTATGTGGTCATGACGGTCATGCTCTCTTGGAGAAAAACAGAATGCAACGAGCGACTGTCAACGTAAAATGAGTTTGAGGCGGGAGGGATCGTGGAGAATCATCATAGGTGAGATAACGTTCGAGATAGGTAGAATCGGGGAGATGGGGTGAGCTGAAAGTGTAGTGGAAAAGAAACCACCTGAGTTCAAGGCTACTCCCGCACGAGAACGGTTTGGTACTCGAGATAGTTTACCATGCTCTCACACTCGTTCACAGGGAGGCTGACTTCCCCACCGTGCCCAGGACTGTCAAGCAGGTTGTCTAGGCAAACATGGACGAGCAGGCCACGGGAACCCTCGCCAGACTTTGGAACTGTCCATGGGTTATTATGTTAGTAAATAAAGACAGGTCAGGCAGGGGGCAAGCGAGGGTGGGTGGCGGCACGTACGGTAAGCAGAAGCTCGACTGGGACCGCTCCACCGATTCATGTGCCAGCTGTGATTTAGGAACACTTCGCTGGGACGGCCAGGCCGTCCATGGAAGCCCATTAAGGCGAGGAGAATGGAGATATCGCCAGAGAGGCCGTGGGACGCTCCAGCCAGGGGGTGGCTGTTTTTGTAGACGCTGGGCACCAGGGACGGGATCCATGAGGCATCTTTGCCCGCGGCGTATGGATGCCCTGAGGAGCAATGGTTGATATACGAGACGCCGCCGCGGCCTGCGAAGTGCAGCTGGTTCCAGGTCGAGTAACCTTCGAACCGATGGTCGCAAGTACCGGTACACAATTTGCGCACGAACGAGTTTCCGAGTGAGGCATCCCCGTCAGTGACGACCATGGGTAGGAGAGGTGAGCAGGCAAAAACAGTGTGAGATTTGTAATCCGCTGGGAATCCAGTAACTGTGAAGCCGGTTTCTTGACTGAGATAGGCGCGGGTGATGTGGCCGCGCTGCCCCGGCACAGGCCGGTACCTGACAATCCTCGGTGTCAACTTTCACATTCTGGTACTTTGTTGTTTCCCCCTTGAGATCATGAGCCTTACTTACCAGACGTAGCCGAGAGCCGGAGAAACGACCCCGTTTTGGTAACGGAAGACAGTCCCCGGAATCTCGCCCACATAGTCGGTTGGTTGTACAGGCGGTACAAGGTTGAGCCACTGGTCGGTGGATGGAATGGCGTTTACGTTGAGCTGAAGCTCGTTGACAACAAACAAGAACGACCCTCTACCTCCAGGGGTACCACCAGGAGAGGTTTTGGCTTTGGACGTCTTGGAGTGCTTCGTTGCAGCTTGGGCGGAGAGGTGTTTGTGGCTCTTGCTGCCGCTCTGGAGTCAATCAACCTCAGTCTCATCAACGCAGGAACTTGTACTGGATTGAATGACATGCAACTTACGTTGAACATGGTTACTGGTTGATGGTACTTGAAGAACGAATAGTAAAGCAGGGGTGGTGGGACGACAGAGGCTCGGATGTTGCCAACCCGGAGATCTGGTCGTGGCGTTGGGCTCTGGGGCTCTACAGATCTAGCAGAAATGACAGAGATCAGCTTGCAGATATAACCTCTCACAGCATACGCAGGAGGCCAGGTTTGGCCGGGAGGGTGCCCACCATGAGTCGATGACGTGAATGCCCAACGCCCCTTGCCTTGCTCCCGTGGTCCGTCCATGCCCAACTGCCGCCGGGAAACCGAGCTAGCAGTGATAACAAGGGTCGGTCTGAGCCAGGAATGGAGGCTTGTCCCCACGTAGATTCAAGCGGGCGAGGGACATCTGATCAGCTGGGCGGATGAACAACAGTGCGGAATATGTGATCCTTTGTGGTTCCTTCAACTCATGTGCTATGGTATTGGCCAGTCTCAGGATTATTGTTCCGACATACTGCTTTAGCCCATAGTCCGCGTGTCTTCTCGGACGGTCCATGTTTGGTATACTGGGAGCTGCTTTGCCGCGTTCAAGGGTGCTTGACCAGTCTCATTTTATGGTAGTGTGATGGCCCACGCTGGGCATCGGCAGCCAGAGGTGTTCGATAGGAGCTATTGAAGCCGAATTGCAAGAGCATCCCTAGCGTGTAGAGCTCAAGCCTGCTAGTGGCTAACCAGCGACGTATTTCACAGCATGGACCCCAAGAGGCAACGTGAAGCCACCGGGGTGGCCTTTTTTGCGAGAACTACCGATTCATGCACTGTACAGATTTGAAGGATTGGATACGTACCTGCATTCTTCTTCTTCTCCGCTGGTCGAGTGGTCAACCGCCAACTTTAATAGACGTCAACAGCAGGCTGGAGAGCTTGCTACTTTGCTGATGATTCGCAGATAAAAATGGGGTGAAGGGCAAGCCCAGCTTTGAGTGTAACGTCAGAAACCTTGTTTGAACCCACCAGGTCAACAAAAGTTGACATGAACCGAGGAGTCATTGTCCATAGTAACACAGACAACGTGGGAGACGTGTGGTAAGACTCGGGTTGATTCGGCTCTCTGGTATGGGCGGGATTTGCTGACAACTTGGGCGACAAGGGAGAATAAAGCCAAGCGTGTTGAGTACAACCGCCCCTGGCAGATGTTAATGCAGGCTGGCAGAAGAGCTCTTACTGGTCTTTTGGCGGAGATAGCGAGGAGACGGCAACCAATCGAGTCTCTCTAGGTAACCACTCGAAACTTTCTCTTGACAAAGCCGACTTGTCTCTGGGTCATGTCGCTGGCCTCGAGTGGCCGCGGGGTTTGATGGTGCTCAATGGCATGGCAGGAGTGAACAGGGTGACACAAATGACGGGGTGAGACGTTCTCCAAGATTCTTGCGCGGGATGTCTCCAATTCGCATGTAAGCCAGGACTACTGGCATTGGGTGCTCTAAGCTCCCGTTTCTCCTCAGCGGGCTGGCTGTCATGGTAACACAGCAGCCACGCCGGTCCCAGGTTTGGGCTCAACTTTTTCGTGCGGTGTTCAGCATGTCGCCCATCCACCTATGTCCAAGGGTCCAGATCTTCCAGTCAGGAACACAGCACCGGGACACCCACCAAGGCATTCCGGCATTGACACAGCTTGGTTGGAGTCTTGGACTTCGCCAGAAAAGCGGAGGAAGTGCGATTAGTCTGTGTAACCTCCTTTCTGCCGTGACCGAGAAGTTTCGGTGCCCAACGCATCGACGCTCGACTGCATGCTGCCCTCGCAAGGCATGTGATGTGTAGTCCTGCAGCCACCGACTGCCGAGTGGGGGTTTGTGCTGGAGGATTCTAGTGGCTGATGTCGTGAAAGCTGTCTCGTCCTTTTTGTTGGGTCCGCGGGGAAACAGTGCCTGGCACTGGTAACGTACAGACACGGCTCATGAAAATCGAAGCTGTCAGATGACAATGGCAAGATGCGTGTTCGAGTCCTTCTTTGGGCATCATCTGCGATTGGCGTCACGGTGGTCAGGCAGAGAGCTTGGTTAGCGGAAGGAAAAAGGGTTGCCACTTTGAGTGGAAGGGCAAATCCGAGTCCGGTGTTGATTGTACCTCGTTGGCCCAAGTGTAAGCGAGAAAAGCAAAAATCAAGCTTCCATACCGGGGTTCGAACCCGGGTCGCCAGAACGTTTTGAAGTTGAAAATCTGGAATGCTAAACCACTACACTATATGGAACTTCGATTGCTGGTTGGTTGAGGACAAAATCATTTTTATAAAGGACAATTTAAACCGCTTCACATTCTCCATCAACGCCAACCTGCGGAGTTAGGGGGGCATCACCAGATGCTCAGGCTCCCCGAGACAAGTTTATACCATGGATTTCTTCTGTGATGGGCACATATTGGCCAAAATCACCTTCAACTGGCCGTAACACTCGAACTTATAACTTCTTGCTGTCAGCACAACTCACAAAGACTAAGAGTTGCCACTCATTTGGAGAGGCGTCGCCAATGCCATTCAAGAGAATCTTGTTTGTCACAATGAGTGTTTAAGAGCAACTACTTCCCTTTTAATACAAACGGGGTGGAGAACCGTGCAGCTCAGAAGATCACGGAAGTCGAGACTCCAGGGGTAATTATCCGGACGTCTTGCCCCACTCGCAGCTTCTCATCCTCTTCTTCAACCCCTCTTTGGCCTGAGACCATCCCAGCTACAGTTCGTCTCATCATTGACTCTCAAAGAAAATAATACCATGGCTGCCCCCCCTGCCGCACCCCCCGGATTTACCGACCACAAGTTCAAATCCGCCAGCGGCATAGAACTCGACGTCCGTGTTTGGCCTGCCGAGGTTCAAGGGAACGAGCCCGCCCCATTTGTGTTGTGGTAAGCAGATCTTAATTACTGGCTTTACTTCTCTACTTAGCTGGCTTGCCAGAGGAGATTTTGGGTGTAAGCGAACGTCTGACAAGCCTTAGGACTCATGGTGGGGGATGGATTGGAGGGACCCGTATGTCAACCCACCGTTCTTCGGATTCTTGAAACGCTGGAAATTAGTCCCCATGGAGCATGGATTGATGTGGCCGGATTTGAGCTAACACCCCGGCCAGACTTCGCGCCTTTGCCGTGGATGGCGCCCGGCTTTCGGCAGCGTGGATACCACTTCGTCTCTCACAACTACCGGCTCGCCCCGCAAGCACGCGTTGATGACCAGCTTGCCGACTGCCTCGAGGCCGTGGCATGGTGCCGTGACAACCTCCCCTCAATTTTTGGCATCGGCAAAATTGACGTCGACCGGTACGTCCTCATCGGTGAGTCGGCTGGTGGCAACCTGGTCACCTTGATGGGTCTGCACTTGTCCAACCCAGCTCCGAAAGCCATCGTCAATGTCTACGGTCTTGTGGACTTTGTGTCTCTATCCGCTTTCGGCTCTCCTGAGCAGCGGACCAGTAAAGAACCACAGCCGCCCTGGAAGGGCAAGTTCTCGCCAGAGGAACTCAACGCTTTGCTCCGAGACCGCGATCCAGCCAATATCTTGACGGACGCAATGCCGTGGAATGAATTTGAGTCCTTCTCGGAAGCTCAGATCAGCGAGTTATGGGCCACCGACTTCCGCTACACGGAGCGGGTTCTCAAGCAGGCTGAGTTGCACATGTACTACGCACTTCAGAGGAACGCGGATGGCTTGCGCATTGGGATTATGCACGGGGAGAAGTTTGCGAGCGAAGAAGAGCTGATGGCATTTGTCCGTTCCATGTCAGCCCTGAGAGTCATTCAGCAGCGCGTTACCGAAGGCAAAAAGGGGCTCGATCTGTACCCGCCTACCGCGTTTCTACACGGGACTGCAGATGAGGCAGTGCCAGTCGAGCAAAGTTACGCTATGGCTGGTGTGCTCAGGGACTGTGAAGTCCCAATCGTGGAGTGCTACGAGGAGGGAGAGCCGCACGTCTTTGACTTGAAGTTCACGGTAAGAGGAGTCCAAGGTCAAGTTAATGGAGTCACTAACTGACAGTATCTCAGAGCCCTAACGTTCCGGGATGGGACACTTACATCGTCCCGATTCTCGATTTTGTCGATCAACAGACCAAGTGAACTTGTCTGCGAGCCGATCCTAAGATGCTCTTCACAACAACATTGATATCACAATGAGTAACTACTCTATACTGAATATTGGATACGCCTCTGGTATTGCGAGCCAACATGTTCTCAAGTTCCCTCTCTTGTGTCCTCTGCCTCACACTGCGCTTTAATTTCTTCTCGACACAGAGACCATTTCCCCTTCTTTGGAAACAAACTGTAACAATATATGGGTTGTATTTGTGGTCTCCATTGGTCCTTTGAGCCTCCCGAGTCCCTTCGCTCGTACTGAATTTCGATGGTACCCACACATTTCTGGCATGCCACCTTTTGAGAGTACTTATAAACAAGCTCGAAATATAGAGGCCCTTCTGCGGATTCTACCAGATCTACCTGCGTTCCCACTCCTTTAAGCCCCTGATCAACAGCATAGAGAAGTAAAGCGGAGAACTTCTAACCTCAAGTAGCTGCTAGCATTGATCCGGCCTACCGAGTACCGAATTACCGCCGTGGTTACATCTCGGCTCAAGGTAAACCCGTTCAAGCCAAGCTGCCGTTTTAAGATCGGATCTAAATCTTGTCCTCGCCCTTGCTGTGCCATTTCCGCATCCACCGGGACTTGTTTGCTGGTAGCGAGCGGGAAAAAACCAGGCTAAATCCCTCAATATTGCTGCACTGCGATGCCTCGTAAGTAGAAGTCCGAGCAAAACTTCCAGATTTCAAATGGCAAAGTTCAAACCCCCGTTGACATGGGCAGCATAATCAGGCTTTCAGTCCACCGCATTGAGATTTGGCCGGCTTAGATAACATTGGGCTAGCTAGAATCCCAAATGCTGGACATGTCTCGAAACGCAGCCCGCCGAGAAATGGCAAATGGTGGAGGATTGATGGTCTGGTCAGTCTGGTCAGTCTCGGGGCTTTGTTCTTCCCAATCTAAGCACTGCACCAGAATTAGATGACTTCATTCGCACAACCAACCCCATCAAAGGATCTGGGGTAAAGTCAGGAGCCATAGAGCCTGAGAATCTCCCTCTTGGCGTTTCTAATACTGCCATCCGTCTGTTTTTTCATTAGGCTAAATTACACCAACAACGCTTGGAATCCCATTGTCCAAAAATTGTTCTCAGTCACACGACGAATTATCGTATTTGATTTTCGAGATGAAATGGATATAAAACCGGGGAACAGGGGAACTGAACTACAACAGCCGCGGGTTTTATTGAGTGTGAGTATAATGTTGCCACTTAAACCCAGATAGCTACGTGCTCGGAATAAGAACAAGATACCTGGTAGTTGGCACTTGACAACACCTCCACTTGTCTATCTGAGCTTCGACTATCTGGCTTAGGACGCTTTAGATGCATCATGTTGTCTCCGACCCTTGCTTCGTCCCTTCTTGTCTTTCTCGGCGCTCTCGGTGCCAATGCTCAACAGCGACAAAGCCTCTGGGGCCAGTGCGGTGGCTTGAGCTGGTCTGAACCAACCCTGTGCGTTGATGGCGCATACTGCTTCCAGCAAAACCAGTGGTACCATCAATGCTTGCCCGGAAACGAACCGACAACTGCGGTGGCCACTACAAACGCCCCCCAACCGCAGACCACACTCACAGTCTCCCATGTCTCATCGGCTCCTTCATCCACGACATCACCAACGCCAACTGGGGGAGGTACATCTTGCCCGCCCACCCCCAACGGCCTCGGCAGCCCAGTCTCCAACGCACTGAATGATCCTTTCACTTTCCACGGCGGCGGCAAGGTGTCAAGCAAGGCAGACTGGACTTGTCGGCAGACCGAGATCAGTCAACTTTTCCAAAAGTACGAACTGGGTACGCTGCCAAGCAAGCCATCCTCTATGTCTGCCACTTTCTCCGGCAGCACGCTGAGCATCACCGTCTTGGACAACGGCAAGTCAATCTCGTTCTCTGTCAGCATCAACAACAGGCCGCCTGGTTCCGGAACTCATCCAGCCATCATCAACTATGGGCCCCTTGGCGGTCTACCAATTCCCTCTGGCGTTGCCATTATCAACTTCAGCAACGATGACATTGCACAGGAGCAAGGTCAATCCTCCCGCGGCAAGGGCAAGTTTTACGACCTCTACGGCAGTGGCCACTCAGCAGGTGCCTTGACAGCTTGGGCGTGGGGTGTCTCGCGTATTATCGACGCTCTTGAGCTCACCAAGGCCCAAACCAACATTGACCCAGTACGGATCGGTGTTACCGGTTGCTCAAGAAACGGCAAGGGAGCCCTCGTTGCTGGTGCTCTCGAACCGCGCATTGCCCTCACCCTCCCCGAGGAATCCGGCGCTGGCGGTTCTAGCTGCTGGCGTATTGCGACATGGCAGAAGAACAGGGGCGACAACGTGCAAGAGTCCAAGCAAATCATTCAGGAGAACGTCTGGTTCTCGCCCAACTTCAATCAGCACGTCAACAACATCGACAGCCTGCCCTTCGACCACCACCTTCTCGCCGGTCTAATTGCTCCTCGCCCCATCTACATTATGGAGAACGTCGACATGGAGTGGCTCGGGAAGATCTCGACATATGGCTGCATGGGCATTGCCCGCAAGCAGTGGCAGGCTTTGGGCGCTCTCGACCGCTTTGGGTATAGCCAGGTGGGAGGCAATTCCCATTGTTCGTTTCCCAGCTCGCAGCAGGGCAGTGAACTTAACGCCTTTATTGGCAAGTACTTGCTCAACAACCCCAATGCTGGTGGTACCAGCATCTTCCGCTCGACTCAGAACCATAACTTCAATCTCGACTCGTGGAGCCCCTGGACGGTTCCGAATATTTTGTGAGGAAAGCAGGGGACATCGCAGAGGGTGCAGAAAAACCTTCAACTCGTGTGCTGCCCTACGTTAAGGTAAAAAAATTGTGGCGAGAAAGCCAGAGTTGGCTAGCCGCGAGAGAGGGGACCAGACCCAGAATGAGTCTTTCTTGTACATAGTTGAGTACCCTTCCCGGCGAACAAACGTCGGGGGCCGCCCGCGCGGGCGGCCGGGCATCGCAAAAATCGATTAACAGCACCTTTATGACCTGTTCTTTCGATTCCAAGGGTTGCAGCACCGCGCAGCCGCTGCGCGGCCGATTGGCGATCGCAGACGTCGATTTCGTGGATTGACGCGAGAATTTTCGAGCGCCCGAAAATCCCTCACCGCCCCGCACGACAACCACGACTGCCGATACCAACGACAACAACAAGCTGCAACGAGTTTGCAAGATAAGGGGGATACTGGGTACGAAAACCACCCGACTCTTTCGACGTTCTGAAGAAGAGACAGGGCACCCCCGGCCCTGCCCGGTTCTGGGAGAGCGGAATCAAAAGTCTGGCGGCACGACCGACTGGTGCGACGAAGCGACGAGGACTGGAGCGAAAGCCGACGTACGATTCCGACTATAAGAGCTGTTAATCGACCGAGGAGATGGGAGGTAACGGTCCGTTAAGGGGAGGCACACGGGCGGCCGGCCTCCTGCGAGGCGCTTCGCCCTCTTGACAAACAGCATACTATAAGAGGAGGAAATATGGTGGTGGATCAGGGCAGGTTAGTGGCAGGGCGACCGTACAAGCTGTGCCGGCGTGGCAGCTCGTACGATGGCCTGCTGCAAGACACGGTCGGCATTGCGGCTTTGGCCTCGTGGGAGACCCTCGCAGTGCAACGGGAAGCTGGATGTCGGGGTTGCGCCCGGCGGAAGGTGGGCCGTGGTGGTTACATTGGACCGAGGGGAAGGCAGTGGAATTGCGGTCCCGGTTCGCACCCGGGCCGTAGGAACAAGACAGACGGTGCCTCGGCGGGGGACCTGTTGGACTGTACGCGTGGCTGGGCCACGTCCTTTAAGTGGGCAGAGGTTACGGTATGGGATGAAGCCGCAGGTGGATTGCGCTGGAAGGGCGCCCCGGCTGTGGAGGGAATATGTGGTGTCGCTGCCGCAAGGAGACTGTGGTTCCGGGGAGCAATGTAACTGGCCGGAGAGGACGGACGCGCGTGTCGGTCATCCGAGAGAGAGGGAGCTATATGGATGCCGAGTACCCGGCTCGCACCCGGGCCCCGACTGCTGCGCGGTTGCTGTGGTGTCGCCTATGGAGCTCTATATAGCCGTGCCTCTTGTGGAGGGCTTAAGGTGCAAACCTTAGAGTTTCGTGTCCTTCTGCGCATATCTGACGACAACGAAGGGTTATTAGACGGAGAGGGGCCGATAGAGGTCTTGGCCTCGGGCTTCTGACTAGATACCCCCTGGAGGCGGATCTTCGCTATGTAGTTAGCTTAGGTAGCACGTTCTTAGGGATTGCGAATCTAGGAACTTTAAGGCCAGTGAAGCCGACAGAATCAGCTAGATTCCTAGGTGTCTGGCTGGACTGGAGGCTCAACTGGAAAGCCCACCTGAGGGCAGTGGAACGGAAACTGGTGACCCAAAGCTATGCTCTGTCAAGAATCGCAGCCAAGACGTGGGGACTGGGTCTGGCTAAGGCACGGGAGGTGTACTCAAAATGCATCCGGTCGGCGCTAGCTTATGGGGCTTCATCTTTCCACATCCCCACAGAAAAAGGAGGCAAGCCAGCAACGAAGGGGATCACCAAGGATCTTGGGAAGGCCCAAAACTCCTGCTTGCGGATCGTGGCAGGAGCTTTCAAGTCCACCCCAATCCGCAATCTTGAGACAGAAACATGGGTGCCGCCATTGGACCTATACCTCAACAAACGACTTGCCGACTTCGAAACCAGGCTTCAACAACCCGCTCTCGACGACGGCCAAGGAGATAAAAAGGCCCCAGGGACCATTGTCCATGCAGCTTGCAGCAAGATACGCCGGAGGTTTTCCTTAAGGCCGAGCAACAGGGGCCGACCACGGGCCTTAAGGCCACAGAGGCCGACAGCGGTAGAAGAGGCCGCAGGAGTAATAGCGCGTTGGACCGGGGGAACCACCGACACGGACAGGGTAGTTGAAGAGGCTTGGAGAGAGAGATGGCTAAAGGGACGAGACAGTCGGGCGACGATGAGACCAGCGGATGACCTCGACCACCAACGGGAGACTCTATTCAAGGACAAGACTCTTAAGAAGCACGAGGGACTGAGCAAAGCGAAGAGCTCGTTGTTGGTCCAGATCCGAACTGGGGACATAGGCCTCCGGGACTTCTTGTTCAAACGGGGAGTCCCGAGTGTGCTGACGCCCTGCTGCGAGTGCGGGGAAGGGCGGGAGACTGTCGAACACCTGGTGATGTGGTGTTTGGCCCCGCCGTTGACTCGGACGTGGGAGAGAACAGAAGTCAGGACGCGACGGGACTTTTACTCTGTTCTACAGGGTGCCAGTCCTTCGACTGCTCGGCTGACGAGAAGGATACTGGGCTGGCTGATGGATTCAGGAAAACTGCCGATGTACAGCTTGGCTAGGAAGCTCGAGCTGGAGTAGGCAATCTGACTCTGACTCGTCGAAGGCCAAGAGGCCTTCTCCTTTTGTATTTCGCAGGCTCATTCACTGATTTCTTACCTTAATCGTCGGTACAGGTTTTTCACCCGACCCGCAAGGGCGCGGTTTTCCTGTACAGTAAATAGCTGAGGGTCCGACATGCCCGCAGGGCACAGCGGCGTAGGAATAATAATAATATTTAAGCAAGCAGCCAACCACGGGCCTTTAGGCCACAGAGGCCGACAGCGGTAGAAGAGGCCGCAGGAGTAATAGCACGTTGGACCGGGGGAACCACCGACACGGACAGGGTAGTCGAGGAGGCTTGGAGAGAGAGATGGCTAAAGGGACGAGACGGCTTGGCGACGGCGAGACCAGCGGACGACCTCGACCACCAGCAAAAGACTCTATTCAAGGACAAGACTCTTAAGAAGCACGAGGGACTGAGCAAAGCGAAGAGCTCGTTGTTGGTCCAAGTCCGAACTGGGGACATAGGCCTTCGGGACTTCTTGTTCAAACGGGGAGTCCCAAGTGTGCTGACGCCCTGCTGCGAGTGCGGTGAAGGGCGGGAGACTGTTGAACACCTGGTGGTGTGGTGTTTGGTCCTACCGTTGACTCGGACGTGGGAGAGAGCAGAAGTCAGGACGCGACGAGACTTTTACTCTGTTCTACAGGGTGCCAGTTCTTTAACTGCTCGACTGACGAGAAGGATACTGGGCTGGCTGATGGATTCAGGAAGACTGCCGATGTACAGCTTGGCTAGGAAGCTCGAGCTGGAGTAGGCAATCTGACTCCCACCGGTCGGAGGCCAAGAGGCGTTCTCTTTTTGTATTTCGCAGGCTCATTCACTGTTTCTTCCCTTAATCATCGGTATAGGTTTTTCACCCGGCCCGCAAGGGCGCGGTTTTCCTGTATAGTAAATGTCTGAGGGTCCGACATGCCCGCAGGGCACAGCGGTGTAGGAATAATAATATATAGGGCAGCTTTGCAGGGGCTGGCATAGCGCCATATGATCCGGAGAGAGTACTTTTCAAGCTGGATATGAGACTCCGGACGCCAACACCCTTGACCTCGCGAGCCAGCACTCCACAACCTTGGGTGTTCCAGACACCACACAACCCCCGAGGAGCCAACTCGCAGTCAACGCACCAGGTGGCCCTCCTTCGATCAGAGAACGTTTCGCTCCGCAAGGCCAACGAGGCATTAAGCAAATGCCGGAAAGCCAAAAGAACGCGTATGAAACTTGGAGGGTCACTGAATATACAGGATGCGCAAGATATACTGGGTCAGAGGGCTATATGTGGGAAGGGAGCTCCAGAAATACAGCCGGATGGTAATGGTACAAGGGGGGGTCGTATGAAGATTCCGTGTTATGATGTGTGCAGCAAGCTTGGCCATAATGCATGCACTTGTTAGGAGGCTGTAGAACCGTCTACTCACCTGTTTCTGATGTAATTGTAGTGAGTTCCTAGTATTGATGCGTTGCAATTGAGAATGGTTGTAATAGGGTAGTCGAGAGTGCGCGACTCGCTTATAAATTAGGTACTTGAGTGGCAGGCTACCAGCTGGCCGCCATCTGGTCTAGGCCGGCGCTTGTTGACTGCCGTTTCAACCGCCCCGCAATTCCCGTTCTCACACACGAGGAAATCAAGGGTGGGCACATCGGCTGGGCGCGATCGCCAAGAGAAAACAATCACGGGAGCAACTCACGCTCACCACCACCACTAGTCCGAGCATCACCAACTCATTCATCATCCCGACGGCAGGGTCGCTGATACCTCGCTTCACCATCTCGAAAGATCTTCACTTCTCGAGACTTCACCCAAGAGAATAACGAGATCACTCAAAAACCCCAAGACTCAGGAGGAACGGCCAATTACAAACCAAAAAAAATGGACACCCCCACACCACGGCGCCGCCCGCGCCCACCTCTCCACCACCTCTCTCTGCGCTACCTCCTCATCCCTCCCCTCCTCCTAGCTCTCCTCACCGGCGTCACCCTCTTCCTCCACTCCGACACCAACACCTACATGCTCTATTCCCAATGCCACGCGCGGTCCCGGCTCCCCTGGCTGTCGCACATCCCCCTGCTCGGCAGCCCTTTCTGCTTTCTCGTCAGCTTCTTCCAGGAAGCGATCGCGTCCGTCCGGGCGTTTGGGCTGATGGCTGTGATCCTGGGGTTTGTCGCGGGCTTGTTGACGGTGAGCACGGTGGAGTCGGCGAGAGTGTGTAATGGGCCGAGTGTGCTGATCGCGTATCCGACGGGGCTGTGGTTGGTGTTTGATCTTGTTGGGGGGGCGATTGTTTGGGAACTGGTGATTATTCCGGTGTTTTTGAAGAGGAGTCGGGAGATTATTCTGATGAGGGGAGAGAGGGGGAGGCGGGGTGGGGGGATGGCGGGGCGAGGGATCCGACGTTTGGGAGGCGATGAGGCATCTAGGGAAGGGGGCCGAGGTGGTGGCGATTCCGGCGGCAGTGTTGGTGGGGTATGTGGTGCCGTCGGTGGTGATGTTGGTGTTGGATCATCCCGTGGCGGTGGTAATGTGGTTGTTCTTTCCGGTGTGGGTGTCGCTTGTCAGGCAGGCCGTGAGGAGGGTTGGGTTGCTGGTGCGAGAGGGTGGGGTGGGAGTGTGCATCTCGAATCGAACAGGATGGCGTTGTTGGGGATGTACGCGGTGCCTATTTTATGTTCGGTCCTGGCGCATGCACACTTCTTCTGGAGTTTGACGCAACCTGACGACCGCAAGGAGATGACACGATCGACGCTCAAGTTCATCACCGTTGACGCCTTCTTTGTTGGGCTGACGGTGCTGTACTGGATCCTGGTGGAGGCCGGATGGAGGGTGGTCCTGGTGATGGTGGCGGCATCCGTGGTGCTGGGACCTGGGGCTGGGATCTGCATCGGGTGGATCTACCGGGAACAGACGGTCGATCCGGACCAGAGCGTGACGGTGGTGGCCGTTGGGGCTCGGAGGGACAGCGAGGACGCGGGCCCATCGGAGGAGACGCCACTGCTGCGGTGATACATCGACACCACGGTATTGTCAAGGCATGGTAGGGAGCAGGATAAGGAGGCACTGGCCCGAGTCTGTTATTGTATATTTAATGTGTGATGATGTTCATGAGCCACCCAGCGATCCCGTTACGATTAATGTAATTTGTTCTTTTGCAGGCATCGCAGTCTTGTCCATGTCTCGTCTCATGCATAATGCGTCGTCCACCTTCGACTTCAACCCCTGACCTCCCCCAACCATAGAACGTTACACCACGCCGATCCCCAACCCCCAAATGCACCCCACGCGCACGTGGGCTGGCGCCATTAACGCCTCAAATGGCGTGACAGATCTGAGGATTGCTCTTAAACCCAATATCCTCTAACTGTTGTTGATGGTCTCATGAAATGCCTGTCCCAGAAAACTGCCCCATATCCGCCCAGCCATGCGACAGGGCCGTCCACGAGTCCATGCCAAAGAACTCGGGCCCAAAGTTGAAGCCATCGCCAATCTCCTCAAACGCGTTGCTCGCGCTCGTCACGGCACTGGCGTGCGAGGGCGCAACTCTCGCGGTGCCGGTAAGCGTCTGGTCCGTCATGGGCAGGCTTAGCGCTGCCATGGGGCTCAGGGTTGCTGCTGTAAGTGAGAGTCGGTGGGAGGGTGCGGCATGGGTTTGGTCTGCTGAAGTTGGCGGGACGAGGTGCATCTGTTCGGTGCCGGACATGGGCGGGTGTGGAGCCGGGAAGGGGGTTTCCGGTCCGGCGGTCAGACCGCGAGCGCGGCCCGGTGTGGGGGGTGGAACCTCGGGCAGCGGCAGGCCGTTGGCGATGAGCCGTTCAATGTCGGCTTGCTAAGAAAACTGTCAGCGGTTGCTCTGGCAAGTTATAAAGAACGAAAAAAGGGCCCTACAATCGCAGCACACGCCTGCCCTGGGGTCGACTGCCTTGCGGCACGAAGACACACCGTCGCTAACTCCTGCACGCGCTCCTGCGAAAACCCCAGCTCGCCCGAGTCCGTCTGCAGGCCATGGAACAGCACCCGCGAGCACTGGAACGCACAGATAGGCAGGTCCATATCCCCGACCGGCGTCTTGCTCCCGCTCAGGCTCAGCAGCTGCGACAGCATGTCGGCCATGGCGCGCGCGTGATCGTAGCACTCGCGCCGCTTGTGCGCGATGAAGTGTGAGTCGAGCTGCTGCAGGGCCGAGGGGGCGAGCGCCTCGCGGAGCCCGGGCAGGAAGAGGCGGTACAGGTCCAGATGGCACTGCCGCCACCACACGTGCGTCATAATGAAAATCCCGAGGCGCGCGGAGTAGCTGCGCAGGCGGAAGTTGGCCTCGGTGCCGCGGAACGACACGGGCAGTCGCGCCTCGAACAAGTCAAGCTCGGCGACGAATTCGGCCAGCTGGCTCGGCAGCATGGCGAGTGCCTCTGCAGTAGGCGAAGCGGCCATGCGCGCGGTGCACTGCAGAATGCGACTGCGCATCCAGTGAAGGCGGATGTGCAGCGCCATGAGGCCTAGCACGTCTGGCAAGGGCGGGATGATGCCTCCAGGGCCTGGCCCTGGCGAGCGGAGCGGTTCGGTTGGGTCTGGCAGGTCAAAGTCAAAGTTGCGCTCGTTGCAGGGGAGCTGCAGGGGGATCTGGCGTTCGGGGTCCGGCCAGAGGGCGAACTCGGGCTGGCCCACGGACAGGGACGCGTCGATCATGTAGATAGACCACATGACGCGGCGGCGTGCCTCCCGTGCGAGGAAGCAGAGCTCCGGGGTCTCGTGGTTCAGGCGGAGGGCCGTGGCGAAGCGGCTGGCGATGGCGTGGAGCATGAAGGCGCTCGAGTAGCGTTTTGAAAGAATGCGGTGCTTGATGGCTAGTACGAGGGCCTGTAACCGGGTAATGGTGGGCTTCTCTAGGCCTGCTAGGCATAGCGACACAACCTCCTCGATGCACCGGTTGCCATAGTCCCCCATGCCCGGGCCGAGATCTGTCAGTAGGGCGGTAATGCCAATGACGGCCAGTACAAGGGACCGATCCAATGATCCGGCATGGTATCGTTCCATGAGAGACGGCCGGTGCAGAAAGGAGTACATGGCGACGTGGTGGATGTGGCGGAAGAAGACGTCAAAGGCCTTGAGAGCCACGGAATCGTCGAGCTCTATCTGCTCGCCAGCAGCAGGGACGGGACTGGCGGTGCTGGGGGAGGTGCCATAGTCGTTGGACGCGGGCTGGCTCATGTGGGCGTCGAGGTCCATGCCCGATCCGGTCCCGGGCGAGGCGGCGGCTGTCGCGGGGCTCGGCAGCGGGAGCGGGAGCGGCAGGGGCAGCGGCAGGGAGCGCTTGCCGGGCCGATAGACGCACTCGAGGCCCTGAGCGCGGCAGCGGTCGCAGCTCGGCACGGCGCCGCTGCAGCGGGCCTTGCGGGCGTGGCAGTTCTGGCAGGCCTGGCGCACGCGGCGGCGTGGCACCGAGATGCTGAGAGCCATGGCGGCGGCGGGGCCGCGGCGAGGTGCTCATCACGGTACTCGGGCTTTTGTGTCTCGGAGCGGACTCGGAATCTTTGGCGGTGGGCGCGTGTGTCTGTGCCTGTGTCTGTGTGTCATGGGTGGGTTGTCAATGTGGGTGTCGATGTGGGTGTTGAGTCGATGCAATGTCGATGACTGAGTCAAATTGGCGATGACTGGACGAGTCGTTACTTGGTCTTCTTCGGCTTCCCTGTGATAACTAACTGTCGACGTCGCGAGCGATGTCTCGGCGAATAAACAGACGGCAGGCCTGGTTCCCGGGTGTGTGCTGGCATCTCGTGTCCCTCAGCCCGTCGCCGTTCAATCAAAGTCTCAAACAAAGCCTCAGACAATGCACGCCTCAAATCTCACTCCTCACTCACCGACGTCCCGAGTCGCCAGTCCTGGATTTTGTGGGGTTGCGGCCTCCAGCGGAACGAGCTCAGTTCGGGGATTGGCAGAATCTCGGCTGGCGCATAACTGAGATTACGTTAGACGCACACGCGTGTGCGCCTTAGTCAGCCCAAATTAATTAGTCAGCATAAAAATGCATCTAACGCAGCATCAACCCTGTGCACCCACTGAGCCCCTAAATGTCACCACCACTACTCTGCCTAACTATCTGAATACCGCAAAGGGCATGCCCTTGAGGTCCTTATATGGCCAACTGCGTGGCACTTCGAACACGTGGTTGGTGCCCGACGGGCCTGGGCCTCAACCGCTTCAAACTGGCTCGATCAAGCGCCAGTGCGAGTGAAAGTCTTCGAGAAGAAGAGGTTCGCCTTGGCGTAGAGTTAGCACGTGTACGCATGGGAGCCCATAGACGCGTGTAAAGGTGCCCGTACAAGTAGACGATGGAGGGGGGTCTCTCCACTGCAACTGCCTTTGCTCCTCAACCTTCCTTAGCGCTTCGTGAGAGACCCAGCCTTGTATAGCCCTATATAGAGCCTTGTCAAGCTCAAGGGGTGTACGAATCTGCTGCTTTGCTTGCTGGGACTGCAACTCGGAGAGTTGGTTATTTAAGGCAAGCCGAATCGCCTTCCACGCTTCGAAGAGGTCGAACGTCGACTCCTTTAAGGTACGACTTGAGAAGCGCGTGAATCCTTCAACACGGGAAGTAGCTGTATTCCCAAAATGAGCTTGCTGGTTGACCCATGCAGCAACAAGCTTCTATGGCAGAAGCCACGTCCCTTGATATAACCAACCTGCTCGAGGTTTGTTGAGGTATACTTCTTCTCGAACTCCTTTAGGCGCTCTTTATACGCCTCTTCAGTCGGCGAGCCAAGAATCAAGAACCAGGAAGTATAGAACTCTCCCCATTCCTTAGCTGTCTGGAAAACAGGCTGACATCGCGCGAGGACTGCCTTATTTGCATGCCAAACGCAAAGAGATGTTGCTGATGGAAAGAGAATCGAAGCCGCGTTCATGACTGCTAGGCATCGGTCTGTCAAAATGACAGATGGGAAGACTCTGCCACACTGCTCGTACAACATCTTTAACCGCTCGAGGGCCCATGTGTAGTCTTCTTCTGTCTCGCCACTCAAGAACGCAAAGGCGATACAGAAGGAGCGCCCAGTCGCATCAACGCCAATCATATCGAGGAGCGGCATGCCGTATTTATTCGTCTTGTACGTACAATCGAGGAGGAGGACTCCTTCGGCGCGAGGCCAGCGTCTGAGAGTGCTGCCAATTGTGACGTGCCGCCAGAGAGCTGTCGGTGGATAGGGTGCGCAGACGGGTGAAGGCTTGGCTCGTGGTTATGGACAGCAAAGCGTACTTCAGGGCGGTGTTTCAGAGTCCAGCCTTCGCTAGACTCCCTGGCGAGGACTGAAAAAGGGCAATTCGTCATGCGTGTGGTTGTTTTTCTCTTTCCCTCGCGTAAGTTGCCTTGAGAAGGTAGTCGGCGGCTGCGATCACATGCATAGAAGACTCTGAGGAAGCCAGTTGCCTCACGAATTGACCTCTGGGTTGTAAAGGCATAGCCTCGAGGCTTAGCCCAGGTATTGATTGATTCAAACAAGGCCTGTCGAGACTCAAAATAGCCTTCGGGAGGGAGGCAGTCGTCTGGGAAGGTGGCCATAGTGGTGGTGATGATGGTGATGGCATTCAGGGGCTCTGTGGGCACAGGGTTGATGCTGCGTTAGATGCATTTTTTATGCTGACTAATTAATTTGGGCTGACTAAGGCGCACTCTAACGTAATCTATCACCTTCAGAACCAGACCACCTTCAGAACCACTTTTCCGCCCGCACCCCACCACGTCGACTTCAGACGCACCCACCCACAGTACCACCTCGGTAAAATGCCTCTGCCTTTGCAGCATGAAGAGAGGATCCAATTCGCCGTCGAGGCTCTACGTTCTGGCCAAATCCGAACCATTCGCAAGGCTGCAGATGCCTTTGACGTGCCGTACGCCACCTTGCGGGGACGCGTCGCGGGACGCGTCCCCCGTCAACAATCTCAAATTTCTTCTCGGAAACTTCGAGAAACGGAAGAAGCTGCATTGGTTCAGTGGGTCAAGTCACTCGATGACCGGGGCATGTCACCGACAATCGGGTATATTCGACAGATAGCCGACCTTCTTCTCCGTGAGCGTGGAAGCCTGGTCTTGCTTGACGCGTCAGTTGCAGCAGTGGCAGATACGATGAACACTGTCGGAGAGAATTGGGCATGCCGATTCTTAAACCGACACCTGGATTTGAAGTCAAGATACCTCCGGAAGTACGACTACCAACGAGCCTTGTGTGAGGACCCTGAGAAAGTGTCGGAGTGGTTTCAACGAGTGCAAAACACTATTGAGTCAAAGGGTATCCTCGATTGCGATATCTACAACTTCGACGAGACCGGGTTCCAAATGGGAGTGGCAAGCACGGCAAAGGTTGTCACTCGATCTGATCGGCGAAACCGACCTGTTGTTGTTCAGCCTGGGAATCGGGAGTGGGCAACTGTCATCCAGTGCATCAACACCACCGGCTGGGTCCTTGACCCAATGATCATCTTTGAGGCAAGCTTCACATCTCGACATGGTACCAAGACTCACCATTGCCACCTACTTGGAGGATTGCAGTCAGTGAGAATGGATGGACGACCGATGAGCTTACTCTCGAGTGGCTTCAGCGAGTGTTTGAACCGCAAACTCGAAGCCGAACAGTTGGCCGGTACCGCCTCTTGATTCTCGATGGCCACGGGAGCCATATGACACCAGAGTTCGACAACTTCTGCAAAGAGAACTCGATCCTTATCGAGTGTATGCCACCACATTCGTCACACCTTCACCAGCCTCTCGATGTTAGTTGCTTCTCGGTCCTTAAGCGGGTATACGGCGACTTGGTCAGAGGAAAGATGGCCGTTGGCATCCACCACATCGATAAACCACTCTTCCTTGAACTCCTCCTCGAGGCCCATACTAAGACTTTCACCTCGACAAACATCAAAAGTGGCTTCAAAGCAACAGGGCTTGTTCCATTCGATCCAAGTCAAGTGCTTGCTCGGCTCCGAGTCAGAGTACGAACACCAAGCCCCCTACCTCCACCTGTTCAACCAAGCTCGACACTTCCGCTCAAGACACCATCAAATGTTATTGAGCTTGACCACCTCCAGAGGCAGAGGCAACGTGCAAATGCAACAAGCCCAACAGACAGGAATCTACAAAAGATTGTCAAAGGGTGCCAGATGGCCATGCATAACGCCACTCTCTTACAAGAAGAGAACTCGCGGCTCCGAGCCGAGAACACTCGACAAAAGCAACGACGTCAAAACCGTCGAGCATTCATCCAAACAGGGGGGTTCCATGACAATTGGAGAGGGAGTGGCTACCTCAGAGCATCGGAAGGCCCCAAAGGCAAAGACTCCAAAGGCCCCAAAGGCCCAGGAAGCTTGTGTGGAGGATCAAGGGGGGGAGGTAACAGCTGTCGAAGCGGTTGAGCCAATCGTACGAAAACGCGCACCACCGAGGTGCAGTCTCTGTAATTCAACTGAGCACACTGCCAGGACTTGCCCGTGTAAATAGCAAACAGATTGATATAGTTTGCTTCTATTCTAGATTCTTTGTTGTGTTGCAAGATGCATTTGAAATCGACGTGGTGGGGTGCGGGGGCGGAAAAGTGGTTCTGAAGGTGGTCTGGTTCTGAAGGTGATAGATTACGTTAGGCGGTTTGTGCGTGCAAGGCTTAGATAAGCACACAATACCCCACATCAAATGCCAACTCCAATGGCTCCATGAAGTTGTTGAGAGGATAGAATGATTCATCTTGAGCCACAGTTCACCGTCTGACTCATCGTCAAATCGATGTTTGAGAACAGGAATTTGATCTTGGCAGTGGCTCGATACTCGCCACACATCGATTGAAGTTGTTGACCAGCGTTGATATAACTTGAACGTTCCAGTTCGGTTCGCTGGCGGATTGGTGCCAATTGGGGATTCAAAAGTTGGACGCTGCGGTTCATTTGTTGCAGCGTTCTCGTCCGCGGTTTCGTTGGTTGAACCCTCTGTTTTAAAGCATCTTTTGTTTGTACATCATCCTTTTCTTCTTCGACAGCCCTTCGTTTCCTATCATCAAGACTCAACATGATCCCCATCCGAACTCAAGGCGATTCTCCCCCGAGATCCAGCAGGCAAGCGGTCGCCGAAGTTTCCAGGTCTCGGGTCGTACCGAAGCCAGTTCCGGAACGGGAGGCAAAGGATGCGAGAGGCTATCAGATCGAGCAGCTGAAGCGCCGTTACTCGCCCATGGAAACAAACCTTCACAATGGAGACCTGTCCCTGCTCTTCAATCTCTCCCCGTCTGACCCTGACTTCCCATTTGACCTCGACCATCTGGAGTGCGACCTTCACATCCCGGTGGCGTACCCAAAGAAGGCTCCTTCGTTGCAGATCAAGAACAAGGATATCCCCCGAGGCTTTGCGATCAACATCGAGAGGGGATGGGAGAGTCTGGTCCAGGAGAAGCGTGGTGCAACCCTCCTTGCTCTGACCAACGCTCTTGACCGGAAGCTCGAGTCCCTCCTGTCAGAGCAGAAAGCCGAGACGGTTAAGTTGACTATCTTCAAGGATACCCGGCACTTAGACGGCGAGGCAGCTGCGAAAGCTGAAGTATTGTCGGCCAAGCCAGCTGCGAAACCATCGGTTGCAGCTCGGCCTTATATCCCAGAGGAATCCTACTCGAAAGACCAGATCGCCGAGGCAAAGGCACGGCGGGCTCAGGAAGTCAGACAGCTCGAGGCTCGCATGAGCCGTCTACCACTCTACCAAAAGTCCAGTGACGGCGTCGTTTACACCCTCCCCTTGGAGCCGAAGCGGAGGGCTCAGCTTCCCATTGGCCTTCAGCCCGTCCAGTCGGTTCAACTCATCATTCCGCTTCTTTATCCGCTTCAGTCTCTCAGGGTTCTGCTGAATGATGTCGACTCGGATGACGCCGAGCCACTGGAGGAGTTGTTCTCGCAGAAGGCCGCAGAGCAGAAGCAGATGTCCTTGATGAGCCATCTGAATTATCTCACCCAAAACATATTTACGCTGGCGAAGCAAGCCCAGAAACCTCTATCCACGACTTCCCCTGCCCCTGAAGCCCCGGGCACCGCAGACACGGAGGCAGAAACGGCCGAGCATCAGTTATCCCTGGACACTGAGAGAGGGCATGTTTACGTCATTCCACGGCCGCCAGAGTGGGCTCTGGACGACGGCACCGACGGATCCGGTTCCTCAGACTCAGACTTGTACGACTCCGACGACGAAGACGGCGGCGCGGTTCTCGACACCGACCAACCCGCCCTCCCCAGCCTCCCCACCCAACAGACCCCGAACGCGGCACCGCCCTCTCCTTCCCCACATCGAGCTCCACAGCATCGAGCTCCTCCAAATAACCCTCCTCAACCTCCTCGCCAAATGCAACCGCTGCAAGACCCTCAACGAGCTCCCCTCCCTCAAGCCCAACACCCCGAGGACCAGCAGCTGCAAAAAGTGCGCCACCTCCTTCACCGTCTCCTTCCGCCCGGAACTCATCCACGCCCACTCCACCCGCGCGGGCTTCATCGACGCCACGGGGTGCACCATCTCCGACCTCCTCCCATCGACCTTCCTCCCCACCTGCGGCAGGTGCTCCACCCCCTGCCCGCCCGGTCTCACCTCCGTTCGCGGCGAAACCACCACTAATGTGTGCCGCGAATGCCACGGGCGGTTTACGTTCAAGATACCGGACGTGCGGTTCTTGGCGTACGCACCCGGAGATCACGCCAAGCTGCCGCCTACGACGGGTCCGCGCAGGAAGCAAGAGAGATTAGGTCTGCACGCGGGCGAGCCGCTTCCTGGGAGGGGAGCCTGTGCGCATTACAAGAAGAGTTATCGTTGGTTTCGATTTTCGTGTTGTGCGAAAGTGTACCCATGTGACAAGTGCCATGACGCGGTGGAGGAGCATGAGAACGAGTGGGCGAATCGGATGGTGTGTGGGTGGTGCTCGAGGGAGCAGAGATTTAGTGTTGAGAGCTGGTATGTTTCTTCTTTTGTTCTTCGCGCCTTTTTATGACTGGAGCTGACATGATGGCTAGTGCATTCTGCGGACGGAGTGTTATTGGGAAGAGAGGGAAGGGGTTCTGGGAGGGCGGCAAGGGGACGAGGGATCAGAGGCTGATGAGGAGGAATGATAAGAGGAAGCATAGGCGGTTGGGGCCGGCGAAGAAAGAGGAGTAAAATTGAGAGTTGGTAGCTAAGGTGGTCCTGGAGATGATGCTGTTTGGGATGGTCTCTCGGAAGAGGAGCGGCATTTTGACAGGCATCCAGAATTCACGGGTATCCGCCATAAGCAGTGTCATAGTTCTACCTTTTGGGCCTGGAAAATCCCAGCATAAAAGTTAGTCTACAATTTTAACACCGATTAACTATCAGTCCCTTACAAATCTAAAGGACTTGCAGCAGAAATCCCGAAGCATATGCAGAACTCGAGCCTGCTCCATTATCCAAAACGATACCACCCCCAGGAGCAGGACCGTTTGAGGAAGCAGATGGCCGCATCCTTGAGCTCAAATCGTTTTATTCACCTCCCAACACAACCAGATTCCCTCAACCTGCGTCATGACAGCCCCTCTACTTCATCCTCGCTCGGCTTAAGCCAAGCGCTCAAAGCGGCAGACAGACCACCATTGCGACTGAAACATACCTCTGGTATGGCGCCATGGCGCTCTATCCCACCCCACATTCTCACCACCCATCCCACATCCCGTGTCCATGCCACCCACACCCATCCCGCGGCCATCATTCCACGTGGGGGTTGGCTCCCGTATGTAACACACCTTGAGCAGATAATACCCCCTTTTGGCTCTCAACCCCCCCAATAAAAGACAAAACGGGATATAAACTCGCGCAACGACGCGCCCAAAAGCTCCTGCATATTGGGAACCGGGTCTTCCCCCCCGCTAACGGAGCCTCTTGTTCTGCTGAACTGCACCGACGTTGTATCGCGCGGCTGAGGCTGAGGTCTTTCCCAGTCAAGTGTCAGTGCCCACAGCGGCAAAAACAAGGGGGATTCAGCATCCATCACATCACATCATCTCATCACAGCTGGGCGCACGCGCAAGGTCCCTTGGAATTGCCACCAGCATGGAACCCTACTTGCAAGTACGCGCTGTGGTTTGGTTCAGCTCGTCACCGTCCCCTGACAAACGCTCAGGGCGGTTGTTTGGACCCCTGGTTGACCTCCGCCAGCCTTGTTGATTCGCCTCCCCCGCGTTTCAGGGGTCATTGAGACGGGCCGGGAAGGGAGGTCAGCTGAGAGTTTTGGGCCAGTCATCTTGAAGGACTGCCATGGCGGCGGCGAGCTCGTTCATTCTGGAGATGTGGTGATGCAAAACGGAAGAGATCATGGGAACTTTTGGGCTAGGAGAGGGCATGAATTATATGAGAGCGGTCCGATGTCGTTGACGACAGGATGGAGTGACGGGAGGGTGGTGATTTTGGTTGTCCGGGGTTAGGGTTGAGTTGTGACAAGAGAACGGGTGCTCCGATCCGGGGCGCATTTCTCCACCCATCTCGAACTCCCGCACGGCGGCCCGGGGATCCACTCACCGGCTGCTCCGAACCGTTGACTGCAAACTCTCCGGCCGGGTGAGTAAAGCTTCCATGTTATTGGTGGAACAGAAAATTGCCGCCCGCATGTCCCCCGGGGGGTGAGGATTCCAGAAGCAAAATCAAGATCATGCCAGCGGGTTGGGATTCCAGCGCCGACCAGCCGGCTCATCAAATTTGCTTCCCGCTGCCAGCATCTGTCCAGGTGCGTGTGAAGGGGGAAAGCAATGTCTTTGCTGTTGACTTCCCGAGAACCGAGCTGCCGGCTAAATGAACAAAAGGAACAAAAAGGTGGATGACCCGGCAGGGCTGATGAGACTTGTCTCTTCCCGTCAGCTGATTAAGTTTAACCGGCCGATTTAGCCTGGCGGGAAGTGTGGGCAGCTCACCAGCCTGCAGGAGAACTGCATCGTTCAAAGACAACGGCCGCCGCGGCAATTCGAGAAGAATGGTGGGATGGGAAAGAGCGGGGGGAGTTTAGAGAAGAAAACTCTGCTTCAGAGTTGCCGACCCGCGGTAGGAAGAAGGGGTTTCACCTAGCCAACCCACGATATCCCGGGATAGAAACGAGAGGTAGACGCCGGTCCACTGGGAGCGGTACAATGAGAGGGAGAGATGAAGCCAAAATAAACGAAATAAAATCAGTAAAAGAGAGAAATGAACCCCCCCTTTTCCCCAGACCCATCCCAAGCCGGCAGTTCGACCCGCATCCCTGCCGGCAGTTCGACCCGCATCCCTGCCGGCACATCGCTGAGGTGCAACCCTTTTGTGTAGCATAGGGCTGGTCCTCACAGTCCATTACCAACTCACCGCCAAACTTAAAAGCAACTCCCGGACCCGAACACCCCCTCTTTCAACCGTTATTGGCCCCTCTCCTGCCCCCCCTCAAGCAAATTCACATCGCAACACAAAATCCTCACTAAAAAACTCATCTGCCACCCTCCCGAAACAGATTCCATTGGACTGTCCCACAGCTGACCGTGTAACTGGCATGCTGACTGACAGACTGAGCGCATGAAATGAGATGAAAGCAGTTTGACAACACCCCGTAATCTCACAAATCAGATTCATTTGTTCCGTATGCCATGACAATCGGAAGAAAAGGCACGGTCCGAGGCCGTGACTGTGCGTTGTGAGGGTAAGCTGGGGGAGGGAAATAAGCATCTGGTGGCGTAGATTGGGTTCTGATGTCAGCTACGTACATACTCTGGAGGATGTTGTGCATGATAATGCTGGTAATTCTGGTGGTGGTGGCGGCGGCGGCGGCGGGTTGTGGGTTTAGATTGGGGATGTTGGTGTGGCTGCCTGGAAAGAGATTGTAGGATGCGTTCATGAGTGCTGGTGTTTTGAATGTCATGGAGAAGTACCCAACCTAACTGAGGCTGCCTGAACTCTTAACGTTGGGGATCTCCGGGCCCGAAACTGCCGCCGGCGATTCCGGGTAGTAACGTCCAAGGACGCAGCAGCGTCGGCTCCGGGGTCCAGTAACTGGGCTTTTGCGGTGCACAACCCCGAGTGAGTCTCATCGGATCGGGGCAACTCGTGCCGGGCCTTGAATCAGACGTGTCTCGCCCGCAAGATGAAGATGTTGCTAGTCTCGATGCGTGTCTTCGGAGTTTGGGGCCTGATCGCTCGTGGGTATTAGTGGAGATCTGAGTCAGGGCTGTACCACGTTGTTGCCCAGGCTCAGGCGGATGAGGTCATCAGCAGGACGTAACATGGAAAAAGGAACCCCGTGATGCTGCGCCTGGGCAGGTCGGTCGGTGACACGGTTGGGGAGTCGAGATTCGTGGTGGGGAGACGGTGATACCAACCCCGTGTTTGTCCGCGCCGCTGGGTTCAGGATGGTCTCACAGTTGTAAATTCGGGGTCCGAGCGAGGGTCAGATGGCGAGGGCGAGGTCGTGTACAACTCGGGAGATCGGTTCACCTTGCCTAGAGACGCTGGCGTTGAGAGGCCCGCTTATGGGCTGGGCAGGTTCACGACGTCCGTACCACCTTCGATCATGGCCTGGGCAATATAAAATAGTGAATCCTCAGCCTCCTGATGACCTCCCAGCACCAATCGTTGATATCCCCATGATGCAGCCGCAAGGCAGCTGTGCCCCAGGTTTTCGGGATTTGGAATGAGAGGGAGTAAGTGTTGACCCAGAGACCAATCTGCGGCCAGCGACTGAGTCTGGCCGAAGGGCTCAGGTGTGGTGTTGCGGTTCACAAATTCGCCTTGCTGAGCTTCGGGATTCGCCTCCTCGGAGGGCGTGGCTTGGGCGACAACAGTCCCATGGGCTTGGGATGCGAGTGGCTTACGCGCCATGTTCTCCCCATTGCTCGATTTGGCGATGTAGGGCTACCTAAAGCTGTCCCGTGAGCCGTATGTTAGTACAAGTTCCCAAGGAGGATGAGACCAGTTCCAGATCCCAGCGGATGGCGGCATCAGGATCGTCGACGGTAGGACAAGAAAACGGAGACGGCATGGGGGAAAATAAGAAATAAAACACGCAATAAATCTCCGAGTGAAAAAGAAATAGAAGGGAAAAAAGAAGCCCGGGAAATTGATGGGCGTCTGAGTGCGTGCCCGCCTGCAGCATCGTGTCTCAAAAAAATCTCGGAAGCGGGACAAATCGATCTGATGCAGCTCGCCTTGTGCCTCGCTTGCTCTCGCCTCGGCCGAATCGGGTCCTGGCCTATCCGCCATGCCGTCTCACTCGACATCTCGATTGCGTCCGCCTTGTCTGTAGTTGTCGTGAACCATACACTTTTCGTGAGGTTGTCGACATGTTATGAGTCGAAATTCGACGTTGGAATTTGGCAGCCAATGGACGAGCGGAACATCCCTGAGGTGAAGGCTGCGGTTGAAGATGACAAATGCACGACTCCAGCCACATTATGCCATGCCACCGACACACTCTTCATTAACCTTCCATCCCGCCCAAGAACACCCCAGAAACTTCACTTTCTCCCCAGATTTTGTGACATCAGCACACCCGCCGACGACAAGTCTCTCGATACCTGTCGCCATGTCTACGGTACCTTTGCGCATGACAAACAAACTGAACCGGTGAAACAGCGATTAATTTCAAGTTCGGGAACGGTGATATGTCGGGCCGCTGGCTCCCTCCGACCAGCGGCCATGAAACTTCGGTGACGAGGAGAGCTAGAGTCCCATCCTCCCGGCCCAATGTCCTTCCATGTGGGATTCTAGAAGCATTTTTCCACCTCTGAGCTGAGAGCTGGTTGGCGTGAGCGACCTTTGAAGACTGGCGTGGTCGAGGAGTCTTTGACCACTGAAGCTTTCATTCATTCAGCCTTGACCAGGTGTGGTGAGATTGTGTGTTCATCAGCAGTGCCACCCGAAGGGTCATTACCCAGCTCTGCTGCAGCCCGGCGCAGAACAATCACGATGCTCTCAACAACGGCCGAGCCGGGGTCGCCCTTGTCCAACCGGTACAACCGCCGTGACACCGACTTGGGCTGGACCAACGGGCCAGCTCATAAGCACTCGAAGCAACCTGAAAGTCACTTGACTGACGCGCGCCTCTCGGTCACCACACAGCTCTTGGAATCGCACCAATACAGAATGTTTCGTAGCTTCCTCATCAGGACACCGGCCGGCAGGATCATCTCTCATGACTTTGGCCGTCACGGCCAAAACGCTGGTGTTGCTGCACTGCGCCCAAAGAGCCATCATCAATGCCTTCCAATAGACGTGCACATGACTTCCACGCTCTGCCCATCCCTCCGCCCACCCGGCTCCTCCCCACCCGGCGGCGCAACCCCAGACGGATGCCGAAACGTGTGATCTGCAGCCGAGAGCAGAAAATCTGGGGAAATGGAAGAAGGGAACAGAATGACTTGTGATCGATCCGGGATCTGGGGCATCCCACCAGGCCAAGCTGATGACACCACGCGACAGTCGTTGGAGTTCAGGGTCCAGTGTCACACCCTCTCCGCATTGGACCCTGACAGAACGGACCACCGCTGTGAACGGCAAGGTGTTAGTGAGTTGGGCTGCGACGGTTCGTGAGATCATCAGTCCATTCGTCCATTGGGTTTCAACAATCACCCTTCTTCTCGGGAAGAAAAAGGGCATCCATCCCGTCGCATCCCACAAGTAGCCCGAGTGACTGTCTCGCGGCTGGAAGAAGGGGTGGTAATAATACGATGAGACATGACCAAATGACCACCAAAATCTGTTGTGTTTCGGTAT
This sequence comes from Collariella sp. IMI 366227, assembly GCA_027946355.1. Taxonomy (NCBI): domain Eukaryota; kingdom Fungi; phylum Ascomycota; class Sordariomycetes; order Sordariales; family Chaetomiaceae; genus Collariella; species Collariella sp. IMI 366227. The sequence continues at coordinate 393,550 of JAPEUS010000002.1, read as the reverse complement.
TTTTGGCCCCTCCCTCACGCCGCAGCAGCGCAGGGCTGAAGAACCAAATTAATTTTCCCTCGCGCCTTGTGACCCTGTGTTGTTTTTTGCATCGGCTCTTCTGGCCCTCGCAAGCCGAGGCGAGTCTGGCGCGCTGCAACGGCGCCGCATTGCCGGACCGTTTATGCGGGCTGAGGCGGGCTGGGCTTGCGAAGGTGGATGTTCCAGAAGGTTTGGCCGGCCGTTGGGGTAGGGCCGAGGGATGAGGCGGGGAAAGGGGGTGATCGAGTGCAGTGTGGCATTTGGATGTGGCATTTGGAGATGTGGCATTTGGCTCGGGGAAATGCTACGGTGTGCAGCCAGCGATGTGGTAGCAGATGCCAAGAAGCTGGATCTTCCGTCTTTGGAGGTTGTCTTGAAGGTCTGAGGGAACGTCACGATGGCTGGTAAGATAGATCCCACGGGGATGTCCATGTGCAGTCCGGATCGCTCTGTAACCTCCGAAGGGAAAAGAAAATGAAAAATAGCCGTAATAAAAGCTTCGATTTTACCTTTCAATTTTTTATCATACAGATCCACCAATTTTTGCACGCGGAGACTGCCCGCCGCTGACACATCAGGGTTCACCCCAACATGTCGGTCCGGCAGTCTAGGTCCCTGCAGAAGGAGTTGCTGACCAGACGAACGCGTCAACGAAACGGAGGCCGCTTTTGCCCCAGAAACCCCATTCCTTTTCATCAGGCGGACCTGTCAAATGACAGTCTCATAGTCTCGGCGCCTCCCTTCGACGGGCCAGGCCGGGATTGCCCGGCGTGATGCGGGGGTTGCGGCAAGTTCCATCACGACGGCAACAACCTCGAGGCTAAAGACCTCGGGCTCGGCTCTGGTCGGTTGGAGGTCTCGGTGCGGCTTGCGGCAAGCGAGGGTGTTGATGATTTGCAGGTGATCGCTTGGAGTCGGGTTGGGAGATTTTCAGATGGTGTTTTGCCGTTGGCCACAACTCTTCGGCATCTGAGACGCCGTGACGCAGAGAAGCGGAGTCGTCAGGGCGGTGAGCAGGCGGTGAGGCGGAACACACGGCAGCATGCTCTTGGGGATGCCCTGGGATGATATGAATCAAAAGACTCCAGAATTATGCCGGGTGGCAGTGGTAAGGCTGATTGATGGAGTTGTTGATGCTTGGACAGACAGGGAGAGCTCCCTCGGCAGATGCCTCTGTTAGCTCGGTATTGAGAGATATGATGCAATGCAATGCAATGACAAGGCTGAAAGGGCAATGATATCCCGTGTCATCAGCCTTTATTGGCGATTAAGCGCGCGGGCATATTGTCATCGACAACATTAAGACGCGCAGACGCGCCTCGAGATGCAACAAAATTCCCAATTCGGAGATTCATCTGAAGCGCGCCACATCCGCCCCTTCGAGGGTGCGAAACCGAGAGCGCGCAAGCCACATCGTCAGATCTCCTGCACGTGGACGGAGCTGTGGAGCGCTCCAGCCTTTGGTGCCTGACAGGAGCCGGATCCACAGCTTGGTTTTGCGCAGCCGCTCCAAAGACGAGGCTGGAATCAAACTGGACAAAATTGACATTTCCGGCGACGAAGCTGACGAATTGAAAATTTTCTGCTGGACGAGGCGAGGAGGATGCGGATTCGTCTCCACGCCTCCACCAGGCAGTCGGGCCGTCGTTGGGGGGAAAAGACCAAGGAAGATGATGTGCCAAGGGAGGATCTGGAACAGGGATCTGTAATGTTCTGGAAACTCCAAAAATGCCCACTTAGGACGAGCAAGAAAGGTGTCAGTTTCATTCTCTCTGTCCGCACGTGCGCCGGATAAATTTCGTCTTCATTTTCGCCAGCCTCGTGGCTAGGTGAGGCTGGGCCTGGAGAATAACCGTCGGGACGGAACTGCAGGAACGAGATGGGATTCGAGGTCACGCGTTACGATATTTGGAGACGTCGTTCTGAACCACGAGGCTGGAAAATTTAAATATTCAACAGAGAGGAACAGCCTGAATCCTCACAGTGAAGCTCCATCAAACCCACCAGGGGAAGCATTGTAGCCTTTGTTGTTACAGAGAGGTCCGAGAGAATGGATAACTGGTACAGCCGTTCCCGTCGACAACACATCATGTGCCTTCTTGAAATCTGCATGTGGCGAGGCGAAGGCCTGGCGAAGTTCATAGACGTTGAAGTGACATGCTTGGCACATTCGTGGTGGAGCTGTGTCGTTGACCCAAAACTTCTCTCGGCCCGAGACTTGCCTGAAATGGAATGCGTCGCTCGGCATCACTTTGCATTGCTCTTGCTTGAAAACTCGCCGGAATCAGGGAATCACCGAAAAGGAAAGAAAGTGACAAAGCACAAAGACAGATCTCGGAAAGCCCAAATAATCTATAAGTGCAATACATTTAACCGAACGGATGATTCAACATAGTGACGTCCGGTGAGTTTAATGATGCAGACGAGTTTACCTTAGCTTCGCCGACTGTCAGAGAAACACAACTCCACCACTGACCTAGCTCGTACGATCCCTTCCGGAATCCCAACAGGAACCATATTATCCCAGCTGTCCAGCACACGCATCAACAAAGTCAAACCCCCAACTGTCCGATACGTGGACGCAAATCTCCGGCTGCTGACGCGCCGTCCCTCTCGGTGATACTCGGCCGAAACTCCGTCATCGATTCCCCACCACTACTCCCCGTGTGCGTGGACCCCAAGACCTCGCTTATCTGAGATGCCACCGAACTCCACACCAGACCACCTCCCTCCGCGACATGTCGGCCCGCGCAGGCGGGCAAAGACAAGTTCGGTCCTGACACCGGCGCCGATGGATATCACAGACAGCGGAAAACACGCCACCGCGCACATCACCCGTCTCTTCTCAGCCCAAGCCAAGCCAATACGCCCGTACGAACGGACCTCACTCATGGTCATCAAGAACCCTCACTTTCGATGGTTGTATGTATGTACCTGCGCGGCCTGTCAGCCGACCAAGGGGTCTTGGGGCGAGGCACATACATACATACATATCTGCACCGATCCGACGCGGCTACCCGCCAGGAGGACGGGCAAAAATACGAAATGACGATTGCAAAGCCTCGGTGTGCTGTGTGACATGGTGGAAACCGGGCCTTGTTGTACATTACCGAGTGCTGACTGACCGAAATATGTACATGTGTACATGCATCAGGTACGAAGACTTTGCCTTGGTTTACCTACCTACATATGGAAAGATTGGCAGTAACACAGGCTCAAAATAACCGGCTGTTTCTCTTTTTTTTTTTTTTTTATAACCCAAGTCTAATGAGAGGATCCCCCGCTATGGTTGCACCGCATCTCGCCTTGCCCAGATCCGAATGCAGCTCGCTGCTGCTCGCTGCTGCTGTTGGGCTGGGCTGGATTCCTGCATCTGCGGTGGCCCGTTGGTGGCCGCATGATCCCCCCCCCTTGTTCAAAGGCTGGTTGCATTGGTACACACCTTTTTTTTTTTGCTTTTTTTTTTGCTGCGCGTGTGTGTGTGGGGGTTTCATTGGATTTCCTGGGGATTCCGGGGAAATGCGAGTTGGAGATAAATGATCTCCATTCCATCTTATCAATCCCGTCCAAGGAAAGAAGAAACGACATCTCAGCTCGCAAAGACAAGCTGGGGTGAAATGCCCGACAGCCATGTTTCGGGTCCAGTCTGTTTCCCCAATGCGCGGGGGGAAGGGAGGGAAATCATGTTTCACGTGCGCTATGGATAGAGATGCGAAACAACCCTTTTTTTCCTCCACATGATCAGTTGTGTAACTGTAACGCCGCGGCCCGGGCTCCGCGGTGTTGGATCGGTGGCCGGTTCGATCTACGGATATACCATGCACAGTAAAATGCCCCGAGCTCGGGACCGTCGCTGGACAGCCCCAAAGGTGAGCGGGACGAGAGTTTGGGGAGGACGGCGACAAACATTTAACCGACGGTTGTCACTTCTCACTTCAGCTGGCAGTCATGGTGGGAATCGAGGCGCGTCCAGCCCGGCAGTTGGGGGATGTGGCCCGCCCGATCTGGATGCTTGGATCTGCGAGTGTGCTCGGTCGTTTCGGCACTGGGTGCGGAGTACATACCTCAGGGTAGGTTTGTCGGTGGTGGCTTGGACTTTGTCGGTTTTCTTTTTAATGATTTTTTTTTATCTAACAGTCGTAAACAATGTTTGTCCTTGAAAAGGGCAGATGTAATTGTAGCATGTTTGTGAAGGATGGGGTTTTCAGCTGCCCCTGAATCCCCGAGAAGCTGACCTCTCTGGGGCGACGAGCTGACGATGTTGGCGATTACACGTGGTGAATAACTGCCGCTAACTGGTAGCACGCAAAACCGATCGGTATCTTCAAGTTGAACTTTCTCTGCTTGGGGCGAATTCTGATCGTCCTTCCTCTTGCTTGACCGAAAAACGCGGGAGTGGTGAGAGAACTCCGACAACAAGGGTCCAAACGTGGGGGCCCATGTGGCGCGTGGGGTCCTCCGGGAGGATCCAAAGCCAGTGGGCTGGTTCAATGGCATCAAACGCTGGGCTGTCTCCTGTCATGTCGTGATGCCACTTTCAAATGCTGTTGTGACATTCTGGGCCACAGTGAAAGTGACAGGTCCAGAGTGTGCCTGGCGAACGGAACTTGACGTGCGGTTTGCTTCTCCGGTCCGTGCAGAGACCCACGGGTAAGGAGGTTTGTCTGATGTAATTTGTGACCCGAAGCGCTGGGTCGATGGCGATGCGATGGTCTCCAGCAAGCACTCCGCCATCCCATCGCCCACATCTCAGATTTCAACCTCCACTCACACCCTGAGTGCATGATGGCAAACATACACACTATGTATGTGCACAGACTCGTCTCAATTTCCCGTGCAAACACGGCATCACCCGCTTCTTCATCGACGTGTTTGGGCCCGGATGGCCGTGAGCTCGCCGAGACGCCGAGCCAACAACGCCACGAGAGAGCCGGAATGGCAAGAAAATTTTGAGCCGTCAGAGGACTAACAAAGCACGTCTTCGTCGGCGAGGATGAGTGATTTTGCCTATGGCTTTTCCTCGCCAAGAGGAACCGCAATTTCCTCAGCGTCCCGGTGGCACGGAGACGCGACTGAGTGCCCGTGGGGTGGTCAGCGGACGGAGGCGCTCTGACCGAAGCCATTAACGCTGGAGCAAACGGCCATGTTGACGACGTTGGAAAGTTGAGGCCTCAATAAGGGGCTGTTGCTGTCATCGCCCAGCAAAGCAAAATGGCAAACAAGCAAACGACGGAGGATACTTTATAGTGAAGACGAGGAAAAGAACGGAAGAGAGCTTTCAGTGCTGTCGGTTCGTGACTCTGATGACGAGAGTTGGTGGTTCTGCGCCGATGCTCCTTGTTTGGCGACAACATCCCCTTTTGGCCTGGATCAAGAGACAAGACAGATGCTCGCTCCGTTCAGGGTATTTGTGAAACCCTTTGGGGAAGATGAGGGACGGAGAGGAGGATTGATGGTACCGTTTGCAAGAAGACACATGACCTATCAAGCCCTGTCCGCAAACACTGCTTCTTTCGGGGATGCACTCCATAACAGGTCATGCCTGTGGCTGGGGGATTGACGTCGGCCATATGCTCTGCGATTCTGATGTGTTCAGCATCAGCAGCGGGCGCAACAAACAAAGACGATGGCTCAAGCATGCGACTGATGACCGTTGGAGAAGAGAGAACTGAGGCTGCTGATCACCGCAACGTTTCCGTTCTTCCTCCGCTATCGGTGCAGAGCAGATCTACCCAAGGATCGCATCTACCTTAGCACCACCACTTCAACCCAACCATCCGCCCATCAGCAACATCTGCGACCATTGTGGCGCAGATTATCATTTTTCCTGACCGAAGTCGACAGTCTGCTCGAGCATTCGAGCAGCGCGCAGTCAACATGCCCATGACTTTAGAGGCACCCGTCCTCCAAGTGGACGCCAATGTGATCCACAAGGTCGACACCACGAACGCCGCAAACTTGTTCAGCATGTGGACCGGTGAGTCCAGACCCTGGGATTAGAACGCGACTTGTTTGCTGACTTGTTCTTCTCCAGTCTTTGCGAGGTGTCGTGATTCCGTTGCTCAGGGTCGCCGGCTTGAGAACCTCAGCTGGCGCCTGTGGAACCGCGAAACCTTCTGCTGCGAGGGCGACGATTTCATGGTCTCGCCCTGTGCCACCAGCAAACCTCAGAATATCCAGCTCTCCCGCGACGCTGCTTCCGAGGATATGCCGCAGCTCTCCGGGAGTGTTGAGTCGGTCGTCGAAGAGGAGGCAGTTGACTTCAGCACAGAGGCGAACCCCGTCGAGATTGTCCGTCCAAGGATACAAAGGCAGGACTCGTGTGCTAGCAGCCGGAGCCGCGGTCGCGAGCGCCACATCACCTCGGACGAGCTCGAGAAGATGGTCGTCTGCATCATGCAAGCCAGAGATGCGCTTGACGCCCCACTCCCCAGTATTCCCGCTCCCCTCGATCGAGCAGGAGCCGATCCTCGCGCCCGAAGCTGAGCAGACGGAATCAACCACCCCCGAACCGCAGTGCGAGACCTATATGGACGCCTCCACCGAAACGGTTACGCCACCGCAAATTGTTGAGCCTGTCATCGAGAGCGCCACCATTGTTACTCGTGGCTTTTCGCCCTCGCAAATACCCTTGAGCCGGACCCTGCCTCAGGCCTCCAAGAGCCTGTCTCCGTGCGCGATTCCCGAGCCCACGGCTGCCCCAGCACCGAAGATGATTCACCCCAAGAAGCAAGCCGTCTTTGCGCTTGGCGGCTCCTCCGGCTCGGACGAAGAATCCTTCAAGAACCGGTCGCTCGAGGCAAGAAAGCAACAGGCTGCTCAGCCTCGGACCAAGATGTTCCAGCTTGGCGGCTCATCCGGCGGAGATTCTCCGCAAAAGTCCCAACTCCTTCAGAGGCCCATGCCGAGCGCCCAGAAGAAGACGGCGTCGTTCAACAACCAGGTTGTCACACAAACCTACACGTCGTCAGCCATTAGCGACACAGACGACGACATTGACGACTCAAGCGCCATTGACGACAGCGCCATCGATGACGACGACGAGGATTGGGAGGAGGAATCCGCCGAGGACGGTGCCAACCGCGCCCTCGAGGATAAAATCCAATTCAGACGCGTTGACTCGACAGCGCATCTGACCTCCCGTCGCTCACTCATCACGCTTATGTTCAAGGATCCCTGCACCAAGCGGTTCGGTAACAACATCGCCTCCCAATCGACATCGGCTCTGCCTCGTGCACGGGCAAATCTCAATGGGCCCTCGAAGGCTCACTCGCCGAACGACTCGGACGAAGCGCCCTTGATGATGAAGCGAAACACAACGCGCACGCACGCGCCGCCAATGCGCCCGATCAACGAGGTCCCCCGCACCGCCGCGCAGCCGATCAACGTTACCGCCAACGGCATCCCCTACCAGGCCGCGCTCTCCCCGCGCACTACCCGGCGCAACATGCTCGCCACCGAGCTGACCGAGTCGCTACGGAGGAATCTGCTCCGTGAGCGGTCCCAGAAGACTTCAACCGCCAACGCCGTCCTCAAGCGCAGGCACACCTCGCACGACATGGTCAACCTCAAGCAATACCCAGAGCGCCCCTACATGAAGAAGGAGGAGAAGAAGAAGGAGGACGCAAACGCCTCCAGCTGGGACCAGTACTTCAACAACCCCTTCGGCTGCCAAGCCCAGGCCTGGTAATTCCATCAACTTATTACCTTCTTTACCACGATACCCTCTACGCCCTTTCAATAACGAAGATACCCCGGGAAGGACACACGGCCGCGGATCTGGCAGACGGTTCAATGGACGCTGCCGTGTATTATTTAGGAACGGCCCACGGTTATTATACGACATGATGCATCAAACTTGGACGGTAATTCTGGTTCAACAGTCACGGCGGAGATACCCCCTCTTGCCTAATCTTAGTTCATCTGCTTTTCTTTCTTTTTTTTTTTTTTGGGTCATTGAGCGGCGTGTTTTTTTAACTGTTTTTTTTTTTCTCATCACGATGATACCATGGTCTGCATTTTTTTTTTCTTTGCCCCACGCACAAGAAGGAAAAAGTCAGGAGGCTTGTACTCTAGTCTGGTCAGGCAGGAACGCGCTGGTGGGCAACCGCGGGAGTGCGCTTTTTACCGCTTCTTTTTCTTACGCGCTTGTGTGAGAGAGAGGGGTTGAAGAGTCTGTTTTTTTCTGCCGCTGCGCGGGTGGAAGCGGGGTTGGTTGCGCTGAGGCGGTGCTTTTGGGGTGGGGATGCAGGAGAATGGGAGGATGAGGAGGTCAGGCGGTGGAGCACGGGGAAACATCAACAGCATGTGTTGACACACAGCCAAAGACAACAGGGTGGGGGTTGGCTGTTGGTGGTCGCATTTGGCCGAAAATTCTCAAAAATCGTAAAAATGGTCATATCAAAAAGACAGTGGAAAATATAATCAAAAAGTTAATCCATTTTGATGTGTCTCGAGTTGTCGTATTATTGTGTTTTGTCAGCTGCCAAGTGGGTTTGGTTGGGTTGGTGTTAGCTGCAAGTCGGTCACTTGCCTGGTGTAACATGCATGAACAGGCCACTTCGATATATTTTGCGGCGGAGACAGCCTCATCATGGGCTCAGAACTGAGATGGCATGTGAAGGGTTTGGGTCATTGCTACCTCATAATTGCTGGTACTCGATGTTGAGAAGGGAATGTCTTAACTTAAACGGGTGAGTCAGGCCAGTGAAGTCCTCTGCCACCTTTCTCTCCATACCTCTCCATTGGTGTTCCCCATCAATAGATTCTTTTGGCATAGGGGTCCTCTGCCAGTGAGGTTAGGGGTGGCATCCCTCCCTTCCTCGCCCCTGGTAGTCCCTGGCCACACGTCCCAAGACCCCGCGCATGCCGAAGTCCTGCGCATGCCCGGTCACTCCGTAGTGGAGTTATATATATATATATATATTTTTGGCATTCATTCCATACACATCAGGAAGGTAAAATAGAGACAGAAACCTGTGGCGTCAAACACGGCACTCCTGTTTCCCCATCTCAGCCCTCCCTCCCTTCCGTCTCTGACCGCCGGGCGCCCAAGCTTCCAAACTGCTTCGGCTGCGCCACTGCCAGTGGTAACAAGGGGAGGTGGTTGGTCGGCTGCTTGGTCCTGAGGTCGGGTCCGATTTTCTGCCTCTTTTAATGTACATGCATGCGGAATACTCCAGATGAGGTGCATATTTCTCCCTTTTATGGACTGTTTCGGTTTGGGGAGGGTTCTTTGTTTGTTTGTGTGTTGTTTGGCTGCACCATGTGTCGTGGGAAACATGGGAGGTAGGGGTGGGGGATGTAAGTGGTACTCAGGGAGTGAGGGGGATCTGGGGCGTGGGCGAGGAGGTTGATGATGAGGGGCTTTGACAGGGAGGGGTGGTAAAAAGGGTTCATTGATGCGTTTGTCGGAATCTGGGGAAAATGAAGATTGAGGGCGGAGGGTGTTGCTAGTGTTGGAGTGGGTGATGATAGGCTGGGCTTGGCAGGTACCGAGTTGGACGGTGATGCTTTGTTGATAGGGTCTCACCACCCTCTCAACTTGACAGTTCTGTGCCCGTCTGGTTGAAGAGATCTCTGAATCGATACGTCTGCTGCAACATACCAAAGGTACTCTCCAGTGCAACTTCATCCGTTTTTACTTCCGGCCCAGGTCTTCTCACATCCCAATCGCAACTTCAACGTTACACGAACATCAACCTCCAAGGTGTGTCTCCCTTACCTCACTCAGCTCGGTGAGGTCACCATTCCAGTTTCCTGGTGACCGGTTCTCCTCCCTCGGAACCGGAGGTCCCGTTCCCGTTCCTCCGTAAAAGGGGGAGCGGCCCGGCCGAGCAAGCGAGCCTCACCGATAGACCATATGATGAATTTCTTCGTTATCCTGGCCAGAAGTGTCTGGTCCTCGAACGACAACCGTTAAGTTTGTACCTAGTCGCGCCCGATATCCGAGACGAGAGCTTGGTACGCAGCGAGGCATCATGCTGCAGCAAAATATCGTCCGTGTGTCTGCCGGCGGTGTGAGCATGAATGGCAGAGACGCAACATGTCAATGCCGCTCTATGCAAACCGCAATATTCACCACTCATTTCCCCATCAGCCACTTCCCTCATCACCCTCAGGCCTGAATCATCAACAATTTAGACTCACCCAGTTTTTGTTACGCATTCGCTTTCGTCTCTCTTCAAGCACCCGGTGAGCGCGGGGCGCGCTCATCCCACCTGACTAACACGTCAAGCCAAGCCGGCTGGCTGCGGGGAGACGGCATGAGTGAGGCTTTGGACTTTGGGCTTGAAGTTGCAGTGGAGGCGGCCTCGTTGCCTGATGAGTCAGTTTCAGGTCTGTTGGTTGTGGATTGGTTGGGTTGATTGACACGTCGTCGTGGTAATGACTGAGGCGGCGGGAGGAAATCAACGTGACCTGAAGGGTCTTCTTGGGTCTGTACAGTACAGCCCCGCGATGGCAAGGCGGCACGGCGAGTGTCAGTCAGGTGGGTTTTCTGGATGGGGAAGGTCCGGGGTGGTGGGGCCGCTTGCGGATGGCATCGCGGGTGTTCCCCGGGCGAGTTGGTGTTTGTCGTTGATCTTGTGGTTGATAACTTGTTGGGGGTTAAGGCAAACAGTCACAACAAGGCGCTTGCTTGGGATGTCGATTGGTGGTTTGCTTTTGGCTGTGTCGAGACAGGTTTTTGGGTCATGGGCGCCGAGCTGAGCTGGATGATGACGCCATCATTCACAGGGCGCCGTTTGGTGGCCGTTAGTGGCTGATCGCCGTTCAGGAACGGGCCCAGATCGCGCTAACGCCGCGCTGGGAGTGCGGGGACGGAGCGCGCCACGGGATTTTGCGGGGGATGGGAGGACATCAATTATCAAATGTTTGTTGATGGCTTTCTTTCCCTGCTGTTCTTTCTTGGGGGAAAATAAATGTTTGATCCGACCCTGGATATTTGAGTTATTGATAGAAATCCTGTGTCAAAAAGAACGGTGTTCTGGCTCTGGTTGTGATTCCGTTTCTATGTTCAAGATAGGTAGGTGGTGGTGTCGTGTAAGCGCGGCAACTCCCAATGAGAGAGGTCGTCACATCAGACTCAACACCTGAGCTCAGGACTGCCGCCGTGATGAGAGGCTCGCGCCTACGAAGACACCGTCTTTCACCAGACAGGTTTCTAATTATCATTGGTAGTGGGCAGTAATTTCTTGAAATTTGGCAAAAAATAGACCGTAGCCGCCTTGTGATGGGCCAGAGATGTCCAAGTATCGTCGACATCCCAGTTTCGTCGAGACTTCAGCCCTGCAAAACCAACCTGCATATTACCATTGAATTGAACCCAGATTAAACTTAAATTTAAATCGGGATATTCCTTGGGGTTTTGGTGCACTGCATCAAGAAGGACAGCATGCTGCAGCTCGGTTGGATCGCGGCTTCCGCGAGGAGCACGCCTTCAATGCATGACAGCGACAGCCCCGCCCGGCCGCAGCGTCCTTGAAAAATGATCAAAAGATCAAAAAATGGGGGAAATGGGGGTGGGGGACCTGTGAGTTGGCACAAGTACTTGGCTGGAGAAGTGCCCTGTAAGGGGGGTGTCGCGTTGCATCACGCCCACGATAGGGCTCGCCGACGCTGCGTGGTTGCATGACGCCGGCAGGACAAGCTTTCTGCCACGGGAGGGTGTGCTGCTGTCTGCTCACCGACTTTTGGAAACTGCATTTTTTGCATTTTTCTGCGCCAGCCGAACGAACGTTGTTCCGCTTGGCCTTGACCTGAGGCTCACCACGGCTCTTAGGGACCAGTCCTTTTTCATCAGGCGGGCGTCTGCGTTTTCAGGCGTGGGGAGGTGTGCCCCGAAGCGAGCCCGACCAGCCACTGCTCTTCCGCGGACAGTCGTCAACATCGACGCAGCTCTCGGCCTGGTTCGGGGGGTCATCAGCGAGTCCCTTTGGCCGAACTCCCCGGGGCGGAGCATCTTCACGGGGACGGGAAAATTTGCTCACCATCATTTCGGCATTGTCGCCAAGGCAAAGCCATCGAACGATGATGAGGATCTGCCGGCTTCAGGAGACCAAGCCTGCCTGTTGTGCTTGGCGCGTCGTCAACCAGGATCTCGGACACAGACACCAGTCTTCTGGTTCTGGGAACTCGACGCGAGCTGAGAACAACAGGATGTTGCAAGAGTTGGATCTTGGATCTTGCAACACCAAGCCTGGGGGCGGTTGAGTCCTGATTGGCCCTGTGCTGGTAGTTCTCGCTCAGCACCCTCTCAGAAAACAGGTATCCGGCCATTCTTTGCAGTATTGGCCGGTTTCCTTTCACGACGGCCTCGTGCGAATCTCGACAGGCCAAAACACCCACAGTTCTGGTCCATCTGCTTCCCATGTGTCACCTCAACTTACCCATGACACCGGTCTTTGGCCTTCAACCTTGACCGGTAACAACATACAACACCAACCCACCACCAACCCTCAACAACCAACCTTGCCCTCCCCAGCACCCCTCGGCCCTTCATCGGCCACCATCGGCCCCTCCCTCCGACACCCTTCACCCGGCCCATGTCCCGTTCCCGCCCCGCCGTGCCCCCACACACCCGGCTGTCAAAACGGGAAACGAGAATAAGATGGGGCCTCGGCTGGCTGGCATCCATTCTTCCACAAACTCTAAATCCCCAATCAGGAAACCTTCTGGAAGAACCGCCCCGGATTCTCCACCCGCGACCCCGGGGCCCCGGGAATCAACCGGAATCAGGGGTAGCCGAGAGGCCGAGGCACGTGCACGACGAGTTTGCTCAACACCAACCATCTTCCGCTCACGCTCGCCAATGATGAACGACGATCCCGGTCCGCTTGCTGTGGACAGTTGTGGACACTGTTCAACGGGAAGGTTGAGAGCCGCCGGCGTTTCGGACGAGTGGCAAGGGTTGTTCTGACTCGGTGCGCGGCGGAGAGATTGGATGAGGAGGAAGAACGACGGGTACGGCGGTGGACTTTGAGGGTGGTGTAGTCGGTACGAGAGATGTTGCTTGCAGCGGGATGCCACGACGAGGCGAATCTCCTTGTCATTCTCTGGCTTGTTTCAGCACGGGACAACTGTCTGACACAAACATACTGTCGCCATGGCCGTCGTTCGTCTGGTTTGTGAGGTGCGGGCTGCGGGTGGGTTGTGGGAGGGCGGTCTTTGCGCGATTGTTGAGTGCGGCCACATGGTTGGGGGAGAGATGCGTTGCGCTTGTGTCGATCACGGTGTGGTGTTTGGGAAGAAAGGAAAGAGAGTTGTTGCGAGTGCAAAGCTATCTTTAGTGAGATGGTTGGCGGCATCGCAGCCCTCGGAAATCTTAGGCTTATTTTTTAAGAACAGCACAGTATGGCGGGTGCCAGTCCTTTTTTTCTTCACTTCTTCATCTGTTTTTCTCTCTTCTCGATACATCTTCCCCGCAAGAAAGTTGTTGTCAAGTGGCTACAAAAGTCCAACACGTGGCAACCCACCTTTTCTTCATGCTGCTTGAGCATGGCGGCTGCTCTACCCCGAACCATCAGACGAAGTAGCTCTCTTCTTCTACAGCCACCGTTTCATAGCCATGCAGCAAGCGCTTGCGGGAAGCGCCGTTGTCATTGGGGAAGAGGTCTGAGTCCCCGAGAACATCGGATGAGATCCTCGTGATTAAGCAAGGGTCTGGTGATCGTGGCTTGTATTGATGGTTGTGGCGGTGGGACACCCTTAGGATAGGCTTGATGGGCAGGGAGATGGGATGATGATGTCAGGGCGCTTGATGGAGCTGTCACGGGGTGGGCCATTGTCGTTTAATGTTTTTATGTTTTTATTGTTTTATCTTTTATCGGCGTTTTTCGTCTCATCTACCGGTGTCATGGATAGGGGTGGCATTTGCCGAGAAGGTACATTCACCTACCACCAGCTCTGGGAAAAGGCAGGCCGTCGGCAAGGAAACGGTGTTTCTACCTCCGAGGCAGTTTGCATTCGGGAATCCCGAAAGCCCTTGTGTTAAGAGAAGTGTTATGCCGTCCTGGCCTTGTTCGGCGTGGCAACCTCTCCCGGGCTTGTTTCCCTTCCAGACAGCTCCCCATATCCCTTGTCACAAGGGCGGAAACAGTACTTCTCAAGCATGTGCTTTTGCGGGGAAGCATATGCCGGTTATTGCTCGCAGTGCTACGCTGGAGCTGCAAGAAAGCTGGGGTGCGCAAGAGCGCTGTTTCATGCGAGTCTTGGTGTCTTCACATGTCAACGATCAGGCGGTCAGCCGTCAGGGGTTGGGCGGCAGAGAAACCTGTAGGGCTGCAGAGCTGAGGGCAGTTACATCGCTTCCATCTCGGCGTCAAACCTTTTTGAAGACACCGGGCACGGGAGAAGTCGGAAGGGCGGTTGTGGCATTTCAGAGACAGACGCTAGGAGGATCAAGGGCTTGAGTTGGGCTTCAATGTAAATAAAGCAAGCGCTGGCTTGGAAAAAACGGCCAGCTACAAAATGACAAGAAATCACGATGTGAAATAAAAATTCTTCGGTGTTGCGTTCCTATGCCGTTAAGAAGTCAATTATAAGAGGGATCTAGGCTTGAAGTCAGCATGTGTTCAATATGCCTCTGCGCCCTTCCCCCTTCCCTCTTTCCTCTTTTCCCTTTTCACTTTTCATTCTTTTCTTGATGCGGAAAACATTTATATCTATAATAAAAGGGTAGCAGCTAGTAATGTAGAAATACAATTCAAGCACTTCATCAATATAACAGTTTTCTAGCAACCACATCTCTGAAGTCAACTAGATCTTTAATCTTTAGTAACATCAACGCAGTAAACCTCCTGTACCGCCATCCCTCAACTTTCCCTCAATTATCTTCAAATATTCACCCAAGTTAGAGCAATAATCAGTTGCTACTCCACCTCACACTTCCTGCCCTCTCCCACAACCAGCAAGGCGCGCTCATCCAACCACTCTCCCAACCACAGCCCTCTCCACGCCCTTTCTTTGCGCGCCGTGCATTTGAGACAGGAATAGCGAGAACTCAAGAGGGGGATATCCCAGAACTTCCCCCACAACTTGAAGATGACATCGTCATGTACAAGGGGGAAAGGGTCGGAGTCATGTAGAACAGGCAAACATGTCAGGATAATTATTATTATTATTCCTACGCCGCTGTGCCCTGCGGGCATGTCGGACCCTCCGCTATTTACTGTACAGGAAAACCGCACCCTTGCGGGCCGGGTGAAAAACCTATACCGACGATTAAGGAAAGAAATCAGTGAATGAGCCTGCGAAATACAAAAAGAGAAGGCCTCTTGGCCTTCGACGGGTCAGAGTCAGATTGCCTACTCCAGCTCGAGCTTCCTAGCCAAGCTGTACATCGGCAGTCTTCCTGAATCCATCAGCCAGCCCAGTATCCTTCTCGTCAGCCGAGCAGTCGAAGGACTGGCACCCTGTAGAACAGAGTAAAAGTCCCGTCGCGTCCTGACTTCTGTTCTCTCCCACGTCCGGGTCAACGGTGGGGCCAAACACCACATCACCAGGTGTTCGACAGTCTCCCGCCCTTCCCCGCACTCACAGCAGGGCGTCAGCACACTTGGGACTCCCCGTTTGAACAAGAAGTCCCGGAGGCCTATGTCCCCAGTTCGGACCTGGACCAACAACGAGCTCTTCGCTTTGCTCAGTCCCTCGTGCTTCTTAAGAGTCTTGTCCTTGAATAGAGTCTCCCGTTGGTGGTCGAGGTCATCCGCTGGTCTCGTCGTCGCCCGACCGTCTCGTTCCTTTAGCCATCTCTCTCTCCAAGCCTCCTCGACTACCCTGTCCGTGTCGGTGGTTCCCCCGGTCCAACGCGCTATTACTCCTGCGGCCTCTTCTACCGCTGTCGGCCTCTGTGGCCTTAAGGCCCGTGGTCGGCCCCTGTTGCTCGGCCTTAAGGAAAACCTCCGGCGTATCTTGCTGCAAGCTGTATGGACAATGGTCCCTGGGGCCTTTTTATCTCCTTGGCCGTCGTCGAGAGCGGGTTGTTGAAGCCTGGTTTCGAAGTCGGCAAGTCGTTTGTTGAGGTATAGGTCCAATGGCGGCACCCATGTTTCTGTCTCAAGATTGCGGATTGGAGTGGACTTGAAAGCTCCTGCCACGATCCGCAAGCAGGAGTTTTGAGCCTTCCCAAGATCCTTAGTGATTCCCTTCGTTGCTGGCTTGCCTCCTTTTTCTGTGGGGATGTGGAAAGATGAGGCCCCATAAGCTAGCGCCGACCGGATGCATTTTGAGTACACCTCCCGTGCCTTAGCCAGACCCAGTCCCCACGTCTTGGCTGCGATTCTTGACAGAGCATAGCTTTGGGTCACCAGTTTCCGTTCCACTGCCCTCAGGTGAGCTTTCCAGTTGAGCCTCCAATCCAGCCAGACACCTATGTCAGGATAATTACTAGGTACGCTTCAGCTCTATTTCCTCCTACGGGATCTGGAAGTTTTAAGAGATTTCCCTGGACTTGAAAATCACGGAGAGGGAATCCTGCTATCGCGTGCAAGAGCTCTAAGGATGAGGTATCGTGGGTATTTTAAAGCATGAGGCAGAGGAGGGGATTATGTTGTCGCTTGATACAAATCAAGACCTTGGTCATGCAAAGCTCGAAGCAGATTCGGCGGTTCTCAGAAGCAGAAATGGAATTGCGTCCTCTAAACCAGGTGAATCAAACTCAAATAGTAAGACAACGGTCCATTGGTTTTCACAGAGGCTGAACTGCACCTCCCCCCTCTCAAAGTCTTCGTTACCATACAAAATGCCATCTATACACCGCAGCAGAACCGCTCTTCAATTTCCCCTACAACGCCAGTTCAAAATCCCAATCCACAACCTCCAGCACAAAGGTAATCCCCCCTACGAAACAAGCAGCATTCTAAACCACAAACCCCAAAGCTCAAAGATCGATCAAACTCTCCTCCACAACTGGTTGTTTGGGAGCATGCTGCGGTGCCGAGGGGAAAGCTTCCTGTGCGTATCCGGGATACGCAGTGCTCGGGGGAGGAGCCTGCCAGACGGGCGGCATCTGGGTCTGCTGCGCAGCAGCGTGCTGCCAGTACGGTTGCTGGGCCTGGGGCGGTGCTTGGTGCGCCTGCTGCGGCTGGGAGGGTTGAGCGGCGGCGGATGCTGGTGTCTGGGGGAGGGAAGGCTGGTAGGAGTGCATTGGCTGCGCGAGGTTGGGGTAGGGTGAGATGGTAGGCTCTGGGGAGGAAGTGGGCGCCTGCTGTGGCGGTTGTTGGGTTTGTGAGTTGAAATAGTATGAGGCGCTAGGGTCGGCGATGGGAGTGACGCCGGCTGAGTCGCCCTGAGCCGGCGCGGAAAGCTGTGCAGGAGCTGAAGGGTGTTGAGCCGGACCTCCTTGAGAAGCTATGGCCTCATTTGGAGGATAGCTTGGCTGGTTGTACTGTTGCGTCTGGCTGGGCTGCGAAGGAGCCCAGCTTCCGGTATGTTGAGGCACCTGCTGCGGGGGATACTGATTGACGGGAGGACTGGTAACAGAACTGCGCCTATCGTAGCCTCCATACTGCGGCAGCTGTGTTGGTTGTGGGTAGGATGGATGTGCCATTGGATGGCCGTACTCCTGCTGTTGCTCGCCAGTGTAGAAGTTCTCAGCAGGCCCTGTGGCACTTGGTGCGCTGGGCTGCAGGGACGGGTACGGCCCAGATGGCTGCCTGGGTGGTGGAAGATTGTAGCCCCCAATGCTATGTTGGTTGTACGCCTTGGAAAGGCGCTCTTCAAGCATCCGGTCATAGTAGCGGACGACTGTTGAAAGCTTCGCATGAAGATCAAGTAGGGTATCTGAGTTGGATTAGACAGTGTTTCCACAACATGTGGGCTGAACTTACCGTGCTTGCTCATTGTCTCCCCGTAGGTTCGCGCAAGTTTGGGACGCAGGGTACCGATGCTGTCGTAGAGCTCCTGGATTTGCGGCTCGCGCAAGATTGTTCCCGGCGGTTGTGTCTGAAGGCGGTCGACAAGAGTGGCAAAGAGATTGATGTTCTCGGCCTCCACTGGCGTAAGCTCGTAGTCGTTCTTCGGGAGTGTGAAAGGCGTGGTTGATGAAGTGGGTCCGGAGCTCGATGATTGTTGCTTCAGCGCCGCGGCATGTCTTTTCTTCTGCTCCTCCATATCTGCCAGGGAAGCGGCAATGGCGGCCTTCAGATCATCGTCCTCCTCCTCAGCAGCTTTCGTTGCGGAATGACCGTTGGTCTTTGGTTGGCTGGCAGTCGTCTGGTTGGCGGGTGGAGAGGCATAGTTTCTGGAATGGCTCTTGACCTCCTCCAGACTCATTGCAAGAGCCTTCTTAAGGTCCTCATCAAAGCCATCGTCCACCCGGGCGCTCCGCGGTTGCATTGAAGACACTCTGGGCTTACTGATGGAAGAGCTGTGGGTGTGGTGGTGGGGGCGCTCGTGCCCAAACCCTCCGCCTCTTGATGACTTGTCCGTGAGCTTTGCATGACATCCGTCGTCGACGCGGACCGCTTGAAGGATGCCGAGGTGAGGCAGAGGCAACGTCTTGCTCGAGCATTGCTGGTCGAAGCAGTTTCCGCAGTTGCGGCAGTGGTGCTTTCGGTTGGTGAAGGTGAATGCGGTCCGGCAGCGCATGCACACGTCGGAGTCAACCCATTCTGGGGGCTAGAGAAGGTCAGTCTTGCAGTCTGATCCCGACATTTGCGGGAAAACGTACGGCACTGCTATCTATCATGCTGCTGGACACGGTGACCCGCGGTGGGAATTGGAACCCCTCATGCTGGAGTGTCTTGTACACCTCCCCAATGTATCCGAGTTCGTAGCGGCCCTCAGCAGCCGTTGCCCAGGACTGAATGAGCTCGAGGATCTTGGAGCGAACTTCGGCGTTCACGCTGGCGGGTCCAACTGCCTTGAGAAGCGACACCAAGCTCTCCATAAACTCTCGGGACGCAATCTCGGTAAGAAAGTGGGCGCCGCCGTTCTTGACACATGTATCGGTGAGCTATCAACTTAGTCAGCCATGGTCCACGAGCCGGTTGGGGCAGGGTCGGGATGCTCACGTTAAGCGCGCTGAGCTGGGTGTTTGGGTTTCTGTTGTTGATGCGCTTCTTGAGGGAGCGCATAGCCTCCTTGGGCTGGACTGTCTTGGATCTGATGACATCGGAAATTTCCAGGTTCAGGGCGATATCTTCGCTGTGGATGGAGATGGGTCAGCTCAGGCAGTCAGGCAGTTTGCATGGTCGTGGCGGGGTAAGCGTACAGGCTGCTGCTGGTGGCCTTCTCTACCTGCTCGTCCAGGGCAGTATTGGCCCCAGAGGACCACCAACCCATCATTGTGAGAAACCGTGGAGGGGAGCGAAAATGAAGACGTTGTGGTGGAGGGTCGGGGCGACGAAGCAGAACAAGGCCAGAGGAGTGATTGACCAAGGCTGGCGATGTCGCGGGGCAAACTTGTCGTGCCTGTCAGAAGTAGGCAGCTAGATACCGGTCAAAATGAAGAGACTTGATGGACTATTGAGCGCGGGCAGCGGGGGGCGTCCTCGTTGATGGGTGACGCGGCGGGTGTTCGGGATGGCGGAAAGATGGATGGAAGTTCTGGTTGTGAAGCATTTGCCTGCGGTTGGTTACGTATGGGCTGGAGCTTGCGTCTGGCGTTTGCCAAGACGCGCGCAGAGATGGCCCATGCAAGCCAGGATCCCCACCAAACCTGCCTGAGAGGAAGTGGGGCGTCAATCATGGCCAGGGCACCTAACATCTCAAACTGTGGCTTGGACATCCTCTCGGGTTTCTGCCATCAGCAACTTGTAAAGCAAGGGTAGACTTATTGAACATATGAAAGACATTGTCTACAAAATCAATTACTCTATCTTGTATCTCAAGCCATATTTTGGGTTTTGGTGTTTCCCAAATCGAAACTGTACGATCATCTCTCAGTCTGAGCAACCTGGTGAGTGGCTTGCCGTTCATGTTGAGCCACAGCCAAGAGAGCAGGGAACCCAGCTTGCATGTCAGCCATCTGCATTCGTCACTCCAGATGTGGGCCGGGTCCCGCAAGGTGCTTCCCCATCCACCCCACATGACAGCAACAAGCTCCCAGAGGACAGCAGACACACCCCCGGCAGCTGCTCGCTTTCCGGGAAGCAACATCGACACAAAGGACCTCTGGCGCAAGAGAACAAGAAACGATTCGGTGGCAGCCGAACGCCCCCCCGACCCCGTCTCCTTTGACTCGACACTGCGACCGTTCCATTCCCCGCCCGTAATATACACATCTCCTCCTTCAGCCCCCTGCCACTACCAAGACGGATTCCCCGACGAACCCGCCCACGAGCAACATCCCGCATCGCATTGTGTTTCCAGCACAGCGCAGCCTCGAGTGATGATTGCGTAGTTATAGCTGAATCGGTTCCATTACACGATAACCCCCCACCTGCTCCTCGCCACCCTCCTTTAACACCACCATCCACCACCACCATCCACCACCACCATCCACCACCACCATCCCGCGAGCGACTGAAGACACTCGACCCCTGGATGGCAGGCTCGAGTGCCATGCTGGATCATGCGGGGCATACGCCCCAGGGAGGAATTGACGGTCGACCAGATGGCGCAAAAAGGGGAAAAGCGGCCGCTGCCGCACATCGACGACATCACCTCGGTCACTGTCAATGCTGATGCCTACGCCCCCGTCGAAAAGATCCTTCAGATGGCCGAAGCCTGCCTCCGCCAGGCCGAGTCATCCAGAACCTTTGGCAGGCCCGATTTGGCCCTGAAAGATTATATACGGACAAACATCATCCTCCTGGACTTGATTAAGAAGAACAAGGGGTGGGTGTCGTTACAGCGGGACAACAGGGCTCAGTTTGAGCGCTATCAGCGCCTTCTGCGGCAGGTGAACGCAGCACATGGGGACTTTGAGGCAATCAAGGCCCTGATCAAGGCCGATAACGCCAGGACGGGTATCTCGCCAACTGTACCACGTCCGGGATCAGCCGATGAGGGAAAAATTAGACCGACCGAGAAGAGCACTTCGAATGGGCATGAGAGGGGCAACAGTATCAATGGCGTTTCTACCACCAACAACGGGGTGCCGTCATCCTTGGAGCACCGTTCGCCCAGAAGCAAGCCTACCATACAACCGAAACCTCACAATCTCCACGGAAATGCTCTGGGATCAGGAACAACTGGGGCAGTTCCGATCAAGGCACAGGATCTGATTCAACGCTTTGCCAATCTGCGGGTGAATGCCGCCCAAGCCGTCCAGGACCCACGCATCCGAACACAATCCATCATACCACCGAGACCCCTTGGGCATCAGAGAATGCCGTCTGCCCCGCCCGCACCCCGTCGGGAGCCAGCCGTCGTTGCCGATCTGCCCCGGATGCCCGACGCAATTTACAACCCACCGCGAGGCACCATCTCAAGTGAGACGGCCGCGCTCCCCTCGAGCGCCCCTCGCGTCATGTTCTCCCGAACGAACTCGATCTCCTCTTTAAAAGGCAGAAGTTCTAAGCCTCCTCCTGCCACTGAGAGCCACAGTCCAACCAAAACTACGGGGCACCCGCCTACTTCACCAAAGCGAACAAACCTGTCCGTTCCAGATGGGAATACGATATCCGTCCAAGACCTCCTCCGTTTTATGAGGGCCGGCGCCAAGGATCTCTCGATTCTGCTGATTGACATCAGGAGCCGTGACGAGTTTGACGACGGCCACATCATGTCCCAGGCCACCATCTGTCTTGAACCCGAGGTGCTCTCGAGGAGCCACGTATCCGCCTACCAGATTGCGGATAGTAATGTTCTAGCGCCGGCGACAGAGCAATTTCTTTTTGAGAAGCGGCATGAGTTCAACTTGATCGTGTTCTACGACCAGGATTCGGAGAATGTTGTGCAGAAGCCTCAAACTGCAGAGGACCGTGCCATCTCTGGGCTGTATAATGCATTGAGCCAGTACGACTTTTTTGGCAAGACACAAGTCAAGTCCGCCCCGAAGCTACTCAGGGGAGGTTTGGATGCGTGGACCAGCCTAGTTGGCAGAGCCAGTCTACAGTCCTCCTCGACTACGATGGTCAAGAAGGAAACATCATCCGCCATGATGCGGTCCTTTTTGAACCCCCGCCGGAAATACGTCACGCGGCCTATCCAGGATGCAGCTGAAGCCAAGCGATGGGAGGATAATCTTGCGGATTCTGGCGCGATTTCGCCCATCAGAACGACTGAGGACTTCCTCCGCCGTTTCCCTCCCGTCTTAGAGCACCGCGAATCCATGATGGCTCCGGTCAGCCCACCCACAAGCCGGCCGCAAAGTCCGTTCCAGAACCGCCTCTCGCACGAGGAGAGTCTCTACACCTCGCTGCCTTCGCCACCCGCTCGCCCACCTCCAGCACTTCCGCGCAGGAGCTACAGCGGGTTGGCCGAACCCGAGGACAGCTCTCTTGCTCTGGCCAACAAGGGGCAGGTTCCGCTCACGCTTGAAGCTCCACGGAAGTACCGGACCGGACTGCAAAACCCCGGCGTCTTCTGCTTCGCGAACAGCTCACTGCAGTCCATGTTCGCCACGCCAGGATTTGCGCGCGACGTCTACAGCGGCCAATGGAAGGATGTGTACAGGGTGCCGACGAAGCCAGATGAGCAGATTGAAAATCCACAGCTGCTCATGAAGTGCCTGGCCAACCTGTTCCACTGGCTTAACCAAGGGACGTTCCGAGCCCTGGCGGCGAAGACTTTTATGGTAGGATTCCCATATCACCACTCCAACTTTCCCTCGCTAACATCACACAGGAATACATCCGCTTCATCCACTCCAAAGGCGTCGACGGCCGACGCAAACCCGACTCAGAATCCTTCGGCGGCCCCTGCCAACAAGATGCCCAAGAATTCTACTCCTTCATCATGGACAACATCCACGACGAAACCAACACCCGGCGCAACATGCACCCACTTAAAGAAAAGACCTACACTCCTCGCAACGGTACCATCATCCAAAACGCTATTGACTACTGGCGCGACTACTCGCACTCCAGCGCCTCCATCGTCGACAAATACTTTCGCGGCCTCGAAGTCTTTATCTCCCGCTGCCACAACCGCGCCTGCCGCCAAGAAGTCCGCCTCTTCCAGCCGTGTGACCTCTGGATCCTCAACCTCGCTGGCGCCGGCGACACCACGGACCTCGACAGCCTCCTGGTAAACCACCAAACCTCGGAACACTTCCCCGACCTCGTCTGCGAAACCTGCAAACAACCAGGCCGCACGCGCAAGGCCAAATTTGCCCGCCTCCCCGACCGCCTCGCCTTTTGCCTCAACCGCTTCGACAACACCACCGGGCGATTCACGCGTTCAGGCAAAATCCACACCAAAGTCCGCTTCCCCATCCGCGACCTCGACCTCACGCGCTACTGCGCCGAGCCGGATCCAGACCTGTCCACGACTGACGACAGGCACTTCGCGGGGAGAATGAGATATGACTGTTATGCTGTGACGGTGCATGTCGGCCAGGGGATTAATGGCGGGCATTATTATACATATGTCCAGGACGAGACGAGTAAGGATCCGACGGATTGGTGGAAGTGTAATGATGATTTGGTGGAGAGGGTTAAAGTTGGAGGGGGTGGGCATGGGGATGTGACGGAGGGGATGTATCAGAGTGGGAACGCGTCGGCGTATATGGTTTATTATCGGAGAAGGGGGTTTGAGGGGGACGTGGGAAAAGGGTGAAGCGGTGGAAGGAGTAAGGGGAATATGGGAGCATGTACTGATTGTTTTGTGTTTTTTTTTTTTTTTTTTGGGGCCGGCACAGCGTTTGATACTTTTTGATGATATCGTTCATGGGATGAAGTAAGATAGCACGGCGCTCAAGGGCAGCAGTAGTGTACGAGTCTTGATACCACTTGCATTCATTACACCGTATTCTGGCATTACTTTCCGAGATTGAAGATCCTAAATGATGTCCATTACAGATCGACATGCTACAGAGCAAGATACCAGAATGCTATCCACAACGCTGTCCAAAACCTCCAGAACTCCAACCCCTTTCCCACCCGAACTCGAGAAAGACAGACAGGTATGACGCAAATAAATCCAACCCAATGCTAAATCGCAACCAAACGAAGAAGATACCAAAAATCCAGACAGCCTCCCTCACTTCCCATCCAGGCAATCCTTAATCTCCTTCTTGTACTTCTCCCTGATCGCCTTGCGGTTGACCTTCTGTGTGGCCGTGACCAAGCCCTGGTATTATGTTAGCATCCCTTGTACGTCTCCAAGTCATCGATCGGAACAACTCACATTCACCGGCGTCCACTCCTCATCCACCAACACCACGCCACTAACCGTCTCCATCCCACTCAACCCCTCCTTCTTCGCGACAGCCTGCAACGCCTTCAACACGGCCCCCCTCACCCTCTTATCCGCATGCATCCCATGCTCATCCACCCCCAATTCCTTCGCCTTCTCCAGCAGCACCTTCTCATTCGGCACGACCACCGCAATCGGCCTCGGCGCCGCACTATCCCCATGCACCATGATATTCTGCACGTACGCCGCGCCGCGGTAAATCGCCTCCAGCTTCTCCAGCGCAATGTACTCGCCGCCCTGGAGCTTGACCAGATTCTTGACGCGATCGATGACAGCGACGTGGCCGTCGGCGTCAAACTCGCCGATGTCGCCGGTGCGGAACCACCCGTCGGGGGTTACGGCTTTGGCGGTTTCTTCGGGGTTGTCGAGATACTCTTTGACGACGGGCGCGCCGCGGATGAGGATCTCGCCTTGCGGGGGGTTGGAGTCGACGCTGTAGTTTAGTTCGGGGAGGGAGACGAGTTTGATTTCGACTGCGGCAGGGATGGGGCCGATGGAGGCGCTTGTTGACCATTGCAGGGGGTTGCCGAGGATACCGTTGCCGCATGTCTCGGTTAGGCCGTAGCCGTTGATCATGGGTGCAATGACCATTGAGAGAAATTGGAGAGTGGGCGTGGCGATGCCGCTGGCGCCGTTGACGACAAAGCGCAGGCGGCCGCCGGTGACGGCGCGGACTTTGTTAAAGACGGCAGCGTCGACAAGACCCGCACCGGGGAGACCGCTGCGCACGAGGAAGGATTTGAGGTTGTAGGCGCCCCAGAACAGGGAGCGCGTGATAGCACCCGAGCTGTCAACCTTGGACTCGATGCCCTTTTTGATGGTCTCCCAGATCTGGGGCACGCCGCACATGACGGTGGGCGCGAAGGCGCGCATGTCGCCGTGACAGTTGCGCATGCTGGTGTCGGCGAGCGTGCGCGGGTTCCCGTAGCCCAGCGTGGCGCCGATGAAAATGACGAGGTTCTCGAGCACAAGCTCGAAGATGTGCGCCAGTGGGAGATAAGCTAGGACGTACTCGCGGTGGCTGACACACTCTTCAACGACGGCGTGAAGGCCGGCTACCGCGGCGACGAAGCCTGCGTGCGAGACGGGGACGCCCTTGGGGGGGCCAGTGCTGCCTGAGGTGTACATAATGCAGTAGGTCTCTTCGGGCTTGGGGGGAACGGGGTCAACTGGGTTGGCCTCGCCCAGGGCGCGGAGTTCCTCGAAGGAGACGACTGTGAGTTCTGGATGGGAGGACTTGAACTGCTCGATCTCGGAGTCGGGAACGGGCAGGTGGGTTTGGTTATTGTAGACAATAAACCTGACCGCGGTTGCCTTCTTCAGGGGATTCTTGATGGTTTTGAAGAGGTGGGGATCGACGAACATGGCGTCCGCCTTGCTCTGGACGAGCGAGTGCTCAACGCCCTTCTCGCCGAGAGTGTCGTAGGCCGTCACGATGGTCATGGACTGCGAGGAGCACGCGTGTGCGGTTGCGAGCCATTGTGGACTGTTCCTGTTAGTGAGCGAGGGCCTTGAAGCGTGGGATAAGTGGCAGAGGCTTACGTCGTGGTGGCAAAGATGTGTGTAGCCTCTGCTTCGCCGACAAGCCCAGCTTCCTCAGACCGGCTCCTACCTGCAATACCAGCTTGTAGTACTCGGCGTATGTCAGGTAGGAGTAGTCGGAGAGCTCGTAGTAGGTCCATTCCTTCTCGACCTCGGTGGTCTCGCCGTCGACGACCTTGGGCACCTTCTTCTTCTCCTTATGGATGTCGATGAGCTTCCGGCTACCAATCGCCTGCTCATTGGCGTAGAGTTCTGCGCTCCGTTTGAGCAGGTCGAAGGTGGTGTTGACGTCTGGGGCGGGGCGTTCAATCAGGCCGTTCTTGGCCTTGGGGTGGCGGCGCGGGATGGTCTCGCCCTCTACGGGCTGGCAGCCCGCAGCCTCAACTGTGTAAGGGGGTTTCTCAACCCTGTGCAGGGGCGTTGGCCCTGTGAGGTATGTGTGCGACATGTTGTGGACGATAGGCAAGACTCAAAGAGGGAGATCTTGGGGTATGGTTTGTCTTTGATCCCGAGGAACCCTTGCGGTTGTCTCTGAGACTATTATACAACTCCAGACGGTATCACCTCAACTTCAATAGTGGAGGCTTGCAATGGCCTGCCTCGGCTCGCGATGCTTCACAAGATAGCTGGCGGGAGTTGTGGCCTCGGCTGGCGCTCACTGCAGCCAATTCAAGGAGCAATTTCGGGGTTGGATCTGGAATCAGTTGAGGAGGTGCGGCTCGGCGTCGACTTGACCTCGCTTAGGGGAACGGTTTGTGTGGTTGGCAATGGTGGGAAGAATGCGCCAAGGGAGGGCTGTGGCGTTTTGTTGGGGGTGGTAGGAGGTCAGACGGGCTGATGTTGAGTCTTGGGCTTGGACCCTGAGACCGCGAAGTTGGGGAATCCTCCATTTTTGTGCAGTGCCCTTCTGGCGGCATTACCAGTTTCAGGCAGTTCCAGGTTGGGACCGGGACGCAAACAGGCGCAGATGACCTCAGCATGCTGCTGCCCGCTCTTGCCGCTTGCTGCCTTCCAGGTTGTGGCTGCCGCAGAAAGAGCACAAATGACGAATGACAACAAATGACGAAGACGGGAAGGACCCCGCAGAATCGGCAGGGTCGGAGCTTTCCATGCCAAGATTTGTGGGCGCGGTGGGGTCGCCAAGAGCGTCACCTCGGCACCCCCACTTTTATCTGTCCACGCAGTCCACCATGACGTTACCGTCGCAAAGCTTAATTTGACACCTCGGAGATAACGAAATGCAACAGAACAACGCGCTCGATTCCGCGACAGAACCTCGTGTTGGCTGGCCGAGAACGTCGGGTGTGTTCCGTTGCCATTGAGGATTCGGGGGGCGCGGAATCCCGCTGAAGTTTGCGCTGTGGTCCAGGACAAGATGTTTGGGGACTTAACCAGGACAGGAGGAAGATGGATGACCTTCGAGGGGTGCCTTTCTTCTTACAGAAGCCAATGACCGCGACACTCAACGGCACCTTACGATCTCTTAGCCCAGCCATCCAATTCGTGTGGGCCGCTGGCGGCAGAGCAGCTATTTCGAGAAACAACCGGCTAAAGCGCCTTCCACTTGAAGCACCCCGGATTCTCTCCACAACACGAAATCTTCAGACCTTCCATCCAATTTCTGGTTCACTTCCATTCTCTCCCCACCATCACCTCAGCACCTCACTGGTCTTGGAAAAGCCGTGCTCTGCCCTCAGATTCCCCTTTCTTAAGACAGGGTAGTTTTTCCTGCGAACGAATCGGGCATTTCAGCCGCCAACCGGTGCTTCCGGTGGGCCCAATGTAACCACGCGTTTCACGGGCTTCGGGTCGCGGTCATGCCGAGAGCTGACAGCCCTCCCCAACCACCCCGGGCCGTTGACGACACCGGCAGTCAAACCGACCGCCCTTCCGCAGTCTTGGGTCTTCTGGATTCGGAACGCACCCCGTCCACGGCAAAACATGGACACCACAAACGCCCGAGATGCGGAACCCCCGGCCAACCCGCCGAATCCCGGTCCGGCGCTCGAGACAACAGCAACAACTCCGCCCACGTCGGGCTCGGAACTGGCCACCACAGCCCGCCGCCGTCCGATGCCGAGAAAGGGGCACACCAAGTCGCGCCGCGGCTGCTTCAACTGCAAGCGCCGCAAAGTAAAGTGCCAAGAGACGCGTCCCGAGTGCTTCCACTGTACCCGCATCGGCCTGGTATGCGAATATCCGGACACCCATGCCCGGTCGGCGCTGTCCATGGTGTCCGCCCCAGCCGCCCCTCTCCAGTCGACACCCACCATGTTCACTCCTGCGGATATGCGCTTCTTCCACCACTTCCTCGTCACCGCGTACCCGCCTCTCCCCATCATGCGCGGTGATATCTGGAGGGAGATTGCTGCTCTATCACATAGCGTTGGTTCCTTCTGTCGCTCCATATTAGTCGAGCAGTGCGGGTAGGGCTGACCCCCTTCTTGTTAGTACGACTACTTGATGCATGCCATGCTAGGCCTGGGCGCCTCGCATCTCGGTGTTTATGGTGGTAACTACTCGTCCGACGCACTTTCCCACCGCGTCACGGCTATCCAATATTTGAACCAGGCCCTCAGCACTCCGCCCAAGTCCACCGCCGAGGCAGACGCCAGGTTCGCCGCCATCATGGCCCTCGCTTTCCAATCCTCGTGCATGCCCGATGGCATGAACGAATTCCTGTCCATGATCAAGGGTTGCCACGTCATTGCCACTTCATCACTGTTGGCCTGTAAGGACTCGCTCTTCGCCGAGTTCACTCAAGAAGGTTACGGCCAGAGCGTGAGGAGAGCTATCGGGACCGCCCCGCTCTTCCTCAACCGATCCGAGCAAATCTTGCTCGATGAGTTCCTTGTCTCTCTCCGTGCCCTCGCTCCGCTCTGTAGAAGCCCCCTCGAGGTTTTGTTCCTGGCCTCCACTGAGCGCGTAGTAAAAGTCGCCCGGAAATCTGCCGCCGAAGGTTTGTTCTTCTCGTCTTGGAAGACATCACCACTTGACTGACATGCATGCCAGCTTTTATGGAATTTGCTCAACACTACTCGCTGATGAATCACGCGACCCAAGAAGACTTTACCTCGTTCATAGACCCTGGGAACCACTCCGCCCAGATTCTGCTGATTCACTTTACCCTCATCGAATTTTCCATTGGTTATCTTGCCTTGGGCCCTGCCGGTTCGCGTTTCGCCTACCGCGAAAGATCGTGCATTGCCTGGATGAACCGGCTTGCCGATTCGTTGCCGGATGAGTACATGAAGTATGTTGAGTGGCCGATGAAGTATGTTAGAAACGAGTTACGGTTCGATAATAGACATGGCTGCGTTTAGATCCCCCCACTTCATGTCCCTCTGCCTCGTATGACTTATGGATTAGGGTTGTCCAATCTTTTTGTGGAGAGCCTCAAGTCAACCTCACGAGCAACTTAGATAAAGAGTATTCTGACGAGTAAGGTGAAATGTAGTTGAATTGTAGTTGACTGGACTGCCGACTTTGGTTTTTCAGGTCACTAAACGAGCCCGGCTTTGAAATATTACATGTTACCCTAAGGTGTCTATTTGGCATCGTTTCCCTCAACCTGTCATCCCCTCCTTTTGTCATCCCCTCCTTTTTTCTTACTCCCTCTGCTCTCTTCTTCTCTCACACCTTTATCTCGCTACTTTCTACTTTCATCCTTCGTCAGAACACGTTCCGTACCACTCCCCACTCCTTGCTCACTCTGAATTTGAAACTTCCAACTCTCAACCACTTTCGACTGGCCGAGAGGGAGAGTCAATAAATATTCTTCCTTTACCTTTTCACTCGACAACAATATTCCTCCCAACTCCACTTTCTTCACTTCTCATAAGCAACTTTTCTTGCTCTCTTCATCTACTCCTAAGTCTTTACAGACAACCCGGATCTCGAGAGCAACAACGTAGCAGACTCATGGGATGCCGTCAAGAGACAGACTGGACATTCTTCGAAGAATTCAGGTAAGAAACCCGCGGTTTCTTGGCCCCTTCGTCAGATCTTGCTGCTGAGGAACTACGGCAGCTTCTTGTTTGTCCGAAAAAAATCACAGTCAGTGCTCCTTCCATCAGGTCTATTTTCTTGCTTCAAAGTCCCCTCTCCTCCTTCGCGTCTCTGCTCTACACCAACAACGAAACCGTTCCTTGACCTTTCATTCTAGCCAAAGAACCGACAATTGACTCTTATTCGCACTTCAGAAAATAGACGACAACCTTCCTTCCTCTATCGCAAATAGCACTCTGCAACGCTCGTCAAAATACCCTCTCGCCATGGATTAATTTGTCATTCCATATAAAGAAGAGGTCCTCGCGCAGGCCAGCGGCGACTTTGCCCAGGCCAACTGCGCGGAGAAAGACCTCGCAACCCGGGTCGCCCTAAAACAGCAGGCGGTCGACGACGCCTTCACATATGCCAACTAGCTTTGTGAGCAGCTCCAAGCGGGCATTGAGAGCATTGGCTTCAACTAGACCGCGGCTTTGATCTGATGGGCGGACATGAGATCCGGGCGTGGATGGAGGACGTTGGTCAGTTGTATCCCATTCATTCACCCCTTCTCCCCATCTTCCCCTTTCTACCCTTCTCAATTAAACACCCCGATTCTTAACTTAAGGCAATGCTAAAAAACCACAGGCAAAATCCACCAAAAATATCACACTCCCTCCAAATCCTCGTCGGCGTAGCCGGCAAACCTCCCTCCCAAACGCCCTGCTCGAACACCCCGAGCTCACCCGTCTCGCGCAGCACGACAAGCAGCGCTACGATGGGTCCGTCGAGGTATTCCCCGTCTGTGCCGCCGCGTTTAGGGACCTACGCCAGAGCAAAAAGCCCATGACTGTGTTTCCGTCGAAGCTGTATACCGGTGTCACGCGACTACGGCAGTGGCTAGGGGAGGTGGTGCTGGCCGACCGCGAGAAGCATCTAGATGCGATGCTGAGGAGGCTTAGAAGGTTGCATGATGGGATCCGGAACTGGTCAGACGACAACAGCCGCGGCATGATCCGCTCTTAAGAAGCGAGGTGCAGAAAATCCTGCAGGACAGCCACAAAAATCATCATAATGTAAGTCGCCTGCCTGAGGGTGAGGGGAGGACGGGGGGATACGCACACCTCCCTTCCCGTTTCCTCCATTCTTTTACTTTCCCTTCAACTACCGCCCCTTTTGTTGATTCTCAACAATACCTTACATTAACCACAGAAAATGGGGACCGGTCTCGCACGTGGTGCTGACAAGATCGCACCTCTCTCTCCGTTAAAGAACAAGGAAGAGAAACTTGCCTCGTCCAAAACAAAAGCGGCTCAGGTTGTCAGTCGCTGAGTCTACAAGTATCCTTAAGACCACAACTCTACCAAGAAAATGGCTTGGGTGACGTACCAGGCAAGTCTCAACAAAAGTGGCGGCCCTTTTCAGAGCAATGGGGCTGGCCGCCCCTCCTACGACTTTCCCGAGGCGCTGTAAGCCACCCACCGCCCTTCCCAACGTATCCAGATTTTTGCTATAACACACTCCATCACACAGCGGCAGCCCCTTGCTAAAAACGATTGTCGACGAATGGCACGACTTCTTCCAAGTCGAGCTCCCCAAAACCGAAGCTCCCCTGTTCCTCACCACCACCTCCAATTGGAAGCAATACCTCGACGAACTCCACCACCACATCCACGCCACCGCCCCGGACATCATTCACTATCTCACCAACCCCTTCCCCACGCTACACTCCATTGCCCAAGAACTAAACACCTCCCTCACCGCCTCTCTCGCCACCATCTCCTCCGCGGCTGCCCAAATCCACCCCTTCTTTATGTACTCCTTGCGCTGCAACATCACCGCGCACTTCAATTCCGCCCTGCGCATCACCGGAAAGGGTCACTTCTCCGCGGAGGCGGATACCCTCTTCGGCGCCGGTTACGCGCGCATGCAAGACGCGTATGCCAAGCGGGCAGCCGCGCTGCCGGCGCAGCTGCGCGACCTGGTCAAGACGGCCGTGAAGGGCGTCAAGATGCATATTGGCCTGCTACTGAATAACTTGCAGGCGGTGCATGTGGAGGGGGGCAGCGCGGGGCAGGACTCGTTGGAGAGGAAGGTTAGGCTGCAGGAGGCGGCGAAGGCAGTTGTGTGTTGGGGTGGGCGGCGCAGTGGCGGGCTCCGGATGGGGGGTTGGGGAAGGGAGGGGAAGGAAGGTGGAAAGGATGGAGATACCCGGGAGTTCTGTGGATGGGGATGTGAATGAGGAGAGTGAGGGGGGTAGTAGTGATAGTGATTCTGAGCCGGATATGGAGATGGAGAATGATTGAGGGTTCATGGAGCTGAGATGGCGTGGGAGATGGGGTTTAAAAACGGAGTTCGAGCTGGGGTTGAAGATGGGATTCATGAGGTGGTGGTGTTGAGTGGAATTTGATGGGTTGATCTTTGCTGAGTTGATCTTGCTAGGGATGAGTTACTGCTTTACTTGTTTTACGCGTTATCAACATGAAGATAACCTGAGTTCTATTCCTTCTCCTCATCAGGCTCTTTCAGTGATACCTGGTAGGTACAGGTGGTCTCTCCCAGCGATGCTGTTTACCGGCAAATGGGGTAAAAGCTGGCGTATTTGCAAAGTGACACCACAATGCACCTTTGGTCTTAAGGCAGGCTCCTCTGACTATAGGCCTGGTCCTGCCGGACCGTACCTCTATTAACCTCCCAATCTATCTCGGATTTTTGGACTTTTCGTTGCTCGTAAGGTAACTTAATTACAGACTTTTTTACTGGCAATGAAACAATTATTCGGAGTATTTTTTATATACTTGGTATTGCCCTTCTACGCTATACTTCATCTATCCATTCTTTTTTCCCTGAGTTCAGAGTCCGTTGCCCTGGTCCTAAGGTCACTTGGGTTTGTCTTTGCACTACTCCGCTTGCTAGCTGTAACGGTCTCAACAAGTATATTGCAACTAGCTGATGACGACTCTACGAGTACACTAAACTTGAAGAAAAGAAGAGAAAGGAAAGTAACAGTTCCCACAAGGTATCCTTGTTTTTATGACCAGAGGGAGAGTGCGGGCCATGACACGCCATCTGCATTAGGGGATGCGTAATGGTGATGGAGGTCGTATGGGGTCGTATGAGCACTGACGGATTATAGCGCTGATGGACCAAGACGCTGGATTATGGCGTTAGAGGTCTCCATGGCCGAGAGTCTCCGAGGCCGTCAACGGGGCTCAGCCCGTTGCACTAGCTACTAAAAAAAAAGAAAAAAAAAGTTAGTGATTCTTTATTGAAAATTATTCCGTTGCTTTGTTCCAGGCAATCGTTGTGTTATATGATGAGAAAGCAAATAGATGAAGGTGTGTCCCTGTCTGGATGGAAGTTGTGACGGCGCGGCGCCTTCGCGCCTCGACGCATCACATTCGTCTCATCTCTCCCTAGGGCCCAGGTGGCTAGAGAGATTCAATGGTTCCATGGCTCGCGGTGGATTCAGGCACTTAACCGTTGGGGCGGTCAGGGCAGGTTGCCTAGCCGCAGGACCGGTGACAAACAGATAGTTGGGGCATCCGTTTGGAGAGCCCCAGAGAGTTGGGAGCTCTTTTATCGGGCACGGCACCCGTAGCTTCGCCATAGCTTCTCTCTCTCGCCTCAGTTTGTTGTCTTCGTCAATAGAGTGTAACTGTTCTCTGGCCTCGTTCCAGTTGCTTGTGCCTCGCCACGACAGAAGTAAGCGGCAGAAGCTTAGGGCTGGGTTTATCTATGGGCCTGGGTAGGGCTACGGTTCTACGGGACCAAGTTTACTGTCCGAGGAGACCGCGTCTTATTTCAACGATGCTTTCTCACTCTCATTTCCGCTCTGTGCTTTGCATCACCGACCTCACCGGCCCCGTCGGGCAGGACGGGAGAGGTGACCGGAGAACGCTGACGTAATGCCTCCGCCCGGGTTCACGATGGCCTATCGGGAGCGGCCCGGCGGCAACCGGGCCCCTCTCTGCATGGCAAACTCGACAACATTCCCGGCTTGGGTGCCGATGGGTCTCCGGGACCGGTCGATTCTGGAGGATCTTGGGCAGCGGGTGGGGACCGGCAAAGTTGGGCGTGGCATTTCTTGGAAGGACTCTCACCCATTGCATGACTCACTCGTCATCTCAACTCTGACACTCGACCACGCCTTGCCCGTTTCACTTCATCTCATTTCTGTTCCTGATCTCAATCCCCTGAGAAGAAGATTGATCCCGTCTCAAAATTCTCAGAACCTTTTCTACCTTGCCTATACGTCATAATTCACCTCTCACTCCTCTCGTTCATCCCCATCCCATTCCAAACAACAACATCATCATCACACACCAAAAGAAACCCACATCAGAATCAGATCCCCAAAAATGCCAACCTACATCCACCTCGTCCGCCACGCCCAAGGTTTCCACAACCTCTGCGAAGCCAACCACTCCCTCTCAGACCCGGACCTCACCCCGCTCGGCAAGGAGCAATGCGCCCACCTCGCAAAGACCTTCCCCCACCACAACCAAGTCACCCACTTGCTCGCCTCCCCGTTGCGACGCACCCTCTACACCTGCCTTCTCTCTTTTGCACCAGCGCTGGACCATCTCAAGTCTCAGGGGGGAGGAGAAGGGGAAGTGAAAATAACGGCCCTCCCCGACCTGCAGGAAGTCTCACCCCTGCCTTGCGACACGGGGTCTCCCCCCTCTGCCCTGAGCAAGGAGTTTGATGGGGAGGTGGACTTTACTCAAGTTTCCGACGGATGGAACGACAAGATTAGTGCTAGTAGTCCGTACGAGCCGGAGATGGAGAAGCTTGAGGCGCGGGCGCGCAGGGCAAGGAACTGGATGAGGGAGGTTGGGAGGGAATGGGAGAATGCTGGGAGGGGGGATGCGCATATTGTGGCGGTGACGCATGGCGGGTTTTTGCATTTCCTGACGGGGATTGATGGGGTCAGGATTGAGAAGGGGACCGGGTGGGAGAATACTGAGTGGAGGACTTATGAGTTTGTGGAGGGGGTGATGGGGAAGGGAGGGGATGATGGGGAGGCGAGGTTGAGGGAGACGGGGGAAGTTGGAGGCGGAGGAGGGGAGTGAGACGGGACTGACGGAGACGGAGCAGATGGAGTTGAGGGCGGTGGTGAGAGGGAGGTTGGTGGAGGAGTGGGGACGGGAAGGGAATGGGGTGGTAAAGGGGTGTAAGGGAGTAGTAGTCTGTGGGAAAGAGTGTGGTTTAAACAGCCTGACTAGAGATTTGGAAACTGCCTGCGTTATACCGAGATATAAGCAACTTTGTTGGAGGACAAGACTACCCAGAAGTTGAGCCTGGGAAAACGAAAGAGAATAGATGGCCCAATAGCTGCATAGTCAATGCCGAGAGTTGTTGTGAATGATGAGTCTTTAAGCCAATTGTAAACAACATATATTGGGATAATCTGGAGAAGCTCAGGCCGGAGTTTGTTTTCAACTGTCGCAACCTGTGACCACTGGGCGCATGTAGTTATTCTTTCGAGCGAGGCGCGCGGCAAGACAGCTTCAGGTTGGATCACGCACGGGCTGTATTCCCCAAGGATGTAACACCGAGAGGACCGAAATTTGGCGAGTGGTTGCACAAGGGCAATAAGGTTGAATCAATACCCGAGTGACAAGATCTGTGTCCTCCGGTCCGTGTCTGTGAGCGTCGTGCTGTCAATCGACTTTGACCAATTTACAAATCAAATCCTCGACACGTTGCCTGTCATGTGCAAGTAGAGAGAGAGTCCACGATCCCTCGGCTGGTGCAGTTTGAGGAATTGGTCAATGCTTCCACTAACACGGGCCATCCAGCCGTGATGCCGTGCAGCCGCCACCTGCGATCTTGCTCTGCGTCCTGCTTCCACGGATTCGAGTTTCCGTGTTTCGTGTGGCCGCCAATGGGCGACCTTCCTGTCCGCGGTTGGGTGTGTGTTTCGAAATCAGATGGGGATATGCAAGGGCCCCGACATGTGGCCAATGAGCCGGAAGAGACGGCACCCCATTTCAGGGGTCCAGGGACGCCAGGGGCACGAGCCAGGGACCTGCATAGCTCGACAGAAAAGTATGCCTTTCTTCGTTGATTCACCATACTACGTATGATGGGTAATAAAAATCTCCAAGCGGGGTACCAGACTAAGCAAGGCTATAGTATCCACACTATGTTACAAATAAACAGACCAAATATGCACTATAGTACCTAATATTTTGTATGCATACCCTTCGCCGCGATGACCGCTTTGCAACGCTCTGGCATCGAGGCCAAAAGCTCTTGCAAATAGGTGTTTGGCAATGCCTCCCAAGCCTCATTGACGTACCTACGGAGGTTATCATACGAGGGCTTCTCTTCAAGGCCATACCGGTCTTCGATCCAATCCTTCATCCAGTTCCAACAAGACTCGATT
Source organism: Collariella sp. IMI 366227 (assembly GCA_027946355.1). Classification (NCBI taxonomy): domain Eukaryota; kingdom Fungi; phylum Ascomycota; class Sordariomycetes; order Sordariales; family Chaetomiaceae; genus Collariella; species Collariella sp. IMI 366227. The sequence goes on along the minus strand of JAPEUS010000002.1, from coordinate 357,300 downwards.
GGGTTCAGGTCCGGGGAAAAGGGTGGCCACTCCATAACAACGATGCCTCGCTCCTGGAGGTCCTGCTTCGTCTCTGCTGCTGCGTGCCCTGGAGCACCGTCTTGCATCAGAATCAGGTCCTGGCCAAGCTGTTCCTTACACATCTGTATCCAGCCATGAATAACAGGTATAGTATGTGCGCGGTACGTCTCAGCGTTGATCTTGCCCCAGTCCTTTTCCCAGAAAATCCCAGGACCTTTGCCCAAGCCAGAAAAACAACCCCAGAACATCCAACCACCTTTACGTTGATGCTTCTCCACGATACAAGTTGGATCCCACTCTTCGCCTTGACGCCGGGTTACATATTGCTTCCGATGCGGGCCACCAGTAACCCAGGTCTCGTCGGTCCAAAGGATCTTCGCCCATTGCTCAGGGGTCCAATGCTCATGCTCTCTCGCCCAGGTCTCTCGGAGAATTCGGGACTCGTTCGGTAATCGGTGGCTTCCTACGGGCAACGCGTCGACGGAAGCCTAGTCGATAGAGGGCATGCTTGATCACCCAAAGCCCAAAGACCCCGGCAAATATGATTGTCGAGAGCTCGAGAAGGCCCATTCGGCGAGTCTTTTTGCTTGAAGTGACGTACTGAACAAGCTCTTCTTCCTGCTCTGGCGTCAATGTCCGAGGCCGGCCAGTGCTCCGGTGAGCAGTCGCATCGCGAGCGCGAATCGCAGTCCGAATCTGGGCCTTGGTATAGCCAGTGATAGAATGGATCTCGGCTTGGCTTTTGGCTGCATCAAAATACAAGACTCGAATGCGTTGGCGTTGTTCAGTGGTCAACTGTTTCGTACCACGAGATCCTTGTGGCCGTGCCATATTGTGTTGGCTGCGTTGGCTGCGTTGACTGTGTTGACTGTGTTGACTGCGTTGACTGCGCGCGAGAATGGTTTGTCGAAAAATAGGGGCTAGATAAGTTCAGCTGATTGGTCAAAACGCGTCGCGTGTTACGCCCCACAGGTACCTGACTAGGGGGTTTTCTTTATGCACGCGACCGCAGTACACGCGCAGTATTTTTGTAGCTCTCTTTATCGGGCCGTCAGATCTGGGTGGCCCCTCCCCCGCAGTGGACTGCCTTTGGCCAATCCCACGGGCCATCCGAAGCTAAATGTGGGCCCATTCGGCGCCGTCCCGCGATCCCTGCTCGTTCCTTCTGAATTCATGCCCCCTTATCCTCCACTCTCGTCACAGATGTGCCCGTGCTGTTCCTTCCACGAGTCCCTTTTCGTTCCTCGGACTCGACAAGCGTCAAGGCGGCCTCTCGTGGCAGTCCATTGAACATCGGCCGACTGCCAGCCATTCATTTTCTCCCATGCCGCTGTAAATAGCACCCCTCTCAGACCAAACAACCATTATTCACGACAACACCGGGCTATTGTTCCCCGACAATCGACAATCGACAATCGACAATCGACAGTCACTACCTACATACTACCTACCCTCTCCCCGGCTCGTCGCATCGCATCCCTTCCGATTCGGTCGACCTGACACCACGCATTGGACCTGCGCCCAGCCGATCAAACTTGGCACCACCGACCACTCGCTCCTCACCACCAACACCACCTCACCAGACCGCGCGCTTATTCACCCCAACTCTCCTTCAACCCGCCACCGCGGAAGCCAGTCGCTTGAGACGCAGTATCCACAGACTCGGACCACTCCAGCAGCCCGCTCCCTGTCTCCAGTTGTCGCAGCTTAACCCAACCCATCCCCGACGACCACAATCATCGCCATGCTCCTCCTGGGAGAGCGCTGTTGAGGCCCCCCTTGGCCTTTCGAACCGACTACCGATCCACTCTTTGACGTTTTCATCTTTCTCTTTCCTTTTCGGCAACGACTGACCTTCAGTCGCGAAGCCTGGAGTGTCTCCTTCCTTCGTCCAACTGGCACAGTCGATTTCTTCGCGGGCGAGGACCGACTTGTGCAAACGGCGGGCCGCAGCGCCTGCCAATTTTCTTTTTGAGATACCCCGACGGCACATGATTTGTGTCGACGACTTGACGTCCAATTCTCGACCGTGTCGATACCACTCTAGGCCTGGATCGCCTTTTTTCTTGCGCCTGGTTGCGCTGTTTATACCATGGGTTTCTTTGGCCATCGCCGACGCGATGTTGTCGTGATGCCGGAGCAGAAATGGGACTTTATTGTAAGCAGCACGTGGAAGAAGGCGGTGCCAGAATCTGACGTCTCGATAGAGCCTCAACGATTTCAAAGCGACCTCCTGCTACTCGCCCTTCGCCTACGGCTTCCTCTGGTTCTCTTTCATCATCTCGATCGCTTTCTATGGCGTCGATGTCTTCACTGCCTATCAACTTCTGGCTTTCAACAGATGGTCCTCGCAAATCAAGCCCACCCTGATCGTCCCCTTCGACGTCTCAAAATGGATCTTCACCGGCTGCATCATCCTCTCCTTCGTCAACCTCGCCTACGAGTTCTTCCGCGCCATCGCCATTATGCGCCGGGGGAGCGTTGCCGAATGCTTTCTGGACAGTTTGGCAGCGCGCTTGGAGAGTGTCCGGCTTGGAGGTGGCCGGGGATGGAGGCGGTTCCTGGTGTTCGCAGAATTGACAAAGAGCAAGAAGGGGGCCGAGTACATTGCCCTATTTACCTTTTTCAGCTTCCAATGTAAGGAGCTTTCCAGGCGTGTTAGAGTTTCAACGGTCTGCTAACTTCCTCAGCTTGGATCCGCGTTCTTCTCTGCTCCGGACCTCGCCAAGCCATCAACGCCCTCACTCTCTACTCAGTTTACAAGGCTGAACTCCATATCGAATCCACCAATTTCGAGGCAGGGATCGCCGATTTCTTTGATAAGATCGGAGCACTCGCGTCCCAGGAGCCGAAACAAGTCGTCATTCTTTCCGGCATGCTCTTCACTCTCGTCATCTGGATCTTTTCGTTCCTGTCCCTGCTCCTGGCCGCCTTGTTCTTCGTCCTTTTCCTCTGGAACTACATCCCCCGGGAGGACGGCGGCCTGACTGGCTTCTGCGCGCGCAAGATCAACAAGCGCCTGACGCAGATCGTCCAGAAGAAGATCAACAAGGCCATGGCCGAAGATGAGCGGAAACGGAGAAAGGCCGAGCTCAAGGCCGCGAAGAAGAACGGTGATGGCAGGCCCATAACGATGAAGCCGTCAATTCCAGTGTTGAAAGAGGACGACGATCTGCCAGATATGCCATCGCTCAACCGCGCGGACACATTCGTCTCCTTTGCCGAGAAGCCACTCAACCGGGCCGAGACCTTCGCATCTTTCACCGAGAAGCCCTCCCGCACCAACACCACCGGAAGCTTCGAGATGAATGCACTCGGCAGGAAGCCTCCCATGCCACTTCGCTCGGAGACCAAGGCGTCAGCGGCAAGCCAGTACTCTGCCAATGCGTCGCTCTTGCAAAGTGCGGCTGAGATGGGCATGGATCGCTCGGACTCGCGCAAGCCAACAATCCCGCCCATGGATCTCAACGGCTACCCTGCTGGGCCTGCCCGCACCGCGACTGGGGCGTCAAACCGGAACTATGGGCCTGGTCCCGGGGGACCTGGGCCACACGTCAACCGGATGCTGTCCAACGGCTCATCCCTGCGTGCCGGGTACACTGCAAGTCCGGCGCCTTACTCCTCGGAGACGATGCCTTCGCTTCCGCCGCGAGTGTTATCCCCGGCTGGCCCCTACAACGCGTACATGGGTCTTCAACCGAACCGGTCGAGAGACATGTGGCCAGCTCAGAACAACATGTCGTCCTTTGACGATTACTCAAACGGACGTCCGACTCCGCGCCCGAACCAGTCTCAAGATAGGTGGCAAAACCCTGTTGACAACCGGCCGCCATTCGACAGCTATCACAATGAGCGCGCTGCTCCGTACCCGAGCCAAACTGGTGGTAGGCTGCCCTTTGACGACTATTCCAGAGAGCGCGCCACCCCTCAACCGAGCCAGCCCGGTGGCATGTTTCCTCCTGCAGGTGACAACAGGTTGCCCTTCGACAACTACTCAAATGGACGTGCTGGTCCCGCGCCGAGTCCGTATGCCAACCCCCCGATGATCCCACGCGATATGGAACCGAACCCATATCCTCTCCGGAGCGCTACGATCCCTGTGCTTCCGCAGGACCCGGGCCAGTTTCTTCCCCCTTTGAGAGCCATGACTGCACCGATGCAGCCCTTCCATCAGGCAACCAGTAGCAATGGCTCCCTGCGGAGCAATGGCTCGCAGAAGAGCAACCCCGCCTCCGGCCAGCCGTACCGACCATACCATCAGCCAAGTGCTAGCGGCAGTTCGCTGAGGAATGTGGTCAATACGGCGTCTCACGATCAACAATCCCCCAGAGAGCAACCAGGGCCCGTCGACCAATCGAATTTGGCGACGACAAACACTTCTAGGGAGCCTCCTCGTGTGGTCGACAGGTCAACCTACGATCCTTACCGGCCACTGGATGATGAGACGGTTATGCGCCCGAATCCAACGATGGCCAATACCCAGAAAGGGCCGCCTCGTGTGCCGAGCATGGCCAATTCCGAGTTCGAATTTGACTTCGGCTACTACCAGCAGCGACAAGACGACAAACCTGAGGACAGGACTGTGGCGCCACCGAATCCAATGACGAACAACCACACAGAGCCTTCTCGGGAACCAAGTCCGTCTAGCTCACACACCGGCTCGCAACAACAGCAACAAGACAGCAGGTCTGAACAAAGCGCCGTCATGCGGCTGAATCCCATGTTGGCCAACGGCTTGACAATACCCGCTGGGGAACCTAGCCCGTCTAGTGTCTACTCCCATCAATTAGACGATAGGCCGGAGTCTGGAGTAGCGGTGCGGTCGAATCCCATGACAAACAACAACACGAGGGGAGCTCCTCGCGGAGGTTATGGGAATGGCACTGGGTGGGGCGAGGATTTGGAGAGGGGAGGTGGATTGCGATATTGAGCTGAGCATCTGTGAAAGATCTCTTGGGATGATGGTGGCAATTGAGTTGATGGGAATGATACCATTTCAGGAGTTGGGATGCATTGCATCCGGCTTGGTCAGTTGATCTAGACGGACTCGGCCATTTTGGAAGGCCCCAAAGATGGCTGAGCGTGTTTATATTTGTACATATTGCAGATGAGTTGATGACACGGCTTGCAGTAGCTGATTCTAGATGATGAATCGATTTTTGGTTCATCGCTTCAACTGTGGTTTAGACGACAAGAGGTGCTATCGAATAGTGCAGTACATTCATCCTTCTATCCCGTCCCCTTGTGCCGTTGAGTCTTTCCTCCGGCGTTTCTTGCTCTAATTATACCAAGTCTTGAGTCAATCCTACCTAAAGAAGCATCTTCAGCTCACCCAACAGTCATCCATCCTCAATGTCTACCAGCCCTTTCCAAGTCCCAGCAAGTTACAAATTGAACTGGATATTCATCCAAAACGACTTTCTGCTACCAATCTCCCTCCTTTCCAGGGCGTTCTCTTGTACAGCAGGCTGAAATTGTCTGCTGGGCGGTGGGGCGTAATCCCATACAAGCTTGGCTGTAATTTGGAAGATTGACCCTATTTTGTAGGGAACGCACAGCTACAAAGCTTCCACCACCGTTACCTCGGTCGACGACGAGGAGACAATCAACGACTTCTTCGCAGGCATGTACGGGAACTTTGACCCTTCCCCAGAATTAAATCTCCCCCCAGCACAACCCAGACACCCCACGACAAAACCCCTCACTTCCAGTCCCATCCAAAAAAAACAGCCCGTCCAAAGACAAACTCTCCCGTATAAAGGCAGAAAAAGCCTACCAACCCTCGCCTCCCTGTATTCCTTTCCATTCAACACCCCCATTATTTCCTCCGTTCCTACCTCCTACTCTTTCCATCTCGCCGCTTCCCGCTCTCCCTCCCAACCCTACACAAACCCCAGCCAAGGAACACCGTAGGTCAGATCTCGGTACAGAAGCCGGTGCAGGATCAGAACTGCGGAACGAGGTCCCGGTGCTCGTCCCAATTCTGCTTGCTGCTGGGGTTGGTGATATCGCATACCAGAACAAGGGGCCCGGGGGGGGTTTGGATTTGGATTTCCTGGCGGGAATGCGGGAGGGCTGGCGGGTGCTGGCCGGGGTTGGGGAGGGCGGCTATAACGAGTATTATGAATATTACATCGTCCCCTCGTCGCTCCCGCCTTCGTAGCCAGAGAAGAGACGACCAACCCCCATAACCGGAATCATAGCCGAGCGGGCTGGGAGTCTAGGTCGACCTTCCTCGCGGTCGATCCCGATCGCCGTGGCTCTACATTTTAGGAGACGGCCACCTTCCCAGCTAGTGAGGAAGGGGAACATCGTCAAACAGCTTGAACCAGTTTCCAAGAATGGGGACATGGCGGGTGGCCGGACCTCGGGGGAGGGGGACCCGATTCAGAACCCGTCGCTCTTCGTGCCACATCTCGATGGGGGCACAGTCACAGCGACGGATATAAGGCGACGGTGTCGTCGACCTAATCAGTCTGCCGAAGATGTCGCTGGGGTTGGTGGCGCCCCTGAGACGGCCCAGAAGCCGCCGCCATGCGGCCATCGCGTGCCCTATCCCAATACGGGCACTTCCACAGCGACGGGGTAAGCCGACAACCCATTCAACCAGTAGCTCCTCTAAACCCAAACGGTTACAAAAGTGAGCCACCTCCACGAAGGGTGTCTCGAACCCTGTCTCGGCTCCCGCCCATCTCGAGGCACAATATTGCCTTGCCCTCGCGGTGTAGCTCGTCCCGCCACGGGGCATGCCCCCCCCCGGATGTCGTTCCCATAAAGCATCATTGCAGTCCTCGTGCCAAGGACACCGCCAGCGGCCTGTAACGAAGTCCGCGCCGGGTCAGCCCTATCGCCGCCACGGGTCTTGCACCGGCCGGGTACAGTGCGGCTTGATAGCCGCCGCCGTGGCGGCAGAGCTTCGAAACGGGGGAGGCCTGACTGGCGTGGCCGTCCTCGCAATCCTCGAGGTGACCTTAGCGGCTGGCCACCGCGAGACGGGTAGAGGGAGACGTTCTCCCTGGGCGGCTCAACTCCGGGAGTACAGTCTGTGGTCTTTTGCCACGGTCTTGGACCAGGTAGCGGTATCCGGTTAGTGGCTGAGTTGGTAGATAGGGTCCAAGAGTGCCTGGCTGTAGAGCGGCACTGGCATGGCGCCGAGGGTCTTAAGTCAGGGAATGCAGAAAGGACTATGAAGATCTGCTTCGCTTGGTTTCCTCAAGGAGAAACCTACGCTGGGGATGGAGGCGGCCCGGATAGGGGAAGGCTCTCCGGATCTAGCGGCAGTAGACCTCACCGTGGTGGTGGCTTGGTCAACTTCGGCCAGATCCCGACCTGCCACCCCCCTGCACCCTCTCAACCCAGCCCGCCGGCTCGGGTACCACCCGCCGACCACAATTTTTGCTCCGTCATCAGCACTCTCCCGCCATCGCCGTTGCAGGCTGCAAGCCATGGCCGTTCTTTGTCTGACGTGCACGCGCCTTGGCGTTTAGCCACCTCAACAGCCCCAAAGTTGCACCAGTGATGTCATCAGAATCACGTAGCCCTACGCGAGACAACACCAGAGGGGCAAGGGGGATGATTGGATCAAGAAAAAGAAGGTCATGACCGTCGTTAGAATTCCATTAAACGCCTCTCTTTAGCTCAAAAAGCGCAGGTCTATACAAGACAGTAAAAGCCAAAATGCCGCCCGGAACTGACAGGGACGCTGCCAGCTGTTTGTATCCCAACTATCCTCCAAAAATGCAAAATGAGTTCAACGCGGGCCTGGCGCTGTTGCCATGTGGGAGTGGTCGAGTCGCTAGACTCTTGAACCCCCAACGCCGTGCTGCCGGCCCAAGTGTATCGGGGTATCTCAACGCCCGGTCTGGGTATCATAGAAGCCGCATGTGAGGATCTATCGCCGTCAATCGGTTGGTTCACCGTCTGGTTTTGTGCGGTTCCCTCTTTAGCGGCGCACTTCTCAGTGCTGTCGTCTAAGGTTTCGTCAAGAGAGATCCTCGCTCAACCCTTAGTGGGCTTAGAGTTTGAGGGACCAGCGCTGATATCCGGGGTTTGAGTTCTGCTGATGGGCTTCGCCTCCTGGAACAGCCCGTGCTCGTCGATGTACTGCGGCCGGTCAGTGAATGTAGGAAAATTAGGATCTGTGGAATACGAACCTCAACAACGGGATCAGGAATGAGATACCGAACGCTCAGATCCTTCTTTAGGAACAGCCGGACTTTGGTCGAGCTGTAAAGTGTTAGCACAAGAATGCCAGAATTGACGCGAGAGACGGACCTGATATCGTTTTGGATGACCTGGCTGATCACCCAGATGTTGTTCTCGTACTGCCTGAGCGAGGCAAGGGCCTCGTCAATGTCGGTCCCGGAGCGCTCGATGATAAAGGCGCCGAACGAGCCGAGGATTGTGTCGAGATCATTGGGCGCCCAAAGGCCAGGCTCGCCTGTTTTGGTCAGCTGTGTCCATCCGCGCATGTCTCCAAGCAAACATACCCATGGACATAACCAAGTCGGCGCCTGTGATTGCAATGTTAGTCCGGAGTCCTCGGAACTTTGGCGCATGGCCACATACCAGCCAGAAGCGCAATCCGAGCCTTCCTCCTCTGCCCATCAGTGCCCTCGATGCCGCCCAGCACGGTGTTGATCTCGTGATCGAAGTGGCGTAGGACCTTAGCAGTTGGGACGTATTGCGGCTCGCCCCGGCTGTTGTAATTAACCGTCTCGAAGGGGTCGACCATCAGCCAGGTCGACTGCTCGACGGCCCGGGAGCACATGTTGACGCGGTGGTAGCCGGGGGCCAGCCCCACCTTCTTGTAGGCATCGCTAACCTGCAGCCGTCATCAGCCCCTGTCTTTCCCCGCATTTTCCGTTAGAAAACTGGATGTCGTACCGGCGACAGGTAGCCGGCGCACACTTCAAAGTCTGTGTTGAAGCGGACAAAGTCGGACGCCATTTCGAACATGCGCAGGTGGAGGAAGGTGATGGCTTGCATAGTTGTCCGTCAGCCGGGGTTTCTGGCAGCAATTTTTACGGTGAAAACGTACGAGAGAACGAGCCGCAAGCAACCAAGACCAGGGGCGTCTTCCCCGGCTGTGTCTGCCGTTGCTTCAACTTTTGTGTCGGGAATGTGTATTGCGTGTGGGAGATGCTGAGCATGGGGTCCTCCATCAGGACGGTGGGCGTCTGGGTTCCCGAGTCGATGGTTCCGGAAGTCATTATGACAGGTTTGTTGGGGTTTGTTGCCGGAGGATGGCGTAGCTCGAGGTTCGAGGTTTGATAAAGCGCTTCACGGGTGACGCAAGGGCAGGGCGCGGCGATCGCAGGAGCCCGGTTCTGCCGAGGACCGGGATGCGGGGCACGGCAGTGTTGCAGTCGTGTCGCAAGGGGTTCGCTGTGTCGCCGAAAGCCGGCGCAGCAGTGTGCCAATTGAGGATAGCAGTTGTAGGTGGTGTAGATGCTAGGTTTCCGGTCAGTAGCGATGGAGTTTGATGGCTGAGGAATTCGGTGTTTGGTCAAAGACTGGCTCGAGTGGATGTTGAAGGTTGAAGAATGACAAGGACGGCCCAGGCGCGGGTGACAGCGACAGGGCCTCCCACTTTCTTATTAAGCCACTGACGCGCGCGGGGGCTCAGTAGTGCCGCGCCAGTTGAGGGCCGCTAATAAAGCCAACAATGCCGATTTATCCCCAAATCATGGAAGTCCTTCGACAGTCCGTTGCCGGAGTCAAGCGTGAAAAAGACGCAACCCACTCTTTCACTCACGCAATGTTCCTACTTGGGTCAGGCTAACCAGATTCATCTGAAAATGCCCTTTGAAGAAGTGGTGCTGCTGGTGATTTGGCGTCCCGTACCTGTCCCCCAAAGTTCATTGCGGGGTGGCAAAGAGCACCAACGCACTGCGAGCCAACAGGACACAGGGATGTTACACTCGAGTCACTAGCCAGGTCCTGAATTCACATGACGTGAATTACTGTGAACTTCCACCACTGGGCTTCGCACAGAATTTGTTGAAATCTACTTCCGATAATTACTATGCCCAGTTCGAAGCCCATGAGACTTCAAATTCAGGGCAGTTGAAAGAAAGCAGGTGGGCAGTGGGGTTGAATTGGTAAAGGTCCAGGCTGCAACTGCCCCGCCGCCACGCATTGAGGATTTCAACTTCGTGATTTAATGTGTAACAGATTCACAGATTTAGATGACGCGCAGGTTCAAAGCTGGACTCCAAGTTCCCTCGAGGAACTACATCTTTGAAAACCAATCATCGACAGGAACTGACTGCAGCGACCGTCCCAAGGCAACCCTAGTTGATACCATTTTTCATGATTTGGAGTCTCGGAAGGAGGCATACATTGGGGATTTGTGAAAAGGAACAACACAAATGAGGTTTCAAAACTAACGGTAGTTAAAACTAACGGTAAAATCAACGGGAAGATTAACCATCTCGAGAACATCTGTTCTTCATCTCAGCCATTATCGTCGTCTTCATTCTTGGGACAGAAACTGCATTGAAGGATGATTCAGAGGGTCCACACAGTGGCAATTGAGACATACCTGGGACAGAAAAGTCGTTGTCCCGCCCACAACTCCCCTCGAGCAACGCAAACAAACCCCTGAGCCCCTGAACAGCACCTCAATTAATACTCGAAACTCTCATACGCAACCTCCTCATCCCGAAGCCAGTCCAGCACAATTCTCTGCATCTCAGAGCTCGCACACACAAAATACTTTGTCCCTCTCACCCCATCCCTCACCCCCAGCACATCCCCTCTCCCATCCTCCCAACCTCAACCCTCGCCCCTGAATCCCTCACTAGCTCCATCATCTTCCTCCTCCTCACTCACGCCTCCTTTACTCACCCCGTCACAAACACCTTCAACACCCCTGCCAACCCCTCAATTGCCCCCAAAACATCCACCGCCAACCCCAAATCCCCACCCTCAACCCCCACAACACCTCAACCCCATCACCACCATCCGCACCCAAAACCCCCGGCGCCTGCGCCAACAACGGCGTAATCCCAACCCCCGGCCACAAACACCGCCTTCTTCCAGCAGCAGTACTACTCCCACCAACAACAGGAATCCTAAACTCCTCCCCTCCCCACCCCAAGCACATCCACCTCCAACCTTCCCTCCCCACGACCTTCTCAATATCAGGATACCCAAACAAAAACCCCGTCACAGGCCCGTTCCGGCGCAACGTCAATTCAATCTCCGCCCCCTTCCCTTCTTGTGTAAGTTGTGGTGGCGGGGGTGGTGGGCTAGAGACGGTAAAACTCCTCACAAAATCATCGTTCAAACTCTGCGGGTCACTATCCCGCATGTGCGCGTACCCCCGAGAAAGGTGGGACGCGAAGGAGAGGGTTAGGTGTTGGCCTGCTTGCCATGACATTACCCCCCTGTCTTCGGTGGAGTGTAAGAGAAAGGTGAAGCGCGCAATGGTGGGTGTGAGGAGGGTTTTGCGGAGGAGGGTGAGTTTGGCGATTGGGGGTTGGTGGCGTCGATGTGGGTGGTGGTGGAGGGGATTCGGTTGCGAGGCGGCGCACGATGTTGGAGGTGGTGTAGTCCGGGATGGCGAGGCCGATGAGGGGGTTGGTGTGCAGATTGCCGAGGGTTTGGTAGAGGCGGTTGCCGGAGTATTCGGGGTAGACCAGGACGACTTCGTCGGGGGTGTTGCGAACGACGCGGACGAAGCCGGCTGGGCCGCCGCGGTGGTTGGTGTCCATTGTTTGGCCGTTGGTTGAGGAGAGAAAGAACATGTCGGCTTGTTCGATCAAGGCGAGGGCCTCGGGGAGAGGGGGAGTGAGGACGACGCCAGCTGAGGGGAGGGGAAATGCGGATGAATGGTCTTCTCGTTGAGATATTTTGGGCAGTTGCCCAGGCTCTCTTGGACGAGCATGCCAATTTGGACCTCGCCGACGCCTTGAGAGTCCGGTCGGCCAGCAACGGTGCCGATGACCATTTTGCCCGCCAGCTTGACTCGGTCTCGGGTATTCAAATCGATGCTCAGCGCACTCATCATCCTCCCCACATCCGGCCGGAGCACTTCACCCTCAGGTGCTTTCCCCAGTAGGGCTTGAACCACTGGATCGTGCGCCTTGTCGACCAGGCTTTGCATTCCAAGAATGTTTTGTGCGACGGGCCGAGCAAAGCCACGTTCGCCGCCCCAGATGGACGTCCATGGCCGGCCCTCGTCGTCGACTGTTCCGACAGCTACCAGTGGGGAGACAGTGACACGGTGGGCATACGACTGCGGCAGGCCGGAGGCTGTTGGATTCTGGCGCGTAGGCACTCGAAGAAGAGAATGGACGGCACGCTCTCCGGGGTGGAAGGCGTGGCCGATCTCTAACAGAGTTGCCATGACGGGAAGGTTGTTGAAGCTCCTGATGGGCCAAGTAAGATTGACCAGCACCAGGGGAAGACTAACATTTAAGGGTGAGGTTGTAGAGTGACTATATTCTTAAAATCATCCTGCCTTTTGCCATTCCTTGATGCTATGACATTGGAGGGATGAGTATAAGATGACAAATCAGTGCTGACATCGAAAGGGCGCATTTGCGCAGCGCTTTGACGAATCCAGAACATCGCTTAAACTAGCTGGATGCGCCTTGAACTTGTCGTTCCCGATCTGGCGACGCCTTCGTATCACACCATTTCAAAAAAGAGCAAACAGGAGAAATAAAGAGGGGAAATGGAGAGAAGGATTAAGGCGAGGATGGATTTCCCGGGATAGAAACAAGACATCGCGGGGTGGTAACTCTGCAGGATCTTCGAACTGTCCAGTTTGTTTCTTATTCCCGCGTTTCAATGCAGAGCATTCACATCTACGGATATCTATGTTAAAAAAAGACCCGCTAGAAAATATGTCGCCAACATACATGGATATCTCGCGAAATTATCATCGCTTCATGTTTCCTTTCCAAAACGAGAGCCAATCCTCAATCCGCTCGCAACTGAAATCCCAAACGCCGTATACCCAAAATATGTGCCTGCCGTAATATGCAATGCCGACCCAACAACGAACGACCCATCCTCCCGCCCATATATCCTCTCCCATATATCCCCTCCCATATCTTCATTAGATAGTACCATCATCTTCTTTTCGTAATCCATCAATCAATCCAACTAGCCCAGGGCAGCACCCTCTCTCGACCCCATCTCGCCCCAGAGACCGAACAACAGCGTCTTGCTTTTCAACTCAACCAGACCAAATCCCCTCCCTCTGCCTATCTCCCGTCATCATCATCATCCGCCAAATCACTACTGCTCGCCGACGACCCGGTCTCAGTGCCCCGCACATTGTCTCGCGCAACACTGACCAGGTGGTAAATGCCAAAGGCTATCAGGGCGAGGAGGATAAAGAGGATGATGATGATTACGGCGATAACGTCGTTTTGCTTCATTGTTGCTGCTCTTGGGGCCCGTTTAGGGTCTGACGTCTTGGGATGGGTGTTCGGTGGCTCGAAGTTGGACTTGGTATGGGATGCGACCGCAGGTTGAAACGTTTGCGGGGTGGTTGGGCAACAGATGGGGTCAAGGGAAACGCTGATCAATGCGTATGGCGGCGGTGGTGCCGAGCCGTGTAAGTGCGCAGTTAACACCAAGGGCGTAGGTTTTGAGTCTCGAGTCTGACGATAGCGTGGAGACCGCGGGTTGTGACAGCAAAAGAGTCTATCTCTGTCAGACGTTAGCTGCAAGAAACCCAAACAGACGTTTGCGACAGGAAAGCTCACAGGTTGCGAGCAGCAGCAGCTCTTGGTTGGCGGGGTTGCGCAAGCGTGTAAGCCGATACGGTAGATCCAATAGAGGCTGAGCTGTCGTGTTCCGGCAGCAACAGGCCAAACTGATCACAAAATCTGAAAAAAACACAAAAGCGATTGCAAAAGCAGATCCGTAACGTCGTCAAACTTCGTGGAGGGTAAGATGCGCAGCACAGAGTTGGGCGCGGAAAACCAGGCGCCTGCAGTCAAATAGGGCGGTTGCCCCGCCACCTGATTGCAAAAGTCAACAAAAAGGAGAAGGCTGGCGACTGCTGCCCGGTGCTGATCCCTGCTCGGCAGGGTGTGCACGAGCCATTTTGGTGGGTACGCCCCAGCCTCTTCTGCGGTTCTTGCGTCTGATTGGGCTGTCCCTGCGTTTAAGTCCAGGGGAAGGGATGGGCTCCATCAAGATGCCGTGAAGGTTCGCAGTGCGTCATGGTGGTTGTTGGGTTTGGATCGTGTGCGATGCTCCTGTTTGGGGTCCAAAATGGCAATTAATTATCAGTGCGGTTGTTAAAAAAACCAAGCGTAGTTAGATATCATCTGGCGGGCTTCCTTGCGCCAATCCTCAAAAAAACAAACGGCTTCCCATGCAGAGGAAACCCAAAGACCAAAAGCAGAACCCATGAGTATTCGAGCTTACCCCCACCGTAAGGGTGTGTTACCCGTCCCTGACCCTCAACTATCGCGCCTGCTTGATATGCGCGCAGTTGTTGCGATGTCGTCTATGTCGACTGAATGAATGAATTTTGAGCCAGTGGCACTCAAACAGGTGTCCCGGCCGACTCTGACTCAGCGTCCCTCTTGATAATTCGGACGTGCTGCTCATAAAACCGGAGCATCTAAAGAGATCAGCTTCTGGGTGTGGAAGTTGTCTACCAGTGGCATATACCTTCTGTGGGCACCGTTGGTAGATCACTCGTGTTTCGTGCTGAGTTTTATGCCCGTTCTTCCAAGTCAGGTATACCATCAGCTTGCCAGAGTCTTCGTCCTCGCACGCGTCCAAATGCGCGATGTGCTCCTCCCAGCTGCCCGGTGGAGGCTTCCACGTAACTGCCTTCGCGCTGTATGGCGGTTCCGAGTCGCCCGAGTTGTCGCCGTTTCTCCGCGACCGCTTCCCGCTAGCCCGTGATGTCGACGAGGATGGCCGGCCCCTCTTCTTGCTCTTGATTGCCGCAGCCGTTTCTTCAAAAAGCTTATCGCGTCCGCCGATGCTCGCGTAGTATTCGTTCAGAACTTCGGTCGCGTTTTCTCTGAGAACAAGGTAAGCGGCGTTCCACGATACAGTCGTTGCAGCCGGCTCTTACGTCAGGTTCTCTTCCGGCTCCCATGTCCGATCAGACTTTTTTCTCGTACCCCTCCCATTTGACTTCGAAAAGAGGATTGCCCTAAGTGCCCAGTTAGATAGCCATTTGTAGCCCCCCCGCGTTGTTGGCGTCCTTACGTCCTTATCGATCATGTGCGACATGATCCTCTCGACCACATATACCTCCTCCTCAAGCTCCTCGTCGTCGTCGCTACCATTATCGTCCTTGACATCGGGTGTCGCGGCGTCGTCTTCCTCCGGGTTCTCCTCTTCGTAAGTTGGCGGCTTTCTGCCCCGACCGGATGCCTTGGACGCTGAGGGTTGATCAAGGGAGGCATCGGATCCTTCCTCAACATCGCCGTAAACTACCGACCGAGCTATTGTTAGCTCAAGAGAGCCGAGGGCGAGCGCATTGACAGCTGATGGAATGCGCCGATTGGCGACGCGACGCGACGCGACTAGCAGCGACCCTGCGCTCCAGCTGCCTTTGCTGGGAAATGTATTAGGGGCTTACATGGCATTGTGGGAGCGAGGATTTCTAAGATTGCGCACGCAGGAGTCGGTGGGTAATTTAATCAACCGTGGAGGTATTGTTGGGGGGTAGCTATGGTTTCACGAGGTCGGCGCAGCAGAAGAAGCTGGAAGTGGTGATAGCTTCCATCTAACTCGCGGCGCGGCTTGCAGAAAAATGGGGCTGGGGCGCGGCAGTGGGTTTATGGCGTCAACTCCCACATAACTCTGTGGCGCGAGCTCCCATTCTCGACCAATGAGCACTTTCTGAAAAGTTCCGGTTTCCGGCAGGGATCCTTTTCGAGGAACTCAAATTGCAGTCTAGCGAATTCTCCTCCTGCTCCTCCCACATATTTTATCACATATCCCGAGAATTGGACAAACCAAGATGGGATGACGCTTCGACTCACAGCCACGACGATCGGATGACCAGGAGATGACCGCCCAGACTAGAGGAATGGCAGATTTTGATTTCTCAGTTCGGTCACAACAAGGCATTTCTCAATTTCGATCCACGAGCCTGCAGCAGGATCTCCACACTCCCTGCACCGCTTGCAGATCAGCAAATCCATGGATCGCTCATCACATCCATTTCCCGCTTCTCCATCCACCGCCCAGGAGCCGCTGGTGGCAACGGCATAGCGTCATCCTTTCTAACTTCTCTGTGGCATCTTGAGACCATCGCAGAATTCGAAGCTGTTTTGGCCCCGAAGCTTTAAGAACACAACAGGGGAATCCCCCATTTCAGCCGCGGTCCACCCTGGCGGGACGCGGCCGGGGGATCGGGGAGCTAACAACTCCTTGGGTCCGCCAAGAACCCCGCCATTGGACCGGCAATATCAACCAGCAGGCCGGTCCCAGCCCGCCCCGGGTACCTTTCCAGGGGCTTCGAATGCGCCGGGGACGCGGCTCTGGAAGGGGACAAGGCCGCAGGCAGAGAGGCTCGTGGTGGGGGTGTTTTTTGGACGGCTCGCTGCCGAGCCCCAGGAAAAGTAACACCATGTTTTTGCAACGGCCTGCCCCTTTCTCCTCGGGACGTTGGGTTAAAAAGCATCAGTAACACGCCTGCCTCCCGCAGCTGCAACGTGACGGATTCAGCCACCGGCGGAGGATGCCGGGAATGAGGAGACAAATGACTACACTAATTATAGGCTGGGTATTTCACTAGTTTTGCTCAGATATTCCACTATTTGGCATCCCTCGTCCCAGCCGGGCTCGAATCCCATGGACTTGGGCCCAGCTGTCATGGCGGGAGCGCGGGTTGACCCCTGACAAACTAACGAAAGAAGCCACGACAAGCCTGCGGTCCAGGCCGATGATCAGCGCCAAGTGAATGACGGAGCGAACTGACGGCAGCCGGTGACGGGCCTTTTCCTTGCTGGGCAACACATCAGACTTCCCACGTCCAAGGTTGGCGTGACAGGGAAATCTCAAAGACGCTCGGAATCCACCCATCCCGCCGAGAATTGTTGGGGGAAAATTGAGGACCTCGATGAATCAGCGGGCGGAAACGGGCATCACCGTTTATTGCACTGTACAGGACGCAAAACCCGGGGACCAATGCGGCCACGAGAACCACCGTTTCTCCGAGTCGAACCCGGGGGGAGGCTCCCATCACAGACGGCATCACCCACTTTCCCTGGTTTTCATTCCCCTCAAGAGCCGCCCTCAGCCAACAACTGGATCCTGTGAGCCAGCGAGCCACAACACCGGCTTGGACACGGAGAACCAACCCTTGTTCGAGCCAATACTTGCCCTGTCCGGAAATGCTACCCAGAGAGGGAAAGGGGCCACAAATAATCTGAGAACTCCTTGGTGATGATGGTCATGTCAGAAGCAAAAATGGTCCACTCGTGTGCATCGCGTTGCCAGCACTTAAACCCAGGGTTCCCCGGAGTGTGTCTGCTGCTCTGCGTAATTCTTGTCGAAAGACCGTCATCAATGGCTTTAAGCAGAGTTGCTCCTCAGAGGGGGCGATTACCCAACCAATAACGAATCCTTCTCGGCTCAATTTTCAAGGGCCCAACCTCACCATCGCTTCACCCATCCGGGCCGCTGATGAACACCGACAACATGGAGAGCCCAAGCGGGGCTCCCGAGGGAAGCACTACCGGGGCCGCAAAGGACAAAAGCTGCCCCTATTGCCATCAAGCTTTTACATCCTCGTCCCTGGGCCGCCACCTAGACCTCTACATCAAAGAGAAAAACCCGAAGGCTCCGGACGGGGTGCACGATGTGGAGGCCATTCGGAAGCTCAGACAGAACATCACGCGCCGGCAACCAAAAGGCACAGCTCGGCGGGGAACTTCGGCCTCGGTAGGAACTCCAGTGGCAGGAGCTTCAAGAAAAGGCTCAATATGCGGAGAGCCTGACTCTTCGATCGCGAGATCTCCGCTGCTACAAACTGATGGCCCCGTGCCAGGGGTCTATCTGCAGTAAAGTATCCCTTCAAAACCCGTTGGGAGGCTACAGGGGTCATCAACGACATTGCGGGAGAAGGGGGCAGAGATACGGAACGTGATGGAGGGCGAGGATCAAGGACTGGTACTCTGAACCGCTCTGCTAGCCGCCAGGCACTGAAGCAGCAGCGGGACATGAGACAGCAGATTCAAGATGCTCAGGACACATCACGAGCTGCGGAGCTGGCTTTGCGGGAGCTGCTCGGTTCGTTCAGAGCCGCCAAGTCAGTATTCCCTGATGTCATTTCTCCCATGCTGCCAGAGTTCGTCTCGATACTAACAGACCTCAGGCAAAAGTTTGACGCCAGCTCCATACCGTTCGATTTTGACCCATTTTCACTGGACTTTCCGGCACTCACTTTGCAGTGTTTGGAGCCTCCCCCGACTCTCTTTGCCTCCACGCAGCATCCCACGCCAACATCATGGTCAATCCTGCCGCCAGAACATAACCAGCTTCAGGCACTCCATTCCTATTTCCAGGAGGAGTTCAGTAAGTGGAGGATCTCATGCACAGCCGCCACTACAGCGGCCGCTGAAGAACTCACATACCCACCTGTCCTGCATCCAGTCGCAGTTGACATCAAAACGGAAATTCGCAAGGCAGAAAAAGCCGCCGAGAAGATGGAGAAACACGTCTACGACCATCTTGACGCAACCTTTGCGATCTGGAACGGGCTTGCGCAAGAACAGCGCGAGCAGCTCTGGAGGCTCGAACTGGCACGAGGCGTGGGAAGGAAACAGAAGGAGATGGACAAGCTCAAGGAAGGGCAACACCTCCTCCGCCAGGAGAACGCACATCTCAAGCTACAAGTCGAGCAGCTCACCCGCCTCCAACAACCGCGGGAGTTCAAAATTGCGAGCCCATCGACCATCTACATCAGCGAGAAACTCCGGACGCAGATGTTAGAAGACATCTGGACAAGCGGGAGAGATTACGTGGGCTTCAACCTCGCCGACCGCCACGCCGACCTCTCGACCGTCGTCTCAACCGTCATCGACCGCTGGAAAAACGTCATTGTCTCAACCCGCACCGCAACCCTCGGTCTCGAGGCCCAACGCTCCTTCGACACCTTGAGCCCAGAACTCATGTCCCCCGCTCGCCGGCACCACCACCAACAACCACCACACCTGCACAACAGCCCCCAAACTCATCACACTCCTACCCCCACCTCCACAAACATCACGATCACCAACCGGCCACCAACATCACTGCATCGCTATCCTGCCTCGACTCCCACCGCCTCGGCTGCAACTCTCACGGCCATTCCGAGTGTTGCCCCGTCGATAACCACCACCCAAGCAGACGGGGAGGAGGATGAGGATGAGGATGAGGACGAGGATGAGGATATGAGCGACCAGAAAGAAGAATCAGACGCCGAGGCGGACCCAGATCCTGATGATCTGGATAGTGATGCGGAGGGGGATACGGATGCTGATGCTGACGCAGATGCGGATGCGGATATGGACGTGGAGATGGGGCAGGGGATGGGGCATGGGGGATGGCGAGTAACAGCTGGCATTTTTACTTGCCCATCTACATTAAGGGACTGATTTGAGGAGGTCATGTACCAGGGCCCCGGAAGTGAGGGAGACAATGAGTGCTTAAACGTGGGCATGTCTCGAAAGAGAGAGATGAGGGCTCCGGCCCTCGATGTAGGTTAGGCGCTAATGAGTCTTCAATATACCAGAAGAATAGTAGCAGTGTAAATTCACGGCTCAAGGACCATTAGGCCTTTTCATCATGTTGGGTAGTCTCTATGAGGTGCTCTGTGTTGGTGTTTGCTCAAGGGAAGTCCACGAAGCCACAGTTGGAAATAGGAACCCGGGGTTAGGGTTTACTGAGCCACAGCAGCCACTGAGTCACCCCGCCTTTCTGCAGGGCTGTTGGGTGTGAGTGAGTCAAAACCGCCGACTCGAAAAAAATACCCCGCTGTGGGGACCAACAAGCGCAATCGGTGTGTGCAAGGGCGGTTTCTGCGAGCCACCAAAAACCTCATCCTCTCTCTCTCACGAGACCCAAACAAACCGACAGCCGATCGCATTGGTCCCCGACATCTGCCTCCCCCAGGTCAGACGAGCCACCCCACAAACATGGCCGACTCCGCCGCTGCGCCCGCGCCTCCCACCGAGGCCGTGGCCAACCTTCACCTCGACGAAGTCACGGGCGAGCGCATCTCCAAGACGGAGCTCAAGAAGCGCCAGAAGCAGCGCCAGAAGGAGGCCGACAAGGCCGCCAAGGCCGCTGCCGCCCCTCCCAAGGCCTCGAGCAAGCCCAAGAAGGCGTCTGGCGCGGAGGAGAAGGACCTCAACCCCAACCAGTATTACGAGATCCGCGCCCGGAGCATCAACGAGCGTATGGCTACCTCAGTGCCGTTCCTGGAGCCTGTTGGAAGGAAGTTCTGACTTGATTGGAAACAGTGCTTAAGAACCCCGAGACCAACCCGTACCCGCACAAGTTTCAGGTGACCTATGATGACTCTAAGTTCTATGAGGAGTTCGGCCACCTCAAGTCGGGCGAGACCGTTGAAGACAAGGAGATCCGCATTGCGGCCCGCATCTACGGCGTCCGCTCGAGCGGTTCGAAGCTCATCTTCTACGGTACTGTCCCTTCCCGACCTCACACGCCATCTACCCCGCTAACTGTTACCCGGCATAGACGTCCGCACCTCAGCCGACACCGTCTCCATTGGCACCAAGATGCAGGTGATGTGCCAGGCGCAGCTGACCAAGGAGGGTGGCGTCCCGTTCGAGAAGCAGCACGAAAACCTGCGCCGCGGCGACGTCATCGGCATTATCGGCTACCCGGGCCGCACCAACCCGCAGAGCAAGCAGGCCGAGGGCAAGGAGGGCGAGCTGTCCATCTTCGCGACCGAGGTCAAGCTGCTCAGCCCCTGCTTGCACATGCTGCCCGGCGTGCGCTTCCCCTTTTCAGACGGCGAGCAGCGCGCCCGTATGCGCTACCTCGACATGCTCTGGAACGACCGCAGCCGCCAGGTGCTGTGGCAGCGTAGCCGGATGGTGCGGTATATTCGTGACTGTAAGTGTGGTTTAGGGAGGGTGAAGTTTGGGCAGGGCTGACGTGATTAGTCTTCCATGAGCGCCGCTTCATTGAGGTTGAGACGCCAATGATGCACGCCATTGCTGGTGGTGCCACTGCTGTGAGTTATCGCTGAGTCGCAAGTGAGGTTTAGCGATACTGACTGTTCAGCTCCCCTTCGTTACTCACCACAACGACCTCGATATCGACATGTACATGCGCGTCGCGCCCGAGCTGTTCCTCAAGAAGATGATCGTCGGCCAGTTCGGCAAGGTCTTCGAGCTCGGCAAGAACTTCCGCAACGAGGGCGTCGACCTTACGCACAACCCCGAGTTCACATCCTGCGAGTTCTACTGGGCGTACGCCGACGTGTACGACGTCATGGCGCTGACGGAGGAGCTGGTCTCGGGGCTCGTCAAGCAGCTCACGGGCTCGTACGTCACCAGCTTCACGACGCAGCACGGCGAGGAGTACAAGGTCAACTGGGAGGCGCCGTGGCGGCGGGTCGAGATGATTCCGGAGCTGGAGAAGGCCACGGGCGAGAAGTTCCCGCCGGATGATGAGCTCCACACGGACGAGACCAACCAGTTCCTGCAGCGCGTCTGCAAGAAGATGGGCGTCGAGTGCCCGCCGCCGCTGACCAACGCCCGCATGATTGACAAGCTGACGGGCGAGTTCATTGAGGAGACCTGCGTCAACCCGACCTTTATTCGTGAGTGTCGCTAATATGTGAAGATTCAAGAGTTGGATGCTGACGTGAGGCGCAGTCAACCACCCGCAGATGATGAGTCCCCTGGCCAAGTACCACCGGTCCAAGAAGGGTCTCTGCGAGCGTTTCGAGTATGTGCTGCTGCTGCCTGTTTCCCCAGGGCGCTTGCTGATAGTTCAACAGGGCTTTCGTCTGCAAGAAGGAGATTGCGAACGCGTACACCGAGTTGAACAACCCCTTCGACCAGCGGCTGCGGTTCGAGGAGCAGGCCCGCCAGAAGGACCAGGGTGATGACGAGGCGTATGTTGCAGCCCCTGTCCAGCTGGAAAAATGAGCAAGCGAGCTAACGTTTTGGTGTAGTCAACTCGTTGATGAGAGCTTCCTCAATGCGCTTGAGTATGGCCGTAAGTTGCGCCCTTCTAAACATTGCGTTAGAGTTGTTCATTTTGCTGACGGGCACCTTAGTGCCGCCCACTGGTGGCTGGGGTCTTGGTATCGACCGCCTTGCTATGGTAAGTCTGCCCTCACTTTAAAAGTTTATCAGACGTAAAACTGACAAGCGACAGTTCATCACCAACAACTACTCGATCCGCGAGGTGCTGGCGTTCCCCTTCCTCCGCGAGGACAAGACTGCCCCCAAGGAGAAGTTTGCCGCCGAGGTGGTTGACGTGCAGCCTCTTCCTGAGGAGGGCATTCGTAAGTGACAGTTGTTGACCATTAGGTTGTGGCTCATGGTTCAGCCTGCTGACTGACTTGCTTGCAGCCCACAAATAGACGACGAGACGGATACCCGAGACGAGATGGATATGGGACAAATCTTAGATGGTGTCTAGAACAGGTCGTGGGGTGTTCTGTATCTTTCTGTGTCATGATATGGGCTGGAAAATCAATGGGTTCAAGATATAAAAGCCGCAGCTGGGCTGATGGTGGTGCTGTTTTGATGTGGTGTCTTTGAGCGGCATGCATGACATGTCGTGATGAGCAGCAAGCAGGTGGTGTTTTGAGACTCGGATGTCGGGTGTTTGCTCTCCGATCGCTAAGGAGGTGGAAGATTGCGCGAGAAGCTGGGGGCCGCGTGGCAGCGAACCCCTGTGTCTGCTGCGGCCCGTGAAATGGGAATGCGATGAAAGCGATGGAGACTGTTTCAGTGGGGCCGAGAAAAGACGGACTGCCGTTGGTTGGTCTACGAAGTTCTACAGCCGTTGACGGAGCTCGGTGAGTTTCCCGCCGAGAAGAGATCCAACAAACCCCTCGAGTCGGGCTGAAGTTCAACCGTTCAACTGTCCCAGGTCGGCTTGAAGTTCAACCGTCAACTGAAGAGAGGCAGAATATCCCCCAATTCATCCCAAGAAACGGACATTGTTTCAAGAAACGCCGTGATAAGGGAAAGCCAAGCGCTGGGCGTGCCGACTTCCTGTCTTGGCTCTGCTGAGCCACCCTCGTGAAGAATCTCCAGCTTCCCCAAGTCCCCACGTGTGTCCCTGTTTGGGGATCCTGGAATGTCTCATCTCCTGTTTTCATCAACGACCATCCGGTTCGCAAAGCTGTACACCACAGCGGCTCTTGTTTTTGGTTGTGGCACAAGATGTCTGTTACGTGAAAAGAAACATCAATTAATGCCGTGGGACCTGATCTCGCATTCCTTCTCGACAAGGGCCAGACGCTCGTTTAACATCTCAATCTTCTTTCTATATTCAGTCACCGTTAACCCCGACTCGGGGACCAATTGAGGACGTCCTCCAACATATCTAACCACCACCCACAACAACGACGGATTTCACCAACGCCGACCGATTCCCCGGACAACAACCTTCCGAAACCACCCACCCGCCAGGCAGGCGGGCCACCACAACAATGCCCCTCCTCTCCCCAACCCTCACCCTCACCTCAAAAAACCTCCGCATAATCCTCCTCCGCCACCCCCTCGCCACCCTCATCCGTGCCCTTCTCCTCCCCTCATCCTCACCGCCTTCCTCTCCTTCGCCCGCAACCTGTTCGTCCCCTCCGCACGCTTCGGCATCTCCCCTTCCCGCCCCATCCGCACGCTCGCCGACGGGTTGCGCGCGGGTGCAGAAAGCGGGAGGAGGGATGTGGTGTTCGTTGATGGGGGTTCAAGGGCGGGATATCGAGAGGGTGATCACTGACTTGGTGGGGTGATAAATGGGGTGGGGATGGGTGGAATGTGACGGTGCTGGAGAGGGAGGAGGACATTGGGTATGTGTGCAGGGCGAGTTTGAGGGGTGACGCCGTGTTATGGGGCGGTGGTGTTTAGGGGAGTCCTGAGGAGGGGGGGGGTGGAATTATACGATTAGGGCGGATGGGGCGTTGGGGGCTGGGAGGATCGATGCGGAGGTGGGGGACAATGATGGGCAGGTTTATTTGTTGCCGTTGCAGCATGCGGTGGATAGAGCGATTTCGAAGGGTGGGATAAGGGGGCGGTGGGGAGGAGTTGGCGGAGGAGGTGGAGGAGTATCCGTTTACGTCGTTGACGACGAAGGAGAGGGAGGATAGGGTCAGGGTGATTTATCAGAGTATGATCGTCAACTTTATGGGGGTGGTGTTTATTGCGGGACTGATTGGGATTGTTTATCATATGGCGGGGTTTATTGCCACGGAGAGGGAGACGGGCATGTCGACGCTGATCGAGGCCATGATGGCGACGGAGAGTCGGTGGCAGCCACAGGCGGCGAGGTTGTTGTCGTATCACCTCTCGTTCTCGCTGCTGTACCTCCCTGGATGGATCCTCTCGGCGTTGATCCTGTGGCAGGGCGTGTTCAAGCACACGAACGCCGTCATCGTCATCTTCTACTTCATCCTCGCAGGGATGGCGCTGGGATCCATGGGCATGGCGGGCGCGGCCTTCTTCAAAAAGTCGCAGTTGAGCGGCGTGTCGATTACGATTCTCTACCTCCTCCTCGCCATCCTCGCCCAGACAATCAGCTATCCCAAGACGTCGGCCGTCGTCGCCCTGAGCCTGCTCTTTGCACCCTGCAACGTCACCTACTTCATCACGCTCATGGCCCGCTGGGAGCGCGAGCAGTGGCCGACCGACCTCACCAAGACACCACCACTCAGCCCCTGGAGTTGCCCCGGCATCCTCTTCTTCGTCTTCCTCGCCATCCAGATCATCGCCTACCCAATCCTGGCCGCCTTCATCGAGCGCTGGCTGCACGGTACAACCTCAAGCGGCCGCAACATCGTCGTGGCTGACAAGAACCGTGGCGACCTCGGCGCGGACTGCGCCGTACAGCTCGAGGAGTTCACCAAAGTCTACCGCCCGGGTCCGCTGCGACGCATGTTTTCTTTCATCTCCAAACCCAAGGAGCCCGTTGTCGCCGTCAACAAACTCACCCTCTCCGCCTCGCGCGGCCAGATCCTTGCCCTGCTCGGCGCCAACGGTTCCGGCAAGAGCACCACTCTCGACACCATCGCGGGGATCAACAAAGCCACCTCGGGCCGCATCACCATTGACGGCACCGGCGGCCTGGGCATCGCCCCGCAGAAGAACGTACTCTGGGACGAGCTCACCGTCGAAGAGCACATCCGCATCTTCAACATGCTCAAATCCCCCCGCAACCGCGCCGCCAAGGACGAAATCCGCCAGCTCGTCGTCGCCGTCGACCTCGAGCAAAAGATCCACGCCCAATCCAAGACCCTCTCCGGCGGTCAGAAGCGCAAGCTCCAACTCGGCATGATGCTGACAGGCGGCAGCGCCGTGTGCTGCGTGGACGAGGTGTCGAGCGGGCTGGATCCGCTGAGCCGACGCAAGATCTGGGACATCCTGCTCGCCGAGCGCGGGCGGCGCACGATGATCCTGACGACGCATTTTCTGGATGAGGCGGACTTGCTGGCGGATTACATCGCGGTCATGTCTAAGGGGACGTTGAGGGCGCAGGGGACGTCGGTGGAGTTGAAGGAGAGGTTGGGGGGTGGGTATCGGATCCATGTGAATAGCGTCAAGCTGATACCGTATCTGCCGGATGTTAAGGGGGTGGAGAAGAGGGCGACGCATGAGGAGGCCGCGTATGTGGCGGGGTCGTCGGCGATGGCGGCGGTGGTGATCAAGGAGTTGGAGGCGGTGGGGATTACGGATTATAGGTTTTCGGGACCGACGATTGAGGATGTGTTTTTGCAGTTGGCCGAGGAGGTGCATGAGGAGGGGGTGCGGGGTGGAGGCGAGGGCGCGGGAAGTTCGGTGGATGATGAGACGTCTGGGGAGAAGGTTGAAGTGAAGGAGGTAGAGAAGGGGCTGGAGCTGCTGTCTGGGCAGCCCGTGGGCTTCTTCAGGCAGACGTGGGTGCTGTTTTTGAAGCGGTGTGTTATCTTCAAGGGCAACTGGGTCACGTCTGTGGTGGCGTTCCTCCTGCCGGTCATTGCGGCTGGCTTGGTGATGCTGTTCGTCCGAAACCAGCGCCCAGCTGGGTGCTCGCCGGCGGAACAGTCGACGAAGGAGGTGGCGATCAACATCTTCGACAACAGCAACTTCGACCTGTTTCTTGTGGGTGGCCCCCCAGACAAGTTCAACGAGGAGAACCTCCTGCGTCTCTTCACGCCTATCTACCTCAACACCCTAGGCCGCGCTGGTGATGACAACTACAAAGGAGGAGATGGACTCAAGGCTAGGGCGGCCAAGAACCCGGCCGATTTTCTGCAGAATATCACCATCGTCAACTCGCTCGACGAGTTTAACCACGCCGTCGTCCAGTACCGCAAGAACATCACGCCCGCCGGCATCTGGCTCGGCGACGACAACTCGCCCCCGACGCTCTCCTACAAGGGCAACGGCGCCGAGATGATCAACGCCTGGTTTGGCAAATGGGTCATGGACATGCTCCTGACCAACACCACTATCGCGTCGACATATGTCATGTTTGACACGCCGTTCAGCCCCGACATGGGTGACTCCATGCAGCTGCTGGTCTATTTAGGCCTGGCCCTCTGCGCCTATCCAGCCTTTTTCGCGCTGTACCCGAACTTGGAGCGGCGGCGCAATGTCCGTGGTCTTGAGTACTCAAACGGCGTCAGGCCGCTGCCGCTGTGGCTCGCCTACCTGGGCTTCGACATGACCATCGTGGTGGCGGGCGCGGTCATTGGCATTGCTTTCCTGGCTGGTCTCGCACCCAATCTGTGGTACCACGTTGGCTACGTTTTCTTGATCTTTCTCCTGCACGGTCTGGCGTCGACCCTCTTGGCCTACAACGTCTCGCTCTTCAGCTCTAACCAGCTCTCTGCCTATGCCTTCACCGCCGCTGGTCAAGTCGTCATGCTGCTCGTCTACCTCATCTCCTTTATGTGCATCCTGATGTTCGCACCCGTCCACCGCATCGACAGCCTGCTGGTCCTCGTCCACTTCGTCGTCTCGATTCCCGCGCCCATCTGCTCCGTCATCCGCGCCATGCTCGTCGCGCTCAACCTCTTCTCGACGGCTTGCGATGGCCACGAACTCTCCACCAAACCTGGCAGCATGCTACAGTACGGCGGCCCCATCGTCTACCTCATCGTCCAGTCTCTCATCCTCTTCCTCATTCTCATCTGGGCCGACAGCGGCAACGCCGGCTTCAGCCTCCGCCGCATCTTCACCCGCTCCCCACCCCTCACCCCCTCCACCGCCATCGAAACCGAACGCGCCGCCATCTCCGACGAAGAAGTCGCCAACGAGCTCATCCGCGTCAAATCCCCCAATCCATCAACACCACCACCAAAACCCCCTCCTCCCCTAACACTACCTCCACTGACGGCCTCCGCGTCCTCAATCTCACCAAAACCTTCTCCCACCACTTCACCGCCGTCGACAACGTCACCTTTGGCGTGCCCCATGGCGAGGTCTTCGCCCTGCTCGGCCCCAACGGCGCCGGCAAGTCCACCACCATCTCGGTCATCCGCGGCGACCTCAAGCCCTCCCTCGGGAGCGGCGACGTCTTCGTCGAGTCCCACTCCGTCACGCGCCAACTCGCCTCTGCCCGCGCCCACCTCGGCGTCTGCCCCCAGTTCGACGCCGTCGACCAGATGACCGTGGCCGAGCACCTGCGCTTCTACGCGCGGGTGAGGGGCGTGGGGGATGTGGAGCATAATGTGGATGCTGTGATTCGGGCCGTGGGACTGGGGGCATTTCGGGACCGCCAGGCTCATGCGTTGAGCGGGGGGAATAAGAGGAAGTTGTCGTTGGGGATTGCGCTGATGGGGAATCCAACGGTGTTGTTGCTTGATGAGCCAAGTTCAGGGTTGGATGCGGCTGCGAAGAGGATCATGTGGCGGACGCTGGCGGGATTGGTCAAGGGGAGGAGTATACTGCTGACGACGCATAGTATGGAGGAGGCGGATGCGTTGGCGGGGAGGGCGGGATTCTGGCGAAGAGGATGTTGGCTATGGGGAGCGTGGATGTGTTGAGGAGGAGGTTTGGGGATGCGTTGTATGTGCATTTGGTTTGTAGGGGGCGCCGAGGACGAGGGAGGAGGATGTGGAGAGGGTGAGGGCGTGGGTGGTGGAGAGGTTTAGAGAGGGGGCGGTGGTGGAGGAGAAGACGTATCATGGGCAGATGCGGTTTAGTGTGCCTGCGTCCGCGGTGGTGGGGGTGATGTGGGTAGGGAGGCGGAGGAGATCGAGAGGGTTGGGACGGGGGTGGTGGCGACGAGTTCGGCGATTGGGAAGATGGTGGTGTTGTTGGAGGAGATGAAGGAGGAGTTGGGGATTGAGCACTATAGTGTTAGTCCCACGACGTTGGATCAAGTATTTTTGACGGTGGTGGGGAGGCATAACGTCAAGGAGGAGGGGTATCATGAGGAGAAGAAGAAGAAGTGGTGGAGGTTTAAGTAGCGGCGCCATGGGTGCTGTGGGTTGGGCGGGAGTCGAGCACTGCTCACTCAGACTGCAATTTTCTTCGTATTATTTATTTGCGCATACGCTGTACATTGGTTTGTTTTTTTAGTATATGGTTATAAGGGTCCCAGTAGCTCCCGGAGAGAGTGCAGATAAACAGAGAAGTTCTGCTCAGCAAAGGCATCTTTGCCTGTACATATTTTCTAATAGACAAGACAACGGTAGTTGGTGAATACAGCGGCGCACCTACTCGCTGTCTTTTATGTAAAACTACAGGTATACCAGCTTCTGTTGATCACATCAGTAACATCATACCAGTTGTCGTCAGAAGTCAAGTAAACTGTGAAATTTTGAGCTACGCAGATATTTGAACCATCCCCCTACCCCGGGTATTATGTATGCAGCTATAACCCTCACCCGCCTTTACCTACGGAAAAGTATGCTCCCCCAAGATGCCCCTCCCTCCTTCCTCTCATCCCTCAACTCCTCCCCAAACGCGCAATCAACCTCTCCAAAATCCACTCCGCCTCCTCCTGCGACCCCATCAGCGGACTCCTACTCCCGACCCAACTCCACGGCATCACCGCCTCCTCTTTCCCCTTCTCCCCTCCCCACTCCCTCTCTCCCTCCCTAACATCCCTCCCCATCTGCCCTCCTTCCCCACCATCACCACCACCACCACCATCATCCCCCTCCACCATTCTCACCCCTTCCACCTCCCCTCGCCACCACCAACCCTCTCCCTCCCCCTCCTCCCACTTACCGTCACCCGTCCATGGACATGCGCCCCGCCCTGCGATGCCGCTCCGCATCCGCCTCGTCTTCACCGATTAATCGCAGATACCACGCCCACTCGTGGAAGGTGTACTTGCGAGGTGGGTGGTGTTTGAGGTGCTGTGTTACGCGTCGGATTTCGTCGACAAGGGTGATGTAGTAGTCGGATTTGGAGGAGGGGGGCGAGGGGAGGTTTTGGCGGGGATGGAGGTGGTGCGGCGGATTTTGGGGGTTTGCGATGGTGATGGGGGTTTTGTGATGGGAGGGGTGGAGAATGTTATTTTGTTGTGGTGGTGTCTGATGGACTGGGGTGGGTTGGGGGGAAGACGGTTTGGTTTCGGATGATTTTCCTCCTTCAAGGGCGGCGTTGGCTTCGACTTGGGCGATGTGGGCTTCTTCGTCGTCGTGACGGGCGGCGCGCTTTTGTTTGGTGGGTTCTGTGTTGGCGCCTTCAGCTTCGAGCTCGGCTTCGTCTTGATGCATTTCGTCTTCAGGATCGTCGTCGGTTCCGGCGTTGGCGCCGCTGATGACCGAGGGCTTAAGGCGTTGCGGATTGCCGAGCATGCCGGCGGGCTCTTGCTCGATGTCCTCGCTAAAGAGTACGCCGCAGGACAGCGTCCGCAAAAGCTGCTTGAGGTCTCGTGTGAAGCCCGCCTCGCTGGGGAGAATGGTGACGGTGGCGATTTGGTCAGTGGCGTCGCGGATGCCCTTAATGATGGTATCGCCCGCGTTGGAGATTAGAACGGTCATGGTGGGCAGAGCCAGCAGACCCCAAAATACCCAGAAGGACTTGCCGGCGTTGGAGACAGGCGTGAGGTCGCCGTAACCGATGGTGGTCAAGCTGACGTAGGCAAAGTAGAAGCCGTCGAAGTAGTTCCAGCCCTGATAACGCGCCTCACACGCCTGAAATATCTTCGCACCGACCATCCAGAGAACCAACCACGTGCTGGTCGATACCCCCATGGCCACCCAGCGACGCCGGTGAGCGGCAGCGTCCTGGATCTTGCGCATCAGCTTGAACTCGTGTTCGCGGCGCTCAAACTCTGTTAGGCCAGAGGAACTAGTCGGGACAGACCCAAGGGGTGGCCCCTCCTTGATTGGTATCAGGATGTCGTCCTTGCCCTTCCGTGTCATCCGCCGCAGCGTCCTGCGCCGGTTCTTTTCCATCATCCGAGCACCGAGGCGCCGTTTTCCGCGGTCCAGCATCAAGCTGCGAATGGAGCCAATGACAAGACCAAGACTAATGATGCCGACGAGCGAGTACGGCAGGAGCAGCGCTCTCCCCACAGGAGTGGTAGCATGTATCTCTCCAAAACCAACAGTGAACAGTGTCACTGCCGCCCAGTAGACACCATCGAGGTACTGCCAGTCTTCGAGTTTGCTGAAAAGTAGGGCGCCTAGAAGCAGGTAGAACAACAGCATGATGGTCTGAAGCATCAGGGTCCGCTGGCTCGGCGTGAGCATAAAGTCTTTCGGATAACGGCCGAGCTGAGCGCCGATGTAAGTGACCACCATTAGGGAAGCAACCAAGAAGTACAGAACGGCTGAGTAGATGCCGTAATAGAAAGCCTGGGACCAGATAAACTCCTCGGTGGGCTCAACCACGAGCGGGCCTGCGGCAGTGGCAGCTAGTGCTATCAGGGCAAGAGACGAGATGTACCATCCAACGATGGTGACGGGCTGGGCAATGCTGAAACTGAGCCTCCGGGTCATGTTCAACAGCAGAGCCATGTTGGCGAAGAGGGCGAGAGCCAACTGAATGGCGTTAATGGCAGTTAGCCAGTGCGGGTCGGGAATGAAGGGGGGCCACCCGGACGTCAGTCCCTGGGGGGAAGCTCTGGCGCCATGGCTTTACGAGGGCGCAGATACTGAAGGCGGATGCAACTGGCCCCAGGGTGCCGGCGATCATGGGGAAGGCCGAGGAGGCGAACCACCAGCGGCTGAAGTACAGAACAACGGTCAGTTACAGGTCAAAGGCACAGACAGGTCTTGCTACGTCCAAACTCACCTGGGGTCTAGATGGGCCCATTCGCTGATTGCCGGCTTGGAGGCATGTTCGTGAATCTCGCCGCTGGCGTCGTTCATGGTGAGCACGGGGACTCAACAAGTCAAGGACTATCCTTCCTCCCACGGAACCGTTTGGGGTTTCTCCCGGCTATTGTCAGTGTCAGTGGGCTTCCATGGTGTGTGCTCTGGGCCATGGATGTGTTCGTCTGATCTGGAGAACATAAGTTGAAAGAGAATATTGAGACAAAAGAAAGTGAGCTCAATCCCCCCGGAGGACTAATCTTTTATTCATGACCCCAGGCAGGGCAGCCTTGTGTTGACACTTTCTGCAGGTTTACGGAGCAGATTGTCCAGCCAAATGGAATGCTGTGCACGGTGACGTCTGTAGGCTTGAAAGGACCCCTGAACAACAGGTAGTGGATCCAATTTGCAGGATATGGAAAGCCATGATTGGTTGAGCTAGTTACATCCTGTTGGTTGATTGGTTGAGGACTTTGGGGTCTCATCTCGTTCTTTCGTTTCTCTTTGTTCATTCATCCACCAACCAACGAATCGATTCCTGTTGAAGGCATCGTGAACCACTCGCAGCCGATCAGAAGCGTCCACTCTGGAGTCCTGAAGGCCACTGTGACAGAGATAGAAGGATTAATTTTTCCTCTTATTTTTATTCATATTCCTTTTCCTTCTTCCAAAGCACCGGTGTCTTTGCCACCAGAAGGTTAACAGGCCAGGGTGAGAAGGGGACATGTTCCAGTCAATCAGATGGATCCGCTTCCCAAGGGCATGCTTTAATCAGCCTCAAAGACCCCAGTTGAGATTATTCAGCGCCCATTCCTCGATAGAATACATCCGAGTACCATGTGCCTCTTCAGGTAACATTACTGTGAGGTCAGTTTCACCTTCTGTCCACCCAGGCTACTTGTCTGACGCAACCCAGCCTCCACAACATCTCAAAACACGAGCCAACCACACCATTGGTCATCTACATACCACCATTCTCTCAACTTGACCCAGAACACATCAACCCGCCATCATGTTTTGAAGACTACCCCACAGCCGTCATCAACTACAGATGGCAGGCTGTCAAGGGGGATGACCGACCAGAAATACCCCTGTACTGGCCAACTCCCCTCCACGATGTCAGCTTCGGCTACTCCTGGATTGCCGCCAATCTCGGGTCCGGCAGCGACGGTTCTGCCGCTCCCCGTCCGGCCTATCTTTACGGCTCCTACCTCGGTGCCGGCCTCGCCGCCAGCCTCGCCATGACTGAGGCCCATAGTCCCATGCGCGGGATGCCCATGACCATCCGGGGGTTAATCGCCCATAACGGCATCTACAACTGGACCATGTTCCTCCCAGACCACCCCCTCCACAACTTCAAACCACCCAAGCCCAGGGGGAGACCACGCCTGCACCCTCTGCCCCTCCCCGATGAGAACCCAGTCCCTATCGAAGAAGAAGGCCTTTTCACCGAACTCAAGGACCAAACACCCGGCCTCTTCTCCAACGCCTCTAATCTCTTCGACCCCTTCGCCTCCCCCTGCCTCTTCTTCCACTCTCCCAATCTTCACATTCCAGACGACTTCACCACCCCGCTTACCCCAAACACCACCTTCTCTGACGAGTTCAGCGCTGCCGTTGATGCCCTGGCAAATAGCTCCCCTTCCGCAGCCTCCACCTCCCACGGCTCATCCCCTCGCCAACTCCAGACTCCGCCTCCACCCCTCCACCCCTCCACCCCTACCGAACCAGAAACAGCCACCACCCTCCTCGCCGCCGCCACCGCCCTCGCAAAACAACTCAAGCCCCCGCAAGGGCTACCTCGCCTTCCCCGCGCAACTCCACGCTCCGCATCCCCCACCCTGTTCCTCTACGACCGCCCCTGGAACTACTTCCTTCTGCCACCCCGGACCCGGCAGCAGCAAAGGTCTTGTACACCAGCAAGGCCAGCGAGACAGCACGAGCAGGAACAACTTTAAAGTGCAAGCGGGCGAGTTGGCCGGGATGATGAGGCGGAGTTTGGGGATGTTTGAACTCAGGCAGACGGGGCCGGAGGGGGTGGTGGGAGGATATGGAGGAGGGGAAGCATGATCGTGCTCTGAAGGAGGGGAGGGGAACAAGAAGGGGTGGTGGTGTTGATGGGGTACGTTTGAAGGGGACAGGAGGACGGAGAATGAGAAGAGGGTGCAGACACAGGAGCTGGAGCCCGTGGTGGAGGAGGTGGGTGGGGAGATGGTTATGTTGGAGGGAGGGTTGGGGTTGGGGAGGAGGTGGGAGTGTCCGTTTGCAGTTGAGGTGTATGAGATGTGTGTTGCTTACTGCCCGTCTGAAAGAGCCGGCGGCATGACAGCAGCCTGAGGGCTGAAAGACAATAATAAATATCACTCCCAGCAATCCAGAGAGAAACAGTTCGAAGTTGAGGACCTTGGTTGTTTACAGGACCAGGGGTAGCTCAGGGTCCAGAGGTGGGTCCCCGGACCTCCGTTCTTCGGCGCCCCCATGGGAATCTGGCTTGGAATTGACTCCCAACAGCTGTGCCAAAAGCTTGATGGATGTTAAAATTTGCAATGAGAGAGGCTTAGAAGAAAAAAATCCCAGTTTACATTTTACAGAAAGGCGTATCTCGGACCGAGTATTTGAGATCTCCGTTGCCGAGAAAAACAAGGCGAAAAGCTTCCAGCCATTGTGGAGGCGGCAACTGCCCCCACCCCAAGACAACGTCAGGGCAATTGCATCACAACTCCGGGTGCGGGGAAATCCACCACAAGCAAGAGCAACTTTCAAAAGCGGGCTAATAAAAGCGACAACTTTATTGATCTGAGACATAAATGACCCCCTCTAAAAAAATCCACCCTGGCCCCAAAACCAAACTCCATTTCCACCCACTCATCCCCCTTCTGATTGTCATCATCGCCCTCTTCCTCGGGCTCATCACCACAACCACCACAATTCCACCCTTCACCACCACCACTACCACCAGGCTCGGCCACCTCCTCGGCCACCTCCGCCGCCCTTTCACCACCACCACAGCCACCACCACATTCCCCCATTGCAACCCACCCCACCGCCAGAATGACCACTCTCTACGCCCGCGAACTCGAGATCGCCCTCCTGGCGGTCCAACGCGCCTCGCTCCTCACCAAACGCGTCTTCCTCGAGACTTCCAAAGGCACCGTCTCCAAAGATGATGCCTCCCCGGTGACCATCGGCGACTTCGGCGCCCAAGCGCTCATCATCTCTGCCCTGCGCCACAACTTCCCGCGCGACGCTATTGTGGCTGAGGAGGAGGCTGCGCAGTTGAGAGGGGATGCGAAACTGAGGGAGAGGATTTGGGAGTTGGTTAGGACGACGAAGTTGGAGGATGTTGTGGCTGAGGGGAGTTGGGGGTGAGGTGAAGGATGTGGAGGGGATGTTGGAGGTTTTGGATTTGGGGGTAGTGAGGAGGGAGGAAGGGAGGGTGTGGACGATTGATCCGATTGATGGAACGAAGGGTTTTTGAGAGGGGGCAGTATGCGGTGGCGCTGGCGTTGGTGGAGGATGGGGATGTGAAGGTGGGGTGTTGGGGTGCCCGAATTTGCCGGTGGATGATAAGGCGGAGTTGACGGCGGAGGTTGGGGAGGGGAGGAGGGAGGGGCGTGATGTTCTCGGCGGTGAAGGGGCAGGGCGCGATGAGCAGGCCGTTGGGGAAGGGGGGACTGTTTGAGGGGGTGAAGATTCATATGAAGGAGATTAAGGATATGGCGAACGCGAGTTTTTGCGAGAGTGTGGAGGCGGGCCACTCGAACCAGTCGGAGGCGGCGCAGATCGCGAAGAAGCTGGGGATTACGAAGCCGAGTGTGAGAATGGACTCGCAGGCCAAGTATGGTTCGATTGCCAGGGGCGCGGGGGATATCTATCTACGCCTACCAACGTCGAAGACGTACCAGGAGAAGATCTGGGACCATGCGGGTGGCGATCTCATTGTCCGGGAGGCGGGCGGTCAGGTTACGGATACCAAGGGCAACCGGCTGGACTTTGGGGTTGGCAGGACGCTGGCCACCAACAGCGGTGTGATTGCTGCCCCCGCGGCAGTCCACGGCCAGGTTCTCAAGGCGGTTCAGGAGGTTCTCAAGCTGTAAACACGCTGTCTATGCATTGCAGCGCCCAGTAATATACATATCTATGGCAGACAAAACGGCGGCGAAAAATACACCAGCTAGACATACACACGCCCACCCGCGAGCCCTCTATTTGATCTTCTTCTGCTTCAGCTTGATGGTCTCGTCGTTGATGAAGATGCCCTTGCCCTTGTACGGCTCGGGGCGTCTCCACGCGCGGATGTGGGCGGCGAACTGCATGATCTTCTCCTTGTCGATGCCCTCAAGCAGCACTCTTGTCGGCTGCGGCGCGCTAGCCTTCATGCCCTCGGGCAGCCCCATCTCGACCGGATGCGA
Source organism: Collariella sp. IMI 366227 (assembly GCA_027946355.1). Classification (NCBI taxonomy): domain Eukaryota; kingdom Fungi; phylum Ascomycota; class Sordariomycetes; order Sordariales; family Chaetomiaceae; genus Collariella; species Collariella sp. IMI 366227. The sequence goes on along the minus strand of JAPEUS010000002.1, from coordinate 321,474 downwards.
GAAGCCCAGCTTGAGGCACACGAACGGCTGGCCCGGGTACTGCTCCTTGGACGGGCGCGGCTCGACCGTCGCGCGGTAACCGATACCGACGAGGCGCAGCACGGCCGTGTGTCCTTCTGATACACCCATAATGTAGTTGTTGAGGTACGACCATGTGGTGCCTGTGGTGTGTCAGTCAATTGGCCTCCGAAGGTGTCTAAGGGAAGTTTCCGTACCCCACATCTCCCGTTGATTCCTCTGTTCCCGATCCTTCACACTGAGAGAAACCCTCCTTCCCTCGGTGTCATGGTCGAGCTCGACATAGTCCGGAATCTCAAGCTCAAGCTCCCCTACACACAAACAAGTCAGCCCCAGCCCTTCCACCACACCCTATGCCCAGAATACCCACCCAAAGGCCCCTTAATCCCAACCTTGCGCTTGTACGTCCGCAGATACGTCGTCATGTCCTTCTTGGTAAACAGCTCGCCGATAGTGAGCTCTACCCCCGGCGGAATCGAGAGGGGGGTGCGCCCGAGCTTGGACTGTTGCGCCGTCGTCGCCGAGAAGGCTCGCCGTGCCGGGGAGGTGGAGGTTGTCTGGAAGGCGGGGACCAGGAAACCCGGGAGTGTGACGGTTGAGGAGGGGGCGGAGGCCAGGGCCCGCTGCAGGGCTTGCCTGCCTGTCCTGGGGCGAGCATTGTGGTGGTGGTGAGGGGGGACGGGGTCGCGACGCGGTATGGGGGCGTGGTTGAGATACTGATGCCGGCGCTGGAAAAAGATGGATTGGGCAGGGGACCAGCGGGTGGTTCCGCTGGGTGGGGCTGGTGGCTTAGTCATCAAGCAGAGGTCTGGTCCCTGGTGGTTCAAGGTGTTGTCAACATTCAACTATGACATCGCAACATCAAGGAGAAGAGTCATTAAACTTAAAGTCACAACCGAAATTTCACACTTTCTTTCACATTTTACCAAGTATGGTATAGAATGATTTGTGACTGTGATTGTTACCTTTAGAATACTTTTTCAAACCTTTTGGTGTTGGGTTTGAAAAGCCTGTCAATACTCCCAGGTGGCCGTATTCACACCCATTGCACAAGAATCACAATTCAGGATCTACTGTGAGTCCCTGAAAATTGACAATAGGACCTCACAAGTAAAACGCAATAATTATTACCTTTTGGAGCTCCCTCAATTCAGATAAGCATTTAGATAAGCTGCGGTTTGTTTAGTGTTCCTCGACCGGCCTTAAGTTCAAAATCCGCTTCTGTTATAGACGGCGGTCACGATTGCCCCAGAGTTCGTGAGTAGGACGATTTGAGCCTTTGAGCCTTTGACAGGTCAAGTTAGAGCTCCAGTTGACTCAAGTCTCAACTATCACGAAAGCAAACTCGCCAACTTCCGACTTAACCTCTAACGACACCACAATTGCTCCTTCCTTTCCTGACATCATGGCTACCGGGTACCTTCCCAAAGTTATCTTCTACGCGGTCGTGCCCTCTTCTTCTTTTTCTTCAACACCACAGTTTAACTCAGAACACTCTTGAGTTTTCGCATCACCAATTATCCCAACTCTTCAAACAAGTCGCTGTCTTCCCATACCCATGGTCTCAAAGAGATAACATCACTCGCACTTGGCCCAGATCCATCTCGCGATATTAATATGCAGGCCCCCCTACTTTTTCTGGCCCTCTGGACGCCTGCCATAAGCGCTATCGCCTGGAGAAATGATCGGAGACCAGAACTTGGTAGGATCTCTTCGACCATTGCTAACCGAAATAAACTAACCCTCCCGCAGTCCAAACTCACTCAGACAAACCCTCCGACCTGCTCCAAAACCCCCGTCTCCCCAACATCTACGCCGTCGCGCTCAGCGAGCTTCAAGAACTCGAGTCCGAACCGCTCTGCCACCGCGTCGCCGCCCGGCTGCTCGTCAACAACTGCCAGCTAGTGGACGGCAAGGATGAGGCGACCATCTTGACCGATAGCGGTCGACAGGTCCGCGACTTCGTCGACTCGTATGCCGCGAGCTTGGCTATTTGCGATCTTGAGCGGGGAAGGTTCGTGATCCCAAAAGAGTGCGCCAAATTTCGCGAGCCGTCGCTCAGCCAGATCGCGATTCGGGATGAGGCACAGCTGCATGTAAGCCCTGGGGAGATTGGGCTCTGTCTTTCGGCACTGGCGGCGTCGGATGCAGCATGGAGCACGTGGGTGAGCTATCGCCACAAGGCGCTGAGGTTCTGTGAGGCGGCAAGGGCGGATAACGAGAAGGGTAAGCATTCTCTCAACTTGATGTGTTGGGTTTGTCGCTGACGGTTATGTAGCCCAGAATATCTTGCTCTACCAACGCCTGACCAAGATCATCTCCCGACTCACCGACGGCGTCGAGGCCGAGCTGCAGAAGCGGATGGACGACCTCGACAACCGCGCCCGGCAATCAGTTGAGAAGCTGGAGCAACTTTCGCCGCAGATTGGACGTTTGAGTGAAGGGCTGGCGCGAGTGGAGAGCTACCTTGCCAGCGACTTGGACCTGGCACTGAAGAAGTCTTCTGAATCCGCTCGCGATGGGCTTCAACACGCGGAGAATCTGCAACAACTCCTGGGCGTCTTACTTTCCAACGTACTCGAAAGTAACTCCCAGCTGGCCTTCGCACATGAGCAGTCACTTCAGCAGGCCTCGCAGAGGGTGAGCGATGACATAGGTGCCCTGATGGCCGTGGTCTCGACAGCCATCGCTTCATCCAGCTCTCTTTCGCAGCAAATCGTGAGTCCTCCACGAGCATCACATTACTGTCCCTTCCGCTAACTCATCCAAGCAATTCACAAGCCAGCATGCCTCCGTGCTCGCCCAACGCCAAGACCAAGTTGAGCAAGGCATGGACCGCCTGGCCACCGCAACTGAGACGCTCTCCACAAAACTCGAAGGCCACTCGAGCATGCTCAAGCAAGCCAACAATATCACCAACGACATCCTTGACGCCCTTGAAGGAACTGCCGCTGCGGCATCTTCGCTGAACGAATCCTTCTTTATGCGCGCAACAACTCGAAGCTGGTGGCCGTTCGTTATCTTTCCCACAGCTTCGCTCGTCATGGGATCCTACGGGCTTCCGCCGTCCATCGTTCGCAATATTGGGCTACTCGTGTTTGGGGAAATGGTGGGTTTTGTGGTTTCGTCGTATGAGCAGATTACGACTACGCTCTTTGGTTTCTCGGAGATGATGGCAGCAAACGCGACGGCATCCGCGCTCTGATGGTTGATGCGTTATACTCGTTATTTTCTTATTATTTTCAGAGGCATAGGTAGCTGGAGCAGGGCGTTTTGGGGTATGATAGGGATTCGGGTTATCGGTCAGCTGGAGGATTTGGGAAGGGAAGGGATGAGACGCAAGCAGGATCTTGAGCTTTTCGTTTAGCCATATACAGGGTGGCGTCATCTGGTAGCTTTGATGCAGAGATAAAATCGTTGATACCCAGGTTTGCCTTCACAGCTGCTGCCGTTCTGCCATGACGAAATTCCAGGCTTTAACCGCAGCAATATCTGATGGTTGAGAGGAAAACAGCACCTGCAGGCAACCTGCAGGCAACCTGCATAATCACACACCGCCATGCTGGTGCAGCCCGATCTTCAAACCGGACTTGGGCGCACCACCAACAACAACTACTCTTGGAGTCTAAACAGAAATTGCCTTCAAGCCTAAGTATCAACACCGTCAATATATCCATGCCTCTCACAAACCCACCACCACACCAACCCATCCAACCAACCATGGAAATCATCCAATTCGCCGAATGCTTCAATTCTCATACAAATTATGGAAACCAGGAGTAACCCTACTTTTTTATCGTTATTTTATGGTTCTTCGATAGCACGTTAACTTCATCATGGTATCAACATAGCCTCTACTCCTAGGTTCTTGAAGGGCTGCAACTGACCGCTGCACCATCCTCATGGACCACCAAACACCACATCCCCTCCCCCCCCTCAATCATACCAAATAGCATTCATCCCAAACCCCGGCTCCGGAATCCTGACCCTCGCAACCCTACACAAAAACTCCTCTTTCCACCTATACATCTCCAACCACCCCTCCTGATCATCCGTAATCGCCACCCACTCATCACTCCAATCACACGGCGACACCGCATTACTATGCCCACCACTCGTCGGCGTCGGGTTCAAACAAATCTGCCTCTCGACACTCCCGCACTCCCGTAACTTAAACGCCGCCACATACCCCTGCAGATCAAACCTATTTGCCCTCGCCGACGCAAACATATACCTTCCACTGCGTGTCAACACAACCACATCCGCCCTATACAGACCCTTCCCCGTCTCCGGATCCCTCGCCACGATCCCCGGCGGAATCAATGGGAAACTGTGGTGGGTATACACAGGCATGTGTGTCTTCGGATCGATCACGTACTCACACAGCCTATTCCCGGCCTCCATCAAAGCATACAAATAATTCCCCGTCGGGTGCATGGCCACCCAACGCGGGTGGTCCCCCGCGTGGGGAGCGTCGACGCTGCCGACCAACTCGACCTCGCCGGAGGGGAGTTTGCGGTGTGTCCAGAGCTTGTTGGCGGACAGGTCGGCTGAGTAGAGGTAAGTTTCCGAGGGGTCGAAGACCATGCCGTGGATGCCGGTGGTGGGTTGGTAGGGGTAGTTTTGGATGTTGGTGGAGAGGGTGCCCGAGGGCGTGACGGAGAAGATGTTGCCGTGGCCGGCGTGAGTGTAGAAGGGGTTGGCGTAGACGGCGTAGGGAGGGAGTTTGGCGGCGAGGAGGAAGATGGCACGCGTGTTGGTGGTGGGGTTGGAGGCTTGGGCTAAGGGAAGGCGGGTTAGTAAAGGATTGGGAGGGGGTCGGTATGGGGAGGGCGTACGGTCACCGCCTATGGGGTGTGAGGCCTCATGGATGATTTCGGTCGGGCTCTTAATGGCGTAGCTGGACCATTTCTTCATGGCTGCGCCGTAAATGTTTTTCTTGGTGTGCTGTGTCCATTGTGAGTGAGGATCGTGTCAAATGAGGGCCAATTGGTGTCGTACGTCGAAGGTCATCCATGATATCGGCTCGTCGTGAGGGATCTCTGTGCGCTTGACCAGCTTGAGAGTGAGGTCCTCATCATCGAACTGAACAGTAAAGATGGCGCCTGGAGGGGTCCAAGTCCCGATCATCAGGTGGTGGAGGGGCATGGCTGGGAATGACGTCGGCTGTGGTGTCGGGAATTGTTTGGGGTTGGAGAAACGAGACACGTGAAACAGTGTGTTGAACTTCAAAGCTCGTAACGAAGCCGCGAGACGAGATCAAGTATGATCATACGATGGCAAGATTGGAATTGGACAAACGGAACTGATCTCGAATCGAAAGACTTGATTTTCCTTTACATTTTTTCCGTCTCTTTGCTCCTCCCTGAGCGCGTCTCGGGCGTGAAACTTCCCCTCGGCGCCTCCAATCGCTCGGTATTTCAATGTGGGGTCGGTAGCGGCAACGGTAAATGGGAGATCGCCCGCAGCGGGCGGGATTTCTGGCGTCTCGAGACACACACACCTGGACCGGACCGCAAAACCTTGTCCCCCCCAGATCCGCCTGGCGCGGTCTCCGTCAAGTCTTAGGCCCATCCAACCAACCATAGCCAAAGGGTAAAGGCTGATCCTGGCCGCAAGCGACTGGACCCTGTGATTGGAACTCGCGAGGCCGAGCTCCATTCCTCGCACCACCGCCTCCTCGAAACAAAAGAAGGGGCCCGGGGGTGCTCGATCGGCGGGATGCCATGTGGGAGGTGGGAGGCGTCGGGGCGCGAGCCGACGATTCATGAGAACGGCAGTGCCAAGGAGAGATAGCCGGGCTGGCGTCAGCTTCCCGGGACTGGTCGTGGCCCGTGGTTTGGCGGTCGGATGCCACCCGATGGCCAGGTCTAGGGGTCGCCGCGGCTGAGGATGGAGGTTCCCTGCATTGCCGAGCCCGTGGATGGATCCCGTACCACCTCAACCGTACCTCACTGGCTCATTGGCAGGGCTAAATTTCTCCCGGCTTGCCTCCTTCCCCGACCCCACTCCCGTGATGGTGACCTCGGGGACCGGCGAGCTGCCGTGACAGCCCCCCGACTGCTGCCCGGCGGGGAAACTGACGCCGCATGGGTGATCATGGGTGGCTGCGTCCTCTCAGCGCGGGTGGTGTCCAATCCGCCGCGGCCTTGACGTTGTAAAGGCGAGTTGGGAGGCAGTCTGCTCAAGTTCTATTTAACTCGAGACCTTTTGCTCAATTCCGTGGTTCTGTTTCTCATCAACATTTCCAAGTCTTCTTTCAGCTCCAGCTTTCTGATATTCAACCAAGTTAAATACTATAACTTGGTTATTCCTGCTTTCTCCTTTTACCACTCTCCCCAACCTTCGACTTACACCCACCACAACACACAACACCACACAACCCTCACAATGGCCTCTGACAAGCCCTCCCACCGGTTCGACCCTGACTTCACCCGCAATGTGGTCGAGGGCATGGGTCCCAACACCACGCCCCGCAACCGCGAGGTTCTCGGCGCCCTGATCCGCCACATCCACGACTTCTCGCGCGAGGTCGAGCTCACTATTGAGGAGTGGATGGAGGGCGTCAAATTCATCAACGCCCTCGGCGAGATCTACGTCAAGAGTAACAAGACGCGGAACGAAACCCACCGCATCTGCGACGTCATCGGCCTTGAGTCGTAAGCCTTTCCCTCCCATCTCTCCCCCACCCTCGTCTATGTATGTACTAACACTGCCCAGCCTCGTCGACGAAATCGCCCACAAAGTAATCTCCGAAACAGGCATGGACCCGACCTCCTCATCAATCCTCGGCCCCTTCTGGTCCCCCAACGCGCCCTTCCGCCCTCTTGGCGGCGCCATCTTCCAAGACGGCGTACCCCCCAACGGCCGCGTGACCAAGATGCACGGCGTCATCCGCGACATCATAACGGGCCAGCCCATCCCCAACGCCGTCTTCGATATCTGGCAGGCCTCTGCCAACGGCAAGTACGACTTCCAAGATCCCGACAACCAGACGCCGAACAACTTGCGGGGCAAGTTCCGTGCGGATGAGCAGGGGCGGTATTGGTTTTACTGTCTGCATCCGACGGCGTATAGCTTGCCGCGGGATGGGCCGTCGTGGCAGTTGCTGACGATGATGGATCGTCATCCGATGCGGCCGGCGCATATCCATATTATGGTCACGGCGGAGGGGTTTCAGGGGTGCACGACGCAGTTGTATCCGAGCGATGATCCGTGGATCAAGAGTGACACGGTGTTTGCGGTGAAAGATGATTTGGTGGTGGAGTTTAAGCCGTTGGAGGGGGATGAGACGGCCGTGTTGGAGCTGGAGTATAATGTCAACTTGGGGCCGAAGGGGTATAAGGGGAAGATTTAGGGGTTCGTGGTATGCGGAGATGGGGGACAGTTCACTGGGAGGATCAGCAAGGTTTCTTTGTACATATTTGTTGCGGTATATACCCAACTGCAGGGCAGTCGTTTGTCCGTGGAGGTGGAGGGGGAAGCATCTTAAGGTTGAAGTTCGCGATGACGTTAGTGTAGAGCTAGTTTCTGTCTACTCGTTGTGAATTGAACGGTTTGATTGATCACTCACATTCTCGGCGGCTTATCGATTTGGTGCTGTTGACTTTTGAGCCCCTATCCAGGGGCGCGCCTTGACTACGTCATGCAGGGACGCGTCACACGCGAGTTGGGATGGAGAGCTGGAAGAAACGAAAAGACATTTCGTTTTGCTTTAAATCCATGAGTGTGTTTGAAAAGATGTATAAGGGTTGCCCACAGAATTGTGATTCTTTGTCTTGGGAGTAAAGAGGGGATGACAGGCAGGCTGGGAACACCTTTTCTCTCTTTCCAACCAACCATAACAGCACCTCAAAACTCTATTTCTACAGCCAAAAAATGACACTCACAGTGCAATGTGAATAGCTCATTCATGCCCACGACCTCCCACAACCCCCTAAAAACACTGCCTTGCAGGGCGAAGCAAAAGTGAATGACAAGGGCGAGATTCGAACTCGCGCCCTTTCGGACCACGGAATCCTGAGATTGGAATTAAGGGTAAACCTTAACGTGGCGCCTTAGACCGCTCGGCCACCTTGCCAAATGATATTGATGAGTTTGAGTGGTGGGGATGAGAGTTTTAATTCGAGGGTCTGGATCGTGAGGTGGAATGGATGTTGTGGGTGGATGGTGGGTTGGGGGGTGGAGTCAGGGTTCAGGGTTTGGGGTCTGGTTGCTGGGATGGGCTGAAGTTGAAGGGTGAGGAGGGGTTAGGGTCGTTCAATGGGCTGAGGATGGGCAATTGTGTAAAAGGAACATTTGCATCTGTAAGAGTGTGAAACTTTGAACAGGAAAGGGAGGGTCGGCGGTGCTGGGTGGGAGGACCTTTGGCTGGGAGAGGAGGGTGGATGTGAGATAGCGATTGAAAGATGAGGTGAATCTGTAAACTGAATGACCTTCCTACCACCTGCTTTGTTTCAAATCAGTTTGCGATGTGTAGGAGCCAAAAGAATTGGGGGCTGCGGCTATCCGCTTGTCAAACCAGAATATTGGAGAGGAGAAAACTCTGGAGCAATGGTAATGGTGGCCGGGCCAACTGTAAGTGCCGAGAATTTAAGGCCGCCACAAGAAAAAGGGACATCTCTCAATGCTGTACGTGTTGCCTCGGGATTCGAAGATTTGCCTTGCGGTTGACCAGCTGAGCGGGTGGCAGATATGGCGGCACAATTGTCCTTCATCTCCTTGAAGCTCTGCATCCCTGCAAATGCTCATGATAAGTTCAGATTCCAACTTGCGCCATATGGCGGCTGACTCCAAGCTTAAAAAAAATGCTTGCTGGTTCACACTCTCGGCAACGACTGGTCGTAAAGCTTTTGTTGGCACAATATGTACAACGCCCCATCTACTTCTTCTCCTCCGTCTTCTCCTCAGGTTTCGGTGTTGGCAGCTTGAACGTGTTTGGTGTCTGGTCGAGACCAGGGCCAACCTGCTCCCACGCGCTCGAACCTCCCTCAAAGTTGCGAAACGCCTGGGTGAGCTCGAGCGGCTCCGTGACAATGCGCTTTTTCTCCTCGTCCCACCGGATCTCGGTGTACCCGGTCAGCGGGAAATCCTTGCGCAGCGGGTGGCCCTCAAAACCGTAGTCGGTCATGATGCGGCGCAGATCGGGGTGGTCGACGAAGAACACGCCGAACATGTCGTGCACCTCGCGCTCGAACCAGTTGGCACCGTCGAACACGGCGGTGGCGCTGGGGACGGGCGACACCTCGTCGGCGTAGGTCTTCACCCGGATGCGGGAGTTGTGTCGGACACTAAGCAGGTTGTAGACGATCTCGAACCGTTGGTCACGGGTGGGGAAGTCGACGGCGGTAACGTCGCTGAGCTGGGTGAACTCGGCGGCGGTGTTGTCTGGCAGATGATGTCAGCTCCCAATCCAGCCAGTGCCCGTGCAAGAAGTGCCTTACACTTGAGGAAGTTGAGGACCGGGACGACGCCGGACGGGCAGATGAAGATGGTCAACTCGTCCTTCCAGACGGAGAACTGCTGAATGTACTTGGGGAGACAGCCCATGAGCCACGAGCCGTACTTGTGCATGTTGTCGGCCTTAGACTGGTACTTGTCGGCGGGGTTGACGAGGGGCGCCTTGAGGGTGGTGATATGATCGCGGGGGGGCAGCGCGCGGGTTCGGAGCATCCTTGGGGACAGCGACGTTGGCGCGGGCAGTCGTCGCGAAACAGCGCACCACCGAGGCGTCAACGATGGACGGCTTGGCCGGCCGCAGAGCGGAGGCCAGGGCCCTATTTCTGCAGAGCTTGCTGGCCATGGTCGATGTCGGCAGGGCGGGAGGGCCAATGGATTGGGAGTCAGCCGGTGGCCTAGATCGAAGTCACTGCTCGTCGAGGTTCGAATCTCGGATTGACGTCGAGCTTGGAGCTCGGTCCAGGTCTGGGATGCCCCCACTGGCAGAGTCACGTGATCTATCCACACAGTCGGTCAGATGGGACGGCTTGTTTTGACATGTCGTTAGTTACGCGTCAAGAGTGGTCAGAGTTTTGGATCAAAGCAGAAAAGCCAACCCTCAACCGCTATTTTGCCCTTTCTTCAACCTCATCTTACTATTCTGAAAATTGCAGCTCTCGTTCTCGAAAACTCGCAAGCTCAGGAAGTCGCAACCGGGCAGCTCAACCAGAAGTGGCGCGACACGTGCAAGCCAGCGCTAATCCTGAAACAGGCTAGTCTGTTCCTCGAACCTTTTGCTGGAAGGCTCTGCGTCGCCTCCATTCCTCCTTCAACACTCGATCCATTCCCCCCTCGCCCATTCCACCAAGCATTTCTGAGGATGCCCTTGTCCTCCTTGTAATTTCAACAGGCGTTTACCAGAGGGATCGTTTGTTTTTCTTTGATACCACGCGACCCAGCGACCACCTAATCACCCACCTACAATCTGACGACCTACCTACAGAAATTCTGCAGCTTTCTTTTCCCGACGAACGAACGAACCAACCGTTTGGCTCTCCCGACCTCGACTTCCCTCCGCCCCGGCGCGACCACGTTGCTTGCTGCTCTCGCATCCCCGGATCGACACCCAGACCACAACCATGGCGCCACAGGACACATACTTTGACGATGAGGAGGATTGCTGGTATGCTTATTACCCCGGGTGTTTTTATCAGGGGCCCATGTGTGTGCAACTTCAGCTTACTAACTGCGTCTTTGCACCAGCCCTCTCTGCATCGAGGAGTTTGATCTCTCCGACCGAAACTTCCGGCCCTGTCCATGCGGATACCAGGTGCGCAGTCGCCTTCGCCCTGCGTCATTTCCCCACCTAGACGCTGACCATCTCCCAGATCTGTCAGTTCTGCTTCAACAACATCCGGAATAACATGAATGGGCTGTGCCCCGCATGTCGACGGCCGTATGATGACAAGACTATCGTCTGGAAGGTTGCCACTGCCGAGGAGTAAGCTAAGTCACCTGTATGTTGGGCGTCCGCCTGCTGACAGCTGTCAGGTACGCCGAGTTCCGAGCGAATATCCAGAAGAATCAGAAGAAACGAGCCGCCGAGCAGCGCATCAAAGAGGCACAGAAACGCGAAGCCGAAAAGGAGAACCGCAAGAATCTCGTCGGCGTTCGGGTCGTTCAGAAGAACCTTGTTTATGTGACCGGGTTGACACCGACAGTGCGAGAGGACGAGTTGCTCAAGGCTCTCAGGAAGCCTGAGTTCTTCGGCCAGTACGGCAACATCCTGAAGATTTCGATCAGCAGTCGCAAGGGCAACGATGGCCTCAATCAGTCTCTTGGCGTTTATGTGACGTTTGAGAAGAAGGAGGACGCCACGCGATGCATTCAGGCGGTTAACGGCTCGCAAAACGGGGATAGGGTACTTCGGGCGCAACTTGGAACGACCAAGTACTGTTCCGCTTGGCTTCGCCACGAGCAATGCACGAACAGGCAGTGTATGTTCCTGCACGAGTTGGGCGACGAGGAGGACAGCTACAGTCGCCAGGATCTGTCGTCGATGAACAGCATCAACTCACAGCGGCCTATCCCGAACGGGGGCACTTCGCGCTCCGCTTCACGACAACAGGCACACCCCTCGCCATCCCCCGCGGCCGCTCAGCCCATGATGAGGAGTTTGAGCAAGGATGGGTCCGATAACGGCGATACCCCGGCGCTCCCGCCTTCAGCAAACTGGGCACGCAACCCCCAGGTCCGCAGCCGCCGCGGGAGCCATGCCACCAGCGCTGCAGCCCCCAGCCCTGCCATCTCGAATTCACTTCCCGCTACTGCAGAGGTTGCCGTTGAAGACACTCCGGATGAGGTCTCACCTCCTGCGCCTGCAGCTCGCGCTCCGCCGACCTCGGTCGAAGCAAAGCCTACCAGCACTCCGGTCGAGAAAGCCAAGCGCACATCCCAAGATGCTCTCAGGGCGCTGCTGAAGTCGCTCGAGGGATGCACGCTTGCGTTCCCGAAGCTGGGGGGGGACATCCCCGCCAGCGAGTTTAATATGCTTTATCCTCCGCTTTTTGATACCCGCGGCGGGATGCGGCGCCGCGCCCTGCGCACGCCCGAAGACGTGAGCAGCGTTGAAGATCAACAATCCGGTGGCGTTCGGGAACCCTCCGAGGGCGAGCCGGAGAGCAGTGGTAGTCTCGCCCTGGGCGGTGAGCCCGAGGACCGCGAGCTTGGCCACAACGATCATGGCGCCGATTCTCGTCGTGTTGCGCTGCCTCCAATCCAGCGGGGCAGCACGGATGGGCTCTTCGGACAGACCCTCGGCTCTGGCTTCGCCCAGCCTGCCGCTAACTCGGGCGCTGTCGGGAGCCGCACCATGACACCTCAGCAGCCTGCATTCATGCGCCAGCCAGCTGCATTCGTGGACCACCTCTCTGCCCAGCAGGGTTTGTTTCAGGGCCAGGGTCAGGGCCACAATCGCCAGGGCTCTCGCTTCAACTTCGCCAACGATGGCCGGGATGCGGCTTCAGCGACCTCTGTGAAGCTTACGGCAAACCCCCGCATCATGGCGCAGCAATCGTCCATGATGCCATCGACCTTCCATAACCAGCCCGGCGGCCAGTACTACGCCACCTCGATGCCGGGCCCCCCGCCGGGTCTTAAGTCTACGGGCACTCCGCCGGGTGTGTTCGGTCAGCACGGCTTTGGGTCGGCAGGATTCGGCGCTTCCAACAAGGACACCAACGAGATGCTGCAGCTCCTCCGTGGCCGCGGAGCTGGCAGCCAGGCCCATGATGCCGCAAAGCGTGAGTACATGTTCTCCTCCTTCCCCAACCAGTACCCACCTTCCACCTCATCCACCCCAGCTCCTGCCTCGAGCCACCTGGCAACGCTCTACGGTTCTCAGCCTGGAGCCTTCCATGACATGGGCTCAAAGCAGAAGAAGAAGGGGAAGAAGCACAGGCACGCTAACACTTCCTCCTCTGGGGGGAGTGGCTTAGTAGATCTTGCGGACCCGAGTATCCTGCAGGCGAGAATGCAGTCTCAGCAGCACCTGCAGCAACAGAGCAATGCCGGTCTCGGACAGGGACTGTTTGGTGGGCAGACGCAAGGTGGGTACAACAACCCTGGCATGATGTATGGCCAGGGATATCGGGGTTGGTGAGCTCGCCTCTTGAGGAGGTGGCGCCTGCCCCTGCCGCGGCGAGGGTCGTCGCGGTGTTTTCTTTACACTTTCACACTTAGGGAGGAGCAACACATGTTCTGTTTTTGTCACTTTATATATCACGACGGCGTCAGCGCAACAAGGGGGATGAGGATCAACGAGGGGATATTGGGTTTACGCATCCTTATTTTTGAGGAGCATCACGCAAGCGCTGGTTCCCACAGGAAGGGCCGCCTTGGCACGGCGTTATTTGCATTTTGGGGGAAGAAGGGGATCGGGTCTTACCAGGCTGTTGGGGAACATTCGGGCGCGGACTTCTGCACCGCTTGCTTCCTGGCAGACGGGACTTCGCGTCGCCAGGGGTTTCGGGTTACGTCAGGCAAGCTCTCATCGTCTTCCTCAAGGTCCCCATGTACGTTAACTGGGCCCCAGGTTCTGCACCGCCAGGGCCAAGGGGCATCGGTGAACAAAATAAAGCATCAATACACCGCTTTCTCAGCGCTATCTTGCACTTCACTCTTCCTGGAAGACGATGGCGGTAGACTTGACGTAACCTGGTTCCTCATGTATATAGTAGCGCTGGCTTGTTGTGTTGCTCCCTCCCTTGCTTCCCTTTCACCACACACGTCATCCGTCTACGCCACATCCTTTTAAGACGAAGAGGCTAACGTTGGTCTCAGCAGATGACGAACTTCCCTCTCTCGACGAGGTGAGGTCAAGCATAGATGCTCTGGTCGCCGACGAACCGATCGACGTAAACATTCGCCAGCCACCTGGCGCCTTCGAGTCGCTCGGTCGATCCGGTACCCCTTCAATCCCGCCTGGGTTTTCGTTCCCCAGCGCCCAACCTTCTCCCGCCGTCTCTCACTCGTCTCTGCCGGTTACAAGTACGGACCGTCAGACCCCTCCGGTTGCACTGCCCAAGGTCCCCGCCAAGTCGGCAGCAACGGCGTCTAGCCCGCTCATCAAGAAGGCTGTTGCGCCGTCTGTCCCCGAGGCCAAGAAGGTTGTCAAGGCTCTTGCCGTCGAGAGCGGTCTGTCCAAGGATATCGCCAAGGCCAAGCCGCAGAAGCTGCTGCAGGATGAAGACTTTCCGGCTCTTAACTCTCCCAAGCCTTCGGCAGCGACGCCAGTCACCCAGACAAAGACAGCAACGGGCAAGGCATCTGCGTCAAGCAGCAAGAAGTCGTCCGAGAAGCCTGCCGAGAAGGCCAAGGAGAAAGTAAAGGACAAGGGTAAGGAAAAGGAAAAGGAAAAGGAGAAGGAGAAGGAGAAGCCTGCGCCTGCGCCTACCCCTGCGCCCGCACCATCGCCCAAGAAGAGCGAGACTCCAAAGCCAGAGCCCAGTGTTTCCGAGAAGGCGGCAGAAAAGGCCCCGGAAAAGGTGGCCGACAAGGTCGAGAAGAAGATTGAGAAGCGCCCTGTCCCTGGTATTCTTAATATCGCCGCGGCGACCAAGGCAGCTCAAATTAGGATCGTGGAGGCGCAATCCGCAACAGATAAGGCGACTGCAGATAGAGACTCTGCGTTCCCCGCTCTCCCGACTCCCACTCCGGCCTCGGTCGCGTCTCCCCTCGCCCGGGCGGCCCCGAAAACCCTTAGATTGGTCTCCACGCCCAAGACGGAAACGCCGTCCACTCCGATCCTGACAGCTTCCGCTGTTCGTTCGGTTGCTGCTTCGTCCATTCGCCCTGAGACCCCTGCGAGCGAGTTGATTTCCGATAGTGCGAGCATCATCTCGGCTTCTTTCTCGACATCTCGCGCGAGCTCTCCCCCTCCATCCCGTATTGGCGCGGCTCCGGTGCGGTCGACAACCAAGAGTCAACAGCGCAAGCAGCGCAAGGAGGCTCTCAAGAAGGACACAGCCACCATCGCCGCGCAGCCGGCCAAGGTCGAAACTTCGGTCGAGATTGCACCCATCATCGGCCGGAAGAAGAAGCAGAAGAAGGAGAAGGAAAAGCCGAGCAGCAGCAAAACTGCCACACCCGCGGTGAGCCGCCCAGAGACCCCGTTAGCAACCCAGCCGCCTCCCATCAAGGAGGCCAAGGAAGCCACCGAGGTCAAAGAGGTCAAGGAAGAGTCCTCGGCTTATCGGTCGACAGCCAACGAGACTACCACTCTGACCGACGAGCCCCTGCTCAGGTACGGAGATGTAAAGAGCAAGCTGGGCGACAAACAGGGCTCGGACCCGTCGACACCGCGGACCCTTCCCACTCCTGCGTCCGTTCTGCACGACCTCCAGCAGGCCGGGCTCTTGTCAGCGAGCGTTGAGAGTCTTGCACTCTTTAAACCGTTGAATGTTCAGGCAGACAGATCACGCGCCGACGCCAACAACCTCATCCTCCGGGACCGGGAATCTGAGAACTTCCTCACTCCGGTCAGGCCGATTGTCACGGCGGATGACCGTGCGGCGCTCCTTGAGGGTAGGCCAGTGCGCAAGGTTGTGGACGGCACCCGCATCATGCTGACCCCGAACGGCGACTGCGTCCGCAATCTCAGCCCCGAGGAGGAAGACCGCTTTCTTGAGCTGCAGCACCTTGTCGCCCAAGCGGTCGCTAGCCCCGCCTCTTTCGCCTTCCCCCGCAAGCACGAGGGGAACTTCATGCTGATGAGCGGCCGCGCCGTGCCCACCACGCCGCCAACTTGCTTTCCCCCGCCCGGCGGCGCTGTGCCCGACCCGATCGGCAAAATTCACAAGGAGGAAGCCATCTCCTGCATCAACCAATACATGCTCCCCCGGTGGAACAACAACAGGAGCCTCTTCCTCGAGCGCACAATGGACGCCTTAACCGCCGACGCCCCAGCCTACCCACCCGCCCACCTCCCCTACGTCGAACCCCTCCTCAGCAGCTGGCCCATCAACCTGCAAAACCCCACAGTCCCGGTTACCCCATGTCTGTCCCCTCCCCTCCCACTCCCCTTTTACCCCCGCAACGATGACGACGACACCGATGCCCTCCTCACCCACCTTGGCGCCGCCCCCGGAGCTCAGCTACCCCGGCCCCGTCGGCGCCTTCGCGCCCGACAACGACCACGACGCCGACGATGACGAAGACCCCATCGAAGAAGACTACGCCGACCTCAACGCCCAAATCCCCAACGTCGAAGATGTCTTCGGCCCGGCGCCACCCACGGCCTGCCGCGCTTACCACGCCATCATGTTGCGGCCTACCAGTCCTCCTCGCCCTCCCCTCCTCCTCTTACTACCCCCTCCCCGCCGCCGCCACCCCGCTCGGCGTACCAATCCCATCCTGGCGGGGCGAATGCGGCTGGGGTGTGCCGATGCAGCTGCCGTTTCCGAATATCCCGCTGATGGCGCTCGGTGAGGCGGAGGGGTTGCTGTCGGTGGCAAGGAAGGAGACGGAGAAGTTGGAGAGGAGTCTGAATCAGGTGATGAGGAAGAATAGGAGGCTGTTGATGGCGGGGTTGGGTGGTGGGGTGCTGTGACTGTGGGTGGTGAGGGTCATTGACTAGCTTTTGATGACTCTCGCCGCAGCCGCTCGTCTTCGGTTTCGGATGCTGCTGCTTATCCTTACCCTGCTGGAAGAGGAAGTGGAAGTGGGTTTGGGTTTGGGTTGTTTAGTAGGGCTGGTGGGAGAGAGCGGACGGGCGGGAGGAGACGGGATGCTGTGGCTGCGGTGGCGGTAGCGGTTGCGTTGGCGAGGGTGTTGAGGGGGCTGAGTAGTATGGGGGGAGGCCGCGTTTGCGGCGGTGTGGATGGCTGTGTTGTTGGTGGAGAGTGTGGTTGCTATGGCGGCGAGGGGTGCGGTGGTGGCGGTTGAGGTGGTGTGTGCTGTGCTGGATTGGGTGGGGGCGGAGTATTAGGGGAAGACCGGTGGTAGAGGCAGGGTTGTTGGAGGATGGGGGTGAGCGAGGACCAGAGTTGTGGGCTGCGTTGTGTGAGGGATGCGGTTCATCAACAGTGTTGGATGTTTTATTTGTTTGACTATTGGTGTAGGGGTTTCTGGTTTTGAGGCAGGCTTTGGGCTCCGTTATGGAGAAGCCACACAGGGTGTGCTTGGGATGGGTTACAGGATGATAACCCGTCTGGCGTTGCATTTGAGGCCTCGGATCATGGCATTCAGGCACATTGCCATCATCATATTTAGCATTGTAGGACTGCGATCATTCGTTTGTAGCATAGTAGCTGTATGAAAGTAGGAGCGGAATTCATGAGAGTTGACTTGACTATCAGACTGCACGTTTGGGGAGCTGGTGGTGTCTTAGGCTTGTCGTGGATGGGGGAAGTTTATTGTATGAAGGGAAAATGGGAACTACCTTGCTGTGGCTTGCTAGTTGCCGTCTGACGAGATGGCTGAATTGATAATGCATTATTCCACCCGTTACTGGATCAAGGTGACTCTTCGGTGATCCACTAAGCTTCTAGTGTCTCTCTGTGGACCAAAAATGGAGTTCTCTTTTAGCGCATTGCCTGAGCACCGTTGGGGCCATGTGACAATTGGCAACACAGTCGGCAATGGTCAAAAGCGTAGAGTCGAAGAAAAGGAATCAAGGAGCCTGGAAAATTGAAAATGCAAAAGTTGAAGCTTCTAGTTTGGGCTCAATCGGGGATCGAACCCGAGACCTCGCACATCTTCAGCCTGTTAACAGACGGTGGGATCCACCCGAAGCACGAATCATACCACTAGACCATTGAGCCGAAGCTAGTTGGTTGAACGCCATCCTCACTAATTTAACTTATTACCTTTCAAATGCAAATTCGTCAGCATTTGGTTCTTTTGGTATTTGTGATCAATTCTCATTCTCAAGTAAAATGGCGCTCAATGAGCAGGGCTTAGTTCAAGATTATGGATCTACGGAAATGTCACAAAAAGGAATTAGGACTAGCATGAGCCGCTCGTGGTTCCCTCAATATGAACCCGGGTTTCCCAAGTTGGCAGACCCCGAATCTCGAGCTGCGGTCAAAAAGGCTCGGGGTTGGTAGACAAAATATTTATGGCTGGAACCTGCACTTTAACCTGTGTCTACCTAATTTGCTATAATTTATGGTGGTGGACATTTATGCAAAGATACGTCAGAGGTTTGTTGTACTGAGACAATGTGTGGCTGGGGATCCAGATGTGGGGTAGGCCAAACTTTTGGACCCCAACTGTATATCGTACAACGTGAGTTTCAAAACACAACAAACGCAGATTGAACCCAATGACAAATGTTTGGCTAAAGGAGGCATCGAAATCCATCTCACTAACCCCAACTATTATTATTATTATTCCTACACTGAACTGGGGTATAAACCACTGTTTTGCGGATCTGACAGTTGGACCCGCTGACGTGCAGGGGAGACAGTGGGGGGGGGTCTCGACATTGCATTTTTCGTTTTACTTTCTCACGTGCAGGCCACGTCGTATTTAGATAGGCTTGCGGGTGCTTGCTCTCTTTCTATCTCTGAAGAGGGGGGCAGGCGGGACAATCAACATTCTTTTCTGACGACGAGAACTCAGAGGAGTACACTAAGTGCAGACGGGAGAGGATGATGCTCTGACCGGAGGGATAGAGCTGATTGTTGTCAGAAGCGTGCCATGCATACGACGCCGGAGTCGCCTTGAGCCATGACTTGTTGAAGTCTTCGTTCCTCCCCCAAATTCACGACATCACCGTCACCAGACTTCGCTGACCAGAAGAAGGGTGTGGTGTGGCTGTGGATTTAGGTGCTTTGCACCAGTTCAACACCGCTGTGTCCTACGGGCATGTCGGACCCTCAGACATTTACTATACAGGAAAACCGCGCCCTTGCGGGCCGGGTGAAAAACCTATACCGATGATTAAAGGAAGAAATCAGTGAATGAGCCTGCGAAATACAAAAAGAGAAGGCCTCTTGGCCTCTGACCGGTGGGAGTCAGAATGCCTACTCCAGCTCGAGCTTCCTAGCCAAGCTGTACATCGGCAGTCATCCTGAATCCATCAGCCAGCCCAGTATCCTCCTCGTCAGCCGAGCAGTTGAAGGACTGGCACCCTGTAGAACAGAGTAAAAGTCTCGTCGCGTCCTGACTTCTGCTCTCTCCCACGTCCGAGTCAACGGTGGGGCCAAACACCACATCACCAGGTGTTCAACAGTCTCCCGCCCTTCGCCGCACTCACAGCAGGGCGTCAGCACATTTGGGATTCCCCGTTTGAACAAGAAGTCCCGAAGGCCTATATCCCCAGTTCGGACTTGAACCAACAACGAGCTCTTCGCTTTGCTCTTGGCAAGAAAATAGAGGGTGGAAGTTGGCCTCATACATATTCCAGTTCACTTCTAAAGAAGCTTTTGTCAAATATAAGGGCTTTCTTGGCCGGCTTTGGACATTGTTGAAGTTTTGGGTTTCTTGAGTCTTTCACTTGAGCTTTGAGTCCGTGACTTGCTTGAGTCGTTGACTCAAAGGCTCTTGCCTCGAGTGCCAGGAACCCTTGGGCTGGCACAGGACTTCTCCGATACCGGAGTGATGTCAGTACTGTGCGCCTATGGGAAAGGAACAATAGAGGAAGGAGCAATGCATTCCTTTTTGCGAGCTTTCACACGATGCTCAAATGGTCAATTCATGTTTTCGTTAGCGTTGCGTCCCACCCATGATCTGACAACAACCCCCTGTCTCAGCAACCAAGACACAACTTGAACAGCCACAAGGAATGACCACAGCAATAACTCAATGCTAACACTTACATCGAAGCAGAGAAATGGGCCGTCTCTCAGCAGTGCAATTTTTAGTGATTAAACAGAAGTTTCAGGAGGACAACAACGACCAATTTGCAAGCTCCAGCTCAGTTCATCTTCGCGCTGTTCCCCAATTGAGATTTCACTTCCACTCCGCGAAGTCGAAGCCAACAACCAAACGCCACAAACCGACATCAGCCCACAACCAAAACCACGAAACGAGAAACTGAAACAAAAGGGTACAGTCACTATATTCCCTATCCATCTCCCAAAACCCTCACCTCCATCCATTCTCACCTTCTTCCTGAACATCCCACACCACCCAACTCCTGCCAATTCTCACCTAGCCCATAAGCCAAATTCTACTCCGATATCGCAACATGCGACGCGGTCGGGCTGTTGGTCTAGTGGTATGATTCTCGCTTTGGGGTTTACACCCTGTCACTCACAGGATGAAGCTCAAGCATGCGAGAGGTCCCGGGTTCAATCCCCGGACAGCCCCAGATTAAAGTTGTGATTTTTAGTTTTGTTTTCATCCCATATGCTCTCTTTCTCTCATGTTTTATTTAGATGAGAAAAGCGAAGAAAGAGGGGCGGATCACCTTTTATTTTGTGATGTCAATCAAGTGTCTGTCCGTCTCTCGCAGGAGGTGGTGACGGGTTGCTGCGCCGGCTGCTTGCTTCAGGTCCGTCTTTGGGGTAAGCTCAGGTTTGACATGGTAATTGAGATTTAATTGTGTCTTCTGTCTTATCATTACGCATCTCCTCGATAACTATCGAGATCTGGCTTCGTTTGACCCGCCTGTTGCAGGTTGAAAATTGCCCATACAGTGAGTGACCCCAGCCATTACCCCTTCCTCATTCTCAGCGACCTGACTGCGTTTCCTCGCAATTCTCCTCCGTCCCTGACCATTTTCTAGCGCTTACTCCGGCCCAACACTAGAGTGCGCCGTCCCCGGCCTGCTTGAACTCCCACCTAACCTCCTCAACTTCCCTCCCTTGGTATTAAACAGACTCTTGACCTTCCTCAACCTCGACATCACATCCAGCTCCCTCTTTCTCCTCGCCTCTTCATCGTCCACCTCCTCTCCCTCCCCACCATCACCATGCCCCTCCTCCTCCTCATCCGCATCCCCTACCACGATCCTCGGCGCTACACCACCCCATCCACAGTCATCGGCCTCCTCTCAGGCGTTTCGGCGCCGCCTCCTCCCGCCCAGCAGTAGCAGCAGCCCCAGCCCCGGAGCAGGGACACTACTCTTACTCCTTCCATGACCGGCCCCCACCCCTTATTAATACTCTTCCTGGCACTCCTCGGAGTCCCTCAACCCTCTCCCTAATAAAAGCCTCATTGCTTAGCCCCAGCATAACCACCTCCCATCCCGCCAACTCCCTCCCCCTCCCCAATGGCCTCCCACCCGGGTTGCGCTGCGCAGCAGGGTTCTTCCATGGACAAAGAAGCGGTGCTCACGCAGCGGGTCGAGGTGGTCCATGGGTGCCGGAACCAGAACCTCGTTGGTGGTCGGGTCGATGGACCGCGGCTTGAACATCCAGAGGCCAAGCGCCGCAGGCAGGTGTGGCAGGAGGCGGAGTTGGGGATGGGATTGCCGAGGCGGGGGTGGGTTAGGGATTGCCAGCCGAGGAGGGCGAGGGCTAGGGCGGGCGGTTGATGGTTGGTTGTTGAGGCTCGGGTAGGGGTTGGGGTTGGTAGGGGTGGGTGTGGAAGGGGTGGTTGTGGTTGTGGTTGGGGGAGGCGGGTTGATGAAGAAGGTGGGTGGGAGGTGGGAGATGACGGTGTCGAGGTTGAGGTGGGGTAGGCGTAGGTTGAATTCGTAGGGGAGGAAGGCGGCGCGCCGCAGAGTTCGTCGTAGCGTTGGCGAAGGGTTTGGAGGGAGAGTTTCGGGTTGGGGAGGGGAGGCGGAGGAGGAATCTAGACCTGTTAGAACATGAGTAGACAGCGAACATGGGGAAAAAAACATACCATCGCACCCCTTCCTCCTCCACAAACAGTCCTCAGCATGCGACTCAATGATCAGCTCAACATACTTATCGACGACCGACTCGGCAATTTCCGACGCTATCAGCACCGCGATCTCCTTGCCGTCGACCTCCTTACGGTTGACCTTGACAACTAGCTCGCTGCGGCACAGCGTACACTTGACACGCTCCTTGCTCTCACACACCCAGCCACGCTTGGCCCATTCAATCTCGTTGACACGGTCGGGTTTGGGAGACCAGTCGGTCAGCTCCTGGAAAGTCGCTAGTCGGCGGAGCAGCTGATCACGATCGGCAGGGCAGTACTTGGGCGGCGGCGGGACGCCATCTTTCTCCACGATCGAACTAGCAGACCCTGGTGTGCCGGGCGTCCATTTGCGGAGTGTGATGTTCGAGATGGTTGTGGTCGACTGAGGCACGCTGCGGATGCTCGCGGGGGATGAGCGCATCGGGGTCGCTTGGAGGTTGTTGCTGTATTTTGTCGGCGTCGAGGTCAGCGCGTCGACGCGACGCTTCTTATTGTCGAGACTGCTGTCGCTCGTCATCGTCCTTGTTAAGTAGGGCGACGAGCGCTGCGAGGCGGGGGATGATGTGGGATCAGCGAGGCTGCGGTCGAAGTCGCTGCTGCTGCGCTCGGTCGGTCGGTTGCCGATCCCTTGGAGGAGCGCATTGAATTTGCGCTTGACAGTAGAATTCATTTTGAAATTGTCAACCTGGAAGTTGACCTAGATCATTATTTTCATCACATGTAGAGTTTCATTGTTGAGAACAAGAACCAGAACATGAGCTCAAAAGAGTATCTAAAACATTGAATGAAAATGCAAAACAAGCTAGGGGTATCTATCTGCTCACGCAACTTCTGAGTCCATCACGTGACATGTCCTCGGTCTTCACCTCCTGAACCTCCAAAACAAATACAAGGTTGAGAAACTTCAACCCTGATTCCCCTCTCCATAGAAAAGAAAGTTCGTCCTTATACTGCTCACTCAATCCTCCTCTCCCGATAGCCCACCCCCCTCACCCGCACCCTCAACGCCAACGAACTCAATACCACACTAATACTACTCAACGCCATCGCCAAACTCGCCCACACCGGATCCAGCCTCACATGCTGCCCGGCACTAACAATCGGATAAAAACACCCCGCAGCCACCGGCAGCGCCACGCAGTTATACACCACCGCCCACCCAAAATTAAACTTGATTCTCCTAAACACCACCCCCGACAAATCCAGCAAATCCACCACGCTCCGCAAATCACTCTTCACCAGCACAAAATCCGCGCTGCTAATCGCCACATCCGCGCCGGACCCGATTGCGATGCCGACGTCGGCTGTGGCGAGCGCGGGGGAATCGTTGATCCGTCGCTGGCGAGGGCGGCGGCAAGGGTCCACGGGGAGGAGGGAAAAGTGGGAGGGCAGATGGCGACGAGTGCGATGGACTTAGCTTCGGATTTCCAGCGGGCGAGGGTGGTGGCCGTGGAAGGGGGATGGGGATGGAGAGGTCAGATATGAGAAGTTCGTTGCCGACGGCGATTTCGAAGGAGGGCAAATTGGGGCTGGGGGCGCGATAGGTTGCGCGCATGCCTTTGCCGGGGACTTCTTGGAGGTTGGAGATGGTGGCGGTGAGGTTGATGTGGGCCGTGTGGGTCGCGCAGAAGGCGACGATGGCTTTGGCGATGGGGTGGGAGCTGTTTTCTTCGAGGGTTTTGAGCGCGGCGAGGACATCGCCTTTGTCTTCGGTATAGAGCTCCGAGTCGGTGATGCTCGGCTCGCCGCCCATGGTGAGTGTGCCTGTCTTGTCGAAGACCACGCAATCGATCCGGCTGGCCTTCTCGAACGCTTCGCCGCCGCCCTTGGCCAGGATACCGTGCTTTGCTGCGAGACCGCTGCCGACGAAGATGGCGGTCGGAGCAGCGAGGGCAAGCCCACAGGGGCAGGCTACCACGAAGACCGCAATGGCGAACTGCAGCGAAAAGGCCACCCAGCCGCCGGAGGCAACATCCAAATAGCTCTCCGGAATCCGACCCCCCAACCCCAGCGCCAGCCAGAGAATCCAGGTAAGCACAGCGATGAGCGTAACCACCGGCACAAAGTACGATGTCAACAGATCCGCCACCTGCTCGATCGGCGCCCTCTTCGTCTGCCCCTCTCGAACCACATTCACAATCTGATCCAGCAACGACGTCCCCGCAACTCCCGTAATCCTCACCAACACCGCCCCATCCTTATTCACCGTCCCCGAAAACACCTCCTCCCCACCCCTTCCTCACCAACCTCGACTCCCCCGTCAAACTACTCTCATCAAAACTGCTCTCCCCCTCACCACCACCCCATCCGCCGGCGGTGACGCCCCATGCACCACCCGCACCACATCCCCAAATCCAACTGATCCGCCCCACAACCAACCCCCTCCTTCCTCCCCCCTGCTTTCCCATCCTCAAATCCCTCCACCAAAACCGCCGTCGTCGGTCTCAGTTTCCCCAACATCTCCACCGCATCCCCCGTCCTTGCCTTACTCCAACTCTCAATCAACCTGCCCAACAACAAAAAAAAAGTCAGAAACACCACCGAGTCAAAATAGAAATTCGCATCCTCCACCTCCCGCGGCTTCTCCACCCCAGCCGCAATCATCTGCCCAACACTCGAAAAATACGCCACCGTCGTGCCCAGTGACATGAGGGTATTCATGCTCCCGAATTTCACAAACCGTTTCCACACCGGCACTTTACTCCCCCTGCGCCAGAGCGTCAGGATCTCCTTGATCGCGCGGCGATGGAACAGGTCCGCCGCAAAGAAGTAGACGGGAGTGGCGAGGATGAAGAGGGCGATTTGTGCCCGCGAGAGGCCCGAGGTCCAGGGAGACATGAGGTAGTGTTTTGAGGGGTTGTGGGAGGGGACGAGGGACATGTAGACGATGCCGAGGATGAAGGAGGATGCAGATGATGCCGGTGAGGATGGTGCGGGAGAGGATTTGCAGGCGGTGGCGGCGCTGGATGAGCTTGGAGCGTTCTTCGAGGGTGGGGGTGGTGGATTGTGGCGGTGAGCGTGGGGTCGCTGGCGGATATGGCGGCGAGTATGTGCCGGATAGTGAAGGACGGGGAGGAAGGGGTATAGGTGAGTTTGAGGAGGGGGTGGGTCAGGGATGGGGGTGAGGATGCTGAGGGGCGGCGGAAGCCCGCGAGGGAGTGGAGGATGCGGGAGGGGCAGTGGGGACAGTAGAGGCCGGAGATGAGGATTTCGACGGTGCGTTCTTGGGGAGACGAGGAGGATTCTGCAGAGAGTGAGGTGACGGTGTCGAGGGTGGCGTCGTAGCCGAGGTCTTCGATTGCTGAGGCGAGGTGGTCGGCGTTGTCCCGTCCTTGGAAGTCGATGCTGGCGCTGTTGGTGAGGAGGTTGACGGTGATGTCATTGACGTAGTCCTTCTTCTTGATCTCGCGGGCGATGCCGTTGGAGCAGGACGCGCACGTCATGCCGCCGATGGAAACGGTGGCCCGCCACATATCGGCGTTGTCAGTACCTTTGTGCTTCGGCTTGCCCTGGTTAAGGTCGGTGACAGTGTCCAGTGTTGCCTCGTAGCCAAGATCCTCGATGGCCTCAACCAGGCTCTCGGCCCTATCCTTCTCCTTGATATCCACGGTAGCGCTGTTGGCGAGGACGTTGACAACCACTTTGGAAACCCAGTCATTCTTCTGGAGGCCCTCGGTGATCATGTTGGCACAGGCGGCGCAGGTCATGCCCCCGACAGCAAGAGTGACTCTCCAGAGCTCCTGGACATCTTCGTCGGCCTCGATGGCGATGAACGACTTGGAGTCTCGGCCCATTTGTGGAATTGAGCTAGAGGGTTGGCTTGACACCTGGTCCGGCAACGAAAGGTTGGCGTCGAGAGATGCCTTCTGGAGGGTGCGCTTCTCATCCTCCTCACTAGGCACAGCGGTCCGGCACTGCTCACAGTTCTCCAGGTGTGCCCTGGCCTTTTCTGCCTCGGTTGCTTCCGAGCTCTTGGGCATAAACCAGCGGCTGAATGCCGACTCCCGGTGATACATTTCGGGCTTGCTGCTCTCAATATGGTGGGTCTCGCTGGTCTCCAGGTCCAAGCCGGAAACGTCGCCAGCAGAAGTAGCGATGCCGCAGACCTCAAAGCCGCTCTCCTCAAGGGCGTGACGCATTTGCTGCAGCGATGCCTCTGGGGCGTGCTCGACAGTCACGACGGATGTGACGACGTTGGGTGACACCCACTTGATGTGGTGGCCGGCAGACTGTTGTAGGGCAGTCTTTATGGTTGAGACGCAGGTAGGACAGTGGAGGTTGGCCAGAAGAAATGAGGTCGAGACAGTCTCAGCCGGCATGGCTGCCGCTGGCCGGCGGGGGGAGGGCGCCATGGTGATATGCAATTTGGGCGTGTCCACACCCTGGTCGAACAACGTCGGGGATTAACGACGATGGGGTTTGCCCGCGTGGTGTTGGCTATCCGTGCCGGACTGACAGTGGTAGGGATGCGTGGGATGTGTGACTTGACTGGTTGGCGATGTTAGTTCGACGTGGCACAGCGGAAGTAGATAAAGTGTTCCCCGGATAGGAAGGGGGGACCTGTGTAAGGAAGAGCCGCGGAATGGGTTGAAGGGGATCGATAGTATTGAGTTGAGGGGAAGTTGTGATGTGAGTTGTGGTCGCGGTTAGGCAGGTAATTTTGCAGAGAAGCTTGGGGATGGGATGTTGGGTTGGAGGATCTGATAGCAAACAATGCGGGAGGAAAGCGGGGGAGGCTGACCGCTTCATATACAGTTGCCATGTGGTGTAAAAAAAGGCGGACATCTAGAAGCCGTCGACTTCCATACTTATTCAGCGTTTTCCGCACAAACCACGCAAGCGCCAAGAAGGCGATATTGATCTCGATGAAGGTTCTGCGAAGCGTGTCGATCCCTGGATGCGTTCATCCAGTTTTCTGGAAGAGTTGGATTGGCGCTTCCCCAGATTTTGATTTCCCTCCCGGTAATCTGTGGCCTTCTGGAGAAATGCAGATGACCGAGAGACTCAGCTTGTGTCTCTATTTTACCTTTCTTCTTCTTCTTCTTCTTTCTCGTCTCCAAGACAGGATAATGTTGGTAGTTCTCCGTTGCCGTCTAGGATAATGAAGTTGGTTCAAGTTGATGCCAAGAGAAACTGCGTCAGAGGTTGGTGCATGCAGGTGGCGACCCCGATTGATTGGCCCACTTTTCCGGCACAAAGGCCGCATGCTCGGCTCCGTGGACATGCTCCGGAATCCCATGGCATTCTGAAGAAGTCACCGCTCCCGATCATGTTCACATTCCACATGTTTCAACAGGCCGATATTATTTGTCAATGCTCCGGGCCGTGCGATCAGGGCCATTACGGCGCCTGAGAACGAAGGCCGCTCCACGACCTCCACTGCCGGTCCGTCACCATCAGACTCATCGCCGGTGCTGCTGTTTCTCTCGACCTGTTGGCCGTTCGCTCTAACATTTGGCAAGAAGCATCCGGAAGGTAGATCCCCCTCAAATATCCATGATTGCGTAGGCAACAACAACCCCACAGATTGATCGGAATGACAGCCGCCTCTCCTTCGCTACCAAAAGCTCGTTCCACAGCGTTGATGTTGTGCTGCGGCACTTGTGCGGCCGCTCAGAGGCAAACAGCCGGTTTCCAGCCCGCCCTTTTACCCCACACTCGGCAGTGTGGGTCGCAGTGCGCCGTGCCAAGAAAGCCCCGGCCCCGATCCAGGTGAGATCTTTTTGCGGACATGCGCCGTGACATTGCTCAACGACCTTCGGCCCGCTTCGAAATATGTTTGCCATGTCTCATGGAATGTTCTGCACTGCTGACGCATTTGGATAAGCTCTTGGCAAGAAGCCACGTGAACAGCCTTTTGCACTTGGATGACACCACCATGCAACATCTGTTCATGGCATGGATTCTGAGAACATGACTCTGATGATGGTGAGACAGCAACGCGAGATCTGGTGTGGATGTGGCTTCCCGGCATGTGGTGGCAGCGGGATGCGACATAATCTGACGCAGTTGCAAACGGATTGCGCGCTTGAATAAGCGGGACTTTGATGACTCTAAAAAGTGACCCATCCCGCCGAAAGATCCAAACCGAAGTTGTGAGGTTCCGAGGAGTTGTTGGTGCCTCGGCCTCCTTTGCCGGCCGGCATCGGAGAGCCAGAGTGGCCAGCCACGTGCCAGACCACGTGCCAATGACAAACCCAACCTCAAACCTCAAACAGCAACCCCCACAAAAGTGCCGTATTCGGTTAGCCTGGATCACGCAATCAGCGACTTGATCAACGCGACTTCGAACAGCGGCAATGGTCCAACAAGGGCACCGCTTGACGAGATCGGTCCAGAGTTTTTGCCAGAGGGTTGCGGCAGTTATGGAGATGCCATGGGGGTCAGCGTGGGCTGACAAAAAGGTAGGATGAACATTTTGCCTTCCTGATTTCCTTCCTCAACACTCTCTTTCTCTTGCCATTCTCCTTATATCCCAGCCCTTCTCGCTGGCCACCCCGTTCCTGTCTGTTTCATCAGATTGTAGGCGGTTTGAGGCACTTCCCAGGCCTCTTTTTTGCCTCGTGCCTCAATAGGTTGCCGGCGGCCGAGCTACAACCCTCGCCTCTCACCTTGACCACTTCGGCAAACCCTCCAACATGCAATTGAAGCACGAGGAGACCACCGGCGGCCCTGCGCCTGCCGTGGAGACCGCAACCACACCCGAGAAAATCTTCCGCGGCCAGCAGATCCCGCTCGGCTCGATCTCCGGCCCGACCTATGTCACTAGTCAAGTGCTCGTCCAGCAGACCGCCTACAAGCTCTCGGACAAGATCTTCTCCTTCTCCCCCGAGACCTTCAACCTCGACACAGCCGTTCAGGGGTGGTCCCGCGCCGACGAGAAGAACATCCACGGCGAGACCACCACCGTGGTGCCTCTCCAGACACGCTCCGGCGCCGGCACCTTCGCCCTCGGCTACATCTTCTCCAAGGACTTCGACCTCAGCAAGCGCCACATCCCCCAGACTCTTCTCGCGCCCTCCCTGAGCCTCCGCCACCTGCGCTCCACCCTCGACCAGCTCTCGCTCCTCTACGGCGTGGCCAGCCCCTTCGTTGCCCACATCGCCGCTGCTGACTACTCAGCTCAGGATGGCCTCGTCAGCGAGTATGAGAGCGCCCTCCAGCTCGCTGAGGACCTCGGCCTTGGCCTCGTCTCCAGCGCCTCTGCCTACGAGGCCCAGCACATCTCCCTCCTGGCCACGCTTCTGGCCACCCTGCTGCCCACGCTCCACGTCTACGACGGCATCCGCACCTCGAGGGAGACGCTGCGGGTGATCGATGCCCTGAGCGAGTCCGCCATCGCCGACGTCTACCAGAAGGTCGCCAAGGAGGCTGCCGCGCTCAACAAGAGGCTGGACACCGCCGGCAAGGTGGTTGAGCTGCTCAAGGCGTTCAACAGCGAGCTTGGGACTTCGTACGCGCCCTTTGAGTACTATGGCCACGAGGCCCCTGAGTTGGTTCTTGTCGTCTTTGGCAGTGCCGAAGCCCAGCTTGCCAAGCAGGTTGTGAATGCTCTGGCCGCCGAAGGCAAGAAGGTTGGCGCTATCAATGTGCGCATCTACCGCCCCTTCATTGAGGAGGCCTTCCTTGAGGCCCTCCCCGAGTCGGTGCGCCAGGTCGCCGTGCTTGGCCAAGTCCGGGATGCTGTTGCCGTGGACGACGCCTCGGTGCAGTCCGCTCTGTACGCGGACGTCCTCGCTGCCGTGTCCTTTGCTGACCGCCTCCACGAGCCGGTTGTTGTCGATGTCAAGTATGCCGCGGCTACTGCCCACACCCCGAGCTCTATTGCTTCCGTCATCCACCGCTTGACTTCCAAGGACGGCGAAGGCGAGGCTACCCTGTCGCTGCGTGCCCTACTGCAGGCTCGCCAGTACACCTTCTGGGACGTCGACAACTCGGCTGCCGTTGCCGCGCCTTCGGGTCTTGGCAAGCTGCTGGCTCGCGAGTCGCCCAGCAATGTCTATGTCCACGAGGTTTTCGACAACCTCGTTCAGGGCGGTGCTGTTCGCACTGATATCCGGAGCTCTGAGAAGGCGATTGAGGCGCCCTTCGCGGTCGATGAGGCTGATGTTGTCTTTGTCGGCGAGGAGAAGCTGCTCAAGGATGTTGATGCTGTCAATGGCTCGAAGGCGGGTTCTAAGCTGATCGTCCGGCTGCCCAACTTCAAGGAGGAGGATGTCGAGAAGCGCATCCCTGCCGCAGCGAGGAAGCAGATCCAGGAAAAGGGCATTGAGCTCTATGTACTGGACTCGTCTTTCTCGCCTGCGCTCGAGAAGGATGCCGAGGTGCTCGCCCAGCTTGCCTTTCTGCAGGTTGCCCGGCCCGACATCACCCAGGAGCAGATCGTCAAGCTGGCTGAGATCCAGGACCAAGTTGTTCTGGGTGAGTTTGCGGACGCCCTCCAGCAGGCGCTCAAAAAGGTTGAGGTCCCTGCTACCTGGGCCGAGGCCGCCGATGCCCTGGCCGCCCCCCGTCTCCAGTCGCTCAAGCCCACCAGCTTCGTGCCCTTCCAGAAGGACGAGTCGGAACCGGCGCTCAAGCTCGACAGCTGGCAGGAAGCCGCCAAGGGGCTCGTCTTCAAGGAGGCCTATGAGACGGAGACTAACCTGCGCCCTGACCTCACGGTCAAGACGTTCACGATCCGCGTCAAGGAGAACCGCCGTCTTACGCCGCACACGTACGACCGCAA
This sequence comes from Collariella sp. IMI 366227, assembly GCA_027946355.1. Taxonomy (NCBI): domain Eukaryota; kingdom Fungi; phylum Ascomycota; class Sordariomycetes; order Sordariales; family Chaetomiaceae; genus Collariella; species Collariella sp. IMI 366227. Next base: position 290,954 of record JAPEUS010000002.1, on the reverse strand, counting down.
CATCTTCCACATTGAGTTCGACCTCGGCGACTCGGGCCTCACCTACAACATCGGCGAGGCGCTGGGCATCCACGCCGACAACGACCCGCAGCAGGTGCTCGACTTCATCTCCTCCTACGGGCTCAACGCGGACGACCTTGTCCAAGTCCCGTCGCGCGAGGACCCAACTGTCTCGGAGACCCGCACCGTGTACCAGTCCCTGGTTCAGAACCTCGACATCCTCGGCAAGCCGCCCAAGCGCTTCTTCGAAGCCCTCGCCGATTTCGCCACCGACCCCGCCGAGCAAACCAAACTCGCCCACCTCGGCGGCAAGGACGGCGCGGACGACTTCAAGCGCCTCTCAGAAGTCGAAACCGTCACCTACGTCGACATCCTCCAAACCTTCCAGTCCGCGCACCCCTCCTTCCCCGATCTTATCCGCATCGTCTCCCCGCTCAAGCGCAGGGAATACTCCATCGCCTCGGCGCAAGCCGTCACCCCGACCTCAGTCTCCCTCATGATCGTCGTCGTCGACTGGGTCGACTCGCAAGGCCGCACCCGCTACGGCCAAGCCACGCGCTACCTCAGCCAACTCCTCCCCGGCACGGCCATCACCGCCTCGGTCAAGCCCTCCGTCATGAAACTCCCCACCAGCGACACCGCGCCCCTGATCATGGCCGGCCTGGGCACCGGCCTGGCCCCCTTCCGCGCGTTCGTCCAGTACCGGGCGATGCAAAAGGCGCAGGGCAAGGAGATTGGCGCGATCCTGCTGTACCTGGGCAGTCGCCACCAGCGGGAGGAGTACCTGTATGGTGAGGAGTGGGAGGCGTATTTGGATGCGGGGGTTATTACGTTGCTGGGGGCAGCTTTCTCGAGAGATCAGAAGGAGAAGATCTATATCCAGGATCGGATGAGGCAGACGATTGGGGAGATTGTGGAGGCGTATGTCAAGGGTGAGGGGAGCTTTTATCTGTGTGGGCCGACGTGGCCGGTGCCGGATGTGACGGCTGTGTTGGAGGAGGCAATTGCTGTGGAGGGGAAGGCGAGGGGGGCGAAGGTGGATCCGAGGAAGGAGATCGAGAGGTTGAAGGAGGAGGGGAGGTATGTGTTGGAGGTTTATTAGAGGGTTTTGGATGGCAGTGGTACAAAAAACCAATTGAATTTGGTCGGTTCACCTTTAAGAGATTGTCAAAAATGTTGTTCGTGTTCTGTGTCTAGCCCCTGAAATTGTCAATACCAACACGACCCCTGCAAGCATCCCGTTGCCATCCGCAACCCCAAGTGCGGGGTCGGTTCCGCCACGGTGGGTCTACCCCAAATGCCGCGAATCTGGGGAACGACAAAGTGCGGGGAAGCTCCAGGGTGCTCCAACAAATCCGCCGCAATCCGCCGCAGCCCGCCCCGAATTGGTTTGCCGGCTGTGGGGGTACGAGGGGATATGCCACGATCGCTGAGACTTGGCCGGGGCTCGGTCCGGGGGGAAGGATTGGGATTGGGATGTGTTCCTCCCAAGGTCGGATCTGCCTTGTTTAGCTGTTCCGAAAAAGGTTCATCCAGCTCTCACATTCCCATCTCTTTTCTTTCTCCTCCTCTCCCTTCTCGAGTGGCATTGTGTTCTGTACCTTTTACTGAACCTCAACCACAATCACCAAACCTTTCATCCAACCCAACCAACCTCCAAGATGGGAGCAGCAATTCGCGCCGTGCCCACCGTAAGCCCCCTCCTCAGCGCGCCGCCCGCCGTCAACCTCCTCCGCGCCGTGCAATTCACCCACCCCCTCCTGCCCCTGCCACTCCAACCCCTCCCACCACCACCACCACGCCCACTCTTCCCCCTCCTCCTCTCCACCGTCTCGCGCTTCGCCGAACGCACCTCTTCCCTCTCCGCCCGCGTGCTGCCCGTGGGTATGCCACGCCCCGCGACCCCGCCCAGCAGAAGGAGTATGCGTTCGAGATGGCTGCCTCCTCGATCCGTTTCGGGCCGGGGGCGACCCGTGAGGTGGGCATGGATGTGAAGAATTTGGGTGCGAAGAGGGTGGCGGTCGTGACGGACAAGACGGTGGATGGGTTGGACGCGATGAGGATGGTGCGGGAGGCGTTGGACGGGGAGGGCGTGGAGTATAGGGTGTACTCCAAGGTGAAGATTGAGCCGAAGGATTATTCGTACGTCTTCTTCCGACATGGTCTGGTGTGGGTGGGGGCGATAACTGATGTTGTTGTTGCAGGGTGAAAGAAGCCATTGCCTGGGCCAAGCCCTACGCCCCGGACGCCTTTGTCGCCGTCGGCGGCGGCAGCGTCATCGACACGGCCAAACTGATGAATCTCTACACCTGCTACCCCGACGCTGATTTCCTCGACTTTGTCAACGCGCCTCTCGGCAAGGGCCGTCCTATTGACCGCGCCCTCAAGCCCCTCATCGCCATCCCCACGACCGCCGGCACCGGTAGCGAAACTACCGGCACAGCCATCTTCGACCTCGCCAGCCGGCGCGCCAAAACAGGCGTCGCCCACCGCAACCTCAAACCCACCCTAGGTATCTGCGACCCCCTGAATACGCGCACCATGCCCGCCGCGGTGAAGGCCGCGTCCGGCCTGGATGTGCTGTGTCATTCGCTGGAGAGCTGGACGGCGATTCCGTTTAATGAGAGGACGCCGAGGCCGACAAATCCTATTTTGAGGCCGGCGTATCAGGGCGCAAATCCGATTAGTGATATTTTTTCGCTGAATGCGCTGAGACAGACAGTGAGGTATTTGCCGAGGTCGGTGAGGGATTCTGAGGATGCCGAGGCGCAGAGTGAGATGTTGTTGGCAGCGACGTTGGCGGGGGTCGGGTTTGGGAATGCGGGGGTGCATTTGTGTCATGGCAGGTCTCTTCTCAGAGGTGTTTATGTGTAGTTGTGGTGCTGACAGAAGTGATAAACAGGCATGTCCTACCCCATCTCAGGCCAAAACCCCGCCTCCTACAAACACGCCGGCTATGAAGTTGCCGACCCCATCATCCCGCACGGCGTCTCCGTCGCCGTCTCTGCCCCGGCAGTCTTCCGCTTCACTGCCGCCTCCAACCCGGACCGCCACCTGGCTGCCGCCGAAGCCTTCGGCGTCGACATCAGCAATGTCAAGCGGGAGAGCGCGGGTGAGGTGCTGGCCGAGGCGTTGACTAAGTTTCTGGCGGATTTGGGAGACCAGCCGAAGGGGCTGAAGGAGTTGGGCTTTGGGAGGGAGCATATTGAAGAGCTGGTGGAGGGCACGATTCCGCAGGCGAGGGTGTTGATGCTTGCGCCGGGGCTGGCGAAGGAGTTGGAGATGGAGAGGGAGCAGTTGAGGAGGTTGTTTGAGGATGCTTTGGAGCATTAGAGGGGTTGGGATTCTGAAGATATTCAGAGATTTTAGGGTATTATTTGTGGGTATTTGTGGCATTTGGTGTAGGTCGTGACAATTCCTGAGGCTGGTAAACCTTATTAGAAGCAGAATGGCGAAGAGACCAAATCATTGCCGCAGACTCGTTGATGGACTGTGACTAACATTTGAGGTCAAGAGACGAGGAACCATTGTTTCAATCGCTGCTCGGCTGGTGATAGGCCAATGTAAATAACGAGAGCACAATAGGAGACAAATCGCATTATTGCTGCCGGCTTTGGGCTCTTGGGGAGGTGGTTGTGGTTGGTTTGGAGTTGGGCTGGGGCAATTAGGAGAAGAAAAGCGGTAACTAGTGGAAATTGCTACTGTGAGTTATTGTTTAAATCTTTGTGTCTATCAAGTCGTTTATGGGCGAGCGAAGACTACAATGGTTGAAGTATGAGGCGAAATAAAGTTATAAATCAGCGTTATTACTGCAGACTCAAGCTCAAGCTCACAGCACAATGGCAACATACGCCGCTGCTAAGTTTTTAGACTGCAATATAAATGGAGGGGAATTCCATCCAGTCGTTTTGGTGGGGACAATCTGTCTCTGAAATGTGTGCAAGTCAAAACCAATTGTTGAGTGGGTGTCCAGCCAAAATAGGGGCACAACAGAGAGTAAAATTGATGCTCTTCCCATTCGAAATTCAAGGCACAGTACAATAGAGTAAAAACCACCACCACCGTGACTAGGGACTACACCATGAATGGGTGCGTATCCTATTCAGTCTTCCTGAGGATCAGAGTGGGCCTTCGATGGGCAGAGCAACAGAGTATATAAACTTACTTCTTTTATTCTTTGATCAAGAATCCGAACTTGCAGCTATCCTCATCACTATTTCTACCATCACAAGAGTTTATACAGATTCATCAGTAACAACTTTGACAGCTTTCATTTTACCTTCACCATACAACACCACCTTCTCTTAATATGGACTCAACAGCCACGACCCCTTCGCCCGTAATGTCCCGGCCCCTCGTGGCCCCAGCTGCTGGCCATCCTTCCATCACAGCCTCAACGCATAGTGACGGCACAATCCAACATGACACACCTTTTCCGGTAAATAATTCGTCCAAACTCGCTCATCCTACCGATCCCGTCGAGCAGCTCTACCACAGCACGGTTAATGAGGCCCCGTTCTCCAATAATTCGCACCAAATTATCATCATCAGCCATCCCAACCCGCAAGAACAACCTTCCCGCAATGCGCCCTCGGCTTTGCTTCGCATCATCTACGGGGATAGCATCGCTGCCGGCGCGGCACCCTTCGCCATCAACGAGCCGCCTACCCAATCGCCCCTTCCTACCCCCGCCAACATGGATTTAGACGTCGACTACGACGCAGACGACGAAGCGTCTCCCTCAGACGGGGACCGCAACGAGGACGATCTCTCAGAGTTCGAATTCCCCGACTCCCTCTTCCCGGGTGAGCCATTTCACCCGATGTACGACCTAACCCCCTCCACTCCTCCCATCCCCGGCACCCCTGCGAACTCCGCCGCCTCAACCGCCTCTACGACTTCCAGCACATCCAGGCCCTCATTAGCCGCATGGTTTGACCTCCCTCCTCAGTTCCCCGCCCACACCGGCCGTTCGCCCTCCTCCCCTCCTCCTCCTCCCCTCTTCCACATCCGTCACCTCGGACATCTCCGACTTCGATGACTCCGAATCCAGCCGCTTCGCCCTCCCCGGTCCAAATGGCAGCCGTCATCTTGCTGGTCGGGCAGCATGTCGACGACGAGCTGTACCCGGAGTTGGAGGTGGAGAGGTTGATGGGGTGGATACCGAAGGGGAGTTGAGCAGTGATTGGGAGAGGAGTGGGGAAGATTGAGGGGAAGAGGAGGAAGAGGAGGAAGACTGGTCTGAATACGAGAGCACGACGTCGTCGGTGGTATCACTCACGCAGTGGTGGTTGGAGGTCGCGGATCCGAGGATATTTGATGCTTGGTAGGGGGTAATATCGCAGGGGATGATCGGTTGGAAGGAAAATTGGGAGCTTGGGGGTGATTGGACACCACTGGACGGTTGTCGGGGCGCATCTTGGAGGCTAGCGGAGGGGGTTGAACACCGTGGGGGCAGTTGGACAGCGCCGAGATGGATCTGAGGAGGGCTCGCATTAGCGGAGGCCGTTCTCTTCTTCCGAATCGGGTCCGGAAAACAGAGCAACGGGGAGGGAGGGAGGTTTAGGGGCGTTGGAGTTCGAGTCAGTGGTGTGGTTGTTGGGGAGGTCATAGTCATCGAGGTTTTGGAATGATGAGGGCTGGAGGACGGGTTAGACACTGCAGGACAGCCGTTAGATGGAGCTCTGAGGAAAGAGAGGTTGGAGTCGGTATAGAGGATGCTGCCGTGACAGGGAAGATACCCATGGGAATTCGGGGTTCCTGATGACCTCGGATATCGCAGTTTCGGTGATGAAAAAACGGGCTCATGGTTGATTTGTGTCTTTCAGCCATGAATCGCGAAGAGGAATGTGCTGATGAGAGGGATGTGCTGATGGATGTCTTGAATGAAGCAACTTCCTTTTTGTTCCCTAGACAATGAAGGAATACACTTTACCATCAGTGCTCCCTATGATTCTTCGCATGGGGAGGATGTGAACTGAGCAGAGAATGCTATTTCCTACAAACCTTGCAGCAACGAGAGCATCCTGAACACCAACCCTTTCATTAAACTCTCGAAAACTTAATCCCAGTCAAACCACCATGTTCCCACGGATCCAAGCCGTTTCTACAACTTCGTCCAATTTTTGCAACGGACACACCAGCAGGGCCAGCACGACAAGGGGAATATGCATGTACTCCATCGCTAGACCACCCCAGGAACAACAAAGACGCCCAAACACCGTCTGAAAAACAATTATGACACCCTACATTTGCGTCTCCTACCCAAATCTGCCTCTCCTAGGTATATCTCTTTGCCTTCTCTTCTTCCCCCTTCCTTACTAATCCCTACCCCATCTCACCACCCTCATAACATCACCCTCCACATCCCACTCACCTCCCCAGCCCCAGCAAAGCCCCCTAACCTCCGCCCTCGGCCACTCAAACAACACATCCCCGCCATACACATCCGTCGTGACCCTCCCCACCCGCATCTCCACCTCCCATAAAATCTCTCACACTCCTCAACACCTTGTTCACCAGCCCACTCGTATCCCCTCCCTTCCCACCATGCCCATGCAGATGCAGCCCCGGCACCCCAGATGCCCCAGTCCATGCTTCCCCCACCAGGCATAGTCGGCGGCCCCCTGCCGCACCACCAGCACCCCCAGGGGCAGGGGCATCCTCATCCCCAAAATGCTTCTCCACCCTCTTCCGCAACGCCTCAATCCCCTTCCGCACCTCCCTCGCATCATACCCCCCCAAAACTTTATTAAACACCGTCTTGCTATTACTCGGCTGCGCAGCAATACTACCCGGCGGCTTCCCGCCCTGCAACTGCGCCTCCACATTCTCGAGATGCTCCAGCAACTTCCCCAGCGGGCGGCGCATCACCGCCGCGAGGTACAAGCCCATGTGCTCCGCCATCTCACGCTGCGCAGCATCGCGCCAGTCGGCGAGCACCTCAAGGTTGCGGGAGTTATCGACTTCTTCAAGGAAGTGGTGCATGTTTTCGATGAGGAGGATGTGGAAGTTGAGGGCTTCCTTGTCTTCTGGGTCGGCGGTGGATGTGGTGGTGGTGGAGGTGAGGATGGAGGCGGAGGTGGAGGTGGTGGTGTGGACGAGGGCGGGGTTTTCGCGGGCGATGACCTTGAGGGAGTCGAACATTGACTTGAGGATGCGGGCGTACTCGCGGTCGACCATGCGGCGGACGGGGAGGAGGGAGGGGTCTGGTGTGGCGGTGCCGAGCATGTTCTCGACGGCGGTGGTGAAGTGGGGGAAGATGCGGATGAAGTGGATGACGCCCTTGCGTTTTTTTATCTTGACTTTGGTTTCTTCGATGGCGCGGACTTGATCGTCGACGAACTTCTTGAATTTGGTTTCGAGGTTGCCATGGAGCTTTTGGAGGACGTTGTTGAGGAAGTCTTGGTTGGATTGGCTCATGTCGGCCATCTTGCGCTCGAGGGTGGCGAGAATGCCTACGCCTTGTCTGGGAGGAGTCAGTGGGTGTTTAAATGAAGCAGGGGGGAAAGACTTACAGAGGATCCATGCCGAGCACCCAGTCCATGAGCCGCTGCAGGCCCGACTCGAAGAACATGAAAATCGACTCCATCGCTTTCGTTATTCTCCTAGCCAGATCGCGATCCGGCTCCATCAAGCGGTGCCGCTTCAAATCACCACCCCTCCGGTCCATAGGTCGTGAAGCCGCGACAAGATCGGGGAAATCAGACTGCTCCAGCGTCGTGGCATGAAAGAAGTCGACAATGAAATTCTGCTCCATTTCCACCAGCGGCAGCAGATCGTCCAACACACCAGCAAACACCTCGTAGGGCAGCGCCCTGCCATCCGGGGTCTTGTCCGCGTGGGCACGGCCGCCATCGCCAAGCGGAGACCGCAAACTCCTCGCCAGCGTCTGACTGCGCTTGACCGTTAGCTTCCTCGCCGTCGTCGCAAGGCCTTCCTCCTTCTTCTCCTGCTGCGACGTGAACAGCAACTCGGTCTCATCACCCGTCATCTTCCGGGCGTTCTTCTTCCACGCCTCCATGGCGTCCTTGAACTCAGTCTTATACACAGGATGACTCTTGTCCTGATAGATCTGCAGAATACGGTTCCAGTTATCGAGGTCGACGTCCCGCGCGTACAGAACGAGCGGGCTGTACATCCACAGCATGTCCCTACCCGCCTCATGGTTACGGGCGTCAGCCTTCTTGGACAGTGCACCGTCAAGCGCGGCCTTGGTCTCGCGGAAGGCTTCGGAGAACTGCCGCTCCATAAAAATGGCGAGCCTCCGCATGAGCAAGGCGCTCTCGGCCAGGTACATCTCCTTCTTCTCCTGCACGATGCGCATCTTGCCGTAGTCGCTGTCGAGGCCGAGGGCCTGGTCACCGCCGGCGTCCTCGCTCTTCCGCGACTCGCTGTTGCCGAGTGTCGGGTCGATTTTGATCATGGCTTTGAACAGCGTGACCAGGGCGGTCTCAATATCTTCAACTCCAGAAGCTGTTTCAAGCGGGGCTGTCTTGAGGGCCGCGAGATCAGACTCGCGAATGTTGCATGTCTCAAGCAGAGACTCGAGCTCTTTCTTCAGCAGCTTCTGGTTGGCCGCCTGCACCTGCAAACCTTGTCCTTGCGCCTCGATGTACGCGATATCGTCCGAAAGGGTCTGTCCCAGTCAGCACAGTCACTCACCCATTCGGAAATCGAGGCAAACTTACCGACAACTCCACGCTGTACAACGTCAACAAGTTATCCAACTCATCACACTCGCTAATGGCCGTCTCAATCCCCTTCTTAATCGCCTCTACGCGCTCATCCTCCTCCTGGAAGCGCGCAAGCCACCCACCAGCCTGGGCTTTACTCAGCTCGCGGTCGAGATCGGCGCGCATCTCGTCAAAATTGCGGGCGCGCATCTTCTCGCCGGGCACCCAGCCAAAGTAGTCCAGCCACTTGGCAAACTCGGCGGAGCGGGTGTCGAGAACGGACGGGTCGATGCCGAGCGTGGCCAGGTATTTTGTGTCGTTGCCGGCGACGATGGAGCGCCGCGACTCTTCGATGGTTGGCAGTTCTTCAGGTTTGTCCTTTGCTTTGATGGAGGATTGGGCACTGGTTGGCCTGGCGATGGACTCGGATGACTCGGTGACTTTGAGTTCCGGAATGGGGGGGGTTTCGACTCTGTCTGCCGCCTTGGGTGGTGGCTCTACCACTGGGGCAGGTTCTGGCGACTTCACGACGGGCGCCGGTTTTGGCGGCGCAGGGATCACACTGGTGATACCATCGGGGCCATCACTGGTCTTGTTCAAATTACGCAGTCGTTCTGCTGCACCGCCAGGCCTTGGCCTGAAGGCGCTGGCGGCCGTGGCGGCCTTCCAGATGGCACCGGCAATCTCGCCCCGTGACTTCTTGGCCTGGATCATGGGCCCGAGACCGGGCTTGGTCTCAGCTTCAGCATCCGGAGGCGGCGCAGTGGGGCTGCTGGCAGCTGGGGCTGGAGGTGGTGTTGCCCTGGCACTTGAAGGTGTAGGAATCCGCGGCGGCGTAGCCTGGCTAACCGGACCCGCCGGGGGCTCTGATCTACTTGTCTCCTTAGCGGGCGCAACCTGTTCAACCCTTGGTGGTGGCTCATTTCGCCGGCTAACTGAGTCCTTGCGAGATGCCCTCTCCATGCTTCTTGGTGGGACCATCGGCTCTCTGCGCATGCCCGGACTCATAAGCGGGGCAGGTATCAGATCCCGGTCGACTTGCTGTGGCCGTAGGGGGTCCATAGGCGGCCGTTTCCTCTCCGGCGGCTTTTCCTCGCTTGTTGGGAGCGGTGTGGGCTCTGGTGTACCATAGTTCGAGGTTCCATTCACGCCATTTTTCGATTTTGGACGAAGACTGCTGGCATCCTCGCTCCTCGCTATGGACGAGGCTGCTACCGAATCCTGGCTTTTGTTGTTGGAAGCCACGCGACGGAGTGGGTGTTGTTCCTGGGGCTGACGCCCCGTATCCAAGCTCTGCGCTGGTGAAGGTCTGCCATTTGGCACGAGGGGGCTACGGGACGCTACCCTCTCTGGAAAGACTGGCGCTGCCGTTGACTGGGCATTTGACAGCCCACCGTAGCCGGAGGAGACGGAGCCGGCACCGCTATTGGGGGCAGTATCGAGTGGAGCAGGGCGAGGTGGCGGACGCTCCTGTCTGGGCCGGGGTGCCTGAGCGCCTGCCAGCACCTGTTCAAGCTCCCGCTGCTCGAAGCCTGTGAGAGTGGGAGTGCGTCCTCCGGTGTACTTGTTGTAAATTTTGATCAGACTCGCGATAAAGAACTTTTTCTCCTTGTCGGTTTGGGCCTCCCAGTAGTACGGCTTGCCGAGAGTCACAACAAAGCCGACATCTCCAGCCCATTGCTGGCTATTGGGGCTCGCTGTCGGGCTCGTGAACGACTCGATGGCGGCCAGATCGTCGAGAAACCACGTCTTGCCAATCGAAAAGGTGCCGTTGGGGTTCTCCTTGGACTTGTGGACTCGGACGCGGCCAGATTTCCGGACAGCGACGATGATGACGCGGGGCTTCTGGTGCTGGGGTACTCTGGCCGAGGGCGGCGGGGGTCCTGTTGGGGAAGCCTGGAACTCGGTGATTTTGATGTGGGTAATGTATGTCTCAAGGGCTGGGTGGTTGTCAGCGGTCACGGAACGCTCCAAACTCAAGGGGTGCTCGGGCGCTCACCAGAGCCATCTTCGTCGCGCTTGCTGAAGCAGCTGTCGATGATCCTCCTCTTCTCATCCTCGAACCTCTCGGCCCGGCTCACGTCGCGGCCGCTCATAGCTGTGGCAGCGACGGGGAAGCGCTCCCGTCAGGCGAAGGCCGTAGCTTGCGGTTCATGAACGTTCGGGCAGAAAGGTGCCGATGGGTGGGGGTGTGCGCTGGGAGATTCAATGTTCGAGACCAGTAAATTCGAGATTAGATTGCAGGCCCCGTCAGTTCGCCGCTCGTTGTTTGAGCCTGTCGTCGGAAGAAACGGCTTCTCTGAGAAGTCGATAGATGGGCGGAAGTCAAGGCGCGGGTCGAAGAGAAGAGGCGGATGCGAGATGCGGGTTGGGTTGGGAGTTGAGTTCAAATGACAAAAGCCCCTGGCTGCGACAGCGCAATGACGGGAGACTGGAGACTGGAGACGTCGAGCTGCTGCGCTGGGTCAGGTCCGTGCGGCCCTTGAGAACCCACTGTGGTTCGTTGGAGGGGCAGCCCCACATGCCATGCGCTGCCAAGACGGCTGCTCCAGCTCCAACAACCAACTTCTCTCCACCAGGGCAAGCAGTGAGCACTTACACATGCAAGGCAACCTGGTAGGTAACGTAATCTATCACCTTCAGAACCAGACCACCTTCAGAACCACTTTTCCGCCCCGCACCCCACCACGTCGATTTCAAATGCATCTTGCAACACAACAAAGAATCTAGAATAGAAGCAAACTATATCAATCTGTTTGCTATTTACACGGGCAAGTCCTGGCAGTGTGCTCAGTTGAATTACAGAGACTGCACCCTCGGTGGTGCGCGTTTTCGTACGATTGGCTCAACCGCTTCGACAGCTGTTACCTCCCCCCCTTGATCCTCCACACAAGCTTCCTGGGCCTTTGGGGCCTTTGGAGTCTTTGCCTTTGGGGCCTTCCGATGCTCTGAGGTAGCCACTCCCTCTCCAATTGTCATGGAACCCCCTGTTTGGATGAATGCTCGACGGTTTTGACGTCGTTGCTTTTGTCGAGTGTTCTCGGCTCGGAGCCGCGAGTTCTCTTCTTGTAAGAGAGTGGCGTTATGCATGGCCATCTGGCACCCTTTGACAATCTTTTGTAGATTCCTGTCTGTTGGGCTTGTTGCATTTGCACGTTGCCTCTGCCTCTGGAGGTGGTCAAGCTCAATAACATTTGATGGTGTCTTGAGCGGAAGTGTCGAGCTTGGTTGAACAGGTGGAGGTAGGGGGGGCTTGGTGTTCGTACTCTGACTCGGAGCCGAGCAAGCACTTGACTTGGATCGAATGGAACAAGCCCTGTTGCTTTGAAGCCACTTTTGATGTTTGTCGAGGTGAAAGTCTTAGTATGGGCCTCGAGGAGGAGTTCAAGGAAGAGTGGTTTATCGATGTGGTGGATGCCAACGGCCATCTTTCCTCTGACCAAGTCGCCGTATACCCGCTTAAGGACCGAGAAGCAACTAACATCGAGAGGCTGGTGAAGGTGTGACGAATGTGGTGGCATACACTCGATAAGGATCGAGTTCTCTTTGCAGAAGTTGTCGAACTCTGGTGTCATATGGCTCCCGTGGCCATCGAGAATCAAGAGGCGGTACCGGCCAACTGTTCGGCTTCGAGTTTGCGGTTCAAACACTCGCTGAAGCCACTCGAGAGTAAGCTCATCGGTCGTCCATCCATTCTCACTGACTGCAATCCTCCAAGTAGGTGGCAATGGTGAGTCTTGGTACCATGTCGAGATGTGAAGCTTGCCCTCAAAGATGATCATTGGGTCAAGGACCCAGCCGGTGGTGTTGATGCACTGGATGACAGTTGCCCACTCCCGATTCCCAGGCTGAACAACAACAGGTCGGTTTCGCCGATCAGATCGAGTGACAACCTTTGCCGTGCTTGCCACTCCCATTTGGAACCCGGTCTCGTCGAAGTTGTAGATATCGCAATCGAGGATACCCTTTGACTCAATAGTGTTTTGCACTCGTTGAAACCACTCCGACACTTTCTCAGGGTCCTCACACAAGGCTCGTTGGTAGTCGTACTTCCGGAGGTATCTTGACTTCAAATCCAGGTGTCGGTTTAAGAATCGGCATGCCCAATTCGGTTTAAGAATCGGCATGCCCAATTCTCTCCGACAGTGTTCATCGTATCTGCCACTGCTGCAACTGACGCGTCAAGCAAGACCAGGCTTCCACGCTCACGGAGAAGAAGGTCGGCTATCTGTCGAATATACCCGATTGTCGGTGACATGCCCCGGTCATCGAGTGACTTGACCCACTGAACCAATGCAGCTTCTTCCGTTTCTCGAAGTTTCCGAGAAGAAATTTGAGATTGTTGACGGGGGACGCGTCCCGCGACGCGTCCCCGCAAGGTGGCGTACGGCACGTCAAAGGCATCTGCAGCCTTGCGAATGGTTCGGATTTGGCCAGAACGTAGAGCCTCGACGGCGAATTGGATCCTCTCTTCATGCTGCAAAGGCAGAGGCATTTTACCGAGGTGGTACTGTGGGTGGGTGCGTCTGAAGTCGACGTGGTGGGGTGCGGGGCGGAAAAGTGGTTCTGAAGGTGGTCTGGTTCTGAAGGTGATAGATTACGTTAACGAAAGGAACAACCTGATCCCCTTCCAGTTGCCATATTGATCGTATTTTTTATCCACATCATCCGCGGTCAGAATTTCCTTGTCTCAGGCAGCTCTCTGATGTCCCAGCATCAATGCAGTGGCATTGAACACACTTGAGCCACATTCCCCCTAAAAAGACACGAAATTGCTGAAATCTGAGGGCCGAGCATGCGAACAGTGTTGTTGCGTCTTTCCAACAGCCATCCATACCACTCTTTGTTCACAGGCATCATTTCTTCCCGGCTTTATTCTTGCCCTTTTCCTCCCTGGCCTTGACGTCCTTCTGCCTCCCTTCTTTCCTGCTACTGCTGCTGCTTTTACTCTCTTTCCCCTCCCCTTTCCCTGCGGCTCCCAACCCTCTGATTTTGCTCACTGAAGGCCCGGGCTGATTGCCTGTGGCCAACACAAATGCCCCTGTGTAAAATCGCTGCCCAGCCTGGTTTATAAACGGCCGATAGATCACATTCCTCGGTCCGATATTCCGCCCACTGCTTAGGCCACGACTTCACTGTATTTCCCTCAGTCCAATGAAGCCCATTAGGCAGACAGCAATAGAGCCTTGCATGCTTGCACCACTTGTTGACAAATTGCTGGAATGTCTGTATCAGCACAGAAGAACTGACAGGTCACAAACTGCACATACAGACGATGGAGAGTCAGAGTGTGCCCGGTCTTGAGCTAGAGCTGCGCGGCCTTGACAGTCACAAGTTAATCTTGTAACCATCAGAAATGAGGTTCATGGCCCAGACTCACCAGAGATACATGTACCTAAATATAAACAGCCCCATGAGCTATTGAACAGTACAAGTACGAATCTTAATATATCATCAAGAACACGGGACTGTCGGAGCAAGCTTGAGAGAGAACCGAGGCTGGAATACAGAGCTATTGTTGAGGCTTCCGTGACTTCTATCCATCAGTCATTCGGTCGTGCTGCAACAGCAAGAAGCAATGTTTTCCCAGAGTTGATACAAACAGTCTCGCACACCTACACGTTACCCAGAAGAGCATGTGATTTCGACCGAAACGAGGCCGGGAAGAAGAGAACAAGACAAGTAATAGTAAAGGTCCGGCGACTGTCTCCTCAATCTAGATGTCTGCGTGGTCAAAATTATTGACCTCCTCACCCAGGGAGTGGGTCATAACTCCAGGCATGGACGGAATGGTCTTGTCTGTATCTACGCTCATGTCTTCTTGACACAAGCCGAGCATCGAGCTCGTGGCCTTTTTGGAAGGTTCAAGCTTGATTTCCCCATTACATCGTCGAGATCTTGAGGAAGGGAGCGGCCCCAAATTGTCAGGAACGTTCGCAATAAGCCTTCCTGTATCCTTTTGAAAGCCAGCCTTAAAGTTTTAGGTGATGCTGCGCCTAGCTACGCGAAGATACCAAACCCAGGAGATATAGTGTCTCTGATGGCCCCGCTGCAGCCACGGACAGAGCTTTGGATCAATAAACTCCATGGCGAGATGGCGGAACGGGCGCCAGCAGAAATCGTACTGTGATTCATCCTGAAGGCGGGATTTGTAGCAATGCCGGAGCAGATCAGCCCGCGAGACCGGCTCTTGTGGAGTTCGGTAAAGGTTTACTGTTTCCTCATCGAAAAAGGACTGCGGCGAGCCGGTCCGGGCAGCTACCGCAGTGTCGGGATGCAACATGGAGCCAAAACCCCAGCGTTTCTCGAGGCTTTCTCGGTACCGGCCGATGCGGTCAACAATGCTGATGTCGCCGAGAATGAAAAGCCCAATTACCATAATGCCATCCGCGGCCAGCGGGCTGGCTGTCGACGACGTGTCTCCTGGGAGGAGGGGAGAAGCAGAATCAGGGCTGGAGGTCGTCGCTATGGCAGAATGGGATAGTTAGGGCCGCCACACATGCAAATGTTGGAGAAGATATAGCAGCAGAGGGTTCCGAGTCTAGAAGGCCGAATAAGTGGCAAAGCTCGATGAGAAGTTCTGCGGCCTGACCAGTTGGCTTCAGAAGGAAGATTTCGCCTCGGCGGAGGCGAGGACCACGAAACTAGGTTCCCTTTCGCCCAAACAAAGGCCGCCCATGGGAGAAAGTCTTCGCGGTCCGTGACCTAGCCTAGCTTTGGCAAAAGAATGGGGCAGAGCTAGCTGATCAAGGCAGGGGGTGCAGGGGCTCTTAGATCCAGTAGGAGTGGTGGAGAGTAACGAGCCTTGCGCCTTTGCAGCTCGAGGAGGCGCACAGGCAGAATGTAAGACCAGCAGAGGGTGGGGAGAGATATTCTTTGCTGAGGAGCCCAAGGCCCGTCGTCGCCATGTAGAGACTATGCAGAAACATGACATTCAGTCGTAGTCGGGTAAGAGAGGGTAAAGAATTTCCGAGGGCCATAAGCAGACTGCATGTCCAAGTCAGGATTGTCCTCTTGTTCGGGGTCCGGAATATGCCAGACTGGCCTCCCGACAAAAAAAATTCTTTGGAAGCCGTTTGGGAAGGGCGGGAACATGTCGTAACAAGATGGATGGGTCTCCGAGTAGTGACGGGGAGCTATGAGTGGGCAATGCTCCAGCCGACTTGACCAACCGTGTCCACGAATCCCGACCCTGGTGGAAGACAAGAGCAATATCGGCAGTGGCTAGGATAAGCAGGTCGCGGTCGGTGCCTTCAAGCTTGTCGGGTAATGATGAGTGCTCATCGTTGCAACAGAACGGGCCTCCTCAAGTGTCTCTGGGTCGTCTAGAGAATCTGGCACGTTCGGTCGTCTAATATCATGCGTCTGCTTGATATGATCGGTCTCGAAAACATGTTGCCCGGTAAATATCCAGTGAAGGGCACGTCGTTTCGAGGATCCTCTGTTGGCAAGACAGCTGGTGCCGTGATAGACGGCTCTGGACGCGCCGACATTGGGATTGCTGGGGAAGTTGGGAATAGCAGTTGGTGGTGTCGGTTGTGTGATTCAGGAACGGAATTATTTGACCAGAAAGGCAGGATTCAATGAGCATGATACATGCCTTGTTATGTCGTTGTGGCCAACGGGCAGCAATCAGTATACCGTAACGTACTGCGTTAAGCCGTAACGTACTGCGTTAAGTTGGGAATCGCGAAAGCGTAAAGGCTGTAGTGGCCCAAAAGAGTAATTTATGGGTTGATTTTATGCAAGGGAGATCTGACCCACATTGATCCAGCACGTCCTGCCCCACCACGGTTCGTCATCCTAATTCGAACGCGTCGCGTGACGCGTCTGTGCCTCGCGTTGAATTGACTGGCCACCATCGCCGTTGACACAACAGTTTTGGCAAACCAGTCTGAAGGACCCCCAAAATTGACAAACCTCAACACCGATCTAATTCAACTTATTTCGTACCTTCCACTCGAGTTTTCATACCATATTCCTGCGCGCGCGACAGATCTGTAATCGCCCTTGTAATCGCCCTTGTAATCGGCCCCAACACCAAAAACCACCGACCTCCCCGGCAACCGACCGAGTCCACATCCCCCCAAGACCGATCCCCAACAAGAGACAGAGAAGATGCCCGCGCGGAGAAAACCAAAAACACCCTCCGCTGCAGCCGCAGCAGCCACAGGTTCGACCAGTGCCCCTGCCCGCGTCTCCAAGATCTACGAAGCCTCAGCACCCGCGCCACAACAACTCACCTTCCCACCACGGCAGAAGGTTGTGCGGAAATACGGTCGGCGGTCGCTCCCTGCTGCATTTGGAGCCTCGGCTGAGAGGAGGAGGACGTTGCGCCAGTCGACGCTGACGCAGATTGATTATGTGCAGGCCTCGGGTGCACCTGCGTCTGATGGGGCGTTGAGGTTTGGGGAGTTGGAAATGGAGGGGGAAGAGAGTGAGGTGTTGGGGAGGGAATCTGAAGAAGGAGAGGAGTTAGAGAAGGAAGAAGAGGAGTCAGAACCACGAATACTGCGCAGCGGGCGGAAAACTAGGCGGCTGAGTAGGTCGGCAATGGCGGAAAGGGAGAAGAAGCCCGAGAGGAGGTCGAAGAGCAGGAAGACGACGGGGGATGAACCCGCTGTTACACCAACTCTGCAGCGGAAGGGATCGAGCTTTCATACCCAGACGCTGACCCAGTTTCTGGGGAGTTCTGCGCCAAAACTGGAGGATGATGGGTTGAGGGTGGAGGGTGAGGAAGAGGGGGATATTGGGCTACCTTTGCCGGGGAGTGAGCCGATACCCACCAAGAAATTCTGGTCGGCCAAGGGCAACAGCAAAGGAAAGGCTGTAATGGCAGCGCCTTTGTCTACACCCACCTCCAAACGCATCAAGGTCGACCCCTACGAGGTCCCCTCCTCGCAGCCTACCCCCTGCACACCCATGCTGAACCGCTACTCGCCGCCCGTCCGCTCGCCCCCTCTTGGGCACGGGTCTCCACTGACCCAGAAATCAACAAAGATCAGTGCACCACCCCCGACAGTACAGACAGTATCTCGCCTACCACGGACTTTGGTCATCCAGGACAGCTACAGTATGGGCAGCAGTAGCGAGGCGTTTCCTTCTTCCGCCGTTGGAAATGAGACTCCGACGAAGAACCAAGACCAAACATTTTCCCAAAAGCCCAGACGAACACCTCTGGGCGATATCCCCGTCGCTAGCCTCGAACTGGGCGAAGAGACACCCTCCCAACGACCGCCCCTGACTGAGCTCCCCGTCTCCAGTCTCGCGCACGGTATCCCCTCAACCCCAACCGGCGAAACCCCGACCACCCGAAGAAAGCGCCTATTCGTCGAAATCCCCGACTCAGACGACGAGCTCGAAAGCGTCGGCTCCACCCCTCTCCGTCCGCGATCTACCCAACAAACACCGCTCAAAAGCATCCTCAGCCAGCGTGGCTTCCAGACACCGAGCAAGCTGCGGCATGCCTCGGGCTCGCAGCCTCCGGGGCGGGTGGTCGCTGAGACACCCGGGAGTGGAGCGAGTCTGGGCAGGTCGGAGAAGGAGAATGATTCGCCTGGGATTCCGGTGTTTGAGGATGGTGATGGGGAAGGGGAGGAGTTGGAGGGCGAGGGTGATCCGGGAACGCCAACTCCAACGTTGCGGAGGATGGCGTCACAGTTAGATCGGAGCTTGGGCAGGGCGAGTCAGAGTACAGCGCGGACAGCCTCGCAGTTTTGGGCGAGGGAGGAGGAGGGGGATGGGGGCCTGGGAATGTTGAGCGGGACAATGGTTGGCTCTTCTACTCGGGTGGTACAAGAGGAGATGGTGTTTGATGAGGAGGATGTGCCCGGGACACCCACTCCAGCTCCAAGGCCGGCCGCATCGCATGGAGATACAACTCGGCCAGACTACGAGACTAGCACCCATCAGGCCGATGCGGCTGATGAGGCTGAAGATCTCACCGCGTCAGAGGCCGAGGAGGAGGAGGAGAATGCGCCGACTTCCATCCTTCGGAAGAGGACTTCCCAGAAGGTCGTACAAATCGACGACTCGGTTGAGAGGAACCGCAAGTCGACACCTGGGCCGGCTTCAGAGTCATCCCTCAGTGAAGCCCCAGGCACGCCAACACCCAACGTCCGGAGAGTCCAGATTGAACTGCCACCGCCTTCAACCGCCGAGGATGTGTACAAAGAGACGCCTCAAAAGCCATCTCACAAAAAGTCTTCGCCAATCTACTATCGACAGACTCAGCGGAACACCCAACGGCATACCCAACGACACACTCAACGACACAACCAACGACATACTCAGCGACACACTCAACGCCAAACCCAACGCCACACTCAACGCTCCCAATTCTACGAGAGCCAACGTATCCCTCACGAAGTGATTCGTGCCCTCGGGCCCCAAACCGACCGCACGGACATCCTCATCTCACTCTACCCCGATATCACCGACGACATCGTCAACGGGGTCCGCGACCACGAGTTTCGGGCCTACAAATTTCCGATCCAGGTTCTGCGCTGTTGGATCTACATCACCTCACCCGTACAGGAGGTCAAGTACATGGCCATCCTCGGCCCAGCTCAAGAGCCTGGCCAGACCGACCCCACCAGCGGGCTTGGCAACGCTGAATTCAACTCTGGCACCTCGGGGTTTAAGGGAAGAGGCAGAAGGGGACGTGACTATCTCGCAAGAGCTGGAGGAGCAACTGCGCAGCGACATTATCCACTCGACGCAGCTGATGTCGAGCGAGCGGCGGCGGCAGCAACAGCGGGAGGAGGAAGAAGACGTGATTCTAGAGAGCCCGTTCAAAACCCGGCAGACGGAGAGCGTTCACCCACCAACCCGCTCTAGCCAACGCCTCCGCGACCGCAACCACACACAGCACACCCAACCCTTCCAACCCTCCGAACCCCGCCACGGCCGCCAGCGCACCCCGACCCGTCCCCAACCCCGACAAACCCAAAACCAAACCATCCGCCCTCCCAAGCAACAACCGCCTCGGACCTCTCCCTCCCTCAAGCCCTACCTTTCCCCACCATCATCCCTTGCCCCTCCCAGGCCCATCCACCCGTACCCACAACCACACCCACACTCACACCAACAACACCAACGCCCACCACAACATCCGCTCCCACAACCCCATCCCCATCCCTCCTCATCCTCCCGCCCCGCAACCCCAGCAAAATCCTCCAACTCAGCCTCTGTTCCCAGGCCGCCCATACCCGAGTCTAACGAGCTGTCGCTGCCTGGGTTGCCAGAGGATGATGAGGCTGAGGACGGAGTTTGTTGCCGTTGCTGTCTGGGGATGCAGGTAGGATTGTGTTTTCGTCACAAGGGGTGCTGTTGCCGCCAGATAGTTTGCTTGTGGAGGAGGTGGGGATGGCGCCTGAGCCTGTGGAGTGGGGAGTGATGATGAGTGACGAGGGTGTAAGGGACGGGTGGTGAGGATGTGGTGGGGTGGGGGGCTTGAGGAGTTGCTTCTACTTTTTTTATTCTCTTTTTGTATGGATAACGCGAGAGGGACTGCATCTGGGAGGTGAGATGGGGGTGATGTTGTATTGGCAGTATTACAAAGTACAGGAGCTAGATGGATCACAGGACAGAGGTTTCAAAGGGCCAAGAGTTTGGGAGATAATTTCTAAAGGGACCAGATATCTGGTTATGGATACATGTAGGAGTTGCTAGATGAGAAATATCAGTCGAAGAACTGTCTTGCAAGGCTCATGACACACCGACATGGTTGGGTCTCTTGACGCAAAAGGGGAACAAGGACGGTCGGGGAACTGCCCATTGGGCACCTATCAACGAGTTGGACGTCTAGTAGGTAATTTGTCCAATGAACTACTTCACGATCACCAGCGTGGTGAGCCCCGAGGCCCCCTTTCGTTGGCTTGCATCACCTTCACAGCCAAACATGCTCATTCTACCACTTTCTATCACAAGGTTCGACTATCGTAAATGGGTATATTCCCTCCGCAAATCCTAGGTCGAAGGTATTGCCCGGCTCGCTAGTTTACATGCGCCTCCCAGAACGCTCTGGAGCTCAGCGATGACTCGGACATCAAGATGCACCCAAGCGTCGGCAAACTATTCTTCATCCGGGCGAAGCAGAACCAGATACGCATGGAGCGCCAACAGCGAAAGTTGCAGATTGAGACACTAAAGTATGAAGGTGTGATTAACGATGCCTTACTGCAACGTTTCCGCGTTTTGGTCTCAACTCTACAATCGCAGCACTCCAACTCTAATCACAGGAACGTAATCGAGGTTGCGTTCCGGGCCATCATGGAGATGGCGTCGAGCAATTCCAAGGAGGATAGCCCTCCTCCGCGTCCAGAAGGGGTAATCAAGGGGGACTCGCCTTCTCTACCGCCTTACTCAAAGATGCTTGCGACCCTCTTAGATCAGGTGAACAGAACTCTGAATGAGAGACGAACAGAAAAGATCAGCGTTACAAAACTTTCTATTAGGAACTCGGTTGTCATGTTTGAAAGGTCGAAGACCTGCAGACTCAGTTGATCAACAAACTCGGTGCCATCGAGCAGCAGGATTCTGGCAAAATTACTTGCGAAAACTATCGCGTTGGATTTGACTGCTCGTATATAAGCAAGGCCAAACCAGGGAAGACATTAAAAGAAACTAAACTTGAGCTTTTGAACCTGAACTACAACCTGGACGAGGCAAATTCAGACGCTAACAACAAGACTGCGGCAAACGACGCCGAAGTAAGCGAGGAAAGGATCTGTGCTTCTCCAACTGCAAAGATGTTCGCACAAATCCCAGCCTCTGACTACCGCGCCAGCCATGATTATCTTTTCTCGCATCCGTAAATACTCCTAAAAGACTCCGAAATTGAAGGGTTACTACCTGAAGTTTACTACGCGCTGCTACATCATGGGTCCTGGTTTGGGTTTTCAAGAGGTCTTGGCTATATAGGGGACCGCCATCGAGACTGGGCTCATACTTGGACTGGCTTGTGGTGTATGGCATTTTCTACCATTGGAGGCCCATTCTTTTCTCTCAGCATAGAGATAATAGCTGTTGCTGTCTCTACAGCTTCTGAACGTCTCTCACTCAGCCCTTTGTCCTTTCCAAATGGACGTTATATTGCCTTCAACCATCCCGTCTCCTATATCACAAGCATTCTCCTTTCCCAGGAGCAAGAACAAATCTCCAAGAGACGTACAAGAGAATCTTGTGGTTGCCGTCCCCAAACACGTTCATTTAATACCAAATACATCTAAACAGCGGGAATAGAGAACTCAACACATCACTTCCGCTTTTCTACCATAACCAAACACGCTAATACCGTGACCCCATCTCTCACCTCTGCAGCAAATCACGCCCCCACACACCGAGCACTCACTCACTCGCTTTCATCATCTCAATCTAACCTCCAATTCCCATTTGCCAGTCTAGGTAGCGTAAAATAAAAATAATGCCCATACTCAGGTTGTAGGATAAAAGCGCAAAGGTATTCGTCGTCGCGGTCTGGACGGACGGATGGGACGAGATGTTCCACCAACCCACTATTATCCCACCCATCCACAATCTCAAACCTGACGACAACCTCTTCCTCCTGCAACCTGGCTTAGCCACATCCCCAAATCACAAGACCATGCAACCACCATTCCCTTTCCCCTCCACATTGCCACCTCCCTTCCTCCATCTCCACGTAATCAATCCCTTACCCCTCCTCGCATCACCTGCCCACTAGCACCCCCAAAACGCGATAAAAGGCAGTAGAACAAAGCACAAACCCCGCAAACAACCCACCGGACCAACCCACCGAACCAACCCACCCACCCTTTTTGCCCCCGTGCAAAATGATCCCCCACACGCCAGTCAAAATGCTTGCCTTTCCTTCCATGAACCCGTCCCCTCTTCAGTCTGTGTGGCTGCCATAGTAGATAACTACCTGGCGTCCGCCTTGATGATGAAAGGGGCCTGGGTGAATTCTGTATGGGGCAAGGCCCGAAAACTTAACAACAAAAAACAAGATAAGACACCAAACAAATCCCAACTTCCTTCCACTTTCCCTGTTCTCCCCCCGAAACGGTCTTCTCAAGAAAGATGAAACGCCCCCTGCCCCTCCTTGATCGCCGTGAACAGCCTCTTCCGCAACACCTCAATGTTGGAGTAGTCCGGCAGCTTGAGGTAGTTGACACAGGTCATGACGCTGGGGAGGTAGTCGTCCGAGGTGTAGGGCTCTTCGCTGGGCTTGCAGACGACGGTGAACATGGGGTTGAGTTTCTTGAAGCCTGTTTCGTTTATCATGTCAGTCCCATCCCAATTAAACTGTCTTGCAAGAGAGGATATACGTGTGTGGGGATGGGGAAGGGGAGAGGGGCCATACCACCAATCGGCAACTTCGGACTGCCAGTCGTGAACTGCAAAAAGTCGCGGCGCTGGGCCGGCGTGAACTCGCTCATGGCCTGGAGCAGGTTCCTGACCGTCTTGCTGTCCATGTTGTAGCCGTGATCGGCCTTGACCGAGTCCATGAGCGCTGTGACCAAAACCGTCAGCAAACCACTATCACACTACACAAGTCACCCCCCACAAGACAGCAAAAGAAAAACTTACTCTCCAACGACCAATCCTCATCCACCCTCCCAAACAGCGTGCACAGCTCATCCGGCGTAAACGCGCTCAGCGCCGAGTACGGGAACACCTGCGAGAAGCCCGCACGGAAAGCATCCACCTGGCGGCGGACGCCACCACCCAAAGTCATGTCGATGACCTTCTCCAGATACAAGTCCACGTTGTCAATGGACACCTGCATCTGGCTTCCATTGGGAACAAGCTCAATCTCGGGGTATCCCGGCAGCGTAAAGTCCAGATAGAGATCATCAATGCGAATCTTGTCGACCACAATATCCTCCGTATCCTGCACCTTCTGCGCCGCAGTGCGATTCGGATCCTCATTAACCGCCTTCTTGGCCAGCGCAAACTTCTTGACCATCATGAGCGACCTGGCAATAACCGGATCAACAGACCTGACGGCACCAAGCGAGGGCCGGACGGCAGTGGACTCATCGCCAATGCGGAAGAAGATGGGATTGAAGTTGATATCGATGATGCGGGAGTCGATCATGGAGCGGGCGACAAACTTGCCGAGCATCTTGAACAGCTGCAGGATCTTCTCGCCCTCCTCCGAGCCGGCATACTCCTCGCTGAGCGGGCGGGGGAAGAGCCCGTTCTGGCCCGAGACAAACTCGTCATCGCCGTTGGGGTCGTTGTCCCGCCAGAGCTTGAGCTTCTTCTTGCAGAACTCCTTGGACACGGTCGAGTAGAACTCGAGCGTCGGGCCCAGTCCAGTGCCGACCTCGTCAAAATACTCCACCTCAAGAATACTCTGCGACGCACCGTACAGCTCCATGACTTTGACAGCCGATTCAAGAATCTTCGCCCTCGCAATGCGCACCTTCTGGCGCTGCAGCCGGCCGAGGAACGGCCTCTCGTCGCGACGCTCCCTCCGCGCCTCCTCCTGCGACTGCGCATTCTGCCAGCGGCTCATAGATCTGGCATAGCCAAACGAAGTGGACTGCAGGAAGAGGTGGCGCGTCTCGAATGGGAACAGAAACGGATAGAGCCGCGCCAGGTCCTCGCTCCAGCTCGGGAGGCAGTTGCTCGCAACGATGAGCGGCTCCTCCAGCTGCCGGTTCAGTTTGGCGGTCAGCTTGGTGTTGACGAACTGCGACAGGGGCTCAACGTTGACACGCAGTGTTTCCTTGTTCTCAACGAGCACGTCGTCGATGTTGGCGTTGAGGTCGTGCACCTTGTTGAGCAGGCGAAGAATGGACGCCGTGATCGGGTGCTTAGACAGAGAGCCGGGGTTGCCGCTTTCGTCCATCTCGGTTGCTTGGTCCGCAGCGCTGCCAAAGGCAGAAGAGGGCTCGGGAGGAGCGGGGCCAGATACCCGCTTGAATTTAATGGGGTGGACAGCAGACCACACGCTCCGTCCGAAGTGGTCGTCGGGCGTCTTCGCCGAGTTGTGCACAGCGCGATAGATGGTCGTCTCATTGGGGATGACCTTGCCATCAATGCTGAACTCGATGTGCCAGTCTTGAGGAGTCTGGATGGCCGCAGCATATGACATCGGCCGCGCTGCCGCAGGAGGCGTCGGGGTTCCTTGCAGCGCCGCAGTCAATGCGCTGGCCCGGCTCGGCAGAGGATTCTTCGACCGACTCTGGGTCAAAGGCGTAGAAACTTTGGTCCCATCTTCCTTACGGGCGGTGATCTTCCCACCAGCCGCAACTTCCATGTTCACGGCAGAAGGATCCGGGGTTGGTGCGTCCTCCATGTCTTCATCCATATCGCGGACCACATCGAGGGCGCTGTCGTCACCCATCTCCTCGTCATCCGACAGCTGCCTCTCGTCTGCACACTCCAGGGCATTCTCAAGATCATCGTCCTCCTCAGGCGGGGGACGCGTCGGTGTGCCCTCCGGTCCTGCCTGACGGCGCGAGGACCGGCGCAGCGAAGTCTTTTCCTTAGACGAGGAAGGCTGGGGCGTCGCAGGGGCATCACTCATCTCAGTTTTGGACTTGTTAGACTTCCGCATACTCCGCGACCCAGAAGGCTGAGAAGAGGCAGCAGGCGGGGGAGGAGGAAGCGGGCTGCCAAGCTCTGACATGAGCCTCGCAGCGGCTTCGCTCATGGGAAGACCCGATCTCGCCATGCTCGCCAGGGCCCTAGACACGGCGTCCCTCTTGGACACCCGAGCAAGGCTGAGCCGCGGCCTCAGATAGTCATCCAGAGACTTAAAAGTAGTGATGGCATGGATGGACACCATGATATTGCGGTAATGCTTCGGAATCTCGGAGTCATCGTCAGCAACTAGCCTGAGGCGAATCTGCTTCGCAAGCATCGAGGCAGCGCTGCTGCGGTTACCGTCAAACGAATGATGGTGCACAGTAATGACCTCGAAGTGCTCGGACCTGCTCAACAGATCCTGCAGCTTGTGAACCAGTACGCTCAGGGGCGTGGCGGGGGAATCGGCGGTCGCGGTCTTGGGCTTCGACTTGACCGTGTATCCCATAAACACCTGGAGGAATGCCGACTGAGCCGCGACGGCAAGATGCTCATCCGGGTTGCTCAACACCTCCTCAAGAACACGGACCACGCCAGACGCGAGCAGCTCAGCGCTCGTGACACTCTCCAAGACGTCGGAGTCGAAGTAAGACGCCAGCTTCCGGAAGAGTTCTGTGCCGTTCTCAAGAGAGAGCGGGGAAGAAAAGCTGCGGCGAAGATAGAAGTTCTCAATCTCCGAAGCCAAAGCCGACAGGCTGTCCAGAATCCCAGTAGCCTTCTGCTTCATGACCTTGCCTTCCTCTTCCTTCTCGTGAACCTCGAGGAACTTCTTGGCAACCTCAATAATCCTCGTCTTCATGGAGGGCATGCCCCCGAGAAGGCGGCTAGGAGGCCCGGTGATAGACATGGTCGACTCTTCGGAACTAACTGGCGAAGGCGACATCTCATCCCGATGCTGGTCATCGTCGTTGTCATTCTCGTGCTCTTCATCCTCATCTTCATCCGAAGAGTGGTGAGAATGATCGTCGTTCTCTTCATCGACTTCGTCGTTGTCCTCATCCTCGGCATCGGAATCGTCGTGCTCGGACTGATTCTCGGCCGGCTCTGCGGAAGACCTGTTCTCGGCTTCCTGTCCAACTCCAATCTGGGGCTCAGCCGCGGGCGGCGGGGATTCCTTGACGACCGGGGGCTTCGGCACCGGATCCGGCTCCTGGCTCGCCAATTTAGTGATTTCGGTGATCACACCCTCGCGGTAGAGCTGATAGAGATACACAGCCGCCAGGCGCTTGATGAGGAGGTTGGCCGCGTGGATGGCAAAGAGGACCAGAGACGGGTGGTCCTGCTGGGAGATGATCGACGCCAAGAAAGAGGCATACGAAACAGGCTTCAGAGCGTCCACGAGGATCTGCTCGTCGAGGTTTGAGAGCATCTTGAGCTGAGCAGTTAGGACCTTCTGCCGAACGCTTAGGTTCACGGTGCTCGAATACGCGTCGGTAAGGGTCGGGAAAAGAATCATCGAAAAGCGCCGAACTTCGTCCTTGCAGCTCTCCAGTAGCTCAATCCGCTTCTCATTCGTAGTCTTCTTCCTCGTCCCAGCCCCGCTCCCAGACGAAGACGGCGGGTTGGTTTCAATCGGGGTGTCCATCAAACCAAAATCGCCCGCTGTAGGGTCGGCCGATTTAGGCAGGCTCGGCAGAAGCTCGCAGATGACGTTCAAGGTCTCGATAATCTGGTCCCGCGGCCGATGGATGAGGGCTTGCATGATAAGGACGCTGTCAAGCTTCGAGGCGAGGTCGTCGTTGCCGCTCGGGGGCGACACGCCGGTCAGGATCTGGTACAGCGTCTCCATCACGTTCATCTTGAAGAGCTCGGCCGACAGCCGGGGGCTCGCGCGGGCGGCAAAGGCAAGAACTCGGAGAAACTGCGTGTGGATATGGGCCCCGATGAGGTTGGTGGTGCCCGGGAGGAGCAAACGGAGGATGGCCTTGAGCAGGTCGACGCTGATGAGCTCCTCCAGCTTGTGCGGATGATATCTGAAGCTCTCGACGATGCGCGTGACGCACAGAGACCCCTGTTCGACAACCTTTTGATCGTTGCTCCCGAGAACATTGCGCAGGATCGGCATGGCATCCCGGACGACGGGGAACGACGAATGGTCGAGATCGCGGCAGCAGTTCGCAGCCGTGGTGACGGCAACGCGCTGGGTGCTAGTTGCGAAGAACTCGAGGTACGAGAGGCACGCAGTCAGACCGCCTTCGCGAACGATACTTCCCGGGTAGTCGAGCGAGATCTTTTCCAGGGTGCTGAGCGCTTGCTCGGCCAGGTCGATGAACGAAATCTCGAGCAGCTTTTGGCAGAGAATGGGGACGGCGTTCCCGTAGACAACATTTGATGTGCTCGCCGGCAGGGCCTCCATGAGGTTAGCAAGACAGCGGCACGCCAACAGCATGATTTCCGGGTTCTCCTCTCCGGTGAGCTCGTTTGGTTGCATCAGAGCCACCAGCTCCTTCACGAAGGAATCAGGCGAGAAATGGCCCGAGAGATTGTCCTCATTAGAGATCAAGAGGAGCTCAGAGAGTTCCTGTAGCGCAATGAGCTGCATGGTGGGGTCATCCTTTTGCCGAAGGTTGTTCAGAATGTCTCTAAGCCTTGAAGACGTGCCCGATATCATGCCAGTCAGCGTCCGGATGGTGCTGGTCAAGCCGTGGATCGGCCCGCCTGGACCACCAAAGCCTCTGAAAGGGTCGACATCGTCATCGTAGCGCTCCATAACTTCCTCCTCGTCCTCGTCCTCATCCTCGTCGTCCTCGCCACTATCGCCGGAGACCTTATCTTCGGGAGGCGGAGGCGGAGGCGGCGGGACTGCGGATTCCTTGTCGTGTTCTTCTGTACCGCTCATAACGACATCTTCATCTCCCTGGGCAGCGTTGGCGCCCCGTTTCGAACGCCGGGTCGAGGTCGAACCCGAGGCAGCGGGCTCATCTGCTGGTGGTTGGCATGTGAGATTCTGACCGACGCGGGGAGAGCATGGCGATGGCAAACCTCTGGCATCTTGGGGAGTCCTTTTGTTGCGGCTAGATCGACGGCTGGAGGATGCCGAGGGCTGGCCTTCGTGTGCCGTAGCAGGACCTGCGGGTGTCCTGGAAGACTAGTCAGCATTTCGTCTTCTATTTTCCCGTGACCTAGTTGGCATCGCATCAAACGCACTGTGGGCTCGACATGTTTGCCTGGTCCTTGCCTTTCCTGCGGCGGGATGTGGTTGAAGAAGCTGGGGTTGCGATGGGAGGTGGTGGTTGAGGGTGTGCTGATGGTTGGGTCACTCGTTGACGCTTTGGGGCACGTGCCGAGGAGGGTGACTCAGCAGCAGCAAGTTGGGCCGGGCTGAGGATATTTTTGCGCTTCCGGGTGCTGGTCGCCGGGGTGGGAGTCGGTGGAATCGGCGGTGCAGTCGGGGCAGTTGGGCCAGCGGTCGCGGAGGCGGCGGTCGAGGATGCGGCTTGGCTCGCTGCTTGACGGGCGGCCGAGCGGGTGACCCTGGACGACATGAGTAAATATGTGCTCAAATCGGCGTGTCATGGACCAGAGAGCAGGCCAAGGAGATGGAGGTGGTTTCGGGATGAAAAAAAGAGCAGAAGGCAAAGTCATCGAAGATTTTGTCGGCAGGTGCAGGTTGAGTAGCAGTCTCCGTTGTTCGATTTCCCGCCCAAGAGAGACCCTCGTGTCAAGCCTGTGTGGGGCAGCAACCTGCAACCAAGCCGAGTTCCAGCTTCTTTGGAAGGAAGATCTGATGGCCCGAGAGAATGGCCACCGAGGACAAAACCACGAAAGGCGGTCGGGAAATCCACGTGCTGCCCCGTCCCTTTGTAATTTTTATTTTTTCTTGGGTTCGAAGCAGGCGCCCCAAATCACAATCAGGCAGCAGTCCCCGGGGTGATGTCCGCCGAGTGCGGTCTCTTGTTCGCGGGCCGGACACAAGGTGGAAGGGCAGGCGATCGACAAGGCCCGAGATCGGCAAACGCAGGTGCAGTAAGGTAGGTACGGGAAGAAACGCTGAATCACGGATAGGATGAGCAGAGGAGATGGGAGCGGGCAGTACCTTGTGGGAGAGGTGTGCAAAATGGACGGAGCAGTGGTGGTCTGGGAAGGAGCTTGAAGCGAGGGCGAGGTAGTCGCAGTCGCGGCTGGTGTTGACAGCGGGGGCAGGTGCGCTGGGTCGTTATCGAGAGCCGATCTGGACCGCTGGTACAGGTATGCAGAGCGTCGTTCTGCCATGGATTACGCCATCGGGAAGCGGACAGGCGGCGGTTCGGAAGGGCGGCGGGCGGGATGCAGTGACGGATCGCTCATGGACCATGTGAGAGTCGCAAATATCCCGGGTAGGTTGGGCTTCGAAAA
The DNA here is from genome assembly GCA_027946355.1 of Collariella sp. IMI 366227. Lineage (NCBI taxonomy): Eukaryota > Fungi > Ascomycota > Sordariomycetes > Sordariales > Chaetomiaceae > Collariella > Collariella sp. IMI 366227. The sequence continues at coordinate 261,363 of JAPEUS010000002.1, read as the reverse complement.
TTCAGTGGTGGATGGCTGACCGTGGGTGCTTCCTCAGCCTCACAAGGAAGTTCAGGCAGAGGTGAGTGGTTGAATAGCGGAGATGTTGATGGATGGATGGATAAGTGGATGGATGGTTGAGGCCGATGGTGCGTTGGACGTGCGTTGGTGGACGTCCATGCGTTGGACATGCTTTGGCCAAGACTGGCGCGAACGAAGTGGGGCACCGGTGCCGGGGTGGCACGGCTCCACGGGTCTTGTGCACAAACAGCGAACCCCCACGAGCCTCTGATCAATCATCATTCATCAATTGCTTGATCATGTCATGGACAACTTTACACGACAGCCTTGAAATCAAATCAAAGCCGAGCAGACACCCTCCTTGACAAAGGTGGCTGCAAAAACCTCGACCCTCTCGGATATCCAAGTCTAAATCTTTATCGTACATGTAGACTTGCCTCGTCGTAAAGCAAGCTTCGGTTGTGTTGCTGAAATTCTTCTGGCCATTCCATGACCCATGTTGTTTCTTCTGTCCTTAGCTTCCGTCTTTGCTGACGCTGGCAGTCGCCTGATAAAAGACAACCGAGGCTTGGGAGAATTCTACCAGCTTGTCGAACCGTCCTGTGATGCTGGACTAAATCCTAGCGCTCTGGGAGCTGTGCCGTCGGTCTGAAGCAGAGCAGGAATGCGTCGGATCCGTCAACCAAGTCAATGATGCCTGGCTCATGGCCCATGCCGCCTCCTTAACCCTCGCTCTTTGAATGGTTGACCAAATCTGCCAGACGCTTAGAACCTCGGCCTGTGCCGTCCCTTGTCCAGTTCACCACCTCATTGTTTCCGAGAATCAAGTGGGTTAATCCCCAGTCTCTGGAAAGTGTTTGAGTCCTCGAGGTCACTGGTGACCCCGGCGTACGCGGTGACCCATTCATCTCTGGTAAATAGTGCGCCGTTTTTCTTCATGAACTGATTGAGGCTGTTCAACAACGCTGCGGCCAAGACGGAAGAACCGAGATGTCAGCAAATGCGATGCCCAGGGACATAATCGGGAACATGGCCTGCTTCAATGCCATGGAAAGGCTGTAAGATGGTGTTACGTACTGTAAATGGACATTAGCCTCGAAGGCTGGAGGGAATACTTATCTACCCCCTCTTCGACGAGGACAAGGTCACGAGGGAGTGGCGTTCCTTTGGTGTTCGAGTCTCCGGTTAGGTCTCTCGTCTTATTTGTGCATACAGGGACAGGGATATGTGGTCCTTGCGACCTTGCGGTCAGAGGCCACTGGAAACTCTACTTGCCTTTGTCAATTTTGTACAAAACGACATTGGGCGCCCGGAAAGAGCCGTTCAAAATCATATGTAGGTAGACAGAGATGGGATGCAGCGGTGCGCCGTTGGGACCTGCGACCGAGCAGCGTTAGCACTGAGCGGGCATGCCCTTCCAGGTAGAAGGAAGGGGTTGACGAGTGCGCCAACCTTTGTAGTTGACTGGGTCCTCCAAAGCCTTTGGGTAAACGGCCTTGTCCTTGAATGTTTCAATATCGAACGGGACCACGCGATCTGAGGTCCGAAGCAAGATCTTGGGGCCAAAGCCGACGTGGAAAAGGGTCCTGGGGAATACTCTGAACACGTCGATCTTGAATCGTGCCGCCATCGTGTTGATGTATTGAGTGTTACGGAATTAGATCCTCTGCCGTGAGCTTCAGGTGTGTAACTTGGTCAATTTGATATTGAATCTGGAATGAATCCAATGGATGGCTGCAAACATCCAGGCTCCTCAGCTAGACCAATCAAATACTCCGTATCGATGCCCATGGATACTCGTGCCAAGCCCCACTTAATACTGGCTTCCGGCTTGGAAACTGTCACACCGTTACCTGGTAAGTTACGGATACATACAAGTCAATACGAAGGACGTTGACGCACATAGAACTCTCTGCCATCCACCACCGTACAGACCGCAAGAGACTTGATGTATTTTGTCTTCTGTTCGACCCTAGCTAGGATACTACATACATAGTACCGTGTATGGCTTGTACATATGGCCCCCACCTGGTCAAGGAACAAACCTCAAAAATACATTGGTCAAGTCTTAGAGACGCAACTTGAGAGAAGGAAGTTGGTTCAAACTCTCACCATTTCCTCTCACTCTTCTCCAACGCAATCGTATTGCCTAGGATCCCATCCATCTTATCCCGGGGATTGTGGAGAAACCCCAGAAAACCCCTGAGTGCCAAGCACCGGCGCCAACCAGCCGGAGCCGAACGGCTTTCATCGGCACAAGTGACGTCGTTGCCCGGGCTTCTCCCCAGCTAACCGTCCCCCGTTGCTGTCCCTGGGGGGAGGCCGATTCTCTTCTTCCCCTCAATTGATCTCAGTGACTTGAACTCTCGACCCCTTCCTCCTCGTTCGACAGTTCCTGGCCTCCACCGCAGTCCCTCTCCCCCGCGAAAACCATGAAGCGAGTCCGTCTCTCCCGCCCTCACCCGGCCCTGCTCTGCCGCCGCAGCGGCTCCCAACATGCTCCCCTCCTCCAGTCTGTACCGCTGGCCGCTGCCTCAAGACAACCCCCCCAGAAACAGCAGCAGCAACGCCATGCCAGTTCTCTTTCGCAGCGGCCCGACTCAACGCATGTCAGCTTCCCGGGCGCGGTCAAGTCGGCCTTCAGCAACACGCTCAAGTTCGAGCAGCCCTCCACCTACCCGGCGCTGCCAACCTACCGGGCGGTAGACCAGACGGGCGCCGTGGTGGACCCCAGCTTTGTGCCGGATCTCTCCGATGAACAGGTCGTCAAGCTGTACCGCGACATGTTGACCGTGTCGGTCATGGACCTGATTATGTTCGACGCCCAGCGCCAGGGCCGTCTGAGCTTTTACATGGTGTCCGCGGGCGAGGAGGCGGTGTCAGTAGCTAGTGCGAGCGCGCTGGCAAAGGAGGATGTGGTGTTTTGCCAGTATCGCGAGCAGGGTGTGTTTAAGCAGCGCGGGTTTACGCTGAGTGACTTTATGAATCAGTTGTTTGCGAATCAGAAGGACGCGGGGAAGGCGAGGAACATGCCGGTGCATTATGGGAGTAAGGAGTTGAATATTGTGAGTGGTTCTTGAACTGGCTGGCTTTGAGCGAGAGACTGACTTCCACCAGCACACCATTTCTTCCCCCCTTGCAACCCAGCTCCCCCAGGCTTCAGGCGCTGCGTACGCCCTCAAGATCCAGCGTATGCAAGACCCCAACATCCCACCCAGAGTAGTCGCCTGTTACTTCGGCGAAGGCGCTGCCAGCGAAGGCGACTTCCACGCAGCGCTCAACATCGCCGCTACGCGGTCCTGCCCGGTCATCTTCATCTGCCGCAACAACGGGTATGCCATCTCCACCCCCACCCTCGAGCAGTACCGCGGCGACGGCATCGCTAGCCGCGGGCTGGGGTATGGCATCGAAACCATCCGCGTCGACGGCAACGACTTCTGGGCGGTGCGCGAGGTCATGAAGAAGGCGCGCGAGCTGGCGCTGCAGGACGGCGGGCGCCCCGTCCTCATCGAGGCCATGACGTACCGCGTCAGCCACCACAGCACGTCGGACGACTCGTTTGCATACCGCGCGCGGGTTGAGGTGGAGGATTGGAAGAGGCGGGATAACCCAATTGCGAGGCTGCGCAAGTGGATGGAGGCGAAGGGGTGCTGGGATGAGAATAAGGAGAAGGAGGCGAGAGAGGGGATTAGGCGGGAGGTGCTCAAGGCGTTTTCCGAGGCGGAGAAGGAGAAGAAGCCGCCAATTAGGACGATGTTTGAGGATGTGTATGAGGAGTTGACGCCGGATTTGAAGCAGCAGATGGCGGGGCTGAAGAGTCAGTTGGAGAGATACCCTGATGAGTATGACCTGGCCGAGTATGATGGCGGCAAGGATAGTTTACCTTAGGCACATAGATAGCGAGCGAGCTAGTGGATTTTTTTTCATCTGACCTAGAAGCGACTTTCACCCGGTGACTGGCAAGTGACAGCAACTGAGTGACCGACTGTCCATTTTCAGCGAGCCTCGAGTTCAGTCACCAAAACAAAGCCGCTTTCCAGTTTAAATTCTCACCAACTTCTTTTCCACAACCCACAGAATTCCAAGGTTCTGAACCCAAAATATCTCACCGATCATCGCTATTCCTTAAGATTACCATGTCTGACGAGGGCCGCGTTCTCATCGCGGTGCTCCTCTGCTTGAGCATCTGTGGTCTCCTGGCATTCGGCGGCGTCACGTTTGTCAAGGCCACTGCGAAGGCTAGGGCTCAAGCGCGGCAGCCTGTTGAAGCCGAGTCCCAGACAACTACTTAGGTACGTGCCACGCTAGATCACTATCAACAACCGCCTCAATGGTGATGAAAAACTCGAACCGTGTCTCGAGAAAGTCAAGACCCAGAGTGGTGGATCAGAGGAGATCAACCCCACAAACCTGCATCTTGGCGACCCTCCTCCCCCACAATCAAGGCTGAAGACTGGGGTTTTGCGCCAAAGCCAGCCACAGATCAGCCACAGCTGCCGGTCCGACCCGATTTTTCGCATCCGATGGAGGCACATGCATCCAATCCACTGACCCGCGATCCTGATCCAGATCTCGTCCGGGAGCTGTCGCAAACACCGGCCGTCATCACTCGCTCAACATGGCCCCCCGCACGGCTCTCAGAAGGGCGCTCCCCTCGCTACGGAGCGCCGTCACACACCCCGACCGCACATTACGACTGTCACGACCCTTCTCGACCTCCCTCCCCTCCCTCGCCCCGAACGGCTCATCCTCTTCTTCAACCCCCGAATATGCGATTCCCAACCCGTCCAGGCCAACACACTTTGGCTTTGAGACGGTAACAGAAAGCGAGAAGCGGGAGCGCGTTGCTGGTGTCTTCACCAGTGTGGCCGAGTCCTACGACCGCATGAACGATCTCATGTCGTTCGGCTGGCACCGGATATGGAAGTGCGTTCTCTCTACTCCCATCCGCTTTATTCAGCTTCATTGACATGACTTCCACATTTACCCAGAGACCACTTCGTCGCCTCCCTCAACCCGGGCTTTTCCCCGCTTACCTCCACCTCCAACCCCTCTGGCCCGCAACACATCCTCGACATCGCCGGCGGCACCGGCGACATCGCCTTCCGCATGCTCCACACCGCCCACGTCCTCAACCGCAACCCCTCCGTCCGCGTAACCATCTCGGACATCAACCGCGCCATGCTCACAGTTGGCAAGCAACGTTCCACCACCCTGCCCGCCTCTCAACAAGCCGCCCTCTCCTTCGTCGAAGCCAACGCTGAGAATCTCTCCCAAACCCGCCCTCTGCACCCCTACCCCTCCGCCGTTGAGCCCACCGCGCACGACGCCCACGGCAAGGAAGAACAAGCCTTCTTCGACCCCGCCACCGCGACCGCCTCCATTCCCGACGCTAGCGTCGACCTGTACACCGTCGCCTTCGGCATCCGCAACTTTAGCAACATCCCCGCGGCGCTGCGCGAGGCGCACCGCGTGCTGAAACCCGGCGGTGTGTTTGCGTGTCTGGAGTTTAGCAAGGTGGACAAGCACCCGCTGTTGAACGCCGTGTACAAGGAGTGGTCGTTCCGGGCTATTCCGTTGATTGGGCAGTTGGTGGCAGCGGATAGAGATAGTTATCAGTATCTGGTGGAGAGCATTGAGAGGTTTCCGAGCCAGGAGGAGTTTAGGGATATGATTGTTGATGCCGGGTTTGTGGTGGCGGGCGAGGGGTATGAGGATTTGACCGGGGGAGTGGCGGCTATTCATAAGGGGATGAAGCCGAGGAAATGAAGTGGTGAGAGGGGATGTGTGTAACAGTAGAGACGGTGTACATGTACAATACTTGTACCATATGGGCCTACCTCACAGAGAGGAGGAGGACATAGCATAGCATGCTAAGCATAGACAAAGACTTTGACAACCCACCCGTTGCCTACCCCAGGTAGACTTGGGTGGTATGATAGTTGCCTACCCCATCTTTCATTCTCGAATCGTACCACGACCACATCAAACAATTCTAATCAACGACCAGGTAAATCATCATCAGTCATGTGTTTCCATGAATTTCTACCCATGAGCTATCATACTCACCCAGACACCACCCCAGTGATTCCGGGTATGCGCGCAACCATCCACAGCATGCCATTCCCAAAGGAAACCGGACTCTCTACCCCAAGCAGACCAGACAAGCCTAGGTAACGAGCCCACAGCAACGAACTAGCAGAAACTCTAAAACACCCCATCCACCTTTCACCCTTCCTCATCAACGCCCCAATATCACAAAGCACGGAATACCAGAAAAGACAAATCCGACCTCAATCCGAAGTTGATCCGCCATCAATCCGACTTCAACTCCAACTTCAACACCACTATGATACCACTTCATGATATACCACTTCAGCCCGACTCAAATCCCACTTCAGTCCCACTCCAAATCCACTCTAGTACCATTTGATTACCACTTCAACACCACTTCGATCCGGCCTCGATCTGATTTAAATCCGATTCCGATTCCATTTCATTTCATTTCATTCACACCTCACCCCCACGATCTTCGCTGACTGACTGACTGACTACCTTACAAAACGTCTAACAAGTCCATATCTCTCCAGAGTCCCTTTGTGCCCACCAATCAGCGGCACCACCATCAAATGTCATTCCGGCCAAGCATCGGTACCGCCGAAGCCCCACCAAGTGTATTAACACCCCTCCAAGCCTCTCTTTAAAGACCAAATGAAGACGAAAACCACGAAAAAGTAAGCAAGAGTCATTCGTAAACGCAGATTTCTCCGACCATTCTACTCCCCTTGCCCTGCCCCATTCAAGGTGTACTGCCGGAATGAAGAACAAAACGGGAGAAAGCAAAGGCGAGAGAGGTCGGGCGGGGTTCAATGGTAGGTAGATGGACGGATAATGACTAGCTGGGGACCAATACACTCAGTTGGTATGTATGTTTGGTTGTGTCGGTCGCAGGATCTGGTGGGTCGGAGATGTGGGATGCCGGGTTGACGATGGATGGTGAACAGATGGGTGGTTGTATTCGGGTAGATTTGTCTCTCTCTTCTCCCTTCAGCCACCCACCCAACACCGTCTCCCAAGTGATTTATTAAGCCTCAGGCGCCGGAGCCGGGCTCGCCGCACCACCCTCCCCTTCACGCCGCCCCTCGACCCCCCACGTCCCCTCTCCCCACCCCTCCCACCCCTTCCACCCCGCGTCCACCGCGACGCCCGGCGCCTTCAGAGTCACTAGCACCTCCGCCGCCACCGGCACTACGGTATCCACCACCGGGCACATTCCCACCCTCGCCCCGTCCACCCGCACCGGCACCAGCCCCACCACGGCTGCTCCCCAGTTACCCGCCCCACCGCGCGAGAACCGGCGCGGCGGCGGGGGCGAAAAGATCTTGACCAGCGGCTTGAGCGGTCCTCTGGCCGGGGCGCGGTTCTGACTTCGTCAGGGAGGCGGTCCATGGCGGCGTCGCGGTCCTCGACGGTGCGGAACTGCGCGACCTTGTTGTTGGCGCCCCAGCGGTCGATCTTGACAATCTTAGCCTTGTCCTCGTCCGAGAACAACTCGCGGACTTGCTCGTCGCTCTGCGCGTTCATGACGAACAGGCCGATAATGTTCTCGGCGGGGGTCTTGGGCGCGGGAGGGGCGGTTTCAGAGGCGGCGCCGCTGGCGGGCGCGGCCTTCTCCTCCTTGGGAGCGGGGAGGCACGGGTGCAGGCTGCGGCGTGGCGGGCTTGGCGTGGGCCGGGGCCGGCGACGGGGCAGCGGGTTTGGGCTGCTGCGCGGGCGCGGCGGCGCGAGCGGCGGCAGGCTGAGCGGGAACAGCGGGAACAGCGGGGGCTGTGGCGACCGGACTGGTGCCGGTGGCAACAGGCGCAGACGGAGCGCCCATCGGCTGCTTAGCTCCGCGGTGCGAGAAGTTGAATCCCTGAGCACGCATCTCGGTACCGATCCTGCCGTCCTGGACCTCCAGGACCAGCCAGCCAAAGGCGGCGTCTGCGAGGTTAAAGTTCCACATGTTCTTAAAGGCGCTCTCGTCCACCTGACCAAGCGCAGCGGACGACTGGCCAGCGGCGACGCCACCGAAGGGGTTCCCGCCTGCCGCGGTGCTGGGCATCTTCTCGACCACGCCGAGTGCGTTCTTCAGCAGGTTAAGCTGGGCCTCGTTCTGCTGGATGGCCGGCTCGACCTCGCCCTTGACCGTCTCCCACACGTCGTTGAAAGACGCCTTGGACGCGGCGAGCTTGCCTCGGTAGTGGTCCAGAGTCGGGTTGACGCTAAACTCATTGTACGAGCTGCCATACCGGAAGTGGAGGCCTGCCGAGATGGAGAAGTCCGCCTTGAGAGTTACCGAGAGCTGGTTAAGGATGCCCTCGCGCGCGGGCGAGGCGTGGGTGATAAAGATACGGGTCTCGGTGGGGTCGTATACGCGGTTGGCCGTGTCGACCAGCTCGCCCATCTGCAGAAGGGTCGTCCACATGGTGCCCTGGCCGCCCGCAATCGTCGTCCGCCCCTCCCCGTTGTCGAAGAGCTTGTGCATCACCACGGCGCCACCCAGGCCAAGCAGCCGAAGCTTGACGCCGCCAATCTCGAGCAGCATGGACTGCGCCTCGTCGATGATGAACAGATTCGGCACCTTGTACTCCTTGGAGCGGAAGCGCTCCAGCACGCGCACGTCCTCGCAAGCGCCCCAAACCGTGTAGACCGGGACCTCCAGCTTCAGCTCGCCGCTGATGAGCTTGGGGAGCTCTGAGAGCGGCAACTCGCTAGGCGCGAACCGTGCCTTAACGGGGCCGCCGACGCCCTGGGCGATGGCCTTCTTCGTCGCCTCGGAGATGAGCGGGGAGTACTGGGCAACATGCTTGAGGGTCCTGTTGTAATATCCAGTCAGTAGCCACAACAACACAGCGCCTCGTCCAGGACTAACTTCTCAGCGATGCGCTCCAGTGATGTCTCGTCGTAGAAGCCAAAGTCGCCGGTGTGGATGATGTAGTCGGCACGGGCCTGCTTGGCGAGGTCGTTGAGGGAGCGGAGATTGCCTAGACGCCATTGTCAGCTCTTGCGCTCCCGATAGAAGCTTTGGCCATCCGTACCGCGAACGTCTGCGATGCAGAGGACTCTGATGGGGCCGGTCTGGATGACGCGGCCTTGGTTCGGGAGGAGGGGCGTGGCGCCGGGCACGGGGGCGGTCTGGTGAGTCGCCGCGCCATTGGGCATGTAGCCCTGGTTGTAGGGGTTGCGGGGTTGCTGGGGAGAGAGAGTCACGGTTAGCCCATCGTAGAAATGGCCATTTGTAGGTGGCGCGCGGATGTAGTGTGCCCGGCGGAACATGGTGTAGTCCAGCGCCGCGTGGCGGCAAGGCAGAAAGATATACACGTAACGGAAATGGGCGTCAAAAAAACAAAAACATGGCGACTCACAGATGCCATTCTGGAAGTCAGGTCGGCTTGTGACTGGCAGCCGGGTGGTCAGGAAGGAGGAAGGAGGAAAGCTGTCGTTTGGTGCCGGGATCAGCAGAGGCCGAGAAATGCAGGTCCGGCCGCTGGTTGCAAAATCAGGGCGAGGGCGCGACCGAGAATGGGTATCAAAAGAAGGAGCGTGAAATCAGCGAGTGCAAGCTGATACAGGTCGCAAAGACTGCGCGTTATGGCGATGAGCAGGAAGGAAGAGGGTGGCTGATTAAGTCGGTCGAGGTTGGAGATTTTCGAAGTTGGCCAGCGCTGCTGCGAGTCGTGAATGGCTGAGAGGAAGTGAAGTGCGGTGCTGTGCTGTGCTTGGGCAGCTAGGGGGAGGTCCTGACAGCTTGGCCATTTTGGGTTTAGTTGGAGTTGGCAGACTCCACCCAATAAGCGGGGAGCTTCTTTGGTGAGTTGGAGACGTTAACTCTCTCCGCAAACACAGCACAGACTGACGCGCGCTGATGCCTTGCCGCGATGATTCACACCGAAAAGTCGGGTCTCAAAAATTCTCCGAGTGTGCTCTGGGAGCTGATGGAATTTTTGGGAGTGCTATTTTAGACAAACGATGTGAAGCAAGACAAATTCACCAACCGCACAAACAGCGGGTGTTTTTTGAAGACTGAAGCAGCCCCGTCTTGGCATCTTCAAGATGGAACAAACTCCAAACAAGTCAACGTCCGTCTTCTCACCAAGCCTTCATCACTATTCACCACAACAAGCACAGCAAATCCCTTTCAAATCACTGCACATTTATAATACCCGCTGTCCTATCGCCTATCCCTATTTATATACCGCAACTCTCACTAACCACAGCCCCCTCCACTAATCGCCATCTCACACCTCCAACACTCAGGCCCATTGGAAATCATCCCATCCACTTGCACAGTATCCATCCCTTACCTAGTAGTACCCATCCCGCAACCAACCAACCAACCAACCAACCCATCCATGAGACATCCCAGGCCAGGCTATGCTTTGAATAAACAGTACAAATACACCAAAAAAAAAAAAAAAAAAAAAGAACATTGAACAAGGGAAGGTGTGTAAAAGCAGAAGAAAGAAAGAAAGAAGAAGCATAACAATGCTTCCGCTCGCTTTGCCAATTTGGCTCGACCACCAACCCCCTTTCAAGCCCACAGAATTGTGGAATATTAGAGGAATAAAGATATGATATGATGAGTTTTGTCCGACCGCTTGTTGTTAGGCCCGACACGCCGTACACCCACGGTTTCGCACTCGCGGTGAGAGAAGAGAAGAGAAAGCGGAGGAGGACGGCGACGACAATGACGGCGGGGATTGTTTCCGGAGATATCGAGGCTGGGGGAGAGAGCGAAGGCGTTCCTGCCCGAGCGCAGACAGTTTTTGGTTTCTGTTGTTGCTGCGGGATGGAGGTGGGGGCGCGGTGTGGGGATTGTTATGGGCGATGGACGGGAGGCAGGTAGTGGCGGTGGCGGTCGGGGCGTGGCCTTGGGTTCTGGGCGAGATGGGGGTCGGGATAAGCGCGGTGGTGAGGCCAGGACACGTGTTGTTGGACTGGGTGTGAGGCCGTGCGAAACTGTAGGCGAAACCCGCTGCTGATTCCGCAATGGCCGCGGTTGGTGATGATTCCCAACGCTGGTCCGTTTTTTCAGAAACCCGGGTGTACTCCTCCGCTCAGTCCGATGCTGCCCCTCGCTCTTCCCAACCCGCCCACCACCCGCGCCAAAGCATCCGCTAATATCCCATCCCAGTACCGTACGATAGGTATGTCGCTACCACATATCGCTGCTCTCTTCGTCGTCGCCAAACCGCTTGCTGTCCTGCTGGTGGTAGTAGTGCTGCTGCTGCTGGCCGCCTCCACTACCCCGACGCGCATGTCCGTGGCCTTGATCAGATTGATCGTAGCCGTCTCCGCCGTTCTGGTGATGCTGACCGTCGCCGTGCTCGTACTCGTAAATCTGTGCATCGTCAACGTAGTGGGAGCTGCCGTCCTGCTGCTGGACCGGAGAGTCGCCGTATTGGTTGCCGGACTTGTGGGTTGTGTCAGTTACGGGCCAATGAAACAGAGAGAGAATGGGACCTACGCGATGGTATTCAAAGTCAAACCCCCCATCCTGGGCAGCCTGCTGGGCCATCTGCTGCTCCATCTGTAACTGAGCCTCCTCCGCCTCGCGCCGCTTCCGCTCCTCCTCCATCCGCTTCTGCTGGGGCGACACAGGAATCTGGAGCTGCGGATGCATAGCCTGCACCTTGGCAAGGTACGAGTACATGAAGTTACTGAGCAGCACCTGGCTGTGCAGCGGCCTCCGGGGGTTCGCGAGCTTGATGTGGGCCATCCGATAAATAGCCCGCTCTTCAATGATCGGGAACCTCGTCCAGGGGTAGTCGACGTCCGGGCGCAGCAGCCGCGGGGGGGGCTCGGGGGTGAGCGGCCGGTGCTCCTTCTTCTTGTGGCTCGAGTCCTTGTCGCTCTTTTTCTTGGACCCGCCGAACAAGCCGCCAAAGAAACCCTCTCTCTCCTTCTTGCCTTCGCTCGACTTGCGGTTCGTGTCCTTCTTCTTATCGTCCTGGGGTAAGATCTCGATGCTATCACGGTCCAAGCGCAGGCTCTCGCGGCCCTTGGGAGCGTCTTTGTCAATCGAGTTCTGGAGGACGTCCATTCTGGCATGGTCATGACCCTTCTCGGGCGTCTTTGACTTTGCCTTCCTGGACAGCTCCTCTCTCTCCCGCTCCCTCTCCTTTTCTTTCTCCTTCTCCCGCTTCTTCTTCTCCTTATCCTCGCTCTTGAACCATTTCCAACTCGATGTCGACTTGTGCGAGGTAACGCTCTCGTTGTCATCCTTGTCCTTATTCCGCTTCTCGAACGTCGGGATAAAGGTAAGGTTGCTGGTAGTGCTGCCGCCACTGCCAGGGAGAGCGTGCGGGTGGCTAATCTCAGCCAGAGCGTTGTCGCTGGCGGGAGTTTGCTCCTTGACGCTCGCAGCCCTCGCTGTAGGCGTTGGCAGTTTCGAAACCTTGCCTGCGGCATGACGTTTACTTGAGCGTGCAGGCGGTTCGACAATCGGGGGCTGATCTGGATAACTCTGAGGGGCGGTCGTTTGCAGCGATGGTCTCTGAGGAGGGGGTTGCACGGGTGGTGAACTCTCTTCCGCTGGCGGCGTCTCGATAATCTGAGGAACGGGAGGAGGGGGTGGACGTATTGCCGAAGTCGAAGATGACCTGACAGGTAGTGCCTGAGAGGACGCCGGGTCGGGGGTCAAGTTCTCCTTTTGCACCGTCTCCTCCAACGCAGTCGCAGGCGAAGGTGTTGCAGCTGCGCCATCTCGGGAAAAGTTCTGCTGCCTCCGTACCGTCCGGGTTGGGCGTGAGTAGTTCTCGGTAACGGTGACTGGCTCTGACTGCACTCTGGTCAATGGCTTAATGGACGGATCTATTGGCGGGACCGGGGGCGGCTCGTCGGCGTTGTCCTCGCTCTGCTTCGCCGCGACCCGTTTGGAGAACGTCGCTCGATCCCCGTACCGCTGGCTGCCGTTCTTCCGGTACGTCGTCTTTTTCGAGCGCCTGAGGCCCATACCCGGAGCCATCGGGAGAATCGGGTTGTCCCCGGAACCCTCTTGTCTCGAGTCTTGTGCGAATTTCTGCACCGCTTTCGTGGGGTCGCTAACCAAGTCGGAGAGGCTGAGCTCAGGAACGGGATGCTCATGTAGGGAACCTCGTCGTGCCAGCCTGTCGGCGCCGTCGACGTATCCATCCCCGCCTTCGCCGTGGGTGTTGACCTGCCGGGAAAGCATCGATTTCTTCCGACGCAAGCTGCCCATGGAATCATTGCGCTGCAACCCGTCCACCGAAAGGAGGGAGTCGCCAGACCTGCGCTTCATCGATTGTACCCGCTTCTCAAGAAAGTTCTTGAAGGCGGTCGGCTCGAGCTCTGGGTGCACCCTAGCCGGAACCCAGAGCAACCGCGAGGGATCCGCTTCATCGTCGTCGCCAGTCGGTGCTATCGACGGCATTTCCATCAATGAGACGCCCGAGAACTGGAGAAGATCGGGGTCCAAAGTGGTGTTCCCGACATCCATCGACATCCGGCGCAGCGCCTGGAGATTGCTTAACTCCTGCGCAATGTCATTCGGATTGTCGATATCTGAGAGCGGAAATTGTGATCCTGACGCCTGGACATCCCGCAGAGACGGCGATAATAGCGGAAGAGGGGATCTGGGGCGGTCGGCCGAGCCATTCGATTCGACACTGAGATTTGCGGGAAATGTCTGTGCCTTTCTGAGGCCGAGTCCGCCGTTGATATTGTTGGGCTCGGGCGCGGCAGCGCTGGACTGGTCGGAGACGGTGCGCACGAGACGCAGTCGGTCGGCGGCCGGGTCGTCCGGGTTGTGAAGCTTGTCGAGGTGCTCGGCCCCGTACCTGCCGGCGATAAAGCTCAGGGGCCGGGCGTCCTCGGCGCCCGAGGAGTCGTCGTCGCCGTACATTGTGCCGATGGCCTCGGTGACGTGGTGGCTCGGGTCGGAGATGGACAGTTGGCTACCGTGACCGCGTCGGCTCGCAAAGCTGGCGCCAACATCGCGGGGGCGGGTCGAGGTCTGCAGAAAGAACAGAAAGTCAGTCGCAGGGTCGCACAACACCCAACTCCGTGGTCCACTGGGACCCATAATTCTGCTCCATGCAGAGCGAGCCGCCGTTTCGGAGACACAGGGCTCCATGTCCAACAGCGGATGCGCAGCTGCGGCCGAAAGCCGAGCAGATCATCCCAGAAGAGGAAGCAAGACCACCAGGGGGGGTTGTGGACGCACCATCATTGAGACTTCTGTGGTGCCTCCGGGGAGGCTAGAGCCCACGAAATGCGCCCTGAAATTGTGTGTTGATGGACCGAAAGCAGGAGGTAGTGTCGTGTCGTGTGCCTACCATGGATGAGCGGGGAGCGGGGGTATTGAGCAGGATCGAGGGGCTGCGTGTGGTTGGTGCTGCTGTCTTGGTCGAAACGAATGGAATGCGCCGAGAGGGGTCTCAGCAGTCAGAGGGACACACGGCGGGACCGCAAATCGAGGATTGTTGTGAGGGCTCGTGCGATTTGGCTCAGCGGGCCATGAAGGAGAGAGTGACGACCAGGGACACGGGGCGTTTGGGTCGGGTCCAGGTCGATGTCTCACGGGTGCTGGGTGCCGTGTGACACTGCTCCAGTCGGGGACAGTCGGTGGTGCCTGGCGGGAGCGTCGAGCGATATACCGTAGCTGGTGGTGCTGAATTTGGCGCGGGGCTCCACTGTGGCCCGCCGCTCCTTTCTTGACGACCCCACGGCATGGAAGGTTTGACCAACTAGCACAAAAGGATCGGATCGTCTGGACTCTGGGCATCGAGATGGAAGGGGCAGGTGGAGGAACGGCGGCTCGATTCTTCATCACATTTGTCCACATTCGTCTCTTCCTTGTTTCTCTTGACGCCCGTTTCGTCAATGACAAAGCTGACAACATACAGCAGCTGATGGATTTGGTTCTTGAACAGTGCTCCACATTCCAAAAGTCACTTTTTGTGAGGGATCTCCGTGATCACCAAGCTTGTTTCTTTCGCAACCAGTAAATCGGGACTCCAAAACCAAGACTCCTTGACTGTCACAGCTGGCCCTGTTTCTCGATGCCTTATGCTTCTTGAGAAACACTTCAGGTTGGCTGCCTTGAGTTGTCTTCGGCCCGGGTTGATCCAACAATCCGGGTCCCACTTACACATTCACGCGACACTCCACTCACTTTCCACCCACTTTCAACTTCAACTTCTCCAAATTAACTCTGGTTCACTTTGCATGACTCTCTGTCTTGCCAACCAATTAAACCGGATCCCATCCAGCCTTCACCTCGCTGCCGCGACCAAGGATGCAACCACAGCATGGCAGACCGAGTGAGGCCGAATCTGGAAGGTCTGGGCACTGGTTCTGCTCTGGCCATTCGGTCATTGGTAAATGGGTCACGTCCAGCACATGTCATCCCTTTGGCAGCTTAAAGAATTCAAAAAACTCAGGTAACAGACCTGGCAGCTTAGCCCCCTAAACATAAACTCAAACAGGTATCTTCACAATCGCCTCCCCCTTCAAACATCGACCAACTCCTCCCCACCCCTCTCCTCACCCTCCTCCCCTCCTCCACAACATCAACCCAAGCCCTCGGCCTCCTCCTCCTCTCCGCCCCTACCTCCTCCAACAACGCCCCAACCTCAACAAATCCCCTCCGAGCACCACTCCCCGTAACCATCATCCCTACCGGCACATCCCCGTCCCGCCCGTCCCCGGCACAAAACCCGCCGGCACGCTCAAACTAGGCAGTCCACAAAAATTCGCCAACCACACATACTCCATACTCTCCATCGTCCTATCCCCATCATTCAACCCATATTTCAGTTCCCCTTTCTCATCCCCCCCAATCCTCAATCCCTCACACGCCGTCGTCGGCGTCACGATTACCATCCCAGGATGCTCCTGCCACAGCCACGCCAGGTGCTGCATCAGCAGCCGGCGCAGCTTCTGCGCGAGCATGTAGTCTGTCGAGGGGGTCACCCGCCCGAGGGCGAGGAGGATGCGGTTTGCCGGGGTCAGGTTGGAGGTTTCGGGCAGGAGAGTGGCGGCGTCGGTGAGGACGGTTAGGGCGTGCGCGATCTGGCCTTCCCGCAGGAAGGGGATTGTGATGGGGACGGTGGTGTAGCCGTGGTGGGAGACGAGGCGGCGGATGAGGGTGTTGCAGAGGGTTTGGGTGGCGGGGTGGAGCGGGAGAACCAGGTTGTGGGGATACCTAGGTTCGGGAGTGGTGGGGGTTGGGGGTAGGTGCAGGGAGAGGGGCGAGGGAAGGGGTGGGAAGGGGGAGGAGGGGTGCGGGAGGCGATGATGGAGAAGAGGGTTGTGAGGGAGGTCATGTCGGCGGCCATGGGGCCCAGGCAGGCGCAGGTTATGCAGAGGTTGGGACCGGGGCGGAAGGAGAGGCGGCCGTGGGTGGGTTTAAGCCCGAAGACGCCGCAGAGGGCGGCGGGGATGCGGATGGAGCCGCCGCCGTCGCTGCCGAGGCCGATGGGGATGAGGCCTGCGGCTACGGCGTAGCCGGTGCCCGAGGAGGAGCCGCCGGTGTAGTAGTGGGGGTTGTGCGGGTTGCGAGGTGTGCCGTAGATGGGGTTGTTGCCCGTGGTGTCGAGCCCGAATTCGTGCATCGAGAGCTTGCCGAGAAGGAGGGCGCCCGCGGCTTCTAGCTTCTGCACGCACCAAGTGGTGCCGTGCTTGTCGGTGGGCGAGACGTAAATGTTGCGCGAGCCGAGACAAGTGCTGTAGCCCGCCATGTCGTACTCGTCCTTGACGGCTGCGGGGACGCCGTCAAGAGCGCCGAGAGAGCGGCCTTCGCGGTAACGCTGCGTGGATTCCCGAGCGGCGGTGCGGACTTTGTCGACGCGCGTGTCGAACCATGCTTTGGAGTGCTCCGTGGGGTTGGGGATGTCCCGCCGGATGAGCGGGAGGAGGGCCTCGGCGACATTGGTGGGCGTCAGCTCGCCGGAGAGGTACAGCTTGCGGTAGTCGGCTGCCGAGTAGTACTTGGACTCTGGATAGGTGACGGGTGACAGGGGTTTTTTGTCTTCCTCGGCGGCTGTTGTTGAGGCGGCTTCAACCTTGCTGCTCTCTACATCTTCTAGGAGAGGGATGATTTGCGGCTCAAACCACGGCTCGTAGGTCTCGATGTAGGGGATGATCCTCCTCAGGCAGTCGAACCCGGTGTTGCGCCAGATGATTTCCCGGATAAACCGGAACCACTCCATGCTGTTGCTTGTATCAGCAGATGTCCCCCTGGTTTGGCTGGGAAACGTACAGATGGGCCGCGATGACGAGGAAAATACCTCTAAGCGCGGGGTTCTGCTTTCTCTTCCCATGTTCAACAATGACATGGTCTGGGCTGTGGGAGGTCAGCACGGTAAGTTGAAGGAATTGGCACTTTCGCGACTTACCCTCTCAAGGGCTCAGGCCCGTTGAGGAACTTTCGCGGTTGCATGATAACCCACTATTTACCAATTCGATGTAGCAGAGGGTCAAGTTGTGTTTTCAGGTTGATATTGATGATGGGAAACGGAGCGGATCCCGGAGAGGCGAGGGTAGGTACATGTAAACACTTATACCGCAACTCGGAACACACCGGACATACAACGCCTTACGGAACCCGGCAGGCCGCGGGGGGCCGGCGGGGCCGGGGACGCGTACGTGGGGAGTTGACTGCATGGTTCGTTCGAAGCAACAACCAAACAAGGTCAGAGCACGCTGTGGGATCCCTGTCGCCGGCAACCCGATCTGGCGGTGCGAGTCACCCGCTGCCACCGACGGGTAAATTTCCCGTTGATTGGCCTGTCCTGTGTCAGATCTGTTGTTACCGCCTTATTCGCATGTCCGTTGATGAGGGGTGCCGAGGCAGCATGGGATTTTAGGTTCTTATTTTGCGAGCTTCCCTACGAAAGGCTGGAGTTGCTTAACATAGAGAATGGTCAACGCGGGGACGTAAACCGGACACCCCTGAACATACCCCTCATCAAGCTGCCACACGCAAGTTGGCCAACACGTCAAACTCGTCATCGTGTGGGTGATACTCCGTACATACAGTACAGCGGAGGTTTATCTGGCCTCGGAGATGAGGACAGACTCCAACAAGACGATGGGCAGCGCTTCAGCTTCTAGCAACGTGTTCAACAACGGCCGTGGGAATATTGGGGCAAATGGGCTGATTGGCGGGGTTGTCTTGCCCCTTTTGATTCAGTCGATGATGTAAGTCCCGGGCTGTTGGGCTTGGGCTTCGAGGAGAAACGAAGTCCCTTGTTAAGATGCCCAGTTCGCCTGGTTGGCACACAACTCTCTGGTGTGTCTAGCAAATTGTTGGGTATCTTCCTGATTTCCATCGGCGTTCAGGATGTGATATTGACAATTAATCAACAACTGATGCACTTATCCGTGACACTTTGTTGACGCCCCGATAGATGCATCATCATGACATGGACCATGGTCCGTGCGTCTTAAATTCCCCTTTCGTCGCAAGCTCACAGCCCAAACCAGTCACTCTACTTTTGACTCAGGGCAACCGACTTCCATCTCAACCAAAAATGTTTCTTCGATCCCAACCTTTGTTTGACATCTCACTCTTCCATCGTGACTACACCTTTTTTGTCGAAAATTCACCGTCTCATTTTTGTTCAGACGACAATAACAGTGACCCGGGATGAGTGCGCCCGGACCCCCTGCCGGCGTCATTGCCGAGAAGAACAAGAAGAAGCTTCTTGTGGGTGTTTTTTTTTTTCCTCAAGTTTCTTTGTCCATCATATAATTTCTTTTTTGGCTTCATTTACCCCGCGCCAAGTGGCGGGGAGGGGCATGGGGTTCAATTGTTTTTTAAAGACTACCTCCCCAGGCGAATCCCAACCCCACCGACTCTCCTAGCAGCGCAAAGTTCAGAGAGAAGGTTCACTAACGCGCTTACTTGAAGGAGGAGTTTGGATCAGTCTTGGATGAGTCGCTCGTCATCCTGATTGCCGAGGAGCGGGACCTTGCCGCCGACTTCGAGGGGATCAGGGAGACCCTGGCTCAGCTCGCCGAGACCGCCAGCGCGGAGGCCGCCACGGGGTTTGATCCCTCGGGGCTGAGTTCCTTGTCGGACCTCGAGGCTTTGCGCCTCGACGATGCCACCAGCGGCAACGGTCTCGACTCCTCGGTCGATTTTACGACCACCATCTCGGACTTCTCAGATCAGTCCGACAGCCAAAGGCTCACCTACCAAACGGACCTGAGCGACGACCAGAAGGTCCAAGAGCTCAAGCTCATTTTCAAGGAGAGGTGGAAGGACCACACCCTCCTTTACGTTCTCAAGCAGAACGCCGGCAGTCTTGACCGGGCGTTTGACGATCTGCTCAGCCGGGAATTTCTCGAGGAGAACGGCTCGCTTCCTAAGGGCATCGACGGCTTCTTCACGCCCGAAGATGAATACCAGCCCTCCAAAGGGAAAGGCGGCCGGGCCCAGAAGGACAAGGGCAAGAACAAGAAGCAGCTTATCGCAGTCAAGTACAACGCGGTCTCATCCACAGTTGACGACGGGGAGCTTGAGGGAGCCAAAGATTTCGTCAAGCCCAGCAGCTCCCGGAGCGTACTTCCCTCCCGCCGTCCTCCGTCGACCGCCCCTTCCCCTCTTCCCGCTATCAGAACAACTCTTGCACCAGCCTGGCATTCTGCCCCAACATCATCCGCAACCTCCCCGGTTACCGTCCCACCCGATTTTGGCGCTTCCAGCCTGCGCGCAGCCGCCGCCCTCCGGAGGATGGGCCCACTCGGACGCCAAGGCGCCCACTCGGACGCCAAGGCGCGGTTGTCTACACAGAACGGGCGAAATACGAGCGTTTGGGCCTTGCGGCGCACGCCTCGCGTGAGGCAGAGGAGCTTGTAGCTAGGCAGAGCTCGGCGGACATGGTTGACCTGCACGGCGTCTTCGTTATGGACGGAGTGCGCATTGCGAAGGGGCGCGTGTGGGCGTGGTGGAACGGGTTGGGGGAGAATAAGAAGGTACTGGCGAAGCAAAAGGGGTTTACAGTTGTCACGGGTGTTGGTAGGCACAGTGCTGGTGGTGTGTCGCGGTTGAGGCAGGCAGTGGGCGCGTTTTTGAGGAATGATGGGTGGAGGGTGGAGATTCTGACGGGGAAGTTTTATGTGACGGGGAGGGCGAATGTTTGATGAATGGGCGGTTGGTTTTACGTGGGAATGGGGATGGCGTTTCTAGTGTTTGGCATTTAGGGAGTGGTCAATGGTGTGTGTCCGTCTAGGTAGATTTGGTCATGGCGGGATCATGGCTTGGCGCTTGCGGTGTTGGGATGGATATCTTGTTGGCGTACTTGGGGCATTCTGTCTGAAGATACCCGTTGTACTTGGTTACTATGTAGTTATGGCCGATGGATGGCCTGGGTTGGGTTTCATGGAGGCATTGATTGCAGAATTTGGAAGAGGACAGTCTCAAGGTGACAAGGTTTTTAGGCCACTGGTTTTAGGCAAGCGGCTCAAAAACTGTTGCAATTGATGTCCAGGAAGACAGATGACTGCAAATAACAGGCATATCAACCCCGTGGAGTTGATTGTTGCAGATATCCATCTTCATCTGTTGCTCTCTGATCATCTTCAATATGGAGACTGTGATAACCCTCGACCCACCCACACTCCAGCCACCAACGGATCCCCAGGAACAGGTCCGGGACCCCGGACAGTTCCACCAATCAGCGCCGGGCTCCGCTGGCAGGGATGGGCACACATGACGCATGACGGCATCCAAGGATGAATGAACGACCAGGCAGGCGCGGCCAGGTCGGACTGTCTCAACGCCTTCCCGAGACAGCTCCTGCCGCTGCCAACATCATCGACAACCCCAACATCACCAACCGCAAACATTTCCAACATCATCACCCAACACGCACCAACGGCGGTTTCTTTAACAGCCCCTAGTACGAGACATCCGCATCCTCATTGTCTCTCCCTTGGCCTTAGCTGTCTGAATCCCCACTGGTCGTGCCGCCTCGCGGCCTATCCCGACCATGACGAAGCTGCCGAGTCTCGTCGCCTCTAGCGGGCTTCTGCTAGCAGCAACCATCGGCTCTGCCACCGCCGACGTCTACACCCCCAAACACGAAGCCGGACGCTGCGCCATCCGCGGCCACTGCGGCTCCAAGAGCTTCTTTGGCAGCCAGCTGCCCTGCGTTGACAATGGGCTCGCCGAGGAACCCGACGCCAAGTTGCGCCAGCAGCTGACCGATCTGTGCGGCCCAAAATGGGCCCAGGGCCCCGTCTGCTGCGACGCCGAGCAGGTCGATGCGCTGAAATCCAACTTTGCGACCGCGAACCAGATAATAGCGACGTGTCCGGCCTGCAAAGATAACTTTTACAACATGTTTTGCACTTTTACCTGCTCGCCGGATCAGTCGCTGTTTATCAATGTGACGAAGACGGTGGTGAAGAATAAGAAGAAGCTGGTGACGGAGCTGGATCAGTTGATATCGGAGGAGTATGGGTCGGGCTTCTACAACAGTTGCAAGGACGTTAAGTTTGGGCCTACGAACTCGAGGGCAATGGACTTGATTGGAGGCGGAGCGAAGAACTACACCCAGCTGCTCAAGTTCTTGGGTCAGGAACGGTTCGGAGGCTCGCCGTTTCAGATCAACTTCCCTGTCGATTACCCAGAGAAGGACATGGACCCGCTCCCGATGAAGCCAAAGAACTGCAACGACGAAGACCCCAACTTCCGCTGCGCCTGCATCGACTGTCCCACCGTCTGCCCGAAACTCCCGGATATTGAGCAGGCCGGGTCATGCCATGTCGGTGCTCTGCCGTGCTTGTCGTTTGCCTCAATCTTCACATATAGCATGCTGCTGTTTCTGTGCGCCGCCGCCGTCATCTCTCACGTTGCCTGGAGGCGGCACGCCAAGCGCAGGAGCGAGCGTCTCAGACTCCTCACCGACGCAGCCCCTAGCGACGATGAAGATGAAGGCGACCTGACCGAGAACGGCGCCATGTTCGACCGCCCGCAGAACACGTACATTGTCAACACCTGGTGCGACGCCGCCTTCTCCAGGCTGGGCCACATGGCGGCCAGGTTCCCGGCCCTGACCATTGTGGGCAGCACGCTCGTCGTCCTCCTGCTCAGCTCTGGCCTGTTCAACTTTCAGCTCGAGAAGGACCCGGCAAGGTTGTGGGTGAGCCCGACGTCGGAGGCCGCGCAGGAGAAGGCGTTTTTCGATGATAGCTTTGGGCCGTTTTACCGGACTGAGAAGATCTTCCTTGTGAATGATCTCAATTCGTCAGCGCATGGGCCGGTGTTGAGCTATGAGACGCTGCTGTGGTGGATGGATGTGGAGAGTAGTATCCGTCAGCTCGAGGGCTCGGAGCATAAGAAGACCTTGCAAAATCTTTGCCTGAAGCCGACTGGCGATGCGTGTGTTGTTCAGTCGGTTTCGGCGTACTTCCAAGATGACCCGGACCAGGTTTCCCGGGGCGGTTGGAAGGACAAGCTGCGAGAGTGTGCCGACTCCCCGGTTGGTTGCAGACCCGAGTATGGCCAGCCCCTGGAGCCGAACATGATTCTTGGGGGCTACTCGACCGACCCAACCGAGGCAACTGCCATGACTGTTACTTGGGTTCTCAACAACTACCCCGAGGGATCTGACGAAGAAAAGGAGGCCATGGACTGGGAGGAAGTCATGAAGAACCGGTTGCTGGCTTTGCAGGACGAGGCAAAGGAGCGTGGTCTGAGGCTGTCCTTTTCAACTGAGATCAGTCTGGAAGAAGAGCTCAACAAGTCGACCAACACAGACGCCAAGATTATCGTCATCAGCTACATCATCATGTTCTTGTATGCATCGATCGCTCTCGGCTCTACGACTCTGTCGTTCCGCGACTTCCTCCGCAACCCGGCCATTTCGCTGGTTGAGTCCAAGTTTACGCTTGGCGTTGTGGGCATTGTCATCGTGTTGATGTCCATCACCTCGTCGATTGGTCTCTTTTCCTGGATTGGCCTCAAGGCGACCCTCATCATTGTCGATGTCATCCCTTTTATCGTCCTCGCTGTTGGTGTCGACAACATCTTCCTGATTGTGCACGAGTTCGAGCGCGTGAACATCAGCCACCCCGACGACATGGTCGAGGTCAGGATCTCAAGGGCTCTTGGACGCATGGGTCCCTCAATTCTCTTCTCGGCCATTACAGAGACCATCTGCTTTGCCCTCGGTGCTTTTGTCGGCATGCCGGCGGTGCGAAACTTCGCCGTCTACGCTGCTGGTGCCGTGTTCATCAACGCGATCCTGCAGGTTACCATGTTTGTCTCGGTGCTTACCCTCAACCAGATCAGGGTGGAGGATTCCCGTGCCGACTGCTTCCCCTGTGTGCAGGTCAAGTCGGCGAGAATTCACCTGAACGAGAACGGCGGGTCGAGTGGCGCGAGGTACTACGAGGCTCCCGCCGAGAGCTGGCTGCAGCAGTTCATTAGGAAGACGTATGCTCCGAGGCTTCTGGGGAAGAAGACCAAGGTGGCTGTTGTTGCCATCTTTCTTGGTGTATTTGCAGCCGGTGTGGCGCTGCTGCCCGAGGTTGAGCTTGGCTTAGACCAGCGCGTCGCCATCCCTGACGACTCGTACCTCATCCCCTACTTCAACGACCTTTACGAGTACTTTGACGCTGGCCCGCCGGTGTTTTTCGTCACGCGCGAGTTCAACGGCACTGATCGGTCGCAGCAGCAGAAGATCTGCTCTCGCTTCACTAGCTGCGAACAGATGTCTCTCACGAACATCCTCGAGCAGGAGCGTAAGCGGGAAGAGGTCTCCTACATCGCCTCGCCCACCGCTGGCTGGATTGACGACTTCTTCCAGTGGCTCAACCCTGACAACGAGGCGTGCTGCATCGACCAGCACAAGCCCTGCTTTGCAAAGCGCGACCCGAAATGGAATATCACACTCGCGGGTATGCCCGAGGGCGACGAGTTCGTCCACTACCTGAAGAGATTCCTCACCGCTCCCACAAATGAGGACTGCCCGTTAGCCGGACAAGCCTCCTACGGCTCTGCTGTCGTCATCGACTCGGAGCGCGACACCATCCGCGCAAGCCACTTCCGCACCATGCACTCCCCCCTCCGCAGCCAAGACGATTTCATCAAAGCCTACGCCTCCGCCCGCCGCATCGCCCGTGACGTCAGCAAGAGCACAGGCCTCGAAGTCTTCCCCTACAGCGTCTTCTACATCTTCTTCGACCAGTACGCCACCATCGTGCAGCTCACTACCGCGCTGCTCGGCTCCGCCGTCGGCATCGTCTTCCTCGTCTCGAGCATCCTCCTTGGCTCGGTCCTCACCGCTGCCGTCGTCACCGTCACGGTTGTCATGGCGTTGGTTGACATCGTTGGCGCCATGGCGCTTATGGGTGTCAGTCTCAATGCTGTGTCATTGGTGAACTTGATCATCTGCGTTGGTATTGCTGTCGAGTTCTGCGCGCATATCGCCCGCGCCTTCATGTTCCCCTCCCGCACCTTCATGGAGCGCGCCAAGAACCGCTTCCGGGGTCGGGATGCGCGCGCGTGGACTGCCCTGGCGAATGTTGGCGGGAGTGTGTTCTCGGGGATCACGGTGACCAAGATTGTGGGCGTGACGGTGCTTGCATTTACGCGGAGTAAGATCTTTGAGATTTATTACTTCCGCGTGTGGGTGGCGTTGGTTGGGTTTGCGGCTACGCATGCGCTGGTGTTTTTACCCGTGGCGCTGAGCTTGGTTGGTGGGGAGGGGTATGTTGATCCCGAGAGTGAGGGTGGTTTGGAGGAGGACTTGGCGAGTCGGAGGTATAGGGCGCTGGTGCCTGATGGGGATGAGGAGGATGACTCGGACTTGTAGGAAGGGGATGAGGAGAGGAGATACCCTGCGGTTCCCGCGAGGGTGTTGGAGGAGGGGTTGTTGCGTGCGGTGGAAAGGTCGAGGGATTTGGAGAGTGAGGTGCAAATGGGGAAGAGCTCCCGAATAGGAGTGGCAAGGGGTTCGAACGGGAACTATGCGGAGCAATCAACGGAAAACACAGGCATCCTGCAGGCAACTTAGGAATCTCGCCCTCTGCAGGTAAGGCCTAGCTCCAACCTACGTGTCTCCTTCTCATCCCCCCTTCCCACACGCCACAGCTATTATCCGTCGCTTACCCCTTCCTCCCGCTCATTTGGAATCGAGCCTCAAACATCTCACAGCGAAGTCCCCCCGCAACTATCCTCTAACTGGTTTTCCTTCCCCGTCTTTATTCCCCCTCCCAACCTCCAGAAACATGACCCTCCTATCGAAACCTTTCAGCCGGCCACAACCCCAAACCAACCAAAACCATCATCCCCCAGTTCCAATCATCCGGAACAAACACCTCCCACTCCCAACAACGAACTAGACTCAACACCCCCGCCGCCACCCCACCCAGCCGAGAAAGTGAGACCGCCCATAAACCAACACCACCACCCGTGCTCACCTCCAGCAGCGCGAACGAGAATAGACTCAAACCGGAGGGTGGTATAGAAGAAGAGAAGGGGAACACTCAGTCGACCAAGAACACCAACAGGAGCCTGCGTGACACGAGAGCGGTGCTGGCTAATGCACAGATTGAACTCTTGAAGTTTGCGAGGGCGATGGGGGCGATACGGAGTGTTAGGAGTAAAGATGGGGATTTAGAAAGGGAGAAGGAACTGAAGCATGAGATCAGGGAGTTTTGTGGGGGCGAGGGTGGAGAGGAGGGAGATAGAGGGTACTGTTAAGAAGGGGAGGTGAGGAACGGGGTCTGAGGGAGGGGGGAGGAAAGGGAGGGGTTTGATGAAGAGGCGTCTGGAAGGTTGAGGGAGATGGTTCCGGATTGGGATGTGGTGCGATGTGTGTTGGTAAGGAGGAGATGGGGAGGTGGGTGGAAGCGGGAGGGGTAGATGCAGGGTTGAGTCCTTCGGACTTTCTGCCTTCAGAAGAGGAGCTCTGTGAACTTCTTGGTCCTCCTACTGAGAATGGAGGGAGGGCTCACGCGCGGGTGGGGATGTTGGGGCAGCGGTTCCAAAACCGACTCCTGACGAAGCGAAGGTTGACAAGGGGAAGAAGACGACGAAGTGTGAGGTGGGAGGGGGAATTTTGAGGCAGCTTACGTGATTATTTCGTATGTCCTTTTTTCTTTTCTCTTTTTGCTTCCTCTTTTCTCTTTTCTAGCGATGAGTAGGACAGCGAAGGTCATGCATAGCATATCAGAGCAGGCGTTGTTTTGTTTTCCTCTGTTTGGCTTCAGAGGAGTTGATAGATGAGATTGATAGCTGCATTGGAATGGCAGAGTAATACAGTGCTTCTGATCAAATGTCTGGTATCTTGTGTGAGGGTTTATCCATCGTCTGATTCTCTGCTGTGTACCCAACTGGGAGACAGGGGTGGCAAGCGATAAGCCGTCCATATAGTACTGCTGTTTGGCCTACCCAATCATCAAGGCACGATGGCTGAGTGGTCTAAAGCGTGAGACTCGAAATCTCATCTCTTCGGAGGCGTCGGTTCAAATCCGGCTCGTGTCGATTCTTTTTCACTCTTCATCAAACGTGACTTTTTGTCATCACAAAAGAATTGCGATGAGCCGTCACAGTTTTCTTTGTGGCGGGCTTGCCGTAGACGGCTGAAGTAAGGGGTTGTCAGCCTCTGACCCCCATCATTCATTGCCAGCTCAGGCTGTGTCAACGGGTGCCAGAATTGGTGAGATTAGAGTACAACTCCGTGGCTTTTCTGAACACGATGAACGGCAGGAAATAAGGCCTTTTGTAGTATTTGGAGGCTTGGGAAGTTTGGCGAGCCTTTTCCTCGGATTTTTCTTGACAGTACGTATCTCACTATGATTTATCATTGTTGTAATGTACAAACGACCAACTTGAACCCCCAGCGTAGGCCCCTGAAAAACTTCCATTGACACCAAAGTAATGACACCGCCGAAAACATGCCTCCTTGTTTTACTACTCAAAAGAAGCCGTCCCATGACAATAAAAACAGGATAACCAACGTCGAAGCAATGTCCTGAATAGGGTAAAACCAATTACAATAATCCATAGGAGGGACAGAAAAGAAAAAACAAATGCTAATGCTAATGGAACAAGAGGCTTGAGCCGATGATGGGGAAAGTAGTATGGGAAGAAAGCAGACGATCTGGTGCGGCACCCGGCCTGGCAAAAGACGGCTGGAGGCTGTGGGACGGGGAAAAAGGCTAAGCAGATTAGATCATTGCCGGCAAACACATCCTCGATCACACCTCGCTCGGCCACACTGACTGCCACACTGGTATAAAGCCTACCCGGGGATCCTGCGCGCCGCACATGCTTCGCACCGTGGCGTCCATCTTATAAAGACTAGTGTGGCAGTACCTGGTGTCTCGAGAGGCCGACGGCCGGGACCTTGGCTGTTGGCCAGCTGCTCCCCCCATAATCGCGCGAAATTGAGTCGTAAGAAAGTCCTTTGTCTCCATGTCCATCCTACAGACCTGGAGAGAGCCAGGCAACCGGTGAGCCATATGTGACTTCCAACAGCACTCCTATCTTGCCGAAGATGGTGTCAGTGAAAAACAACAGCACCCCCCCACCTTCCAATCACCAACACCCCCCACCACATTTCAGCCTTCCAAGTTCTGGCGAGGCCAGCCCTCCAGACCACCAGCCGTCTGGCGCTTGCGGCATCATTGGCACCTCCCCTCATCGGAGTTAGCCTTGCATGAAGGCGAAGTCGACCGATTGTCGCCCGGATCGCCGGAATAGGAAATCCCAGACGAAGTGTTGTTGGTGACAGAGAGGAAAACCTTCTTCTGGAATCGGAATAGCATCAAAATCGTCGTCGCTGATCCGCGGCGGCTAGCACATGTGACTTTCCAGCCACGCCCTCCACACACCTTGTACGACCACAACCTGGGCCTGAGTGGTCAACAGCCACCATCCCGTTTATATCAACCGGTAAGGCACCACAATGCGACGGTCAGCGGCCTCCCACCATCCTCGGTCCAGCCCCAAAGGTCCTGCCACCGTTCCTTGCTTCCAACACTTTCGTTGCTCCCAAAAGTCGTCAGCCTCCGACTTCTCCCGCCTTCGACTTCGCTGGTCTTCGCAACCCCTCGACTTCGTTGCCCCTTCCCCTCACTCACCTTGACCTCCCTTCGCCCTCGACCTGTGCCGCTTTCGACCATGTGCCGCTTCCAATCCACCATCATCGTTCCTCACCACTCCCTCGCTTACTCGGCAACCCAAACTCTCCACTCCCTCCTTTTCCCTCCACTCCCTCCTTTTCCCTCCACTCCCTCCTTTTCCCTCCACTCCCTCCTTTTCCCTCCACTCCCTTTCCAATTTCCATCCACTCCTTTCCCGTCACAACCCCTCCTCCCATCACTCCGTCTTACTCTTCCCTTCCCCACCTCCTCCCCACCCCCATTCCCGATTCCATTTCCATAAGCATACCCATAATGCCACCCTCCCCTCAAGTCCGCCCGCACCTTGTACTCCTCTCAATCACATCCACCGTCCTAAAATCTACATCCACCACCCTCATCTCCTCTTTATTATTTTCCATCGGCTGTCCTCCGACCCCTCCCACAACGGGCGCCGTCACCCTGCTCACACCCCCCGTATTACAAAACACCACCACGCACTCGTTCTCAAACGCCCTTGCGATAAGCACACTCTCCAAAAACAACCTCTCACACTTAGGGTTCATCCTTTTCCTCTCCTCATCAAATCACTCCCGTCGCACAACCAAAAAGAGGGGATGATGATCAGCTCCGTGCCCTGGGATAAGAGAGAGCGGAAGGCTTCGGGAAACGCTAGGTCCCAGCAGACGAGCATCCCCGCGCGGATCGGGCGGTGGGACTTGTCCTCGCCCCAGGTAAGGGGTGTGTCGAAGGCACGGTGGGGGGTGTGGGAGAGGCCTGCGGTGAGGTGGGGGCGCTCGGAGTGCCAGAGGTTGATCTTTTGGTAGGAGGCGAGAGGGGACGGGCGGTGGGGGTGAGGAAGTGGGCCATGTTGCGGATTTCTTTTTCGTTTGTGGTAGAGTTGAGAGCGGGGTGGGGTTCGCAGATGGTGCCAGGGACGATGTTGATGTTTAGCTCATCGGCGAGGGCTTGGTAGCGCGCGATGTAGGGGATCGAGGCTTCGCAGGCGGAGAGGAAGTCTGGGTGGTCCGGGCACCAGGAGGTGAGGTGGTATTCGGGGAGGACCGCGAGGTGGGCGCCTTGGGCTGCGGCGTCGCGGATGAAGGTCTCAGCGCGGCGGTAGTTGTCTTCGAGGGCGACGTCCTGGGAGGGTGTAAGTGAATGGACGGGGGAGGTGTGGGAGGCAGGGAGAGGTAAGTTATGGGTGTTAGGTTGCTAGAAAGAGGACTATGGCAGTCAAGAGGTAAACGGGCGCCATGGTGACCGTTGTGAGTTCGCTTTGGTGTTATGTGGTGGTCTTTGAACTAAAAGTGTGGTTGGATGTGTGTGATGAGATAACGTCGGGGGTGTTTTGTTCAAGACAAAACCGTTGGGTTGAGGCGAGACTGACCCGGTTACATGGCGACACCAGCCCGCCTCCCAGCTTCGGCTACCCCGCTCCGGGTGGGACCTGCCCCGGTAGCGACGGCCCCGATTGTGGCAAGGAGAATCAACGACGGAGGACAAGACGAAGGAGACTCACAAACACAGCGTATCTATTGTCATTTTCTCATTGGTCCTGATTCGTGCCGCCGTAACTGCTGGCGTATCCAGCATCACCATAAGTCATCGCCCAGACACGGACCCGGCCATTCTATGCTCAGCGTAACCGTTCCGTTAAAGCATGTCAATCATCCTGTACTGCCTGCCTGCCATAACCCCCCAAACGCCGTCTCCCTTGCAGTGCTGTTGCTGTTCCCTTAAAGAATGGTGCCAAAGCTGGACTGTGTTAGCGTCTTACTCTTTACAACTAGACATAGCCGGTGCTTACCCGAAAGTCAGCTTGATGCTTCGGACGTAGTACTCGAGCCAGTTGCGCTTGGTCACTTCCTCCTGACCAACAGGCACGCCGGTCCACTCGACGCGCATGACGGTCACGCCGTCAACATCGTTCTGGTCAAACTCAATCTGCAGCTTTGAGTGGTGGCCCGCAGGCCACTGGTTCAGCCGCCAGCTCTGGACGATCTTGGTCGGCTCGTTCAACTCCAGGTACTCGCCCGAGACGTTGCCGTCAAACAGTTCAAACTTGCCGCCGGGCTTGGCGCCCTCGAAAACCTTGGGCGGGGCGCGGGTGAAGGCGGCTATCCGCTGCGGGTCGGTGAAGGTCTGGTAGAGCTGCTCGGCGGTCGTGCGGAACTCCTCGTTGTCGGTCACGGTGGTCGTATTGATTTTGCCGCCGCTGCTCGTCTGGGTCGAGGTGGTGGCAGCCGGCTTCGTGCTGGCGCTGCTTGGGGCATGATACTTGGGGGTGGAGAAGCCGCTCGAGGGGTTCGAGCCAGGGGCGTGCTGGATGTCCTTGCCGTGCTCGGCAATCAGGGCAGGGGCCAGCTTAACAAAGGTGCTCCGGAGCTGGGGAAGAATCTTGGACCGGACGAGGTCCTTCACCGGCTGCTTCTCCTTGGACTCGGCGTGGATGTCGATGTCGAACTGTTGGGATGCCTTTAGTCGGCGGTCACACATGAATCACGGTAGGAAGGGCACCTACCACAAACTCGTTCTCATTGAGCTCGTGCGAGACCTCGGGGACGGTGATGGTGCCTGTAACATTGTCGTCCTCCGCAGTGGAGCCTGATGGTAATGACCTTGCCCTTCCGCTGCGCCACGTCGCAGTCTCCGTCCATGCTGACAACCTTGGAGATCTTGGCCGTCACATCACCCTCCTTCGCCTCAATCTTGGTAAGGTTGTCATCGAACCACTGCCGCGCCCAGGCCGAGGTATCCTTGTTCACCCAGTGCCAGTTGTTGGGGTTGTGAAGAACCATTTTTACGGTGTCAGAGAGGGAGATCTAGGGTCAGTCTGGGCTGGTCAGCAATGTTTTCTTGCAAGAGCTGAAGCGTAAAGAAACCAGAGATTGGTGCTCGATCAGAGATGGCCTGGTGGACCGCAGCGTCTGTCATCAAGGGAAGGGAGTACAAGTCGCCCTATGACTGGTGCCAGCTGAACAATCATCAAGGAGCAATTGGTGTGGCAAACAAGAATGTGGTGCAGTAGAAATGCAGAACCAACATACCTGTAGGTCGCGCGATTAGGCAATGGTCGAAACAATTGATGTGTTGAGAAGGAAACGGAGAGAGGTGTTGGAAGCGGGCGAGGTCGCCCAAAAAAGAAATCGGAGCAAGTTTGAGAGAAGAGCTTGGAAAGCTTCAGAAAACTCGGCAGGCCCCAGTTGGGCGGGGGACACGGGCAGTAACCCTCACCGCCTTTGGTGGGGTCAAGATTGTGCCAGTGGGTGGGTCTTTCGGTTCTGGCACCGAGAAAACGGAAACCCACCGTCTCCAACATGCAAAAGAAAGTTTGATGAGTCTCGAAACCACGGCACCCTTGACAAGCAGGGGATCATCATTCTCAACAATCCTCCCTCACGAGCGTATCAATACCTATTCTATGAGCGTATCAATATTTAATCTATGACTAACGGAGCAGCAACTTTCTTTTTTTGGGGGGGTTGGGGGAAAGGTTTACAGAATTCGCAGAAAGGTTCCCTTCAGTCGTCTTTTCATGCTCGATTTTCTCCCCATGCAAGCGCATGGAAGACTGCCGTCCCCGAAAAATGCTTTGCTTCTCCTCTCCCAGCAGCAGCCATTCCCCTGACTCTCCCAATGGAATACCAAAGAACCAGTGTGAATATGCAACCACTTGACGGGGTCGACACACCTCCCCTGTTCCCACTAGCATGTTTGCTAGATGACCGCTTCCTTGCGGTTGAGTTATTGGTTTCTTCGGCAAGGCGTCTAATTTCAGCTCCTAGCGGTCACCCAGACTTTCTTCAGAAACCTCTTGAGCTCATGGGCTGCTGCAGGGCTTGTCGTTGTGGCCCAGACTCCCCGGGCCATGGACATCCAGGACGACGGCGTCCTCTTCCGGAACCCGTCCCCCAAATGGCGGCGCGAACAAGGGGTCCAAACAAAGGAATTTTCGGCTCCAGCCGGTTGGGAAGCGCTTGCCAAGACCTAACGGTCGACCGCGGGCCCAGGGTGCTGTTGGGAGGAGTTTGGTTGAAGCTCTCTGTGTCCTTTTCAGGAGCCAGGCGGATGGGACAAGAGCTCGAACCTTCATCCTACGGGCTGTTTGTTCTCCAGTGGCCAAAAGCATATCCTTTTCTTCACCACACGATGGCGGACATAGCAGTTCCCAAAGCTCGGCTACGTGTTATTAATATCCCATCACGTCGCCCCCAAGGTCTGGAACTTGGAAGATGTGGGGGAAGCTTGAGAAGCTCTAATCTCGCCCCTCATTGGATGGCTCACTCTTTTGAGCTGCCGAGTGGCTGGCTGTTCCCGTCTAGCTCAAGTTTGGAGAAGGAATTAAAACCACAAGGCCAGACCAAAGCTCGCTCTTTGGCACAGTTGTCTCGAAGATCGAAGCAGCTGTCTTCGAAATAAATTGACATCTCGCAGTCAAGACGTCCAGCAAGGAACGTCAGTCTGCCAAGCCTCTTTCAGAGGGTTCCCCTGACTGTCTCACCCCAAGCTTGGGGAGGACAACACACCCACACACATCCGCCAGTTCTGATATCTCCGGATAGTGTCGTTAACAGCCGGGCATCTCGGCATCGGATGACACCAGTGAGTTCGGATTTCCTGGACGACAAAGCACCACCCACATGAAGATGGAGATGTGGATCAGATGGAAGGTCAAGAAGAGAGTCCTATCGGTCGAATCATGCGCCAAGGACGAAGCAAGGGGTTAAGCGCCGGCAACTCGCATCACAGTATCTGGCGAATCAACGCCAACCTGGCCCCTGGTGTCTTTGGCCCAGAACCAAGAATAGATTGCCGGCACAGATCCCCCGAGACTGCCCAATCATTGTCTTGCCCTCCTCGGCTGATCCTCTGTCTCCTCCACTCGAGCTTCCTCGCGATCTTATTGTTGGAGGCCTGGACAATGAGTCTATGGGCGGTCCAAGAGCAAGGGACGGGAGCTTCACAACCCCTGTCTGCACCTCCCGTGGAATGCTCGTCACCAACTGAAGGCCCGTCGAGCGAAGATCAGTGGCATGGCAGATGCACGTCCATGTCTTTGCAGACGGCGGAATCCGGGCAAGCCACCACTGATACAGTTTTCTCTTGCTCAATGAGAGTGGTCCGTCTGTTGGTGATCACCATGGGACAAGATCACTAGCGGGTTCTCAGACACAAGCCCTTCCGATATCCAAACGTAGAGAGGCTCAACCTAAGGACCATGGTGGTCTGAATGAGGTCGCACTGTTGGAGCCCAGGCCCCCAGCCAGTGTCACTCTCGGTCTCGGACCATAACCATAACCCCCTCCACCCCGGCGAGTGCCCCGGAAGCCCTGCAAGCCGCCAAGCTCGCCCACCCAGAGACAGGCAGGGGGCAACCACCCTCCCGCTTTTCTTTCAATGCATGGTCGACAACCAACCCGCTGTCTTGATAGGTTCCGGCAACCACTGTCGCCTCTTTTTGGTTCCCTGTCAGCCTGAGGTGATTCTCTCCCACTTCGTGCACCTCTCCCACCAGCCGCCCGCATCTTGCACCACCTCGCGCCGTCGCCGCGCCTTGGTTCGGACGACAGCGCTCGAGGACGGTTCGATTGATTTCAACATCATCCCACCGGGCCCAGTTGGAATCCGGTTTTGGTGATGGCACAGACCTGATTACAACCCCTCAACAAGAGGCAGCGCCGTCTGCGGTTGGACTGGCGACAGCACCAACCAGATCGTCTCCGGTGTTGCCTTGAGACAGCCCAGGGGTCGCAGCGGGTTTTCAGCAACCTATTGAAGTTCGCCAGAGAGCAGGATCCAGCTGCAGGAGGATAAAGTTGTTTCCTGAGAAAAGGAATCTACCGAAGTGGTCCGACATGATGAACCCGTCACGAGATCCCACGGCGCGACTTCGCGCCGGGCTGAATCCGCTCTTGACGGCATCGCTGGGCTATCAGCCTCACAACCCCAACCACACTCCGAGGCCAGACTCCCCTGAGCGCCATTCAGCCATACAACCCGCAAGAATGGATGGCGTCGCCAATGGCCGGCCCCGCCCCCGATCGGATATACGCCGTCCAAAATCCTCAGCATATTCAACCCGCGCAGACCATGGAGCCCCAAAGTGAGTTTCCGTCTCCGCGTAAGAGTCACTGACTGACATCCCAAAGCCCCGCCGCCTCCGCCGCCCTACTCCCCTCCCCGCAGCGGGCGGCCCGTTAGCATGGTCTTTGACCAGGGACAGGCCGCCAATATCTCCGCCGCCCGAGCTCCTCCTCCGCCGATGCAGATGACAGGCTCCCAAGTGCCGGCCGCAAACACATCCTTTCCCCCGCCGCCCGGGATGAGGACTGCTTCACGAGAGAGACGGTTTGGGCTTCCATCACTCAGCAGGAGACGGGAGTCGGGGAATGGAACCCCATTAGTAGAGCAGCAACAACAACACCAACAACAGTCCAGATCTTTCAGCATGCTATCGCGGCAAGCACCGTCTCACGCGGCGCCATTGACGCTTCACATACCGCCACAAATCGACACAGACATGGCCCAAAATATGGCCCCCGGTGCGCGGCGAGCGGTATCAACCCCTGCCATTTCAACTCCGACATCAGCGAGGTCGCGGTCGTCCTCGCAGGTCCGCTGGGATCCCTCGATGCCCGTCCCACCGCCTCCGCCAGGACCGCCACCATCTTCGGCAAGGTCTCAGAGTGTTCAGCGGATGCCAGCTGGGACCGAGCCAATGGTTTCACCGCCAACCAGACGACCACCGCCCGGCGGCGTTGCTGCTCTTGGGCCGGTTCCGCCGACGCCAGCAAACTGGAGAGAGGGTGACAGCATGCCGGGCCCGGCTGCGCCAACCCACCAAATCCCAAGCGCCGCTCCCGTCCAAACCGCCGAGGCCTCGAATGCAGCGAGCTCGCGAGCCTCGCCCCAACCAGAGGGCAGCCCGGCCGCGGGCTTGACAAGAAGCCCTGCTTTACGAGGGGAGAAGACTTTGCTTGAGCGAAGGAGCGAGAGTCGGACGAGGATGTCAGCACGTGGATCCGTTGACCTCTCAAACACACACAATCGACCACAGCCCCTCTCCGATATTGTGATCCCAGGGCCATCAGGGGGCCTGCAGCGGCGGCTGACGATTGGACGCGGTACACCCCGGAGAACAGGCGAGACCCCCAGAACAGGGGAGTCGTACGAAAGCGGCCCTGAGTCGAGAACACCACGGGCTGATGGCTCAGCACAGGTGGTTTCTGGGCAAGTGACGCCCACATTGCTCTCGCCAAGCGCCGCTGGAAAGCAGCCCGAAACCCGCCCAGTAGTTGTGCCCAAGGCCCTGCCCACGCCTCCCACCGGTAGTCGATCGTCCTCCTCACACAGGGCTGCCCCAGAGCCTACACCTCAGACCCCTGCATTGCCTTTGTCGAAACATATGGTATCTACCCAAAGCACGGAGCAGTTCGCCCGGGGAACAGTAGAGCGTTTTGCCGCGTTTGCTCAGAGGGAGGCGACAGCGGTAAACGACGCTGAGCGGGTTCGGTTGTTCGCCGAGTTCTTCGTCAGCGAGTCGAGGATAAGGCGAGAGCGATATGGGCCGGCCATTGGGGCCATGGGCTCCGAAGTGCTCGACCTGACGCGAGATCTGTTCCGTCCGATGCCTGCCCGGCGCGAATCGACCAACTCGGTGACCAGCGGAGCCGTGGAACTAACACCGCAGTCATCGGAGCCCTCGTCGCACCATGCGTCGATCGGTTCGGCCCTGTTAGGGACTACCCCGACGTCCGGCCAGCAGGTGCCCCCCAGTCCGACCCCCACCACGAATCAGAACTGGCAGCAGTCTGGTTATATGCCGTCCCTGTCGCCCATTCTCAGCATGAGTATTAGTGACGTGATTGACGAACAAGACTCTCGCGGACGACCGGCGAGCCGCTGGTGGGAAGCGGATTCGAACGGTGCCACCGGCCCAAGGATCGAGAGGTCCAAGAGAGAGTCGAAGTATATGGGCGTACCGAAGGAGGCCCGCGAGGCGCTGCAGTGGATTGACGAGCCGCATCCGTCGCCGAGCGCTGGGTCGAGCAAGCGCACCTCCTATCCGCCCGAGAAGACGGGATGGCACGACCAGGATCCGGAGGGCACTCCACAGGCTTTCTCGCGCAGCTCCCTCGCCTCATCATCCGCTCCAACGACGCCAAATCCAGCCCATCTTGACGTCTCCCGCCTCGTGACGCTGCCGCCCCCGTACCCGCGCCACCACCCTGCCGTTAACAACAACCACCCCGAGCTAACCCAGATCCGCGCTTCTGTCCGCACAATTAGCGACATGACCGAGGTCGACGTCATCAAAGAGCGCTTCAAGCAAACCAGCGCCAAACTTCGCGCCGAAGCCGCCGAAACCGCCAAGAAGCGCCGCCAGTCCCTTCGACAGCACCTCTCGCAACAAATCTCGTCCGGCGCCATGGGCTACGCCGAAGCGGCCTCCATCGAAGCCAATGTGCAAACCGACGAACAAAACCAGCTCAAAGACATCGAAAAGAAAGACTTTGACGACTTCCAATCCCTCGTCGTTATGCCCGTCAACGAAATCCTCCAAACCCGCATCTCCAAAGCCACGGACCTCTTCTCCTCCCTCCGCAGCCGCCTCTTCGACGAAACCCACCTCTCCAACCCCAATCTCCCCCAAGAAGAAGGCGACGAACAACCCGAGCTCCTCGAAAAACTGACCCTCCTAAAATGGATCTTCGAAGCGCGCGAAACCCTCCACCGATCCCTCTATGACCTCCTCTCGGACCGCAACGACCGCTACCGCGACATGGTTCTCGTGCCCTACCGCCTCGCGGGGCAAGCCGACAAAGTTGCCTCTGCCGAAGCCTTTTTCGTCGAAGACGGCCGCAAGCGCGCGCTGGCCTCTTCGGAGGAAGCCCTCCACCGCACCCAAGAATTCCGCGACGTCGTCGAGGAAACGGTCGCGCGCGGCGTTGAGGTCCAGCTCAACGCCTTCTGGGACATTGCCCCGCCCTTAAAACGCCTCCTCGACAAGATCCCCGCCTCGACCGACCTCGCAGACTTCCACATCCAGATCCCCGCCGCGGAACTCTTCGAAACTCCCGCGTACCATGCCCACCCGCTGCAGTATCTCTTCAGTTTGCTGCTGCACGCCGAGAAGAGCACCTACCAGTTCATCGAGAGCCAGACGAATTTGTTATGCTTGTTGCACGAGGTGAAGGAGGCATGTGTGAGTGCCAAGGCGAGGGTGATGGAGCATGATGGGCGGGATGTGGGCAGGGTGGAGGAGATGAAGGGCGAGGAGGGGAGGAGGCTGACGGATGACTTGAAGGAGAAGGTTAGGGTTGTGCAGGACCAGTGGGGAGTGCGTTGGGGAGACGATGGGGCATGTTAAGGAGCGGGTGGGGGTGGTTGTTGGAGACCGGGGGTGGGATGAGAGTTTTGAGGAGGGCGGAGTTGGTGGTCCGTGAGGAGGGGCTTGTTGGGGATTTGGGGATGTGGGGATGTGGGGATGTGGGGGGTGTGGGTGGGATTGGTGCTTCTTGTGGAGGTTGTTGATACCCCCTATTATCTGGTTGCTTTACATACGGAACACAGGACGAGACGATGATGAATATTCGGATATGGGTTAGGTGGTCGGAAGACGGATATGGGAACAAGAGGCAGGAGCGCTTACATTCGGATGGATACTTGGGACTTTTGGTATCAAACACCCAGCTTTATACGATCTAGATCACTGCACAAAGGGGCGGATGCGCAATGATATAGAACTGTCGGTTCCCAACCTTGCCCGTTCCCTCCGTAGCGATGTGAGACCTCCTGGTGTCACATGTTGAGATGCCCAACATTGTAAACTGCAGTTTCCACCGTTCCACGAAACATCACATATGCTCTATCATCTATCATCTTGTGCCGCTCCTCAATGCTTTGCCGCACGCCGATATTGTCGCAAGACCCTGATCTTCGATATAGTACAGCTGATAATACACCAGCCCGCTCCTCTACCATCTCCTCAGCATACAAGCCACCACCACCCCCAAAATAATTTCCAAAACCAGTCGCACCCGAGCATACTCTATGCTCTCCCCAAACGCCTTTAACACCTTGAACCGAGTTTGCTGTTGTACAATCCTTCCCTCTTAAACCCCTCTTCTAACCCCCCAATAGCCACCGCAGTGCCTTAGTTCTTCTCCCCCTCCCCATTCTCATACTCCTTTGGCAAATCCATCCCCACCCTCCTTGCACTCAACCTCACCCTCTCCTCCTCATCCATGCCCATGCCCGGGTTGTACCGCTCGATCAGCGTGACGTAGGTGCGCTGCGCCCGGAGGTAAGCAAGGTACTGCTCGGCTTGGGCGGCGGTTTGGATAGGGATTGATGGCTGTTGGGCGGCTGCGGTGGTGGTGGTGGAGGACGAGGCAGATTGAAGTCGTCGCGCAGGCGCTGGTGCAGGGCGGGCGCGGGGTGGTGAGGTACGGGCGGGGAGGGAGCTCGCGGAGGAGGGAGCGGTAGAGGAGCGGAGGTGGGTTGGAGTGCGGGGCATTGTGGTGATTGAGTTGGGATGGTGTTGCTGGTGAGGATTAGACGGTAGTTGGCCGTGCGTTGGGAGAGGGAGCGAGGCGAGGTGGTTGTCGTGTGGTGTTGTTGATGGTGGAGGAGATGGAGCTCAAAAATTGCAGGGACTCGAGGATTTGGGTGCTGAACCATAGTGTAACCCTAACCCTTATCACTTGTTTTCTGGTCCCGGCAGGCAAAAAGATTGGACGAATTATCTGACCTGTGCACTTCAGCACTGTTAGGAATTGGAATTGGCACGACCCGGACATCTGAACACGACCTGGACTTGGACCTGGACCCCAAACCACACCCCGAGCACTCGACACCTGCTCGCCGTCCACCACAATGGCGTCTCTCGAGAGGTTACGAGCCGTCCGCCTCCTCCCACGCTCAACACCCGGCACGCTCACGCAACCACCAGCAATACGCTCCCTCCTCCCAACCCGCCGCCACCTCTCGTCCACCTTCTCAACCTCGTCCCCTCTAAATACTACCCCCGCAACCAAAAAGGGACCCTCCAAGCGAAACCTCCCCAAACCCCGCCCAACAGCCACCCTCAACTTCTCCCCACCGCCAACGCCTCCATCTCGTACATCCCGCCGCCGTCCAACGACCCCGTGCAGCGCGCCCTGCCCTCCCCACCACCGGCCCCTCCCTCAAAAAGACCTCCGATATATTCACCCTCCAAAACCTCGCTTTCTCTACTCCGCCGCCCGCTTCTTCACCTCCCTTCAACACCCACACCCGAAATCTGCGTGCTCGGCCGCTCCAACGTTGGCAAGTCGACGCTGATCAACGCGCTCGCGGGGACCGCG
The DNA here is from genome assembly GCA_027946355.1 of Collariella sp. IMI 366227. Taxonomy (NCBI): domain Eukaryota; kingdom Fungi; phylum Ascomycota; class Sordariomycetes; order Sordariales; family Chaetomiaceae; genus Collariella; species Collariella sp. IMI 366227. The sequence continues at coordinate 221,905 of JAPEUS010000002.1, read as the reverse complement.
TGCAACGTCGCGCGGAAGGCGCATGGTCTGCGCGCGCGGAAGGAGGCGCTGGCCATAACAAGTTCCACGGCCGGGTGTACCAAGACGATGAATGCTTTTGGGTTTGGGGTCGCGAGTAGGGAGCAGAGGGCGACGGCGTTGGAGAGAGTAAGGGAGGCGAAGAAGTTGATGGCTGAGCAGAGGGAGGGTGGGGAAAATAGTAGGAAGGATAGGAGGGGGAGAGTAAGAAGATGGAGCCGCCGCCGCAGTTTCGGTTGGTGATGGTTGATATGCCCGGGTATGGGCTGGGGTCGGAGACGGAGTGGGGGAGCAGATTCAGAAGTATATCGCGGGGAGGGTGATGCTGAAGGGGCGGTCTTGTTGATTGATGCGGTGGCGGGGTGAAGGCGGGGATCGGAGGGTGTTGGAGATGTTGAGGGATCATGATGTGCCGACGACGATCGTGTTGACGAGGGCGGATAAGATCATGAGGGATGTGGCGGTTGAGGGAGGGCGCAGGCGAGGTTGGAGGAGGTTTGTTTGAAGGTGTGGGATGAGCTGCGGAGGGTGGAGAGGGGGAGCTTGACGTGGCTGGAGGATGCAGAGAAGGGGTGGTCGAAGGAGCTTTGGCTGACGGCAGCGGGCGATGCGGGCAGTCAGCAAGTGGGCATGGGAGTGCTCGGGGCGAGGTGGGCGATTTGCAAGATGGCGGGGTTGATTGAGGACGAGAGGATGACTCAGTTGCTGGGGCTGCCAAAGCCGGCTGCTCCAAAGATCATTTCGTTTGATGACATTCAGTGGGCGTCGGCGAGGCCAGCGAGTTCAGGAAGGGCGAAGCCATCATTTTAGGTTTTATATGTATAATAGTGTACGATTCATGCATTTGGCACTGGATAGATTGATACCCCTTGCAGTCAACTTGTTGCTTTGAATTACCTCACTGCTCTATCCTGAGTCTATCCCGCGTCTATCCTAAGCCAGATATATCTTCCTCGCCCGCCTCTTTGTCTTCCGGCGCAACCTGCTCTCTGCCGCCGGCACGTGCGGATCCCGAAACAAAAACCCTGGAATAAACACATCCAGCAAATTATCCCAGAACCCCAAATCATATAGATTCTCCACATCCCTCAACCTCCAAACCGCCTCCCATGCGCCGACCCCGGGCAAACCCGAATTCTCCCCTGGCGCCCTCCCATCCGCCGACCTCACCAAAACCTGCTCCGCCTCCACCGGCCACCTCGTCCACGCCGGTTCAACCCTCAAATCCTTTGCCCTTTCAATATCCAACCTTCTCTTGAACGCAAACCCCTCATCCATCTCCACCTGAAAATCCGACCACTTCATCGACTCATTCGTCGTCGTGCCACAATAAATCAACCACACATGATACCCCAGCAGCCCCCACACCAACGGACTCGTCATCAGCGCCAGCAACGTCACCGCGCCCATCGCCACCCCCACCCTCCTGAATCCCCCAACTCCAAACCACCAACCACCGCGTGAACTCCAACCCCTCCCCACCGTTCGCCCGCCAGGGCAACATCGCCCAGTTCGGAAACCGCAACTTCATCTTCGCCGTCATTAACCCCACGCCCAACAACCCCCCATACAGCGTCAGCACCGCGGTCGACAACAACAGCAACACGAACCAATGCTGATTCCCCGCCCCCACACAATTATTAATAAAGATACAGTGGTGATCATTCCTCGCAATACACCGCTTGCACACGCTGCAGTGTTTGCTGCGGGCGGGCTTGAGGAGGTGACAGGTGGAGCAGGCGGCGCCCGGGTGGAAGAGGGTGAAGTCGTAGGGGTAGCGGGACATTTCGGATGCGTGGTTGGAGGGGGTGATGTAGCCCGGGTCGGAGAAGGCGGAGAGGTAGAGGAAGAGGTAGGGGAGAAGGATGGTGATGGTGCCAGTGAGTTTGGTGAGGGTGGTGAATTGCGGCCAGGCGGATGGCAGATAGAGGTATTCGCCGCCGAGGAGGAGGGTGAGGAAAAAGATCTTGGGGGGGGTTGTTAATGAGTTGATATTGGAATTAGAGTTGGGGGTAGGACAAGGGGTTGTACATACCAGGATGGTTGGGTGCCGGTCGTACAGGATGTAGTTGCCAAAGCGCGTGCATGAGGTGGTTATCCTGCCGTTGCTGATGCGTTGGTCGAGGGCCACGATGGCGTTGGGGAGGTGGACCCAGAGGATTTTATGCAGCCAGGCGATTGGGGTGTTTCTGGAAAAGTCAGTGTCTAAGTCTCAGTATCAGAGAGGTTTAGGGGGACAGGCTACCTCAGGGCTGGGAGACGACCAAAGAAGGTCACAAACACCATGAATGAGATGCCCAGCACAATGAGGGCGATGGTGGCGAGGGCCCCCATCTTGGCGAGTTTTATTGATATGAGTTGGCCAAAGAATGCATGGACACCTGATTTTGCAGAAATTGTTGTTGGTGTTTGTTCAAGGCTGACTGGGCTGATGAGGAGTGAGCAAGAACCCCTGCTCTTCGGTTCACGAGTTAAGCACAGTGTGAGATACGCAGAAGAGGCTGAGCGATTTCCACAATCCCAGTTCTTTGAGCCTCGGATTGCCAACACCTCTTGTCGGGTGTTGATCCGCAAAGGTCGAGGCTAGAAATATTATCTTCCGGCCAACTTACACCCGAACCGGCTTTCACTCTCTCATTACCCCGGGCATGTCACATCGCCCACAGCGCGTCTTGATTCTGTAGGGTTGGGGTTAGGGTTCCGCCTCTACGACCATCGACGTCCCTTACTTCGAACCATGCCTCCGATCGTGTACGAAGGGGTGAATGGCAAGTATGAGGGGTCACTTTTTAACGGCGTCAAGTTTTGGGTAGCCCGGCGGGTTCCAACGCGGAGCGACATCACCCAAAGGATCAGGGCATGCTTCCCCCTCTTCTCATATCCCCTGATACACAGCGCTGACCTTCTCTGTAGGACAACGGAGGCAAGACTGTTGAATTGGAAAAATTTGCCGATGTGTTGGTTGCCGATCATGCGCGGGCAAAAGAGGCCCCGCCCAATTCTGTGTCATGGAAGTACGTTAACGACTGCGTGAGCAAAGGAGAGCTGGTCAACATCGAGGACTACCGCATCCACCAGGCCAATGAGCCCCGCCCCGCCGGCTCAACCAGACTAGCAAAGGGCACTCGAGTTGACTACACCAAAAAGGATGAGCAGATACTTGTTACTTGGGTGCGCCAGCAAGTAAGGGCTGGCAGGGGCATCAAGGGTAATGAGATCTATAAAGATCTCGCGGCACGTGTCAGTATTCCCAGACCTAGCTGTGGTACAGAACCCCTAACACCATCCAGTATCCGCATCACTCTTGGCACTCCTGGAGGACCAAATGGGTCCAGCACCTTTCTTTGCTTCCCGAAAGCCAGCTACCGCCTTCTCTCCCGGAGCTGCCCCCTTGTACCGCGCCGAAGGCCAGCGTACCTGAGGCTGCCGCAGCAGCTACACCCGCTCCTGAGCGTGCAAGAGTAAACAAGCCCACACCTCGTACCGCAGCGCCCCACGCCCAGCCAGCTGCCCAGGCCACTCCAGCATCGTCCGTGGGATCGACGCCGAGGAGGGCGAGGGTGCCCTTTACCGAGGAAGACGACAAACTCATTATTGGGTATGTTCGGGATCGTGCGCGGGCCGGCGCGAGGCTAGTCGGAAACAAGATCTATCAAGAATTTGAGGAGGAGGTGAGAACCACCTTGTTCAACGTTTTTCCCTTTCGCAGCGACTGACCACCAACAGCATCCGCACCACACATGGCACTCCTGGCGCGATCGATGGTTGCGACACCTCTCGCACAAGACGGCTTTGGAAGGATCAGATACGGAGTCGGAAACACTGTCCGCAAGAGCAGAGTCTCGACCGGCAGAGGCCAGACCGCCGCAGAGGAGCGCTTCGCGTAGATCGGCACCGCCGCGCAAAACAGAGCTACCAGCCAAGCCAGCATCATCAACGACGTCAACGACGTTAAAGCCACTTGGGGTATTAGCACCTTTGACTAGGACGCCAGCCTCAGCCCTCCCGACACCACCACCCAGAATCACCGCTGAACCTACACCCCAGCCGAGCGCCAAACCTCAGGCAAGCAACAGACTCCGGGACTTGCGGCAAAGAAAGAAGGAGATTGACGCTGGGAGAGCAATCCAGCGCATATGGAGAGGCTACACGGTGCGAAGAGATCTGCAAGGAATCACAAAGTTCCAGGCTAGAGCCCAGGGCTACCTGACCCGCGCATCTCTCAACATCGTCGGCGGGGTTTTCGCAGAGGGCGATACAAGTTGGTTCTCGGCAGCTAATCGGGATGTTCAGCTTGTCGAGGAAGGTGCTGAAGAAGAGGAGATACCAGCCCGGTCTCAGCAACCCGAGGAAATCCAGCCTCCCGTGGCCAACGACCCCATCCCATCCGATCACCACGCCCCTACACCGCCCCCAGCTATCGACCCTCCCACAACAGTCAACCCTCCTGCTCCTCCTCCCCCAACCCCACCTCATTCCCCGCTCAGCCTCTCACCAAAGAACAATTTTGGCACGCCTTTAACGAGTACAACGCCCTTGCCGCTGCAAGTCCAGTGCCCTGGGTTGAAATTTTCAACCGCACCATCGACTTCTGGGAGCTGTGGCGGCACGCCACCGAGGAATCAGACAGCCAGCAACGGACTGGCAGGTAATAGCTGAGGAACTGGGGTTTGATTGGGTTGCGCAGCCGGGTGTATTGGACCTAGTTGAGGGCGCGTTTGTGAGGTATTTGGGGATTTTGAGAGGGCTTTGAGGGAGTTCGGGAGTGGGAGGGGAGAGACTCAGGCGCAGGGCGGGAGGGGATTGGTGGGTTGGGGAGGAGGGGGTGAGGAGGGGAAGATGAGGGGAAAATGAGGGGAAAATGAGGGGAAAATGAGGGGAAGAGGGGTTGAAGAGGAGGATGAAAAGGAGGTCGATGAGGATATCTACGAGATGAATGCCGTTTACCATTGGGACCAGGAGTTGATGGACAAGCTAGCAGGGGATGCAGAGGAATTGGCCGGTGACGATCAGTCGGAGGGCGTGTTTGTCTCTTCCCCGCCTGTGGTTGGGTTGAAGCGCGCGAGGAAATCGTCTGGTGCCTCGTACTTTGGGCCTGTCAACAAACGGCCGCGCTTCGATCCAAGCAGCGAGATTCCCTACACGCCGGAGACCCGCACCGGACGCGTTGCGCAGAGAACGCCGGGGTCCGGAACGGCTGCGGCTGTCCAAGAGACTCCGAGCAGGCGTTCACGCCATCAGCTTCAGCCGCAGGCACAAGAGTACGTCAAGTTGGAAGCGCAAGAGGACGAACTTGTCACCGAGTCTGAACCAGAGGAAGACGACTTTCTGACTCGGTCACACCAAATCCAAGCTGAGGCTGAGGCTGAGACGCCCGTTGCAGGGCCATCTCGGGCGCCTCTCAGAATGACATCGTCAGCCAACCGACCGCGCCCGTCCATCGAACAAATCCCGGACCAGGAAGAGGAAGACGATTCGAGCGATGCCTTTTTGCCAATCGACGAACTTATTTACCAGCGCCCAAGAAACCCAAGACCAGCACCCCAACCCGCCGCCCCTGAAAACACCCCGCATCACCGGACACTTCCCGCCTCCTGGTCCACCTCCAAAAAGGATAAAGGCAAACAACCCGCCACCACTCTTATCCAAACCCCAACCGACCAACCCTTCAACCGCCCCTCGCCCAACGACCACCTCCAAAATCCCCTCCTTAACAAAGACCCCACCACCCCTTTCAACCCTCCCACGACATAATCCCCTCTACACGCATCTCCTCACCCTCTCCTACCCACCTCCCCTCATTATCCGCTCCATCCGCGCGACCGCCACAACCTCCACCCCCGCCCTCTCCCCTCCACAATTACCCTCACAAAACTTGTCCTCGACTCTCTTCTCAAGAAACACGGGATCCCGCAACATGTTAAGGGTGTCTGGACGGACGCCGATGATGCAGCGCTGAGGGGATTGCGGGGCGCTGGATAGGTTGAGTTTGAAGGGGAGGGGCTGTGGAAGGAGTGGGGGAGGGGGAATGGAGGGGTGAAGGTGAGGTGGAGGTGTTTGGGGGATGAGAGGGGGTGGGAGGTGTGGATGGGGCTGTGTGGAAGCATGTGGGGGCGGGGAGGTGTTGGGGAGGTGGAGATTTTTGAGGATTGGGAAAGGGTTTAGGAGACTTTGCTGTGAAGGGTGGGGTTTGGGCAAGGGGTTTATGTGTGAGGGTGATGGGGATGGGAAGTGTGATATGGGATGGGGGCGTTGACAGTGTAGAGGTAGGTGGGTGTGGAAGGATTAAGATGAATGGGAGGGTGGGGAAGTGTTTTGTTTGCTGTTTTAGAAGCCTTCTGTATGTGGGCTTGCTGAGGTCGAGACTGGCATTAAGATTCGGGTGCTGTCTTATTTTCTTTGGCTTTTGTCAGGTATGGATAGGTCGTTGGGGGAGTTAGGATTTGCAGTGAACTTGCCTCGATTACTTCCTTCTGCATCCGAGATTAGGAGCCTGTAGTCTGCCTACAGCCTCCACACCACAGCGGCACATTGGAGTTTAATGGCCAATCCCCCTTCCCCCCGTTCTTGATTGAGTCTTGGCAGGATCTGGCGGCCTGGCTACGAGTCTGCCAACTTAATTTTTGGAAATGCAGCTAATGGGGGGCTGACCCCGCAGCTCCTGCGATTGACGCGCCAGCGTTTTATCCGACTACACCTGAAGCATCATCAAGACTTCAGTTTCAACAGAGCACGGGCTGAAAGCCTCCGTAACATTGGCAACCCACATGTCCACCATCAACACCGAGGATGCCGGGCAACCCGGTGTGCTTCCTTTTCAGAAGGTACCAGACTTGAGGATAGGGCCCCTAGCCCTCGCCACCGAAGATGCCAACCATAAGACAGCCGGGCTGCCAAAAGAGTTACAGGGCAACTGTCACCAGGCGACAAACAGCGATCTCATCAACGTCAACCCAAACCACTCTGTCCAGCCGATGTTTAAGACCGATAAGTGGGCGGCTGCTCTTGAGCGGCTCAGCCATGAGGATCAAGAGAGGTTCAGTCTCATGAAGACGAGGCAAGGCAGCGCCCAGGAAATCTTGGCTGGCGTTCTCGAAGCAACAACTCGAAAGAAGGATGAGTGTATGAAGAAGCGGTGGAAAGTGGTCATCAAAGGGCGTACAATCATCCTGCGCGATGTCCTTGAGAAACTTTCAGTTTGGGTCAGCAAGATTGTGGTATGTAATCAAACAGCTCGGACCCCTTCTCGAAGGCAGGCATTGATTTGCTAAAATGGATGTTATCTTGATTCAGAAATTCGGCGACATCGCCATTCAATACGATCCTGTGCACGCAGCGTTACCTTGGGCCGCTATACGGTTAATCCTTCAAGCAACCGTAAACGACGTCGAGGTGTTTGGATGGGTGTTGCAATCCATCGAAAACCTCGCAAACCTGATCGCAACTTGTGACGTATTTGAACTGCGGTACATGCGGCAGGACACTTTCAAGTAATTAAACCGTAAATATCTGAAGATGCCCAGCGCTAACCGGTCTGTTTAGACTTGACCCAGGCGCCCTCGCGCAGCTTTCTAATGCCCTAGTTTCACTATATGCCAGCATTCTCCGATACCTTACGACTGTTCTTCACTATTACTCCCAGGGCTTGGCAGTTCGATTCATCAAAAGCCCTACTTCTCCGGTTTCCGACTTTGAGGCAAAATATGCCTCCATACAAACCGCAAAAGACGAAGCTTGGGCCATCGCCCAGCTTGTGGAAGCGGAAAAGTCAGAACGGATCCTGGCCTCCATCGGTCGTATCGAAGATGCCCAAGCCAAGGCAGCCGTACCTGCATTTGAGACCCTTGACCATCTGCTGAAAGGGCTCCAAGAGCCTATTTTGCGCAGCACCATTCAACTTGCAGAGATTCATGACGGGCTCGAACGTGATGCACGCGCCCGCATTCTCAAATCTATCTCGTCGATCCCCTACAACCTACATCACAAGAATGCGAGAAAAGGTCGGCTAGAAGGCTCCGGGCAGTGGCTAATGGAGAAAACCGCGTATCAATCCTGGCGTGAGTCGAGCAGCTCCTCAGTACTCTGGCTCCACGGCATCCCTGGATGTGGAAAAACAAAGTTGACCTCCCGAGTGATCGACGAGCTTGGAAAGTCTGACAACCTCGCCTACTTCTATTGCATGAGAAACCCTGCAGAACCGCAAAGGGGAAGAGGCGAACAGATTCTCGGCAGCTTGGTTCGCCAACTAGCCGGAAAGTCACCGGACACGCCGATCTTGTCGCCTGTGACTGCCCAGTACGAGGATGCAATCGACGGGCTCTCCGAATTTGAAGACCAAGCCTGGACGGCGGACGAGTCCGGACGAGTTCTGCTGGAGCTGATGGAGGAGTACCCGTCTGCCACCATAGTCCTCGACGCTCTGGATGAAGTCAACCAAGAGGATCGACAAGAGTTACTAGATATTTTAAGCGAACTTTTGCATGAATCACCAAATCTCCTCAAGATCTTCATCTCCAGCAGAGATAACTACGACATCGCACTTCATTTCGAGGGATCACCAAACATCTACATTGACGCGGATGATAACGCGGGGGACATCTCTTCGTTCATGTACGTTTGATGCGTTGTTTGTGGCATCTCATATGCCGTCATGTGCTGACCAAAATTTATCCTGCTGCAGCCATACTCAACTTAAGTCAGCGAGACTGCTTCACAATCGATTACCCAAGGATCTTGAGGCCAAGATCGTACAGACTTTACTCGAAGGCGCCAGGGGCATGTGAGTTACAAACCTCAGACCAGCAGTTTCCACAACCCCGGAAACTCATGGATCAAACTTTCTAGGTTCCGCTGGGTCGACCTACAAATCCAATCACTCCGCCCGCTGAAGGTAGCCGCGGATATCGAAGCGCGTCTCGGCGCGCTCCCGGTCACTCTTGAAGGATCTTACTGGGAAATTTACCAGACGATCCAAGAATCCGGCGTCCATGCTGCAGCTCTGGCAGATCTCGCCTTCCAGTGGCTCATGTACGCACGCGAGCCCGTCACGGCCAAGGTCTTTGCGTGCATCGCGTCTACCACGCTGCCATCTGGCACCACTACAGGCTTTGGGGCCACAGAGGTTATTGACGTCTGTTCTAACCTCATCGTCTCTCGAAACGGTTCCTTTGAGTTTGCCCATCTCTCCGTCCGAGAGTTCTTCGAGGGCCTTCACAAGCGGAATCACGAGAACCTCCTTCCCGTTCACAGCAACGGATGCATTGCGATTGCCTGCCTTCGTCTGCTTCGCAGCCAAGTGGACATTGAGCTTCCCGAGGAGATAGACTACCCCGAGGCGGCGGCTTTCGTCTATGCTGCACGATATTGGGTCCATCATGTCTGCGAGAGCCGTGACATGCGGACAAAAGACCCGTTAGCGGGACTGATCAAGGGCTTTCTCGTTACTGAACGCCCAGGTACAAATTCCCAGTTTGTGGTTTCGGACGATTTTAGCAGGTGGTGTCAGACTATGGAAAGCAAGGAAGAAGGCGCAAGATACGACCGCAGCACCTCGGTTGAAAAGCTTCGACTCAGGGATTCGTTCGCGGATCCCCCAAACCCAATCTGGCTCGCCTGCCTCTTTGACTGGGACGAGATTGTTCAGTTCCTCTACACCGCGAAGTACAAAAATATTGACGCACCGCGCCATCTTCCAAGTTTCCGTGGCTGCACCAACCAGCACAACAACCCAATCGAAATATCTCCCCTTTGGTACGCCTTGCTGAGACGCAAAAGCTCATTGATGGAGATTATTTTGTCACATTGCGCCGATCCACTATTACAGTCTGGTACAGAATTCCTAAGGGACACGCCTCTGAAGCAAGCGGCAGAAAACGGCGACGAAGAATGCACAAAGATACTGCTGGGAAGGGAGCACGGCGGGCTGGATGCCGAGGCCGGAGCATTTTCTATTGCAGCTGCCTATGGCCACAGCAAAATCCTCGAAATACTTCTCGCTCACAATGACCAAGTCCTGTCCGCTGGAGGGTACGAGGCGATGCGCAGCGCTTGTGTCAAGGGACACGCCCACATCGTGAACTTACTCCTCGACCTAGGCTTTCAGGCGACTCCTGATGAAGGCTCGGTATTAGTATACCGTGCTGTCCTCCACGAAAACTCTGATCTTGTAAAGACGCTTTTGGATCATGAAATTGGCCTCCGAGGCCTCTCCAAGGCCATAATCCTCGCGATTTCCAACAACGATGAGGTCTCCACTGCCCTACTCCTTAGCCGTGGGGCTGAGAAAGAACCCGCAGCGGTTACACGCATGGTCAAGAGCGGCAGTCTCGCCACGGCCATCCGCCTCATCAAAGCCGGATACGACATTAGCAGCCGGCATCTGGAAAAGCGGCGGGCACCGCTCCATTATGCGGCCGAGCGGGGATACCAGGATGTTGCCAGCGCTCTCCTGTCTGCTGGTGCCCCAGTCAATGTCTACGACGGCGACGCGAGCACCCCCCTTGGTCTTGCCGCTGCTGGTGGTCATGATGGTTGCGTTGAGCTTCTTCTCAGTCATGGGGCAGATGTCCTAGCGGAAGATGCTGAGGGGAGGATTCCGCTTGATTTGGCTGAGATGAAGGGGCATGGATCTACCGAGGCAATTATTAGGAATAAGATGTTGAAGCTAATGGATGAGCTCACACGAGAGAAGGAAGCAGCGTTACGAAAAATAGAAAGAGACGGAGAAGGGGAGGAAAAGTTTGGAGTTACTGCTTCATGATCGATCGCAGACGGACATCTTCAGAGCAATTCAACTGATGTCTACCAATAGGAAAGAAACAAGTAGTAACTACACCCCAAACCCTTGCGTAAACAGTTGGAATACAACCGGCGCTGCTCTCTCTCAGTGCCGATAATATAAAAAAGACTGCTAACAAAACAACAAATAGGAGAACACCACTGTTCGAACAAACTCATAGAAGTAACCCCAAGCTGAGAACCATGAAACAAGTCACGGAACCTTCCCGCTTCCATTTACTATTGGAACGAATTAGAACAAAACTTGTTGGTGCCCCTGCCAGCTGGGAGCAGGAACCAACAGCCCAGCAAACAAACCTGAAGGCGCATTTTCCAAACTTCACAATTTTTTGTTGTGGTAAAAGTCATTACTCAAACTACCACTACCAACACTCTTCCCCTCAGTTGCATATTATGCCATCACGTTCCAGAATGGGATATTCCGGGCCAGGGTCCTCAATTTACGTCAACGACTCCCTCCAAGCCATCGATGACAACACCTGGCTGATTGGCGAAAAACCCCTCCTTTCTTGCCAATTCTCAGCTTCCCCAAACCTAGCATCTTGGAGCGACGAAAAAGGAGGCTACTTCACCATCTCCGAGGTCCCCAATTCTCTACCAACCTCTCATCCCCACCCAAAGACTCAACCGAGCTACCCAGAGTCTACGCCACTGGAGACTCGTCCGCCGTCTGGCGCGCCGGAGAGGTGTTTGTCAAGATCCGCGAGGTCTGCTGGCCAGAAGTCACTAGGAAGTACGTCACACTCGAGTTTGTGCACAGCAAAAAGCCGCTTGACTGTGGTATTCCTGAAGTGCTCTACCATGGAGAGTGGGAGAACAGGTACTTCCTTATCACCCGCCAAGTGCTGGGTCAGACACTTGCTGAGGCATGGTGTGACGAACGAGCAAGGTCACCAGGTACAAGCCACTAGTTTAACCTACTCAATTGTGCGAATCTAAAGCTAAGGAAGGAAAGGAATCTCAGAATGGGAGCGTTGAGCGCGAGTTGGAAATGGAGCGCGCGCGCTGCTCCCAAACAGAATGGTAGGCGCACAGCTGTCAGCACCTACTGGCGGCTGCTGCTGCCGTCACACATGGCCGGCTATGGATGAGGACTTGTGGCAGCACTACGTTGCTTGCGCAGCGGGGATCTGCGAGAAAATGATTGAGTAAAAGGGGAAGGTTGTGACGGGAATTGATGGGCGTAAGGGGTTCAGGATACTGTGCCAGAGGCTGTCTGAAGTTGTGATGGTAAAAGTATTATCGCGAAAACCAACCCCGAAGCACAACGCAGCCTTAAGTCCCCCTACCGACTACCAGATGCTTAAAACTTTATGCCGTCTATCACTGTTGCCACCCAGTCCTACCACCCTTTTACGAAGATCGATTTCCTTCCCTAGACTCCAAACCCCGCAAAAAAAGCGTTGCATTACGCAAAGCCGCAATGAGGATAATATTTGAACCATCCTCCAAGATAAGCCCACCGAGGCACACATGGTCCGTTGCAAATGCGCCCTATTTCCCAAAGTCCTGACGTCAGCCTTTCTCTGTCTCAACTTTCTCACTCTGCGCGACCACCAACACGGCAAACGGAAAACACACCATTGCCCGACGCCATCCCCGTCCTGAACACCCTCTCTCTCCCCTCGGCAAACACATCTTCCGGCGCCCACGACCCCACATCGACGGCTGGCGAGACCATGTAGTAATCGGGCTGACCATTCCTTTGGACGGGTTTTCTTGTGGCACATAGCATGCTGCAACTGTGGTCGGCAGGTTTTGTGATGGCGGTGAGGACAAAGCCGTCGATGGTGGTTTCTGTGCACACGCCGCCCTGGTCGACAATGAAGCAGGGACTGATGGGCTCGGTGCCGAGGGCGCAGAGGGAGTTGGCGTAGCGCATGACGCGTTTTTTGCACATGGTGAATGAATGATTGTGGTGATGATGGTGGTGTTTTGGGTTGGTGGTGACGGTTGAAAGCGTATGAGAGTTGCGACGAAGGTTTCGGGGTTGTTGTGTGGTGAATTGGCGGAAGGAAATATTGTCCGCTGGAAGGTTTCAAATATAGGTTTTCGGAAGCGTATGTTGTTAGTAAACGGGTAATTGGAACAGGGACAACGTCACGGGTACGATAGAGCAACGGAGGAGGGGAAAATCCTTAAGTCTCTGAAGACGAAATATGGCTCGGACTGTTGAAATCCAGCGCTGAGCGCTGGGAACATGGTTATAAATAGCAACTCTCAAGAAGGGAACAGTGTGGTTAAAGAAGAATGAATTAAAATGGGGCGAGATGACCAACGGGGGAAAAAATGACGACCTTATGAGCCTCAAGTCTTACACTGCTGAAAGCCTCAGACTTGAAATGACCTAATTGTCAAGAACACACAGGTCAAAGTGTCTGTGTAAGTTGCTGGTCCACAAAGTATAAAACCGGGAGCGGTCCCCCATGTTTCGCCTTCTGCTTCTTATTCCTTTTGCACAACTACACAACGAACCTAGAGACTTTCAGGCTTTTACACCTGCATTCAAACATCCTCAATCTTAGAGTCGTGTTTACTACAATACTTATGCACACAAACAGCATGTCGCCTCAAGTGTCAAGTAAACCTCCCCCTAACATAATGTGCAAACAGTCGCTAATATTGCCTCCAGCCTGGGATTGTACCCGCCGTTTTTTTGAGCTGCGTGAAGGGGATCGTAAGTGTTTTTGTATCTTTATTCTAACTCGAGCGAGTGGTCCTGTCACCCACGGCGGACGCCACCCTGTCGCCCTACCATCAAAGGCCAAGGGTCATCTCCACGGGCCACACCTTCATCTCACCATGGCGACAGATTACTGCCGCCCTTCCAACATCCCACGCCCAAGACTTCCTCAGCTCTCCCGTCAAAGTCACTAACCACCCCTCCCTTCGCCGCAGGACGCCTCCTCAAGCTCAACGCCCCGCGCGTGCGCTGCCAAGTGGACTGCATGGCAGTCCACTACCTCAAGCAGCGGGAGGCCGAGCTCAAGGCCATGCCGCGTATCATGTGTCTTGCGGTGCGCAGACAAATCCGCCTGAGTCTCGCTGAGGCCAGGAAGGGTCGCGAGGGGGAACTGGTCGTTTGCTTTTGGGAGCGCCTCGCTGCGCGGTTGCCATTCTTTCTTGCGCAGAACTGAGGCTGGATGGGGGTGGGACTCGGCCTGGCTAAAGGGGAGTATGTGAGGAGGCGTTGGCTTGAGAATTTTTGGCAAGCCTTGAATTTATTGGCACTGTAAGACAATGGGTATCATTTCGTGGGCAATCCAGTTTTACTTGCTTGTCTGAGATCGACGGTCAAAGAGTTTTGCGTTCAAGCCTCGACCGCGTAAGCAATGCACAGCCTTTCTTCTCCTGCTTAGCTGTACCGCATTGACATTCTTCGAGAAATCAAAATGATGGCGTAGTGACATGCTAGAAACGTAGTTACTGTGCAAAGTGCAACACCGGAACGGATGGGAGTGACTGACAGAAAACCGTCGCGATTACCATCGAAAAGTTTATACAGTGTCTTGACAACCACAACGACAAGCACTCTCACTTCAACATCTCTTTGAAGAACAATTTTTCAGAACAGCAAAAGTATACGGGAACTATGCCTAGGCACTGTCCGGCTCAAGGGAATATTACAGAGGGGATTTCTTTTTCTTTTTTTTTTTTTTAAAAAAAAGAGAAGAGTGTCAAAACTTCCTCGGCTGCGACAGCGGCTACTGTCACTGGCGCACTTGCGCAACTCTCCAAGTCCAGCGGAGGTCCTTAGCTCTCCAGCAAAAGCAAGAGATGCGAAATGACAAGGAAATGGCCTGTTTGATTGCTGTAAGCTGCTATTGAGAGCTGTGGGCTTGACCTTAGCAAAACTCAACCACTAAACTCGAACGTGGCTAGGGCCGACGTAGGAACGTTTCTGGGACCTGAAGTGCTGAATGAGAAACGTCGGTTTGCTGCCAAATCCTGTTGCGGCCGACCTTGAACATTTTTTGCGCGATACCAAGGGCGATGGTCTGGCCGTGTTGCCGAAAGAATATAATAAAGGGGTAGTCTGAGGGTCCGACATGCCCGCAGGGCACAGCGGTGTAGGAAGAAGAATAATAATAATAAAGGGGTTTTTGAAAGAAAAGCCAGAAATTAAACCTGGCTTGTCAGCAAGACACATGCTCGCCGGTTGAGGCTGGGTTGACGTTGAAAGAGAGACCGGACGAGACCCACTCGCTACCAAGTTGAAGCGATTGGTGCCACCTGAGTGGTCGACCCCGCATCCCAAAAAAAGCCCAGCTCCACCGAGCCACCTGCCGACAAACGCCAAGCTTTCTGCCCAGCAG
The DNA here is from genome assembly GCA_027946355.1 of Collariella sp. IMI 366227. Lineage (NCBI taxonomy): Eukaryota > Fungi > Ascomycota > Sordariomycetes > Sordariales > Chaetomiaceae > Collariella > Collariella sp. IMI 366227. The sequence goes on along the minus strand of JAPEUS010000002.1, from coordinate 206,774 downwards.
GGCTGTTTCCGGCCTCTCCCCTAGAAATTCTCCCCAAAATCAAGGAAATGGCAGGAACCTGGAATGCGGCTCAACCCCAATCACACCCAAACCGCTGATCAGCCCACAAAAAAAGCCTAAAGTTCCCCCGACACAAAATAAGCAGCATCCTTGGCCTGCTCACACTCCATCACAGCCTTGCGCACCCCCCACCACCGGACCATCCCCCGCCACAGGCCGCCACATCACCACCCCGTGTTCCTGTTCCTGATTGCTCAGGCACTTTGGTGGCGTGGGCTAGCCCGATGCCCCTGCTGGATCTGGCCCGTATCAGTGGCCGACATGGACGGCGTTCGGTGTGTGCATTCGGGGATTGACTCCAGCTCGGCCCAGCTAGGGCCAGCAGACGGCTGGGCTGAGGTCGGCCTGCAGGTGCCAAGGTGATAGTGCTGCCACGCTGTGAGGGATGGAAGGGTTGTGCCTCGAGCCGCATGAGGGAGATAAAGATGCGCGTGTCGCGCTGTCGGGGGGCGCAGAGCCTTGCGGGATTTGGGTTCTTGTCGGGTTCTGGTTCTTTTTCTTGAGCGGCCATTGTCCTGAACAGGAGAAACCAAGTCAACAACACACCAGACCAAGTCCTCGAGACATCTCGAGAACCGCCAAAATGCGTCTCGCAGAAATCACCACCCGCGCGCTCCTCAGCGGGCTCGCCATGCACCATCTCGAGATCATCCCCGAGTCGTCGCCCAACCCGGCCGGCCTACTCATCCGCCAGTCAGGCTGCAGCACCGGCGAGGTCAACTGCGGCACCGGCTGTGCTCCGGGAGGAAGCGTGTGCTGCTCAGGGTGCGTCTTGGCCATATTTCAAGTCAAGGACCGAGCTAATTTCCCACCTCTAGCCGCAAAGCCTACTGCGAACGCGGCTACTACTGCATGCCCGTAACCGGCTGCTGCCCGGTACGTTTCTCCTGTTTCCCACCCGTTCCCCTCTAACCCTTGCCCCTTTCTGACCCCAAACCCAACCCTCTTCGCCATCCAACCCCTTCCTCTCAACCGATTCACACCACTATGTAAAATGGACTGCTGACCCTCCCCTCCAGACCGGTAAAACCTGCTCTGGCACCCCCGGCGCCTGCGACGCCGACGAAGCCCCCTGCAACACCGGCTGCATGCCCGCCAACGGCGTGTGCTGTCCCACCGGCGGCTACTGCGAGCCCGGATACACCTGCACCGCCAATGGCAAGTGCAGTGCCGGGTCTGGCGGCAGTGGGGGATACCGGTGGGGGAACTGGTGGGGGAGTGGGTGCACGGGAGGAAAGTGAAGTGTGATTCAAATTATTGCATGCCCAGTGGCGGGGTGTGTTGTAATACCGGGTTGGGGAAGTATTGCGAGGTGAGTCTTACGAGGTTTCGTTGTGTCTGCGATGGGGTTGGGGTGGGATACCTACCTGGCGTGTGAGACCGGTGATTGATCAGGGTTGCTTTCCGCGCAGTCGGGCTACTACTGTCTCTCGAACGGCTGCTGTCCGAACGGTAAGACGTGTACTGGCACTGGAGGGGGTGGTGGGAGTGGGTGCACCGACGGCAAGGTCCAATGCGACGCCAACTATTGCATGCCCTCCGGGGGCGTATGCTGCAATACGGGGTTGGGGAAATACTGCGAGGTGACTCCTCTGCTTATCCTCTGTCTTTCCTTTTTTTTTTTTTACATTTTCTTGTTTGCTGAACAGCTGGCTGATGGTTCGCGAACAGACTGGTTACTACTGCACTTCCGGCGGCTGCTGCCCGAACGGAAAGACTTGCACCGGCACTGGTGGTGGCGGCGGCAGCGGCGGCGGCGGAAGCGGGTGCACTGACGGCAAGGTCGGCTGTGATTCCAAGTATTGCATGCCGTCTAGCGGACAGTGCTGCAACACCGGGCTGGGCAAGTATTGCGAGGTAAGTCCCCTTAATACCGTCCCTTTTCTTGAAAGATGACCAACCATGTATTACCAACAGGCCGGCACCTACTGCGTCACCGGCGGCTGCTGCCAGAACGGCAAGACCTGCACTGGCTCTGGCGGAGGCGGCGGTGATGGAGGTGGCGGCAGTGGTGGAGGAGGCAACGGGTGTAGCACCGGCAAGATCACCTGTGATTCCAAGTATTGCATGCCATCCAGCGGGCAGTGCTGCAACACTGGGTTGGGCAAGTACTGCGAGGTAAGTCTCTCCAACCCCGTCTCTTCCCACGAGAGACATCCAATTAATTTGGGCTGTGAACAGGCGGGCACTTACTGCGTCACCGGCGGCTGCTGCCAGAACGGCAAGACATGCACTGGCTCCGGCGGTGGCTCTGGCGGAGGCGGCGGCAGTAGCAATTCCGAGGACCCCACGACAGCCACCAACGCGGACCCTCAGCCCACCACGACGGACACCGAGCCATTCCCGTCCACGACTGATGCCGACGGTGGGGAGGATGGCTTGTTCACGTCTCAGACGTCGGACACTCCCGAGTCGACTGAGACGACCGAGGTTGAGACGAGCACCACGACTGTTGCGGCTGGGGCTACACAGGGCACGGATGGTGGTGGTGGTGGTGGTAGTGGTGGTGGAGGTGGCAGCGGCGCGGTGGGGGTGAAGGTGCCGGCGTGCTTGTTGTTGGTTGTAGCTGGGGTGGTGGGGATGTTGATGTAAGAAGGGGCACTTCCTAGGAATGGCGGATGGGGTTGCTGGGTTGGGTAATGAGTAATGCTTGGATGCTTCAAGGGTTTGTTGACGTGGGCTACGATGCGGATCAAGGAATTTGGGATATATATGGGCAATTCTCTTCGATTTAGCATGTGTACTGATAATGCCAAACTGCTGACGGTGCTGATCAAATATGTACAGTACCTTACCCTGATGCTTGTTCAAAAAGATGCAACCTCACCTGGTCACTCCATCCAGCTGATCATGATTTTGGCCCTATTACTCATGAATCTCCTCTCCAGATAACTAATGCTGAACCATCACAAAGTTAACTGGGGTTAGAAACCTCCTTAAGAGTTTGGGGTGCCACTTAAATCAAGATATGGCAAGACTTTCTAACAGAAACTCAGGACGTTTGTGTGACCAAAATACCCACTAACCGCAGAAGCCTTCCAGCACCAACCCTCATATCTATCACTCGTACTCCACCGTCTCCCGAGTCCCATTCTTCAATTCTCTACCACCCTTTTCCTACACCTCTCCCTATCTCCCCCTTGTATTTGTCTCCTCCATCCCCTTCTTCCCGCTACAATCCCGACACCCCCTCTGCGCCTTCAACGCAAGCTCCTCCGGCGGGAGTTTCTCAGGCATTATTCTTACACCCTGAGAACATATGCCCCAACCATAGACTTGGGCTTCTGTGCAGGGTTCATGTTTGTTTGGGGCGGTGAGGAGGAAGGGACAGCCCCGAATGCCGCAGTAGAAGCGGGGGTAGGTTGTTGCGGTGCACATGGGTGGCGCTTATCTATTAGTTTGGGGATTGGGGTTAATGTTGGTTGCGGTGGTCAAGTTGGGTATTGCGTGAGGAGGAAGTGGGGGGACTAGGGATTTGGTATGGTGGTATTTGTGGAACTGCTTTCTGAGGCAAGTCGCGGGCTGTTCGACGGTTCTGTATGGTGGAATGTCGCGCATGTGTGACTTCAAGGGGTTGTTTGCCAATGCTTCGAGGGCGCTGAGTGGTTTAAAAATAGGGGTGGGTTTACCCCTTTTTATGGTTTACAAGGCTGACTCACTTTTGAGACCTTGAACACATACTTCCCGCCAATTATGGGAGTAAATAGTTAGGAAGTGACTGTTTGAAATATTGCCCTCGTCTTGATGACGCAAACTCTTGATTTTATATGCGTGATCCGGCGGCTGCGAGGACAAGGTCGAGGGGGGGAAAGAAGGCAAATGCTTTGTTTACTCTGGGACGTGTTTGGGGTTTGCGTACAGGTGGCACCGTCAGAAACCGAGAACAAAGACAAAGTGGCGGTTGCTCCAGTTCCAGACGAGCAGAAGATCATCCTCACCTGGCACAGCCACCAGTGACACGGCTTAGCTGGAGCCCGGCGCCCTTCGTCTCATGCCCTGGATTTGACTCTCCTCCTGGCGAAGTAAAATTGTTTCAAACAGGTGTTTTTGTAGCCGACAACCCATCCTCAACTGGTGCGAAAGGAGGGCTTGTCGGTGAGCTTTTTATCTTTTTCCCGTGTACTCTTGTTGTTTCTTTTCGCGTCGCCCCCAAGAAATCCACAAAGAACATGGACCTTGATGGTTTTGTTCGGCAAACCTTCCATTTCCTTCCCAGCTTCCCTGAGTTTTTTACTACAGATCTCGGTAACACATAGTCTCGGGCGCCTTTCGAGACGTCTTGAGAAGCCGCTTATTAAAGGGCTTTGTCCACTTCAGGAATCTGTACCAGTCGGCCGAGACTAGTTGAGGGTGAAATCATTTTGCAGACAATCTTTGGGTGGAGCTTGAACACTTCCACAACTGGCACATAAGGAGAAGACAGCTTGGCTGCGACCAAATTAAGGGGGTAACAAGGTCCTTTGCGTACATTAAGAGCCTTGACGGGCGTGATCTCTTTGTCTGCCTTGGACTGTCTGCATGTCATTCTGCAACACAGCAAATTGAGCTTCTTTGTGTGGTGTTTCCTTCCTCTCGATGTTGCACACAAGATGGTGTTGCCTTAATCTTTCATTTGCCTCACATTGAGATTGATCCTCTTGTTTCTCATCCAGCCCTTCCATTCCTCATACTCCCCGCCATCCGCTGGCCAATCCTCCAAATACTCAGGACACGTCCCCTTCATCACCTTGGGCACACCATGCCACGCAAACCTCGACTCCTTGGTCATGTAGATCGCATCTCCTGACTTGAGCCTCAGAACCAGATACTCCTTTTTCTTCTTCCTCCCACCCTCACCCTCCCCACTCTCACCCCTTCCACTCCGTCCCCACTAACCTCGCCCCCTTCCCCTTATTAGGCGCGATCATAACAACGCCTCACACCCTAAACTAACACTCACCAGGCCCCTATCCGTCTCCTCCGACACATCGCGATGCATCATCATGGTATCCCCCGGCGTGTAAAAGTTGACAATCGCCGCCTGTGCTTTTGTCTCGGGGAAGAGTGTCTCGAGAAACGTGGCAATGTCGGGAGGGAAGGCAGGTGGTGCCTCGCCCTCCGGATACACGCGTGCAGTCCAGTCGTATTGCCCGCCGAGGGTTACCCAGTGCAGTTTGCGTTCGAGGACTTGTTTGATGGTGAGGGGTTTGTGTATGAGGGGTCTTTGGGGGTGAAGGGGGAGGAGGGGAGGTGGGGGTAGGTGAAGAAGGAGGTTTCGTTAGAGGTTGGGGAGGGGTGCTGGAGGATGGGAATGGGGAGGGATAGGGAAGGTCGTAGTGCAGGTGGAGGTTGGTTTGGTGGATTGGGTTGCTGAGGTCGCGGTGGATGAGGTGGTTGAGGAGGGTTTTTTGGACGGGGAGGGACGAGGAGGGGACGATAAGAAGGCCTGGAGTGAGTTGTTAGAAATCGTGGTGTTGTGAAGTGTAAAGGTGGATGCTCTTACCAGGAAGGAGAGGGTGGTAGTATATCGGGGCGTCCTTGGTGGCTTGGAACTCGGGGGTGTTTGCGGGGCAGATGTGCTGGAATGAGCGGTTGAGGGTATCGACTGGAATGGTACCCGCGATGCAGAACTCAGCTGCGCTTTCCGGATTGTGCAGATCGTCGATATCCCTGCCGCTGAACAGATCTTTGGGTTCGGCCCGTGAGAATCCCTTCCACTTGGCCCTGAGCTCATCCGACGGCTGCTCATGGGCATCAAGGTGTTTGATGTCCCCAGTCATTTTCACTGCTCGCAGAAATTCTGAAGATTTGTTGTCAAAAAGGTAAAATAATCATAGAAGAGAAAAGATGAAATATGATTTGAGATTTCCGGATCAAGCTCAAGAAAGGTGGTTGTCCTGCACTTGTGGTCTCATTCAAAACTCACTTCAAATTCTGACCGCGGGGTGAAATGCCCCTCGCCAGCTGCCTCCCTGTCTGCCGGGCAGTTGAAAGAAAGTGGAGCGTCAGCCACGCGGGGCTGGTGGGGCTTGGGCCCCTCCACCAACGCGGGTCGCGTCGCCCAAGTGACCAGCAACCACTTTCGATTTGTTGACCTGACACTGAAATTTGATTGCTGCATCCCAACCTCGACCTGCGCCCACGACCGGCCCCAGGACCCTTCCGCCCGTTCCGCCTCGAGCAACCCGACGACTATACGACCGTAAGTGCCTTTTCATGGCTGCGCGCACCTAACGACTTTATCTGCCCTCTTTTCGATTTCCCTTCGGCCTCTTGGTTCGGTCGCTGTTTGTTTTGTCCCTGGCGCCCGGTTGCCCCTCGTTCTCCAACGTCCAACGCCGCCAGCCCGGCCCCCACCACACCGCGCTCCCTTTTCGGCGCCACGACAAAACACATTCCTGCAGCCGGCCCACCCCCGTTTCGAGGCTGCATCCAGCCGACCGACCATACCGACCAGACCCTTACTGGAGAGTTGTAAACGATAATAACCATGGATAACTACCAGAAACTTGAGAAGATTGGCGAGGGTACGTAGTCCTACCCTCCTCTTGGTGCAGCGACGATTGTAGGAGCTGACCTCAATTCAATATTTCCAGGCACCTATGGAGTCGTCTACAAGGCCCGCGACCTTAACAATGGCGGCCGCATTGTTGCCCTGAAGAAGATCCGCCTCGAGGCCGAAGATGAGGGTGTCCCGTCGACCGCCATCCGCGAGATCTCGCTGCTCAAGGAGATGCGCGACCCCAACATTGTGCGCCTGTTCAACATCGTCCATGCCGACGGCCACAAGCTCTATCTCGTCTTTGAGTTCCTCGACCTGGATCTGAAGAAGTACATGGAGTCGCTCCCAGTCAGCGACGGCGGTAGGGGCAAGGCGCTCCCCGAGGGCACTGGTGCCGAGCTGTATCGCCTGGGGCTGGGCGATGCCATTATCAAAAAGTTCATGAGCCAGCTGTGCGAGGGCGTGCGCTACTGCCACAGCCACCGGATTCTGCACCGAGACCTCAAGCCGCAGAACCTGCTCATCGACCGCGACGGCAACCTGAAGCTGGCCGATTTTGGTCTTGCCCGCGCCTTTGGCGTCCCGCTCCGCACCTACACCCACGAGGTTGTCACTCTCTGGTACCGCGCGCCCGAAATTCTGCTTGGCGGTCGCCAATACTCGACCGGCGTCGATATGTGGTCGGTGGGGTGCATCTTCGCCGAGATGTGCACGCGCAAGCCGCTGTTCCCGGGCGACTCTGAAATTGACGAAATCTTCAAGATCTTTCGGTACGTAACCCCACACAGCACACTTCAAACCCTCACTAATCCTCCCTCCGCAGCCTCCTCGGAACCCCCACCGAAGACCTCTGGCCCGGCGTGACCAGCTACCCCGACTTCAAGGCCTCGTTCCCCAAGTGGGCGCGCGACCACTCGGCGGCTCTTGTCGCGAACCTCGACGAGACCGGCCTAGACCTCCTTGAGATGATGCTCGTCTACGACCCCGCCGGCCGCATCTCAGCCAAGCAGGCCTGCAACCACCCATACTTCGAGGACTTCCCGCGGCCCCAGTACCACAGCAGCAGCTACCGCTAGGGAGGGGAGCTGCCGCGCGTGGATGCGACCGCTAAGACGGTCCACCCGGCTGCGAGGCGCCGCTTGCTGCCTGGCCCGGCCGCCATGGGAAATTTCTAGACGTTTCGGGGGACGCGATGGGTGACGCGCCTCAACCGATGGATGGGTCCCCGTCATTACCTGAAGCATACAATACGGTCTTGCGTTCAGGATACTTGCCGACTATTACGGATTACATCCTACATGTCGCTGGCATATCTCGGCGACTCTTAACTGGGGAAAGAAGATAGAGTATGATTTGCGTGGTTGGGCATGGACGGATATGTTTACCGGGGGACGAGGGACCGGATCTCGAAGGAAGAGTGGCACGTGGCATTGAGGGCTGTGGGAGGTTCGCGGACGAAGGGACTGCTCGGGTCATTTCTTTTTCCCGAGGGCATGGGATTGCGGCATGATGGGCCCCTTTCAGCAACTGGCTTCGGCATTCTCTCCAGGCCCTATCGTCTTGTCGGCTAGTTTTGGGTGCTCTCTTTTCCTTTTGTCACGGCACGCTTAATGTATGGAGTAGGGTGAACTGGTCTTGCCTAGGTATGGAGCACGAATGACATGAATATTCTCCGGACGTGATCGGTTGACCGTGAGGGAGCTTCAACCCCCTACTTATTTGCGGAACATTTTCCTCTTCCCATCACTTGTAGATTTTTTCCCCTTGGGACTCACGAGCAGCAACGCCACAGTCTCTGATGGCACTCTCTTGGTGTGCCCTGCCGATGGTCACCACGTAACACATTTGCCTGTCCCGGGGTTGACAAAACACTTTCTTACACTGATCAACACGCATGTTGTCTCAGAAGAAACAAGCAGCAATGTTTGCTCGTCCAACTCTGCAGTTAAGACGCTTATCCCGGCTTTTGGCTTCAGAATTTGTCCTTCCCCCAACTTGTTCGTTCCTCGGCAGCTTGCCGTCAACCGTAGAATCAGGCGCATCTTGCAGCCAGCCAACCCAGAAGCCCGATTTGTATGACAGCTGCTCCTCTCAAAACTCATGGTTCGATTTCCCACTTCGACCCCGACAAGTTCCCTCCAGTCAAATCTCACAAGCTAAAACTGCCGCGGCCTTGCCATCTTCTCCACTGCACAGCCGCATTAATGTCTACTTCTGGTGATATTTTAATTCGCAACCACCCGAATCTCCAACGACAAAAGGTTCATCTATTTGGCTTGTCAACAACCGAGACCCACAAGAATCGAGGGCCGCGCTTAATGCCGGAGATATTCTTAGAACAGACCAATCACAACCTTGCTAAATCAGATCGAATTTGGAAGCGCGATTCCTTGCGGCTCAGAAGCCAATGAGATTGCAGGGGGGTGGAAAGCTTATTTGTTTACGTGGGGCCGGTTGGTGGGCGGTTCAGATGACGGTTGCTTGTCAAGATTTGAGATGTTGGGGGCCGGAGAAGGGAAATGGAAGGGGAAGCGAGGAAGGCAAGCGCCCGGGCTAAGCGCTGGGATGTTGGGCGTTAGATTGGGCTGGGGGGTGGGCGGTTGCGCTTGTTTGTTGGTTTGTGGTCAGGTCTCGCTTCTGCAGATGTTTATTGCTGCCAGTTCAGGGGCCGAGGAGAATGCAACGTGTCTTGGGACACGTCTGTCAGTTTGGCCTGCTCCCCCTGCTGCAACCATATGACCGGTTGCCGATGAAGTGAGTCGCAGGATCTCGTGCCGGCTCTGGGCCTGCTCTCGGTACTTGGGAGTTCGCCTCATCTCGGCCTCATCCCCGATGACCGTCCGGCATCGCCATTGGATCATAAACTCATAACCAGGGTGCGGCCGCAGCCACCGTCCCACCCAACACAGGACACACGCCCTGTACTTCGTACCTTACCGAAGAAATCATCGAAGGCGCTGGTCCTCGTTTGAGCTCCCGCAGCCGTCCAAGACCCCTGGCCGGCCACCCGGCCGGCAGGCCCTGCTCTGGCCCGGGGGGAGGTGATACAGGAGAGAGAGGACGCCGAGTGGCAATGGGAGGACGGGGATCAGGGTACGCGGTGCTTGGACTGGAATTTCTCAAGCGTACTTCATACTGTCGATCAAGACTCTGGCTGCGCCATAGCTAGGGGATGTGGAAGGAGCCAGTTGCGTGGTGTTGTGGCGGAGGGTTGGGCGAGGAGGCGGTGGCGGGTAAAGGCCTGCCACCAGGGGCGGCCTCTGGATCGGAGGGTAAACGAGCTGAGGGAGTGATTGAGATGAGGGTGAGGGTTGGGAGTGGACAATGCCGAGATGCTTGGCTGGGAGATGTCAAGATTTGGGAATGGCGTTGTTGGGAGTTTGGAAGGAGCTTGTGCAGGGGTTAGGGAAGACGTGCAACTGAAAGTGGATACTGCCAAGACATGGAATTGATTGTAGATTGGTGCTGGCTGCCTCTAATACCGTTCAACTCAGTCAACGGCAGGATCCGTTAGTGCAGCACTGGAGGCCAACGGCCATTTGCATCCACAGCTCAAACAGTTCCAGCTCTTCCCATCTGGCACCGAAATCATGGAAATGCCACAGTACCAGCCCCAAGCCGGCGTTTGACTCAGCTGCTCACTCCATCCAGCATCATTCAGCAACCCGTGACCAAGTCAAGTTTTGCAATCTCGGACCCTTGTGCTCGGTCTCGCCGTCACGAGAATGAAAACCTGGTTGTTTCTCTCTTTCCTCACTCATCAAGCACAGCACAGCCCCCGAAGGAAAAAAAAAAAAAAACTACCCATCGCTAACTGGAGACCTCACAACCCGCCAAACCAAGTTTTCACTCCGAGCATGATAAGTACGTGAGACATGCAGCAACAACACAATCCAGTCTCCGCGGAACGCGGGGCAGGTCGAGTGCCAACAATCACCCAACCTGAAGGTCGGATCAGTCTGTCGGTGGCCCCACCGTTTTAGCTCCCTCCCGCCGCCAAGCGGGCCAGATGCGGAAGCGATGCGGAGATAAAGTTCTCACGTGTTGGTTGCGTGTGGGTTCCGGGGGGATGGGGGCCTGGGCCTTGGAATGGGAGGGTTGATAATACGGCGAATGAGGGGCTGCTATGCTGTTGATCCCGGAGGATGGGATGGGAGGATGGATCGAGGTGGGAATGGAATTGGGCGGTGTGTTCGCGTGGTTTCTGTTGTTGATGAATTGCCAATGGACAACAAGGGGTGGAGAGGGCGGGGAGCCGGCCGTCTAGATGGAACAAGGGGAAGGATGCGGGGTGAAAGGAAGGGGAGAAACAACGCCCCGCGTTGTTGAACTCCTCTTTCCGCAGCTTGGCTCAGGAAGATGGATGGAGGGAAGATTCTTGACCGCTTCGAATGCACGCTTCAGGAGAGGATGCATTGGGTGTGGCGATAGCTCTGGCCACGCAACTGTTGAGGTTTTCGTTGGACTAGAGCTGCCCGAACTGAAAAGTTTGAAACACCACCCCGTCGCGAACGGTTGGCTGACGTGTTCCGACGCTGTGGCATGGCGGCTTGGCACAGCTGGATCGGATTCGAGATTCGCCATCGAACTTTTGCAGCTTCGGAGGACACATCGGCTTCTCCGCCAGCCTCGGCTGCCAAGACCCGGCCCCGGGGAGTTTTCAATCTGTCGGCCGGCATCGGAAACCGGAGCGATGCCTGCCGACATGCCCTTGTTGGTCGGGTTTGTCTTTGTCTGACACTGGAACTGTCCAGGTGTTGGGCCATGTGGTCGGACAGAGCTAGAGTTGGGCACGAGGACGCGGCATTGTGTCGGGAGGGTCACTGGGATCCCTTATCTGATCTCGGCAGAGCCAGTGGGATGAGAAAAAAAGCATTTCAAGACAACGTCATGCAGTGCTTGAAGTTGTCACTGTCGCCATCGCTTCGTTGGTTTCGTTTCATTCCCATGCGGGAGTTGACATCTTCGGAATGTCTTGGCATCGAGTTCGGCGATTCTCGGCGAGTCCAGGGGTTGGAAACACTGCAAGGTGATGCTCCTGCTTTTTTTTCGAGGCTCGAGCAACAAGCATTGCAGGAGATAAGATTGGACGAACGCCTTTTGGGACAGGACGCTTTTCTGTTTCGGACACACTCAGCATCGCACAACATCTCTTGAGCTTCTCGTTTTCCATAGCTTCAAAGCTTGGCGCAGTAAACTGATGAGGTGCCTCCTCTCACACAAGAGCACAGTAGGCACAGCTGCAGAGCTGCATTTCAAAAGCCCAGCTCCACTCCTGCCTCGACTCCTGGAAACGCCCCTCAATTCCCCTCTCCGCCGAGAGGTGCGTTTTGCCAGACACCGACCCCTTGTGTTTCAAGCCTGAGCGCGGGAGCACAACCCGCCAATGGCAGGCAGTCGGCGCGCCATCGCTGGCACTCGGAAATCTAGCATGCAACGCTGGCAGCCATTCATCTGGCGTGTCATGCACACCTACACACTTGGGCGTTTTTGGGCTTTGAGATGCAACTCGCCCACCACTCAAGCCAGCGTGTTGCAGCGATCGCAGGGCGGACATCGCTGTCTTTGGGGAACGCGACAGAGGAATTGCCTGTCAACACTCTGTTGGTGATAGCCACGTCGGGCAGGCTGTCATGCGCAGGGCTTCGTGATGATCATGATAAAGCCGCGTGCTTCCCAAACGTGACCTTGCCTCCCTTTTGAACTGCTGGAATCCACAATCCAGAGTCTCGCCACCGGCCAGGAGCTGCGTGTTTTAAAACATTTTTACTGAGCTTCCCTTTTCCAACTCCGCAACCCCTTCTCACACACAGACCCCCACGATCAACGCTGGTTTCCGTTGGCGTGGACATATTTGACCGACGGCCAAACTGTCCCTTTTGCTCTGTCTGAGCGTCCCTTCTTTGCCTGTAAGTGCCTGCTGCTCCCTCTGCTCCCGCTGCTCTCCCTGCCCACTCTCCGGCCATCATAAAAATCGACAACTGCCGCTCTCGACAGTGGCCTCCACAACAATCTAAATCCAATCCCGAGCTTGAGATATTTTCGACTCACACCGCCGGGAACGCACCAGAAACAGAAGCTCACTGTTTTGGAATTCAGGACAGCGACACAATCCGCGTGTCTCATTGGACCACGGCGGCAGCTCGACTCCACCCAGCTTCGCCTCCCGTTTGCCGCTGCACCACGACAGCGAATCATTCCCCAAACACGCGACGCAGCAGTTGCACGGGCGACTCCTCGAACACGCTGCCCTCCTCAAACCGCGCAACACTCCTCCAGCCGACCGCCACTCTCATTTTGGCGCGCGACTGAGACCCTGGCTCTCTTTTGCCGCGGATCCGCATTCTTGTTGCAGGTTTCGGTTTTTTTGCCATATTAACTTGGCCGCCCTCGACTGTCACAGCCAGAGAGGGAGATCACTCATTGCAACCCAGCAATACGCAACACCACGGCAGTGCCGATTCCAGGTTTTCGGTTTTCCTTGTGTCGCTTACGACTTTTTTCTGTTCCGCTGGCTCGGACTTTCGCATTTCCTGCCCTTAATCAACAACACCTTTTTTTTTTTTCGGCATCGTCGACCGATCCGAACCGTCTCTCGCATCAACTCCACGATTCCACCGCCATCTGCACTCTGACTCGCACCGCATCACCCGTCGATCTTGCGTGTCGCTACCCCGGGATCACTCAACAAAGTTTAATTGCGCCGTCAAGTGCCTTTCGTGTTCGAAACCGGCCGACTCCGCATTTCTCAGCCAGAGCGAGTCATCGACACCGTGATTCAGGTTTTCGCTTTTGCCGACTCTCCCTGCTCCCGAGCCACTTCGAGCCACTTCCAGACCTGCCCGGCGTTGTCCGTCAGGTGCTACGACTCCTTCTCCTCCCCTCCGATTGGTTATCTGTCGTTGATCCAGTCAGGCCCGCCAAAAGCTGGACCCCGCTGATCGCGCAACCCGACCGACCGACTCCGCGGGCCACCACAACACCGCCAGACACCCCCTCCCCAAAACACACCCCGCACCCCTGTCGACCCCTGTCCACCTGGGCTGCCACCCCCCTGGAACGCTTTCACTCAGCCTCGTGGCCATTGCACGTCACCCCTCTTTGGCAGAAAAGCCACTGAGACACGCATCAAGAGGTCTGCCCACTCTGCCTGCAGCGGACGCCCAAAAGGGGGCCTGACGGACGTCTTCAGCCTTCTCCGCCCTCGCTGCCGAGCACGCCGATTTCCCCATCGACTCGGATTGTCCACATGAGCTTCGCCCCCGGCCATCTCGTGTAAGGTCTCCGGTTGTTGATGCACCACCCCTGTGCACATCCTTTTCTAGTGCACTCCACCACCTCTCCTTTTCAGGGTCTATAACTCTGTGCCATTTCGTCATTCCGACTCGACTTTGATCCTTTTCTCTCCCGTCCACTAACGCAGGGGAGAGCAAGTCGAACACTTCTCGATCCTGTCACACAACATCCTTGTCACACACAGGGACAACACCAACACTTCATCTCACCTCACTCCAATACACACAACACACACACATTCACATCATGGACTCGGTACCACGACTCAGCGCCGCTGAGCTCAATGCCGCGGCCCTCGAGCACTTCATCTACCAGCCCGTCGACAAGGACATGATCCGGTACCTGGCCAGGGCCGCCTCCCAAGTCATCCAATGCGACCCCAGCATGATGCCGCCGGCGCAGCTCTCGCAAAAATCCCAGCGCGCCGTCAAGAGCAACGACAGCAACCTCCCCACCATCGAGGAGTTCATCACCCAACTCGTCGTCTCCTCCAACGTCCAGGTCCCCACCCTCATGTCCACCCTTGTCTACCTCCGCCGGCTCAAATCCCGCCTCCAGCCCATGGCCAAAGGCCTCCGCTGCACCACCCACCGCATCTTTCTCGCCGCCCTCATTCTCTCCGCCAAGTACCTCAACGACAGCTCGCCCAAAAACAAGCACTGGGCTACTTACTCCACCACCACCACCTCCAACCTCCCCTCCTTCGGCTTCTCCCGCACGGAGGTCAACCTCATGGAGAAACAACTCCTCTTTCTCCTCGACTGGGATCTCCGCATCTCTGAATCCGACCTCTACCGCGACCTCGACCCCTTCCTCGCCCCGCTCCGCACCGACATCGAGGCCCGCTACCTCCGCCGTTGGCGCCGCAAGCATGAGCAGGACCTGCGCGAGCGCCAGCTCGCTGAGGAGCGTATGGCCCGCCAGCGCGAGCGCGAGGAGGAAGCTCGCCTGTGGGCGTCCCTCGCCCAGCCCGTTATCGTCAACCCCCCCATCACCACCACCACCACCCGGAGTACATCCCAGGATCGTGCCTATCCGTCCCGGGGTACCTCCCGCGACGCGTCGCGCTCCCGCTCGCGCCAGGCAAACGCCTACCCCCACGCGCACTCCCGCTCGCGCGGCTCGTCGCGCGACGTTTCCCCGCCAGGGCTGTACCACTCCTCGAACTCGTCGTATGCCGGGTCGACGACGACGTCGAGGGCTACGACGCCGATGAGCGAGGTTGATATTACGACTGCTGCGGGGGGTTATTACTACGGTCAGGAGTATCAGGCGCAGGAGCCGGCGGTGTATGACCCGATGGAGTACGAGTCGCCCATGGAGATTGGGTATCAGGCGGAGTGCGCGCCCAAGGTGCCCGAGAAGGATGCGATGTATGCGGGGGCGGGGTATGGGAAGAGGGGAAGGGGATGTTGCCTTATGAGATTCCGACGGTGCAGGAGCAGAAGGTGGTGCCGACGGCGGGGAAAGGGATGAAGGGGGTTTTTGGGAGGGTTTTTGGCGGTGTTTCTGTTAGGTGACTTGGTTGTTGCCTGGGAGGGATGGAGGGATGAGAGCATGGAATGGTTATGATGAGACGATTTTGCATCGGCATTTGCATCTGCGGGTTTTTTGCATCCTTGGTTTCTTGCTCTGCTACTGTCTGGCGGGCGAACTGCGTTCCTGGTGGATGCACGTCGCTGCTGGGGTGGCGGTTGTGAGGACCAAGAGGGAGTTGGGGCTTTTTGTCTTTTTTTCCCTTTTTATTGATTGTGTCTGGGGTTTAACTCCCTGCTTTGCGACAGCAAGCGAGGTGTTGCTACGACTACTACTATACGGCGGCGATGCATTGATGGATCGATGGTAGATCTGGATTAGATCTGGCTTGTTCTTCAAGATACCTATCATGGAAGCGCAGCGGACGAGCTTGGAGTTTGGGTTGTCACACCATGGCATGATGTATTGGGTTTCCTTTGTCACTACATACCTGCCTGCCTTTGGGAGGTGGTAAGAGCACTGGAGGGGATTTGAGTAATACCAATTGAGACATGACGAGAATTGATACCATACACACAAAACAAACATTGCATTGCACTTCACTAACCTTCACAAGTGAGTAAGTGAGTCAGCGACAACTGAGCTGCAGTGTCGGTGGCGATACCAACGTCAACAGTGGCTTCACCTCCTGAGTGGCGACTCGGCGGTATCTCCCATTGCGGCCACAAAATCCAGGGTGACGTGTTGACTCCATCCATCCATTCCACAGCACAAGCTAGCGGTCGCGGAAATGGCGCAGCAAAACCCAACAAAACTTGACAACGCTTCAATCGATGGGTGTGGCCAACTTGCGATGCCCAAGGCCTGAGGCTAGAAAACCGGTGGCTGGCAGGGGATCAGGAGATAGTGCAGCAACCTCCCCGCGTCTGCCACGTTTCAAGGTTTATGCGTGATTTTGGTTTTGACCGGACAACGACAACCAACCAACCCCCAGAGCAATGTCTGCTGCAAGACAGGTCGCATGGCATGGCCATTGAGGAATTTTGCAATAGTTTGCAACAAACACGATGAGTGCCGCATTATCTCCTAGGAGCAAACAGCGCCAACCCGTCTTGTCACCCCGCCTCGGCGCTCCCGCTTTTGATGGGATTTATATGTTAGCACTGATCAGGCACTGCAGCTGTTGTCCCCTATCTGGGATGATGTCAAGACAAGATACCGAAAGAATGTTCGTATCGAGATCACTCTTAGCGGGGTTACATCCCCAACTTGAAGAATCATCCCACGCTCTTCTTGACAAGACATGATCGCTTGATGATATATGACCACCAGTCTCTTTTCAGCGAGCTCCTACTTCAGCAAGAGTTCTTATATACCCCTGAGAAGAGCTGTATCTCCCCACAGCCACGTCGGTTGCCACGTTCTGATCTTTGTCACTCGATCTTGCCTCCCTTGCCTGGTTCAAAACTATTTCGTTACCTCTTCCTCACTCGTGGCTGGTGAACTCTTCGCTCCCTAGCAGAGTCGTAGGCGAGAGGGGGGATCGGCGAGACCAATGGTGTGGCTGGTTCATGATCAAATGGCAGGGCATACGCTGTAGCATGAGACAAAAGCTGTGGCGCCTGACCATAAGTCGGCGGAGGCTGCGGCACAATGGGAGGAAGTAGACATATTAGCTCCGGAAAATCTGGCTGGGCGGATCCCTGGTTTTGGGCAGCTGGTGTCTGCGGAGGCTCCATCGTTGCAGACAGTCCCCCGTCGGCACGGACCGCGGGTTGAAGGCCGTTGATGTGCAATGACTCTTGAGCGCATTGGTTAACATATCGCTATAGAGACGGCTCGCGGGGTAGTTTTACGTGTTGATTTGTAGTGTGTTGGGGGATGGGCATCAGTCTTGCGCCGTTTTGGCTGGTGTTGTTCCGATGCGAAGGCAGATCATTGTGTCTTCATCCGGAGTGAAGGCGGCGCAAGGTGTTGGATGTAATGTGGCTTTAATGCATACTGGCTCACGCAGGGCACGGAAAATTGATTGGGCTCAAATTAATGATATTCTCTATATTCGTTTTGCTTGTTCACTTCCTTGGATGAAGGCTTGCGTATGTCTTCAGGGTGCTCTTCTCCGCACCCAATTTAGGTGCGCAGGGTAGCTTGCACCTGACGCAGGCGGCCTGAGGCCATCAAGCTTACTCATCATTTCCAATATACCCCCCTAGATCTGCCTCCTAGGGCTGATCTGGTGATGTTTCCTTGGTGATTGTCCTATTCCACCGACGCAGGCCGCCCGACTTTTCTATTTAGTGGGCTCCCGTATCGTCAATATCCATCTGATCGTCCAGATCTACGTATCCATCTGCCTGTAGGACCGCCTGGTCCTCTATATCGCGTTCCATTTGCCTTCTTTCATCTAGTTATTTAGAGATATCTACCAATCCTATTTGCCGGATAAATCGGTCGAATGCGTCGTTCAGAAGCGCCTTGGTTAGGCCGTCAGCGAGTATATCTCCGCTCTTGGTATAACTAACGGCGATGATCCCTTATTGAACCTCTTATCGCAACTAATAGTTGTTGATATCTACATAGCGCAGGTTCGTTTTAAGAAAAGCGATCTCGGTTGTTACTAGTCTAATAGTCTGGATATTATTGCATTCGATAGTGATCTTCTTGTCGTCGAGGGTTACTCCTAGCTCCTTGATCAACCGGGTAATGTACATTGATTCCCTAGCGGTCTAGCTTAGGGCCAGGAGTTCGGCTTTAGTGGTAGAAGTTGTTACGGTAGCCTATTTGTTGGCTCTCCACCTAATCATCCCTCCGAATAGCTTCATCGCGTACGCTTGGGAGCTCCTGTGGTCGAGGGTATTGTCTGCAAACGAGGCATCGCTAGAAGGCCGGAAGTTGTCTTCCCTACCGAACTGTAGCCCCAGGTGGTTTGTCCCCTTCAAATAGAGGATAATTCGGTTTGCCGCTAAGTGGTACTTGGGCCTAGGATTCGTCAGGAAGCGTACTAGCCGTGATATAGCGAAGGCGACGTTGGGCCTAGTCATTTACTATAGTATATAGGATAGAGCCAATCTTCCTCTAGTATAAGGTTATCTCTAGCCTCGTTGCTATACCTTCGAATGGCATTAGTTCTTCCTTGCCTATTAGCGTAGTATAGGTCCGCTCGGATTTAGCCAGCTAGGCGATCTTGTCGATATATAACGATTGAGCCTGTAACGGTCTCAGGAGTATATTGCAACTATCTGATGACGACTCTACGAGTACAACTAAGCTTGAAGAAAGGAAAGGAAAAATAGAAAGACTAGCCAGCGCGTTGCGGAGGTCTTCCTCTGACCAGAGGGAGACACTAAGTGGGAAAGGGGTAAGTATAATGGAGTCGTTGATAGGGTCGTCGATAGGGTCGTCGATAGGGTCGTTGATGGGGTCATCGGCCGGGAGATGTTCAGTGTAACGGTCTCAACAAGTATATTGCAACTAGCTGATGACGACTCTACGAGTACACTAAACTTGAAGAAAAGAAGAGAAAGGAAAGTAACAGTTCCCTCGAGGTATCCTTGTTCTTATGACCAGAGGGATGTGACGAACGAGCAAGGTCACCAGGTACAAATCACTAGTTTAACCCACTCAATTGTGCGAATCTAAAGCTCAGGAAGGAAAGGAATCTCAGAATGGGAGCGTTGAGAGCGAGTTGGAAATGGAGCGCGCGCGCGCTGCTCCCAAACAGAATGGTAGGCGCACAGCTGTCAGCACCTGCTGGCGGCTGCTGCTGCCGTCACATGGGAACTAAGAGGCCTTCTGCATATACCAGCTGTTGCAGGGAACGCAAGGCAGGGCAAAACTGGTGATGTATTACTTGTTGGTGTTGAAGTGAAAGGTGGTGGTTGTTGCAGGCAATAACGGCAGGTGGGACGGTCTGCAGGTGTGGAAGGCTAGGGAACTCTTGTAACGCCAGCAGTAATAATGAAAGGAGAATCATTGTCTTGCCCTCCGCCATAAATCGCTACTCCCTAAGATAATCTATAGATCGGGAGACGGGCTAGCTGTAAGTATGCCCAGTCCTTCCCGGACTAGAACATTTGAGGCCAAGCTATCCAAAACGGTGGCGGTGGCGGGCAGTAGCGCTCGAGCAATTCCCCTTCCCAACCTCGTTCTCTTCATGTCCTCCTTGCAAATACAGATTGTTCTACGGCCTCCGAGCCCCAACTCCAATCTGTACCGATCTGGGCCCTCGACAATGTTCTCTACAGTCATTACAGTCCCAGTTATCTCAGACCAAGTTATCTAAGGCCAGCGAGACGTGCGATTGCGATCGAGCAATTGCTTTCCCAACTCCGTTTTCTTCATGTCCTCCTCGTGAACACAGATTCGTCCATAAGCTCCGAAGTCCAACACCCACTCTGCTCGCCGTACATTCGAGTCAGGAACCTCGGAGGCTCGAAAGATCTAGGATATCGTTAGCAACTCTTATATAACTCCAACGTCCTGGCAACAGAACCTTGGCCGTTTTTGGTTCAGCAATATAAGGACTGCCGTCGTCATCGTCAGAGGTGACGATACCGGGTTCGGCAGACTTGCTAGCAATCTTGGGTATCATGGCGGGCCATGGAGGTTGCGTACGGTTTAGTGTAAGTGCTCCAAAGGAGCGAGTGAAGGAAGCATTGCAGGGAACCTCGTCAGAAAGCGTCTGGGGAGCAAGCAATAAACACAAGATTCGAAACCCTCTGAGTTGAGTGAGGGTCCTTGTTCAACCCTCCATGGCAGCGTGGCGCGCTGGGTCTCGAGTTCTCTCCAATCCGAGCGGAAAAGAATAATGGGGGTTTCTGCATAGCATCGTTGGCGTGGAGGGCGACTCCTCCATACGTGATGACCGTCGTCCGAGCAGCGATAGTAAATGCTTTTGGCGCCAAGCGTATATTTCACCTACCCCATAGGCGCAAGTGTAATCAGGATCCCGGATCACAGTCGACACGGCTTCATGTGGGATGATCTCAAACATATCGCTACGGCATACTATGTACCATGCACGGCGCGCGGGCCCTGTCCCGAGCAGCGCGGGGATGATTCTCCACCAGGCTCATCACCCAGAGAGACTATCCAAGTCTGGTCTAGAGCCCCACATGTCAACCTAACGCAAAGCGCCTTGGCGGATCTGGCATTCGCGGATGATGTCCTCGGCCGCCGGGTCGGCCATATCCGTTCACCGGCATCAACATCGGACAGGGCTGTGGCCGAACATGCAGGACCGCGGCAGGGTGCAAAGTGACAGCGATTTGGGAATGGTTTCTGTCTGCCCCCTGCCACCGGAAGTTCTCGTCATTTGTCTGGCGACAGCGATGTGCAAGATTTTCAACCTACGGTGCTTCCACATATCAGCACGCCCCACTTGTAGGTTCCAGCAGGCACGACGTAAACCGCCGTGACACGAGGTCGAAAGTGCCGGGGAAAGTAAAAAATCAGTGGCTTCTTGTATTGTTGTTGCATCACGTAGAAGAAATTGATAGGTGGTGGTGTTGAGAGCCAAGACTTACAAGGTGGCCGGGATATGGGGTGACCGGCAATTGGGGTGTTTGATTGCAAATGTTGCCGGCATCCAGATCTCCTTTACCGACAACTTGGCAGACCATCTCCTGCTAGTCGAAGAAGACACCAAACTGTTGGTGTTCCATCATGCTTCGTTTCTCGAGTATAACCGGGGGTAAGCACTTTACCTTTGCTCCTTGCTTCTGAATTTTTGAACACTCCGTTCTGACCAACGTCTTGTATCCAGCCAAACATCCATCTTTCCGGTCGGGCTGGTTGATGAAACACTGCGAACCCTGGCACTCCTCTTCCCTGAAGCAAGATTCAGCAACCAGCAACTCACCAGGGGTCGAAGCTCAAGAAAGGACTGGCTTCGAAAGACGAAAGAAACCGCACATACCGAACATGTTCTCATCGACAGCCGTCTCGCGCTCTGCGGGACACCAACAGCAGAAGATCGACAAATCGAGCGGTTCTACTTCTGGCGCGACCGTCTGGTGATACTCAAGCAGACCTACGACAATGCTACGCCAAAGACGCTCGGCCAGTGGTGGCACGACCGCCGCAGCGGAGTCCAGTGGTACACTTTCTGGGTTGCCATCCTTGTGTTGGTTATTACTACGTTTTTGAGTCTTGTGCAGACGGCTGAGGGGGCGTTGCAGGTATACAAGGCGTATCATCCATCTCGTTAACAATTTGAATCGGAAGGATGGAATTGTGGAGGGTTATGAACGTCAGGAATGCCTATTCAGACTTGTGAGATATGAACAGTGATACTGGAGGTTTTGATCAGGTCGGCGGCTAATAAACACCGCCAAAAGAGGGGGATTTTAGTCAACGACTTGCTTTGACTGTTTGACGTCGACTAAGAATACACTCTGCCGTTGAGATAAGACGTCGACAACTGGAGGTAGTATGGCGTAAACTTTAATCAGGCTGCATGTCAACAGTCACGTTGGGCAACACGGTTTCAATGTCCGCCATCAAAGAGCACCACTTCCACAACCTTGGCCAAGAACAAGGAGAAGGCCCAGCCCTATTGACCCCTGAGGGTCTCTCGGCGAACGGGCCCCGCATCTTATCATGACTTGCCACGAGATGGGGCCTTTCCAAGCAAGGAACCCCAGTTTCGACTCGGTTCTGGATCCTCAAACTAGTGGGGACCAAAGATTCTGGGCTGGTTTTATTGAGTCTAGATCCCCATCGAGTTTTGGTTCGTTAGCTTCTCCCGAAAGCCTGGGACCTCGGAAGTTTCGGAACCATCCTCTGGTTGATCCGCATCAGAGATCGCATGGATACGCTACGCAAAATATGGGCGCTATTGGCATCGAGCAGGCCAAATGAGGCAAGTCTCCTCAACCGCACCAGCTGAGCAACTGTGCCATGAGCCTCGAAGAAGTCATGGCGAGCATGGGAAATATCTGATGGGGCCCATGAACTCCAAATCCCTCACTTCCTCCCTCCTTCGTCAACCCACTCCTTATTCTCCACGGTCGTTACCATCTTTTCAACAATGTGGCGGCCATCCTGGCCCTCACGGGCCAAGGCTGCCCTCTTCCTTTCCCTCGCTTCAGCGTCTCTCGGCTTTGCCGCTCCCCTAGATTGCACCAACGGCGAGAGCAACAACACCATCTACGAGACGGCGACGGGCTCTTACGACATCCTCTGCCAGGTCGACTATGCCGGTGGTGATGTTGCCGTTCAGGATGGCCTCGCTAGCTTCGAGGCCTGCATTGAACTGTGTGATGCCACGCCTGCTTGTATCGACGTCTCGTATGCTCCTGGCGGCGCTTGCTACCTGAAGAGCATCCTTGGAACCCCAAACCCCAATGGCGGCATCTGGACGGCTCGGAGCCGGAGCATTCTCACCAGCGACGGCGTCAGCTGTGTTGGCAACAAGGACAACGGCACCGTCTACGAGACTCCCGACGGCAGCTATTTTCGCGTACTTTGCGGCCTGGATTATGCCGGGGCCGATCTGGCTGTGACCTCGGAGCCTACTTTCTCATCCTGCGTAAGGAGTCACCCGTCCCTGAATTCCGTTGATATCAGCTGCCCTAATACCGGGGATAGTTGAACGCATGTGGCGCTTTGGACGGCTGCGTCGACGTCTCTTTCGTTTCTCCATCTTGCTACCTGAAGGGCGCTGTCACGACAGCAGTGAGGCGCCCCTTCGTCTGGACCGGCTTGAAGGTGCCCAAGCCCATCCCTTCAACCGCCACCGGGACTGCTGCTTCATCGGTGACCGAGACCACGTCGTCTGCCGCCGCCCCCACCTCGACTGAGCCATCGACCACCAACTACACGAGCCCGGCCGGCGCCGTCTACGAGGTCATGTACGACCTGGAGTACTATGGCGGGGATCTGGCCGCGATGGGAGCTGCTACCTTCAAGGACTGCATCGCGATGTGCGACTGGGTAACCGGCTGCGTCGACGTGTCGTGGGTGAACGGCATGTGCTACATGAAGCAGCAGCTCAACGAGCTGGTCATCGCCGACGGCGTGTCGACAGCAAAGAAGCTCACTGGCCCTAGCGTGGAGGCCAAGCCGCCGCTCACCTGTGAAATGGGTGTTGCCAATGCTACGACCTTCAAGACCGAAAGGGGCAACTTCTACGAGATCCTCTGCGGTTACGACTTCCCCGGCGGTGATATTCAAGGGGTCTCGGCCGCTTCTTTTGAGAAGTGCTTGGACGCCTGCGACATGAACCTCGAATGCGCCGACGTTGCCTACGTCGCCCCGACGTGCTACCTGAAGCGCGACGTGAATCCTGCCACCCCAGCGGCGGCTGGCGTCTGGGGTGCCAGGTCCGTTCCCGAGCCCGTTCCCGAGACGACCACCTCTGAGCCTGTCCCCGAGTCAACCTCCTCCGAAGCTGTTCCCGAGTCCACAACCTTCGAGTCTGTTCCTGAGACCACCTCCTCGGGCACCATCGAATCTACCTCTGCCACCGTCGAGTCCACCTCCGAGCCTACCCTCGAATCCACCTCCCAGGCCACCCCTGAGGCCACCACCTCCGAGCCCTTTATCGCGTCCACCTCCTCCGAGCCTGTTCCCGAGTCCACCTCCTCAACCACCCTCGAGTCCATGACCTCCGAGTCCACCTCCTTGGCCACTCTCAAGTCCACCTCCTGGGCCAGCGTTGAGTCCACCTCCGAGCCCGTTCTGGAGTCCACCTCCACGGCTACCCTCGAGTCCACGTCCTCAGTCACCCTCGAGTCTACCTCCGAGGCCGTTCCTGAGCCCACCTCTGCCACCGTCGAGTCCACCTCCGAGGCCGTCCCCGAGTCCACCACCACCGAGCCCACCTTCGATTCCACCTTTTCGGCCACCATCGAGTCCACCTCTTCGGCCGCCCTCGAGTCCACCTCTTCCACCTTCGAACCCACCCTCGAGCCCACCCCGAGCCTGGTTGTGCTGCCTTGAGTACGACGCTCTACCCCGTTGGCAACACCGATATCGACAGGTCGTCGTTGGACACTCTCCTCCCGTCACGCGAGGCAACACTCAACTATGCCGAGAAGCAACCTGGCACCAAGGCCGCATCTCTCGTCCTCAGCATGGCCTACCCTCAGATCATGCTCGAAAACACCGATCTCGTGTCTGTGACGTGCTCGGAGGGGTCCGTGACGGTCGAGGCCAGTACTCTTGCGATCCAGCAGTATGTCATGAGCAATTGGCCCCCGGCGGGCCTCGTGCTGTTCACCAACTCGGCCGGCTGCAACAACGAGACATCGCGCGGCATCTACCTCACCACGGCCGCCTACGCAACCAAGGACAGCAAGGCCATCACCTTCAGCGTCACGGCCGAGACGTATGCGACCGTCGCGCGCGAGGTTGCCATCCAGTACGGAACGGTCGATTATCCAAGCGCCGAGGCTGCCGCCGCCCCGACCGCTACACAGTTCTCCTCGACCTGCTCCGAAACCGGGACTCCCGTGACAGCACCGCCCTCGGGCACCGCGAGTCCGACGACGCAGACTTCGTTCAGCCCGGAAGAGCAGACGTTTTACGAGGCCCTCAAGAGCGCCATCAAGTATGATGAGGACGGCAACATCATCATGCACCCCAAGAATCTGCAGGACGTCGAGCTGGTTCCTAATGCCTTCAATCTCGACGATACAAGCAACCAGGCGGCCCTCGAGGACAAGTTCAGCGAGTGGGGTGTGGAAGCCCCGGAAAAGTTGAGTGCCGAGGGCGCGAGCGGCGCCACGGCGGCCCAGGCCGGCGGCCCGGGGTGCGAGACACCGACCAAGACCACTCCTGTAGCGGTGAGACGGGCAGCTCCAAAGGCTCGTCGCAGCGGTGGCTCCCTTCTCGGCAGGATCGTTTCGGCCGTCAGCCCCAAGCTCGCCAAGCGGCTCTCCTGGAAGGATGTCCAGGAGTTCGGCTGCAGCGACCTTGTTACCGGTCTTATCGGCGAGGCCAATGAGGGCATCGGCGCTGCGCTCGAGGGCGGATGTGTTGGCCTCGAGGCGGCTCAGGAAGGCGAGAATTTCGGGTGCGTGATAATGGGGGGTTGCTTTTACACGTCTACCGTCATCACTTACTACACGCCTCCGCCGGCGACCGTGTACGACTTTGACTACTCGTGGAGGCTCAAGCTGCCATCGCTCGTCCAGCGGACGGTCAGGGGCATGGGCCCTGGCAAACTGCTCTCATGCGAGAACTGCGGCTTCTCCATCTCCAACATCCGGTTCTCGGGCCAGATCATCATCAACATGACGGCCGGCGTCATCAAGGAAGCGACCATGACCGCGGGCATCTCCGGCATGGCTAACCTGGTCGCTGGCTTCCAAGCTGACGAGCCGTGGAAGGGCTCGTGGGACTACACGTTCTCGAACAGCGAGCTAGGTTCCATCTCCATTGACAGCGCGTTCAACATTGTGTAAGTCTCCGGTCTCCCTCAGCTTCAACCTCAGGTAACTAACACGCGCACACCACACCAGACCCACGGTGCTCTATGGCATCGGCATCGGCTACGACACGAACGCGGCTGTCTCGACGACCGGGGGCGCCCAATTCGAGCTCAAAGAGGCTTCCGTCACCATGGATCTCCTCAAAGGCAACATCCTGGCGCAACAGAACTGGGCGCCGCAGATCTCCTTCGCCAACCCGGCCTTCACGACAGGCGCCAACGTCCAGCTGACTCCATTCATGCGGTGGGCCATCAACCTGGCGGTGAACATCTACGGGCAGGTCGCCCTGTCGCCGACCATCACGTCGGAAACGGTCGTGGGCCTGGGCTCGACGTATTCGTTTTCCGCCCAGGGCAGCTGCCCGGCCAACAACCTGCAGGTAACGTCGTACGTGAGGTCCCAGAACAAGGTGAACAACGGCATGGGAACCACCAAGGTGCTCTACTCGGACCAGCAGTTCAGCGCGCCCAAGTGCTTCAACGTGCCCAGCGTCCAGCCGTCGCCCGACGACCTGGCGGCGCTCCGCGTGTCGGCGCAGGAATACTGCACGTCGCTCATCAACTACAAGCCGCCGACCGTGTACACGTGGGTCACGACGTCGGTGACTGTGCCGTCCACCACGACGGCCTTCACGACCGTCACGGTCACGAGCACGCCCAAGATCACCACGACCTTGACAACGACGAAGACGACGTACTTCACCTACACTCGCACCGCGAACACTGTCACCGTGAGCGCCACCAACGACGCCGTGTTCCCCACGGGCTACAACCTGAAGCGCGGCTTGGGCGATAGCCGCCTGATCACGGCGGCGCCGCTTCCCCAAGAGACCGGGCGCGCGGCTCCCACCCCCGGCCGCGATCTCCGCTTCAACCGGCGCGCGCCAGTACCAGCGCCGGCGATGGTCCAGGGCTGGCCAGCATCCAAGATCTCATTCGGCTGTTCGGTGATCGCCACTGGCACAGCCACGGTGACATCAACCGCAACCTCAACTACCACCTCAGGCCTCACCACCATAACCGACACCATCACAGCCAACACAGTCGGCCCACTTTCAACCGTCACCGTCACCTGGACAACGGGAACCTACTCCGGCTTCACCACCCTCACCGCCCCGGCACCACCACCACCACCTCCTACACCTGCCCCCTCCAAACCCAAGGCTTCTACGGCACCGGCTTCAAAGTCATGGGCGGGCGCCCCGGGGCGCAGAGCTGGATGCTGATCGACGGGTCGCCGGCCGCGACGTGCGTCAAGCGGCCTGCGACGAAGGCGCTTGAGTGCGCGCTGCCGGGGGATGGGAATCCGATTATGATTATGGGTGCGAACTACGCCACGGGGAATATCAACTGGAATAGGCCGCAGATTGGCGGCGGGCGCGGGTTGGATCATCGCGTGTATGTCCCTGCGTGGGGGACGTCGATGAAGGATGCAAGTGTGCTTGCGTTGACGTATGAGGAGGTGCCGTGTCCTTGTGTTTGGGAATCGAAATGAAGGAGGGGGGTATAGTCGACTCTTATGTCGCACGACGTTATTGTGCGGTTCCTGGAGGGATTCCTTCGCTGGCAAAGAGAGCTCGGACATCAGCCTGGTACTTTTCTTCCTCAGCAGCCTTGGTCTTGACAATAGTCTCGATGTCCTCCTTCCAGAACGCAGACAGCTGTTTTGTGTCAGAAATGAAATTCTTGTTGGACGAAAACTTTGGCAGGATGTGGTCCTCGAAGACGAAAAGCCAGCCATTGATAGAGCGGATGCATGCCCAAAATCACGTTGCTTTGGAGTCCCACGTTTGTCGCATGATGTCGGCAATAGGAATGGTGTGTTCCAGGTTTATTGTTTTGATCTGATCGTCCATGGCCGCGAGAAACGCCCGCCGTGTATCAGCGAAGGACTTATAGTCATCGCCGGTGACGCTATCGATGCTGCAATCGGTCAGCCAGTAGGGCACCGACATCGCCTCGACGGGCAATGCGCTGATCCACTCGAGGTCGAGCAGGCAGGTGACATTCCAGTCGTCGTCGACGAAGATGTTGCTCTGGTGGAAGTCGTCGAGCTGCAGCAGGAAAGGCCCGTCCCGTCGCTCTGGGAGGATGAAGTGGTGTGCGACAGTGCGTAAGAGCGTCCGAATGGTTGTGCGATCACGGGCGTCGTCCTCGTCCAGCGCAGCGTGAGGATGGTGGAGGAAATAGTTGTCGTAATAGTTGTCGTAGAGTGTAAGCATATCCGAGGCGAAACTGTCCGTGGTCCGGTACATTTGGTTGGGTCTAATGGCTCTCGAGGCTCCTTCATTCTCAAAGATAATGCTGGTGCACGTGAGGGGCCGGTTCGTGAGGGTGATGGTGCTGTCGGCGGCGTTGAAGCGGAAGGCCCCGATGTGCGGTTGCGGGAGACGGGCGATGGAGAGCATGATGCGCGTCATGCCCTGGAACAAACGGTTCCGCCGTTCAGAGTCGTCTTTGTACCTTTTCCATGACATCGAAAGCATCTGCCCAGTTTCGGGACCGATATGTTCCAAGATCATGTAGGCGAGTCCGGTGGCAGGGGGCGGACGCATCTGGGGTGTAACTGGACAGGAGTGGACGGTCAAACAGACGATGGATCCATTGCCGGATGGTGTGAGGGATGCCGATGTACCACGGCTGCTGACTGGTGTGGGTGAACTTGATGACCCGCTGCTCTCAGCAATATCCGGATTAGACTGGGAAGGTTACAAACATGGCCGCCACCAAGAAAAGCAAACGAGTAAAGCAGCGGAATCCGAATATCAGGGCAGTGTTGCTGCATCCAGGCATAGGTCGCGACTTCGTTGGCCATTTTTTCGTCCAGCGTGCCGGGGTACTGGCGCTCAGCGAGCTTGTGGGTCATGGGGCAGCGGAAGACGACACGGCGCGCGATGCCGCGAGACTCGATGTCGACGAAAGTGCAGAGATTGAAGCCCCCTTGGAGCCATGCCTGAGGCGGAAGAAGGGTACACTTGTCGCCCTCCCCCAGCTTGAAGCAGTGCCTAACCGCAGCTTCAATCAAGCTCCGCTTCTCCCAAAGCTGCTGTCGAAAGGCGTCGGCATCGCGTTGATGTTGAAACGCGAGGAGGAAGTTGGTTTCTTGAGCCGCGGCGGACTCGAGGGTTCGGGTCTTGTGCCTCAGGATGATCTTGTTTCCGGAGATTGCGACACCTTCATGGACCGCGGGAGCGTTGAAAAACGGAAGAGAGCCTGGCGACTGCACGTGGCCGAGGTTGTTGAACAGACGCGTTGACGCGCCCGCGCAGATAATTCACAATGGTTGCCTGGACCCCGCGGAAAGCCAACCAATCATGACGCTGGTCACAGCTCTGTTGGCCATGCGCCAAAATGCGGGAAAATAGCTGCTCGGCAATCAAGATTCAAAGAGCGGACAGCAGTTCGGGCTGCCGCCGGACGGGCGAGAGGAAAAGTGGCCTTGAACACCCACCCTGCACAATGATCTGTTTTTTTTTTCCGCATTGTTCTTGATCGAGGAAAAGGAGTCGTGCCAAGTGGGTTGTTTTCGATACGATGGCGGTTGGTTGATTCGTCCCCAAAAATAAAGTTTGGCAAGGGACACGCTTGGCAAAGTATCACGTAAGCAGTAGCAAAAATGCCAGGGGCTTGGCCAGAATGCTTGTTTGGACCGAACCCAGGTCGGTGGTTTGATAATTTGATTCCACCCAAAACAAAAAGACGACGTGGTGCTTCGACACTCATTGTGGACTCTCTTTTCTCAACTAACACCCAAATTCGAAAATAAGGACAACCTGGAGTGAAGAAGAGAAATGGAAGGTTATCGGGTGACGTGTCTGGTTTTCCCGTCGAACCCTGGACGAATGACGACCGTCGACAACGATGGGCCCATGGGGATTGACCATTGCGGTCTGGAAGCTGTTGTCGGGGGAAGCTGACTTCGCCAACTCAACTATATCGACTGTGGCCCGCATCAATCGACTGTGTACTCCCCTGTGAGCCGATCCGCACCCGCTCAAGCCTCGTGTCAGCCACAGCCAAATTTCGCTGCAGCTAGGTTCACAGTCGATTGATGCGGGCCACAAGTCGATATAGTTGAGTTGGACTTCGCAGACGTGAGCGCGAACCTCTCCCAAAACCCATGTTCAAGTCATTGCCTTCAAGTCGGCAAATTGCCCAAAAAAGGGTTGACGATCTGACCCGCCAAGGCCCAAGCCCAGGCAGTCGAATAACTTCAGCTGCCAGCAACCCTACCAAACTCTGCTGTGCGGTGGCGATCGAAACACAGGCCCAGGACCGGACCGGACTTTGAACTACCCCTGATTGCTCAGCCCTGCCAGCCAAGCCAGACTACCCGCGCCCTAGTCCCGATCATCGTGGGTGCTCCCAGCGACTGACCCTGGCACAGCCTTCAGGCCTCAGGGCCTCAGCTGCCGCCTGTCACCATCATGGAACGATCAGCAGCAAGCGCAGGGGTGCCAGGCTCCCATCCCACCTTTAGGCTTTGAGACTGTGACGCCCTCTGGAAGATAAGACCACACGATGCCTTCATTCTCGCTCATCAGTTATCACTTCACAGCGTCCTCGAGGAACATCGAAGACCGGCAAGGCCGCAAGTCCAGTTCGGCCTCCTGCCTTCTTCGCCTGCTGGTAAGCACAAAACAGTATCCGATACACATCCTAGTCGTCCAGAGTGTCGACATCACGCAGCACGAAGATGGATCCGGGACCGAGACCCGGCGATGCCTTTGTCGCCCCGTTGCTGGGCGAGGGCAAGACGCAGACAACATCCACGACAGCATCAGTGGTTCAACCACAAGAACCCCAGCAGTCCAACTACCGAACTGCCGCCGGCACATACCGATCCTACCTCCTGAAGAGCCTCTATGGCCCCCTCAAGTTTGTCCTCATCTTTGGCGTCGTCGGCGTACTGCTCGCCATCCCGGTCATCGTGATCAATGACGACGAGATCATCGCTAAGGCCGAGATGGGCGACGTTGATGCCTTTTTCGCCCAGCAGACTCGCCAAGTCGTGTATTACATCTTCGGTTGGCTTTTCGTTACATGGATTGGTCTCGCTCTCTGCTTCGCCCTCGGGACCGTTTTCCCCTTCATCTTCAGATTTGTTGCTCGGTACGGCGTTCCATGCTTGACCCCCCTTCGACGTTGCTGACCGTGCTTCAGCTACGTGAATCCAGCCCATCAGCGGTACTGGAGAATCCTGCGAACCACGAGAAGGCCCTTTTGTATTGCCGGGACTGTTAGCGTCTCCTACATTGCCTTCGCGGCCGTATGTCCCGTGTTCCTTTGCCCCCCTGTGGCTTTGCTGACCATCACCACGGCTTGTGACGGCGCGGCGCCTTCGCGCCTTGACGCATCACATTCGAATCATCTCTTCCTAGGGACCAGGTGGCTGGAGAAGTTCAATGGTTCCATGGCTCGCGGTGGATTCAGGCACTTGCCCGTTGGGGCGGTCAGGGCAGGCTGCCTAGCCGCAGGACCGGTGGCAAACAGATAGTTGGGGCATCCGTTTGGAGAGCCTCGGAGAGTTGGGAGCCCTTTTATCGGGCACGGCACCCGTAGCTTCGCTACAGCTTCTCTCTCTCTCCTCAGTTTGTTGGCTTCGTCAATAGAGTGTAGCTGTTCTCTGGCTTCGTTCCAGTTGCTTGTGCCTCGCCGCGACACGGCTGATCTTCTACAACCGTGACAACCTCGCCATCTCGTACGACAAGGCAGCCGACCAGCTCATGTGGATCGACATCATCGAGGACTTCCTCCAGCAGGGCATTCTCTGGGTGTGGTTCTACTTCATCGAGAAGATTGCCATCCTCTACATCACCGTCCACTACCACAATCGGCCGCATCACACACTCTAAAAACATGCAGAACGCCCTGATGGCCCTGTACGACGCCTCCACGTACCTCTACCCCGTCAAAACACCTGAGTTCGCCGAGGAGGATATGATGATTGGCAATGCGACTGGCTCAGAGCACGGCCAGCACTGCGTACGCGCCACTCGCTGCCTCAGTCGACTTGGTGTCGACACCAACGGCCTGACGAGCTTCTTCGGCAACTTTCTCCAGAGTGACCCAACTCACATTGGCTTCGCCCTGCCTCCAGCTATGCCGTAGTCGAGCGCGCCATAGCCAACCCCAAGTCAGCCGCTGCCCTCGGCCGCCGCATCTGGATGTCGCTTGTCCCCGTTGGCAAGGAAAGCCTCACAGCCCAAGACATCGCGGAAATCCTCGGTCCCTTCCAAAAGGAGGAAGCAGCCGAGTACTTCAAAACCATCGACGAGGGCGAGATCGGCGACATCCGCCTCGAGGAGATGGAATGGACCGCCACCGAGGCCGGCCGCATCCGCAACAACATCTACAAGAGCATGCACCAAGCCCACCACTGCATCAACACCTTCGATTGGGTGATGCTGGCCTCCCTGGCCGGCGTCATGATCTACTTCATCCTCGTCTTCTGGGTCCCCGCCCTCAAAGACAACCAAGAAACGCTCAAATTCCTCGGCTTCGGCCTGACCTTCGCGCTGGGCCGCACCCTGCGCCACTTCCTCGTGGGCTGCATCTTCATCCTCTTCGACCACCCCTACGACATCGGCGACCGCGTCGAGCTCTGGAGCGGGCAATCCCACCAAAGCGTCTCGCTCGTCGTCGTACGCACCTCCCTCCTCTACACCGTCTTCAAGCGCGTCGACAACTGGATGGAGCTCCAAGCCGGCAACGAGTGGCTGCAGCAGTGCCGCATCGAAAACGTCACGCGCTCCGGCGCCAACCGCCAGCCTGTCACCCTCCTCATCGACATCAACACCTCGTTCAAGGACCTGCAGTACCTCCGCTCGGAGATGGAGGCCTTCCTCAAACTCCCCGAAAACAAGCGCGACTACATGCCCAACCTGGCGCTGGGCATCGTCTCGGTCGGGGAGCTCACAAAGCTCGAACTCCGCTGCATTTTTACGCATCGCACGAACTGGTCCAACGAGCCCCTGCGCGCCGCAAGGTCCATGAAATTCATGTGCGCCCTAGTCGCTGCCCTCAGGCGCATCCCCATCCGTCGTCCCGATACCAGCTCCCTGGGCAGGGCAGAGAACCCAACGCACTACGTTCCTGTCTCACCCCCTCTTCCACCACCTCCCCCCCTACCCTCCCACCAACCCACCCACCAACCCCCACCCCAAGCCCTACACCCCCGCCCCTCCCAACCTCACTCCGCCTTCAACCCTACCCTCGACTTCACCACCAGCCCCCGGCCACCCAGCACCCGCAGCGGCGTAAGCATCTCACAACCGACGCCGACGAGGAGATTGTCCGGCGCGCGGTGGAAGAGAGTGAGAGGCGGCGGAGGGAGCAGGAGCAGAGGGAGGCGGAAGAGTTGGCGGCGACAGAGTCTGAGTAAAGTTCCGGGGTGG
Organism: Collariella sp. IMI 366227; assembly: GCA_027946355.1. Lineage (NCBI taxonomy): Eukaryota > Fungi > Ascomycota > Sordariomycetes > Sordariales > Chaetomiaceae > Collariella > Collariella sp. IMI 366227. The sequence goes on along the minus strand of JAPEUS010000002.1, from coordinate 173,629 downwards.
CGAGGAGGGGCCGCCTGCGAGGGGGGGACAACAGCAGGGTGGGCAGACGACGGGATTTCAGGTGCTGGGGCAGGGGGTTGAGGGGTGCCGCATTTCAAGTGAGAGGTTGGTTGGGTTAATTAGGGAGGGAAGATGTTATATGGATCTAATGTAGGCTTGGATCTACTAACCTAGTGTATTATAAACCTCTGTATCGGCCTTCCCCAGTTCCTCTCAACGCGCAGCTCATGGTAATCGTGGGTACTCGGTTGCTTATAGCGAAAGTCGAAGCCCTGCATCGTAAAAGCAACCCCCTTATTCTTGAAATGCGGGCCAAAGACCTCCACCACCCTCTCCAGCCGCCGCCTGCACATCTCCATGTCTTCGACGAGCGCACCGAGCCGGCCCTTGCCCTTGAACACAGATACAATCCTGGACGTACTCGCCGATTCCAACGAGTACACCTCTTTCAGCCCCGGCGGGCTCTTATTAAGCGGACTCAGCACAAGCGGCAAAACATCCGGGGCCACGGCCACGAGAAAGTCCCCCACCTCCGTATCGGCCGGCACCAGAGCAATGTGCGTATCAGCGGGCGTGCGCAGGATCGCAAGCCGCCTGCGATCAGTCGCGGGATCAAAGTCCCGCACATAATCAGAATCACAGTCGTAAAGACGGTCCGACACGCTCCCCGGCGTTGCGAAGCGCAGGAGTTTCAGGGCCTCGTCGTGATTCCCAACCAGCCAGGCGAGATCGCAGGTGTGGTCTGTGAGCTCGGCGACGTAGTCGATGACGCGCGCGGGGAGCGCCAGCGTGCCGTCGCCGAGCGGCCGGGGGATCTCCCATGTGCGCTGCTCCTCGGGGGCGAAGAAGGGGAGGGCGTCGACTTCAGAGGTGACCATGATGGCGGCGTCATGGTCGCGGGGTCCGATCCATGTCTTTCGAGCGTCTGGGGAGAGGGGACACCAGGTGTAGACGTGGCCACATCGGGGCTTGGAGTGCTGGGAGAGCGCTTGTCGGATGGCTGCTACGTCTTCCTCTGAGCAGGTGTCACGCTGCCAGTCCAGGGCCCATGAAGGCAGGCCTTCGAGGTTCTGGGGGCATGGCGCGCGGAAGTTGAATGCGTCGCCGATGGCGCCAAGTTGCAACATGAAGGCGAAGATGTCTTGGAAGACTTCCGAGACCGTCTTTGTGTAGTCGACGGTGACCGCCGGGCCCGTAACCGCAACGGCCTGAGAGTGAGCCGCTGTGGCGGGTATGTTGCACATTCCTATGAACATTCACTTATTAGATCCGTTCAGCCAGCAAACATAGATGGAGGCTTGGACAAGATTCCGCTTACCAAGACTCGCGTACGCTATGTCCCTCCGATTCGTCACATCGTAATGCCGCGACGACATCAGGATGTCGAACAACTTCCTAGGCGGCTTCGGCTGCCCCGGCTGCAGCGCCGGGGTATTCTCATCAAGCTCGTTGAGCAGAAACCGGATGCGCTCATTGCGGGAAAGTCCCAGACCAGGGAGCTGCTCGATCTTTGTCAACAGGAGCCGCTCGGCGAAGAAGAGAGCATCCCAGTGCAGGTGCTTGTCGCCGCAGTGCACCAGTATGTTGCGTGCCGCATACACCTCCTGGCGGATCCAGGTGCGGCAGAACCATTCGCGGCCTAACAGCTCGATGACGGCTGCGTGCAGTCGCTGGAGGTGAGCCACGCAGGAGGACTCATGCTCTACTTGGGCCGTCGCATCCAGTTGGGCGTCCAAGAAGGACCAGTGCTCGCTCAAGGCTGCAATGGCAAGGTCGCTGTGTTCGGTCGCCTCTCCTAGCCAGACGTGAACGGTCGCGGCCTTCAAATAGATCTTGAGCATGCCCGCAACCTGCACCGACTTCTCGGCCGCATCGTCCTGGTTAATGCAGATCTGATCAACCCAGATGTACGTGTACTCCGTGGGACTCCGAAGCGCCCGCAGCGCGGCATGCAGGGTGGTCGAGATGGCAAAGACGGTGCCATCCAAATTCAGCACCTTGTTCCGCGGGCCCTGTCCCCAGGAGTAGGACAGGGCGTCGTAAGCCAGGTTGTGCTGGGTGCTCGTGACGACGGCACCTTCGCCGGCGATCAGGTCGACGACGAGCAAGCTGGCTTCAAGCACCGAGCTGGTGTCGGGATCAGGCCAGATTGCGATGAGCCGGGTCTGCCACGGCGCGATGCCCGTGTAGCCGCAGTACCCATGGGGGACGGCGGCAGCTGTGTTGGCGGAAGCGTCGTGTGGCCCGCAGGCGGCATGTGCGGAACCATCGGGGATAGATTCGAGAATGTCGAAGCAGTCACCTGCACACGACATCGTTCTTTGTTGCTGGAGAGCCAGACACGGTAGTTTTGAGGAAGCTGTTGAGGGTTGTCTGTAAGGAGGCGCTGATGGTGGGCAGGCCGCATGCAGGAAGATAGGTGGCAGAAGTACTGTACAAAGGCCAGTCCGTTAAGAGCGGGGTACGTTGCATAGCTAAGCGATATGGGTATCGACGCTCTATTTAAACTTGCAAAGTCCCTGGACTTCCATTTTGGCCCCCATTTATTTCATCTCCTCTTCCATCTCCTCTTCCATCTCTATACCTAACTGTTCCACCTCCGAATCTCTCCCTCCTCCTATCTACAAGTAAAGAGATAGATATCATTGGCTGGAAATTTGAGGTTTGTGTAAGTAATGTAGCCGCTGTCTGAGGCCAGAGGTTGTTTGGGTATGCAAAATTGCTAATGCGGACAGCGGAAGCGGCCAGCTGCTTTTCTCGTTGCTATTTTGCTTCATCTGCGTGGTTGAATTGTGCAGCACTCAATGCAAACGCCTCACCGCATTCAATGCCTACAGAATTCAGGGGGGTTTTGTTGACATTTGCCACTGATGCAGCTCGTTTCCACCAGACCGTTCGGCAACCCGTCGCGTCACCCTTTCCCCCCCTGCCATGTCTGCTAGGATTGATGGGTCTGTGATGGGCCTTGATGGACGCCGGATTGACGGGCTGGTCTGGTCTGAGGTGAGGAGGACAGGTCGATGTTGGTGGCCATGTTTGTGTTTACAGAGTGAGATGGGTTTTGCTGGTTCAGTGAGTGAGCATGTGACACAGTGGTGGAATTGTTGAGGTGGGGCGCTCGGCCGGTTCGGAGAGGAGAGCGGCCCGGGACGGTAGCTTGGGTGGAGAGTGGGTCCGGGAACCGGGCCGAGACCGGGCTTCAAAGGGCGGATGTGGTGAGGCAGGCGACAGGCCTGGAGTTCCAGTGGGCGGGACAGTTGGGATGAATGGGGAATGGAGTATTTGGTGGAAATATCGTGAAGGGTACTCTGCTCGTTCGACTGGCTGGGAACATCTGTTCTTCTTTTTTCCTTTCGTTATCTCTTGTTTCCTTTCTTCTTTTTTTCTTTTTCTTGGTTTTTCCCCTTTATGTGCTCGTTGTTATTTCCTTCCTTTCCAAGTATTTGCTTCAAACTCTTACATCTCTTTGGATGAGTCTTCGCCCATCCTGAGGGTCTAATGGCCTCATTCTCTGCAAAACACCACCTTCAATCTCTAGATGTCCACGACCTGGATCTTACAACTTCTTGGTTTACCAAAACCCATTCATCCTGCCACGTTAGTGAGCACAACAATCCCAACGGCTAACAACCCAAAGGCCAAGACCTCCTGACTGAGACAAAGCCCATTTGCCCCGCCAGTCGTTTTCGTTGCCTTCGCCGCCGCCGCTCCCGTCGTTGTTACCGCCCCCGTTATCGAATAAATCGCATCCCCTGCCGTTGAAGCGAGCACCAGGCTATACGTCCCGGTGACGGCATGCGCCCATAACAAGCAGTTGGCATGATCCGTAACAAAACTCAGCCACTCAAAGTCCGCCTCGCCAAGTCTTGCCAAGCCATAGGACAGCTAGTCGAAAGCTCCGAGAACTTCTCGCTCTTGGGCGTCCACCACGATGCAGCCCCAGATAGATAGGCTGAGTAGTCCGAGAAGACATCGGGGGGTGCAGCAGTCGTGAATCCGCACCATGATGGAACGTCGCAGGAGAGCACGTCCAGAGCATTGGTTGCTGTGGTGCGGCTTTCTCAAAGCCCCATAAGTCGATCGCGCTGTAGACGGTGCCGGTCGGGAGAGGGATGTCAAAGTATCAGGTGATGTTCTCGGTGATGCATTGCTAGGGGTCTTGGGTGAGTGCTCTGGCTGGTAGTGGGATTGTTGTTGTTGCTTGTCTTTCCGCGAGCGGGTCGACTAGAGTTACAGGTGGCGAGCCAGGGAGAAACTTGGCTGATACGCCTGTTTCTGCGGTAAGGGCAACCAGACTGCATAGACAGACAGATGCTGACGTGCTTTTTGTGGTTGAGGGAGGTGGAGGGGAGTCCAAAATCGAGAGAAAATGCAAAGAAGGGAAGACATTTGAATTTGATGGTTAGCGCTGAGGCAACAAACACATGGGAAATGAAGTTGTTTGATCGCGATGCAAGGGACTTATGAATGATACCCGAGGAACGGGTAGTTATCTTCCCAGCTCCTCAAGGACCACCTCGCTTGAAGTTCGTCCAAGGCATGCTGTCATGCTTTGCTTCCCCCATGATTCAGTCCACCAGTGTTACATTTTCTAGGTGCTTGTGGGCATAAGAATTTTCGGTTTTAAAATCGTTAGACAAGGGCAAGATCTGGAAACAGAGGTCCGACATGGCTACAGGGCGCTGGGCGGCTGGACTGATGGGGCCGGATTGGGCGTTGAACTATGCTGATGATATGTAAATAAATCCAAAAACCGTAATTTCATTATAGCAGTGTTGTACAGGGCATGAGATGCAGAAGTGACGAGTCTGGTGTTGTTGTGCTGGCAACCGGGAGATTTGAGCTCCGAGATGGGAAGTTTGATGGGAGAAAATGGGAGGGAAAGCCAACGGAAGCCTGCAAGGTGTATGAACCCACAAAATCACCTGCAGGCCCATCGTGGTGGAGTAAAGACCCGTGACTTGAGCCACCTGATTGCAACTGCCGACCTCACCCTAGAAAGCTTGTCATCTCCACCTGCAACGACACGCGACACGAGACAGCTTACACAAGTGGCATTCCATCACGAGGTCACGAATTGGCTTCACTCACGACAGGACATATTCAATGCCGTCAACTTACAGCAGGGCAGCTTTTGGATGCTCGTTTTTTTTGTTTCTTTTTTACACTTCTCGCCGGCAAACTTCGACTGGAACGTGCCGCGTCCCAACAACATCTTTGGTGGCAGTGCACTACCATCATTCGACATGATGCACTTCTCCTCGCGGTCTGCCTAAGGCTTGTCGCACTCTACCTACTGCAAGGCACTACACTAAACCGCAACGGTCACTTTTTGCGGGTTTGGTGGGTGGCCAGTTAGTCGCCGAGCCCTCCCACCATTTGCGTCAACTCTGCCTCTCCCTCTTCCTTCTTTCTTCGGTGTCAATGGCCAGCGCGCCGCTTCAAGTGCAACAAGCCAGTGTGATCGCCTCTTGGCAAGGTTCATTCTGAGCAAGAGTACAATGAGAACTCGTCCCATTTTTTCTTTCATCTGTGTCTTCTCGAATCACAAGTACTTTCGTTCCACTTTTCCTGTTCTGTTTAAGGCAGCTCCCAAGCCAAGAAGGCTGCCATCAAGTTCCAAGAACGCACCGGACGGAGCACATGGTCCGACTTTAGTCAAACCTTGGGGTTGTAGCGAATAAACTCCAGAGATTGTTGGTCATCTTTTGGGCGAGATGTTGGAAATGCAAGCAACCATCAGATGATTTCTCTCTTGGTTCTCCCATCCCTGATTAAGTTGTAGTCTCTCCCCAGACGCCACACACAAGATTCACTTGGCAAGAAGTAAGAACCTTAAGGTCGGCGACGTGTGTAACCCAACTAACTTGAGCCTTAAGTCAGCAAGGCACAGGGTCACCCCGTGGCGCTCTTTGTGTAAGAGCCTCATACGCATATTAAAGACAAGGCTTTGAGACTGAAAATTGAGGCTAGGGGAGAAAAGAACTGGAAGGTTAAGATCCGGATCTCATTGATTTTGATTTGACAGTTTAACTAAAAGCGTCTGCAATGGCATTTCTGTCAGGCTCCCGGTTCCTCCTCGCCCTCCTTGGGCTCTTCGTTACCTCTACATATAGCCTGGACGCAGGAAAAAGCTTCCGCCCGCCATGCCCAGACTGCGTCCAGGAGTTGGCATCAATGCCCAGCAACGATGGGCATGCCTTCGCCCCGCAAATTCTCGCATCTAACTCCAGTCTCATCTCTGAGGGCGACAGCCTCTTCATGGATATGTCAACCCTCCTCCCGCGAGGGCTGCTCGATTCAAGGCAACGTTGCAGCCCAGGTCTCTGTACACCTTCCCCCCGCCACACTGCCTCTCTTCAAACCCCGTTCCGCTAACAACCTCCCTCCACTAGACCCCTGCCTCGGCGGCACCCGCTGCTGTCCCAACGGCGCCACGTGCGACTACTCCGGCCGATGTTGCGCCAATCCGTACCCTGCACCATGCGGCACCAGCCATTGCTACGACCCAGCCACCTCCACCTGCTGCCCGGAAAGCGGCAGGAACTGTGCCCACGGCCTCGTCTGCGCCAACAACGGCATACACTGCTGCCGTGCCGGCTGGCAGTGGTGTGCCCCCGCGGGGGGTTGCTTCAACCCCGAGACGCACGTCTGCTGCGCCGACGGTGCCGGCCTCTGCACCGTGGAAAAGCCCACGTGCTTGAAGGGCGGCGGTTGCTGTCCGGCTGGCATGATCGGCTGTGGCGCCAAGGGCTGCTACGACCCGGATGTTGATGTCTGCTGCTCCGAAATCAGCGTCACGTGTCGGAAGGGGGTATGACTGTCAGGAGGGCGGCGGCTGCTGTCCCGCCGGCCAGAAGCGCTGCGGGCCTGATAAGTGCTACGACCCGAATACGCAGATTTGTTGCGCGAACTTCAACACGCCGACAGGGTGGGGGTGCTACCGGGGTTATCAATGCTGTGACTGGAATAGGGGGTGTTATCTGTCAGATAGGGAGATCTGTTGCGAGCACGGGGTATGTGACAAGGGAGAGACGTGCTGTGGGCAGCAATGCTGTGTGGACGGTGCGGTTTGTGGGGCGGATGGGCACTGTACACTCGAGAAGACGACGGCTGTGACTATCAAAGAGCCGCCCGCGACAACATCGTCGCCTAGAGCCGACGAGAGCGGACCACCTAAGATACCGACACTCAAAACCCCCCAGCAGTCGGCGGGCAACAACACCTCTACTGGTGGGCTTCCTATTGTGACTCCTCAATCCCTATTCATTGCGGCAAATTTGGCGGTTGTGCTGGCGGTGGCTGGGTGAGAAGTTGGACCGAAGAAACAAGGGGAAATGACTTGATTCATAATGCGTTAATTGATTTACTACATAGTGGAGGACCGGTGAGGGCAGTTATTGGCACCACCGGGTACTGAGGGATAGCAATCTCGATTGACAGGTTTCTAATTCCATTTGTACAGATTACAACCCTACTGCTCTTCGATTGACACTATTTAAGTACAGTACTTTTCAGGTTGTTGGAGTCGCCTGTCTTGCCAGAACTACTTCCCTCATCAACCCTTGTTCTCGCCGATCGGGAACTTAGAGCAGGGCCGCAAACCCCAAGGTTCCCACCAACACCCAAAGTCTAGCAGCTAGATGGCCAGTCCCGTTCTTGTCACCCTCTGAGTCCTCATTCCCTCCAGCATCACCATCCTGCCCCTTGTCCTTCGCGGCAGCCCACTCCGTGTTAGTCATCACCCGCATGCAATTCAGCGTGGGATGGTACGCCTCGTTGGCTTCCCGCGGCGGCCTGAGCAGGACAACCTGCAGCATGTTGGCTGCGCTCTTGTAGAGGCCGGGATAACCACGAGCCTCCTCCTCAGTGGGGATGACATGGAACGGCTCCCCGCTCTTGGTGTGGATATCATACAGGTAGTCAGGGCTCAGGATGAGGCGGTTTTTGTAGAGGCTGTATTCGGCCATGCCAAACGTATCCGCGCACTCGGGGTATTGGTCCCATCTGGTGAAACAACGGTGACTGGTGCGATTATTATCCTCCTGGGCCCCGGCAAGAATCGCGTTGACGCATGCGTCGCCGAGGGCGGGTCTGCAGTCGGTGGATTTTGTGTTTTCTTCCGTGTACTTGTCCGTGATGTTTGTTGGTGTACCCAAGCTGAACATGGACACGGCGCAGAAGGCGGTTGTGGCACTTATGGATGACGATGTGAGGTTGCCGCCACCGGGCCAGTTGAAATCGTAGGAGATGAGGATGTTCGGGTCACGTTGCCAGTCCTTCCTGATATTGGAAACATTGACACCTGTCCCGAAGCCCGGGTTAGCGTCGAGGTTCTCATTCAGGTCCCGGTAAAGACCCCGTTTTACGTGTCCCGTTCCACCAAGAAAGACAAGGAAGCGATATCTGCGAGACGGCGGAACTTACGCCATGTCCATTCCGTGTCGTTTTTGAAAGGCTTGAAGTTGATGGAGCGCGTCGCGTTCGGAGGCGCGTACACGACGTCGTAGCATCTCCCTTGGATGCAATGTGCAAGCTCCCCTGCGACTAGACGGAAAGACAGCGCCGCAACTGCGGCGACTAGAAAAGCGAACATGTAAAACTTCTTGTTGCGGTTGAATTTCTCTGCTCAGTCTGCTGGTGGATGGTGGAGGCGTGGTGTTCTTATCCCCGGGCTGCTTGAGCTTAACAAGCAACCCCAGCCTGCATTTGACGTAGCATGCTGCATGGTTCTTGTTGTCTTTGGGAAGCAGACGACTATTCGAATCTAACAGCCAGTTATGATTCAGTGTTCATCAGATTCTAGCGGTTGTGTGGACCTCTTCGACTTGGCACGAGAGAGTTGGGAGGCCTCAGAAGGACTGAGGGGGGGGCCAAGGCCGGGAGAAGCATCCGAAATGCTTCGCTTCCCAAAACCCCTGACAAATATCAGCCATTTCACTGGTACTCCAGTTCTCACAAAATAACACAGCCTCACTTTTGCCGTTCTAGCCGCCTCTCCACGTTTTATTTCTTCAACCTCTCCTCAATCTGGTGACCCTTTGTCTTTTTTGGGGCGCAGTTTGAGACTAATTATCAAGTGATTTGACCCTACTGTGTGTGGCCTTCGAACCAATGAAGCTATCCACTTGATTGAGATAATGAGTCTCTCAATTCTCAGCGGAGCCTGGGTACTATGAACCGAGGCCTGAACGGTAAAGTCTTGGACTCTCGGTGTTCCCTGAGTTGGAAGTAGAAAAGGTCTTGATTTCATTTACTCTGCCCTTTTAGAGCATTTCATCTTAAGTTACGTACCAGCCATTAAATGCTACAGAAGTAGAGTCGATTAAAAACATTCAGAGCTAGATGAAGAACTTGTAACTAAACTCAAGTGCCGTTCCTTCTAGGTAGCCGGGGATTACGATGATCCACCTCCTCATGACGAACGAACGGGATCTTGGATGAAGCGAGCAGTAAACAGCTGGAATGTTGCGTGCCCTGGCTCACGTAGATAAGTACGATGCATGAACCTGCTCTGTGTTCTGTTCCAACAGATTGAAGCCCCACAATACAAAGAGAGCGCGATCGTACAAGACTCCAAGAATTAACATGTGGTGAGCTCACAGCTGACATTGACTTTCATTCGCGTTCATAATTCTGTCAAAACTCACTTGAGTAAATTACGCCCAACATTGGGCAGTCATTGGTTGTCGCGTCTCAGCCTCCGAGACGCGTCATCGCAGTGCCATTGCCAGGGACTAAAATCGCACTGTTCCAGCAACCAACGTCAAGCAGCGTCACAGAACCACAGCACATTAAAGTGACAACAGTCCAGTCACAGCTCCAAAGTCAATAACAACCTGAACTCAATCACCCAGTCCTACAATGACCGCCCCAAGAAATCCACCTCCCTAGCTCGTCCTTCCACCCCCAAAACGCCGCCCAGCCCCAGCCGCGGCCACTCCAAATCCCGCAAAGGCTGCTACAACTGCAAACACCGCCGCGTCAAATGCCCGGAAAACCTCCTCCTGCCTCCTCTGCCGCCGTCTCGGCCTTGACTGCCACTACCCGCCTCCTCGCAGCGTCCCACCACCACCCTCATCCCTGTTACCCTCCTCCGAACAACCCTCCCAACCTTCCACCTCGAAGACCTCCGCGCGGCCATGGCGCATGAATACGACTACCTCGCGCACGCCATCTTGGGGCTTGCCGCGCAGCGTTTGACGACGTGTTCCGGCGGGAGTTGAACTTTGCGGTGCAGGCGCTGCAGCATCGGGTGAAGGCTATTGCGGCGCTGAACGAGACGCTTTTTAAGCAAGGGGTGGGCGGAGGGATGCAGATGCCAAGTTTGGTGCGACGATTGTTTTGACCTTCCAGTCGAGTTACATGCCGGATGGGATGGTGGAGTTTTTGAGGATGTTGAGGGGGTGGATGGTGGTGCAGACTTGTTTGGTGGGGAGGGTGGGGAGGGTCGGTGTTTGGGGTTTGTTGACGGAGGAGGCTTATGTGGGGAGTATGAGGGGGTTGTTGGTGAAGGGCTCAAGTGATAGTGAGAGGTTAGAGGATGAGGAGTTGGGAGGGATATTACGGGATTGTGTTGCGTCTTTAAGACTTGTGGTGGCGCTGTGCCGAAGTACGGCGGAGCTGCAGTATCTGGCTTCGTTGGAGAGGATTGCAGTTTTGGGGCAGGTTTCGCCGGTTGATGGTAAGAGAATTGAATTTCAAACTGCTGTGTTTTGCCGGGATGTTGCTAACGTTTCCTTCCTACCGTACCTAGCTTATCTTGAACTCATGCCCTTCTATGCCACAACTAATGACATGGAGGCTGGAGAGTTTGCCGACTTTGTCAAACCCACGAACCTCGTCGCTCAAATCTTGCTTGCCCACTTCTGGATGCTGAGTCTAGTACTGCAACGGCATCTTCTTGGCCTAAATCACGACTCGTACCCAGTAAGGAATGAGATTGTGTTGCAATGGGTTGAGAAAGCGGCTCAGCAACTGCCAGCGAGCCATAAACGTCATGTACTGTGGCCGCTGGGGATGGTGAGGTTGGAGGCTGGATGCTGAGCCACTGGACTCGCAAGTTGGCGTGTTTCGTCGAGATCCCTTCGATGGCCGAATCCAGCCATCATTTGCGGCTGATGGCCGGTGATAGTGTTGTGTTTGGACAAAACGACACAACCGACGGGAGAGCCAATCAGGGGTGAGTTTGGAAAAGGGGCCCTCCCTTCGTTTGCGAAAGCGCCATTATCCTGAGACCCAGAAATAGAAACAAACCTCCACATTAGCTTCGTCCAAGTAAACGCTATCCACTTCCCGAAGCGCAATTCTGAAGTTTCGTTCGAATCCTTCAAGAAATCGAGACAATTCAGGTGTTGACGCGTCATTGAAGCTGACGACGCCCTCATCTGCACTTCGCACTTCAAACCATGAACAGACACCCGGAAGAGCCTGAGATGAGGATATCTACCAGCAAAGATCCCCAATTCTCACCACCATCAATCCAACACAGTTAACAGACAATCCAATCTCTTCCCTTAAAACCCCACCGCCAAACCCCCAAACAGTGAACACACCTGACTCAAACCACCCTCCACAATGGCCACCTCCACACCCACCACCTCCCTTCCCCCACAATGCACCACCGCTATCCCAGACCACAACGGCTACGTCCCGCCGTCCGCCTGCAACGCCAACTATGGTTTCTACCCCAGCTGGGAGTGGAACCTGGCTTTCACCATTGCCTTCTTCTTCACCACCTTCTTCCACATCGCCCAGATGCTGGCGTTCAAGAAGTTTTTCTGCTGGGTCGTTGTCATGGGCTCAGCCTGGGAGTATGCATGCTTCTTGCTGCGCACGCTGGGTGCGTTTGATCAGCAGAATAGGGGGTTTGTGGTTGTGTCGACGGTGTTGTTTTTGTTGGCGCCGGTTTGTAAGCTGTGTTCTCCTTCTCCTTTCTTTTTCCTTTGCTTTGTTTCGTGACACAATAAACAGGTTGCTGATGAAAATGCTTGTGAAACAGGGATCAACGCATTTGTCTACATGGTCGTCGCTCGCCTCATCTACCTGCTCCTTCCACCCGAGTCGCACAGAATACTCGGGTTGTCGCCCCGCTGGCTGGCCAAGGCGTTTGTGGCAGCTGATGTTGTTTCATTCTTCATCCAAGCGGCCGGAGGCGGTATGTTGGCTGGAGACGGCGGTGAGACAGTTGAGATGGGACAGCGCTTGTACATGGCTGGCATCGGCGTCCAGCTGACATTTGTTGTCTTGTTCGTGGTGGCCACTGTGCAGTTTGCCCGCCGCTTGGAGCCCCTAATGCAAGCTCGCTCGTTGAAAGTTAAATGTACTCCTGCTCAGGTTAGGCAAGTGGTTTGGTCTGTCTTCGTAATACTTGTCCTGATTGTCGTAAGTTGGACCTCTTTTGGACCTCACCAACATCGCTAACTCTAGCACAGATACGAATCATCTTTCGTTTTGTCGAGTTCAGCGGCGGTGTGTCATCCTCGAATGCTATTCTGGCGCATGAGGGGTATCAGTTGGGGCTTGACGCATTTCCAATGCTTTTTTCTCTCGTAACTCTGAACTTGGTGCACCCAAGCAAAGTTTTAGAGGGTGCAGAAAGCAGCTTCCCGAGGATTTCCCTGTCGGGTTGGAAGGCCAAGTCGAGAGGAGAGGGTTCGGAGATGCAGCTCTTGGACTCATCTGGCATGGGACTTAGCTGCCAGCGGGTATGAGGTAAAATTGGGGTTAGGGACATTTTACGATCTAGTGAAAGGAAGAAGTATGGTGGTCTGAAGATAAGAGGTTGACTACGCCACTGATCAGGGTCGCTGACTCCCTGTATGCTAGTACACATCAAGTAGAACAAGAACGCTGTACCTACTAGTAAATGGACCTGTTTGTTTCAGACCTTTACACTTGATGCTGAATGTTGCTCCAAGAGACAAGCCTAAAAAATGTATATTCCGGAGTTAGAATGAGACTGTTTAACGGACTTCTTGAAGATATTTAAGCCCTTAAACACCTTCTTATTCCTGGCCAGCAAGTTGATGGAACCCAATACTCTGCGCAAATTTTGTATCAAGGCTCGTTCCTTGAAGACGACGCTGGTTCGTCACCCGGATCCTCCACCATGGTCTGGCTCCCGTCCCCGACCTGATCACCATGGACCCCATGGCTCGTGGTTGTGCCACTCTCAGGTCTGTTTTCAAGCTGCCCTTGTCCTGTTCTCGTCAAGAAATATTGCATCATGTCGTCAAATATGCTATTCTGTTCAGGAAACAGCTCGCTTTGATGTTCAACGCAGTAGTCATTTGGGTGTTCCAACGCCCTCAGCAAGGACATGACCTCAGCGGGTGGGAGGGTGTTGAAGTTAAAAGTTCTCCACTCCACTGGCTGCCTCCTACGTGGTGGCTGCCAAAAAATTGCAAGTCCTTCCTCGCATTCGCCGGATTTTTTCCGGGGAAGCGTCTCTGAATTTTGATATTTGATATCGTCGCACTAATGCAAGTCCAATCCATAGACGCACATCGTTTGGCAGCCTTCTTTTGCACATTCATGTTGGTATACTTGGCACATCCTTGCGAGCGATAGTACCAAGGTCCCCGAATATTATATAGTGGCTGGTCTTTGGTTTGTCAGAGGTACTTCAGTGAATGTAAACATGTATTTGGAATGACTGGTTGGAGGTGCATCACTACGTGTAACGTGCTCCAAATTCACAATTCCACAAGGTAGAATGAATGCTGATCCCCAGAAGTAAGTTGAAGAGGTTAGTTGAGTTAATTACAAGGCACTGAACGAAAACTGCCATCAGGAGACACCATGTTTCTATAAGAAGTCTCAACAAGCCGTCCCAACGAACAGACTTTTGGTGTTGGTTTTAATTCTGGAGCAAGGAAACCAGCTCCAGAATGTTCCCGTCGTAATCAGATGCACCGAGAACAGTCGGACCTACCGAGCCAACAGCTCTTCCTGTTTTTGTGAGCCAATTGATAACTACCCACAGGCTTCTTTATGGTGACCGGATTTGGACTTTTATTGCCTCGCCGGCCGGTTGGTGCCGAAAGAACCGAAAGAAGCTCATTTCTTACACTTTGCCACATCATATCCCCGTTTGTAGCGCACCACCTTCCGTTTCGAACCAAACGCTCGTACTTAGCAGTCTTGAAAAGAAGTAAAACCACTATTGATTGGAATGTGACTTGTTTTGCCATATATCAACTGCCAACTTGTAGTAACCCCCTAGTCTGAGTCATTCCTATTTTGAGACCAGGTTCTATTACCATCCCCACGACACAAACGACTTCATGCCTGGGTCGCAGATAACATGAGGAGTATTGATCGCATCAATCAGCACGAGCTGTCGACATTACAACCACAATCTGTTCTCGTAAAGATAGCCAGTGAAGCGTGACAAATCTAAATCAAACGTCTCGTCAGCCACATTCATGGGTCGCAGTTGAGCCAGGCCACTCAATGGACAGCACTTACGTGACCCTGAACCGTGCAGCGTGCCGGCTCGTAAATGTATGACGGGCCAGCAAGAACAGTTGTCAGTCCGCAGGTAAAATTGTACGGGGTGTCCGGGCCCAGGAAGGTCATGCACTGGTTGCTTGCGATATCACATGTTCCCACCAAGGGCGCAGTGTTCTGGCGAACAACAAGGTTGTCTGGAGACGGTGCCGTTGCTGGCAAGGCGGCAGTGCCAAAGGCCAAGGCGAGGATATTGAGGAGTAACATGTTGAACTCGGGTTGGAAAAAGTTATTCTTTGGGTTGGTGACTTAGTTGTTGGTAAGAGGGAGTGGCAGACAAACTCGGTGCTAAGAGCAGATAGGATCCGGGTCAGAAAAGCAATTTATGTTTTTCTGATGCTCACCAAACCTGTTGATTTGGAACGACAGTGGTTGGCAGCTTGACCTCCTGCGTTCCCCGCGTGGGTGCTGATTCATGACCGCAGGCTTCCACTGTCGTCTCACCCAGATTATGTCCCGCTCACGAATAGTACTGCAGATCTTGAACCATTCAAAGTGGGGAGAGCATTATTTAACAAGCCTTATGCAGCTTTAGTGCTGACTGAGGTCGATGGGGTTGGTAGAATGGTCGTAAAGGGCAACTTTACTTCAGCTCAGTGGACTTGAGCTGTGGAACTGAAAAAACGGGGTATCCGTCGGAAGACTCCTAGGAAAAGGATGCTGAAGCTGACACCAAATACTGTCTCGTATTATGCATTGCAGCCGTTAAGTGGAAACTTCAACTTCGTCGAGCATTTTCCCAGGAAATTCGGTATGGTGAGATCTGCTAGTTATAGAAACGGTCAAGGGGAAGCGCCGTTACTCGGAAAGTTTGAAAAAGCTTACAGACGGAAACCACACTCCTTAAACTATATCCGAAAACTTCCCCAAAAGCTCAACGCCCAATTCGTGTACATAATGTACTTTGCCTTAACTTTCAGTTACACTGTTGACTTGTTCATGACTGGTGTGCCAAAATAACCAAGCGCACTTACAACTTCTCTTTGTAATCAATTTTCCTGTACCCTTACCAGAAGATAGGCGTGTTTCCTTCTGGCAATAGGGATAACAGTTTCTTTTGGCAGGTCATTTTCTGGCTTTATGCATTGTATTAAGAACTCGGTGACCATTCAAGTTTGAACGTCGGTGCCTAGCATAAAGATACGACTTGAAGATCTTGATGCAACAGCCGAAAGAGACTTGATCCAGAAAACGAACAAAGGTTTCAAAGCAAAAATATTTTATTCCTAGTTTGTGATAGTTAACAACAAGTGATATTTGCGCAAGTCAACGCAATCTTAACCTGCTAAAACCAATACAATGACCGGCCCGAAACTTGCCCTAAAGCATCCAACCCAAAAGTTCAGACTGCCCACCCTCTATCACCTGACTCTGCGCCTTTGCCTACCCCATACGCCCCAGTTGATCTCTCTCTTGCAGTCCTCGCAACGCGCCAAACTAACCCAGCTAAAATCTCGCTCAACCGGAACCACGTATGTGACACGGCGCTTGCGCCCACGCCCTATCCACACTTCACAACTTGAGCATTCGCCAAATTGACAGAACCCATACCGAGCGGCATCGCATGGCTCTTGCGAGGGAGCCACGAGCTGTGAAGCATTGAGCTCCCTCCGCATTCTGCGCACCGTGTCCAGTAGTTGATCTTTTTGCACATGGTGATGGCTGGCTAGTACGGCTTGCCGAGGATGGTGGTTGTGTAACAGATGCTGTGGCAGAACTGGATTGGGTGGTATGTATCGATTTTGAATTTATTTTCTGTTGGCTAGCGTTTTTGGGTGCTAGTGGAGAATGGAAAAAGCTTGTTAGCCAAGAGCAAAATAAATGAGCGGTTGAGCAGTTTATATGCGTGACTAACGTTATGCATAGTTATCAATAAATTGCAGAGCCATCTCAGAGCCGGCCAAACTGTACCATGGGCCTGCCACCTTCTGCTAGTTGACATTGGTGTATTGTCTAGCCGCTAGATGCGACGCCCTCGTGTGTTTAACATTGCAAATCGTAAGATAACTGACAAACAAGATGGAAGCTCAGATGAGATTTCCTTTTACCACAATAGGACCCGGTCCTGCCAGATCCACAGTCGACATTCAAAATCTATTAAAGCCATTCATTCGCCCCTCTAGCCCTTGCAATCTTTTTCAGCAGCAGGTCTTTCAATTTCCCAAGCCTCATCGTTAATTTCAACACTTACCCAGCACACTCCACGCAAGACAACCAAAATCAACTCTTGACACCAAAAGGAACAAGTCTATTACGCACAAAGAGCAAGAATCATTCTTCATCAAAACACCACACTTCCCTTCGAGTTCACAATGTCCAACGAAAGCCCTCCTTCCCCGGCCCCGAGCCCTGATCCGCCTCCAAATTCCCCTACGTAAAAGTAGAAGCCGGAAGTCAAGCAGTGGCCGCCGCCAAACTCCAAGTTGCATCAAAGGGTCGTTGACTCGAGATCTGCTGGTCGATAAACAAGGTTTTCACTTTTTAGGGGTTCGGCATGCGAGGATGGTGGAAGTGGTTTGACGGAGCAAACCTCAAATGGAGCAAAATCTCAAGAATGAGGTGGGAGAGCAAGGGTATGGGTTTAGCATCTCGGGAAATAGAATTTTGGGCAGCAGGCGTTCCTGAGCAGGTTCTTGAGGGAGCATGGAGGGAGGTGAGTAGTACAAGGGAAACTGGATCTTGGGTTCAGCATTCAGTTCAGGCTGGCATAGATTAGTAACTTAAACTTCAATTGCAAACGTTTTCTTTCTCTTGACTGGGCGGACCGTTTTGGATTCAAATGGCCATTGATAACCTCAACCGGCGTCGGCAAGTGGCTGGCTGAACGAGGCTACACACCAAGACAAGGAAAACTACACGGCTGAATTTCTCTTCTTGAAATCCCAAAATTCCCCTGAGGTACCTTAGTTTTTGACAGCAAAGATCTTGTATGAGCCTGGTACGGAATCAGCCATGTATCTTTCATTAAAAGGTTCCGCACCGACTTACCAACAAACTCGTTCAGATCAGTCTCTCCCGACAGGAGACTCGACGGCGCAGGAAGACCACTCGGCAGGGCGGTGCTGCTCTTGGCCGGGCCACAGCATCCGGCGCTGGCTGGAGGAGGGGCAGCGGCTGCAGGAGCACAGCAACCCTTCGCAGCCGGAGCAGCAGCAGCGGGAGAGACAGGCGGGGCACAACACGACCCCTTCGTTTCTCCATCATCCCCAGTCGTCAAATAAACATTCAAATCCGCGCCTGTGTCCACAATCATTACCTCTGTCACACCCGTCAGTCAGCCTTCGTCTTCCCACCCATCCAGCCAAACCCTGACACGATAAAAGGCAAAAACTCACCATCAAACCCACACCCCTTCAACCACTCCTCATACTCCCGCACCTCACTCGCCCCGGCCACACAACCCACATACAACGCAACATCCCTCCTCAAATCCTCCGGAAGCTCCTTCTTCGCCAAGATATCCGACACCGCAACCCTTCCACCCGGCTTCAGCAGGCGGTACATCTCGCGAAACACAGCGGGCTTGTCGGCGGTGGGGACCAGGTTGATGACACAGTTTGAGATAAGACAGTCTGCGGAGGCGTCGGGGAACGGGATGGAGGTGATGTTGGCTTTGAGGAAGGAGATATGGGAGGTGGGGAGGGCTGGAGGGCTTTGATGCGGTGGGCGCGGGCAAGCATGTCCTGATGGGGGTGTTAATTAGTGGTGAAAGGGGGAAAGTGGTAAAAGGGGTAAATACGTCATTCATGTCGATGCCAATGGCTTTGCCGGTGGGACCAACTTTGGTTGCGGCGAGGAAGATGTCGAAGCCGGCGCCGCTGCCGAGGTCGATGACGGTTTCACCCTTTTTGGTGCTGTTAGAGTTTGGTTTGGGGTCAACTGTTGAGCGGTATTACCTCCTTCAAGCTGGCGATGGCGAACGGGTTGCCACAGCTCAGGCCGAGGTTGGCATCCTGGGGGATGTTGGCAAGCTCGTCGGCGCTGTAACCGAACGACTTGGCTACGGTCTCGCCGTACTTGACACTGGTGGTGCGGGATGCCGAGCTGTAGTGCTTGCGGACATCGTCGTAGATCTTGGATGAATTGGAGTTCATGATGAGTGTCTTCGGTTCGTAGAATGGTTAATCGTGTTGTTAACTTGTTGCGTGTTTTGTTGATGATGCTGGTAGAATTTGTCTCAGACTCGGTTGTTGATGATGAAGAGAACTCTTCCAAAATTGTTTGTAACTTTCGTAGTATTTATTTTGGGCCCCAAACCTCAAACAACCCGTCTCTTGTTCTGTTGTCGTCGATTCGTGTCTCTTGCTGTCCCTTGTTCCATGAGATGTCATCGAATACTTGCCGAATCGGGCTAGTTGATACCCCACAGTACTCCGCTGCTTATAGCCGCTAACCAAAAGCGGGGATTTTCTGGTATGTCACCGAATTTTATCCCTTTTGATGTTTCACCCTCCAACTCCCCTCCCTCTCACACACAGGAGAACACGTGCCATTGTCAAAGACACACCCCACGCAAAGCAGCGCAACTCAACCACCTCAGCTCTTACCTCGAGCTTCAAGCATAATGGATGTTGAACTTTACCGTTCCCAAACCCACAAATTCCCGAGCAAGCCAGCAGGCCATGACGCAGCCCGGCAACGAGAGAACCAGCGACGGCATCGGGCAAGGGTCAAAAGTCGTATCACTGAGCTCGAAGAGGCGTTGTCGAGTACCCAAAGCAAGCTTGGTGAAGCACTCCGGCAGATCGAAGTCTTGACCACGGAGGTCCAGCGGTTGAGTTCCCAAGCATCGGAACGGCCGGCAACAAGGACCTCGGATTCCAGTGATCTTGTTGTTGAGGATGGACAGGCTACATTCTCCCAACAGAAGCCTTCCCAAGTCGACTCTCCCGCTCAAGAAGAGCCACCCAAAATTACCGGAATCTGCTGCGACGAAGCCGATGACCTCGATCCATCCGTCAGCAGAGGCACGTGGCCCGGTGGAGCAACCGTAGCCCCTAAGGGCCTTATCAATACGGCTACATCTGCACACTCAAGGGCAGATAGCAAAGGAGCGGCACCTCTGTTAGCCCCGAAAGCAGGTGTACTGAGCACGTCCAATATTAACGACCCAAACGACGACTGTCCTCTCCTTCCGCCACCCACCGTGGGCGAGTCGACAATTCCATGCCGCGAAGCCTACGCCATCATCAAAGAACGGACTGCCCCGGAGTCGGACCTGTCGGTGGCCAACGAGTGGTTGAAACCAGGGTTTCGGCGAGCCATTGTGCCAGGAACGGGATGTCGAGTTCAGACACATCTGTTGTTTGCTTTTGTCGACCATATCACCCCAATATGACCGGCTGGGGTGGAACAAAACAGAAAATTGAACCTGAAAATATTTGGAAAGGGTGGAAGTTTGGAAAGAGCTGCCTTCAACTTCCCAAAAATGTCTCTGCCTCGCTCTTGCCACAATTGGCTAGCTGCGCGAGCAGCACAGCGGGGTTTTTTGCTTTCACCACCCATGGATCTCATTCTCTCAAGACATCCTACTCTTCTCCCTCAACTTCTAAACAACCCACCTCAGCACCACGACACCCCCTCATCCCTAAAATGAAACACTTCAACCCCCTTGGCCACATCTCGATCGGCGTGCGCAACTACGAAGCCTCCAAAGCCTTCTACACAGCCATCCTCGCGCCGCTCGGCCTCAAGCTCGTCTACGACAGCGAAGTGCTCGGCCAATGCCCCAAGAAGATCCGCACGCTCGGCTACGGCCCCGACAAAGACCATGAGCTGGTGAACATCTTTGAGTTTGGCGACGAGGCCGCGCCGCCTGGCAAGGGCTTTCATCTGGCGTTTGACGCTGCGACGAGGGAGGCGGTGGTCGAGTTCCATGCGAATGCGATGGAGGCGGGAGGCGCGGATAACGGGCTGCCGGGGGTGAGGGAGCATTATGGGGAGCATTATTTTGCGGCGTATGTTATCGATCCGGATGGGTGGCGGTTGGAGGCGGTTTGTAAGAAGCCGGATTGGTGAGGCTGCCCAGTGGGGAGGGATGGGAAGGTGAAAGTGGTTCATGGGGCTTGAGATGAAGGCTTGATGAATACAGAATGGAACTGCATTCTTCAACCGGTTGTTTACACCGGGTACTCCACCCCTACTTGTTGACCCGAGTTCATTTTGACTCGTCTTGGAGTTTGTCCAATGGCTCATGGGTCTAAGCTTGAAACTCACCTGAACTTCCTTAAAAGTCTTCATCATGTGAGTACCACGGCATTGGGCCGAAGCCGCCGTGTCTGAAACGGGCTTCAAATTCGAGACAATGAGAATATCGCAATCCGACAAACCGTGATTGGGGGCCGATGACGGCGAGCTTGCGGGTGGATGGTCGTTCCAGATTCCATAATTAGGGTACGACATCGATTGCTACCACACCGAAGTGGGGCGTGGGCAGTTGTGCACCCGTTCTGGAAGCTTGCGTTGCCGGCTCGGTGCCTACACCTCAAGGCCGAAGCGATGGTACGTGAGCCATTCCGGTGGCCAGCTGCATAAGAAGTGCCGCAGCCGTCCTGTCGTACCCGAGACATGGCATTTTGAGAACCACAACTTCTAATGTTGGCCTTGACATACCCGTATCCCCCCTGAACCGCGCAGGTTATTCGCCAACATCCTCAGGATCTTATCTTGAGCCTAATCGAAATTGACACTAGATTTCCCAGGTCTGGTTTCGACATTGGGCAGCGGTAACGGCCCCATCGCCCAAACTTCACGATCGCGAGTCGATGCATGAGAGACGGTCAATTTCAGCAATTCAACCCAATGGGCAACGCTGGACCCCGCAATCGGACCCCAACTCCCCTGCTTCCCACCACAAGGTTCGTGCGTCCCCTGCCGGCAGCTGACAACGGAAGCTCAGCTGTTGCTTTGGTCGGCCCCACATCCAGCTACCATTTCTGTATCACCATCACGGCATCCTTTCCAGAGACATCCGAAAGCACTACAGCCTTTCCGGTTCTGCAAAAGCTTCTGCCAGAAGAGAGCGCCCAATTCTGTGCCTCCAAAACACCAACCAATTTTTGCTTGATTCCAATCTCAGAGGTGAAATCGCAACCTGCGGATTGGCTTACTGAAGCAACAGGACATCGAGGAGAAACGTGTAAGTTACAATGTATCGTACGCGTTCAGGGTCGTCCCCTCTTCTGGTTCCGCTGTTGGCGTCAGAGCTCCATCTGCGGTTTTGTGGACCCGCCTTGGTGTCGGTTGGCAGCACTCCAAGTGCTCCATCTTCATCCAGACAACCTCCTGCCCGCTGCTCTCCCGGACAGGACGGCTAATATCTTGCCCTCCCAGACCCGTGCCGTCCATATTTCCCTTGAATTTTGAGATTTTAGTCCGGCGACTGCCACGACCAGCAGCGCGAGGCATCCAGCGGCCCACAGAACTAGACCACGAGCCACGAGCCGCACCTCCTTCAACAGCGTCCTTGCCTCTGCGGGGCGAAATGACCGAGAGGCTGTCCGCAAGAACCCATTCCGTTCCACATTCGCCGCACCCACTTCAACCCTCTGGCGGCTTGATAGCTCTCTCGACACCGCCCCTTGCGTTGGTCTTCAGCAGCCTCCTACCCATACCGATATCGCGGCTGCGTGTAACCCTGCCATCCAACCCGACCCCGAACGCCTCTCCTGTCCCCGCGAACAGCCCGACCTGAGCGTGTACCATGGACGAATCATTAGAAACACGCGCCGGCCATGCCGCGGCATTTTCAGCGACGGCCGGCGGAGCCACCGCACCGTTTCTCCCGGGGTTCCTCCACTCCGCCGAGACCATCTCGCGCGCCACATCCCCAGGGCTCCCTAGCGGCGAGCACCAACATGAAGACGACAAGAAGCGGTACCGGGCCCGCACCTACAGCTACTTCCGCCTGCTGCCCTTTCCCGTCGAAGATGATGCGCACCGGGACGCTGCCCTTGATGGCATTCTCAAGAACCTCTACACTTCCGTCATGGCCGAGGACTTCTCTCCCGGTGCCGTCCATTGGACGCGTGAGCTCCACGGGTGGCTGAATCTCAAGTTTGAGATGACGAGGGAACTGCGTGCTCGGCTCGCTCAGTTGTACTACCATCTTGCCCTTGCCCCTGGGTTGGAGGCCACGACAGCAGACCGCTTCTCCCGGATGGTCATCACTTTAACAAGGTACGCTGCCCCGTCTTACGTCTCAATGCCTGGACAAAGCGCTGACCACGAGAAATCGCAGGAAAAAGCACTATCTGAAGCTCGGCGAGGACCTCATCTTCGATTGGCGGCCGTTGTGGAAGGAAATAAGGGCATTGGTCTTGCCTTCAGAGGCCGCTTCCCATCAAGGGTCACGTAGGCGGGCCCAGAAGCATCTCCTCAAGCTTTGTCTACACGCAAGCGCCTACTTCGATCCCAAGGAACGGCGCGCCATCCTCGACGAGCTCCTCCCCTACTTCAGCACCTCCTCATTGTCCAACGCCTACATTGTTGCTGGTGCCCTGAATGCGATGCTTCCCACCGGCCCGGCGCCTCCCACCGAGCCTCAGTCGCAGCCGTCGGACTTTGTGCCGACATTCTTCCACCTGTGGTCCCTGATGACCAGGTCAAAAGCCTTTGACATCTGTTTCATCGACATCTTCTCGCGCATGGCTCGGGACTACATGGGCTGCACGCATGTGCCCTTCACCGAACACGGCATCTTTACCCGCGAGCAGTCCGACCTCATCTTCACTGCGATCCTGAGGTTGACTGAGATCCCCGTCGGTCAGGCGAACTCGCCGTATACCTCCCTCGACTATGCCTCCGGCCTGGGCATCTACCTCGAGAAGGACAAGAAGAAGTACCCTGTTCCGTACATGATTGCCAGGTGGATCATCCACTCGATGTCACCTCTTTGCCTAGAACAGGAAAACTCCGTTTTGGCAAACCTCGAAGGCCTGATGGAGTCCATCGACACCTTCTTCCACCCTTCGAACCAGGGTGTATGGACTACCTTCTTGGCCCAACTCACCTTCTTCCTGACCGATATCTTTGTGTCCCGCTGGAATCGTGAGCAGAGCGGAGAGTTGGATGTTCCTGCGGACCGTCGGATCAACCCTGAGCTGAAGAAGCGTTTTGTGCTCGCACTCAAGGAGGTGACCTTTATGGGTCTGTTTGCGAAGAGCTCCAAGGTGGTGAACTACTATTACTCCACCCTGCAAGGTCTTGCCTACCTTGAGCCGGATCTCATGCTCCCTGGCGCCCTCCAGCGGTTTTACCCCAGTCTGCAGGGCCTTGTTGAGGTCCATCGGACAACATCCAGTCTCTGCGGTCTGCAGATGATTGCCAACATCATGTCCAAGCACAAGGGGTACAGGTGCCACATTACAGCGTTGCTGGCACTCGCGCTGCCCGGCATTGATGCGAACGATCTGGGCAAGACGCAGTACACGCTCAACTTCATCCAGAGCGTGGCTTATAGTATCCCGTTCGTGCCGCTGGTGCACGAGGACGACAACATCCACGACACGAGCCTGGCCATGAATTGGGTCCAGGGCGAGATGGAAAGGATGGAGCGCGAAGGACAGGATGTCAAGATCTGCTACAAGGAGGAGCTGAGCGATGAAGATGAGGCCAATATTCTGCGGTCGTCCACCGCCGGCCTCGGCGAGTTTGTGCTTGCACTCCTGGGCAAGGTGTTTGCCCTGCTGGAGAACCTGCCGGACTCTAGCCACCTCCGCACTGGCTCGCCAGAGGACAATGTCATCAACACCCTTCCCGCCGCCCTTACGCCCCTTTTCGCATCGCTCTCCCCTGAGCTCTTCGATATGACGCTCGACAAGCTGGCGACCTTTGTCTCTAGCCATGTTGTTCACCAGGCTCGGGATGCCATGGCGTGGATCTGCAACGCGCTGTGCAAGGTCAACCCGGAAAAGACTCTGAAGGTTTTCATTCCCATGCTGATCGTCAACATTCGCAACGAGATCGATTACAACGGCGCCGCCTCGGACCGCAGCAGCGGCACTGAAGTGCTCCCCCGCGACCGGGCTCTCGTCTGGCACGTCAGCTTGCTCAGCATGTGCGTGGTCCATGTGGGCGCCGAGGTGTTGAAGTACAAGGAGGAACTGTTTGGCATTGCCGAATACATGCAGGAGAAGTGCCGCGGTCTGCCTACGATTCACATCTCGAACTACATCCACCACCTTCTTCTCAACCTGACGCACACTTACACCATGGACATTGCCCTGCACGAGCGCGACGTCATTGCGCGTGGCTTAGACACCAATGACTGGGGCCGCACCACCGCGCCATCGGAGCTGACTATCAAGTGGCATCGTCCATCGCCCGCCGAGATTCTCTTTGCGGTCGAGCTGTTTGAGAGCCAGGCTAAGAGCGCTGCCCAAAGGCTGGAGCAGCTCATGAGCGACGATCCGCCCGTCAGCAGGAAGGGCAAGAACAAGATGTGGTCTGATGAGCTGTCGCGGAGCCTAACCGCGCTTCGTCTGATTATCTCTGGCGTTGCCACCCTTTTTGACCCGGCCCGCGCCTCCGGAGAGAGGAGCAAGCAGGTTGCGAATGGGGACGACAAAACAGACGGCGATGGTGACACCATGATGGAGGAGGACGATAACCCCCTCGCCGAGGTTGCGGACGATGACGAGCTGAAGCGCCAATTCCACTACCCAGCTGGATATCTCCTGACACCCGAGGACCCGGTGTATGAGCGCATCCACGGCCTGCGCGAGGATGTTGGACGGCTGCTCTCCCAGACCCACGCCTTCCTTAACAGCAACCAGGAAGACGACGTGGCGTGCTTCACCGCGCTGTATGCCACGTACCGAACCTGGATTACCGATGTCGGCATCGAGCGCTCGGCGCACCCGCTCGAGCGCCTCGTCCGCCTTTACAAGGCCGATATCTCGCCGTTCAAGATCAGCGGGCTGCGCAAGGTCTACCCGCGCCCGCTGCTTGTCAAGCGCGCGGATGCCTACCACCTGCAGCGCGTCAAGTACAACTCGGCGTACCGCAAGAAGAGCGAGCTGGACAAGCAGCTGCTGCTCGATCTTGCCGAGTCCTGCACCTCGTCGTATGCGGATGTGCGCCGGGTTGCTCAGGGCGCCCAGGACTCCTCGCTGAAGGTATTGCTTGGAGGCAGGCCCCTTGTCATTCCCGTTGTCATGGCTAGGCTCCGCAAGGCGATCGAGGAGAATGATCACGACCGCATCAAGGGAGCGATGTACACGCTTTTGTTCACCACTCTTATCAAGACGGTGATGCGGGATTGGCGTTTTGCGCCCGACCTGATGCGGTTGTACATCCAGACGGCTAGCGTGGACAAAGCCTCCATTCAGAGCCTTGGGTCCTCGGCGCTTTACCCGCTGCTTGACTTTGGCAAGCCGCTAGAGCGCATGATCATCTTTGATCGGGACATTGTCGATACCATCAAGCCCGCCGAGGACTGCTCGGTGGTCATCAAACGGCGGAACGACTTCATCAAAGACCGCCGCACCAAGGTGGAGGCGAAGAAGGCAGCTCTCGGTTTGGAACTGACCAAGAAGTCCCGCGAGTCGCACTGGAAGGTGGCGAATCGGTGCACCATCTTTGCGCTGAACCTGTCCCTGCGTTTTGATACGCTGGCGAATCCTGAGTTTATCGACCTAATTGCCAACGGGACGAACGACCAGCACCCGAGTCTGAGGGCGAACTACATCTCGGCGTTTTCTGCCATCTTCACCGCCATCGACATGCGCGCTATTTACGATCACAGCTACAAGAACTACCTCACCGAGGTGGAGAAGGACGCCAACAAGTTCCAGGTTCAGGTGCCGGCTGACGACCCTGACTACACCGGGAAGTTCCTCGCGCAGTTCGACAAGTACGACGACGTCGAGTACTTTGTGGATAACGACTACCCCGGCTGGCTGGTGTGGGGTAAGGAGTTCACTGTTTCCCGAGCCAACCCCAAGCCGTTTGTGGACTACGATGAGGTTGAGAACCGTGTCCGCGAGCAGATTGGCAACATCATCACCAAGGATTGGTTTAAGCAGTGCTTCGAATATCTCAAGCAGGAGCCGAGAGATGCGAGCGCCGATAGGTTCCGCATGCAGAATTTCATCCTGCTTATGAACGTGTTTGACCTGATGCACTATGGGAAGACGGCGGCGACGTTCGAGGATGTGATTGACCTGATCAAGGACGTGTATGGGGATGGCAGCGACAAGCACCAGCATCGTGCCACGGCTGAGATTCTTGGCTCGTTGCTCGGCGGTAGCATCGACGACCCGCGGGAGATGCGCGACAAGGTCTGGGATTTTGCGGCGCCGATGATGCTCAAGATCATTGCGGATGATTTGACGCCGGATAACCTGTCGTACTGGATGACCTGCTTGCATCTCATCATTGATGCCAAGGATCCTAGGCGGTCGAGGGAGCTGACGGAGACGCTGGCGTCGTTCCGCTTGGACATGAACTCTAATGCAGCGTTCAAGGAGTCGTCAAAGGTTCAGCTTGTCGAGTTCATTATCAACGATGCTGGGTGGCATTTCCGCAAGGAGAAGCCCATCCTAGAGGACTGCCTCGCGCACATCGACCACCCCTACAAGTCGGTGCGGGAGTCTATCGGCCGCCTCATCGGCACCATCTACCGCACGCGGTACCACGAGTCCTTTAAGGACGTCTCGACCCTTCTCGAGCAAAACAAGGCCGTGTCTTCGGTTGGCATCCGTGCTTACCAACCGTCGGCAGAGTTTTCTGCCACGATCAAGGACGTCTTCACCAGCCTCGAAAAGTGGCGCCACGAGCGCACACCCGGCCAACAAACCCCCTCTAGCTACACCTCTGGCTCCAAGACCGTCCTCATCTGGCTCGACAGCATGCTCTCCTCCCAGGAATGCATCCAACTCGTCCCCTTCTTCCCCGACCCCTTCATCGACCAGCTCCTGCACATGATGGACGTCAAGGAAGACCCGGAGCTCATGAAGCTCGCCTACCACGTCTACCGCCACCTGCCCAACATCCCCTTCCGCTCCGGCGAGGACGACGCGTTCATCGCGGCCCTCGTTCGTGTCGGCAAGACGGCCGCCTCATGGCACCAGCGTCTGCGCGCGCTGGTCAATATGCAAGTTGTCTACTTCCGGAGGTTGTTCCTCACGCAGCCGGTGCAGCGCCAGATGCTGTTCGATGCGGTTGGCGACATGCTCGCGGACGCACAACTCGAAGTTCGGGACTGCGCAAGCTCCACCTTAGCGGGAATGATCCGCTGCTCGCCTGCCAAGATTCGGAAGCCGGTTATCTACAAGCTCAAAGAGCGGTTTGAGACGCAGCTCAAGCAGAACCCGATGCCGAAGCGGAAGATTCCGGGGACGGATACGCCCGTGGATACGCAGAAGCAGGTTGTGAGGCGGCATGCGGCAGTGCTGGGGTTGGGGGCGTTGATTGAGGCGTTTCCGTATGCGACCCCGCCGCCGGAGTGGATGCCCGAGGTGTTGGCGCATTTAGCAACGAGGGCGGCGAGCGACCCCGGAGTGGTGGGGAAAGCGACGAAGGCGATACTGGCGGAGTTTAAAAAGACGAGGCAGGATAGTTGGGGGGGTGGATCAAAAGGTGAGTTTTCTTTTTCCTTTTCTGTACGGAGAAGGAGGTGTGGAGATGGAGAAATAGTCGTGCTAACAGTTATGGCAGTATTTTACGAGTGAGCAGCTGGAGGATTTGGAGGGTGTGCTTTGGAAGAGTTACTTTGCTTGAACCTTCTTGCGGGGTTCAGTCGACGACACTGGTGTGTGTGCATGTTCGAAACAATTGGGTTCAACGGTGAGGATGTTGCAACGATCATGAGAGGGGGGGAAGGTGGCCAGCAGCGCGGCAGCGCGGCAGTGTTGGGCGGAAATGATGAATTACGTTTTGTGTGATGTATTGGTCAACAGCATCATGAAGATGGTATGGATGAAAGCATGGACTGGAGAGCATGGTTGATTGGTTGTGGGCGAAGGAAGGGGAGGGCTGGCTTGGGATTGAGAGGTTAGGTAGGGGTGTGACCTGGAATGTTAGGTAGACCATGAGTAGCGGCGAGAGGGAATACAGCGTGGGTTTTAGTTTAGTGTTAGATGATGTAAGTATAGAGGGTGTCGTAGGGTAATGAAAGCGTTGATTCCATCTAGTTTCAGTTCTGGTGTGTTGAATGAAGTGTTGTGGCAGCTTGAAGTTTCGGTTAACCTTTTTTCACACACAGCATGAGTGCCTGCATGTGGAGAACACGGCGAACTGGGCATCGAGCGAAAATGAAGAAAAAAGACATGGTAGCAACATCCAGGAGAGAGAAAAGGTAAAAGAAAAAGGGAGGAACGTTAAAATAAAAAAAAAAACCCGGAAGAAAAATATGATCGACCCAGGGATCGAACCTGGCACCTTCTCGGTGGGAAGAACCCATGAATTCAGTTTGTGAACGAGACGTGATAACCACTACACCAGCCGACCGTTGTTTAGCCGATACAAACTATTAGCTTTATCTCCACCGTGCCTTCTGATGCCAATCCACAACCAACCACAATCGAATCCCTTTCGGTTTGGCCTTTCCCTCAAAACTCTAAGTCCTTTCTTACACAAAGCACTTCAAACAAATACACAAGTGCCCGCCAGAAATCTGATTCCAAACTCCAAGACAGATTCCGTACCCAACACCATCCACCATACACTCCGCTGCCACGTTCCAGAGAACCAACTTCCCCTGCACGTATTACGCAGAGCACCCTCCGCTACGCAAGACAACCCCCTTCACCATTACGTGTAGCCCGCCTACCCAATCAAATCCAAAACTCCACCCTGCGCAGCGCAGCGTAGGCAGTAATTTCTCCACCCGGGCTATCATCCGCGGTAAAAAAATAAAATTAAAAATTGGGGTGGGGCATGCGAGGATGTAACTCTTGAGTTTGGTTTATGGAGGGGTGATTCTGTTCTGTCATGGGATGCGCTCAGTGGGAGGTTGAGGGGTTTGTAAAAGGGGCGGGGGTGGTTCCAATGGGGACTCTCTTGAGAGTGGGAGGGATGGAAGCGGATCATGAACCATGAAGGTTCTGGACCCAGTGGATTGGGAAGCTGGATTGTTGGAGGAATGGTGGTGGACGTTCCGGTTGGGAAGGGAAAGTGACGGGTCGCCTTGGTGAAATGGAGTGACATGTGATGGTTAGTTAGTGGATTGGTGAAGAGACGACCGTCACCTCGCCAGAAAGTCTTGGACTTAAAATCCCGCCACTCGCTCAAGATATGTCCGGAAAACTGCTGCTCGTTTGTCCTCTCGGGTCTTGCCCTGTCTTTGTCACCGAGCTTCGAGTTTCTTTGAGCCTTTGACTCGCTGCCGCCGCAAGCGGAAAAGGCCAATAAATTTCGTTTCTTTGCCTTGAGAACACCCCACGATTTTTCTTTATAGCAGTCACTCTGCTCCTCAACTTTCAGCATCTAATTTTCGTCCTGGCACCGAGGTAGTCCACGGCGACGGACTTGAGCTTGGCTCCTTTGTCTCTCCCAGGAGGCAGTAGGGTCCGGAACAGGAAATCCCCCATGTCACAACACCCTGACCGAATTTGGAGTATCCCAGATTGGTACCTATATCAGTCAAAGAGAGGTGCCATAGGGCCGAAAAAAAAATAAACCATTGGCTCAGACACAAAAAAAAGGGCTCTCGTCCTCCCCATCCACCCTAATATCTATCCTACAACAAGCAGCTCTGCCTCTGCCCTCCGTCCAGCAAGCGAGAACTGAACCTCCGCACACACGCATCATGGCCATGCGACCTACAATTCCTTATTACGCTTCGCCCGAGTGCCTCCCGGCGCCCTTGCCTACCGTGGCGGAGATTCTCGCCTCCAAGGAGCGCCTCTCCAATGAGCACCAGGTTTGTGTCGTCCGCGTGGGCAAACACTACGCGGTGAAGTTCGGAACCCGTACCAGCATTCAGGAGGGCGAAAACATGCTTTTCGTCCAACAATCGACCAGCATTCCCGTCCCAAAGGTCTACGCGCTCTTCCGGGCCGCGGTCAAAGGCCATAAGCCCGATCCCACCTTCATCGTGAGAAAATGGACGAGGAAGACCTTGTAGTGCTCCTGTTCAAACGGCCCTCCTCATCGTAGTTGTTCATGTTTTTAACGGGATGATCCATCTTGTTGGTTGTGATATTGATTCGTCTTTAATGCTGTATTGTAATAAGGGGAGGTTGTCCTTGGAGCCTGGCGTAAAGGCTGCTACTCAGAGTCCGCGTCAATCTCTCAATTTATTATTCCTTCACAGCCTTGCTCACGAGAAAAAGAAGCTTGCTGATGCTAGCGAGCACTAATTTTGCTGGAGTCTGCGCCAGGAACACACAAACACATAGAAGTCACGAAACAGATCTGACATGAATTCTAGAGCGGTTCGGGCATTGCCATAGTGGGGCGCGCATAGATGGCACATCCCAAAATCTTCTTTGTTTGGGGGCGAGGACTTCTTTGTGTGTGACGGCGACATAGAGATACCTAGCGCCACTCCATGGCGGAGACATTTCGGAAGAACGCGTTGAAAGAGAACTTAGATTGCTTATAGTTAGGCTGATAAGATATTGACTATAATTCGAACCACGTGTGTTGTGTATCTCTCCCCGGGCAACTCCCACTGGTGAAGGAGTCTGGTGCATTTAGACTACGGTTTCAGCCACTGTCAAGATTCCAGCTCGATCACGCCATGACTCTCATTAGCAGCCGGCGCCACAGTTTGAAGAAACTTGTGACAGAAGTGTTCTTGGCGCCCCATGCATCCCAACCACCCTACTATTGGTAATAATGGCGGGAAGTGAGGGGGTTGATTGTCGATGTGGTGTTAGGGGGACGCGTCTGGCATGTTGCACTCAAGTCGTCCTGTCAGCCTCTTGCAAGGCCAGTACGAGAGGTATGTCAGCCTCGTACTTCACTTCTTGCCATGTCCTGTGACGAGAATGAGATTATAAGAGATAGGTGTGTTGTACATATGCCTTGAGAACTATTTCCAAAGTATGACAGGGGCCGACCACGGGCCTCTAGGCCACAGAGGCCGACAGCGGTAGAAGAGGCCGCAGGAGTAATAGCACGCTGGACCGGGGGAACCACCGACACGGATAGGGTAGTCGAGGAGGCTTGGAGAAAAAGATGGCTAAAGGGACGAGATGGCCGGGCGATGACGAGACCAGCGGACGACCTCGACCACCAGCAGAAGACTCTATTCAAGGACAAGACTCTTAAGAAGCACGAGGGACTAAGCAAAGCGAAGAGCTCGTTGTTGGTCCAAGTCCGAACTGGGGACATAGGCCTCCGGGACTTCTTGTTCAAACGGGGAGTCCCAAGTGTGCTGACGCCCTGCTGCGAGTGCGGCGAAGGGCGGGAGACTGCTGAACACCTGGTGGTGTGGTGTTTGGCCCCACCGTTGACTCGGACGTGGGAGAGAGCAGAAGTCAGGACGCGACGAGACTTTCACTCTGTTCTACAGGGTGCCAGTCCTTCAACTGCTCGGCTGACGAGGAGGATACTGGGCTGGCTGATGGATTCAGGAAGACTGCCGATGTACAGCTTGGCTAGGAAGCTCGAGCTGGAGTAGGCAATCTGACTCGCACCGGTCGGAGGCCAAGAGGCCTTCTCTTTTTGTATTTTGCAGGCTCATTCACTGATCTCTTCCCTTAATCATCGGTATAGGTTTTTCACCCGGCCCGCAAGGGCGCGGTTTTCCTGTATAGTAAATGTCTGAAGGTCCGACATGCCCGCAGGGCACAGCGGTGTAGGAATAATAATATTTCCAAAGTATGCCGGGCCGGCTTCGGACGCGCGAGGGATGGCTACCTTTCTGGTCGGACTCAGCCTCGCCGCTCCCTAGCCACGGTGTTGTGTCCTTGCCAAACTCTATTTTGTAGAAGTTATGCTAGCAGCTAAGATTGCTCGTGCTGATGGTCGACATCTGGTGCGAGACGCTGCTACAGGTGGTGATATTCGAAGCACTCTAGCTACACCATGATAAGGAGGTACTGCTTGCTGTTGGCGTTCCAGTTTCAGTTTGATAAAAGCGCCTGTAATTGCGTAGAACCCAAACTTTCGGAGGCTCCCTGTAATGAATCCAATACTTGTTGAGAACAGCCAAATTCGATTTATTGTCTCTGCTGATATGTCGTATCAAATCATCGTTTCATCTCGGCATACAATCGTCCCTTCGTGTTCAATTATCCAAAACGTCGCCAAGTCGTAACGACAGGCGAAGGCGTCCACGTTTTTGATTGCGGCCAACGTCGCGGTTTGAAGTCGCTAACATTCCCATTGACGGTTAGGGGACTGCCATGGCCGATATGGAATCTCACCCCCTCCTCTCCCGCCTCGCAACATCCGCCCAACTCTTCGCCGTCGGCAACCCCGGCACCCTCACCCCATTCCTCACGGCCTCAACCGCCGCATGCGTCATCCTCGGCGATGACAAAGCTGACCCGGTCAACACAGGACTCAGTGTCCCCGCCACACTCGCCGTATCCCGCATACTGACACTCATGTTCTCGCCCACCGTGCTCAAACTCTCGCGTCTCTCGCGATCCGTCATGCCTAGCCCGAGACCGTGTTCATCTTCTTGGAGGAAGGAAATCGTGGACATTCGTAGGATGGAGTTGGAGTGGTGCGGACGTGGGCTTGCTGGCGGTTGGTCTTCATGCTCAGTTTGGTGGTGGTAATCAGCGGGCAAAGCAGTCGGACTAGCCGGTCTCTTCACCTCTTCACCACCCACCATCTTGGGACTGCTGGCAGCCGGCGGCGTGCCCGCCACACTAATGTCAGCGAGCGAGGCCTTGGACAGACTCATACGGCTAAAGATGGAGCTGCTCATGCTGTACTGCGTGCTGTCAGTCGACGACGGGTCACGGTTCGTGTTGGGGGTGTTGGAGCGAATTGGTGTGGCGGGGTTGATGGCCCGCGGGAGGCGGGAGCCGGAGCCGCGAGAGCGGAGAGGGAAGCCAGCGGCGAGGTCCGGGCTGGAGTTGCTGCCGGAGATGGGGACAGGGGATGGGGTTGGGATGAGAGAGTCCCGCCGGACGGGTAAAGCCGCGAGGGTGAGGGCTTTGGGGGCGATGGCGGCCGCAGCGGTTTGGGAGTAGCTTGGTCGAGGGCTGTGGCCAATTGAGGGGGCGGGGCTTCGTTGTTGTATGGCGGGTTGAGGCGACCGTTGATAGTGCGGCGCATTTGGCGACGCGGTGGGGGGAAGTGGGTGCGTGCGTGGCCGATTGCGCATCATCAGCCCGGGGCTGGGACTGCAAGGGGTAGCCTGACGATCCGAGGCTGGTCGAGGGATGCCGGGCCGGGGTGGCCTCCTATTCTGCTGCATTTCGGCAACGAGACCTTCCAACCGCTTCCGCTCGACGCGCTCCTTGTCGAGTTGCGTTTGCAGTTTTGCAATGTTTTCCGCATGCGCCCGGCGTTCGTTGGTAATGCGCGCTTCATAGGTGCAGTCCTTGGCTTCGAGAACCTCCAGTCGCTTGGCCATGTCTCCACGCTGAGCCCGGAGACGGTCTCGCTCATCTATCACAAGCTTGTACTTGGTGTTCATTCGTTCCGTCACAAAGCGGCTGGACTTCTTGCAGCACTGGAAGTGGTACACCTGATCAATGCCACCTAGTTCAACCAGTTCCAAATCGACTTGGAAGATAACTGGCCGAGAGGATGCAGTTATCGACAGCATTCTCGACGCAAGACTGACAATGTGCTTCGGCGCAAATGTGGGCGCGTTGACATCGTCTACCTCCTGGGTAGCGAGCGCCAATCCTTCCAGCTTATGGAGATACGCCTGCAGCTTCGCTTCCCTTCCTCTGGTTGACAAATCCCCCATCATGGTATCGAACTCCTCTAATGGTGCGTTGTGAACGACCGTGGCAATGTTGACCAGAATCATACCCAGCGAGTACACATCGGCGGCCTTCATGGACCAGTCGTCCTGGTTCTGATGCAGCTCGGGGGCCCTCCACTTTGGTGTACCTGTCTGTCCGCGGGTCATGGTGTGGTCGCGGTCGTGGACGTCCTTCGCGATACCAAAATCGGCAAGGTAGACGCGGCCAGGGTTTAGGAGGATATTCGAGGGCTTGAGGTCGAGGTGGCGGATGTTCGCTTGGTGGCAGTATGCGACGGCTCGGGTGATGCATCCCATAATTTGACGGAGGTACGTCAAGGGGCAGTTGTCCAGACATGCTGAAGAAGGGGTGGCAAAGCGGTTCCGTTCAACGGCACTGAGATCTTTCAAATCCAGGCGGTGTAACCGGTTGATAATGTCCTCGCGATCCCCCTCACCCGTCTTCAAATTGTCAATGTCGGCGAGCAGGGAGTCCAGGTTGCAAACGGCAACGGGCCACATCAGAATGTAGAAGTCGGTTCGGATGCAGTACGTTCCAACCAGCCTCACAATGTGTTCATGATCCAGCTTCTCCATGACTGTGGCCTCTTCCCGTAGCAACTGTACTGGGAACCGGCGGTTCGGTGGGCGCACATGCTTCCTGGCGAGACATATTGAGCGGCTGTTGTTGAGGTAGGTGACCTTCTGGACGACGCCGAAGCTCCCTGAGCCTAGTGGTGTATCGCAGGTGACCTTGAACCGAGTGTGGAGTTTCTTCGCTTCGGTAAAGTCGTCGAGGGGTGTGTGCTTGCCTCTGTGTCCCTGGGTGTCAGCACTCGGCAGGATGGCTCTCAGGTGGTTAGATCCTACATTCCAGACCAGTGGTTCCTCGACGCATCCCACTCTCGTAAAATCTGACGCTCGCACTCCTCCAGCTGAGACTGGGGCAGACGTTCCATGCCGGAGTGGGATGTCGGCATGACGGTCTGCCATCCGTGGCCGGGGTCGCCCATGGTGGTGATGCGGGTCCCCGTGGGGAAGAGAGAAGGGGAAGATGGGATGAACCGTTGAGGACTGGGGTTCGGGTTCGTGGCTTCGTTCAAACAGAGGGAAGGAGAGAGGGTATCAAGCAATCAGAAATTCACCATAAGAACGTGGTAAACCAAAACAAGCTGAAGATAAAAATGGTCCAGATTCAAGCAGAATGGAGTCGACACTAGATGCCGTGTGCTGGGAATTTTTTTGGAGATGCAACAAAGTTGCGGTAGGCCAGAACCAGAGTGGTGGGCGGCAGCAAGGTGGATGCCGGCACAGCCCTGGCCAGCGGCTGAGCTCCCGCATGAAAATGGGGTAGTGGGGACAATGAAGATCGCCAGAGCCAAGAGAAACAGACCCATTGGCCAATGCTTGAGTGCACAACGGTCCAGATGCCATCTTCGTCCAGATCAACATCCAGAGTCTGCCCATTCGGAGGTAACGTTGGTTAGTCTGGTCAGCAACTGAGACGGCGTTGCCAGCCCAGGGGTGTGGCTGATTGCGTCTTCATCCGATATTGTCCATTTTCCGCGACAATGGGCGGCATTCCGCTGGGCTGCTGACAGAGGCTCCGACAAGTGAACTGATGTGGCTTCGCTAGACCCCTGAGGAAGCCCTCAATCTAAGGCCAACGGCAGGCTGTACTGACCACTCATGAATCGTGGAATGATCTCCGATTCCTCTGCTGAGTTGGTGACCAGAGAAACTGTGGAGCGAAAAGGGCGGGAAAGAGCTGTGGTGGGAGTTCAACCAATGCCTGCATCAGCGACGAATGCGGTTAGCCCGCGATGAGACACCCCACTCTCATCGTGTCAGCACCAAGGATTGATAGCGCACTATTTAACATTAACAGAAACATGTTTTAACTCGGGCTTATACTGGTAGTTGCTGCTAGAATGACCTAATTTCAGAATTCGTCTGTGAGTAAGCACACTGCGCGGCTGCCGACCACGGCTCATGTCTCGATCTCGAAGGAAGACATGGGATGGAGACTCGAAGACGATTTAAGGTTGAGATCAATACGCAGTGATTGGTCTTGGAGAAGCCACCCGTCCCCGATCACATCTCAGACCCACGATATCCGATCTTCATAGTTCATCTCCCGAACTCAACTCGACAACCACTTTGGCATCTCGTCAATACGCCCTTGTGAATGCAGTTGGGAACCTCCAGGGACATCCATATCGAATTCTGGTCGTTCAATTTGAGGAGGTCCTTTGCAAGACGACCAAACAGCAGAATTGACTTTGGTCTCCCAAGTTCACCACTACTCTCACCCCTCACCGGAGAAACTCCCGCGCGTACCGCGGGAAATTTGTGGAGAGGCCATCGTGATGAGGTACCCACACGGCGACCTCGCCATCCTCAGCGCTGAGGTCTACCATGAGAATCCGGATTACGGCTCGCCTGGGCGGGTAGGGGCCATAAAGGTGCCAACAGCAATGTCACAGAGCGCGGTCGAAGGCCCAAGGAAACGCGCAAGGACACAGGATGCTCAACCCGAAGAACCTGAAGAGGAGAAGAAGCGGTCAAGGGGCCGTCCACGTTTGGACACCAAGGATGAAACAGCTGCCGATGTGAGTTGGCCTTCAACCACATCCCTCGCCTCTATATTCTACAATGGAGGACTCTGGGTCTATCATGGGACTCCCCTGACACTGGTCACAGCGACGGCGGACGCAAATCCGGCTGGCACAGCGTGCCTACCGAAACCGCAAGGAGAATGTCATCCAAACACTGGAGAAGCAGGTCCAGCACCTCAAAAACACTAACGAGGAGATGAGCAACGTATTTATGCAACTCTGTGACTTCTCGAAGCAGTCCGGACTAGTGGAGCAGATTCCCGAGTTTGGGCGCCAACTGCACACCACAACAGAGAGGTTTCTCTCATTAGCCCGCGAAGCGAGCGAAGATGACAAGGAAGGGGAGCCAGAGATCAAGCCCAACAATAACCAGGCCGACGGCAAAGCCAGCAATGACCGTTCCGGCTCAGGCTCGCCGGTTCGTGGCAATACCGACACGACAAACACCGCCACCACCACAACAACAGCAACCACCCCAGAAAAGCAGCCCACAACCCTTTATGGCGGGCTCATAGCCTCATCCGACTCCTTTACCCAGCCCGATTTCTCCCAAACCCTCCCACCTCATTCCACCCCAATTTCCCTTTAACCACCACCCCCTTCCACCCATCCCCTACGAAATAGTAACCCACCCCACCTTAGAAAATGCCTCCTTTCCTTCCAAGGCACCCCGGCTTCGACATGCTCAACGACTACTCTATCCCTCCCTATCTCAGCCTCCCGGCCCCAGCTCCTACGCCCTTCGAAACCACCTTTGGTCGACGCCTGCAACGTCACGCCATCGAGCGCGCCCTCATCCTCATCAACATGGCCAACCCCGAAGCCGCCATCGCCCGCGTCTTCGGCTTCTGCCTGCTCCTCGAATCCCCTGACACCATCAAGCGCCGCCTCCACCGCATGCTCGGCCGTGACGTCCAACAATCCCTCTCCAACTGGCAGTACCCTCTACCATCTCGGCGGCGCAGGCACACACTTCATTCCCGGACCACCACCACCACCACCACCACCACCACCACCCCGGGCCCATGACCCAACGGATAGGCAACCAAGGAACCCTCGACCTCTTCAAACCCACATCCACCTCGGGCTTCGTCCGGGCCCCTTCACCCCGACATCTCCGCCATCCGCGACCACACCCTTGACACCGACATGCGCATGGAACACCCCGGGTTTGGCGAGTACTTTGACTGCGACGAGGCGGAGATGGCTGTACCGGCATGGGGTAGTGATACCGCCCGGTTGGGTGACGGCAGCAGGTTTGGGTGGGGATGGCCTGGGTTTGTGGATCCGAGTCTTGGAGGGGATGTGTTTTCTCAGCAGGGGAATTCGTTCGGGACTGCAGGGGCGAGGTGGCGGGTGGGCTTGGTGCTGTCTCGCTGCCCTTTGGCGGGTTGTATCCGGGCAGTATGGGCAGCGCTGGGTTAGGATTGAACGCGCCAACCCCTCGGAGGAAGCAACGGCTGGTGGTGGATGTAGGACAGTTGGTGAAGGGTATGTATTCGCTTGTTAGGCACTGCGTGTCTGCTCTGTTGCTGACTCTTCCTGCGCCAGAACTAACGAAGTACGGTGTATGTCTTGGGCGGCAGCCAGGATTCAGGGAGAGGGATATCAAGTCTGCGTTGAGGGCATCGGCGCGGGTCGGAATGGTTTAGGGGACTGGGGAGCTTGGATATGCTCATGGGATAAATATTGCTAGGAACGGATGGGTCTTTACTCAGGAACAGAAGTAAAATTCCGATTTATGGACACAGGATAGGAACCTGGGTGGTGGTTGCAACGAGAAGCTGTTGATCTTCAATGATACAGTAATGATACAGTATGAGGTAGATCAAGTCATTGGCGGCACATGTGGCGGGCTGATGTCCGACGACGCACTCCTGGCCATGACTCGAAGTTTGTTAGGTTGAGAAATTGCTTCCAAAAGAAACCTGGATTTTGAAATACCAGTGACAAGGAGTTTTTGACTCGTCATGCCAACCATTGTCCAGCCTTGTGGATATTTGAATGAGGCCTGTTCTTTAGATTTATTTTCCTTTTACTTTCCTTTTCTTGGGTCCTTTCTGCCAACTCTGCCGCTTCCAATTCCTTAACTTCGGCTCCTCATCTCCCTTCCCCTCCCTAAGCAACGACTCTCTCTCCTCCTTCAACGCCATCTCCTGCTCCGCCAGCACCATCTTCCACATCGCCCTGCCCCGCGCCACCAGATCATCCCTCTCCTCCTCCGTCACTTTCGACAGGTAACCCAACGTCTCCCGCAGGGACTTTCTAAACGTCGGTTCCGCCTCTTCCCCGGTCATCTTAGGGGTTCTCCTATCCCACCCCATAGCCTCAGATTCATGTTTCGCCCCATCCCTCCCATCCCTCATATCCCTCCCCTTCTCCCTTCCCTCGACCGCTAACCTCTCCCCACCAACCTCTCCCACTCATCCTCCAACCTCGCCTCCTCCATCCCATCCTCCTGCAACTCCACCATCAGTCCAATCCGCTCATGCCTCCTCATCGACCGCTGCCTGACCACCCGCTCCAAAACCGTGGCATAGGCTTGTTATACCGCAGGAACGGCACGCCATTTGTCGCGGCTAGTGTTGGTGGTCTTGCGGATTCCGGATTTAAAGGTGGCGAGGGGCCGCGGAGGGACGGCGGGTTCGTATATGGGTGGGTGGGAGGAGACTTTCTTCAATAATGGCTCGCGGCCTGGGATGGGGCGGTTGAGACTCTGATTTCTTTCTCGCGAGCGGTCTTTCCTTAAGGCTGATCACCCGTGTGGTGTTTTCGCGCAGGAAAGTAAGAACGGAGGTGTATTCGGGTACGGAAGGGCCGGCGGCGGCGAGGCCTGGTGAACATGGGGTTAATGGCTGTGGAACGCAAAGGAGATGTGTGTGGTGTCTAACATGCTTGCCGATGCCGCGACGAGCGGGCGGGAACAAAAAAAGACCGCATTCACATCTGGAGGAGCAATGCCGCACTGAGTGGTGCTGCTAGGATTGCTGGGGAACGGGGATGTTGGAGTCCAAATTTTGATGGGGCAGGGTGCGCGCCGAGAGGCTTGGCTAAAACGCGAAGTCACGTGGTGCAGCTGACAAGGAACTATGACGCATGTCTGGAATGGAATCTGTGAATCGCTATGCGCGCAGTTGGAGATGGCCTAAGAAGCTGTGCTATGATGGGATGACCCAATGTAAGAGTTCCCAGATGATCTCGTAGTGAAAAATGTACCCGAACCGTCGACCTCCCCTCTACTCCCTCCCCTCCCCTCCGCCCTCTCGGGCTTGTCACTAGACTTGGCAGGTCATTTTCGGAAAACATTCGTTATTTCTGTCATTGGCGGCGTTCATTTGTAGATATCGTACTTGGAGCCTTCGGGAGGCTGCGGCAGCTTCTTGTTCTCATCCATGAATCTAGACATTGGTCAGCATCTGGGACCATACCAAACCAAACCTCCTGACGTACTTCCTTATCGCGAGCAGCGCGGACTCCAGGCTCAGGGGATCTTCCTTCGGGCGCGGGTTCTTGGCGAGCTCGGCGGCAATGTGGTGCCAGTCGCGCAGGATGGCAACGGCGTTCTTGTCCACCCTGCCGTCGCCCGGGTTCACGCCGGGAAGGTTGATCTGGCTGACGAAGTGGATCTCGGGCGGCTCCTTGGGATATTCGGGGCCGCACTCCATCTTAAGCTCGTAGATGCGGTTCTCGTGGTGGCCCTGGGTTGTGCATGGTTAGAGCGGAGCCAAAAAGACGCCATCGGGGGTTGCGACAGCTCCGCGGCTAGGAACACATACATGAGGAGGCCCCCAGATGGTCCCCCGCCAATGTGTCATGAAGATGTCTTCGGGGTCCTCGAGACCGTATGAGCAGGCACCTGCGTAACGCAGTGTCAGCAAACCCAACCCATCTACAACCAAGTGACAAAACAGCTTGCAAACAGCTGTGTGGTGCCAAGGTACGGAAGAACACACCAGCGCCCATGCCCTTCTCGCCCTTCTCCAGCTCGGCGAGGAGCTTGAAGTTCCTGGGGACCTGCGCCATGGCGATGTCGTCCCAGATATGATAGACTTGTGGTGTAAATTAGAGTACGGCAATCAAATGGGCGTAGTCAACAAGGCTGGATGTCGAGCAGCCAGAATTGGGTCAAATCGTGGCTGGAATGGAGCCTGGACCGTTGGGCAGGCGGCGGACCGGATGAGGGGCACGGCCGGGCCTCCCTGGTCGCAGATCAGCTGTCATGGAGGGGCGGTCCCGGGCGGTGTAGCTTTCTGCCAGGCTTAGGTAATCTGACTGCCTGGCCTGGCTTGGCACTTGGCATCGACAGCTCCATCTGCGTGCCAGAGTTGTGGTTGGCTGCTTCATCCCAGAGCAACCTAAGCGCGACCACATTTCATATTCAACGACAGCTCACTTCCTCAACGGCCGCCCTTCACGGCCGCCCTTCACGGCCGCAAATATCAGATTTCAGATGAGATGAGGGGATAAAGTCCAGGCTTATTTTGAGGAGACATAATCGGAAGATGACGAGTCAGTTACTGGCGTCTGAGCTCGCCAATCTCATACAGGAAAGCAAGCGGAAACACAATGACCTCCGCCAGGTACGTATCCGCACTGTGGCTTGATGGTTCCCACGAGACAGCTTCCGGGCCTTGAAGGTTAATATGTTGCAACAACTTTATACTAACCCCGAACCAGGCTGCCGAGAAGTCACTGGAAGACCTTCGGGGTTTACGAGCCTCCTCAGAAGCACAGGCGCCAG
Source organism: Collariella sp. IMI 366227 (assembly GCA_027946355.1). Lineage (NCBI taxonomy): Eukaryota > Fungi > Ascomycota > Sordariomycetes > Sordariales > Chaetomiaceae > Collariella > Collariella sp. IMI 366227. The sequence goes on along the minus strand of JAPEUS010000002.1, from coordinate 131,931 downwards.
AGGGTATGCTCTTCCCCAGACCCCAAGTGACACACCACAGTCGCTTACACAGTGCCAGAGCTCGCCCAGCGCCCCAACTTCGTCAACCCCTTTATTATCGCCTGCGGCACCAAGAACGCCAAGTTCACTGGCATTGCTATCGTTTGCCTGCAGCGCCTTATTATCTCCCGAGCACTTCCACGGTCGAGGTTGAGCCAGGTCTTGGACGCCTTGCAACAGGCCACGTCAGCCGGCCTCGATGTGCAACTGAAGATCCTCCAGGCTCTGCCAGCACTCCTCTCCAACTATTCCGCCGACGTGAAGGGCGAGCTACTGGTTACCGCACTCAATGTCTGCTTTATCCTACAGTCGAGCAAGAATGCTATTGTCAACAACACGTCCGCTGCCACGCTGCAGCAGCTGGTGGTTTCCGTGTTTGACAAAGTGGTAGTTGAGGACAGTGAGTAGTTCTGCCCCTTATTACCACTTGTGATAGACTTCTAAGAACTGCTCAGGGTCTGGGGACTCGGTTACAGTTGGCGAGGTTCCAGGGCCAGATGGCGCTGTCCCGCTCAAGGCGGCGGCCATGGACGCATACAGAGTAGGCAGCGCCGTACCCCATGTGACAGCATAACGTGCATACTTACTGTCTAGGTCTTTAACGACATCTGTCTGCTGACCGAGGGCCAACGACCCGAATATCTCCGTTTTTCCGGCCTCCCGCAGACCTTCGGCTTGGAGCTGATCGAATCAGTGCTGACCAACCACGCCGCCATCTTCACGGCACACCCAGAGCAAGCCCACATCCTTCGCATGAGAGTGATGCCATTTATCATCAGCGCTCTCCGCGGCAGATTGAACTTTGCAACAAGCGTCCGCCTCGTGCGGATCTTGTACACCCTTCTCCGCCGCCATCTATCGATACTGCCCTCCGAGAGCGGGGATGCCCTCGAAATCCTCACACACCTCCTCGATCAAGACACAACTCTCTGGAAGCGATCGCTCTGCATGGAGGTATTCAGGGGTATTTTCTCTGAGCATTCTCTGTTGCGGCGCATTTTCATGCTCTATGATGCACAGGAGGGCCAAAAGAGCATCTTAAAGAACCTGACCGCCACATTCGTCCGTGTCAGCACGGAGAAGCCGTCCGTCATTGGCTTAGCGCACCAGTCAACCATCCCAGTTTCCGGCGCCAGTCTTGGGGCTTCGAATGACCAAGTAATGCTCGAGGCCAGTGGAGTAACCGGTATCATATCTAGTTCCGTGGGCTCCGACGGCCACAACACTGGTATCAGCATGCACTGGAGTACCATGCGTGTTCCCTGCATCGACCAGCTCGACAAAACGGATGCTCCCGCAATCCCGGAATCTTACGTCTACAGCCTGACCCTGGCGTGTATCACCTCGCTGTCCGAAGGCCTTGCCAAGTTCATCCTCCCTCTAACTGTGCCCGGCGAGGGGCGAAAGAAGCGGAGCCCGAAGCAGGACCCGGGCCGCGACTCACCAGCACCTCAAGAAGAGTCTTCTGAAAAATTGGAACCGTCGGGCTCCTTCAAGAGAAACCCGGTACCGGTAAACCCTCTGAAGCTTGAAAACCATCCGTTGTACCCGGAGATCAAGGTCTGCGCTGCCTTCATCGATGAGTGCTGGCCCGCCATCCTCGCAACCTGCTCGACGTTCCTGTACGCTGCTCTGGATTCAGAGTACTACCACGGACTTGTTCGGGCGTTCCAGAAGTTTGCTCATGTGGCCGGCTTGCTGCACCTTACTACTCCTCGTGATGCCTTCCTGACTACACTAGGCAAGGCAGCCGTCCCTCCAAACGTTCTGACAGCATGCCTCAACTCTGGGCCAGTCCGACCTCCGCCAAGCCCGTCAGCCCCAGAGGTATCTGGCAGCATCTTCAGCAATGCCCGAGGTCTCCTCAGCGTTGACAGCCTTGTCAGCCCGACACTGCTCGGCGCCGACAAACAGAGGCAGCACTCGGTAGATGTTAGCGCCGCGACTCTCAACACCAGGAACTTGCTGTGCCTGAGAGCTCTCCTAAACCTGGGAATTGCCCTCGGTCCAACTCTTGCGACTTCTTGGAGTATCATCCTGGAAACTCTGCAACAGGCCGACTTTGTCACTTTTGCTTCTGGCAAGGCCGCAGGAAGGACGCCCTTGGCAACCAAAGGCCCCGACCCCGAAGCCGAGCAGGAAGCCAGCATGCTACTTCAAGGCTTTAGCTCAGAGATTCGAGCTGTTGAGACGGCAGCGTCGCGCCTGTTTGAGAGCACCGTTGACTTTCCGAACCCGTCCTTCGTCGAGATCGTGGGCGCAGTCTGCAACTTGCTTGAGCATGGCGAGCCTCCTTCAGAGGCAAGCAGCCGTCCGCAGTCGCCACCTTCAATCGGCGGACTCAAAGCCCCATCGCTTCCGCCCAAACGGGTCATGAGCTTTTCCTCCCCCTCCTTGGCTGGACCAAATCAGGAGAACCAGTTTGCTCTCGCCAAGCTTGGCGATCTCGCTTCTATCAACATCGAGCGGTTGCTGGCTTACCCGCCAGATGTCTCGGGGTGGGCTCCATTGACAACCGAGTTGATTGGCGCGCTGAGCTCTGGAACGAACACTGCCCCTGTTAGAGCTCGAGCGGCGGAAACACTAGTTCGGATCCTTCTAGAAGAGGCAAATGCAGTTGCATCTCAACCAGAAGACGTGAGGAGTGAGATCCAAACACGTCTTCTCGAGGCCTTCCGCGACTCCCTCATACCCCTTCAGGTCTCTGGCCGTGAAGTGTCCATCGCCAACCATGCGGTCGATGTCGATATCCACAAGATTATCCTTGAAGGCCTCAAAAGCCTGCTCGAAAACTGCGGCGAGTCTTTGATCAGCGGCTGGGAGCTGACCTTTGAGATTATCGACACCATCTTTGTCACGCCAGACTCCAGCACAGATACGAAAACGGAAACGTCAGCCCAGAGGACGCCTCTTCCCACCCGCGCTGTCAAGCTCATTCGCCCGTCATTTGCCTCGTTGCAGCTAATTTGCTCCGACTTCCTCCCCTCCTTACCCAACACCTGTTTTCTCAACCTTGTCGACACGCTGTACAAGTTCTGCTCCCAGGACGATGAACTCAACGTGGCGTTAACAGTAAGGAATATGGACCGCTGCCCCGGGCTTCACTGACCCTTCCCAGACTGTGACCTTCTTCTGGGCCATCTCCGACTTCCTCTCCGGCAAGAGCAGGACCATGTCGATTACGGAGGACATGATCCCAGAATCAGGGGACCAGACACTGCTTAAGATGGCAGCAGAGCCCTTTGAGAAGGGTTCAGGAGCCGCCCTCTGGATGCTTCTTCTGCTCCGTCTCACCTCAGTCGCTGCCGACCAGCGGCTGGAGCTGAGAAACAGTGAGCTTCTCAAGCCTCACTTCCAGGTTAAAGCTGACTTTTCTAGGTGCAATCCAAACTCTGATGCGGATAATGTCCGCATATGGCGAGACCCTCAGCCCTGAAGCATGGTCGGTCTGCATGAAGGCGGTCATCTTCAGCCTTCTGAGATCCGTTGAGCGCGAGCTGCGCGCCATCGACCCGACTTCCGGCCAATACCGGACCCAAGAAGAGTGGAAGGACACTGCCATCGTCGTCACCGAGGGAATCTCCGATTTGTTTGGCTCCTATCTGAGCGTGCTCGGCGCATCCAAGAGTTTCCCGCAGCTCTGGCAGAGTCTCATCGGCCATTTCCGGTGCCTTCTAGATCTCCAGATTCTCGACATCAATGCTGCCACCTACAGCGCCCTTCGGGACATTCTGCACAGATGCGCGGAGCAAGAGACGTCGCCTGTTGAGAAAGACAGTCTCGACCTGGCTTGGAATCTTTGGTCCCAGGACGTGCCGGTTCCGAAGGACGATAAACGTGACGAATCAGACAATCAGAAGTGTCTGCTGGTTTGGGTCGAAGCGCTGCTGGAGCTCTACAATTTGATTCAGACGGACTTCAGCGTTGAGCATGTCCGCAGAATGCTGACGCTGCTCCGCGACGCTATGCAGCACGCCACGCCAGGGGCATATGCCAGCGACACTGAGTACGTCACGCCACTGCAAGGCAAGATTCTCGAGATCTTCCGTATGGTGCGCACAGATCTGCAGGGCGTTCCCTCTGCCATGATTACCCAAGTTGCTGAGTTCGTCTCGCTCGCTTTTGTCCAAGAAGACCCGGCCAGGGCGACGGCGGAAAAGCGCACCTATGTCGCGATGTCTAAAGAAAGCATGTCCATTCTTCGGTCGCTAGTTGTCAAGAGCGCCGCGGAGCGGGACATCTACGAGACGGAGGCGTTTGCCACGGCGCTGTCTGCTCTCGCCAAGCCCATCATCCTCAAGTACCAGTTCAAGATCGTCACAAAGTCGCTTCAGCCTTGGAAGGTAGCCACTCAAGCCGCCCTGGCTGTGCTCGAAGCCACGCTTCCCCATATCCGCATTATAGATTTGCCCGAAGAGATAGTCCAATCCATATGGCAAATCATCGTTTCCATCGCCAAAGGCATCATCAGCGCCGATCTGGACGCACCCGCCGCCTCAACTGCGGACATCCAGGACGATCAAACCTTCGACATTGACTCCTTCCGCAAAATCCGCGTGCTCATCACCGCCCCGCTAGGCAACGAGATCATCCTCGACGAAACCCGCAATGCCTACGCCGAGGGCCTCTTCCGCACCTCCATCATCCATAGTCCTGCCCCAGCCGAGATGGCGGCGATCTACGGCAACACACCAACCATCACACTACCCCTTAAGTCTCTCTTTAAACTCCGTCCCGGCCGCACCATTGACCCGCCTCCTACAAAACGCGCGCTGATGAGCCAAGTTTGTCTGGAAGAGCTCTTCGCGCTGGTGGCAGCCCAACCTCCACTTCCGACCTCACCCCCTACGACCACATCCCCTCCATCCCACAACATCAACACCATCCCCATGCCCAATCTCCACACTAGTAATGACGATATCGCCCGCGTCGCGCATACAACAACCCCCTACCTCCTCCTCCGCACCGCTCTTACCCTCCGCGCCTACATCTCAGACCAACCGCTGCGTGGGCGCATGCCCCAGCCTCGGTCGCAGCGGAGGGAACTGTGTCGGGTGTTGGGGAGTCTTGTTGGGTTGGAGAGTGAGGTTACGTCTTCTATGGATGATGGGGGTGATGGTGATGGAAAATGCTTGCCTAATGTGGTGGGTGGGGGAAAAAGGAAGCATTTGGCCAGGTTGTATCCGTTGTTGGTGGAGGTTGTGAGTGTTGCGGGGCGGCGGGGATGGAGAGGTTGCGCGGTTAGGGAGGGAGAGGTTGAGGATTTTGGGGATGGAGTTTGGTCTCTAGAGCTGGAAGGAATAGATGGTAAGAGAAATTTGGGCCCTTGCAAAAATGCGGTGTTTGGAGGGGGTAAAGTGTTTGTTTGCAGGACGGAATTCAGCGTGGAAGAGTCACGATGGATTTGAAGAAGAAATATTGGTGAGGCAGTGAGGTGAAATTTCTTGGGATATGCTGCGCGAGTTGCTAGAATACATTGAGTGGGTTCAGTTTCTCCGACGCCATGGTCGCCGCGCTTTTTCTCCAAATCCCATGCCGATGAAACAATCAGATATTGATACAGCCTTCCCCCTTCCTACCCGAACAACTGCCCCATGGTGATGGTGTCCTGAGCCCTGGGAGGCAGGGGCGGAGAATTGCTCTCCTACGCAGTCTTCTCAGGCACCACTTCCGCCGGAACCTCCCCGTGCTGGCTCGCATTCCACTTCCCATTCCCACCAGTCTGCCCGCCGGCCTCAATCGCGTTCCCCTTCTCCAGCATCTGCTTCGCCATCGTTTGCGCCTGGGCATTCCCAACCTTGCCATACACACTCAGCGCAGTCGCGATCATCCCGCCGATATCCCCCACATTCCCGGGCACCACCACAGCCGTGCCCTCCTTTGCCAGCTTGCCAAATGCATCCACATATTTCTCCGCCACGGACAAGCTCACCGCATTCTGCGCCGAGTCCTTGCCCTCCGCAATCGACCTTGCCACCGCCTCAATCCCGGCCGCCGTAGCCCTCGCCCGCAGGAGAATCGCCTCCGCCTCACCCGCTGCGCGATTAATCTTCTCCGCCCGCACAGCCTCGGACGCCAAAATCGCGCTCTGCTTCTTACCCTCGGCAATATTGATCGCGCTCTGGCGCTGACCTTCCGAGTCCAGGATCTCGGCACGCTTGGAGCGCTCGGCCGTCACCTGGCGGTGCATGGCCTCGACGACGGGCTTGGGCGCGTGGATGTCGCGGATCTCGTAGCGCAGGCAGGTGACACCCCAGGCCTGAGCGGCCTCGTTGATGGCCTGGGTGATGTTGGTGTTGAGGGCGGCGCGCTCCTTGAGGACGTGGTCGAGCGTGAGCTGGCCGATTTCGGAGCGCATGGTTGTTTGGGCAAGTTGGGAGATGGCGTATTCGGCGTCTTCGACGCCGTAGCTAAAAGAAAAGCAAAGTTAGGATTGAAATCTTGGAGTGGGATGGGACAGGGAGGGGGGGGAAGTACCTCGCCTTGTATGCGTCAAACACGCGCGTGTACAGCACGCCGTCCAGCTCGAGGGTGACATTGTCGGCGGTGATCGCGCTCTGTGAGGGAATCTCAATGGCGACTTCCTTGAGAGACTTGACGTAGGCGATGCGATCGAGGAAGGGGATCAGGACGGCCAGGCCCGGCTGCAGGATGCGGTTGAACTTGCCCATGCGCTCGACGATCCAGGCCGTCTGCTGTGGGACAAAGCGCACGACCGTATTCATGGGGAGCGAGGCGGACTTCTGGAAGTACGTGGGCGGCATCGCACCCCCGCCAAATTGGCTTGGCAGCGCATTGTGTGGTGTGCTGTGGAAAGGTCGGCTTTGTGGGAGGGTCGTGGATGGGGGGAGCTTGGAGAGGGCGAGGACTGCTGGGAGGGTTCGCAAGGTAAGGACAGAGGGTTTAAGGCCCGCGCGGACGGCGGGCAGAATTGCCCTTTGCGCGGTTGTGAGGGACATTGTGGGAGTCGCGGGGGCAGACTCGGATGGTTGTGGTTGGGTTGTTGTTGAGGTTCAGCGGCAGAATCGCGGCTTCAGTTTCCAGTCAGCAGTGCCGAATGATGCCAAGACCGATAAATCCTGGGGGCCCGCCACAGCTTGAGCCTCAGAAGTGTGGCACTCTTGTTCTTGGCGTTCCCAGTTCTCTTTGGAGGATGATTTCCATTCCCCGCGCCAAGGCAAACAACGTCGGGCTCGTGAGTCGTTCATCAATTTATTTTTGAGCGTCCGTTTTGCCAGTGCTAGGTAGACCTTGGGGCTCCCGCCTTGCTCGCATCTGTGCCTACCGTATTAATCATTCCTCTTAAAGTCTTTTTTGCCCCTTGCGAGCGCAGCGAGGTTGAAAATCCTGAGCCACGCTTCTACGGGAGGACGATGACCAATTTGCGGAGTCTCCTGTTCCTCCGCCGGGGACACTAGGAGGGGTGGGACTTTGGCTTCGGACATGAGGCAAATAAACATCGCCTTCTGTGGAAGATCCTTCCCCAATGCGAAACTTGCGGCGCCTTCTTGACCGAGCCTAAAAGCCCCCAGTGGGCAGTGGATTCGAGAGACTTTCCGACGAAGCCTTTGACAGTTGCTGCCAGCCCATCAAGGATCTTAAGAATCACGAGTGGTACGCCGCTCTCAAGAAGCTGCACATTGAACTGGGGTATAAACCACTGTTTTGCGGATCTGACAGTTGGACCCGCTGACGTGCAGGGGAGACAGTGGGGGGGGGGGTCTCAACATTGCATTTTTCGTTTTATTTTCTCACGTGCAGGCCACGTCGTATTTAGATAGGCTTGCTGGTGCTTGCTCTCTTTTCTCTTGAGAGAGGGGGGCAGGCGGGACAATCAACATTCTTTTCTGACGACGAGAACTCGGAGGAGTACACTAAGTGCAGACGGGAGAGGATGATGCTCTGACCGGAGGGATAGAGCTGATTGTTGTCAGAAGCGTGCCATGCATACGACGCCGGAGTCGCCTTGAGCCATGACTTGTTGAAGTCTTCGTTCCTCCCCCAAATTCACGACATCACCGTCACCAGACTTCGCTGACCAGAAGAAGGGTGTGGTGTGGTTGAGGGTTTATGGTGCGGTGCACCAGTTCAATATATTATTATTCCTACACCGCTGTGCCCTGCGGGCATGTCGGACCCTCAGACATTTACCATACAGGAAAACCGCGCCCTTGCGGGCTGGGTGAAAAAACCTATACCGATGATTAAGGTAAGAAATCAGTGAATGAGCCTGCGAAATACAAAAAGAGAAGGCCTCTTGGCCTCCGACCGGTGGGAGTCAGATTGCCTATTCCAGCTCGAGCTTCCTAGCCAAGCTGTACATCGGCAGTTTCCTGAATCCATCAGCCAGCCCAGTATCCTCCTCGTCAGCCGAGCAGTTGAAGGACTGGCACCCTGTAGAACAGAGTAAAAGTCTCGTCGCGTCCTGACTTCTGCTCTCTCCCCACGTCCGAGTCAACGGTGGGGCCAAACACCACACCACCAGGTGTTCAACAGTCTCCCGCCCTTCGCCGCATTCGCAGCAGGGCGTCAGCACACTTGGGACTCCCCGTTTAAACAAGAAGTCCCAAAGGCCTATGTCCCCAGTTCGGACTTGGACCAACAACGAGCTCTTCGCTTTGCTCAGTCCCTCGTGCTTCTTAAGAGTCTTGTCCTTGAATAGAGTCTTCTGCTGGTGGTCGAGGTCGTCCGCTGGTTTTGTCGTCGCCCGACCGTCTCGTCCCTTTAGCCATCTCTCTCTCCAAGCCTCCTCGACTACCCTGTCCGTGTCGGTGGTTCCCCCGGTCCAACGTGCTATTACTCCTGCGGCCTCTTCTACCGCTGTCGGCCTCTGTGGCTTAAAGGCCCGTGGTCGGCCCCTGTTGCTCGGTCTTGGGTAAAATCTCCGGCGTATCTTGCTGCAAGCTGCATGGACAATGGTCCCTGGGGCCTTTTTGCCTCCTTGGCCGTTGTCGAGAGCGGGTTGTTGAAGCCTGGTTTCGAAGTCGGCGAGTCGTTTGTTGAGGTATAGGTCCAATGGCGGCACCCATGTTTCTGTCTCAAGATTGCAGATTGGAGTGGACTTGAAAGCTCCTGCCACAATCCGCAAGCAGGAGTTTTGAGCCTTCCCAAGATCCTTGGTGATTCCCTTCGTTGCTGGCTTGCCTCCTTTTTTCTGTGGGGATGTGGAAAGATGAAGCCCCATAAGCTAGCGCCGACCGGATGCATTTTGAGTACACCTCCCGTGCCTTAGCCAGACCCAGTCCCCACGTCTTGGCTGCGATTCTTGACAGAGCATAGCTTTGGGTCACCAGTTTCCGTTCCACTGCCCTCAGGTGGGCTTTCCAGTTGAGCCTCCAGTCCAGCCAGACACCTAGGAATCTAGCTGATTCTGTCGGCTTCACTGGACTGGTGCCTCTCCCCGGCTGGGAGAGGTCGAGCTGGTTGGTCCACTGCCGTCGTCCCTTGTTGAAGTGAATCAGTTCGCTCTTCTCGGGAGCGAATGCCATCCCTCGGGTGTCCGCCCAACGCAGACATGTCTCCCAGGCCGCCTCCAGCTGTCGGACGTTGGTCTCCGGGTTTCGGCCAAAGACTAAGAGATTGGTGTCGTCTGCAAAGCCAGCTATCGCTAGGTGGGGGTGTTGTTCTTTTAGCTGCTTGTATAGAGAGGCGATATGGAAAATGAAGAGAGCCGGAAAGAGGGGAGAACCCTGAGGTACTCCAGCCCCTATGGCTGTCGGGGAGGCTGCCTGGCCGTCAAAGTGAAGGGTTGCCTCCCGTCCGGTTAGCCAGTCTTTTGTCCATAGGACCAGCCACCTTGGAAAGCCCATCTCTCGAAGAGTGGCAAGTAGTCGGGGATGGTTAACCGTGTCGAAGGCTCCTGAGATGTCCAGCTGGAGTAGCGATGCTGTTGCTTTCTGCCTCCACGCTTCTTGAACCTGAGCTACTACTTGTCGGACCGCGAGTTCTGTTGACCGATGCTAGCGGAGTCTTTCCCGGCTTTGGCAGAACCACGGTCTTTGCTCTCTTGAACCGGCTTGGAAACCAGTCTAACTGCAGACACCTTGTAGCTAGTATAGCCAGTAAGTTGGCTAGCGGCTTCCCACACGCTTCTTCGCCTGGTGCTTTCTAGGGGCTCGCCTTTCTCATCGCTTGCGCAATTTCGGTCGGCGTTACCCTCTGTTGGACACTGAACCTTGGCTCCCAGTCATCAAGGAAAGCTTGGTCTTGGATGTCGGTAAGGTTAGCTGGAGGGCTTGGAAAGAACCTTCTAGCTAGAGCCTCTGCCTTCTGGCTGTGGTCCGCAACTGTCATCCGTCCCGAGGCGTCTCTGAATGCTGGCAGCCTCGGAGGTTCTGATGGTAGAAAGCTCCGTAGTCTGGCCCATCTCTCGAACGCCCACATCTTGTCCGGCTTCTTCGCCTCGCTTGCCTCCTAAACCCCATCCCTCCAAGCTCTTGTCTGGGCCTTCCGGATAGCCTTAGTGCGTTCCTTGAGCCTCTTGTTCAGCTCCTTCTGGTAGTAGTCTGTGTGGGCCTGTCTGGCTAGTCTCTCGCCCTTCCCCGCCTCGAGCTGCTTGCTCAACCTCCAGAGTCCACCAGGGAGAGCTGAATCCGCAGTTCGCCTTCTTCTGAGGAGTGCTTTCCTTTACAACCCAGGTCACCCAGCCCACCAGATCGTCGAAAGCTTTGCTAAGGCCCTCAACTGTCCGGATTCTAACCGCTAAGCGGTTGGGACCTGGGTCTGTAAGGCCAATGACTCTGTAGAGCAGTTTCGACTCGGCCTCTACTCTCCCCTTGTCCATCTTCTTCCAGGACCGCCCAGCTGGCTGGGTTAGCCTCGGTCTATCTCCTTCTTCTATCTCGAGTGCTTGTGGGTAGTGATCTGAGTTGCCGCGGCACTTCTCGCCATTGTGCACTGCTTGGAGTTTCTCTGAAGTCCAGATGTGATCGATAGTTGACGTACGGCCTCGCTGCTGTCCTTGGGGGACTCGGGTAATTGTTCCCCTCGGCGTCTGGAGAACAAGGTTCCACTGGGCGCTCAACCGTAGCAAATCCTCGGCTCTTCTCTCGTACCTCCCAAACTCGTCCCATAGTGGGTGATGTAAGTTGAAGTCTCCTGCTAGGACTACCGGGTAAGCCGGCCTTGGCCGGCCACAGAGAGCGCCTGGCACCTCCTTGCTGCTCGGTGGGTTGTAGATAGACCACAGTTTGAACCCGCGGCTTCCCTGGCCAAGGTCCACCTCTGGGAACCATACAGGGCACCAGTTTTCTGAGACTTCAAAATCCCACTGGCCCGCCTCAAATTGCTTGCTGATGTATATTGCTGCTTTGCCCTCGAGCTGGAACACCAGATGATATTTGCTGCTTCGGGGGCAATACGTGGACCTTGTCTCTTTGTTGATCCACGGTTCCTGTATTGCGAGGAGGTCGTATCTGGCTTCCTAAAGCCAAACTTCCAGGGCTTGTTTGTTTCCTGCGGTGTTCCAGAGTAAGATTTTAAATCTCATTCCCTGCAACGGTAATAGTCTCCATCACTGTGTCTTCTCCCTCCAATGTGGTAGCGGGGGGCTGTTGTAGGAGCGGAAGCGGTGTCGGTGCTCGCCACTGCTGGGCTTCCGATCCGCGCCTCAGCCGGCATGAAGCTGATCTTAGTTTGCTGCGCGTCCCGAAGAGCTCGATACTGGGCCGCGGCTGCGTTAGTCGGCCTCCCTCTCATCCTCTTCCGGCCAACTACTCGATAGTCGTCGTCCTGTTCGCCTCCGTGAGTGAAGTCGATCCGCGTGGGGGGGCGATGGTTTCCGTGTTGCAAGGAACCCTTGCAGCGTCCTCGAAAGTCCGCGGCCGGAACTGGTAGGCCTCCTTGGCCCTTGCAAGGACCTTCAACTTTTCCGAACACTCTCCTGACCAAGCTGGGTGTCTTCCCCCGCAGACCGGGCAGCGGACTGGGATCTCATCGGTGTGAGTAGGGCACTGAGCCTCGCCGTCTCTGCCACCCCCTCCGTGTGCCTTGGTTCCACAACGCGGGCACAACGGGGTCGCCTTGCAGTAGTGTTGTGTGTGCCCCCACTTCCAGCACTTGTAGCACTGTACCGGGTTGAGAGGGGCCCAGTACGGCTCGCAGTCCAATATTTGGGCCCTCCAAATTACGCCCTCGTCGCATGCCTTGCGTGCCTCCTCTTGAGAGGTCAGAGCTACCAGCACTGTGGCCCGAGTCGCCTCCTGGTGTCTTGGAATCCTGAACTTGACTTTGTCCACCGTCTGGAGGCCGGCCTCCTTCCCGAATGTCTCCTCAGTAACACCTTGGAGGTCGTTCTTCCGTATCCCTTTCATTGAAACTGCAAAGGTCCGCTTGCTCTCTTCGGCTTGTTCTCCGAACGTTTCCTTGATCCATCCGGAGTTTGTGGAGTGCCAGTCTCTGGCCGTAGCACTCTGAAATGTGATAGTGGTATTGCCGCTGGGGAGCTTTCGGGCTGCAACTGCCCCTTTATTCGTCGACACTTTGTTGATAGCCTGAACAATCTCCTGTGGGGTCCGTCTGGCTAGGTCAGCAGGCATTCCTCTGCCCCTGGCGAGAATCTCTTTGTTCACGCAGGCTGGCACTATCTTCGTCGGTATAGTCGGTATAGCCGGCTGTACCTGGGGGGGAACAGCTCTCTTGGAAGCCACTGCAGCCCAGGAGCTCTTGTCCTGGGCTCCGGTGACAACCGCCTTAAGTTCCTCTTTCACTACCTTGCGGAGGTTGGCCAGTGAGATGTTTCCAGTCTGGGTCTGAACTGCATTATACATTTTACAGACAGTTGCGAGGATGTCCCTCCCCATGTCGTGGGCTCTTCCTTTCTTCTGCGGGTCTGCCAGCCTCACCAGCCCGTCGACCAGTTCCTTGATAGCTTCGACGTCGGGAGTCAAGGAGAAAAGAGGGGGGATTGTCGCGGTGTTATTCGAGTGTCGGGATTCGTCTAGTCCCCTTCCTCCCCGGTTGGTCGTGGGGGTAGGGGCAGCCATCTTGTCCCGCTCAGGGGTTCAGGGGTAAGAAGCTCGGGGGGTAGCAGTTGTCGGGCAACTGTAGGTGGGGAGTAGTTTGGTCTGTGCGTCAAAGAGATTTTCAAGGTGTCTCCGATGCTTCAGATCCCCCTACCTCTCACGCCCTCTGCGACCGCGCAACGGTTCGCGCGGCAGTGCAGGTAGTGTGATTAGGTGTTACTGGGATATATGGGAGGCGTAAGCGTCTGGCGAGTGAGAGATTGATGGTAGCAAAGCATAGACAACCACTGTCAACGAGGGCCTTGGTGTAACGAAATTCATTGATGCCAAAGTTAATATAAAAAGGTTTGCCATCCATCTCGCTCTCGACCTCTTTCCATTCTTGCTTCGCCTCCGAGTGCTCTTGGTCATGACTTCGGCCAGGAGCTACTCTTTTAACTCTTCGTCGTTGGTCGTCATCTGGGCAGATGAGTCGTCGTCTGTATCGACTAGTTCCTCGACTTTGGGGAACTTGGGTCGTGATTTCTTTGCATATTGAACTAGTGCACCGCACCATAAACCCTCAACCACACCACACCCTTCTTCTGGTCGGCGAAGTCTGGTGACGGTGATGTCGTGAATTTGGGGGAAGAACGAAGACTTCAACAAGTCATGGCTCAAGGCGACTCCGGCGTCGTATGCATGGCACGTTTCTGACAACAATTAGCTCTGTCCCTCCGGTCAGAGCATCACCCTCTCCCGTCTGCACTGAGTATGCTCCTCCGAGTTCTCGTCGTCAGAAAAGAATGTTGATTGTCCCGCCTGTCCCCTTCCCTCGAGAGAGAAAGAGAGCAAGCTCTCGCAAGCCTATCTAAATACGACGTGGCCTGCACGTGAGAAAGTAAAACAAAAATGCAATATCAAAACCCCCTGTCTCCCTGCACGTCAGCGGGTCCAACTGTCAGATCCCAAAACTTGGTTTTTACCCCAGTCCAATATGTCCGGGGCTGGGATTCGGGACGTCTTGCGGGAAGGAGAGGGCATTCTGAGATCCAACATCCGTCTCTGCCACATCGTAAACACCGTTTCTCCCTGCGGCGCGAGGCCATCTCCTTGTCGTCGGCCCACTTCGCCCGCTTTCCTGCCAGTCCCTTGTTCTGTCGCTGGACTGTCCTACTGATCTTCGTGGGTTCCCAATCCATAACGTCCTGGGGGTGGGATGATAGCACGGATCTCGCTCTGCTGCTTCGCAGGTCTCTGGCTGGAGGAAGGGCTCCGTGCTCTCTCATGGGTTTCTTTGCGGGTGGGTTGCTGGGGGCCACGTCCTGAGAGAATGCGCGAAACTCATCGAGGTTGGCGCCCAAATCGTGATGGAGGGCTTTCATCGTGTTGCGGTTGTATCTATACCGCGTTATCCTGGAAGATGGATATTCCGTTGCTTGTCAAGGCCGGGGACTGGCAGCTAAGCTCAGATAAGTGGCAAGTGATGTCAATACATTGCGTCAGTGGCGAAAAGTAAGTAATATAGAGCAGACATAACTCCCAAGCTCTTCACTTGAGCGAAGATATTAGAATATATAAAACATTACAACGATGGTAGAAAACTGTCACTCCGTGAAAGCAAACCGGAAGAACGTGACTTGGCCAGAGGCTTGTCCTAGGATGAGTGTCTGACCGTGAACCGCTATACATGTTGCCCGATAGTCAGTGGGAAGCCAAAGAACACTTTTCCCATCTCTTGTCACCCAATCGTCGCCGACAAAGAGAACTCCGCTGGCGGGCTTTTGGGCTTCAGAGCTGCTTGAGGCTTCGGAGTTTAGGGTGATGCTGAGCAGCCCTCGGTCTGTCTCAAGATATTCCCCGTCCGCCGAGAATGCCACTGCACTGACCGAGCTGCTATGCCCCTCGAGCGTCTGCCGGTGCGCGCCGGTCGCTGCATCCCAGAGCCGCACGGTCTGGTCGCCTGAAGCCGACACGAGGGTCTTGCTGTCCGGCGAGAACGTCACTGCACTGACCGACCTGCTA
The DNA here is from genome assembly GCA_027946355.1 of Collariella sp. IMI 366227. Classification (NCBI taxonomy): domain Eukaryota; kingdom Fungi; phylum Ascomycota; class Sordariomycetes; order Sordariales; family Chaetomiaceae; genus Collariella; species Collariella sp. IMI 366227. The sequence goes on along the minus strand of JAPEUS010000002.1, from coordinate 116,926 downwards.
TGCCCCTCGAGTGTCTGCCGGTGCGCGCCGGTCGCTGCATCCCAGAGCCGCACGGTCTGGTCGTATGAAGCCGACGCGAGGGTCTTGCCGTCTGGCGAGAACGCCACTGCACTGACCGAGCTGCTATGCCCCTCGAGCGTCTGCCGGTGCGCGCCCCAGTGGTCTCTAATGCCAGCGGCCATTTCGATAAAAGGTAGCCTTTCCTTCCAATACTGGTTTCTTATCTCGCTTAAAGTTGGGCTGAATACAAGCGCGGAGCCATATGTCTGCAAGGGGGCCTGCTCTATGATCGATCTGTGACTGAATATAAACTTCTCTGCGTCTTTCAACAGGTCAAGAAGGCGAGGATTGATTTCTGGTTGCGACTGATAGGATTTAGTAGTCTGACAATATTACAGTATTGATCACATACCTGAGCGACATATAGGATCTTTCTTATCGAGAGCAGCCCATTAGAAACCTCTTTTAAGAGAGACAAACTCTCAAGCCAGCGGAGGAAGTATTCCTTTAGGAATCCAATCACCTTCCCGTCGTCTGTTAGCTCTCCCTGGAACCAGGAATTGTCGCTGTTCAGGGAGCAGAGATGGTCGGCCCAGAAGGCACAAGAGTATCGTATTGGAGCTAGCGGGTCTGGATCAAAGGGCGTCATATTCTCCGGTTGGAAGCCGTAGTCGAGATTATAGAGGTTTTGCCTCAAAATTGAGGACATGGCATCAATTGAGCGTCTGATGATCTCGGCATGCCCTTGAGCAGTCCCAGCTGGTTGAAGTCTGGACTCGTAGTTCTTCTCCAGGTAGTCCTTGGCCGACTGGTGGATCAGGTTGACTGTTCCATTAGTGATTGTGAGAAACGAGCCACACATCTCGATAGCTGTCTCTGCAACGTCGAATGGCAGATCGGTAAGTACCGAAAGCTCGGAAATAGACAGCGGACGGAAGGCAAGAGACGTAACTACCAAGACTGTCTTACAGTCCTGGGGTTCAATGACTTGCCCCTCCTCAATCCTGGTCATCATGTGATCGTACAACTCGGACAAGCCAGGAGGCATCTCTCTAATACGCTTGATAGCGTACCTTCCATGCACTGTCTCGAGGACTTTGAACGCGAGGGCCACCCACAAAAAGGTGTTCTCTGCTCGTTGGCGAACTTCAGAAGCGACCTTAGCCAAAACATTGTCGTTGTATCCTTTTCTTCGCTTGAGGATTGTGAGCTTGTGGTTGATGTATGCGTTGACAGGTGCTGCCAGACGTTGCGTGTCCAGCTCGACAAATGTCTCCGAAGTGTCTGACGAATCAGTACCCAGATCCTTGAGATCCGCAAGAACATCAACTTCCGGACGGCTAGAAATCAACCATTTGACATTTTGAGAGAGTGTAAGAGAAGTCGAAATGAGATTGATAAGGTCGGACCGCCCTTGCACGCACTCATCAAGTGCGTCGACCGCGAGGTATACAGGCGACAACTGAGGATCCTTCAACATGTTCCGAAATGCCTCGGATATAGCGATGAAGGCATTTTGGTCCCTGAAGAGATCGGTGCCTGACTCTTTGTACTTCTGTAGCAGATGGGACATGAGGTATGGCTGCTGAAGGAGGAGAAGCCAGATTAAAGACCGGAGGACGGCGGTGGCGTTGTTCAGGGCTGCATCTATGCCTTGGCAGAAGAAGAAGGAAAGCGCTGGTGATAGGGCGACAGGTTGATGCGAGAGTTGGCGAATGAGGCCGATCATGAGCATCGTCTTTCCCGTACCGGCGTGACCTTTTATCCAGAGCAATCGATGTGACAGACGGTCAGATCCGCTATTGTCCCAGTTTGTGAACGCCGCATACTCTGGCGTGCGAACGATCCACTTGTATGCGTCATCGAGCAGGTCATCCTTACTCTTCTCAATCCGCTCCATATCGTGTTGCGGATCAACGACGCGGAGATCCCTGCGGCAGGCTGACTCGATATCTTCCCGGCGGGTGTCCTTCTGTAGTGAGATGAACTCTTGAAGCGTCTGATGTATGTTGCCGAGCTGTGCCTCCATCCCCTTGGCGCGACTGGCGAGCTTCCCTAGGAAAGTCCTCGTCTGTTCCTGGAAGAATTGGGCGATGTCATTTTGGACGATGGCTTCTGCGTCCGTAACGCGTTTCAGATCGCCGTCCCAACTATCCAAGTTCATCATACCGCGAAGAAAGACATAGCCTTGGTTGCGATAGTAGGAGCAGACACTCTTCATCTGGTATTGGAAAAGAACTTTGTAGAGCTCGACAATGCCCTTTTCCAGCTGGCGCAAGACTGCTTGGAAGTCCTTGCCAGCGGCAACGTTGTTCTCGTTCAGGAGATGTTCGGTGAGGGCGCAGTACCAGTCCATTCTAGATATGACATGAGCGATACCGGCGAGGTTGGATTTCGTCGCTTGCGCAGGATTTTTGAGAATCTAGAGCTATGTTAGCAGAGCCAAGCACGAAGGGGTGTTCAAAGAACAGCTGCTTACTTGCAGCCCAAGGCAAACACCGGCCCATGGAAGCCTTCGCCAAGCCTTCCTCTACTAGCCTTCTCATATGCATCTGTCGTTTGGTCGGGTCATCGAGTTGGGCCGAGATGTTGATGTCGGGAGCAACGCCTGGGTTGGGTCTGAGAACAGTTTCCAACGTTTTCACGTATGACATGACAAGGTCTGCATTGTCCGTCTCAAGGCTGTCATACGCGGCGTTCCACAGTCTCTCGGACACGGAAATGACAGGGGTCGGTTGCTCTGTGAATTCGGTCGACGGCGGTTTGGGTGCGGATTCGGCGGGCAGAGTAGGAGGCAGTACTTGCGGTGCTGCAGGTGGTTGGTGATCGTTGGGGACTCTCGCATCTGTGCCGGTTCGGGCGGCCTTTGCGGCGACAGCGGACGGGGAGGGAGGAGTACATGGCTCTGTCGTGACAATGGGAGACGCTCTCGGTTCGTGTTTTGCATTTCCCTGATCAGATGACCGGACGTCTGCTAGAGAATGTGAGTTACGATGAGATTTGCGATGCTAGGCAGAGTCTCAACATACTCGTCGACGGCGTGGCAGACGGAGCCGGCGAGGCTGCGCGACGACGCTTGAAGGGCCTCTTAAACCGCTCCCCCAACTTCTTCCACGGCTCCTGCGTCATGAAGGGTCCGAATGAATCAGCAAAGATCCTCACACCGAATACGTTCTAGGATCTGTACGATTTGCTCGCTGTCCTGAGTAGTTTCCGGTAGCAGTGTGACCCGATCGCAATAGTAGCGAGGATGAGAAGTTGACAGCTACATTCTGCAGCAGCTACTGCGGGGTTGGACTGAAAAGCGGCGGCTAGCTCTCTTGCCTATTGGTCGGCCAAGTAAAAGTCGTTGCAGGATGGATGGATGGATTTTATTTGGCCCGGAGGCACTAAGCCTATAGGGCCTTGACACGCTATGTACATTCGATTCCTCCGCTTTTTCCCTGACCTCGTCCAAGCCCTTACATTTATTTGCCTTGTATAACGCACTTCATACCTCTTTTCTCGGTTGCGAGCAGATCGACTTGGAGGCTACATTCTCCAAGTGTTCAGCGTCCTATCTTCAGCGGCTAACGCGAGACCTGCTGGATGAGTTGTATGGTGTTGATTGAGTTCCAGTCTGAAAACTAGGGTTACTGTGGTTGACTCGGTGTTTGCTCGTCGTCCGGTTCCAATCTTCCCGTTGCCAATGCGTATTTAATCGCCGTACGGACTGCTCTCATGTCTGGTGACCAGTGCTTTGAATCTGACGGTGCTTTCCCTCCCAGATAGAACGAGAGGCTCCCTCGTCTTGTTATTGTGCATTGTAGCATGTCTTCCCTTAGTGCTGTCCATCTCACGCATCGTAGGAAAAAGTGTTCCACTGTTTCCCTCGCATGCCCACAGGCACATTGGTCGGAGTCGGCAGCTCCTATTGAACTGGGGTATAAACCACTGTTTTGGGACCTGACAGTTGGACCCGCTGACGTGCAGGGGAGACAGTGGGGGGGTCTCGACATTGCAATTTTCGTTTTACTTTCTCACGTGCAGGCCACGTCGTATTTAGATAGGCTTGCGGGTGCTTGCTCTCTTTCTCTCTCGGGAGAGGAGGGCAGGCGGGACAATCAACATTCTTTTCTGACGACGAGAACTCAGAGGAGTACACTAAGTGCAGACGGGAGAGGATGATGCTCTGACCGGAGGGATAGAGCTGATTGTTGTCAGAAGCGTGCCATGCATACGACGCCGGAGTCGCCTTGAGCCATGACTTGTTGAAGTCTTCGTTCCTCCCCCAAATTCACGACATCACCGTCACCAGACGTCGCTGACCAGAAGAAGGGTGTGGTATGGTTGTGGATTTAGGTGCTTTGCACCAGTTCACTATCCTGCTCAGAAAGCCGCTCAGCCTTGTCATTCCCGTCCGGAGTTGCGCCAATATACTGACCTCGGGTTGCAGAGGAAAGCACTCCTCACAAGAAGGCGAACTGCGGATTCAGCTCTCCCTGGTGGACTCCGGAGGTCGAGCAAACAGCTCGAGAGGCGAGGAGAGCCGAGAGACTAGCCAGACAGGCCCACACAGACTACCACCAGGAGGAACTAAACAAGAGGCTCAAGGAACGTACTAGAGCTATCCAGAAGGCCCGGACAAGAGCTCAGAAGTCAGGACGCGACGGGACTTTTACTCTGTTCTACAGGGTGCCAGTCCTTCGACTGCTCGGCTGACGAGAAGGATTCTGGGCTGGCTGATGGATTCAGGAAGACTGCCGATGTACAGCTTGGCTAGGAAGCTCGAGCTGGAGTAGGCAATCTGACTCTGACCCGTCGAAGGCCAAGAGGCCTTCTCTTTTTGTATTTCGCAGGCTCATTCACTGATTTCTTACCTTAATCGTCGGTACAGGTTTTTCACCCGACCCGCAAGGGCGCGGTTTTCCTGTACAGTAAATAGCTGAGGGTCCGACATGCCCGCAGGGCTCAGCGGCGTAGGAATAATAATATACTGACCTCTTTCCGCTTCAGCTTGTCGTAGAGCTCGCGGGTATGTTTCCCAGGGAGCGCTATATCCACAGCTTTGGAGAATTTGCCCACGTCCTCGGGGAGCCTTCTTCCTTGCTTTTGTTTAGCCATTGCTAGCCTGATCGTTGTCAATTCTGCCTGGTCTGGTTGGAAGTCTGGTGGTTGCCTCCGCTTTGCTGCGCTTTGTGCTGCCGCTTTTGCCTCAGATCCTAATGAAAAGTCGATTTCCGCTGGGATCCATATGAAGTCGATAGAGTTTCCCCCCTGCTTCAATAGCTCCACTGACTTGTAGATCTGTCGTATAACGCTTTGGCCAGAGTGTTGCCGTGGTTGTCGGATGGCTGCGAGCGCTGACATGCTTCTAGTGATGACGGTGATATGCCTTTGGAGGGTGCCGAGTGGCACGTTCTTTAGCATCATTGCTATAGCTGCCAGCTCTGCGATATACGGGTTCTGTTCCTCCCTTATCTCGAGACTCACCGCATAGCGTGTCCCTGCTTCACCTGTCCTGTCGAAGAGGGTGTCCCGTGAGCTGCCGCCCATGCCAACGATGCCATTCTTAACGGACGAGCTAGTCGCAATGACAATGCTCATAGTTCCGTCGACCATCTTGGCTGCCCTCTTTCGGTCGGGCTCAAGCGTTACCTGTAGGCGGGGTTCCCAGGGCAGGATGGCGTACTCCTGGATGGTTTCCATCCGACCGACTTGTACTTCGTCCCAATGCGCAGGCGATCTTCTGAAGCGGGGAGGCAAACCGGATGTTTCCCGAGTCTTTACCGAGCTCAAGGGGTGTGTTTTGGGCAGAGTGTGCAGGTTGATCCATAGTTTCGCGGCCCCTTGCGCGTGTCGTTGTCGGATTGAGGGGATACTTGCTTCGGCTTCTGTCACCGCTGTCGCTACGGTCCTGAAGGCTCCCGTTATTGCTAGGGCGCCTGTCTTCTGGGCCCTATTCAGCCAGCTCAGCGCCATTTCCCCGCATGCATGCTTCCAGACATTGGCTGCATAGTCTATGACAGGGGCGACGGTCGCCACAAACAGTTGCCTTGCTGTCTGTGGGGAGAGCATCTTCAGCCTCCTCATGGCCAAGGCTGCTATGAGGCCCTTAGCTGCCGTTCTAGCCATGTGTTGCTTGTAGCGGAGTTCGCAGTCCATTAGGACTCTTAGGATCTTAGCGTTCTCTGATGGCTTGACGGTGTCACCCTTGATCGTGAATGGAATCTCCGAGGATCGGTCCTTGTTCCTTGTGAAGTGCACAATTACTGTCTTGTCCCCTTCAAATTGGGCACCTCTCCGCCATTCCCAGTCCAGTGCTCTGTCTATGATCGCCTGGATGCCTGCGCGGTTTGCTTCTGCCGAGGGTCCTGTTACCCAGGCCGTGTAGTTGTCGATGAACGCGACCGAGCCCCCGTTTGCATCGATTTTGTGCTGTACCAGGTCCGCATTGAAGAAGAGGAACAGTATTGGGGAGAGCGGTGATCCTTGTGGGAGACCAGCTTGTGGCAGGTCTTGCCGTTGTGATGTGAACCCGTTCACCATGATGGTTGCTGTACGCTGGGAGCAGAAAGCCCCGATCCATTTGTCGAGGTGTTCTGGTATCCCTCTTGCCTTGAGTCTCTGGAGAAGCCTGTCCTTGAAGACCCCATTGTATGCCCCCTTGACGTCGAAGCTGATCAGGCTAAGCACCTTCCTGGCTCTCCATGCCTTGTAGATCTGTTCTTGTAATAACAGGAGGGCCTGCTCGGTTGACCGTCGTTTCCGGGTTCCAAAGTGGTTGGCGGGTAGGAGACCGGCCGTTTCTACAGCATATGAGAGGCGTTCCGCGACGACTGCCTCCAGTATCTTGCCGAGCGTGGAGAGCAGTGAGATGGGCCTCTATGCCTTGGCCAGCGTGTAGTCGCTCTTCCCGGGTTTCTTCAATGGGATGATCTTCGCGTTCCTCCACTGGCTGGGGATGTCGCCGTTTCGCAGCGAGGTCTGGAATAGGTGGAATACCCTGTCCTTGACTGCCGGCCAGATCTGTCTCCACACCATTGCTGGTAGGCCGTCTTCCCCAGGTGCCTTCTATGGTTTGGCGGAGAAGACCTTGCGTTCCACCTCTTCCATCGTCAGGTCTGGCATGTCGACTGGTGCCCGTTGCGGCCGTTCTCCCTCTTCTTCGATCCTCGCTGGCAGGGGCGGGAAGAAGGTGGCTAATAGTGCTTGTGCTGGCTCTGCTTTATCCTCGGTGATGGAGCCATCCTGTCGAACGAGCGAGGGTATCTTATCCCCCATTGTGCTGCTGTTGGTTTGCAGGTATCTTGCTGCTTGCCAGATACTGACGTCGTCAGCTAGGAAGTCGTTCCAATGTGTGCTCTTTTGTTCGCGGATGATGTCGTGGTATTCCTTGGCTGCAACCTTCGCCCGTTTTTGGAGTTCTGGTAACCTCTGTCCCATCCTTCGCTGGGCCCTCGCTTGGTTTCTCCAGTACGTGTAAGTTTGGCGAAGTCTTGTCAGGTCTGTGGTCCACCAACGCCTGGCGTATGGTGATGGTTTGGCTTTGGGTGTTAGGTTGAAGACTGCGTCGGTCACTGCCGCCATAAGCCGGTCCGTCTGTTCCTGGACGGTGCCGTCCCAGGGGGTGTGTGCCACGGTCGCTGCGGCTCTGTCCCCTGATCTCTGCCCATGGTGCGTTCCTGAACAGGAACCTCGATTCGCTAGGGTGATCCTCTATAGCGATGTCGAATGCTGTTTCTATCGCCATATGATCTGAGCCATGGTCGCAGGGATGAATCGTGCACTTGAGTAGCTGATCTGCCAATTCTGCCGACGCCAGAACCAAGTCGATTGTGCTTTCCATGTCGCTAGACTGCCATGTCTTCGTGCCTCTGTGGAGGAGGCTGCAGAGGGAGTGTTCCTCCATGAGGTGGATAATGTGGTCCCCTTCCCCTTGTCTCAATGGTGAGATGTCGTCTCCTCCCCGGAGCTGGTCGTGGCGGTTGAAATCGCCCGCCAGAATGATGTCTGTCCTGGTCCCTGTTCCAGCTCGGAACCTCCGGATGAGTTGATCAAGCTCCCCCACTGCTCCCTCCAGCATATCACTGCCTCCCTCGATGTACACTGATACTATCAGCACTATGCGGTCGGGAAACCGAATCTTCGCTGCGGTGAGGTCTGCCGATAGTACCGGGATTTGCTCGACCTCGAGATCGCTTCGCACCCAGAGCATGCTCCGAATCGGCCAGATAGTGTCCCTCCTTGTTGTTGGTGTTAATTTCGTCCAGTTGTGGTGACCTGTTGGAACTGTCACCACCGAGTCGTCTATCGTTCTTGCGTATGGCTCAGAGATCGCCAACGCCATGTAGTCCTTGAGTCCCTCGTCGTTTCGCAGGCTCTGCTGCACTTCGCGCCGTTTGTTGACATTAAGTTGGAGTATCTGGGATGTCCTATGCATCCTTGTGCAGTCGGCGCACCCTGCAGTTCCTGTTGAACGATTTGTGCGGCCCGCTGCAAAGTCCACACTTCGGTACTGCAGCTTAGCACCTCTTGTGGTGATGGCCTTGTCCCGCAAATTTTGCGTAGACCTGCGGTTTCTTGTATGAGAAGGCCTTGTGGCCTATCTTTTGACAGTTGTAGCACTGGATTGGGTCCTCCCGGAGCGCAAACACACTTGTGTATGCTGGTTCCCCGGCCAGGTGGAAGTAGTGGCCATTCAGAAGTCGTTTTGCCTCGCTGCCCTTGGTCACGTAGACGACCATTGAACCGTAAGCCTTGCCCGTATCCTTCCTACTGAGCCAGGAGATCTTCGCGATGTTGACTTCATTCTCTGTCCCAAGAACTTCCGCTGCCCCTGGCAGGACATTCCCGTCAGCGTCGAGGACAGCCGTCCGGTTGGCGTTGTCAACTATGACAGGGTACAGCTGATCTCTCAGCACCCGTACTCCTGGGATAGTAATCTTTTGTGCTGCTTCCTTGATGAGCTGGACCTCACTTTTGTCCCTACAGATCACTCTGACCCGGTCCGGGTTTCGAGCTTCCTTTACCATTGCTGTGCAGCGCCAGTGACCCCTGTCCTCATGTGTTCGGATTTCCTTCTCGATTGCTTTCCTAATATCCGCCACCTGGACTTTGTCCTTTTCCCGTTCCTCTACTCTGGATGTATCAACCGTACAGAACAGAGTGTCCGTGAAGTTCGACGGCGTCGTGTTCGAAGTGTAAAGGGTGCGTATCCCGCTCGGCTGGCTCGCCGGCGGTGTGCGGGCGACATCGGCATATGATGCCCTTGGGCTTGGCTGAGACGCGGCTATGACGCTTTGGTTGCGTACCAACGTATCGATTTGTTCCCGGGCTTGCCTCAGTTCCTCTGAGAGTTGGGCCTTGGTATCCAGGAGTGTGCTTTCCATCTGGCGTTGGTGTTCTTGAGATTGACGTTGACGTTCTTGAGATTGGCGATGTAGTTATTCAATCGTCTTTTGCTGTCTGTCGACGACATTGCGTAGTTCGCTGATTGCCTCCAGGAGTATCTGTAGTGATGTCTTCCCAGTCTCTGCCCGGCCGTTTACTTCATTCTCGCTTCCTGACACGCGTGCTCCCCTCGTCGCCGTAGCCCGCGTGCCCTCGCTTGCGATCCGCCTCGACGTGGTGGTCGCACCCTCGGTCGATTGCATGGCTTCGCCCACTTTCATGCTCGGGTTCGGGGCACGGCTCGGACGCTTCGACGAGGGTGATTGGGCACACTTCGTCAGCGATGCGTTGCTGCGTGCCGGTATCACTTTCTTCTCCAGGCGCGACCATGATCACGTCTTCAGCTTCGGTTCCAGGGCTTCGGGGCGCGCCATGCCGCGCGGCGCCTCCTGGTGTCGCGTCGCGCGTCACTCAATTCTACCACTCTTCGGCCTCCGTAGCGCTTCGATTCTAAGCTGTTCGTATGGCCCGCTGGCAGTGTTCTCAACTTTAAGGGCTTCCTGTTATCTAAATGGTTGTGGGAACCGTGACTTGCCTGAGACGCCTCTACTGGTAGAGTAGGGCAAAACTACTGTTCTTTCCGGGCCGAGATGGGAAGTCTTCCCCGAGCATTTAAGGATCCCTCGGGCCGCTGCCGGCTTAGGCTTGCGGATATTCTTGGCTCTGATGCTGCCAGGACCGTGCAAACTGCCGTCTGCTCCTTCGGGTAACTGCATAAGCAGCGAAAGAATGGACGAGGCCGCCAATCACATGTCTCTAGACGAGCGGGGTAACAAGATTCCGATACTATAGATATTGGGCGGTGTTCTGTCTTGGGAAGTAATTCTCCTCGACAGATGATGGACTTTCCAAGGATTTTGTGCGCCATATTTTCTTTGCCTTGCCAAACGTTTAAGTCGTGTCTGATCGTTTGAGTGCATCTATCCTCAGTCCTCAGTTCCATTTCCGTCAAGTTCTCCGTTTTCCCCCCCAAGCTCCATTAAGTACGCCACCTTCGCGTGCAAACAACCACTCTACAACTCTTCGCCAAAATCCAAAAGTACGAGGGTTCCCTCGGGCAACAGAGCACCGCAAGCAGGATTGTGAGGGCGTTCAACGAGGTCAACTGGCTCAGCAAGAAAGAGGACATTGCCAAGCTGCCAACTTTCCTCGACTTTCATGTCGGGACCATCAACATCCTGCTCAATATTAGCTGGTAAGGATAAAACAACTGGAAGAACAGTCTTGGGTAAACCAAGAGGCTGTCCTGCAGACCTTGCAAGCGGACAAACTCTTTCTTGGCACTGGTCGAAGAGGGCGCTAAAACCCAGGGCGCGGTCTTAAAAACGGTTCAGGTCTCACATGCAATGCTGATTCAATTGTCTACAGCAGTTCTTGTGAGTTTCAGTACGTCGTAGAAGTCGTTTGGGGAGCTTGTCTCCAGGATTGTGTAAGTTGATGCATGCACCTTTGAACAGATCGTTTTGTCAAACCGCAGGTGCAGCAAGCCACCACTGAGTTGACTTCAACCTTCTAAAGTCAATCATCAAACATCGGTTCCGTACTGCGCTAGGTGCGAAATATGTTAATCAGGACTATTACAAACCCCTGTCCGTATACAATAGTCGGGCCGTTCTGGAGTCATCTCAGCCGCTGTTCCTGGGAATGAAGATTAGAATCGCAGTGATTCTGAAGGTCGCACTCGACCCATCTTGATCTGGCCTAAGAAGCGGAAAACTGCCCGCCAATAATCCAGAGGTGAGTATATGGATTTTAACGGTGGATTTCTCTTGTAAGCGTTTTGTTTGGTCTTTTGGGTGTCTACCCCAACCTCAATGCTTTCTCTCGCTCTAGCAATGACAGTAGTAGGGGATTAACATGACTCGCCTTGACAGCCCCTCTTGCACTTGCTGTGTCGACCATCTCAAACCGAAAAGTCTACAGGACTGCGACTGCATTAGGTCGATGGCGAGCCGGCGTGATCCTTTGATTCTTGTTCTCAGGAATGACATTGTGGAGAATGGGCCAGACATTTGGTAATACCTCTTCTGATGGGTCAATTGGGAACTGACGCGGTTTGAATGCCTTGCTCGCGCCAAGAGCAGAAGACAGGTGCTTGAAAACATGTAGCGGATAGCAGAGAACACGCACCCTGCGGCTCTGTTTCTCATATGGCAATGAGCATAAATCTTCCATCATTACGACATGGTGCTACATACCAGGGGAAAGAATTAGATAAGCCACAAAACGGATTTATTTTCAACAGCAACCGCTCCTTGCGCTCCACACAAACGTCTTGAACAACCTAACCCCCAAACTCACCCTAACTCCAATCTCACTCCCACCTCCCATCCCTCACCCTTCCCCAAGCGACTTCAACCAACATTCCCCCTAATTCCCACTCGGCGGCAGTCCATTATTCGTCCCCAAATCCTCCCCCATCTCCTCACCCCCACCATCAACGGCACACAATCTTGCAACACAAACATCATCCGCGCCCACTCCGTCTCGCTCCTATTCACCCATTGATGCTGCGTGGCCCTCTGCACCGCCACATCGCCTCTCTTCAACGTATGTGTCTCCCCGCTATCAAGCACCATATCCACCTCCCCCTCCATCACAATCCCATAGTCCAGACTCTGCGTGCGATGCATGCCGCATGCGTACCCAGGGCGGAAGTCGACACAGCGGAGGACCGTGCCCTTGGGGTTGACCAGTCCGAGCTTGCCGGAGGCAAGGACGCGGGAGTGGTTGATGAGGTCGGCGTCGGCGTTGAGATCGGGGGGGAAGGAGGAGGTGGTATAGGGGACGGCAAAGGCGAGGTTGTTGTTGTCGTAGGCGAGCCAAGAGAATGGTGAAACGGAGTGGACGATGGCTTGGCCGGCGGTGTTGTGCGTGGTGATGAAGCGAGTGGGCTGAGGGAGGTTGGAGATTGGGGTGTCGTGGGGGGTGGGGATGACGGAGTTTGGAGGAGGAATGGTGGGGATGGAAGAGGGGGTGGTTTTTTTGTTGGTAGTGTCACTCATTTTGAGGGTGGTGGTGGTGGATGGAGGTTGAAACCGATGTTGTACTGGAGATACTGTGTGATAGAACAGGAGGTAAACGTGGGAGATGCCCGACGTCGTTAAAGGTCGCTTATGAGGATCTGGCAGGAGCGCGTCGGGTGCGGTGTGGGCGCTGTGAAAGGGGGTAGCGACGGGAGGCTGCAGGAAGGCGCCTTTTATATCCCGAGAAGCCGGCATCGGAACCCCGCTGCAGTCCGCCACTTCGGACCGCGTGGTCTCGGCCGAGGCGGCATGCATTCTGCAAACAATACAGCAGCCACGCCTTGCATAACTCGGCCGTTAGGTGGATGCGCAAGATTTCGACCTTGTCCAGGTATTCCCCCCGGGCTGCCCTTGACAAAATCCTAATCCTTGGATCAAGGGCTACCTGTCAGCGTCGCTGAGGTGAGAGTCAGCTCGGCAGCTCATCCGGAAGTCGGCTTCTGTGTGGTGATACGAGGGTCCACTTCGGCCGTACGAGATCTACAGGGAGCGGTGGTGATTGGGTCGGCCAGGAGTTGTCGGGTCTTGTCAGCCGGTCCGGGGACCGGTCCTCTGGGAAAGTCCCAGACGACGGCGGGGTAAGGAGGATTTGTGAAACGTCGTTGAAGATTCGTGGTTCTCGGGAATCGAATCGTCCCAAGGCGGTCAAGAATCTCTCCGCGACTGGCCAGGGTTGATGAGGCGCGATTGGTGAGAATGGCGGAGGACCTGCGCAAGGGATGAGATAAGTCCGTAAGAAGTAACAGCGGGAGCAGAGTGGCGACATTTGGCATCCAGGCCAAGATGGATCTTCAGGAAAATTGCGAGAGCGGAACACCATCTCGTTGCTGGAACGGATGCTTGGAATGGGGAGTAAACTCTGGGTGTTAGTGATGTCGTCCCCCTGATCCCTCCCTCCCGACAGGGGGTTGAGGGCTTTGTGTGGAGATTGGACCCGGCCGCTGTGGAGCAGAAGCTTATTTCAACGTCAACTGCTCAACATTTTTGGCTTCCTCGCTGAATCGCGGCTGGCTATGTTGGCCACGAAGCTCACTGTGACGGCTTTACTGTGATGTCTATTCTGTCCGACATGCTCTCAATAGTCTGGTGACTATCTGTCGGGTGCTTTTGAGTATGTTGAACCACTGTGTGGGGAATGAAGCACTTGACTCAACACCAAATATCATCACCGGGATGGAACTCAAAGGGTGGTTTAGGTGTTGTTGATGTTGTTGATTGATTCAGGAAAACTGTGTTTCTGGCTGGGACACGCAGATCAAAGTGAGGGGTAGATATGCACCAACTCAGCGGTGGCTTGATGCATCCTGCAGTTCGACAGAGTACACCGTTCGGCCGAGCTTGGCGCAATATTGGCATCGTTGGTCGCCCTTGCGTCAGCTGCATTACTGCGTCGGGCGCTCGCACGAAACTGTTGAGGTCGGTGTATGTTCTGGACGCCGAGATTTTTTTTCGGGGAATTAAAGAATTGAATCCGCCGAGTAGCACAATTAGCTGACAGTTCAAATGATTATTCATCTGTAAAATACTTGTTGGATGTAATGTGGCTTTAATGCATACTGGCTCACGCAGGGCACGGAAAATTGATTGGGCTCAAATTGGTGATATTCTCTGTCCTCGTTGATTGTGGACTTCTTCGTTGAAGGCTTGCGTGTGTCTTCAGGGCGCTCTTCTCCGCACCTAATTTAGGTGCACAGGGTAGCTTGCACCTGACGCAGGCGGCCCGAGGCATCTGGCTTACTCATCATTTCCAACATACCCCCCCAGATCTGCCTCCCAGGGCTGATCTGGTGATATTTTCCTTGGTGGTTGTCCTATTCCACCGACGTAGGCCGCCCGGCTTTTCCATCAGTGGGCTCCCCACATCGTCAATATCCATCTGATCATCCAGATCCACGTATCCATCTGCCTCTGGGTCCGCCTGGTCCTCTACATCGCGTTCCATTTGCCTTCTCTCATCTAGTTGTTCAGAGATATCTACCAGTCCCATTTGCCGGACAAATCGGTCGAATGCGTCGTTCAGAAGCGCCTTGGTTAGGCCGTCAGCGAGCATGTCTCCGCTCTTGGTGTAACTGACGGCGATGGTCCCTCGTTGAACCTCTTGTCGCAACCAGCAGTTGTTGATGTCCACGTGGCGCAGGTTCGTTTTGAGGATGGCGATCTCGGTTGTCACCAGTCTGATGGTCTGGATGTTATCGCATTCGATGGTGATCTTCTTGTCGTCGAGGGTCACTCCCAGCTCCTTGATCAACCGGGTGATGTACATTGACTCCCTGGCGGTCTGGCTCAGGGCCAGGAGTTCGGCTTCAGTGGTGGAAGTTGTCACGGTGGCCTGTTTGTTGGCTCTCCACCCAATCATCCCTCCGAACAGCTTCATCGCGTACGCTTGGGAGCTCCTGCGGTCGAGGGTGTTGTCTGCAAACGAGGCATCGCTGGAAGGCCGGAAGTCGTCTTCCCCACCGAACTGCAGCCCCAGGTGGTTTGTCCCCTTCAAATAGAGGATGACCCGGTTGGCTGCTGAGTGGTGCTTGGGCCCAGGATTCGTCAGGAAGCGTGCCAGCCGTGATACAGCGAAGGCGACGTCGGGCCTGGTCATCACTGCGGTGTACAGGATGGATCCAATCTTCCTCTGGTACAGCGTTATTGCCGTGCCTTCGAATGGCATCAGTTCTTCCTTGCCCATTGGAGTGGTGTAGGTCCGTTCGGATTCAGCCAGCTGGGCGATCTTGTCGATGTATGACGACTGCGCCAGCCAGATCAACTGCCTTTTGCGGTCTCGAATGACCTCGATGCCTAGGAACCAGTGTAGTTCGTTGCCGCCTGTGAGCTTGTACCGGGCCTTCAACTGATCTATGGCCTTTTGCGCCTCCTGTTTGACGGATCCGTGGAACGCGATGACGATGTCGTCCACATAAAAGAAGAGGATCATCCCGTCTTTGGTAAAGCAGCATGGCTCGTGAGGCACTGGTTGAAAGCCAAGGGCGTTGAGGGTCTTGGTCAGCTCGCGTTGCCAGAGCAATGGTGATTTTCGCAATCCGTAGAGAGCTTTTTCGAGCTTCAGGAGGGTGCCGGCTTTGCGGTAGCCTGGTGGCATTCGCATGAAGATATCTTCGTCGAGTTTGGCATTGACGAAGGCGTTGACGGCGTCGTACTGGATCAGTTCCAAGTCGAATCGGGCCGCAATGGCCATCAGTGTACGGAACGATCTTCCTGCGAGAGTGGCTGCGTAGTTGCTCTCCGTCATGTTCTTCGGTTGTTGATCGCCTCTTACGACCAGCCTTGCCTTCGCCTTGTTGAACCTCCCTCTCTTGTCAAACTTGTACACGTATACCCAGCGGCAATCGAGGATCTTGTGGCCGGCGATACGTCTGTCTCGCGCATTGATTTCGGTCCACGATCGCATCTCTGCGTGGCTCTGGAGGTGGTCGCGCTCGGCTTGTTCGAACGCACTGCCCATTGGGTGATTAGCCAGGTCTTCATGACGTTTTGGGGGTTCTGGAAGCTCCTTGCGATAGATGGGCTTCCTGAGCCTCATCCTCCGCTCGATAACGGTCTTTGGGAGCGTCTTTCCGTTGGGGAGGTAGCAGAACCGGCTCTTGCAGTCGCCTGCTTCGCTGGGGCAACTAGCTTCAATTCGCCTCTCCCACTGATCATTGCCGCCGCGAGCATTGCCGCTGGTGGCGTCTGTGGGGGCGTTGGGTATTGCTCTAGTCCATCGCCTGGCTTGCTGCCGGCTGGATCTTGGGGTTCTGTAGGAGCCGCTCCGCCCGTATCGCTGGGAGGTACTACTACCGAATTGTCGGGAGTACCATTGACCAGACTTGGGGTTCCAGGAGGCGCTTCTACCATATTGTCGGGAGCGCCATTGACTGGACCTTCGGTACCGGGAGGCACTGCTACCGCATTGCTGGGAGCGTCATTGACCGGACCGTTGGTACCGGAATGCACTTCTACCGCATTGCGTCCTCCTCTGGCTCTGGGAGCATGGAGTTCTGGAGTGCCTCTGCCAGTTCGCTGGGGGTCATCTCCTTGACACCCTCCGTCAGTTCTTCTAACTTGCCACTGAACGTTGTGTCTTCGTCAAACATGACATCGCGGATGCGGACGATGGGGTCTCTTTTCTTCGTGGGTACCCAGATCCGGTACACGTTGGTTGAATCGTAGCCTAGGAGGTAACCTATCCAGGCTCTTGGCTCCAAGCGCTTGAGGCGCTTCTCTTTCTTCTGTGCCGTGGGAGTCATGACGTATGCCTTGCACCCAAACACCCGTAGGTGTGAGACGTCAGGCTTTTTGCGTGGTCCTCCTGGCTGAGAATGGAATCCTTCAAACGGTGTTTTCCACCGTAGTCTCTTGCGTGGGGTGCGGTTGAGCAGGTAAACCGCTGTCTTGCAGATCTCCCTCCACATCATGTCTGGGAGGTTGGCGCCAATGGCCATTGCCCGCATCGTGTTCTTGAGCATACCGTCCTGATGTGTTTGCCCTGTAGCCATTGCTTGACGCCTGGGAACCTCGTTGTGATCTCGTTGTCGCACTCGATAACCTTGACCTTGATGCCGTATTGCCGTTCCAGCATTGGAATGAAGTCCTTGAGCGCCGTGAGGATGTCCTGTGTATCGCGCTTTGGCTGGAGAAAGTAGTTCCACATATACCCAGTGACTCTGTCAGAGATCAATAAGATTGTTGTGTATCCAAGAAAGTCCATCTCAAAGTCGTGGAAGTCCAGGGCCAGGCGCTCGCCCGGGCTGTATTGTCTGATGTCCCTCGGCGCGCGGCGCTGTTGCCTTTTGATCTTTGCTAGCGCGCAGGGATCGCACTGCACTGTCGTGGGTGGGCTGTTTTGATCAACCATGGGCTGGGTCTTCGCTGGGCATGTGTTGAGGTTCGTCGACAGGGTCTTGTTGTTCTTGATGCGGCGATGGTTGTGCCGCTGGCTGAGGCGCTGGCTGGGCCGCTGGCTTGGGCTTGTTGTTGCGTTTCGTCTGCGGGATCCCAGATATCCGAACACCCTCTGTTGCGTTGACCAGGTGGTTGAGCGCCTCTGGGCCTGGGTGGCCGAGTCTGAGATGCCAGGTCCTTGCGTTGACAAGCCTGGGGCGCCGCTTGGTCCACGAACTGAACCGGTTATGGCGGGTGAGCAATGCAGCGTTGTCCAGATCGATAGGGATGTACTCAAGTACGAATTGTCCCTCCTTTTCCGGTATGTCCACATCGCCGTAGCCCACAATTGGGAGGCGTTTGTCGCCGGCCCACACTGAGTCTCCATCTAGGGCCTTCTTAAGATTGAGGAAACGGCTGAGGTTGTTGAAGATGTGGATTGTTGAACCTGAGTCGAGGATAGCCGAGTTGTAGAGAGGGTAGCTGTCGGTCGAAAACGTGCTGGATGGGCATGCAAAACCGGCGTTGACCTCGGCAACCTTCCTCGATTGTCAATGGCGATCCTCTGTGTCGGTTGTTTGGCCGTCTTGGCTTGACGAATCGGCAAACTGGACCTTCTTCGCCTTTTTCTTCAGCCTCTGGACTTCCTTGCGTAAGTCGTCATTGTTCTTGAGGTTATCTTCGACCTTCTGTGCGATGGCTGGCCGAGGCTTCCACTTGTCGAATGCCTTGCTGGGGAATGCGTAGTAGCATTTGTCGAGGGTATGGCCAGGGATGCCGCAGGCCCTGCAGCCTGACGTTGCTCCATCGGTATTCTTCCGCTTCCGGCGCTGCGGCTTGATGGGCTTAGGCGACGGTCCTGACGATGGTGGTGATGATGTTGTATGGTCCGTTTGGTCGTTCCAGGAGGCTGGGTGATTTGGAGCTCGGTCGTAAAGTCGTTGCTTACGGTACGGAAGGTGAGCTTGTTGTTCCTGATGTCGTCCCTGTTGTTTACTCGGTATACTCGGCACCAGGCTTCGAAGCCCGCTTTGTTGATCGCTTGTTCGAAGTCGGTCCACCAGTCTCGCGAGTGTTGGGTATTCGGGATGCCTGCAGCGATAGCTTGGTTGATGGCTTCTTCCCACTCTGCCAGCCAGGTCGTCATATCGCGTGGTTGCCGCACCAGTGGCTTGATAGCCGATTGGTATTTTGACTTCGCGAGGTCGTAAATCTGGTCTGGGGTTGCGCCGACCTGGTCCCGAAGCTTGGTGTACCAGGTCTTGAGGTTTTCCTTTGGCAGGCAAGCGGTCCTTAGGAGGTGTGGCTTGACTGTCTCCCCGACCCAGTCTCTGATCTCCTTGATGGACTTGTCTTCCTTCTCGAAGCGCCGCATTGCATTGTTGTAGACACTCAGGTCCAGCTTGTAGTCGTCCTTGCCTCTCGTCGTCATCTCGTTGGCGTTGGCTGGACGGCCGTTCGGGTCTGGCTGGTCGTCTGGCATCTGTAGGCTCGCGTGCCTTGTGCTGTTGGCTGGGGGTTGCTGAGCCTGGATAAACCTCTTTTCGTAATTTCCCGGGTCAGGCTCTGTCGGTTCGATCAGGAAGGCTGGGCACTGTTGGGCTTCTGGGTCGATCTTTTCCCAGATGTGCGTAGCGATGGTTTTGCTCTGGAACTCTCTGTCCCAGGCGCTCCAGTCCCGGGCCTCCTCGAGCCTTACGTTCTTGTTGGACAATGACATCGTGGATCGTAGGCTTTGTTCGTTCGGGTATGGAGGACGTTGATGGCCGTCGTCGGCTAGGCGCGTCGGTATGGCTTCGACGGCGCGTTGATGGTTGATACGGGGCTTGGAATCCCGTCTTCGTGCCTGCGTAGCTCGTGGAAGCTCTGGAATGCTAACCGGGCTCATAACTGTTGGATGTAATGTGGCTTTAATGCATACTGGCTCACGCAGGGCACGGAAAATTGATTGGGCTCAAATTGGTGATATTCTCTGTCCTCGTTGATTGTGGACTTCTTCGTTGAAGGCTTGCGTGTGTCTTCAGGGCGCTCTTCTCCGCACCTAATTTAGGTGCACAGGGTAGCTTGCACCTGACGCAGGCGGCCCGAGGCATCTGGCTTACTCATCATTTCCAACAATACTAATCAGATGGGTGCTTAGCGCTGACGTCATCGATCCTTTTTTGGGGAATGCAGGGCTGGAAAGAAAACCGCCAAGCTCCACTTCTTCAACATCAACCAGTCAACAAATTACAACGGTTTGGTCTTTTCCATCGCCCAACATGCTCACGCTCGGCTCCATCAGCAAGCAAACGTCGACTGCCGACCCGCTCGCCCACCATGTGGTCCACACGAGTACCAGTGACGCTGCTTCCGGCTGGGCCTCGTACCTGCCGTCATGGGCTCCCTCTCCTGCACGAACCCGCCCACCCCTGAAGAACACAGCAACCGCTGGTTTCCGCAATCCCTGGCCATCATGGCACAAGCCGGCCGCGGCCGAGATGTTGGACAGCTTTCAGTGGGGCGAGGACGACGATGGCTGTGTCAAAATCGCCGCAACACACCTCCAGGATGAGCCAGTACCGCCGAAGCCCGAGCACAGCAAGCGGCCTCGCTTTAGCGACATCAACAGCTGGCCAAACTCTATGGGCGCAAAGGCAGCACGCTTGCTTTCCATTGAGAAACCCGATTTCTTATTCCCTGCGCACAGCAAAGCCAAGGTGACATGGCTGGGTCACGCTGGTGTCCTGGTCCAGCTCCCTCCGCTGTCTCCAAACAGCCGACCTGTCCGCTGCCTGTTCGACCCGATGTTCTCCAACCGCTGCTCTCCGAGCCAACTCGCAGGCCCCATCCGCTCATACCCACCCCCCCTGCAAGCCCGAAGACCTCCCGCCAATCGACGCCGTGTTCCTGAGCCACAACCACTTCGACCACATGGACTACGACTCCCTGATGGCCATCTGGAAGCATAGCCAAGCCACTGTCCGCTTTTTTGTTCCGCTGCAAAACAAGAAATTTCTCCTCTCCTGGGGAATCTTCGCCGACCGCATCATCGAGCTCGACTGGTGGGACACAGTCACCCTGTTCCTACCTAACCCGACCTCTAGCATTGCCACCTCCCTCAAGGTTTGGTGCACACCCGCTCAACACAACAGCTTCCGCATCGCTGGCGACGCCAACACCTCCCTATGGTCCAGCTGGACTCTTGAACTCCTCTCCCCTTTCCACTCCCCCTTCCGAGTCTTCTTCGCCGGCGACACAGGCTATCAGTTCCACTCCTCTCAAGCTGGCCTCCTCCCCAAACAACCCAAACCCCACCACCGCCGCCGCCACCGCCACCTCCCCCAACAACTTAGCCTCAAACTCAGACGACGAGAAATACCCCCTTGCCCAGCATTTAAACAAATCCGAGACAGAATCGGCCCACCGAATCTCTTACTCCTCCCATTTCTGTCGGCGCAACGTATGCCTATCTCCGCAGCTTTGTCCCGCTGCCGAACTGGATTAATCCTTTCCGAGGCATGGGCTGGGGGTGACGGGGGCGAATCACATGCCAGCTTGGGATGCGGTGAGAGTTTTGGAGGTTATGGCTGGAGGGAGAGGGTATGTGGAGTGTGCTGGTACTGATGGGCGTGCGGATGTTGCTGCTGGTGTTGCATCAACCCGTGGTGGTGAGGAGGCTTGTGCAGAGAAGAGGGAGGATGTGAAAGAGATGGAAGGCCAGGGGCGGGTGGTGGCGGTTGCCCTGCACTGGGGCACGTTTGTGACAGACCCGGAGGAGGTCTTAAGGACGCTGGGGCAATTGGAGTGGGCATGTAAAAGTCAGGAGGTGGGGTTTGCCAGGGGCTGGCGGGTAGGACAGGGGAGGAGATGAAAAAGGAGGAGACAAAGCCGGTGTTTGTGGCGTTGAATCATGGGGGAAGCGTTTGTCTATAACGTTCACGCATGGCAAGGTGGTTGTTCTAGAATTGGCGAGGCGTTGAGGATACAAAGATGCCACTTAAAAGAGTTCATCTCGATTGTTTGTCTGGCTTCGGTTGTTCGATAATACATGCGATAAATGACTAATGCCCTAGACAGAAAGGGGGCTTGAAATTCTTTCTATCGTCAAGATGACTTGTCCCGGCCTTAACGTATATCATAAGCGAGAGCCGCATATAAGCGAGCGCACCCACTCTAATGTTGAACCACTGCGCAGGGAATGAAGCAATATATTCAGCACCAAATATCACCACTAGGATGGAACTCAAAGGGTTGTTCAGGTGTTCTTGATGTTGTTGATTGAGGGAAAAGCCCTCCTCCTGGCTATGACACGCAGATCAAAGTGAGGGGTAGATATGCACCAGCTCAGCGGTGGCTTTATGCTCCCTGCGGTTTGACATCTAAAAGGGAATTCTGAACGAAAAGTTCGGTTGTCGGGGTTGATTCGGTGAAGCCAAAGGGTTCACAAGTGCAAAAGCAACAAGTCCTCAATGCTATCAATCAGGGGTTAACAAGTTGTATTGCTTACTGGAGGACTCCCAGAGACCCTCCAGAACGAGTGACTATGTACTGAACTGGGGCAAAAACCACTAGGTTTGGGGCCTGATAATTGGGCCCGCTGATGTGCAGGGGGGACAGTGGGGGGCCTCGATATTGCATTTTTGTTTTACTTTCTTACGTGCAGGCCACGTCGTATTTAGATAGGCTTACGAGAGCTTTGCTCTCTTTCTCTCCTGAGAGCGGGGGTAGGCGGGGCAATCAACATTCTCTTCTGACGACGAGACCTTGGAGGAGCGTACTCAGTAAAGACGGAAGAGGATGATGCTCTGACCGGGGGGACAGAGCTGATTGTTGTCAGAAGAGTGCCATGCATACTACGCCGAAGTCGCCTTGAGCCATAATTTGTTGAAGTCTTCGTTCCTCCTCCAAATCTACGACATCATGGTCGCCAGACTTCGCTGATCAGAAGAAGGGTGAGCACAAGTCCTCAACCTGGGCAGGCATTATAGTATAAGGGTCTGTCGGGAAATACCTGCCAGAGCCAGAGCCAAAAACGGCTTTGGTGGTATGCGAACTGATCGGCTCAAAAAAAGGCAACACAGGCCCTTTGGACGTGGATGCCTGAACCGGAATTTGGTGAATGTAGTGGCTGTTGACTTGGTTCCCTTCTCGAGCCGAGAAAAGATGTAGAGGAATTGGTCCTTCGCTGACCTAATCGCCGGCCCGTCTATCTCTAGCTTGTATTGTATATCTAGGAGTAATGAGGGAAATTCTCTTCGGGTGCTATTAAACTTTGCTGGGTCGGGTAGAGTAGGCTTCTTTTCGTTGGGGGTGGGGTCTTAGAGGAGCCATGAGCGGGGCGGGTTGATCGGAGGTAGTTGTGGGGTGTTCCCGCCTGGGGATGTTTCCATCATGCGAAACTTTCCTAAAGGGCCCGGATTTTCACCTGTGTAGCTTCCCTTTCGCTGGTCTTTTCGACTCGCATCTCGTTCATCTAGCTCAGCACCTGCGCGAGTATCTGGCCCAGGTCCTGGGTTCCGCCCTCGGGTTCCATCGCTACGTCGTCCGATATTATGTTCTTCTCTCGGTGTTCGCCGTGTTCCTCGCTCCATGGAGGGCTTCTCGTCGTGTGCCACGCTTGGTGAAGGGCTTTTCGTCGTGCACCCGGTCTGTTGCCGGGGTCTTGCTCTTGGCTTAACCGGTCGATATGCGCTGATGCATCGTCAAGCTGTGGATGTCTTGCCGCCTGGATGACGACACAAACCTTCTCTGCAATTGACGATAGAAAAATGAATCTTAGTTGTAATGTAACTGTCTCAGGAGTGCAATGCAACTATCTGATGACGACTCTACGAGTACAACTAAGCTTGAAGAAAAAACAGAAAAGTAAAGAGACAGGCCAACGCGTTGCGAAGGCCTTCCTCTGACCAGAGGGAGACACCAAGTGTGAAAGGGGTAAAATTGGTGAAGTCGTTGATGGAATCGTTGGCCGGGAGATGTTTGAGGGTTGGCCGAGGGTCACTGAGGCCTCCGCAAGTCTCAGCCCGTTACACAGTGCCTCCGGGAGAAATAAAATCTATCCATTCAACGAAAACCCCACCCCCCAACATTGATCTAGGTATTCATGCTCAGATTGAGATGTTAGCTTCGTGATCTTGCCAAAGTCTCCAAAAAAGTCCCGTTCCAGACTCAATAAGCTTCCTCGGTTCTCCCTCCTCTGCTATCCTCCCCTGGTCCAAGACAACCACCTGGTCAAAATCCACCACCGTCGAAAGCTTGTGAGCTATGGCAATGACGGTTTTGTTGTGGAATCTTTTTCTCAAAACCCGTTGAATTCGAGACTCGCTCTCGGCGTCGAGACTGGCTGTCGCTTCGTCGATAATGAGAATGCGGGAGTCGGACGCCAGAGCCCGAACCATGGCTACCAGCTGCCGTTCACCTTGGGAGAGATTGGACCCATTGGCCGTGATGATGTGGTCAAGCGACCAAGCCCCCATCGGGCCGCCCATGACTGCATCCAACAAGCCCTGAAGAGCAGCATCGGACCGCTCTCCGAGAAAGTCGATGTTGAGCCGCAGTGTCCCAGCGAAGAGGGTGGGGTCTTGGGGAATGAAACTGATCTTGCGTCTCAGTAGGGACAAGTCCACGTTATTGATGTCGGTGCCGTCAATGAAGACGTCACCGCGCAGTTTCGTCGTCAGACGCAAGATTGTCGCTGCGAGCGAGCTTTTTCCGCTTCCAGATCGGCCAACGAGGGCCACACACGTTCCCGGTTTGACAGCCAAGTCAATATCCCAAAGCACGGGATTGGAATCCGTCGCGTAGCTAGCGGTGACGCTGCGCAATTCCACTCTTCCATCAGAAGGCCAGTCTATGCTGGGCGGCGCTGGCGGGGGTGTGTCATTACCAGCGACCCGTTGTTCCTGGGGCGTGCGGTGGATGTACTCCTCAATCCGCTGGAAGCTGCTCATTTCCACCTCCAAAAGACTGGATAGGTAGACGGCATCTTATGGGATTTGGTCAGTTCATTTTGTCCGGGGAGTTCACAGACGCAAGAAGTAAGGACACCTACAGAGCAAGGCAGAACAGAGAGTGATGGAGCTTGTCATGCTAAAGCCGACCACTTCGGGGGTCACATTGACTGTCGAGAGGGCGAGAACGGCGGTCGAGAGGGAAATGAGGCCAACAAGAAAGTCCATCCGCACGGCGAACCATCGTTGACAAGCACTGACGGCTTCCCATCCTCGGAGATAAGCTTCGAGAGAGCGAATGAAATCCTGGCGACAAGAGTACTGCACTCCGTGGGCCCGGATTACCTCGATTCCCGAGATGGAATCAGCAATGTCCACAAGCAATGGTGACATGCAGGCAGCATAGAGTCTTTTCGACGCCGTTGATCCATAGAGGTAAACTTGTCCAGTGAACATGCCGAGGCCAAGGAGAACCATGGCCGGGGCGAGAAACGTCGGCAGCAGAGATGAGACGGCCACCAAGCGGAAAGCGATTGCGAGAAAATTGTCCACAACCTGCTTCAGAAGCTCGGTGACGGTATTGTCGAGAGAAAACATGTCGGCGGAGAAGCGGTTCAGTATCTGTCCTCCAGGAGTGGCCGTGATCCACGAGAAGGTTGCCCCCAAAACAGACGAAACCAGACGCCGATGTTCTGTCCGGCTTGCTCGAAGCGCGCCCCCAAAGAAGACAACAGAAGCCAAGCTGGCAAGGACGAGCTGTGATACACCGAGTCCACCGTAGATACCAAGGTACCAAGTCGGCGAACCGGAATTACCCGAGGCCGTATTCTGTGATGCTTCTGACCAGATGGTCAACCAGAAGGACTGCGCGACGTCCACGGCTTGAACACTCAACACCAAGGTACATAGAAGTCCCAAGGCCCACCGAGACCCAAAGAGCTTCATATAATTTAACGCGTACAACTTGCCAATGAGGCCGTCTAGGACAGGCTCAGTCACAGTGTCCGTTGTCCGCGCTGACCGCGGATATTCCCCATGGGACATGAGCTTCGCATACGTCGGGGGAGATTCTGTCGCCAGAGTGTCGTTTTCTGACCCCGTGCTGTCTGCTGCGCTCGACGTTTCTTCCTCTCGATCAACCCGAAGAACTTGAACTTGAGGCTCCCTGGGCCGTTCCACAGCCGTGACCGTTCCATCAGCAACGCGGATGACGAGGTCTGCGGCCTGCAAGCATCTTGGATTTGAGGTCACGAGCACCACCGTGCGCCCTCGCACGAGTGGTCCGAGGAGGCATCTTTCCACAACGAGTGTGGTGGTTGTCATGTCGAGAGCAGCAAGGATGTCGTCCAGCAGGATTGTCCTGGTCTCGGCGTAAATGGCTCTTGCCAGAGCCACCCGCGCCTTTTGGCCCCCGGAAAGTGCTGCGCAATTTGCGCCCAAGTCGCCAAGATCGCCATTTGGGATGCTTTGCAGGTCGATATCGAGGCCGAGGTCTTGAAGAACCTCCTCGTACCTGGCCTTGGAGAAGGGCGAATGAAAGAGAATGGCTTCTCTGACGCTTCTTCCCTTCAACCAGGGGGCCTGGCCAGCGTATGATACGACTTCTCCGGGGAAAATGCGAGCTCCAATAACGCCTCGAACGACGGGCATCTCGTTCAGCAATGCCTTGATCAGGGTTGATTTGCCTGTTCTGTGATGACATGATGTGTTAGTGCTCTGTATCTATCAGGTTATCGACTGCCGGAGTAGAGGGGATGACAAACCCAAGCTCTCCAGTGATGGCATTGAGCCCGCCAGGTACCAAATTGAATGAAACATTTTTGAGAATAGTCTTGTTGATGGCTTCGCAGTCTTGATCCAAACAGACGGCCGCCTCTCTGGCACCAAACACTGGCTCCTCCACGGTTCCAGTTTCCTGAGAGTCCGAATATGGCGATCGTGCGATTCTTTCACATTCCATATCAAGGTCCAGTGCTAGATGTTCCGCAACATCGCCATCGTCCAGAAACCCGGCGAGGCGTCTGAGAGAGACAAATGCCTGTGCATATGTGCTGACACCGACAACAGCCAGCGCCATCATGCCCTTCAACGTATTGAAGATGGCAACGACGGTAAAGACAACGTCTGGGGTGAGTCGCTGGCCGGCGACCAAAGTGTAAAAGCCGAGCGACAGGACCAGGGGCACGAGTGTAAACGCCCCCGAGACGACATCGGACGCGGTGATGATGACAAGCTTGTGCCACAACGCATCCATCTCCTTTTTTCTCAGCTCGTCAATCCACGCCCCGAAAGCGTCCTCCAAGCCGAGAAACTTGACGGTTTGTAAACCCTTGACTGCCTGAGCA
The DNA here is from genome assembly GCA_027946355.1 of Collariella sp. IMI 366227. NCBI lineage: Eukaryota > Fungi > Ascomycota > Sordariomycetes > Sordariales > Chaetomiaceae > Collariella > Collariella sp. IMI 366227. The sequence goes on along the minus strand of JAPEUS010000002.1, from coordinate 90,319 downwards.
ACGCGGCGTACTCGCGCGTCGATAGCCGCCATGACGCGGCCCTGTGCGGCTTCTTGGTAGCGGCCAATGAGCCAAGAGATCGGGATCCGGGTGAGGAGTAGAACGGCAAGGCCTGGGATATAGGACCATCCGATCGTGCGGTACAGGAGCACGCTTGCAACTGTAATTTCGGTGGGCACCAGAAACGCCGCCATGAGGGTGTATCGCAGCGTGGCGATTTTGTCGGTGTCGGCAGCTACCAGACTGGTAACGCGGCCGGCATCAGGCCGCGCGCCGGGTCGCTGCTTGAGAAGCTTCTGGTAGATAGCGTGGATAACCATGGATTTTAGGTGGCATATGTTTCTGGTGGAGTGGAATTCAAAGGTCTGCATGCAGAGCCCTCGGATGATGGGCGAGATTCCGAAGAGCGAAGCGGCAAACCAAGAGCGGAGGGGTGTTCCTCTGGGACTGCCGGCGAGATGCGTAAGGATGCTGGTCAGGCCGATGGTGCCTAAAAACTCGCAGCAGCCGCAGAGTATCATGAAGAGCGACATGACGAGGATGCGGCATCGGAACAGCTGCCAGAGCGCTCGGGGTGTCGAGGTATGTTTTCGGCGGACTTGGTGGAATTTGGCCAACCATCGCTCAGGGCGGGATTCTTCGTCTAAGGAAGGTAGCTCTTCAAGCGTGATTTTCCCACTTGTCCGGTAGGCAGAGGCGATGAGCGGGCTGACCCAGCCGTACGTCCACCATCTGGTAAGCGCTGAGCATGTTGACGATGTGTGTGCTTGACCTCCGTTTGGGAGACCCACATCGTGGGAGGGAGTAATGACAGGAAGAATGATTGAAACCACAACAGTTGATGCAAGATAAACCAGTTGCAAGGTATCAATATTAACATCCGTTATCTCATTTTGTGTTGCCAAGGGAACGAGTATGCCAGGGAGGACGCTGAAAAAGACGACAACAAGTGAAGTCGAGGTTGCAAGGGCGTGAAGAGCCCGGCGGTGTGACTTCGAGCTGAAATATGCAAGGCGTAATGTCAAGACAAGACTCTATGTAGACAGTCAGAAAACCACCATGGAGCGGTTTTGATGGCTGGGGGCCCGGCTCGAGATCCCCAGGGAATCATTCAGTGAGAACTCACCCAGACTAGTGCTGAGACAATCGATTCCAGCTGTCTACAACCATGAACAGCGGATAAGATGTTGACAACCAAACAAAGCAACGTCCCCGCCACGCCGATGGCGTTTAACAGAACATGGCGTGGTGAATACAAGCTGATCCTGAGCTGCGTGCGAGGCCGAAGAAACCGAACTCCTGCCACCAAGAGGACGATTGCCACCCCTCCAAGGATATGTGGTACCTCCCCAGACCTTTCTAGACGGTTCGGCGTATAGGAAAATCTGGGGAAAATAGACTGTCCTTGGAGCAAGTCAGTCATTGCTTGTGTCTGTAACTCGTTCAAGTCCTGAGAGACCCAGCTAGTGTAAGTGACAGCACAGTGACTGTGGCAAACTTGGAAGGGGTAGTTAGGTGGTTAAGTGCATTTCTGGGGCAAACACAAGCACCGGGACACACGTACATGGAAAAACTGGCGGAGTAGTGAACTGGGCAGTGTTGTGGATGTAGGTGCATGTATCGGAATCAGAGCCTTGGAAAACAATGGTCAAGTTCAAAGTTCAAGCTGTTCTCAAACCCTCATACCCCCGTCTGCCCATCATACCTTGCATCGTGTAATCATAAAAGCTCGTCAACTGTTGTCCAAAACGGAAACCTGAACTGAGATTCGTCTAGGGTGTTCCTTGTTCCTTATCGCGAAGGACGGGAGCTAAAGCATCAAGTGGATAACAACCGCTCTATTCCCGGCGTCTGGGGTGCACCGTGGACCATTCCCCAATCCGGCAATCTGGTACGGGATGGCGGGGCCGAGGGGCCAAACGGAGGTATGGAACGCCGAGGGGTTTTTTACACGATTGCCCGACTTGCATTTTTATCTTGGGGACCGAGACAAAGAAATCCTCGACCGAGTATTGCCGGCCAAGCACAGAAGCCGTCCACAAAGGGGCCGATTTGGTAGTCCCGAAACCTTGTTCACTTCATCAGGAACTACCATGTATTCCACATTACAGGTATTGGCACTTAGTCTCTTCGGATTCTGCCATGTCGCCAGCGGAGCCGTCGTTCCCGAAGCTCAGAGAGTTCTGAGCAGCGGAGCCACAGCCGAAAGTGAATATGCCGTTTTTCGACACGACAACAACCCGAATTATGCGATCCGAGTCCGCGAACAGACCGATAGTTTGTGCGACGCCGGTTCCAAGCAATACACTGGATGGCTTGACGCCGGGGGAAAGCACCTGTTCTTTTGTAAGTTTTGACCAACCGGAGCCACTGAGACAAGCGATAGGACAGCCTAGAAGGTCCTTGTACTGACTCTTCAAATCACAGGGTTCATTGAGAGTCTCAATGACCCAACCACGGATCCTCTGAATCTGTGGATGACTGGAGGTCCGGGGTGCTCTGGCCTTATCGGTACGTTGATGCCCTGGGATATTTAGTGTGAACGGCGCTGCATTCATGTACATGTACGATGATTTTACCAATACTGACACTCACTTGTGGCCAAAGGCATGATGCTCGAGTTGGGGCCGTGTCTCATCAACACAAATGGAACCGGCACACGTCGCAACCCCTACTCCTGGACCCGGAATGCGTCCATGATCTTCATTGACCAGCCGGCTGGAACAGGCTTCAGCTACACCGATGACGGGGTTCCTCTCCCAGGCGACTCGTTTCTCGCCGCCGAGGATGTGCATGTGTTCTTGCGCATCTTCTATGAGGCCTTTCCGAAGTTCAAATCGGTCCCCTTCCACATCTCGGGGGAGAGCTACGGCGGCCGTTACGTTCCAACGGTCGCGGCCGAGATTGTTCGCTACAATGAGCTGAGAGCCTCGCTGCGGTCCGAGTTTAAGATTCCCCTAAAATCCATCATGATCGGGGACGGCTTTGTCTCTCCGCTGGACATCACTTACGGCTACTACGACACGCTCTGTACGACGAAACCCGGTGTCGACCGACCCATTTTCAACGAGACCCGGTGCAGGCAAATATCTGATTCGCTTCCCCGCTGCGTCTACCTGCATGAAGCATGCTACGAGTACCCGGACGCAATCCTTTGCCAGGCCGCTGACTCGTTCTGCATGGGCCAAATCCGTGACCTCTTCGACAGCGAAACCGGCCAGGGGGGCCGTGATCCCTTTGACATCACTCGGACGTGCGAGGTCGACCAGCTTTGTTACTCTGATGTGCTGGCCATCCAAGAGTACATGAACACCCCGGACGTTCGTACAGCTCTGTATGTCCCTCGAACAGTGGCAAATTTTACCATTTTAAGCTTGGACATCCACGAGCTTTTTGCGAAGGGTAACGATCTCTACGTCAACACTGCGAAGGAGGTCAAGTTCGTTTTGGAGAGCGGCGTCGATGTGCTCGTGTACAACGGCAATCTTGACCTTGCTTGCAACACGGCGGGGAATCGGCGTTGGGTAGAGAGGCTTGCGTGGGCTGGGCAGGTTGAGTTTGTATCGAGAGGCATGGAGGACTGGTATGCGCCCAGGGGCAGCGAAATCGTCAAAGCGGGAACGATGAAGGAAGTGTATGCAAAGGTCAGACCCGACAGCAAACGTTCTTCTCGTCTGGCCTTTGTCACGGTAGATAAGGCGGGACACATGGTGCCCCCTGGATCAGCCTGAGATCTCTCTCCATCTCATCCAGACCTGGATGAATGGTGGCAAGATTTAGCTGACTTGAATCTAAGAAATATGGAGACTTCACCCGATTGCATTACAGCTGCCTCAAGAGGAAATGTTAAACGGGGCTAAGCAATATCGTTCCTTTTAGGTTAGTTATTAATAACCTCGAGACTTGACTCCGAAGTCCAGTTCGATTCCTCTTCGGTAAACCTGAACTGAGCCCATTGTGTCAATTATCTGACCAAGAGCCCCTCTTTGGCTTGACTCTTTCTTGCGCCTCCCAATCAACGACCCAATGGACTCCGTTAGTCCAGACCATCTGCTGCCCGGTTCTGCGGCCCCTGGGCGGCCTTCTCTACCCAAGGTGGCCTACCTAGGCTGCATCCCCGAAGATCTCAAAGCGCGCTTCAATGAACGTTCGATGTCCCATTCATTAAATCTCATTCGCTATGTGGCGACTTCCGAAAGCCAGTTTCTCAGCGACGTACAAGATCCGACATCGGCTCTCTCAGGGGTTTCCGCAATCCTGCGCCTCGGCACCGAAGCCAGCACTGGCCTTCCCCAGGGATGGACTTCCAACCTAATTAAGATCCCGCACTTGCCACCGAGGCTCCGGCTGCTCGTGAATCTTGGTCACGGCCTTGAGAAAGAAAACGTCACGGGCGCTGCCGCCAGGGGCATCACGGTCGCGGGCACCGGGGGCGGGACGGATGCCACTGCCACGGTTGCGGTCTACCTGGTAATTTCCGTGTTTCGCGGCCTGAGCTCCGCCGAGAGAGCCGCCCGCGCCGGCGACCGCAAGGAATTTGTCAGCGCCATGTACCGGGCTTCCGCGTCGGGGAGGGACCCCCAGGGCAAGACGGTGTGCATCTTTGGGTATGGGAGAATCGGCCAGCGCATCGGCCAGTTGCTTGGCGCGTTAGGGATGAGGGTCTGCGCCGTGCGCCGGACTCGCCGAGTCCCCTCCGGTGACCCGTTAACTGGAGTGGCTGGGGACGGAGGCGTCATGCTGTATGATTCGCTGGACGACGTTATTGGGGATGTGGACTGCTTGGTCCTCGCGTGTCCGTATACCGAGGCGACGCATCACATCGTGAACTGGGCCATGATCACCCGCATGAAGCCGGGTGCAAGGGTCGTCAATGTAGCCAGGGGGAGATGTGTGGATGAGGAGGCACTGGTTAGGGGGCTCGAAACGGGCATTCTGAGCGGGGTTGGCTTGGACGTCTACGAGAACGAGTAAGTGTTGCCCTTCTGGTTCTTGTTCCGCATACGCGAATTACCGAGGACGACAAGTTGACAATTAATTTCCACAGACCCAGCATTACCCCTGAGCTGTTGAAGTTGGACTCGGCCGTCCTTCTTCCTCACATTGGAGGATTGTCAGTGGAGTGTACAGAGGTAAGCGTGACGGCGCGCCCTCCCCTAAGACACTCATCTCGCTCACTGATGACCATTAGAATCACATTCTAGATGCTTTGGACACGACCAAAGAGTTTATATACCACGGGGCTGATGGCTGTGTTTCATCATTGAAGTAACTACTTGATCGTAAACATGATGGTCTCACGAAACACCTCGCAACAGCTAGGGAGAGAATCATTGTGTATAGCAGTGTTGTTTATAGCCATCCGGTGTGCCTATGTACAAGGAGAATTTAGGTGAGAGACTTCATTGTCTCGTCAATGACAACCCCCCACTCGTGGTCTTTCTTGCCGTACATAATGTCGCTGAGCCACCCCCTAATTGCCGTCGTGTACGGCGCAACAGGAACTCCCTGGTCGTTCTTTTTGCCAACCTCAATGTCCATGCCTTGATATTGAATGGTGTTGACAGACGCAACGAAAAACTGTGCAAAGTCAGCAAAGATATGCATGCAGTCAAATCGCTTGTGCCCAGGCACGAGCAAAGGTGCGAAGAGCTTACAGCAGTCCCAGAGACGAACGCCTCCAACAGCCGGTTATCCTCGGATGCGGATATCAACTCAGCCATGGTCAACTGGCGCTCACTGACGTCTATCTTCTCCAAACCGCTATCGGTACTCTCCGACTGCAGTCTGCCCCTCGCAAGCTCGAGCACGCTGCGGCGAGTGACGCCGTCTAGAATAATATCTCCAAGTGCAGCGGTGATAAGCTCCGGAAACCCTGTCTTCTTGTCACGGATGACGACAAAGAAATTGCTCGCCCCAGCTTCGGTGACCGCATCGTCCGGACCAAACAGCCATAGTACCTGAATGAAGCCAAGTTTATTGGCCTGCTCCTGAGCAACTAGACTCGGCGCGTAGTTTGCACCCAACTAACCCGGCAATGTCAGTATATATCACATTAGCGTTAATCGCATTCGTGGAAATTATTACATACCTTTGCGTTTCCAAAGCCGCCAGGCCATGCGCGAACTTGCCCCTGGCTGCAAAGCAGCTTCAAACCAGGGCCGGTCTGGCCAAATTGGGGAAACAAGACGGCGATGATAAAGAGCATGGCCTCAGCCGGGCGGCCAACTCCGAGCGCGGCACTCGTGCCAATGATGGCGGGCCTGATGTACAGGAAGGTTCCAGGCTCCGGCAGCCAACGGTCGCCATCAACTGCCAGGAAACTCTTGATAAGTTTCTCGAGCTCGAACGGGTCGAAGTCTGGCAGGCCGCCTCGCTGGGATGAGAAGAGGAGACGCTTGCAGTTCAAGTCGGGACGAAATAGGCGCAGTTTTCCATCATGCCCACGGTAGGCTTTGAGGCCCTCCTATGCAATGATTTATGGCAGTCAGCAACTCCCGGCACGACCACAATAAAGCATTGACAATTCAAACTCACAAAGCACTCTGTCCCGTAGTGAAGGACACTCGAGGTCGGTGGAAGGGAGAAGTTCTCGTAGGGGCGGATGTGCGGATCGGACCAGCCCGTCGCGCGGCTCCAGTTTGTCACCAGCATGTGGCTCGTCGTGACACTCTGCGTCCGTCGAATGAGATCATTCGCGGCTGGTACAGGGGGTTCATCCTCAGGCGGCCGTCGAGTGACAATGAGGCGGGATGCATCCAGAGGTGCCACAAGGGGTTTTCCATTGGGATTCATTCCAGTGGGAACAGACTCAACAGACGTGGCTGAGGGCGCCATGGCAATCGGAAATGAGAAATGGCAGAGACCGATTGGGTCAGTCAGTCAGAGCAGTCCGGGACTTGGGGTACTGTGGAATTGGTTCAGCTTGGTTCAACTCTATGGCATGATGTGTACTATGTAGATAAGCAGATTTCAGCTGAAACCGGCCGGCACCAGTCGTGACTCTCAGGAAACCGATATTCTGGCGGTTGCATGCAGACACCGGCACCCGATTTGCCCAAGCCCGAATAGTATTGCCTAATTCAGTAATTGTGAACGACACCGACCCACGCGTAGGATTTGGGATCCGCCTCATCCATCTTCTCGGAACGACTCCACTTCAACCTACACTTATCAACCCAGCACGGATAACTGCTGTGGTTTCTGGCCTCGTGGATGTCACTGGGGGGTGCGAACCGAACTTGTGCGATAGCTTAGCGCAGCGTGGGGAAAACGACGAAAGCCATGAACGCTTAGGTCGTTAACGACTCTCAATGGGCATGAGCCTGGAGAGGCACCAATTCAGCCGTTGTTTGTTGCGGGTGTCATATTCCCTCCCCACTGACTTTTCCTTCACCACCACCACCACCGGCGACACAAACAAAGAAAATCACCCATCAACTCCGCCCTGCCCGCTGTTACCCTCAATCCCCGCAATTTTCCAGTTCCTCGCTTAGAAGAAACAGCCAGACAGCCCAGATATTCGTATCAAACCACGCAGGCGGTGACTCAATAACCAGATATTGACGACTAACGGGATTGCACCCTGCAGAACCGGCATTTGAACTCTGGCATCCCACCTCCGGGGGTAGTATTTCCAGCGCCCCGGGTCCGAGATCATGGATGAAAGAGACAACGATAAGGAGTTCCCCACAATGTGAAAGATAACGTCGAGACGCCCCCGCAACCACATTTAGGCTTAGTGCCTCCGGGCGAAATAAATTCCATCCATCCATCCAACCACATTAACGATTTTGGGACCACGCAGGCCAGATAAGCAAGGAGCCATGACAAAACGGGATATGCTGTACGTGATAAGGTCGGCGGCAACTCTTCTTTCCAAGCTCCTAGCTAGGGCCAGGGTTTGAGCTGGCCTGACGGCCGACAACTACCTTGCGCAGTACACCAAGGTGACAATGAAGCATACACATATGACCATGACCTCAGCAACTGGCCTCAATGCAATCGAGAGCCTCCTGGGACATTATGTGACTCTGTCCTTTACGGACATTCAAGCCAGAACCCACGCAAAACCATCCTGTGAATCGTGACACAGCCTGAACATGGCCGACCAGCACGACAACAAGTCGACCAAGTCCACTCCTACCGAAAAGAACAACGTCCAGGTTGCAGCTCAAGATGATGGATCCGAACTAGAAGGGGGCTTGTTTGAGGACTCGTGAGTTGATGCCCTGATTCCTTCGGTCTCCAGCCGGGAGATTTCCAGGTTCCAAGTCAGGAGCCCTGTCGCCGGGTAATATACCACTTACCTACACGAATTAACACATTGGAGTCCTTACGAGGAGGTCCGCGCCATTGTCCCGCCGGTCGATGACCCAACGCTCCCCGTCAGCACGTTCCGGGCATGGTTCTTGGGCATTGTCTCAACCGCCATCTTCGCCGGCATATTGCAGTTTTTTCAGCTGCATTCCCCGCCAGGTCAGTTCGATACTATGTGGTCTGCGATTGTGGTCTTGGCTGATGAGGTGTTGCTGGGTATTCGTGCCAGTGTTTCTTTCTGCGTACGTCGTCATCATTGTCACCCTGCCGGCGGGACACTTTATGGCTCGAGTCCTGCCAACCAGGGAATTCAACCTATTCGGCTTCAGCTTCACCTTGAACCCCGGCCCGTTCAACCACAAGGAGCACACCATCATCGCCATCATGGCTAGCCTTGTCTCGGCCTTTGACAATGGCTCCCTCGCCTCCGACGTCTATGTTGCCTTTGATAAGTTCTTGGGAATCCCCATCGCTCCCGGATACCGCCTCATGTTTCTTCTCACGACACAGGGCCTCAGCTTTGGATTCGTTGGCCTCTTCCACCGCTTCCTGGTCCGCCCGGCGTTTTGCATCTGGCCGGGCGCCTTGCCCACGTGCTCGATGATATACGGTTTCCACGATCCGGGTTTCAAGAACACGGTTGCCAACGGGTGGAAGATGCACCGTATGAAGTTCTTCTGGGTTGCCGTCCTCATCGCGGGCTCCTGGCAGGTGGTGCCGTCCTTCCTTTTCACATCTCTGACGACATTTGCCTGGATCGTTTGGATCAAGCCCCAGAACGTCACCCTGAACCAGGTCTTCGGGGCTTGTGTCCGGGATGGACCTTCTCCCCCTGACGTTGGACTGGAACCAAATTTCGGGCTATCTTTATTCGCCCTTGGTCGTGCCGTCGTGGGCCATTTTGAACGTCCTCTGCGGAAGCATCTTCTTCCTCTGGATTGTCTCCCCCGCGCTTCACTGGACCAATGTGTGGTACGGCCGGTACTTCCCGTTTTCCTCCTCGAAAACTTTCGACAACACCGGTGCCTCATACAACACGTCCCGCGTCATGAACGATGACTACAGCCTCAACAACGAAGCCTACGGCGAATATTCGCCCGTCTTTCTCTCCACCACCTCCGTGCTCTCATACGGGTTGGGTTTTGCTTCCATAACCTCCATTCTCATTCATACATTTCTCCACCACCGGCAAACGCTCTGGACCGCCATCAAGACAGCCGCCCGCGGCACCGATGACGAGACCGAAGATGTCCATGGAAAGCTCATGCATGCGTACAAGCAGGTCCCGGAATGGTGGTACGCAATATTCTTTGCCATCCTGATGGGCATCAGCATGGCATTTCTCTACGTCTACAAGACCCAGCTGCCTTGGTGGGGTCTGATCGTTAGCGTCCTCCTCAACATAGTCCTCCTCGTGCCCATTGGCATCATGGCGGCGACTTGTAACATCACCGTCAACACGGGTGTTCTGTCAGCACTCATCGCCGGCTTCATCTGGCCGGGGAACATGATGAACAACGTCGTCTTCAAGGTTTTTACCTTGGTTTGCACTTTCCAGGGCCTTGGATATGTGCAGTCGATGAAGACGGGCCAGTACATGAAGATTCCCCCGCGTGTCACGTTCACTGCCCAGATCCTGAGCATCGTCATCTCCTGGCTGGCCCAAACGGGTGTCAATTTGTGGGCCATGGCCAACGTGGAGGGGATCTGCACCCCCAGCGCTGTCAACAACGTGAGTACAGACTATTATTGCATCACAGTATACCCGCCATAGGATGTACGGAGTAGCTGACACGCCTTCTTCATTTATTAGTTCTTCTGCCCCCTTGCGCAGGGATATGCCGCGAACGCTGTCTTTTGGGGTCTAATCGGGCCTTCAAAACTCTTCCAGTCTGGGTCCATGTACAACGACATGCTCTGGTTCTTCTTGATTGGCGCCGCCTTGCCAGTCATTCTGTACTTCCTGTCCAAGAAGTTCCCCGATAACAAATTCCTCAGCAAGGTAAGGTCTTCGAACTCCCCTGGCTTGAAGTGATGCGGGCCGGCAACCCATCACTAACATTATTTCTTAGATTCATGCTCCGGTCATTTTCGCGTCCACCTCCGCGATCCCTCCTGCCACCGCCGCGAACTACGTGTCCTGGGGCGCGGTTGGACTCCTCTTCAACATGTTTGTCAAACAGCGCTACAAGGCCTGGTGGAGCAAGTACAACTACCTCTTGTCGGCCGCTCTTGACTCTGGTTTGGCCATCGCCACGTTTTTGGTATTTTTCTGCCTCACGTACCCCGGTGTCTCTTTGGATTGGTGGGGCAATAACATTGCGTACATGACGGCGGATGGCCAGGGAACGCCCCTTGATACCGTTGCCCCCGGAGAGACCTTTGGTCCCAAGAAGTGGGTTTGAAGCTTTGAGCTGGGGACGTTTATAGCAGGCCCCTGCCTCATGATTGCGTTTGAATAGAGATCTGGGGGCGTGATGCTCGACTCATTGATATTATTCTCTCGATAATAACAACTGGAAATACAATGATGTGAAACTGAGGTACCATCCTCCTTGCCGCCGCGTGAAGAACGGGCTCAAAGCTGCCCAGAATCCTTTCGGGGGAGCGGACGGGTAATACTGGACGCTGGTTGTGGACCCCCGCCAGGATCTCGCATCATGCCGCGTTGAGCCGGGCAAACAACCCCTAACCTAGCAAGATAAGCACCGTCAAACTACCATCCCTATCGTATAACAGCGGGGCCGATTCCCTTGTAACGCCCACCGCCTTCTCCTGCCGCCCCCTCGTTCTTTGCGCAGTGGCGGATACTACACTCTCACGGCCAAAATGTCCTCACCAAACACACAACCACCAAACACACAACAAGCACAGCCATTGGCTGCCCGCCCGCCACGCAAGAGGCATATTGTGTCTCGAGATCGCGACGGCTGCGTGACATGTCGGAAGCGGCATCTCAAATGTGATAAGGGAAAGCCTGGGTGCAACAATGTTCGTCTATTCCCTTTAGACGCCCCCCCCTCCCCCCACCCTGCTTCTTCCTTCGCCTCCACAGAGCCGTCATTTAACAAGAACGGTGATGTGAACTGGGAATAGTGTTTCAGGAACCGCATTATATGCGAAGGCTACGTGTCGAGGCTTGTTTTTCGTGACCAGACCGAGGCCATCGAACAACGCATCCGGGGACCGTCGGCTAAACGACGCTGCACTCTGCCACCACCCGAGGAGCTGAGCCTATTAGGGGATAACAGTGCCCCGAAAGCCTTCTCGGAAGAGAAGAATGGTCTCGCTAGGGAAGATGTAGTCCCGGTTCGGAGTTCCGAGGAAGCAGGCGTGACAGGCGGCATGTTGGCCGTCGGAAATGAACTGCCAGTGTTTGACGACGGCTTGAGGGAACTACCGGATCCAACTGAGTGGCTTTGGCAAGACTGGAGCGCCCCCCTTACAGCCTCTCCCTGTGGTTGCGAACGATGTCTTTGCAGCATGTCTTCCCACTTTTTCTGGGACTTTCGAAGACGGGCCAAACAGTTCCTCCCGGCCAGAGGATGAGAGCGTCTCCAGAGACCAAGCCGATGACCTTTTCGACGACCCCTCCTCTGGCATTGACTCGCCAGTATCTCAGAATGGAGTACTGGCTGATAGCCAGATGATGATCCAGCTGGAGGAGGACCATCCCCTTTGGAGGTGCTTCCGCTTCCCCCAAGACATGGACTACTTCCAAAGGTTGGTGGAGGACGAAGTCAGGGGGTTCTCGTCAATCCTGCCCTTCTGGCAGCTCATCGACGAGGAGCCGACGACTGCGCCCCACGTCTGGAGCGCAGCGCTCGCCATATCGGCCCTTACGCTGCGACGGCGCAAGGCTCACGACACGACGACGACTCGGGGCGGCGCCCACTCCCCGGGCGAACACGCCCTGTGGCACTATGCAAATGCCATCCGTCTCCTCGGGCAGGAGTTCCCCCACGCTTCGCCGCAGGCCTTCTCGGGACTCCCCGCCTCCGACCTCCGGGGCTGGTTGCTCACGCGCCTCCTGCTCGCCAACTTCGACCTCTACCGCGGCGCAATCGGCTCCTGGCGCGCCCACCTATCGGACGCTGGGCGGGTCTTTAGCGTCTGCCACCACCGCATTGTGTCATCCGAGTCCCCGGCCTCCCCAGTCTCCGACCTTAGACCTGAGTTCTCGAAGATATTCCGATCATCGGGGGGTACCCTCGCCCTAGTGCCAGGGGATCACATTGACCGGGACTGCGGCGCGGGCGAAGGCCGCCGCCTCGTGCACGCCTTCGCCCGCATGGCGCTGCTTCTGGAGATGCACAACGCCGAGTTCTCCATCTCGCGCCTCCGGGGCGTCAACCCGGGCGTCGCCCACGAGCTTTCTACTATGGTGTCCCGGTCCGAAAGCCCGCGCGACCGGCTCCTCGCGCTGATTCGCGATATTGGCAAGGTTGAGATCAAGCTCCGCTCGCGCCCCGCGGCGGGCGAGCAGTGCCGGCCGGCGGGCGAGATGGAGCAGCTCGACGCGCGCCTCGCGTTGTGGCAGCGCGCGCTGGCCCCGACGGAGCTCCCCGTCGACACGGGCGTCGAGGCGCCCGTCCGCCTCGGCAGCGGTGCCGGCGCTGGGGGTGACGAGCTGCTGCTGGCCGTGATGCCGCTGACCTTCCCGAGCGCGGCGGACCCGTATGTCGCTGCCGTCAACTACGCGCACTTCCTGTGCGCGCGCATGCGGGCGCGGACGCGGTATGGTCACGGCGCCGAACGCATCGCGCCCCCCGATACGGAGGCCACGGCGCTGCACATTTGCCGCATTGCGGCGGGGCTGTCGCCGAAGGGGTACGCCGAGGCCGACGCCTTCGGGCACGGCATGATGCCGGCCGTCGTCGGGGCGTACCGGTGGACCGTGGACCGCCGGCTGCGGGCCTGGATCGAGGGGTGGCTCGAAGGGTACGAGCTCGAGGGGTGCGACAGGGAGGGCATCTGGAGCGTGCGCAAGACTATGAGGCTGCAGAGGTTCCTATCGCTCGAGGAGTCCAGGAGGAGGAACCAAACAGGGTTGTGGAACATCATCGCCGCCACGATCGATGAGGATGATGACTTGGACGTCAATGCGGGCACTTCTTCGGCGTCCCTCGAGGCCGGGGTTGACGGGGTGCTCATTACAGGCACGGGTACCAATAGCGGCATGGGTATCGACCCGGGAGTGTTGGAGAGGGCGGACTGCTCCCGAGCCGCGCGTGTTCTTGATCCTTTCAAGGTCATCGTCCATTCCAGGACAGCTAGCGGCTGGGCAACTGATCATTACATCGTGGCATGATGTTTGGTTCTGTAACAACCCCTCTCATAGTCTGGAAGCCTACTGTGCTTGGATGTCGTATACAAGTCTAAGGAAGGGGTATAGGAGGAGAGAGAGAGCACTTAGTAATGAAGGGGGGTTGACGGCGGGAATACTAGGTACTAGTTACTCCTTGGATGGCTCCAGTTGATTGTGACCGCGGGTGGGCAGTTATGGAGGCAAGTGGGTGTTGGGTTGACCGGTCCGCACCTCCTACTACAATCACTCCCCTCACAACTCTGCGGCATATATTCCAACCGCGCAGCCTACTTCGACATCTACTCAACGCAACGAATTCGCTGAACAAGTCTGTAACGGGCTGAGCCCCGTAAAGGCCTCGGTGACCCTCGGCCAACCCCTGAACATCAACGACTCCATTACACTTACCCCTTTCACACTTAGTGTCCCGCTCTGGTCAGAGGAAGACCTCCGCAACGCGCTAGCCAGACTTTCCACTTTCCTTTCCTTTCTTCAAGCTTAGTTGTACTCGTAGAGTCGTCATCAGATAGTTGTAAATACTCCTGAGACCGTTACAAAGTCGACTTCGACCTCTATCTCCAGATCTATCGCGCAGCCAAATAACACATACACCCATTATCCAGGACCATCGGCACCCCAAACCGCCCAATCCACGAATCGACGCAGTACTTGGAGCAAGACGGCCGACTGACTACACTATTATGATCAGGCTAGCCCTAGCAGCAGTCAGCCCGTAGCCCACGAGCCCAATCATGGCGCCTGGGTCTTAGCAGGCCCGCAAGGGCGCGGTTTTCCTGTAAAGTCAATAGCGGAGGGTCCGACATGCCTGCAGGGCACAGCGGTGTAGGAATAATAATAGATATCATCAACTACAATACCATACTTGGCTATGATGTTCCGCATAAGCGTAAACCACTCGCCAATGACCTTTGGATTCTCGCACTTGGCCCTCTGATAGTCGTATCAACGCACATAACGCGTACAGAGCTCTGGCTGGCGGTTGACAAAGTTGTGAGCCCAGAGCTTGCCGACAGGGGGCGCGTCGCGTTCGCGTAGCAGTTGGTTCGCCATATCTTCCACACCACGCGATCTCGGTAGAAACGCTCGCGCACACAGCTCAATTATATATTGAACTATAACCTCCTCTTCTGATTGAGTGAGCTTCCTCGAATTGGGTAGAGTATCGCGTCGTGCAGGCCGGCCAGCGCGCCGGTCACGGAGAGTTGTTTGGGGGACATGATAGAGCTTGGCTACAGCTCTGAGGCTTAAAGATTTGTCGTTTTGGAGAGCTTCAAGAGCCAGGATTATCCTATGCTCCTTTTGAGTGGGAGGCATGGTGGGTTGTGGGAAAAATCGATGTTTAGTGCGAAGAGGACGCGTCGCGGCTAAAAGTGCGCGACACGCTTATATGCACGACTCGCTTATAAATTACGTCAGTTCTTGGTGGAAATTGACGGTCATACCGGCCGGCTTGGCGTTCCGTGTCAGAAGCTGAGCAAACAGGGCGGGAGGCCACAGGGCGCAGAGGATCCGATCATGGATAATCTCAGGAGGTTCCTGGCTGGGCAGGACCTGCGGAATGTCATCTGAAGGGCAATCAAAAAGACGGAGATGAGTTAATGGCAAATTCGATGGAGCTACTCATGAGTGCATAGATAGTCAAAAATGTATCATTAGTATTGTTGAGTTGTGATCAGACATCGCAGCCTAGAGACCCCTTACGCTTACACCTAGAAACGCCGAAAAAACCACAACCAACGCCGAGCCCAGCAGGCACGACAGTCTAACGCGCGAACACAGACCTCCACAACCTTCTGCCAAAACCAAAAATAAGAATCCCCTTCCCCAGCATGCGGCCAAAGAGCATCGGAACCCCAAACTTGAACCAAGTGAGAGGGTGCAAGAGTCTAGCCTCTGGCACAGCCATCACACTGCCCGACTTTCTCTTCGTCGGCGCGCCTTCCAAAGCGTTGCCCGTGAACGCTTCGACAGCCTCGAGTATAATACCCACCGTCTCTTCTGGCCTGCTCAAAAACGGCGAGTGGCTTGTCTGCATCTCTCTGTGCACCAGGCTCCCACCCATCTCCCTCGCCATGCCCACGCCCATGCGCTGCGCTAGCACCGGCAGGCCCCGATCCTCGACGGTGCCAATAAACCAGACGGGCACATCCATCCAGCCGGCGTATGCAAACTCGCCCCCCTCAAACAAGGCCTTGAGGTTCTGAGAGGTGAGCTGCGAGACCCAGTACTCCGCCTCCTCTTCCGGCAAGTCATGGTAGAACAACTCGCGCGGAGGCGTGACGAGCTCTGCAAATCCAGTCTCCTTGTTAGCCCGCCACGAGGGAGGTGGGTGGCCGAAGAAGGGGTCCATGAAGGCCATTCCTGTCAGGGTGCAGCCGGAGGCGATGAGGATGAGGCCAATGACATGCCCGGTGTCGCTGCTCTCCACGACATCTCGCGGCCGTGTGAAGCCCTTGATGGCGCTGTTGCCCACCATGCCGCCGAAGGAGTGGGCGATGATGATGACGTCGCGCCCGGAAGTTGTTTCGCTGGAGATTGCGTTGCGGGCGGCGTCTATGTCATCTTTGAAGGTTGCGTCCGGGTTTCCGGTTGTCGAAGGGAGGGTGATTGCGATGCATTTCAGCTTGTGCTTCCCCTGCAGGAGTTTGATGATCGGATCGTAGCAGACTGGTCCATGCCAAGAGCCGTGAATTAGGACGAGTGTGGGGAGATGCGACATTTCAGAGTGCGAAGCAAGATGGCGCGAAGCAATGAAGGAGAGAGGTTCAAGTTTACGAAAACTCTTGTGGGTGTGACTAGCGCCGGGTAAATCCGGAGGCCCATTTCGTCTTTTCGCGGCTTATGATGTTTCAGCAAACATCACTAGTTACAGTAGTTATTGGACTTGGTTTGGTGCTTTGCAAATGTGAAAATCCAGTCATGTAACTAAGACAACTGGCTTTCCAATAAAGTGACTTAAAACAACACAGCTTTAGAGTCTCACCTAACGTACTTGATAAGCGAGCGCCGCAGACAAGCGAGCGCCGCACTTTTTTACCCTCCCTACAACAAGTACCTTCAATTTTCACACCACAACATTAGGAACCAACTATAATTACATCAGAAACAGCTGAATGAGATGTTTCTGCAGCCTCCTGGCAAGTGCGGGAATTATGACCAGGCTTGCCACACACACTGCAGCACCGAACACTCGCACGACCTGCCCCTGCATCACCCCCATCCAACTGCATTTCTTGCGCTCCCTCCCCGCCAACGGCCCTCTGGCCCAATAAATTCTGTACATTCTGTACAGAAAGTGACCCTCCAAGCTGAACGCGTGTTCTTTTGGCTCTCCGGCGCTTGCTTAGTGCCTCGTTGGCCTTGCGGAGCGAAGACGTCTCTGACCGAAGAAGGGCCACCTCGTGCATCATAGCTTTCGTAGCCTTGGTAAGCTGGTCCACAGCAGCCAACATCGGAGTCGGGGAGCTGTTTTTATGGTTGGCAATGCGAGTCTTGATGAGCGTTGACTGCGAGTCGGCTTCTCGGGAGTTGTGGGGTGTCTGGAAGACCCAAGGTGGTGGGGTGCCAGGCTGTGACGTCGGGGGTGTTGGTGTAGGAAGCTTGACATCCAGCTTGGAAAGCACCCTCTCTGGATCGAATGGAACAAGGCCAGCCCCCGTAAAGCCACCCCGTATGTTTTTCTCGGTGATGGAGGCAAAGAAAGCCTCGCGAAAGGCACAGAGGAACTCGAGCTTGCTGATGTGGTTGATGTGCATCCGCATCAAGTCTTCAACCTGGCGGCCGTATGCCTGCTTCAACGGCCCAAAGCAGCCAACATCGAGTGGCTGGAGGAGGTGGGAGGAATTCGGAGGCATATAGAGCGTGATGATGTTGTTCTGCTGGCAATAGAGCTCGAATTCGATCGAGTGGTGGCTCTCGTGGCCGTCGAGGATCAACAACCGATATTTGCCTTTCGTACGAGGTGCTGTATGGAAGTCGAAGTGCTTGATCCAATCCAGGCCCACTTCATTGGTTGTCCAGCCATTGTCGGTGGTTGTAATGCACCAGTCGGCTGGGAGGTCGCACTCGGTGTACCAGTTGGCGAGGTGGTGCTGCGCGGCCAAGATGATGAACGGAGGGATGGCCCAGCCGAGGGCATTGACTGCCTGGATTACCGTTGCCCACTCGCGGTTGCCTGGCTGGGCCAGCTTTGCCTTGCCACGGCCATCCGAGGTCGTGACAACCATGCTCGCGAAAATAATGCCCATCATGAACCCCACCTCGTCGAAGTTGTAGGTTTCATCGTCGTCCACGATGCCGTATTTGGCCTTGACGTTCTGTACAAGAGCAAACCACTCGCTAATGGCCTTCGGATCTTCACACTTGACCCTCTGGTAGTCGTATCTACGCGTATAACGCGTTCGGAGCTCTGGCTGGCGTTTGACGAAGTTGTGTGCCCAGCGTTTGCCAACAGGGGGCGCGTCGCGTGCAGATAGCAGCTGGTTGGCCATATCTTCCACACCACCCAATCTGGGAGGAAATGCGCGAGTACATAGCTCAACCACGTACTGAACTATTGTCTGCTCCTCCAGATCCGTCAGCTTGCGGGAGTTGGCTGGAGTATCGCGTCGTGCATGACGGCCGGCGAGTCGACGACGTATAGTTCGTTCGGCAACATCATAGATCCTTGCTGCGGCTCGTATGCTTAGTTTCTGGTCTTTCTGAATAGTTTCAATAGCCAAGATTACCCTGGCTTCTTTCAAAGTAGCAGGCATGTTGGGATGATGAGGAAATTGGTGTTGGGTAGAGGTAAAACGCGTCGCGTGGAAAAGTGCGGCGCTCGCTTATCTGCGGCGCTCGCTTATCAAGTACGTTATCCCGCGTTAGAATTCTTTTGGCTTTTGGATCCTAACCCACAGACTCAAACTCACCAACCATAGCATCCAGGCAAAATTGCTGTGGCGTGGGACTGCGCCCACATGGCCCGTGCACTCCAGGCATCCCCTTTTCCAGCCACTTGCAGACTCTTCCACACCCACCGTTAGCTTAGATAGACATCATCACCACTCTTGCCAGTCTGTCTCACCCCACAATTGCGGACACAATAAAAAAATGGAGCCTTGTGCGATGCCTAGATGGATACAAACGAAAGAAGCTGAGAATAATAATAATATTATTATTCCTACACCGCTGTGCCCTGCGGGCATGTCGGACCCTCAGACATTTATTTTACAGGAAAACCGCGCCCTTGCGGGCCGGGTGAAAAACCTATACCGATGATTAAGGGAAGAAATCAGTGAATGAGCCTGCGAAATACAAAAAGAGAAGGCCCCTTGGCCTCCGACAGGTGGAAGTCAGATTGCCTACTCCAGCTCGAGCTTCCTAGCCAAGCTGTACATCGGCTGTCTTCCTGAATCCATCAGCCAGCCCAGTATCCTCCTCGTCAGCCGAACAGTTGAAGGACTGGCACCCTGTAGAACAGAGTAAAAGTCTCGTCGCGTCCTGACTTCTGCTCTCTCCCACGTCCGAGTCAACGGTGGGGCCAAACACCACATCACCAGGTGTTCAACAGTCTCCCGCCCTTCGCCGCACTTGCAGCAGGGCGTCAGCACACTTGGGACTCCCCGTTTGAACAAGAAGTCCCGGAGGCCTATATCCCCAGTTCGGACTTGGACCAACAACGAGCTCTTCGCTTTGCTCAGTCCCTCGTGCTTCTTAAGAGTCTTGTCCTTGAATAGAGTCTTCTGCTGGTGGTCGAGGTCGTCCGCTGGTCTCGTCGTCGCCCGGCCATCTCGTCCCTTTAGCCATCTTTCTCTCCAAGCCTCCTCGACTACCCTACCCGTGTCGGTGGTTCCCCCGGTCCAATGTGCTATTACTCCTGCGGCCTCTTCTACGGATGCACTTTGAGTACACCTCCCGTGCCTTCGCCAGACCCAGTCCCCACGTCTTGGCCGCGATTCTCGACAGAGCATAGCTTTGGGTCACCAGTTTCCGTTCCACTGCCCCCAGGTGAGCTTTCCAGTTGAGCCTCCAGTCCAGCCAGACACCTAGGAACCTAGCTGATTCTGTCGGCTTCACTGGACTGGTGTCTCTCCCCGGCTGGGCGAGGTCTAGCTGGTTGGTCCACTGCCGTCGTCACTTGTTGAAGTAAATCAGTTCGCTCTTCTCGGGAGCGAAGGCCATTCCTCGGGTGTCCGCCCACCGCAGACATGTCTCCCAGGCTGCCTCCAGCTGTCGGACGTTGGTCTCCGGGTCTCGGCCAAAGACTATGAGATTGGTGTCGTCTGCAAAGCCAGCTATCGCTAGGTGGGGGTGTTGTTCTTTGAGCTGCTTGTATAGAGAGGCGATATAGAGAATGAAAAGAGCCGGAGAGAGAGGAGAACCCTGAGGCACCCCAGCCCGTATGGCTGTCGGGGAGGCTGCCTGGCCGACAAAGTGGAGGGTTGCCTCCCGTCTGGTTAGCCAGTCTTTTGTCCATAGGACCAGCCACCTTGGAAAGCCCATCTCTCGAAGAGTGGCAAGTAGTTGGGGATGGTTAACCGTGTCGAAGGCTCCTGAGATGTCCAGCTGGAGTAGCGATGCTGTTGCTTTCTGCCTCCACGCTTCTTGAACCTGAGCTACTACTAATCGGGCCGCGAGCTCTGTTGACCGGTGTGCTCTGTTGCCCATCTGTTCGTCCGGAAGTAGGCCGTTGGTCTCTGCGGCTCGGGTAACCTTCTCAGCCACCACTGACTCTATTACTTTCCATCTTTCTGATGAGGCCATTCCCAACAAGATAGTGCTCCTGGTCCCTGACCTCCTTGGTGTTCATGCCCTTGAACTTCCTGCCGGTTATCCTCCCAGGGTCCTCCATGGGGTTCTTCCTTGCGTGCCTGCCTGCGTGCCAGTCTTATCCAGCCTTCCAAATCAGTCCTTTCCTCCTATGGAGGGGCCTTTCAAGGCCACCAAGCCAAGCATGGGGCCCGATGGTCAACGCCCCGGTTAGACCATCGGCCATCACCTTCTTTAACTGGGTGTATTCTACCCGGAGTCTCTCATTATGTGCCTCTTGTCTCAACCAGTGATTGTGAATGTCGACGTGTCGCAGTTTTGTCTGCAAGATAGTCACTGTGGCATTGATCAGCCGAATCGTCTGGGCGTTGTCGCATTGCACTGTCAGGACGTGGTCGTCGAGGTGGATTGACAGTTCCTTCAAGAGACGTTGGACGAATTTTTCTTCCTTGGTTGCCTGGGCTAGGGCAAACAGTTCTGCCTCTGTTGTGGAGGTAGTTACTGTGTCCTACTTGTTTGCACGCCAGGCAATAAGGCCCCCAAAACACGTAATTGCGAATTCTTGGGAGCTCTTGCGGTCCAAGGAGTTGTCGGCAAAGCTGGAATCGCTGGCTACAATGAGTCCAATCGCACCCCCCAGCTGCAAAACCAGGTTTCGTGTAACTAGTAGGTAATGGAACACACGGTCGATAGCAGCATGGTGGACCGGTCCTGGGTTGTTGTTGAATCTGGCGAGCCGCGAGATTGCAAAGGATTCTCACCTCGAACCAGACGTGCTGCCCAAACTTCCGACCATGACAAGGCGCAATTAATTAATGAGCTCCGACTGGTGCTTGAGCCTCAGGCGTCTTGAGCCAATCACTGAGATGTAAGTGTTTGTATTAACAACAGGGAAGCCACAGTATTGTTGACCGATCAGGGCCCAGGGGCACCAATACTCACATATCTGCATGCTCTGCACCGTCCTCATTACGGAAATCATTCACCATCACCGCGAGGATCTCTGTGTCTATCCTGATGAACCTTGCAACCAACTCGGTAGTTTTGCTACATCACGGTACGACACACCCCGTCCCGTGCAGTACATCTCGTGACCGAAATACCTAATCTTGACATTTTGGAGGACATTCGCGCCAACGCCTGAGTGATGTATTTAGCCGCTGCCAGACATTATGTTGCAAGAGGTCCTTGACCTCCCACACCTACAGACCGCCCCATCTGCCTTTGTTGCCTGCAAAAAACCACCACTCTTCCCGCCTCAACACAACAAGTGATACATTACCAATTCTGTCCTGCTTGCCTGCGTTCCACGCAACACATTATTTGTAAAAGCAAAAGGCTATCTTTGTGGCGGTGTCCACCCGTTAGCCGGGGGAGGCTCGAGAGATGGCGGGTGCAGAGGCAAAGATCGGGAAATGCGGGTGGAAACCACGTTGGGGTCTGATGGATGCGCCTTAATAATGGCATCAGTGAAGCATCCATGAGTAATATAGATAAACAAGGCAAATTACATTTCCAGCCAAAACCGCCCACTTTCTCGTGGTCAGAAAACTCGTTGTAAAGCAAGAAACCAGAGAGGATTCTTCGCCGCCCTCTCCAAATATACATTAATACTATAGGTGGCTGAAGTGTCTGGTGGTCATAATCTCAGTCCTCCAGCTTATTTCCGTAAAGTTGGAGAGTTTGGTAGATCAACGGTGTCTACGTGCCGAGCCGCGCCACAATCAAGGTTGCGTTTATCATCTGACTGGTGATGATCGATCTCGCGAATCCTTCTAACCGCCGATCACCTACAAACACTAGAGCCGACGATCCGGAACAGCCCACCTTTTTGCTCGGCACGCGTCATAGTCTTGATCCTTCGGAAACCGTTCCTTGCAGTTTGAGCCACGAGATGTCTGAAACGGTCCTCTGCTAAATCTACCCAACAACCCTTCGTACTTAAGACCTGATCCCCTTCCAAATCCGAGGTTCCGTACCCTCATCAACACAGTGCCTTGCTTTCACTACTCTTTTCCATCTTACCCAATCTCCGCTACATCAAGATGCGTTCCTGGCAGCTCCTTCCAGCACTAGCAGCAGCAGTGCTGGCCTCCAAACCCGACGAAGTCGTCCCCATTCTCAGCTGCGCCGACGTCGAATGCCCTGTCACCAACAGATCTGCCACCTGCAAAGTAACTACCGATGAGTTCCGCTTCATCGGCGCCGCCAACCTCACCACGACGACCGAGGAGCTCGAGCCCCTCTCCCTCGTCAAAGCCACGGGCTTTGACCAGCGAGATGACGGCCAAGTTACAGTGCACCAGACCTTTTACCTCGGCACGCCTAAGAACTACGACTTTGGCAGCATGGTTGCCTGTGCCCTGTTCTTTAGGGAGATTAACTCGACCGTCTGGACCAACGACACTGACCGCCTCGGGGGGCACAGCGACTGCAAGGGTTACATATCGACTGAGTGTGTAAGCGCAATGACAGTCCGGGCGCAGAAGGTGTTGGAAGGGTATAAAGGAATCGCCGGTGAGGCGGCGTGCAAAAAGCTGCAGGAGGATTTTGAGGAGAATTTCGATCCGGCGTGTTCTGAGACGGCGGCCGATGCGGAGTGGAAGGGTATCTGGGCAAGCAGTAAGTGTGATTTTAGCCTGGGGAATCAGTTGGAGTTAAGAAACAACACTGACAGTTTGATACAGCCCTCTCCGGCAACGGCTCCAGGAAACCCATCACAGAGAAACAGAACGAAACCTCCAACTGCTGGCCAATTCTTCCCAAGGACAACGACTTAACCGCCATTCTTCACTACAAGCCTACTGTGAGTTGCCCTTCACCAGCCGTTTCAATTGATGAAAACCGCTAACTTCCCGTAGGGATCCCAAAAACTGGCCGCGGCGCAAAGAGACTTGTTGGGCATCACGCCGGTCCTGACGGTCTTCATGGACAACAGCAGCAATCCGAGCGTACAGTCAGAAGCGCAGCTGACTTGCCTCAAGGCGATTGACTTGAACACCGAAACCAAGAAGACTCTCAGTCCCAATGCTGCGGGGAGGGTGGCAGGTGGAATGATGGCCGCTTGGGTTGGGCTGATGTCCGTGGCGTTTGCTATGTTTTTGGCATGAGAATGGCCATGACGGTTTCTATTGATGGTTATGGCTATAGCTTCCTTGAACATGACTTAGATTTTTGTTGAGCATCCCTGGGTGTGGTGAATATATGTTTCCGACAGAAGAGATTACCAGATGAAGGCAGCCCGCTAAACATCATCGACAACGTTGTGGACAGCAGTCATAACACAGGAAAACACCCGCTCAATTTGACGAAAAGGTATCATCAGAAGAGGAACACAAAATACCTGACCAACAAAAGACATTATTCAGTCATGAAGAAACCCGCTTCTCAAACAAAGTCCTCCTTAACAACACCACCCCACCTTCAATCCCAAACTCCAACCCCCACCTCACTTCCAGCTTACCACTTGCCCCTTTAACCCTCACTCCCCTTTCCTCCCCCACCCCCACCCCAACTAATAACCTTCCCATACCTCCTCCCCTGACTACCTTTCCCCAATCACTAACTGCTGCAGTTCAACATCAAAACAATCATTCGACTTCTTCCCCATTACAAAACTGCCACAACGTCTTATCTGACATCCGACAGAACAACTGCTCTTGCTCGCTCGCAAAGTCCGGTCCCGCAGACGTAGTGCTCTCACACAGTTGTTTCGCCGAGTGTTTGCTCTCTTGGCTCACGACGAGAAAGTCCGCAAATCGGCTGTGTGATGGGGTAGGAAGAGGGAGGGACACTGGGGCAGGTGAAGTTGAGAGATCGGGCTTGGGGGCTGGTGGCGCCGCCGCGCCGGGAGTGGATGCGGTGGGTTGAGGAGGGGCGCTGGAGTGGGTTATTTCGCGGCCGCCGCGTTTGTTTGTCTTTTTCCAGAGGGTGATGCCAAGTGGGTCGGGATGGGTGTAGAGTTTGAAGGGCGGGCCGGCGTTGCAGAGGTACTCCTCCGTCGCATGTGGAGGGGGTGTTGCGACGTCGGCCTTGGTGACGAACTCGGGCCAGTGGATCTGGAAGCCGGGGTAGGCTGGTCGCCGTTGCCGTCTATCCACAGGCAGAGGGGGCTGGTGGCTTGTGCCTTTGACATAGACGTTGGAGTAGTACCAGGCGCCGCCGCAGGCTTCGCCCCAGTTGCTGAGCCAGGCGTACTCATCGCCGCTGGGCCAGGTGATGGTGAGGGCGGAGATGCAGATGGCGTTGTTGTTGGCAGAGAACAGAGCGTAGGTGGCTTGCTGGGTGTTGTCGTCCTTGTGTTTGACTTTGATGGTGGCCGTGCTGCCGTCTTTAATCTTCCCTGGATCGGCCGAGATGCCGAGAAACTCACCCCCTTCGTTAAAGAGGCGAACATCGGGGAGGTCGCGGCCAGCGTTGCTTAGACAGCCTTCCATGTCCAAGCCGACGGTCACCTTGATGACGGATGCTGCCCTGTCTTGCGAGCCAAACATGTCGGAGAACATGGGAATGAGGCCGATGGCGCCGACAGCAATATTGATGACGCTGAGAAGGGGAATGCCGGCCATCTTGAGAGAAAGTGACGTTGAAGGAAATGTGTTAAAGGATGGAAAATAATTAACGAATGAATTTGAGGTTTAGGATTTGTCCTGGGACTGAAGCCTGAATCAAAACAGAGAAGATGAGCGAACGAGGAAAGGCGCACAGCACACTGGTGAAGACAAGACCATCCATGTTTACTAGTGAGAAGACAGTCAGCTTTATACACAATTATGGCATGACCAAGACAACCGTATCTTTTGCTTAACCCAAACCAACAAGCTCCCCTGCGTCCTTCTCCCTCGCTCTGCCCCGAGCTCCCTCGCGTTTCCTCCGGTGATGCTGCCCGGGCAACGCGCTTCCCAGCAGCAGTGACAGACCTCAATTGGATCCAGCTCATAATTCCATCCCACACATGCCGATGATGCAGCTGGAAATAGCGGTTGAGATGAATCCTTCCCGCCGTATTCCACTTGACGTCGTCGTGAGGCACAGTGTCGGAACGCACTGTGTAGACACAGTGCAGATGGTGTCGGGGAGACTGGAGCCCCTGTGCCAATTTCGAATCAGCAGAACAAGACGTCAGATTGCTGGCCTGTCTTGCCAAAAGCGAACGACCTGACGCTGGTCAGCTCGGTCAACGCTACTGTACGTTCCTCCTCGCGAGCTGCTTTGAGTGAGGCTGAGAGAGAATCTGAATAATCTGGAAACTGACGTTGAACAGGGGGATTACGAGTTTGCAACTCTGACGAAGAACTTCCTCAGCATACCCCAATCCTCACAGGCTTCTTCCCCGGCGACGGTAACTCCAGCTTAGTCACCCAGCCGGAGGTGCATTTGACATGCGTGAAGATGGTCGACTTGAACACGGCAACCGACAAGACCAAGACCCCTGATGACAAGGGCAAAAACAGTGCTGAACGTTTGGGAGGCAGTGATTTGACTCTCTCGGCTGGATTGATGTCGGTAGTTTTTGCCATGCTTCTGATGTAACCGAATTTTTATCTATTATCTCGTTGGACGGGACTGAACTTCTTGTTTAATTTTCCTTTGAATACCACTTTGATGACTTGATATGATGCCTGACTGCCGCTGTCCTCGATGGCTCAGTTTCTCAACTCGATGGTGATGACGTGCTGCTAAGCTGTGAGTTTAGGTCAGAAGTGGATCGAAAAACAACCGGGCAATTGAGAGAATATACAGGTCTTTGCGCATTGGAGCTGCTGACAAAGCGTAGGGATGACTGCGTTGGAGTCTGCCTTCATGGAGAGACAATCTCACGAACTGGGAGAGTAAAGTGGGTCTCGCTGATATCCGGGGCGACCCGCTCTGCCGTTTCCGTCAAGTGGAGCCCCGTGACTGAGAGAAAGAGTGGGCCTCGGCACCGCTTATCAGCGGTGACATCCCTGAGTTATCGGTGTCTCAGAACAACACAACCGGCCCTGTCTGCAAATCCAAAGTCATCCCGATTTCTCAATTCAGTTCCTGCTCACCGTCAGCTTTAAGAACAAACGACATGGAATACAAACCGCAGCCCCAGGACGCCCCTCCCCGGGGCAAAATCCAACCCCGTCTCATCATCCACGGCGGCGCGGGCAACATCACCCCTGCAACCCTCACCCCAGACCGCTACCAGAAGTTCCGCAGCGCCCTCTTGACCATCGTCCGTCCCCTTAACCCCGTCCTTCTCCTAACTCCATACTAACACCCTCACAGATCTCCAAATCCCGTCTTCACACGCGACGGCATTAACGAGCTCGAGGCCTCCGTCATGGTTTCTCGAGGGCACGCAAAGCGGGGCGTGGGTGTGTCTGGTCTGAGACGTCCGCAACCCCATTTTGCTTGCGCGGGAGTTGCTTATGCGGGGGACCAGGATCTTGAACCACGTCTCCAAAAAAGAAGGGACGGAGGGCGGAACTGGGGTTGGGGGTGAAATGGGAGGGGAATTGGACGTCCCCTCCGCGCAAGGACACACCCATCTCCACGGCGTTGCAGCAGAGCAGTTAGCCCAGCGGTATGGGCTAGAGATGGTAGAGCAGGAGTATTTCTGGACGGAGAGGCGGTGGAAGGAGCATGTGCGGGGGCTGGAAAGGGAGAAGAAGGGGGTGGAGGGGGCAGGCGGGGTGGAGTAATGGGGAGTATGTGTCGCAGGGGACGGTGGGTGCGGTGGCGGTTGATGAAGAAGGGGTGGTGTGTGTTGCGACGAGTACTGGGGTTGACGAATAAGCTGACGGGTAGGGTGGGAGATACGCCGGCGGTGGGGCGGGGTTTTGGGCGGAGGAGTGGGTTGATGAGGAGAGGGGTTGTCTGGGAGGGGGAGGGCGGGCCGGTGGTGGTGTTGGCGGGGTTTGGCGGGGTGGGCGGCGGATTGCTTGCCGACGCCGTGGGTGTACTCGCCGGTCGGAGGGAAAGGGGAGAGCGTGAGAACGAGGTCTGTTGCTGTTTCGGGGACGGGGAATGGGGATTCGTTCCTTCGGACTGCGGCTGCTAGGACGGTTGGCGCTATTGCTCGGTTTGCTGGCGAGTCTTCCCTTGCCGCGCTGTCGAAGGTTACCGGGCCGGGCGGAGAACTCCAGAGGAGTGCTGGCGGCCGCTGGGGAAGGACAGGCGAGGGCCAGGGCGGCATGATTGGCATCGAGTGCGTGGCGGTGACGGACGCCAAGGGTAACGTCCTTGACTACCGGTCCGAACTCCTCCAAGACTTCAACTGCGGCGGCATGTTCCGAGCATGGGTCGACGAGAAGGGCGTCGCGTTCGTTCGAGTGTTTCGGGAGGACCAAAAGCTGCCTAGTTCGTATTTCGGCGAGGGGCGGCCAGAAAATCCGAGAGTATGGTGTGGCGAGAAATAGTGGTAGCCGTGGAAACCTAGAAGAGATAAGACGAGCACGGCATGACCTGTCCAGCTGGGTTCAATATAGTATTATTTTCGCAGATGTCTCTGCCGGTTTGGGCTCCCACTCGGCCCCGCGGCAAAGCGTAACCAACCAATTCTATGTTACAGGGAACGCCGCCACCAATATGCTGACCGATTGAATGCATACAGAAATACACGCCCGGGTGTTGTGGGCCGGGAAGAAGAGTTGGGTGTGGAAGTGTCTCGCGGAATCCGTCCTCGAGGTCGCTTTCTATGCGAGCATCTTTTCGTCCGACGGCGGTGGTGGCGGGGCCTGGGATGTCAGTCAGCATGCGCAAAGTCCAACCTCAGTCATTCTTGCTTACCTCCAGCTTCGTGGACCCTGCCATCATCTTCTGGAACCCGATGCCGACGCCCTCAATGACGGCGAGCAGGATGGCACAGCTAATGGCACCGTTCCTCGCCGCCTTGTAGCCACCGCGGATGGCGAGCGCACCGCCCGTAAAGAAGCCGGCAATAATGGCGTTGTATGCGTCCTCCTTCTTCCGGATGCCCTTGACGGCGCAGTCAAACGAGCTGAACATGCCGCCCCAAACGCCGAAGTTTCCGCCCGTGACCGGGGCGCGCATCTTAATGGCCGTAATGGCGCCTAGCCGCCGCTCGCCGTACGGGCTGTTCCTGAAACCCTTGACACCGTGCCAGATGGTGCCGCCGACAGCCTGGAGGTGGGTTAGCTGGATGTTGTGGTGGCGGCAGGCTCAGTCTCAGACGACGGCCCGTCTCCAACAGCGCCATATCGTAGAAGAGGTCGAAGACTGGGGAACGGGATACGTACACCCATGGCGAAAGCACCACCAAAGTCATTGAGGACGACCCAGGGGCAGGGGTCGCGTGTGTGATCCATTTCGAGATGTGGTTATGGGGTCGGGAGTTGAGGGAGGAGGATCCGAGCAGCGCCCAGCGCGTCGGACAAAGCGGGTGTTGAAGAAGGAGAGGTAAAAGAAGTCGTCAATTCGGGTCGGGGAGCCGACAGATCGGGCGCGCTCGCGACGGGCGTTGATGGGGTGGGCGGAGGCGGAGGTAATTGTTATCGCGGTGTCTGCAGAATCAGAATCGAGCTTCGATGATCTCAGACACACCAAAGAAAATTGTTGCGCCTGCAGGGGGCGCTGTGCACAGACCAGTTGCCCCGGGCCGAGCTGTGGACGGACCCACCAGCCGCAGGGCCGATGATCGGAGAAACCTGTCCCGAAAGAATCTTGTGGGGAAGCCGACTGGGGATTTCTTCATGATCTTGGCTTGTGTCTCGATGTGGTGTCTGTTTCTTGGACTGCGGAAAAGATCCCGGCAAGCGGCAATTTTTTCCTTCCGCTGTTGCAGGGCAACACCACAAATCAACCTTGGCCTCATAACTCTATATAGGACACAGCAAGTATTTGTCTAACTCATTGGGTTGTACAAACTGTCCCATCCCAATCTGGATAACCTAGAATGCAGCTATGCAAGGGTGGCATGCTCTGTGTCTCCATGCCACGAGATAGCACCCGTTCCTGGAGCTAGCGCCGGGAGCTGCGTATTCCTATCGCCGGCAGAGCAAACCCGGACCCTGACCTACATAACAACCTGTGACCAGCCGAGGACGCCAGCAGTGTTGTTGTCTTGAAACGCTTCGTGGCATATCCTCTGTCGTCGGACAGCTACCAATGGGAGACTGAACATCGGCGGCCTTGTGTTACAGACATCTAAACTTCCTCCGTCGATCCCCTCCACCGTGTCTTTCTCTTTTCCCGTCACATTTCCCGAAGGGCGGTGAGATGACTCCGTCCTTCTTCTTTCGACCCGTCCGCTCTGGGATATGAGACTGTTTTCAATGGTGCAGTCAACCCCTGACCTCACGTCATCCCTCGGTCCCGGGAAGATACCGCCCTCAATGGAAGAAATCTGTGAAACTGGGGACGGGACGGTTCAAAACCAAGACCTCCCCAGCCCTGCACGCCTCGTCCCTCAGAACTTTGTTTGGCGTCTGGGCGGTCAACGACGAGCCAGCATCGACATGGCCGTGGACGTCCCTGTGCTCCGCGAGTGCTTCGATCCATGGAATCATGGCCACTGCGAAAGCCGAGATGGACAGGACAGCCGCTGTCCAGGATGCCTCAAGATCTCCAGGGCAAGGGTAGCGGCCACGAGGCCGCCCCGCGACCCTTCCATCCCTCGTGAGTGTCGCGTTCAGTGTCGTCGCCTATTCCCTCTTGTCATGGCGCAGATCCCGTCTTGGAACCCCCACGCAGCACGCTTGCGCCCCGTCATGCTACTCAGAACACCCAACACCAAGTGTGACCCCAAAGAGGAAGTCGGATGAAGCTCGAGTGTCATCGTCGGCGCGGGCCGAGAATTCCCAGTGGGGTTTTTGGTGTGTCCACGCCTGAAACGTGGGGAAGAGCGTCCCTGGCAGGTCCCTGCAAGGGCGGGTTCCAGGCGCTAGCGCGGGGCATGATCCGCTTGAATGGCGATTGCAACGCGACCCCAAAAATGTCGTCAGCAGTTCGACCCTGAACCTGAAAGAGTCATGACCTGACGCTGGGCATCAACCCCCAATGCGCCCGCCATAAATCTTCCCTCATCCCAATTCCTCAATGCTGACCGAGCCTGACCCGCCAGAGCCCACGACCACAATGACCCAGACCAAACTCCAGTCGCGCGAGCCCGACGACAGCTCCTCCGACACCGCCCCCGACCAGCTCCAAGAGCTCCGCCACAACGGCTCCGTGCTCGCCATCGCCGTCTCCGACGAGTACATTTTCGCCGGCACCAGCAAGGGCGAGATTTTCGTCTGGTCCCTCGGCACCTACCAGCCCGTCCAGACCATCCAAGCCCACAAGCGCAGCGTCCTCTGCCTCCTGCTGTCCGATGACTCCAAATACCTCTTCTCGAGCGCCTGCGAACCCATTATCAACGTTTGGTGCCCTAAGACCTTTACCCGCCTTTACGAGATCTACAGCACCTACGATGTTGGCGACGTGTTTAGTCTGGCCTACTCGACACAACGGGAGACGCTATACCTTGGCACGCAGACGCAGTACATACAATGGGTTGGCTTGAAGGACCCCGCGCGGAGGGTTCCACACGAGTCCGCGAATCATCCGGATAAGAGGCAGCATCGGTTCTTCGACTCAAGAGCGGTGGGAGGGACATCCACGCCTAGACGGATGGAGGAACACTACGCGCTTATTCCAAAGGCCCAGACGGTGCTGGAGATTGACTCGGGCGCAATCCGGCAGTATGCGCACTACGGCTGGGTTTTTTCTATGTTGATAGCGAAGGGTCCGACTGTGCTGGGGGGGCCGGATGAGGAGGTTTTGATCTCGGGCGGAGGAGACGGCACGATCAAGCTGTGGAGGCTTTCAGACGACGGGCCTGATCACGACGACGATGTGGTGGGCGATATTGAGGAGATGATGGTTCTGGGCGAGGACGATGCCGAGTCAGTCATGTCACTGGCTGTTGATGGGTCGTTCCTCTATGCTGGCAAGTTGCGAGGCATCATTGAACTATGGGATCTTGACACCAAGCAGAAGTTGAGGGTCATCAAGGCCCATGACGGGAATGTCAACACTCTTAGGATGAGCTTTGGCCTTCTCTGGAGCGGAGCGACGGGCGGGTCGGCCTCGGTAGGATGGTTCCTCAAGTTTCGTGTGGCATGAGCTAACAAACGAGCAGAAACACAGCACAGTCCACTACGGAAGGGACAAGAACGGTCTGCCGCCAAATGTCAGCCAGAAGTACCAGTGTCTCAGCCGGTGGAAAGCCCACGACGCCAAGATCCTGTCTTCGGCGGTAGCAGTTTACCAAAGCGACCAGCTGTTCATCACAGGAGCGAACGATAACACCGTCCGCGTCTGGCGCGTGAACGGCATGCCCACACAAGCCGAGCAGGAAGTCGGCAGTTCAGAGAACATGATGATTACCTCTCTCCGCGAGTTCGTCTCGTACAAAACCATTTCCTCGCGACCCGACTTTACCGAGGATTGCCGCAAGGGCGCCACGTATTTGGGCTCCCTCTTCAAGCGACTAGGCGCCCAGGTGGAGATGCTCAGCACCGGCGGCCTGCACAATCCCATCGTGTACGCCAAGTTCAGCGGCAAGCTCGAGCCTCCAGAAAAGCGCAAGCGCGTCCTCTTCTACGGCCACTACGACGTCGTTCCGGCCGACATGAAAGGCGACAACTGGCAGACCGACCCGTTCAAGCTCGAGGGACGCGACGGGTACCTCTACGGCCGCGGCGTCAGCGACAACAAAGGCCCCATCATTGCTGCTCTCTACGCTGTTTCCGACCTCCTCCAAGCCAAAGCCCTCGACTCAGACATTATCTTCGTCATCGAGGGCGAAGAAGAGTCCGGCTCGCGCGGTTTCCAAGACACCATTCGCCAACACAAATCCCTCATCGGCCATATCGACTACGTCCTCCTTGCCAACTCTTACTGGCTTGACGATGAAGTCCCCTGCCTGACCTACGGCCTACGCGGCGTCCTCCACGCAACCGTCTGCATCGACTCCAAGCACCCCGACCTCCACTCCGGCGTTGACGGCAGCAACATGCTCTCCGAGCCCCTCACCGACCTCACCCTCCTTCTCAGCAAACTCAAATCCAACAAAAACCACGTCAACATCCCGGGGTTCTACGACGGCATCCTCCCCCTCACCGACGAAGAAGACCGTCGCTACGACGACATCGCGCGCATCCTTATCAAGCGTAACCCTGCTAATGGGCCTGTCGCTGCCCTCAGGCGCAGCTTGATGGCACGCTGGCGCGAGCCGAATCTCACTATCCATCGGTACAACGTCTCGGGCCCGGATGGGAGTTTGATCAGCAGCCATGCAACGGCCAATGTTAGCGTGCGGTTGGTGCCAGGCCAGGAGGTGGAGCAGGTCATTGATGCGCTGAAGGGGTATTTGAGGGAGGAGTATGAGAAGTTTGAGAGCGAGAATACATTGACGGTGCGGATTGATAATAAGGCCGAGCCGTGGCTGGGCGTGCCGGGGAATTATATCTTTCGGACGCTCGAGGAGGCGGTGATGAGGGCGTGGGCGCCGATTGCAGATCCTGCGGACGATGACAATTCTGATAACCACCCGGAGAGAGAAGGAGAAGGGAAGAAGGAGGGCGTGGTGGTGGCCTTGCCAGCGAACGCGACAAATGATGAGAAGGCGCCAAAGTGCCGGAAGCCGCTGTATATTCGGGAGGGAGGGTCAATTCCGCCGATTAGGTTCCTGGAGAAGGAGTTCAGTGCACCCGCAGCGCATTTGCCGTGTGGGCAGGCAAGTGATGCGGCGCATTTGGTGAATGAGAGGTTGCGGGTGGTGAATTTGGTGAAGAGTAGGGAGATTTTTAGTACGGTTTTTAGGAAGTTGTAGGGGGGGTGGGAGGATAGAAGGAGCGGTGGAAGATGGGGTGGACGGGGAGGTGGAGGGAGAAGTGGACGAGCTGTTAAGATTCAAGCTGGTTAAAGTCAAAGCAAGGAATTATGAAAACTTAAAATAGAGTGGCGATACCCATCTGGTTCTCGGTTCCCTCGTCATCCTGGTGTTCAACGAGATCCTCTTCCACGTTCTCTTCATCCATTTGTCCTTTGGCATGTCCAGTTCTGACCTCGCATTCGTGACTCTACTGCCTGCTCAGAAACACCCACGCGACTACTGAACTGGGGTATAAACCACTGTTTTGCGGATCTGACAGTTGGACCCGCTGACGTGCAGGGGAGACAGTGGGGGGGGGGTCTCGACATTGCATTTTTCGTTTTACTTTCTCACGTGCAGGCCACGTCGTATTTAGATAGGCTTGCGGGTGCTTGCTCTCTTTCTCTCTCGAGAGAGGGGGGCAGGCGGGACAATCAACATTCTTTTCTGACGACGAGAACTCGGAGGAGTACACTAAGTGCAGACGGGAGAGGATGATGCTCTGACCGGAGGGATAGAGCTGATTGTTGTCAGAAGCGTGCCATGCATACGACGCCGGAGTCGCCTTGAGCCATGACTTGTTGAAGTCTTCGTTCCTCCCCCAAATTCACGACATCACCGTCACCAGACTTCGCTGACCAGAAGAAGGGTGTGGTGTGGTTGTGGGTTTATGGTGCGGTGCACCAGTTCACTACAACCACTCAACATCTATAACCTCTGACCAACGCCTTGGGGTAACAAGGACTAGATCTCCCCGCTTCAAAACGAACAACCAAGATGGCAGACTCGTACGCCCCTCAAGTGCCATCCCCGGCAACAAGCAGATACGAGATACAACTCTCCCCAGGTTCAAAGGCCTCGGAGAGCCAGAAAACTATCGTATCTCAGCCTTTGGACTGCAGCAAATGGAGCGTTAGCGGCAACTCCCAACCACACCCCTAGTAAGACCTTCCATCCCATCAAATACCTACCCCAAAAACTAACACCCAACCCCAGCACTTCTGGTTCCGCCCTTGCCGCCGCGGTCAACACCGACCGTTCCCGCATCCTCCGCGTCCAACTACTTCCCTCCCTTACAGCCAACTTCATCACCCGCTTCGTTGGCTTCTTCCCAGCCTTCGCCCAGACTGGACCAGGGCCTTCTTCTCCAAATGGTTCCTCCCCGAGGGCCTCATCCTCAAGCCCGAGCGGTGCGCCTTGGAGGTGGACGAGCAGGAGATGCTGTCCGAGGTGTTCAAAACAGTGAGCTCAAGGTGTATGATTGGCTGAAGCCGGTTCAGGGGGTAGCGGTGCCCAGGTGCTATGGGGTAGCGAGGTATAAGAGATGGCGCGCGATGCTTTTGAAAGAGCTGAGTAGCGTTTCGCTTTATCGCCAGCGGGGGCAACATTGGAGTAGGGTGAGTTGTCGGAGACGTTGCAGGTATGTCAGAGAAAGATGCATGGTTTTGGCGTGCAGCGTGATGGGTCATATATGAGTGATTACCAGTTGGTGGATGGGAGGGTGATGGCATTGGATTTTGAGGACTATTGCGCAGTTGGTGGGTGGGTATTTGGATGTACGGGCTTGTTGGAGGCGGGATGGGTTGTTGGAGCCGTCGTGGCCCCTTACTTGCGGTCAAAGTGTGTGAAAAGATGAACAAGAAGTAATTAGTTATGCCAATATCGGGAACTCCTCGCAGCTGTTATTTGAGAAATTACCATATTAATCCAAAAGAACATTCAAGCCCATATCAGCTCCATACACCCTCACTATTTCTATATCCTTTCATCCCACCCCTCCACTCCCTCCACCCTCTTCACATTCTCACTTAAAATGCGGCAAACTCCTCAACCCTCCTCCCTGTCCTTGAACCTGAAACCCCGTCGTCTGCCCCCACCCTGCCCCTGCGACGCCGCCGCCCTAGCAGGCGGCCCCTTCCTCGCCACAGCCGGCATCTTACTCAAACTCTGCCTCGCCGCCAACTCCTCGGCCTCCTTCTCCTCCTGCTCCCTTCTCCGCCGCTCACTCTCTTCCACCGCGCGCCTGACAATCTCCTCATCGTGTGATTCCGCGCTCACCCCGCTCACACCACTGCGGGTGCTGAATGGTCGGGCTTGGCTGGTGCTGAGGTCGATGACGGGGGTGTTGAAGTCGTGGTATTTTCCAGTTTTGGTGTCCGCCGCTGCTGGGGTAGTGACAGGGACGTAGTGTGCCGGGTTCTCTGGGAGGCCAAGGGAGGTGGTATCCGGGCGACGGATAGGGATGCGCCGGAGGGCGGCGACCAGGGCGCACATGAACTTCATGGAGCGGGCGGCGCGCAGCGGCTCGTTGGACCAGTTGGTGCGGTGTGTGAAGATGCAACGAAGTTCGAGCTTTGTGAGTTCGCCGACAGAGACGATGCCCAGGGCCAGGTTGGGCATGTAATCGCGCTTGTTTTCGGGTTGTTTGAGGAAGGACTCCATTTCGGAGCGGAGGTATTGCAGGTCTTTGAAGGAGGTGTTGATGTCGATGAGCATGGTGACGGGCTGGCGGTTGGCGCCAGAGCGGGTGACGTTCTCGATGCGGCATTGTTGGAGCCACTCGTTGCCGGCTTGGAGCTCCATCCAGTTGTCGACGCGCTTGAAGACGGTGTAGAGGAGGGAGGTACGCACTACGACGAGCGAGACGCATTGGTTGGATTGTCCACTCCAGAGCTCGACGCGGTCGCCAATGTCGTAGGGGTGGTCGAAGAGAATGAAAATGCAGCCCGCGAGGAAGTGGTGCAGGGTGCGGCCCAGGGCGAAGGTCAGGCCGAAGCCGAGAAACTTGAGGGTTTCTTGGATGTCTTTGAGGGCAGGCACCCAGAAAACAAGGATAAAGTAGATCATAATGCCGGCGAGGGAGGCGAGCATCACCCAGTCAAAGGTGTTGATGCAGTGGTCTGCCTGGTGCATGCTCTTGTAAATGTTGTTACGGATGCGGCCTGCCTCGGCGGCGGTCCATTCCATCTCCTCGAGGCGAATGTCGCCGATCTCGCCCTCGTCAATGGTTTTGAAGTATTCAGCAGCCTCGTCTTTGCGGAAGGGGCCGAGAACTTCGGCGATGTCTTGGGCTGTGAGGCTCTCTTTCCCGACGGGGACGAGCGACATCCAGATGCGTCTGCCGAGGGCGGCGGCTGACTTGGGGTTGGCAATGGCCCGCTCGACGACAGCGTAGCTAGATGCGGGGCGAAGCCAGTGCGAGTCGGGGTCGCTTTGGAGGAAGTTGCCGAAGAAGCTCGTGAGGCCGTAGGTGTCGACACCAAGGCGGCTCAGGTAGCGGGTGGCGCGGACGCGGTGCTCGCCATGCTCTGAGCCAGTCGCGTTACCAATAATCATATCCTCCTCGGCAAACTCGGCAGTCCCGACTGGATAGAGATAGGTGGAGGCTTTATACAAAGCCATCAGAGCATTCTGCATGTTTTTGGAGTGCGTGATGCGGCCGAGGTCGGAGCGGTTGTGGTAGTGGATGGTAACGTACAGTATGGCGATTTTCTCGATGAAGTAGAACCACGCCCAGAGAATGCCCTGTTGAAGGAAGTCCTCAATAATGTCAATCCACATCAGCTGGTCAGCTTCCTTGTCGTACGAGATGGCGAGGTTGTCGCGGTTGTAGA
Organism: Collariella sp. IMI 366227; assembly: GCA_027946355.1. Lineage (NCBI taxonomy): Eukaryota > Fungi > Ascomycota > Sordariomycetes > Sordariales > Chaetomiaceae > Collariella > Collariella sp. IMI 366227. The sequence continues at coordinate 53,460 of JAPEUS010000002.1, read as the reverse complement.
AAATTAGCTGCGGTGGCGAGTCAATAATTGTACAGAAGCAGAGCAATGGACGATGGTACATACAGCCGCGTAGGCAATGTACGAGACACTGACAGTTCCTGCAATGCAGAAGGGCTTCCTCATGGTGCGGAGAATTCTCCAGTATCGCTGATGGGCAGGGTTCACATAACTGGGGGGCATCAGCAGTGTGAAAGAGACACTGGTAGTTGAAAGACGTACCGCGCAACAAATCTGAAGATGTAAGGAAAGACGGTCCCGAGCGCGAAGCAGAGGGCAAGGCCAATCCATGTGACAAGGAGCCAGCCAAATATGTAGTACAGAACCTGTCGGGTCTGCTGGGCGAAGAAAGCGTCAATGTCGCCCATTTCGGCCTTGGCAATAATCTCATCGCTGTTGATGACGATGACCGGGATGGCGAGCAGCACGCCAACAACGGCAAAGATAAGAACGAACTTGAGAGGACCGTAGAGGGTCTTCATGAGGTAGGAGCGATATGTACCGGTGGCGGTTCGGTAGTTGGGTCGTTGGGGTTCGGGCGGTTGAGCCATGGATACCGTGGTGGAGGTGTTCGTTTTGCCTTCGCCCAGCAATGGGGCGGCAAAGACATCGCCGGGACTCACTCCCGGATCCATTCTCATGGTATGTGATGTCGAAAATTTGAGACAGTGAGAAGTTCAGAAGTATTGTTCCGTGCCTGACTAGCAGACGAGAAGGAAGCAAGGCAGGGGGCCCAAATGGACTGGCGGCTATTTCCCGAGGCGATGACTGATGACTGATGAACGAGAAGGGAGGGCATTCTGCGGTCTTATCTCACAGAGGGGGTCAATTCCTGAAGGTGGGATGGTGATCTGACACCCCTGTGCTTGTCGCTGATCGTTCCATGATGCTGACAGGCGGCAGCAGAGGTCCTTAATCCAGGGCCACGGGTAGCGCCCGCGACAATTGGGACGGCGGAGCCGGTAGTCTGGCTTGGCTGGCAGGGCAGGGCGGGCAGGGGTGCTTCTGATGCGTGGGCCTGGGCCTGTCTGTGTTTGAAGCGTCGGCGCAGAAGTGAAAATCAAGGTTTGCCGAGGTTGGGTGGAATTTTGAGTTAATGACTGCCTGGACTTGGCGGTCAGATCGTCAACCCTTTTTAGGCCACAGAACAGCTTCACGTTCTGGCAAATTCAGACTCTCAATCCAGCTCCCAGACTATGAGCTGTTGATGGTCGAGTGCCGTTGGTTGGGTCGGGACTTGGGACTTGGGAACCGCACTCAAAATTCAGGGGAAAGCTCTGCGCTACCCAACGTGATAACCTTCCATTTCTCTTCCTCACGCCATGGGATCCTCGACTTTGACATGCCCGCTCTAAATCTGTTGATTTATGGGGATCGTAGAGAGAGACAATCTGACTTGATTTTTGAACGTCGCGTAATCGGGGAACGTCGCATCAGGGCCTCAGTCTGAGGTTTTCTTTTTTCTTTTCGTGGAATCAAACCACCAGACAGGCAGACGGGTCAGTCCAAATAAGCGTTCTTGCCAAGCCTTGGCGCCCCATCTTTGGCTTACGTGATATAATGCCAAGATCACCAGTCGCCAACTTTATTTTTGGTGGACGAATGAAACAACAGCCATCGTATTAAACACAACCTCGCTTTTCCTTCGATTCTTTTGCCTCGATCAAGAACAAGCGCCGTCAAAACCTGTCTTACTTGCAGGCAAACTCCAGGGCTGCTTTTATCTCACCCTTTGTGGGAAGGGCAGATATTGCCTCCGTACATACTGCCACCGGTTTCACCCTGAGCAACATCTTTCTCAACTCGACAAACCTCACCCCTGACTGTGACCACGGACCAGAATCATGATTGGTCGGCTTCACGCAGGCAGCAACGCCATGCCGCCATGGAAGACAACAACAAGGCTGAGCGCGCGTTTGGCGCGCCACGTGGCCTGTTCAACAACCTCAGCTGAGTTCAGCCCGTCTTTATCAACGCCAACCACCGAACATTTCCGAGTCTCAACCCTTCGACTGCCCTTGGCCTTGTGCCCAATTTGTCGAACAATAAGATTGTCTTCAGGCATAAAAGCCGCAGTCTCAAGTCGGCCGCCGCCCAGGAAACCAACTTTCTTCTCGCATTTCAACACCACCGCGAAGCGGGCGCCTTTCGACGCCAGCTTTGGGAAAAATAGGACTTGGTTGGGGCTGCAGTCGGGCACTGTTTTAAGCTGGAGGCGGGCGACAAGTGTGCGATTCTTCCGTTTGAATAATGGCTCCAAGGAGGCCTCAATTTCTGCATCTTCGTCGACATCGAGTACTGTGGCATGGCGCGCAGTGTTGTCTTCTGTTGCCCCATGCCCCATAAGCTCGCGGAAGGCTACTACCCCGGCACTCTTGACGAAAAGATGGCCAACGAGGTGGCGACGTATGCCTGGATGCAGGAACACTGCCCTGAGATTCGAAACCTGCTGCTCTACTCGTTTGCGTTTCTTGATGGCGGCCATTTTTGTAGCCTTCCCAGTTTAACCCGAATGTTGCTGACAACAGCGACTCATGAAGTTCACCCACGTCAGTCAGCGGCCTTGGTACACACGCATTCCTCACGTCATCCGGCAATGGTTTCATCGTCAGTTCAACTGGCCGCTGCTATCAAGTTACACTCGAAACACCTCCGCCTACCATCGGGTTTGCCTACATGATCATGGAACATGTCCGTCCTGAGGTTGGGCAAATGCTTTCCATGACTTGAGGAAAATACAAACACAACTCGAAACGGTGACAACGCTTATACCAGGGCATGACACGCATCATGGTCTCGTATCGGGGCCATCAGATTCAACCCTGCCGACAACACCGTTACATTTACGAATCGGCCCCTCACATGCACCGGCATGATTTTCGAGAACTAAGGAGCCTCAAGAGCCATCGAGCCAAATCAAGTGCACCGAACCACGGATAGCTTTGCCTCTGATATGCTCACACTTCACGATAACCAGTTTCTCACATATCCCCACTCCGCGTTAGACGAGGACGATGCCCGTGATCACAGGACCATCAGAACCCTCCGCGCTGTCGCACACCACTTCATCCTCCCCGAGTGGCGGGACGGTCCATTCATCCTGCAGCTAGACGACTTCCATCAGAGCAACATATTCGTCGCCGACGCGACGACGGCTGGAACGTCACCTGCCTCATCGATCTCGAGTGGATCAGCGCGCTGCTCGTCGAGGTCATGTCCGTGCCCCACTGGCTAACAAACTATAGCATCGACAGCATGACCGGCAAAAAATACAAGATTTTCGACGAGACCCGGCAGGCGTTTTTTGGCGGCCATAGACAGTGAGGTCAAAACAGCAAAGCTGAAACACGAGATCCCCATTGCCGACGTTATGCGGCAAACGTGAAACTCCCAGGCGACGTGATTCTGGGCTTGCCTTCACTCCGTCAATGGCTGGCTCTTTGTCTTCGAAAGCCATATCCTTCCCAGGTTCTCCTCTAACAAGTATTTCGTTTCTGACATAAAAAAAGCTGTCTGCATTTTAGACGGAGGATAATGACACGATTGTGAAGGCAAAGGCGGTGGAGGAAGAAAAGTATCAGGCTGATGTGCGAGCTCTTTTTGCTAGCGAAGGATCCCTCCAAAGAAGGCAGAATAGTGGCCGGCCTACGTACCCAAGTTCCGAGATTCCTTTTTTTCTCCACAGGCTTTAACGAGACGGATAATGCTGCTCCCATGAATGCCAGGCAATTTTATCGAATGCGCCTAGCAGAACCGTGGCTATGGCCACCAAAGCTGTAGTCTCCCAAAGCCGTTCACGTTCCCCTCCGTATCGTCCCGCATCCACCCCGAACGACTTACTCCCGGTTTCTGACTGGTAACAGTAACGCAAGTAAAAGCAAGTAGCGTAATAGAAAGGCCAAACACCATGGTGAGGAACAGCAACGGCGCCTGGGCAGTGAATCCGTTGCTAACCCCCACACAACCTCCCTCGTCCCATCCAACCCCCTCAAACCTTCCTCAAAACCCCAAATTCCCAAAGATAATCCCCAATTCCCAACCCCCAGCACCACAGCCACACACAAAAGCCTCATTATCGCCGCCGCGAGTGCCCTTCAGGAACTCCTGACCAGCGCAAACCACAGCAGAAAGTTGGTGCACGCCGGCAGCGCGAGGTTGATGCTGATTTGCGCATGGTAGTGGGAGGGCACAGAGCCTGTCGACGTTGACGAGGGAGAAGTAGGCGGAGTGGGCGGTGGCAGAGGGCGAGCTGGGAAGAGGAGATGTAAGGGAGGATTGATATGAAGATGGTGTCGGAGATTGTGGCGGGGTGGAGGATGCTAGTGGGATGAGATTGCTGGGGTTTGTCTTGACTTGACGCTGATGAAGTCTTATGCAGGGGGCCAAAACTTCCTCTTTGTTCTTGCATAAGATCAAGTAAGGTAATGCACTTTAATAGCGGGGTTTAAACTGACTTGCCCAACTTCAAGTGCCTATTGACATGCAGCCTAACTGGTTTATCCCGTACTACCTCTCCTTGGCGTATCGACAGAACTGTGCTGGCAGAGTGTATCAAACCATTGTCGAATCAAGTTACTGACCCAAAGTTCCTTCCCTAAAGTGGCAGCTGATTTGCCCCGGACCCGATCCAAAGCTGCGGTTCCATTACCCATGGTTAAACTTGGCAAGGCTTGAAGCACATCTTGCCATTAGATGCCTTTTCAGTCAAGTGCGGCATATTTACCCAATGGCTTTGAGTTTTAACGAGATGGATGATACGCCTCGTACATCTGCAGCGCGCTTTCAACCGTCTGCACTAGACTCAAGAACGTGGTAATGACCAAGACAAGGACGGCTACCCAGAAGGCGTACCACTGCACCCTGGTGCGGCGGTCGTGCCACCACTGGCCGAGCGTCTTTCGCGTAGCGTCGTGTAGGTTTACTTAAGTATTATCAGGCGGTCGCGCCAAAAGCAGAAGCGCTTAATCTGCCGACCTTCTCCTTTTGGCGTTCCACAGAGCGCGAAGACGGCTGTCGATGAGAAGGTGCTCGCTGCGCGCAATTTCTTTCATCTTTCGCAGCCACTTTCTTCTGAAGCATTAACACCTGGCGAGTTGCCGGTTGCTAAACTCTGCGTCTGGGAACAGGAGTGCCATTGTTCGTAGTGTTTCGGCAACCAATCCAACTAGGAAAATGGACATATCTCTGAAGAGCAGAGGTTAGAGTCTGCACTAAGTGTTTAAAGACCCAGAGACAAAGCAAGAGTATCTACTCTCGGCTCTACACCAGAAAAGAGGCGTGATGGAAAACCAGGAGTTTGGTGTCTTTTTCGACCAGCAAGAGATGGTTCGCCAGATTGTCGGTAAACCAGATCTGAATACCAGCCACACTCGCAATGAACCAAGCATTAAACGCCTTCGGAAGCCTGACTTGGTCATGACTGAGGCTTGGTTGTTTGCTGAAATATTATTATTATTATTCCTACACCGCTGTGCCCTGCGGGCATGTCGGACCCTCAGACATTTACTATACAGGAAAACCGCGCCCTTGCGGACCGGGTGAAAAACCTATACCGATGGTTAAGGGAAGAAATCAGTGAATGAGCCTGCGAAATACAAAAAGAGAAGGCCCCTTGGCCTCGACCGGTGGGAGTCAGATTGCCTACTCCAGCTCGAGCTTCCTAGCCAAGCTGTACATTGGCAGTCTTCCTGAATCCATCAGCCAGCCCAGTATCCTCCTCGTCAGCCGAGCAGTTGAAGGACTGGCACCCTGTAGAACAGAGTAAAAGTCTCGTCGCGTCCTGACTTCTGCTCTCTCCCACGTCCGAGTCAACGGTGGGGCCAAACACCACACCACCAGGTGTTCAACAGTCTCCCGCCCTTCGCCGCACTCGCAGCAGGGCGTCAGCACACTTGGGACCCCGTTTAAACAAGAAGTCCCGAAGGCGTATGTCCCCAGTTCGGACTTGGACCAACAACGAGCTCTTCACTTTGCTCAGTCCCTCGTGCTTCTTAAGAGTCTTGTCCTTGAATAGAGTCTTCTGCTGGTGGTTGAGGTCGTCCGCTGGTCTCGTCGTCGCCCGACCGTCTCGTCCCTTTAGCCATCTCTCTTTCCAAGCCTCCTCGACTACCCTGTCCGTGTCGGTGGTTCCCCCGGTCCAACGTGCTATTACTCCTACGGCCTCTTCTACCGCTGTCGGCCTCTGTGGCCTAAAAGGCCCGTGGTCGGCCCCTGTTGCTCGGCCTTGAGTAAAACCTCCGGCGTATCTTACTGCAAGCTGCATGGACAATGGTCCCTGGGGCCTTTTTGCCTCCTTGACCGTTGTCAAGAGCGGGTTGTTGAAGCCTGGTTTCGAAGTTGGTGAATCGTTTGTTGAGGTATAGGTCCAATGGCGGCACCCATGTTTCTGTCTCAAGATTGCGGATTGGAGTGGACTTGAAAGCTCCTGCCACGATCCGCAAGCAGGAGTTTTGAGCCTTCCCAAGATCCTTGGTGATCCCCTTCGTTGCTGGCTTGCCTCCTTTTTCCGTGGGGATGAAGCCCCATAAGCTAGCGCCGACCGGATGCACTTTGAGTACACCTCCCGTGCCTTGGCCAGACCTAGTCCCCACGTCTTGGCTGCGATCCTTGACAGAGCATAGCTTTGGGTCACCAGTTTTCGTTCCACCGCCCATTTGTCATGGGGATCCGAAATCGAAATATCCCGCCGTTGCGAGGCCTCGCGGCCCATCATTATGGTCTGCTGCACAGATTCCAGCTCTAGAATTGATGTCAAACAAACCATTTGCTATAACTAGCCGCATTCCAAACATTTATCCCAGTTTTGGCCTCGGAGCAAGCGCGCTTCCACTAGAGCATCCTGGCGCTCTCTGTGCCTTGGGAGGGTCGGTCCTTACAGAGTCGGCGGTATCGCCTCACTCACTCATTGAGAGTTTGTGGTGGGTGAGAAGACGCATCAGAATTGGCGCAGAATGTCAAGTGGCGCCCCTAGACTGGCGCACGCTAGAGCTCAGTTGTCTCGCAACGGGGGTGGTCATTTTTGAGATGCTTTCAGGATATTACTAACTTGTGGCATTCCACATGGACGATACAACCGCTATAACAGAACCCGCCACCAGTAACATCGTGGACCGCACTTACATGCAAGAGATCATGTCGCTGGACAAATGCTACTTCGATGACTTGACGGATGACGATGAAGAAGAGGGTGACGGACGAGAAAACCCGAATAGTGAAGTCGAGAGGGCCGAACGATGGTTTTGCGCAACGTGTTGTCGCAACAGCCGCGCGACATTCCTCTGGAGTTGGCAGTCTCAAAAGTCCAGTCAAGACCGGCAACCTTTCCACTGATGGCACCAAACCCGAGAAAAGGGGTTCTTCGAGCAAGAAACTTAGCGATAGAACCGCAAAGCCGTCATCCAAACCCTAAAACGTGCCCGCCTTGAATGCATTCCCTGTTGTCCTCGTTTGAGAGCTTCTAAAAATGAATCGGAGGGGAATACCATGGCAATAAGTCGAGACGCAATTTCAGCAAACGACGGATGTAAGAACCCAAAACGTTAAACTTGATGTTGGAAGCAAGATCGGAAACATCAGGGGGTCAAAGACTGTCAATCAACAAACGGTTGACAGGGTGTTGCAGGTACTTCCAACCTCTTTTCAAAGTTACTTTCAACCTCAACTATTGCCGTTTTAATCCTGTGGTTGTGTTATGTTTAGGGAAGCATGTGAACGAAAGGACAGGCTCGGGGCACATGGAGGAACAAGAGAGCAGCTCGACCTTCCGCAGCTGGGGAACAAAAGGCGGGGATGGCATGAGCTAGTCACAGTTTCCAGTTTACTTGGGTATCTCTATTTTTGGCTTTCATTCAGTTTCAAATTTCCAATAACGTTACCACTTGTCTCTGAATTGAGAACAAGGGACGAAGAATTCCGAAAGATATCAAGGGTGCCATTGCCAAGAAGCATAAAAGGGGCAATTGCGGTGCCAAGAGAGCCCTGCTCTGGAAGCTCAAGAATTTGTGTCGCCTCGGGGTCCTTCCCGATGTCTCGGCTCTGACCTCTCGGTACAACTTTCCTGGTCCTGGCATTTCGCTTTTGTTATCTGTATTCTCTAAACTGTACCACTTCGTTTTCGCTTCCGTAGTAAACGTTGACTGTGTTCAACGTAAATCTTGGCCCTCCGCCCCGACAAGCTTACGTATAGCTTAGTTTCGGTTTCGCAGGGTGTTGTTTAGATCCTCTATATTCATGCTTAGTTCTCGAAATAGACAGCAATACTGATCTTCTTATCCGTTGAGCCCGCTGCTTCATGAACATTAACAAGGGGCGTCGAAGCAGAGCACGGATAGTCAAACGCTCAAACATGGCAGAAAGTAAAGTCAGAACTGTGTTTCAATCAAGACGCCCAACACCACGTGCTGAGACCTCACAACCTCCATCGGTTGGCAGCCGACAAGGGTCTGATGCATGAGGGTAATATCCAGTTTTGCCGGAACTGTCCTGTCCCTGTTCCAAGCTATCAAGAAAAACCCCGGGGCAACCCCGTGTTTCTTGGCGCTATTTTTGGCTTTTGCAATGACAAATTGCTTGCCACAAATTGGCACTAAGACTTAAGCTTATTTTTCCGCATCTCGATTCAGAGTCTAGAATCTCGTTTCCCACAGCATCCCCTCACTGAGACTTTTTATACAAGGCACTTGGTGGAAGCAACAGGCACCAAGCTACACAAGCCAGAGCCGCATCCCTTGGCTTGTGATCGTTTCGGTCCTTTGGGCCGCTTTGCAGACCTAAACTCGGGTCGCCAAGCCGGCTGAGCCCCAAGGTGCGGCACTCTCGGAGCCTCTCGCGTTGCTTGGCTGTCGCACCTCGGCCACAGCATCACGGGCCCGTTCGTCGCCGAGGGAAAAGAAGGAGAAGGTGGCCTGATAATGACGACTCAACAGCTTTGCACCCCCGGCAACTGCTGCGAATCTCTCATAATCATGGCAAAGGGACCCTAACCCTTCCACTAGATGCCCATGGTCCGAAGCACGAGAAGGAGCAGGGGGAAACAACTCCGTGCCCAGCCCCAAACATGGGATCGGTCCAAGGGGTCGTCAATGCCACACAGCCCGGCGCGGCCCCACGGGCATACAAGATCCTCCATCTTCCTCCGAGATGAGTCCGATCAAGGCATGGGTCGTATGATTTTCTTCTCTTGTCAATCCTTTTCTCGTCTCGTTTGAAGGTCTGGGACCCTCGTCTTTTCTCCTGTTTATCATTCCTTTTGTGTACCGGTTTCACATTCTCCCTGTTGGATACCTATTCTGTTTGTACACTCTTTTGTCTTGTATTTTGAGAGACCTTTTTTTTTTTTTTCAATTATGGGCTTCTCACTCCGGGCTCTGTTTCTAACAGCATCGGTGACGCGGGTCTTTGCATCATGCGCTCACGGAACTTTCCTGATGCCCCGCGCTGAGGGCGAGGAGGTTAAGGTTAACACATTTGGATACACTGGAACTATTGTATGACCCTCTCCTAACTCCAAAGTTGAAGAAATTTGACTGACCTTAGCACAGGGCCCTCTCAATTGGGCCGCCCTTGACTCTCCCGCCAACTATGCGTGTGCAACGGGCACCCGGCAATCGCCTATCGACATGGTCGACGGCGTCTTCACCACCCTCGAGGGGTCAGAACTTCAGCTGGCCGTCAACGACATGCCGGACGGGGCCGAGTTCGAGAACCTCGGCACCACAGTCGAGGTTATTACCCAGGGCGGCACCCTCACCGTTGCGGACAAGCAGTTCGAGCTGAAGCAATTTCACTTTCATTTGCCGAGCGAACACCTTGACAACGGAACAAGCCAAGCGAGTATGTCTACATTTCCATATTTTCCCAAAGACAGTCGTATCTTAACCCTCACACAGTGGAAATGCACATGGTCTTCCAATCCGCCGCCGAGGAAATAGCCGTCATCGGCGTCTACATTGCCATCGCCGACACCGCCGCCCCGGCCCCCGCCGAGAAACGCTCTCCCCGCCTCCTCCCGCGTCACAAGTCCCCACCACCACCTCCTCCCCACCCTCGGCAGCATCCACCACCTCCACCCCCAACCAAAACTCTATCCCCGCATCCCCTCCTCGAAACAATCTTCTCTACCACCCCCTCATCACCACGCCTGGCACCAAGACCAAAACCCCGCCCCTCATCATGTCCGAGGTAGTCAACCTCCTCAAAGCCAACGCCTTCCAGCTGTACTCGATCACTCACTACGCCGCCGTGCAGCGAGGGGGTGGCGTGGCATGTGTCGACTGCACGGCTGGGAGTCACGCCCGCGACGTTTGCGAGGGTAAGGGACGTCATTGGGTTTAATTCGAGGTTTCCGCAGAATACTCCTGGGAAGCCAAATTTGTTGATGGTTAGTGCGTTGGGAAGTGCGGTGGCGGCGGTGGCGGGGTTTGCGGCTGCGGGGGTTGTAGGTTAAGAGGGGGTTGGTGGGGATAGGGGTTGGGGTTGAGAGGAAGATGGGAGGGAGGAGGGTTGTACACTTGGAGTCACATGCGTTAGAACTGGGTGTTCTTTGGGTCATTTCTGTGCATGTTGATGGCGTGGAGCGTTGACGTGGTCTTTAAGATCCATCGTTTACCCACGATAACATCCAACATGGCTCTACGCAGGGCACGGCAATTGAATGGGCTCAAATCTGGTGATATTCTCTGTCCTGATTGACTTCATGACTTCCTTGGGTTAAGGCTTGCGTGTGTCTTCAGGGTGCTCTTCTCCGCACCTAATTTAGGTGCGCAGGGAATACTCTGCACAATTTCGATGCACCCTGGAACTCCCCCCAAGAAAAAAGCTCCGCTCGGCGCCCACACCCTGTGGGGTGAGACAGACTGGCGAGAGTGGTGATGATGTCTATCTAAGCTAACGGTGGGTGTGGAAGATACTGCAGATAGGTGGATAAGGGGACGCCTGGGCGCACGGGCCATGTGGGCGCAGTCCCACGCCACACACCCGAAGTTCGAACGTGGGGTCCGCCATTCTCCACTTACACTTAGCAACCTTACTCCATAGAGACTTTCGGCTCTCTCCCAACAGCCCGAGGCTCCACAAGTCCATCACCTCCCTCTTTCGGCCACAACGGAGATGGAGACTAGAGGCCTCTTTCCTCAAAGGATTGTGTCAAAACGAGTTACCGACGGCGTTCTCGGGACTCGGCGAGATGTGTCATTGCGAGACCGACCAACCCGAAGCGGATTGACCCCGGGAATCTGCGGGATGACAGCTCAGACCATCCATGGCCTCTGGTCCGCCTTCCTGAACCCCTGCCAGGGGGCCGCGGGCTGGGACAGGCCGGACAGCGGAGGCCTTCTTCCATATGTGATGGGCCGTGGATGGCAAGCCTCTTTCTCGGCCATCGTTCTAGTGAACGACGTCCTCGGCATTCCCTTCCCCTGAGGCTCAGTTGCTCAAATCTTCAGCCTTTCACTTCTTTACTATTATTATCCGGCCTCATACCGAAGCATCACACACTCATGAGGGCCGTTCAAGCAGCAGCGCTGGCCATCGGGCTTGCGGCGCTGCCCCAGCATGTCGATGCGTCCAATGTTGAGCAGGCGCACCATGTCCGCAGGTGGGAGAACGTGCCCTACATGCCGTGGGATCTCAACACCATTTCGACCTGCACGTATTGGTACGACAACAGCGATGGCAAAAGCTGCAAGGTGGTGCGAGACTGGATGTTCGCCATCAGCCCGGAAGACTTCACTCGCTGGAACCCGTCCGTCACCCTGGATTGCGAGAACTGGAACCTCCAGGCCTACTGCGTTGGCGTGGCTAGCGAGATGACATCAACCATCACCAGCTCGACACCGACTTCCACAAAGACCAGCGCAACTCTAACGTCTACCAAAAAACTAGAACTCCTGGGCTGGGAGCCCCTCGGCTGTTACGTCGACAATCAGACGCTGCACAACGACACTACCAAGGCGGGAGGCGACCGGCTTACCGTCACCGAGTGCAAGGCGGTTTGCATCGCCGACAACTTCCAGTATGCCGGCGTCAAGGCCGGCACAGACTGCTGGTGCGGAACCTTCGTCGGAAACTCGTGGACAGAAAACCAGGACGACTGCAACATTCCCTGTCCCGGCGACTCTGCCCAGATCTGCGGCGGAGCAAGCGTGTTCAACGTCTTTGAGGCCCAGACCAAGGACACCTTACCATCACCTTCCACCCCCACTGGCGGCATCAGCACTACCGCCCCTGTCATCCAAACCAGCGCCACCAAGACCACCCAGGAAACTGCCACACCTGCTTCAAGTTGGGAAGCCGTTGGAAATTCGAGTGGCTTGTTACTAGATGGGGGCCAAGAGGAAAAGAGCTCGGGGAGGGGTGTGACTATCCCGAGCTCTCAGAGTTTGGCCTGGCTTGGAGCGAGTGTGGTGTTGATGGTGATCCATTTTTGAGCTCCCGTCGTTTGTTTCAATCTGTCAAATGGCCGGAGATAACTAGCTGTATTTTAACTATATGACCATCGCGGCTTTAGAGACCTCCCTGTTCGGCGTCTGTCTCTTAGGCTTTGAAACGCCTCCTCCAACGCCGGATATTGAGCGTTCGACATTTCCTATACCACTCTCCTTCTCGGCACCAAATAGGAGGAATGTCGATTATTACCGGGCTGCTTTTTCACCACTCCAATGCACACACGTCCTGTGTCGGTCAGGTTTGTCTCGACTCACTCGGCTGCTTTTTTAAAGCCGGCAATTCCCAAGAACTATGGCTCGGGTTCGCATCAACGACTATTGGGTGGCCTTGCGTTATCAGGGCTACGGAATCCCCTACGGCCGACGCGAATTCACTCATATCGTTAGCATTGCCTTGCCGCGGGCCGTTGGAGTGGTGGTTTTCGTTCCGACAATGCAAAATATACCACCAAGGTCGAGAAAGCCCAGCAACCTGCTAATGAGGAACGCGTAGCCCCTCGTCCCCGAGGCCAGACCCTGAAGCGTACTCGTGACGACAACCCGGCGGATTACGGAGTACCTTCAAAGCGCCCTAAACGCGGCGTCGACGCAACCATAGACCCAGACAAAGCCTCAAAAGGTGTAGCATACACACGGTTCTCAGACGTTCCTGAATTTCCTGTCGTCGTCCGGCACCTTCGTCGGAGCGCTCGGCAATCCGTCCATCGTTCCGGAAGCAAAGGCAACACTCTACGACGCTCCACAAACATCGGCGAGCCACCTCCGGTAAACCAACCACTTCGGCGCAGCGCTCGCGTTGCCGATCGTCAGCGTCGGTCTGGTATTACGATCGCGCTGTCGTGCCATTCTGGAAGCTTACGCCAAGGACCGCGCTAGGTGGTAGGACTGCAACGGCCTAAGCCCCGTCGACGGCTCGGACTTTCAGGCAAGGCGGATCACGGCCGAGATGGATTCATCGACGTTGACAACCATGACACAATCACGCAGCTTCTAACACGGCAGTCGCGACTGTTATCTTGATGGGTATGGCAAGGGTGGATTAAAGGTTTAATCCAGAAAGTGGGTTAATGAAATTCGTCGCTAGACTTGTTCTTATACTTGGGAAGTCTTTGTTTCTATGCCGTGCCTAATCTCAATGTTAGCTTATGCTGGCTTGGTGTTGAATAATATCGTGAACATCTGGAAAACAAGAATGACTGACACATGCTGTGGTGGGCTCAGATTCCTGAGTTGGTTCTTTGATCCCATTGTTCATCTGGACCAACCAACTTTGTAGATGCAATCCCAGGATGACCCAACGAGATGGTGATGCGGAACCTGCGTTACAGCAAGACAAAGAAAACGACCAAAGAGTTACTGCCAACCAGCATTAAGCTGCCAACTAGCTTCAAGCAGCCCAGCATGACCGTTGTCCGTTCAGCCAGCAGCCGTTTGAAGTCATCACCAAACCCACATTGCTAAGATACATAAAAGTCCATGGTGAGGTTCCAGATGCCTCCAGTTGTCAACCCTTTGGCCAGGGTATCTTCCTTACCATTATTCCCAGCATCTTGGGAAGCGTGGCATGCTTTTCTTTGTGGAGTGGCTTCGTCAGCCCGTCCGCGGACATGTCGATGCCTTGGATATGCCTCAAATCTATGCAACGCCCACTCGGCAGTGCTTATCCCGCCTCCAGAGACCGCAGCTGAGAGGCGTCAGCTCAGACTCCCTTGTCTCTCAGCTTCGATGACGGCAGACACAGCGGTCCGATTGACATGAGCTCCGTACCTGACAAACGACAGTCGTATAAAGATTTTAAGCTGATGTCTATTGCTTTCCGAGAGGCATACAGACCGTTCCTATATTGAACTGGGGTATAAACCACTGTTTTGCGGATCTGACAGTTGGACCCGCTGACGTGCAGGGGAGACAGTGGGGGGGGGGTCTCAACATTGCATTTTTCGTTTTACTCTCTCACGTACAGGCCACGTCGTATTTAGATAGGCTTGCGGGTGCTTGCTCTCTTTCTCTCTCGAGAGAGGGGGGCAGGCGGGACAATCAACATTCTTTTCTGACGACGAGAACTCGGAGGAGTACACTAAGTGCAGACGGAAGAGGATGATGCTCTGACCGGAGGGATAGAGCTGATTGTTGTCAGAAGCGTGCCATGCATACGACGCCGGAGTCGCCTTGAGCCATGACTTGTTGAAGTCTTCGTTCCTCCCCCAAATTTACGACATCACTGTCACCAGACTTCGCTGACCAGAAGAAGGGTGTGGTGTGGTTGTGGGTTTATGGTGCGGTGCACCAGTTCAATATCCGCCAGATACAAACCAGAATCTCCTTATTGTTGAATACAGCAGCCGCGCTGTCCACACTATTATACATGTGCCCCCCAACCAGGGCGGCCTATGCTCGTTCTCCTGCCACTTTGGATTCTGCCCGGCGGGGCCGTGTGTCTGTCTGGCGTACGGCGCGAAGGTCCCCGAGCCGCCCGTCACTGGGCTAGTGGGATACCCGCTGGCGGGCTTGGGTGCCTCGTATATTGAACTCTGCAAATTCGTATACAACCATGGGTATTATCCGACCGGGGCTTGCACCTCGAATCCGGACGGCAGTCCCCAGACCTAGAGTCGGGAGATATGTATATAGACTTGCCACCTACCTACCTCAGGTACTCTTACTAAGCTGTAGGTAGATAATTTGATGCCTCTGCCGCGGGCAGACGCTCCTTGCCTCGCTTTCTCTCCTTAGGCTTCGCTCCGAGACGCGAGTCCAATTATATCTCTCCATCGAGCTTGGCCGTAAGTCGTCCGCGACGACGTGAGATCATGGCAATTGAAGATTATTCAGCTTCCCAGGATGTGTTATATGGCATGGAGGGTACTGGTTTGATTCGTAAGGCTAGTTGACAACTCAGGGTATGAAAATGTACGGCGGGTCTTTATGAAACGACAAGAGACAACACCACATATATAGGTCGACCGAGAGCAAGGCATACAAAGAAACCAGGAGGTCGACCGTGACGCGCTTTGAAAACTCTTCCACCTCATTCTCCTCCAGCTCCCGCCCATTTTCGCAATATATACCTCTCTCTCGATCAATCTTTATTGCGTCGAGGTCCAGAACGTCGGCCCTCACCATCCTGCAAAAAGGGCTCGCCCCTCCTCCAATGCCTTCGCGACCTTTTCATCGTCCACTACGCTCTCCAAGCTCTCCTCGTCAACGTGGAAAAAGAAATTGTGCCTCGGCGTGTTCGTCTTGGCCATGGTCGTCCCGAACACGCTGCCCACCAGCTCCTGCCCGCCGGGGCCTCGGTCCACCCACTCGACAAACCGGCGGGTTGTCTCGAGGATATCGGCGCCATCCAGCACCGCCGCGTCCTCGAAGATGGTCCAGCGCATACGCGCGTAGACGTCCATCAACCCGGCCTTCTCAAACATCTCGCGCGCGCGCCCCTGGACACGGGCGAGAAACTTGTCCCACTTCTCCTGCGAGCCGTAGGTGCAGCGAATCAGAACAAAACCCCAGGTGGAGAGGTTGTATAGCTCGAGGGCGTCCCTGATGGTGTAGGGCTCGCCGAGGGTGTGTTCTTCGAGCCTGCGCATCGGCCAGCGTGCCCGGCCTTGGGGAGGGGTTGGTTGGGCAGTATCCGTATTTTGGACGGCATGAGCGGTCAGTGGTAAGTAGGCTATGGTGGGATCGGGATCCGGCTTTGTTGAAAAGGCGGGAGATGATTGTCCGTGGCGAGAAATGAGCCGCCGTGGGAAAGAGGTGTGCGCAGCACGGGGAAGAAGGCCACGAACTGGCTGCACCACTCTCCCTATGAGCGTACGCGAGAACGTGGAAGCCATAGGATTAGCTATAGCTCAGGTGAGTCGCGCCAAGTTGAGGCCTGGTGTCAGGTTCGAGGTCAATAGGAACCCCGAGGGACAGACTCTAAAGGATTGATAAAATGTGAAATATGACGGATGAAAGGATCTGTCGAATTGACAACGGCTATAAGCGATGTGGTTGGCTTACCGTCAATAAATTTGATGAGATTCGCGATGACGGCTTCAAGTGCTTCAGCTCGGTTGTTTCTGGGTTGTGAAAGAGTGGGAGAAGGACCCAGCTGCTTGCAGTGGGGGGGACCTCTGGAACACCCGCAAACGCCCTCTGCGGCACAGTCCACTGGCCCTTTCCAACCTAACCTGGAAGATTCCCGTCGTCACTGGGTTGTTGATAACCAATCCGTGCAGTCAGGAACCGAAGACTAATCTCAAGAGGCACCGGCGGGTTTAGGAGTTTGAACAGGGTTCAGTAGCCTCACTTTAACCAAAATAGGGAATCAACGTCCGAGAGTGTTGGTTGAGCCCTGTAGACCTCATATTGTCCTGACAGTGTCAATAAAGCTCCTGATCCAGGCTTTTCGCTCTCAGGATCGATCCACCACAAATACGCGCTTCCTCACGCAAGGTGCTAAAATATGCTCTATACCTCGCTACAAGGACTGGTAAATAACATCCCACCTCTTCCGATCATGGTGACGAACCTCTCCGACGCCCTTCTACACTACGCCTCGCTACCCCCTTGTTTCCATCACCCCCAAGAATACCCCCATCCCCAATCATCGAACTCCCAACACCACCGTCCTCCTACTCCACCCTCCCCGCCCCATCACCCCCACCCCCACCCCTACCCTCCCCTCCCCTCCCCGCCAACCCATACCACGCCACCACCCCAACCCCAAGAATTCCACTCACACAACTAAACACCAGCGCCACAATCCCCTTTGCCGTAAACCCGTCAGGCAACCGTCTCGGTGGCGTCCTCTCCCCCGTCAAATCCGAAAGTCCCTGCTATTCCCGGCCGCATTCCCGACCATAGGAACGCCAGCTTGCTCACACACCGCGCGATGGTCGGCGGGCAAGGAGATGAGTGTGCGCTGCAGGTCGAGGGGACTCGATGAGGGTTGCGATGAGGCCGGATTGGACGTGCCATTCTATATGGCAGTGGAAGAGCCAGATGCCTGGGTTTTACAGAGTTGTTAGTTTCCGGGTAACATGGGGAGTCAGGATGAGTTGGGCTGGGGAGACAAGGGACGATGAAGGGGAATACGTTTGGGGTTGGGGTAGGGCAGGTAGGGCAAGTGGGAGTGTGGTGAAAGGGAAGGATAAGACAGGGGACGCACCCGGATTATCACTCTTAAACCTCGACACGATATTCCCATTCGGATGCACCACCACAGTATCCCGCTTTATGGAAACACGAGAGAAATTGGCCGCCGTTACGTTCGAGTCAGCAAACGAGCCCGCCTCGTCCTCAAAGCGCCAGATAACCTGGAAGTGGTGGCCGTGCAAGTGGAAGGGGTGCTTGCCCGGGTTGAGATTGTTGACGACGATGTCGATGACCTGATTTTTGTGGAGGACGAACGAGTTGGTGTATGTGCCGTAGACTGCGGGGTTGGTCGCCAGTTCGCCCGCGGCGAGGGCTGTGTAAAGGGTGGGCACGATGGCGGGTTGGTAGGTGATGTTGTTGAAAAAGGCGCTGGAAGGAGGTTGTTAGGTCGTGGGGTTTGGGGGGATACAATGGGAGGGGGGTTACTAGTTTGCTCCGTCGCCTAGGTTGTCCATTATGACATCCAGGGAGATGGTTTGATTAGGCTCGCCCAGAAGAGTCTGGTTGTCCTAGGGGACGAGGCCCATGTCGTCGAAGGGCTCGAAGGGGTCATTGAGAACGGCAGGGGCCGGGAGCGGTTTGGCCTTGTCGTAGACAGCCAGCCGCTTACGTTCCAGTTGAGGCCCTTGAGAAGTTTGTCAAAGAAATCCTGACATTGTTAGTCAAATCCACGCAACCAGAAAAGATCAAGGGCTAGGGAAAGGAGTGGCAGCAGCGAGGCACCACTTGAGATGGCACGTTCCTGCCGCCCTGCCCCCAACGCTGGTCAGGTCCCTATCTCCTTTCAATCTCACACCCGACCCGACCGCGGACACGCTCCTTTTTTGCCATTGCCATCCGTCCATGCCCACCTCATCCATCCATCCACCCCATCTCTTTCTCCATCCATCCCTCGTTTTTGCCAGAACAAATCCTTACTAATAGTTGCACGCGGCCGCACCTCTATCCTGCTCCTGTTTACTTCTTCTCGCTCTTTCCGTCTTTTTGATCTATTATCTATTTTATTTTTTACCCGCCGCTCCCTTGAGTGTTGTTTGTTGCTGTTTGCCCGATTTTGTCTGCATCGACACTCATTCACACCGCGCAAAGCCCCCCCTTACCGCCAACATCCGAATAAGCGCCCTTCAGCCCTCAGCATCCCATCAGACAGCAGCACCAACATAACCCATCACACCCCTGCGCCTGTGCAAATACCAACAACAAGAACGCTGCCGCCTGCCGCCGTGACCGTTGCTCCTACTGTGTACCGCTGACCTTCCTTTTCCCGAACCCGGTCCATTCTCATAAGCAAGGAACTTGTGCGAGCTGCGGAACCGGACCACCATCTCTTGTCCTTTCGTCGACCGCCTCCCTCTCTGGGGTACCCTCACGCAACCCGGCACTTTGCTCGACGCTGCCTCCTGCTTGCTCCCGCCCAACACGCCAACGGACATCTCTGGCAAAACCAGCAGGACACCTGCATGTAAGCTGCCCGCTCTGCCTCCCCCCAACGGACTCTTATCACACAAAATGCCCCCTTCCGCCGGCCCCTCGACCTCTGCTTCCTGACTGTCCGCCGCCTATAGCTACAGTGCCTCATGTAGCCAGCCGCTCTCACGAGACCTTGTCTCCGGATTGTGCTGCCCACCGCTTTGTTTGCCCTTGCACCTTTCCCGTGGCATTTCCCGTTCAAGTCTCTTGTGTTGGTGCTGACATGGACAGTCATCCGCCTTTTCTTTTGCTTTTTATATATCCCCTAGGGATCCTACACCTGCTGTTTGCCGATCAATCTCTATTTCGGAAACACCCTCCAGACTCTAGATCTTGCACCGAAACTACAGACTCAGTCAATCTAACACTCGCTACTACTTCAAGATGGGCGACCAAGGTGCTGGTGGGGGAATAGGAATAGAAAGCCATATGTCAGCTCACCGGAGGCAGGACTCTACGGACGAGCCCATGCCCACGGAGCCGGCCCTGGAGACCCGGAATCCACCTTCCGAATCCGACCCTGCAGCCCTGTCACCGCTCCCGCAGGATCTGCCCCGCGTCTCGCGGAAGCTCAGCCAGAGCGCATCGGATCGGGGGACGAGAGTCGTCGCCCCGCCACAGCCGCTATCCAGGAATCCTTCGACCTGCTCGACGAGTTCCGCCACCGCGAGGCCACACGCTGAATACCTCCCAGCACGCACATCCGCCCCAGAGCCCCGGCCATCACCACCAACAAGCCACCCCGCCATTCCCCAAACCCGCCGTTAGAGCCCCCGGTGACCAAGGCGACACTCAGCAAACTCGGTGTACAAAAGATTGTGCAACCCCAAACTGAGGCACGATATCAACTTCGATCCGGGGCTCCACTTCAGGCCGAACCTCGATGGCGACAAGGGAAGGAAGAAGCAAGACAAGGCAAGCCAGGTTTGGAACACCCTCTATGAGCAACTGGGCATGTTTGTGGTGAACATGGAAGGATTCCACGCAAGGTACGGCCATGGGGATTGGTGTCTGCCTGCGCTGCTGCGGGCCGTCAGGGACATCATCGAGACGCTGGTGCCGCAAAACGACCGGGACCTGCTCAACGAGGGCCTCAATGTGGACCTCCTGATGCAGCAGTTCAGCCGCGGCGTTGCCGACCTGGAGAAGCTTGCCTCGTAGCTAGCCGGCGTACTCAAGCTCCACTACACCCCAATACGCGACGAATGGGTCGACAAGATGTACCAAGAGCTGAGCACCGGGAACCGCAACAACGACATGGACGAGCTCGTCAGGGGCATGCGCAGCCTGCTCAGGAAGGCCGCCGTTTCCGGATGCAGCGACAGCGAGTTCTAGATTACAATTTGAAACATGAATTGTTTTACCTTGAAGTACTTCTCCATTCCATATTGGCAGAACACTGAGCCTGCTCTGGAATGGACAAAGTCTTGACACCAGAAACGCAAACCACTTTTTCAGTATTTTGTCTAATCAACAAAATGTTAACAGTTCGGCTGCTATCACCTCATCCTCGATTCTTATCTTTTCGTCACAACTTCCCCAGTTCAGCTGGTGGGAATGCTTTGCGCCCAACGACGACTTCAACCTTTATCCTCTGGCCCCTTAGCTCCTTATTGAACCTTCTCACAATTCTCCGTGTCTCTATGTTGAGGCTGTGAAATTTGAATACACCCTCTCCTTTCCGAAGCAAAGGCACCAACAGTGTTATTTTTACCAATACAAGCTCCCTCTGTCGATTCGCAAACGCCCGTCGAGTCTCCACATTTCCCGAGTTTCCGGATCCGAGGGGCCGGGTCGGGCGGTTGCCAAGCATGGTGCACCCCTGTCCTCGGCGCCGATCACACCCCTGTCTCGGGCCAGACCGCCGTGTGGGGTCAGCTTGACTTGCGATCCGTCTGCAGCCAGATCCACACAAACTGGCTTGAAACGGTTGGTTGGAGCCCGGGAGCTCCATCCCAGACCCAAACTGGGTGAGGTTTTTGTTTTGGATCGAAGCTTTACCGTCTGGGAATCTGATGCTCGGGCTCTGAATTTGTGTTGACAGACTTTCAGAAACATGTGATTTACTCTTCGATTGCAACTTTATTAATAATTTTTGCAACGTTGAGTGCTGACCGACATGCCCACCACCAACACCGGGGCAGTGACGGGCAGCAGGCAGAAGGAATATCGTTCAGACGCTCGGTCGTGGTGCGAGATTTGTTCGGACTTTGGGACAGGCCCCAGCGACCGAAATGCTATCATTTTATTTTAGTAAAACGTCTCGGAGGCATAATTGAGACTGGCACGGAAGAAGAATACGCGATGGCTCAGAATGGGGAAGAATGAGGATGAAGCAAAACCTCTTATAACATTCGGTGCCGGCAGATGTTCATAGATCTTTGTCCAAGAAGCTTTGCCGCAGTGTCTCAACATCAATAGCCAAGATCATCCTACAGTCCCAAAACCCAACCTCTATATGACGGAGCAAGCATCCGACCCAAGAATATTCTCCTGCATCTCTGCCGCATTAGCCACCTTCTCCTTGGTATCAGCAAGATGATCCAGATCCTTCCAATAGATATGTGACATGAATCCCAACCGCGTGACATAGTTCAGACTCGACAGCGACCTCAAATCCTTAGACACAACCATCCGCAGATCCAGCTTCGCAATCTCCAGCAGATCGCGGGCGTCAAGCTCGCCCTGTCTCCAACGGGATGTGGCATTGGGTGTCGGCGTCCATCCAGCCCGCCTTGCCGGCCTGGGGCAAGGCCTGAGCCAGTAGTTTTTGCGGCGGCTGGAAGGAGGCGGGCCATGACGCGAGCTGGAAGACGTCCGTGGACAGGGAGGCTCGCTCGAGGGTCCTGTCGTCCATGCCCTCGGCTCTGGCGCGCTTGACGAGGTCCGTTTCTTCGAAGCGGGTCTTGCCGGTGAGGGGGTTGATGGGTTTCTTGGTTTTGGAGAGGCGGAGCATGAAGAAGGGCGAGGTGACGTGGATGCTGGCGTCGGGCATGGCGGTGGGGTTGTATTTGGCGTGGTGGTAGGCCACCAGGGCGAACATGGCGTTGAAAAGGCGGTTTTGGTCCGGGTGGAGGAGCTGGTGGAAGTCGAGCCTGTGGGCGGCGGCCGCCTAGTTGTGCGCTCTTGTCGGACTCCGTGGGGGAAGAGTGCTTGGACTTGGGCTGTAAAGGCTTCAGCGAAGTTTGAGTTGGGGGCCTTGCCCCTGGGGAAGAAGTGCTGTCCCAAGAGCTGTGAGAGGGTAGCGTGCAGCCCGGCGGGTTTCTTGAGGTAACCTTTTTTGACCAGCATGTTGTGAAGGTGGACGAGCGCTAACGGCTCGGGCATCTGCTCCCACAGTCTCATCCCGGCGATGAAAGAGAGCTTGAGGCCCTCCACGAGGCCCGCGCCGCACAAAAACGGGGAGTACTCCCACAGGCCATGCATATACTTCGACTCGCCGAGCCAGTTGCAAAAGTCATACTGCAGCGACTCGAGAAAGGCACTGTGGTAATCGTGTCGGCCAGGGTCCCGGTGCTGATCCGCGTCTTTCTCGAAGAGGTGGTCCAGAACCTCAAACCCATGGAGGAATCCGTGGCCCTCGCGTTCGAACTTCCGGTCCACAAAGCGGTCGACATCCCGCCTGGGGCGGAAGCTCTGGGCCGGCTGGGCGACGATGTGGCCTTTGAAGGGGCTGATGAACCAGCCGCGAGATACCATCAAGGAGTCGACAATGCACTGCAGCTGGAACACATGGTGTGGCAGCACCTTTTTGCAAGCAGGTCTTTAGGCGAATCTTGGACTTGTCGTCCTTGACCGTGTTTCTGCCTCGTGATAGAGACGAAGCATTATAACCGGCCGCTTCCAGACATTGCCGCCTCTCAGATTCCTTGCCTTAGAAGCACGAAGTAAATAAACATACTGAACATCGTCCGTGGCTGGCTCACTGGTGGGAGACTCGCTAGTCAGGGGTCGCTCCTTCCTGGTGGAAGTCCCCCAAGCCTCCGGCCTCTTTGCCGGACGTGTCGACACTGCCGCCACCGCCAACAAGCGTCCCGGTGCCCAACCACGCCCTCGACCATGACGGGATCCGCGACGTCCGGATGGACCTGAGCGTTGCCATCTCAAATGCGGCAGTCCGCCGGGTCACGCAAGCCCATCTATACCCAACTTCTCGGACGACAAACACATTAGACAATGACGAGATGGACTTCCTCGGATACCCCTTCGGGCCCGACCCCCATTGTCTCGGGCTGCTCCAACGTGGCACAGTACTCGTCCGCCTACTCTTGCATCTACGCTGTCAGAAACACCGCGACCGTCACCGAACCGGCCTCTACCTCCACCTCGGTCGTGACCGTCACTGAGAGCAGCACCATTCCGGTGACATCCACCTCGGTCGTGACCGTCACTGAGAGCAGCACCATTCCGGTGACATCCACCTCCGTCGTTACCGTCGTCGTGCCCAGCACCGTCGTTGCGCTGGCTACCTCCACCATCACCTCGACCCTCACGACCCTCTTCGAGACCACCACCACCGTCACCTCCACCGCGACCCCATCTCCAACTGTCGTGCTGCAGAGGGTCCAAAACCCAGGGTTTGAGCAACTGGGCCAGGGCTGGACGACGCGCGCCACCGATGCGTTTGGTACGTTGCCGGGGGGCGGGGCGCATTCTGGTATAGGGGTCTGGTAAGTCGGGCCTTTTTTTATCCTTGTTTTCCCCGCTCCATCTCAAGTATCGTTCCTAGAAAGAACAATCAGCTAACCATGCCCCGAACCACAGCCGCCTGGTCTACACCGGCAATGGCAGCTCCCAGCCCTTTGTGTCCGTCTCTCAGACCCTGACGGGGCTCAGCGTGGGCGCCAAGTACACCGCTGCGGCCTGGTTCAAGGTTCCTCCCGTGGGCGGGGGAAACCCGGGATGTGTTGTCAGACTCGAGATTGATGGCGTGGTTGTGTTGCGGTATTTGACCACAGGCGCGGACTGGGTCCAGTTGACCAATGTGTATACCGCTACCAAGGAGACTGCCGCACTGGTTATCAGCCAGACATGCCCCGCCAACGGCCTCGTCAGGATTACGTGGGTGGATGATGTTACGGTTACTCTGCAGGTTTGAGCGGGCACGGGGACCAGTGCTGTTGCTAGCGGGTGGGATTTGATGGAGGCTGGGAATTTCGTGTAAAGCGAGTGTTTTTGATTCTGAGATATGTCCTGTAATGGTAATAGGAGTTACGAACTCGACACATCTGTGTCATAATTATCGTACCCTAACAGCATCCTAACCCATCTTCGGCTTTCTCCTCACCCACACCTCCTTCTCACCGCCCTCTGCTCCCTTGACCTCCCGCAATTGTACCTCCCAGATCTTGAGCTTGTAGTTTCCCCTATCAGACCTCCCTGAAAATAGATCAAAAGACCAGTTATGCTTCGGACATATTACTCCCGCACTGAGGACGATGCCAAAATCTTCAATGTCGAATGGGATGCCTTGTGAGAGAGGGTATGAGGAATGGGGACATTGCTGGGGTTCTGTGTCAGAATTTACACGCTTTGGGTTAGGAGCTCACTTACATGATCAATCGCATGAAATTTGGTGTAGTATTGAAAGACGAGGACTTGGTCTGTCATGTCCTATTGTGCATCTTCTGGTGGAATTTCAGGCTCCTCCCTCTGAGAACTGTCTGTCTTCGGGACGCGGAAGACTTTGCATCCTGGTTTGGTGTTTGTTTCCTGGCTGCCGCAGAGCCGAGGCTCGTCTTCATTATCGCCGGCATCAGGAAATGATGAAGCGAGGCCGGCGGGAAACCACTCGTTTCCTGACCGGGGTGGTGCTCGGAAGGGGTTAAGAAACATGTTGATTTTTGAATAAATGTCGAGAGAATAGTCCACAATGGACTTTGTTGTTTTAGTCTTTTGTCCGTTGGAATCGAGCCAGGGGTCGGAGAGCTGGGGCTGCTGGGCTGGTGGTAAAACGTAAACATAAAAATCCCCATGTGGGCCGTCACGTGCCTCCTCCCTCAATGAAAAAATAAAATAAAAATGCCAGCTTCTGCGTTATGAGCAACTCCGCTTCTCCGTCTTTTTCAGCACAGTTTCTCCCAACATCAAAGACGGATTCACGCAAAACACTCACTGCCAAAAAGCATCAAACATCACGACATCAGTCCCACAGTGTTTGATGAAACAGAAGGATGATCTCTTGGTTTCGATTCCTCCCCATCGCTGTCCAAAAACAATTGACTAGCTAGCAACCAATCTCTCAGATTTGCCTTCTTCCAATGCAGAACGTATTGTTGTCAACCCACCACAGGGAGTTTCTTTTTTTTCAATCAAAAGCTATTGGCCGCACTCCTCCAGGCACCGTTCTACCCCGAATCTTCTGCCCGATCCTCACAATAGTCCTGTTCGTTTTGCCATAGGAACGCAGCCAATAAAGTCTGAGCGCAGTAGTGACAACCGCAAGAGTCCAACGGTCACCCATATCCCTCGAACAGGCGGCCTCTTTCAGCTCCAACGAAAATATATGATCTACAGCCAGTACATTATGGAATAGAAGCTCAGCAAGTATCTCGCTGTCCTCTTGGGACGAAGAAGACGCCGATGTTGTGTCAGCCGCAGCCACCAGGCGGGTGAGAACAAACCGGCTGTGCTTGGTGCCGGCGTTGCCCTCCCGAGTCTGCCTCCACTCGAATCCCTCCCGGTGTTTCATCTCGGGACCAACCTCGACAGCGAAGCGAAACGAAACTTGACCGTCGTTAGTGGTGGTGGCGCGCATGATCTCGGTGACCAAGTTGTGGGGGTCAAGCTCCATATCCCGCGGCGGGAGCATGATAAAGCTCTTGACGCTGAAGATCGACATCAGCAGGGGTTCGGCGGACTCGTCGCCGGCGGCTGCCAGGATCGGGGCTTTGGTGGTCGTCCCGTTCCGGAGGTAAAAGCCGCGCTTAAAGTGAAGCGGTCCTCTCGCGGAAAAGCCTTGGTGTATCTCGACAACGTATAAGAGATCGCTCTTATCGGAGCCGCATAACTTGTAGGTAGTGAAGAGATCGATGACACCTGAGGAATTGCCGTAAAGGTTGATGATAGGAGGGAAAGGGCGATATCCAGAAAATTCTGCATCCATACCGCCCGATGTCCGACCGACGTCGTCGGCCAGCGATGTTTTGCACTCTCTGCCCGGTGGTGTTGCCGTAGTGGTGTTGCTGCCGAGGCCAGCCAGACGGGCAGCGACGTGGAAAGAAGCTGGAAGTGAAGGATAAAGGAGCATACAGACTGCTCAGAAGAGCTGGGAGGGGTTTTATACCGTTTATGGTATTTGATCCTGTGCAGGCTCACTCAACATACACCTGATTGGCAAAAATACGACACGTATTGACCGATGATGGACCGATCAATGCCTCTTCGTCCACGTCTTAAGAGCAAGGATTCAAGAATGCACGAGGAAAGATTCGGGAGACAGCACCAGTAAATTGCCTCAAAGACGTACACGGGCAGTATGTCACTTTGCAGGTGGACAGACCGCGGGACGGTGAGCGTTTCCATGCCGGGGTGAGGCAAACAAGCAGGCTCGCCAACGAACCAAATGTAACCAACAACCACTCGAGCCAGGGTGCTGCAATGCAAGAGTTGCACTTGCCATCTTCAGCAAGCCGAGGCCAAAACAGCCCATAAAAGTCCCGCAGAGGGTACGCCTGGATGATGCTGCCAAAGAGCGAGGGCCACTCCTGAGGCTTCCTCTGGCAGGTCCCATTGCAGAACCAACACCAACACAACCGCCAGAAGATTGTGCGCCCCACAGACCAGGAAATACGTGTCCCATATGCAAAGAGAAGACAACAAGACTCTCAAGGGCAGGTCTCGCTGCGTCAGATGAGGCAGAGAGCACAGCTTGTCTAGGCTAAGAATGCGGCTGCTCAACTGGAGTCTATTCAGGGCGTTGGTGGTGACAAAGTAGCCATGAGATAACGGAGGGCCAAAATGCACGTTAAGCAAAAGGAAGTCGATAACGATACGGAAAGCGTTTTGAGCTGAGCGGCGCGTATTAATCAACGCGTGCTCCCAGTGCGAGTTACTGATTTCAACGTCGTCAATGGTCGGGCTACTCTGTGATGAAGCATTTTCTTCCCAGTAGCTGCTCGTTTTGGTCCGTGGACTTTTTCTTTTTCTTTGTCAAAAGCTTGGGCCGCGTCCGAGGACTGTTCACGTCACCGGCGACCCAACTCAAGGTCGATCCTTTTCGACCGACTACAAAAGCCCAAGCCCGTGTTTTCCCCCTCCATCCTCTCTTCCTCTTCCACTTCAGCTTTTGGTTTCACATCACTGCGACTTTCATCACAAACGTGGCTGTCCATCACAAAATTATTAACACGACTACGCGCTTATCTTTTTTTGGCGCCTTATCTACTTGGAGAAGCAACCATCATTATTTTTACGGGAGCGCCGCGACGACTTCTACTTCCTGACCGACTTCCCACGGTTGATCATCAAACAATACAAGGTCACGGCCAAATTGCCACGATGTGTACCGGGAGTTTCATCCACTTCTGGTGGTAAGTTTCATCTTGCTATTCCTTTAAATTCATCTCTTCTTTGCCCTTCCCAACCAGTCGGTTACCCTCATCCGACGCGTCACCCACAACGGCGCTCAGACCCCCCCATCCCAACCCTCGGTCCCTCAAACCCATCAGCTTACTAACCTCCCATCCCAGCCCGTGCCTCAGTCACATCTACAACCGCGCCGCCAAGCGGGGCCACGCGCTCGCGCACACCCAAGAGCCACAAGTCTACGCCTGGTGCGAGACCTACCTGCACTCGCCCAACTTCACCGTCGTGCCCCCGCCCCTGGGCCGCCTCCCCGACTGCCCGGCGGACACTCCCATTCGTTTTGAGCACCATAACTTCCGCTCCAACACGCTCTGTGTTGAGTGCCAACAGTCTGGCTGCATTGTCGTCCCTGGCATGTGGAACGTCAATAACTACTCGTCATACGGCCATCGCGATGAGGAGGAGAAGCGCGCTGCTGTGCAGACGGTGTTTCAGAAGAGGCGGGAGACAAATTATCAGGGGGGAGTGGGGTTGGGTGAAGGAGAAGTGGGAGAGGGATGGGAGTGAGAATATTTGGTGGAAGGCTGATCCGAAGTCTGAAAAGAAGCTGGATGATGAGGGAAATGATGCGAAGTCCATTCACAAGAAGAACAGCTTCGTTCAGCGGGCGCCTGAACACACGGAAGAGCAGATGGACAAGCTAATGAAGAGCGAGGTTCAGCAACAGAGCGATCTGAAGGAGAAGCGCGCTGAGAAAATCAAGGCGCTGTGGGGAGGGAGCAATAGGCAGCGCAACTGCAACCGCAACCACAGCCACTCTGAGACCGACTTCTCTAACAACAGCAACTCCGACATTGACTCGACTTCAGACGGTGGCTACATCAGTACTGGCAGCGTCAAACGCAACAGGATGCTCAGGCGCAGCAAGAGCACCAAGCGCCCGACCTCGCCTGACGCCTGCACCGCCGATTTCATGGCCTCCCAGTCGGCTTCTGAGTCTGACTCTCCTAATAAACCCAACACTTCCCGCAAAACCCGCAGGTACAGACGCGAGCGAGCCAGCACTGCATCCTCATCATCGGAAGACCTCCCCGCCAAGCTGGCCTCCCTCTCAACCCGCGAACCTGCCTGCCCCAACCCCACCATCCCCGGCAGAGTCGCCGACAAAGCGGCCAGACGCAGGCGTTCGAGGCGCAGCCTTTGGGAATTGTACGATAATTACGGCCTGCCCGCGGACCTCGTCGCTGCCAATTCCAGGCGCAACGAAGAGTTTCTGCACCAGCCGGCTCAGCCCATGATGAACCGGCGAGTAAGCAGTGGGGGCATCGTCACCCTTCCGAACGGCTTTCAAGTCAGGCGCGTGAAAGCAATTGATCGCAGGAGAAGGAGCAATTCTGTTGTGAAGTCCGCGTCGGGGGGGTTGGTTGGCGCGTCTGACGAAACTGCGGCGGGTGGGAAGGGCTACGGCAGCGCTTAGGCGCGCGACTTTTGTCCTGGGGGCTTGCTATGAGGGAAGAAGTCGTGTTAAGCATGGCAATTTTGAGGAAGGACGGTAGTAAAGAAATACAAGAACGAGATGCGTATTCATATCGGAAGGGGGATATTTGAGAAAAATAGATACGGAGGGGGGGTTTCACGAAGAGGGCTTTAGAGGATGGATATGAAGAGTTGGCGTTTGTTGGAGCATTGATATTTTGTGGGAAAGCATGTAGTTAGGGCGTTAAGGATTAGACTGGCATGTCATTGTGGGGAAACTTTTGAGGAATTAGTGAGATGATGTTGGGATTGGGAACCTTTCGATTGGTAAGACATTTTTAGGGACATGGATGAAGATTAAGGGGAGAACAGCAATTGCATTTGTTGATATTTGCGGATAAGGTACTTGGGACCGACAGATTGAGATATTAAAGAAAATATTTGTATGGTATCTCGTCAAATATGGTGACTTTAACGGCAACGTTAGGTGGTGTTTGGAAACATCCCGGCGTCCGCTGTGAACTTGTGTCATCGATGTCATCGAGATTTCACAAGTGCTCTTTGAAAGAGAGGCGGCTCTTCATCTGGAACAAAGCTCTTGCAAATCTTGGAGTCGCCCTCAAAAAACAGTAACGTGGTTAGCCCTGGAAAAAAGGTCTATTTGCTGGCGGCATCAAGAAATCGAGTTTGCTTCATGTCCAGATCCCGAACAAGGTACACAAATATCATTTGGAAGTTAATTCCGAGGAACAAGGCATAAAACCGACCCGCAGGAGTTGTTTCAGCCATTGACGGGAATATAAACGGCACTTCGAACGAACCTTTTCCCCTCGCAGCTAATCTCAACATCGATACCACCAACCACCGTCTCCTCCTCAAAGTGACGCAGTCTTTTACTAAAACTTCCCTCATCTGAAGTTGACATTCTCAACTACCTAGATAGGATGTGTGCGGACTACTGGCAGACGATGGAGCTCTGCATTCACTGCATGGATGGATGGATGGATTTTATTTCGCCCGGAGGCACTAAGCCTAAAGGGCCTTGGCACGCTGCAGCCGACAAGTCCGCGCCGAGCAGACTGCAAGTGATGACTCAGCAAGCACGGACTAGCGCGTCGCCCGAAGTTTTGCCGGCCAGAAACCCGTTCGCGTTCCCGGAGTGGGGCCGGCTCCGTAACGACTCCAAACGGCCCGGAGACGGAGGCACACGAGTCACGATGGCCGAGCCCCCCGCCCGAGGCCTTGCCTTCCATGTTTTCCCTCGGCTGCCTCTCGAATTGCGACAGCGAATTTGGGAGCTGAGCATTGAGCCACGCGACGTTATCATCGTCGCCAGCCACTACAAGGGTCCCGACCTTCATTCCACACCGCCACCGCCTCTTCTTCTTGCCTGCGCAGAATCTCGGGCCTACATCAAAAAGTTCTACACGAGAGCTTTCATCAAGGACTGGCGCAACCCCTCCGAGGCACGCAAGCACCTTTGGATCAACTTCGACATTGACGACCTGAAAATGATGGATACCGATTTTCTATACTTTAGCGCAATCCCGCTTATCCAGCGGCTGAAGGTCGTGACGTATGATCTTGAGTGGTTTGTACGGAAATATGTCGAGCCAAACATATGGGAGGCCGAGGCTCTCGAGACGCTTACGATCATCGACGAGGAAGGAGAAGAGGAGTTTGGTTGGGCTATAGGTTGGGAGAGTTTTATGCAGAATCTGTACCACCGATGCGACCCTGTCCCCTTCTACACCACCATTATACACCAGGATCTTGTATTGACAACGGACAACTGGCTGAAGAGGCTCCGCCAATTGCGGCGGAAGAATTGGGGGCCGGACATGGAGGAACACCCCGAACGCTACACTTCTGATGATGCGCTCTCGGAGGCCGACGACGACCCTAGGGACAGCAAGTCTCTGCCCTGGAAGCACACGAAGGAGTGCGACTGCCCCCCAGAAAAGGGCCACGACGGGATGGTGGAACTAATACAGCTGGGAATCGGAGGTGGCGTCAGTTTATCATCTTCCACCACGATGTCCTTTGGGTCCTACGTAAGAGAGGCGCAAGAACGCGCATGTTTCCTAGAATCACAGAAACGTTGGACCATGTCTTGGCGAGCTGGCGAGCAAGCAGGGCGGGTGGCATTGTTGTTCATGCTATAAGGAAAGACAGAGCAAATCAGACGGTCATTTCGGAAGCCAAAGTGTATCTCAGTGCTTACAACCCTCTTATAAACTAACCTAGCTAATCGAACCTATGTTGTCACAAATGTTCGTAGTGGCAAACATGATCATAATAAGAACAATTCTTGGCATCGCGTGTCTGTGTCACCAAACTCAAGTAGTAGAAGTCGTTTTTCTCAAAAAAAAAAAACGCATCTATGATATATTATTATTCCTACGCGGCTGTGCCCTGCGGGCATGTCGGACCCTCAGCTATTTACTGTACAGGAAAACCGCGCCCTTGCGGGCCGGGTGAAAAACCTATACCGACGATTAAGAAAAGAAATCAGTGAATGAGCCTGCGAAATACAAAAAGAGAAGGCCTCTTGGCCTTCGACGGGTCAGAGTCAGATTGCCTACTCCAGCTCGAGCTTCCTAGCCAAGCTGTACATCGGCAGTCTTCCTGAATCCATCAGCCAGCCCAGTATCCTCCTCGTCAGCCGAGCAGTCGAAGGACTGGCACCCTGTAGAACAGAGTGAAAGTCCCGTCGCGT
Source organism: Collariella sp. IMI 366227 (assembly GCA_027946355.1). NCBI lineage: Eukaryota > Fungi > Ascomycota > Sordariomycetes > Sordariales > Chaetomiaceae > Collariella > Collariella sp. IMI 366227. The sequence continues at coordinate 21,690 of JAPEUS010000002.1, read as the reverse complement.
CCTGACTTCTGTTCTCTCCCACGGTTAACGGTGGGGCCAAACACCACATCACCAGGTGTTCGACAGTCTCCCGCCCTTCCCCGCACTCACAGCAGGGCGTCAGCACACTTGGGACTCCCCGTTTGAACAAGAAGTCCCGAAGGCGTATGTCCCCAGTTCGGACTTGGACCAACAACGAGCTCTTCGCTTTGCTTAGTCGCTCGTGCTTCTTAAGAGTCTTGTCCTTGAATAGAGTCTTCTGCTGGTGGTCGAGGTCATCCGCTGGTCTCGTCGTCGCCCGACCGTCTCGTTCCTTTAGCCATCTCTCTCTCCAAGCCTCCTCGACTACCCTGTCCGTGTCGGTGGTTCCCCCGGTCCAACGCGCTATTACTCCTGCGGCCTCTTCTACCGCTGTCGGCCTCTGTGGCCTTAAAGCCCGTGGTCGGCCCCTGTTGCTCGGCCTTAAGGAAAACCTCCGGCGTATCTTGCTGCAAGCTGCGTCATCTATGATATATTGGGCGTCAGATATCCATAATCCGAGGGAACGGACAACTCTATCGACCACTATCAAAGTATTTGCAGTATAGACATGTAGAAGCATCTGGAGTCATACAAAACCGATAACCACAGGAGATACTACCCCTGGCGTATCTCGGACCAGGCTATTCCCCACTTTCCGCCGCGAGATGCGCATCCCATTTCGTTGTTTTAGCACATCCATGCTTCTACAACCCCCGAGCGGTAAAAATATGGGTGCGGAGCTTCTTTGAAGTGGCTCCGTAGACGCTTGAACGGACTACAGCCGTGGGGCGATGATGTAAGTTACGCTGGGGTCCGAGGACAGTGCCGAAAATGATGGACAATTGATTATACGCAAAAGCTCGATTTTCGGGCGCCCAAAGTCTTTCCGAACCCATCGTGTTCACCTCAATACCCAATTTCCGACTCCCGAACAGACTCCCGAGCGTGAGGCACAGCCAAATGCCTCTGACGACGACTCCGGGACCGAATACTACGAGATCGACGACGTGGAAATTCAGCAGGAAGCTCCTATCCCACCTGACCACCCTCTTGCACCCCTCGTTGCTGACAACGATGCTGACGTTGTAGCTGACGACAGCGGTGACGACGAAGATCCTGACGAACCTCACAAATCTGTAGGGGGGTCAACTGACAACCCACCTCAACAACAACAACAACAGACTCCCACAACTAGCCGCCCTCGCCGAGACAGAGCAAAGTACGGTACTGGGGAAGATGATGCGCGCGCAAGGAAGAGGCAGGAGAACAGAGAGAAATTGGTGATATTGTTGTTTTGTTGGATGTTGGCGAGCGAGGAATTAAGCCGCCTACAGAGCCAAAAGGTGTGGGCAATGTGGGGTGGTCTGGTCGGCAGATGGCTGCGTGGGCGGTCAGCCCCGCAGCCGCAACAGAAGAAGACGGCTATTAATTACGCCAGACTTGCAAAGGTAAAACTCCCCGGGCAATCGTTTAACTCAGCCCATCTCACAGAACCTCCATCTCCCGCAGAATCCGTTGAACTGGTATTCTCAAACATCAAGATTGAGCACGACATTGCTCTTTTCCATCAACCGACGATCCCTCAGAACTATCGTCAAGCCAGTCGCCTTCAGAACTTTGAGGATTACTGGCTTCCAGCAATGCGCAAGCAAGACGAAAACCTCCGTGACAAGGATGTCTACGACCTTATCCCCAAGCGGCCAGGAATGACTACTCTACCCAGCAAGTGGGTATACGACAAAAAGGCAAACCTAACAACTGGCATCACCATTGCCAGGGCTAGATGGGTTGTCTGCGGCAACTTTGAACAAGGATCCTGGAATTCGACCGACGTATACGCTGCTGTCGTCAACAGCGTAACTGTCAAGACCTTCTTCGCTTTGGTAGCGGTCCAGGACCTCGAATGCCACCAGTTCGACTTTAAGACCGCATTTCTGAACGTAAAAATCCCTGATGGAGCTGAATACTACGTTCAGCCACCCGACGGACTCGACAAACAGCCTGGCATAGTCTGCAAGCTGAAGAAGGCTCTATACGGCCTAAGCCAGAGCCCGTTGTACTGGTTCTCAACGATCAAACCAGTGATAAAACGACTGGGCTTCAAACCACTGGAATCCGACATCTGCCTGTTTCGACACACCAACCTCGGCATCCTCATTCTCCTGTATGTCGATGACTTTCTTATGGCGGCTGCCTCCCTCGATTTGATCAACGAAACCCGAGATAAGCTGGCCACTGCGTTCGAACTGAAGGACATGGGCGAGGTGAAGAGGTTCCTAGGCTTCGACGTCTTGCGCGACTGCAAAACCAGGAAGATCTTTATCTCGCTAAAAAGCTACCTTCGCGCACTACTCAACAAAAGGAATATGACCGATTATAACGGTGTTGCTACGCCATTGCCGAGCAAGATGGAACTGCCGGCGGCAACGTGGGAGCCACTGGTTGACCGACAGAAGGAATATATTATTATTCCTACACCGCTGTGCCCTGCGGGCATGTCGGACCTTCAGATATCTACTGTACAGGAAAACTGCGCCCTTGCGGGCCGGGTGAAAAACCTATACCGATGATTAAGAAAAGAAATCAGTGAATGAGCCTGCGAAATACAAAAAGAGAAGGCCTCTTGGCCTCCGACCGGTGGGAGTCCCTGTAGAACAGAGTAAAAGTCCCGTTGCGTCCTGACTTCTGCTCTCTCCCACGTCCGAGTCAACGGTGGGGCCAAACACCACATCACCAGATGTTCAACCGTCTCCCGTCCTTCCCCGCACTCGCAGCAGGGCGTCAGCACACTTGGGTCTCCCCGTTTGAACAAGAAGTCCCGAAGGCGTATGTCCCCAGTTCGGACTTGGACCAACAACGAGCCCTTCGCTTTGCTCAGTCCCTCGTGCTTTTAAGAGTCTTGTCCTTGAATAGAGTCTTCTGCTGGTGGTCGAGGTCGTCCGCTGGTCTCGTCGTCACCCGACCGTCTCGTCCCTTTAGCCATCTCTCTCTCCAAGCCTCCTCGACTACTCTGTCCGTGTCGGTGACGGCAGAAAATACAGCTAGTGCTAAACTCGAAGGTCTTGGTTATTGCCTTTTCTCGGTATTTCTCGGGATGGCGTTGGGCGTTGACCCCTCTTGTGTTGTTTAACTTTGCAAGAGGTGGCTTGGGTCTAGCAACGGTTTTCTATTCTTTTCACAGCTTGACAACCACCACACTCCCAAGTTTCAGTCAGCCAAATATTTACCCATTCAAAGCCAAAGCCCTTCAGACTTTCTCTTTAATCTTTTTTTATTCTTTGTGCTGCTTTCGTAGTCTCACAATTTGCTCTAGAGATACTCCTACTTCGTCCCGAGTATGTGGTCCTCGAAAAGCGCACTGCTCTATCAGTTTGACATCACCCACCAAACAGTCAACAACGTCCGGACTCGAAGTTGCTGCCACCGTCACGGGCATTGTCGCAGCCTTCACCACAGCTACAGACTTCTTCAGCCGACTCCGCGACAAACGCAAGGCTAAGAAAGCAGCCAAAACCAAAGCCAAGCAAGAGGAAGAAGAAGTCGCGAAGGAGGCCGCAAAAGAACTCAGCGTCGACAAAAGCTTGGTACTAGGACGCCAGGAAGTGCGGCGAGAGTACAACACCGATCTCGCTCGGCTCGGCCCAGAGTTCCAGCGGGGTGACGAGATTGGAGTGAGCCAGGTCAAGGACATGCTCATCAACCTTCAAAACAATGTCATCTTGGTTCTCGGCAACTTGTTGACAACGTCGAATTCGGGGTTGGATGACACAGTGAACAAGTGCATGGTCAGTCTTTTGACGTTGAGTGGGCGGGTGAGAAAGGGTACGGTGAGAGTGTTGAAGGATTAGTATCAGAGAATGAGCGTTAGTAAGCCCTTGAGAGGAGGGCTCAAGGGGAAGAAGGAGTATGCCTCCGTTTAACGCGGCAGGGGGGCAGGGCTAATGTCTGTCATAGGATTCTGTGCCGGTTTTACAACACCTCTCAGGGCTGCAAACGCGGCGACCAGTGCTGGTACGCCCACATCAACGCAGACTCCGACTCGGAATCCGACGACGCTGACGAAAACCCCCCATCTAGCTCTTTCCAACAAAGCCCGAACCAACCTACCCATTCAAATCCTGCTTCCCCGGAACCCACTGCCCCGACGACTAACCAAACTCCCGCGGCGGCAAACTACGCTTCTGTCCCGCACTCGGTTGCCGGTTCAGCTGGGACGACGACGAAGTCACGGATTTTAAGCCGCTTTTCAAGGTCTCGTCAAGGTTCTACTTCAAACGGCACCTGTACGCACCAGACTCAGACAACTCTGAACGGTTCAGGTGCAGGTGGTGTGCTGAGCGGTGGGACGCGAGTCTGACGACAAGATTGTTTGCGAGTTGCCCAAGGACGTACACGGAGTTGATCCAGTTTTAGGAGCATATCTGGGAGCATAACCGCCGGATGTTTGGCGGAGAGAGGGAGATGGAGAGGATTAAGTAGAGGCAGGCTGGAGGTGGAGGTAAATGTTGTCTACGGGGATTTCTGGGGCTGGTGACTGTCAGTCAAGGTTGAATGAAGTCTCTGCAGTTAGGTTGTAAGGGGCGAGAAGGAATAAGGAAGGATTGAAGTGGATCGAAGAGAGAGAGTGCTGTGCACGATAGGCATAATGGGCAAGATGGGCAAGATGGGCAAGATGGCGGATCAGGATCTGAGCTGCGGTGGGTTCTCGTCGATCGGGCCCGCGGGGAGGTGGCTTCATCCGGGAGCCCGGAAGCAGTCGGGTGTCGTTGGATGTCTCGAGGATGTGCACCGCTCTTCCGTGTGGTCGGGCAGCATCCCCAATTGGGCAACGGGTTGGTTCGAGTCAAGATCGAACCGGTTGAGGGTTGCCGAGATCGTCATGCAAATGGTGGGCAGCTGATTGAGGAAACAAGAGAAACGGGGCTTGGCGGAGAGAGTTGGCCATCCTGCCCCCCACCAGGCCAGCCGATCGTGGATTTCGCGACGTGGATGTGCGAAAATTTGATTTCTTCACTCCGAAGGAAGGAGGTTTTAAGAAACCAAAAAAGTATTCCCGTCTTCAGTAACCTAGCTGACAGTGACGGGAGTTGGTGCGGCCCATCAAAAGAACCAGATAAATTACTTGTCTAAAGCAGGAGGTCTTACAGAACGAAGGTTGAAGACAGAATGAAGTTGGATTAAACTCTTCCCAGTGTGGAGAAGTCAGTGGCAGAGTGGAAGGTTGGACGATGACAAGTTGCTGGAACTTGGAACGCAAACATATGTGTAAACGACCATGCCTTTTCGATGAAAGCGCCTTTCCCAAAGAGAGAATGAACGGGCAGTCTTGGCAGAAGGCCTGGGCAGACCCACTAACAGGGGCTCTCCCCGTGCACAGAGTGGAGCGCACCCTGAAACCCCTGGTTCATCTGAATCGTTGACTCAGGAGCATGCAGGAACACCGACATTGTTGTTGCTTCTTGTCTCTTCCAGTATCTGGCCGTTTGCTGCTCGGACCGGCACCATGTCAGCCCCAAGGAAGCAAGTGAAACAATCCATGGTCAGCGTCACACAAAAGCGCAAGTTTGCCATTTTTGGCCCAAAGCTGGTCACGGCATAGGATTTTGGGGTTGACGAGTGAATTGTGGCGCAGCGAAGCCAAGAGGAGGGGTTTCAATCAATTTCTGTCATTCAGAGCCGCCTGAGAGGCTCTGCCCTCCAAGATGTTCGCAACGCTGCCCGCCACTGGCCAATATCGACTCGCTAGCCCGTCTTGGCCAGCTCAAGCGGCCACTCGACTCTCACTTGTCTTCAGCTCCCCCGCCTTGGCTGTGGCTGGCCATCTCTCGCCCAATGGCACGTCGACACAAGCCCCCCATGCGAGGCCCATGAGAGGACCCGCGAGCTTCCTTGATTGCCCCATCGAGCCAAGCCGCCGCGAGGCAAAAGCGGCATGGACGATGCAAGTTCGTCCGGAAGCCTGGGATCCAAGATCCTGGCCCCCGTATTAAATCATGCAAGGTCCACGACGATCTCCGACCGAATCCGCCCCCCGTCCTCATCCCTCCTTCGCCGCCGTCCATTTCAACTCTTTTCTCCCTTCCCCGGTTTCCTCCTTCATATTTCTCCAGACCCGGGGAGACCAGCAGTCACGATGCTGCCCCTTCTTTTCGCCGCAGCCCTCCTGGCGCCCGTCGCCTCGTCCGCTGCTTCCGACGGCATTATCCGCGCCCCCGTCAACGCCCTGCGCGCCTCAGCTCCCGCCGCGAAGCTCCGCTCACGCCAGAATGCCATCGAGGTCCTGAATCAGCGCCAAGGGACGCGTTATGCCGTCGAGATCGAGGTTGGCACGCCCGGCCAGAAAATGGAGATCATCCTCGACACCGGGTCGCCCGACACCTGGATCAACCCTGTCTGCGAGACCGCCAACGTGCCCGAGGACTGCTTCGCCGCCGCCCGCTTCGATGCCTCCAAGAGCAAGACCCTGAACTCTACCGGCGTCCAGGACATTCTCCGGTATGGCATCGGCAACGCGACCATTGAGTACGTCTACGAGACGGTGTCGATAGGATGTAAGTCTTTCCCCAGCCCTCCCCACCCAAACCCTCACTAAACCCTCCCCCTTTCAGCCGCCACCATCTCCAACCAAATTATTGGCGTCGCCTCCGAATCCCACTCCATCCCCCTCGGCATCCTGGGCATGTCCCCGCCCCTCACCGGCGAAAACGAATATCCCTACATCCTCGACACCATGGTCGACCAAGGCCTCATCAAATCCCGCGCCTTCACCCTCGACCTGCGCGGCGTCGACAACCCCACAGGCGCGCTCATCTTCGGCGGCATCGACACAGGCAAATACATTGGCACCCTCGCTAAGCTCCCCATGCTCACCCCTGAACAAACCCCCGTCGGCGCCGATCGCTACTACGTAACCATGACGGGCATCGGCCTGACCCTCGACACAGGCGAGGTCGTCCAATCTGACGTGACCGTCCCTGTCTTCCTCGACTCCGGCAGCACCTTCTCCCATCTCCCCACCGTTATCGTCCAGGCCATAGCGGGCTCCTTCGCCGAGTCTGAGTACGACCCAGAGAGCGGGTACTACTTTGTGCCGTGCGACGTGACCGATATCGACGCGACAATCGATTTCTACTTTAGCAAGAAGGTCATCCGCGTGCCGCTGAATGATTTCATCTGGCAGGTTGAGCAGTACTGCATCCTGGGTGTGCTGCCGGAGGAGGAGGAGCCAATGCTAGGCGACACGTTCCTGCGCGCGGCGTACGCGGTGTTTGATCAGGATAATCGCGCGATTCATCTCGCGCAGGCGGCAAACTGCGGGGAGAATCTGGTGGCAATTGGTAGTGGCGAGGATGCGGTGCCCAGCTCGACGGGCGAGTGCACGGAGCTGCCGACGCCGACGGGCGGTGGCAAGAGCCTGGATGTGACGAGGACGAGGGCGCCCACGGCCAAGTTTACGGGGTCCGCGCCGACGATTGTGGGCGGGCCCGGGCCTGCGGCGAGTAAGGGGTCGGACGGCGGGGATGGGCCGTTGCCGACGGATAAGGCGGAGGGGGATAAGGATAAGAATGCAGCCGGTGGGTTTGGGGTGGCGTGGGGCGTGATGGGGGCGGTGGTGGTGGGTAATGTTTTGGCTGGTATGTTGCTATGAGTTTGAGAGGTTGAGAGATACCCTGTTCGGTTTTGGATGTTTAAATATGTTGTTGTTTGGCGGGCGAGCATATGTCGGCTTGGTGATAAGCGAGCGTTCTTGTCGATTTGATGTTGGCATAAGATCAAGAGCGAGCGAGCGAGCGAGCAAGCGACTGTTGTTTGGATGCAAATAATGAGCGTGTTGAGGGGGGTTCGGTTTGCAAATCTGGCGTTTTACTTCTATAAGATGGTTGATTAGCGGTGTACATGTATTTGATGAGAGATTTGGTTTTCTGTGTTCAAATTTTGGATAGGCTATGAAATAGACGTCGGCAGCTCTGATTCTTGTCAACCACTAGTTATCACCTCAGTATCGCTATGAGCTGACCGAGGTTCCTCAACAAAAGAATCTGATAAGTTGGTCGCAATCTGCACCTTTTGGGCCCCTGCCCATTGATTAAACGTCTGATAGTAAGGGAAGAGTTGCTGCTCTGAACGCATCATGAGAAAGTTGCCATACCCCCGACAAGCGGTTTTGAGGAATCATTTAACTATGAAGGTGCACTTGATTTGACCTAGCTAAAACTGCTGCCACAAAAAAATTTCGAAGGACGAAGGTCCAAGCTCAACTCCTAACAACCCACGAGAAAAGCAACAAGATGATTTGTGGCAGTTGCGCCAACATTCGACCAGAAGCTCATCAACAAGCAAGCAAAAATTCTATCTCTGGGCCAAACAAGCCATATTCCCATCTCGACGGACCAAGACAGCGTGTACTCTCAAGAAAAATACCCTGAGGCAGCAAAACTCTGCCGCTACCTCCTCACGACATCAGTCCTGGGCATCCTCCACAAACTCGAGACAAACATCCGACATGAGAGCACGGCGGTTTGTGCCGAAGATGGGCATCCAGTTCCATTCCGACAGCACTCGACAATCTTCTGCGCACGGGCGCTCCTTAAGTGACAACGTCTCCCACCAATCTATGATGGTAAGACGAAAGGGCTCGTTGTCGTTGTGTGGGGCCGAAAGCCTGCGCACAATGCTGGCGTGCCTGTCAATCCTCCAGTTGATAAGGGAGTGGGATCGAACAGCGGGGGACACGAGCGAGAAGGCTGTCCAGGTGTCATAGTCGCAGTGGTCCAGGATGCGGCAGTACATCTCCTGCGGAAGGGCACCGCTTGACTTGGCCGCTGAGCGACGGGCTGCTGCAACGTCAAAGAAATTGATGAGAGTCGCCAGTCCGGGATAGTGGCGAGCATTCGAACGTTCTGACTGTTCCCGAACAACGTTGTGGTTTGGGGGCACTTGTGGCATTCTCTCTTTCCACTCTGGGCGCTCGCGCGGGTGGGTGCTCAAGCATTGTTTTCCCTGGAGTGGCGATAGCTGTAGAGAATGAGAGACCTTGACGACCGGGCTGTTGTCGCTGTCCGAGCCCAGGGGAGTTGTCACTTCGGCAAGGGTGACTTTGAAGAGGGACATGACGACCAGCTGAAAGTTTTCCTGGCCTTGCGCAAGACCCTAGGTAACTGCCGCATCTACGGCGGCACCGTCGACGACGAGGACAAGACTGACAAGCACGTCATCAAACCAATACATGGTCTTGAGGGGAGAGGCGCCGGGAGGCTCGCCTGGCCGGTGAAAGTGTGTGCCGAACTCAACCAAGGAAGCCTCATATCCCGCTGCATCTCGGTCAAACCAGTTTTTGGCTAGATTTGGTAAGTCGACGCCCAAGTCATGGTCCAAGAGAAACATATCATCTTCGATTGCGCTGCAGTAGGCCAAGACCCCATCAAGACAACTTCGAGGGTGGCAGATGCCCAGGGGAAATGCGAAAAACTTGGCTTTTCCGGCGGCAATGTAGAGAAGGGCAAAGCTGAGCTCGCGGAAGGGGAACGAGTCCGGTGCCCACTCTCTGCCGAACTGCATGGTTACCGTGCTGTCCTCATACTGAACCTCGGCCAGCACACTCATGAGCTAATGCTTTCGAGGGTCGGTGATTTCAACCCTGGCGGCGACAGTCCGCGAAGAGTAGTCGATCTCCTCCACGGGTTCCGGAAGACTGAGGGCCGGCCCAGTCTTATGGCCCTTCTCGGTGATCTCAGAGGGTTGAGCCTGCACAGTTCACGCTACTCCGAACTGCCATATGCCCCAGGCAGTATGTGCGAGGAATATCGTCCAGCTTGAAGTGTGCGCCGTAGTCGATAGTGAAGATCTCCTGATCGAGGTTGATGATAAAATAGTCATCAGCCATCCTGAGCTTGCGCATAGAGGAAAGCTCAGACGGGGCTTGAAGGAGGTCGAGCCGGTCGGAAAAGCTCCTGTCCTTGGAAAGCCGGGGATAGGGTAGATGTGCTTCTCATAGTGCCGTTGCTCAGCAGCATACTTTTTTCGCATCTGCTTTAGCCACTCTAACCGCTATCAGTTCTATAAAAATGGAAGATTCGGGGTGCGCGACTTACTCTTGTATCGGTTCTTTTTTGTGGGCACTGTCTTGACCAGTACGTAGGCAAAGCTTCCGTGGTCGGAGTCGTAATCGCTGTCGTCGAGTTCAAGGTAGCGGTTGATGTGACCAACTCGTGAGGTGACTTGAGGGGAAAAACTCGGGTGAAAACAAACGGGGAGTAACAGGCAAAGCTAAACTCGGGAGATGACGGGAGTTTGAGGAGATACCCTTGAGGAGATTTGGAGAGTTTGTGTCGACACTACAAAAGAGTCGAGAAATCCACTGCGCAGAACAACTTCCAATCCAGGTTGGAAACAAAGAGGTGGACTGGGGTAAACGGTGACGGAGAATATCATATGACCCTAGGCATACGCGAGAACTTTTTCAAAAAAAAATTACAAGGTGTTGATTCGGTAAGGTGCAATCTTGGGCCACGTGTAGGAACATCTCAGAAGCTCGACGGCGCTCACTATGTTGTTCAGGAAGGTGCCCCTTACCCCCTTTTCCCGCGATCCACCTATTTCTGGTTGACCATAGAAAGCTGGAAGCCCGAGCTTTTGTGATGGCGCCCGTCATGTTGAATCGGTTCAGCTTTTATTGAAATTGGACGCTCCGAGGTCACCTCATGTCGCATGTGTGCCCTTCGGCCTCCCGGTCCAACTGTCCTGCTCCCAACCACCAATTCCTAGCAACGCCAGACAAGTGACAAAAAGACCACAACCAAAACAGTTACGCATCATGCTCCACTTCACACCTAGTTGCTTATCTGCACAGAAGACACAGGTTCAGAGGCCGGGAGCTCCGGTCGAATCCCTTCACTGTCCATTTCCTGCACTGCCGGCGCGGCATCAAACCCATACCTTTGATGGGGTTCAGCAGTCAGCTGGAAGAGAGCAGTGGCGTGGATGCTGTCGGTCATTTTATGGCTAGCGACTGTTGTTATGGTTCAGCCGTGGGGGCAGGAGAGGCTGGGGGAGTAAAAGATGAAGGGAGCGCAGGGGACGGGGCCGGGCATGCATGGTCACACGCTGTGGCAGTCGGAGTTGTATGCCAGGCAAAGGTTCTCGGAGGTTTCTGGGCCGGAGAAGATTGTTGTTGGAATAAAGCAGGAATCGCAGCCGGCGGGAGGGGTAAAGGTGATTGTTGGGGATTTGAGGTTATGTCGTGATGGGGAGGGGACTAGCGGTGATAAAATCTGTGTGGTAGTTATGATCTCTAGGTTGGAACTGGGGCTGTCGATGACGTGATTATGGTCTTGAGATGCCACTGCCTTTGCGCTTGGGTCTGCGTAGTCAGGCAAGAATGTTGCGGTCGGAGATATGAAAGTCACCGACATCGCGACCTGGATCTCCCTCGGTGTTCAGGTTGCTCCAAGATGAAGCTTGGATGCGCGCAGGATTGCCCATTGCAGTATTTATATATCTTCCGTCAATTCCCTAGGTTTAAGCACAAACATCATCGAGCCTCAATGCCGATGATAACCTGAATAACCAACCCGGCACAGTTTGCGGTGATCCATCTCCATCCCGAGCTAAAGTCTAACTTTGAAAACAGTCCTTACATCCCCCGCAAGCCTATTCCTCACTTGGATGTCACACAAAAGTACTAGCCGACTCAGCTAAACGTAACTGGAACTGCATCTGCCGGCTCCCGAAGTTGCGGGAATACGGCGCGTGTTGTACAAGTTGTTGGTTTCATGATGTTTTGCGTCCCGTGGCACTGCGCCCGGATATTTTTTCTACTGACAGCCGTGATGATGGAGAACCGTGCCCTGGAGCCAGAGGTTCCGTATTTGATGCCTCGCAAAAAGATTTCGCACCTTAATCTGGGTTCAACAACAACCCACCAGTAACACAGTGAAAAAGGGAGAGAAATAGGGGCGGGGTTGGGGTGGGTCTTGATTACCCCCTTTACCCTCTCCAAGCGCTTGAGTGCAACCTCGAAAGGGAAGTGTTTGAAACCGAGACTTGGATGGAGATGCATGCGCGGAGTTGAAGTAATGCGGGGGCGGAGCTTGGGAGTGCTTGTAGAGGGCGGTGGGCATGTTGGGACTCGGGCCGAAGCGTAAGGGAGAAGAGAGGGCTGTTTAGGGCTGAGCAACATCATGAGAAGGGAAGGATGGGGGAATAAATGAAAAATGGCGCTCTTGTCCTACCCCAAGTGCCTCGAGGAGGTAAGGTGGGGTTCGTGTGAAACCTTGTGTCCAAAAGCTATTTCAAAATCTTTGCAGAAGACAGGCACCCTTGGGTTGCCGCAGAATCCTCGTTGTGTCGTTCGGGTATGTCAAGAATGATAAACTAGTTACTACTGAAATCCCGAAGCTTCAGCCATCGCCCTTACACATGCTTCCACTTCATGAGAAAACCTCATGCCAAAACCAAAGACCCCAAGTCTATAGTTCAACCGTAAAATCACCGCCAAACCAAGTCTATCGTCCCACTCTCCCATCGCCGTCCCGCTCTCCTCATCTCAAATCAATAGGACTCTCATCCCTCATGATCCACACCTCCCCAATAAGCACCACGCACCCAACCGTCATAGCAATGGCAATGATCGGTAAATTCACCCTCGCAAAATCCAGTCTCCTCACATGGATATGCTTCTTGGCCAAAATATCCCGCCACAGGAGCCCCGCGAGCGAGGCACTAAACGCGGTGCTGAACGCGCCATAGTTGACCCCCAAAGCCATGGTATAGACAGTCGCCCAGAAAGTACGGTTGCTGATGTCGGTGTGGTCGAAGCGGTGGATGGTGCGCCATGCTTGGATGACGCGGGATAGGAGGATGGTGGTGCCGATGTTTGTGCCGGAGAACTAAGACAAGGGGTGATGAGTGGTGTGTTGGGGTGGAAAGTGAGGAAGGGGTGGGGAAGGGGAGGCTTACATTGCACAGAATGACCGACAGAAAGCCCATCCCGCCAATGGCGCCAATGGTACCTGTCTTGCGCACCCACGCGTCCCAGCCGCGGGCGAAAATTTGTACCCAGCCTTTGGTGACGAGGGCTTGGACTAGGACGAACATCGAGAAGGCAAATGGGACGAGGGCAAAGGGGAGGTGAGACATGACGGCTGTCGCGGTAGGAAATGTCTCCTGGGACCAGCGGTAGGCGTCTTTGGCTAGTGAGACGAGGGTTGTCCGTTCGCGGCCTTGTTGAAGCTGCGACTTTTGGGGGATTTTGGTCCCTGGGGGTTTTTCGCGGTTGCTTTCAGCGTCACCAACTTCTTGAGTTAATGACTTCTCACGGGTGCAGCCCGCCGTGGTGATCTCGTCGTCGGTGGTAGCGCAAACTACAGACTTCCGTACCTTCAACCCGCCAGTTGGCAAGGCGCTCTGTGCTGACGCTGAACCGTCAGATGAAGCGGTTCTTTGAGCTTCTTGGGCCGCAAGAGCAGCTTTCTCCTCTTCGTCCTGCATCTCCCGCTCCAACCGCAACCGCTCGACCTCCTCGCGCCCCTTGCGGGCAATCTCGCGCGTCTCATGACGGTGAATCCACCCGAAAGCCACATCCCACGCAAACATGACCACCGCGGCGGGAAGCGTAACATAGAATACGGGTATGGCGCCCTTTTTGGTGGTGGCGGCATTCAGAGCCAGGACGGCAATCAGAGTCGCCGCCATAATAACGGCGCCAAAGGCAGCGCCCTTGCGGTCCCAAGAAGGGGTTGACGATCTCTTCGAGTGACAGCAACTTCCCTTGCTCGCCTGGAGCGTCTTCCTCCTGCGCTGCGGTCCCTCTCGCGTGAGGGATGTTGGGATTGACAGGCTTGCGGGTTCGTGCCTCCTCGGGTAGCTCGTGCATCTTGATGGAGCGGGGGACGAGTGATTCGTCGTTGAAGACGATGTAGAGCAGGAAGGGAAAAAGGACGATTCCGGTGATGATGACCGGGACGATCATATTTGCCGTGTATTCAATGAACTTAATTTCGAAAGCCCCAGCGAGAACCAGGTTTGTAGGGTTGGAGGAAACTAGGATAGCCGAGGCGATGTTGGCTGTCGCAAACTGGCTGTAAATCCATGCCCGCGGATGCACAATGTTGCTTGAGACACGCGTCATGTATGCCAGGAAGGCAGTCCCTGAGAGAATGACCGGATCGTTCCCGACGAAGCTCGTGAGGGCAAACCAGAACAGGTAGAGGTAGAAGAAGAGGCGGTGGCCGACCTCCCCACCCCACTGCAGCACCTTGAACGCCAAATACCTGATGACACCTGATGCGTCGATGGAAATGGCGATATAGGCGAGCGAGATAAAGAACAGCATGATGTCGAGCGGCGAGATGTTGTTGGCGCCCAGAGTGCCCTCTTTGACCTCCTTGCGACCGATAGCCAGGATGGCGAGGAGGAAGAGGTCAGCGATCAGGGGTGCGGTGACGATGTTCATGGAGAGGTTGAGGCGCACAAATGGTGTGGCCGTGATGGGGTTACGGGACGCATGGCCGCTATGCTGTGACCCATGGTCCAGTGTGTCAGGTACCCGCTGTGGGATGATGCGCAGGGTACCGAGCAGGTCAAGGAAGGCATGGTAGAGTTTCCGGGGGATGTAGATGGGGATGTGAAACGGGAAGAGAACGACGACGTCTGGCCCGGTCAGTGGTCTTAATTCTTGTTACTGTGTAGAGAGCTACCCACTAGCGATAACGAAGACGACGAGGGTGACAATGGACCGCCACTCCTTGATGAGGTCGTAGTTTGGCGGCTCGTTGCTGGTCTCGGAAGATTGGGTGCCCCCTGTCATGTCGGCAACTCTCGTGAGCCAGGCTGGAAAAACCGCAACGTTGCCCTTACATTGACTCCTCGGTTTGTTCGGGCAGGAACCGGGAGTTTCATAGAGATGATCATTCGGGAGGATGGTCGGCAAAAGTTGAGAGTTGAAGAAAGCCTCAGTGCCAAGCGTTGCATTGGGCGGTGCCGAGAACGCGGGAAGGTGCCAAGAGTGGAGCCATTTCGGGCAGACCCACCACGTGCAGGGCTACCCGGGCTGGTTGGCCCAGTGTCTTTTTCCCCAGACAATCGATTTGGACACCGACTATCCAACTCCCTCCAACGCTCTCCAACTCCACAGCCTCCATTCTCCCAAGACATGGTTGGACACAGCCACCTTGAAGGATCACCAAAGCCAAGGCCCGCCAACCGCAAAACTTGGAGATCAAATGCGGGGTCTACGGTTCTCTCGTGTGGCTGTGCTGTCGCATTTCGCTCACCGACCGAGTCGCGTCACACCCAGCCTTGCTCCTCTTGGCCCTAGGGATCTTCCCGATGGGCATGGCGCCGCCCGTTGTTGGTCCTCTGCTAGTGTCAGCAGGTCTTCGCCGCTCGAGTTGAGGCTCTGTGTCGCCCACAACCCGTCGATCCCATGCTCGCCGCCATCCCGACACGCCCGCCCTGTCACACCTCGGACTTGTCCTAACCTGTCATCGGCCGTCCTGCCAAAAAGCAAACGCAGCCGGTTCTGAATGGGCAAGACAGCACGTGTCTTCTCTCTCGTCTTGTTGCCCAGTGGCTTACCTGATGGCGACGAGGACGCGCCATTCCCAGGGCCTTCATCATCCTGGCCAACCATCCGCCCTACTTCCGAAGCTTCCATGCCTGGACTCTGCTCCCCGCATTCCGTTCCCTTTCCGCATTGTTTTACCGATCATGTTCTTCAGCCCTGTCGTCTGTTTCACTTCCAATGCATGTGCCTGAGCTGCAACCACAAAAGACGAAGTCGTCCTTGGCCTTTCCTGTTTTCTGTTTTCCCACCATATCCAGTTTCATGCGGTTATTTGGGTGTGAAGTCTTTTCGGCCCGTCTTAGTGCCTGCTTTGGGGCGTTCCCGGGTTCTGCAAGGTCATGCCCGCAATCCCCCCGTTGGACTCCCTGAATGACCTCGCTGGCCGGGCTGCCCTCATCCACATTGCCGTGAACGCAACCACGAACAGCACCTTGCCATTACTTGAACCACTGCAGGCAGTGTGTGCGTTTCCCGTCTCTGGGCAGTACGGTCCCGGGTCCAGAATTTTGTTTGTGCCCGAGTCTGTCCACTGCCCCTTTAACATACTGACATTCGCAGATACTACGTCTTGGTGGCCGCATGTCTCGTTGCTCGCAAGACAGAATGGCTGCGAAACGCCTGCTTGGCCGCCGCTCTCGTCCTCCCCGCAATTGCTGCCATCCATGGCATCGTACTTGCCGCGATTCATGTTGATGGTATGCCCCTCAATCCTTACCTATGGCGAGTCGCTAACCTGTCCAGGCGCGGTTGATATGGACATCTACGGCGCGCTCCAACTGTGTGCCATTGGTATTCTGACAGCACCGGCAACCGTCAGACTGTCCAACACCTACTTCAACAACCCTGGTCGTAACATTTTGTTCATCTGGACAGTGATGATATTGACGGGTAAGTATCTTCTCAAAGCACATCTTTTGAGACCGACTGGCGCTAACAGATTCGCACCTACAGGCCTCATCGCACTCACAGTAGAATTCTTCCGCTCCTCGGCGAGCCCATGCATGGACGACGGCTCCGGACACCCACTCCTCGCCGGATCTCCGTTCCCCTACAACACCGCCACTTGCGGCTTCACTTGTTCTGTCGAAAAGGGACCTTGGTCTCCCATGCGACATGGGTCAGCTGACAACATCTATGTCATCCCGGCCCCGCACATCTTCAGCTTCGGCGCTGCCACTCTTGTCGCTGCCGCCTGTTGTGTGCCTGGCATTCTGTCCATCGTCTCAACATGGGACAAAATCCTCAGGACCAACTTCGCCAAGCAGTTCGGTGGCCCGCCCCTTGAAGAGGTAATCGAAGGGACCAACGGCGCGACTGTTGGACTGATGAAGACGGTGAATGGTGTGATCCGGCGACTGCTCAACGTCATAGAGGTGCCCGTATTTGGCGGCGCCGTCCTCGCTCTGATCATCGTCGGCGAGATGAACTTTTGGAGCGGCCCCGTCCGCCACCAGACAGAGCCCATGGCCAACGTGGGCCAATGGGGTCCTATCGTGGCATCCGTGTTTGCGGCCTGTGGATCACTCTACCTGCTGCTAGCCAAGGACATCCAAACGCTCGAGAGCGAGGGTGACATGGTCCACCTCACCGCCCCCTGCACCTGCCCCTGCCACGAACATCTCAGCAGCCGCCCATCATCCCTCGCCGACCCCGAAATGCAGCAACTCCCCCGCCAACCAACAGATCCCATCCCACCCATCTGCGCCAGACGAGACACATCCCCACACACCACCACCTCACCCCATCCGCACGGACACCGCCCCGACGACGACCTCTTAGCCCAGCACGGCCTCGGAATAATCCACACCCCTCCCACCCACCGCCCTCACTCACCGCCCACAACCACAACCGCCGCGAAGTTACAAAGGCCTTCATCAAGCTCGCCAACGCCCTCGGCACTGCCTCCCCGGACCGGTTTGATGACTCCGAGTTCCGCCATGGGAAAGTCACTAGTTTCCCCGAGGTTCCGGGGGAGTCACATCGCAACAGCAAGCTGAGTCTTATCAGGGAGCAGTGGGGGCAGCAGGAGGGTGGACTTGACGTCGTCGATGAGGCAATGAGAGGTCGGAGATCAAGGGCGGGGAGTTTCAACAGCATTTCCCGATCCGGTTCAGCTGTACGGGCGCCTTCCCCAGCAACACCGCCTAGGGCGCAACCCTCCTCGACAACGACGGTGAATGTGGGAGTGGGACCATTGTTGGAACTACCCCCGATAGGTGGGGGTTTGGAGAGTAGTATCTTGGGCGTGCCGACGAGTGCTAGCCCGGAGAGTATTGCCGAGCCGGTGTTTCCGAATCCGGTTGCGAAGCCGTCGGAGGAGCTGGAGAAGACAAGGAGCCAGGGGACGGTGGTGACGCTGCATGAGGGGGTGGGGTCGCCGGCTATTGTGTTGTCCTCGGAGGGGGAGGAGCCAGAGGAGGCGTTGTCTCTTGGGGCCGGGGTGAGAGGTGAACGGAGCGGAGGTTAATGGTTGGATATGTGGGATGGGTTGTATAATATGGAATACCCAGGACTGGGGGCATATGTAATCTGTATCAGCAGTGTAAATCAGGGCTGGTGGACAGAGGGCGCAGGAAACGGCGCGTTTAGGGGTTCAGGGGTTCAGGGGTTTAGACCTTTAGATGACGTCTAGAAACGAATTGATGAGCATAATTTTGAGAGAACATATTTTTCTTCATGGGCCTCGCCAATACATCTGAGAAATCTCTCCCTTTGCCTTCCCTTTCATTGTCTGCGGCAGCCCGCCTGCTGCCTGGCGGTCTGCCCTTGACCTCGTCGGTCAGTCCTCCCTGTGTCACCTTAGTCCTGTGCATCTTAATTGGCTCCTGCAACGCAACAACTCCACTCTTTCCCCTTCCCCACCTCTCCGTCAACGGCCGATTTCCCACAAAACACCACAAAATTCCCAGCAAGAGACAGCCTATGTTGGCAACAGCCCAAGGCAATGCGAGAGACCGCTCTCCAGAACTGAGCGTCCGCATTCAAACTCCCACTCCACTCCAACCGACGACCCTTTTGCTAGGCCAGTCGCCGACCATCCCCGGAACCGTTCTCTTCTGCCCCATCAAGACTCTCAACCCACAACCTGGAAGCTCACAACCCAACCCAGTTCCAACCCATAATGGACCCCTCACAACCCCCAAACGCACCTCCCTTCTCCCCTTCTACAACCGTCCCTAGCACCAAATCCGATTCCCAATGGTGCCAGACCTGCAAAACATGCGCCGCCAACTTCCCCTCCCGCAACCAACTCATGCGCCACCTCTTCCGCGCACACATCGGCCCAGGCGCCTTGACCAGGCAGCCACAACCACCACCTACCTCAACCAACAACAATACCACCGGTACCAACATCACCAACAGTAGCAGGTCTGCTACCGACGAGAAATTACAGCAGCAATGGCGCGCTGCTACCAATGATAACGCCCAGCAGCAGCAGCAGCAGCAGGAGCAGCAGCAGCCATGGCGCGCTACCACCGCCAACACCAACACCAATGACAGCCCACAGCAGCAGCAAAACTGGCGCACGACCTGCAAAACCTGTGGGGAGTCGTTCCGGTCGAGGAATCAGCTGATGAGGCATTTGTATCGGGCGCATCCTGGGGTTGGTGGAGGTGGTGGGAAGGGTGGGAGGAGGGAAAGTGTTGGTTCGGGGGGTGGTGGTGGCGTGGGTGGGAAACGGAGGAGGGGAAAGGTGTGGCTGGGGAGACGGTGCCATTGGAGGCTTCTGGAGTTGGGGATGGTGTAGAGAAGAAGGTTGGGAAGAGAAAGACGGAGGTTCATCCGTTTGCCAAGCTGTCTGAGGGGAAGAAGGTTGAGTTCGTGGGGGTTGTGTTGGGGGTGTTGTTTGTTGTTTGGATGAGAATGCAAGGGCAGAAAGAGGCGGAGGAGAAAGGGATGGGTACGGGGAAGCAGGTGAAGGTTGGAGAGAAGGAGAAGGATGGAAAGGAGGAGGAGGATGAAGATGGGAGGGATTTTGGGGAGATGCTACTCCAGGAGGAGCAACATAGGATGGGGCAAGAGGACGCCGAGGTGCAGAAAGGAGATGATGGCTTGCACAGGAAGGGAGCTCAACCTCCTCCTGCCTGTTTTGAAGCACCCAGCGCCCCGGAGATCACCCCGCCAGCGCCACAGAGCGACGACACCCGGGAGATCGAGTCTCGTGAAGAGACAGACTCTGGAACAGACAAAGAAGACAAGGACGACAGCGAGCGGGAACAGCATCAAACCCAAGTTCTGAACGCTGCTCAAGCCGACGACCTTTCGAGACATCAGCCTCATTTGCCTCCTCAGGCGGAAAGTCCGGTTCAGGGCAACACAAACCCAGCAGCACCAGCGCCACATAACGGCGGCAGTCATGCAACAACACCTGAGCCGAATCCTCGGGGGGAAGGTCTCGGATGACTCGGACTGGGAAGACTCAGACGACGAAGGCGGGGTGGCTGTTTCTTGCTCAGACTGCGGGCTTCACCAGTGCGTGTCAGCTTTGGCATGTTCAAAGGCTTGTTGATCGGTGGTTGGCTGTTGAGTGAAAGCGGAAATTTCAATCCCAAATCCAACAGTTATATATGCGAGCGACCCAGATCATAGATGAGCTTTCCGCTGCTGCAGACGTCAAGGCAGAAGCGGGAACCCGCCTCACCGGTTACTAAGACACCGCAAATCGGGTATTTATGCCAGCCTCTCCAGAGATACTCCGTTGGTGTAAATGCAGGCCGGGTTTGCAGACTGAATAAAGTTGAACAAAGCCACCTACCCTACCTAAGGAGTTTCGAAGGCTAAGGGCTTGGCAGGCTGTGTTTGATGTCTGAGGTGTCGAAAGACAGGATCTGCAGCATTGTCCACGCCTGTCTTCAGAACGAGGGGTCGGTGATTGCGTGGTAGCGTTGTCTTTGATCTTCTGGTTGGGTTGTGACACATGCCCTCCTGCAATGCTCTGTGACCGACAGTAGGGGACCCCGGCTCCTTCCTGCTTTTCCGCGCGCAACTACTCCTTGGATCACTCACAGACAATTCCCCAATTGTCAGCGAAGGATTGGATTGCCTTGGCTCTATCATTTTATTTCCTTTTTCTCCTGAGCCTACCATTCCGTTTCAAAATGGTATCCAAGATATGAACGCGCACCCTGAGCCGGGTTGCACTGGAGTCACCCCCCAACAAAAAGTACTACGAAGTCGAAAACTTCTTCATCAAGCGCACCCTCCGACGCCATGAATGGATGACAACCACTTCCAACTGAACACCATCCACCTGCCTGCCCCAGTGAAGAAAGACCGACGCCGCGATCCTCATGTACATTCGGGAGAACATAATCATCCCACTCCCGCGCCTGCAGCACACTTTTGAGGACGACGGGGCCTTCTACTTCAGCACCGCACTCGTGCTGGGCATCAGCATGTTCCAGCTCACCGAGGAGCAAAAGCAGGTAGTCACAGCGGAGCTGCTCGAGCACGTCGCGACGCTCAAGTCTCTCCGATTTGATACCCCCGGCATGCCGGACCTCGCGCCGCTGTGCGCTCCCAACCGGGCGCTAGCCGGTTCTGGAAACACTACAGTTGCTGGCAGCCGAAGGATGATATTGGGAAGGGGGGCTATGTCTTCTGTCATAACGATCTGGGCCAGCACAATGTCATTGTCGACCCGAAGACACTCAAGATCAGCGTCATCATTGACTGGGAGTATGGCGGGTTTAAAGGTGGCTTGATGCACCCTGCGGTTCGACAATTGAGACCGTGGCGCTTCAAATCGTATGGCTAAGTCGGCGATATTACGAAAAGAGCGTGTAGTTTAGACTCCTTGACGCGCCAGGCATGGACATCGCGGTTTTTCTGCCTCGCAACGTAGACGACGGTTTCCTCTTCTATCAGCACTAGGACGGCATGCCGTCGGTGGCTCATATCACTCGTCAGAAGGCTGAAGAAGAGGTCCTCATGTTCGACGGGATCAGCAGTCTGGCCCCTCCTGCCCAAGACGACGAGGAGAGGAAAGCGCGGATCGGCGGTCTGATTGCCGCTGTCGAGACATGGCTGATCGGTATGGGCAGGTGCATTAACATTCCCTTTTGGGATAGCGGCAAGTTTAGCGATAGGGATGACACGCTCTCGGGCACGCTGTGCCTCGCATG